>JAIOJX010000025.1:78345607-80845607 GCA_022376925.1 Tragulus kanchil
TTAATATATTTGTGTTCATAATTTACTTTTGATAATGAAACCTTAGCTCTGGGATAATGCTGGCCTCACTGAAGTTTCCCTCTTTACCATGTATCTTTAATGAAGAACATTGATCTTAAAAACTGACTCTTGAAGAAATACTGGAAACCTTCTTTTCACACTCATGACAGAACCCAACCTAACTTTTAAAAATGTTCAATTCAAATAACACGTAACTTAGTGGAAAGTGTTGCAGTACTAGCTTTCTGTGTATACTGTTTTTATATGGCTCTCTTGTAATCTATTTACTCAAGCAAATTTCTTATCAAGCTTACCTAAGCTTTATTTGTAAAACCTTTTTGAAAATGAAATTTAATGATATTATATATATATGTATATACATATATATATATCAACACATTTTTAAAATTAATATTGTCAAAACTATCTCAAGTATACTAGCTCATCAATCATCTGTCTTTTCTGAAACACAAAGCCACATTTTTATCACTAAACTGGGTTCTCTGGGGAACTGAAAAAAAAATTAAAAAGAAATCCATAATTCACTTGGTCCCTGTGAATATAAAGTTTGTAATCTAGTCTAAAGCTAGCAGCATCACTGTACAAATAAATAATAATTAAAAAGCAATCATCTTCTCCTGCATAGATGTATAGTATATTCACACCCACATTTTTCTTTTTGTCCATTGTCTATTGACTGATACCTGGTAAACATTACCATTAGATTTTGTACGCATGAGCTCATCATCTTAATAATAAGAAGTCTACATAGAAACACAAAGCCTGTGCTCTTTTATGATCTGAATTTTATAAAAACTACTATGCAGAAAATTCCACCTTCAATGAAGGTAAGAAAGTTACTGCCAAACCTCCTTTATTAACAGTGCCAGAATAATAATTAAGGTGATAGAGGAAAATTCAGACTTTTTATTTCTTTTTTCCTTTTTCTCTTCAGTGACTGAGATGCTGGTAAATGTCCTCAACATCTGCTCAGATGATGAACTAGGGTCAGAAGAAGATGGATTTGATGGTAAGAGCCTTGAGCCTTTGTGCTGATGCTGCTTGCTAAGCAATTATGTGGTGTCTCTGCTAGGTAATTCTTGGTAACCCTAAGAATAAATTTCTAAATAAAATTTCAGAGATTTAGATTATGTATAAATTAGAACATACTGTTGAGAATGAAAGATATTATGATATTTATAGTTGCTTTGAGAAATATAAGAAACAAAATACACGAGAGAATTTTCCAATGACCCCGAAAACATAGTTGAAGCAACAGACTACTTTAATAACAATCTTTCAGTAGCTCACATTGCTGAGTGATCTTTTTTTTGGCTCTTCTAGTGAAGTTGTTTCTGTCAGTTATTCAGATTTTTATGTCTATGATGAAAGGTATCGTACACATTGGCATGTTGATATTTATGTCAACCCTAATATTTTTTCATATCTATAATAGTGAATAAGCTATGAGGTTGCTTATTACTAGTTTTTATAAAATACTATTTGATATTCAGTTGCCCTCTGAGAGTCACTTTGTATAAAAGACAAAGATTCATGGAGGTGAGAAAAAATGTAGTTGGAAGAGAAAATGCAGAAGCTCACTTTTGCATTTGAAAATTCGCTTCTAAACATTTACTCTGTGTATACTCTGCACAGGGCACTCAGAATTCCAAAATGCATTAAAGACCTTAGAAGAAGTTATAGTCTCTCATTAAAGAGACTGATGTGTAAACATAACATATCAATAAAATAAGACAAATTGTCAAAGGGGGAAGGTAGAATGGAAACTAGATACTGTGGCAAGTTTAAATTGATAAAAATGTTTTACATTTTAAACCTGTACTTGTGGACTTCCCTGGTGGTCCAGTGGGTAAGGACCAGTGCAAGGGGCGCCGGTTCGATCCCTGGCCTGGGAAGAGTCCACGTGCCATGGAGCGATTGGACTGATGGGTCCAACTACCAAGCCGGAGCTCTGGAGCACATGTGCCCAGAGCCAGTGCTCTGCGACGAGAGAGGCCACTGAGATGGAAGGCCCACACAGACCAAAGAACAAAGATAAATAAATGAAAGACCAATAGATGTGGCCCCTCAAAAAATACTAAAAAAAAAAAAACTGTACTTGTATAAAATGAAGGAAGAACGTGGCCCGTTGTGAAAGTCATTTTCTGAACAGCATGATTTAATATTTACTTGAGCTTAATACAGGTCACATCTATAAACGTAGAATACCTAACTCTCTAAATTTTTGCTAGGTTAGAATTAGCCAGAAATAGTTATAAGAACATACTTAAGTAAACATATTGATATATTTTAAAATATTCCGAAGATCATTGGATAGTCTATGCTTTATCCACATTCTAAATGTTTAATATGTTACAGCCACAGTTAGCCATTGCTAACTTTTCCAGGTATAGTGATACCGTTGAAGAAATATTAAATCTTCCTAATGGAAAATTAGAGATTTTTTTTCCTCAAGAAAGAACACTAACCTGGTGGAGTCTAAATCGTAAAAGTCAATAAACACTTTTTAACAGATGTCTTTCAGTATATTCCTGTTATTCCTCAGAAAAAAAAGATTAATTAGCATTAATACAGTGATGCCCCTCTGTTAACAAATCTCTGTTTTAGCCAGGTTTATTGACCAATAATTATTAAATGTATAACATATGGTATAGAATAAGTAGACTTGAATATGACTATAATTTAATCCACTCATTTGGAAAACATATATTGAGCACCTACTATGTGCTGCCAGGTCCTAAAGCCAAAAATACCTGTACATTTCAACAGTACTGGTGTTTCCTGCACAGTTGAGTATCATGAAGACTGCCTCAGTGTTTACTTCACCTATAGTGAGTTCCTTTACCCACTCGGTCAGTCACTTATATGAAAGGATATATTTTGGAACTTTCTTTGCTTTAAAATGATTAGTTCCAATCAATGTGCTGTGCTCATCAGCAGTTGCTTTTAAGCCTCTTCTTCCCAGTGATAGGAGTGCATGTCCTTTTCAGGTCACTTGGAATAATTCTTTTCTTTCTAAACCAGACCAGTGAAATCTTAGTACCATGTTTGAATCTTAGGTCAGTCCTGCAAAGAAACAGCTACGACCTCTAAATGGGATTTTTAGTCCAAATCTCATAAATTTGTCCTCTAAAGGGAAAAAAGAAAACATAAGTAAAAGTTTTAATTAAAAATGTGTTTAACTTAGGATATTACACATTTCAGAGTAAACCATCAGAAATGTTCTTTAGTGCTTTATTTAACATGACACAAAAATAATGGATTTCTCAAAGGTACTCGAAGGATAACTTGCAAATCTTCCCATAACTATTTAACTCTTTGGGGGTCAATAGTTTATTGAGAACATATCTTGAAGGCTCTTTTGTGTGTGTGTATGTGTCTGTGTGTGATGTTATTTTCAACCTGAGGATAAAGATTCCAAATCTCACCCCAGTCCCTTCCCAGTTCCTCCTATAGGCAGCCTACAGTGTCTTGTCTCTGGGGGCTGTCCCTATGCTCTGGCTTTCAGGCTCTTGGGCTTGTTGTTGGATCCAGAGGTAAAAGCAGGCATCAGAAGACATCAAAGGACTTAATTAAAGCTCTTCCTTAACTTGCTGCTCATTTTAAAGACGAGCCATCTCTTGATGAGTCATTATTAAACCTTTTCTAATATTTTGCTTAATATTCAACATTAGCTACAAAACCCAAGGTAGTAATGGTGCCTTTCCAGTGGCTCAGTGGTAAAGAATCTGCCTGCAGTGCTGGAGACTCAGGTTTGATCTCTGTGTTGGGAAGATCTCCTGGAGAAGGAAATGGCAGTCCCGTATTCTTGCCTGGAGAATCCCATGGACAAAGGAGCCTGGAGGACTACAGTCCATAGGGTTGTAAAGAGTCAGGCGTAATTTAGCGGCTAAACAACAACAGCAGTGGTGCCTTTACAAACCATGCCTCTCTGAGTATCCTATCAAGGGGACTTGTTAGTGTTCATAAAGTCTGTCGCGGATAGGAATTCTCTTGATGTCCTTAAAACGTACCAGCTGTGAGATTCACTTTGCATCTTTTCCTTTGGATTCTGTCAGCTCTCCTTTACCGCTTGACCATGATGGTGGCCACAGCTAACCCTTAAGTGTTAGGCATCATTCCAAGTGGTTTGTCTGTATTAACTCTTACCCTTTTGACCATCAAAAACTAATAATTATTATCTATCATTTATTTTAAAGAAATTGTGTGTGTTATTTATACTGTCTCTAATCCTCAAAGCAACCTTTTGATATAGGTGCTATGATTATCCCAGTTTTACATACGGAGCTCAAGAGCAGTGAGGTTAAAACATAAGGTCAGAGAGCTAGTGAACTAATGGAGCCTGGATTCATACCAGTGTCTGCTTGGTTCTCAGGCTGTTGAACTTTCCACAAGCTATGATTATAGTGATTGAACTTTTTTTTTTTAGCAGCATGATGAGGTTCTGTTTTTCTCAGACCAACACTAATAGTGAAACATAATATACTTTAGTTTGTTCTGTTAAATGGCCATAAAATTAAAAAATAGATTTTTTGCACAATCATTTGCCCATGAAAGTCAGAGCAAATAAAATAGTTTTGTTCTACTCATTTAATCTTAATTCACTCAAGAAGTTATGTGTTTGATAATGAGAAAATTTTATTGTATCTAAATAGACAAAAAGTCTCCTGGCTCGCCTAGGCTTCTGCTGGGTAAAAATCATGTCATGAATTTCTGCTCCTCAGCTTACAAATAAAGGAATTTGATAGCCTGTCTAGAAAAAGATTACTGTTTTAAATTGGTCTGTGGTTCTTTTCTGTTGAAAATAAAATGCAAAACTTCTGTTATCGTGTAAAGTTTTGAGGCAGTTCGATGCCAAGTGAATATCTTTTGAGTCTCTAGTTTATATGCATTGAGGTCTTTGATTCCTGTTTCCACTTCTGATTTTGGATGATAAAATGATAGTCTGGTTTTAATTTGGGTTTATTGTTCACCAGTATATTTCAGAGAAGGAAGAAATCCAAGTAGATGCATCTCATTTAGTAGTTAATTCTCATTAATGAAGAAGACTCATTTCAGACGAGTGATTAGTAAGGGATCCCAAAGTGTGTGGGCTGGGGGCGGAGAAGCTGACAGAAATCAAGCCATCTCCATCACCAAGCTCTCTTTTCTGTTCATTATTATAAGAAGGAAGGCTGGAATAGCATGAAAAACCCAATGACAGTTTTATGAGTTACACATATTTGTTTGGAACTTTCTTAGAATCTGAGATCACTATGCTTTATATATATATGTATATATAAAAAAATTATGTTTGAGGGTATAAGTCTGGCTAACAGGAAAGAATTGCGGAGGTAAAACTGAAATCCTAGAACAAGAAAGAATAAATAATAAAAACGAGTACATTTTAAGCCAAATATTGTTTTAAGCTGCCTTGGAAAGACTTAATACTAAATGAGAATTTATGTCTCTGCTTTCATCTAAAGGAGCAAACCACATGGTGGAACTCTTATCCTTTATCCACATTTTTGCCTTATCCTAATGTTAACCACAGGCAAGTCACTGAATATGGAATCTAAGCAGTTTTTTACATGCCTCTACGAAACCATCTAAATTGTATACAAGAAAACTATCTCCCATCATCTGCTTTGAATTATTAGATAACTCTTCAAATCTAATATCACCGGTTCCAGAGTGTCTCCCCATTCTGCTTGCTGTCGAGCTTTAAAAAATTATACAGAACTTCTTAAAATGTAAAGTCGGAAATTAGTAGGACTAGCATGGCCTCTTACTGATCCTTGAGAAATACCTCTTTAAGGGCTCAGGTATATCATTTTCTACCGAAACTGAATTTATTTGCCATAATGAGTGTTTGAGATGAATTTCATCTTAAAAAACTCCCCTCTGCTTTGTGCATCTGGCAGAACATATACTAAGAGCCATTAGCATAGAGCTCTTCCTGTGGCTGTAATCATTGTCATTTCTGAGCAATTCATTTCAGCCTCTCACATTTCAGGTTCCCAGTCTGGAAAAAAACAAAAAAACAAGGTCCTATAATAACTGGCAGTTTGGGAGAGAAAGTATTACATTTAATGTAAAAAAATACAAAAAAGTTTGGACATACTACCAAATAAGACCTCTGAGGGCACAGTGGCCATATGATTCTTGTTCTATCAACTCTGTAGCATAACCAGCCATCATAATAAAAGTTGCCTTTGATAAAAAGCAAATACTTTTTCCAAGCTTGGAAAAATGCCTGGAGAAAGAACAAAGGATGAATCGGGTTGTAATTTAGAAACTTAATAAAGTATTTCAAGGTTGAGTTGACTAAATTGGAACAATGATAGTCTTAATAATAAAAGGAACAGGTGACAAAGGACTTACAACTATGGAATCAGTGGGCAAGGGAAACAAAAGCAGATTTGGATGGTTCAAACCTCAGTGCCTAGGAGGATGAGAACAGTTATGGAAAAATTCATCTGTGTCAGGAGAAAGGTGAGTTTAGTGCAGCAGTCCCTAACCTTTTAGGCACCAGAGACTGGTTTCATGGAGGATGATTTTCCCTTGGATCATGGTTGGGGACAGGGAGAAGGGATGGCTGTGGAATGATTTGAGCATGTTACATTTATTATGCACTTTATTTTTATTATTGTTACATCAGCTCCATCTCAGATTATCAGGCATTAGCTCTCTAAAGTTCGGGACCCCTGTCTTAGTGACGGATATGTGTTTGAGTCAAAGTGACACACATGACACTGGAAACATCCAAGCAGGATTTGGAAATGAAGCCCTGGAAATTGGGAATTAAACTGGGGTGGGTGACAGAGGATTTGTGTTAAAAGTCACAACTGAAGCTACTAAGAGGCAAACAGGCCTCCAGAGTTACTGATGTGGAAAGAAAGATTAGGAAGTTGAGGACTGGTCAGTGAATTTTTTACGAAACTGAATTTATTTGCCATAATGAGTGTTTGAGATGAATTTCATCTTAAAAAACTCCCCTCTGCTTTGTGCATCTGGCAGAACATATACTAAGAGCCATTAGCATAGAGCTCTTCCTGTGGCTGTAATCATTGTCATTTCTGAGCAATTCATTTCAGCCTCTCACATTTCAGGTTCCCAGTCTGGAAAAAAACAAAAAAACAAGGTCCTATAATAACTGGCAGTTTGGGAGAGAAAGTATTACATTTAATGTAAAAAAATACAAAAAAAAAGTTTGGACATACTACCAAATAAGACCTCTGAGGGCACAGTGGCCATATGATTCTTGTTCTATCAACTCTGTAGCATAACCAGCCATCATAATAAAAGTTGCCTTTGATAAAAAGCAAATACTTTTTCCAAGCTTGGAAAAATGCCTGGAGAAAGAACAAAGGATGAATCGGGTTGTAATTTAGAAACTTAATAAAGTATTTCAAGGTTGAGTTGACTAAATTGGAACAATGATAGTCTTAATAATAAAAGGAACAGGTGACAAAGGACTTACAACTATGGAATCAGTGGGCAAGGGAAACAAAAGCAGATTTGGATGGTTCAAACCTCAGTGCCTAGGAGGATGAGAACAGTTATGGAAAAATTCATCTGTGTCAGGAGAAAGGTGAGTTTAGTGCAGCAGTCCCTAACCTTTTAGGCACCAGAGACTGGTTTCATGGAGGATGATTTTCCCTTGGATCATGGTTGGGGACAGGGAGAAGGGATGGCTGTGGAATGATTTGAGCATGTTACATTTATTATGCACTTTATTTTTATTATTGTTACATCAGCTCCATCTCAGATTATCAGGCATTAGCTCTCTAAAGTTCGGGACCCCTGTCTTAGTGACGGATATGTGTTTGAGTCAAAGTGACACACATGACACTGGAAACATCCAAGCAGGATTTGGAAATGAAGCCCTGGAAATTGGGAATTAAACTGGGGTGGGTGACAGAGGATTTGTGTTAAAAGTCACAACTGAAGCTACTAAGAGGCAAACAGGCCTCCAGAGTTACTGATGTGGAAAGAAAGATTAGGAAGTTGAGGACTGGTCAGTGAAATTATCTCTTTTTTATGAAGCTAGAGAAGAAAGACAAAGAAAAAGGAGGGAAGAGGGAAAGAGCATAAAAACCAGGACTGTGGAGCAGTTCAAGCAGCAGCTATTTAAAAATATTTGCAACAAATGCAGAAGAATTACTGTAGATTTAAGTCTGACCAGAAAATCAGAAAATGAAATATTACAGTGTCATTTTGTCAGGTAACAGATTATTGGAAAAGGCAAAGACCGAAAATTGTTTTATGTTTATAATAGCTAAAAAAAGAAGATTAAAATTATTTTTTTAAAGGCCAAAAAGTAAAACTTTTAAAGCACCTATATTTTTATATCATGGTATATTTCTATTTTGTTTTATATTATCTTTTATTTCTACATAAAAATATGTATCCATAGAATATCTTTTTCTGTGTATTCAGTGGCAAATAAACACATGGTCTCCACCTTCATTGAGCTAAGAGTATAGTGCAGCAAAAAACCAATTTTAAATATGCTGCTTTCCCAGAGGATTTAGAGGGTTAGAGGAGAGAATGTAAATTGGGATCAAATATTTGATAGCTGAAGGAGGAAACATAAAGGACATATTTCTTGTTCTCTTTTACATCTCTTTTTCTAGAAAGAAAAGGAAAAACACTTTTGTGTGTATGTTATTGCTTTAAGAAGTATGAGCATGTGAGAAATTCCTTTAATTTTTTTAGAAAATTTTATGGCAAAGATGGATTTCAGTTTGTCAGTTTTAAGTTCTCTTTTTAACATAATTGAGTTTGTATTATGTAATTGGAGAAAGGAAAGGAAGACATCTATTTAAGAAAGACTAGTGAGGGCTTTCCTGGTGGGTAAGCACACCACCTTGCAGTACAAGGGGCGCCGGTTTGATCCCTGGCCTGGGAAGATCTCACGTGCCGCGGAGCAGCTGGACCGATGTGTCCAATTACCGAGCCGAAGCTCTGGAGCGCATGTGCCCAGAGCCGGTGCCCTGCAGTGACAGAGGCCACTGTGATGGGAGGCCCACATGGGCCAGAGAATAAAGATGGTTGAAAATAGATAAATGAAACAGTAATACAAGTGCCCCCCTCCCCCCAAAATTGTTTTTAATACTAGTGAATATTTTATAAAAATCCTTGTGATTGGGCTTCCCTGGTGGTCCAGTGGGTAAAGAGTCCGCCTTGCAGTGCAAGGGGCACCAGTTCCATCCCTGGCCTGGGAAGATCCCCTGTGCTGCGGAGCAGCTGGACCAGTGTGTCTAATTACGAACCGGTGCTGTGGAGCGCATGCGCCTGGTGCTCTGCAACAAGAGAAGCCATTTGCGGTCAGAGGCCCACAGAGGCCAAAGAGTAAAGATGGATGAAAAATAAATAAAAAATCAATAAAAAGAAGACCAAATTAAAAAGAAAAAAATCCTTGTAGTTGCTTGTCAAGCTTTTGTTGCTTTCCAGTTTATTGTTAATTTTTTTCAATTAGTCAATATTTCAGTGTATAATTTAGAGGCTAAATCATTTCACTATAAATGTATCCTGTGTACTCTGTACCCTTTACAGTACAGGTAACTGTTTTGTTTTCATCATGATTATGCTATAAAAAGGAAACAAGTTTATATACAGTATATCATTAAAACTGAAACCATGTCTTAAAAAATACACAGACATTTACTAGGAACTAGGTCCCATTATATATATGGATATTAATATTTTGGGGCCTGGACTACCAAACAAGATGCCTGGGTAGCCATCATAAAGTCTGACTTATATGTGATTACAGTAATTAAAACCTTTTTAAGTTGCCAACTTAAATGATATAATAACACAGACATTAAAGGTACTGCTTTCTCTTATTCTTGTACTACATGGTTTTGCACAAATGAGTTTATTAGATGGCATAATTTTCACATTGCACAGAAGTGCAGTCTTTGTAGAATGAACAAAATGCTATAAAAACAGCCCTCTCCCTATTTTATTGTAGCTAATTGGTTGAATAATGTCCATTAGCTAGAATATTATGCTTGCAGTAAAATAATACTCTAGAATTTTATACTGTATTCCACAGACATATATACTATATACATATACTACATTCACAGTTATAAAAATTATTGATTTTTGTAACATTTGAGCTTTCCTTTGACTTACAGTGTCATTGACCACCTTAGTTAAACATTAGGTGTCTTATAGCTAAGCATACACTTGAATTAAGCATATGTGTAAATTTATTTGTGAAGAGAGTCCATGTCGTATAATAAGAAGGTAAATAAGCATGGGCTTTATAAACCTTAATGTATTCTTTATTCAAAAGGTATTAAAGCAGAGAGCTCTCTTTTTTCAACCAAGGGGAAGATTTTGTGTGTATGTATGTCTCAGTATTTTAGAACAGCTTCACTTCTCATGGACAAGGTTGAGGTAATTAGTTCATGAAAGAATTGTTCTTCATAGGGAGCACCATGGCGGATAATAACTTGCTGAAAACTGATACATAAAAAATAAGATCATTTTCTTTCATTTTTGGCAGAGCTTATGTAACTCTTTGTACTGACACATTCTGTAGGTCCAACTTCTTAATCTGATGATTGTACTTATATGTGAATAATTACTACTTGATTGAACAATGGCAGAGTTATTGTTGTAAGTCCAGAGTTTGTAAAACAGTCTCTCTATAGATGTTTGATCTCAAATAGCAGGATTAAAGGCTATATAAAAAGATTTAATAAGTGCTCAGAAAATCTAACGTTTAAAAGTATTTTTCTATGAGGGTTGTCTATTTTTGTTCTCCTAAAAATCCAAGTTTTCCCCTTCATCTTTACTCTTAGCTTATGAGAAGCTTTGAAACTGTCATCCAGTTAATCTCAGAATTGTAAAGAAACAGAAATCTTAATTTGATTTGGTCGCCCATCTTTGTGGAGTGTTCTGGGTTTTTTGTCTCAAAACAAAGCTAGTAGCACACTGGCTTCTTTTCTCTGCACAAATGAGTTTATTAGATGGCATAATTTTCACATTGCACAGAAGTGCAGTCTTTGTAGAATGAACAAAATGCTATAAAAACAGCCCTCTCCCTATTTTATTGTAGCTAATTGGTTGAATAATGTCCATTAGCTAGAATATTATGCTTGCAGTAAAATAATACTCTAGAATTTTATACTGTATTCCACAGACATATATACTATATACATATACTACATTCACAGTTATAAAAATTATTGATTTTTGTAACATTTGAGCTTTCCTTTGACTTACAGTGTCATTGACCACCTTAGTTAAACATTAGGTGTCTTATAGCTAAGCATACACTTGAATTAAGCATATGTGTAAATTTATTTGTGAAGAGAGTCCATGTCGTATAATAAGAAGGTAAATAAGCATGGGCTTTATAAACCTTAATGTATTCTTTATTCAAAAGGTATTAAAGCAGAGAGCTCTCTTTTTTCAACCAAGGGGAAGATTTTGTGTGTATGTATGTCTCAGTATTTTAGAACAGCTTCACTTCTCATGGACAAGGTTGAGGTAATTAGTTCATGAAAGAATTGTTCTTCATAGGGAGCACCATGGCGGATAATAACTTGCTGAAAACTGATACATAAAAAATAAGATCATTTTCTTTCATTTTTGGCAGAGCTTATGTAACTCTTTGTACTGACACATTCTGTAGGTCCAACTTCTTAATCTGATGATTGTACTTATATGTGAATAATTACTACTTGATTGAACAATGGCAGAGTTATTGTTGTAAGTCCAGAGTTTGTAAAACAGTCTCTCTATAGATGTTTGATCTCAAATAGCAGGATTAAAGGCTATATAAAAAGATTTAATAAGTGCTCAGAAAATCTAACGTTTAAAAGTATTTTTCTATGAGGGTTGTCTATTTTTGTTCTCCTAAAAATCCAAGTTTTCCCCTTCATCTTTACTCTTAGCTTATGAGAAGCTTTGAAACTGTCATCCAGTTAATCTCAGAATTGTAAAGAAACAGAAATCTTAATTTGATTTGGTCGCCCATCTTTGTGGAGTGTTCTGGGTTTTTTGTCTCAAAACAAAGCTAGTAGCACACTGGCTTCTTTTCTCTGCTAGTGAACTAGTATCATCTGTGGTCCAGCCTTTGGCCTGGTGGACACAAAACACAACTGAAGCCCCCAGTTGGGCAACCTGATCTTACTGAAAATCACACAATAAACCCTTTAATTTATGGTCAGAAATGTAACTGTTAGAAGAACTGAACTATTTACCTCTGCACAACATTTGCTTCTTAATATAAAGAGCAGACATTTTTGAGTATCATGTATCATAGATCTGTACTAAGCGCTTTAGCAGGTAGCATGGTACCTGGCACTTATGTTTGTTGAATGTTAAGCATGCACAGACAAATTACTTAGGTAATTTTTCCACCCACCAGAGAAGTAGGTCACTAGCCTGCTACTGTAATGAATCCTGGCTTGGGTCCCCAACTTGGAATAATGCAAATAAAGTACTTAGAACCTTCCTCCTATTTTAGATGAAGAACATGAGACTTACAGAAGCCTGGTAATGTAGTCGAGGTAGTATAGCCTGTAAATGGGGAAACTGGGATACAAACCTAGGCCTTTCACTCCAGATCATGAGTTCTTTACTGCTATGCTATTCTCCCAGTTTATTCGTTTGTCTTAAGTGAATGAGCCAAGTATTTATGAACCGAAGTCTCACGGGCACAATATTTGTTGGCCCCTGGATAATGCATCCCTCAACATTTCAGACGTTTGCCTTCTCTTCTTTCTTATGCTTCTGTGGTTGACTGGTACATGTTCTGACTAGCATATTCCTTTTCTCTGATAAGACAATAATATATTTTGGTGATGTTAAAGTCTCACAACCCAGGAACCATTCTGCCTGCCTCATTTGCCTCTGTGGACCTGTTCATTGATCCTTGGGCACAACCTAATGCTCATGTCCCTATCTATACTTTGGGGGAAGAAACTTGACTCATCCCCTCTGTATTGACTGAAACACTCTGCCTGGTTCTTGAATGGCAGCAGAAGGCCTTAGAGTGGCTTCGCTTTTGATCGTCTCAGTGCATGACAGCACCTTGGCTTAACTTTTCTCTTGCTTAGTTTGGTCGCCCATCTTTGTGGAGTGTTCTGGGTTTTTTGTCTCAAAACAAAGCTAGTAGCACACTGGCTTCTTTTCTCTGCTAGTGAACTAGTATCATCTGTGGTCCAGCCTTTGGCCTGGTGGACACAAAACACAACTGAAGCCCCCAGTTGGGCAACCTGATCTTACTGAAAATCACACAATAAACCCTTTAATTTATGGTCAGAAATGTAACTGTTAGAAGAACTGAACTATTTACCTCTGCACAACATTTGCTTCTTAATATAAAGAGCAGACATTTTTGAGTATCATGTATCATAGATCTGTACTAAGCGCTTTAGCAGGTAGCATGGTACCTGGCACTTATGTTTGTTGAATGTTAAGCATGCACAGACAAATTACTTAGGTAATTTTTCCACCCACCAGAGAAGTAGGTCACTAGCCTGCTACTGTAATGAATCCTGGCTTGGGTCCCCAACTTGGAATAATGCAAATAAAGTACTTAGAACCTTCCTCCTATTTTAGATGAAGAACATGAGACTTACAGAAGCCTGGTAATGTAGTCGAGGTAGTATAGCCTGTAAATGGGGAAACTGGGATACAAACCTAGGCCTTTCACTCCAGATCATGAGTTCTTTACTGCTATGCTATTCTCCCAGTTTATTCGTTTGTCTTAAGTGAATGAGCCAAGTATTTATGAACCGAAGTCTCACGGGCACAATATTTGTTGGCCCCTGGATAATGCATCCCTCAACATTTCAGACGTTTGCCTTCTCTTCTTTCTTATGCTTCTGTGGTTGACTGGTACATGTTCTGACTAGCATATTCCTTTTCTCTGATAAGACAATAATATATTTTGGTGATGTTAAAGTCTCACAACCCAGGAACCATTCTGCCTGCCTCATTTGCCTCTGTGGACCTGTTCATTGATCCTTGGGCACAACCTAATGCTCATGTCCCTATCTATACTTTGGGGGAAGAAACTTGACTCATCCCCTCTGTATTGACTGAAACACTCTGCCTGGTTCTTGAATGGCAGCAGAAGGCCTTAGAGTGGCTTCGCTTTTGATCGTCTCAGTGCATGACAGCACCTTGACTATCCTCTGCTGTCAGACGAGCGAGTAGTGTTATTTCATTCATTCTTCTTTTTCATTGTGCTGTCAAATGGTACCCAATTAGCTTTTTATCTAGGGTATAACACCATGCGTCAGTCAAAAATGGTATTTGATTATATTGGTTTATTTTTTTCCTTCAATTTCTATCATTTCAAAACAATTTTTAAATATCATTCTAGTATTTGATAAGTGTAGAAATCCATAAGGGTCCAGAGTTAAATCCTAGTCTAAATGTATTCTTCCTGCATTTAGTATGTATGCCTAACTAGGTCCTTAATAAATACAGTTTTCAAGTGTTATATGCTCATCTGTATCTAGAATAATCCTTGACAGATTAAACAGCCAGGCATCATGAGTGTTTCTCTTACAGACAATACATCTACATTATTAGGTTGACACATTGTTTCATCTTATTTTACTCTTATTTTCATTGCCAGTTTATAAAATTGATGCATGTCTGTTATGATAAAGAGTTCAATTGAAATGGGATTTCACATGCTACTGGTTTTTACTTCAGTAAATATAGATAAACTGAAATGTCCTCTATAAGGCATAGGCTGAATATGTGATAGTTTCTTGAAAAATCAACCAAGCTTCCTAATCTACTCTAAAGTCTGATTTTTACCCAAGTTATAATGATGCTTATAGCCAATTTCTGCAGCTATACCAAGGAATCATTGAACAGATGAAACACAGTGTCTCAGAGAACAAAATCCATGGAATCAAATTAACACTTGGAAATGAAAGTAATTTTTAAGTATGTATTTAAGATAACCAAATAATGACAGTTATTTGACATTTGGGAGTTATCTGTACATTTTTATGACTTCTTATCCAAAGCATCCAGTTAAGTTTTATGACAAGAGAAACTATAAGAAATAGTCTAGGGCTTCCCCTGGTGGTCCAGTGGGTAAGGACACCGTCTTGCAGTGCAAGGGGCGCCGGTTCGATCCCTGGCCTGGGAAGATCCCACGTGCGGAGCAGCTGGACTTACGTGTCCAATTGCCCGGGCCTTTGATTGAGAACACTGGCTTGAATGGCAGCAGAAGGCCTTAGAGTGGCTTCGCTTTTGATCGTCTCAGTGCATGACAGCACCTTGACTATCCTCTGCTGTCAGACGAGCGAGTAGTGTTATTTCATTCATTCTTCTTTTTCATTGTGCTGTCAAATGGTACCCAATTAGCTTTTTATCTAGGGTATAACACCATGCGTCAGTCAAAAATGGTATTTGATTATATTGGTTTATTTTTTTCCTTCAATTTCTATCATTTCAAAACAATTTTTAAATATCATTCTAGTATTTGATAAGTGTAGAAATCCATAAGGGTCCAGAGTTAAATCCTAGTCTAAATGTATTCTTCCTGCATTTAGTATGTATGCCTAACTAGGTCCTTAATAAATACAGTTTTCAAGTGTTATATGCTCATCTGTATCTAGAATAATCCTTGACAGATTAAACAGCCAGGCATCATGAGTGTTTCTCTTACAGACAATACATCTACATTATTAGGTTGACACATTGTTTCATCTTATTTTACTCTTATTTTCATTGCCAGTTTATAAAATTGATGCATGTCTGTTATGATAAAGAGTTCAATTCGAAATGGGATTTCACATGCTACTGGTTTTTACTTCAGTAAATATAGATAAACTGAAATGTCCTCTATAAGGCATAGGCTGAATATGTGATAGTTTCTTGAAAAATCAACCAAGCTTCCTAATCTACTCTAAAGTCTGATTTTTACCCAAGTTATAATGATGCTTATAGCCAATTTCTGCAGCTATACCAAGGAATCATTGAACAGATGAAACACAGTGTCTCAGAGAACAAAATCCATGGAATCAAATTAACACTTGGAAATGAAAGTAATTTTTAAGTATGTATTTAAGATAACCAAATAATGACAGTTATTTGACATTTGGGAGTTATCTGTACATTTTTATGACTTCTTATCCAAAGCATCCAGTTAAGTTTTATGACAAGAGAAACTATAAGAAATAGTCTAGGGCTTCCCCTGGTGGTCCAGTGGGTAAGGACACCGTCTTGCAGTGCAAGGGGCGCCGGTTCGATCCCTGGCCTGGGAAGATCCCACGTGCCGCGGAGCAGCTGGACTTACGTGTCCAATTGCCGAGCCGGAGCTCTGGAGCGCATGCGCCCAGAGCCGGCGCTCAGCAGCGACAGACGCCACCGCGATGGGAGGCCTACAGGAGCCAAGGAACAAAGACGGATGAAAACAGACAAATGAAAGACCAATAGAAGTGGCCCGCCTGCTCCCCAACCCGACCCCCGCCCAAAAATAAAATAAAATAAAATAAAAAGAAAGAAATAGTCTAGGCTATACTAGCCTTTTTAAAAATCCATTACACAGGAGAGTCTTTTTATTTTAAAAAAAATGAATTTTCAAGGATCTTCTGTCACTTTCAAAATGGCCTGTAAGGCAGAGTAGCCTTATGCCAAATATCACACCATCATAGGTTGTATTACCTGCTGAGATTTTAGTTGTGCTAAAAAGCACATGGAAGAAATTCAGAATATGTAGTTTGGAGTGGTTTAGAATGAGTAGCCATTATGTCCCAATTTTATCTCCTGTGGATATAATAGTATTGTGTTATTAGAATCAAAATTAGGAAGTTATTCCAAATATTTTAAGTAGTCCTCAAAAAGATAAATTTTATAAAGATTATAAAATTTGTTATCCTGATGGTGTTTTTCTCTAATAGAATAACTTACGTAGACATAAAACAGCTATTATGTCAGGGGCAGCACCTCCAATCTCATTGAACTAGATTTAACCAGCACTGACCCTAAATGGATCAGCAAAGCAGGATGCTCAAGTTGTGGCTGGTCAAGGAGATCTTCCAACAGCTATCACCTCTAGAAGTCGAGTAGTCTAATTCTTGATAGGGCAGTTTGTTTGCTTTAGATAAGAAATGAAAAATAAAATTTTAATGAAAGTAATTTTTAAGTATGTATTTAAGATAACCAAATAATGACAGTTATTTGACATTTGGGAGTTATCTGTACATTTTTATGACTTCTTATCCAAAGCATCCAGTTAAGTTTTATGACAAGAGAAACTATAAGAAATAGTCTAGGGCTTCCCCTGGTGGTCCAGTGGGTAAGGACACCGTCTTGCAGTGCAAGGGGCGCCGGTTCGATCCCTGGCCTGGGAAGATCCCACGTGCCGCGGAGCAGCTGGACTTACGTGTCCAATTGCCGAGCCGGAGCTCTGGAGCGCATGCGCCCAGAGCCGGCGCTCAGCAGCGACAGACGCCACCGCGATGGGAGGCCTACAGGAGCCAAGGAACAAAGACGGATGAAAACAGACAAATGAAAGACCAATAGAAGTGGCCCGCCTGCTCCCCAACCCGACCCCCGCCCAAAAATAAAATAAAATAAAATAAAAAGAAAGAAATAGTCTAGGCTATACTAGCCTTTTTAAAAATCCATTACACAGGAGAGTCTTTTTATTTTAAAAAAAATGAATTTTCAAGGATCTTCTGTCACTTTCAAAATGGCCTGTAAGGCAGAGTAGCCTTATGCCAAATATCACACCATCATAGGTTGTATTACCTGCTGAGATTTTAGTTGTGCTAAAAAGCACATGGAAGAAATTCAGAATATGTAGTTTGGAGTGGTTTAGAATGAGTAGCCATTATGTCCCAATTTTATCTCCTGTGGATATAATAGTATTGTGTTATTAGAATCAAAATTAGGAAGTTATTCCAAATATTTTAAGTAGTCCTCAAAAAGATAAATTTTATAAAGATTATAAAATTTGTTATCCTGATGGTGTTTTTCTCTAATAGAATAACTTACGTAGACATAAAACAGCTATTATGTCAGGGGCAGCACCTCCAATCTCATTGAACTAGATTTAACCAGCACTGACCCTAAATGGATCAGCAAAGCAGGATGCTCAAGTTGTGGCTGGTCAAGGAGATCTTCCAACAGCTATCACCTCTAGAAGTCGAGTAGTCTAATTCTTGATAGGGCAGCTATCTTCATGCCAGAATACTTGGACCACGGGGATTACCCAAGGAGATTTCATGAGGAGTAAGGGAATCCATTTTCACATCCTCAGCCTACATATGTCTTCATTCCTAATGATCAGCTTCGGACCTCATCTGAGCTAGAGGCTGAAAAGCTCACTTCAGCTTTTTCTTTTCTTCCTCCTCAGTCTCAGTTGCTTTGCTCTCATTTTACCAGAAAGATGGGTCTCCCTAGACAGTCACTGTGAACACAGCCTGGAGTACCAAACAAAGAGACAGTGAAAGCCTCAGTGCCTAGGAAGTCTCCTTCATCAAGGCAGTGTAACCTCCCTTCTGTCCTTAATCTTTAAAGGATGCATTCCAATCAAATTATGTTTCTGTTTTTTTTAAATATTTATAAACATTTAACATATTGTGCTACTGAGCTCCATTATGCTCATATGCTCATTCTGCTAATAATCGTGATCTTGATTACCAAAGAGCATTTTAGGCTTAGGGCCTCATTGTTTCAGGAAACTATTTAAAATAAACTTAAAATCATAAACATATTCTCAGAAGCAAAATATAATGTGATAAAAAAGTGTAAATATATAATAGGCTAAAGTAAAATCAGGAAAATTGAAATGGAAATGCAATTTCAAAGAAAAAAAGGACTAATGTCAGATTTTTTTTCTTTAAATGGATGATGATAGGATGAAGTTGCTATGATACTTATATGCCACTGATTTTTTAAAAAATATCATTGTCATTCCATTTTAAAATGGCAATGCTGAGATTTTAGTTGCTGCTTCATTTTTTTATGTCCCAATTTTATCTCCTGTGGATATAATAGTTTTATAATCAAAATTAGGAAGTTATTCCAAATATTTTAAGTAGTCCTCAAAAGATAAATTTTATAAAGATTATAAAATTTGTTATCCTGATGGTGTTTTCTCTAATAGAATAACTTACGTAGACATAAAACAGCTATTATGTCAGGGGCAGCACCTCCAATCTCATTGAACTAGATTTAACCAGCACTGACCCTAAATGGATCAGCAAAGCAGGATGCTCAAGTTGTGGCTGGTCAAGGAGATCTTCCAACAGCTATCACCTCTAGAAGTCGAGTAGTCTAATTCTTGATAGGGCAGCTATCTTCATGCCAGAATACTTGGACCACGGGGATTACCCAAGGAGATTTCATGAGGAGTAAGGGAATCCATTTTCACATCCTCAGCCTACATATGTCTTCATTCCTAATGATCAGCTTCGGACCTCATCTGAGCTAGAGGCTGAAAAGCTCACTTCAGCTTTTTCTTTTCTTCCTCCTCAGTCTCAGTTGCTTTGCTCTCATTTTACCAGAAAGATGGGTCTCCCTAGACAGTCACTGTGAACACAGCCTGGAGTACCAAACAAAGAGACAGTGAAAGCCTCAGTGCCTAGGAAGTCTCCTTCATCAAGGCAGTGTAACCTCCCTTCTGTCCTTAATCTTTAAAGGATGCATTCCAATCAAATTATGTTTCTGTTTTTTTTAAATATTTATAAACATTTAACATATTGTGCTACTGAGCTCCATTATGCTCATATGCTCATTCTGCTAATAATCGTGATCTTGATTACCAAAGAGCATTTTAGGCTTAGGGCCTCATTGTTTCAGGAAACTATTTAAAATAAACTTAAAATCATAAACATATTCTCAGAAGCAAAATATAATGTGATAAAAAAGTGTAAATATATAATAGGCTAAAGTAAAATCAGGAAAATTGAAATGGAAATGCAATTTCAAAGAAAAAAAGGACTAATGTCAGATTTTTTTTCTTTAAATGGATGATGATAGGATGAAGTTGCTATGATACTTATATGCCACTGATTTTTTTTAAAAAAATATCATTGTCATTCCATTTTAAAATGGCAATGTTTATAACATTATATATTCCATATACTTATTTAAACTTGGAGTTGAGAATAGTATTCTTTGGAGAATAGTCTTTTGTAGATGCATGAGTTAAAAAAAGTAAAAGCAATGTCCTTACAGCCAGTCCATCAGAGTGGATGCAATTTTGTCAGTGCTTGTGGTCCTTAAGTCGCAGCACTCAAGTGCCTACTCAAGTGTAGAAACATATAGGGAAGCGCTTCTCACACTCACCACAGCCAAGGGCAAACCTGAAAAAAATGTTTACGTAATTTCCGTACAGCATCACTTAATTGAGTATAGAAGCTTAAGATTTGTTATTGTTAAACTAGGTCAGAGAAAGAAAAGACAAGAAAATAAGGTTTAGGCACATGGTTTGGCCTCAAGCCTTATGGGGGCCAACTTGGGAAGTGCGTTGTCCCATAAAAAACAGTCTGTATGCTTATGATTTGATCATCATTTATAAAGAGCTATGAAGATCAATTATGCAACATTTTTAGAGGCATCTGAAGACATACTCTTGTCTCTGCATTGTTGTATTTCAAAAGTGCTGATTTGGGGTGGAAACCAGACTGATTTTTGTCTTTAATAGAACACAGTAAAGGATATTTCTTATCTAAGCACCTTGGGCTTTGTTCCATCAATAACCTTTACTCAAATTCAGTACTCAAATTTGTCCTTTGTGTCAAAAAATAAAATCTGGAGAAGTGTCTTAATTTTGCTTAAAAATAATGAAGCATAATAAAATTTTACTTTCCAGTAGCATAGGTTTCTTACAGAGAGGAAGCTTATACATTTAACATATTGTGCTACTGAGCTCCATTATGCTCATATGCTCATTCTGCTAATAATCGTGATCTTGATTACCAAAGAGCATTTTAGGCTTAGGGCCTCATTGTTTCAGGAAACTATTTAAAATAAACTTAAAATCATAAACATATTCTCAGAAGCAAAATATAATGTGATAAAAAAGTGTAAATATATAATAGGCTAAAGTAAAATCAGGAAAATTGAAATGGAAATGCAATTTCAAAGAAAAAAAGGACTAATGTCAGATTTTTTTTCTTTAAATGGATGATGATAGGATGAAGTTGCTATGATACTTATATGCCACTGATTTTTTTTTAAAAAATAACATTGTCATTCCATTTTAAAATGGCAATGTTTATAACATTATATATTCCATATACTTATTTAAACTTGGAGTTGAGAATAGTATTCTTTGGAGAATAGTCTTTTGTAGATGCATGAGTTAAAAAAAGTAAAAGCAATGTCCTTACAGCCAGTCCATCAGAGTGGATGCAATTTTGTCAGTGCTTGTGGTCCTTAAGTCGCAGCACTCAAGTGCCTACTCAAGTGTAGAAACATATAGGGAAGCGCTTCTCACACTCACCACAGCCAAGGGCAAACCTGAAAAAAATGTTTACGTAATTTCCGTACAGCATCACTTAATTGAGTATAGAAGCTTAAGATTTGTTATTGTTAAACTAGGTCAGAGAAAGAAAAGACAAGAAAATAAGGTTTAGGCACATGGTTTGGCCTCAAGCCTTATGGGGGCCAACTTGGGAAGTGCGTTGTCCCATAAAAAACAGTCTGTATGCTTATGATTTGATCATCATTTATAAAGAGCTATGAAGATCAATTATGCAACATTTTTAGAGGCATCTGAAGACATACTCTTGTCTCTGCATTGTTGTATTTCAAAAGTGCTGATTTGGGGTGGAAACCAGACTGATTTTTGTCTTTAATAGAACACAGTAAAGGATATTTCTTATCTAAGCACCTTGGGCTTTGTTCCATCAATAACCTTTACTCAAATTCAGTACTCAAATTTGTCCTTTGTGTCAAAAAATAAAATCTGGAGAAGTGTCTTAATTTTGCTTAAAAATAATGAAGCATAATAAAATTTTACTTTCCAGTAGCATAGGTTTCTTACAGAGAGGAACTTTGTTGTCCTTTAACAAATTTGAAAATGTGGTGAATTTTTTATGTTATTTGCTCAGATTTTGAATATGAAACCTATTAGAAAACATATAGTTCTTAAAACCTTTTGAAAAAAGTGTGAATGATAATATATATACACTCCTTTTAATATAATGCGTTTCATTTAAAGATATGTCTTATGAATGCATTTGTATTAGTTAAAAAATCCTTTAAAGAAAGAAACCTAAATAAGAGTCTAAACATTTGAGGCCAATATAAAAATGAAGTGGAAATGTGGCAATACTTTTTCCATTAAAGAGTAAGTGTTCAGTTTTTTGAAAGGACATTTTCACCTTCTAATAGTATGAAAATATTCCTATTTTATGTGATATTTAAGTGTGAAACTTTTGCATAGCTCATCATCTTCACTTCTTCCAGTTGCAAAAAGGTATCCAAAGCAATTGGAATCTGTTGAATTGGATTTATACAGCAAAATCTTACCAGTCCAAATTCCCTCTAGAGCTGGTTGGAGAAGGGCGGGGGTGGGTGTCACTGCAATGAGGACTCTTCTTTCTGGCCTCCTTTGTCGAGCTCATCCATTCCCCGTATATCATGAAGAAAGGGAGAGATGAAGAGACTCCTGTTCCTAAAATTGCTATCTCCCTTTTCTCTCAAAACTGGGCTTCTTCTAAATACAATGGTGTTTTGTTTTGTTTTGTTTTTACATTTTTATTATAAAATGTTTCAGATTTAAAGGAATGTTGAAAGAATTGTATAGTCAACATCCTGTCGCCATCAGTTACTTTCTGCAATTAGCATTTTGGTTATATTTGCTTTGTCACATCTCTGTTTTTCTACCCAGCCCATCAGTCCATCTTTTTATTTGTTTCTTTCTTTCTCTGGAAGAGGAGTGAATAAGTGCAAAGTATGTTCTCTGTACCTCTCTGATGGGTACAAAAAGTAAAATGAAAGTGTTAGTTGCTCAGTCGTGTCCAATGCTTTGGGACTCCACGGACTATATAATAGCCCACCAGGCTCCTCTCCCCATGGAATTCTCTAGGCAAGAAGACTGGAATGGGTTTCTATTCCATTTTTCAGGGGATCTTCCCTACCCAGGGATTGAACTCATGTCTTTTGCATTGCAGGCACATTCTTTACCATCTGAGCCACCAGGGATGCTCATGTCTAAGTATCTTTGTTCCTAGTGCTATGCTAAAGCCTTTACTATTCAGTCCTAGGTATGCCCTGCCTTTCTTCCCACCCTACCCTTACCTCAGTGTACCCAAACTCCATTCATGTCAGAGTTCTCACCCACCATCTGAATTTTACATGGATTCTTGCAGCTTCCACATGTTTGAAAATTCTCTTCCTTCTTTGGAGACTTCTCTCTCCTCTTTAACTCTTATTTATCCATCAGGATCCTACAGTTGTCACCATTTGGGTGAACATTTTTCTCCAGACAAATAATACCTAATCCCAGTGGTAAATGGTTAACAACCTGTCACTGCAGAAGGAAGATGGCCCTGGTTTGTAGGATTTGCAGATTCTGTTGGTATAAATTCTCTTCCCTACTGCTAGTTTTGAGCTACCAACAGGAAGTTAGTTACTGAACATGGAGTTAAGAAGAGATGTGCTCAGTGCACTGCTCTCTCCAGCTGACAGCAGTGCTCCTCACTCAACGGCCGCTTCCTCTCTCACACTTGTCCCAGTGCATGGTTGGTGATCACGTGATCTCCTAAACCAGAGACCATGCCTCCCTCCTATTTCTGTTGCTAGCAGTTAGCTCACGGCAGGCTACAGAGTCAGGTAGGACTCACAAGAACACTTCATGAGTGCGTGATTTGGATAATAAATTGTATTCTACAGAACACCTTCCACACACCACTAGTTCAGTGAACACTGAGAAATTACAGTAGTCGCTCGATGGATGGGAACCTTGGCCATACAGAGCCAGGATCTGTAATGTGCAGCCAGAAGCCCACGTGTTAGAACCTCCCTTTACCCTGGCACTCGGCCCCTCGCTGCTGTGATGGTGCCACAGTTTTCCTGTTCCTTTTGGAGGTTGGCAGCATTCACTCAGCAGGCCATTTGGCCCTTTACTTCCTGAGAAGTCAGCAGGGCACTGAATTAAGGTCAGGAAGGACATACTATAAAAACATGTCTTTGGGCCATTCCCAGGCTCTCCCCATGGAATTCTCTAGGCAAGAAGACTGGAATGGGTTTCTATTCCATTTTTCAGGGGATCTTCCCTACCCAGGGATTGAACTCATGTCTTTTGCATTGCAGGCACATTCTTTACCATCTGAGCCACCAGGGATGCTCATGTCTAAGTATCTTTGTTCCTAGTGCTATGCTAAAGCCTTTACTATTCAGTCCTAGGTATGCCCTGCCTTTCTTCCCACCCTACCCTTACCTCAGTGTACCCAAACTCCATTCATGTCAGAGTTCTCACCCACCATCTGAATTTTACATGGATTCTTGCAGCTTCCACATGTTTGAAAATTCTCTTCCTTCTTTGGAGACTTCTCTCTCCTCTTTAACTCTTATTTATCCATCAGGATCCTACAGTTGTCACCATTTGGGTGAACATTTTTCTCCAGACAAATAATACCTAATCCCAGTGGTAAATGGTTAACAACCTGTCACTGCAGAAGGAAGATGGCCCTGGTTTGTAGGATTTGCAGATTCTGTTGGTATAAATTCTCTTCCCTACTGCTAGTTTTGAGCTACCAACAGGAAGTTAGTTACTGAACATGGAGTTAAGAAGAGATGTGCTCAGTGCACTGCTCTCTCCAGCTGACAGCAGTGCTCCTCACTCAACGGCCGCTTCCTCTCTCACACTTGTCCCAGTGCATGGTTGGTGATCACGTGATCTCCTAAACCAGAGACCATGCCTCCCTCCTATTTCTGTTGCTAGCAGTTAGCTCACGGCAGGCTACAGAGTCAGGTAGGACTCACAAGAACACTTCATGAGTGCGTGATTTGGATAATAAATTGTATTCTACAGAACACCTTCCACACACCACTAGTTCAGTGAACACTGAGAAATTACAGTAGTCGCTCGATGGATGGGAACCTTGGCCATACAGAGCCAGGATCTGTAATGTGCAGCCAGAAGCCCACGTGTTAGAACCTCCCTTTACCCTGGCACTCGGCCCCTCGCTGCTGTGATGGTGCCACAGTTTTCCTGTTCCTTTTGGAGGTTGGCAGCATTCACTCAGCAGGCCATTTGGCATAGGTACCTTTCAGACTTCCTGAGAAGTCAGCAGGGCACTGAATTAAGGTCAGGAAGGACATACTATAAAAACATGTCTTTAAAGATTCCCTTGATCTGAACATTAATCTTTGAGGAAAATGGAGTATGCCAGGGTGCCTAGCTTTTGAAAATAGTAACATAATATCCCAGGCATAAAAGAAGATTAGAACTTAAAGCGTAAAGCAAGAGAGAGGCCCAAAAAGGAGTGATAATTATTTGAATGGAAACACAAAATGAAATTTTACTTAAAATTACTAATTGTTTTTAAACTTATAAAAGGCTGCCTTTTGGTTTTATACTTTCAGGTTAAAATGAGTGATTATATTTTTCTCTGAAAATTTGTTAACAGTAGTTAACTATTAAAACTAGTTTAATGCGTGGGCTTCTTGGGCTTCCAAGGTGGTTCAGATGATAAAGAATCTGCCTGCAATGCAGGAGACGGTGGTCCGGTGGTTGAGACTCTGTGCTCCCAATGCAGGGAGCACAGGTTCAATCCCCCAGTTGGGAAACTAAGATCCTGCATGCCACACGGCACAGCTTAAAAAAAAGAACTAGTCTCATGTTAAAGGTATTTTTTTGTGCCCTTATTATTCAATATTCTGATTTTTAAGTTAGCCACTGTGATACATTTCCACAACCTAAATAGAGTTAAGTGCCAAGACCATTAAATGACAATGTTTCATGTCACAACTAGTAGAAGTCTAAAAACATGCCTCCCTCCTATTTCTGTTGCTTTAGCAGTTAGCTCACGGCAGGCTACAGAGTCAGGTGGGACTCACAAGAACACTTCATGAGTGCGTGATTTGGATAATAAA
The DNA here is from genome assembly GCA_022376925.1 of Tragulus kanchil. Taxonomy (NCBI): domain Eukaryota; kingdom Metazoa; phylum Chordata; class Mammalia; order Artiodactyla; family Tragulidae; genus Tragulus; species Tragulus kanchil. The sequence goes on from JAIOJX010000025.1 coordinate 78,371,669, forward strand.
TTGTATTCTACAGAACACCTTCCACACACCACTAGTTCAGTGAACACTGAGAAATTACAGTAGTCGCTCGATGGATGGGAACCTTGGCCATACAGAGCCAGGATCTGTAATGTGCAGCCAGAAGCCCACGTGTTAGAACCTCCCTTTACCCTGGCACTCGGCCCCTCGCTGCTGTGATGGTGCCACAGTTTTCCTGTTCCTTTTGGAGGTTGGCAGCATTCACTCAGCAGGCCATTTGGCATAGGTACCTTTCAGACTTCCTGAGAAGTCAGCAGGGCACTGAATTAAGGTCAGGAAGGACATACTATAAAAACATGTCTTTAAAGATTCCCTTGATCTGAACATTAATCTTTGAGGAAAATGGAGTATGCCAGGGTGCCTAGCTTTTGAAAATAGTAACATAATATCCCAGGCATAAAAGAAGATTAGAACTTAAAGCGTAAAGCAAGAGAGAGGCCCAAAAAGGAGTGATAATTATTTGAATGGAAACACAAAATGAAATTTTACTTAAAATTACTAATTGTTTTTAAACTTATAAAAGGCTGCCTTTTGGTTTTATACTTTCAGGTTAAAATGAGTGATTATATTTTTCTCTGAAAATTTGTTAACAGTAGTTAACTATTAAAACTAGTTTAATGCGTGGGCTTCTTGGGCTTCCAAGGTGGTTCAGATGATAAAGAATCTGCCTGCAATGCAGGAGACGGTGGTCCGGTGGTTGAGACTCTGTGCTCCCAATGCAGGGAGCACAGGTTCAATCCCCCAGTTGGGAAACTAAGATCCTGCATGCCACACGGCACAGCTTAAAAAAAAGAACTAGTCTCATGTTAAAGGTATTTTTTTGTGCCCTTATTATTCAATATTCTGATTTTTAAGTTAGCCACTGTGATACATTTCCACAACCTAAATAGAGTTAAGTGCCAAGACCATTAAAAATGACATTATGTTTGCATGTCACAACTAGTAGAAGTCTAAAAAACATGCCTCTTTCCTTTACCTTTCTATTGAGTTATGGACTGTGAGGGTTTACAATGGAATGTAAGTATTTTAATAAGAGTTTTAATGAATAACAATACTAAATATACAAGAGCCTTTATATCCAAACTTAATTCTATCCTGTTGTTCAGCTCCTTTTAGTTTGATTACATACTAATTCAGATATTTTATTTGAATATTTGACATTTTTATGGGTTGTAAATGTGTAGTATTCATTTTGATTTTGATTTTGATTATTTGGAAAATATTGAAGGTAATTTCCAGGATAAAACTTGAGGCATTAACTTTTAAGGTCTCTTGTTACTGTTACTCTTACTCTCTTTCATTGACTTTTTGAGTAAATACATTTAAATTTTATAAAAGAAGTACTAAAACCGCTTACTTATCAGGGTTATTGAGAAATCTACAGCTAGCATTTCTTCATTAAGAAAAGTGCTATCAATATGCTGAGAATTCCCATCTGTTGTGAGTAGAGCTATAACTGCATAAAGTAAGATACCTGCCCTGGACTCCCTATCATACTCCAGTCTGAAAAATAAGGACATACTAAACTGACTCCATTTATCAGAATGTTCTTTTACATTTAAATTCACATTTAAATTTCATATTTATTTGAGCATTTTTCTGAGTACTGGCTCATACTGAGCCAAGAAAAATGGCTCTACATAATTTATTTTCCTTCCTTTCCTACTTAGTTCCTTTTTGTTGCTCTGGTTATGGTTTTTACATGTCCTAATGAAAACTTTCTCAGTGATTAGCCTCCTTATATATTTTTCACTGACTTGATTTTATGTTTTTCCTCTTCTCACTCCTCTTAAATATATCCAATTACACTTCTAGACATTTAACTACTCCTTACTGCTTTTCTTGTTGTGCTTCTAATATAGTCACCCATTTGAGAGTTCTCCTACACTTTCCATTCTTTGTGTCTGTTAGATTGATTTAATGATCTGGCTGTACTATTTTTGGAGGTCAGAATCTTTCCCCTTAGCACATCATGACTTTTGACAGACTGGGTCAGTCATAGTGGGGAATATTAAACAGAAGAGTGGTAATAGCACACCAGATAGTCAGAATGACGCAGGATTTAACTGAACTACTGAAAAAATAGGTTGAAAAATCACTATAAGGAGACTAATTGCTATCCCACTTTTTTTTTCCCCTTAACAAATGTCTTTTAGTAGTCTTTGATCATAAATCATCTGAAATTCAAGCACAGAAACTTTAAACTTTCTAATGGTTTCTAGGACAGATTTTATATAAAGAATCATAATTGCAAATCATGGACAATAACTAAATATTATTCCAAGCTCTGAATTAGGGCTTCCCTGGTGGTCCAGTGGGTAAAGAGTCCACCTTGCAGTGCAAGGGGCACCAGTTCGATCCCTGGCCTAGGAAGATCCCACATGCCGAGGAACAGCTGGACCAGTGTGTCCAATTACGAGCCAGTGCTCTGGAGTGCATGCACCCAGAGCCAGTGCTCTGCAACGAGAAAGGCCACTGCAATGGGAGACTCACACAGGCCGAAGAATAAAGATATGTGTGAAAAACAAATAAATGAAAAATCAATGAAAAGAGCGCAAAAAAAATGCTCTGAATAAAGTTTGAGGCAGGGCCAATAAAGTTTGAGGGTCACTCCATTTTCTTCTCAAATGTTATGATTAGTAGATCAGATTCAAGATACCAGTTATAATGAGAATCCATGCTTTCATTTGGTTATCAGAAAGACTGGAATGGAGCTTAGTATTTCCAGCTATTCTGTGTGCAAATGAGTGGATTAAGTTTAAATCCATATGAGAGATGGCCCTAAGTTCTAGTTTGAAAGACCACTATTCTTCAACACAAAATAAAATTCCAATTATCTGGATGGACCACAGTAGATTCACCTATTGAAGAGAATCTTGGTTGCTTCCATTTTGGCAATTACAAACAAAGTTGGTATAGACATCTGTGCACAGGTGTTTGCTTGGACACAGGAAACACAGAGTTTTCCTGTGTTTGCGTGGACACAGAGTTTTCAACTCTCCTGGGAAAAGCCAAAGAGTAAGAGACAGAACAAACCTATATGCTTTTCAGGCTCCTGCTGGCATCGCTTTTCAAGCTCCTGCTGGCATTGTTTTTGCTGATATTACATTAGCCAAAGCAAGACATGTAGCAACACTGAAATCAGGAGTGGGAAGAGATGGGGAAAAATAGGTGCAACCCAGTTAGAAGTGTTGGGGATACCTGCTGTGATGTCATGCCACTAGAGAAAAAAATAGTATACATGAATGGGGGCTGCTTGAGGACTTTTCAGTTGGAGAGAAGATGAGGAAACCAGCTCCCAAGTACACACCTTCTGAGGAAACTTTAAATTTCATTTTTAAATATAAAGAATCATAATTGCAAATCATGGACAATAACTCAATATTATTCCAAGCTCTGAATTAGGGCTTCCTGGTGTTCCAGTGTGTAAAGAGTCCACCTTGCAGTGCAAGGGGCACCAGTTCGATCCCTGGCCTAGGAAGATCCCACATGCCGAGGAACAGCTGGACCAGTGTGTCCAATTACGAGCCAGTGCTCTGGAGTGCATGCACCCAGAGCCAGTGCTCTGCAACGAGAAAGGCCACTGCAATGGGAGACTCACACAGGCCAAGAATAAAGATATGTGTGAAAAACAAATAAATGAAAAATCAATGAAAAGAGCGCAAAAAAAATGCTCTGAATAAAGTTTGAGGCAGGGCCAATAAAGTTTGAGGGTCACTCCATTTTCTTCTCAAATGTTATGATTAGTAGATCAGATTCAAGATACCAGTTATAATGAGAATCCATGCTTTCATTTGGTTATCAGAAAGACTGGAATGGAGCTTAGTATTTCCAGCTATTCTGTGTGCAAATGAGTGGATTAAGTTTAAATCCATATGAGAGATGGCCCTAAGTTCTAGTTTGAAAGACCACTATTCTTCAACACAAAATAAAATTCCAATTATCTGGATGGACCACAGTAGATTCACCTATTGAAGAGAATCTTGGTTGCTTCCATTTTGGCAATTACAAACAAAGTTGGTATAGACATCTGTGCACAGGTGTTTGCTTGGACACAGGAAACACAGAGTTTTCCTGTGTTTGCGTGGACACAGAGTTTTCAACTCTCCTGGGAAAAGCCAAAGAGTAAGAGACAGAACAAACCTATATGCTTTTCAGGCTCCTGCTGGCATCGCTTTTCAAGCTCCTGCTGGCATTGTTTTTGCTGATATTACATTAGCCAAAGCAAGACATGTAGCAACACTGAAATCAGGAGTGGGGAAGAGATGGGGAAAAATAGGTGCAACCCAGTTAGAAGTGTTGGGGGATACCTGCTGTGATGTCATGCCACTAGAGAAAAAAAAATAGTATACATGAATGGGGGCTGCTTGAGGACTTTTCAGTTGGAGAGAAGATGAGAGGAAACCAGCTCCCAAGTACACACCTTCTGAGGAATATCCACAAGACCTACCCAGGGGAATAAATGCCCTGTTATGTTTTCGCTTTCTTGGAGTGAAGAGTAAAGCAGAGGCCATTAAGTGTTAGGGCATTGATTAACTGTTTGACCCTTATCAAACAATGAAGTAGATTCCAAATCCAATTCTTAGAAGTCAAAGGAAACAACAGAAATCTTTCCTTACAGAAACAGGTCATAAGGCTTGTATTTATCATGGATTAAAGACCAAACCTATACTAATTATCACCTATGGACAGTCTGTGAACAAATTATGTGACTTAAACTGTACAGTTGAATTAAAAACATTGCTGATATTGTCTGCAAAAAATGTTTTGTTGTATTCCTATTAGTGGCAGAAAATCTGAGTGTGTTAACACTTTCTGCAAAGCCTCATGTAATGTTTAAAAAGGATATCTTATCCCTTTTGGTTTCTCCAAAATGGCTCAAGAGTCTGCCTTCAGTGCAGGAGACACAGGGGTTTGATCCCTGGGTTGGCAAGATCCCCTGGAGGAGGAAATGGCAACCCACTCCAGTATTCTTGCCTGGGAAATCCCATGGACGGAGACTGACGAGATATAGTCCATAGGGTCACAAAGAGACTGAACATGCATGCTATCCCTTTTACTTTGTCCTGTAAAAAATCTTTAAAAGAGAGCTTTTTTTTTTTTTTTCTGTTGTGCACTTCTTCAAGCATTACTTTGTAAATTTAAGAAGAAATAAAATAGATTCACTAGAGGTCATATAGTATTATTTTAAAAATATAAAAAAGGAAAATGTTTATAACAGTAACATGTAGATATTTTTTAATTTGGAAAATGAAGTCAGTGGTAAAACTTGGTCAGGTTTATGTGTAACTTTATTATGTAAGTGTTAAAATACAGACTATGTGCCATTATCTCTCACTAAATCCAATTCAGTAGTTTTCCGCATTTTTGTCTAGAACTTGTAAAAAATGAAAGAGTATTAAGTGGTAAAACAAATGTTTTCTGGCTATTAAATATAAATGATGTTCCAGGGAACACAGTGGGTTAAGAGACTCTCCTAAGTTTGGTCCCTTCAAAGGAGAACTTTTGAAAAAGAAGGTTCCTAGTCTCTGGGCTTCCCAGGTCACACTAGTGGTAAAGAACCCACATGCCAGTGCAGGAGACAATAATAGAGTGGGTTAGATCCCTGGGTCGGGAAGATCCCCTGGAGAAGGAGATGGCAACTCACTCCAGTTATTATCCTTGCCTGGAGAATTCCATGGACAGAAGAGCTGGGCACGGGATACAGTCCATGGGGTTCAAAGAGTCGGACATGACTGAAAGCGACTTAGCAAAGTGATATCAGAGGCCAGCATTTATACCTGGAAGCCCAGGCTTTAAAACTTGATTCACAGGTAAATCCTTAGAAGGGAAAGAAAACAAACCTGGTGTGGCTTACTGGACAGTCTGTTATATATGTAAATTAGTCCACCAGTTAGAGTTAAATAAAAAGTCACATGACTTCTCAACTCTATTTTTAAAATGCAGGAGCAACAGCTGCAGCCCGGAAGGAGGTGATAAGGAACAAGATCCGAGCGATCGGGAAGATGGCCAGAGTGTTCTCGGTTCTCAGGTGGGATCATGATCCTCTGTTCTATTTTGCCTTTGTTTATTTGTCACTCAGTAATGGTTTAATACTTTAATCTGATCTTTTAAATATTCTACCAGAAACTATTTGCTTTTTTAAAATTATTTTTAAATGAAATTGTTAGTTCCTCACTGATTATTTTGTAGAGAAAACTGCTAAATAGACTGCTTCACGTTTTATCCCTCTGTGTGCTGCAGGACTTTAAAATGTTTATCTCAAAATAGATTAACTAGAGGTCATATAGTATTATTTTAAAAATATAAAAAAGGAAAATGTTTATAACAGTAACATGTAGATATTTTTTAATTTGGAAAATGAAGTCAGTGGTAAAACTTGGTCAGGTTTATGTGTAACTTTATTATGTAAGTGTTAAAATACAGACTATGTGCCATTATCTCTCACTAAATCCAATTCAGTAGTTTTCCGCATTTTTGTCTAGAACTTGTAAAAAATGAAAGAGTATTAAGTGGTAAAACAAATGTTTTCTGGCTATTAAATATAAATGATGTTCCAGGGAACACAGTGGGTTAAGAGACTCTCCTAAGTTTGGTCCCTTCAAAGGAGAACTTTTGAAAAAGAAGGTTCCTAGTCTCTGGGCTTCCCAGGTCACACTAGTGGTAAAGAACCCACATGCCAGTGCAGGAGACAATAATAGAGTGGGTTAGATCCCTGGGTCGGGAAGATCCCCTGGAGAAGGAGATGGCAACTCACTCCAGTTATTATCCTTGCCTGGAGAATTCCATGGACAGAAGAGCTGGGCACGGGATACAGTCCATGGGGTTCAAAGAGTCGGACATGACTGAAAGCGACTTAGCAAAGTGATATCAGAGGCCAGCATTTATACCTGGAAGCCCAGGCTTTAAAACTTGATTCACAGGTAAATCCTTAGAAGGGAAAGAAAACAAACCTGGTGTGGCTTACTGGACAGTCTGTTATATATGTAAATTAGTCCACCAGTTAGAGTTAAATAAAAAGTCACATGACTTCTCAACTCTATTTTTAAAATGCAGGAGCAACAGCTGCAGCCCGGAAGGAGGTGATAAGGAACAAGATCCGAGCGATCGGGAAGATGGCCAGAGTGTTCTCGGTTCTCAGGTGGGATCATGATCCTCTGTTCTATTTTGCCTTTGTTTATTTGTCACTCAGTAATGGTTTAATACTTTAATCTGATCTTTTAAATATTCTACCAGAAACTATTTGCTTTTTTAAAATTATTTTTAAATGAAATTGTTAGTTCCTCACTGATTATTTTGTAGAGAAAACTGCTAAATAGACTGCTTCACGTTTTATCCCTCTGTGTGCTGCAGGACTTTAAAATGTTTATCTCAAAATAGATTAAACATAGTAAGACATAGAAAAGCTATTATAATCCTTTTTTTTCATTCTCTCTGTCTCTAGAAAAAGATGAATTTATCAGGTGGATTTCGCTAGATTTCTAGGAAATGAACATGAACCATAAAGCTTGTTTATGAGAATCTATATTATTCTAATAAATCATTGAGAGAAAAGAGGTTATCTAGTGTTTCAGTGCCCATATGGTGATTATTTTTCACATAAATCTTGCATCATGTTATTATTAAGCATGAACTTAAGAAAACAGATATTTTCTTAAAGAGGTTTACATTTTTCTTAAATTCAATTAACTTGTCTTGAATAACGCAAACTCTGTTTCTCTTCAAGAGAGTACTTTACAGTGTGATTATATTTGAGGAGTATACAGTAAATTCACAATTACATTATTAACAAGGGAGAAAATAGGAATGTCTTGGGGCAGAGTCCATCTCCATATTGTATAATATCATGTGCTAATTTTTGCCAGATTTTTTTTCACCTCTTTCTCATGGAGTAGCTACATTGGCTTTCTAATTTCTCCTTACTATTCCTATCCCACTCCTGGTAGAGTCACTAAAGAGTAATTAAGTGATTTGATACCAAAAGCAGGGAGCCATGAGAAGGATGAAAGGCACCGTCATCCCTTCCCAAGGACACCAGATCAAAGTCAGTAATAGCTGTGCAGTAGCAGCCAAATCTTGAAAAGTCATGTTAAATCTAAACATAGAGCCTCGTTGCTCCCTGTGGCCTAATAAATACGGCCACTTTGCTCTAATGCTTTACCTTCCTAACCTAACTTGCAGGAGTCTTTCATCCATCCTAAACAAATGTAATGAAACTTACAGCAGCAATTATGTATCATGAAAAAAAGAAAAAAAGAAGAAGCAATTCAAGGGCTTAGCAACTAAGAGGCTAATCCATAGGTCAGATTTTTTTTAATCTCCCTTATGCTATCCAGTTTTCTCTCCCAAGTCAAATCAGCCCCACTTCTTTTTTGTTGCGCCTTTCCAGTAAAACTTGTAATAGCTCTCTCCCTGGCTCATTTTTTTTAAACCATATTTATGGTGTAATGGAAAAGACCCACAGGCACTTTGTAATGTGATGCCTGCTTACAAAATTGGAATTGTTTTCCGTATCTTCAGTTCTCAGAAGAGTGTGAACCCTGGCAGTGGCCAACTTTACCTTCACCATTGTGTCATTTACATAAGATGACTTCTATATGAATGTGTAAAATTTTAAAAAATTTTAAAAAGGAGCCAAAGAAGAGGTTGATATGAGTTCTTGTATACATTTTTTTTTCCTGTAAGTCTTCTCTTTTTCTTGAAAGAAAATAAAAGGTAACGTCCCCTGCTGGTTGTGCCTTTGCAGAGAAGAGAGTGAGAGTGTGCTGACCCTGAAAGGCCTGACGCCCACGGGCATGCTCCCCAGCGGCGTGCTGTCTGGAGGGAAGCAAACCCTGCAAAGCGGTAAGCAGGCCCATTGGTTCAACCTGTGCAGACACCTCCGTCTGCCGTGTCACTGAGGCCCTGACTCACTCATCCATTTAAGCTCGGCCTTGGTCGTCAGTTCTGCTCAGCTGGACCAGTCATGCCTCCACGTGGTAGCTCCCTCATTCGCTGGAATATGGTCCTTACCCCACCACCCACGTATCCTCATTTACATTAACCACGATTTCAGGCATCACTGTAAGACAACTCATTCAGCTCACCTAACATGACCTGTAGGTTTGACCACTTGGAACCAAACCAAGCAGTTGCTAAAAACTTTTTAAATTATGTTTATTAAATGTGCTGGTTATTTGTAGGGCCAATGAAATAAACACATACACACATAAAAATAAATGCCTAAGGCTAGGATGTAGTGGACAGTGGAAGAATAGTAGTAAAGGATGACTCTGTTTTCCATAGAAGTTGAAGTCACAGGTGTCTTTCCTCTGACTTATTCATTCAGAACTTAAGAGAGTGATCAGAATCATATTTCGTATTTTCAAAAAGGATGAAAACATTTCCTTGACGATAGCTTCTGTTAAATTTTTTAATCTCCTTATTTTTTAAATCACCCCATTTTTTTGTTGCGCCTTTCCAGTAAAACTTGTAATAGCTCTCTCCCTGGCTCATTTTTTTTAAACCATATTTATGGTGTAATGGAAAAGACCCACAGGCACTTTGTAATGTGATGCCTGCTTACAAAATTGGAATTGTTTTCCGTATCTTCAGTTCTCAGAAGAGTGTGAACCCTGGCAGTGGCCAACTTTACCTTCACCATTGTGTCATTTACATAAGATGACTTCTATATGAATGTGTAAAATTTTAAAAAATTTTAAAAAGGAGCCAAAGAAGAGGTTGATATGAGTTCTTGTATACATTTTTTTCCTGTAAGTCTTCTCTTTTTCTTGAAAGAAAATAAAAGGTAACGTCCCCTGCTGGTTGTGCCTTTGCAGAGAAGAGAGTGAGAGTGTGCTGACCCTGAAAGGCCTGACGCCCACGGGCATGCTCCCCAGCGGCGTGCTGTCTGGAGGGAAGCAAACCCTGCAAAGCGGTAAGCAGGCCCATTGGTTCAACCTGTGCAGACACCTCCGTCTGCCGTGTCACTGAGGCCCTGACTCACTCATCCATTTAAGCTCGGCCTTGGTCGTCAGTTCTGCTCAGCTGGACCAGTCATGCCTCCACGTGGTAGCTCCCTCATTCGCTGGAATATGGTCCTTACCCCACCACCCACGTATCCTCATTTACATTAACCACGATTTCAGGCATCACTGTAAGACAACTCATTCAGCTCACCTAACATGACCTGTAGGTTTGACCACTTGGAACCAAACCAAGCAGTTGCTAAAAACTTTTTAAATTATGTTTATTAAATGTGCTGGTTATTTGTAGGGCCAATGAAATAAACACATACACACATAAAAATAAATGCCTAAGGCTAGGATGTAGTGGACAGTGGAAGAATAGTAGTAAAGGATGACTCTGTTTTCCATAGAAGTTGAAGTCACAGGTGTCTTTCCTCTGACTTATTCATTCAGAACTTAAGAGAGTGATCAGAATCATATTTCGTATTTTCAAAAAGGATGAAAACATTTCCTTGAAGATAGCTTCTGTATTAAAATCTGTTGTTTTCTAGATGAGTGCTATCCAATAGAACCTTTTGTGATGATGGAAATATCTCTGTCTGTACAGAAGCCACTTACAATGTATGGCTATTGAGTGCTTGAAATACAGCTCATAACTGAGAAACTGAACTTTTTATTTTACCTACCTGTCATTACTTTGATTTAAATAGTCACATGTGGCTAGTGGCTATCTTAATAGGCAGCCCAATCAACACACTGTTTTACTTTAACAGAAAAATATGAACAGAAAAATATGTGCTAAGGTTTTCAAAACAATCTCAGCCTCTTGCTTATTTTCCTGTATCTTTCCCTGAATCTTATTTTTGTGTGTATGTGTGTTTTCTTTTCTCTCCCTGTCCCTCAGTCTGGAAGATCCTGGTATTCCTTTGGTTTTGTTATTTAGGTATAGCTGTTTTACGTAGAAAGTGATGCCCAGCTTTCTGGATACAGTACTACTAAGTGATCACCTCCTAGCAGCATCACTGAAATTTTCTTTATTTTCATATGAATTTATTCCAACATCAGTGCATTTGAATTTCCACCAAAAGAAAAAAAAATTCTAAATGAAGGTAGGAAAATATCACAGTATTGTGGTAAATCCACTATTTAATTTATAGTTAAAAATCCATTTTAGTAAGTTTGAAAAAAGAATTTTCTTATCAAAATAAACATGCTCTCTAAGAACACTAGCATATTTATTTATCATAATCACAATCATTTATATACACAAAATGCACAACTACCTAATTGACTAAAATCTGCATAGTTTCTGAGAAGCACAGTTTTATGGTACAGCCAGTGTATTATCAGAAACTATGGGCCACAGTTGCTTTAGAAGAATGCACTTAATAATGAACAGTACATATTTCTAATACGTGGTGCTGGTGCGGCTCCAGGTTTTTTGTTTTGTTTTGTTTTGTTTTGCTTTATTTTTAACTTTAAATGACTTAAGTTCTTACAGTTCTTTGTTTTGTTTTCAGATTTTCACCTGTATTTTAACCTGGGCTATTTACTTGTCTATTCTGTTATTTTATTTTAAATTCATTCAGAACTTAAGAGAGTGATCAGAATCATATTTCGTATTTTCAAAAAGGATGAAAACATTTCCTTGAAGATAGCTTCTGTATTAAAATCTGTTGTTTTCTAGATGAGTGCTATCCAATAGAACCTTTTGTGATGATGGAAATATCTCTGTCTGTACAGAAGCCACTTACAATGTATGGCTATTGAGTGCTTGAAATACAGCTCATAACTGAGAAACTGAACTTTTTATTTTACCTACCTGTCATTACTTTGATTTAAATAGTCACATGTGGCTAGTGGCTATCTTAATAGGCAGCCCAATCAACACACTGTTTTACTTTAACAGAAAAATATGAACAGAAAAATATGTGCTAAGGTTTTCAAAACAATCTCAGCCTCTTGCTTATTTTCCTGTATCTTTCCCTGAATCTTATTTTTGTGTGTATGTGTGTTTTCTTTTCTCTCCCTGTCCCTCAGTCTGGAAGATCCTGGTATTCCTTTGGTTTTGTTATTTAGGTATAGCTGTTTTACGTAGAAAGTGATGCCCAGCTTTCTGGATACAGTACTACTAAGTGATCACCTCCTAGCAGCATCACTGAAATTTTCTTTATTTTCATATGAATTTATTCCAACATCAGTGCATTTGAATTTCCACCAAAAGAAAAAAAAATTCTAAATGAAGGTAGGAAAATATCACAGTATTGTGGTAAATCCACTATTTAATTTATAGTTAAAAATCCATTTTAGTAAGTTTGAAAAAAGAATTTTCTTATCAAAATAAACATGCTCTCTAAGAACACTAGCATATTTATTTATCATAATCACAATCATTTATATACACAAAATGCACAACTACCTAATTGACTAAAATCTGCATAGTTTCTGAGAAGCACAGTTTTATGGTACAGCCAGTGTATTATCAGAAACTATGGGCCACAGTTGCTTTAGAAGAATGCACTTAATAATGAACAGTACATATTTCTAATACGTGGTGCTGGTGCGGCTCCAGGTTTTTTGTTTTGTTTTGTTTTGTTTTGCTTTATTTTTAACTTTAAATGACTTAAGTTCTTACAGTTCTTTGTTTTGTTTTCAGATTTTCACCTGTATTTTAACCTGGGCTATTTACTTGTCTATTCTGTTATTTTATTTTAAATCCATTTGTTTGTCGTTTGATGTTGAACTTACACACACACACACACACATCCACTGCAGATATAAGATCTTCAACCTTGTAAGTCCTGAGAATTTGAAAAAAACAGTGTATACTTTAAATGATGTACACTAATACAGTTTCAAAAAATCATTGTCTGATGCCCTTGAACTGGTCTAAAAGGAGGAAAGTACTTAAAATTTTACTACTTGGTTTTTCTCCATGGTGGTAACTATCCTGCATTTTCATCATAAGGAATTTCGAATGCACTGTGAGTAAATTACAGTGCATGTTTGGCAGTTGATCTAGTTTTAAAATCTTAAAGTTATAAAAAGCATGCAAATAGAAGCCAAGGGGTAGGATTTTAATATTAAATATTTTGGAATTACAGAGAAGTTTTGCATTTTAGCACTTAATTAGGGAAATATCCCCTCACCTTGATAACATAGAAAGATTCATACACCTGTTTAGCAAGAATATAAACCCTAAGCTTGTTATAAAAATTGCTGATAAAGCAACAGGCTTTTAAAGTTTTACCTCTGAAATATGCTGAGGTTTCAGTATTTAGACTGTCTTTTCTTTAAAATGCTAATAGAATTATTGAAGCTACTCGCATGCTACCACTTGATGGTAACATTTCAAGAGTTTTATTTCCGAAAATGATATTCCAGTGAGGAAAACTGATTGTAAACTGGGTTACCTGGAAGAAGACGTCCAGACCATCCGCTCTCTAAGAACACTAGCATATTTATTTATCATAATCACAATCATTTATATACACAAAATGCACAACTACCTAATTGACTAAAATCTGCATAGTTTCTGAGAAGCACAGTTTTATGGTACAGCCAGTGTATTATCAGAAACTATGGGCACAGTTGCTTTAGAAGAATGCACTTAATAATGAACAGTACATATTTCTAATACGTGGTGCTGGTGCGGCTCCAGGTTTTTTGTTTTGTTTTGTTTTGTTTTGCTTTATTTTTAACTTTAAATGACTTAAGTTCTTACAGTTCTTTGTTTTGTTTTCAGATTTTCACCTGTATTTTAACCTGGGCTATTTACTTGTCTATTCTGTTATTTTATTTTAAATCCATTTGTTTGTCGTTTGATGTTGAACTTACACACACACACACACACATCCACTGCAGATATAAGATCTTCAACCTTGTAAGTCCTGAGAATTTGAAAAAATCAGTGTATACTTTAAATGATGTACACTAATACAGTTTCAAAAAATCATTGTCTGATGCCCTTGAACTGGTCTAAAAGGAGGAAAGTACTTAAAATTTTACTACTTGGTTTTTCTCCATGGTGGTAACTATCCTGCATTTTCATCATAAGGAATTTCGAATGCACTGTGAGTAAATTACAGTGCATGTTTGGCAGTTGATCTAGTTTTAAAATCTTAAAGTTATAAAAAGCATGCAAATAGAAGCCAAGGGGTAGGATTTTAATATTAAATATTTTGGAATTACAGAGAAGTTTTGCATTTTAGCACTTAATTAGGGAAATATCCCCTCACCTTGATAACATAGAAAGATTCATACACCTGTTTAGCAAGAATATAAACCCTAAGCTTGTTATAAAAATTGCTGATAAAGCAACAGGCTTTTAAAGTTTTACCTCTGAAATATGCTGAGGTTTCAGTATTTAGACTGTCTTTTCTTTAAAATGCTAATAGAATTATTGAAGCTACTCGCATGCTACCACTTGATGGTAACATTTCAAGAGTTTTATTTCCGAAAATGATATTCCAGTGAGGAAAACTGATTGTAAACTGGGTTACCTGGAAGAAGACGTCCAGACCATCCCATCCTCTTCCTCTTCCTCTTTCTCCCTCACATTTGAAACATATTCAGTGTTTGTCTTTAAAGAGGCACATATATTATCAACTCAGAGGCAACTCTAAATTTCCATCTCCCTCCCCCGCCAATCCCCAGCTTTTCCATTCCACTAGGAAATTGTGCTATTTAATATTAAATATGTGAATTATTCCACTGACAATATGATAGTACCTCACAATCTGCCATTTGGGGAAACATTTTAAAACTGTCACCCACCCGTCATAGCAGTTGGTTTATCATACTTCATGTGAGTCCGATGCCCATTTTCTACCGACCTAATGTAAATTCAGTCTAACTCAAAGAAATCTTTCCTGAGTGCTTTCCTAAAGGGTTAATCGTGCGGTCATTTATTTAGTGAGCAAAATCCAAAATGGTTCACTCAGGTGTATCCAGCTCACTAAAAAAAACTTACATTTTCATGGTGTTTTTTTCTTTCTTTTTAGCATTTCTGTTTTGTTGTCTGTGCCAGAATCCAGCACTTACAGGAACATTAATCCTCTTAGCTCCCTTGATCGTCACTGATTTGTTCTTAGAGTTAAAAATCCTCTGCTCATTTTTCTCATTCATTTTGCACCCCCTTTCTTCTCTTCAGCTACTGTTGAGGCTATTGAGGCTGATGAAGGTAAATTGGCCAGTCCCCTTTCTGTTGTACCTGCAACAGATAAGGGCTCTGCTGGGTGTATTCATTTCTTTCTTTCTTTTTTTTTCTTTTCTCTCTTTTTTTTTTTTTTTTGCTGTAGCTTGTACAGAGTGTGTGGGTGTTGGGCTAACAGTTGTGGCTCAGTATTAACCAAAATGTTCTTGCTTTAAAGGGGAAAAATGTCCTTTTTCTGGTTTGTTTGTTTGTTTTTTTCCCTTAAAGCTATGTTTGACTTTGTATACAATGATCCTAGTATAATCACAGAAAACCAAAGGATAATAGACCTTGAACGATGTGGGGTGGGGGTTATGGCAGCTGTTTTGACAAATAATGGATCAAACAATATTCTTTGAGCTGAACCATGTCCCTCCCTCAAATTACTTTCAGTCAGCACAGAAAAGAAGAGGATAAAACTAGCTTTATGAAGTCTAGTCTTCAGAAATTTCTAGCGAAAAAGATGTTCATTGAACGAGTGCCTTGCTATAGTTCAACGTTAATTTTTGTCTCTGAAAAATATCCCAGCAAGAGACAGCTCTACTGAGGATAAACAGTTCTGCTAGTTTTATGCAATTTTAATCTACTGGTGTTTGTAGGAAAGCTAGCACCAGCAAAATATTCTAAAGGGTTCAAATCTATCTAGTGTTGGGCTTCCCCAGTGTTTTGGTGGTTAAAAAAAATATCTAGTGGCTGTGGAAGTGACCGGTAACAAGCATAGTGAATACCGTCATCGCTCAGCTGGTTTACATCCACTGAGTGTCGGCTTTGCGCCATGCCCTGTGCTGTGTGCTTCAAGAGAAATGAACCATGTACATCACTGACTGTGTCCCAGCACTGCTTAAGGACGATACTGTGCACTCTCTCACAATTCTCTTTGTGCTTTTAAAATGTCAAGTGCTGAGAGAACTGCCTGTCCAAATAGTTTTTAATATGATATATACCCTACCCCCTGAAATTTTTAAAGAGAATCATTTGAAGTTCCCCTTTAAAACAAAATTCTTCAGTTGTATTTTGTTCTTGCAAGATCATGTTTTATTGTTCCCAAAATTGTGTGATATGGTCCTTTGATATGATGTCAAATGTGCCACTTTAGACTCTCTCATTTGTACATGATTTGTATACAGTAGGGGAAATGATAGCACTGTAAGAGAAAATACAACTGGTTCCTAAATAGCAGTGAGTAAACTGCTATTTATGTGGGAATTCTCTATTCCTCTTGGCAAATTCTAATCTGCAGTGTGCATTCTCGTTGATAGTTTGGCTGTTTTCTGTGGTTTCTGTGACTCTGTGTTGTGTTAAGTATACTACCAATGTAAATTGCTAATGCCCATTGTCTGACCAGCAACTACAGCAGAGCACACATTCTTCCAGGCCAGGAGAGATGGAAATGATTAGACATGGAGCCCCATTCCGAACATAGCCCTCATTCTCGCTAGATTTTCAATTTCTGTGCTCCAATTCTATTGGCTTTTCAAACTTTCCACAACCTAAAAAAGAGATTCCACTTTTCCCATTTCCGTTCAAGAAATTGCTTCATCACGTATGGTGACCAACTTCTTATATTTATTCATTATGATGGAATGATACTCATAGTAGTTTAGCAAAACAGTAGATACTACTTTTGTCCCTCAAAATCACTGAATTCATTTTCAGGGTGGGTGCTCATTAGACAGCTCAATTATTTTTTTGATTTCTGACTGAATTAGAGAAGAATTAAAAAGCTTTGCTTTGGGCCTTGGTCTTTCCTCATTTCCCCATCTTCTTCCTCTCATAGTTGACTAATCACCATGATGCTAACCTTTAAAATGCAGAGGGGGAGCAAACTGTTTCTCATCCTTTAACGAGTCTGGAAGCAACTGTGTCTATCTCTTAAGAATCTCATCCATACTAATGAAAAGCACTGTACATCTGTGTGGGAGTGGCTAGCAAAGTTTCGGCTTGAAACTGCTTTCCTTTTTTTCTCAAATAGGGTAGGAAGGATAAAGGGACAATGAAATTGTCCTTCATCAGCCATGGAGATGCAGCACAATTCAGCACTGGTGATTGGCCCTTCAATGTCTGGCTTGCATTTTCACAAGGGAGTAAAGTAATCTGGTGTCCTTGGTTCCCCATTTATGTACTTTATTTTCAGCTCACTGGTTGGTGCACCTACTGAAGAAAACCTTAGGTTTCTTGTACAAATGCTTTATCTATCTCTGGAGCACAGTAGGATTACTAGAAATGAAAAAATCAAATGTCAAAGCTCCCCTTTGAAAATTCCACGTTTTCTTGCAAGATCATGTTTTATTGTTCCCAAAATTGTGTGATATGGTCCTTTGATATGATGTCAAATGTGCCACTTTAGACTCTCTCATTTGTACATGATTTGTATACAGTAGGGGAAATGATAGCACTGTAAGAGAAAATACAACTGGTTCCTAAATAGCAGTGAGTAAACTGCTATTTATGTGGGAATTCTCTATTCCTCTTGGCAAATTCTAATCTGCAGTGTGCATTCTCGTTGATAGTTTGGCTGTTTTCTGTGGTTTCTGTGACTCTGTGTTGTGTTAAGTATACTACCAATGTAAATTGCTAATGCCCATTGTCTGACCAGCAACTACAGCAGAGCACACATTCTTCCAGGCCAGGAGAGATGGAAATGATTAGACATGGAGCCCCATTCCGAACATAGCCCTCATTCTCGCTAGATTTTCAATTTCTGTGCTCCAATTCTATTGGCTTTTCAAACTTTCCACAACCTAAAAAAGAGATTCCACTTTTCCCATTTCCGTTCAAGAAATTGCTTCATCACGTATGGTGACCAACTTCTTATATTTATTCATTATGATGGAATGATACTCATAGTAGTTTAGCAAAACAGTAGATACTACTTTTGTCCCTCAAAATCACTGAATTCATTTTCAGGGTGGGTGCTCATTAGACAGCTCAATTATTTTTTATTTCTGACTGAATTAGAGAAGAATTAAAAAGCTTTGCTTTGGGCCTTGGTCTTTCCTCATTTCCCCATCTTCTTCCTCTCATAGTTGACTAATCACCATGATGCTAACCTTTAAAATGCAGAGGGGGAGCAAACTGTTTCTCATCCTTTAACGAGTCTGGAAGCAACTGTGTCTATCTCTTAAGAATCTCATCCATACTAATGAAAAGCACTGTACATCTGTGTGGGAGTGGCTAGCAAAGTTTCGGCTTGAAACTGCTTTCCTTTTTTTCTCAAATAGGGTAGGAAGGATAAAGGGACAATGAAATTGTCCTTCATCAGCCATGGAGATGCAGCACAATTCAGCACTGGTGATTGGCCCTTCAATGTCTGGCTTGCATTTTCACAAGGGAGTAAAGTAATCTGGTGTCCTTGGTTCCCCATTTATGTACTTTATTTTCAGCTCACTGGTTGGTGCACCTACTGAAGAAAACCTTAGGTTTCTTGTACAAATGCTTTATCTATCTCTGGAGCACAGTAGGATTACTAGAAATGAAAAAATCAAATGTCAAAGCTCCCCCTTTGAAAATTCCACGTTTTCATTGAATAAGGCCCAAACCATTCCCATATATTTCTGCTAAAAGTTGCATAAGCATTTTCCCCCTTGTTATCTATCCATCAACCATCACTTAACATCTATACCTACATCTACCAAGAAAGAGTTTTTCTTTGATTTAGACAGTAATAGACCGATAAACCTCAGTTTGGCCTGTTCGCTGCTGAAGGGAAGACAGTGTTTTTCTACTTAGTGATCTGATCTTGATTTTTCTCGATTTCTTTTACCTTGTCATCACTCCAAAGTTGAGTGGAAAACCAGGAGTTTATAATTTCTTTTTTTTTCATGCCACTGTTGAATTGTTTGCCAAGAAAATCTCTCCTGGATACTGAGAGGGCATGGATGTGCCCAAGTTCATTCCTTTTGTAACTCCTTTTTAGTTTCTGCTCTAAGCTCTTTACTAATTTTTTAGATCTAGCTGCTTCAATGATTCTACTGAATTTGCCATTACTGACACAATGGAAGAGTAAAAGTAGGGCCATTTCCGGTCTCTCTAGGTTAGGACATTCGATAGGGTAATTGTGCTAGTGATTTAGGCAGTTGATGCGGGGCCTAGAGACCTATTCCTGGTAGCAGCCTTCCTCTTTGCATACCACTTGGTGGATCTAACCTTTCGTGAAGACAAAAGAACGTTTACGTCTTAACTAACTTGAAGACATTTTGGTTGGCAAGAGACATTGGCTTAAAGGTTACTTCAGGAAAAGCACTGTACATCTGTGTGGAGTGGCTAGCAAAGTTTCGGCTTGAAACTGCTTTCCTTTTTTTCTCAAATAGGGTAGGAAGGATAAAGGGACAATGAAATTGTCCTTCATCAGCCATGGAGATGCAGCACAATTCAGCACTGGTGATTGGCCCTTCAATGTCTGGCTTGCATTTTCACAAGGGAGTAAAGTAATCTGGTGTCCTTGGTTCCCCATTTATGTACTTTATTTTCAGCTCACTGGTTGGTGCACCTACTGAAGAAAACCTTAGGTTTCTTGTACAAATGCTTTATCTATCTCTGGAGCACAGTAGGATTACTAGAAATGAAAAAATCAAATGTCAAAGCTCCCCCTTTGAAAATTCCACGTTTTCATTGAATAAGGCCCAAACCATTCCCATATATTTCTGCTAAAAGTTGCATAAGCATTTTCCCCCTTGTTATCTATCCATCAACCATCACTTAACATCTATACCTACATCTACCAAGAAAGAGTTTTTCTTTGATTTAGACAGTAATAGACCGATAAACCTCAGTTTGGCCTGTTCGCTGCTGAAGGGAAGACAGTATTTTTCTACTTAGTGATCTGATCTTGATTTTTCTCGATTTCTTTTACCTTGTCATCACTCCAAAGTTGAGTGGAAAACCAGGAGTTTATAATTTCTTTTTTTTTCATGCCACTGTTGAATTGTTTGCCAAGAAAATCTCTCCTGGATACTGAGAGGGCATGGATGTGCCCAAGTTCATTCCTTTTGTAACTCCTTTTTAGTTTCTGCTCTAAGCTCTTTACTAATTTTTTAGATCTAGCTGCTTCAATGATTCTACTGAATTTGCCATTACTGACACAATGGAAGAGTAAAAGTAGGGCCATTTCCGGTCTCTCTAGGTTAGGACATTCGATAGGGTAATTGTGCTAGTGATTTAGGCAGTTGATGCGGGGCCTAGAGACCTATTCCTGGTAGCAGCCTTCCTCTTTGCATACCACTTGGTGGATCTAACCTTTCGTGAAGACAAAAGAAACGTTTACGTCTTAACTAACTTGAAGAGGACATTTTGGTTGGCAAGAGACATTGGCTATTACCAAACCTCTTGGTTATCTTCAGGTATGGTAAGGAAGTCTGTTGTGTTGTGTTCAGGTCCCGTCACTTTGTTCTCTACTAAAGGATTCCCTCTCTCACTGCGAAATCTCTAACATCACCTGATGCAACAGCTGTGCCCTCTGTGTGCATCTAGCTAACCTGATTTTTTTTTCTTAATGGTTTTCCATTTAGCTATCAAAGGATTTTCACCACAGCATAAGATCACTAGCTTCGAGGAGGCCAAGGGCTTAGACCGAATTAACGAGAGGATGCCACCTCGCAGAGATGCCATGCCCTCCGACGCCAACCTTAACTCCATCAACAAGGCTCTCGCCTCAGAGACTAACGGCACAGACAGCAATGGCAGTAATAGCAGCAATATCCAGTGACCACTTCCTGTTCACCTTTTTCTTTTTTTTCTTTTCTTTTCTTTTTTTTTTTTTGAGCTGCAGGGCATGATGGGGATGGCTGCATATCAGCAGTTGGATGTTCTTGCCTCTGATGGTAGCTTATTTGCTCTGGGGCCAGGAGTTGGTTCAGTTTACACTATCATTAAAAAAGAGGGAGAGAGATAATAAACTATATTTTGGTGGGGGTGGTGATTAAACACCTCTTTTGGGTATGCCTTTTAAAAAATGCTTATAGGAAAAAAATATTAAAAAGAAAGCTAATGCTAGTATATACTGCAATGTTAGGAAAATGAACATGTTTTCCTACTGCATTGGAGGACTTCTACGTAAGTTAATGAGAGGTCTTTTATTATGTTACTGGACAAGAAAACTTTGTCTTTTTTAAACGTTTACATGGGCATGGATGTGCCCAAGTTCATTCCTTTTGTAACTCCTTTTTAGTTTCTGCTCTAAGCTCTTTACTAATTTTTTAGATCTAGCTGCTTCAATGATTCTACTGAATTTGCCATTACTGACACAATGGAAGAGTAAAAGTAGGGCCATTTCCGGTCTCTCTAGGTTAGGACATTCGATAGGGTAATTGTGCTAGTGATTTAGGCAGTTGATGCGGGGCCTAGAGACCTATTCCTGGTAGCAGCCTTCCTCTTTGCATACCACTTGGTGTATCTAACCTTTCGTGAAGACAAAAGAAAGCGTTTACGTCTTAACTAACTTGAAGAGGACATTTTGGTTGGCAAGAGACATTGGCTATTACCAAACCTCTTGGTTATCTTCAGGTATGGTAAGGAAG
Source organism: Tragulus kanchil (assembly GCA_022376925.1). Classification (NCBI taxonomy): domain Eukaryota; kingdom Metazoa; phylum Chordata; class Mammalia; order Artiodactyla; family Tragulidae; genus Tragulus; species Tragulus kanchil. The sequence goes on from JAIOJX010000025.1 coordinate 78,393,343, forward strand.
TCTGTTGTGTTGTGTTCAGGTCCCGTCACTTTGTTCTCTACTAAAGGATTCCCTCTCTCACTGCGAAATCTCTAACATCACCTGATGCAACAGCTGTGCCCTCTGTGTGCATCTAGCTAACCTGATTTTTTTTTCTTAATGGTTTTCCATTTAGCTATCAAAGGATTTTCACCACAGCATAAGATCACTAGCTTCGAGGAGGCCAAGGGCTTAGACCGAATTAACGAGAGGATGCCACCTCGCAGAGATGCCATGCCCTCCGACGCCAACCTTAACTCCATCAACAAGGCTCTCGCCTCAGAGACTAACGGCACAGACAGCAATGGCAGTAATAGCAGCAATATCCAGTGACCACTTCCTGTTCACCTTTTTCTTTCTTTCTTTCTTTCTTTTTTTTTTTTTGAGCTGCAGGGCATGATGGGGATGGCTGCATATCAGCAGTTGGATGTTCTTGCCTCTGATGGTAGCTTATTTGCTCTGGGGCCAGGAGTTGGTTCAGTTTACACTATCATTAAAAAAGAGGGAGAGAGATAATAAACTATATTTTGGTGGGGGTGGTGATTAAACACCTCTTTTGGGTATGCCTTTTAAAAAATGCTTATAGGAAAAAAATATTAAAAAGAAAGCTAATGCTAGTATATACTGCAATGTTAGGAAAATGAACATGTTTTCCTACTGCATTGGAGGACTTCTACGTAAGTTAATGAGAGGTCTTTTATTATGTTACTGGACAAGAAAACTTTGTCTAATTTCTTACTCTATTGTACGTTTACAGTTGCAGCACTAAAAATGGATGACATCAAACATTTTTAACAAAATGATGTACAAACTAAATAAGGACTATTTATTGATAATGTTTTGCTACTCTTGTCAGACAATGGCTATAAAATGAATTAGGCAGTCTTAAAAAAAAAAAAAAAAAGAAAAAGAAAAAAAAAAAAGAATGTTGCAAATTTGTTAAAATGCCAAAAAAGACAGTTTAATTTTGTACAGATTATGCTTACCTCAGGTTTCTTTAGTGTGCTTGAATGCCCTTCTTTCCATATGACACTTATTTGGCAATGAATACCTTTCTTTTTCTTTTCTTTAAGTTTTAAAAAACTGGAATAATTACTTCTATCTTTTTTTTTGCTGTTTATATTTAGGGGTTTTTGTTGATAAATCAAGTCTTGGTTGTGGCTTGCTGAATTAAATATTTATGAGTGGTGCATTTTTAAGTATAGTAAACAAGACACCATATTAAGTACAGTGATAAAGCATCTATATTCTGTAAAAAAAAAAAATCTGCCTATGCATGTTTTTTAAGAAACAAACTGGCTGTATCGGCCTGTATGAGACTGTAATGCGCTTAGTGGTCTGACATGTACTGGAAATATATGTATACTGGCGTACTTTATATTCTCTAAAATGCTTCATGCCTTTGAAATTTTGTAATCAAAAAAAAAAAGCTTTGAAAAAATCTAAAGGGGAGAGTATTCTTAAAAGTTTTTAACATAAGCTTGTCAGTGCACATATAGATGGTTAGCATGTTTAGCAAACCTTGTGAAATTTCAATAAGTTTGTAGTTACATGTGAAACTCTAAATGCATGGTAACTGTTAATGTCATAACGGTTTAGTTATTTTGTTCTGTTCTGTGCCACCAAATATGTACTTTTTTCACTTTTTTTCCCTTTGTATATCAGTTACGGGTTACAACTGGTTCATTCTGAAAACAACAACAGCAACAAAAGTCCATTCATATTTTTTAAAAATTGTATAAGTGCCCAAGTAATTCACTACAGCCTAAAGCCTTGCCTTTGTAATTTGACTTCTGAAATGTTGGCAATCAAAGCATGCACTTGTAACAATGACAAAGAAAGCAGCATTTTATATTACTATTCAATAAAATGTGCATGAACTTAAAAAACTCTCCTCCTTTCCCTGAGTCTGCTGAAAGGATTTACATGCACAGCCACCTCTCTGTCTCCAGGTGCTGGGCCCACCACCACACAGCACAGACTGGCTCTATCTGGCTTCTCTGAGCGCCTCGTGCTCTCAGGTGTGGTGCCTACTTCCGCTGTAAGAATGTTGGTGGCTTTCTGTCTCAAATCAGACAAGAGAAATACATTGAAAGAGTAAACGCCATCTTCTGGCTCCCTCAAAGGTGGGAGCCAGTTAAGAAACCAGAGCATTCCTTTTTATTGAAAAAAAAAAAATTGTTATCAGGTTGTTTCAGTTGTATTGAATGCCCTGTCTGCTAAATCAAAAAGAACTCAGCTACTAAGTGCATTTTCATCGCACATGAGATTTGCATTTGTATCGATAGTGAAATCTGTATCCCGGCGCTTCAGCTAATATCTAATCACCTGAAGATTTAAGATACACCAAACTTTAGTTGGTTTCTAACATTGTTCATTTTGAGTGCACTTTGTTTTATGTAATAAAGTATGCCTGTTATATTAAATAATAAGAATATGGCAATTAGTTATCTAATGTACCAAAAAAAGATGTTCTAGATATATTCTCTGACAAAGACTATGCCAAATTTATTTTGATGAATTCAAGCATTTTGCCCCCTGTGGGTATTTTTCCATCCTTAAAAAAAAAAATACCCAAGGAAAATATTTAGATGTGATATTTATTAGAATGATGTGAAAGAAATGGTAATTCTGGTACCAAGGTGTTTATTTTCTTTCTTATAACTGCAGAGAAAATATCCCAACCAAAAAAAAAAATCTTTCTTTGGATTCCTTTCTTTTACAAATTGTGCTGAGGCAACTATGGCATAGAAATAAACATTTGACATTAAAATAAGCAGTTGATGTGAGTATTGCTTGGTCTTTCTGCTCTGTAGTTAGAAAAGTTATAGTGTATGTATTTGCATAATAATTCAGTCTATCAGAGAAATCAGTGTCGAGCTGAAGTTATTTCTCGAAAAACCATAACACTGCCGTAACAGTATTAGCTCTGTCTCCTTCGCTGTTAGAGAAACTATGCGTTTTCTTGAATTGCTTATTCCAGTGACTCTTGAGCTAAACACACACACACACAGTCTCTGTCCTCTGCCCTTCTTTACCCTCCCCCAAAAGGGGACTTAACATCTCATGGGGTTCAAACTCAGAGCCGAGTTTTTATCTAGCTTTTCAAGGATTAAAAGCAAGATTTGACTAACCCTAGGTCAGCTGGGTTTTTTGACCTGAATTATCCTCTATTTTATGGTATTTTAAAATATTTTTTGAAGAAAAGAAAGAAAAATCTTCAGACACTAAGCTTGGAGCAAAGTGTCCAGGGGAGGAACCTCTACGAGTATCAACCATGGTGTTCCCAAGGACAACGAGTCAACGGGGAAGCATCCTGTGGTAGCAGCCTAGAAAGTGCCGTGGTGATGCTGAATCCCCCAGGAGGATCATGTCCGGAAACATTCCTTTCCTTCTAAACCCCACCACATCCATGTGAAATAATCAACCTGAGGACACATTCATCTTTCAGTCTAGAAACCAGGGCCCCAACTTGAAGCCAGCACACAGGAGGAACTGTCTGATGGCTTAGATGTCTCCCACTTGTCCTTGACTCATCCATTGTCTCCCACTTACTGTCACCATCTGCTGAGAAGCAGGGACCTTGCAGCTTGCCCTACCTGCCAACATTTCTTCAAGACTGGTAGCCCCTTGAGTTGGACAAATCAGAGATTTTATATTCTCTGACAAAGACTATGCCAAATTTATTTTGATGAATTCAAGCATTTGCCCCTGTGGGTATTTTTCCATCCTAAAAAAAAAAATACCCAAGGAAAATATTTAGATGTGATATTTATTAGAATGATGTGAAAGAAATGGTAATTCTGGTACCAAGGTGTTTATTTTCTTTCTTATAACTGCAGAGAAAATATCCCAACCAAAAAAAAAAATCTTTCTTTGGATTCCTTTCTTTTACAAATTGTGCTGAGGCAACTATGGCATAGAAATAAACATTTGACATTAAAATAAGCAGTTGATGTGAGTATTGCTTGGTCTTTCTGCTCTGTAGTTAGAAAAGTTATAGTGTATGTATTTGCATAATAATTCAGTCTATCAGAGAAATCAGTGTCGAGCTGAAGTTATTTCTCGAAAAACCATAACACTGCCGTAACAGTATTAGCTCTGTCTCCTTCGCTGTTAGAGAAACTATGCGTTTTCTTGAATTGCTTATTCCAGTGACTCTTGAGCTAAACACACACACACACAGTCTCTGTCCTCTGCCCTTCTTTACCCTCCCCAAAGGTGACTTAACATCTCATGGGGTTCAAACTCAGAGCCGAGTTTTTATCTAGCTTTTCAAGGATTAAAAGCAAGATTTGACTAACCCTAGGTCAGCTGGGTTTTTTGACCTGAATTATCCTCTATTTTATGGTATTTTAAAATATTTTTTGAAGAAAAGAAAGAAAAATCTTCAGACACTAAGCTTGGAGCAAAGTGTCCAGGGGAGGAACCTCTCCGAGTATCAACCATGGTGTTCCCAAGGACAACGAGTCAAAGGGGAAGCATCCTGTGGTAGCAGCCTAGAAAGTGCCGTGGTGATGCTGAATCCCCCAGGAGGATCATGTCCGGAAACATTCCTTTCCTTCTAAACCCCACCACATCCATGTGAAATAATCAACCTGAGGACACATTCATCTTTCAGTCTAGAAACCAGGGCCCCAACTTGAAGCCAGCACACAGGAGGAACTGTCTGATGGCTTAGATGTCTCCCACTTGTCCTTGACTCATCCATTGTCTCCCACTTACTGTCACCATCTGCTGAGAAGCAGGGACCTTGCAGCTTGCCCTACCTGCCAACATTTCTTCAAGACTGGTAGCCCCTTGAGTTGGACAAATCAGAGATTCCCAGACAAAAGTCTGTCTTGTCTTTTCCCGTGGTAGGTAGCTTTCCACTTTATTCATGCCACAAAAACAGCCTCTGATATGTTCCTCTAATTGTTCAAGGCTCTTATTTTTTTACACACACACACACACACACACACACAATACCTGGTGACCTTGTTTAGTCTCTAAAGAGTGTCCAACTATTTTGTGACCCTATGAGCTATAAGCCTGCCAGGCTGCTCTGTCCATGGTATGTCCTAGGCAAGAATACTGGAGTGGGTTGATATTTTCTTCTCCAGGGGATCTTCCCAACTCAGGAATCAAACTGGTGTCTCCTGCATTAGCATGCATATTCTTTACAGCTGAGCCACCAGGGAAGCCCAACAATCTTGACAGTCTATCAATTTTCATTGGGATGTCAAATGTCAGCATTCCATCAGACAGTAAGTTAGTGTATGGCTTAAGGCTGAGCTGCTTTATAATGCCATTTTTGCCCTCTGTTTCATCGGCATTCCTTGTGTATGTATTTTAAGATAATGCTAACCACAAAGCCCCTATTGCAGTCCTTTCATAATAATCTATTTTTTGGTAAATGCATACTTAGTAATGGGAGGTAAGAAGTAACCAAAGAAATGTACGTGTTCCTGGTCATGCTGTTTTTAAGAGGTAACATTGGCAAATTGGAATCATGTGGGAAAATGGGATCCAGCAGGGGCGTAGGGTTATTTTAAAGAATGATTGATGAAACCTAAAAGGTGAACAGAAGACATGATAGCTATAACACTGAATTGAGTATTCCAGGAAGGAAAGGCCAAGAAATCCATGTGGTAGCAGCCTAGAAAGTGCCGTGGTGATGCTGAATCCCCCAGGAGGATCATGTCCGGAAACATTCCTTTCCTTCTAAACCCCACCACATCCATGTGAAATAATCAACCTGAGGACACATTCATCTTTCAGTCTAGAAACCAGGGCCCCAACTTGAAGCCAGCACACAGGAGGAACTGTCTGATGGCTTAGATGTCTCCCACTTGTCCTTGACTCATCCATTGTCTCCCACTTACTGTCACCATCTGCTGAGAAGCAGGGACCTTGCAGCTTGCCCTACCTGCCAACATTTCTTCAAGACTGGTAGCCCCTTGAGTTGGACAAATCAGAGATTCCCAGACAAAAGTCTGTCTTGTCTTTTCCCGTGGTAGGTAGCTTTCCACTTTATTCATGCCACAAAAACAGCCTCTGATATGTTCCTCTAATTGTTCAAGGCTCTAATTTTTTTACACACACACACACACACACACACAATACCTGGTGACCTTGTTTAGTCTCTAAAGAGTGTCCAACTATTTTGTGACCCTATGAGCTATAAGCCTGCCAGGCTGCTCTGTCCATGGTATGTCCTAGGCAAGAATACTGGAGTGGGTTGATATTTTCTTCTCCAGGGGATCTTCCCAACTCAGGAATCAAACTGGTGTCTCCTGCATTAGCATGCATATTCTTTACAGCTGAGCCACCAGGGAAGCCCAACAATCTTGACAGTCTATCAATTTTCATTGGGATGTCAAATGTCAGCATTCCATCAGACAGTAAGTTAGTGTATGGCTTAAGGCTGAGCTGCTTTATAATGCCATTTTTGCCCTCTGTTTCATCGGCATTCCTTGTGTATGTATTTTAAGATAATGCTAACCACAAAGCCCCTATTGCAGTCCTTTCATAATAATCTATTTTTTGGTAAATGCATACTTAGTAATGGGAGGTAAGAAGTAACCAAAGAAATGTACGTGTTCCTGGTCATGCTGTTTTTAAGAGGTAACATTGGCAAATTGGAATCATGTGGGAAAATGGGATCCAGCAGGGGCGTAGGGTTATTTTAAAGAATGATTGATGAAACCTAAAAGGTGAACAGAAGACATGATAGCTATAACACTGAATTGAGTATTCCAAAAGACCTTGCTTAATCAGAATGATGCTATCATAAAGGTGTCACTGGTGAATGCTGCTGCTCAGTCACTTCAGTCATGTCTGACCCTGTATGACTCCATGGACTGCATCCTGCCAGGATTCTCCATCCATGGAATTCTCTGGGCAAGAATACTGGAGTAGGTAGCCATGCTCTCCTCCAGGGGATGTTCCCAACCCAGGGATAGAACCCAGGTCTCCTGCATTGCAGGAAGATTCCTCACCACTGAGCCATCAGGGAAGCTATACATATATATGGGTTTCTTTCTTTCTTTTTTTGAGATCTCATGGACTGTATCTTACCAGGCTTCTCCACTCATGGAATTTTCTGTGCGGTGGGTTGCATTTCCTTCTTCAACTAGTGAATGAAGCAATTTAACTAGAAATTAAATGCAGAAGAAAGTAGATGCCTCCTCTTCGCTGGAAGGATTAAAACCTAGGCAGACTCGACTCAGTGCCACAAGCCTCTTCTGAATGATACTTAATGGAAGGAGCTCTACTAGATAAAAAGGCGCTCTCTTCAGAGAGAATATTGAAGTGACTCTTCAACAGGAAGAGTCTAAATTCCATTAAATTATCTGGTCTCTTGGAAGACAGAACTTGGATTTGCAGACTATTCTTTAGAACCCCATATTTACAGGAGTACTGTCATGGTGATAGGGACAGAGTAGAATAAGTAGGTGGTTGTAGAGTCCTAGTAGGGGATGGTAGGTAGAAGGGAGACACCTGAGAAAGGTTGGGAGGCCAGTGAGTTGACGATAACTCAGGAAAGCTGCTCCTTGTTCAGTAAAACAGGCTCGACTGGGTATATATAAACAGCTGATGAAGGAGGAGCTGGTGAAGAAGTAACCAATGATATATGTCCTGCATCTGTGTCTACTTGAGGGGGGAGGTCTTCTCCCGTCTTATATATATTGCTGCCTACTCATTTGAGGGAGAGCATAGCAGAGCTTTCCAGCCTGCCTGCTTGTACCTCTTAGAAGTACCCTATCCTAATAAATCCCCTTCTTGCTTATCACTCTGCTTCTCGCTGAATTCCTTCTGTGTTGAGGCATGAAGAACCTGAGCCTCAGAGGGTCCAGACATTGGGTGAGTGCTGGATTAAGTCCCGGCCGCATGGGTTCAAGTCCCAGACAGGATTTTGGCCGGGGTTGAGTCCTGACTACGTGGCTTCAAATCCCAAGCAGGGTTTTGACTGGAGTTAAGCCTTAGCCACGTGGGTTCGATCCCAAAGCAGGTTTTGGCTAGGGTCAAGCCCCAGTCACATGGGTTCAAGTCCCAAACAGGGTTTTGGCTGGATTTCAAGCTCCAGCCATGTGGGTTCAAGTCCCAAGCAGGGTTCGATCAGGTCTGGGCCCTGGGTTTAAGTCTCAAACTGAGGTAAAACCCTTTCAGTGGGGCTGAGCTTTCTGCATCAACCAACACAGCCTTTTAACTGTTTGGTACATTGTGGTCTTTGTAAGGTATCAGCTGAGAAGACTTTCTACTAGATTAGAAAGCTTGAAAACTATTATATAATATTAGCTCAGAACAAAGTTGATTTAAGTTCTAGTCTTAAGAGTTTCTTACCAAGTTATATTCTGAAATCAGTTTACATCAAGTGTTTGGGACATGTTGGTTTCTTCCCTAACAGCTCCCCATTGTCTACAGCACTGACTCCACCATTTTCAAGGTGACATAAGGCTGTTCTGTCTTTTGCAGATCTACACCCACTTTCCCCAACTGGACCTTCAGCTTTAGCCACGCCATACATTTAACAATGCTCAGAAAGCACGAGGTTTCCTTAAGCCTCTGGGTCTTTCCATTCATACATCTTCTGTGTGGAATGGCCTCTCCCTTGCAAATGTCAAATTTACCTTAAATACTTGGACCAGGTGTTTCCTCCCCTCTAAGTGCATAGTGTCCTGGACAGCTAAAATGTTTTTTAGCATTTAATACACTGTATAATTGTTCATTGTTTTGTCTGGAACTTCAGCAAGAACTGTTGCTTATCTTTATTTTCTCAGCATGTAACAGTGCCTGGCATAATATTTCTTGGAAGAACCGCAGGGAGGGAAATAGAATGAAAATATTTTTCAGCATGTTCTCCAGATGCAGGTGACCCAAGAGTTCAAGTGGCAAACCCTTACTGAAGGATAATGGAAAAACTTACCCCAACTCAGGTTTCCCACTCTTTCTCATAAGTCTATCCCAGGGCCTGAAGGTCTGAAGTGGAATCTGTATTCTAATGAGCATCACCAAAATTCTTATTATCAGAAAATTTTGAGAAATCATGTCCTACTTTATTTCTACAGTGAATTTAAAATTCATTCCTCTCTTTCTAATTCAACAGAGTGTCTAGCATGAACAATTATTTTACTGTTCGTCATTGCTACTGCTTCCCAGGTGGCACTAGTGGTAAAGAATCTGCCTAGGAGACATACAAGATGTGAGTTTGATTCCTGGGTCAGAAAGACCCCCTAGAGAAGGAAATTGCAACCCACTCCAGTATTCTTGCCTGGAGAATCCCATGGATACAGGAACCTGGTGAGTCACAGTCCATAGATTCTCAGAGTTGGACACAACTGAAGCAACTTAACATGCATCCATGTATGCATGCATTCTTTCTGCACATAATTATGCATAATGAATTTAATTTTTGCTTACAGTTGCTTAATGAATATGAATTTAGATGAAAATATGGGAGTTTTATAGGTATCTATGTAAGCCTCAACAACCAGTACTAGACAGGCTATGGGGAGGAAGTGGTGGCCTCTTTGAGTTTATAAGACTTACCAGAGAAAAAGACAAGATGGTAACTCTGGATATTCCTCTGTGAAGAATCATTGAAAAAACCTCATGTGTCTCAAAGTGAAGGAAATGCTTTCATATCGAAATGACTGATTCCTCCCCACCATTCCTCCCACTATAACAGTCTCATCATCACCACCAGCTGATTTATCTTTATGAATCTCACAGTATACCTGAAGTTTTACCATGAGAGAGTCATTCCTTTGACTTCAACAACACTTTCACCAAAAGTCCTTTATTAAAAGATTCACAGTAGAGAAGAACACCACAAGTCACTGACAGTTGGTGGCACCTTAGAGAGAATTAACTTATCCCAGTTCTGACAGGACTGACTAAAGACTAACATAGATAGATGTTTTTATAGAAAGGGAAAGGCTACCAACTAGAGCCTGGCATGTCACTTGGGAAAAGCAGGTAGGCGTTCTGGCTCTCAGAGGAAAGGACTGTTATGTGATCAACCAGTCCATTGATTGCACAGCTCTTTGTGCTAGGCACATGTCAGCAGAGAGGAACATGCAATGAAATTCAAGTCACAGGGCCTGAAGGTCTGAAGTGGAATCTGTATTCTAATGAGCATCACCAAAATTCTTATTATCAGAAAATTTTGAGAAATCATGTCCTACTTTATTTCTACAGTGAATTTAAAATTCATTCCTCTCTTTCTAATTCAACAGAGTGTCTAGCATGAACAATTATTTTACTGTTCGTCATTGCTACTGCTTCCCAGGTGGCACTAGTGGTAAAGAATCTGCCTAGGAGACATACAAGATGTGAGTTTGATTCCTGGGTCAGAAAGACCCCCTAGAGAAGGAAATTGCAACCCACTCCAGTATTCTTGCCTGGAGAATCCCATGGATACAGGAACCTGGTGAGTCACAGTCCATAGATTCTCAGAGTTGGACACAACTGAAGCAACTTAACATGCATCCATGTATGCATGCATTCTTTCTGCACATAATTATGCATAATGAATTTAATTTTTGCTTACAGTTGCTTAATGAATATGAATTTAGATGAAAATATGGGAGTTTTATAGGTATCTATGTAAGCCTCAACAACCAGTACTAGACAGGCTATGGGGAGGAAGTGGTGGCCTCTTTGAGTTTATAAGACTTACCAGAGAAAAAGACAAGATGGTAACTCTGGATATTCCTCTGTGAAGAATCATTGAAAAAACCTCATGTGTCTCAAAGTGAAGGAAATGCTTTCATATCGAAATGACTGATTCCTCCCCACCATTCCTCCCACTATAACAGTCTCATCATCACCACCAGCTGATTTATCTTTATGAATCTCACAGTATACCTGAAGTTTTACCATGAGAGAGTCATTCCTTTGACTTCAACAACACTTTCACCAAAAGTCCTTTATTAAAAGATTCACAGTAGAGAAGAACACCACAAGTCACTGACAGTTGGTGGCACCTTAGAGAGAATTAACTTATCCCAGTTCTGACAGGACTGACTAAAGACTAACATAGATAGATGTTTTTATAGAAAGGGAAAGGCTACCAACTAGAGCCTGGCATGTCACTTGGGAAAAGCAGGTAGGCGTTCTGGCTCTCAGAGGAAAGGACTGTTATGTGATCAACCAGTCCATTGATTGCACAGCTCTTTGTGCTAGGCACATGTCAGCAGAGAGGAACATGCAATGAAATTCAAGTCACAATCTCTCTTCTCAAAAGACACAATACATTGAAAATACATTAGTATTTTGAGCCACATGTGCTCACTTCTGTGCAATGTGCTCTATCTGAGTTCCAGGCTGGAGTTAGACCTGAGCTGGAATTTTTATTTATTTACCTGTTATTTACCTATTATTTACCTGTTATTTACCAGTCTGGTAACTTAACACACTGGTCACTACTTACCAGTGTGACCAGTTACCAATCTGATAACTTACTGGTGTTACCAGTTACCAGTCTAGTAACTTACCAGCTTGGTAACTTACCAGTCTGGTAAACTACCACACGAGTCACTACTTATCAGTGTGACCTTGAGAAACTCCCTAGGTTTCTTTAAATATCACTGTATTCTTAGTCACCTCAGTAATGTCCAACTCTTTGCTATCCTATGTACTATAACCTGCCAGGCTCCTCTGTCTGTGGAATTCTCCAGGCAAGAATACTGGAGCGGGTTACCACACCCTTTTCCAGGGGATCTTCCAAACCCAATGATCAAATACATGTCCCTTTATCTCCTGCATTGGCAGGCAGGTTCTTTACCACCAGTGCCACTCAGGAGGCCCAAAGTTACCAAATGACCCAATAATCTCACTCCTAGGTATTTACTGTAGAGAAATGAACATTAATGTTCACACAAAATCTATATGCAGGTATATGCGCATAAATACTCAAATGAAACCCAAATGTCCTTCAACAGATAAATGAATAAACAAATGATACATCCCATTCAAAAAATAGGATCACTGATTTAACCCATGGTTCCTTTGACTTCAACAACACTTTCACCAAAAGAAAAAAAACCCCAAGACACTGACAGTTGTCGGCACCTTAGAGAGCATTAAGATATCCCAGTTCTGATAGGACTGACTAAAGACTAACATAGATAGATGTTTTTATAGAAAGGGAAAGGCTACCAACTAGAGCCTGGCATGTCACTTGGGAAAAGCAGGTAGGCGTTCTGGCTCTCAGAGGAAAGGACTGTTATGTGATCAACCAGTCCATTGATTGCACAGCTCTTTGTGCTAGGCACATGTCAGCAGAGAGGAACATGCAATGAAATTCAAGTCACAATCTCTCTTCTCAAAAGACACAATACATTGAAAATACATTAGTATTTTGAGCCACATGTGCTCACTTCTGTGCAATGTGCTCTATCTGAGTTCCAGGCTGGAGTTAGACCTGAGCTGGAATTTTTATTTATTTACCTGTTATTTACCTATTATTTACCTGTTATTTACCAGTCTGGTAACTTAACACACTGGTCACTACTTACCAGTGTGACCAGTTACCAATCTGATAACTTACTGGTGTTACCAGTTACCAGTCTAGTAACTTACCAGCTTGGTAACTTACCAGTCTGGTAAACTACCACACGAGTCACTACTTATCAGTGTGACCTTGAGAAACTCCCTAGGTTTCTTTAAATCTCACTGTATTCTTAGTCACCTCAGTAATGTCCAACTCTTTGCTATCCTATGTACTATAACCTGCCAGGCTCCTCTGTCTGTGGAATTCTCCAGGCAAGAATACTGGAGCGGGTTACCACACCCTTTTCCAGGGGATCTTCCAAACCCAATGATCAAATACATGTCCCTTTATCTCCTGCATTGGCAGGCAGGTTCTTTACCACCAGTGCCACTCAGGAGGCCCAAAGTTACCAAATGACCCAATAATCTCACTCCTAGGTATTTACTGTAGAGAAATGAACATTAATGTTCACACAAAAATCTATATGCAGGTATATGGCCGCATAAATACTCAAATGAAACCCAAATGTCCTTCAACAGATAAATGAATAAACAAATGATGATACATCCCATTCAGTGGAATGAAAGTGAAAGTGTTAGTCGCTCAGTCATGTCTGACTCTTTGAGACCCCATGGACTGTGACTGTAGCCTGCCAGGTTCCTCTGTCTATGGGATTCTCCAGACAAGAATACTAGAGTGGGTAGCCATTCCCTTCTCCAGGGGATCCTTCCGACTTAAGTATCAGACCCAGGTCTGCCGTATTGCAGACAGATTCTTTTACTGCTGAGCCACCAGGAAAGCCCCAATGGAATGTTACTTGACAATAAAAGGAAACAAACTATTTGTTATGGGTGGAATTGTGTCCTCCCACCAAAAGATATATTGATGGTTTCATCCTTAATACCTAAGAATGTGACCCTATTTGGGAATAGAATTGTTGCAGATGTAATTAATTAAGATCAGGTCAAATTGAAATAGGATGGACCTTTAATCCAGTATGATTGGCAGCCTTTTAAGAGGACAGCCATGCAAAGACATATGAACATAGGAGAACACCACATGACAACCAAGGCAGTGACTGCAATAACAAAGTTGCAAGCTAGGGAACACTAAAGATGATTGGTAAACTACCAGAAACTAGGACAGGACGGAGGAGTCCCCTACAAGTTTCAGAGGGAACATGGCCCTATTGATACCTTGATTTCAGATTTGTAGCCTGGAGAACTGGAAGACCACAGATTTCTATTGTCTTAAACCACCTAGTTTGTGGTACTTTGTTACTACAACCCTAGGAAATGAATACCCTAAACGGATACACACAATAACATAACGAATTAAAACGGATTTTTCTAAATGGAGGAAGCATCAAAAATTGTGAAGTGTCCGAGGTCTTACTTGGCTTGTATGCTAACAATTTATCCTGCCACAGTTTCACAGATGGAGACAGGAAACAGGAAACTCCTGGGACCAACCTTTATCTCCTGCATTGGCAGGCAGGTTCTTTACCACCAGTGCCACTCAGGAGGCCCAAAGTTACCAAATGACCCAATAATCTCACTCCTAGGTATTTACTGTAGAGAAATGAACATTAATGTTCACACAAAATCTATATGCAGGTATATGGCCGCATAAATACTCAAATGAAACCCAAATGTCCTTCAACAGATAAATGAATAAACAAATGATGATACATCCCATTCAGTGGAATGAAAGTGAAAGTGTTAGTCGCTCAGTCATGTCTGACTCTTTGAGACCCCATGGACTGTGACTGTAGCCTGCCAGGTTCCTCTGTCTATGGGATTCTCCAGACAAGAATACTAGAGTGGGTAGCCATTCCCTTCTCCAGGGGATCCTTCCGACTTAAGTATCAGACCCAGGTCTGCCGTATTGCAGACAGATTCTTTTACTGCTGAGCCACCAGGAAAGCCCCAATGGAATGTTACTTGACAATAAAAGGAAACAAACTATTTGTTATGGGTGGAATTGTGTCCTCCCACCAAAAGATATATTGATGGTTTCATCCTTAATACCTAAGAATGTGACCCTATTTGGGAATAGAATTGTTGCAGATGTAATTAATTAAGATCAGGTCAAATTGAAATAGGATGGACCTTTAATCCAGTATGATTGGCAGCCTTTTAAGAGGACAGCCATGCAAAGACATATGAACATAGGAGAACACCACATGACAACCAAGGCAGTGACTGCAATAACAAAGTTGCAAGCTAGGGAACACTAAAGATGATTGGTAAACTACCAGAAACTAGGACAGGACGGAGGAGTCCCCTACAAGTTTCAGAGGGAACATGGCCCTATTGATACCTTGATTTCAGATTTGTAGCCTGGAGAACTGGAAGACCACAGATTTCTATTGTCTTAAACCACCTAGTTTGTGGTACTTTGTTACTACAACCCTAGGAAATGAATACCCTAAACGGATACACACAATAACATAACGAATTAAAACGGATTTTTCTAAATGGAGGAAGCATCAAAAATTGTGAAGTGTCCGAGGTCTTACTTGGCTTGTATGCTAACAATTTATCCTGCCACAGTTTCACAGATGGAGACAGGAAACAGGAAACTCCTGGATCAGAGACAGAGGACTTTATTTCTCACAGTGCTGTAGCCAGCATGAGCTTCATGTTGGAGAAAGTTCCCCTAACCCCTAGCCCATGGGCAAAATGCAAGACAAATGTAAGTTTAAACAAAAATAGTGGATTTTTTTTTGTCACAGATGAGGAATGACACCTTAGAAAATCCCAATCTTATAAAGGGGACCCCATGCAATCCTGCTCTGCTCTTGCTTACAGGTAGACCTAAACTGTAAAATTTATTTAGAAATAAATCTCTCTGCCTCTGCCTTACCAAACAACCTTGAAATTATCACATAGTCTCTGAATAATAGGAACAAAAACTGTTACAAGACCCTTGGAAGCAAGGGAGAATTGACACTCAACAGAATCCAGTCTATAAAGGTTACATGATGTAAGATCCCAATTATATGACATTCTGGAAAAGTTGAAAGTTAAAGATAGGTCAATGGTTCTCAGGGGTTAGGGTTGGGCTAACGTCTGGTGAGGATAAGGGATTTTTTGTGTGTGATGGAACTTCTGTTTGATTTCATTGTGATGGTGTTTCTGTAAACTGATACATGTATTTCACTCAGAACTGTATACTAAACAGAAGCTATTAATAATTTTATGGTATGGATTTTAAAACATTTAAAAATTACCCAAACTGTATTTATCTTTTTTATTGACATAGAGTTGACATGTAACATGATATTAGTTTTAGGTATAAAGCAAAATAATTTACTATGTGCCCATATCACAGAAAACGATCACTGCAATAAGTTTAATTAGCATCCATGGTCACACTGAGTTGCAACTTTTTTTATAAATAAGGTTTCAAGATGAATAAGGTCTGAAATCTAACATGAGGATTGTAGTTGATAACTCTGTGTTCTACAATAGAAATGCACTCTGAGTGCAGAACTCAAATGTTCTCATACACACAGAAGAAAGGTAATTGTGTGAGGGGTGCAAGTGTGCTCTTTGCGACCCTGTGAACTATAGTCTACCAGTCTCCGCTGTCCACGAGATTCTCCAGGCAAGAAGTTGCATTTCCTTCCCTAGTGTGAGGGGACTGATGTGCTAATTAACTATATGGGGGGCCCTTTCACAGTATATTTGCATATCACTTCATCACAATGTACACCTTAAATATATTATAATTTTATTATCAATTATATCTCATAAAGCTAAAAAAAGAAAAAGCAGTATAAATATGTTATTTAAAACTACAGAGTTATAGACCAGAATAAACAGCTAAGAGTTGAAGGAAGGTTTCTCTAAGAAGCAGATATTAAGGACTGAAAGATACACAGTGTTGCTTATGTTGAAAGCCCCTTAGCAGTACTTGAAGGCTTAGAACCCTGTACATGTTTTAATTGGAATTTTTAAAAAATATTTATGCATATGTTTGACTGCTCCAGGTCTTAGTTTCTGCACACAAGATCATCAATCTTTGTCGGAGCACTCGAACTCTTTAGTTGCAGCAAGTTGGATATAGTTCCCTGACCAAGGATCAGATCAGGCTCCTGCATTGAAAAGGCAGAGTCTTAGCCACTGGACCACTAGAAAGTCTTTAATTGAATATTTTAAAAAGAAAATCCAGAAGCCAAAAATAACCGCCAAACCCTTTTATCCTTCCCAAAACATTGATAAGTTATAATGAGTGATATTTTTCTAGAAAGCTCAAAATTGTATCAATGCAAATATTACTCAAGAAAAAAAGTGTGGTGGATACATTCAACCTACATTGAATTTTTATTGACATAGAGTTGACATGTAACATGATATTAGTTTTAGGTATAAAGCAAAATAATTTACTATGTGCCCATATCACAGAAAAGCGATCACTGCAATAAGTTTAATTAGCATCCATGGTCACACTGAGTTGCAACTTTTTATAAATAAGGTTTCAAGATGAATAAGGTCTGAAATCTAACATGAGGATTGTAGTTGATAACTCTGTGTTCTACAATAGAAATGCACTCTGAGTGCAGAACTCAAATGTTCTCATACACACAGAAGAAAGGTAATTGTGTGAGGGGTGCAAGTGTGCTCTTTGCGACCCTGTGAACTATAGTCTACCAGTCTCCGCTGTCCACGAGATTCTCCAGGCAAGAAGTTGCATTTCCTTCCCTAGTGTGAGGGGACTGATGTGCTAATTAACTATATGGGGGGCCCTTTCACAGTATATTTGCATATCACTTCATCACAATGTACACCTTAAATATATTATAATTTTATTATCAATTATATCTCATAAAGCTAAAAAAAGAAAAAGCAGTATAAATATGTTATTTAAAACTACAGAGTTATAGACCAGAATAAACAGCTAAGAGTTGAAGGAAGGTTTCTCTAAGAAGCAGATATTAAGGACTGAAAGATACACAGTGTTGCTTATGTTGAAAGCCCCTTAGCAGTACTTGAAGGCTTAGAACCCTGTACATGTTTTAATTGGAATTTTTAAAAAATATTTATGCATATGTTTGACTGCTCCAGGTCTTAGTTTCTGCACACAAGATCATCAATCTTTGTCGGAGCACTCGAACTCTTTAGTTGCAGCAAGTTGGATATAGTTCCCTGACCAAGGATCAGATCAGGCTCCTGCATTGAAAAGGCAGAGTCTTAGCCACTGGACCACTAGAAAGTCTTTAATTGAATATTTTAAAAAGAAAATCCAGAAGCCAAAAATAACCGCCAAACCCTTTTATCCTTCCCAAAACATTGATAAGTTATAATGAGTGATATTTTTCTAGAAAGCTCAAAATTGTATCAATGCAAATATTACTCAAGAAAAAAAGTGTGGTGGATACATTCAACCTACAGTGGATGCAATTCTCTTACACACAAAAAAATGATGTTTAAAGCAATGAATTTCCTTGTGTTATATTTTATGCTTCTGTTTTAAAAATAGTAATGAAAATCCAACACTAATTAATACAAAACACTTGTTATAAAAAGAGAGCATTGGGTCTGAAAGAGTTAGGAATCACTATTCTAACCATTCCTTCTATTTCAAGTCCACTAATCATTTCTGAAATGTTGCTTGCTTCCATTTAAGGGATCAGTGGTCAGAAGCAGCCTGGTATGAACCGTTTACACAAGCCTAGGAAAGTTCATGTACACAGGTCCAAAGGAAACACATACAATACAGTCTTTGAGAATTAGAAGACAAACATTAGCCTTTTAATGTCTGCTTCTGACATTTGCTCAATGTAAGAGGAGCGAGTCTTCAGGGGAAATGGTTCTCCAACCGTGCCAACTTTCAATTACTCTCAAGCAACCAATTACATGATCTATTTCCTTAAAAGATAAAGTTTTGACTTGACCTTGGATGAATCAGAACACCTGACTTTCTTGCCAATATGTAGGCATTTTTCATTTTAGAAATGAAATGCTATATTACATCTGACCTCTTTTCCCATCACAAACCAGGCCATCTGTGCTGAAACTCTTTTTTTTTTTCATCCTCAGTTTTAATTTCTTTTCCAATATTCCTTTTCTCTTGTAAAGGAACATTTCTACTTCAAACCCTCTCAGACCCTATCCTAAGGCAAACTGATGCTTTGGAGAACTTGCTTAGGAGGTAACCAAAATTAATTTCATACCAAATGTTTTTGGCCTCTTATTACTAAGGCTTTTTGCAAGGAGTGGATATTGTGTACAAATTAAGTCACTTAGGTCAAAATAAGCAGTAGCAGAAAAAGCTGATGAAATGTTGCTGTATTTAATTTAGCACATAAGTCTAACTTCTCACCTATGGCTTATTTTACATTCATAGTGATTAAGACAATTTCCTCAAGCTTGCTGGTTCTCAAAAGAAGGAATAGAAAACCAAAAATTTTCTACTACATTTAAGAAGTCACTGAAATTCAAATTAATTTTGCTTGCTCGTAGCCACTTCCAAGGTGGCACAGTGGTAAAGAATCTGACTGCGAATTCAGGAGACATGGGTTCAATTTCTCTCTAGAGCAGGAAGTGGCAAGCTGTTCCAGTATTCTTGCCTGGGATATACCATGGACAGAGGAGCCATGGGGTCGCAGAGCTGGACACAAGGGAGCACACACACACCCTCCTAGCTGATTCTCCCAAATCAAACATTTTCACGTACTTTTAGGTTCTCTGCTGAGGTCAGCTTCCTTGAGTTGCTTCGAGTTCTTCTTTACCACAACTTTGTCCCATCCATTTCCTACAAATCATTCATACTTCAGACTCAGAATTTCTACATGTCAGCTTTTACAGCATTAAGTTGACACAATATTGTATTCTTTTCTCATTCCTGTTTTTCTGTTCTTAATATTTATATGTTTATGCCCACACTTTTGTTATTAAACATAGCACAATATTTTCAGGAAATGGTTCTCCAACCGTGCCAACTTTCAATTACTCTCAAGCAACCAATTACATGATCTATTTCCTTAAAAGATCTGACCTTGGATGAATCAGAACACCTGACTTTCTTGCCAATATGTAGGCATTTTTCATTTTAGAAATGAAATGCTATATTACATCTGACCTCTTTTCCCATCACAAACCAGGCCATCTGTGCTGAAACTCTTTTTTTTTTTCATCCTCAGTTTTAATTTCTTTTCCAATATTCCTTTTCTCTTGTAAAGGAACATTTCTACTTCAAACCCTCTCAGACCCTATCCTAAGGCAAACTGATGCTTTGGAGAACTTGCTTAGGAGGTAACCAAAATTAATTTCATACCAAATGTTTTTGGCCTCTTATTACTAAGGCTTTTTGCAAGGAGTGGATATTGTGTACAAATTAAGTCACTTAGGTCAAAATAAGCAGTAGCAGAAAAAGCTGATGAAATGTTGCTGTATTTAATTTAGCACATAAGTCTAACTTCTCACCTATGGCTTATTTTACATTCATAGTGATTAAGACAATTTCCTCAAGCTTGCTGGTTCTCAAAAGAAGGAATAGAAAACCAAAAATTTTCTACTACATTTAAGAAGTCACTGAAATTCAAATTAATTTTGCTTGCTCGTAGCCACTTCCAAGGTGGCACAGTGGTAAAGAATCTGACTGCGAATTCAGGAGACATGGGTTCAATTTCTCTCTAGAGCAGGAAGTGGCAAGCTGTTCCAGTATTCTTGCCTGGGATATACCATGGACAGAGGAGCCATGGGGTCGCAGAGCTGGACACAAGGGAGCACACACACACCCTCCTAGCTGATTCTCCCAAATCAAACATTTTCACGTACTTTTAGGTTCTCTGCTGAGGTCAGCTTCCTTGAGTTGCTTCGAGTTCTTCTTTACCACAACTTTGTCCCATCCATTTCCTACAAATCATTCATACTTCAGACTCAGAATTTCTACATGTCAGCTTTTACAGCATTAAGTTGACACAATATTGTATTCTTTTCTCATTCCTGTTTTTCTGTTCTTAATATTTATATGTTTATGCCCACACTTTTGTTATTAAACATAGCACAATATTTGCAGTTACTCCGATGTTGGGTACAATTGCAAACATAGACAACTTAGAAGGCAGACTTGCTCACAAGTCCAAATATGAGCAGAGCCCATCCTAATTACGAGGAAAGGTTGGTACGTCGGGGATCTGGAGACAGAGAACTATGAAAATGGGGTCTGGGTGGAAGACTTTGCCTTCTAACCTCACTTCTCTAATGGAAAGACTGGAGTAAGCAAATTTCAGCAGGGAAGTAGCATATGTCCTTGGAAATAAAAATTGAAAAGTGCGGTAGATTCTTCGCAAATTTCTAGTAAAAATCTACAATCAGAAGCTTTTTCTTAGGTCCCCTTTCTTAGATAAATGTTGTTTAACCTAGACCTTGAAGGAACAAGTCATGGCAGTTTCCAAATGCACTTTCAAGCCTTTGTCGTGACTTCTTCTTCGACATATATCAACAGCATCAGAGTCCTATCCTGCTGACAGTCTCCCAACCATCGTTACACAAGCACTGATGCATCTTGCCTCACCCTGACCTCTGTCCTTCATCACAGGCCTTCCCCTTGCCTTCTATGATTTCTCTACGTCATTCTCTCAAAATGCCTTTTTCCAATTGACAGCATGTATTTCTAAACATGATTTTTAAAATGTAGGCACTAAGAGTTTTCAAATCGAACACTTTCGCTATCAAATTTTACTTCAATCAAGCTGATGTCATACAAAACTGGGGTGGCTGCCTGAGTTGAATATGCACATTAGGAGCAGTCTCTCAGAGCTATCTGAGGTGCTGTCTTCCAGGCTGCAGTCCTAACTGTGTCCCAAATAAAACTCAACCCACAACTTTCAAGTTGTTCATCTTTTTTTTAGTCAACGGTTTGGGTGACCAACAAAGAGACCCAGAGCGAGCTTCCCTCCTTTGCCTGAACTCCACGAGGAACCAGAGCTTTGGTACCAGCAGCCACCCCTTGCATCCATCTGCCTCCTCTGGGAGTACAGGCGAATTTGGATAAGTCTCTCCTGATTGTCGAATCTCCCATATTGGTTGTGATTCTGAGTTTTATTTGGTGGTGAGCAGGTCACTAGCCCCTCCCAGTAGGGAAGATACTGGGGGCGGGGGCTGGATGAAGCATCTGGGGCTTACTCACTCATGGTCTAGACACTGAGTGGAGCTTGGTTAAAAGATATGGAGGAATTCCCACCCAGTTGAAAGATACTGGGTAGGGGGACTGGCTGAAAGATGCCAGTGGAATTACCCACCCAATGAATAGGTACTGGGGAAGGGCTTGATTGGAAAAATCGAAGACCACCTGGGGCTTGACTGAAAGATGTTGAGGTCACTCCATTGTAGGGGACTGAATTGTCTTGGCTGAGTGGTTAGGTAAGAGGCTGATCTGACCCTATTCCTCAATTCAGCTGCCTTTATAGAATTTGTTGGGATGAAAGTGAGCAAACTATGAGAGCTCTGTTCCAAAGAGAAGGGATAAGACTCCTCCCGGCTAGTTATGGTTTTCTCAGGTGACTAAGAAATTTACAGGAGTGGTGGAGGCCTCATCTTCATACAGTGCAGTGGTCTCATAGGGAAACCCATTCATTAATTAAAATATTTGCTCATCTGGGGGTCGCACATAAAAACTGGCCATTCAGGAACCTGAGGAGCCATAGTGGTCTTAGATTGCCGGAGGCAGGTTCCAAGACACTTAAGAGCTGAAGCAACTCTGAGGTGACTCCCGGAGGAGTTAAGCGCACAAGCAGCACATGGTCCACAACACAATTTCACTAGTAATTTTGTCCCTGACAAATTCAGTTTAAAATGGGAAAAAGAATCTCTCAAAAACAGGAACAAGAGGTGTCAGAAAGCCAAGGTCAATGTCTAACACTCCAGCCAGATTCATGTAAAATGCGTAAGGTGCTCATACTTGCAAGTACTTAGTTAATTAGAGAAATTATACTAAAAAAAAAAAAAAAAACTTCAACTTAAAATGCCCCAATTGATATCTTGGTATCCAAAATTGATATTTTTGTGCACACAATTAGAAAATGCCGGCCATGCTTACTTTTCTATCTTGAAACTTCTATACATGGAAACAACAGAATAACTTCTTTACAGAAAACCAACAAGAAATCACTTGAACTGTGTTAGAACTAAAATGGTTGCTAGCACTAACTCTGCCAGGTCACAAGTCTAGTGGGACTGGGAAGTCAATATTTGGCATTTACGCCATTTGGTTTTTAATTTCTGGGCATCATTTGCCATCTTTTTGGGTTGCTCTTGCCATTTGGCTTTTGATTTCTGGATACCTCTTTGTCTATTGTTTATTTGGAGTGTGACTCCCAGCTAGTGAGGTTCTGGTTTGGTTTAGGTTTGGTTTTTGTAGGTTTGATTTGAGCATGCAAACATCTGGTACAAACTTTTAGAGCTGATTTGGAAAGCACTTCCTCTAAGGTTCCACTCCACTTGGAACCCCTTGGAAAATTCTTTAATGACTAGTCAGTCTATGGCTAGGATCCAACAGCAAGAATAAAATGGCTTAAAATATTAGATCTTTATTAACACAGGATAGGAAAATGGACTGAAGTTCCCTTATTTCCAGGAGTTTCTCTTATGATCAACAGTCTGGGGCTCATCAAATTAAGACTCCTGCTTCCCCAGAGGTTCAATCCCTGCTGGGATCAATCTTCCCTTGGGCCAATTGAGCACTTTCTGATCTGGCTTTTGGTTAAAAAAAAAAAAAGACCTACAACCATGGAAAAATACATTTGTCTCTTCAAGAATTCTTGCTCTGAGGAAATAACTCCTCCTATGCCTTGAGACCACTTATCTAAACCACCTCTAATTCCTGAAAGAAAAAAAAGGAACAATGTCTTTTAAAAATTTCTTTTTCCAATTGTTATTTATGGTTAGTGAGTTCTATATTGTGATATCTGATTCATAACTGTTTGGAAAACAAAGCTATACAATATCTTGTTGTGTATATATGTATGTCTCTGTGTGTCTTTGCTTCTTGGATAATATTGCTGATGGCTGATATCAGCTTATAAAAAAAATGCACATTAATTTCCAAGCTATTTAAAGAATATCTGGCTGCTCCTGGAATGAGGCACTCAATACATACTGGTTGAATAAATGAATGAATAGCAAGTAATCACCACTACCATATTGGAGATATGTGACATACTAAAGCAATTTATAGTATATTGCTTAGACATCTGAATTGAATGAGTAACAGAACCCAACTGTAATACGTATAAGAAACTTTTCTAGTGAATGAGAATCCTCTTGGAAAGAAGGCAGTGGTGATGTCTCATGTCCTGTTTGTCAAATATTATAAGAAAAAATACAATGAAAGTAGTCCTGGAGAAGATTAACCACAGGCTAGTAAGAAATATGGAAAATAGAATCTGATTAAAAAAAAAAAGCCAAAAAATAGATAATAAACTCAAAACACAGAGAGTTTACCTGAAGATCAGATTTATAACCAGTAATCTGAGCAGCAAAAAAGTCCAGATCATCAGGAGTTTCTACAATGAAACAGACCACTCTCAGAAGGTAGTTGTTAGATTGAGGGAGTCACTGAAGCACATCAGCAGCAGGGTGAGAGACAGCAGGTCCTACCTGAGTGCTGGACTCTAGAAGATACCCTTAACTTGGAGGCTAGGGCTGCTCTAAGCTCACATGCCCTGACTCAAACACATACATGCACACAAACACACACACACATGGGCATACAATCACCTGACAGAATTGGAGAAAGAGACTGAGCTAAAATTATTAATACTTGTTGAGATTTCATCTAGTTAGGAAGTCCCCATCATTTTAAAGGAAAAGTTACATAAAGGCTCTAACTTTTAAGGTCAATGAAAAATAAACAGATCTGAATCTCTAGCCTGTTGACACTGGATAAACAAATCTGTAGGATTTCTATGATTCTCAGATCAAACCAGAAACAATAAAGAACACAAAAGACGTTTTACATAAAAAGGAATAAGAAATGTTGGAGGAAATAATGCCTTCATCACAGTTTAGAGGGGAACTAGGTTAGACATGGAAAATGAGGTAGTCTGGGCATTAACTAGCTCATAGTTATTTTCATGTTAGGTTTGAAGATTGTCTAATAAACCAGTTAACGAATTGGTTTAACAAGATTATCTTCTCTTGACCAAAGTGGAAACATACTGTTTTATATGTTTATGCTGTGAAAAGGAGACAGACCTAACTATAATCCCTATAGATATATTTATAAATATATGTGAAATGTCTGTGTAAACATGCTAACTCCACGTGCTAAATATTCAGGCAGTGGAGAAAGTAAGGAGGCAATTAAGAATCCATTAAAATGTCGTTACAAATATAGTCACCGGGCTTCCCTGGTGGTCCAGTGGGTAAGGGGCGCCGGTTCGATCCCTAGCCTGGGAAGATCCCACGTGCCGCGGAGCGGCTGGACTGATGTGTCCAATTACTGAGCTGGAGCTCTGGAGCGTATGCGCCCAGTGCAGGTGCTCTGAGACAACAGAGGTCACTGCGATGGGAGGCCCACAAGGGCCAAAGAACAAAGATGAATGAAAATAGATAAATGAAAGGACCAATAGAAGTGGCCCGCCCGCCCCCCCCCCCCCCCAACCCACACCCCCCCAAAAAATGTTAAAAAAAAAAAAAAAAAAAAAAATATATATATATATATATATATATATATATAGTCACCTACCCTTAAAGATACTGGTTGGTTCAGTTTAAAGAACTGTTTCTCCAACACAGAAATAATTTCTATTCCAAGATCATATTCAACAGCAATGCAGAGACTGGATTCTTAACTGATATTTATGAAGGTTTCATGTTATTTTTTAAAATTATGAATAAAAAATGAATTTTCTTTTGCTTCTTTTTTAACTAATTTAATTTTTTAGCAGGAGATTTCTTTGGTCAAGTGATTATGCTGGGCTCTGGGGATAAAATGGTAGATGAAATAGCCATTGTTTTTGCTCTCGTGAACATTTGGTGAAACAAGCAGAGTTTACTGAAGTTGTCTTCAGTAAATCAGGCATTAAATACATCAAAGGAGTGAACGGGAGTTTAGTTTAGGTTTCCCAAAGGCAGAGCAAGAGACAAAGATGCTAGTAGCTTATTTCAAGAAGCAGAAATGAGGGAACAGAAAGGGCCAGCCAGAAAGATTGCTAATGTGGGTCAGGCTTACTTGCCCCACACAATGCCTCCTTGAGAGCTGAGACATGGGCGTGTTAATCCACCCAGCCCCATTGTTTGAGGGTTTCTCCCTGGGCACATGAAGTCTCCCAGATTCTGGTTCCACGTTTTCATGTAGGCCACTGGGGTTCCTGCCAAGTCTAAGAAGGACACAGGTTAGAATGCAGAAAGACATCTATTTGCTTGGGTACTGACACTAAGGTGAGTCAATGAGCAAAGAGAACTGTTCAATACAGCTGCACTAAAATGCAGCAGGGCGGAGGGATGTGACAGAGGTCCCAGGTATCAACTACGAATGCCATTTTAAAACTGCCTTTCCTGATGTTGAAGAAAAGCTTCAGGATTCAAGTCTCCAAGAAAAAAAAAAAAAATCAGAAGACTGCAAATCTGCTCGACTGATCTTATAAAACTTGACTGTGGAAGAGTTCCAGCCCCCCACATCATTTCTCTCCATTAGTCATTGCCAATGTGGGAAATACCCTGGTGACATCCAGTTTAAATATTTTGGTCCTTTTGGCTTTCTTTTTCTCCCTGCTTTAACCCCACGTTCCCAAGGCCGTATGTTGTTTGGAGAGAAATTGACACTCTGATAAAGGAAATACAGAGGCATGAAGCTACAGATGGAAGCAAACAGATTGATCGCATAGACTTTGCCAACAGAACAAACAGGACTATTTTTATCTACAAAAGTTGTGTTGTCATTTGTATTTGAATAGTATGTTCTAACTTATCACCAGTGCAATATAACGCTGTTTTCTCTGAATAACAGTGATGAGGCTGCTTTCATCATTCCACGCCTCACCCTGGATGCTTTTGGGCCAGTGGCAAGAATGTGTAGTATTCATAAGTGATAAAGGTGAGGACAGCAGTCCATGCTTTGGGGACCATACTCATTGACATTTAATATATTAGTCTTTTAACATGAAGTTGTTCTTCAGTAAATCAGCTTTCAAAGGAGTGAACGGGAGTTTAGTTTAGGTTTCCCAAAGGCAGAGCAAGAGACAAAGATGCTAGTAGCTTATTTCAAGAAGCAGAAATGAGGGAACAGAAAGGGCCAGCCAGAAAGATTGCTAATGTGGGTCAGGCTTACTTGCCCCACACAATGCCTCCTTGAGAGCTGAGACATGGGCGTGTTAATCCACCCAGCCCCATTGTTTGAGGGTTTCTCCCTGGGCACATGAAGTCTCCCAGATTCTGGTTCCACGTTTTCATGTAGGCCACTGGGGTTCCTGCCAAGTCTAAGAAGGACACAGGTTAGAATGCAGAAAGACATCTATTTGCTTGGGTACTGACACTAAGGTGAGTCAATGAGCAAAGAGAACTGTTCAATACAGCTGCACTAAAATGCAGCAGGGCTGAGGGGATGTGACAGAGGTCCCAGGTATCAACTACGAATGCCATTTTAAAACTGCCTTTCCTGATGTTGAAGAAAAGCTTCAGGATTCAAGTCTCCAAGAAAAAAAAAAAAAATCAGAAGACTGCAAATCTGCTCGACTGATCTTATAAAACTTGACTGTGGAAGAGTTCCAGCCCCCCACATCATTTCTCTCCATTAGTCATTGCCAATGTGGGAAATACCCTGGTGACATCCAGTTTAAATATTTTGGTCCTTTTGGCTTTCTTTTTCTCCCTGCTTTAACCCCACGTTCCCAAGGCCGTATGTTGTTTGGAGAGAAATTGACACTCTGATAAAGGAAATACAGAGGCATGAAGCTACAGATGGAAGCAAACAGATTGATCGCATAGACTTTGCCAACAGAACAAACAGGACTATTTTTATCTACAAAAGTTGTGTTGTCATTTGTATTTGAATAGTATGTTCTAACTTATCACCAGTGCAATATAACGCTGTTTTCTCTGAATAACAGTGATGAGGCTGCTTTCATCATTCCACGCCTCACCCTGGATGCTTTTGGGCCAGTGGCAAGAATGTGTAGTATTCATAAGTGATAAAGGTGAGGACAGCAGTCCATGCTTTGGGGACCATACTCATTGACATTTAATATATTAGTCTTTTATAAGTAATGGTATGATTAAAATAAGTCCACAATAATAATTACAACTTACCATCTGTGGAAAAATTTTAAGGACTGGAAATTAAGGTGAAGGTTATTTCGGAGTCTACCATATTATTTGTACAACTTCTCTGTAAGTTTAAGACATTTTCTTCAAAATTAAATGTTAACACATATTGAGTGATATATAACTACCATAGAAATATGTGATTGATGAAATAAGGGTAGAAAGTATAAATAAATGAGATTAAATTAAAAAGCATTACTGCTCAAAAGAGAGAAACTTTATGACCTACAAAGAGGAAATCCACCAATCATGTAGTCAATCAATTGAAGCAGACCTAGAGTTGAGACAGATAGCTCAATCAGCAGACAAGGACATTAAAATAACTATTATAACAGTATTCCAAATAGAGGGAGTTTAGCATTTGCATATCCCTGAGGGTGAGTGCCTTCCTAAAATCTGTGCACCAGACACGTCTCATGTCTCACCCTAGTTCTGACCCTAATTCCAGATGTTTAAAATTAAATCAAGACATAGAAGATGTTTTAAAAAAAAAAACCTCCAAGTTTCACCAGTGGAAACTACAGTGTCTGAGATGAAATAATACACTGAATAGGATGAACACAGATTGCATACCATAGAAGAAAAGATTAGTTACCTGGAAGTCGTAATAATAGAAAGGAGCAGGGTTTCCCTGGTGGTCCAGTGGGTAAGGACACCGCCTTGCAGTGCAAGGGACCCCGGTTCGATCCCTGGTCTGGGAAGATCCCACGTGCGGAGCAGCTGGACTGATGTGTTCCAGGAGCTCTGAGCGCATGCGCCCAGAGCCGGCGCCAGGCCAACAGAGGCCATCAAACCCCAAAATGGGACAAAAGTTGTGTTGTCATTTGTATTTGAATAGTATGTTCTAACTTATCACCAGTGCAATATAACGCTGTTTTCTCTGAATAACAGTGATGAGGCTGCTTTCATCATTCCACGCCTCACCCTGGATGCTTTTGGGCCAGTGGCAAGAATGTGTAGTATTCATAAGTGATAAAGGTGAGGACAGCAGTCCATGCTTTGGGGACCATACTCATTGACATTTAATATATTAGTCTTTTATAAGTAATGGTATGATTAAAATAAGTCCACAATAATAATTACAACTTACCATCTGTGGAAAAATTTTAAGGACTGGAAATTAAGGTGAAGGTTATTTCGGAGTCTACCATATTATTTGTACAACTTCTCTGTAAGTTTAAGACATTTTCTTCAAAATTAAATGTTAACACATATTGAGTGATATATAACTACCATAGAAATATGTGATTGATGAAATAAGGGTAGAAAGTATAAATAAATGAGATTAAATTAAAAAGCATTACTGCTCAAAAGAGAGAAACTTTATGACCTACAAAGAGGAAATCCACCAATCATGTAGTCAATCAATTGAAGCAGACCTAGAGTTGAGACAGATAGCTCAATCAGCAGACAAGGACATTAAAATAACTATTATAACAGTATTCCAAATAGAGGGAGTTTAGCATTTGCATATCCCTGAGGGTGAGTGCCTTCCTAAAATCTGTGCACCAGACACGTCTCATGTCTCACCCTAGTTCTGACCCTAATTCCAGATGTTTAAAATTAAATCAAGACATAGAAGATGTTTTAAAAAAAAAAACCTCCAAGTTTCACCAGTGGAAACTACAGTGTCTGAGATGAAATAATACACTGAATAGGATGAACACAGATTGCATACCATAGAAGAAAAGATTAGTTACCTGGAAGTCGTAATAATAGAAAGGAGCAGGGTTTCCCTGGTGGTCCAGTGGGTAAGGACACCGCCTTGCAGTGCAAGGGACCCCGGTTCGATCCCTGGCCTGGGAAGATCCCACGTGCCGCGGAGCAGCTGGACTGATGTGTCCAATTACCGAGCCGGAGCTCTGGAGCGCATGCGCCCAGAGCCGGCGCTCTGCGTCAACAGAGGCCACCGCGATGGGAGGCCCACACGGGCCAAAGAACAAAGATGGATGAAAATAGACAAATGAAAGACAAATAGAAGTAGCCCGCCTGCTCCCCTCCCTCCCCACCCCACCCCCACCAAATAAATAAATAAATCTTTAAAAAAAAAAAAAAAGAAAGGAGCAAAAATAAAATCATCTGAAAAATAAAAGTGGAAAGAGAATCTGTGAGCTATAGGTTAATTCTAGAGGCTCAGTATATATGCACACACACACACACACACACACACATATATATATATATACAATCAGAGTCCAAAAAGAAAAGGGAAAGAGGAGTGGAGGAAAATAAAAATAAATGAAGACCAATGGTTCAGAAATTCCAAATGTGATGGAAATTATAAACCTGTGTATGCAAGAACCTTAATCCAAAGCACAAAAATCATAAATAAAAGAATATCAAGATATATAGTAATCTAACTTCTCTTATCCAATTATAAAGAGGGAAAATCTTAAAAGCAGCCACACTACACATAGAAAAAACGTAGTAACAAACATCTCATATGAATCAATACAAGTAAGAGGATAGTGGAAGAATGTTTTTAAAATACTGAAATTTTAAACAAAGGAAAACTGCATCCCTAGAATCCTGATCTCAGTAAACATCACCTTCAGAAAGGAAGGCAGAAAAAAATAATTTCCCAAACATACAGAGACTGGAAAATCCATTGCATGCAGTCCCACACTCCAAGAAATCTTAAGGGAAGTCCTTCAGGCAGGAAGAGAATGATACCAGATGAAAGTCTGGATCTACACAAAGGTGTGAAGAGCCTCAGAAATAGTAGTTATCTACAACTCGGGATGCTCTGAGCTTTTACTCTATTTGCAAGTTAATAAATTAGGCTTCTACAGTTTTTGACTGCTGACAGGAGATACAATACACCTCAGTCACATACAAAGAATTTTATTCCTCAAAAAACAACCGCCTTGACCCCTTCGATCCCTGGCCTGGGAAGATCCCACGTGCGGAGCAGCTGGACTGATGTGTCCAATTACCGAGCCGGAGCTCTGAGCGCATGCGCCCAGAGCCGGCGCCTAGGCCAACAGAGGCCACCGCGATGGGAGGCCCACACGGGCCAAAGAACAAAGATGGATGAAAATGGACAAATGAAAGACCAATAGAAGTGGCCCGCCTGCTCCCCTCCCTCCCCCCCCCCCCCCCCCCAAATAAAAAAAAAAAACTTAAAAAAAAAAAAAAAAGAAAGGAGCAAAAATAAAATCATCTGAAAAATAAAAGTGGAAAGAGAATCTGTGAGCTATAGGTTAATTCTAGAGGCTCAGTATATATGCACACACACACACACACACACACACATATATATATATATACAATCAGAGTCCAAAAAGAAAAGGGAAAGAGGAGTGGAGGAAAATAAAAATAAATGAAGACCAATGGTTCAGAAATTCCAAATGTGATGGAAATTATAAACCTGTGTATGCAAGAACCTTAATCCAAAGCACAAAAATCATAAATAAAAGAATATCAAGATATATAGTAATCTAACTTCTCTTATCCAATTATAAAGAGGGAAAATCTTAAAAGCAGCCACACTACACATAGAAAAAACGTAGTAACAAACATCTCATATGAATCAATACAAGTAAGAGGATAGTGGAAGAATGTTTTTAAAATACTGAAATTTTAAACAAAGGAAAACTGCATCCCTAGAATCCTGATCTCAGTAAACATCACCTTCAGAAAGGAAGGCAGAAAAAAATAATTTCCCAAACATACAGAGACTGGAAAAATCCATTGCATGCAGTCCCACACTCCAAGAAATCTTAAGGGAAGTCCTTCAGGCAGGAAGAGAATGATACCAGATGAAAGTCTGGATCTACACAAAGGTGTGAAGAGCCTCAGAAATAGTAGTTATCTACAACTCGGGATGCTCTGAGCTTTTACTCTATTTGCAAGTTAATAAATTAGGCTTCTACAGTTTTTGACTGCTGACAGGAGATACAATACATCTCAGTCACATACAAAGAATTTTATTCCTCATAATACAGCAAGCAGCAAGAGCCATGCCATGTTCATTGGTAGAAGATTCAATATCAGTAAGATATAATTATGCTCACATTACTATATGTAAGTTCAATGCAATCTCAATCAAAATTTCACTAACTTTCTATAGATACTGAAAAATTGATTTATATGAAATTCATATGGAAATGTAAAGTACCTAGAATAGCTAAAACAATTTTGAAGAGGAAGAACAAAGTGGGAGGATTAATGCTACCTGCTTCCAAGACTTATAGAAATCAAGATGATGAAACAGCAGAGAGTATTCAAATAGACCCACACATATATGGCTATATGAACAATTTCTTTTCTCAAAGGTACAATGGCAGTTCTGTTCTAAAGGATATTTTTTCAGATTATCCTAATTTAAAGGATATCCACGTATAAAAAAGTCAACTTGACCCATACCTTGCAATACACATGCACTTAAAATGGCCTACTGACTTAAATGTATATCTAAATTCTAAAAATTTCTGAACAAAAACATAGGCAAAATCTTTGTAACCTTGTTGTGCTGGGCAACTCTTTATTTAATAAGATACCGAAAGAGTGATTCATAAAAGAACAAACTGATCAAATGGAATTCATAAAAATTAAGAGTTTCTACTCTTTGTAAGATTAGGTTTGAAAGACATGCTGCAGATTGAGAGACAAAATTTTCAAATCATGTAACAGAAGAAGGACTTGTATCAAGAATATATAAAAACCTCTCAAAACTGGCTTTTAAAACACCCAGATTTTCTTTTTTACCATTTGAACCACCTGAGAAGCCCTAAAAACCCAGATATTTTTTTTAAAGAGAGCAAAACATTTGAATTACCACGTTACCAAAAAAGATATAGAGATGGCAAATGGAAGGAAAGGGCCTCAACATCACAAGTCTTTATAGAAATGCAAACTAAAGCCACAAAATACCACTATACACCTAGTAGAATGGCAAAAAGTAGAAGGATTGTTAAAACCAAGTTATGACCAGGTGTTAAAGAATTAGAATTCTCTTACATGGTTGCTTGGAATGTAAATAGCACAATTATTATGGAAAAATTCGGCAATTTTTCTTAAAAAGTCATTCCTACCATATAATCCAGTCTAAGAATTTCCCCAAGGGGAAAAAAAAGCATATGTCCACACAAAGACTAGTACACGCATGTTCATAGAGATGTATTTGTAATAGTTAAATATTTGAAGTGTTACTCATTCAGACGTGTCTGACTCTTTGTGATCCTATGGACTGTAGCCCACCAGGCTTCTCCATCCATGGGATTTCTAGGTAAGAATACTGGAGTAGGTTGTCATTTCCTTCACAAAAATACCTGAAACCACCCAAATTTCTATCTACAGACAAATAGAAAAACAAACTGGGGCATATCCATAGAGTGGAATTCTGGTGTCTTAGTTAGGGCTGCTGTAACAGAATACCATAGATTGGGTGGCTTGGTGTGAGCTTGCGTCCATGCTAATTCACTTCAGCTGTGTCCAGCTCTGTGACTCTGTGGACTGTATCCTGCTAGGCTCCTCTGTCCATGGGATTTTTTCAGGCAAAAATACTGGAGTGGCTTGCCATGCCCTCCTTCAGGGAATCTTCCCAACCCAGGGATGGAATCCATGTCTCTCTCTTACATCTTCTGCTTTGCAAAACACGTTATTTACCATTGGGTGGCTTTAATAAATATTTGTTTGTCACAGATATGGAGGATGCCAGGGGACCCATATGGCTGTGTTCTTGGCGAAGGTCCAATCTCTGGTTTTTAGACAGCCATCTTCTCATTGTATCCTCACAACTGGCTGGAGAGAGAGAAGAGAGGCTCCCTTCATAGTCTTACAAAGCTGCTACTCTGATCACAAAGGCTCCAACATCACAGTGCAGTAACCTCCCAAATGCCTCACCTCTACATAACCATTACGGTCATATTAGAACTTCGACATTTGAATTGGCAGATGGGGGATACACAAATATTTACTCCATAACAGGTAGTCATCATTCAAATAGAATAAACTATGATAAGTAGCAAAGTAATTATGCTAAATAAAAGAGGCTTTGAGAAAAGGATATAGTCTGTATGATTTCATTCCAGTCATATTCTAGGTCATGTTTGTGGACATGAGGGAGTGTCAGGGATGACTGTCAAAGTGAAGTTTCTAAGGGGTAGGAGGGTTTTTGAAGTGTGCTGAACATGCTTATTATTTTGATAATGATAATGGTTTCACTGGCATCAATAGAACCATATTCTATGGCATATTTAAAATATGAGCAATTTATTGTATGTTAGCTATATTTCAATAAATCTTTTTTTTTAAGGCTACTGATTATTGTTGTTGTTGTTCAGGCATTAAGTTGGGTCTGACTCTTTTCGATCCAATGCCATCCAAACATCTTGTCCTCTGTCTTCCCCTTCTCTTACTGCCGTCAATCTTTCCCAGCATTGGGGTCTTTTCCAGTGAGTCATCTCTTTACATCAAGTGGCCAAAATATTGAAGCTTCAACTTCAGCATCAGTCCTTCCAATGAATATTCAGGGTTGATTTTCTTTAGAAAGGATGGGTTTACTCTCCTTGCAGAGAGTCCTGGGGACTCTCAAGAGTCTTCTGCAGCACACAGTTTGAAAAAAATCAATTTTTCTAGTACTAATACTACTAATCCATAACCCTAAAATTTTTTTCCAGTAAGATTCCCCCATCACTCCTTTATCAGAACATTGGAGTGCACTGACTTTCCCTCATTCCTGTGCAGCACTTGTCAATCTAGAAGTGAAGGTGATATATCATTTTCCTTTGCACGTATTCGATTACTATGAAAATTTACTTCATTCCAAATATTTAAAAGAACATTACTGCTGTTTTCAAAAGGAGAATGGAATTAGTCTAATACTAAGTGCTTTGGTTATTAAATTTCCAGGCAGAGTGATTCCCAAGAGACTTTGGGTTCTGAATTACTTGACAATTATTTGTTAGAAAAAAACAAAAGGAGGGGAAACCGACAAGGAGTTGGGATACTGTATAAATGCAGTAAGTTGAGTAGATTTTTAAATCATGGTGAAAACGCATCTCTGTGCTAAAAGAACCTTGCCTAGGATAAGAGGGAAAGCACAGACAAAATGATCTTTTTCTAGACTCACCTCCATTCCGGCTGATCCACAGAACCTCACTTCTGTTTTGTATCTGACAAACAGAAAATACAACCCTCCATTCATGTGTCCAGAGTTCTTCCTTCCCCGCCATACTTCATTGCTTTCATCATGGTGCTAAAATATTTTTGAAAATCACCGAAAAAATAACATGAGCTTTGTAACAAGTGCAACTGAGCCATAGCAAGGAGCCAGTTGGAAAACTTTATCTCCTCATGAGCTGTACCAGTCATATTTGGCAGAGGGCATTACTGCCTGCTCTGCTCCCCTGGAGAGCCTCAGATGCAGTCTGCAGAAAAACTATTCAGATCTGGAAGCAGAGAAATCTTTCTTCATGTGAAGACAACTTGAGGATTTGGGGGTTTAGCATCTGGAACTCAATAGAAATGGCACTAACAATGTTTAACGTGTGCCCTGAGAGGACCCCACAGGGCCAATTAGAGATGTGATGTGGACCAGCCTGGAAGCTAAGTTAGGGAAAGTGAAGGGCTGAGGGAAACAGAAGGTCTACTTTTGAGCTCTTTGCACTCTTACCACCGTTCTCTCTCATTTGCCTTTCTTTTTCAGAAAACATTTTATAATGTTTTTCTAGTACTAATACTACTAATCCATAACCCTAAAATTTTTTCCAGTAAGATTCCCCATCACTCCTTTATCAGAACATTGGAGTGCACTGACTTTCCTCATTCCTGTGCAGCACTTGTCAATCTAGAAGTGAAGGTGATATATCATTTTCCTTTGCACGTATTCGATTACTATGAAAATTTACTTCATTCCAAATATTTAAAAGAACATTACTGCTGTTTTCAAAAGGAGAATGGAATTAGTCTAATACTAAGTGCTTTGGTTATTAAATTTCCAGGCAGAGTGATTCCCAAGAGACTTTGGGTTCTGAATTACTTGACAATTATTTGTTAGAAAAAAACAAAAGGAGGGGAAACCGACAAGGAGTTGGGATACTGTATAAATGCAGTAAGTTGAGTAGATTTTTAAATCATGGTGAAAACGCATCTCTGTGCTAAAAGAACCTTGCCTAGGATAAGAGGGAAAGCACAGACAAAATGATCTTTTTCTAGACTCACCTCCATTCCGGCTGATCCACAGAACCTCACTTCTGTTTTGTATCTGACAAACAGAAAATACAACCCTCCATTCATGTGTCCAGAGTTCTTCCTTCCCCGCCATACTTCATTGCTTTCATCATGGTGCTAAAATATTTTTGAAAATCACCGAAAAAATAACATGAGCTTTGTAACAAGTGCAACTGAGCCATAGCAAGGAGCCAGTTGGAAAACTTTATCTCCTCATGAGCTGTACCAGTCATATTTGGCAGAGGGCATTACTGCCTGCTCTGCTCCCCTGGAGAGCCTCAGATGCAGTCTGCAGAAAAACTATTCAGATCTGGAAGCAGAGAAATCTTTCTTCATGTGAAGACAACTTGAGGATTTGGGGGTTTAGCATCTGGAACTCAATAGAAATGGCACTAACAATGTTTAACGTGTGCCCTGAGAGGACCCCACAGGGCCAATTAGAGATGTGATGTGGACCAGCCTGGAAGCTAAGTTAGGGAAAGTGAAGGGCTGAGGGAAACAGAAGGTCTACTTTTGAGCTCTTTGCACTCTTACCACCGTTCTCTCTCATTTGCCTTTCTTTTTCAGAAAACATTTTATAATGTATATATACATTTCAAATACCTAGGGGATAGTATCTAAAGGGAATGCTTATCCATCTTAAACAACAATTGGTTGATTCTCATGAAACTTGAGCTTCTCCAAATACAGTGAACATAAGAGTCAACCTGCACATTAAAATGTAATTTTTTAATATTTTTGCTTGGGTCTGAGATTTTCCATTTTAATAAATTCCTAGAAGGTATAGATTCTGTGGCTGGTGAATTACTCTAGGAGTAGCTGAATTTTATACCCCTAGCTACCTTTACCCTCACCCACTCATTCTCTTGAAACAAACTCTAGATATGTCATTTAATCCATAAATATTTCAGCAAGTGTCCCTAAAATAGGAGTTCCTTTGGAAAACATAGCCATGATGATACTATTCAACTTTAAAATGTAACAATCATTTAATAACTTTAATTGTTCAATCATCATTCAAATTCCCCTGGTTGTCGTCTTGAAGATGTTTTATTTTTGTCCCTCACAGTTCATTGGACTCAATGTTGAAGTTTCATACATTGCAATTGATTGATTTTCGTTAAATTTCTTTTAATCTATATATATTTTTTCTCTCTGCCCCCTTTTCCTATCTTTTTATATTCCTTTGCAATTTTTTGGACAAATTGAAGAATGTGTCCTGCAGTTTCCAACAGTACAAATTTTGCTGATTGCATGGTTTTCATTAATTTGTTCCTTTTCCCCTTGTGTTTCTTGTAAGATGGTAATTAGCCATAGAGGTTAATTTTGGGGGTAGGGAGCGAGAGAGACTATGTCATGGATGGTATTTTGCAGAAAAACAAACATCTGATTTTCTTCCATACGGTTATGTTAGCAGCTATTATTGTTCTTTGCTAAAATTCATTCATTAATTGGGGATTGCAAATAGTGATAATCTGTCATTCTTTTATCATCTATTGTCTGCCGTAGATTTAGAAAGAGAAGTTTTCCCTATCAATTCCATTTCCTTAGACATTTTGTATAAAAAAGACACGGTATTAATAAATGCTCGGTTCTTTCCCCTTCTTTACCACTTTTTAAATAAGAAGGTTGATCACCTCATTGTCCCCATAATAGCCTCTTCAAATTGATTTCCATATAGCGTTGTGCTGGCAAAGAGGCTCTCATGGTAAGAAAAAAAATGTAATATATAGCATTTGCCAATTTCCTTGGTGTAAATTCTCCCAACTTGGCTGATCTCAAACTATCAACATTTTAAAACAGATTCAGGAAATCATGGGTATTTAACAATCAGCTCTAACAAGCCTGTATGTCTTGATTCTAGCTTGTCTTTGTGCCTGAGACCAGTTGGTTCAATCATTGAAGCCTTTGAGTCCTTCTTTGCTGTCCTGTATAATAAGATATTCCAAGCTTATATGGCACTTTTTCTGCCCCAGGCCCGGAATAGGTCTTTTGTCTAGACAGCCCCATTTTTGTTCAGCGGTATTTTGAGAATGTGGGCAATATGGGGGCACGTTGATTTGGAATAAACTCCTGTTTCTAGACCTATTCAATGAATGTGGCTAGGAAAGTTGCTTCTTTTCAAAAGATAACCTATTTACAAATTTCTACTGATAATTTTCATTTAAATTTGGGACTACACTGTTTTTACTTAGCTTTATCTTTCATCTGTTTCTCTTTTCTCCCACAAAGAATATCCCAGTTCCCAATGAACCCACGTAATCACTCATTTGATTTATCCCACAATTCATGTGCAAAAATCTTAGAATAACACTACCAATATTATCTCCAACATTGCGGTTACTGAAAATACTTTAAGATTTATTATTTTGTTTCCCGTAATTCTTTTCATCTTATGACATATCCTGTTTGGAACTTACAATCAATTTACTCTATTGTGAAGTTGACTGAATTAACCCCTTCCAAGAAGTTACACTACTAAGTTGATAAATTGCTGTTTGTTTGTCTCAATATTGCTTTTGGTTTTCAGACATTGTTTTTTTTAAATTTAACTTTGTTTATAATCATGCAAAAATGCAAAGTTAAATTTACAAAGCCAAGTATATTCAAAGAAATCTGTGACTATCCCTGTTCTTCCACTCTGCTTCCTCCCTTCCCTAAAAATGATAGTTTATGGTTTATCTTTCCATTTCACAATTATGAATATATGTGTATATATTCATTTTCATTCCATTCTTATGTAAACTATATTATGCTCCCTGGTAAGTCAACTTCATTCCATGATAAGTAATAGAAACTATTTTTGTAAGTAAACAGACATATATTAGAATAGAATACCACTACAATCGTGTAGCATTCTTAACAATCAAATTTAGGAAACTGAAAACCTTTCCAACTTGTAGCATATCACATAGCATGCGACATTCCTCTGAGGTGCCAGTTCATCCTCCTCTGCTTGAGAGCACATTGCCCATCATTCTACAGCTTTCTCCTCGGAGTCGATGGTGTCCTTTCTACCAGTCTGATAGTTAGCATCTTCACATCCTACCTGAATTGAGCCAGGTGTACAAATGAGGAAGAGAGAGAAAATGAGGAAGCTGCTGGCCAGTCCTGTCCCCAGAGATCACTTGGCTTTCCCTTGATCCACATTTAGGTAAAAGATAAAGGGAAGAGCAACTCGATCTCCTTACCCAAGACAAGCTGGGAAGTCTTTTTTTTTTTTTTTTAAAGATTTTACAGAGTTTTGTTGTTCACCAAAGCTGGGAAGTCTTCGAGCCTTCTCTGCTGCCTGCCATGTAAAAGGCTATTACAAAATGAGAGGGAGTTGGGGTGAGTAGGAGTTGGTATAAAAAAAGAATTTTCCTCACTGTATTCAAGAGGAATAAATAGTCTAAATGGCTGTCACATAAATATCTGGAGATAGAACATCATGTTCTAAACAAAGACTAATTATGAAGAAAAGTTGCTTAGAGCCTAGCACTGTGGTTCAGTCTGAATGCTTTTTAATTCCTTTGAGGATCCATTAGCTCTTTTCTTCAGTGGAATCATGGGTATTAATCTCTAAAATCAACACATAAAGTGAAAACAAAGTATGGAAATAGTTACCTTTGCAAACCCTCTAAATCAACTGATGCAGAGTTGCACGGAGTTGTATGTACACAGCCTTACACAGTGTTTTCTTGGCAAATCCAGAATTTGAACAAAGGAAGGAACTAAAGGAAGAGCTGTGTGCAGATGTCTGGGCATTCAATCCATTTTGTTTTGAAGCTATCTATCAAATCTCTAGGAGTTAATAATAGATGAAAATAAAAATATAAATTTGTCTTGCTTACAGGGTTTATAGCTTTCTGCCTCAGCATTAAATCAGCCTTAAATATCAAGGCCCATATTCTGATGGTACAAAGAGATAAGCAGAGGTATTACAAAGTCTGTTCTGATTGGTTGGTGCTCATTTGCAGTTACTGTATTTGTTCAAAATCAAACGAGATGTGAGAAGCTTACCATGTATGACGCGCCAAATATTTTTAATTTATAAGTCACAAGAATGATGTTTATATGTTCTAGTATTATTTTTTCTCTCCTAAAGTATCTTTGCATATCTTGGTCATCTTCTTCAGTTGATACTATGACCCAAACTGTGTACCAAATGGGAAAAATGTGACTAAGTCAAATTAATTGAGCTGGTGCTGCCAATAAAGCCCTAGGAGCTTGTTTAGCTAATTAACATCAAAGGTTCTGAGGCTTGTTCATAACGGACAGTTTTGCAGACAAGCCTGCCTCTTGCTGCAACTTCCTGTTAAAAGTCTGGATGTTTGTGCTTTCGGAAGCCATGGTAGTTTCTGAGTTGGAAAGTTGTTTAAACCCTCATGCAACTGAGAGGCAGAGTTAGTGGCATACAAGCAGTGGAAAAATAAAACTGACTGAGAAATGTTTGGGGATGTTTTTAATGCTTTTGGATCTTTTGCCACAATATGCTTTTTGTTACTTGATCACCAAATGTGCACACTTTCAAAATATGCCTTTTTTTTTTTCCAATGAAGGATTTGCATAAAGTATCTGGACCAACCATTTGCAGAGTGTGCAGCGTAAAAAAAGCACAGGATAATGAAGTGTATACACACTGAGCAAGGGACTGACAAGACCGTTTGTCACACCCCAAGGCTTAATATTGGTTCAAACAAAAGCCTTTAGCGAGTCATGGAACTGAGGACTCCATTTGGAGAACCTTGTGGAAACTTGAGAATGGAGGACAACAATCCAGTGATGACTCACTTCAGACCATGTGAACCAGTAACCACAGTGGCAAACACATCTTGTCCTGGTCCCATCACACGGCACGAGCGACCGCTGCCTGGTGAGCACCCATACCTCCTGGGGGCTGTCATCTTTCACCACCACCCTTCTCAAACCTTACAGCCTAGAACATGTGTTTCCAAACCCCATAGCGCTTATCTTGAGATGAACGATAAGTTTATTTCATTTCCTTACATTTTTGCTTTCCTTGTAAATAGATCCTTGAAATGGCCCAACTGGCTCCTGCATAGGGTTTGAAGAAGGAGCTGGGTGTCAGGCAGAACTCAGTTTTAAGTCCCAGCTCTTTGCCACTTATAAGATAGGTGAGAAGCTTACCATGTATGACGCGCCAAATATTTTTAATTTATAAGTCACAAGAATGATGTTTATATGTTCTAGTATTATTTTTTCTCTCCTAAAGTATCTTTGCATATCTTGGTCATCTTCTTCAGTTGATACTATGACCCAAACT
This sequence comes from Tragulus kanchil, assembly GCA_022376925.1. NCBI lineage: Eukaryota > Metazoa > Chordata > Mammalia > Artiodactyla > Tragulidae > Tragulus > Tragulus kanchil. The sequence goes on from JAIOJX010000025.1 coordinate 78,434,555, forward strand.
GTGTACCAAATGGGAAAAATGTGACTAAGTCAAATTAATTGAGCTGGTGCTGCCAATAAAGCCCTAGGAGCTTGTTTAGCTAATTAACATCAAAGGTTCTGAGGCTTGTTCATAACGGACAGTTTTGCAGACAAGCCTGCCTCTTGCTGCAACTTCCTGTTAAAAGTCTGGATGTTTGTGCTTTCGGAAGCCATGGTAGTTTCTGAGTTGGAAAGTTGTTTAAACCCTCATGCAACTGAGAGGCAGAGTTAGTGGCATACAAGCAGTGGAAAAATAAAACTGACTGAGAAATGTTTGGGGATGTTTTTAATGCTTTTGGATCTTTTGCCACAATATGCTTTTTGTTACTTGATCACCAAATGTGCACACTTTCAAAATATGCCTTTTTTTTTTTCCAATGAAGGATTTGCATAAAGTATCTGGACCAACCATTTGCAGAGTGTGCAGCGTAAAAAAAGCACAGGATAATGAAGTGTATACACACTGAGCAAGGGACTGACAAGACCGTTTGTCACACCCCAAGGCTTAATATTGGTTCAAACAAAAGCCTTTAGCGAGTCATGGAACTGAGGACTCCATTTGGAGAACCTTGTGGAAACTTGAGAATGGAGGACAACAATCCAGTGATGACTCACTTCAGACCATGTGAACCAGTAACCACAGTGGCAAACACATCTTGTCCTGGTCCCATCACACGGCACGAGCGACCGCTGCCTGGTGAGCACCCATACCTCCTGGGGGCTGTCATCTTTCACCACCACCCTTCTCAAACCTTACAGCCTAGAACATGTGTTTCCAAACCCCATAGCGCTTATCTTGAGATGAACGATAAGTTTATTTCATTTCCTTACATTTTTGCTTTCCTTGTAAATAGATCCTTGGAAATGGCCCAACTGGCTCCTGCATAGGGTTTGAAGAAGGAGCTGGGTGTCAGGCAGAACTCAGTTTTAAGTCCCAGCTCTTTGCCACTTATAAGATAGGTGCCCTTGGACAATTAACTCCTACAAGCCTCAGTTTTTTATCTGTAAATAGGGAGTAATCATAATACTAACCTAACAGAATGGTTGTAAGCATAAAAGGAGACTTCATGGAAATCATTTAACACAATTCTGAACCCATAGGAAGTACTATCTAAAGGTTAACTACTCTTTTTAATGTTAATAAGAAGATTGAAATTTAAAGTTGAAATTCAGAGGACTCATTTATCTCAGATGCCCTATGTCTCTAATTAATCTGAAATCAGTTTAGTGTTAGTGTGAACAATGTGCAATTGCTGGTATCTAACAGGTTCTGACCTATAGAAATGACAGCTTTATATGGTTTGATCTAACATCATCTGAAGAATTAGTAGAGACAAAGGATTAACTTGATGATTAAAATTTTTATGAGGTGCTGACTCTCTGCCAAACATTTACCACATTCACCCATATTTTCTCAGTTTTCTTCTCTAAGATCAAGTGATTATTGAAAGCTGGTCTCATTAGAATATAAGTACTTTAAAAAACAAATCTCTTGCCTTATTGTATGTGCTCCTGAAACAAGGCCTCCTGGACTGTAGCCCAACAGGTTCCTCTGCCCATAAGATTCTGCAGGCAAGAATACTAGAGTAGGTAGCCGTTCCCTTCTCCAGGGAATCTTCCTGACCCAGAGATTGAATCTGCATCTACTGCGTTTTAGGCAAATTCTTTACTGTCTAAGTCACCAGGGCAACCCTAACATAAAAAGCTCAATATCATCAAAAGTGCAAAAATTCTCTCAGAAGATTTCTTAGGAGAATTTCAAAAAGGACAAAGGAGAAAGAAAGGAAAAATAATGTCCTGTAATGGCTTTTTGTACCTCAAGCTTTGTCTTTATATGTCCCTGTGGTTTTCTTAAGCAGGAACACTCAAGCACCACCTACATTGGAAAATAAACTTGATTTTCAACATATTGTTCAAAGCAGCTTTCTAAAACTCTTTCCACTGGAAGGAAAGGAAAAGAGCTGGGTCTTCCACACTAGAAGGCAGGAGCTTTGGAATCCACACCAAGCATCTCATTTAGAGATTTCGGGCAAGAATCACAAAGTGATTTTACTTGTGGCAAAGCCAAAGGGAAAGTCAGTTTCTTCTTCTTTTGCCAGTTCCAGGGGCAGGCCCTGGCCTATAGATCTTAGAATTTTAAAATGTCTTTCCAGCAAAGAACTGCTTTAATGTTTGTATCCTTATTGCTAACATTGGATCGCTTCTCACAATGTCCTGCACCATGTCCAGGAACCCTTCTTCGTTTGGAGGAGCTCTGAATTTCCTCTTAATGGAAACCAAACCCACGTTTGGCATTTATGTAAATGTCCCTCCTGCCTCATACACTGTGGAGCATACCTTGCCAAAATGCACTAAAAAGCAAAATCCAATTGAGTAAAGGCTATGAAATAAATCTGTTTATGTACCTTCACATCCTGGATTGAATCCTTTAGAATTTCATTTTGAAATCTTTCAACCGGGAAGTTATCAAAACAACAGAGATTAAACCACCCTAAGGGCCACCAGTGTTCTGAGGAAGCTGCCACGCCCTTGTCTTCCAGGGGTGTTTCTTCTTCACTCACTTTGTTACCTTCTACAACTAGGAAACCTGTGAGGTTTTTGTAAGCAGATGACAGGTTTTCTTTCTAGAAGCAGTTAAGACCCTGTAGGATTAAGTCCAGGTTGGGTATTGATGTGCTTCTGTTCTTTTCTTCAGTCATCACCATAGATGCAAAGACCCACAAAACAGAATTCCTGCCTGGAGGCATTTCCTTATTTAGTTTGCAAGGAAAAGAGAATTCCCAGAATCAGGATGCAGGCATGCATGGACTGCTGTGGGAGAACTAAAGGAGGATATTGAAAGACTGTTGGAGAAGCTAATTCAGCAGGAAAAAAAAAAAGTACAATAGTGTATTTCCTGCCTAGGATAAAGCATGTGTGAAAGCATAGTGGTGGTTTTAATTGGGAACATTAAGTCCATAAATGGGGTAGCTTATAGACAACAGAATTTATTTCTCACACTTCTGGGGGCTGGAAGTCTCAGGTCAGGGTGTGAGCAGAGTTGGAGTCTACGACACCCTGTTGGCCGACTGCTGGCTTCTTGCTGTGTCCTTATACGGCGATAAAGAGAGCTGGGAATCTCTTCAGGGTCTTGTGTATAAGCTACTAAACCCTCGAGATCTGACCCTTGTGACATAATCACCTCCCAAAGGCCTATAGATCTTAGAATTTTAAAATGTCTTTCCAGCAAAGAACTGCTTTAATGTTTGTATCCTTATTGCTAACATTGGATCGCTTCTCACAATGTCCTGCACCATGTCCAGGAACCCTTCTTCGTTTGGAGGAGCTCTGAATTTCCTCTTAATGGAAACCAAACCCACGTTTGGCATTTATGTAAATGTCCCTCCTGCCTCATACACTGTGGAGCATACCTTGCCAAAATGCACTAAAAAGCAAAATCCAATTGAGTAAAGGCTATGAAATAAATCTGTTTATGTACCTTCACATCCTGGATTGAATCCTTTAGAATTTCATTTTGAAATCTTTCAACCGGGAAGTTATCAAAACAACAGAGATTAAACCACCCTAAGGGCCACCAGTGTTCTGAGGAAGCTGCCACGCCCTTGTCTTCCAGGGGTGTTTCTTCTTCACTCACTTTGTTACCTTCTACAACTAGGAAACCTGTGAGGTTTTTGTAAGCAGATGACAGGTTTTCTTTCTAGAAGCAGTTAAGACCCTGAAGGATTAAGTCCAGGTTGGGTATTGATGTGCTTCTGTTCTTTTTCTTCAGTCATCACCATAGATGCAAAGACCCACAAAACAGAATTCCTGCCTGGAGGCATTTCCTTATTTAGTTTGCAAGGAAAAGAGAATTCCCAGAATCAGGATGCAGGCATGCATGGACTGCTGTGGGAGAACTAAAGGAGGATATTGAAAGACTGTTGGAGAAGCTAATTCAGCAGGAAAAAAAAAAAGTACAATAGTGTATTTCCTGCCTAGGATAAAGCATGTGTGAAAGCATAGTGGTGGTTTTAATTGGGAACATTAAGTCCATAAATGGGGTAGCTTATAGACAACAGAATTTATTTCTCACACTTCTGGGGGCTGGAAGTCTCAGGTCAGGGTGTGAGCAGAGTTGGAGTCTACGAGACACCCTGTTGGCCGACTGCTGGCTTCTTGCTGTGTCCTTATACGGCGATAAAGAGAGCTGGGAATCTCTTCAGGGTCTTGTGTATAAGCTACTAAACCCATCCAAGAGGACTCTGACCTCCCTTGTGACATAATCACCTCCCAAAGGCCTAACCTCCTGAAGTCACCACATTGAGGGGTAGGATTTCAAAATATGAATTTGGGGGAAGACAGATACAAACATTCAGTCTACAGCCTTGGTGCCATGCACTGGTTCACAAACTTGTAACTTCAAGAAATAATATTAAGGATGGTTGAATTTCATCCTTAGAAATTCTGCTTTAATTGGTATGGGATTCTATTAAAATCTAGGCATTGGTGTTTTTAGAATCACCCTTTGTCATCAGACTGTCCTGCTCATGATGAGAACTACTGTCATTGATTACCTTTTGTCTGGACTATAAAGCTTGTGGGGATGAGTACTGGTAAGACTTATAAAGGACTTCCCAGGTGGCTCAGAAGTAAAGAATTCACCTGCAGTGCAATTGCCACAGAAGACTCGAGTTCAGTCTTTGGGACTGGAAGATTGCCTGGAGGAGGGCATGGCAACCCACTCCAGTATTCTTGCCCGGAGAATCCTATAGACAGAGGAGCCTAGCAGGCTACTGTCCATGGGGTTGCGAAGAGTCGAATGCCACTGAAGTGACTGAGCATGCACACAAAGCTTATAAAGTAGATGGAGTTCATTATACAATGCTCGGACTTCAAGCTAAGGTAAAACAGTGGAGAATTTTGTATAAGTGCATGGCAAGATCAAATTTACATCCTAGAAGGAGAACTTAGGTCACTGTTGAATAGATTGTGGATGCAACATTGTGTGGGTATGCGTGTGGGACGGGGATAATCCTGGGGAAAGGAAATACATTTCTTCAAGGGAACCTGTGCCTGGGAATCACGAAGGAAATGAGGATAGTACCAAGGTGCTGTCTGGGCTCCATAAATATTACAGTTGAATTGAGCAGTGGCAGGTGATGAGCACAGGAGATCTCACCAGGTAATTCCATGCATACACTCACACTTTCCAGGGCTTAACTATAAAGGAAAGACTTTCTTTGATTTACCTGGATAATGGCTCTCGGTGCTTTTCTTCATTTTACTTGTGGAGGACAGTCCTCAGGGAACCACTGCTAAGCTCAAAACTGATCAGAGTGGTAAGCATCTTTAAATAAAGAAAAGGAGGTAATTTGACGGGGCTTTCCTTCCTTTCTTTTTTGCAAGCCAAGGCACATTTCTCCACTTTTACTGCCCTTGCTCTTCTGAAAAACCCGAAGCAAATTGTAAAAGGTCATTTGCCTGAGTTCTCTGAGATTCTCTTACTTTCTTGCTGAAACTATTCTCAGCTGATGTGCCGATTCACTGTCCCACGGAATCAACCCCATAATTTCCTTTGGCCTAGAGGTGAGTTCTCTTGTCCCGTGAAAGTAACTATTTCTTCTGGTACAGTCCTTAACCAGCTAAAGGGCTTGCAAGTGCCCTACCAGAGGAAGTGTGGCCAGAAGAGATGTAGCCATGGTTTCTGGCTAATTGGCTGGGCGAGCTCTGGCTTATGTAACAGTTACCTCTGGCAATTGGTCCCAACACCCTCTTTTGGCAGCAACGCTGTGGTATTTTTAATGGTAAGAGCTTGGCCAGCATTCAGCCAATCAGTGTGTTCATTTTGCTGGCTGCAATTAGCGTTACTGTTTCTTTCACCTTGTTTCCAGCCAGACCTGGTTCTGTAAATGTGTCACTGGGGGTTTGGATGGAGCTGTGTTCTGCCTCAGTGCCTCAAATCCATTATTTTAGTTCAAGGAGTCACTTTTACCTTTCACAAAGAGGCCCAGTGGTATAGCTGACCTTCCTCCCAGGTGTCAGGCGAACCTATAGAGAGGGAGTTAGATGCCCCACATTTTAAAGACACATTACAGTTTGGAAAGAGGATTTGAGGATTGTCAGTGGAGAGGAAGTCACCTGAACCTCTGGGGTTGGGAGTTCATTAGAAGCTGCCTTCAGTCCTCATGCCACTCATAACCTGGTTGTAGGCAGCTGCTGTAAAAGAGGTGTAATGTGTTCAGATGAAGTGTGAAAAGGGGAAAGGAGAGTCGATCTTCTAGAATTCAATATCTCCTCTTTATCTGCATCACCCCTGCCAGGATTTGCTCTGAAGCTGCCAGTATTGACTGTGGATGACGAGCAGAGCTTCTTTATTTATCTTTAGCAGACTCAGGAGTTCTCTTTGAAATGGAATTTATATTGAAGAGCAAAAAGCTAAACAGTATTGTGTAAGAAGTACGCTTATAAAAGGGGCTTCACTGATGACTGAGGAGACACAGGTTTGATCCCTGAGTTGGGACGATGTCCTGGAAAAGGAAATGGCAACTCCAGTATTCTTGCCTGGAGAACTCCTTGGACAGAAGAGCCTGTGTGGGCTATAGTCCATGGGGTTTTGCAAAAAAGGTGGACATGATTTAGCTACTAAACAACACATAAAAATCACAAGCCCTGGAGAATTCCAGGGTGGTCCAGTGCTTAGGACCAGGACCTGGATTTGTTTCCACTGCAGTGGGAACAAATTCGATCCCTGGTTGGAGAACTAAGATCTCACAACAGCCTGGTGGAGCAAAAAAATAAAAGGAAAAAGACCAAAAAAATTACTAATGCTGTTCTCCCCAGAGAGAAAATTAAGCCTTGCTTTGTCTTTTATATGTGTAAATCACTGTAAGTAATTTGGGTCACAAGAACAGAATAGTGTCAAGAATAAACTTTGAATGAATATATTTTTAAGTATTTTGGATCCCAAATAAACAGTATCCACTAATCTTCAGAATGACTTTTTAAAAAATATATTCTTCCTATTCCAATGATATCTCTTTGTTTCAATTGGGTAATGAGGAACTATGTAAAACCTGCTAGTCTCTAGTTTAACATGGATTATCCAGATATTCTTCCTACATCTTCACAGGCAATTTTGGGCACTGGGAAGAAAGAGAATAATGAAAGGGCCATGGGACCCAGCCGAAGGAAATCCGTCAGTTGCCTCAATTCTCTCTCTGTCTTTAACCTAACCCAGACCAGGTTAAAGGATTAGTCAGCAGGACCACTTGAATTACTTGGCAAACTAAATTGATCCAAATACTGCTGAAGTAGTCAGCACTCTCAAGTAGGAGTTAAAAAAAAGAAATCTAGTGGACATCAACCTAAACGGGTGTTTTTTGTTCTGGCAAACATATGCAGGCAAAGGAAGCTGAAGTTATGAAGCTAAACAGTTCATGAGCATGCCAAATGCTTCCTCTAGAAGCAAGGATTATTTCATTATTCAAATTTTAACCCTTCAATGTATATCTCAAGATGTAGATTGGCTATGGAACTCTCAAAGGAAAATCAAATGCAGTATGAGCACCATAGAACTACGGAAACATGATCTGAATTATTTCACAATGCTGAGTTTCTTGCTCTGCAAATTGGGACGATGTCCGGGAAAAAATGGCAACTCCAGTATTCTTGCCTGGAGAACTCCTTGGACAGAAGAGCCTGTGTGGGCTATAGTCCATGGGGTTTTGCAAAAAAGGTGGACATGATTTAGCTACTAAACAACACATAAAAATCACAAGCCCTGGAGAATTCCAGGGTGGTCCAGTGCTTAGGACCAGGACCTGGATTTGTTTCCACTGCAGTGGGAACAAATTCGATCCCTGGTTGGAGAACTAAGATCTCACAACAGCCTGGTGGAGCAAAAAAATAAAAGGAAAAAGACCAAAAAAATTACTAATGCTGTTCTCCCCAGAGAGAAAATTAAGCCTTGCTTTGTCTTTTATATGTGTAAATCACTGTAAGTAATTTGGGTCACAAGAACAGAATAGTGTCAAGAATAAACTTTGAATGAATATTTTTTTAAGTATTTTGGATCCCAAATAAACAGTATCCACTAATCTTCAGAATGACTTTTAAAAAATATATTCTTCCTATTCCAATGATATCTCTTTGTTTCAATTGGGTAATGAGGAACTATGTAAAACCTGCTAGTCTCTAGTTTAACATGGATTATCCAGATATTCTTCCTACATCTTCACAGGCAATTTTGGGCACTGGGAAGAAAGAGAATAATGAAAGGGCCATGGGACCCAGCCAAGGAAATCCGTCAGTTGCCTCAATTCTCTCTCTGTCTTTAACCTAACCCAGACCAGGTTAAAGGATTAGTCAGCAGGACCACTTGAATTACTTGGCAAACTAAATTGATCCAAATACTGCTGAAGTAGTCAGCACTCTCAAGTAGGAGTTAAAAAAAAGAAATCTAGTGGACATCAACCTAAACGGGTGTTTTTTGTTCTGGCAAACATATGCAGGCAAAGGAAGCTGAAGTTATGAAGCTAAACAGTTCATGAGCATGCCAAATGCTTCCTCTAGAAGCAAGGATTATTTCATTATTCAAATTTTAACCCTTCAATGTATATCTCAAGATGTAGATTGGCTATGGAACTCTCAAAGGAAAATCAAATGCAGTATGAGCACCATAGAACTACGGAAACATGATCTGAATTATTTCACAATGCTGAGTTCTCTTTGGCTAGTAGAAAAAATTATTCTGTGACTCTGCAACAGGTTTTTTCCTTGGTGAGTTACCAGAAAGGATATAAGGGCATTCTACCTAGATAAAGAAATAGAACATTTCCAGCACCTCAGAGTTAGAGCGAGAATTTTATTGCTTTATTTCCAAATGATTTCACCTTTTACTTCATATTCTTCCCTTATTGCAAGTTTGGAACCTCTCACTCGAACTCAGATACTATTGGATATGTGGAAAGTCCAAGATTATCTACAAGTATTAGGATTATTAAACAAATTAAGCAAGAACACAGAACAAAAGCCAATATGCACAAATCAATTATAGTTTCATATATAAGTAGGAAACACCTAGAGAATGAAATTTTAGGAAACAGTACTGTTTATAATAGTCTAAAGAGTTAAATATCTGAAGCAGTACTAGGAGTGGTCCAAGGAGTCCTGGGATCCTAAAAGTTAAAATTCCATTCAGGTGACCCCCTTTCATTCTCATTCTTTTGTGAGTGAACAGTGGAATTTCTCAGACATACTTGAAATGTGATGATCAATCAAATGGAATGCAGAAGTGGATCTTCAAATCCAGCTGTTTACCATACAAAGTTTTGAAGAGATTCAAAGCTTTAAAGAAATTTGCAGAAATGTAAAACACTGCCAGTATTTTTATTTGTTTGTTTGATTATACTATCAGTCAATAAGAGTTGTCAGTTAAAATTTTCCACAGAATTGGGCTTCCTTGGTAGTTCAGTGGTTTAGGAGTCCACAGAATTATAAATTTGTATATTTCTTTTTTTTTTCTTTTCCACATCATGCCTGTTTTCCTAATTTATATTTATTTTCATCCATCTTTTTATTCTTTGGCTAATCTCTTTAAGTGGAGGTAAAGTCCCCAGAAGTCACCATCTTTTTTTTTTTTCTCTCCCATCCTGTATATCTACCCAGTTACTAAGTTTTGAAAGTCTACACATCCCTTAAATACCCCATTTTCCTCTTCATTCTGAGTGCCAAAACTTTTATTTCAGGCCCTAATCTTCTACTACTGAATTATTACCAAAGGCAAGCCTAGTATCTCTGCCTCAATATTTTTTCATTCATCTTAAACTACCCTTCCAGAGTGAATCATAACTCCTCATAATTAAACCAGTCTTGAAATCTACATGACCTATAAGATAAAAATACAAGTATTATAAGAACTGTACAAGCATTGTAGTATTAATAGATAGATGTCAATACAGAAGTAAACATACTTCTGTGATGGACAGAAAAAAAAAGAACTGAATGAGATTATGGCACAAATAGGAGATAAATCAGTCAGCGTGTTCCTAGAGTTTGGTTCAGGCTTTTCAGGTCTACCAAAGTGTCTTGTGCAAATTTGATGCTGATTAGTGAAGACTCAGTCTCAGTCTCTGGTGAAAAAATTCTCCTTAGTCTTTCTCAACTTTTTTTCAGTATTATGTATAGACCTACTATCAACCTTTGACTCAGGTACACTGGCTCTGGACCTGCCAGTTCATCACTGCAGATAAGGGATTTAAAAAAATACTATAAGCCAGTTTTAAGTATTTAGTCAGAGATTAAGGATAGTATCCTTTAGCAGATACAGATTCCTGGACTGTCCGGGATATATATATATATCCTGTGCTCTGCTCCACCAAAATACTTGCCTTTCTTTCTCATTTTTTCATATATTCACATATATTATGTCTTTTGCCAGGAGTACATTTATTTCCTCTGGAAAATCTTGATTCAAGTTACCATCTTGAATCAGCTCGAGTGCTGACACTTCTAGGAAGAGTTCCTGAGCTATCTATAGCTCACATTAAAATTAGACCCTTCCTCTTCTCTATTTTCATACTACTTTCCAAAGCAGCTGTATTGGGACATTTATCTCTTTGTAATTGCTTACTTATTTCTATCTTATTGGCGAAAATGTGAGCTTTTCAAAGGTAATATTTTTAAATCATTTCTTTGTGAACTCATAACCAACAATTATGCTTAGAACTTAAGAATTTGATCACTACCAACTAAATGAGTCAGGTTTTCAATATTATCAAATCCAATGACTCAGCAACAAGTGAATTTCTTTATCTGAATGAGATATCTGGCAAAGAATAGGTTTTCAGTTAATATTTGTTCAGTTGATGAATCAATTTACCTGAAATGGGCTTCCCAGGTGGCACTAGCAGTAAGGAATCTATCTGCCAATGCAAGAGAGGTGAGTTCAAATTCTGGATTGGGAGGAGGAAATGGCAACCCTCTCCAATATTCTTGCCTGGAAAATTCCAAGGGCAGAAAAGCCTGGCAGTCCTTGGGGTTGCAAAGAGTTGGGCACGCTGAGCATGCATGCATGCATGGATGAAGATACAATTTTCTTGTTTTAGATAAACAACTTCTAAACAATAACTCAAAATTGGAAGACAGAGTTTAGAGGCTTGAAGTTGGAGAAAATCATTTTGAAACTATTTACCTGGAAATTAAACCTAAATTCTTTGTAAAAAATTTTTAATTAAGAATGAAATCACTATGATATAAATAAGTTTAGGACAGTTTACTATAAAGCCATAATAAAAATATGTTGATGTCCAAATACACAAATTATCTTAAATTTTTGACTAATGAGCCATAAACACTATATTCTGAAAATGTTTAAAAATAAAGAGCACCCTGTCTACTTCATATTGCTCCTAAACTCTGTGAAATCTTCACACTGTGCCGTCAAGGCTCAGTTGCCATGGGGCTATATATGGACACTTAATCCCTAGGGATTTAAAGGAGCAAATTCTGCTCAGTCAATGAAAAAAAATCATTGGCAGAACTTCTAGGACATATTTTTATGCACATAAAACTATGTTTCAGAGATATGTAATTATAGATTTTCATGACAGAATCTCTAGGTCGAATGGTATTTTACCATAAGGTTCTGTAAGGAAATTTTAAACTCAGGCAAATGAAAAAGGTTGCTTTTTCTGCTAATGAAACTTACAGTGGTTTCTTTGCAGGCACTGAAATCAAGACAGTTGGCTGCTCTGCACTCTATTCAATCTCTGGGTGTTCAAGAAAGTTGGTATATATATATTAGATTGATTGCACCCTACCCACACTCTCAGCTTGACTTTCTGTGTGATAGCAATTGCCAAGCACATAGCATTTTTTTCATTGCTTCCACAGCTAATGTAAAAAAAGGGAAAACTTAGCAAGTCTGAATTACACAAAGAAACTTTGACATATAGATGATTATGTGTTCTGCAAATATCTGTTTAGGCACAAATAGTTTAAAATATACTGTTTGTAAAGTCTTTTCAACATTAGTTATTTATAATATTCTTTTTATATGTATAATATTATATACAGCTTGTCCCTGATTAGCACTCAAAACCTATTTAATTCATAATATGACTAAAAATGTAGACATTTATAAAGAAAGATGATACGCAAAATATGATTACTGCATTAGGAGTTAAAGTATAACTAATATTAAATTTTAATTCATTTTTATTAGTCAAATAGAATCTTGATAAAAATAAAAAACAGTAATGCAATAAAAAATAAAAATAGTAATGCAATGTTTTGTGGGAATTTATTAAGGAACTTCTAGAATTGTCACAGGAATTTAGATTTTGACAGTGTCAATTCTTTATTGTTTCTAATTTTGTGGGAAAATTATTATTTTGTTTTGTTTTTTCTTGATTGAGATCCATTTCTGCCTAAGGTTTACCAGCATAGGTTGAGCTGATATTTGACTCTCTGATGGGAAAGAGATGAAAGGAAGGAAAAAAAGTAATTTTTCTAAAAGCAGCCAGCATAAAAATGAATATACATTTTGAAAAGAGATTAGTGAAAGAGAGATGTATACAGATAGGGCCAAAAGTCCAGAAAGTGCAAAGTCTTACCGGGAAAGCAGACAGAATAGGAGATGTTCATGGGAACATTTCATACTTACAATCCAGAAAGTCCACGACCATCTATATAATATTCTTTTTATTAGTCTCAAAGAGATTATCTATGTTTTAGTCAACTAGCAAATCTTGCTTTCAAATATATTGCCCATATCTCCTCTTCCCCAGTGCTTGATGATAAATGTCATTACTGATGTTGCCTGTATTTTTTCCTTCTTCATCAACATCTTAAGACTTTGTCCACTTGTTATGTAGGAGAACATTTTTGAAACTACTTCCCCTCTTCAGGACTGTTTTTTAAATTACAGATGTAAAACTTTAGTAACTTGAAATTAATTATTAGCTTGAGCTATGTTACCCTCTAAAAAGACAAAATCAGGAAACGGAACCACTTTCCAGTTGACCTTCTCAATGTAATACTAATGATGTACGTTGGATATATCCATCCCAACAGGGGTAGGTGTGGTCAGTGTTGACTCTATGTTATGGGTAAGAGTGTACATGGTTACATGGGTGGAGCCAAAAGAGAGCACCAAGCATCGTGAAACACAGGTGGAAAGTAGTTAATGGCTGGGATTATGCATTTGGGTTGGGATACTGTTAGGGATTTCTTGTCCCTGAAGTTCTGCATCAAGGATTTATTCAACCATTTCTGCTACCCTATTTATCTCTCACACCCACTACCTACTTGCCCCTGTTCTTAAATCTCATTTTTTTAAATTTTCATTTATTTATTTATTTGGCTATGTCAGGTCTTAATTGCATCTTGTGAGATGGAATTTTTCATTGTGGCTCAAAGGCTTAGTAGTTGTGGCCCTTGGGCTTAGTTGCTTAGCTGGCTTGTGGGCTTTCTTTGTCCTTTGTAAGGATTTTACAGTGTCAATTTTTATTGTTTCTAATTTTGTGGATAAGGGAAAGTAAGGTTTAATGGAGCTGATATTTGACTCTCTGATGGGAAAGAGATGAAAGGAAGGAAAAAAAGTAATTTTTCTAAAAGCAGCCAGCATAAAAATGAATATACATTTTGAAAAGAGATTAGTGAAAGAGAGATGTATACAGATAGGGCCAAAAGTCCAGAAAGTGCAAAGTCTTACCGGGAAAGCAGACAGAATAGGAGATGTTCATGGGAACATTTCATACTTACAATCCAGAAAGTCCACGACCATCTATATAATATTCTTTTTATTAGTCTCAAAGAGATTATCTATGTTTTAGTCAACTAGCAAATCTTGCTTTCAAATATATTGCCCATATCTCCTCTTCCCCAGTGCTTGATGATAAATGTCATTACTGATGTTGCCTGTATTTTTTCCTTCTTCATCAACATCTTAAGACTTTGTCCACTTGTTATGTAGGAGAACATTTTTGAAACTACTTCCCCTCTTCAGGACTGTTTTTTAAATTACAGATGTAAAACTTTAGTAACTTGAAATTAATTATTAGCTTGAGCTATGTTACCCTCTAAAAAGACAAAATCAGGAAACGGAACCACTTTCCAGTTGACCTTCTCAATGTAATACTAATGATGTACGTTGGATATATCCATCCCAACAGGGGTAGGTGTGGTCAGTGTTGACTCTATGTTATGGGTAAGAGTGTACATGGTTACATGGGTGGAGCCAAAAGAGAGCACCAAGCATCGTGAAACACAGGTGGAAAGTAGTTAATGGCTGGGATTATGCATTTGGGTTGGGATACTGTTAGGGATTTCTTGTCCCTGAAGTTCTGCATCAAGGATTTATTCAACCATTTCTGCTACCCTATTTATCTCTCACACCCACTACCTACTTGCCCCTGTTCTTAAATCTCATTTTTTTAAATTTTCATTTATTTATTTATTTGGCTATGTCAGGTCTTAATTGCATCTTGTGAGATGGAATTTTTCATTGTGGCTCAAAGGCTTAGTAGTTGTGGCCCTTGGGCTTAGTTGCTTAGCTGGCTTGTGGGCTCTTTGTTCTTTGACCAGGGATCAAACCCATGTGCCCTGCAAATAAAAGTGGATTCTCAACCACTGGACCACCAGGGAAGTTCCTTGTTCTTGAAATCTTGATTAGAATTCTTTTCTTGCTTAGTTGTCTGCAGTAGGGTGGAGAAATAGAGTAAGGATGATGGGGTTTCACACCAGACACCCATTTCCCTATGGAAGGAGGTAAAGGAAGGTGCTGGCATAGAGATTCGTTCATCCTTGTCCGCCAGCAACTCTGGGAAGTGGCAGTGTCCATGCAATCCTGATGGTGAGAATATTCCAGTACTCATACAAATGCTGCATAAAATCCTTTCTTATAAATGATCTCAACCATTACCCTCTTAACTCCCTTATTTGCTTTGAAATGAGTACAAGAATATTCAAACACCCATATTCAAATAGAAATCTTTGCATAGAAAAGTATTTCAAGGCAACAATAAAGAAATTTTGAATGGCCAAGCCATTTGCAATTATTGATATGTATTCCCTTTCCCAGCATAGATAGCAGATATTTGGTTATATGTCTTATATACATGCCTCTATTTTTGTGTACCTTCTTTTTCTCTGCTGCTGGCAAAAATACTCTCAAAATATTGCTTTGGAGTTGTTCTTTTGATTTCATCCCCAGAGCATTTATTCAAGAGAAGAAATTTGGCCACTTTCAAGCTGTGAGAATATGGAATGCATAAATTTTCTTGCTATAAAATACATTTTTGGTATATTTATGTAACACAAAACAGATGCATCTACAAAGTTTACACATAGAAACACAGATCACTGAAGAAAAAGAGTCGGTTCTGGCTTGGAGAAGACTTTGGTATTTTTGCCCTCCAAACATTTCCAATGTGTAAAATTGGTATGAGGGACTTGGATCCAATGGTTGGGTTTTGGGGTAGATTCCTGTAAAATGGCACAAGATGAGCATCTGACTGCAGAGCATTTCAGGTTTAGGTCTACAATCTCAGGTGTACCCATGTTTATTTTTAAATTGAATTGGACAAAAATCAAAGGTTGTTTCTGTAAGATTTTCTGAATAATGGCAGCATGGTCTAACCTGAAATAACACCAAGCTTAAAAGTTGAATTTTTCTGGCAGTTGATCAAATCAACAATATGGTAAATTTGAATCAGTTGCTAAGATGGAAATTAACATTTTGAAAAAGATTTCTGGAGTTTAGAGTTTATTAAGCAGGCCACAGTTTCTCTTTTTGATGCAATTACAGAAGTGCGATCTCAGTGTTGGTTCATGGATTGAAGTATCTGGGTGGCTAACCAGCTTCCTTAGAGTAGATATGTTGCTGCTGCTGCTTAGTCACTTCAGTCGTGTTTGACTCTATATGATCCTATGGACTGTAGCCCACCAGGCTCCTCTATCCACAGAATTCTCCAGGCAAGAGTACTGGAGAGGGTTGCCATGCCCTCCTTCAAGGGATCTTCCCAACACAAGGATCAAATTCAAGTCTTCTGCATTGCAAGTGGAGTCTTTGTTGCTGAGTAACTGGGAAGCCTTTATTACCCTTAACAACAACCATTATTCTATTATTCATATAGATAATTGCTCCCTGATATTGCTAGAGCCAAAATATCTACCAGTCCCTACTCACCTTCCCGTGTGTTTGCTAGACTTCCCTTATCTCAGAAGGTGAATGGGTGAAAACTTTATAGCAGTCATTTAGGAGGATGAGTAGGATGCAAGACTTGTGAGTTCGATTCCTGGGTCTGGAAGATCCCCTGGGGAAGGGGATGGCTACCTACTCCAGTATTCTTGCCTGAAAAATCCCATGGACAGAAGAAGCTCAGTGGGCTACAGTCCACATGGCTGCGAAGAGTTGAACACAACTGGTGACTGGATATATAAGATTAATAAAGTACATCAAATTGTGGGTGATTTTTTGGCCTTAGTTTTCCAGTTTTCCATATTAACAGTTATCAGTTCATAATATACGGATTGGTCATAAAACTGACTCATTATTTAAACAATAACAGTTATAAAAGTGATTTATTTTTTCAAATAGAGATTAAATGTGAGATATTTGTGAGACAACTTTCAAAAGAACTACTAATGAAAGTCACTAGTTCTATTAAATTTAGAAATCTTTCAAAAAATAAATAAAAAATAAGTTATGTCAGATCCTTGATACTTACTCCCCTCAACTTTGTTCTATTTTCATTAAATAAATTGCCCATTGTGTTCTCAGAACTCCAGGGATTATATATTTAAGATCAATCTGGTTTCATTCTTTCATTCAATAGATATTTGTTGCAAATTACTTTGTGGCAGGCAAATACCATTATTGCTCAACGGTATCTTTCTTTATTTTCATTGCCCCCTTTAAATTAATATGATTGAATATACTAGTTTTTTAATTGAAATTTCATTTTTTTCTATTCAAATCTGATAAATTGAAGCAACAATTTTTAAGAATTTTTAATCTCCATATTTAAGACAGTTAATTTTTTTTAACAATTTCAATTATATGACTAACCAAAATTACAAAGTCCTTAAGAAGTTGTTCATTAAAATTCTAAGAAGTTAAGACTCATAAATACAGTGTATCATAAATTGTGGTAAAATATCTTTATACTCTTCATCTTAAAATAACAAGCCTAAATTAGTAAGTAGACATTTTAAGTTGTACTTAAAATTTCTAATATTCCAAATTCTCTTAAATGTGACAAATACATGAAATAAAAAATGTACAAAGGTTATTTGTTAATTTAATGCAAATGTATTAATCCTATTAATTTAATCTATCATTTCTAACCTCAATTCTCATTGTCCCAAGGTTAAAGACATTTTTTTTTTACTTTTTAAAAAAATTTTTTTTTGGGTGGGGTGAGGGGAGTGTTGGGGAGGGAAACGGGCGGCCGGGCCACTTCTATTGATCTTTCATTTATCTATTTCCATCCATCTTCGTTCTTTGGCCTGTGTGGGCCTCCCATCGCAGCAGCCTCTCTTGTTGCAGAGCACCAGCTCTGGGTGCATGTGCTCCAGAGTTCCGGCTCTGGGTGCATGGTTTATTAACAGTTATCAGTTCATAATATACGGATTGGTCATAAAACTGACTCATTATTTAAACAATAACAGTTATAAAAGTGATTTATTTTTTCAAATAGAGATTAAATGTGAGATATTTGTGAGACAACTTTCAAAAGAACTACTAATGAAAGTCACTAGTTCTATTAAATTTAGAAATCTTTCAAAAAATAAATAAAAAATAAGTTATGTCAGATCCTTGATACTTACTCCCCTCAACTTTGTTCTATTTTCATTAAATAAATTGCCCATTGTGTTCTCAGAACTCCAGGGATTATATATTTAAGATCAATCTGGTTTCATTCTTTCATTCAATAGATATTTGTTGCAAATTACTTTGTGGCAGGCAAATACCATTATTGCTCAACGGTATCTTTCTTTATTTTCATTGCCCCCTTTAAATTAATATGATTGAATATACTAGTTTTTTAATTGAAATTTCATTTTTTTCTATTCAAATCTGATAAATTGAAGCAACAATTTTTAAGAATTTTTAATCTCCATATTTAAGACAGTTAATTTTTTTTAACAATTTCAATTATATGACTAACCAAAATTACAAAGTCCTTAAGAAGTTGTTCATTAAAATTCTAAGAAGTTAAGACTCATAAATACAGTGTATCATAAATTGTGGTAAAATATCTTTATACTCTTCATCTTAAAATAACAAGCCTAAATTAGTAAGTAGACATTTTAAGTTGTACTTAAAATTTCTAATATTCCAAATTCTCTTAAATGTGACAAATACATGAAATAAAAAATGTACAAAGGTTATTTGTTAATTTAATGCAAATGTATTAATCCTATTAATTTAATCTATCATTTCTAACCTCAATTCTCATTGTCCCAAGGTTAAAGACATTTTTTTTTTACTTTTTAAAAAAATTTTTTTTTGGGTGGGGTGAGGGGAGTGTTGGGGAGGGAGGGGGGCGGGCAGGCCACTTCTATTGATCTTTCATTTATCTATTTTCATCCATCTTTGTTCTTTGGCCCGTGTGGGCCTCCCATTGCAGTGGCCTCTGTTGTCGCAGAGCACCAGCTCTGGGTGCATGTGCTCCAGAGTTCCGGCTCGGTAATAGGACACATAGGTCCTGCCGCTCCGCGGCACATGGGATCTTCCCAGGCCAGGGATCAAACCGGCACCTCTTGCACTGCAAGGCTGTGTCCTTACCCAGTGGACCACCAGGGAGGCCTGGTTAAAGACATTTTTATCCACTAAGTAGGATTTCCCCCCAAACAATTTGTTATTCATCCCAAGCAAACTGGTGCTGCCTTTCAAAGGAGAAAGAATTTGGCTAGGAAACGAGATATGCAGTAGTTTTTTCTCATGATCATGAAAGACAAATCCAAGCCCCGCAAAGGGTGTATTGAATTTGGGAGTGGGCACCAAAATGGGGCTTTCCAGTTAGCGCTAGTGGTAAAGAACCTGCCTGCCAGTGCAGGAAATATCAGGCACATGGGTTTGATTCCTGGGGTGGGGAAGATCCCCTGGAGGAGGATATGGCAATCCACTCCAGTATTCTTGCCAGGGGAGTCCCATGCACAGAGGAGCCTGGGGGAACCCTACAGTCCACAGGGTTGGACAGAGTTGGACATGACTGAAACGACTGAGCATGCACTCACCTCTAATAAATCTGAAGTTTTTGGTTTGAGCATCTGGATGGAGAGGGGTGCCCTTTACAGAACTAAGAAATACATGAAGAAAAGCAGATTTCAGAGAGAAAATCTGGAGTTTTAAACTTCCTAGGTTTGCGTGGTTAGTGGAAATTGAAACACCTTTGCTCAGAGGATGAAGATAAGCCCCTGGGAAGAGGGCTGGACTGGAAATTTAGGTTTGGAAGTCACGGGAGTTACAGACGTTCTTTGCATCTATAGAATGAAGAAAATGATAAGAGGGAGAGAAAATAAAATCCAGAAGACTGAAAGGGTAAGGCTTAGAGCTCAGGAAGAAGAGAATGAGCTAGAAAAGAACTCTGAGCAACAACAATGATGCAGCAAGAAAAAACCGAAAACAGTGAGAGTTAAGATGACAGTCAAAAGAAGAGCATGCTTCAGGGAGGAAGACCTTCAAGAACAAAACTGAGGAGAAAAATAAGAAAAAAAAAGAAAAACAAACAAAACTGAGGAGAAAAAAGTCACAGAGGGAAGCCATATTTAAGCAATTAGAATAAAGGCAAATGAAGGTGGGTACATCTGCACTAGGCTTAAAGAAAGTAATTGTACAGATTGAAAGAGAAAAATTCACAAAGATACAACAGTAATCTCAGATAAAGAAATAGATGTAGATAAAGAAATAGCAACAGAAGATACAAAGAACAGAAGAGTTCAGCAATCTGGCTAACAGCAAATATGCCTAAAGATATGAGTAATGTAGACATTTCCTGAAATAAAGAATAACTTGAATCACAGATGACTGAGGAAAATTGATACAAAGCTGGAAACAGAAGTGTATACTCTAGTCAAGTTGTTGAAATTATTGAAATAAGAATAGTGAAAAAAAACCCAATAGCACAGTTGTGAAAATCAAATAATTCTTGCAAGGCATGAAGATCTATGAATGAAATGTAATAAGCACTCAGTAAATATTGCTGCAGCTTCTATTACTCCTCCTCCTCCTCCATCTCCATCTATGTATTATTTTTCCTGTTTCATGATTATTATTTGCCTCTGTCGGTAAAATGTTGGTATTGTTTAGGACTGATCTTCTCTGGCTTCTCCTTAAGCAATCTATTCTATACACACACTTTCAATTAGCCTCTGTTCCCTTATGACTCCCAAAGCTGCATTTCCGCTTGGATGCCACAAAGCACCTCAGTCTCAAATGTCTAAGATTCGTCTCATGTTTTCTTCCCCTTCAGTGATTTCTCTGCTATCTGTTCAGAAAGTTAGGTCCTTTTCCAGTGCTGCTGATCTGCAAGAATTGTGCCACATCTCCCCAGGAGATGGGGTCAGATACATAGGCGTCATCCTTAACCTCCCCCTCTCCTTAAGCCAGTGACTGTATCCACTATGTGTAGGTTCCTCACACATACAGCATTTTAAATTATAAAATCCATGTGAAAAAAATCTTCCAGTACTTGTCAGTTTCACACAGAATAGTAGTCTATGTCCACTATGGTTTATCTGGCCTCATTTCCAGTGTTCTCCCTATTTTCTCACTTCACAGTAGCTAAAGTGGTACCTGTCCTTTTCTTAAAATACTAGCAGGCTATCATTTCAGGTAACTAGTTGATTCTTTTGCTTTGAAAGCTCTGTGCACAGTTATCCACAGGCCTCCATCTCTCAGGGCTCAGCTCTAATTTTATGTTATTGTCTGGTTGCTCTCTGCTACTCTCATTCCTTATTTTTCTTCCAAGTACTTCACCACCACCTGAATTTTCAAGGGCATCATCCGGTTTCTGTCCTTTCTCTTGTTTCCTAACCCAGTTTTTTCCCTTTCCCCCGCATGACTACCTCTCAATTCCTGCTATTTTTCCTGAAATAAAGAATAACTTGAATCACAGATGACTGAGGAAAATTGATACAAAGCTGGAAACAGAAGTGTATACTCTAGTCAAGTTGTTGAAATTATTGAAATAAGAATAGTGAAAAACCCAATAGCACAGTTGTGAAAATCAAATAATTCTTGCAAGGCATGAAGATCTATGAATGAAATGTAATAAGCACTCAGTAAATATTGCTGCAGCTTCTATTACTCCTCCTCCTCCTCCATCTCCATCTATGTATTATTTTTCCTGTTTCATGATTATTATTTGCCTCTGTCGGTAAAATGTTGGTATTGTTTAGGACTGATCTTCTCTGGCTTCTCCTTAAGCAATCTATTCTATACACACACTTTCAATTAGCCTCTGTTCCCTTATGACTCCCAAAGCTGCATTTCCGCTTGGATGCCACAAAGCACCTCAGTCTCAAATGTCTAAGATTCGTCTCATGTTTTCTTCCCCTTCAGTGATTTCTCTGCTATCTGTTCAGAAAGTTAGGTCCTTTTCCAGTGCTGCTGATCTGCAAGAATTGTGCCACATCTCCCCAGGAGATGGGGTCAGATACATAGGCGTCATCCTTAACCTCCCCCTCTCCTTAAGCCAGTGACTGTATCCACTATGTGTAGGTTCCTCACACATACAGCATTTTAAATTATAAAATCCATGTGAAAAAAATCTTCCAGTACTTGTCAGTTTCACACAGAATAGTAGTCTATGTCCACTATGGTTTATCTGGCCTCATTTCCAGTGTTCTCCCTATTTTCTCACTTCACAGTAGCTAAAGTGGTACCTGTCCTTTTCTTAAAATACTAGCAGGCTATCATTTCAGGTAACTAGTTGATTCTTTTGCTTTGAAAGCTCTGTGCACAGTTATCCACAGGCCTCCATCTCTCAGGGCTCAGCTCTAATTTTATGTTATTGTCTGGTTGCTCTCTGCTACTCTCATTCCTTATTTTTCTTCCAAGTACTTCACCACCACCTGAATTTTCAAGGGCATCATCCGGTTTCTGTCCTTTCTCTTGTTTCCTAACCCAGCTATACTTTCTTATTTCAATCACTTGTGTTGCCACAGGGCCTTTGCGCATGATGTTTACACTACTTAAAATAGTTTTCTCAATCTCTTTCCTGTACCTATTCCCTGCTATTTTACCTATTTAATTTCTTCAACCATTTTTATTTTGTCTTAGATATCACTTTATCAGGGATGCCTTGCCTGATTCATAACTCTTGTCAATATCCTTTATCTACGCCTCTCTAAAAACAATTTCCCCTCACATTTTTAGAACTCATTTATATCTATTACTACACACTGAATTATATATCTGATTATTTGAGCATAACCTTGCTAGTGTTTTGCTCAACATTATATGTCTGGCTCATAACTGGCACATTCAAAAACTCAAAATATTTGACGAATGAGTAAATGAGTCCTTGGACCACAGTAATAATCCTTCTTTTTTTCATTAATTGGCTTTCTATCCTACCAATATGTTACTTTGCAATAATGAACTGTCTCCAATTTCTCTTCCTTCAGCCTCCTTTACACACGATTTTCAATGAAACATCCTTAAACCTATCGCAAATCACATCCCATGGAGAGCCTTCCATTACTTTGAAAATGAGAACTTCTCAAGTTTGAGACCCTCCTGCCCTTAATTTGCAGTTTTACCTTTTCTGTATGGGTAGCTTAAGATCAAAAGTGAACTGTATTAGTAAAACATTTGTTTCATTATACAGGTGATAAGCAACTGCCTAAAACAAACATAAGTGAGGTTGCAGGGTATAGTTTAGCTTGGGAAAGACATTCTGAATTGGAGCTGTTCGTAGTGTGTCACTAGAACATATCACTACCAAAGAACAAAAATCTGATTGGAACGTTCTGTCACAGTAAAAGGTCCCTTTTTTTAAAAGCAGGCTATCATTTCAGGTAACTAGTTGATTCTTTTGCTTTGAAAGCTCTGTGCACAGTTATCCACAGGCCTCCATCTCTCAGGGCTCAGCTCTAATTTTATGTTATTGTCTGGTTGCTCTCTGCTACTCTCATTCCTTATTTTTCTTCCAAGTACTTCACCACCACCTGAATTTTCAAGGGCATCATCCGGTTTCTGTCCTTTCTCTTGTTTCCTAACCCAGCTATACTTTCTTATTTCAATCACTTGTGTTGCCACAGGGCCTTTGCGCATGATGTTTACACTACTTAAAATAGTTTTCTCAATCTCTTTCCTGTACCTATTCCCTGCTATTTTACCTATTTAATTTCTTCAACCATTTTTATTTTGTCTTAGATATCACTTTATCAGGGATGCCTTGCCTGATTCATAACTCTTGTCAATATCCTTTATCTACGCCTCTCTAAAAACAATTTCCCCTCACATTTTTAGAACTCATTTATATCTATTACTACACACTGAATTATATATCTGATTATTTGAGCATAACCTTGCTAGTGTTTTGCTCAACATTATATGTCTGGCTCATAACTGGCACATTCAAAAACTCAAAATATTTGACGAATGAGTAAATGAGTCCTTGGACCACAGTAATAATCCTTCTTTTTTTCATTAATTGGCTTTCTATCCTACCAATATGTTACTTTGCAATAATGAACTGTCTCCAATTTCTCTTCCTTCAGCCTCCTTTACACACGATTTTCAATGAAACATCCTTAAACCTATCGCAAATCACATCCCATGGAGAGCCTTCCATTACTTTGAAAATGAGAACTTCTCAAGTTTGAGACCCTCCTGCCCTTAATTTGCAGTTTTACCTTTTCTGTATGGGTAGCTTAAGATCAAAAGTGAACTGTATTAGTAAAACATTTGTTTCATTATACAGGTGATAAGCAACTGCCTAAAACAAACATAAGTGAGGTTGCAGGGTATAGTTTAGCTTGGGAAAGACATTCTGAATTGGAGCTGTTCGTAGTGTGTCACTAGAACATATCACTACCAATGGCAGATATAGCATGAAATAACTCATATTGCAGAGAGTCACAGTTAGGTGAACATCCTTGCTTTGTTGGCATGTGATGATTTTGAGAGCCTTTCTCCTATTCAGTGCTTGCTTTTGTTATAGCTGAAGGTTAAGGAAACAAATTCTTTTCTCATTCTATGAATTCAACATATTTTCCTTTGTTTTGTAGTTTAGTTTTTGGTTTTCTAGATATGAACTTGGTCGATCTCACTTTGGGATGACCTGATGTCCTGTACATATTTTTCAAGTTGTCACTTTTCTTATTTGCAATAAACATTAAAAATTTTAACATATCATAAAGATCCATTATAATATATGTGACATATAATATATATCAAACTCCTTTATATTTTTAGAAAGCTACATGGGCTTTCCTGGTGGTCTAGTGGTTGAGACTTCACCTTGCAAAGCAAGGAACATTGGTTCAATCCCTGGCCTGGGAAGATTTCACATGCCCTGCATCAGCTAAGTTCGTTCACCAAAACTACTGAGCCGGCACTTGAGTCCACGAGGCACAACTGCTGAAGCCTGCACACCTGCAGCCTGTGCTCCACAACAAGAGAAGCTCCCATGATGAGGAACCCTCGCATCCAAACTAAAGAGTACCCCTGCTCGCCCCAACTAGAGAAAGCCCATGTGCAGCAAAGAAGACCCACCACGGTCAACCCCCTCTCCTGAACTTCAATGTATAGGACACTGATACACAAAAGTTATTTTAAGATATAGCTTAAAGTAGGTATAGCAGGCTTTATGTTAATGTTTTGTAGGTAAAGACCATGAAACTCAGAGAGGTTATAGGCAGCAGAGTAGAATGCTGGCCCAGATTTTCTGTCCCTGTGTTGGTTTTACTTTGTACCACAATAGCTCTTAACAAAATATAACCTTGCAAATAGCACTTTAAATTCAGACTTCTTTTGTCACTCTGAAGGTCTATGATATAAGCACTAACAAATGCAGAAATAAACGATTTTTCAAACATTACTTAATTTTTCATTTCATCTCCTTTCAGTTTCTGATGTGGTATAGCAATACTGCTCAAAATCTAGGGTTGTTGATGTGGCATAGGGTCTACTCACAAGATATTTACCTACACAGATATTCACAGAACTAATGACTTACCTAAGCTGCCTCTAGCCCACATGGCACTTTTCTTGTTCTTCTGGGCCACTGCAGACTCAGGTAGAACACATAACTTGGTGAATGAGGTCTGAGATGCCATTTAGGCCTGACCCATTCTCTTTCCCAGTGTTACTGTAGAGGATACTTCCAACTCAACAAGAAATACTGAGCCTGCCTTTGGCAACATTAGAGGGAAATCTAATCCCCCTGCCAACACAGGAGACACAGGAGACGTGGGTTCAATCTCTGCATCAAGAAGCTCCCCTGGAGTAGGAAATGGAAAGCCACTCCAGTATTCTTGCCTAGAGAATCCCATGGACAGAGGAGCCTGGCAGGCTGTATATAGTCCATGGGGTCACAAAGAGTTGGAAATGATTGAGTGACTGAGCATAAACATATACATGAGCTAAGATAGTATGCGGCCTCAAGAGCACTGTGGTTCTTTCACAACTCTGAGCACACACGCGCACAGTTATGTCCTTAACAATCCTTTGGAGGAAGGTGGTAAGTTCTAGGGAGAAGCAGCGGAACTTCTCTGCTTAGCAAGTGTCCTGGTCAATTAGCTTGAAGCGGCCTTTGCAAGTTATAAATACTGCTCTCTCATCACAGGAACCTGAAGCTAATTTCCAGTCTCATGTGGTCAATTTATGCTTCTAATACAGGCATATTAAATATAAGGCGGTGTGCCCTTCTTCAATCTGCTATAGTGCTAAAGGCTTTATGTTAATGTTTTGTAGGTAAAGACCATGAAACTCAGAGAGGTTATAGGCAGCAGAGTAGAATGCTGGCCCAGATTTTCTGTCCCTGTGTTGGTTTTACTTTGTACCACAATAGCTCTTAACAAAATATAACCTTGCAAATAGCACTTTAAATTCAGACTTCTTTTGTCACTCTGAAGGTCTATGATATAAGCACTAACAAATGCAGAAATAAACGATTTTTCAAACATTACTTAATTTTTCATTTCATCTCCTTTCAGTTTCTGATGTGGTATAGCAATACTGCTCAAAATCTAGGGTTGTTGATGTGGCATAGGGTCTACTCACAAGATATTTACCTACACAGATATTCACAGAACTAATGACTTACCTAAGCTGCCTCTAGCCCACATGGCACTTTTCTTGTTCTTCTGGGCCACTGCAGACTCAGGTAGAACACATAACTTGGTGAATGAGGTCTGAGATGCCATTTAGGCCTGACCCATTCTCTTTCCCAGTGTTACTGTAGAGGATACTTCCAACTCAACAAGAAATACTGAGCCTGCCTTTGGCAACATTAGAGGGAAATCTAATCCCCCTGCCAACACAGGAGACACAGGAGACGTGGGTTCAATCTCTGCATCAAGAAGCTCCCCTGGAGTAGGAAATGGAAAGCCACTCCAGTATTCTTGCCTAGAGAATCCCATGGACAGAGGAGCCTGGCAGGCTGTATATAGTCCATGGGGTCACAAAGAGTTGGAAATGATTGAGTGACTGAGCATAAACATATACATGAGCTAAGATAGTATGCGGCCTCAAGAGCACTGTGGTTCTTTCACAACTCTGAGCACACACGCGCACAGTTATGTCCTTAACAATCCTTTGGAGGAAGGTGGTAAGTTCTAGGGAGAAGCAGCGGAACTTCTCTGCTTAGCAAGTGTCCTGGTCAATTAGCTTGAAGCGGCCTTTGCAAGTTATAAATACTGCTCTCTCATCACAGGAACCTGAAGCTAATTTCCAGTCTCATGTGGTCAATTTATGCTTCTAATACAGGCATATTAAATATAAGGCGTGTGTGCCCTTCTTGCCAAACATGCAACCTTGGGGAAAATGGCTGATCCATTATCAAACTGTTTCCAGAGCCTCAATGTAATCTGAATAATCTCAACTCAGAGCTCCAGGAAGTGACTAGAAACTAATTTGCAATCCTGCTCTAATATATTTTGAAACAAAAATATGATAAGATCCTGCCATCTGGGAATATAAGGCTCTTTGTTGGAAAGAAAAGTTATGTCCCAAGTCACGCTCTATTTAGGCAAATGATCTGTTTAAGGTAGTTGTTATCTACAAACGGGGATGACTTGGAGGAACCTCTCCAGGAGTCTTTCCAAAGCCTAAGGCCCTATTTAATATAACGTGTGCAGATTATATTTTGAAGTACTTAAGGCACTGAAGGTTTCTTTCAGTCTGTAGTTGCTAAATAGATGTGTTTTGTATTAACACTTGCCAGGGGCTTCCCTGGTGGCTCAGCGGTAAAGAATCTGCCTGCCAATGCGGAGATATGAGCTGAATTCCTGGATTGGGAAGATCCCCTGGAGCAGGAAATGGCAACCCACTTCAGTATTCTGGCCTGGAAAATTCCATGGACAGAGAAGCCTAGCAGGCTTCAGTCCATGGGGTCACAAAAGGGTTGGACATGACTTCATGACTGAAAAGCAACAACAAAACACTGGTTAGCAAGCCACTGGTTTTCAAAAACAGATTGAATCAAAGGGATCCAGAATAACAGACTATGCCAAATACAGCAGAGATACAAATAAGGGACTTGCTTCTCTGCCCCAGCCTTCTTAGAAGAGGTTCCATTTCAGGTGGAATATGTGTGTGTCTCAGAATGCAACCAGATGAAAAGAAGTGAGTCC
The DNA here is from genome assembly GCA_022376925.1 of Tragulus kanchil. NCBI lineage: Eukaryota > Metazoa > Chordata > Mammalia > Artiodactyla > Tragulidae > Tragulus > Tragulus kanchil. The sequence goes on from JAIOJX010000025.1 coordinate 78,462,367, forward strand.
CTGTTCATTGGATGTATAAACTTCTTTAAGTGGACGACTTCAAAAGACTGAGATTATTTTAACAATCTCTTTAGTGTGCAGCATTGTTTCTCTTGGTTCATTCAAAAAGGCCACAACCATAATGCTCTGTCATGACCTAAATGGGAAGGATATTCAAAAAAGAGGGGATATATGTGTAAATACGGCTGATTCACTTTGCCGTACAGCAGAAACTAACAGCATTATAAAGTAATTATAGGCCAATAAAAATTAATTGAAAAAGAGATTACAACCAGTAGCTGGTCAGGATAAATTGTGGGCTCACCCGTCTGTTAGTTATTGAAAAGGAGAGGTAGAAAATTCTGTTAGTAGCAGCAAGGCCATCTTTGGATAGCATTACAAATGAGCAGAAGGAACAGGCAGCCAAGAGGAAGGTAGAAATAGCAGCTGAGATGCTTTCTCAGGCTAGGCAATTTCCTGATCAGGTGAGATAGTATGTGAAGAGCATGCACTTGGGCTGTAGAATTTGTGGCACATTAACCAAAGGGATAAGGGATTGAGGTTCAAAAATGGGTACATATTTTAAAAATGAAGGTCTTGTCACATTTTTGATATTCATGTAAGGTCGTTCCCCTGGCCACTAGCGCCTACCTCTTTAGAAATGAAATCCATAGCATATACAGGCACTTTTGAACTGACACGTCAAGGTCTGGCACTCTTCATTAAAAATTCCACTTGTCTATGTGCTGGACAATGCATATGAAGCTCCGTATAGTAATGACATGATAAATGCAGCAATACAGATGAAGGATCGAACCTCAAAGAGAGTATTTAAGAATGTGAGACCAAAATCACATACCCCTGGCACATCCTAATAGACACAGCATGTGTATGTGCTGAATCACTTCAGTCATGTCCTCCTCTTTGCCACCCCAAAGACTGTAGCCCACCAGGTTCTTCTGTCCAAGGGATCCCAGCAAGAGAACTGGAGTAAGTCATCATTTCCTCCTCCAGGGAATCTTCCCAATCCAGGGATTAAACCTGCTGCTCCTGTGGCTTCTGCACTGGCCGGTGGATTCTGTACTACTTATCCACCTGAAAAGCCCCATACTAATGGTGTGACATTCTACTAAGTAGAAGACCTCGCTCAGCTTCAGTTTCCTCTTCAATAAAATGGGGGCAACAGGGACAACAACAGTACTGATAATAACTAGTTCATGATACTGTTGTGAGACGCAGTCTATGTTTCTTAGTTGGGGTTGCCAGATACAACACAGAACACTCAGTTAAATTCACATTTCGGATAAATAACAAATTATTTTTTAGTTTAAGTATACACATGAAATATTTAGGACCTACTTACATGAGACATTTATTGCTTATCTGTAATTTTATTTGCTAAATCTGAGAATCTTAGCCTTAGAGGATGAGTGGGCACAAGGGTTCAGTTCCCAACGTTGCTGATGCAATAAGACTGGGGATGGGTGCGGGGGCCTCAGCTGAAGACAGCATCTAGGCCAGCAGGAGTGATGGTGAGTGGTCTCTGTGGGCCTGTCTAGATTTATTTTACCTTTTTTTTTTTTTTTAATGGGCCTTTCAAGATTTTAACAGTCTTGGTAGCAGCTACATAGATAGGAGTCTAAAAGCAGAGTGAAAGAGTAGAAAAAAGGTGGATTCTGTCTGACAGCTAAAAATGCCATGTTTATGGCACATTGATCAGACATTCACTGGGGACTCCAAAGACTGAGAGATGGCAAAGGGAATGGAGATTTCAAAACCGACTCAGGAGCCCAGGATAAGAAAAATGCTGTTTATAAATTTTTCAAAAATCTCCAGGCACAAAGATATAGTCTGAAGAAACACAGGGACAGAGGAAATAGGCTTCCTCTGTGTGGTTTCATGAACAAAAGAGTCCTAACTCCAAAGAGCATGGCAAAGTAGCAGTGCTGGGTGAATATTCATGACACACATGCTAGCAGCCCTGAGGTTTCAATGTGATTTTAAATGGTTAATCCACTGTTTCTCCCAGTGAAGAGGTAAGATTTAATAATTAGTCTGTAGGCTGCTATTTTCCCTGGTGCTGTCCTTGTGGAAAGCGGTCAGCAACATGACTCCCTCCTGGGTAATGTTTGAATTTAATTACATGCAGGGACTACAGAGAATACATCAATTCATTAACCCTGTTTCCTTCGAGATACTAAATTGATACACTCATTCAAATGGGCGGTTTCACATACTCATCATAGGCCACTTACTTGCAAAAGAAAAATATCATCTTTAGCAAACAATTATAGTAGAAAAGGCAACACCTAGGAAACAAGGCTTTAGAAAAGAAGTACCAAAGTCTCCATTAGCAGCCCGTCTTGGGAAAACCTGAGGGCCTGGCTGACATGTTTTTCAGCAAGAGGACCAACCATACCTAAAAAAGGCCGGTCTATGTCGGCCATGTGGCCTGCCTACACTCTCAGGATGGCTCATGTGGCTTAGATTTTCAAAGCTGCAATGTTTACCCGTGAGAAATGGATGATCAGCTAGATAGATTTCAAACATGGGGGAGGAGGGGACAGAGCTGTTGTTTTTCAAAACCCTCAATATAAAAAAATCTTCAATATAAAAGCACTGCATCCACACTAGGTCTCTTTCTGCATTTTGCCTGTTGCTCTAGAAAAGCCTCAAAGTGTGCAAAATCTCTGATTCCATGCTCTTATGACTCTGATCGCTTCAGGAAAGCTTTTCCAGATCATGTCCCTTTCCATCTACTTTTCTAAAAGAGCCTGCCTTGTAATTGGCCTCCCTGACAGTGCAGTTTTTCTAGAGTATTGGAACCTTAGTGACAGCTATGTGGCTTCTTGATACTCTTAGTCCACTAACTCCAGACCTATGTGGTTTCTTGAGAAAACTGGCCTGATCATATTCTTCTGGATATCTTAATTCCAAATTGACTTTTGTCCCGACATTCAGGTTATTCTAGGAGTTCACAGAGGCACTAAGAAACCCTCCACCTGTGAAATGAAAGCTTCGCAGTTGACCAAGCACTAGGGATGGCAGGAGGCACCTGTCAAGATGCACACAATACATCCAGCCTAGACTGTTTCTTTCCCAACTTCTCCCTGAACTTTGTCTGCTGCTGTTCATTCCTCCCAATCAACACCTTCTTTAGTTCATTCCATGAAGCTCTGCAAAGAGCCAGTTCTGTGCCATGTAAAATGTATGCAGGCAAAGAAAGCGGTTACCCGGGTTTGAATTTAATTACATGCAGGGACTACAGAGAATACATCAATTCATTAACCCTGTTTCCTTCGAGATACTAAATTGATACACTCATTCAAATGGGCGGTTTCACATACTCATCATAGGCCACTTACTTGCAAAAGAAAAATATCATCTTTAGCAAACAATTATAGTAGAAAAGGCAACACCTAGGAAACAAGGCTTTAGAAAAGAAGTACCAAAGTCTCCATTAGCAGCCCGTCTTGGGAAAACCTGAGGGCCTGGCTGACATGTTTTTCAGCAAGAGGACCAACCATACCTAAAAAAGGCCGGTCTATGTCGGCCATGTGGCCTGCCTACACTCTCAGGATGGCTCATGTGGCTTAGATTTTCAAAGCTGCAATGTTTACCCGTGAGAAATGGATGATCAGCTAGATAGATTTCAAACATGGGGGAGGAGGGGACAGAGCTGTTGTTTTTCAAAACCCTCAATATAAAAAAATCTTCAATATAAAAGCACTGCATCCACACTAGGTCTCTTTCTGCATTTTGCCTGTTGCTCTAGAAAAGCCTCAAAGTGTGCAAAATCTCTGATTCCATGCTCTTATGACTCTGATCGCTTCAGGAAAGCTTTTCCAGATCATGTCCCTTTCCATCTACTTTTCTAAAAGAGCCTGCCTTGTAATTGGCCTCCCTGACAGTGCAGTTTTTCTAGAGTATTGGAACCTTAGTGACAGCTATGTGGCTTCTTGATACTCTTAGTCCACTAACTCCAGACCTATGTGGTTTCTTGAGAAAACTGGCCTGATCATATTCTTCTGGATATCTTAATTCCAAATTGACTTTTGTCCCGACATTCAGGTTATTCTAGGAGTTCACAGAGGCACTAAGAAACCCTCCACCTGTGAAATGAAAGCTTCGCAGTTGACCAAGCACTAGGGATGGCAGGAGGCACCTGTCAAGATGCACACAATACATCCAGCCTAGACTGTTTCTTTCCCAACTTCTCCCTGAACTTTGTCTGCTGCTGTTCATTCCTCCCAATCAACACCTTCTTTAGTTCATTCCATGAAGCTCTGCAAAGAGCCAGTTCTGTGCCATGTAAAATGTATGCAGGCAAAGAAGGGGACCATATATTTCTCCACTCTCCCCTATCTGTGATGGCGAAAACATGGAGCACAAAGTTGGGGACTCAAGGCCCATGTTCTCTTTTCCTAAACCTCTCTGGCCTAGAGCAGAGACGGTCTATGCCTGACCTCTGGGCTGCCACTCTAAGTAACATCTGGTCTTCCCTGGTGGGTCAGCAGTAAAGAATCCACCTGCATTGCAGCAGCCATAAGAGATACGGGTTCCATCCCTGGGTTGGGAAGATCCCCTGGAGGAGGGCATGGCAACCCACTCCAGTATTCTTGCCTGGAGAATCCCCATGAACAGAGCAGACTGATGGGTTCTAGTCACCGAGAATCAGACATGATTGAAGCAACCTAGCATGCACATACTAGTCATAATTGCCTTCCTATACTTGTGACATTTTTTTCCTGTTGAGAAACTTCAGAATTCTCCCCATAGCACTGAAGACATCCAAGTAGTTAGAGTTTTCCTGTGAGATGAAATTGGCTGTAGGAATAGAATAATATCCTTATTATGGACAAAATCACACCAGTCAGCTCACTCTGAGTCCTCATTTTCAAGTCCAATCACAATGGAAACAACAACACTGCACAATCATAACAATAGTAATAATAACGCTAGACTCATGCCACAGGGATCTCACACATCCTCTCTAATCCTCACAATGGTCCTGCTGACATTCACAAAGAGGAACGTAAGGCCCAGGAGGATTGAACAGTGTGATGGTCAAGGGCGTAAAACTAGGAATGAACAGTGCTGGATTTGCACTCAGGAAGCATCTGGGTACAAAAGTCCACTAACTCCAGACCTATGTGGTTTCTTGAGAAAACTGGCCTGATCATATTCTTCTGGATATCTTAATTCCAAATTGACTTTTGTCCCGACATTCAGGTTATTCTAGGAGTTCACAGAGGCACTAAGAAACCCTCCACCTGTGAAATGAAAGCTTCGCAGTTGACCAAGCACTAGGGATGGCAGGAGGCACCTGTCAAGATGCACACAATACATCCAGCCTAGACTGTTTCTTTCCCAACTTCTCCCTGAACTTTGTCTGCTGCTGTTCATTCCTCCCAATCAACACCTTCTTTAGTTCATTCCATGAAGCTCTGCAAAGAGCCAGTTCTGTGCCATGTAAAATGTATGCAGGCAAAGAAGGGGACCATATATTTCTCCACTCTCCCCTATCTGTGATGGCGAAAACATGGAGCACAAAGTTGGGGACTCAAGGCCCATGTTCTCTTTTCCTAAACCTCTCTGGCCTAGAGCAGAGACGGTCTATGCCTGACCTCTGGGCTGCCACTCTAAGTAACATCTGGTCTTCCCTGGTGGGTCAGCAGTAAAGAATCCACCTGCATTGCAGCAGCCATAAGAGATACGGGTTCCATCCCTGGGTTGGGAAGATCCCCTGGAGGAGGGCATGGCAACCCACTCCAGTATTCTTGCCTGGAGAATCCCCATGAACAGAGCAGACTGATGGGTTCTAGTCACCGAGAATCAGACATGATTGAAGCAACCTAGCATGCACATACTAGTCATAATTGCCTTCCTATACTTGTGACATTTTTTTCCTGTTGAGAAACTTCAGAATTCTCCCCATAGCACTGAAGACATCCAAGTAGTTAGAGTTTTCCTGTGAGATGAAATTGGCTGTAGGAATAGAATAATATCCTTATTATGGACAAAATCACACCAGTCAGCTCACTCTGAGTCCTCATTTTCAAGTCCAATCACAATGGAAACAACAACACTGCACAATCATAACAATAGTAATAATAACGCTAGACTCATGCCACAGGGATCTCACACATCCTCTCTAATCCTCACAATGGTCCTGCTGACATTCACAAAGAGGAACGTAAGGCCCAGGAGGATTGAACAGTGTGATGGTCAAGGGCGTAAAACTAGGAATGAACAGTGCTGGATTTGCACTCAGGAAGCATCTGGGTACAAAGTTCGTGCTCTTTCTTCTAAACTAGTCTGTCATCCCAAGTTCTACAAACTGTTCCTAGGGAAAATTTTGCACCTTAATTTGCAAAAGAGAAGTTATTTTTATTTCCTGTTCATATAAAGAAGCACAAGTTTGGTTAATGCCTCAGTCTAGTATATTTTCAGTCCCTAGACTGAATTAAGGCTTCCTGCTTTGAATTAATGGGCTTCTCTTATGACTCAGACAGTAAGGCATTTGCCTGCAATGCAGGAGATCAGGGTTTAATGCCTGGGTCAGGAAGATCCCCTGGAGAAGGGAACGACTACCCACTCCAATATTCTTGTCTGGAGAACCCCATGGACAGAGGAGCCCATGGTCTAAAGTCCATGGGTTGAAAAGAGTTGGACATGACTGAAGGACTAACACTCACTCACTCACTTTGAGTTAAGAGCATGAAGAATTTCTCTCTGTAACATATAGTTTGTTTCTGTTAGTAATTCCTTGCCCCTTTCTTCACAGAGCACCCAGCTGACTCTACCCTTTGAGTGTGTTTCTGATGAAGGAGACTGATATTGCAGTTTTCATTTGAAAGAGGAAGGAAAGGGAGGTTGTCATTCATTGATCTGTTGCAAGGCCTGTGACAGCAAGATGCTGGAAGGACTGAGGAATAGACCTTGGGCTACTACTTTAATTGTCATTTCCTTGATGTCCACTCTATGAGCAAGTTTTCAAAGCCGGGACATGATATTGCAAAACATCACAAGCATAAGGACTTGTCCTATTGAAAGGAATATGTTCCAACAACTTGTTGTTGTAGACAGAAATATTATATAGAGGGTGCCTCTTAAGTCTCAGTTTCTTCATTTATAGAGCAGTTTTGAAGTCAGCTCACTCTGAGTCCTCATTTTCAAGTCCAATCACAATGGAAACAACAACACTGCACAATCATAACAATAGTAATAATAACGCTAGACTCATGCCACAGGGATCTCACACATCCTCTCTAATCCTCACAATGGTCCTGCTGACATTCACAAAGAGGAACGTAAGGCCCAGGAGGATTGAACAGTGTGATGGTCAAGGGCGTAAAACTAGGAATGAACAGTGCTGGATTTGCACTCAGGAAGCATCTGGGTACAAAGTTCGTGCTCTTTCTTCTAAACTAGTCTGTCATCCCAAGTTCTACAAACTGTTCCTAGGAAAATTTTGCACCTTAATTTGCAAAAGAGAAGTTATTTTTATTTCCTGTTCATATAAAGAAGCACAAGTTTGGTTAATGCCTCAGTCTAGTATATTTTCAGTCCCTAGACTGAATTAAGGCTTCCTGCTTTGAATTAATGGGCTTCTCTTATGACTCAGACAGTAAGGCATTTGCCTGCAATGCAGGAGATCAGGGTTTAATGCCTGGGTCAGGAAGATCCCCTGGAGAAGGGAACGACTACCCACTCCAATATTCTTGTCTGGAGAACCCCATGGACAGAGGAGCCCATGGTCTAAAGTCCATGGGTTGAAAAGAGTTGGACATGACTGAAGGACTAACACTCACTCACTCACTTTGAGTTAAGAGCATGAAGAATTTCTCTCTGTAACATATAGTTTGTTTCTGTTAGTAATTCCTTGCCCCTTTCTTCACAGAGCACCCAGCTGACTCTACCCTTTGAGTGTGTTTCTGATGAAGGAGACTGATATTGCAGTTTTCATTTGAAAGAGGAAGGAAAGGGAGGTTGTCATTCATTGATCTGTTGCAAGGCCTGTGACAGCAAGATGCTGGAAGGACTGAGGAATAGACCTTGGGCTACTACTTTAATTGTCATTTCCTTGATGTCCACTCTATGAGCAAGTTTTCAAAGCCGGGACATGATATTGCAAAACATCACAAGCATAAGGACTTGTCCTATTGAAAGGAATATGTTCCAACAACTTGTTGTTGTAGACAGAAATATTATATAGAGGTTGCCTCTTAAGTCTCAGTTTCTTCATTTATAGAGCAGTTTTGAACTTTTAAAAACTACAGGTCTTTCCTATAAAAATAAATCTTGTGCAGAAACTTCAAAATATGATGATAAAAATGGAAATACTGCAGTTGAAAAACAGAGTTGGAATGAGAACCAGAACCCTCGCCTGGGAGTCTCTGCTAGCCTTCCTCTTTGGTTGTCTTTGGGGCACCTGCAGAAGAAGTTCTCCAAGACACAATGTGACAACAACTGGATGAAGTTTTCTTGAATACCCTCTCCAGCTCTGGCATCCCAGGACCCTGGATCTCCCTCCATACCACATCTCCACCACATCCGTTTCATGAAAGGATGTTCTTGCCCCCTTCTCGGGGGAAACAGACCATAGCCCTGTATCCCTCCTAGTGCACTTATGTGATGCTCCTTCCATGCATGAACAGCTGATGACAGCTTCTCCTCCACTGGACCATGCCAGCTCAGCATCTGTCCCTGTCCCACTGCCTCCGTTTCCCCAGGCACTGCTATTACTGACTTGCTTTAACACATGTCCACTGAACCACTCTCTTCTTTCTTCTCATTGAGTATGAAAGCCAGGACATTGCATGTCATTAGACAGTTTCCAGGAAGTATTTCAGCACTATCTAATCTTGGTGGTTTAGAGAAGAAAGTGTTAAATATTCACTTTCTCATAAAGATGAAGACCCCAGCTCACAGCAAGCTGTGATGATGATTTGAAGAGCTGGTATTGGTTCAGACTACTACTGCCTCCCAGTGGTCCTCCAGGTCACAGGGATGATCACCAACAGAGGGACAAGAGTTCTCATGTGAAAATACCACCAAAGCAACTTTGTCCCATGGGATGGGCACTTCTCTGCTAGAACTTAGACATCACTTTAGCAACCCTTCATTGATCTGTTGCAAGGCCTGTGACAGCAAGATGCTGGAAGGACTGAGGAATAGACCTTGGGCTACTACTTTAATTGTCATTTCCTTGATGTCCACTCTATGAGCAAGTTTTCAAAGCCGGGACATGATATTGCAAAACATCACAAGCATAAGGACTTGTCCTATTGAAAGGAATATGTTCCAACAACTTGTTGTTGTAGACAGAAATATTATATAGAGGTTGCCTCTTAAGTCTCAGTTTCTTCATTTATAGAGCAGTTTTGAACTTTTAAAAACTACAGGTCTTTCCTATAAAAATAAATCTTGTGCAGAAACTTCAAAATATGATGATAAAAATGGAAATACTGCAGTTGAAAAACAGAGTTGGAATGAGAACCAGAACCCTCGCCTGGGAGTCTCTGCTAGCCTTCCTCTTTGGTTGTCTTTGGGGCACCTGCAGAAGAAGTTCTCCAAGACACAATGTGACAACAACTGGATGAAGTTTTCTTGAATACCCTCTCCAGCTCTGGCATCCCAGGACCCTGGATCTCCCTCCATACCACATCTCCACCACATCCGTTTCATGAAAGGATGTTCTTGCCCCCTTCTCGGGGGAAACAGACCATAGCCCTGTATCCCTCCTAGTGCACTTATGTGATGCTCCTTCCATGCATGAACAGCTGATGACAGCTTCTCCTCCACTGGACCATGCCAGCTCAGCATCTGTCCCTGTCCCACTGCCTCCGTTTCCCCAGGCACTGCTATTACTGACTTGCTTTAACACATGTCCACTGAACCACTCTCTTCTTTCTTCTCATTGAGTATGAAAGCCAGGACATTGCATGTCATTAGACAGTTTCCAGGAAGTATTTCAGCACTATCTAATCTTGGTGGTTTAGAGAAGAAAGTGTTAAATATTCACTTTCTCATAAAGATGAAGACCCCAGCTCACAGCAAGCTGTGATGATGATTTGAAGAGCTGGTATTGGTTCAGACTACTACTGCCTCCCAGTGGTCCTCCAGGTCACAGGGATGATCACCAACAGAGGGACAAGAGTTCTCATGTGAAAATACCACCAAAGCAACTTTGTCCCATGGGGATGGGCACTTCTCTGCTAGAACTTAGACATCACTAGAAACGAGCTGAGCGTCTTCTGAGCAAGGGTGTTCTGGAATCTGCATTGTATCTCAGCTTTGCCAAATTGTAAACTGTGTGAAAGAGGAACTAAGAACTCCTCTGAGCATTGGTTTCTTTTTCTGAAGTGGAGAACACCTCCCTTGCAAGATTCTGTGAGAATTAAAGGACACAGCATGCTAAATTTCCCAAGTGCATGGTACACATTTGGGGCTCAATTAAATGGTAGCTCTTTTCCCTCGAATAGAAGGGACACAGCTGCAGTCAGTGGACAAACTTTGTAAATACATCCGGTAGCCAAAAGCAGAAGGAAAACTTCACTGGTGTTCAGTAGGGAAAGTATCATGATTAATTTTCCCTCTTTTTGGGCAAATATTCACTAACACTAAGGACATGATGCCATTTTAGCACAAAAATCAATGCAATCCTAAAATCTGTAAAAGAGCCAATGATGTAATTTCCCCCAAAAGTGTATCATATTTAATCCTCTTCTCAGAAAATAAAGAAAAAAAATCAATAGAGGTTAGAAAAGCACAAAGAATAACATACCTTAAACAGTGTCATGCCATGGAGCTCAATCCATAAATTATTTTTCTTTTCTTTTAGATAGATCTTCAACTAAAAATTATTAGGAGAATGCTGGGGATGTTTCTTGGCTTGGATATCATGTTGTGGCAACTTCCTTTCTTTTCAAAAGTTCTTTCAATTTACTTAAGTTCTTTTCTTGGCTATTTTATCATAAGGAGGAGTCAGTGGGGGTGGAATGCAATTTGGGGATAATCTTTCAGAAAAATGATCCAAAATACTCCACATGGATGAGTCAAATAAAATAGCATTTGAGAGGTAAGAAGCAAAAGGGGTCAGTTTTGCCATTTGTATTCCAACTACTGAGAACTGATTGACAAAAGCCAGCACCGACAAATGATTCTTTTCCCATGTTGATAATCACCTGAAATTTGATCTGTAAAACTGCTTCCAGGACCAAAACAACCAAAGGATCAGAGACAGATTATCTAGAGTGGGAAAATGTAAAGAAAGAGCATTTACAAATGTGAATTCAAATTCTCCATTATAGAAAAATGCAACATAGAGGCAGATTTTATATAAGCTCCAAGAATATTGCGTGTGTGTCTCATTTCTGCAGCTAATTTGGACTGTACGTACATGCAGAGCTATGTTTAAGCAAAACCAGTTACCATGTGTGACCCCAAATGCAGGATGTGGTAATTCAAACTTTTGCTGGAAGTGGAGAACACCTCCCTTGCAAGATTCTGTGAGAATTAAAGGACACAGCATGCTAAATTTCCCAAGTGCATGGTACACATTTGGGGCTCAATTAAATGGTAGCTCTTTTCCCTCGAATAGAAGGGACACAGCTGCAGTCAGTGGACAAACTTTGTAAATACATCCGGTAGCCAAAAGCAGAAGGAAAACTTCACTGGTGTTCAGTAGGGAAAGTATCATGATTAATTTTCCCTCTTTTTGGGCAAATATTCACTAACACTAAGGACATGATGCCATTTTAGCACAAAAATCAATGCAATCCTAAAATCTGTAAAAGAGCCAATGATGTAATTTCCCCCAAAAGTGTATCATATTTAATCCTCTTCTCAGAAAATAAAGAAAAAAAATCAATAGAGGTTAGAAAAGCACAAAGAATAACATACCTTAAACAGTGTCATGCCATGGAGCTCAATCCATAAATTATTTTTCTTTTCTTTTAGATAGATCTTCAACTAAAAATTATTAGGAGAATGCTGGGGATGTTTCTTGGCTTGGATATCATGTTGTGGCAACTTCCTTTCTTTTCAAAAGTTCTTTCAATTTACTTAAGTTCTTTTCTTGGCTATTTTATCATAAGGAGGAGTCAGTGGGGGTGGAATGCAATTTGGGGATAATCTTTCAGAAAAATGATCCAAAATACTCCACATGGATGAGTCAAATAAAATAGCATTTGAGAGGTAAGAAGCAAAAGGGGTCAGTTTTGCCATTTGTATTCCAACTACTGAGAACTGATTGACAAAAGCCAGCACCGACAAATGATTCTTTTCCCATGTTGATAATCACCTGAAATTTGATCTGTAAAACTGCTTCCAGGACCAAAACAACCAAAGGATCAGAGACAGATTATCTAGAGTGGGAAAATGTAAAGAAAGAGCATTTACAAATGTGAATTCAAATTCTCCATTATAGAAAAATGCAACATAGAGGCAGATTTTATATAAGCTCCAAGAATATTGCGTGTGTGTCTCATTTCTGCAGCTAATTTGGACTGTACGTACATGCAGAGCTATGTTTAAGCAAAACCAGTTACCATGGTGACATAGAACCCCTTCTAAATGCAGGATGTGGTATCTAATTCTGTTTGTATGTTAACTATTTAGCTGAAACATGGGTAGGGTCTGAGTAGGCACAAATAGACTGATCTAAAGTCTCTCTCTAGGTTTCTTTATTTTCAACCTACCTCTGTCCTGGTTAGTCTCATCTCTCGTTAGACCAAATAGTAAGTTTTCTTTGGTAGCTGATTAAGTGGATGAATATTGTTTTTTTCTGAATCTGACTGTACATTTTCAAAAATAATACAGAAAGGCCAGCTATTTCTCCTATTAGGATAGGACAAAAGTTCAACATACTAAACAAGTAAATTCATTTTTAGAAAAATTCCTTGCTAGTTCTCATTAGAAGTGGCATTTTCAAAATAAATCCCTAATATTAGAGCATGTTGGTCTCCCTAATTTTAGTCTTTTTCCTCCCACACCCAGTCACGAGTTTTTCATTTTAGAGTCATGTTCTCTGGCTGAAATATGGAGAGGCTGTTTCATAGAATTAAAAAAAAAAAAGGAACACAAACACACGTCAAAATGAACAGGAATGTATACATGTCAATACATTAAAAGTTATTTTTTAATTTGCCACACATTGTAGCATGCAGGATCTTAATTCCCTGACCAGAGATTGAACCTGTTCCCCCAGCAGTGCAAGTGCAGAGTCTGAACCACTGGACTGCCAGGGAATTCCCTAAAAGCATTTTTTTAAAAAACTTAGTATCTGATAAGAGCTCTTCCAGTAGTTGTAGAAACAGATGATAATAAGCTGCTCTTTCTGTGTTTTTGGTGGTTTGAGTACTTGCTTCTTTGTTGAGTTATCATCAGACGCATTTCAGATGAAAGGACTGAGGGAGCCTAACAAGAGCCTGACTACAGACCAGCCTGGTTTCCGCATAGTCTAATGAGGAACAATCACATTGGTCATGAATCAAAACACTTAATCTCTAGCCAGCCTTCCTATATAGTTATTTATGAACCACATCTACTGGTTGAGTTTTTTTTTAACCTCTTTTCCTCTTTTTCCCCACATTGCAGTAGGTATCCTAATAAATTAGGCTTCCAAAAAGCAGATGCTAGATAAAGAGAAGAACTGAAACATTCTATTTCATCAGTGGACAAACTAAAACATCATGGCCAGAAAGTCCAAGGAAGAGCAGTTACCTGTCACTTCTGTGTGAAGAATTTTGTCTTCACCAATTGAACCAAGTGTCTCCTTTTGGCAGCACTCTTCTTAGTACTATAGGAAATTAGAAAACAGAAATAAACCTCTATCTGGGGACTTCCCAGTGATTCAAACTCTTCACTTCCTCTGCAGGGGGGACACAGATTCCATTTCTGGTAGGAGAACTAAGACCTTGCATGCAAAACAAACAAACAAGCAAAGAAACTCTATCTGGTCTTCTATGAACTTTCAATCTAGTGTAGAAATAGGAATACACAGTCTTGTAGCAAGTTACTAAGTGTTGATAGCTGTGATTTTATGTCAAAATACTTGGGAGTTCATTTACGTAAAATGGATAATTTGTTCACTATCTAGTTAGAGGAAAACACCTTTGAAGGAGGAAAAACACTTGCTAAGTGCTATCCAGAACTTTGTGCCCCATAACACATTTGTATATCTAAAAAATTGTGACCACACGTAGATTATTCCCTATTTTATACATTTAAAAACAATTTTTGGCCAGGTTTTTTTTAATTGGTCTTTCATTTATTTATTTTTATCCATCTTTGTTCTTTGGACTGTGCAGGCCTCCCATTGCAGTGGCCTCCCTCGGTGCAAAGCACCAGTTCTGAGCACACGTGCTCTAGAACGATGGCTCCTAATTGGACACACCTGTCCAGTTGATCTGCAGCATGTGGGATCTTCTCAGGCCAGGGATCAAACTGTTGACCCTTGCACTGTAAGGCAGACTCTCTACCCACTGGACTGCCAGGGAAGCCCTATTTTACACGTATTTTCACTTGATAGTACATTATGAATGTATTTACAAGTCAGATATCTTTAATGATGCATAAAATTTCATTGTCTGAAGGTGTCATTCATTTTAACAAATCTATTTTTAAACATTAAGTTCCATTCCTATTTTCAGTGTTATAAGCAATGTTACAAAAAAAAGTCTTTGAGTACATATTATACATACTGGAATGAGTATTTCTGTAGGATAAACTTTAAGAAATGGAACTGCTGCCTCAAAGTTACACACATTTTAACTTGTTATCCACATTGCCAAGGTTGATGTATGGCATCATCTAGGACCTCAATGGTAGGTAAAGCATCCTCAGAAACTTAAACTGACTTCCCTGGTACCTCAGTCGGTAAAGAATCTGCTTGCAGTGCGGGAGACCAGGGTTAGATCCCTGGATCGGGGGAGATCCTCCAGGGAAGGAAATGGTAAACCACTCCAGTATTCTTGCCTAGAAAATCCCATGGACAGAGGAGCTTGGCGGACTACAGTCCATGGGGTCCCAAGGGTTCAACCCGACTTGGCGACTAAACCATTGACCGCCACTAACCACTTGACTTCAACAGAAATGCAACTATTCAGCCATGCCCTAGTCCTACCACATTAGAAACTCTAGGAGTGGGGTCTAGCAACTAGTGTTTTAAAAAGCCTTCCAGGATGTCCGGAAGGGTGAGTGGCACAGGTTAAGGTATGAACCTAGCAACCCAGAGAAAGGACTCATTGGCTTTCCTTGGATTCTGTGGCTGGAGTTGCAGGACTGTGCTCGCCCCCACGCCTGGGCCTCAGCACACGCCCCCGCGCCCGCGCCCGCCCCCGCCCCCGCGCCCGCGACCGCGCCTGCGCTGCAGCCCCTGTAGCAGCCCTGCCCCCGCACGGATCGAGTCAAAGAACCAGCGGCGGCCCTGAAAGGAGAAGGCACATTGGCGGCCGACAGCGTGCAGGAGAAAGGTTAGTGCCGCGGGGAGCGGGGAGAAGGCCAAAAAGAAAAGCCCTCCAGGTGATTCAGGTTCATGGAAAGTTCATGAAACTGAAAAAAAACTCTTTCAGATAAACTCTGGATATGGGGAAAATCTTTCTTGCCTTGGGGCTTCTTGATAGGTGTTCAGGCGTCCTGGTGACATATAGGCCTACAGGCCCCTACTGTCTGCATTCTTTGGGTGGCTGGGATAAAGGACCACCTTCGTAAAACTCTGAACCCGAAATGTCACATGAATGATTTCCTCCACATTTTATTGTCTAGAAATCAGTAACATGGTCACGGAGTCTCTAACATACAAGTTTCAAGTGCAAACTCACGCAGTATTTACAATTGTGTTTTAGAGGTGAGCTCTTGCTGTGGTGGAAGGTTCTGGAATCAAATTGGGTTGTAGCCGATCTGTTGTACTTTTTGGTGGCCCTGATACGGTTTAATAGATACTGGCAAGACTTTTGGGTACACAACACTTTTCCTGTATTTAATGATATCCAGTCAGGGAGTATATTCAGTTTGAATAAGGTTGTTTAAAGTGGCCAGTAGGAAATACGACTCTACCGTGAAGAGTAATTAACTTAAAAGTTAGAGAAGCAGGAAGAGAGTCGCAGCAGCTACTCAAAACACCTGGGCCAGCTCTATTTTTTGGAGCGGATGGAAGAGGATATGGAACGGAGGAGGAGAAACAAATTAAACTTGAGCATGTGTCCGCCTAATGGGTAGGGCTTATTGAAGCAGGAATGACCTGGTCCCACCCCTCGAGTTTCTGATTCAGTGAATCGGGGTGAAGTGGGAGGATGTGCCTTTCTGATTTCTCAGGTGTTGCTGATGTTACTGCTCAGGGACCACACTTGAAGCATCACGGACTTGGAACTGGAAAAAAGTCTTTCAGATAAAGCCTGGATTGGGGGAAAATCTTTCCTGCCTTGGGGCTTTTTGATAGGTGTTCCTGTGAAATGAAGGCCCGTTTTTTTTTTTTTTCTTTTCCTGGCAAACTTAGGTGTGTGCTCCTGCCTTGAGGACTGGAAAGTAGATGTTGGCTGCTCTCCAAAGGGGGGAAAAACCACAACTTCGAATTGTTTAGGGAAGTTTATTAATTCTCACCGTAGCAGTTCTTCCTGTAGAGGAACTAAGGCGCTAAAGGTGTAACTCATTTCATTAATTACACAAATACCTTTTTCACTCACGGAAGTATTTTGTTACTCTTTTTTTCTTTTCTCACCCTACCCATCAACACTTTTGAACATTATCAAAATATGCACAAAGAGATTCATATATAGATGCACACACACACATCCCCCACACATGTCCATTCCCTTTCATTTTCAGAAAGAGGCCTGGCTTCGTGTAGCTGTTAAGACATCAGCCTTCTCTGTGGTCGAGTATATGCAGTAGGAACACGAAATTATCTTGCTTAATTTAGTTGTTTCGTATAGGAGAACCTTGCCTAATTAAAGTACTGTTTTTCCTGCAGTCTAGGCTAATTTCACAAATTCATTGAATCCCATTATTCTTGCTGCCTTCAGATCTCTCTTTCTGTTGTTGATGCTGAATTGAAATTCTGTGTTACCTGCAGCCCCACTATTGTTGCAAACTACAGGACCTTTGTATTTGTGGGTTATTGTTATTGTGATATTAATTATGATATACACTATCAACTGAATGTCAGCGGTGTCCCAGAAATTGTACTGAGTAAAGAGTTTGACAAGGTTCCTGCCTAGGGATTATGTAAAAGTCATTCAAGTAGAATCAAATTAACATATGACTTGGTTTAGTGTGGCTGAACTTGAATATTGATGGGTTTTTTGGATGTGAAGTGAGTTAGTGGGAAAGGAAAAAGAAATTAACTCTACAGATTTTAGGGTTGGTTTTTTTTTTAAGATCCCCTGATTTCAACTAAGAACTCCGTGGTTCTGTGGAAGGCAATCCTTGTTTATCATTTTATTTCTTGGAAGATTAGTAGTAGTATTCGTGGACTCAAATAAAATAGTAGGATTCATGGACTCAGATGAGAGCAGGGAAATGCACATGTCTCCAGTTTTAATCACTTCTTTTTCCTCTCTGGCTATGTGTCTGTGCTCCCGTTACTTAGCTTTACAGTCTTCATTCTTTCTTTGTATTAAAAAGGTAGATGAGCTATTGCTTTTTGTCTCATGTTAAAAAGGTTTGAAAATTATCCTGGAGTCACTTCCCCACCTCGTTTAAAATGTTTACATTTAAGTTTTTAAAAAAATTTCTAAAATGAAGCTGATCAGACTCATCAGTAAAATATATAAGGTGCACAAATTTGCATAAAATGATTTTGTTACTCTTTTTTTCTTTTCTCACCCTACCCATCAACACTTTTGAACATTATCAAAATATGCACAAAGAGATTCATATATAGATGCACACACACACATCCCCCACACATGTCCATTCCCTTTCATTTTCAGAAAGAGGCCTGGCTTCGTGTAGCTGTTAAGACATCAGCCTTCTCTGTGGTCGAGTATATGCAGTAGGAACACGAAATTATCTTGCTTAATTTAGTTGTTTCGTATAGGAGAACCTTGCCTAATTAAAGTACTGTTTTTCCTGCAGTCTAGGCTAATTTCACAAATTCATTGAATCCCATTATTCTTGCTGCCTTCAGATCTCTCTTTCTGTTGTTGATGCTGAATTGAAATTCTGTGTTACCTGCAGCCCCACTATTGTTGCAAACTACAGGACCTTTGTATTTGTGGGTTATTGTTATTGTGATATTAATTATGATATACACTATCAACTGAATGTCAGCGGTGTCCCAGAAATTGTACTGAGTAAAGAGTTTGACAAGGTTCCTGCCTAGGGATTATGTAAAAGTCATTCAAGTAGAATCAAATTAACATATGACTTGGTTTAGTGTGGCTGAACTTGAATATTGATGGGTTTTTTGGATGTGAAGTGAGTTAGTGGGAAATGAAAAAGAAATTAACTCTACAGATTTTAGGGTTGGTTTTTTTTTTAAGATCCCCTGATTTCAACTAAGAACTCCGTGGTTCTGTGGAAGGCAATCCTTGTTTATCATTTTATTTCTTGGAAGATTAGTAGTAGTATTCGTGGACTCAAATAAAATAGTAGGATTCATGGACTCAGATGAGAGCAGGGAAATGCACATGTCTCCAGTTTTAATCACTTCTTTTTCCTCTCTGGCTATGTGTCTGTGCTCCCGTTACTTAGCTTTACAGTCTTCATTCTTTCTTTGTATTAAAAAGGTAGATGAGCTATTGCTTTTTGTCTCATGTTAAAAAGGTTTGAAAATTATCCTGGAGTCACTTCCCCACCTCGTTTAAAATGTTTACATTTAAGTTTTTAAAAAAATTTCTAAAATGAAGCTGATCAGACTCATCAGTAAAATATATAAGGTGCACAAATTGTAAATGCATAGATTGAATGATTTTTATTATGTATGCACCTGTGTAGCCACACCTAGCTCGAGACTTAGACTATTTCCATACCACAATTGCTTCTTTGCTTTCTAATATCTTTGATTAGTTCTTGAATCTCATTTATGTTATAAGTGTGTATTTTTTATGTCTAGTTTCTTTGCACATGGAAATGTCTGGGAGAGTGTATAGTTGCATGTCTGGGGTTATAATCTCTTTATTGCTGTGTAGTACCATTTTATGGTCTTAGACAATTTATTTATTGTTGTCTTATTATTGGACACATGTATAGTTTCCAGTTTGAGCCATTATAACTAAAGTTAGGATCAGCATTTTTGTATAGTTCTTTGGTTATCACATTACTAATTATTCTTGAGTCATGGAATAGGCATATGGCTAGCTCTAATTTATAATGCCAGTATTCCAAATGATTATACAATTTAAATTCTTGGTCATTAGCATTTTCAAGTGAGTTTTATTTGGAAAAATGTGTCTTTGCACCAAAATGGATAAGTTAAAAACCTTTTTTTTCTGTTATAATTCTTTTAGGAAAAGGCTTCAGAGGTTCTTTAAGACTTTTCCTACTTACCTTTTTTCGTGTGTGTTAGACAATGGGCCAACTTGTACAGAGACATTACAGTCTCATTTTTAGGTGTTTTGGAAATCAAGGTTTCTGTACAGGATTAGAGTCAAACAGAAGCAAGGTATAATTCAGTCGTGGCTAGTTTACATTTTATTTCTTGGAAGATTAGTAGTAGTATTCGTGGACTCAAATAAAATAGTAGGATTCATGGACTCAGATGAGAGCAGGGAAATGCACATGTCTCCAGTTTTAATCACTTCTTTTCCTCTCTGGCTATGTGTCTGTGCTCCGTTACTTAGCTTTACAGTCTTCATTCTTTCTTTGTATTAAAAGGTAGATGAGCTATTGCTTTTTGTCTCATGTTAAAAAGGTTTGAAAATTATCCTGGAGTCACTTCCCCACCTCGTTTAAAATGTTTACATTTAAGTTTTTAAAAAATTTCTAAAATGAAGCTGATCAGACTCATCAGTAAAATATATAAGGTGCACAAATTGTAAATGCATAGATTGAATGATTTTTATTATGTATGCACCTGTGTAGCCACACCTAGCTCGAGACTTAGACTATTTCCATACCACAATTGCTTCTTTGCTTTCTAATATCTTTGATTAGTTCTTGAATCTCATTTATGTTATAAGTGTGTATTTTTTATGTCTAGTTTCTTTGCACATGGAAATGTCTGGGAGAGTGTATAGTTGCATGTCTGGGGTTATAATCTCTTTATTGCTGTGTAGTACCATTTTATGGTCTTAGACAATTTATTTATTGTTGTCTTATTATTGGACACATGTATAGTTTCCAGTTTGAGCCATTATAACTAAAGTTAGGATCAGCATTTTTGTATAGTTCTTTGGTTATCACATTACTAATTATTCTTGAGTCATGGAATAGGCATATGGCTAGCTCTAATTTATAATGCCAGTATTCCAAATGATTATACAATTTAAATTCTTGGTCATTAGCATTTTCAAGTGAGTTTTATTTGGAAAAATGTGTCTTTGCACCAAAATGGATAAGTTAAAAACCTTTTTTTTCTGTTATAATTCTTTTAGGAAAAGGCTTCAGAGGTTCTTTAAGACTTTTCCTACTTACCTTTTTTCGTGTGTGTTAGACAATGGGCCAACTTGTACAGAGACATTACAGTCTCATTTTTTAGGTGTTTTGGAAATCAAGGTTTCTGTACAGGATTAGAGGCAAACAGAAGGAAGGTAATCACATCTCAGTTCAGGCACCCTGCGGGTCTTTTTTTTTTCTCTTAGCCTCTCTGACAACTACATTTGATCAACAAATAGTGAGTAGCAAAGAGCAATGGTACAATAAATAAAAGTGCAATTGAATGCTCTGAAGGGGTTTTAAAAAACATCCTTAACAATTGCCAGAATGACTTCTGTGGTTAAGCTCAAATACTGAAGCCAGAGAAGAAAGAAAATGCAGACAGAAGGAGAAAACTGCTTTAGTAGTATGTGATATAGATGAGGTCCAACATAGCAGTGTAATATACTTAATAAATATCAAGACATTTCAATGAGGGAACGGTAATGTTTTCAGTAAATGTGGACAACTGGATGTCCACAGCAAAAGAACGATGTTGGACCCCTCCTTCATAACATATTCAAAACCTGCAGAATGGAAGAAAATTTTTCAAGCAAATATATCAAACAAGGGAATAGTATCCAGAATATGAAAAGAATCTTTACAACTCAATAACAAAGATATAAATAACCCAATTTTTTAAAAATAGGAGAAGGATTGCATAGACATTCTTTCATAAAGGATATGCATATGGCTCATAAGCACATGAAAAGATCATCATCATTACTCATTAGAGAAATAAAAATCAAAACCACAAAGAGATACTAATTCATTCACATCCGCTAGAATGGCATGGATTAAAAAGTCAGATAATAGCAAGTGTTAATGGATATGAATATATGGGAACCCCCTCACATGTTGTTGTGTTTTTTTGTTTTTGTTTTTTAATTTTGGCCTCTTTCAATTGTTTTTTAATTTATTTTCACCCCTCTTTATTCTTTGGCCTGTATGGGCCTCCCATTGCAGTGGCCTATCTCGTTGCAGAGCACCTGTTCTGGGCGCACATTCTCCAGAGTGCTGGATCGTAATTGGACACATAGCACTGCAGCATGTGGGATCTTCCCAGGCTAGGGATCGAACCGGTGCCCCTTGCACTGCAAGGCAGACTCTTTACCCACTGGACCACTAGGGAAGCCCACGTGTTGTTCCTGAAAATGTAAATGGTGTAGCTACTTTGGAAAACAGTTTGACAGTTATCATAAAGTTAAATGTAAAGTATCCACATGACCCAGAAATTTCATTCATACACAAGTTAACTAAGCATATGTTCACAGAAAAACTTATACGTGAAGTTATAGCAGTACTATTCATAATAGCCCAAAAGTATCGACAAACAAATGTCCAAAAATTGATGAATGGATAAATGAAAGTAGTGTCTTTATGTCGTGGAATATTATTCAGCCATGAAAAAGGATAACACTGATATGTGCTATAACATGGATGACATTTGAAAATAGCTTGCTAAATGAAGGAAACAAAACATAAATGACCACATAGTATGCAATTCTGTTTACATGGAATATCAGCAATAGGCAAATCTATGGGAACAGAACGTAGGTTAGCACTTTGCAGAAAATGCACAGCGATTGTAATGAATATATGATTAATTTTTGGGGAGATGAAAGTGTTCTGGAATTAGATAATCATGATTGTTTCCTAACTTTGTGAATATATGAAAACCCTCTGAAATGCACTCTTTAAAATAGTAATTGTATGGTATGTGATTGTATCAATCAAAAATTACCTAGGGAAAAATAACAAAGATATAAATAACCCAATTTTTTAAA
Organism: Tragulus kanchil; assembly: GCA_022376925.1. NCBI lineage: Eukaryota > Metazoa > Chordata > Mammalia > Artiodactyla > Tragulidae > Tragulus > Tragulus kanchil. The sequence goes on from JAIOJX010000025.1 coordinate 78,484,713, forward strand.
AATAGGAGAAGGATTGCATAGACATTCTTTCATAAAGGATATGCATATGGCTCATAAGCACATGAAAAGATCATCATCATTACTCATTAGAGAAATAAAAATCAAAACCACAAAGAGATACTAATTCATTCACATCCGCTAGAATGGCATGGATTAAAAAGTCAGATAATAGCAAGTGTTAATGGATATGAATATATGGGAACCCCCTCACATGTTGTTGTGTTTTTTTGTTTTTGTTTTTTAATTTTGGCCTCTTTCAATTGTTTTTTAATTTATTTTCACCCCTCTTTATTCTTTGGCCTGTATGGGCCTCCCATTGCAGTGGCCTATCTCGTTGCAGAGCACCTGTTCTGGGCGCACATTCTCCAGAGTGCTGGATCGTAATTGGACACATAGCACTGCAGCATGTGGGATCTTCCCAGGCTAGGGATCGAACCGGCACAACTTGCACTGCAAAGAAGACTCTTTACCCACTGGACCACTAGGGAAGCCCACGTGTTGTTCCTGAAAATGTAAATGGTGTAGCTACTTTGGAAAACAGTTTGACAGTTATCATAAAGTTAAATGTAAAGTATCCACATGACCCAGAAATTTCATTCATACACAAGTTAACTAAGCATATGTTCACAGAAAAACTTATACGTGAAGTTATAGCAGTACTATTCATAATAGCCCAAAAGTATCGACAAACAAATGTCCAAAAATTGATGAATGGATAAATGAAAGTAGTGTCTTTATGTCGTGGAATATTATTCAGCCATGAAAAAGGATAACACTGATATGTGCTATAACATGGATGACATTTGAAAATAGCTTGCTAAATGAAGGAAACAAAACATAAATGACCACATAGTATGCAATTCTGTTTACATGGAATATCAGCAATAGGCAAATCTATGGGAACAGAACGTAGGTTAGCACTTTGCAGAAAATGCACAGCGATTGTAATGAATATATGATTAATTTTTGGGGAGATGAAAGTGTTCTGGAATTAGATAATCATGATTGTTTCCTAACTTTGTGAATATATGAAAACCCTCTGAAATGCACTCTTTAAAATAGTAATTGTATGGTATGTGATTGTATCAATCAAAAATTACCTAGGGAAAAATAATGTAGAATGTATTTATAGTAGAGAACCCTTGTGGAATGTCTTTGTAGTTAAGACTTTGATATCACTTATTACTGATTAGAAATAGATGAGTTTAGGTTAGCTATTCAATCTTCATAAGTGTTAGTTTTTTCAGTATAAAATGGTAAGTCAGTATTTAAATAATGGGTCAAAATTTAAACAGGAATCTATTCATTTTCAAATACTCTTTGTTGAAAGATTATGGTCTTATAATTTTGTAATGAATATGAAATATTTTAACAGCAATTTGATTGCTATATATTTTATATGAAAAAATATGTAAGGGGGGAGAAGGAAGAGAGGGAAACTTCAAACTTCCTGAACAGGTATTTTCTAAAGAGGAATACTTTAAATCAGTTCTTATCTACTTTCTTCCTATTGCCACTTCCTTCCTTCCTTCTAAATTCTAAATCAACTAAAAAGTATATGGAGTTATAAATGTGACAAGTGTTAAAATCAATATACAAACTTTAGATTTATTTCTTTTTAATGTACAATTGAAATTTTATTTTCTATTTGCATTTTTTACTACATTGGGACCCATGTATAACATATATTCGAGACAGATCTTTAGGGCTTATTATCTGAAAAGTATATTTTACTAAAAGATTTATTGTTATATATTTATTTTATTTTATATTTTTGTTATACTGTTATATTTTCCTTTCTCTATTGTTATATTTTTGTTTATTGTTATTGTTTTGACATACTGTTGGGCATATATATGCTTTATCTGGATTCTTTGTAAACTGTGAAGCTTCAGATATCTAAGGCAATATGTGATTTATTTTAACATGATTTCCAGGAATTCACTGGGATGAAATGGAAATGAGTGAAAATGAAATTAGAATGAATTGACATAGAGACAGGCCCCCATACTTAGATTCAGGGAGCTCCTAGGGGTCCACTTCACGTTTCTCACCCAAAGGAGTTATGTTGGCCATCCACGAGTTGATGGTAGACAGACTAGGCACTGGGGACTCTGTGTAGCTGGGCGTCAGGAGAGGCAGTGAACATCTCAGCAGAAACACATCCTGGGTTTGAAGGCAAGTGACTGGTGATGGATACAAAATGATAGCTCCATATTAATGACTTCCTGATTTGAAAATCCAGATTAGCTTTGTGAAATTTAATTACCATTACCAGTTACCAGTAACTTTGGAGGAAGACTTATCATTTTAACATTAGTTTTATGAGTTACTGGTTTTATTGGGAAGTGATATGTGTATAATTTCAACGAATCTCACACAATCTATTCAATATAAGGAAAAAGTGTGGCAAAGCCCAGCAAACACAACTTAACAAAATTTTCAGTTAAATTTTGTCATAGTTAAGTTATATCAATATTAGGTATACCATATATGATGTAGAGGACACCACTTCTGTGATATTCTTGCCTCCCCCAAAATGTATAACCTCACTCTAATGATCAGAAGACAGTTAAAATCAAAATGGACAAACATTCTGCAAAACCACGGAGGAGTCGTTTCCCAGTGTGTTATGAAAAGTCATGCAAGACAAAGAACCACTGGGTAACTGTCAGAGATTAGAAGAAATTAAGGAGACATGGTACTTAAATGCAGTGTGGGATCCTGGTTCAGGTCCTGGAATAGAGAAAACTGATGAAACTTGAATGAGGTAATATTTTGAGTTGATAGTAGTATGTACCTATATTAATTTTTTGGTTCAAAAATTGTACTCTGAATATGTAGGACATTAACATCAGTGAAAGCATGGTGAAGGGTATGTGGAAAGTCTGTGTAGTCTTTTGGCAACCTTTTTGTAAGTTTAAAATTATTTCAGAAAAGTATTAAAAAATACAATTAAATTGTATGAAATTCTATGTGAAAAATAATTTAAAATGTCAATTACAACATTCATAATTTTTTTCTGTACATGATATATATATGTAAATAAACAACCAGAAAAATTATTGCCCAGTGATTAGAAAAGCACAGACTCAAAAATAAGAATCTGAGTTCAAATCTTAGCTCCCCTACATACTAACTTTCTTTAGAAAAGTTTCTCTTCTCTCTTTGATTCTGTAATTTATTTTCAAAATAAGAAGAGTAATCATAGTAGTATTCTTACAAGGTTGCTGCGAAGATTTCATGAATTACTATAAAGTGTTTAACATTGTGTCTGACAAGTAGTAAGTTCTCAATAAATGTTAATCATGGTGAAGATTGCTTACTGTGTTGTAACCCAAGACTGAGTAAGTATTTAAGGCCACTGGTGTTTAATGGTTGTGTGTGAGGCACTAGAGTAAATAAGAATTATTCCAAGACCGGAAGAGCAAAATTACTGAGTTATGGAATGTGACATTAACATAATTATCGTGCTTTTTTTTTTTTTTAAGATTTATTTATTTATTTTGGGCGGGGGTGGGGTTGGGGAGAGGGGAGCGGGCGGGCCACTTCTATTGACCTTTCATTTATTTATTTTTCATCCATCTTTGTTCTTCGGCCCGTGTGGGCCTCCCACCGCGATGGCCTCTGTCGTCTCAGAGTGCTGACTCTGGGCGCATGCGCTCCAGAGCTCCGGCTCGGTAATTGGACACATAGGTCCAGCCGCTCCGCGGCACGTGGAATCTTCTCAGGCCAGGGATCGAACTGGCACCCCTTGCACTGCAAGGCGGTGTGTGCTTACCCACTGGACCACCAGGGGAAGCCCATGATCGTGCTTTTTGCTTAAGGAAAAGTATTGCATTTGACCTCTTCTGTGTTAATGGTTCAGACTTTAAATGTAGCTATACAACCTCATTTGATTTTTATTTTCCTCTTTAATAACTGAGCAGTTTATGTAAAGTTATATGACAATGTAGGATTATATGGAAATAGTATAATAAAATACAAAATATCTGACTTCCACTGACTTCCGTTTTGAAAGTTCAGGAACGAAAGAGGAAATATACCTTTTTCTTCTGCCTGCTGCTCTGGTTGCCAGAATCTGTAATCTCACCTGTTTAAAACTCCCTTATTGAGTAGCTACGTGCTGAAGTAGCTGGCCCTGAAGGGCAGCATCTCTGATAAGATGGATAGATTTTGAGGATCTACTCAGCGTTCTTGGCAGTCAGTGGATGCAGAGCCAGTACGAGAGCCCTGCTCAGTTACCTTTTTCAAATTTTCAAATGAACAGTGGTGCATGTAAAGAAGAAAAAAGCAAGGTTATCTTTTCTCTGGGCAGAGATTGATTTTCTGTTCTATGAATTGAAGTTATTTGGGTCACTGAGACCCATATATTTAACCTTTGTGAAGATGAAAACAGCAACAATACAGTACTGCTGGCTTTTCTTCTTGTCATCCAACCCATCCATATTAGTCAGGCTAAAGCAGTGTTGAACAGATGGGCTATGTCCTGAAGATTAGAGGAAAACATAGTAACAATTCAGTTGAAGGCCAAATTGGTAGAGAAACCAGTTTCAGAGGTACCGCTGTGGGTTGAATATGTTCTACCTTAAGAAAGACTTGGGCTCTAAAGCCCATTGGTGTTCTAGGAACACAGAAGCTAATTTAGCCGAATCAGTCCTTTAGGGGAAATGTAGATGTGTGAACTCATAGCTGGTAAACACAGCTTCATCCTTAATGAATAGACATCATGTAGTTTTGTCACAATAAATTGCCTTTTTTTTTTTTCTGTTTAGTCTTATGCGTACTCCTGAGTAATGGCCAGTGTTGGAGACCTTTGTATTACCAAAAGTTACCTTTAACTGCTGTCACAGAAATCTGGAAAAATTGCCCTGACCACCTCTAATGAACTTCCCCAAAGTACAAAGAATACATTGATTCACAATATTTTATACAGTTCTTCCCCTGTTTGCTTCAGTTTTAGTGCCAATATCATAGAAGGGTTCATGAAAGAAGTCAAAACCAGTCTTAAATAATCAGATGCCTTTTGCCAGATTGTCTCTTCTCAGTTTGTTTTCTAGCACTATTTCTTCTAACTCTTCCTCCTGATTTTCTGACACTGGTTGAAAACACTCATCTCCAGCAAGGCGTCTTCTGTTACTTCTTTTGATTTGGTGTTGACTAGCTCTTGAATTTCTTGACCCATATCTTGAAATGCTTTATACCACCCCCACCTTTTTGGTCATATCCATAGTCTCACGATTTCTTTGAATGGTGCTGTCATAAATCCTGTGAACTCATGCACTTCTAGATACACATTTCTCAAACAGTAATGTATTGTTTTGGGTTGATGGCTGTCATGGCACTGATAACATCTTGAATGGTGTGATCCTTCCAGACTTGATGATGTTCTGTCTGTCAGGGTTATCTTTTATAGTGTTGTGCTAGGTTGCTTCAATTGTGTCTGACTCTTTGTGACCCTGTGAACTCTAGCCCACCAGGCTTCTCTGTCCATGGGATTCTCCAGGCAAGAACACTAGAGTGGGTTGCTATTTCCTCTCCCAGGGCATCTTCCCGACCCAGGGATTGAACCTGTGTCTCTTACATCTCCTGCATTGGCAGGCAGGTTCTTTACCACTAGCACCACATGGGAAGCCCATAGTGTTGACATTCCTCTCCATAAAGTGCTGTGTATAATGAACCCTAAAAGTCCTGATCTAGGGCTTCCCTGGTAGTCCAGTGGGTAAGGTGTCTGCCTTGCAGTGAAGGGGCGCTGGTTTGACCCTAGCCTGGGAAGATCCCATGTGCCATGGAACGGCTGGACTGGTGTGACCAATTACAAGCAGGCGCTCTGGAGCGCATGCACCCAGATCTGGTTCCCTGCAACGAAGGAGGCTGCTGCAATGGGAGGCCCACACAGGCCAAAGAATAAAGGTGGATGAAAATAAATAAATAAAAAACAATAAAAGAGGTCAAAATTGAAAAAAAAAACGTTCTGGAGGCTAAATTTGAAATACTGATTTGGGGGGTAAGTTAACGACTTTGATGCCTTCTGTGATGTTGAACTGACAGGGCTCTGGGGGAGCAGGGGCATTGTCCAATATCAGAAGAACTTTAAAAGGCAGTCCCTTCCTAGCAAGGTGCTTCCTGACTTCAGGGAGACGGCACTGATGGAACCAATCCTGAAAAGGGTTCTCACTGTCCAGGTCTTCTTGCCATACAACCAAAAGACTGGCAACTGGTGTGTATCTTTTCCCTTTACGGCTTGGGGATTAACATCTTATAGGTGATCATAAATCTAACTGCAATTACACAAAATATTAAAGTTAGCTTATCCCTTACTGCCTTAAATTCTGGTGCTTGCTTCTCTTCCTTACTAATAAATGTCCTTTGTGATATACCCCTCCCTCCCTCCCCCCGCCAGAACATAACACTTTTGTCTGCATCAAAAACTGTCCAGGAAGATAGCCTTTCTCCTCAGTGGTTTTCTTAATCGCATCTGGGAACTCTTGGTCAGCAGAAGCCATTTCTCCTATTATTTTATTGTTTTCTAATTAAAGGCAAGCCCCTTTCTGAAAGTATCAAATCATACTTTACTGGCATTAAATTCTCCGGCTTTTGATCTTTCATATTCCTTTTTCATTAAGTTGTTATGTAATGACGTCATCTTTCCTTAAATCATATTAGACATGCTTTTGTTATAGCGCTCCTGTATCTACATGAAAGTTGCACTTTAGCATAAGATGGAAAGATACCTTGTAGAAAGCTGAAGGCTTCACATGTGCTGGTGTAGCTGCAGTGGTGGCTTCACAAACTTCCTTTTGTTTTTTTTCCCATGGTCTTTATGCTATATTCATTTATCCTGAAATGGTGGGGGTCCATGCAGACCTCGGATTATGGTGTATTTCAAGCAGTTCAGCTTTTTCTTGTAATGTGGAGACTTTTCTCTGTTTTTTGGGGAGTACTTCCAGCATCTCTGGTGACACTTTGCTTGGGTCCCATGGTGTTAGTCAAGGTTTACAATATCACACTAAGACACAAAGGAAAGTGTGTGAGAGTCAAGAGTGATCACTTTTTCTTTTTTTTTTAAAAGATTTATTTATTTATTTATTTTGGGCGGGGGTCGGGTTGGGGAGGGAGGGGAAGCGGGTGTGCCACTTCTATTGGTCTTTCATTTGTCTGTTTTCATTCGTCTTTGTTCTTTTGGCTCCTGTGGGCCTCCCATCATGGTGGCCTCTCTCGCTGCAGAGCACCGGCTCTGGGTGCATGCGCCCCAGAGCTCCGGCTCGGTGATTGGACACATCGGTCCAGCTGCTCCGTGGCACATGGGATCTTCCCAGGCCAGGGATTGAACTAGCGCCCCTTGCAGTGCAAGGCGGTGTCCTTATCCACTGGACCACCAGGGGAAGCCCGAGTGATCACTTTTAATTGCAGTTCACTGGAGAGATGAACACGGAGCTGATTAGAATCACATGACAGCATTTTAGAGGGACACATAATAGCAACAGGGTGTGGCAATGGAATTACTACAGTGGTACACTATGTGCTACAGTTAAGATTTCATAGTGAATCTTTACATTTGTTTACATTTCTCTCAATGAAATGGTGATATATACACTCTATGTTTGTGTGCATATGTTTTGTTACATTTTAACATCTTATGACAGATCTGTGTATACTTTATAGTAGTAAATAATAAAATAGACTAATATCTACATATATTTTATGCATTATGGCATAACTTTTTCTTTTGATATTTTAAGGATATACAGCTCATGAATTTTCAAATCATTACCAATCGCCCAAAATATTCAGTATATTTATTTGAAAAAGACTACATTCAAACCATGTTGTTCAAGGGTAAACTGTAGTTAGGTTGCACTTTAGCATGGAAAGATACCTTGTAGAAAGCTGAAGGCTTCACATGTGCTGGTGTAGCTGCAGTGGTGGCTTCACAAACTTCCTTTGTTTTTTCCCATGGTCTTTATGCTATATTCATTTATCCTGAAATGGTGGGGTCCATGCAGACCTCGGATTATGGTGTATTTCAAGCAGTTCAGCTTTTTCTTGTAATGTGGAGACTTTTCTCTGTTTTTTGGGGAGTACTTCCAGCATCTCTGGTGACACTTTGCTTGGGTCCCATGGTGTTAGTCAAGGTTTACAATATCACACTAAGACACAAAGGAAAGTGTGTGAGAGTCAAGAGTGATCACTTTTTCTTTTTTTTTTAAAAGATTTATTTATTTATTTATTTTGGGCGGGGGTCGGGTTGGGGAGGGAGGGGAAGCGGGTGTGCCACTTCTATTGGTCTTTCATTTGTCTGTTTTCATTCGTCTTTGTTCTTTTGGCTCCTGTGGGCCTCCCATCATGGTGGCCTCTCTCGCTGCAGAGCACCGGCTCTGGGTGCATGCGCCCCAGAGCTCCGGCTCGGTGATTGGACACATCGGTCCAGCTGCTCCGTGGCACATGGGATCTTCCCAGGCCAGGGATTGAACTAGCGCCCCTTGCAGTGCAAGGCGGTGTCCTTATCCACTGGACCACCAGGGGAAGCCCGAGTGATCACTTTTAATTGCAGTTCACTGGAGAGATGAACACGGAGCTGATTAGAATCACATGACAGCATTTTAGAGGGACACATAATAGCAACAGGGTGTGGCAATGGAATTACTACAGTGGTACACTATGTGCTACAGTTAAGATTTCATAGTGAATCTTTACATTTGTTTACATTTCTCTCCAATGAAATGGTGATATATACACTCTATGTTTGTGTGCTTATGTTTTGGTACATTTTAACTTTTTATGACAGATCTGTGTATACTTTATAGTAGTAAATAATAAAATAGACTAATATCTACATATATTTTATGCATTATGGCATAACTTTTTCTTTTTTGATATTTTAAGGATATACAGCTCATGAATTTTTTCAAATCATTACCAATCGCCCCAAAATATTCAGTATATTTATTTGAAAAAAGACTACATTCAAACCATGTTGTTCAAGGGTAAACTGTAGTTAGGTTTGGGAGGAGTCAAAAGGTATATGCAAATTTTCAACTGTTCAAAGGGTTGTTCTCCTAAGTACTTCACTGTTCAAGGGTCCACTATGCATATTATGCTACTAATGGAATCATAGTTTTAAGTTTCCTCTGGGTATTAAATATTTCCTAGGAAAGCTCATTCTATTTACATGCCTGTTACAGACTGGATATTTGTATCTGCCCACCCCTGTCATATTCATAGATTGAAGCCCTCATGCCCAGTGTAGCCTTTGGAGACAAAGACTTTAAATAAGTAATTAGGGTTAAATGAGGTAATAAAGGTGGGGCCCCAGTCTAACCAGATTAGCGTCTTTTTTTTTTCCTGTGGCATCACATGATTTGAGGGATTTTAGTTCCCTCCCCAGGGTTTGAACCTGTGCCCCAGCGGTGAAAGTGCCAAGTCCCAGCCACTGCCAGGGAATTCCCAGATTAGTGTCACTTTTTAGAAGTGACACCAGGGACTTCATTCTCTTCCTGTTTCTGAATGAACAAAACAAAGAAAGGCCAAGGCATCACATAGCTGAATAGTGGGTGCTTCAAGCCAAGGAAAGAGGCTTGAAAAATAAAAGAATAAAAGCTGTGTGGCCAGTTCTTGATTTTGGCCTTGCAGCCTCCAGAACTTTGAGAAGGTAAATTTCGGTCGTTTAAGCTAATCAGCCTGTGGTGTTTATGCCAACCTGAGCAAACTCACTTGGGACCCATTGTTTATTCCTGAGCATCAGGCTTGAGTTAACTGAGTAGTGAACTTTTGAACTACCTTTTGTTATTTAGGATGTCATGTTACGTAACTGTTATATCAAAGCCTAAACACCTTTCCTTCTCAGCAAAGCTTTGCCCATGGGGACTCAATTTCATGCCCCAGGTTTCTCTGTCAGTAAGTCTTACATGTCCCTCAACTGCCCCCCACCTCCGATGTTGTTATTCTGTAGCAGCTCTCACCAGCCTTGGGTAAGTGTTCTGACATTGACGTCTTCCTGTTTCACAAGGTTGTGCTCTTAGTTTGGGTTTGCATAAGCTAAGTTTGAGGCCACAGAATCCCTGCTGCTACAGGTATTTTCCTACCTTTCTTCTCATCTTCTTCCAAGTCATAAATGAGGGTTCATTAGGAGTTGGTACAGTGAAGTAGAAAAAATCAGAGTATGGCTTCAGAGAGCACTGGGAAGTCTCCTGGGAGGGTTCCCAATGTCCAGCCTGCTGCTGGCCTAGAGGAGTTCAAAGTATTGAAGAATATGCCCATAATAACGCAGGGAGTGACTGCCATGTGGATTCTTTGGCTGGATGGGCAACCCTGAAATGCAGTTTGCATGAGAAACAGTGTGCTTACACGGTGAAAAGCTGCGAGGGACCCAGACCCTGCAAGGCAGGACGTCATGAGTACAGATGGTAGAGTTTGAGGGGGAGGAGGCTGTGGCATAGGCTGTTGCTCCGTGGAACTTATTGGCTTCCATGGTTGCGTAAGCCAATTCCTATAATAACTGTCTCTCTCTCTTTCTGTAAATTAATTAATTTATTTGTTCTCTTTCTTTAGAGTACTCTTAATCTGTGACCCACTTATCTCCCAAAGGTCATGTCTCCTATTACCATCTCATGGGGGGCTAGGGTTTCCATATGTGACGTTTGAATGGACTTAAACATGGAGTCCATAACAGCACACAGGCTTGCCTGGAATAGCCTTTCTGAGGAAGCAGAGAGAACTGGCAGTGAAGCTTCACAAGGGTGCTCATGGAGCTCTGATGAGCAAGGTGGCTTAGGGTAGCATAGCCCCAGGTTACTAAATTTCGGTCGTTTAAGCTAATCAGCCTGTGGTGTTTATGCCAACCTGAGCAAACTCACTTGGGGCCCATTGTTTATTCCTGAGCATCAGGCTTGAGTTAACTGAGTAGTGAACTTTTGAACTACCTTTTGTTATTTAGGATGTCATGTTACGTAACTGTTATATCAAAGCCTAAACACCTTTCCTTCTCAGCAAAGCTTTGCCCATGGGGACTCAATTTCATGCCCCAGGTTTCTCTGTCAGTAAGTCTTACATGTCCCTCAACTGCCCCCCACCTCCGATGTTGTTATTCTGTAGCAGCTCTCACCAGCCTTGGGTAAGTGTTCTGACATTGACGTCTTCCTGTTTCACAAGGTTGTGCTCTTAGTTTGGGTTTGCATAAGCTAAGTTTGAGGCCACAGAATCCCTGCTGCTACAGGTATTTTCCTACCTTTCTTCTCATCTTCTTCCAAGTCATAAATGAGGGTTCATTAGGAGTTGGTACAGTGAAGTAGAAAAAGTCAGAGTATGGCTTCAGAGAGCACTGGGAAGTCTCCTGGGAGGGTTCCCAATGTCCAGCCTGCTGCTGGCCTAGAGGAGTTCAAAGTATTGAAGAATATGCCCATAATAACGCAGGGAGTGACTGCCATGTGGATTCTTTGGCTGGATGGGCAACCCTGAAATGCAGTTTGCATGAGAAACAGTGTGCTTACACGGTGAAAAGCTGCGAGGGACCCAGACCCTGCAAGGCAGGACGTCATGAGTACAGATGGTAGAGTTTGAGGGAGAGGAGGCTGTGGCATAGGCTGTTGCTCCGTGGAACTTATTGGCTTCCATGGTTGCGTAAGCCAATTCCTATAATAACTGTCTCTCTCTCTTTCTGTAAATTAATTAATTTATTTGTTCTCTTTCTTTAGAGTACTCTTAATCTGTGACCCACTTATCTCCCAAAGGTCATGTCTCCTATTACCATCTCATGGGGGGCTAGGGTTTCCATATGTGACGTTTGAATGGACTTAAACATGGAGTCCATAACAGCACACAGGCTTGCCTGGAATAGCCTTTCTGAGGAAGCAGAGAGAACTGGCAGTGAAGCTTCACAAGGGTGCTCATGGAGCTCTGATGAGCAAGGTGGCTTAGGGTAGCATAGCCCCAGGTTACTACTCAGGAGGAGGGTAGAAACAGAGAATAGTTGGATGAAATATTTTGACTTCCAAATAAATCAAGCCCCAGTGCCAGAGATTTTGTATAAGGCACTGTAGCAGCTGAGGCACTCATCTCTTAGCTGAGCTCCCACAGTGCTGGCCTGGTTCTTCCCAGGCCACCTCAGAAAGGCTGACAACCTCTAGAAACACATCTGTATGTCTCTCCCTTCTCTTTTCCCCTGGAAAGGCCATACACGCCCTCTCTCACTGTTTGCCAGGTCTCTTCATTTCATCTCTAACACAGCCTGAAGCTCATAGTGAACTCAGATATATTGGCATCGTTAGATCTTTAGCAACTCCAGCCTACCCCTGTAATTCTCTTCCCATGTTTTGCTGGCAAACCACATCTCCTCCCACCCTCAGAATTCTGTTCAATCTGCTTCTTCTTCACGAAACTGTTCCAGGTGGACTCTGTCCTGCTGAGCACCTCTCAGTCATTTCACTGTCTTCTCAGCACTGTGTTTAAATATAGCTTGTTTATGTTCTTAACTGTATTTTCCATTTGCTGTGTTCTTATGAAATTTGTGGGTGCCTTTTAGTCTTTAATAACAGGAACAACAGTGACAATAAGGACAACACTGTTATTTGTTGATTGAGGTATGACTATGTGACTCTTCTGTGTTACACACTTTGTAGAAATCTCATGATAATCTTCTGAATTAGATATTAATTTGTTTCTTTCTTGTCTTCTTGATAATCACTATTATGACAGGTGTGAGGTGGTTTTGTGGTTTTGCTTCTCATTTCCCTGATGATTCATGATGTTGATTATCTTTTCATGTGCCCCTTGGCCATCTTTGTGCTTCCTTTGGAAATACTCAGGTTCATTTGGAACCTATTCAGGTTCCCTGCCCATTTTTCAAGAGTTTTTTTTTTTTTTTTTTAATATTAAGTTGTATAAGTTCATATATTTTGGGTGTCAACCACTTACTTGATATCTGATGGGGCAACATGGTCCATAACAGCACACAGGCTTGCCTGGAATAGCCTTTCTGAGGAAGCAGAGAGAACTGGCAGTGAAGCTTCACAAGGGTGCTCATGGAGCTCTGATGAGCAAGGTGGCTTAGGGTAGCATAGCCCCAGGTTACTACTCAGGAGGAGGGTAGAAACAGAGAATAGTTGGATGAAATATTTTGACTTCCAAATAAATCAAGCCCCAGTGCCAGAGATTTTGTATAAGGCACTGTAGCAGCTGAGGCACTCATCTCTTAGCTGAGCTCCCACAGTGCTGGCCTGGTTCTTCCCAGGCCACCTCAGAAAGGCTGACAACCTCTAGAAACACATCTGTATGTCTCTCCCTTCCCTTTTCCCCTGGAAAGGCCATACACGCCCTCTCTCACTGTTTGCCAGGTCTCTTCATTTCATCTCTAACACAGCCTGAAGCTCATAGTGAACTCAGATATATTGGCATCGTTAGATCTTTAGCAACTCCAGCCTACCCCTGTAATTCTCTTCCCATGTTTTGCTGGCAAACCACATCTCCTCCCACCCTCAGAATTCTGTTCAATCTGCTTCTTCTTCACGAAACTGTTCCAGGTGGACTCTGTCCTGCTGAGCACCTCTCAGTCATTTCACTGTCTTCTCAGCACTGTGTTTAAATATAGCTTGTTTATGTTCTTAACTGTATTTTCCATTTGCTGTGTTCTTATGAAATTTGTGGGTGCCTTTTAGTCTTTAATAACAGGAACAACAGTGACAATAAGGACAACACTGTTATTTGTTGATTGAGGTATGACTATGTGACTCTTCTGTGTTACACACTTTGTAGAAATCTCATGATAATCTTCTGAATTAGATATTAATTTGTTTCTTTCTTGTCTTCTTGATAATCACTATTATGACAGGTGTGAGGTGGTTTTGTGGTTTTGCTTCTCATTTCCCTGATGATTCATGATGTTGATTATCTTTTCATGTGCCCCTTGGCCATCTTTGTGCTTCCTTTGGAAATACTCAGGTTCATTTGGAACCTATTCAGGTTCCCTGCCCATTTTTCAAGAGTTTTTTTTTTTTTTTTTAATATTAAGTTGTATAAGTTCATATATTTTGGGTGTCAACCACTTACTTGATATCTGAAGGAAGGGTATTTTGCTTCTTTCAGCCTGTTGCCTTTACATTTTGCTATGATTTGCTAAAGATTATTTTCTTTGCTATGCAAAAATTTTTTAGTTTGATGTAGTTCTGTTTGTAGTTGGATTTATTGAATCTTTCTGGCTCTTAGCAGAAAAAGTCAATGAAACTCAATAGCTAAGCCTTGTATTAATTCCTCAAATTTCTTAAAGATCTTTTCAACCAAATGTCAAGTGCTTGTCGTTGCTCAGTTATTCAATCAGAGTGTCAGCCAAGATTGTACATGGATTGGTAATGACACTTACATCATTACTGATACCCAACTCACAGCTGAAGATACCATTGCTGAAAAAGTGGAAGATGTATCTTAGTGCAAATGAAATGCAAGAGTGTTAGTTCAGTTCACATATCTTAGTGGATTAAAAGTGAATATCAAAAATTTTAATGACAAAAGTTATGTGTATGATGCAGCACAACTATGTATTATAGAAAACTCACTGAATGTGTAAGACTTGTGGTCTAGGTTTTGCCATGAAATCACTTGTGACATTTTTATTTTACCTGTATGAATTTGTGTCATTTTGTTTTTTTAATTTTTATTTTAATTTTTGCTTTTACAGAGTTTTGTTGCTTACAGATATGTATGATCCCAGGTTAGTCATATGTATATCCCCCCCCATCCCACCCCTCCAAACTGTCGCATAGCAGTCCTGCAAGATCCCTTTTTGTCACAGTGCAATGACAATAGCTATTTTTTTCACATATGATAGTATAGGTTTTCATGCTACTTCCTTTACGCCTCCCACCCACTGCTCGTTCCCCACAATGTCCATATGTCTGTCCTCCATGTCTATTTTTTCATCATTTCACTGCATGTGTTATCATTACCAAGGCTGCTAGATTCCAGATATATGTGTTAGTATACTGTGCTTGTCTTTCTCTTTTTGACTTCACTTTTTATGATAGGTTCTAGATCCAACCACCTCACTAGGACTGATTCTTCTGCATTTCTTTTTACAGCTGTGTAGTATTCCATTGTGTATATGTACCAGACCTTTCCCATCCATTGATGGACATCTAGGCTGCTTCCATGCTTATAGCTACTGTATAGACAGCTGCAATGAACATTGGGGTACAGGTGCCTCTTTCAATTTTGATGTCATCAGGGTATAAGCCTAATAGTGGGATTGCGGGGTCGTATGGTACTTCTATTTTTAGTTTTTTAAGAAATCTCCATATTGTCTTCCATAGCAGCTGTATCAATTTATATTCCCACCAGCAATGCAAGAGGGTTCCCTTTTCTCTGCACCCTCTCCAGTATTTTTTGTCTGTAGATTTTTTGATGATGCCATTCTGACTGGTGTGAGATGATATCTCATTGTAGTTCTGACTTGCATCTCTCCAATAATAAGTGAGGTTGAGCATCATTTCATGTGTTTGTTGGCCATCTGTATGTCCTCTTTGGAGAGGTGTCTGTTAAGGTCTTTTTCCCATTTTTTGATTGGGTTGTTCATTTTTCTGGTGCTGAGTTGTCTGAGTTGCTTGTAGATTTTGGAGATTAAGTCTTTGTCTGTTGTTTCATTTGCTATGATTTTCTCCCATTCTGTGGTCTTGTTCTGTTCAGCTTTTTCATAGTTTCTTTTGCTGTACAAAAGTTTTTAAGTTTTATTAGGTCCTACATGTTCATTTTTGTTTTTAGTTCCATTATTCTAGTAGGTGGGTCATAGAAGGTCTTGCTTTGATTTATTTCCTTGAGTGTTTTGCCTATATTCTCCTCTAAGAGTTTGATGGTTTCTGGTCTTACATTTAGGTCTTTAATCCATTTTGAGTTGATCTTTGTGTATGGTGTCAGGGGATGTTCCAATTTCATTTTTTTGCATGTAGCTGTCCAATTTCCCCAGCACCAATTGTTGAAGAGGCTTCTTTGTCCCATTTTATAGTTTCTCCTCCTTTGTCAAAAATAAGGTACCCATAGGTGTGTGGGTTTATCTCTGGGCTCTCTATCTTGTTCCATTGATCTATATTTCTGTTTTTGTGCCAGTACCATGCTGTCTTGATGATTGTTGCTTTGTAGTAGAGTCTGAAGTTAGGGAGGCTGATCCCTCCAGCTCCATTCTTCTCTCTCAGGATTGGTTAGGCTAGTTGAGGTCTTTTGTGTTTCCATATGAACTGTGTTATTCTTTGGTCTAGTTGTGTGAAGAATGTCATTAGTAGTTTGATAGGGATTGCATTGAATCAGTAGATGATATTTGGTAGTATAGTCATTTTCACAATATTGATTCTTCTGACCCAGGAACATGGAATATCTCTCCATCTGTTTAAGTCTTCTTTGATTTCTTTCATTAGTATCTTGTAATTTTCTGTGTACAGTTCTTTTGTTTCTTTGTGTAGGTTTATTCCTAGATATTTGATTCTTTTGGTTGCAGTGATGAAGGGAATGCATCTTTGATTTCATTTTCTGATTTTTCATTGTTTGTATATTCCAGTGATTTCTGTGTATTGACTTTGTATCCCACGACTGCTGAATTTGTTGATTAGTTCTGGTAGTTTTCTAATTGTGTCTTTGGAGTTTGCTGTGTATAATATGCAATCTGCGAATAGAGAGAATTTTACTTCTTATTTTCCAATCTGGAATCCTTTTATTTGTTTTTCTTCTCTTATTGTTCTTGCTAGAATTGCAAGGACTATGCTGAATAATAGTGGTGAAAGTGGACACCCCTGTCTTATTCCTGATCTTAGAGGGAATGCTTTCAGTTTTTCACCATTGAGAATAATGTTCGCTGTGGGCTTCTCATATATGGCTTTCACTATGTTGAGATAGGTTCCTTCTATGCCCATTTTTTGGGAGAGTTTTTATCATAAATGCATGTTGGATTTTGTCAAAGACTTTTTCTGCATCTGTTGAGATTATGTGGCTTTTGTCTCGCAGTTGTTGATATGGTGTATCACATTGATTGACTTGCAGATATTGATGAATCCTTGCATACCTGGGATGAACCCAACTTGATCATGATGTATGAGTTTTTTGATATGTTGTTGAATTCTGTTTGCTAGGATTTTGTTGAGGATTTTGGCATCTAAATTCATCAGTGAAATTGGCCTGTAATTTTTTTTTTTTTGCGTTGTCTTTGCCTGGCTTTGGTATCAAGGTGATGGCGGCCTCGTAGAATGTGTTTGGAAGGGTTCCTCCCTGTGCAATTTTTTGAAAGAGTTTTAGAAGGACAGGCATTAGCTCTTCTTTAAATGCTTGGTAGAATTCACCTGTGAAGCCATCTGGCCCTGGGCTTTTATTTTTGGGTAGATTTTTATCACAAAGTCGATTTCTGAGCTTGTGGTTGGGTTTTTCATAGCTTCTATTTCTTCCTGGTTGAGTCTTAGGAGATTAATCTTCTCCAAGAAACTGTCCATTTCATCCAGGTTGTCCAGTTTGTTACCATAGAGTTGCTCATAATAGTCTCTTATAATCCTTTGGATTTCTTCATTCTCTGTTGTAATCTCTCCTTTTTTGTTTTTGATTTTGTTGATCTGGTCTTCTCTCTTTTTTTCTTGATGAGTCTGGCTAATGGTTTGTCATTTTTTTTTACCTTTTTGAAGAATCAGTTTCTCATTTTATTTATCTTTACTACTGTTTCTTTCATCTCTTTTTCATTTATTTCTGCTCTCATCTTTAGGATTTCCCTTCTTTTGCTAACTTTGTGGTGTTTTTGTTCTTTTTTCTCCAGTTGTTTTAAGCATAGGGTTCGGTCGTCTGTTTGATATTTTTCTTGTTTCTTAAGGTAGGACTGTAGTGCTATAAACTTCCCTCTTAGTACTGCTTTTGCGGTATCCCATAGGTTTTGCACTGTCATGTGTTCATTGTTGTTTTCTTCTAGGATTTTTAAAATTTCTCCTTTGATTTGCTTGGGAATCAGTTTGTTTTTTAGGTATGTGTTGTTGAGTCTCCATGTGCTTGTGTTTTTAGCATTTTTTTTTTTCCGGTAGTTGATATCTAGACTCATTGCTTTGTGGTTTGAGAAGATGGCTGATATAATTTCAATTTTCTTGAATAGATTGGAGGTTTGATTTGTGGCCCAAGATGCGGTCTATCCTGGAGAATGTTCCATGAGTCCTTGAGAAGAAAGTGTATTCTTCTGCTTTTGGATAGACGGTCCTAAAGATATCCATGAGGTCCATCTCTTGTAGTGTGTCATTTAAGGCTTGTGTTTCTTTACTAATTTTCTGGTTTGGTGATCTGTCTGTTGGTGTGAGAGGAGTGTTAAAGTCTCCTACTATTATTGTGTTATTGTCGATTTCTTCTTTTATGTCTGAAAGTGTTTGTCTTAAGTATTGGGGTGCTCCCGTGTTGGTTGCATAGATATTTGTGATTGTTATGTCTTCCTCTTGGATTGATCCTTTGATCATTATGTAGTGTCCTGCCTTGTGCCTTATAATCTTTATTTTGATTTTGTTGATCTGGTCTTCTCTCTTTTTTTCTTGATGAGTCTGGCTAATGGTTTGTCATTTTTTTTTACCTTTTTGAAGAATCAGTTTCTCATTTTATTTATCTTTACTACTGTTTCTTTCATCTCTTTTTCATTTATTTCTGCTCTCATCTTTAGGATTTCCCTTCTTTTGCTAACTTTGTGGTGTTTTTGTTCTTTTTTCTCCAGTTGTTTTAAGCATAGGGTTCGGTCGTCTGTTTGATATTTTTCTTGTTTCTTAAGGTAGGACTGTAGTGCTATAAACTTCCCTCTTAGTACTGCTTTTGCGGTATCCCATAGGTTTTGCACTGTCATGTGTTCATTGTTGTTTTCTTCTAGGATTTTTAAAATTTCTCCTTTGATTTGCTTGGGAATCAGTTTGTTTTTTAGGTATGTGTTGTTGAGTCTCCATGTGCTTGTGTTTTTAGCATTTTTTTTTTTCCGGTAGTTGATATCTAGACTCATTGCTTTGTGGTTTGAGAAGATGGCTGATATAATTTCAATTTTCTTGAATAGATTGGAGGTTTGATTTGTGGCCCAAGATGCGGTCTATCCTGGAGAATGTTCCATGAGTCCTTGAGAAGAAAGTGTATTCTTCTGCTTTTGGATAGACGGTCCTAAAGATATCCATGAGGTCCATCTCTTGTAGTGTGTCATTTAAGGCTTGTGTTTCTTTACTAATTTTCTGGTTTGGTGATCTGTCTGTTGGTGTGAGAGGAGTGTTAAAGTCTCCTACTATTATTGTGTTATTGTCGATTTCTTCTTTTATGTCTGAAAGTGTTTGTCTTAAGTATTGGGGTGCTCCCGTGTTGGTTGCATAGATATTTGTGATTGTTATGTCTTCCTCTTGGATTGATCCTTTGATCATTATGTAGTGTCCTGCCTTGTGCCTTATAATCTTTATTTTGAGGTCTATTTTGTCTGATATGAGGATGGCTACTCCAGCTTTCTTTTTATTTCCATTTGCATGGGGTATCTTTTTCCATACTCTTACTGTCAGTCTATGAGTGTCTCTAGGTCTGAAATGAGTTTCTTGTAGGCAGCATATGTATGGGTCTTGTTTTTGTATCCATTTAACCAGCCTGTGTCTTTTGGTTGGGGCATTTAGTCCATTTACATTTAAAGTAATTATTGATACAAATGATCCTATTGGCATCTTCTTAGAGGTTATGATGACTTTGTTTTGTAGATCTTCTCCTTCTCTTATGCTTGTTGTCTATATAAGATCCCTTTAATACTTGTTGTAAGGCTCGTTTGGTGTTACTGAATTCTTTTAATTTTTGCTTATCTATAAAGCTTTTGATTTCTCCATAAATTTTGAATGAGATCCTTGCAGGGTAGAGGATTCTTGGTTGCAGATTATTCTCTTTTAGCCGTTTAAATATGTCCTGCCATTCCCTTCTGGCCTGCAGAGTTTCTGTTGAAAGATCAGTTGTTAAACATATGCGCTTTCCCTTGTATGTCACTAGTTGCTTTTCCCTTGCTGCTGTTAGAATTCTGTCTTTGTGTTTCATTTGTGTTAGCTTCATTAATATGTGTCTTGGTGTGTTTCTTCTCGGGTTGATTTTATATGGTACTCTTTGCACTTCTTGGACTTGATTGCCTATTTCTTTTCCCATGTTGAGGAAATTTTCAACTATAATCTCTTCAAAATTTTTCTCATATCCTTTCTTTTTTTCTTCTTCTTCTGGAACCTCTATAATTCGAATATTGGTGCATTTGATATTATCCAGAGGTCTCTGAGGCTATTCTCTGCTCTTTTCATTCTTTGAGCCTGATTCTGTTTTTCAGCAGTTACTTCCACCATTCTATCTTCCAGCTCACTTATCTGGTCTTCTGTCTCAGATACTCTGCTCTTGATGCCTTCTATAGAGGTTTTAAGTTCAGCAGTTGAGTTGTTTGTCTCTGTTTGTTGTTGTTTTTTAAGTTCTTTTATTTCCTTATTCAGTGTTTTAGTTGCTTCTTGCAATTTCTCTAAAATTCTGTTTTCAGTGTTTTGGATCATCATTACTATCATTCTTCTGAATTTGCTGTCAGAAAGTTTCCCTAATTCCACTTCGTTTATTTGGACTTGTGTGTTTTTAGATTGTTCCTTCAGTTGTTGTTTCATTGTTATTATTCATTTTTTAACTGTGTTTGGGGTTTCCTTTTTTCAGACTTTGAGTTACGTCCATGGGTGTTTGTTGTTTGGATGAGGCGTCTTATTCTGGGTGATGCTGGTGGTTGGGTGATGTCAGGACTTGCAAAGAAGTGCTTGCCTTTGTTGGAGTTCTCGTTATTTAATACTCCCTAGTGTTAGGTGTTCTCTGGTATTGTAGGATTTTGGAGTCAGTGCTCCCTCCCTAAAGCCCCTGGGCTTGTTGCCTGACCAGAGAATGAAGATTTCACGGCTGGTTTGTTATGGCATTAAATAATATTAATATATATATATATGGATAAGAAACAGAAGGTATATCTTTGACAAATGGCAATTAAAATATCATGCAAATACTATCTAGCACACTGAATTATACACACAAACACATACAGCCATAACATAACCCAAACATTCCAACAAAAAATACAGTATAATATTTTAGCATGGTGAATAGAGAAAACCAAGAATAATATCCACCAGTTAATAATCAAGCTAACTAGAACACAAATTCGAAAATAATGCCAGAGCAAGGTCCCAGTTCGGGATAAGGGAATGAGGACAAAACAGACTAAGAAATATGGTTGGAAAAGGGAAAAAGAGAAAGGGAGGGTAGAAGAGAAATATGGAATAATACTGCAAAGTTAAATATAGGGAGATAAAGATTTGTATATATTAGAGTTTAGTGCTGTAGGAAAAGAGCATCATAGAAAACAAAGGAATAGTTCTAGAGGAAGTAATAATACATATGAAATATTTAAAAATTAAAACAGAGATAAGTATATAGAAAAATAGAAAAACAAAGCAAAAACAATAAAAACAAACTAAACTCCCACAGAACCATGCTGTAAAATGGAAGAGGTTTTAAGTTCAGCAGTTGAGTTGTTTGTCTCTGTTTGTTGTTGTTTTTTAAGTTCTTTTATTTCCTTATTCAGTGTTTTAGTTGCTTCTTGCAATTTCTCTAAAATTCTGTTTTCAGTGTTTTGGATCATCATTACTATCATTCTTCTGAATTTGCTGTCAGAAAGTTTCCCTAATTCCACTTCGTTTATTTGGACTTGTGTGTTTTTAGATTGTTCCTTCAGTTGTTGTTTCATTGTTATTATTCATTTTTTAACTGTGTTTGGGGTTTCCTTTTTTCAGACTTTGAGTTACGTCCATGGGTGTTTGTTGTTTGGATGAGGCGTCTTATTCTGGGTGATGCTGGTGGTTGGGTGATGTCAGGACTTGCAAAGAAGTGCTTGCCTTTGTTGGAGTTCTCGTTATTTAATACTCCCTAGTGTTAGGTGTTCTCTGGTATTGTAGGATTTTGGAGTCAGTGCTCCCTCCCTAAAGCCCCTGGGCTTGTTGCCTGACCAGAGAATGAAGATTTCACGGCTGGTTTGTTATGGCATTAAATAATATTAATATATATATATATGGATAAGAAACAGAAGGTATATCTTTGACAAATGGCAATTAAAATATCATGCAAATACTATCTAGCACACTGAATTATACACACAAACACATACAGCCATAACATAACCCAAACATTCCAACAAAAAATACAGTATAATATTTTAGCATGGTGAATAGAGAAACCAAGAATAATATCCACCAGTTAATAATCAAGCTAACTAGAACACAAATTCGAAAATAATGCCAGAGCAAGGTCCCAGTTCGGGATAAGGGAATGAGGACAAAACAGACTAAGAAATATGGTTGGAAAAGGGAAAAAGAGAAAGGGAGGGTAGAAGAGAAATATGGAATAATAC
The DNA here is from genome assembly GCA_022376925.1 of Tragulus kanchil. NCBI lineage: Eukaryota > Metazoa > Chordata > Mammalia > Artiodactyla > Tragulidae > Tragulus > Tragulus kanchil. Next base: position 78,507,112 of record JAIOJX010000025.1, read on the forward strand.
TGCAAAGTTAAATATAGGGAGATAAAGATTTGTATATATTAGAGTTTAGTGCTGTAGGAAAAGAGCATCATAGAAAACAAAGGAATAGTTCTAGAGGAAGTAATAATACATATGAAATATTTAAAAATTAAAACAGAGATAAGTATATAGAAAAATAGAAAAACAAAGCAAAAACAATAAAAACAAACAAACCCCCCACAGAACCATAAAAGGCCAATGTGGAACCAGAAGTATATACCAAAATAAAATGTGTGGTTTAAAAGAAAAAAAACATTATGTAAACTTGAATATATTCAGTCTTACTGATAAGATTAGTAGCTTCAATAGAGTTCTATGGGGGAAAGAAACAAAAGCAGGGGCAGGGAGCAGGGCGCTGAGGGAATGAGGAAAACAGAGAAAAAAAGTGAAAGAAAAGAAAAAGAGCAATAAAAAAGAATAATAATAATAATAATAAATCCAGCTCCAGTCAAAACATGAAAATTGTATATGTTTATGTTCTTCTATCTCTTGCTGACTAGAAATTATCAGTCTTTTTCTTGTCTCTGGCAGTGGTTGCATCTCAAGGCCTCTTTTACTGTTTGTTTATTTCTGCCTATTCTTGAACTAAAAGGCCCACCTAGGCAGGCCCTGGTAGTTTCTTAATCATTAATCCAGGTACCTTTGTTGCTAGGTGGAGCTAAGTTCCCTCCCTGTAGTTTGACCTGCAGTCAAACTACAGTAGGGGTAATGGCGCCTCTCTCACAAAGGATTTATTCCCACATGCGCTATGAGAAGCACTTCTGCAGTGTCCCCAACCCTGCTGCAGGCCACCATCGACCCCGAGCTCCGCTGGAGACTTCAGAATAGTCAGAGGCGAGTATGGCTCAGTCTCATGTGGGATCGCTATTCCCCTCTTCCGGATCTCCCTGCGCACAGAGTCTCCAGTCCTACTCGCGGCTCTGTGATCGCATTAATGATAACCTCCTTCAAAGGCAATTGAGTGCCCACTTTCTGTGGACTGCTCATTGGCACTTCTAGTTTAAGGGGATACATGGACCCTCTAAAGCAGGTCTGGTTCAGACCCTTTTGGGGTGTCACTGCTTCTTTCCCAGGTCTTGATTTGAAACAGGCTTTGCGTATTTGGCCCACCCAGCCTCTCTAGGGGGTATGAGGTTTGACTTTTAAAAGCACGATTGCACCCCTCCTACAGCTTCTCCTTTGCTCTTCGGTGTGGGGTATCTTTTTTTGTGATCGGATCCAACCTGCTTCTGTCGATGGTTTTTCAGGAACTTTTCATATGAAATATTTAAAAATTAAAACAGAGATAAGTATATAGAAAAATAGAAAAACAAAGCAAAAACAATAAAAACAAACAAACCCCCCACAGAACCATAAAAGGCCAATGTGGAACCAGAAGTATATACCAAAATAAAATGTGTGGTTTAAAAGAAAAAAAACATTATGTAAACTTGAATATATTCAGTCTTACTGATAAGATTAGTAGCTTCAATAGAGTTCTATGGGGGAAAGAAACAAAAGCAGGGGCAGGGAGCAGGGCGCTGAGGGAATGAGGAAAACAGAGAAAAAAAGTGAAAGAAAAGAAAAAGAGCAATAAAAAAGAATAATAATAATAATAATAAATCCAGCTCCAGTCAAAACATGAAAATTGTATATGTTTATGTTCTTCTATCTCTTGCTGACTAGAAATTATCAGTTTTTTTCTTGTCTCTGGCAGTGGTTGCATCTCAAGGCCTCTTTTACTGTTTGTTTATTTCTGCCTATTCTTGAACTAAAAGGCCCACCTAGGCAGGCCCTGGTAGTTTCTTAATCATTAATCCAGGTACCTTTGTTGCTAGGTGGAGCTAAGTTCCCTCCCTGTAGTTTGACCTGCAGTCAAACTACAGTAGGGGTAATGGCGCCTCTCTCACAAAGGATTTATTCCCACATGCGCTATGAGAAGCACTTCTGCAGTGTCCCCAACCCTGCTGCAGGCCACCATCGACCCCGAGCTCCGCTGGAGACTTCAGAATAGTCAGAGGCGAGTATGGCTCAGTCTCATGTGGGATCGCTATTCCCCTCTTCCGGATCTCCCTGCGCACAGAGTCTCCAGTCCTACTCGCGGCTCTGTGATCGCATTAATGATAACCTCCTTCAAAGGCAATTGAGTGCCCACTTTCTGTGGACTGCTCATTGGCACTTCTAGTTTAAGGGGATACATGGACCCTCTAAAGCAGGTCTGGTTCAGACCCTTTTGGGGTGTCACTGCTTCTTTCCCAGGTCTTGATTTGAAACAGGCTTTGCGTATTTGGCCCACCCAGCCTCTCTAGGGGGTATGAGGTTTGACTTTTAAAAGCACGATTGCACCCCTCCTACAGCTTCTCCTTTGCTCTTCGGTGTGGGGTATCTTTTTTTGTGATCGGATCCAACCTGCTTCTGTCGATGGTTTTTCAGGAACTTGCTGCAGTTCAGTTGATTTTGCAGGAGAGATGAGTATACGTCCTTCTACGCTGCCATCTTAGCTCCACCCCCTCTGTCTGTGTCATTCTTTGAAGAGTGAGGACATTTACTTAAATGACATCTAGAGGTTTTCCAACACTAATAGCCAAGACATCTGAAAGCAGTGAGACTGGAGTTTGAAATCATCAGTCCAGACCTTTCCAACAGAAAAATCCTTTGGACTACAGCTCTGGCCTAGAAATTTGTGTTTGTCTGATGAAATCTGGAATAAGCCATGTGTGGCAAAGGCTGGACTCATGGGAGGTTCTTGTAGGCAGTCTTTATCAGAGGAGAAATTTTCCATATGCACACTCTCCTGGTGGAGGTAGGGGGATAAAGAAGTAATCAAGAAAATTAACTTGGGAGTTTGTTTGTATGGAGAGTGTAGACTCTTGAAGATTTTAGTTTTTTTTCCCCCTGACTATTGATAAAGAAACAGAGGCATTCTCTTGGAAGAAAATTAGATTGCAAAATGGTTAATCCTCCTCAAATGGAAATCTGGTAAAGAATTTATGAGTTGAGCCTGAAATATACACAGCAGAGCCAAGTGACTCAATCAATTTAGAAAAGATCACACTTTAATTAAATTGGTAGAGAGGAAAGTGGCAAAAATGTTATCCTGCTTTTCAAAGATACATGGATACAAAAAAACTACTTTTGTAATTAACATAAGTGGATCTCCCTGCGCACAGAGTCTCCAGTCCTACTCGCGGCTCTGTGATCGCATTAATGATAACCTCCTTCAAAGGCAATTGAGTGCCCACTTTCTGTGGACTGCTCATTGGCACTTCTAGTTTAAGGGATACATGGACCCTCTAAAGCAGGTCTGGTTCAGACCCTTTTGGGGTGTCACTGCTTCTTTCCCAGGTCTTGATTTGAAACAGGCTTTGCGTATTTGGCCCACCCAGCCTCTCTAGGGGGTATGAGGTTTGACTTTTAAAAGCACGATTGCACCCCTCCTACAGCTTCTCCTTTGCTCTTCGGTGTGGGGTATCTTTTTTTGTGATCGGATCCAACCTGCTTCTGTCGATGGTTTTTCAGGAACTTGCTGCAGTTCAGTTGATTTTGCAGGAGAGATGAGTATACGTCCTTCTACGCTGCCATCTTAGCTCCACCCCCTCTGTCTGTGTCATTCTTTGAAGAGTGAGGACATTTACTTAAATGACATCTAGAGGTTTTCCAACACTAATAGCCAAGACATCTGAAAGCAGTGAGACTGGAGTTTGAAATCATCAGTCCAGACCTTTCCAACAGAAAAATCCTTTGGACTACAGCTCTGGCCTAGAAATTTGTGTTTGTCTGATGAAATCTGGAATAAGCCATGTGTGGCAAAGGCTGGACTCATGGGAGGTTCTTGTAGGCAGTCTTTATCAGAGGAGAAATTTTCCATATGCACACTCTCCTGGTGGAGGTAGGGGGATAAAGAAGTAATCAAGAAAATTAACTTGGGAGTTTGTTTGTATGGAGAGTGTAGACTCTTGAAGATTTTAGTTTTTTTTCCCCCTGACTATTGATAAAGAAACAGAGGCATTCTCTTGGAAGAAAATTAGATTGCAAAATGGTTAATCCTCCTCAAATGGAAATCTGGTAAAGAATTTATGAGTTGAGCCTGAAATATACACAGCAGAGCCAAGTGACTCAATCAATTTAGAAAAGATCACACTTTAATTAAATTGGTAGAGAGGAAAGTGGCAAAAATGTTATCCTGCTTTTCAAAGATACATGGAACTACTATGAATATGATAGGTAAGTAACATTATTTGCTTTTTAATCCTGCAGTCAAGATGTGCACTACAAACATAAGTGTATTCCTTTTTCTTATCATCACCTTTTTGTCCCTTTCCTTGGTAGTTCTCAAAATGCAAGCATCATTTCTTAAATTGAGTAAATTATATGCAAAGAAGGGTGGCTTTAAAAAATGAAGTGTGGATGCTAAGAGAATTTAATGTTTTGTTCACATCTACCTTCATATTAAACAAACAAATGATTGCCATGGCTAGGTGGAACTGTGCCTTGGGTAAGAGCACCTTTGTGTAATTGAGAATTATATACTGGGACCATTTTCCCTGAACCCACATATTAAGAATTTGTAATTGTACATAATCTATTTCATCGGACCTAAGGAAAAAAGTGGATGATCTGATAGGTTGTTATAATCTTTGTGAGTGTTTCAAGTTTTTTAAAAAAGATACTTGATTGAGCTCCCTAAATTTCAGTCTTCTGAGAGTTTTAAATTACTGGACTTTGGTACATGCAGAATCAGAAACCCTAACACCTAGAACTTTTAGCAGCTTAATAAAAAAGAAGCAATGGAAAGAACATGGGTTTCAAATTTAAACAAAACTAGGTTCAAATTCTGTGCCAGTCATAAATAGTATAATTTCAATTTGAGCACTTAACCTTCTGAATCCTGGTTGCCTCATCAGTAGAATGAGTGGTAGTGGTAGCCAGCCCAAAGTCTGGGTTTTATGGCTTCAATATAATCATAGATGAGAAATCCTACGCACATAGAAAACCTTAATTAGTGATATCTATTATAATAAACAAACACATTCAGAATATTTTGGACCCAGCATCTGAATGGAGGGGAGGGGAAAGGGAAGTGGACAAATAGGTCTTGACTCTCAGGCATTATAATAAGTAGCAATTGTATAGATTTCTAATCCTAAAAGAAATGCTAAGAAGTAGTCATCTTATTTTTCTCTGAATATCATGGGCATACTTCAGTTCATATTGTCATATATAAAAGGGTACACATTATGTCGAAATAACCATTGATTACTTTTTAAGCCATGATAATTTGGCATCATGTGATCTGGCGCAGAAGTATGGCCAAGGTCCTCTTGTCTGAGGCACAGATGGGTTAGTAGAGGTCTACTCTCAAATACGAGTCATTTGCTCCCTTTTAGTGGAGCTGCTTCTAGTCAGAGAGCTTAATTTTACTGTGAGGCTTATAAACAGAGGAAGAGAAAATTCCTTATGAAATTGGTCCTTAGTCTCAGACTTTGAGCAGTATCTGAAATTCATAATAATAGATTTTGTTTTGCCACTGAACTTCTAAACACCAACACTAATGAATCTGATATCCAACCTCAGCCTCAACAGGACAGAAATCTAGTGGCTTGAGAGTATTACAGAATGTGGCCTTGCTGTGTTTCTCTCCCTTTGAAGCAGGTTCTCTGGTATTGAGAGAGCTGCGTTTAGGACAAAGCCTTTCCTTCTTCTTCCTTTGACTCATTTGTGGTTCTCACTTAAGTTTTAAATGTCTGTGCTTTCAGGCTATTGAAGAGTTGCCATTTATAATATATTTACTAGAAGAGTTATGAAAAACAAGCCATTAGTCAGCTACTTTGATATGGTTCTCTTAATCAAAGATTTATTGAAACAGTTTAGAAATAGTCAGACAAATGTTCTTTCTACCTAGGAGATGGAGGCATAAGCAGTGCTCTGTGGAAGATTTATGCTGAATTGCTGTATGCCATCTTGCATTTGATTAACTTTTATCAACCGGAACAAAAAACCCTTTCCCAATGCATCATTTATATGAACTTTATAAATGAACCATCTTTCTGTTGCCAGCATAATTCACCATGATGCAGCCATTTAAAAAGTCTCTAAGGGATAAGCAATTAACATAGGAGATGTTTGTGTGAAATTTTTGCAACAACTTTATTTTGAAAAACCTGAGGGTACCACTCTGTATTCTCAAACTATAAAAGATTGGTACCAAGTTTTAAGTGTTTCCAAAAATAGGGAGGAAAAGTAAATGGTCCCACCCCAATGCATCTAGTATAATGTAATTTTTCTAATCCTAAAAGAAATGCTAAGAAGTAGTCATCTTATTTCTCTGAATATCATGGGCATACTTCAGTTCATATTGTCATATATAAAAGGGTACACATTATGTCGAAATAACCATTGATTACTTTTTAAGCCATGATAATTTGGCATCATGTGATCTGGCGCAGAAGTATGGCCAAGGTCCTCTTGTCTGAGGCACAGATGGGTTAGTAGAGGTCTACTCTCAAATACGAGTCATTTGCTCCCTTTTAGTGGAGCTGCTTCTAGTCAGAGAGCTTAATTTTACTGTGAGGCTTATAAACAGAGGAAGAGAAAATTCCTTATGAAATTGGTCCTTAGTCTCAGACTTTGAGCAGTATCTGAAATTCATAATAATAGATTTTGTTTTGCCACTGAACTTCTAAACACCAACACTAATGAATCTGATATCCAACCTCAGCCTCAACAGGACAGAAATCTAGTGGCTTGAGAGTATTACAGAATGTGGCCTTGCTGTGTTTCTCTCCCTTTGAAGCAGGTTCTCTGGTATTGAGAGAGCTGCGTTTAGGACAAAGCCTTTCCTTCTTCTTCCTTTGACTCATTTGTGGTTCTCACTTAAGTTTTAAATGTCTGTGCTTTCAGGCTATTGAAGAGTTGCCATTTATAATATATTTACTAGAAGAGTTATGAAAAACAAGCCATTAGTCAGCTACTTTGATATGGTTCTCTTAATCAAAGATTTATTGAAACAGTTTAGAAATAGTCAGACAAATGTTCTTTCTACCTAGGAGATGGAGGCATAAGCAGTGCTCTGTGGAAGATTTATGCTGAATTGCTGTATGCCATCTTGCATTTGATTAACTTTTATCAACCGGAACAAAAAACCCTTTCCCAATGCATCATTTATATGAACTTTATAAATGAACCATCTTTCTGTTGCCAGCATAATTCACCATGATGCAGCCATTTAAAAAGTCTCTAAGGGATAAGCAATTAACATAGGAGATGTTTGTGTGAAATTTTTGCAACAACTTTATTTTGAAAAACCTGAGGGTACCACTCTGTATTCTCAAACTATAAAAGATTGGTACCAAGTTTTAAGTGTTTCCAAAAATAGGGAGGAAAAGTAAATGGTCCCACCCCACAACCTTCTTGATGCCACAAATTGGTTTTGATTAGAGTAACCAAGTCAAAGACTTACTAACACTTAGCTTATGAGATGTGAAGTGAGTCCCCTGGGATTCAGAAGACAGTAAACAAGCCTGCTTTATTATTTGTACAGATTATATTTCCTCAACCTATTATTTCAAGCCAATATGACAGTGGCATTTATAAACCTGAATGACGAAACTTAGGTACATTGTTCTGAGTGTTCAATCATGGCACTCAGAATTGATTTTTACTTCCACTGAGAAGGATGCTCTTTAATAAATTAAAAGGTCCTTTCTGATGAATGTAAAAAAAATGTTAGGTCCCTTCAGAATAAAAATACATATCGACTCTTGGTGTCATTTTGCTTTATTAGTGATAGCTTAATGAAAAATTACTGACGGAGATATTTCTTTTGTAATAAAAAATGTAAAAGGAGAATTAAGGTGAAAAACTTTTGAAAAATATTCAAAGTAGAGATAGTTTCCCAAACAGTTTTGACTGTCCCCACATGATTGATTGGTATCTTCAATCTCCTTGACATTTCTGTGACCACAAATTCTTTTCAAATTTGTGTGTAAAAGAAACTTTGGTGAAATGTTTTTGCCTCTTGCTCCTGCAAATCAACTGTCTGGTTTTCCTCTTCTCAGTTCAGTGCCGCAAGAGGCAGCCTGTTTTGGACTCCTTTGCCTTGGGTTTGGCCGGTAAGAAACATTGACAGGATTCTAGATTGAGAGGGGAAATAAGTTGAATATGTATTCTCCTGATCTCTCCCTGACAGGAAGTGGCTGTGTTCCTCCACATCCATAGATCACATCCATAGATGCTGTTGTGTGGCTTTTCTTCTGTGACTATAGCATTTGCTGCAGAACTTTGGTGGGGTGTGTGTGTGTGTGTGTGTGTGTGTGTGCGCGCGCACTTTTTTGTGTGTAGCCTCATAGCCCTAGGGGTGCAATGGATTTCCACAATTGCAGTCACCACATCCTGTTAGTTTTCTTAACCGTGTCTTGTTGAGTCCTTAAGTTGTGTTTGATTCTTTGTGATCCTGTGGATTGCAACATGCCAGAAGTGCCTGTCCTTAACTATCTCCTGGGGTTTACTCAAACTCATGTCCATTGAGTCAGTGATGCTATTCAACCATCTCAACTTCTGTCACCCCCTTCTCCTTCTGCCCTCAAACTTTCCCAGCATCAGGGTCTTTTCCAGTGAGTCAGCTCTTTGCATCAGGTGGCCAAAGTATTGGAGCTTCAGCATCAGTCCTTCCAATGAACATTCAGGGGTGATTTTCTTTAAGATTGACTGGTTTAATCTCCTTGGACTCCAAAGGACTCTCAAGAGTTTTTTCCAGCATCAGTTCTTTGATGCTCAGTCTTCTTATGGTCCAGTTCTCACATCCCTACATGACTATTGGTAAAACCATAGCTTTGACTGTTCAGACCTTTGTCTGCAGGGTGGTACCTCTGCTTTTAATATGCTGTCTAGGTTTGTTCAAACTTTTCTTCCAAGGAGTAAATGAATGCATACAAATCTTCTTTCATGGTCCTTAATGAAAAATTACTGACGGAGATATTTCTTTTGTAATAAAAAATGTAAAAGGAGAATTAAGGTGAAAAACTTTTGAAAAATATTCAAAGTAGAGATAGTTTCCCAAACAGTTTTGACTGTCCCCACATGATTGATTGGTATCTTCAATCTCCTTGACATTTCTGTGACCACAAATTCTTTTCAAATTTGTGTGTAAAAGAAACTTTGGTGAAATGTTTTTGCCTCTTGCTCCTGCAAATCAACTGTCTGGTTTTCCTCTTCTCAGTTCAGTGCCGCAAGAGGCAGCCTGTTTTGGACTCCTTTGCCTTGGGTTTGGCCGGTAAGAAACATTGACAGGATTCTAGATTGAGAGGGGAAATAAGTTGAATATGTATTCTCCTGATCTCTCCCTGACAGGAAGTGGCTGTGTTCCTCCACATCCATAGATCACATCCATAGATGCTGTTGTGTGGCTTTTCTTCTGTGACTATAGCATTTGCTGCAGAACTTTGGTGGGGTGTGTGTGTGTGTGTGTGTGTGTGTGTGTGTGTGCGCGCGCACTTTTTTGTGTGTAGCCTCATAGCCCTAGGGGTGCAATGGATTTCCACAATTGCAGTCACCACATCCTGTTAGTTTTCTTAACCGTGTCTTGTTGAGTCCTTAAGTTGTGTTTGATTCTTTGTGATCCTGTGGATTGCAACATGCCAGAAGTGCCTGTCCTTAACTATCTCCTGGGGTTTACTCAAACTCATGTCCATTGAGTCAGTGATGCTATTCAACCATCTCAACTTCTGTCACCCCCTTCTCCTTCTGCCCTCAAACTTTCCCAGCATCAGGGTCTTTTCCAGTGAGTCAGCTCTTTGCATCAGGTGGCCAAAGTATTGGAGCTTCAGCATCAGTCCTTCCAATGAACATTCAGGGGTGATTTTCTTTAAGATTGACTGGTTTAATCTCCTTGGACTCCAAAGGACTCTCAAGAGTTTTTTCCAGCATCAGTTCTTTGATGCTCAGTCTTCTTTATGGTCCAGTTCTCACATCCCTACATGACTATTGGTAAAACCATAGCTTTGACTGTTCAGACCTTTGTCTGCAGGGTGGTACCTCTGCTTTTAATATGCTGTCTAGGTTTGTTCAAACTTTTCTTCCAAGGAGTAAATGTCTTTTAATTTCATGGCTGCAATCATCATCCACAGTGATTTTGGAGCCCCCCAAAATAAAATCTGTCACTGTTTCCATTGTTTGCCCATCTATTTGCCATGAAGTGATGGGACCAGATGCCATGATCTTCGTTTTTTGAAGGTTGAGTTTTAGGTCAATCTTTTCACTCTCCTCTTTCACCTTCATCAAGAAGTTCTTTAGTTCCTCTTTACTTTCTGCCATAAGCATGATATCATCTATATATCTGAGGTTGTTCATATTTCTCCCAGCAATCTTTTTTTTTCAATTTTGGCCTCTTTTATTGTTTTTTTGTTTATTTATTTTCATCCAACTTTATTCTTTGGCCTGTGCAGGCCTCCCATTGCAGTGGCCTCTCTTGTTAGAGAGTACTGGCTCTGGGCTCATGTGCTCCAGAGTGCTGGCTCATAATTAGATATACTGGTCCAGCCATTCCACAGCACATAGGATCTTCCCGGGCCAGGGACCGAACTGGTGCCCCTTGTGCTGCAAGGTGGACTCTTTATTCACTGGACCACCAGGGAAGTTTGCAGGGACCTCTCCCACCAATCTTAATTCCACCAGATTCATCCAGCCTAGCATTTTGCTTGATGTATTCTATATATAAGTTAAATTATATAATAAGTAAATAAAATAAGATGTAACCTTGTCTGTATGGAACATGTAGGGTTGAAGTGAAGTGTCAATTGCTTAGTCAGGTCTGACTCTTTGCAACCCCAAGTACTGTAGCTCATCACCCATTCTGTCCATGTAGTTCTCCAAACAAGAACTTGTCTACATCTCTGTAAATATCCTCCTATTAGACTCTCTGTAATCAAACTCTTTAGTTCTGTCTGCTTCCTCTTGGGACCCTGACATATGTACTTGGCATCTTACCCACATAGACCTGCAGCCCAGTGGTACATAGCATAAATGTAATTAAGGGTGAAAAGAGTGTTTCTGTAGAGTGAGAAATCACTCACAATGGAAATTAATACCAAAATTCTCTCCCAGCTCTATCAATAATAGCTATGTTACTTTGATTACTTAAAACATGGAATTAGACTAGTTAGTTGTTCAATTTTTAGTTATCCACATTTGAATAGAAATGTTACAAAATGGATCTTTTAAATTTTACTTCATGGAAAGCTGGGATTATTATACCCTTTACAATGCTTAGTTTGAACCTTAATTTCATGAACACTAAACACTTCATGAAGAATATTATTATTCAGAGCATTCACATTTGCTGACCTGTTCTATATCATGCCTGTATGTTGTTACTTAAGAGTCTGCAATCTATAAAAAAAGTAAAACCTTAGTCTCTCACTTGCTTAACCCTTTTGGACTTGTAGATAAGAAGTTTGATCCAGAAAAGTGGAATTAAATTATATTTCTTTACAACTGAAAATATGTGTACAGAAAAGATGGCAAGGATAGACTAATAGGGACTTTATTATTTATTTACTTTATTCTAATAATAGAAAAATAATAATCTTTAGCTTGATACAATGTATTAAAGAGCAGGTTTTTGGTTTTTTTTTTTTTACCACTTCTATTGGTCTTTCATTTATCCATTTTCATCTATCTTTGTTCTTTGGCCTCTGTGGGCCTCCCATTGCAGTGGCCTTTCTCATCACAGGGCACTGGTTCTGGGCACATGTGCTCCAGAGCTCCAGCTTGGTAGTTGGACACATCAGTCCAAAACATTGGCTCCACGGCACGTGGGATCTTCCCAGGCCAGGGATCAAACTGGCACCCCTTGCACTGCAAGGCGGTGTCCTTACCACTGGACCACCAGGGAAGCCCTAAAGAGTAATTTTATAAGGACTGAGCATCAGCAACAAAGGAGAGGGATTCCTGAGTGACAAGAAACAAGTGGAGTGAGCACTGTGGTTTCTGCACCCAACTGATTTGATTGACTTTTGGGATCACAGCACAAGGAGGGGACTCAGGCAGAGTCACCAATCCCCCTAAGGTGAGGAGATAGAACTAGAAACCAGGGAGGCCCAAAATACCTAGAATTTGCAGGAATATCAGAGGAAAAAAAGAGGTACTCAGAAACATAACTCTGGAGATTTGTCGTAGTAGTGGGATAAAATTAAAATTTTGTAAATTTGCTATATCGCATAGATACTAGTGAACTTTGTTTTGGGATGCTGTTAAGTTACTTGGAAATAGCCTTATCATGTCAAATCTTGCATTTAAGCTTTTAAGCTGTGTTAGGCAATGCTCTTAAGACAGACTCTGAAGGATAAAACTAGCTGATACATTTGTAACTTAACTGCATCCCAGAATGAAGCTCAAGAATATCTTTGGGAATACAAATATAACAGCCTCCCAAAAAGGTAAAATTCATAATGTTTGATATCTGATAAAAATTTTCCAGATACACAAAGAAGCAAGCAAACGAAACTCATAAAGTAGAAAAGAATTACTCAGTAGTAATAGACCTAGTAACGACACAGTTGATGGAATTAGTAGAAAAAAATTAACTGTTATTACAACTATATTATGTAAGTTCAAGAAGCTAGGAAAAAGATTAAATCTGTTGAATAACGAAATGTAAGGTATAAAACATTTCCAAGTCAAGTATTAGAGATGAAAACTTCAAATAGATAAAACTATGGCTGCATTGAAAAATATAGTTGAGTCTTGTTATTTTTGGTAGGTAGAATCTGTAAAGTTGTTATGAACACTAAATTCATGAATACTGAACAATTGTTCCTATGGGAACTAGATTCCTGTGGGCCTCTGGTCATAAAATTTTCATCAGCAATTACTGTATCAGTTTACTTTATATGTGTTTCTGTTTAAAGACACCCTGCCTGCCTGCAAAGTTGCTTTAGTCATGTCCGACTCTGTGCAACCCTATGTGCTGTAGCCTGCCAGGCTCCTCTGCTCATGGGATTCTCCAGGGAAGAATACTGACTGGAGTGGCTTTCTAGTCCCTCTTCTAGGGGATTTTCCTGACCCAGGGATCGAATCCATGTCTCTTATGTGTCCTGCATTGGGAAGCCCCTTAAAGATACCCTATTTAATATCAACTGTTGATCCATTGACATTTGAATTCAAGGCCAATGGCACCATGTCTCATGTCTGAACAAAATTTATTTAGCATATATTTTCTATGTAAGTCATGTGACAATGTTTTTGTGCTTAGACATGCTGGACAACAATTCAGTATTATGCTTTGGGTTCATTGTGAGTATTGAAATTACCAACAATAAGTGCAAAAAATTGTAAAAACTAACACACTAAATATATTGACAAAAGGGTATGTTTACACTGTGAGAGTGGAAACAAGAATGTGGAGTGTTTTCTTTTTTTTTTTTTTTTGCTGGTCTGCTCATGTCCATGTGTGTATTGATTTTGAGGTTACAAGTAAATGTTAGTAAGTAGGTGAGTTTTCAAATAGAAAATCTACTAATAATGAGGATTGACTGTACCCTGATGGCAATAATGGTAGATTAGGTATTTCTGTAAATTAAGGATTAGTTATTTAAGAAGCAGAGACATACTTTGCCATCGAAGATCTGTATGGTCAGAGCTATGGTTATGCCAACAGTCATGTACAGATGTGAGAGCTGGACAGCAAAAAAAAGCTAAATGCCAAAGAATTGATGCTTTCAAATTGTGATGCTGGAAAAGACTCTTGAGAGTCCTTTGTGCTGTAAGGAGATTAAACTAGTCAACTCTAAAATAAATCAACCATGAATATTATTGGAAAGACTAATATTGAAGCTGAAGCTTCAATACTTTGGCCACCTGATGTGAAGAGCTGACTCATTGGAAACACCCTGATGCTGGGAAAGATTGAGGGCAGGAGTGGAAGAGAGTGACACAGGATGAGATGGTTAGATGGCACCATTGACTCAATGGACATGAGTTTAAGCAAACACTGGGAGATAGTGAAGGAAAGACAAGCCTAGCATGCAGCAGATCTTGGGTTTGTAGAGAGGTGGGCACAGCTTAGTGTTGAACAACAACAAAAAGCATTACAGAAGAAAAGATTAGTGAGCTTGAAGAAATAGAAACCATCCAAAATAAAGCACTAAAAAAAAATTAAGTGGGGCTTCCCTGGTGGTCCAGTGGATAAAGAGTCCACCTTCCACTGCAAGGGGCACTGGTTCAATCCCTGGCCTTGGAAGATCCCACATGCCGTGGAGTGGCTGGATGGGTGTGTCCAATTACAAGCCAATGCTCTGGAGTGCCTGCACCCTGAGTCAGTGCTCCTCATCAAGGGAGGCTGCTGCAATGGGAGGCCCACATAGGCCAAAGAATAAAGATGGATGAAAATTGATAAATAAAAAAATGGTAAAAGAGGCCAAAATTTAAGAAAAAAAGTGAACAGCTTCAAGAGGAAGAATATACATGCAACTGCAATTCCCAATGTCAGGGAGAAGAAAAAATATTTGAGAAGATAATGGCTGCAGGTATCCATATTTGATGAAAACTACAAGCATACTAGTACATGAAACTAAAAAATCTAAAACAACAAACCTCACATACTCACCCCCCCCCCAAAAAAAATCCCCAAACAAGAAGTCCCCACACATCATAATCAAATTGCTCAAAACTAATATTAATGACAAATCTTAAAAGCAGTTGGAGCAGTAGGGGATGGGATTAAACTATTAATGTGTAGAGGATACAGTAGAAACATCAAACCTTGGGTGGGAAATGGGAGGCACATGGTGAGGGAGGAGAGATGCTATACTGTCATTTAGGTGGGAGACCTGGGTTTGATCCCTGGGTTGGGAAGATTCCCTGGAGAAGGGAATGGCAACCAACTCCAGTAATCTTGTCAAGGGAATTCCATGGGCAAAGGAGCCTGTCAAGGTACAGTCCATGGGGTCGCAAAGAGTTGGACATGATAGCAAAACAAGCATCATAACTCATTTCTCATCAGAAACAGTTCGAATCAGAAAACAATGGAGTAATGTCTTTGAAGTAATGAAAGAAAGGAACTATTAACTTTGAATTCTGTATCCAAGGGAAATCCCTCTTAAAAATTACCTTGAAATTAAAGCATTTTAGATATAAAAATGCTGGCTGAATTCATTGTGTTAATAGCAAAGTAGATTCCTGAGAAAATGACATAACTAGTGATAAAGAAGCTCATTTCATAACGACAAAGGGATCACTTTATAAAGAAAGCCTAACAATCTTATGTGTTTATGCACCTAATAAACATTTTAAAGTCCATTAAATATAATATGGTAGAATTGTAAATAGAAATAATAGACATATACCAGTGATAATCAGAGATTTCTCTATCCCTGTCCAAATAATTGAAAGACTAGAGATAAAATCAGAAAGGACATAGGGAACATGAACAACACCGTCAACCTACTTAACCTAATTGACAGCTATAGAACACTCCTGTTAACAGTGACAAAATATGCATTCATTTTCAAGTGTATAGGGGATATTAACCAAGATAGATCATATCTGAGCCATAAAATATGTCTCAGTGAAAATTGATAAAAAAATGGTAAAAGAGGCCAAAATTTAAGAAAAAAAGTGAACAGCTTCAAGAGGAAGAATATACATGCAACTGCAATTCCCAATGTCAGGGAGAAGAAAAAATATTTGAGAAGATAATGGCTGCAGGTATCCATATTTGATGAAAACTACAAGCATACTAGTACATGAAACTAAAAAATCTAAAACAACAAACCTCACATACTCACCCCCCCCCCAAAAAAAATCCCCAAACAAGAAGTCCCCACACATCATAATCAAATTGCTCAAAACTAATATTAATGACAAATCTTAAAAGCAGTTGGAGCAGTAGGGGATGGGATTAAACTATTAATGTGTAGAGGATACAGTAGAAACATCAAACCTTGGGTGGGAAATGGGAGGCACATGGTGAGGGAGGAGAGATGCTATACTGTCATTTAGGTGGGAGACCTGGGTTTGATCCCTGGGTTGGGAAGATTCCCTGGAGAAGGGAATGGCAACCAACTCCAGTAATCTTGTCAAGGGAATTCCATGGGCAAAGGAGCCTGTCAAGGTACAGTCCATGGGGTCGCAAAGAGTTGGACATGATAGCAAAACAAGCATCATAACTCATTTCTCATCAGAAACAGTTCGAATCAGAAAACAATGGAGTAATGTCTTTGAAGTAATGAAAGAAAGGAACTATTAACTTTGAATTCTGTATCCAAGGGAAATCCCTCTTAAAAATTACCTTGAAATTAAAGCATTTTAGATATAAAAATGCTGGCTGAATTCATTGTGTTAATAGCAAAGTAGATTCCTGAGAAAATGACATAACTAGTGATAAAGAAGCTCATTTCATAACGACAAAGGGATCACTTTATAAAGAAAGCCTAACAATCTTATGTGTTTATGCACCTAATAAACATTTTAAAGTCCATTAAATATAATATGGTAGAATTGTAAATAGAAATAATAGACATATACCAGTGATAATCAGAGATTTCTCTATCCCTGTCCAAATAATTGAAAGACTAGAGATAAAATCAGAAAGGACATAGGGAACATGAACAACACCGTCAACCTACTTAACCTAATTGACAGCTATAGAACACTCCTGTTAACAGTGACAAAATATGCATTCATTTTCAAGTGTATAGGGGATATTAACCAAGATAGATCATATCTGAGCCATAAAATATGTCTCAGAAAATTTTCATGGCCATGTGTTTTGGTGTTCCCTTTTCCTGAACATCTACAGTCCAATAGGACTTCTCTTCTCAAAACCCACAGAAAAGAATTTGCCTGCAAATAAATATGAACAGGCTTCCCTGGTGGCTCAGTGGTAAAGAGTGTGTCTAACAATGCAGGAAATGCAGGTTCGATCCTTGGGTCAGGAGCATCCCCTGGGAAGAAAATGGCTACCCGTTTCAGAATTTTTACCTGGGCAATACCATGGACATAGGAGCCTGATGGGGTACAATCCATGGGGTCGCAAAAGAGTTGGACATGACTTAGCAACTAAACAACAACAACAGATAAACATGAACATAACAGCTGCATTGCCAGGTTGCTACCTTTGCCCAGTGCAACTAGGCCCTGCCCTATTTTGCCGAGATAACAGATTCAAGTCATTGACATTTCTTAAACTAGCAAAGAAGTTTTCTTATTGGAGGTAAGATTTCCATTCTTTCTGCCTATGGGAAAAATGCAGCCACACTTCCAGATATTGACACCTGCTGGTCAAGAGCATTAACATCCAAAAATGGAACATCAAGCAGAGGCCTCCACTGGAAAGAATAATCAGAACTCATGGCAATTTTTGGACTCAAACCTTCATCAGTGAAAAATTTTAGGCATTTACTCATAACATATGTATACTTATATGTTGTGTACAAGTACTAGGTTATACTACAAAATATATTAAAACGCATTTCTAATATAAAGACATTAAATGTTAATTTTAAAATAATTTTATTAATGATGCCAAAAGCAATATTTTGAAAGCAATGTGAATGAATATCCTTCACTATGAAAAAAAAAAATCTCAGTTTAACCCATTGTGATACATGAAAGTGGCTATTTGCTTTAGTTTATTTGAAATTTGTTGAAATTAATTTTTATTTTAATAACTATTCAAATTACTTTCATAGCTAAAAAAGTTACTGGAGAAAAACCCATAAATGCAAAAGGCAGGGATGCATATTGGGTGTGCTTACTAAATCAGTAGCTTCCTCTCAAAATGTTTTTTGTGTTTTTGCAAAGCTTTGTTGTTTCAAAAAGTTCTTGCAGTAAATTTCTGTCTCCCAGATGTAAATCAGTTGTCCTTGCAAGTTAATTGCAAACAGTGTTTCATTTAAATTTTTTTAACAAACGGATTTGAAATCTTTCAAAATTTCATTTGGAAGTTTCTGTTAACATTAAAAAAAATGTAGATGAGTTTTTTATGTGGCTCTTGTTTTCAGCAAAGAAATAATGAGGAAAATCATTTCAACTATCCATTTCAAATGTTCTCTTCATAGCTCAGCTTTCATAAAACAGTTATTTTTACATTCATTGTTAAGGTGTCACCTTTCCCTATAAAGGACAGTTTATACAGGTTTGTTTTAGATTATCTGCATTGTCTCACAAAAGGAAAACAAACTTGGAACACATTGCCAGGTTGCTACCTTTGCCCAGTGCAACTAGGCCCTGCCCTATTTTGCCGAGATAACAGATTCAAGTCATTGACATTTCTTAAACTAGCAAAGAAGTTTTCTTATTGGAGGTAAGATTTCCATTCTTTCTGCCTATGGGAAAAATGCAGCCACACTTCCAGATATTGACACCTGCTGGTCAAGAGCATTAACATCCAAAAATGGAACATCAAGCAGAGGCCTCCACTGGAAAGAATAATCAGAACTCATGGCAATTTTTGGACTCAAACCTTCATCAGTGAAAAATTTTAGGCATTTACTCATAACATATGTATACTTATATGTTGTGTACAAGTACTAGGTTATACTACAAAATATATTAAAACGCATTTCTAATATAAAGACATTAAATGTTAATTTTAAAATAATTTTATTAATGATGCCAAAAGCAATATTTTGAAAGCAATGTGAATGAATATCCTTCACTATGAAAAAAAAAAATCTCAGTTTAACCCATTGTGATACATGAAAGTGGCTATTTGCTTTAGTTTATTTGAAATTTGTTGAAATTAATTTTTATTTTAATAACTATTCAAATTACTTTCATAGCTAAAAAAGTTACTGGAGAAAAACCCATAAATGCAAAAGGCAGGGATGCATATTGGGTGTGCTTACTAAATCAGTAGCTTCCTCTCAAAATGTTTTTTGTGTTTTTGCAAAGCTTTGTTGTTTCAAAAAGTTCTTGCAGTAAATTTCTGTCTCCCAGATGTAAATCAGTTGTCCTTGCAAGTTAATTGCAAACAGTGTTTCATTTAAATTTTTTTAACAAACGGATTTGAAATCTTTCAAAATTTCATTTGGAAGTTTCTGTTAACATTAAAAAAAATGTAGATGAGTTTTTTATGTGGCTCTTGTTTTCAGCAAAGAAATAATGAGGAAAATCATTTCAACTATCCATTTCAAATGTTCTCTTCATAGCTCAGCTTTCATAAAACAGTTATTTTTACATTCATTGTTAAGGTGTCACCTTTCCCTATAAAGGACAGTTTATACAGGTTTGTTTTAGATTATCTGCATTGTCTCACAAAAGGAAAACAAACTTGGAACACTTTTTTACCTTCTTAGAGGCAGACAAAAGATCTGTAAGTTATATTGAACATCTGCAGCTCTGTGTGCTTCGTTACATGATATAAAGCAAACCTCTCTGTGAAACAAAGGATTTTTGTAGTAATTACACATCTCGTTACCTCTGTTGTAAAGATACTATTTTATTTAAAGGTGTCATTGAAAAAGAAAACGCTTAATGTGATGAATGTGACTGTGGCATACTGTACATTTCTGACTTTATTTCTTTATTGCATTGGCTTTCCCATGAATAATGTGGTGACTGAATTACAGATAGAAGTTAACTATTTCTGTGACCTTCCAGAATTCTTTTTAGAATCCCAAAGTGGCCGCTTTTTCAAGGATTAGTTTATATAGTACTTTTTGTCTCATAAATTATGAGGAGAGAAAAATAAATCACTATTGAGAAAATATCTTCTACAGCACATCTGTCCTTTAATGGCTCACAAATTGTAGTCTTATGTGTATTTTGTCATTGGTAAAGAATCTAGCAAATACCATAAGCTGAGAATAGTAGAAACATCAGTAGTTTGACCCAACTGTGTAACAACTGTTTAACTGGTTCTAATACTTGTTCTTTTTTTTTTTTTTCCCTAAATCTTTGTGTTTCTCTGTATCTTCAAGTATCATTTGTCAACAGTGGAATGAATGTTGATTTATCATTATATTGATTTATTTGTATTGTCTTGGTCATTCTGCCACAGCAGAATATGGAGGTTTTCATGCTTTGATAAACATGAAACCCAAAAAAGATTGTACTTAAAATTTGTCATTATGACTCATGGATGTTTATCAATTACTAACTTGAGTATTGCATTGCTAAACAATTGTGGAGATATGTTTCATGTCAGGGAAGTTTATAATATTAGAATCTTCCTCACTCTGCTGTTCCTTTGCAAAAATCTTTTTAAAACACTCCTCTACTGTGTGAAGGTTTTATTGTTGTTTAGTTGTGTCCAACTGTTTGCGACTCTATGAACCAGGCTCGTTGTCCATGGGAATTTCCCAAGCAAGAATACTGGAGTGGAGGCTTCCCTGGTAGCTCAGTGGTAAAGAATTCACCTGCCAGTTGCAGGAGATACAGGTTCGATTTCTGATGGGGAAGATCCCACATGCTGTGGAGAAACTAATTCCGTGCACCACGACTATTGAGCCTGTGCCCTGGGACCTGAGACCCGCAGCTCCTGAGCCTATGTGCCGCAGCTCCAGAGGTTTGCACTCCCTAGGCCTGTGCTCCACCACCAGAGCCACAGCAGTGAGAAACTGGTGCCCTGCAACGAAGAGTATCCCCTGCTCATGGATGCTAGAAGAAAGCCAGAGCCACAATGAAGACCCAGCACAGCCAAAAAAAAAAAAAAGAATACTGCAGTGGATTCATGTATCCTTTTCCAGGGGGTCGTCCCAGATCAGGGATAGAACCCACGTCTCTTTCCCAGCAGGCAGATTCTTTACCACTGAGCCACCAGTGAAGTCTCTGTGAGAGTTACATGAGGCAAGAGCTGTCGATACTCTTGTCGGAGGAGAGATCACGGTCAAGCCCATGCCCTCACACTGCTGCTCTTCCAGATGTCCTCTGGGCAGAGTGAGGGGAGCTGTGCCATCAATAATATATGCACAACACATTATTTTAGAAATAAATATCTCCCCTTTTATGAAATTTTGTTTCAATCCACCTGCTTTCATGAAACAGCCACATTAGTACATGCTTTTGTTCACTGAAGGAAACCCAGAGAGAATTTTCAGTTTTTAAAAAAGAGGCAAAAAGTAAAAATAGCACTCATCGTTGGTTTTGCAGGAGTTGTTAGAGAGGCACAGCACAACCCAAGCAGTGAGAATGGTACCCACCAAGCTCCTTCCCCAGGAAGCACACTCAGCATCTCTGCATCAAGCTGCCATAACTAGGAACTATGTGAGCATCTGTGCTTTATCTTGAATAATTTTGTGCATCCCATAGCAAGATGGGTCCTTACTTGATTTATAACAACTGGACTCGCATAGGTTTCCTAATATCTGTTTTCAGATATTGAGGAAAATGTGTTTAAATAGAAGTCCTAATGTTTTCTTTCTGCACATCAAGCGTCACTTTGTGTACCACATCGGCTTCACATGCATCACATTTGAGACCATTTTTACAGAGCAATCTGTGTGTAAGACCAAAGTAAAGAGCCAGGATTCCTGACTTTTAAAATGATTGATTGCACCTTAAATGTTAAAGCACAGAGAAATGTTGCACTCTGATAAGTAAGAAAAATGTTGAGATAATGAAGAGCAATTTTGTGTAACTATAGTAAAGATAAAACCTTCTGAAGAGGTTTGCACTCCCTAGGCCTGTGCTCCACCACCAGAGCCACAGCAGTGAGAAACTGGTGCCCTGCAACGAAGAGTATCCCCTGCTCATGGATGCTAGAAGAAAGCCAGAGCCACAATGAAGACCCAGCACAGCCAAAAAAAAAAAAAAGAATACTGCAGTGGATTCATGTATCCTTTTCCAGGGGGTCGTCCCAGATCAGGGATAGAACCCACGTCTCTTTCCCAGCAGGCAGATTCTTTACCACTGAGCCACCAGTGAAGTCTCTGTGAGAGTTACATGAGGCAAGAGCTGTCGATACTCTTGTCGGAGGAGAGATCACGGTCAAGCCCATGCCCTCACACTGCTGCTCTTCCAGATGTCCTCTGGGCAGAGTGAGGGGAGCTGTGCCATCAATAATATATGCACAACACATTATTTTAGAAATAAATATCTCCCCTTTTATGAAATTTTGTTTCAATCCACCTGCTTTCATGAAACAGCCACATTAGTACATGCTTTTGTTCACTGAAGGAAACCCAGAGAGAATTTTCAGTTTTTAAAAAAGAGGCAAAAAGTAAAAATAGCACTCATCGTTGGTTTTGCAGGAGTTGTTAGAGAGGCACAGCACAACCCAAGCAGTGAGAATGGTACCCACCAAGCTCCTTCCCCAGGAAGCACACTCAGCATCTCTGCATCAAGCTGCCATAACTAGGAACTATGTGAGCATCTGTGCTTTATCTTGAATAATTTTGTGCATCCCATAGCAAGATGGGTCCTTACTTGATTTATAACAACTGGACTCGCATAGGTTTCCTAATATCTGTTTTCAGATATTGAGGAAAATGTGTTTAAATAGAAGTCCTAATGTTTTCTTTCTGCACATCAAGCGTCACTTTGTGTACCACATCGGCTTCACATGCATCACATTTGAGACCATTTTTACAGAGCAATCTGTGTGTAAGACCAAAGTAAAGAGCCAGGATTCCTGACTTTTAAAATGATTGATTGCACCTTAAATGTTAAAGCACAGAGAAATGTTGCACTCTGATAAGTAAGAAAAATGTTGAGATAATGAAGAGCAATTTTGTGTAACTATAGTAAACAATTGATTATAAAACCTTCTAGAAGCTACTTTATTTTTCACTTACTTTCATTCATTAATTTCTGAGATAATGGAGTTGAAACTTTAGAGAAAGAATTTAGGAAAAGTTGGGAAAATTCATAAGCTGTTTATGTATTACCTGTATGAAGAAAAATTATTTATTTAAATAATATTTGCATACCAATAATAAGTAATACTATGAATCTAATAAAGAATGAAATAATAACAAAATGGGTTGGGAGGAGGAACAGTGTCCTGTCTTACTCCTACTGAAAAGTTGAGGTCTTTGAAGAATTTGATCAAATCCATAATTTAGCTTCCTCTCACTGACTGCAGCTTGTGCTTCTTGTAGTTGATACAAGTTTAAAATAATGAACATATACAAAATATATCATGAAATGTAAGACTCTGCATAGGAAGGTATACCTCATGTGTTTCAACTACTTGTCACTGAATCAGAGTTTGATTTGATTAGTATTAAGTGGTACTTGTTTCAAAAGCCAGCATGATGGTGTGCCTTAATTCCTATGTAATGAACATTTGGATCCAATAACCCAAGGCAGGTACAGATCATCATTTTCTGTTAGGAGGTTACCTTGAGAACTAGGACAGTGTGATGGCACAGAGACCAAAACTTCATTCTTTTAACATCATTGCATTCTCAACTCTAAGTAAACATGCCTTGGAAAGAGGAGGTTTTTTTTTTTTTTTTTGGTGGTGTTCTTAAGGAGACAGTTTTGTCTGAAATACTGTGACAAATTCATTTTCTCTTCTTTTATCAGACTTTTCCAATACAGTGTTGATGCTTGCAGTGCAATTTCCTCTGTATACATCACTATCCATTCTGTTCTTTACTAGGCTTACTGTTTCACCACCCTACATCTAAATATGGTTTTTTGTTTTTAATTCTGTTTGAAAGTTGGTAGGTGATTCAATTTTCTGATCTAAAAAGTCCATTTTTCAATCATTTTTATCAATCTAAAAAGTCCATCATTGTTTATCTTCTGTCTTCTCTGTTTCTCTAGAATGTTGGATGTATGTTGAAACTTTTTTTCTATTCTTCTTGCCTATATTTTATACAGTATTTTTTTTATGTGGACCATTTAAAAAGTATTTATTGAGCTAGTAATAGTATTGCTTCTGTTTTTTGACCACAAGGCATGTGAGATCTTAGTTCCCCTAACAGGGATCGAACCCACACCGTTGCATTGGAAGGCAAAATCAACTATTGGACCCCCAGGAAAGTCCCAATTCTCTTTGTCTATTAACTTCTTTTTAATATTTTCTATTTCTTTACCATAGTCTGTGCTACATTCAGAATAATTTCTACTAGCCTATATTCTACTTCACTAGTTCTTACTGTATCTATAAGGTATTTAGCCTAAATTTGAATTGTTCTTCTAAATTGTTATTTCCATATTTTTGTTTCAAGAATTTTCTTTCAGTTCTACTTAACTAAACTCTTGTCTTTTGTTTTCTATATTATCTTATTCTTATCACAGATCTCTGTTATTGTTATTATCTATCTGACCACTTTGCATGCATGCATGGGTGCAAAGTCGCTTCATTTGTGTTTGACTCTGTGTGACCCCATGGACTGTAGCCCACCAGGCTCCTCTGTCCAAGGGATTCTTCAGGCAAGAATACTGGAGTAGGTTGCCATGTCTTCCTCCAGACGATCTTCCTTACCAGGGATCAAACCCACATTTCCTGAGTCTCCTGCATTGCAGTCAGATTCTTTACTGCTCAGCCACTGGGGACACGCAGTTGACCACTTTAAACATACTTATTTTAAGATCTTTTCCTTGTTTTTCTAATTTTTCTTGTTCCTATGCTACGATTCTCCAGTGTGTTGCATCTATGATTATGATTTGTGGCACTTTGTTTCTTCACTTTTTTTGTTGGGAAAGTTCAGCTTGTGAATTTGTTATTTAATAAATCATTCCCATGGAAGACTTGGATGCCTTCAAATATGAAAATAGTGAAGTGGGATCAAGTGAAGATACTTCTGGGTGTCTTCATAGGTGGGATTGTTTTAGGTTAATTGTACTCTAGGAGTTTGAATGTTAATTTCTCAAATTGGAATTTATGTTGAACCTTTCTTTCTATTCTTCTTGCCTATATTTTATACAGTATTTTTTTTATGTGGACCATTTAAAAAGTATTTATTGAGCTAGTAATAGTATTGCTTCTGTTTTTTGACCACAAGGCATGTGAGATCTTAGTTCCCCTAACAGGGATCGAACCCACACCGTTGCATTGGAAGGCAAAATCAACTATTGGACCCCCAGGAAAGTCCCAATTCTCTTTGTCTATTAACTTCTTTTTAATATTTTCTATTTCTTTACCATAGTCTGTGCTACATTCAGAATAATTTCTACTAGCCTATATTCTACTTCACTAGTTCTTACTGTATCTATAAGGTATTTAGCCTAAATTTGAATTGTTCTTCTAAATTGTTATTTCCATATTTTTGTTTCAAGAATTTTCTTTCAGTTCTACTTAACTAAACTCTTGTCTTTTGTTTTCTATATTATCTTATTCTTATCACAGATCTCTGTTATTGTTATTATCTATCTGACCACTTTGCATGCATGCATGGGTGCAAAGTCGCTTCATTTGTGTTTGACTCTGTGTGACCCCATGGACTGTAGCCCACCAGGCTCCTCTGTCCAAGGGATTCTTCAGGCAAGAATACTGGAGTAGGTTGCCATGTCTTCCTCCAGACGATCTTCCTTACCAGGGATCAAACCCACATTTCCTGAGTCTCCTGCATTGCAGTCAGATTCTTTACTGCTCAGCCACTGGGGACACGCAGTTGACCACTTTAAACATACTTATTTTAAGATCTTTTCCTTGTTTTTCTAATTTTTCTTGTTCCTATGCTACGATTCTCCAGTGTGTTGCATCTATGATTATGATTTGTGGCACTTTGTTTCTTCACTTTTTTTGTTGGGAAAGTTCAGCTTGTGAATTTGTTATTTAATAAATCATTCCCATGGAAGACTTGGATGCCTTCAAATATGAAAATAGTGAAGTGGGATCAAGTGAAGATACTTCTGGGTGTCTTCATAGGTGGGATTGTTTTACGGTTAATTGTACTCTAGGAGTTTTGCCATTACTGAATTCGTTTTGTGTTAATTTCTCAAATTGGAATTTCTTAGCTTTACACATTGAAGAATTGGGTTTCATATTTCTCTGTTAACTTTTCTGATACATTGTCTGTAGTAGTTGGCCTCTATGCCTATCCTTTAGCCATATATGTGGCTCTCATACCCACAAGAGAAAAGGAGGAAAGTACTACTTACATGTTCCTAAACTTTTGAGTTCTTTATTTCTAGCATTAAAAGTTTTTTTTTTTTAAAAAATTGAACATAACTGTATTCTAAAATGTTTAATTATAATTTATCTATAATTTATCTAGCATTTTTAAGTAATTTGAGTGAAAAAATCCTGTATTAATGCAAGTCCTTTATTATATTATTTTGTATTTGTATTTTAAAAGTTGTTGGAGGAAGGAAGCCTTAAAAATCGGTGGGAATACTTTGTATAGGGTTAAACATAGAGGGATTCTTAGGTAACTGGATACAAACATTAAATGAAATTCTCCTTCAGTCTTTCTGTCATAGACAACAAGTGACAATAAAATTTTTGAGAATAATCACTGGTAGATGAGCCTCAGCCACTCGGTGACTTTGACCCATTTCTTTTCCCCCTCTGACCCATTTTTGAACACGTTTTCTCACTTTTGTTTTATTCTTGTTTATTTAGTTAGTTGTTGTGCATGCTGGGAAAATATACAAATGAAATATTCTCTTGTAAGTTGATGTGTTGGTGAATGGCAGGATTAAAGTAGCTGAAATGTACTAAAAATTAGCGTAAGAGTCTGACCTGCAAAGTTCTAAGGCGTGCATGCTTTTCTGGGTCATCCAGATTTCTGACTCAAGACTGAAGCATCTTCCTCTGCTGCTGGGAATGTTACTGATACCTCTGAATTGTTTGATAGCTCTCTCTGGGAACAGCCCCACTGCACAGACTCACTTTGTTGTTGTTGTTGTTCAGTTGCTAAGTCGTGTCCAACTCTGTGACTCCATGGACTGCAGTGGGCCAGGCTCTTCTGTCCTCCACTATCTCCTGGAGTTTGCTCAAATTCATGTCTACTGAGTCAATGATGCCTTCTGGGTGTCTTCATAGGTGGGATTGTTTTACGGTTAATTGTACTCTAGGAGTTTTGCCATTACTGAATTCGTTTTGTGTTAATTTCTCAAATTGGAATTTCTTAGCTTTACACATTGAAGAATTGGGTTTCATATTTCTCTGTTAACTTTTCTGATACATTGTCTGTAGTAGTTGGCCTCTATGCCTATCCTTTAGCCATATATGTGGCTCTCATACCCACAAGAGAAAAGGAGGAAAGTACTACTTACATGTTCCTAAACTTTTGAGTTCTTTATTTCTAGCATTAAAATTTTTTTTTTTTAAAAATTGAACATAACTGTATTCTAAAATGTTTAATTATAATTTATCTATAATTTATCTAGCATTTTTAAGTAATTTGAGTGAAAAAATCCTGTATTAATGCAAGTCCTTTATTATATTATTTTGTATTTGTATTTTAAAAGTTGTTGGAGGAAGGAAGCCTTAAAATCGGTGGGAATACTTTGTATAGGGTTAAACATAGAGGATTCTTAGGTAACTGGATACAAACATTAAATGAAATTCTCCTTCAGTCTTTCTGTCATAGACAACAAGTGACAATAAAATTTTTGAGAATAATCACTGGTAGATGAGCCTCAGCCACTCGGTGACTTTGACCCATTTCTTTTCCCCCTCTGACCCATTTTTGAACACGTTTTCTCACTTTTGTTTTATTCTTGTTTATTTAGTTAGTTGTTGTGCATGCTGGGAAAATATACAAATGAAATATTCTCTTGTAAGTTGATGTGTTGGTGAATGGCAGGATTAAAGTAGCTGAAATGTACTAAAAATTAGCGTAAGAGTCTGACCTGCAAAGTTCTAAGGCGTGCATGCTTTTCTGGGTCATCCAGATTTCTGACTCAAGACTGAAGCATCTTCCTCTGCTGCTGGGAATGTTACTGATACCTCTGAATTGTTTGATAGCTCTCTCTGGGAACAGCCCCACTGCACAGACTCACTTTGTTGTTGTTGTTGTTCAGTTGCTAAGTCGTGTCCAACTCTGTGACTCCATGGACTGCAGTGGGCCAGGCTCTTCTGTCCTCCACTATCTCCTGGAGTTTGCTCAAATTCATGTCTACTGAGTCAATGATGCCTTCCAACCATTTTATCCTTTGTCCTCTCCTTTCCTTCCTGCCCTCAATCTTTCCCTGCATTCAGGTCTTTTCCAATGAGTCTGATCGTCACATCAGGTTTCTGAGGTAGTGCACATCCAGTGTCTTGTCAATGTGCCAGTTCAAAATCTTATTGTCTGAAGTCTTGGTGTGACTGTGTCAATGGCCAACTCTCCTGAGCTTCTTTCCTGTGTACTGATCATGGTGATCCTAAGAGCACTGCCCAGTAGCCTTCCTGGGCCCTAACCTCTACTTTGTAATCTGCCTCAGGGGGGACCTGACCTGTGGGAATGAGGGCCACTACCTGTCTTTGAGTCCTAAGTAGTAAAGTGAAAAGAACACTGAACTTGGATTTTGTTTTAAGACCCTAAGTTTAAATTTCAGTTTTGCCATGAACTGGTGACGTGATCTTGGGCAATTTATTTCACACCATCCTGCAGAGACATTCTATCACATTTACGGTGAAGGGGACTGTTAGGCTTCGTGGGAAAAGGAAAGGCTAGTCAGAGGATCAGAAACACTGGAGGGTGAAAGAGCAACGTATTTCCCCCGTGGTTGACATTGACATTCTGATGATTCCTTTGTATTGGCATTAAAACAAGATTATATATTTAGTAAAGGCTAGGAACTTATCCTCTCTGTCTCTTTGTTCTATTTAGGATTTAGCAGAGTGGCTTGAAAAACTGCTCAATAAATGTTTTTTATAAAGTAATGAATTATGTGTCTCCCTACAGAAGTCAAAGAATTCCTTAGGACACAGAAACCAGCATAATCCACTTTTATTTTCTTCCCTCAGAATCTAAACCCTTGAACTTGTTCTGGGAAAGAAAATATGAATACATTTTGTTAATAGTTTATATAGTACATGACTGCATGGTAAATGATACTGTTAGAAAATGTGTTAATAGAAAAGTATTTGAGAAATATAACTCAATTGTGCTTCAGAACATTTCCTTGATAGGAAACATATCATAGGAAACATTTCCTTGATAGGAAACCTTTACCACTTTAAGATGACAACAGAGACATTGAAAATAAGAGTCTGAAAGCTTAGCCCCACTGCTTATTGTCTTCTTATAGCTTAGAATTTCCCATCTCCATCACCTCTTCTTCAAATAACCCATTCTCAGTAAATCTATGATATCTTATAATATCTGATTTTGTGTCTGTGTCTATAGGTATGTGTAGGTGGCCATCATTCTTGAACAAACATACTATTTTTTTTAATATCTTCTTTTCTTCTTAAATGGAATATAGATGTGATTTTTGTTGGTTTGCTCCTTGTGCTTGGAGAAGAAACATAATAGATTGATGAGAACTTGAAGACCTGAGTTTCATTACCTCTTACTTCAATCGAAAAAGAGGATGTTTAATCCCTACAGTCTTACTGCCTTTATCTGTATAAAAGGGGTAGTGCTTCACAGAACTGTGATAAAAATGAAATGAGTTTGTGCATGTGAACCACTTAGTCGATGACTTTTGTGATTATATGCTCATCTTTAAATTCCACAGAGCCGGATGATTTAGAGTCAATGGCAACGTTTATAGAATGAGGCATTCTTCTTTCAGAGAAGTGTCTTTGGTTCCACTGACAATCACAAAATTATTTTTTCAGACATTTTCCTCTAGCACTTATCTTTGCATCTGCCCTTCACAATCTTCAGCCACCACTCCCAAATTATAGTCTTTAACCTCAGCCTCAATGCCATTATAATTCTTGTGCTGTAATTACCCAGCCTTTGATTGGTGGAAGGATCTTCTCTCCGCTTTAGTGCTCATGTCTACTCCCTGATGTTTCTAGACTGGCTCTAAGCAAGTTTAATAAAACAAAGTTCAATAGAAGTAGTGACCATCCATTTATAGCTCAGTATGTCCTAACCACATGATTTTATTCATTATTTCTCAATAATTTTATGATATAGGTTTTGAAAATTCAATTTTACTTATAAAACTGTGGTTCAGTGAGTTTGAGTTTGGTGCCCAGTGTCACATAAACTGTTCAGATCAAAATCAGCTAGACAGCTGATTTCTTCTCATTTGTGGCCACCTTCTTTCGGATGATGTATACAATGCTGAATACTCTGTGCCTCTTTGTCCTTATTTTTAGATGAATATAAAGGGCCAACAACCCTATATTTATAGGCTATGGTGAAAGTTAATCTCGATGGAAACCTCTTATAGAAAATGTTGTAGAAGCTCTTCAGCCTAGAATCTGTTAATGCAAAGAGAGGAGACAAATGGTTTTTAAACGTTCATTTTACATATTTGGTAATACTGCATATAGTTAGTAACAGATTTGAGAAATGTGTTAACTCTTCTGTTCATAATTGACATCTAATTGCCAGCACTTTGATAGAAAAAGGCAGGTAAATAGTTGCTGGCTAATTTGTTGACTCTTAAAAGAGGTGATTGCATAATAGGCTCATGTAACCTCAAAAAAATGGCAAGTTCCTTGTCAAACACAGTAGGCTCACTTTACCTTCAGGAAGAATGGAACTGAATGTGCTCAGTTAAATTGATACCGTGCACAGAGAGCCTGGCAATTTTCTTTGTTTGAAAAGAGAGAAACCTTGCTCAGTACTATGAAGCAAGTGCAATGCAACGTGAAACAGAATGCTGTCATTTCAATTGCTGTTTATGAGCTCTGTGTTTTCAATAGCCAAATAAACTCTGAGTCTTACTTTCCCAACTAGATTTTCATTAAAGCCATTACACACTATTTTTACTGTATTTTCCTAAGCCACATGAGGCTTTTGTTTACCTGTGTGAACACAAAGAAGAACAGAAGGAGAAATTGGCATTCTCGTGTTGTAAAGTCTTTAACCTCAGCCTCAATGCCATTATAATTCTTGTGCTGTAATTACCCAGCCTTTGATTGGTGGAAGGATCTTCTCTCCGCTTTAGTGCTCATGTCTACTCCCTGATGTTTCTAGACTGGCTCTAAGCAAGTTTAATAAAACAAAGTTCAATAGAAGTAGTGACCATCCATTTATAGCTCAGTATGTCCTAACCACATGATTTTATTCATTATTTCTCAATAATTTTATGATATAGGTTTTGAAAATTCAATTTTACTTATAAAACTGTGGTTCAGTGAGTTTGAGTTTGGTGCCCAGTGTCACATAAACTGTTCAGATCAAAATCAGCTAGACAGCTGATTTCTTCTCATTTGTGGCCACCTTCTTTCGGATGATGTATACAATGCTGAATACTCTGTGCCTCTTTGTCCTTATTTTTAGATGAATATAAAGGGCCAACAACCCTATATTTATAGGCTATGGTGAAAGTTAATCTCGATGGAAACCTCTTATAGAAAATGTTGTAGAAGCTCTTCAGCCTAGAATCTGTTAATGCAAAGAGAGGAGACAAATGGTTTTTAAACGTTCATTTTACATATTTGGTAATACTGCATATAGTTAGTAACAGATTTGAGAAATGTGTTAACTCTTCTGTTCATAATTGACATCTAATTGCCAGCACTTTGATAGAAAAAGGCAGGTAAATAGTTGCTGGCTAATTTGTTGACTCTTAAAAGAGGTGATTGCATAATAGGCTCATGTAACCTCAAAAATGGCAAGTTCCTTGTCAAACACAGTAGGCTCACTTTACCTTCAGGAAGAATGGAACTGAATGTGCTCAGTTAAATTGATACCGTGCACAGAGAGCCTGGCAATTTTCTTTGTTTGAAAAGAGAGAAACCTTGCTCAGTACTATGAAGCAAGTGCAATGCAACGTGAAACAGAATGCTGTCATTTCAATTGCTGTTTATGAGCTCTGTGTTTTCAATAGCCAAATAAACTCTGAGTCTTACTTTCCCAACTAGATTTTCATTAAAGCCATTACACACTATTTTTACTGTATTTTCCTAAGCCACATGAGGCTTTTGTTTACCTGTGTGGAACACAAAGAAGAACAGAAGGAGAAATTGGCATTTCTGAGAGGCACAGTGTTGTTCCATCCCAGTCCCAAGGCTGGTTTGGTTAGGGGATCAGCCAAATCATGAGAGGCTAGGATTAGGATGCGCTATACTATCCGAGGCAGCCTGCCAAAAAGAGAATCAGAATTTAGACCAAAATCTCTTAGGCAGAGCTGAGAAACTAATCCCAGTGAGACCAATTAGAGACATCAGGTTTAAATTGCCAGAGGTGGGATCAGACACAGACGATGGAGCCAAGAGTTGAGGGTCAAATGGGGATGCCCTGAGATTAAGGATAGGTCAGAAACATAAGGTCTAAGGCAATTTTCAAGAATGCCCTTGGAACATTCATAAATATCTACATGCCTCAGTCTGTGTCTAGCATATGAGATGTCAGTTGGAGTGACAGGAAATCAGAATGCATGTATTGTTCATTATCCTCTAGAATAGCTGTGTACAAGCAACTGCTTGTAAGCTGTGTCTGAAAGAACATGTGGCTTGCAGTGTCGTCTTTCTTTTAGAATCCTCCTGGCACAACATAGCAACTCATCCTCCCTACCCCCCCCACCCCAGCAAGATCCTACTGCATAGTGTTAGATATGGTATGGTTCCTCAAAAACACCCCCCAGTGGACTCAAATACATCTTCAGGTTAAGTAAAACCCGTTGAAATAGGTTTAGCACAAAAGGTACATGTATTTAGAATATATAACTTACTGCCACATACAGTGTTTGCATGTTTAACCTTCAAGATTAATTTCTAATGGTAAGTCACTGGAGAGAGTCTGGAAGATCATTAACGTTGTCAAACACAGTAGGCTCACTTTACCTTCAGGAAGAATGGAACTGAATGTGCTCAAAACTCAGATGGCAATTTTCTTTGTTTGAAAAGAGAGAAACCTTGCTCAGTACTATGAAGCAAGTGCAATGCAACGTGAAACAGAATGCTGTCATTTCAATTGCTGTTTATGAGCTCTGTGTTTTCAATAGCCAAATAAACTCTGAGTCTTACTTTCCCAACTAGATTTTCATTAAAGCCATTACACACTATTTTTACTGTATTTTCCTAAGCCACATGAGGCTTTTGTTTACCTGTGTGGAACACAAAGAAGAACAGAAGGAGAAATTGGCATTTCTGAGAGGCACAGTGTTGTTCCATCCCAGTCCCAAGGCTGGTTTGGTTAGGGGATCAGCCAAATCATGAGAGGCTAGGATTAGGATGCGCTATACTATCCGAGGCAGCCTGCCAAAAAGAGAATCAGAATTTAGACCAAAATCTCTTAGGCAGAGCTGAGAAACTAATCCCAGTGAGACCAATTAGAGACATCAGGTTTAAATTGCCAGAGGTGGGATCAGACACAGACGATGGAGCCAAGAGTTGAGGGTCAAATGGGGATGCCCTGAGATTAAGGATAGGTCAGAAACATAAGGTCTAAGGCAATTTTCAAGAATGCCCTTGGAACATTCATAAATATCTACATGCCTCAGTCTGTGTCTAGCATATGAGATGTCAGTTGGAGTGACAGGAAATCAGAATGCATGTATTGTTCATTATCCTCTAGAATAGCTGTGTACAAGCAACTGCTTGTAAGCTGTGTCTGAAAGAACATGTGGCTTGCAGTGTCGTCTTTCTTTTAGAATCCTCCTGGCACAACATAGCAACTCATCCTCCCTACCCCCCCCACCCCAGCAAGATCCTACTGCATAGTGTTAGATATGGTATGGTTCCTCAAAAACACCCCCCAGTGGACTCAAATACATCTTCAGGTTAAGTAAAACCCGTTGAAATAGGTTTAGCACAAAAGGTACATGTATTTAGAATATATAACTTAAAGGCATCATACTGCCACATACAGTGTTTGCATGTTTAACCTTCGAAGATTAATTTCTAATGGTAAGTCACTGGAGAGAGTCTGGAAGTATTAGCTGATTGCAGCACACCTTCTAAGTTCCTAATTTCCATCCTGTACTGGTATTGTAGTTGTTAGGAAGACTAACAATCAAGTGAGTTTTGTCCTGTCAATCTACCACACATTTGTTCTCTAATATATTGTCAAGGTTGATAATTTAATGTGGAAAGCAGTTTTGGAGAGAGAAGGTATTGATAAGACAAATCATGAATGTAAAACAAAGATCACTTGAACTCTGAGAGATGGTGAAGGGCAGGGAAGACTGACTTGCCACAGTCCATGGAGTTGCAAAGAGTCGGACACAGCTTAGCGACGGAATAGCAACAACAGAAAGTAAACTCTGAGCAGCCACTCTTTGAAGAGAAGCAGGCTGAAGGGTAGTTTTTGAACTTCACAATACTCTAAATTTGTGAAGGAACAGTTAATTGTTGCAACTTATTTTATTCTGTATCTGTGGCCATTAATTATTAATAATGTTTCCTTGAACACTTTTTTTTTTTTTTAAACGCCTTTCTATTCATCTGTAAGCACTGACTCATCCTTACAGAAACTAAAAAAAAATCACCAAGGTAACTCTTTAGAGATGACTGTAGGTGGCCTGGATTTTCTCTTTTATCCTATTTGGATTTCTTCAATTCTTTTCCATGGACAAACATTACCATTACAACAAGAAGTTGTAGCATTTTTAGCAACATGGATGGACTTGGAGGGAATTATTCTAAGTGAAATGTCAGAGAATGAAAATACTGTGTATCATTTATATGTGGAATCCAATAAGTATAACTCTTTAGAGATCTGAGCGATTAAAGAACATGTGGCTTGCAGTGTCGTCTTTCTTTTAGAATCCTCCTGGCACAACATAGCAACTCATCCTCCCTACCCCCCCCCCCCCCGCAAGATCCTACTGCATAGTGTTAGATATGGTATGGTTCCTCAAAAACACCCCCCAGTGGACTCAAATACATCTTCAGGTTAAGTAAAACCCGTTGAAATAGGTTTAGCACAAAAGGTACATGTATTTAGAATATATAACTTAAAGGCATCATACTGCCACATACAGTGTTTGCATGTTTAACCTTCGAAGATTAATTTCTAATGGTAAGTCACTGGAGAGAGTCTGGAAGTATTAGCTGATTGCAGCACACCTTCTAAGTTCCTAATTTCCATCCTGTACTGGTATTGTAGTTGTTAGGAAGACTAACAATCAAGTGAGTTTTGTCCTGTCAATCTACCACACATTTGTTCTCTAATATATTGTCAAGGTTGATAATTTAATGTGGAAAGCAGTTTTGGAGAGAGAAGGTATTGATAAGACAAATCATGAATGTAAAACAAAGATCACTTGAACTCTGAGAGATGGTGAAGGGCAGGAAGACTGACTTGCCACAGTCCATGGAGTTGCAAAGAGTCGGACACAGCTTAGCGACGGAATAGCAACAACAGAAAGTAAACTCTGAGCAGCCACTCTTTGAAGAGAAGCAGGCTGAAGGGTAGTTTTTGAACTTCACAATACTCTAAATTTGTGAAGGAACAGTTAATTGTTGCAACTTATTTTATTCTGTATCTGTGGCCATTAATTATTAATAATGTTTCCTTGAACACTTTTTTTTTTTTTTAAACGCCTTTCTATTCATCTGTAAGCACTGACTCATCCTTACAGAAACTAAAAAAAAATCACCAAGGTAACTCTTTAGAG
Source organism: Tragulus kanchil (assembly GCA_022376925.1). Classification (NCBI taxonomy): domain Eukaryota; kingdom Metazoa; phylum Chordata; class Mammalia; order Artiodactyla; family Tragulidae; genus Tragulus; species Tragulus kanchil. The sequence goes on from JAIOJX010000025.1 coordinate 78,542,626, forward strand.
ATGACTGTAGGTGGCCTGGATTTTCTCTTTTATCCTATTTGGATTTCTTCAATTCTTTTCCATGGACAAACATTACCATTACAACAAGAAGTTGTAGCATTTTTAGCAACATGGATGGACTTGGAGGGAATTATTCTAAGTGAAATGTCAGAGAATGAAAATACTGTGTATCATTTATATGTGGAATCCAATAAGTATAACAATCTAGTGAATATACCAAAAAAGAATCATGCTGACAGATATAGAGAACAAACTCATAGTTTCAGTGGGGAGAGAGGTGGGAGGAACAGCATTGGGATCAGGGGAGCGAGAGAAACAAAGTGTTGGGTGTAAGACAGGCTCTAGGATGTTTTGTACTAAATGGGGGATATAGCCAATATTTTGTAATGAGTTGAAATGAAAAGTAGCACTTCAAACTATATACAAATAATTTAAAGAAAATAAAAAATGAATTGGTGAACTTAGAGAAAAGAATAAAAAATAAAAATGATAGAAATAAATATTTTGTAAGGGAAATGAGAAGTAATTTATAGAATTAAAATTTATAGTAAATTTATAGTATGTTTAGTTACTATAAATTTGTAGTAAAGTATCAGAAAATATTTCTTGTTGCTATAACAACTTCAAAATATCAGTAGCTTAATGAAGAGAAGTTGTGTTTTTTTCTCATCTAAGGGAGACCTGGTAACTCTGGTATCACTATTATGATACCCACATGTATCAATTTTGTATTACAGCTTGCTTTGCTCTTACAGTTTCTTCATATTAATAGCTGCTTCTACAATTGCCAAAATACAAGAATGTTGGAGAATTGTATTTGAAACAATTCTACCTATAAATGTACATATCATTTCTATTGGCATTTTGTTGCCCAAAGCAAGGAGATGGGGAAATACAGTTTTCACACGGGTTTAGGAGAGGAAAACTGGAAATGTGGAGAGGCCACTCCAACTGCTCCTTCTCCGAGATTTTTGGGGAAATACAGTTTTCCCGGGGTTCAAGGTAATGTTTTTCCTTGAAAACACTTTTTTTTTTTTAAACGCCTTTCTATTCATCTGTAAGCACTGACTCATCCTTACAGAAACTAAAAAAAAATCACCAAGGTAACTCTTTAGAGATGACTGTAGGTGGCCTGGATTTTCTCTTTTATCCTATTTGGATTTCTTCAATTCTTTTCCATGGACAAACATTACCATTACAACAAGAAGTTGTAGCATTTTTAGCAACATGGATGGACTTGGAGGGAATTATTCTAAGTGAAATGTCAGAGAATGAAAATACTGTGTATCATTTATATGTGGAATCCAATAAGTATAACAATCTAGTGAATATACCAAAAAAGAATCATGCTGACAGATATAGAGAACAAACTCATAGTTTCAGTGGGGAGAGAGGTGGGAGGAACAGCATTGGGATCAGGGGAGCGAGAGAAACAAAGTGTTGGGTGTAAGACAGGCTCTAGGATGTTTTGTACTAAATGGGGGATATAGCCAATATTTTGTAATGAGTTGAAATGAAAAGTAGCACTTCAAACTATATACAAATAATTTAAAGAAAATAAAAAATGAATTGGTGAACTTAGAGAAAAGAATAAAAAATAAAAATGATAGAAATAAATATTTTGTAAGGGAAATGAGAAGTAATTTATAGAATTAAAATTTATAGTAAATTTATAGTATGTTTAGTTACTATAAATTTGTAGTAAAGTATCAGAAAATATTTCTTGTTGCTATAACAACTTCAAAATATCAGTAGCTTAATGAAGAGAAGTTGTGTTTTTTTCTCATCTAAGGGAGACCTGGTAACTCTGGTATCACTATTATGATACCCACATGTATCAATTTTGTATTACAGCTTGCTTTGCTCTTACAGTTTCTTCATATTAATAGCTGCTTCTACAATTGCCAAAATACAAGAATGTTGGAGAATTGTATTTGAAACAATTCTACCTATAAATGTACATATCATTTCTATTGGCATTTTGTTGCCCAAAGCAAGGAGATGGGGAAATACAGTTTTCACACGGGTTTAGGAGAGGAAAACTGGAAATGTGGAGAGGCACTCATTTCTACCGTAGACTGCTCCTCTCATCACCAGATGTTAAGCTCGTTGCCTTTGTTGCAGACCAGATACACTCAGTCTTTCCCTAAGGTGGTTAGTTCAAGGACCCCTCCAAAATATCATTCACCTGGAAATTTCAGTTCTTTTGGTGTTGCGTGATTGTTTCTCCATTAGGTGTAATGTGCAGTAATCTTTATATCATGTCCAGATGTGACAGTTCTTGATCTTCTGCTCCATACAGACATACAGTGGTGGAACAGGGGCAGTAATTCCAGTAAGCATTTTCATTCTGAAAGAGGAAGAGTGAGGGGCCTATAGAAATTTCTGGGCTGTAGTAACATTTAATGTATCCCGAGAATATATTTCAACAGGCCCCTGTCCTGAGTCCTGGGAAGGCTTCCCCAACCCATCCTTTTATTTAATTTTTTTTCACTGCTGTTGTGCCCTCCAAGAGTTTCTTTATCTTTATTGGCCATATCTATAAGGTCAAGAATTACTAAAGAATTTTGTATCTCACTTTTAGATGCTTTGCTTTCTGGGATGTGTGCTCCCAAATTTAGATGTGTGAAGGATGTGCAGTCTTTTCTTGTGTCTAAAAGGAAATTGGAAATATGAGTGAACATACTCATATTCTAGCATAGATAATACTTTGTTTTGTTAGAATTTTTATTTGCATCTGCGGCTCATATGGGTGCAAGTAACCTGGGGTCATTTCAGAAACAGATTTTCTGGGCTATCCCAGATGAGTGATGATTGGACTCCAGTCTTTTTGAAGTTTGGATGACTAATTCTAGTCCAACCATAATCCTCAGATACAACTCTTTGGTTTCCTAAACAAATATAGTGGATGTTTTCCAGGGCCCTTATCTTTGGTGGGTATTTGACTTCAGTTTTTATCTCCCTCACCATTTGAGCTGTCAAAAGCACTTCTCGAGTGTCTCTCCAGAATTGGCAAGTGCTGCATATGTAGAAGTAACCCAGATGTTACTATGTATTTCTGGAATTCATATTCTACCACATCATGCTTCAGAAAAATTTCCATATTTTGCTAGTTTTCTAAGACTTTAATGTCAATGGTTTTTGTATCTTTTCCATATTTTATTGTTATCATCAATCAGAGAGTGTGAAAAACAGAAGTCATTTTAATTAGCTATTTGCCCCCTATTTCTTCTATTTCATTGTTGAGAGTCATTATTTGGATGACTTATTGTTGGAGTGCAGCTTTCCAGATGGCACTAGTGATAAAGAACCCACCTGCCAATGCAGGAGACATAAGAGATGTGGATTCCATCTCTGGGTCAGGAAGATCCCCTAAAAGAGGGCATGGCAGCCCACTCCAGTGTTCTTACCTGAAGAATCCCATGAACAGAGGAGCCTGGAGGGCTGCAGCCCATGAGTCAGACATGACTGCAGCAAGTGGTACAGCTGTTGGAGTGAGTGAAGAGCTTTTAAACTTGTTTTCTGGGGTATTTTATGAAGCTTATAATGTGTACTACGTTAGAATATAGTTGTGGTTTCTTAGGCACTGTATTTTGAATATTGGTTGCTGTCACCTAGTAGATGATGATGATCTTTAACTTAGTAGAGCGCCATGGCTCATCTCTTTTCTTACATTAAACAATGAAGACAATGCAGATGTGGAGATGGGGCTGGGAGACATCACTGTGAAAATCATATAAAATGAAAACATCTAAGTAGGGAATAAGGATAGAATCTCAAGATAGGTCTGGGCTTTGAATTTTATTAGTTCTACTAGGATTAGGGTTTTAAGATGAAGGAGTCACCTTGGAGAAGAATGTCTTCCACTCCTAAGATTGAGGATAGAACCTCACTGTCTTTGGACAACCAAAGCTGGAAAGTGAATTGTCCACATAATCTTGGCCTTCTTAACAATTTTCTCCTTGTAAATGAGTTTTATTGGGAATATTGCATTAAAAAAAACCCTCTCCTGTTGCCTCATCTTGCAGATTATGTTGCTTATTGTTTTATTTTTTTCCCATTCTTATTTTCTCCCTTGTCTCTTGAACATGATGCTTCATATGTGTATTTGAGGGTCCAGTCTCACACAGGACTTGGACTTTGGCTACCCACTGTGCTGTTCTGACCAGCCCACTCATTACTGTATTTAGTTCTGGCCCCAGGATCCTGAGTTTTATATGGGTCCCTCTTCCCCCGTGCACGTCCCAGAAGGAATATCAGATGTAATACAGATCTCATCCATCAGAGCCTGAGTGGGTTAGAAGACTGGGAATCTAGAAAATAATACTGAGGAACACGGCAGTGCAGGCTGTGAAATTAATGTATAAAAGGGGTGCAGGTTTCAGCTCAGGGAAAGTGCTTGATGTCATGCCAAAGGCTGCCAGGCCTATAAGTTAACTCTACTGTTTCCAGCCATGCCACAGGGAGAAAGCATGCTTTATGAAAAATTAGATGCTGTAGAATTGAGGGTCTTAGCCACAGGGTTGCCAGATAAAATACAGGTATCTGATAAAATGGAGTAGGGAATGGTAACCCTCTCCAGTATTCTTGCCTGGAAAATTTTCTAGACAGAGGATCCTGGAGGGCTACAGTCCATGGGGTTGCAAAGAGTCAAATGAAATTGAACACAGGCACACACACATCTGATAAAATTTGAATTTCAGATAAACAAATGATTTTTTAATATAGGTGTGTACTGTGTAATAGAGGCACTGTACTTACAGTAAAAAAACATTTTATTGTTTATCTTCAATTCACTTTAAACTGGGAATTCTGTATTTTCATTAGCTGCATCTAGCATCCTCCCTCAGTCTTGAGGAAAGGCTGCTGAATTGGATGAACTCAATAGTGTGAACATTTGAGAGGCATTTTTAAGTTTAGAGAGATTATGTGCTGATCAAAACATAGAAGTTAAGTTTGACAGGATCTCTGTTTGAGCAAGAGGAAGCGCAGTAACAAGATATGTCAAGATGAGAAGGGGGAAAATCCTATTATTCTTCCATCCATATGAAAGACTTGAATGTTGTAATTACTCAGAAATACACATTGATAAGTGAGAAATTAATTACGAGTTAGAGAGAAGCACGTAGTGTTCAAGAATGAATAGAAATGACTGAATAAGGATGAATCACATCAATATAGTTTTTGTTGCTTAAGTATGATTTAAGATTAGGAATCTATGCATGTTTAAACTGAAATGGTCTAGTTGCTGTAACAACAATATAGTACCTTTATTATGTCACTTTTCAGGACATTGTTTAGGATATGACTACATGATTTGAAATTATAACTGCCAGGAATACCAAGATACTTCCTAACATTTGGTCAATGCAATCCTCGTTCATAGGAAACAAAAAGTTATAATTTGAGGTGGCTAAATAAATGTGTAAGATGGGGAAAGATGTCATAAAAATAAATGGCTGTTATTAAAGTATTATTAGCTTATCTCTGAGATATGATTATCCAAAGTTTAAAAAAGCTGGAGAGGAGAAACATTTCTATAGATTTGATGAAAAGTTCCTGAACACTGTATTTCACTCTAGAGCTGCTTGAGCATCTGTTTTACTACTTGCCAGCTGCCCGCCATGGCCTGTGCCTGTCTCCAAGCACGTTTTCGTCAAGCTTTGCATAAGGCTACTTGTGTTCCAAATGTTTTTCAAATTTAGTAAAAATGAACCATATGTAGAGGCGGAATTCTTTCTTTCCACATTAAAGTATATTATTTTAATGAAAATGTTTCTTCAACATACTCAGACATGAATGGATATGTTAAAAACAGCACGCAGGTTAAACTTATAAACAGACTTTTAAAATATATAACTTTAAAGCTAGAGGCATTAGTTTAATGTGGTAGATGGTATTGTTTTGATGACCCTGCTATAGCTCTGCTTGAAAGATAAATGTGAAGCTGCTAAATCCTTTCAGTTGGATGTTACTCTACTATGGAGGTAGGCTCACTCATTTTCTCATTCAGTTTTCTTTTTTCAAATCACCTCAGATTTCTGTTTAGGTCATTGTAATTGCATTTATATAAAAAATTACTCAGCTCAAAGATAATTAAAATCATTCATTTCATTAAATAGCCTCTCAATTAAATGCATAAGCTGAGAGCATCTTTTATGCACAACACAGGTGAAAATGTCACCTGTGTTTTGGGATCTTTGGGCTTCTACAGTAGAAAGCAGTTACTCTGAAGCAGATCACTGTTGACTTCAAACCCTCAGAAATGTGCCTCAAGAATGATAGTGACTGAAAAATGACATCAATATAGTTTGTTGCTTAAGTATGATTTAAGATTAGGAATCTATGCATGTTTAAACTGAAATGGTCTAGTTGCTGTAACAACAATATAGTACCTTTATTATGTCACTTTTCAGGACATTGTTTAGGATATGACTACATGATTTGAAATTATAACTGCCAGGAATACCAAGATACTTCCTAACATTTGGTCAATGCAATCCTCGTTCATAGGAAACAAAAAGTTATAATTTGAGGTGGCTAAATAAATGTGTAAGATGGGGAAAGATGTCATAAAAATAAATGGCTGTTATTAAAGTATTATTAGCTTATCTCTGAGATATGATTATCCAAAGTTTAAAAAAGCTGGAGAGGAGAAACATTTCTATAGATTTGATGAAAAGTTCCTGAACACTGTATTTCACTCTAGAGCTGCTTGAGCATCTGTTTTACTACTTGCCAGCTGCCCGCCATGGCCTGTGCCTGTCTCCAAGCACGTTTTCGTCAAGCTTTGCATAAGGCTACTTGTGTTCCAAATGTTTTTCAAATTTAGTAAAAATGAACCATATGTAGAGGCGGAATTCTTTCTTTCCACATTAAAGTATATTATTTTAATGAAAATGTTTCTTCAACATACTCAGACATGAATGGATATGTTAAAAACAGCACGCAGGTTAAACTTATAAACAGACTTTTAAAATATATAACTTTAAAGCTAGAGGCATTAGTTTAATGTGGTAGATGGTATTGTTTTGATGACCCTGCTATAGCTCTGCTTGAAAGATAAATGTGAAGCTGCTAAATCCTTTCAGTTGGATGTTACTCTACTATGGAGGTAGGCTCACTCATTTTCTCATTCAGTTTTCTTTTTTCAAATCACCTCAGATTTCTGTTTAGGTCATTGTAATTGCATTTATATAAAAAATTACTCAGCTCAAAGATAATTAAAATCATTCATTTCATTAAATAGCCTCTCAATTAAATGCATAAGCTGAGAGCATCTTTTATGCACAACACAGGTGAAAATGTCACCTGTGTTTTGGGATCTTTGGGGCTTCTACAGTAGAAAGCAGTTACTCCCTGAAGCAGATCACTGTTGACTTCAAACCCTCAGAAATGTGCCTCAATGTGTTACCCAGTTTTTTTGTCTTCATCTCCAAGCTCCTTATGATGTAGGTTAACTTCACTTCTTGTTTTATGTTATATTACCAAGCTCCTCTATTTGAAAGAGAACTGAGCAAGTGCTAATGGAGGAAAGAGAGGAGGGGTAAAATGGAAAATATTCAGGTATTACTACTTTTTCCTTCTGCTGAACACATTTCTTGAGTTTTAAATCTACATCTCCATTTGGCCAAGTATTCAAATTCATTGTATCCAGTGAACTCATCATATTTCCATAGATCTGTGCAGATTCTAAGTTCCCTGAGAGCCTCACACAAGATAAGTGAGAGGCAGTCCCAAGTTGTCTGCACTCTGCTCCTCTTTCTGACCCTAGTCTTATTCCTGCCTCCAAGAAAGAGCTGGGTTTCACCAGACTGATGGAAAAGATCAAGGGCTATTGACATTGGACTTTCAACAAACCAAAATTAATAAGAATGAAAAACTGATAGGAGGTGAAGATAAGTGATAGTTTCTTTGTGTGCCATGAAATGGATATATTTTTCCAAGTCTCTGCTTTTAACAGCATTCTAACTTTCCATGGTCTAGTCACGGGCATTCCTGAGGGTCATTTTGTAAGCAATAATCACAACTTTGCTTTCCAAATCAACTTGAGCTTCTTACCTTGTTTTGTAATGCACTTTGCTTAATTTTCCTTTTTTTTTTTTTTTTTTTGAGTTGAGCCTTTGGGAGCTCTCTTTTTTCTCCCTAAGTATTTTTTCTCAAGAAAGGAAAACCTTTCACAGTCCTCCAACCCTTGGACCCCATGGGCTGCTCTGGGAAAGCCCATTTTCCTTACACCTGTCTTAGCCATTGAGATACTAGCCCTATACAGAGATCCACGTCCTCTGATTCTGGCTTGCCTGGAAAAAATAAGCCCATAATTCCTCTTCTAAATCTCCAATGTTTATTTAATAGCCTCTCAAAATGCATAAGCTGAGAGCATCTTTTATGACAACACAGGTGAAAATGTCACCTGTGGGATCTTTGGGGCTTCTACAGTAGAAAGCAGTTACTCCTGAAGCAGATCACTGTTGACTTCAAACCCTCAGAAATGTGCCTCAATGTGTTACCCAGTTTTTGTCTTCATCTCCAAGCTCCTTATGATGTAGGTTAACTTCACTTCTTGTTTTATGTTATATTACCAAGCTCCTCTATTTGAAAGAGAACTGAGCAAGTGCTAATGGAGGAAAGAGAGGAGGGGTAAAATGGAAAATATTCAGGTATTACTACTTTTTCCTTCTGCTGAACACATTTCTTGAGTTTTAAATCTACATCTCCATTTGGCCAAGTATTCAAATTCATTGTATCCAGTGAACTCATCATATTTCCATAGATCTGTGCAGATTCTAAGTTCCCTGAGAGCCTCACACAAGATAAGTGAGAGGCAGTCCCAAGTTGTCTGCACTCTGCTCCTCTTTCTGACCCTAGTCTTATTCCTGCCTCCAAGAAAGAGCTGGGTTTCACCAGACTGATGGAAAAGATCAAGGGCTATTGACATTGGACTTTCAACAAACCAAAATTAATAAGAATGAAAAACTGATAGGAGGTGAAGATAAGTGATAGTTTCTTTGTGTGCCATGAAATGGATATATTTTTCCAAGTCTCTGCTTTTAACAGCATTCTAACTTTCCATGGTCTAGTCACGGGCATTCCTGAGGGTCATTTTGTAAGCAATAATCACAACTTTGCTTTCCAAATCAACTTGAGCTTCTTACCTTGTTTTGTAATGCACTTTGCTTAATTTTCCTTTTTTTTTTTTTTTTTTTGAGTTGAGCCTTTGGGAGCTCTCTTTTTTCTCCCTAAGTATTTTTTCTCAAGAAAGGAAAACCTTTCACAGTCCTCCAACCCTTGGACCCCATGGGCTGCTCTGGGAAAGCCCATTTTCCTTACACCTGTCTTAGCCATTGAGATACTAGCCCTATACAGAGATCCACGTCCTCTGATTCTGGCTTGCCTGGACTAAGTAATTTTATATTCAGACCTAATACTAAAGTAAGCCCATAATTCACCTCTTCTAAATCTCCAATGTCATTATTCCGTATCTAATTTTAATCTTGGTTAATTGTGTTAATACATACTTACTCCAAGAAGTTAGGAACTTTTGATCATTTCCTTTTCTTTCCCTGATAGTCCACATTTAAAGTTATTTCTCTGCTTAATGTTAGGTAAGGTTATTAATCTCCTAAAAGACATTACCTATACTTATTATCTCTATTTATTTATTTATTTATTTTTAAAGATTTATTTATTTATTTATTTTGGGCGGGGGTCGGGTTGGGGAGGGAGAGGAGCAGGCGGGCCACTTCTATTGGTCTTTCATTTCTCTATTTTTCATCCGTCTTTGTTCTTTGGCTCCTGTGGGCCTCCCATCGCGGTGGCGTCTGTCGTCACACAGTGCCAGCTCTGGGCGCATGCGCTCCAGAGCTCCGCTCGGTGTCTATTTTTTAATTTAAATATAGTTACAATATTATAGTAGTTTCAGGTATACAGCATACTGATTCAAGTTTTTTTTTAGATTATACTTCATTAAAAGTTATTATACAGTACTGGGTATATTTCTTGTGCTGTACAACAAGTCTTTGTAGCTTTTATTTTACATGTTATAGTTTGTGTCTCTTAAACTGCCCTCTTATCTCTCTCACCTTCCTTCTCCTTACTGGTAAACATTAATTTGTTCTCTGTGTTTGTGGATCTATTCCTCTTTTGCTCTGTTCATTTGTTCATTTTATTTTTTAGAGTCTACAAATAAGTGATAATGTGCTATATTTGTCATCTCCTCTCTGGCTTACTTCAGTAAGCATAATACCCTCTAGATCTAGCCATGTTGTTGCAAATGGCAAAATTTCATTCTTTTTTATGGCTGAGTAATACTCCGTTGCATTCATATGCCACACGATCTACTACATCTTTTTTCTCTTCCCCTTAATGGAAGATAACATTTATTAATTACTTATATTTTAGCATTAATGGTACTATCAAATCTTTACCTGATAACGGTTTTTTTTTTAACTTACTGGAGTACAGTTGATGTAAAATGTTGTGCTACATTTTGCTGTACAGCAAAGAGAATGAATTAGACATATACATATATATATCCACTCTTTGTTAGATTTCTTTTCCTATTATAGAGTATTGAATAGAATTCCCTGATATATATAGTAGGTCTTTATTAGTTATCTATTTTATATATAGTAGTATATATATATACCATATCTTCTCTATTTATCTGTTGATGGGCATTTAGTTTGCTTCTATATCTTCACTATTGTAAATAATACTGCTATAAATATTGGAGTATATGTATCAATTCAAATTAGAGCTTTTATTAAAATGAAAGTTCTAATTTGAATTCTATTTCTAGTTTTTAGAAGAACCTCTATACTGTTTTCCATAGTGGCTGTACTAATTTACATTTCCCACAAACAGTATATTAGCACTTACTTTCTCTACATCCTTACCAGCATTTACTATTTGTGGTCTTTTGAAGATAGCTATTCTGAGAGGTATTAGGTGGTATCTCATTATTTTTATTTCTCTAATTCCTTTCACTTCAGTTCAGATGCTCAGTCATGTCTGACTCTTTGTGATGCCATGGATGGTAGCACACCAGGCTTTCCTGTCCTTCAGCATCTCCTGGAGCTTGATCAAACTCATGTCCATTGATTCAGTAATGCCATCTGACCGTCTCAGCCTCTGGGTATATTTCTTGTGCTGTACAACAAGTCTTTGTACTTTTATTTTAAGTTATTTTGTCTCTTAAACTGCCCTCTTATCTCTCTCACCTTCCTTCTCCTTACTGGTAAACATTAATTTGTTCTCTGTGTTTGTGGATCTATTCCTCTTTTGCTCTGTTCATTTGTTCATTTTATTTTTTAGAGTCTACAAATAAGTGATAATGTGCTATATTTGTCATCTCCTCTCTGGCTTACTTCAGTAAGCATAATACCCTCTAGATCTAGCCATGTTGTTGCAAATGGCAAAATTTCATTCTTTTTTATGGCTGAGTAATACTCCGTTGCATTCATATGCCACACGATCTACTACATCTTTTTTCTCTTCCCCTTAATGGAAGATAACATTTATTAATTACTTATATTTTAGCATTAATGGTACTATCAAATCTTTACCTGATAACGGTTTTTTTTTTAACTTACTGGAGTACAGTTGATGTAAAATGTTGTGCTACATTTTGCTGTACAGCAAAGAGAATGAATTAGACATATACATATATATATCCACTCTTTGTTAGATTTCTTTTCCTATTATAGAGTATTGAATAGAATTCCCTGATATATATAGTAGGTCTTTATTAGTTATCTATTTTATATATAGTAGTATATATATATACCATATCTTCTCTATTTATCTGTTGATGGGCATTTAGTTTGCTTCTATATCTTCACTATTGTAAATAATACTGCTATAAATATTGGAGTATATGTATCAATTCAAATTAGAGCTTTTATTAAAATGAAAGTTCTAATTTGAATTCTATTTCTAGTTTTTAGAAGAACCTCTATACTGTTTTCCATAGTGGCTGTACTAATTTACATTTCCCACAAACAGTATATTAGCACTTACTTTTCTCTACATCCTTACCAGCATTTACTATTTGTGGTCTTTTTGAAGATAGCTATTCTGAGAGGTATTAGGTGGTATCTCATTATTTTTATTTCTCTAATTCCTTTCACTTCAGTTCAGATGCTCAGTCATGTCTGACTCTTTGTGATGCCATGGATGGTAGCACACCAGGCTTTCCTGTCCTTCAGCATCTCCTGGAGCTTGATCAAACTCATGTCCATTGATTCAGTAATGCCATCTGACCGTCTCAGCCTCTGTCATCCCCTTTTCCTTCTGCCTTCTGTTTTTCCCAGCATCAGGGTCTTTTCCAGTGAGTCATCTCTTTCCATTAGGTGGCCAAAGTATTGGAGCTTCAGCTTTAGCATCAGTCCTTCCAATGAATATTCAGGGTTGATTTCCTTTAGGATTGACTGGTTTGATCTTGCAGTCCAAGAGTCTTCAACATCACCATACAAAGGCATCAGTTCTTCTGTGCTCAGCCTTCTTTATGGTCCAGCTGTCACATCCATACATGACTTCTGGGAAAACCATAGCTTTGACAATACAGACCTTTGCTGGCAAAGTGATGTCTCTGCTAATTCTAGGTTAGGTTGGTTGAGATTTTTATCGTTTCTTAAGGTATATTTGTATTACAAACTTTTGCTGCATCCCATCAATTTTGAAATGTTGTGTTTTTGTTTTAATTTCTCTCAAATTATTTGGATTTCTTCTTTGGCCATTTGTTTCATTTTTTCTCTCTTAATCTCCACATGTCTGTTTTCCCCATTTCTCTTTGTATAATTTATTTATAGTTTCATATCACTGTGATCAGGAGAAATGCTTGATAAAGTTTCTGTCCTCTTAAATTTGTTGAGACTTGTTTTGTGGCCTAGTATGTGATCTATCCTAGAGAATGTTTCATGTACACTTGATAAGAATGTGTATTCAGTCCTTTATACATCTGTTAAGTCTAACTGGTCTAATGTGTCATTTAAGGTTACTGTTTTCTTCTTGATTTTTCTATATGGGTGTCTGTCCACTGATGTCATTAAAGTTCCCTCTTATTTTTTGGGGGGGGGCTCTGCAGGTTGGGGAGGGAGGCGGTGGGCAGGCCACTTCTATTGGTTTTTCATTTATCTATTTTCATCCATCTTTGTCCTTTGGCCCGTGTGGGCCTCCCATCGCGGTGGCCTCTGTTGTCGCAGAGCACCGGCTCTGGGCGCACGCGCACCAGAGCTCCGGCTCAGTCATTGGACACATGGGTCCAGGCGCTCTGCAGCACATGGGATCTTCCCAGGCCAGGGATCGAACCAGCGCCCCTTGCACTGCAAGGTGGTGTCCTTACCCACTGGACCACCAGGGAAGCCCCCCTCTTATTTTTGTTATTGTCTCCTGTTTTTGTTTTATTGTCAATTGCTTTACATATTTATGTGCTTATTAGGGACATATATGTTGAGTGTTATATCCTCTTCTTGTATTGATCTCTTCTGGATTATGTAACACCTTTCTTTGTCTTCCACTATGACTTTGTTTTAAATTTTATTGTGTCTGATATGAGTATTGATAACCTAGCTTTCTTGTCACTTCTGTTTGCCTGAAATATTTTTCATCTTTTCACTTTTATTCTCTGTGTTTCTTTAGCTCTGACATCTCTTATAAGCAGCATATAGGTGTCTTATTTTTTATCCAATCAGGCACCCTAGGTCTTCTTATTGGAGCATTCTAGGTTAGGTTGGTTGAGATTTTTATCGTTTCTTAAGGTATATTTGTATTACAAACTTTTGCTGCATCCCATCAATTTTGAAATGTTGTGTTTTTGTTTTAATTTCTCTCAAATTATTTGGATTTCTTCTTTGGCCATTTGTTTCATTTTTTCTCTCTTAATCTCCACATGTCTGTTTTCCCCATTTCTCTTTGTATAATTTATTTATAGTTTCATATCACTGTGATCAGGAGAAATGCTTGATAAAGTTTCTGTCCTCTTAAATTTGTTGAGACTTGTTTTGTGGCCTAGTATGTGATCTATCCTAGAGAATGTTTCATGTACACTTGATAAGAATGTGTATTCAGTCCTTTATACATCTGTTAAGTCTAACTGGTCTAATGTGTCATTTAAGGTTACTGTTTTCTTCTTGATTTTTCTATATGGGTGTCTGTCCACTGATGTCATTAAAGTTCCCTCTTATTTTTTGGGGGGGGGCTCTGCAGGTTGGGGAGGGAGGCGGTGGGCAGGCCACTTCTATTGGTTTTTCATTTATCTATTTTCATCCATCTTTGTCCTTTGGCCCGTGTGGGCCTCCCATCGCGGTGGCCTCTGTTGTCGCAGAGCACCGGCTCTGGGCGCACGCGCACCAGAGCTCCGGCTCAGTCATTGGACACATGGGTCCAGGCGCTCTGCAGCACATGGGATCTTCCCAGGCCAGGGATCGAACCAGCGCCCCTTGCACTGCAAGGTGGTGTCCTTACCCACTGGACCACCAGGGAAGCCCCCCTCTTATTTTTGTTATTGTCTCCTGTTTTTGTTTTATTGTCAATTGCTTTACATATTTATGTGCTTATTAGGGACATATATGTTGAGTGTTATATCCTCTTCTTGTATTGATCTCTTCTGGATTATGTAACACCTTTCTTTGTCTTCCACTATGACTTTGTTTTAAATTTTATTGTGTCTGATATGAGTATTGATAACCTAGCTTTCTTGTCACTTCTGTTTGCCTGAAATATTTTTTCATCTTTTCACTTTTATTCTCTGTGTTTCTTTAGCTCTGACATCTCTTATAAGCAGCATATAGGTGTCTTATTTTTTATCCAATCAGGCACCCTAGGTCTTCTTATTGGAGCATTCAGTCCATTGACATTTAATGTGATTATTGAAAGACTTATACTTATTGTTGGGCTTCTCTGGTGGTAGAAGAGTGTAGAGAGTCCACCTTGCAGTGCAAGGGGCACTGGTTCGATCCCTGGTCTGGTAAGATCCCCTGTGCTGTGGAACAGCTGGACTAGTGTGTCCAATTGCAAGCCAGCTCTCTGGAGTGCATGTGCCCAGAACTGGCGCTCTGCAGTTAGAGAGGCAACTGCAGTAGGAGGCCCACACATGTCAAAGAATAAAAGATGGATGAAAATAAATATAACATAAAAGAGGCATGATGGGGAAAAATAAAAGATGATATTATTTGTCTGCTGGCTCTGACTTGTCCTCACTTGTTCACATCCTTCACATAGTCAATGAGGTTTCTAGAGTTCACACTCTGCTATTGTTTCCTAAATTGAAATCACTGGTATGAAAGCTGTAGAGTTTCACTGAACCCTAGATCATGACCTTGGTGTTACTCTGGCGAAGGTTATTTGACTATAGATAGCTCTGGCCACCTTAGTGCAAATTGATGTGTTTCCTTTATATTGAACTTTGTATAGCAGGAATAAGGGGGCTTTTAATCTTGCAGAAGACCATGAACTTTTTGCACAAAATGGCTCCTAACTTCCTGGAACTTCTTACTACAGGGTATTTAACAAACAACTTGGTTGGTCAAAAAGGTCTTGTGTGTCTTTCCTGCATGTAAGGGAGCCTTGTTTGCCTCATATTTATGTAACTAGATTACTCATGTTCCTCTTCACAAAATTTCAAACAGAGTTTTAAATTTTAAACTCTTATGAAAAAGCAACTCATAACTTTGCTTGCAAAAATAATTTTAATGTCTATAGGGAAATGCTTATAGTTTCCTATGCTAGTAGAATTGTGTGTATGCAATAAAATATGTCAGCTTCCCTGGTGGCTCAGTGGTAAAGAATCTGCCTGCCAATGCAGGAGACTCAGGTTTGATCCCTGGGTCAGAAAGATCCTCTGGGGAAGGAAATGGCAATCCACTCCAGTATTCTTGCCTGGGAAATCCCATGAACAGAGGAGTCTGACGGGCTACAGTCCATGGGGGTCACAAAAGAGTTGGACAACACTTCGTGGCTAAATAGCAATAAAATATGACATGCAATACAAATAAATAGTGTATGTGTGTGCTCGTGTGTGTGTGACATACATAGCAGTATTTTAGTCATTGTCTCACTTAAGAAGAAATCTAGGTACAGACCAGTCAAGAGTTGTTGCATTTGTTCAAAATGCCATCAAAGTTCCAAGCACTTTTCATTTGTCTGCTGTCCTTAGCTGATGAAATATCCATAGTCACTGCATCATAAGGTTGTGTAAAGCTGTCCCAAGGTAAGAAGGCAAGGGAAAGTTCTAGTGGTGAGAAAGGTCTTTTAAAATCCTCTTTATATGGAGGGGAGTCTTTCCTAGAAGTTTCTACAGATGCTCATCTGCTGGGGATTATATCATATCATTTAGGATTCACTGATCAGAAATGTTTTACATGGTCATCTCCATGGAATATTACCCACATATGTGATATTATCCCTGCACAACTGTGTCTCGTCATCACCACAGAGCTGTGTCATCCCATACCTGTGTCACATGACTGTCCTAGTAATATTTCTGTGGTGACTAACAGACTGTGTCACATGGCCACCTGGTACTGTGTCTTAGGGCCACGGGGGACCTGTGTCACATGACTACCCAAGCACCATATCCTCATGGCTATCCCGGAACTGTGTTACTTCACCACCCAAGAACTTTGTCTCTTGATCACCCCAGATATATATATCCCATCATCACATGGCCACCCCAGGACTCTGTCACACGGCCACCTAAAGCTATGTCATATCCTTATGTTTAGCAGCAAGGAAGCTGGGAAGGTGGGTGACTCTCATTTTAGGTTCTTAGGGGAAGAAGACTATCCTTGCTAAGGAGAACAGAGGAGACAATGGGCAACTATTGGGTAGGCAACCAATCTGATGTTATGTACTGCTAATGGCTTGTGCGTGTGAGCCTCTGCATGTGGATGTTAAAAGCAAAAGGCAGGGAGAGATTGAGTTATCTTGAGATTCAGGAATATATCACAGGTTGGGTTGAATTATGGAATGTGAAAACAATCCACTCCAGTATTCTTGCCTGGGAAATCCCATGAACAGAGGAGTCTGACGGGCTACAGTCCATGGGGGTCACAAAAGAGTTGGACAACACTTCGTGGCTAAATAGCAATAAAATATGACATGCAATACAAATAAATAGTGTATGTGTGTGCTCGTGTGTGTGTGACATACATAGCAGTATTTTAGTCATTGTCTCACTTAAGAAGAAATCTAGGTACAGACCAGTCAAGAGTTGTTGCATTTGTTCAAAATGCCATCAAAGTTCCAAGCACTTTTCATTTGTCTGCTGTCCTTAGCTGATGAAATATCCATAGTCACTGCATCATAAGGTTGTGTAAAGCTGTCCCAAGGTAAGAAGGCAAGGGAAAGTTCTAGTGGTGAGAAAGGTCTTTTTAAAATCCCTCTTTATATGGAGGGGGAGTCTTTCCTAGAAGTTTCTACAGATGCTCATCTGCTGGGGATTATATCATATCATTTAGGATTCACTGATCAGAAATGTTTTACATGGTCATCTCCATGGAATATTACCCACATATGTGATATTATCCCTGCACAACTGTGTCTCGTCATCACCACAGAGCTGTGTCATCCCATACCTGTGTCACATGACTGTCCTAGTAATATTTCTGTGGTGACTAACAGACTGTGTCACATGGCCACCTGGTACTGTGTCTTAGGGCCACGGGGGACCTGTGTCACATGACTACCCAAGCACCATATCCTCATGGCTATCCCGGAACTGTGTTACTTCACCACCCAAGAACTTTGTCTCTTGATCACCCCAGATATATATATCCCATCATCACATGGCCACCCCAGGACTCTGTCACACGGCCACCTAAAGCTATGTCATATCCTTATGTTTAGCAGCAAGGAAGCTGGGAAGGTGGGTGACTCTCATTTTAGGTTCTTAGGGGAAGAAGACTATCCTTGCTAAGGAGAACAGAGGAGACAATGGGCAACTATTGGGTAGGCAACCAATCTGATGTTATGTACTGCTAATGGCTTGTGCGTGTGAGCCTCTGCATGTGGATGTTAAAAGCAAAAGGCAGGGAGAGATTGAGTTATCTTGAGATTCAGGAATATATCACAGGTTGGGTTGAATTATGGAATGTGAAAAGGCTCATCACTATTATGAGGAGAGAAGAATGAATTTGCTGAGACAGATGAGAGAGACAGTTAATATAGGAAGGCGGCAAGCAGGTGCTGTGGGCTGTGTTCCTGTCCCTGTGCTCAAATGGACTTCTGGTACCTTCAGCAGGGCTCCCTTGCTTGCAAGAGTTGACTCCAGGGCCTAGGCTTCCTGCGTTTCATCAGGGTGACTTTGAGATTCAATTAATCTAGAGGGAGCCTATCCAGTGGCGGTGACATGGACTTGCTTTGCTTGCATGGCTCTCATTGCCAATGTGCAGTGATACAGGTGCCGCTGCTGCATTGTTTTTTTTTTTTCTCTTAAGTTAGGGCCAGAATCTTAGCACAAAAATCAAGGAAGGTTATCGACATTACACACTGTCCTCCCAGTGGGCCTGGAGCTGAAAAACCCAGTTTGTTATCAGGGCAGCATTTCCCTGTAACCTCAAATGCAGCACTTGGAACATAACGCCTTGCTGAACTGGGACGGCCAGGCTCTGGCAATCGCCTTCCTGAAACAAAATCAGAGACCTTAACCCCAGTCACTAATCATACTCATTTCTTGTGATGCTTCTTAAATATGACCTGACATAAAATACAAAATTTGTATTTTGACAGATTATTTTTTAAATTTTTTTAATTCATTTCCCTGTTTACTGAAATTTTATGTACACAAAACCTTAGGGGTTATTTGTAATTGAAATTGTCTAGTAGTTGTGAGAAAAAAACTGAGCTACATAAAAATGTTGACATATGTTCAGAAGGCTTCTGAGATGAAATAATGTTTTTTTTTTTTCTGTTGTCTTTAGTTCAGAGTATCTTGGGAAAAGGGACCACAGACTCTCTCTCCCAAGATGGTTGGTGGGGGGCAAGTTTTCAAGCAAGAGTGGAGGGTCAGGGGTCACCTGTAGCAGCCTCCTGAAATACAGGGCTTTTGTAAGCCAGCTGAGCACAGCGCTTGAGAAAATTATAGAGCAGTTGGGTTCCTCAGCAACTATTGGGTAGGAAAACTGCTAATGGCTTGTGCGTGTGAGCCTCTGCATGTGGATGTTAAAAGCAAAAGGCAGGGAGAGATTGAGTTATCTTGAGATTCAGGAATATATCACAGGTTGGGTTGAATTATGGAATGTGAAAAGGCTCATCACTATTATGAGGAGAGAAGAATGAATTTGCTGAGACAGATGAGAGAGACAGTTAATATAGGAAGGCGGCAAGCAGGTGCTGTGGGCTGTGTTCCTGTCCCTGTGCTCAAATGGACTTCTGGTACCTTCAGCAGGGCTCCCTTGCTTGCAAGAGTTGACTCCAGGGCCTAGGCTTCCTGCGTTTCATCAGGGTGACTTTGAGATTCAATTAATCTAGAGGGAGCCTATCCAGTGGCGGTGACATGGACTTGCTTTGCTTGCATGGCTCTCATTGCCAATGTGCAGTGATACAGGTGCCGCTGCTGCATTGTTTTTTTTTTTCTCTTAAGTTAGGGCCAGAATCTTAGCACAAAAATCAAGGAAGGTTATCGACATTACACACTGTCCTCCCAGTGGGCCTGGAGCTGAAAAACCCAGTTTGTTATCAGGGCAGCATTTCCCTGTAACCTCAAATGCAGCACTTGGAACATAACGTCTTGCTGAACTGGGACGGCCAGGCTCTGGCAATCGCCTTCCTGAAACAAAATCAGAGACCTTAACCCCAGTCACTAATCATACTCATTTCTTGTGATGCTTCTTAAATATGACCTGACATAAAATACAAAATTTGTATTTTGACAGATTATTTTTTAAATTTTTTTAATTCATTTCCCTGTTTACTGAAATTTTATGTACACAAAACCTTAGGGGTTATTTGTAATTGAAATTGTCTAGTAGTTGTGAGAAAAAAACTGAGCTACATAAAAATGTTGACATATGTTCAGAAGGCTTCTGAGATGAAATAATGTTTTTTTTTTTTCTGTTGTCTTTAGTTCAGAGTATCTTGGAAAGGTACCACAGACTCTCTCTCCCAAGATGGTTGGTGGGGGGCAAGTTTTCAAGCAAGAGTGGAGGGTCAGGGGTCACCTGTAGCAGCCTCCTGAAATACAGGGCTTTTGTAAGCCAGCTGAGCACAGCGCTTGAGAAAATTATAGAGCAGTGTTCCTGCAAGGAGCCTTCCTCCCTCCTACAGTCTAATTCCAGGCTGTGGCGCCCACTGTGTTCTCCTTCGTTTCTCTTCAATGACAACCTGACTCTCGAAAGTGTCACTAATAAGCTGGTTCCCAATTAGCTGTGGAGGTTTTTCAGGGATCTTGGCAGTGTTCCTGTAGCTTCTGGAGACTTTTGCTGCCTACAAATGGAGAATCATTGCTGCCTTGCATGATTCAAAGGCGAAAGCTGCTGGGAAGGCAACACTCTGGTTTCATTATTCCTTTCTAGCAGGAGAACAGAATACATTGTTTTTAATGCTCAAATATGTCATTTGAGAAAAAAATATGTAAGTCCTCCTGCCCCAGCCAGCTTTCCATTATTTATTTGTGCAAGTGCATGCATTACCTCCAAGAGCCCATGATGTTCTCACAGACGAGTCCTCAGAAAATCCTTCACAGCAATTTAGAGACTTCAGGGTGTAATAAAGGAAACTCAAGTGGAAGGTTTGGACCAAGACACAAAGTAAGGCAGCAATGGGATCTGCCGTTTAGCTGAAACAGGGACAGTAGGTCAACCTTGCGGTGCCTTTGTGTTTGACTTGAACTGCAAGTAGGAGAGTCAGTTCCATTTGGGTATTTTAACAGGAGCCATCACTGGCAGGCCCGGTCTTCCAGTCCTGAGCCACTTTGCTGGTAAGTTAATCACTACTCTGCATCTGTGTTTAGTGTGTACTTAGGACAAATAGGAATGATGCCTTTTCATTATCCTTGGAAGCTATCAGTGCATGGCTGGTTTGGCACCTATGGCCTCTAAACGCAAAGTGAATCTCCTTTATCCTCAGAGAACAGCTCAGGTATCACGGTCATTAGCACTTGTTAGGTCCTTATGTAGGTGCCCATGTCTCAGGCTCTTAGAAGCTGTGTGTGGGGAATATTTCTGTGTGCAGTTCACAGAAGATTGAAGTTTACACACCCAATCATGGGTCGAGCATAGCTTACCCATAAGTCTCTTAAGTCCCATGCTTTTGTTACAACATCATCCGTCATCAACCAGGGATTGAACCTTTAGAGATCTTGGGTTGGGTGGGTGTGTGCTGAATTGCTTCTTTGTGATTCTAGGGACTGTAGCCCACCGGGATCCTCTGTTCATTAAATTCTCCAGGCAAGAATAATGGAGGGAGTTGCCATGTCCTTCTCCACAGGATCTTCCCAACGCAGGGATTGAACCCACATCTCGTATGTCTACCTTGGCAGGCATTGGCGGGCAGGTTCTTTACCACTAGTGTTGCTGAGAGGGCAGATAAGATACGTAGTAGAGGAGAAATGAAGAGACATTTCAGCCACTAATTAAGACCCTTGGCACTTGCACATCAACTTTTGGGGATGGCACACTAACACTGTAAGGATGGAATGCATTTTGTAAATTTCTAGTCTAAGTTGAGTGACATGAGAAAATTTTGGGTAGAAATACATAAATTCTTTCAGTTCAGTTCAGTCACACAGTCGTATCTGACTGTGCGATCCCATGCCAGGCTTCCTTGTCCTTCACCATTGCCCACACCTTGCTCAAACTTATGTCCATTGACTCAGTGATGCCATCCTACCATCTCGACCTCTGTTGTCCCCTTCTCCTTCTGTCTTCTATTTTTCTCAGTATCAGGGTCTTTTCCAATGCGTCATCCTTCGCCTCAGGTGACCAAAGTATTGAAGCTTCAGCATTAGTCTTCCCAATGAATATTCTCCTTAGCAAGAGTCTGTTTACATGTTCCTGTCACTTACTGAATACTTGGCCTGCATCAAGCATTGCTCTAAGGGCCTTTAATACAGTATTCATAACAGGTACTTAGTGAATTTGTGTTCAGTGCTTCTGTCTTTGCCTGTGGTCACTCATACATAAATGGAAGAAATGAACTACAGCCTGTATGGGGTCTTTTCTTAACACGTCACCTGTTTCTATTATTTAATCCTTTGGGTGAAGTCTTTGATGTTCAGAGTGAAAGGTCCTTGAGGGCAGTGGCTCTTTGATTCTCCTCTGAATCCTCAGGGTCCTTGCAGTCTTGTAGAAGCATTATGGACAGTGAATGGATAGATATCTGTGATTGACTGACTTTGCCTGTTACATGGTACTGACCCATACACATGGCAAGCTGTCTGTGTGTGTGTGTGTGTGTGTGTTGATAGATTCCAAAGGGCCATTGTGCCATTTATCCAGGAGCAACTTTGGGAAAGAGGCATATGATAGGAGGGTGGAGGGGAAGTCTTCTTCCTTGTCCACTAATTTCATTTTAGAAATAGAGTACAGAAGTCTGCTTACCTTTTAAAATATGAATAGTTTTGCCTTGTTCTATTGCTTCTTGCTGATAATGGAAAATAAAATGAATTATAGAATCAAAAAAAAATTCAAATGGTGGCTTTCCCTTTTTTTGCAAGTTTCACATACTGATACCGCATTTTTCTCTTCAAGATGTGCCCCCTCAAGTTTACTATCCTCTTCCTATGAAGCAGCATGTTATAGAAATATAGAGTAAATTAGACAATAAAGGGGGAAAAAGGGAAAGTAGACTTTTTGGGCCTGTTTTTATCTATACTCCCTGCAGTTTTCAGGGCTGGAGAAGGAAAGCTATTGGAGATAAGCCACGATTAGAGAGGACAAAAGAATTCCCTCTACATAGGAAGGTCAACACAGCAAAATGCCCATTATGTTCGAATCTAAAAAATTGAATATGTCAATAATGACATAAATATGACCTTTATTATACCATCATTCATCTGGGGGTAAATATTCTTTGAAATATTTTAAAAATATTTAAGGTTCTCATCTGAGTATCTATTAAATATTGATCATTGAAGTAGTGAACTGTCTCTCATCACAATTAAGCCAGACATATATTACACTCCCAAATCCTATAGATTGTTTTTCATGTCTCTTGTTTTTCATTTCATTGTCATACTGAACATTATGTCAGGTGGATAATTATATTAGACTCAGTTATTGAGAGGAATTGGCAGATGTCTTTCAGATAAGTAATTTCAGCATTGATAAGATGATCATATTTTCATTTAGAATGCAGGTGGTGTACTGGATGATTATAATATTCCCATACACTATGGGAAAGTCAAGACTTTATTAATATGTTAGGAAACATCCTGGATTTGTGCAATTCATTTTCTCTAAGGAAAAGTGTGTTTTCTGAACTTTATTAATCCTTATGCCATCTGTGTCAGGCTCCTGTAGGCAAAGATTTCTGTGTTTGCAAATGGGGCAGTCAAAGCACCGAATGATTAAGGGTGTGGTTTTACTAAAAACATAATAAATTCTCCATGGAACTTGGGATTTATATTGTCATCGCGTTCACTTGTGTCAAATCTCATTGCCTTAGAAACAGAAACAGGTGTGAAAGATGTTCACATTTAATTGGCCACATCATTTGCCAGAGGAAGCGAATTTTCAATTTCCAACAAGGCGCTGTAGAGCTGGAAGGCTGGTACACACTTCTTTCTATTCAGCAACCATCCCTCACCACTCTCCCTCCACCTGGATTCCATAGTCCCCCTCCTGGGACTTCTTTTGAAGCTGGAAGCTGGAGAAAGTGTTTATTGGCCCTCTCTGTTCCTTCCTCCTTTCCACCTGTAAACAGAAACAAATAAGGCAAGCAGAAGGAATTTCACTTTGTTAAATTTAACTTCTCTTTTGCTGAAGTGTTGCCTATTGAAGTTTGTTTTTTAATCCTAATTGGTGGTAAATTATCAAAATGCAAAAACCATTCAACCTTCTTATAATAAGGTTGATGCCTTAAATTACTAGGTACTTTGAAATGTGATTTGTATTCAGTTATTGCCTTCCAGAGGGCTCTGCTCCACTGGGACATTCAGTGAGGCTGAGTTAAGGTTGGTTCCTGGGGAGGCTTATCAGGAGCCCACAATGTCACTTTGCGGCCATTCATTTGATAGCTAGCCAGTTGATTTTCAAGCCAATTTAGGCTGATTGAACAAAATATTAAAGGGTTATTTTATGAGTCTGTCACCTGCCCAGCAAATTCAGAATTCATCTTGTAGTTAAAAACAGAACCAATTGAGTGAGTTGATCACAAATCTTTATTTATGAATCCTTGACTCATCCTTGATTTATCAAACTCACACTATGGGTAAAAGTGATAGCGTTTTATTTCTGTACTCTAAGTCTGTCTTATTTGAGATGAGAATTTATTTTCCTTAGTTACATTATTCAGAAAATGTTTCTTCTTACATTTAAAAAAATAAATTGTAACAAACTCTTCCAATTTTATGACATTTCCTCTCAAATTTTATAACATCTAAATTTAAGGTTCACTTTTTCTGTTCCTTTAATATTGTAAAAAATCATAGAAATGTAACTTAAAAATATCAATAGTTTGGAACACGGTATCTATCACTCTCATCTTCAAATACCCCAACCACGTTGCTATCACCTTCGTTCTTTCCTTTCTACATCATATTTTCTCATTAGCAGTTTTAGTCACTCTTCATTTTCTTCTTCATCAGTTGTAGTCTTCACCTCTCTCCTCTTGTGTAATATATTTAAAATTTCCTTTCTCTTTATGGACCACTTTCTCACTCACTGCTGTACTTACTCCCTCATACACTCCTCCAACCACCAGTTTGCTTATATTACTTGTTCATTTTGTCACCAGTCTTACCTCCCAGTTGGAAAGCAGCTGTGGATTAGATGATGCTGTGGAAAGCTTAATTTCTTTCTCTCGTGTTTTCCTACTGTAGGATTAGCCATAAGTGATGATTTTAAAAGATTTATATACTTAAGAATCACAGTATTCAAACTCAGGTGTTAAAACCCACTGGTGTGATGTGACAAGTAGTAGTTGTATTGGTGTATTATTATTTGAGATGATTAATTTACTGTAGGTTGTGAATGATTTACTTCTTTTTCCTTAAAAAGGGGATTTAAATGACTGCCTACAGTAATATCATTGCTGTATAGTGCATCCCACTTTCACTTTGGAATTCTGGTTAGCACATGAAGAATTGCACACAATTCTGGGAGTACTCAAGAGAAACAACCACTTTCCCTGCTCCTCCCGGCCTTCATCTGTCCTTTGTAAAACACCAGTGGCTCTCACCTGTCCTGTCATGCACTGCTAAATAAAAGAAATCACCGTTTCCCTCACTTTTACTTTCATATATTACATATCATCCTCAATTTATTGATGTCATTATTCTCCATCTGCTTATGTCTCCACCAGTAGGTATGTAAGGATCAGGGTATGCTATGGACCGTGTTAGCATTTTTTGGTTCTCTGTAGCCAAAAAAAAAAAAAGAAAAAAACAAATCAAATCGCTCAAGACTGTCTGGCCTCTAGAGGATTGAGTAGAGGATTGAAATATGGAGACTCAATCTTAGATCTCCAGCACCCCTGGAAGCTGGGTCCTGGGATCCATAACTCTGTCCTTTCATAGGAGCAGCCTATTGAAAGGTCTGGGCTGGTGCCAGTATTTCTGGGAGTCAACATCTTATTTTGTTTCATTTTATGGTTTTTGCTCTAGGACATCCTCAGGTAGCTTCTTAGGAAAAAGTGTATGTAAGATGGATGTCTGAGTGCTCGCATGTCTGAAAATGTGCTTATTCTCTCCTTCCATGGAGAAGTAAGTGCTATCAGCTGGTGGCAGTCCTGCTGCTAGCATTATGCTCCCTGTTAACGTGGATAATTTCACAGAACACCAACATCAGACAAGGTGACCCTGTGACCACCATGGAGCAGATAAAAAGCAGGGTCACTGTGGAATTGTGTTCGTGCACAGACAGCAACAAGAACACAGAACAAACCGTAATAATGTCCAGCATCCTCTCTCCTAGCTAGCATAAATGACTGTTGTTTCTGTACCCCATAAGTTTTAGGCCTACCTGTTCCATCTCTATTGACTCATAGATAAAAATTGCTAAGATACCTAGTATAGGATCATTCCTACCACTTGATAGCATCCAAATCAAAGCAAACCCTACTTCCTGGCATTCTTTCCAGAATAACTCAGCACAGGTGTACATCTTATAACAAGAACTGCCTTAAGACCTGCTTACACATTCCCATAACTCCCCATGGGTGCAGCCTTCTTTCCTGCCACCAGAATCAATGAGTTCAGTCTTGTTCAACTATAGGGTGTTCCTGGTTGAATATTGACATAGCTTATTTATAATTTGGCTGGATATAGAATTTTAGGTTAAAAAATGTCACTTTCATAGAACTTTAAAAGTATTGCTTATTGTTACAGTCTTTCGATGAAGACTCTCCAGTCTAGTTTTACTTTCATATTCATCATCCTCAATTTATTGATGTCATTATTCTCCATCTGCTTATGTCTCCACCAGTAGGTATGTAAGGATCAGGGTATGCTATGGACCGTGTTAGCATTTTTTGGTTCTCTGTAGCCAAAAAAAAAAAAGAAAAAAACAAATCAAATCGCTCAAGACTGTCTGGCCTCTAGAGGATTGAGTAGAGGATTGAAATATGGAGACTCAATCTTAGATCTCCAGCACCCCTGGAAGCTGGGTCCTGGGATCCATAACTCTGTCCTTTCATAGGAGCAGCCTATTGAAAGGTCTGGGCTGGTGCCAGTATTTCTGGGAGTCAACATCTTATTTTGTTTCATTTTATGGTTTTTGCTCTAGGACATCCTCAGGTAGCTTCTTAGGAAAAAGTGTATGTAAGATGGATGTCTGAGTGCTCGCATGTCTGAAAATGTGCTTATTCTCTCCTTCCATGGAGAAGTAAGTGCTATCAGCTGGTGGCAGTCCTGCTGCTAGCATTATGCTCCCTGTTAACGTGGATAATTTCACAGAACACCAACATCAGACAAGGTGACCCTGTGACCACCATGGAGCAGATAAAAAGCAGGGTCACTGTGGAATTGTGTTCGTGCACAGACAGCAACAAGAACACAGAACAAACCGTAATAATGTCCAGCATCCTCTCTCCTAGCTAGCATAAATGACTGTTGTTTCTGTACCCCATAAGTTTTAGGCCTACCTGTTCCATCTCTATTGACTCATAGATAAAAATTGCTAAGATACCTAGTATAGGATCATTCCTACCACTTGATAGCATCCAAATCAAAGCAAACCCTACTTCCTGGCATTCTTTCCAGAATAACTCAGCACAGGTGTACATCTTATAACAAGAACTGCCTTAAGACCTGCTTACACATTCCCATAACTCCCCATGGGTGCAGCCTTCTTTCCTGCCACCAGAATCAATGAGTTCAGTCTTGTTCAACTATAGGGGTGTTCCTGGTTGAATATTGACATAGCTTATTTATAATTTGGCTGGATATAGAATTTTAGGTTAAAAAATGTCACTTTCATAGAACTTTAAAAGTATTGCTTATTGTTTGCTAGCCTCAGTCTTTCTGATGAAGAGTCTGCTGCCAGTCTAGTTTTTGTTTCTTTGTAAATGATGTGCATTCAGGTCCTTTGAAAGCTTTAGAGGAAAGAATAACATTAGGTAATACATTCTGTGCACTCCTCATGTTTCAGGCCTTACACAATGGATTCTTCATGCTTTAGTTTATTTAATCCTCACAAAAGCCAAATGAGAAAGCTGCTACCTGAGGTTAATATAAATGAAGCAACTGGCTCAAGGTCACAAGGCTAGTTAGTGACAGAGCTGGACTTCAGCCCAGATCTGTCCTACTCTTAATCCCTGAGGCTGCACAATTATGCTAATGACACTTGAAGATTGTCTCATGAGCATTCTGGCATAAAGGTTTACTTAGTGAAAAAGTTAAAACTACTGATTAAAATCAGGATTTGAGATTACATATGGCTTTCATTGGCAGGCAACTCTCAATTTACAAATGGGCTCGGTTTTAAAATTTCCTCATCCTTAGCTGAATGTAATTCAACCTTGGGGATAAGAAAATCAGCAGCAAGTCCAAAGAGAATAGAGTACGATGAACTTCTCCCCCCACAAAAAACCCAAAAAACGTTGGAATCATTTTGAAATATTGACATTCTTGACTAGCATGCTGGAGTACAAGAGAAATCTGCATTGTAAAATCCTAGAAATTTCATTTAGAATGAGCTAAGAACCTTTGTCTTATTTATTTATTTTGTGGTATTTGAAATGCAAATATTTGGTTACAACAAATGAGAATGAAAATGAATCTAAAAAAATGAAATTGATAGTTTACAATTAAAATACAAGAGGTCCATGTGAGGGAGGCTGGGGTAGGAAAATGGCTGCCAGACTAGGTCTTTGATGATGAAATCTCCACGTATGATGCTCCCATCGGGGTTTTCAAGCCAGCAGTCGGATTGTGCTAAGGTTGAAAAACCACCCAACTCTCTTCAAATTCATAGTAACTTCAGCACATCTATCTCCTCATTTAGATTTCCCCAAATCAATGAGTTCAGTCTTGTTCAACTATAGGGTGTTCCTGGTTGAATATTGACATAGCTTATTTATAATTTGGCTGGATATAGAATTTTAGGTTAAAAAATGTCACTTTCATAGAACTTTAAAAGTATTGCTTATTGTTTGCTAGCCTCAGTCTTTCTGATGAAGAGTCTGCTGCCAGTCTAGTTTTTGTTTCTTTGTAAATGATGTGCATTCAGGTCCTTTGAAAGCTTTAGAGGAAAGAATAACATTAGGTAATACATTCTGTGCACTCATCATGTTTCAGGCCTTACACAATGGATTCTTCATGCTTTAGTTTATTTAATCCTCACAAAAGCCAAATGAGAAAGCTGCTACCTGAGGTTAATATAAATGAAGCAACTGGCTCAAGGTCACAAGGCTAGTTAGTGACAGAGCTGGACTTCAGCCCAGATCTGTCCTACTCTTAATCCCTGAGGCTGCACAATTATGCTAATGACACTTGAAGATTGTCTCATGAGCATTCTGGCATAAAGGTTTACTTAGTGAAAAAGTTAAAACTACTGATTAAAATCAGGATTTGAGATTACATATGGCTTCCATTGGCAGGCAACTCTCAATTTACAAATGGGCTCGGTTTTAAAATTTCCTCATCCTTAGCTGAATGTAATTCAACCTTGGGGATAAGAAAATCAGCAGCAAGTCCAAAGAGAATAGAGTACGATGAACTTCTCCCCCCACAAAAACCCAAAAACGTTGGAATCATTTTGAAATATTGACATTCTTGACTAGCATGCTGGAGTACAAGAGAAATCTGCATTGTAAAATCCTAGAAATTTCATTTAGAATGAGCTAAGAACCTTTGTCTTATTTATTTATTTTGTGGTATTTGAAATGCAAATATTTGGTTACAACAAATGAGAATGAAAATGAATCTAAAAAAATGAAATTGATAGTTTACAATTAAAATACAAGAGGTCCATGTGAGGGAGGCTGGGGTAGGAAAATGGCTGCCAGACTAGGTCTTTGATGATGAAATCTCCACGTATGATGCTCCCATCGGGGTTTTCAAGCCAGCAGTCGGATTGTGCTAAGGTTGAAAAACCACCCAACTCTCTTCAAATTCATAGTAACTTCAGCACATCTATCTCCTCATTCCAAGTTTCCTGCATAACCTCTAGTTCTCCATACATTCTTAAAAAGGAAGAGCAGGCAAGCAGCGCCAGTTTTTGTTTGTTTGTTTGTTTTGTTTTTTGATTTTTGGCCACTTTTATTGGCCCTTCATTTAGTTATTTTCACCTATCTTTTGTTCTTTGGCCTGTGTGGGCCTCCCATTGCAGTGGCCTCTCCTGTAGCAGAGCACTGACTCTGGAACATGTGCTCCAGAGCACTGGCTTGTAATTAGACACACTGGTCCAGCTGCTCTGTTGCATGTGGGATCTTCCCATGTCAGGGATCAAACCAGCGCCCCTTGAAGTGCAAGGTGGACTCTTTACCCACTGGACCACCAGGGAAGCCCCCAGAGCCAGTTTTGATGACACCATGTTGATGCAGTTTTTAGTAAGAAGAAGGCTTCCATTGCATTTAGCATGTAAACATGTAATAATGAATTTCCAACTGAGGTAAACAGTGCTATACTTGGCTTTATTATGACCAAGCAGAAAGGACATTGGATTTAGGATATGAGTCATGACTCAAGGAACATGGGACTACTTGTTGGCTTGGAGCATACCATTTCTCAGAGTGATTTCTCTAGAAATTGGGCAATTACAACCTCCTATTCTCTTGCACCTCTAACGGGCTTTTAAAAATGAAATGATAATTCTTGTGGTCTCCACAGTGGGATGACTATTATAGAAAATGGTGTGTGTGTGTGTGTATGGATATGTAGAAAGAGAGGTTTCCAGGGTGTCTGTTCCCATCTCACAGTAGGATGGTAATGAGGGAGGATGTTGCCATCCAGTGGAGATAGAGGTGGAGGTGAGAACGAAGACATCTTTGTGAACATTGATTTGCTGTTACCTAGTGATGGTGAAAACTCAACTTCAGTGCTAATAAAGCTAGCAGTGACTGCTAATTCTCAGAGTGCACACACTAATTAGTAAAGTTACAAACTCCTGCAACCATTTCAGGCAGGTCAACTGACCTCCCTTTTATGTAACACAACTTTAGTAGGAATACAAAGTTCCTGAAGAAGTCAAGAAAAATGAGAACACTGACAGCCTGAATCCCACACTGTTCTGTTCTGTAGATGGAAAACTCAAAAATTTTTCTTCCCCCAGGAATTAAAAAAGCGTTGTCATTATCATTTTTACCAAGTCCCTCAGGTTTCTGCTCTTGCAGCTTTCCTTTTACTCTCCTGCAGGCATCTTTCAGAAGAGAGAAAACATGATTTCCTTGAGAGCCAAGCCTCTGCTGTTTCTAATATGCTACAGCTCAGTTTTACTAACAATTTCTAACATATACTAACCAATATCGTTGTAGCATAGTATGTTTAGATCCAGTGGCCCAGTCACCCCCTCCAGCAACTTGGCGGTGCTGGGGAGGGGAAGAAATGAAGGGAAAGAATTGGAGCGGATGGTAGGAAGAGGACAGTTCAGTTTAGCTTCCCCTGACAAAAATGCTGATGTGCCTAAAAGAAAAAACACATCACACAAAGAACTGCACATCTTACTATTGATTAAACTTCAGACTTCTGCTAACATTATCTGTTGTTATCAACATGACTTCTCTTGACCAAAGTAAAAACAAAAAAGACCAAAAAAAAAAAAAAAGTATGTCAAATGCTCCATTCTCTCAAATAATATCTAAATCTGTTTGCAGAATTAAACAGTAATTATTATTGCCCTGAATAGTTATATAAGCTAAACTATTTCCCTGACATTCATTTCTTTTGATGCCCAATAGTCTGGGTGAAGAAACAGTTACTTCATCATATGCTGTGTCTCAAGATTACTGCTAGCAAACAATGGTAATTTTTGATTGAACTGTGGGTATGTGGTTTTCTGCAAATTCCTTGTAAAGCTTCTTTTGACTCCTTCTGATTCAGTGGTCTTTGATTCCAGAGTAAGATGCCATTGGTAACTTACCTTCTCTGTCTTTGTATTATTTACCTTTTTACTGTAGATGATTTGTTCAACAAACTCCACTACTGGTAGAGTAGTACGGTCTATTATCAGGTACAGGATAATCATGGGGTAACAGATCATTGGTAGGTTGAAATCCAAGCTTTACCACCAAATAGTTATCTGACCATGACTTTAGACCTCATATCTTCATAAAAGAAATATTAATAATATGCAGGTCAACTGACCTCCCTTTTATGTAACACAACTTTAGTAGATCCCAAACAGAAAATGAGAACACTGACAGCCTGAATCC
Source organism: Tragulus kanchil (assembly GCA_022376925.1). NCBI lineage: Eukaryota > Metazoa > Chordata > Mammalia > Artiodactyla > Tragulidae > Tragulus > Tragulus kanchil. The sequence goes on from JAIOJX010000025.1 coordinate 78,574,594, forward strand.
CACACTGTTCTGTTCTGTAGATGGAAAACTCAAAAATTTTTCTTCCCCCAGGAATTAAAAAAGCGTTGTCATTATCATTTTTACCAAGTCCCTCAGGTTTCTGCTCTTGCAGCTTTCCTTTTACTCTCCTGCAGGCATCTTTCAGAAGAGAGAAAACATGATTTCCTTGAGAGCCAAGCCTCTGCTGTTTCTAATATGCTACAGCTCAGTTTTACTAACAATTTCTAACATATACTAACCAATATCGTTGTAGCATAGTATGTTTAGATCCAGTGGCCCAGTCACCCCCTCCAGCAACTTGGCGGTGCTGGGAGGGGAAGAAATGAAGGGAAAGAATTGGAGCGGATGGTAGGAAGAGGACAGTTCAGTTTAGCTTCCCCTGACAAAAATGCTGATGTGCCTAAAAGAAAAAACACATCACACAAAGAACTGCACATCTTACTATTGATTAAACTTCAGACTTCTGCTAACATTATCTGTTGTTATCAACATGACTTCTCTTGACCAAAGTAAAAACAAAAAAGACCAAAAAAAAAAAAAAAGTATGTCAAATGCTCCATTCTCTCAAAGAATATCTAAATCTGTTTGCAGAATTAAACAGTAATTATTATTGCCCTGAATAGTTATATAAGCTAAACTATTTCCCTGACATTCATTTCTTTTGATGCCCAATAGTCTGGGTGAAGAAACAGTTACTTCATCATATGCTGTGTCTCAAGATTACTGCTAGCAAACAATGGTAATTTTTGATTGAACTGTGGGTATGTGGTTTTCTGCAAATTCCTTGTAAAGCTTCTTTTGACTCCTTCTGATTCAGTGGTCTTTGATTCCAGAGTAAGATGCCATTGGTAACTTACCTTCTCTGTCTTTGTATTATTTACCTTTTTACTGTAGATGATTTGTTCAACAAACTCCACTACTGGTAGAGTAGTACGGCCTATTATCAGGTACAGGATAATCATGGGGTAACAGATCATTGGTAGGTTGAAATCCAAGCTTTACCACCAAATAGTTATCTGACCATGACTTTAGACCTCATATCTTCATAAAAGAAATATTAATAATATGCATCCAATGGAGTTATTGTGAAAATTTACAGAAATTATATAAGGTGGTCAGACTTTGTCTAACAAAGATTAAGTGCCAAATAAATGATGTGGGATTTACCTCTTATCAGGGTAAATGGGATTTGGATACAATACAGAGAATAGTGAAGACTCTACTTTGGGCTTAAGTTTATTCAGATTTTATTAACTCTTAGCTGGTTAGAATATGCAGTAGGACCTTAATGAATGTGGATACTTAGCTGTAGAGTTTCTGGAAACTTGACAGTTTGCTTCTAAGACCTACTTTCACATCTTTCTTAAGCTTAGGATTTAAAACAGCAAGACCTAACCTCCATACTAACAACCAAAGTTGTCTTTTCTGAACAGTGGATTTTACTTTATTAAGGAGATTCAAATTCTCCCAAGCTCTTCTCACATATAAAATGTGTTTGACATTTTTCTGTCAATTGCTAAAATGGTAACAACCCTCACATATGACAAAATAGTTGAAGAAAACTTTCTGAAGTAGCGCTCTGATTAGAAACTCCTTGACAATGGTTCTAGCTGATTGTAGAGTATTGTAGAAGTGTTCAGAGTGGACCACTGAAATACCTCAGTGACTATAAACAACCTTCGTGACATTTGATTTTCTTCCCAATACATCAAAGATTTAATAGGAAGGCTAAATCTTTCACAGGTTTTCCAGCTCCCATTCTTGCAGATAGCCTGGAGTGATTTCATTGATTAGATAGGATCTGTTCGAAGGCTTGACAACATGGACAGTTGAATTCACGAATCTTCTTGAATCTTTTAATGTCTTTATCAGAAAGTGACCATATTTTCAACCTTACATACCATATCACCACCCGTAAAGTTCCCTTCTCTACCATCTAATCATTTGCTATAAAATATTATTCCAGTCTGCCAGCAAATCCCTGTCATGTGCTTCCACAAACCCCAGAGGGTTCAGACAGGAGAAATATTGTTAAATCCAAGGGCTTTACAAAAACTGGGGTAACAGATCATTGGTAGGTTGAAATCCAAGCTTTACCACCAAATAGTTATCTGACCATGACTTTAGACCTCATATCTTCATAAAAGAAATATTAATAATATGCATCCAATGGAGTTATTGTGAAAATTTACAGAAATTATATAAGGTGGTCAGACTTTGTCTAACAAAGATTAAGTGCCAAATAAATGATGTGGGATTTACCTCTTATCAGGGTAAATGGGATTTGGATACAATACAGAGAATAGTGAAGACTCTACTTTGGGCTTAAGTTTATTCAGATTTTATTAACTCTTAGCTGGTTAGAATATGCAGTAGGACCTTAATGAATGTGGATACTTAGCTGTAGAGTTTCTGGAAACTTGACAGTTTGCTTCTAAGACCTACTTTCACATCTTTCTTAAGCTTAGGATTTAAAACAGCAAGACCTAACCTCCATACTAACAACCAAAGTTGTCTTTTCTGAACAGTGGATTTTACTTTATTAAGGAGATTCAAATTCTCCCAAGCTCTTCTCACATATAAAATGTGTTTGACATTTTTCTGTCAATTGCTAAAATGGTAACAACCCTCACATATGACAAAATAGTTGAAGAAAACTTTCATAAGTAGCGCCTGATTAGAAACTCCTTGACAATGGTTCTAGCTGATTGTAGAGTATTGTAGAAGTGTTCAGAGTGGACCACTGAAATACCTCAGTGACTATAAACAACCTTCGTGACATTTGATTTTCTTCCCAATACATCAAAGATTTAATAGGAAGGCTAAATCTTTCACAGGTTTTCCAGCTCCCATTCTTGCAGATAGCCTGGAGTGATTTCATTGATTAGATAGGATCTGTTCGAAGGCTTGACAACATGGACAGTTGAATTCACGAATCTTCTTGAATCTTTTAATGTCTTTATCAGAAAGTGACCATATTTTCAACCTTACATACCATATCACCACCCCGTAAAGTTCCCCTTCTCTACCATCTAATCATTTGCTATAAAATATTATTCCAGTCTGCCAGCAAATCCCTGTCATGTGCTTCCACAAAACCCAGAGGGTTCAGACAGGAGAAATATGTGAAACTACTGGTAACATAATTCTCAACAAATCATTAGAAGTCTGAGGTCTTGCCTCAGTGGTTAAAATTCACTGAAACTGGACAAGATGAAAGAACATTTGCAAATAACAGAAAACTGCTAAACATCACTACAGAATGTCTTTTCTCTTTTATAAATGATGTTGGAATCTAAGCATTTCAGTAAGAGTGCCTTCTTGCTACTGAGTGAAACCTGTAAGAGAAAATTGGATTTCATTGAAGTATGAGGTGTTTCAAACACTCACTGCTTCGATCTCCTTGAAAAACAGCTCCCTCACCACTCAGAGATATATTAACATCCCTCCCCTGTCAGTTCTTTGGGTTGCAACTAGGCCAAGAATGAAATTCACTGGAAGTTGTAAGTAACAGATCTTTCTCATAAGTGCCAGAAAATTATTGTGGGGAAAAGTTACATTTCATCAGCATTTTTCAAAGGTTGTTTCTTTTCATATTTTTCCCCTAAAGAGAAAAGAATTTCATTTCTAGACTGTGATAAGTTCTCTACTGGCCTGGCCTAGGTTGAGACATGGAGTATAAACCAAAACATTTACAAGCACCTTGAAACTTTGTACCTGGGGAAATAGTATCCAAGAGATCTGAGATTTAGGAATGTCATATAATAACAAATTAGATTTTATGGCTTTCAGGGTTTACATTGCTTTGTCCTACTTCAGGTAATGACACCTTTCAAAGTATGTCCAGAATCTTGCTGTTTACATTTCTTCAAGTAAATGTTTTCCAACTATAAGTTGCTCTTTTTTTTTTTTTTTTCACATCCTCAATTGCCCCTGACATTTGTGCAGCATTTTCTTGCTTTCTTTAGTAGTCATATTCTGCATTTTACTTGCACTTCTTGAGTCCAAAGGTAGAGAGTGATAGAAAATAAATAAGAATTTACAGAATCTTTAACAATATTAAGTTTATTGATTTAAATATATGGGGGTTCTCCAAGGCTGTCTTGAAAAACTGATCCTGTTGCATGTGATTCTACATTAAGGCAGTTTTATTAATTCTAAATTTGGTTTTCTAGAAATAGTAATGATGAATGGATTCATGGCTATTATTTAGGTTATAAATGACATTTACTAAGGCTCATGGTACTCCCGAAGAGTACTAAAGGAGGAAGGAATTTGTAATGACAGGAAAGATGAAAGAACATTTGTAAATAACAGAAAACTGCTAAACATCACTACAGAATGTCTTTTCTCTTTTATAAATGATGTTGGAATCTAAGCATTTCAGTAAGAGTGCCTTCTTGCTACTGAGTGAAACCTGTAAGAGAAAATTGGATTTCATTGAAGTATGAGGTGTTTCAAACACTCACTGCTTCGATCTCCTTGAAAAACAGCTCCCTCACCACTCAGAGATATATTAACATCCCTCCCCTGTCAGTTCTTTGGGTTGCAACTAGGCCAAGAATGAAATTCACTGGAAGTTGTAAGTAACAGATCTTTCTCATAAGTGCCAGAAAATTATTGTGGGGAAAAGTTACATTTCATCAGCATTTTTCAAAGGTTGTTTCTTTTCATATTTTTCCCCTAAAGAGAAAAGAATTTCATTTCTAGACTGTGATAAGTTCTCTACTGGCCTGGCCTAGGTTGAGACATGGAGTATAAACCAAAACATTTACAAGCACCTTGAAACTTTGTACCTGGGGAAATAGTATCCAAGAGATCTGAGATTTAGGAATGTCATATAATAACAAATTAGATTTTATGGCTTTCAGGGTTTACATTGCTTTGTCCTACTTCAGGTAATGACACCTTTCAAAGTATGTCCAGAATCTTGCTGTTTACATTTCTTCAAGTAAATGTTTTCCAACTATAAGTTGCTCCTTTTTTTTGTTCACATCCTCAATTGCCCCTGACATTTGTGCAGCATTTTCTTGCTTTCTTTAGTAGTCATATTCTGCATTTTACTTGCACTTCTTGAGTCCAAAGGTAGAGAGTGATAGAAAATAAATAAGAATTTACAGAATCTTTAACAATATTAAGTTTATTGATTTAAATATATGGGGGTTCTCCAAGGCTGTCTTGAAAAACTGATCCTGTTGCATGTGATTCTACATTAAGGCAGTTTTATTAATTCTAAATTTGGTTTTCTAGAAATAGTAATGATGAATGGATTCATGGCTATTATTTAGGTTATAAATGACATTTACTAAGGCTCATGGTACTCCCGAAGAGTACTAAAGGAGGAAGGAATTTGTAATGCACTTCTAGGAAACCCTGTATGAGTATATGCAAGTGTGAGCGTGTGCACACGAGGACACACTCCCATGCCGGGACTGCCTACAAGAGTACTTGTTCAGCCACCACCAAGTAACATCAAGGTCTTCTCTTGAATCAAAAGAAAATGACATTCTCCTTCACTTTCTGAAGGAAACAGCAACATCTTCCCAGCCTCCCCAAAAAAGAGACTGAATTCTTTGCCTATGATTTTAACAACCCAACATTTATTTTAAAATATGCATAGGAATAAAATGTACTTTTAGTGCTATTGATATTTTGTTAGTCACAATTAAGATCTGCTGGAATAGCATATTTTATGCAGATTAAGTACTTAATATTTTTCAGCTTTTCTTAGCCTTCTCAGTGTTGCTTTCGCCAGTTGGAGAACTCAAGATCGTTTTACATTCTACTAAGACTTGTTGAAGCTTGGTAAGATTTTTCACATGTATTCTTCCCCTTTCTCCTGTATTGCAATTATCTGAGCTTTTTATTCCTCCACCCATGACCTTTCAAAAACTTTCCATCTGATCTCCATGACTCTGATCCTTTTCCTAATCTATCTTCTGAAACTGTGGCCAAATGCATCTTCCTGAAAGACTTGTAACATTCGACAAACAAAACAACCACCCAATATTTTCATTGACTTCTTATGCCTGGAGGATAAATTTCAGACTTTGGAGCATGAACTCTAATCAATCCAGACAAGTTTGCTCACTGATTCCCCAGTTTGTGTAGCACATCAAAATTTGTACGTCTTTACCTGTAACTCTTCCTCTAGTTTCATTAAATAGTTAACAGGATGTTCTCAGAGCCTGTTCATCAAAATTTTTTTAATTGACGTATAGTCAATTTACAATGTTATGTTAGTTTCTGGTGTACAGCAAATTGTTTCAGTTATACACACATATATATTATTTTCATATTCTTTTCCATTATGGTTTATTATAAAATATTGAATATAGTTCCCAGTGCTATAAAGTAGGCTCTTGTTGATTATCTGTTCTATGTGTAGTAATGTGTATCTGTTAAACCCAGACTCCTCATGTATTCCCCTCCACACTTTCCCTTTTGGTAACCATTAAGTTTGTTTTCTATGAATGTGAGTCTATTTCTGTTTTGTAAATAAGTTCATTTGTATCATTTTTAAAGATTTCATGTATAAGGGAAATCATGGTATTTGTCTTTGTGACTGGTTTACTTCACTTAGTATGATAATTTCTGAGTCCATCTATGTTGCTGCAAATTGTGTTACTTCTTTCTTATTTATGACTGACTAATATTCCATTATGTAGACTTACCACCTTTTCGTTATCTATTCATCTGTCAATGGACACTTTGGTTGCTTCCGTGTCTTGGCTATTGTAAATGGTGCTTCTGTAAACATAGGCGTGTGTGTATCTTTAAAATTATAATTTTGTCCAGATATATGTCCAGGAGTGGGTTTGCTAGTTTGTATGGCAATTCTATTTTTAGTTTTTTATGGAAACCCATACTGTCCTCCATAGTGGCTGTACCAATTTACATCCCCACCAACAGATCCCCTGGAAGAGGAATGGCTACCCACTCCAGTATTCCTGCCTGAGAAATCCCATGGAAAGAGCAGCCCGGCAGGCTACAGTCCACGGGTCCTAAAGAGTTGGGGACTTGATAGAGCTACTAACACTTTCCATTTTTGACTATCTTTTTTTTTGCTGGCCAAATGCATCTTCCTGAAAGACTTGTAACATTCGACAAACAAAACAACCACCCAATATTTTCATTGACTTCTTATGCCTGGAGGATAAATTTCAGACTTTGGAGCATGAACTCTAATCAATCCAGACAAGTTTGCTCACTGATTCCCCAGTTTGTGTAGCACATCAAAATTTGTACGTCTTTACCTATAACTCTTCCTCTAGTTTCATTAAATAGTTAACAGGATGTTCTCAGAGCCTGTTCATCAAAATTTTTTTAATTGACGTATAGTCAATTTACAATGTTATGTTAGTTTCTGGTGTACAGCAAATTGTTTCAGTTATACACACATATATATTATTTTCATATTCTTTTCCATTATGGTTTATTATAAAATATTGAATATAGTTCCCAGTGCTATAAAGTAGGCTCTTGTTGATTATCTGTTCTATGTGTAGTAATGTGTATCTGTTAAACCCAGACTCCTCATGTATTCCCCTCCACACTTTCCCTTTTGGTAACCATTAAGTTTGTTTTCTATGAATGTGAGTCTATTTCTGTTTTGTAAATAAGTTCATTTGTATCATTTTTAAAGATTTCATGTATAAGGGAAATCATGGTATTTGTCTTTGTGACTGGTTTACTTCACTTAGTATGATAATTTCTGAGTCCATCTATGTTGCTGCAAATTGTGTTACTTCTTTCTTATTTACGACTGACTAATATTCCATTATGTAGACTTACCACCTTTTCGTTATCTATTCATCTGTCAATGGACACTTTGGTTGCTTCCGTGTCTTGGCTATTGTAAATGGTGCTTCTGTAAACATAGGCGTGTGTGTATCTTTAAAATTATAATTTTGTCCAGATATATGTCCAGGAGTGGGTTTGCTAGTTTGTATGGCAATTCTATTTTTAGTTTTTTATGGAAACCCATACTGTCCTCCATAGTGGCTGTACCAATTTACATCCCCACCAACAGATCCCCTGGAAGAGGGAATGGCTACCCACTCCAGTATTCCTGCCTGAGAAATCCCATGGAAAGAGCAGCCCGGCAGGCTACAGTCCACGGGGTCCTAAAGAGTTGGGGACTTGATAGAGCTACTAACACTTTCACAGAAAGTGTAAGAGATTTCTCAGGACTTGTTTCTAGAGTATGTCCAGTAATAAGGTTAGGGAGCCCTTACTGATAGCATACATAGGAAATGAACTTTTAAAAAGCCTAAAAGAGAGAAGGAATAAAATTTCTTGTACAGTGAAAGCTAAAGTCGTGATCTACTTGGGGAAGAAATGGAGATGAAGACTGAATGTTAACCTGCAGAATGAATTACAATGACTTATCAGAAAAAATATGCAGAGAAAAGGTTAAAAATGCCACAAACTGAGTGGCTTAAGCCATGGAAATACATTGTCTCACAGTTCTGTAAGCTACAAGTACAATATCAAGATCTTGGCAGAGTTGGTTCATTCTGGAAGTTGTGAGGAAAAGATCAGTTTTAGGCCTATAACTGGCTTTAAATGACTCTCTTCTCTTTACATCTGGTCACAGTGTTTCTTATCTATGGATGTCCATCTATCTGACTAATTTTTCACTTTTTAAGGATAGCAGTCATTTTAGAATGGACTCACTCTAATGATCTCATTTTATCTTGATCACCTCTGTGATTCAATCTCAAAATTAGGTTACATCCTGTGGTACTGGGGAAATATAGATTAAAATAGATAAAGCATTGCTTTGCTTACCCTAAATATTTTTTTTTGGTCATTTGAACATATTGCCTTCTTTGCTGATTTATGCCATCAACCATTGTTACAAATGGCAATAATCTTAGATGTTTCCTGCTCCTGGAAATGTAACCACAACTGAAACCCTTTTCGTTATCTATTCATCTGTCAATGACGTGTGTGTTTTATTGTAAATGGTGCTTCTGTAAACATAGGCGTGTGTGTATCTTTAAAATTATAATTTTGTCCAGATATATGTCCAGGAGTGGGTTTGCTAGTTTGTATGGCAATTCTATTTTTAGTTTTTTATGGAAACCCATACTGTCCTCCATAGTGGCTGTACCAATTTACATCCCCACCAACAGATCCCCTGGAAGAGGGAATGGCTACCCACTCCAGTATTCCTGCCTGAGAAATCCCATGGAAAGAGCAGCCCGGCAGGCTACAGTCCACGGGGTCCTAAAGAGTTGGGGACTTGATAGAGCTACTAACACTTTCACAGAAAGTGTAAGAGATTTCTCAGGACTTGTTTCTAGAGTATGTCCAGTAATAAGGTTAGGGAGCCCTTACTGATAGCATACATAGGAAATGAACTTTTAAAAAGCCTAAAAGAGAGAAGGAATAAAATTTCTTGTACAGTGAAAGCTAAAGTCGTGATCTACTTGGGGAAGAAATGGAGATGAAGACTGAATGTTAACCTGCAGAATGAATTACAATGACTTATCAGAAAAAATATGCAGAGAAAAGGTTAAAAATGCCACAAACTGAGTGGCTTAAGCCATGGAAATACATTGTCTCACAGTTCTGTAAGCTACAAGTACAATATCAAGATCTTGGCAGAGTTGGTTCATTCTGGAAGTTGTGAGGAAAAGATCAGTTTTAGGCCTATAACTGGCTTTAAATGACTCTCTTCTCTTTACATCTGGTCACAGTGTTTCTTATCTATGGATGTCCATCTATCTGACTAATTTTTCACTTTTTAAGGATAGCAGTCATTTTAGAATGGACTCACTCTAATGATCTCATTTTATCTTGATCACCTCTGTGATTCAATCTCAAAATTAGGTTACATCCTGTGGTACTGGGGAAATATAGATTAAAATAGATAAAGCATTGCTTTGCTTACCCTAAATATTTTTTTTTGGTCATTTGAACATATTGCCTTCTTTGCTGATTTATGCCATCAACCATTGTTACAAATGGCAATAATCTTAGATGTTTCCTGCTCCTGGAAATGTAACCACAACTGACTTTATCACACTTTACTCTTCCTTGCTAGTAGTGGAAGTAGTGCAAGCCCGGGGGAGAAGACACGGAGGTGGAGATGGAGGGCCTTCTCCTAATAATAATTACAGGGCCAGGATGAGAAGGGTTTTTGGTCATTCCTGTAGCCACTAACAGCTGTGAAGTAAGGGGTATGAGTTTGTGTCGTGGAGAATCACAGAGCACAGGAAGTGGAGCAGGAAGGGTGTCTACCTTTGATCAGCATGAACAATGCTTTTTACTGTGCTGAAGAAAACAAATGTCATTCTTGTTCTTTATTTTCTTTCCATGGGCATATAAAGTAGAAACAGGGAGAAACTGAAAACATACTGAATCAGGTTATAGGCATGTAGCACAGAGTGGATAAACAACAGGATGAAATATTCAGAGGCCGTGCCAAGCCTCCAGAAATTGTGTAGTTTTAAAAATAATAATAAAATATATGCAAGTTTTGGTAATTGTTTTGTGATACCACTTTGAAGACAAGGCTTGCTGCAGGCATCATGGAGAAAGGTGTATGAACTTTTTATTTGCTGCTGTATAACAAATAACTACAAATTTAGTGGCTCAAAATAATAATTATTATTTCACATTTTCTGTAGGTCAGAAATTATGTCATTACATAGATGGGGTCCTCTGGCTAAGATTTCACTAAGATGAAATCAAGGTGTCTGCAGGGCTATGTTCTTATCTAGAGCTCAGGGTCCATTTCCAGCTCATCCAGTTTTTTGGCTGAATTCAAGTCCATTTTTTTTCACATCTATGGATGTCCATCTATCTGACTAATTTTTCACTTTTTAAGGATAGCAGTCATTTTAGAATGGACTCACTCTAATGATCTCATTTTATCTTGATCACCTCTGTGATTCAATCTCAAAATTAGGTTACATCCTGTGGTACTGGGGAAATATAGATTAAAATAGATAAAGCATTGCTTTGCTTACCCTAAATATTTTTTTTTGGTCATTTGAACATATTGCCTTCTTTGCTGATTTATGCCATCAACCATTGTTACAAATGGCAATAATCTTAGATGTTTCCTGCTCCTGGAAATGTAACCACAACTGACTTTATCACACTTTACTCTTCCTTGCTAGTAGTGGAAGTAGTGCAACCCCGGGGAGAAGACACGGAGGTGGAGATGGAGGGCCTTCTCCTAATAATAATTACAGGGCCAGGATGAGAAGGGTTTTTGGTCATTCCTGTAGCCACTAACAGCTGTGAAGTAAGGGGTATGAGTTTGTGTCGTGGAGAATCACAGAGCACAGGAAGTGGAGCAGGAAGGGTGTCTACCTTTGATCAGCATGAACAATACTTTTTACTGTGCTGAAGAAAACAAATGTCATTCTTGTTCTTTATTTTCTTTCCATGGGCATATAAAGTAGAAACAGGGAGAAACTGAAAACATACTGAATCAGGTTATAGGCATGTAGCACAGAGTGGATAAACAACAGGATGAAATATTCAGAGGCCGTGCCAAGCCTCCAGAAATTGTGTAGTTTTAAAAATAATAATAAAATATATGCAAGTTTTGGTAATTGTTTTGTGATACCACTTTGAAGACAAGGCTTGCTGCAGGCATCATGGAGAAAGGTGTATGAACTTTTTATTTGCTGCTGTATAACAAATAACTACAAATTTAGTGGCTCAAAATAATAATTATTATTTCACATTTTCTGTAGGTCAGAAATTATGTCATTACATAGATGGGGTCCTCTGGCTAAGATTTCACTAAGATGAAATCAAGGTGTCTGCAGGGCTATGTTCTTATCTAGAGCTCAGGGTCCATTTCCAGCTCATCCAGGTTGTTGGCTGAATTCAAGTACTTATGGTTGTAGGACTGAGGTTCCTCCTTCTTGCTGGTTTTTGGCAAGAGGTTTCTCCCAGTTTCTAAGAGTTTCCCTTAGGTCCTAGTTATGCACAAAACATAGCAGCCTACATCTTCATAGTCAGTAGAGGAGTCTCTCTAGCAGGCTTTCACTGAGTCTTGGTATAATGTCACATAATCATGGGAGTGACCAAGCAGCATGTTCACAGGTTCTGTTGAGACTCCAGGGCAGGGGATTATTATATAGGCTGTGTATACCAGGTAGTGGGAGTGTTGAGAGCCATCTTAAAATTCTGTGTATGGAAAAATATTGAACTTTCATTAAAAGGTCAGATTAGTAAAACAGTATGATGTGTTTTTTCAAAACTCCCTAAAAACCAAAACTATTTCTCCATGTATAAGCATTATAAATTCTCAGAGGATATAATTTATTGTGAGAGGTGAGGGTTGAGATTTGCTTCTGGCAGAGGGTAAGTGAGTAGCAGTTGTCATTGTCATAATCAAAATTCCCTTTTCTGTCCTAACTGACATCCTCCTTTGCATCTCCCATGCAAGGTCTGACCCTGAATTTTGCTGGTAATGAAATTTCTCTAAAAGCTTAATTTTAATTGAAAAAACTTGGCTGAAGTATGGAGCGAAGCATGATGAAAGATGCCTCCCACAGATTCCTTCTGTACAGATGTGATCACAGACATGTCTTCAGAGCAGTCTTTGCCCCATCGTTGCTGGTACATGTTTCTACATTGTCATGAGATTACATTTCTGTCCAAGTAAATAGCCAGGGCAGTCTCATGTGTGAAGATGAAACAAGATAAAGTGTGCCAGGACTAGGTGTAGTTAGTTATATGTGTCTAGTTGACAAGGAATGTTGCTATTTTCTGGAGCTTCATCCCCTGTCTCATATGTGTAAGAGAAAGTAGAAAATTAGGCATATGTTTAAAGAAAAGCTTCATAAACCGCCCTCAGGGGTCTTAAGATTTCACTAAGATGAAATCAAGGTGTCTGCAGGGCTATGTTCTTATCTAGAGCTCAGGGTCCATTTCCAGCTCATCCAGGTTGTTGGCTGAATTCAAGTACTTATGGTTGTAGGACTGAGGTTCCTCCTTCTTGCTGGTTTTTGGCAAGAGGTTTCTCCCAGTTTCTAAGAGTTTCCCTTAGGTCCTAGTTATGCACAAAACATAGCAGCCTACATCTTCATAGTCAGTAGAGGAGTCTCTCTAGCAGGCTTTCACTGAGTCTTGGTATAATGTCACATAATCATGGGAGTGACCAAGCAGCATGTTCACAGGTTCTGTTGAGACTCCAGGGCAGGGGATTATTATATAGGCTGTGTATACCAGGTAGTGGGAGTGTTGAGAGCCATCTTAAAATTCTGTGTATGGAAAAATATTGAACTTTCATTAAAAGGTCAGATTAGTAAAACAGTATGATGTGTTTTTTCAAAACTCCCTAAAAACCAAAACTATTTCTCCATGTATAAGCATTATAAATTCTCAGAGGATATAATTTATTGTGAGAGGTGAGGGTTGAGATTTGCTACTGGCAGAGGGTAAGTGAGTAGCAGTTGTCATTGTCATAATCAAAATTCCCTTTTCTGTCCTAACTGACATCCTCCTTTGCATCTCCCATGCAAGGTCTGACCCTGAATTTTGCTGGTAATGAAATTTCTCTAAAAGCTTAATTTTAATTGAAAAAACTTGGCTGAAGTATGGAGCGAAGCATGATGAAAGATGCCTCCCACAGATTCCTTCTGTACAGATGTGATCACAGACATGTCTTCAGAGCAGTCTTTGCCCCATCGTTGCTGGTACATGTTTCTACATTGTCATGAGATTACATTTCTGTCCAAGTAAATAGCCAGGGCAGTCTCATGTGTGAAGATGAAACAAGATAAAGTGTGCCAGGACTAGGTGTAGTTAGTTATATGTGTCTAGTTGACAAGGAATGTTGCTATTTTCTGGAGCTTCATCCCCTGTCTCATATGTGTAAGAGAAAGTAGAAAATTAGGCATATGTTTAAAGAAAAAATTCAAGCCATTCTACATAAGCACACACAGTGGTATCTACTCTCAGTTCCATTCTGTTGAGTAGTGGGAAGCTACATCTAAGGCTGTCAGTGTGGTGGTGTTCAGTCACTAAGTCCTGTCCGACTCATTGTGACCCCATGGACTGCAGTATGCCAGGCTTCCCTGTCCTTCACTATCTCCCTGTGTGTGTTGTTTCTCTGAAATCTATCTTGAAAGGTATAGGTGAAGAAGCTATGCCAATGTGAGTTTGTGGCATGCTCCTGTTTTATTTTCTCTACCCTGTAATGATAAATGTGTAATTTCTGTAGTCTCTCACCTCATTTGCATCCTTGTTTTCCCTCAAGTTAGCTCACTTGGTGGGTATTGCCAGCTTAGGTGTCAGGGCGGCAGAGGGGGAAGGGTTACTTTCCTCACTGCTAGCTCCAACTTGTATTCCTGACCCGTCAGTTTTCATGTTTCCTGCTGGCTGTAAGGTGTGTTCCTAGCAATTCTCAACCTTCAAGGGTCAGACTCCACTTTCCAAACTGCTTTCACATCCCAAGAAGCCCACCTTTTTAAGTTATAACAGATGAAGACATAGAGGCTAATGTCTGCCAAGAAATTTGTATGCTTCTTCATGAAATGAGGTTATATGCCCAGTTCTGTGGTGACAAGTCATCGTTATTGAGCTAATAAGAGTCTGTTTATGTATAATTTCATTGTCTGAAAATAGTGATTTCCTTTGAAATGTAAAAAACTTCAAGATTTACACATATGTTCAAAAATTCAAGTTTGCTACTGTGTTGCCAGTTGGCATTAATATTCATTATACTAGGAGTAATCTACACTGAAAACATTAATGACAGTGTAAATATAAAATATCTCAACCACTGTGTGTGCTTGCATACATTGGTTTGAATTTTTTCTGTAAAAATAGGCCTAATCTACTTCTTTTGCATGTATGAAACACATGTATATAGTATTTGTCTGTCTCCCTATCAGTCTCATGGTTTCAGTTACCTCTTGATAGGTAACACTGCTGTAAAACTGAAACAACTTAAGCGACTTAACAACATTTACTTTGCTCAAAAATCTGCAGTTTGGACGGGGGCTTGGTGGAGATCATTAGTTTCTGTCCACTGAGCATCAGTTGAATGTCTTGAAAGCTGGCAGTTGGGATCGATTGAAGTTCTATTCACTTGCATTTCAGGTGTCTGGATTGGGAAGCCTCAAACAGCTGGAGGTGGAAACAAGTGGGAATCCTGAGGGTATCTGTCTATCTACATGTCAACTTCTCATGTCGTTTCTGTAGTGTGCTTCCTTCTGGGTCTCTGCCCATGTTGCTTGTCACCTTGGGCTACCAGGAGCATGTCTGCGGAAAGAGGGAGAGGGAGAGAGGAAGAGAAAGGAAGAGAGCAGCTTTCAGAGGGGAAGCCACGTAGCCCTTCACTGTCTGGCCTCGCCAGCAGACAGGATCAGTTCTGCCACACTCTGCTTGTTGAGTCTGTTATAAGGACTGATCCAGGTTCAGAGAGGGGGAAATAGGCTTCATGTCTCTATGGAGAGTGGCAAGCATCTGGAAGGGCAAGTGGGGCCAAAAATACTGTTGTGACCATTTCTGAGAAATACAATCTGCCATAGTCTCCTTATTTGGATTTAGGTAGGTGTGGAAACAGAAATCTCCTGAGGGCGTGGATTAGAGTAAGGACTGGAATTGCAGTCACAAGCTGAGAAGTGGTGCTGTGGTCATGAGTTAGTGAAAGTGTGCTAACTTTAGAGCCTAAGGAGCTGAATTTGAAGCACAGTTCTGTGACACCCTGCATGTGAAGCTGTCAGCAAGTTATCAAACCTCCACGAGCATTGGCTTGTCCATCTGTGAGCCCAGAAGTCTTCCTCCCCAGTGCTGTTGTATAGAGGAAATAAACTAATGTACACAAGGAAAGTGTCTTGTAAATATAAAATATCTCAACCACTGTGTGTGCTTGCATACATTGGTTTGAATTTTTCTGTAAAATAGGCCTAATCTACTTCTTTTGCATGTATGAAACACATGTATATAGTATTTGTCTGTCTCCCTATCAGTCTCATGGTTTCAGTTACCTCTTGATAGGTAACACTGCTGTAAAACTGAAACAACTTAAGCGACTTAACAACATTTACTTTGCTCAAAAATCTGCAGTTTGGACGGGGGCTTGGTGGAGATCATTAGTTTCTGTCCACTGAGCATCAGTTGAATGTCTTGAAAGCTGGCAGTTGGGATCGATTGAAGTTCTATTCACTTGCATTTCAGGTGTCTGGATTGGGAAGCCTCAAACAGCTGGAGGTGGAAACAAGTGGGAATCCTGAGGGTATCTGTCTATCTACATGTCAACTTCTCATGTCGTTTCTGTAGTGTGCTTCCTTCTGGGTCTCTGCCCATGTTGCTTGTCACCTTGGGCTACCAGGAGCATGTCTGCGGAAAGAGGGAGAGGGAGAGAGGAAGAGAAAGGAAGAGAGCAGCTTTCAGAGGGGAAGCCACGTAGCCCTTCACTGTCTGGCCTCGCCAGCAGACAGGATCAGTTCTGCCACACTCTGCTTGTTGAGTCTGTTATAAGGACTGATCCAGGTTCAGAGAGGGGGAAATAGGCTTCATGTCTCTATGGAGAGTGGCAAGCATCTGGAAGGGCAAGTGGGGCCAAAAATACTGTTGTGACCATTTCTGAGAAATACAATCTGCCATAGTCTCCTTATTTGGATTTAGGTAGGTGTGGAAACAGAAATCTCCTGAGGGCGTGGATTAGAGTAAGGACTGGAATTGCAGTCACAAGCTGAGAAGTGGTGCTGTGGTCATGAGTTAGTGAAAGTGTGCTAACTTTAGAGCCTAAGGAGCTGAATTTGAAGCACAGTTCTGTGACACCCTGCATGTGAAGCTGTCAGCAAGTTATCAAACCTCCACGAGCATTGGCTTGTCCATCTGTGAGCCCAGAAGTCTTCCTCCCCAGTGCTGTTGTATAGAGGAAATAAACTAATGTACACAAGGAAATGCTTGTTCTTGTAAAAAGTGCTATAAAATGTTAGTGTAACCCTACCACTGACATCTACGAAAGTGTTAGTGTAATCCAAATATGGGATCCTTGGCTTCTTTAGTCCTCCTGGGTGTGAAGACCATACTTCTCTGAAAAGATTTTAAAAACCATCTTGAGCTCTGTGCAGGGAAGAGTTAACACAGCATACCCATAACTGCTGTCCTTAGAAAAGCCTGCATATGAGGCTGGTCTCTTGTCTGGTATCTGGGAACTTGGGTGATGCTGTGTCCTGTGAGCCCTTCTGTTAAAACCGGAACCTAGAGACGGCATTGGATACCCTGACGCAGCCTCCTAGCCCATAATTGACAAGAACTCAATTCTCAGCAGATACCTTTCTCTCCTAAGTTGCTGCTTGCTCCAGTATCCAGCTTCCTCTAGAGATGTTATTGTCCCTTCCTGTATTGCTTCATCTTTCTGCTTGGTCTGTCTTGCCTGTCGCCTACCCTGCCTCCTGCCAAGGAAACCCAACTGTAAAATGGAGCTCTGTGCTTTTTAATTATTTCTGTATAGAAGCCACTATCAGAAGGCAGTGGGTGGAACAGACATTTTCTAAAGGCTGGAGACAATGAAGGAGGACTGCCCACAACCCCAGTACAAGACTTCACATGTGCTGTAAGATATTCCACATCTTAAGAATCCCTCAGCCAACATCACCTCTAGAAAATTCTCTTTGATCACTGTTATCGTCACAGACATTTGTTGGTGTCTCCTCCCTTTCACCTCATTGTGGTCGCTCCATCTGTTCCTCCTTAGCCTTCAGCTGTGCCTCTGGTATCTCTCATTTTTTTGCCCTCCGCAACCCGAGGGCGTGGATTAGAGTAAGGACTGGAATTGCAGTCACAAGCTGAGAAGTGGTGCTGTGGTCATGAGTTAGTGAAAGTGTGCTAACTTTAGAGCCTAAGGAGCTGAATTTGAAGCACAGTTCTGTGACACCCTGCATGTGAAGCTGTCAGCAAGTTATCAAACCTCCACGAGCATTGGCTTGTCCATCTGTGAGCCCAGAAGTCTTCCTCCCCAGTGCTGTTGTATAGAGGAAATAAACTAATGTACACAAGGAAATGCTTGTTCTTGTAAAAAGTGCTATAAAATGTTAGTGTAACCCTACCACTGACATCTACGAAAGTGTTAGTGTAATCCAAATATGGGATCCTTGGCTTCTTTAGTCCTCCTGGGTGTGAAGACCATACTTCTCTGAAAAGATTTTAAAAACCATCTTGAGCTCTGTGCAGGGAAGAGTTAACACAGCATACCCATAACTGCTGTCCTTAGAAAAGCCTGCATATGAGGCTGGTCTCTTGTCTGGTATCTGGGAACTTGGGTGATGCTGTGTCCTGTGAGCCCTTCTGTTAAAACCGGAACCTAGAGACGGCATTGGATACCCTGACGCAGCCTCCTAGCCCATAATTGACAAGAACTCAATTCTCAGCAGATACCTTTCTCTCCTAAGTTGCTGCTTGCTCCAGTATCCAGCTTCCTCTAGAGATGTTATTGTCCCTTCCTGTATTGCTTCATCTTTCTGCTTGGTCTGTCTTGCCTGTCGCCTACCCTGCCTCCTGCCAAGGAAACCCAACTGTAAAATGGAGCTCTGTGCTTTTTAATTATTTCTGTATAGAAGCCACTATCAGAAGGCAGTGGGTGGAACAGACATTTTCTAAAGGCTGGAGACAATGAAGGAGGACTGCCCACAACCCCAGTACAAGACTTCACATGTGCTGTAAGATATTCCACATCTTAAGAATCCCTCAGCCAACATCACCTCTAGAAAATTCTCTTTGATCACTGTTATCGTCACAGACATTTGTTGGTGTCTCCTCCCTTTCACCTCATTGTGGTCGCTCCATCTGTTCCTCCTTAGCCTTCAGCAGTGCCCCCGGTATCTCTCATCTCTTCATTAAGTATGCCCAGCAAGGGAGCTTCCTCTGTGCACGTTAGTCCCTGCAGACCTTCTGGACCACACACTGGTGCATGACCAAGAAGGCAACCAAGATGTGTTTTACTAAGCAATGATAGTAGAAGTCAGAGTCTTCAATTATTCTGTTATCACTTTTTTATGATTTAAATGTTGGTATTATATGTCTACTAATTTTTTAAAGTGACACAAACACTTACTTGGTCAAGATAATATCTGACTGCTTTATAGATTTTCCTGCCTTCAGTTGTAACTTAAGGTCACAGAAGGGGGCTATGGAATCCGACCAATGAAAAAATAGAACGAATGCTACAACATTTTCATTTTTTAACAAGAAACTTTAATGAGCAGACACATTTTCTATAGTTTTCTCTGGTTTTCCATGTCAGTATTTTTGGTGTCATTATGAATCCTTGTAATCCACCTTTGGCCAGATTTCACATTGCTCTTCTGTCCTACATTCTGGTGTATCCGTTTGCTATTTTCTTTCTTTCTTTCTTTTTTCATTTTGACCTCTTTTATTGGTTTTCTATTTATTTATTTTCATCCATCTTTATTCTTCGGCTTGTGTGGGCCTCCCATTGCAGTGGCCTCTCTCAGCGCAGAGCACTGGCTCTGGGCGCATGCGCTCCAGAGCTCTGGCTTGTAATTGGACACACTAGTCCAGCCGCTTTGCGGCACATGGGGTCTTCCTGGGGCCAGGGATTGAACTGGTGCCCCTTGCACTGCAAGATGGACTCTTTACCCAATGGACCACCAGGGAAGCCCTCTATTTGCTGTTTTATTTATTCCACCGCTTACTTCATTCTACCCTTTTCAATGCTGAGTGAAGGGGACTGACATTGCACATCTGCTATGTACCAAGTGCTACTCTGAGCACTGTGCCTTTGGATTTGTGTCTCTTAATTTTTCAAAATTGCCTGGGAGAAAGAGGCATCATCCTGAAGTTGTATATATGTGGAAACAAGACTGAGAAGGTAAACAACTCAGTCTACTGCATAATCAGGTAGAGGGGGACAGAGAGACTTAAAATCCAGATCTTTAATTCTAGGGCACCTGCTCTTTGCACTGATATATGCTGAGGGGGCAGGACACAGAACTGTGCTAAGTAGTCTTATTTTTTTCTTTGAAAACTGATGAAGTTTGAGGATATTTTATTCATGAGGTAGCCTCATCTACAAATCTGAACAGCTCCTTTTCTCTTTAAAAGTTATCTTTGCACAAGTTTTCATAAGATGTTAAATCTCCATTTAGAGTTTTACTTCCTGTGTGAAAAAGTGAAGTTTCCTGCATTAACATACACTTTTCCTCCACTGCACTTATGTTCATTTGGGGCAATTAACTCATCGAGACGTGACTTGCTGTGTAGAATGTTGGCGCTGTCTTCACCATGGATGTCACCAGTGTGCTCAGTCTTCTAAACAGAAGTGCTGAATTTGGCTCAGGTATTTTTAGCCCGTCTTCAGGTTTTTCTTTCTTTCTTTTTTTCTTTTTTTTTAAGAAAATCATATACTGTAGTAAGGTGGGGACACAGATTTGCAGCTCATCATGGAGGAAACAGAACTGGTGGCAATGAGCTTTTTGAATACAAAAAACCTGATGCACCCGTTTGCACATGTCAGTATTCTTGGGCTCTGCCTTGGGAGAGGTTGCCAAGCAGAGAAAACCATTTTGCCTTCTGCTAAGGTTCTTTCCTTTGTCTTTAGCCAGGCTGGGGTCTGAGTAGAAGGGAGAAGCTCAGACCCTGCCTTCCTGAGATCATTTGTTCCCTGACTTTGGGGCTCATAAGCTGTATTGTGTGCTGCCTAAGCCACATAATTGTTAAGATAAAGGAGCTCCTGACAGATCTGAAGGGCCCTGAGTCAGGCAGAAGTAGTGGCCTGTGTAGACAGGGGAAGGGCCTGAACAGACCCTCACTCACAGACCATATTGTTTGGTTTACAGGTCAGCTTCTGTCATTTGAAAGAATGTGATAATCAGTCCTGTTGATTTTTTTTTTTTTTTTTTGGTTGGTTGGTTTTTAAGTAATTTATGTTTTAATTGAAGGATAATTGCTTTACAGTGAGCTTACCAGGATCTTTGAGAACTCAGATACAGAGAGCTGGAAGAGTTTTGTGATGGACTTGGAGTTATAGGGCCAGGGTTTATACCTTATTTTATTATGTTCTTGGAAAGTCTCTTAGCTTCATCAGTTCTCAGGCATTTCAACAATGAAATGAGCTTGTCTCATTGCCTATTGATATCGAGACTCTACCCTTGAAAGCAGCTTGTTATCTTTGCACAAGTTTTCATAAGATGTTAAATCTCCATTTAGAGTTTTACTTCCTGTGTGAAAAAGTGAAGTTTCCTGCATTAACATACACTTTTCCTCCACTGCACTTATGTTCATTTGGGGCAATTAACTCATCGAGACGTGACTTGCTGTGGAGAATGTTGGCGCTGTCTTCACCATGGATGTCACCAGTGTGCTCAGTCTTCTAAACAGAAGTGCTGAATTTGGCTCAGGTATTTTTAGCCCGTCTTCAGGTTTTTCTTTCTTTCTTTTTTTCTTTTTTTTAAGAAAATCATATACTGTAGTAAGGTGGGGACACAGATTTGCAGCTCATCATGGAGGAAACAGAACTGGTGGCAATGAGCTTTTTGAATACAAAAAACCTGATGCACCCGTTTGCACATGTCAGTATTCTTGGGCTCTGCCTTGGGAGAGGTTGCCAAGCAGAGAAAACCATTTTGCCTTCTGCTAAGGTTCTTTCCTTTGTCTTTAGCCAGGCTGGGGTCTGAGTAGAAGGGAGAAGCTCAGACCCTGCCTTCCTGAGATCATTTGTTCCCTGACTTTGGGGCTCATAAGCTGTATTGTGTGCTGCCTAAGCCACATAATTGTTAAGACAAAGGAGCTCCTGACAGATCTGAAGGGCCCTGAGTCAGGCAGAAGTAGTGGCCTGTGTAGACAGGGGAAGGGCCTGAACAGACCCTCACTCACAGACCATATTGTTTGGTTTACAGGTCAGCTTCTGTCATTTGAAAGAATGTGATAATCAGTCCTGTTGATTTTTTTTTTTTTTTTTTGGTTGGTTGGTTTTTAAGTAATTTATGTTTTAATTGAAGGATAATTGCTTTACAGTGAGCTTACCAGGATCTTTGAGAACTCAGATACAGAGAGCTGGAAGAGTTTTGTGATGGACTTGGAGTTATAGGGCCAGGGTTTATACCTTATTTTATTATGTTCTTGGAAAGTCTCTTAGCTTCATCAGTTCTCAGGCATTTCAACAATGAAATGAGCTTGTCTCATTGCCTATTGATATCGAGACTCTACCCTTGAAAGCAGCTTGTTATCTGCATGTGCCATGCAAGTATTTATTGTATTATAGGTGCTGCCTTTCTGCTTAACTATAGGGCTTCTGTCCCACCAAGTAGTGCCTTGCCTGCCCTAATTCTTTAGAGCTCTGCTAGGGGTACCTTTCCCTGAGCCTTAGGAGCAAAATGTTGCCACAGTGAGCACTCACCGCTGAGACTATTCCCTGGGCTCTGGCCAACCTCATGTCTGATTCTCAAGGAGAGGTGTGAGAGCTCCCTGGAGAGTTTATAAGACCATTATCAACCTCATTATAGGCTCCAAACTCACAAGTCACTGGTACAGTAGCCCACAGAGAGAGAAGTAAAACTGACAACAGATTTCAGAAAATCAGTGATGGGTTCTTGGGACAAAATTGTTTTCCTAGTAAACTGGCATTGTATGAGACCATCTTATGACAGCTGTAGGAAATTCCTAGGGCTCACGAATCAGCCGATTCATGCACTGGCTTCTGAAAACAACCCAGTCGAGGTATTTCTAGATATCAGATTTGTCTCCTTCTAGTATTTACTACCTGGCATAATTTTGTGGGCGGCTAAAATGGAATGACTCTGGCTCTCAAGTGAAGCTTAATGCCACTGTAGTATAATGAATGAAAGTGCAGGTGTTGGGATTCACCTGTCCTAGAATTCTAGTCCCTAATTATCTGCCGTGTGATCCAAGATAGACTAAGTGAATCAGTTAAGATGAGCCTAGCTGGTGTAATGAATATATGCCAGAAATGAAACATGATGGAAATACATTTCTCACTTACATAAAATCCAAAATGGTTCTTCTTGGTCATCTTGTGGCTCTTCTCTAAGAGGCAGTACAGAAGCCAGGATACTTCCCTCTTGTGCATCTTCTGTCTTTAACGTGCAGTTTTCAGGGTTGTCACAAAGGAGGAAAGAGCAGAGAGATGGAACAGGGTGGGGCTACTGAGCCAAACCTTGAAGTAGCATAACCCTGCCCTCACACGCACCACTCCCCCCAGTTACATGGCATTTCAACAATGAAATGAGCTTGTCTCATTGCCTATTGATATCGAGACTCTACCCTTGAAAGCAGCTTGTTATCTGCATGTGCCATGCAAGTATTTATTGTATTATAGGTGCTGCCTTTCTGCTTAACTATAGGGCTTCTGTCCCACCAAGTAGTGCCTTGCCTGCCCTAATTCTTTAGAGCTCTGCTAGGGGTACCTTTCCCTGAGCCTTAGGAGCAAAATGTTGCCACAGTGAGCACTCACCGCTGAGACTTTTCCCCTGGGCTCTGGCCAACCTCATGTCTGATTCTCAAGGAGAGGTGTGAGAGCTCCCTGGAGAGTTTATAAGACCATTATCAACCTCATTATAGGCTCCAAACTCACAAGTCACTGGTACAGTAGCCCACAGAGAGAGAAGTAAAACTGACAAGAGATTTCAGAAAATCAGTGATGGGTTCTTGGGACAAAATTGTTTTCCTAGTAAACTGGCATTGTATGAGACCATCTTATGACAGCTTGTAGGAAATTCCTAGGGCTCACGAATCAGCCGATTCATGCACTGGCTTCTGAAAACAACCCAGTCGAGGTATTTCTAGATATCAGATTTGTCTCCTTCTAGTATTTACTACCTGGCATAATTTTGTGGGCGGCTAAAATGGAATGACTCTGGCTCTCAAGTGAAGCTTAATGCCAGTGTAGTATAATGAATGAAAGTGCAGGTGTTGGGATTCACCTGTCCTAGAATTCTAGTCCCTAATTATCTGCCGTGTGATCCAAGATAGACTAAGTGAATCAGTTAAGATGAGCCTAGCTGGTGTAATGAATATATGCCAGAAATGAAACATGATGGAAATACATTTCTCACTTACATAAAATCCAAAATGGTTCTTCTTGGTCATCTTGTGGCTCTTCTCTAAGAGGCAGTACAGAAGCCAGGATACTTCCCTCTTGTGCATCTTCTGTCTTTAACGTGCAGTTTTCAGGGTTGTCACAAAGGAGGAAAGAGCAGAGAGATGGAACAGGGTGGGGCTACTGAGCCAAACCTTGAAGTAGCATAACCCTGCCCTCACACGCACCACTCCACTCAGTTACATGGCCACACCTAGGCTAATGTCTACCCAGTCTCCAGCCATGTGCCTAGAAAAGAGGAAATAGATTTGGTGAAAAGGAGAGATGAAAACAGAAACCATCTCAAAAGGGTTGTGAGGATTCTACATGACCATATATGAGACAGTGGCACGTAGTCAGTGCTCAATAAATATAGTATTAGTATTATGATGACCTTGGTTCCTACTAAAATTTTTATGTAACGCTTCTCCATGCTGAGAGTGTAGATTCAAACCTTCATTATTTTCCAATTGCCATGAGTGAATATTAACATTTCATGGATAGTGTTTCTGAAATAATAAAGAGAATCGCAGTTTTACTAGGCATGCTATATACCAGATAATACTTAACATTTACTTGCAGTTTCTCATTTAATCTTATAAAAACTCTCTGAAGTCGGTATAATGTTATTATCCTCATTCACAAGAAGAAAAAGGTCAATGATATTAAGAGACTTATCCAGAACCACTTAACTAGTAAGTGATAGAGTTAGATATCAGTACCCGCATTGCCGAATGCTAGGCTGGACAACCTCTCCATAAGTGTAAGAACGTGGGCTTATTTTCTAACTGCATAATCTTAAGTCAGCAATACTTTGTCAGTCATAAATGTTTTCACACCTATGTGGATTCAAGGTGGAAAGCAGAAATAGACCTTCGTTTCTAGGAATCTACAAACAGCAGTGACATGAACAGAAGCTCACTATTGAGAATATACTTCGTACAAATGCATCATATATAAGTGTGAAGATTATGTTTTGGTAAACTGACGCATTCCCCTCACTTATTCTAACCTTCTCCACCCCACCTCCATCTACTCCTTTCTTTTGACCTAATTCCAGCAGAGAGTTGATTCCATTTAATTGCCTCAGCTCAGGAACGAGGGCAGGGTAAATATGGGAACCAGATTCCTAGTCTCTCAGACTCTTCTGTTCCAAAAGCAGTTAAGCCCTTCATGGAGCTAAGAGAGAGATAAAATGAATGGGATAAACAGTGGGAGGGGGTGGGGCCCAAGACTAGGAAGGCTAAGAAAAAGTCCCTTCGGCATGGAAAGAGGAAGTAAGAGGCGCTGGTAGTTCCCAAGGTGCAGAGCTCTGGGTTCTGTTTACCAGGAAGGTTTACAGGAGACAGTGAGCAAAAGGGAAAAATAGATTTGGTGAAAAGGAGAGATGAAAACAGAAACCATCTCAAAAGGGTTGTGAGGATTCTACATGACCATATATGAGACAGTGGCACGTAGTCAGTGCTCAATAAATATAGTATTAGTATTATGATGACCTTGGTTCCTACTAAAATTTTTATGTAACGCTTCTCCATGCTGAGAGTGTAGATTCAAACCTTCATTATTTTCAAATTGCCATGAGTGAATATTAACATTTCATGGATAGTGTTTCTGAAATAATAAAGAGAATCGCAGTTTTACTAGGCATGCTATATACCAGATAATACTTAACATTTACTTGCAGTTTCTCATTTAATCTTATAAAAACTCTCTGAAGTCGGTATAATGTTGTTATCCTCATTCACAAGAAGAAAAAGGTCAATGATATTAAGAGACTTATCCAGAACCACTTAACTAGTAAGTGATAGAGTTAGATATCAGTACCCGCATTGCCGAATGCTAGGCTGGACAACCTCTCCATAAGTGTAAGAACGTGGGCTTATTTTCTAACTGCATAATCTTAAGTCAGCAATACTTTGTCAGTCATAAATGTTTTCACACCTATGTGGATTCAAGGTGGAAAGCAGAAATAGACCTTCGTTTCTAGGAATCTACAAACAGCAGTGACATGAACAGAAGCTCACTATTGAGAATATACTTCGTACAAATGCATCATATATAAGTGTGAAGATTATGTTTTGGTAAACTGACGCATTCCCCTCACTTATTCTAACCTTCTCCACCCCACCTCCATCTACTCCTTTCTTTTGACCTAATTCCAGCAGAGAGTTGATTCCATTTAATTGCCTCAGCTCAGGAACGAGGGCAGGGTAAATATGGGAACCAGATTCCTAGTCTCTCAGACTCTTCTGTTCCAAAAGCAGTTAAGCCCTTCATGGAGCTAAGAGAGAGATAAAATGAATGGGATAAACAGTGGGAGGGGGTGGGGCCCAAGACTAGGAAGGCTAAGAAAAAGTCCCTTCGGCATGGAAAGAGGAAGTAAGAGGCGCTGGTAGTTCCCAAGGTGCAGAGCTCTGGGTTCTGTTTACCAGGAAGGTTTCCAGGGAGACAGTGAGAATGACAGAGTGTGAGGAAGCTCAGGCAGACAAGACCGCAGACAGCCTGACAAAGATTTCTTCTCTCTTAAGCTTGGTGCAGAAATAACACACTGGGAGTACTTCTAACTCTGATATAAAGATGCCCTGGAGAACTGGTAAAAATGCAGACTCGGATTCAGTAGGTCTGAGGTGGAGCCAGAAATTCTGCATTTCCGCTGAGGTCCCAGGTGGTTCCAAAGCTGCATGCTTAGAATAACAATGACATAGAGAGCAGCTGGACTCCAAAGGGCCGCCCAGGCAGAACTGAGCACCCAGGAGTTGTGTGTGAGCAGACTTATCCTCTGCAGGCTTCAGATGTCATCTGAGGAAAGCCACGCTCGACAGTCTAGTTCAAACTACTCTTCCCCTTTGGTCCACACTTTCCTTTGTCAATAGCCAGCACCTCGGATAGGCTTCCCTAGTACCTCAAATGGTAAAGAGCCTGCCTGCAGCACAGGAGACCCAGGGTCCATCCTGGGTTAGATCCCTGGGTCAGGGGGATCCTTTAGAGAAGGGAATGGAGACCCACTCTAGTATCCTTGCCTGGAGAATCCCATAGGCAGAGGAGCCTGGTGGGCTATGTCCATGGGATCACAAACAGTCGGAGACGACTCTGCAACGAACACTTAAACACCTTGAACAGGGACATCTAACAGAGGTCAAGGCCATTAGAATCCCAAGCCTTTGCTCCATCTACATCTGACTTGCTTCATATGAACACCACTGGCACATTCTCCTGTGAACTGACAGTCTTGAATTCAAGCAAAGGTGCACAGAGCCCTAGAAACCCAGAGATGTGGTGGTGATGGGAAAGTCCCTCACATTTACACTTGGGCACCAGTTCCCAAACCATAGTAGCTGATGTGTTCAGAACTAACAACAGAGCCTTGGCTCTGGAGCTCAGCAGACCAAGATTTGTATTACAGCCTGCTTTACCAGCATGCTAGCTGGGAAGACTAGGAAGGCTAAGAAAAAGTCCCTTCGGCATGGAAAGAGGAAGTAAGAGGCGCTGGTAGTTCCCAAGGTGCAGAGCTCTGGGTTCTGTTTACCAGGAAGGTTTCCAGGGAGACAGTGAGAATGACAGAGTGTGAGGAAGCTCAGGCAGACAAGACCGCAGACAGCCTGACAAAGATTTCTTCTCTCTTAAGCTTGGTGCAGAAATAACACACTGGGAGTACTTCTAACTCTGATATAAAGATGCCCTGGAGAACTGGTAAAAATGCAGACTCGGATTCAGTAGGTCTGAGGTGGAGCCAGAAATTCTGCATTTCCGCTGAGGTCCCAGGTGGTTCCAAAGCTGCATGCTTAGAATAACAATGACATAGAGAGCAGCTGGACTCCAAAGGGCCGCCCAGGCAGAACTGAGCACCCAGGAGTTGTGTGTGAGCAGACTTATCCTCTGCAGGCTTCAGATGTCATCTGAGGAAAGCCACGCTCGACAGTCTAGTTCAAACTACTCTTCCCCTTTGGTCCACACTTTCCTTTGTCAATAGCCAGCACCTCGGATAGGCTTCCCTAGTACCTCAAATGGTAAAGAGCCTGCCTGCAGCACAGGAGACCCAGGGTCCATCCTGGGTTAGATCCCTGGGTCAGGGGGATCCTTTAGAGAAGGGAATGGAGACCCACTCTAGTATCCTTGCCTGGAGAATCCCATAGGCAGAGGAGCCTGGTGGGCTATGTCCATGGGATCACAAACAGTCGGAGACGACTCTGCAACGAACACTTAAACACCTTGAACAGGGACATCTAACAGAGGTCAAGGCCATTAGAATCCCAAGCCTTTGCTCCATCTACATCTGACTTGCTTCATATGAACACCACTGGCACATTCTCCTGTGAACTGACAGTCTTGAATTCAAGCAAAGGTGCACAGAGCCCTAGAAACCCAGAGATGTGGTGGTGATGGGAAAGTCCCTCACATTTACACTTGGGCACCAGTTCCCAAACCATAGTAGCTGATGTGTTCAGAACTAACAACAGAGCCTTGGCTCTGGAGCTCAGCAGACCAAGATTTGTATTACAGCCTGCTTTACCAGCATGCTAGCTGGGAAATATCTTTTTTCTGAACGTTTGAGGGGGGCAGCAGGTTTTGCTAAAATGAGATTTTTGAGGGTGAGGGGAAAAAGTAAGAGAATATTAGGTTTTTTCCTGTTGGTGTAAGTGAAATATGAGTCAAGTAAGCCAGAGAGGGAACGAGTTGGATGGTCCCTCAGGTCCTCTTAAAATAGTTTAGAAAGGGCTTTTTTTTTTTTTTTTTGAAAACAGTGTTTAATCTCTGTTCAAATTATATTCAGGCAGTTTAGTTCTGCAAATGTAGAGTTCCGCTCCTGCCTGATGGTACCAGGGTGTTTGGCATAAAAGCCTTAAAGGGGGCCAATTGTAAACCTTCTTTCTCCATCAATGATCCATTAGTCACTTACCCTACCGCTACCTTTAGGCCACTTATCTGTAAAACAAGTTCGCTTTTAATTCTTCTGTGTAGTTCAGAGCCAAGGCTATTTCCCTTAGTTACCTTGATCTCAAAGGAAGAAAGTACTTGCTATCAAGACTCTCTTATGACTCAGATTCAAACAAATCAGATTTAGAATTGCCAGTAAATAGTGTTTCTGGAATCTCTGGGAGAAATTTCCTTGCTCCAGCTCAGTTTCTGTTTCTGGCTATTCTGCCTTTAGCTCCAGAGATTCTGCCACATTTGCTTTAGCGAAGGTTAATTTTGCCATGTATACATAATCATTGGTGTTTAAAGGAAACATTTACCATTTTCTCTTGTGATTACGTTAAAAGGGGGGCTATAAGATTGGAGCTGGGTTTCCCAGGTAGCACAGTGGTAAAGGATTTGCCTGCAATGCAGAAGACTTTAGAGATGCAGGTTTGATCCCTGGGTCAGGGATCCTGATTCCCCTGGAGTAAGTAACGGTAACCCTCTCTAGTATTATTGCCTGGGAAATCCCATGAACAGAGAAGCCTGGCAGGTTACGGTCCATGGAGTCACAAAGAGTCAGACAGACAGTCACTACTAAGCATAGATGCACACATAAGATTGGAGCAACAAAAAAGGGAGAGACCAGTGACCCAGTAGTTATGAACAAGTGCAAGAACTCTCTAAGGAAGTATAAGGTATTTGCAACAGCAAAATTAGTGACTAGGCAAATTCAACTTTCCATGTGAATGCTTTGAATATTTTCCTTTATAACAACACCAGTGTCTGTATCAACAATTACCACCTAGTGGCTGGTATAGCAGCAATTAGTAATAAGTTTGCTTGACACAAAAGATAAGTTCAAATGGGATTAAGAGATGATGAAGTTTAACTGGAAAAATATAAATGTGTGAATAAGAAGCTTTCTAATTGTGATCAAGAATTAAGAGTGATTGAAGTCCTTTACAGGCTTTTAGGCAGAGAGACAATATTGTAGTGTATTTCAGGAAGGTGGTTTCTGTGGTTGTGTGCACCATAGATTGATAAAGGTAGAGATAACAGTTAAGAGGGCTTTGTGGTAGACCAAAATACAAAGCGATCAACAGTTTTTACTGTAATTATGTCTTTAAGCATGAGATGATTATGTCTGAGATATGTTTTAGAAAAAAAAATGCACCTGCTGAAATATTCCTTGGACTGGATATTTGGTGTGAACAGCAGAAAGGGCTTTTCTTTAGCCATCAGGTAATGTGGCACTTTTGTTATTTTAAAAATGGTAAAGAGAATATATTCTTCAGTGAGCCTTTAATGGATAAGATGAGGGCCATTTGATCAGTTACGGATCATAAAACTGGTATGAGCTAAAGGTAGAATCTGGCTCATTTAAAGGTTTTGTTTGCATAACACAGTGTTTATTTTCAGTAACTGAACTAAATTCACTACTCTGTTGTCTTATGTGTAGTCATAAAATATAACAATTTTACTGACCTGGACTCCAAATACATTTGAATTTGTGCCTCTATCTTACACCTTCTTTAAGATCCTGTTTCTCTAGATTAACATCACTGTGCTTCTAAATGGTAGCAGAGTTGCAAAAACTGCCTTTGCCTTTCATCTTGGGATGGCATGGTTACACAGCTCCCACACGTAGATCTTGAAATTATGCAAACTTTTGGAAGTAGAGAAAAAAAAGTTGTCTCTCTATCAGTGTGTGGGCTGCAGACAGAACATGAGGATTCTCTTAAAATGCAAGCCATAAGGAGGATGCAGAAAGTAATAAACCTTTGGTCATGAGTTCTTAGTCAGGAGCAATTTTTAAAGAAAATCTATCCCAGTAAACAGAGGGAGAAAAAAGGTAAAATCAGAGAACAAGATCTCATGTGGTTTTAGCAAGAAAGGGGTCACAGGAATGACTGGTATAGCAGCAATTAATAAGTTTGCTTGACACAAGATAAGTTCAAATGGGATTAAGAGATGATGAAGTTTAACTGGAAAAATATAAATGTGTGAATAAGAAGCTTTCTAATTGTGATCAAGAATTAAGAGTGATTGAAGTCCTTTACAGGCTTTTAGGCAGAGAGACAATATTGTAGTGTATTTCAGGAAGGTGGTTTCTGTGGTTGTGTGCACCATAGATTGATAAAGGTAGAGATAACAGTTAAGAGGGCTTTGTGGTAGACCAAAATACAAAGCGATCAACAGTTTTTACTGTAATTATGTCTTTAAGCATGAGATGATTATGTCTGAGATATGTTTTAGAAAAAAAAATGCACCTGCTGAAATATTCCTTGGACTGGATATTTGGTGTGAACAGCAGAAAGGGCTTTTCTTTAGCCATCAGGTAATGTGGCACTTTTGTTATTTTAAAAATGGTAAAGAGAATATATTCTTCAGTGAGCCTTTAATGGATAAGATGAGGGCCATTTGATCAGTTACGGATCATAAAACTGGTATGAGCTAAAGGTAGAATCTGGCTCATTTAAAGGTTTTGTTTGCATAACACAGTGTTTATTTTCAGTAACTGAACTAAATTCACTACTCTGTTGTCTTATGTGTAGTCATAAAATATAACAATTTTACTGACCTGGACTCCAAATACATTTGAATTTGTGCCTCTATCTTACACCTTCTTTAAGATCCTGTTTCTCTAGATTAACATCACTGTGCTTCTAAATGGTAGCAGAGTTGCAAAAACTGCCTTTGCCTTTCATCTTGGGATGGCATGGTTACACAGCTCCCACACGTAGATCTTGAAATTATGCAAACTTTTGGAAGTAGAGAAAAAAAAGTTGTCTCTCTATCAGTGTGTGGGCTGCAGACAGAACATGAGGATTCTCTTAAAATGCAAGCCATAAGGAGGATGCAGAAAGTAATAAACCTTTGGTCATGAGTTCTTAGTCAGGAGCAATTTTTAAAGAAAATCTATCCCAGTAAACAGAGGGAGAAAAAAAAGGTAAAATCAGAGAACAAGATCTCATGTGGTTTTAGCAAGAAAGGGGTCACAGGAATGACTGGCTATGGCTTAGAGGCTTCTCAGGCAACCTTAGTAAGAGGCCAGAGGTGAAACTTAATGTCCAGAAGAGGGCCAAGACGAATCACAGTTTTTCTCTCAGCTTGGCTTACATTTTCAATTTTATGGTCCTGTCTTGTGTAGTTGAAGTGATGGACAGGAAAACTGCTGATGGTTTATAAAATCTGGAAGGTAAAATGACAGCCAGATTGAAGAAAGATACAGAGAGACCAGTGTGAACACAAGGTCAGCTCAGATGTTTCAGGCCAGTCAAGGGAGCCATGCTAACATTTTCATTTAGGACAAAATGCAGATATTTTTTGTTCTTGTTTAGTAATTTTTTTAAATTTGGGGGATAATTGCTTTATAATATTGTGTTGGTTTCTGCCATACATCAACATGAATCTTGTAGAAATACATTTTCACAAGAAGGAGTTTTGGATATTAGTATGTGCATCCTCTCTCTACATGCCAATAGGAGAGCACTTAATTTTCTTTCCCAGAAAGTAAGAATAAAAGCTACTATTCGCTTGTTTGTTTTTCAGATAAAACCTAGCACAGCTTTAAGGAGACTTGTAGAGTTCGGGTAGACCCACTGTTCCTCTTCTGTGCCTCATTACCAGCTAGCACTGAAGGTTTTAATTCCCATTATTTTAACTATTGTTTTTGATATCGAGAGAACAAGGTAAAACTGAATTTCATAACATTAAGCTTCATCTGCCCAGAGGCTGCACAGCTTCAGAAATCTGGGTTGATACATTGAAACCTTGTGTTCAAGAGTATAATTATTTTGTACCAAGGCAGTACGATGGGAGTATACAATGTAATCAGAATTCTTTCAAAGTACCCTATTTAGATGCTCAACTTTCTAATACTGTGAATGCTTAAGTGTTACAGCCTCAGTGTTGTCTCAGGATCAAGGAAATTTTATGGAGAGCTAAATTATAGCTTTCTTTCTAGGATAGCAAACACATGATTTAGGCAAGAAGAAAGGGGGAACGCTGGAGACCTTTCATTTGGAGATGATTTTAAATGATAGCATCTTAATTTGTGGATATCATACACTCTTATTTTGAAATAACATATCATACACATCGTTATTGGTTCTCACAGGAATACGTATGTTAGAGGCTCAGATTGTAAGCTGAAACTTAATGTCCAGAAGAGGGCCAAGACGAATCACAGTTTTTCTCTCAGCTTGGCTTACATTTTCAATTTTATGGTCCTGTCTTGTGTAGTTGAAGTGATGGACAGGAAAACTGCTGATGGTTTATAAAATCTGGAAGGTAAAATGACAGCCAGATTGAAGAAAGATACAGAGAGACCAGTGTGAACACAAGGTCAGCTCAGATGTTTCAGGCCAGTCAAGGGAGCCATGCTAACATTTTCATTTAGGACAAAATGCAGATATTTTTTGTTCTTGTTTAGTAATTTTTTAATTGGAGGATAATTGCTTTATAATATTGTGTTGGTTTCTGCCATACATCAACATGAATCTTGTAGAAATACATTTTCACAAGAAGGAGTTTTGGATATTAGTATGTGCATCCTCTCTCTACATGCCAATAGGAGAGCACTTAATTTTCTTTCCCAGAAAGTAAGAATAAAAGCTACTATTCGCTTGTTTGTTTTTCAGATAAAACCTAGCACAGCTTTAAGGAGACTTGTAGAGTTCGGGTAGACCCACTGTTCCTCTTCTGTGCCTCATTACCAGCTAGCACTGAAGGTTTTAATTCCCATTATTTTAACTATTGTTTTTGATATCGAGAGAACAAGGTAAAACTGAATTTCATAACATTAAGCTTCATCTGCCCAGAGGCTGCACAGCTTCAGAAATCTGGGTTGATACATTGAAACCTTGTGTTCAAGAGTATAATTATTTTGTACCAAGGCAGTACGATGGGAGTATACAATGTAATCAGAATTCTTTCAAAGTACCCTATTTAGATGCTCAACTTTCTAATACTGTGAATGCTTAAGTGTTACAGCCTCAGTGTTGCCTCAGGATCAAGGAAATTTTATGGA
The DNA here is from genome assembly GCA_022376925.1 of Tragulus kanchil. Classification (NCBI taxonomy): domain Eukaryota; kingdom Metazoa; phylum Chordata; class Mammalia; order Artiodactyla; family Tragulidae; genus Tragulus; species Tragulus kanchil. Next base: position 78,608,571 of record JAIOJX010000025.1, read on the forward strand.
GAGCTAAATTATAGCTTTCTTTCTAGGATAGCAAACACATGATTTAGGCAAGAAGAAAGGGGGAACGCTGGAGACCTTTCATTTGGAGATGATTTTAAATGATAGCATCTTAATTTGTGGATATCATACACTCTTATTTTGAAATACAATCAACACATATTGGCATTCACAGTGCATCTGTTGCAGCAAGAAAACCAATTCTGACCACATGTTGAAAACAGATTCTTTGACTTGCCTTCAGTTGCTTTTATTATTGTAATCACACTTAATGGATTGCCTCTAGGACCCTGCCCTTCTGCCTCAGTTAAAGTAAAAGGCCTTTGTTCAGAATCCTGTTCACCTGTAGATGGCAGGAAGGGAGAAGTTAACAAATCCCCCACCTGAGGTTTGCCCTTCTAGGTGAGGTTTGCCCTTCTAGGAGATGTTTGCAAGATTAATGGCCTTTTTACTTTGCTCCCTCACCTCCTCCCATCTCTGATCTATAAAATAACCTGGCATCCAAACCCCAAGGAGATGGTTTATTTCGAGGCGCTAGCCTGCCATCTTTTCAGCTGCTTTCCAAATAAAGTCGTTTTCCTTGCCTCAACACCTCATTTCTTGGATTCATTGGCCTGTCCTGCGGCGAGCAGAGCGAGCTTAGACTTGGTTACACATCCAGTACTATGGTTGGTGCTTTTGCACGTATGGAGTAATTATTCTCTCCGTGGCCATCTGGGCTAGATAGCATTAGCATTGTTCTAATTTTCAAGATGTAAAAACTGATGCTTAAAGGAATTTGCTACTGCTAACAAGTGGCAGAATGGGAATTTAAACTCCAACTTTTAACATTTATTCTGTGACATACAGATAACTCAGGCCTGTGTTTTGGGAGAATTTAGCAATTTCCTGTTGAACAATTTCAGTGCACTGGATTTCCAACAACTTTGCTACTTTCAGCGTGCACAGCTTCAGAAATCTGGGTTGATACATTGAAACCTTGTGTTCAAGAGTATAATTATTTTGTACCAAGGCAGTACGATGGGAGTATACAATGTAATCAGAATTCTTTCAAAGTACCCTATTTAGATGCTCAACTTTCTAATACTGTGAATGCTTAAGTGTTACAGCCTCAGTGTTGCCTCAGGATCAAGGAAATTTTATGGAGAGCTAAATTATAGCTTTCTTTCTAGGATAGCAAACACATGATTTAGGCAAGAAGAAAGGGGGAACGCTGGAGACCTTTCATTTGGAGATGATTTTAAATGATAGCATCTTAATTTGTGGATATCATACACTCTTATTTTGAAATACAATCAACACATATTGGCATTCACAGTGCATCTGTTGCAGCAAGAAAACCAATTCTGACCACATGTTGAAAACAGATTCTTTGACTTGCCTTCAGTTGCTTTTATTATTGTAATCACACTTAATGGATTGCCTCTAGGACCCTGCCCTTCTGCCTCAGTTAAAGTAAAAGGCCTTTGTTCAGAATCCTGTTCACCTGTAGATGGCAGGAAGGGAGAAGTTAACAAATCCCCCACCTGAGGTTTGCCCTTCTAGGTGAGGTTTGCCCTTCTAGGAGATGTTTGCAAGATTAATGGCCTTTTTACTTTGCTCCCTCACCTCCTCCCATCTCTGATCTATAAAATAACCTGGCATCCAAACCCCAAGGAGATGGTTTATTTCGAGGCGCTAGCCTGCCATCTTTTCAGCTGCTTTCCAAATAAAGTCGTTTTCCTTGCCTCAACACCTCATTTCTTGGATTCATTGGCCTGTCCTGCGGCGAGCAGAGCGAGCTTAGACTTGGTTACACATCCAGTACTATGGTTGGTGCTTTTGCACGTATGGAGTAATTATTCTCTCCGTGGCCATCTGGGCTAGATAGCATTAGCATTGTTCTAATTTTCAAGATGTAAAAACTGATGCTTAAAGGAATTTGCTACTGCTAACAAGTGGCAGAATGGGAATTTAAACTCCAACTTTTAACATTTATTCTGTGACATACAGATAACTCAGGCCTGTGTTTTGGGAGAATTTAGCAATTTCCTGTTGAACAATTTCAGTGCACTGGATTTCCAACAACTTTGCTACTTTCTCTAGCTGTGCATGCTTCTGAATGGGTGTGTGTTTATAAGGGTAGCAGAATATTTGGGGAATATGTTATTTTGTGAAAGAGAATACTCAGTTTTGGGAAACACTTGCTTAATTGTCACCTACCCCTGATTTAAATGTGGCAGCTAAATAAATATTTGTCTGAATTCAAGTAAGAGATTTCCTTTTATTCCCAAATATAATATAAGCAATGTTTACCTCATGCATTGGTTATTATTAAGCATTCTGACTAGTTTATTTAAATCACCTTTTCCCAACTCTGAATACTGTCAAATAAATATTTATAAAAGCTGTATTGCTATAATTTTGCTTCTTAAAAAATTTAGTGGTTAAAATAAAAATTCCCATGTGAGAGTTTCTAGCTTTCCATTTATCCTATCTACCTGACAGATTTTTGTCTTTGCTTGTTTAGTTCCTTCTCCTTCATCCTCTAAGGAAAGAGTTTTCAAATCAGGTTTTAGGAGATTATCTAATGAGGGTGCTAAAAACCCCAGGATTGTTTTCACTAACTTCTAAATAAAATTAAAGATTTTCAGTTATGAATTTAAATAGCAACAAACCAAAGTAGTGTTACTGATAGCTTTTCTGCAATAGAAATATATATACATATATGAGTACATATTTGTATAAACATACACACGTATTATATATATTATTTTTACTTATAGATATATTAAAATATCACTCATATTAATCAGTATTTTTAATTATAGCAGCTATTAATTCTATCATCAGACCTTATTATTTAATGTATAGATAAAAGACACATATGTTATTGTTGTATAGTTGCTATATGGTATCCAACTCCTTTGCGACCCCATGGACTGTAAACCCATCAGGCTCCTCTGTCCATGGGATTTTGCAGGCAAGAACACTGGAGTGGGTTGCCATTTCCTCCTCCAGGGGATCTTTCCAACTCAGAGATCGAACTTTTTGTCTCCTGCATTGGCAGGTGTATTCTTTACCACTGAGTCACAGGGGAAGCCATATATATATATATATAACATATAATATGACATAATTTTTAATGTCATATTCTATTCACTATATTTCAATCTGTTCGGTTACCTTTATAGTCTAGTGTACTCATTTCATTTTAGGCATTTAGAAACAGTGTTCTGAGAGAAGATCCACTATAAGGGTAGCAGAATATTTGGGGAATATGTTATTTTGTGAAAGAGAATACTCAATTTTGGGAAACACTTGCTTAATTGTCACCTACCCCTGATTTAAATGTGGCAGCTAAATAAATATTTGTCTGAATTCAAGTAAGAGATTTCCTTTTATTCCCAAATATAATATAAGCAATGTTTACCTCATGCATTGGTTATTATTAAGCATTCTGACTAGTTTATTTAAATCACCTTTTCCCAACTCTGAATACTGTCAAATAAATATTTATAAAAGCTGTATTGCTATAATTTTGCTTCTTAAAAAATTTAGTGGTTAAAATAAAAATTCCCATGTGAGAGTTTCTAGCTTTCCATTTATCCTATCTACCTGACAGATTTTTGTCTTTGCTTGTTTAGTTCCTTCTCCTTCATCCTCTAAGGAAAGAGTTTTCAAATCAGGTTTTAGGAGATTATCTAATGAGGGTGCTAAAAACCCCAGGATTGTTTTCACTAACTTCTAAATAAAATTAAAGATTTTCAGTTATGAATTTAAATAGCAACAAACCAAAGTAGTGTTACTGATAGCTTTTCTGCAATAGAAATATATATACATATATGAGTACATATTTGTATAAACATACACACGTATTATATATATTATTTTTACTTATAGATATATTAAAATATCACTCATATTAATCAGTATTTTTAATTATAGCAGCTATTAATTCTATCATCAGACCTTATTATTTAATGTATAGATAAAAGACACATATGTTATTGTTGTATAGTTGCTATATGGTATCCAACTCCTTTGCGACCCCATGGACTGTAAACCCATCAGGCTCCTCTGTCCATGGGATTTTGCAGGCAAGAACACTGGAGTGGGTTGCCATTTCCTCCTCCAGGGGATCTTTCCAACTCAGAGATCGAACTTTTTGTCTCCTGCATTGGCAGGTGTATTCTTTACCACTGAGTCACAGGGGAAGCCATATATATATATATATAACATATAATATGACATAATTTTTAATGTCATATTCTATTCACTATATTTCAATCTGTTCGGTTACCTTTATAGTCTAGTGTACTCATTTCATTTTAGGCATTTAGAAACAGTGTTCTGAGAGAAGATCCACAGGTTTCACAAGCCTGCCAGCCAGTTGATGGCACAGAAAACGTTATAAGCCCCTACTCTAACGAGAGTTCAGTCTTTTCTGGGGACTTCCAAAATTGCACAAGTAAAAGGGATGCATTGATAGAGGAAGTAGAAGATATCAGTAAAAGGTAGAAGAAGAAAGAAAAGTGGGGAGAAGAAAATAGCAAGTGTTATGTTAGTTGGTAAAGAAACAGAAGATGAAGATTAAGGATAGGGAGAGACTCTGGAAGTTAAGAAGATAGGCTTGGAAGGATTTTTGAAAATGTTGGTTTCATAACAAACAGAATCCCCATTAATACTCTTAGAAAAGTACAAAAAATATGATTCCTTTCTTTGGTTATTTTTCTCTTTCTACTTCTCTTTGTTCCTCCTTTCCTCCCTTCCTCCCTCTCCTTCCTTCCTTCCTTCCTTCCTCTTCTCTTTGAATTTGACTCTGGGTTATGAGGGCACTGTAATGTGTCTCTTCAGTGGATTGCCAGTGAAGTTCTTCAGGAAAACTTCCTGTGAATTAGCCTGAAACTGTGTCAGCCTCTCACATGAACGCCCCTTCAGTTCCCAGCACTGGTTGTCTGTTTGAACCAGATCATACTTTTTACTATCCCTTGATCCCCAAGCGGTATCTTACAAATAGGCCTCTGCTTTATTTTTTTTTCTCTGCCTGAAATATATAATTTTCCTTTTGGCGACCCCTTTTTTGTATAGATAAAAGACACATATGTTATTGTTGTATAGTTGCTATATGGTATCCAACTCCTTTGGACCCCATGGACTGTAAACCCATCAGGCTCCTCTGTCCATGGGATTTTGCAGGCAAGAACACTGGAGTGGGTTGCCATTTCCTCCTCCAGGGGATCTTTCCAACTCAGAGATCGAACTTTTTGTCTCCTGCATTGGCAGGTGTATTCTTTACCACTGAGTCACAGGGGAAGCCATATATATATATATATAACATATAATATGACATAATTTTTAATGTCATATTCTATTCACTATATTTCAATCTGTTCGGTTACCTTTATAGTCTAGTGTACTCATTTCATTTTAGGCATTTAGAAACAGTGTTCTGAGAGAAGATCCACAGGTTTCACAAGCCTGCCAGCCAGTTGATGGCACAGAAAACGTTATAAGCCCCTACTCTAACGAGAGTTCAGTCTTTTCTGGGGACTTCCAAAATTGCACGAAGTAAAAGGGATGCATTGATAGAGGAAGTAGAAGATATCAGTAAAAGGTAGAAGAAGAAAGAAAAGTGGGGAGAAGAAAATAGCAAGTGTTATGTTAGTTGGTAAAGAAACAGAAGATGAAGATTAAGGATAGGGAGAGACTCTGGAAGTTAAGAAGATAGGCTTGGAAGGATTTTTGAAAATGTTGGTTTCATAACAAACAGAATCCCCATTAATACTCTTAGAAAAGTACAAAAAATATGATTCCTTTCTTTGGTTATTTTTCTCTTTCTACTTCTCTTTGTTCCTCCTTTCCTCCCTTCCTCCCTCTCCTTCCTTCCTTCCTTCCTTCCTCTTCTCTTTGAATTTGACTCTGGGTTATGAGGGCACTGTAATGTGTCTCTTCAGTGGATTGCCAGTGAAGTTCTTCAGGAAAACTTCCTGTGAATTAGCCTGAAACTGTGTCAGCCTCTCACATGAACGCCCCTTCAGTTCCCAGCACTGGTTGTCTGTTTGAACCAGATCATACTTTTTACTATCCCTTGATCCCCAAGCGGTATCTTACAAATAGGCCTCTGCTTTATTTTTTTTTCTCTGCCTGAATTCTCTCCTTTCAACCATTTCCCATTTTTCCTAATCACATACATCCAGTTTTTCTTCTGTACCCGCAAACTTTCTGCAGCAACTAAAAGTCAGTAGCCAGAAAACTTACTCTGGAAAAGACAAAATGGTAAACATTTTAGGCCTTGTTTCTTTTCTTTTTTTCGGTTTATTTATTTATTTTGGTAGGGGTGGGGTGGGGAGGGAGGGGAGCAGGCGGGCCACTTCTATTGGTCTTTCATTTGTCCATTTTCATACATCTTTGTTCTTTGGCCCGTGTGGGCCTCCCATCACGGTGGCCTCTGTTGTTGCAGAGCACCGGCTCTGGGCACATGTGCTCCAGAGCTCCGGCTTGGTAATTGGACACATCAGTCCAGCCACTCTGCAGCATGTGGGATCTTCCCAGGCCAGGGATCGAACCAGCGCCCCTTGCACTGCAAGGCGGTGTCCTTACCCACTGGACCACAAGGGAAGCCCTAAACCTTGTTTCTTAATCAAATCTCTGTTACAGCAACTCAATCCTGCCCATCTAACAGAAGAGCGACCAGTAAAAAATATATAAATGGATGAATGTAACTGTATTCCAATAAGATTTTATTTACAAAACAGGTGATTGGCCAGATCTGGTCCTTGAGTGGTAGTCTTTTGACCCATGCTCCAAATCATGGCAACTCTTCTTTTCTCTGAATTCTAACAGCTACTTTTCCTAACTATTCATTTAGTCCCACTAGTAGCCTTATGTTAGTTATATTTTCTACTATAAGCTTCTTCAGAAAGAAATATAAGAACAAAGAATTTCACATCAGTGAGATAAAATGTGTTAGACCTAACACATTTTACATAAATATTTCTGGTCCCCTATATCTGTCAATAATGTAGCTTCAATCACATGTAATTGTCAATTTAGAGAAACCAGTCCCCGGACTGTCAAGAAGCATTTAGAGCTTTTCAAAAACACTGATATTGTTGACTTGCATTTCAGAAAAGAATTGATAACATTTTTCCTACAGTGAAATTTTTTTCAACTTTTTGTATCTGATTTTAAAAACTCATTAAAGTTACATTATCTTTCACTAATATGTTTTAGTGAATTTTACTAAATTCACTAAATTTTGTTGTTATGTACTTGTCATAGATGCTGTTACTTCTCAGAAAGATGAAATTTGAAATAAAAAAGCCTAGATTCAAGACCTAGCTCCATCCCCTAGCTCTGTGACATCAGGTAAATCATTTAATATTTAAGATCTCTATTTTACTTTTTTGTAATGATAGATTATTACATGTATTAACCACCTTAAAATGGACAGTAGGGGGCTTCCCTGGTGGTCCAGTGGGTAAAGACACAGCCTTTCAGTGCAAGAGGCGTCGGTTTGATCCCTGGCCTGGGAACATCCCACGTGCTGAGGAGCGGCTGGACCAATGTGTCCAGTTACCGAGTTAGAGCTCTGGAGTGCATGCGTCCAGAGCCGGTGCTCTACGACAGCAGAAGCCACTGCGATGGGAGGCCCACACGGGCCAAAGAACAAAGATGGATGAAAATAGATAAATGAAAGACCAATAGAAGTGGCCCGCCCACTCCCCCCTCCCTCCTTAACCCACCCCCTCCGGCCCCCCAAAAAGAAAATGGGCAGTGGGACTTCCCTGACAGCTCAGTGGTAAAGAGATCGCCTGCTAATGCAGGAGATACAAGTTCGAGCCCTGATCTGGGAAGAACCACATGCTGCAGAGCAACTAAGCCCGTGAGCCACTATTGAGCCTGTGTTCTAGATCCTCGGGGTTGCAACTATTGAACCCATGTGCTGCGACTACTGAAGCCCGTGTGCCCTAGAGCCCAAGTTCCACAACAAGAGAAGTCACCACGATGAGAAGATCCCACATACTGCAGAGCCCATGAGCCACAACTATTGAGCCTGTGCTCTACAGCCTTGGAGCCACAACTATTGAGCCTATGTGCCACAACTACTGAAGCCTGTGAGCCTAGAGCCTGAGTTTCACAACAAGAAAAGTCACTGCAACAAGAAACCTGCTCACCTTAACTAGAGAGTAGCCCCTGCTCTCTGCAACTAGAGGAGAGCCTGTGGCAGCAGTGAAAATCCAGAATAGCCAAAAATAACTACCTAACTAAGTAAATAATTTAGAAAAGGAAAAAAAAAATGTTACCTTAAAAAAAAATAGACAATGAATGTGTAAGTCCTTTGTAATGGATAAAATAATGTAAATCTCACTGATTTTTGTTGGAAATGCTGTCTTTACTTTCAGGATCTTTTCTTTCAATGTATTAAAAAAAAAAAAAAAACCTGTTTCTAGAATAGAGTTTAGAGGAGTGGTAGTCTATTGATTTCACATTCTGATAGCACTTAGTCCATGGCATAAGTCAAAGGAACTTGTAGGTAAATGAAAAATATCAAGGTCAAATCAGGAAGTCTCTCCCTCAAAGTTCAAATAGATTCAAGAAAGAGTGAAAAATTCAATCCAGTGACCATAACAGTACCTAACTGGGTCTAGATTAGATGAACCATATGGGAAAACAACAGTAGAAATCCAGAAAAGACATACCAGAATGTTGGGTAGAAAACTTGAATTGATTCTGGAGAATCATTTTGAGAGCAATCATACTGAAAACATGGCTCAACTCTGCCAAGAATAAAGAAAGAGGACAAGCCACAGCTGAAAAAAAATAAATCATGAAACTAGGCTTTTCTGGAGCATCCCATTTGCCGAGGAAGAGGACAACCTTGGGTGGGCAGGACCTAATGAGAAGCCCGTCAGCTGGTGTGGACAGGACATGTCTCTGTGTTGAGAGAGTTTGGTGTGATACAGCGGAGGAAGAGTAGAGTTCTGGAGCCCAGGAGTTTCCCGTTGCCAACTGTGTGATGTCAGCTTTCCAAAAACCTTGCGCTCTTTCTCAGTAGATATTGTGAGGAAAGTATGTAATGCAGGGCCTGCCATGTAGATTGCATTCAATAAGTGTTCTTCTGAAGACAGTTTGCATCTATTAGACAGTAAAATTTGTTTCCAGTCAACTTTCTGCTTTTATAAAAGTTTCTTAGAATTTGCTAGACTGACATATAATGTTTGAGCAGATTTCAGGTGACCAGCTAAACATTAAGAGTAGCTGTGGAGGAAATTAGATAGGAAAAAGAACATCTACATTTAAAAATTTTTATAGTTTTGGTTTAAACTGTAGTTTGAAAAAGACTGATGTCCTATTTTAGGGTAAGTATATGCATGCATGCTCAGTTGCTCAGGCGTGCCTGATTCTTTGTAACCCTATGGACTGTAGCTCACCAGGCTTCTCTGTCCATGGGATTCTTCAGGTAAGAATACTGGAGTGGGTTGCCATTTCCTTCTCCAGAGGATCTTGCTGACCCAGAGATTGAACTTGTGTCTCTTGCATCTCCTGCCAACAAGTTGATTGGCAGGTGAGTGGATTCTTGACCACTGCCCCTGGGAAAACCCCTTAGATAAGCACACCTATTTGAAAATATGTTAATTTGTGCATTCCTGGATTCAATGTAAATTGAAAATTTGAAAGCCTAGTGTGAGTATTCTTATTAAACAACAACTTTACATCTGTTGACTTAGAATTAGATATGTAGTTTTTCTTGCCGTTTTTCATTTCTGCCTCCTAGACACTAATCATAAATAGACTTATTAGAACTGACTTCTATGTTCATTTCCTACAGGTTTGAAGTTTATACATTTTTTGTGGCATTCTTTTACAGTCTGTGAACTTATTAAGTTTAAATTATTAGATTATTTTCTTACAACATCTCTGTGTGATATTTTAACACTTTGAAGTAGATATGTTGTTCAATGTATAACAAGTTATATAAGTAGAAATATTATGTGAATATTTTAATAGAATATATTGTCATGGTGTTAATTAGACCTTGGCTTGGTTTAGTTGAAGACAGTAACCTTTGCTACTTTAAAGAAAATGGAAGTTACTAGGGAACATTACATACCTCAGAGAATCATTGAAAGATCTGGAGAAACAGGACTTACACTTTAAGAAGCAGCAATAGAACCTCACTTCTAATTGATCTGGTAGCAATTGCTGTTGCTACCACCAACTTCAAAATAATGCAGCACACAAGCAAAATTGATGGCCAGCTTTCTGCTGTTGGTAGCTCACTTTCAAATCAGAGTCTTCACAGGTACTTCTCACTGATGGAACATAAGGCACATACCTGCACCCTAACTGGAAAGAAACCTGAAAAGTGTTTATTCTAAAAACTTTAATGAAAGAGGGTAGAATTCAAGATATGGAGAGATATTCAGAGTTTTACAAAGACCCAGTGACATTACATCAAGCACTCTGCTTGGTCTTCTCAATAGCAGTGCAGAAAAGTGTTACAAAAATGTTTATTTGAAGGCAGGAAAAAAACCTCTTATTTACATTCTTTTCTTTCCTCTTTTTAGGACTCATGTAAATATTCTTCATGTAAACCATTTCCTTCTCCAGAGGATCTTGCTGACCCAGAGATTGAACTTGTGTCTCTTGCATCTCCTGCCAACAAGTTGATTGGCAGGTGAGTGGATTCTTGACCACTGCCCCTGGGAAAACCCCTTAGATAAGCACACCTATTTGAAAATATGTTAATTTGTGCATTCCTGGATTCAATGTAAATTGAAAATTTGAAAGCCTAGTGTGAGTATTCTTATTAAACAACAACTTTACATCTGTTGACTTAGAATTAGATATGTAGTTTTTCTTGCCGTTTTTCATTTCTGCCTCCTAGACACTAATCATAAATAGACTTATTAGAACTGACTTCTATGTTCATTTCCTACAGGTTTGAAGTTTATACATTTTTTGTGGCATTCTTTTACAGTCTGTGAACTTATTAAGTTTAAATTATTAGATTATTTTCTTACAACATCTCTGTGTGATATTTTAACACTTTGAAGTAGATATGTTGTTCAATGTATAACAAGTTATATAAGTAGAAATATTATGTGAATATTTTAATAGAATATATTGTCATGGTGTTAATTAGACCTTGGCTTGGTTTAGTTGAAGACAGTAACCTTTGCTACTTTAAAGAAAATGGAAGTTACTAGGGAACATTACATACCTCAGAGAATCATTGAAAGATCTGGAGAAACAGGACTTACACTTTAAGAAGCAGCAATAGAACCTCACTTCTAATTGATCTGGTAGCAATTGCTGTTGCTACCACCAACTTCAAAATAATGCAGCACACAAGCAAAATTGATGGCCAGCTTTCTGCTGTTGGTAGCTCACTTTCAAATCAGAGTCTTCACAGGTACTTCTCACTGATGGAACATAAGGCACATACCTGCACCCTAACTGGAAAGAAACCTGAAAAGTGTTTATTCTAAAAACTTTAATGAAAGAGGGTAGAATTCAAGATATGGAGAGATATTCAGAGTTTTACAAAGACCCAGTGACATTACATCAAGCACTCTGCTTGGTCTTCTCAATAGCAGTGCAGAAAAGTGTTACAAAAATGTTTATTTGAAGGCAGGAAAAAAACCTCTTATTTACATTCTTTTCTTTCCTCTTTTTAGGACTCATGTAAATATTCTTCATGTAAACATTTCCAAAATTGAATTTCTCTTCCTTGCCTGCTCCCCATTCATCCACTGCTCCTCATCATTCTTCCTTAGCTCAGTAAATGTCATCAGTATTCACTGAGAGTCATTCTTGCTTTCTTTCTGTTTCATCACTCTTCCCTCCAATCACAAAGTCTTACCAATTCAAATTTTGAAATATGTATCAAATGTATCCACTTCTATCTACTTGAACTGCCACAGCACTAGCCCCAGTCAGCATTACCTCTTTCACAGAGTTTTGCAGGAATTTCTTAAGTTGTGTCTTCTCTTTCCCTCATTTTATTTATTAAGATCACCTCTTTGTCAAAGAAGGTGAGTTCCTTCTGCTGTATTCTTACATGGTGCTCATATTTTTTCATACATAACTTTTCCACTTATACTTTTCTACACTTATAATTTAATAATTATTTTCATAAATTATAAAATATCTGTCTTTCCCACTAAACTATATGCTTCTCGAAAGCAGGGACTGTGATTATTCATTCATATGTTCTTTATATATAATACAAATGGTGTTTTAAAAATGTATGATTGAGATTAGCATTACATACTAACTTTGGAATATTACTTAAATTTTGCAGAGGCTTCTCTCCATAGCTTTGAAATTCTTAAAGATTCTTTGTTGCTCTTTAGTCTCTAAGTCATGTCCAAATCTTCAGTGACTATAGCCTGTCAGGTTCCTCTGTCCATGGGATTTCTCAAGAATACTGTTGCTACCACCAACTTCAAAATAATGCAGCACACAAGCAAAATTGATGGCCAGCTTTCTGCTGTTGGTAGCTCACTTTCAAATCAGAGTCTTCACAGGTACTTCTCACTGATGGAACATAAGGCACATACCTGCACCCTAACTGGAAAGAAACCTGAAAAGTGTTTATTCTAAAAACTTTAATGAAAGAGGGTAGAATTCAAGATATGGAGAGATATTCAGAGTTTTACAAAGACCCAGTGACATTACATCAAGCACTCTGCTTGGTCTTCTCAATAGCAGTGCAGAAAAGTGTTACAAAAATGTTTATTTGAAGGCAGGAAAAAAACCTCTTATTTACATTCTTTTCTTTCCTCTTTTTAGGACTCATGTAAATATTCTTCATGTAAACATTTCCAAAATTGAATTTCTCTTCCTTGCCTGCTCCCCATTCATCCACTGCTCCTCATCATTCTTCCTTAGCTCAGTAAATGTCATCAGTATTCACTGAGAGTCATTCTTGCTTTCTTTCTGTTTCATCACTCTTCCCTCCAATCACAAAGTCTTACCAATTCAAATTTTGAAATATGTATCAAATGTATCCACTTCTATCTACTTGAACTGCCACAGCACTAGCCCCAGTCAGCATTACCTCTTTCACAGAGTTTTGCAGGAATTTCTTAAGTTGTGTCTTCTCTTTCCCTCATTTTATTTATTAAGATCACCTCTTTGTCAAAGAAGGTGAGTTCCTTCTGCTGTATTCTTACATGGTGCTCATATTTTTTCATACATAACTTTTCCACTTATACTTTTCTACACTTATAATTTAATAATTATTTTCATAAATTATAAAATATCTGTCTTTCCCACTAAACTATATGCTTCTCGAAAGCAGGGACTGTGATTATTCATTCATATGTTCTTTATATATAATACAAATGGTGTTTTAAAAATGTATGATTGAGATTAGCATTACATACTAACTTTGGAATATTACTTAAATTTTGCAGAGGCTTCTCTCCATAGCTTTGAAATTCTTAAAGATTCTTTGTTGCTCTTTAGTCTCTAAGTCATGTCCAAATCTTTAGTGACTATAGCCTGTCAGGTTCCTCTGTCCATGGGATTTCTCAGGCAAGAATACTGGAGTGGGTTGCTATGCCCTTCTTCAGGGGATCTTCCCAACCGAGGGACTGAACTGGAGTCTCCTGCATTGGCAGGTGGACTCTTTACCACTGAACCACCAGGAAAGCTCTTAAAGACTCTTTACTCAATGCTTAATCTTTTGAAGAAATATAGTATCAAGGGTGGAACCAGGAGAAACTTGTTCATGGAAGATGGAACCAACCACACATAGCTTTTGTTCATCAACAGGCCTCCATGACTACCTAAACCAGTTACCTATAATGGGAATTTTTTTCTTTTTATTATTATTTTTTTTCATTTACATGTTGAATATTTACTGTGTACTAGGTAGGTGGTGCATCCAAAGTTGGGATGCTAAGAGGATTTGAACATCTCAAATTACTTACAATCTAGCAGGAGGAAAAACTTTTGCAATCTCTTTACAGGATTATCTAATAAATGATGTATCTGTAATGGAAAGTAAATAAAAATCTCAATAATGGAATGATTACTATTACTGGCATAATGAAGACTAGGCTTGGTTCAACTTGAATAATCACAAGTCAAGAATAATTTTGAAGAAAGGCATTTTTGATGGAGATAATATGAATAAACATATCTGTGCTTGAGTGAGAAAAAATGGTAGGTCTCCTAGTCAGTGATGGAAGCTTTAAAAAGACAGCCAGCTGTTCTTTGGGCCTGATAACGGAGAATGGCTTGACTACTGCGTATTCAAGTGCTGTCCTACAGAGACTGTTCCTCATTTACTGACAGCTGGCCTTATGGTGTAGGTCAGCTTTCATTAGTGTTGTTAGCTTTGTGCTTCTCTGTCTATTCATGCTGACGGTATTCCCTTGGTGGTAGTTCACAGAAAGTGTAATATTGTTGGCCTAGGAGAAGGCACCATCTGGGGTCATTAAACACAACTTGCTTCTTATGGCCACCCCACCTCCAGCTTTGTCAGAGTCAAATGTGAATCCCATCCCATCAGGGGCAGAACAATACGGATTCAAGTTTTAATTCTATCTCATTTCCTTCTCAAACCAATCATTAGCACTTTTCCTCAGAAGAAACGCTGAATGTAGAGTCAGTCAGTTAAGTTCCATCACTCAGCTGTGTCTAACTTTTTGCTACCTCATGGACTGCAGCACACCAGACTTCCCTGTCCTTCACCAACTCCTGAAGCCTGCTCAAACTCATGTCCATTGAGTTGGTGATGCCATCCAGCCATCTGGTCCTCTATCGTCCCCTTCTCCTTCTGCCTTCGATTTTTGCCATCTTCAGGATATTTTCCAATGAATTGTCTCTTCACATAAGGTGGCTAAAGTATAGGAGCTTCAGCATCAGTCCTTCCAGTGAATATTCAGGATATATTTCTTTTAGAATTGACTAGTTTGATCTCCTTGTGGTCCAAGGGACTCTCATGAGTCTTCTCTAGCACTACAGTTAAAGGCATCAATTTTTCAGTGTTCAGCCTTCTTTATGGTCCAGCTCTCACATCCATACATGACTACTGGAAAAACCATGCCTTTGACTTTGCCAGCAAGGTGATGTCTCTGCTTTTTAATATGCTGTCTAGGTTTGTCATAGCTTTTCTTCCAAGGAGCAAGTGCCTTTGAGTTTCATGGCTGCAGTCCCCACCTACATTCATTTTGGAGCTCAAGAAAATAAAGTCTGTGACTGTTTTCATTTTTTACCCATCTGTTTGCTGTGAAGTGATGCCATGATCTTAGGTTTTTGAATGTTGAGTTTTAGGCCAACCTTGTCACTCTCCTCTTTTACCTTCATCAAGAGGCTCTTTAGTTTCTTCTTCGCTTTCTGCCATCAGGGTAGTGTCATCTGCATACCTGAGATTATTGATATTTCTCTGGGTAATCTTGATTCTAGCTTGTGTTTCAATCAGACTGACCCACAAAGAAATCCTCTCTTGGCTACTTATGATTTTAAGACTGTTACTTGCCCTCTCTTAGGTGATTTTCTCAACTGGAAAATTAATATGGGAGCATTTCCTTAAAGAAGTGACATCATTTTCATAGGAAGTAGCATGAGCAAAACTGCACATGGCTGACAGTCCATACCCGTTCTGTATTTTCATGATCCTCCCACAATTATAGCAACTCTTTTGTAACGTAAGCAATCCACACGAATAACTACCTACTGTTACTACTACCTACTAGATTATGACAGTCTCAGTGGTCCCTTGATACTTAAGGTAACCTTGGTAGTCTTTGGTCAACTTCATCTTTGAAATCCAGGGACTGTAGCCTTAGATCTCTGAAAACACCAGCTCCTGAACCCTGCTCAAACTCATGTCCATTGAGTTGGTGATGCCATCCAGCCATCTGGTCCTCTATCGTCCCCTTCTCCTTCTGCCTTCGATTTTTGCCATCTTCAGGATATTTTCCAATGAATTGTCTCTTCACATAAGGTGGCTAAAGTATAGGAGCTTCAGCATCAGTCCTTCCAGTGAATATTCAGGATATATTTCTTTTAGAATTGACTAGTTTGATCTCCTTGTGGTCCAAGGGACTCTCATGAGTCTTCTCTAGCACTACAGTTAAAGGCATCAATTTTTCAGTGTTCAGCCTTCTTTATGGTCCAGCTCTCACATCCATACATGACTACTGGAAAAACCATGCCTTTGACTTTGCCAGCAAGGTGATGTCTCTGCTTTTTAATATGCTGTCTAGGTTTGTCATAGCTTTTCTTCCAAGGAGCAAGTGCCTTTGAGTTTCATGGCTGCAGTCCCCACCTACATTCATTTTGGAGCTCAAGAAAATAAAGTCTGTGACTGTTTTCATTTTTTACCCATCTGTTTGCTGTGAAGTGATGCCATGATCTTAGGTTTTTGAATGTTGAGTTTTAGGCCAACCTTGTCACTCTCCTCTTTTACCTTCATCAAGAGGCTCTTTAGTTTCTTCTTCGCTTTCTGCCATCAGGGTAGTGTCATCTGCATACCTGAGATTATTGATATTTCTCTGGGTAATCTTGATTCTAGCTTGTGTTTCAATCAGACTGACCCACAAAGAAATCCTCTCTTGGCTACTTATGATTTTAAGACTGTTACTTGCCCTCTCTTAGGTGATTTTCTCAACTGGAAAATTAATATGGGAGCATTTCCTTAAAGAAGTGACATCATTTTCATAGGAAGTAGCATGAGCAAAACTGCACATGGCTGACAGTCCATACCCGTTCTGTATTTTCATGATCCTCCCACAATTATAGCAACTCTTTTGTAACGTAAGCAATCCACACGAATAACTACCTACTGTTACTACTACCTACTAGATTATGACAGTCTCAGTGGTCCCTTGATACTTAAGGTAACCTTGGTAGTCTTTGGTCAACTTCATCTTTGAAATCCAGGGACTGTAGCCTTAGATCTCTGAAAACACCCATTTTTCAATCAGCAGCATGAAATCTAAGTGATGAAGCTATGTATTTCTCCACTGTGCCACCAATATGTGGTTTTTGTGAAAGAGATGCTCAGTTTCTATTAATAAATGTCCTTTGGACAAGAATCACCTTTTCCAGTCCTAAGCAAGTGCCTTATGCTGTGGTTACGAACTACTGCAATGTACCAGCTCTCTCCAGTACAACTGAACTGTAAGAAAACAAAGAGAAGTTGTGTTTGCCCTCATATGTGTACACATGCAAACTAACCTCTCCTTCCTTCCTGTGCCCTGACTCTCTCTATCTCTACCCTTCTGTATCAATGAGGAATGAAAGCATGACACAGCCTGTTTCTTTTGAATTTATTATTCTGACTGCTAGGCACCTGGTTACTGCAGCTTCTTTTGTGTAGAAAGCATTAAGCCTTTCTTCCATTTGCTTTAAGATGCTTTAAGAATCATGTCAGTAGGATGTAATTAAAAAAGACAAGAACAGTAGGGAAAATGCCAGACAATTACTAAAAGACACAGGGTAAAAACAAGGTTGAAGTAAACCAGTTTATATCAGAAGGAATTCTGATTACCACCATGGTTATTATTGAGCACCAACATGGAGTTATGCACTGCTCAGAACATAGAATTAGACCCTTTTCTAGCTAGGAAGCAATATTTAAAGAACTGTGAGGTTCTCTCTGTCTCTCTGGCCACACTGTATGGCATGTGCGATCTTGGTTCCCTGATGGAATTGAATCCATCACCCCTTGCCATGGCAGCGTGGAGTATTAATATGGGAGCATTTCCTTAAAGAAGTGACATCATTTTCATAGGAAGTAGCATGAGCAAAACTGCACATGGCTGACAGTCCATACCCGTTCTGTATTTTCATGATCCTCCCACAATTATAGCAACTCTTTTGTAACGTAAGCAATCCACACGAATAACTACCTACTGTTACTACTACCTACTAGATTATGACAGTCTCAGTGGTCCCTTGATACTTAAGGTAACCTTGGTAGTCTTTGGTCAACTTCATCTTTGAAATCCAGGGACTGTAGCCTTAGATCTCTGAAAACACCCATTTTTCAATCAGCAGCATGAAATCTAAGTGATGAAGCTATGTATTTCTCCACTGTGCCACCAATATGTGGTTTTTGTGAAAGAGATGCTCAGTTTCTATTAATAAGTGTCCTTTGGACAAGAATCACCTTTTCCAGTCCTAAGCAAGTGCCTTATGCTGTGGTTACGAACTACTGCAATGTACCAGCTCTCTCCAGTACAACTGAACTGTAAGAAAACAAAGAGAAGTTGTGTTTGCCCTCATATGTGTACACATGCAAACTAACCTCTCCTTCCTTCCTGTGCCCTGACTCTCTCTATCTCTACCCTTCTGTATCAATGAGGAATGAAAGCATGACACAGCCTGTTTCTTTTGAATTTATTGTTCTGACTGCTAGGCACCTGGTTACTGCAGCTTCTTTTGTGTAGAAAGCATTAAGCCTTTCTTCCATTTGCTTTAAGATGCTTTAAGAATCATGTCAGTAGGATGTAATTAAAAAAGACAAGAACAGTAGGGAAAATGCCAGACAATTACTAAAAGACACAGGGTAAAAACAAGGTTGAAGTAAACCAGTTTATATCAGAAGGAATTCTGATTACCACCATGGTTATTATTGAGCACCAACATGGAGTTATGCACTGCTCAGAACATAGAATTAGACCCTTTTCTAGCTAGGAAGCAATATTTAAAGAACTGTGAGGTTCTCTCTGTCTCTCTGGCCACACTGTATGGCATGTGCGATCTTGGTTCCCTGATGGAATTGAATCCATCACCCCCTGCAATGGAAGCCTGGAGTATTAACCACTGGACCACCCAGGAAGTCCCAGCCCTGTGAGATTGTTGTAAAGCTGCTAGTCTTCAGTGATATTCTCCTGTGAGGACTGGAGGCTTGTGATCCTTTACAGATCTTGGAGTTTTTATAGAGGAAATAAATGAGGCAATCAACTAAAGATGACAATTGCTTACAGTAAGAACTCCAGAAAAGGAGAGGAAGGCAGGCCTAATCATTCATAACAGCATGAGGTACCCAAGTGAAGCTCCTGGCTTCCTGGAGAATGTGGCTTTCCCACATATGAAGCTGAATTCTTCAGGTTATGCTTTACTTTCACCACGTCTCTGGTAAAAGTACTGCTTTAGTTGTTCTTGAGAAAATGTTGAGGCATTTGTCAGAAAACTTGAAAATATTATCAAGTATAAATATTTAACCCTAGGCAAGCCAGATAATAGTCCAAGTCTTTTGACTTGACAAAAGCTTATTATTTATTTTGATCTCTGTAGATGTTATACATGCAAGAGTACCTGGTAAATAGTAGGTGCTGATAAAATGAGTTAAGGAATATATGGGTAAAAGCAACGAAAGTATTATTTAAATAATCAGACTGTCAAAACAACTGGGCTTGGTTCTGAATTTTCCATACAGAAAAGTATTTAGAAAAAAGAAGAACCTTTTAGTCAGCCATACCAAACTGTGACAGGCCCTTAAATTGTAACTGATACATGCTGTGGCAGTGGTGTGACACATGAGAGCCAAGAAATTGTCTTTCTATTTGATTTTAGCCCATTCCTTGTTAAAGTCTAGCTTAATTTCCATTTGTTTGTTTATTTTCAAGTATGAGCTGACTATTATAAGTGCCCAAAAGTTACTCTCCTAAGTCCTAAAACTATTTTGGATGGATATAACAGAGGTGATTACTAAAAGACACAGGGTAAAAACAAGGTTGAAGTAAACCAGTTTATATCAGAAGGAATTCTGATTACCACCATGGTTATTATTGAGCACCAACATGGAGTTATGCACTGCTCAGAACATAGAATTAGACCCTTTTCTAGCTAGGAAGCAATATTTAAAGAACTGTGAGGTTCTCTCTGTCTCTCTGGCCACACTGTATGGCATGTGCGATCTTGGTTCCCTGATGGAATTGAATCCATCACCCCCTGCAATGGAAGCCTGGAGTATTAACCACTGGACCACCCAGGAAGTCCCAGCCCTGTGAGATTGTTGTAAAGCTGCTAGTCTTCAGTGATATTCTCCTGTGAGGACTGGAGGCTTGTGATCCTTTACAGATCTTGGAGTTTTTATAGAGGAAATAAATGAGGCAATCAACTAAAGATGACAATTGCTTACAGTAAGAACTCCAGAAAAGGAGAGGAAGGCAGGCCTAATCATTCATAACAGCATGAGGTACCCAAGTGAAGCTCCTGGCTTCCTGGAGAATGTGGCTTTCCCACATATGAAGCTGAATTCTTCAGGTTATGCTTTACTTTCACCACGTCTCTGGTAAAAGTACTGCTTTAGTTGTTCTTGAGAAAATGTTGAGGCATTTGTCAGAAAACTTGAAAATATTATCAAGTATAAATATTTAACCCTAGGCAAGCCAGATAATAGTCCAAGTCTTTTGACTTGACAAAAGCTTATTATTTATTTTGATCTCTGTAGATGTTATACATGCAAGAGTACCTGGTAAATAGTAGGTGCTGATAAAATGAGTTAAGGAATATATGGGTAAAAGCAACGAAAGTATTATTTAAATAATCAGACTGTCAAAACAACTGGGCTTGGTTCTGAATTTTCCATACAGAAAAGTATTTAGAAAAAAGAAGAACCTTTTAGTCAGCCATACCAAACTGTGACAGGCCCTTAAATTGTAACTGATACATGCTGTGGCAGTGGTGTGACACATGAGAGCCAAGAAATTGTCTTTCTATTTGATTTTAGCCCATTCCTTGTTAAAGTCTAGCTTAATTTCCATTTGTTTGTTTATTTTCAAGTATGAGCTGACTATTATAAGTGCATTTTCAGACAAAAGTTACTCTCCTAAGTCCTAAAACTATTTTGGATGGATATCTTTCCGAAATATGTATACGTCGCCATTCTTTCCGAAGCAGAGCATATTTTATTCAGTTTTGATCTGCACATTCTTGGAGTAATATTGGAAAATTGGAGCAGATTTAGAAAATAACTTTCCACAAACCTCACAGCCCAGGAAACAGATCCTGAGCTTGTTGCCTTTCCAGCTTGCGACTCTGAGACATTTGAAAATTCCAAAGTCCAATCTGGTATTCCAGGTGGTTTTAAACGATACTAGTTTAGGTGGGAAAGGAAAATGTATTTTATTTAATTAGTGGTTAAACATTTTTCTTTTTTGATTTATATGTTTTAAATAATTTGGACTCTATTCATGCTCCTGTCCCAGGGTTTGCAAAAGATAGACCACAGCTTTACCAAACTTGTTAACATGAGCTGTCCTCAAGATAATAGAGAAAAAAGAAATGTGAGTGTCCATCCATGTCATTTATAAGTAAACTCCTTTCCCTCAGCAACTTCTAATGAATCAAAAGTTACTGAGAAAAACCTAGGTATTAATACAGAACAAACTATCTATACCCTGGATATATTTGAATCTAAATGGAATTCTTCAGTGTTATCATTATTCTATTTCTGTAGTTTGTTCTGTTGGCTATAACCTTTGGATAACAAACATTAAGAAAGACAAGCCTTGGGAAAAACAGTTTATCAGGGTGAAATTCATATTACTGTAAACCATGAAGACTTCCCTGAGAATATTTGACATTTTTTTTTTTTTTGAGAATAAACTGAGATAATCAATGCTTGTTATTCACTTAACAACAGGATAAACTGACTATTTTTATTCTCTCATGTATAAAAATGAACAGCTGTGATTATCCCAGATAATTAAGTAGATAGAGCTGAATGCCTGTAGTGATGTTGGCGACACAATTTACCCTGAGCTTCCCCGTGTCTATTTTCTTCCCATGCTCACTGGAACACTCAATGGTAGTCAAATGTAAATGTCAGAAAGTTTCTCTCACTTGATGGCTTGGTTTACTGTGTGGGGATTCTCCAGGCAAGAGTACTGGAATGGGTTGCCATGCCCTCCTCCAATGGATTTTCCCAACTCAGGGATCAAACCCAGATCTCCCACATTGCAGGCAGATTCTTTACCATCTGAACCACCAGGCAAGCCCAAGAATATTGGAATGGAATATTGGAATCCTGGAGAGGGTATCCTATCCCTTCTCCAGGGGATCTTCCTGATCCAGGAATTGAACCAGGGTCTTCTGCATTGCAGGCTGATTCTTTACCATCTGAGCCACCAAGGAAGCCCAGGAATCCTGGAGAAGGTATCCTATCCCTTTTCCAGGAGATCTTCCTGACCCAGGGATTGAACCTGTGATGCAGGCAGCTTCTTTACCAGTGGAGCTACCAGGGAAGCCCCATATCTGTTCTTATACTGTTCTCAAGACTTAAATTTAAGCCACACAACCTACTATTCCAGGAGACTCCCCTACCAGGAAGGAGTGCCCTTTCCTAAGGAGCATCACCTGAGGTTCCTGAATTTGTACTTGCAAAACCAGTGCGTTCCCAGCTGTCCTCAAGATAATAGAGAAAAAGAAATGTGAGTGTCCATCCATGTCATTTATAAGTAACTCCTTTCCTCAGCAACTTCTAATGAATCAAAAGTTACTGAGAAAAACCTAGGTATTAATACAGAACAAACTATCTATACCCTGGATATATTTGAATCTAAATGGAATTCTTCAGTGTTATCATTATTCTATTTCTGTAGTTTGTTCTGTTGGCTATAACCTTTGGATAACAAACATTAAGAAAGACAAGCCTTGGGAAAAACAGTTTATCAGGGTGAAATTCATATTACTGTAAACCATGAAGACTTCCCTGAGAATATTTGACATTTTTTTTTTTTTTGAGAATAAACTGAGATAATCAATGCTTGTTATTCACTTAACAACAGGATAAACTGACTATTTTTATTCTCTCATGTATAAAAATGAACAGCTGTGATTATCCCAGATAATTAAGTAGATAGAGCTGAATGCCTGTAGTGATGTTGGCGACACAATTTACCCTGAGCTTCCCCGTGTCTATTTTCTTCCCATGCTCACTGGAACACTCAATGGTAGTCAAATGTAAATGTCAGAAAGTTTCTCTCACTTGATGGCTTGGTTTACTGTGTGGGGATTCTCCAGGCAAGAGTACTGGAATGGGTTGCCATGCCCTCCTCCAACGGATTTTCCCAACCCAGGGATCAAACCCAGATCTCCCACATTGCAGGCAGATTCTTTACCATCTGAACCACCAG
The DNA here is from genome assembly GCA_022376925.1 of Tragulus kanchil. Lineage (NCBI taxonomy): Eukaryota > Metazoa > Chordata > Mammalia > Artiodactyla > Tragulidae > Tragulus > Tragulus kanchil. Next base: position 78,631,661 of record JAIOJX010000025.1, read on the forward strand.
GCAAGCCCAAGAATATTGGAATGGAATATTGGAATCCTGGAGAGGGTATCCTATCCCTTCTCCAGGGGATCTTCCTGATCCAGGAATTGAACCAGGGTCTTCTGCATTGCAGGCTGATTCTTTACCATCTGAGCCACCAAGGAAGCCCAGGAATCCTGGAGAAGGTATCCTATCCCTTTTCCAGGAGATCTTCCTGACCCAGGGATTGAACCTGTGATGCAGGCAGCTTCTTTACCAGTGGAGCTACCAGGGAAGCCCCATATCTGTTCTTATACTGTTCTCAAGACTTAAATTTAAGCCACACAACCTACTATTCCAGGGAGACTCCCCTACCAGGAAGGAGGCCTGACTTCTTAGCGTTTTTTTTCCTGAAACTGGAGTCATCACCTGAGGTTCCTCTTTTGTAATTTGGTAACTTGCAAAACCAAGTGCTGTTCCCAAGTCACTTCCTTTTACTTTTTAAAAACACTTTCTTGGATGGTTATTCGCCAGTGATGTAATGTGAGGGAACAGAAAATACACTGCTTTGAATATACTTTTGTGGAGATTAAACATTTTCTGATGAACTGCAAACACTTTTAAGGGAGATTGGAAGAACAATTTTCACAGCAAATGAAAATGTGTGAAAATTATCTTTACTGCATGAGTTTCACTGCTACAGTATTTTGAATATTTGCCAAACCGTGTGAATAATTAGGGTGGCTTAATAGCTAGATATGTTCATTTGGTTGTGTGTGAGAAATGAATTTATTTTGCATGACTTATTTCTTCTAATATTCTTAAATATAGTAAACATAGTCCAACTAACTAAAGTATTACTATGTGGTCCTAGACTCATAGGATCTTAGATTACACTTAACTCTTCAATCCTTAACTAATTAATAGCTGTAACAGCTTATACAGCAGCTTACTTTCAAGCAGAGGAATCTAGGGAGTAAACCTGAAAGGCAATTTAATAAAGAAACTCTGTATTTGATAAGAGTAGGGCATGCATGGGGATTTTGTTGCTCTTGCTTTGACAAATGAGGAAGTAGTGTGGTTGATTCACACCCATAGCTATAATTACTGCAAAAATCATTTAGAAGTCCCAGAGCTTGCTGCTGACTCTCCCATTGTTGCTCACTCATGAACTGTTTAGACTTCCTTTGGTTGAACTACTAGATTGCATACTCCTACAGGACAACCGTTAAGACACACTCACCCCTGGTCGATTCTTGAAAATGTTGGTTCAATGTAATAATAAACCCCGAGTGTTCTCATGGCACTTGGGACCATATCCTGAGACTGTGCACTATCAGTTTGGTTTCCACTCAGCCATGAACTTCGAGATGAGGGATATTGTTTCGGGGTCAACCACCTAACTTTAATCCAGAGACTTCAGAAAGCAAAACTGCCTCCACATTTTTTTTTTCCCAAATAATTCTATGGTTGTAAATAAATTTTAAGAGAATATTAAGTGAATATGGTTCAAGAATAGAACTCGAAAGATGAAAAAGATGATTGTGGATCATCAGAAGCAACACTGACTTAGAGACTGATGCAGAATTCAAAGATCAGTGTCATAGGTTGGGTACAATAGTGTTATCTGTTAGTGTTGGGCAGAACTCTACTTGGACCCTGGCTTTGCTCACTGCTAGTTGGCTGACCTTTGGCAGTTACTTAGCATCTCTACACCTTAGTGTGTTCAGGACACACAATAAAATCTAATTATATTAACCAGGTAGATCCACTGTCAGAATTAAATGAAATAAGGTTCAGTATCTAGAAGAGACTAGATGCTCAGCAAGCCAGAAGTTATTTTCTCCCATTAATATTAACATAAAGTTAATAAGCCCCTGTCAAAATTTGAAAAAATCTATTCTCCCTAAGGGGCTTCCTGGGTGGCGCTAGTGGTAAAGAATCTCCTTGTCAATGCAGGAGACACAAGAGATGGGAGTTTTGACCTCTGGGTTGAAAAGATTCCCTAAAGTAAGAAATGGCAACCCACTCCATTATTCTTGCCTGGAAAATTCCGTGGACAGAGGAGCCTGGTGAGTTACAGTCCATGGGATCTCAGAGAGTTGGACACAATTCAGCAACTGAGCATGCATTCTCCCTCAACAGGAGATGGCTGTTTAAATTGACTCATAGCAAAGAATATCTTTTGCATTGCTTTGCTCTGTGGGAACATCATGCTTCAAAGTTTAGACCATTACAGGTAGGCTCACAGGAGGGCAGTCTGTTCGGGAAATTTAGTTCAATGAAAGAGTCATTTCGGTGGATGAATTTAATGTTTTGTGTTGTTAATTATCTCTGTAGATGGGGAGCATGTTGAAAATTTGGGTATGTTTTGCTTATTCTGGCCATCTGAGTCAGTTTCAGTAAACAGTGAAATTTTAGAAATCATGAAAATAATATAGATAAACTAGAGCTCCAGTGAGTAACCTTTAATAACAATCTAGGCAACTGCCTGCAAACCAAGCCTGAAATCCTCTTGGAGACCAAGGAACATGGACTCTGGCTCTTATTTCCTTTGTGACTCAGCTGAAAGCATTATTTGTGGTTCTCACAGCATAAGTATACCACATGACCTTTACTGGAAGTGCATTTCATATCTTTCATTTTCATCTTTTTTTCCCTCCAGCTTTATGTATCTTCCATGTCTTTTCCCCTTCAGCATCTTTCCAATTCATGAATAACCTATACTTTCCCTTCTTGCTTTCAGTTCTTCTACTTTATCCTCCACTATCATCTATGAAGGACTATGTCATCATGTTGTCAGCAAACCCTTAAAGTTGGGATTTGAGATTTCTGATTCTATCATAATAACCAGTTTTATCCAGCAATAGTCTAGTCTCTTACGCTGAAATCTCTAAGGAGAAATAGTAGCTAATATTCATATCCTAATCCTTAACAGTATTATTCACCCTTGGTTGGATGACATAGCCAAAGCTCTCTTGCCAGCCCTCTCTCAAGGAACTGATAGTAGAAAGAGGACATAGAAAATTGAAAACATTATTTGAATGAAGCACACAGTATTTACCTGATATTTATTTTCATGCAACATGTTCATAAATATATTTCTAGAAAAAACAGCACTTGGGGGCATGAAAGCTCCTCTAGACTCTTTTCTAACGAATACACATCTTCTCTTTAACTTTGGTTGATTGCTAGAACTACTAGCACAAGAAGCACAGACTTGCTAAATCACTTCCCTGTGATCACAGGGAGCAAGACAGAAGATCTTAGGAACAGAGCTAAGGACTCCTGATGTTTTCTTTCTTGCACTAATTATTAAGCGCGTATCCTCTCGATTAGCTGTACAAAGGCATCTCTGGTGTCAGGAAGTGAGCCATATGTTTATCAGGCAGAAAATGTGCAGTACAGTTTCTCTCCTTCTACCGTCAGAGAGCACAGTGCTTAGGAGTACAATTTTGGAACAAAAAAGACTCAGAATGCCACGAGGCTGTTGCAGCTACGCCAGGCTCGGAGCCCGGAGGGTTGAAGAGAGGAAACCACTGTTGAGCCTTAGTGCTTTTAGAAATCATGAAAATAATATAGATAAACTAGAGCTCCAGTGAGTAACCTTTAATAACAATCTAGGCAACTGCCTGCAAACCAAGCCTGAAATCCTCTTGGAGACCAAGGAACATGGACTCTGGCTCTTATTTCCTTTGTGACTCAGCTGAAAGCATTATTTGTGGTTCTCACAGCATAAGTATACCACATGACCTTTACTGGAAGTGCATTTCATATCTTTCATTTTCATCTTTTTTTCCCTCCAGCTTTATGTATCTTCCATGTCTTTTCCCCTTCAGCATCTTTCCAATTCATGAATAACCTATACTTTCCCTTCTTGCTTTCAGTTCTTCTACTTTATCCTCCACTATCATCTATGAAGGACTATGTCATCATGTTGTCAGCAAACCCTTAAAGTTGGGATTTGAGATTTCTGATTCTATCATAATAACCAGTTTTATCCAGCAATAGTCTAGTCTCTTACGCTGAAATCTCTAAGGAGAAATAGTAGCTAATATTCATATCCTAATCCTTAACAGTATTATTCACCCTTGGTTGGATGACATAGCCAAAGCTCTCTTGCCAGCCCTCTCTCAAGGAACTGATAGTAGAAAGAGGACATAGAAAATTGAAAACATTATTTGAATGAAGCACACAGTATTTACCTGATATTTATTTTCATGCAACATGTTCATAAATATATTTCTAGAAAAAACAGCACTTGGGGGCATGAAAGCTCCTCTAGACTCTTTTCTAACGAATACACATCTTCTCTTTAACTTTGGTTGATTGCTAGAACTACTAGCACAAGAAGCACAGACTTGCTAAATCGCTTCCCTGTGATCACAGGGAGCAAGACAGAAGATCTTAGGAACAGAGCTAAGGACTCCTGATGTTTTCTTTCTTGCACTAATTATTAAGCGCGTATCCTCTCGATTAGCTGTACAAAGGCATCTCTGGTGTCAGGAAGTGAGCCATATGTTTATCAGGCAGAAAATGTGCAGTACAGTTTCTCTCCTTCTACCGTCAGAGAGCACAGTGCTTAGGAGTACAATTTTGGAACAAAAAAGACTCAGAATGCCACGAGGCTGTTGCAGCTACGCCAGGCTCGGAGCCCGGAGGGTTGAAGAGAGGAAACCACTGTGGTTAAATGAGCTTTCTGAATAGTGCAGGCTGATATTTCATCCCCTGCCTCCTGGCACGTCCTATGGAAATAAGGATCAATCTGGACATGACAATAACTTCAAAATGTATATAGTATTGTGATTGATTGTACAGTGCTGTCACGTATTTCCCACTCAACTCATCTTTTTTTTTTTCTTTAGGTAAAATAAAATAATATGTGGCAGTAAGGCTGTGAGAAACAAATGATTACAGGGTATGCTAACAGTAATACCCCCGTTAGAGTCTGGTGGTTTGTTAGAACAGGGAACACCCTCAGCTTTGCTTTGAGCTATTAATTAACCAACCGGTCATTAACTGCAGCTAACAATTGATTTAGAAGGAATTATTGCTTAAATAGCAGGAGGTATTTAAGAAGAAAATAAATTAAAACAAAGAACTGCTGGATCCTTTGGAAAAAATAAAATAGGAGTTCTTGAAATACAGAGAATAGCTGCTAGGGCTCTATAATTATCAAGTGATAAACAGTCATTGGGAAGCACATTCCTTTATTTTATTTTTTTCCAGAAATAGTGACAGTGTCTTATAATCAAGGACCCCACTGCCTCTACTAATTGAATGATTTGAAATGAAGGATATTATCAGAAGCATAAATGAAGTTTTTTGTAAATTTTCATTTTAATGAGTTTACCTTGGGGGCATGAAAGCTCCCTAGATTTTCCGAATACACATCTTCTCTTTAACTTTGGTTGATTGCTAGAACTACTAGCACAAGAAGCACAGACTTGCTAAATCACTTCCCTGTGATCACAGGGAGCAAGACAGAAGATCTTAGGAACAGAGCTAAGGACTCCTGATGTTTTCTTTCTTGCACTAATTATTAAGCGCGTATCCTCTCGATTAGCTGTACAAAGGCATCTCTGGTGTCAGGAAGTGAGCCATATGTTTATCAGGCAGAAAATGTGCAGTACAGTTTCTCTCCTTCTACCGTCAGAGAGCACAGTGCTTAGGAGTACAATTTTGGAACAAAAAAGACTCAGAATGCCACGAGGCTGTTGCAGCTACGCCAGGCTCGGAGCCCGGAGGGTTGAAGAGAGGAAACCACTGTGGTTAAATGAGCTTTCTGAATAGTGCAGGCTGATATTTCATCCCCTGCCTCCTGGCACGTCCTATGGAAATAAGGATCAATCTGGACATGACAATAACTTCAAAATGTATATAGTATTGTGATTGATTGTACAGTGCTGTCACGTATTTCCCACTCAACTCATCTTTTTTTTTTTCTTTAGGTAAAATAAAATAATATGTGGCAGTAAGGCTGTGAGAAACAAATGATTACAGGGTATGCTAACAGTAATACCCCCGTTAGAGTCTGGTGGTTTGTTAGAACAGGGAACACCCTCAGCTTTGCTTTGAGCTATTAATTAACCAACCGGTCATTAACTGCAGCTAACAATTGATTTAGAAGGAATTATTGCTTAAATAGCAGGAGGTATTTAAGAAGAAAATAAATTAAAACAAAGAACTGCTGGATCCTTTGGAAAAAATAAAATAGGAGTTCTTGAAATACAGAGAATAGCTGCTAGGGCTCTATAATTATCAAGTGATAAACAGTCATTGGGAAGCACATTCCTTTATTTTATTTTTTTCCAGAAATAGTGACAGTGTCTTATAATCAAGGACCCCACTGTCTCTACTAATTGAATGATTTGAAATGAAGGATATTATCAGAAGCATAAATGAAGTAGTAAATTTTCATTTTAATGAGTTACCAAAACATTTAGATGGATCAGAGCTATACTGTCTTGGCAATATGTTGTAGACATTGGTTTACAAACAAAAAAAATTAACAAAATGGCAACATATCTATTGCCGAATCATAGGATGAACACATGACTCCAGAGGTATCCTTTTCATCCTCTTTCTGTCCTTGGGCTAGTTTATTTTAAAGGTAGTGACCTCTCCTGATGATTCTCCTCTTTTTACCTTAAGAATCAGGTTTACAGAGATTACTGGTTTTGGTGTAAAGTAACCATAAGAAAACTCATAGTAACCAAAGAAGTTAAAGGAATTCTGTAGTTATTGAGAGAATTATTTTCCATTTTACTGAGATCTACTTTAGGAATTACTATAACTAATAATCACAAAGTTGTTTTAAACAAAGATCAGGCTTATCTGCCTTGCATTTCAATCAAGTTTATTGAGCAGCTGGAATATACAGGAACCAAGGAAGTCTTTCTCCCTATCTGAACTGCTAACAGACTAAGATCTTATGAATACTTTTAACCCGAGTGGTAAATGTCAGTGTTTCCTAAACGTTAGGATGTTTATTTTGTTTAATCTTATAAGACAAATAGAGGACTTTTCTGGTAGCTCTGGTGGTAAAGAAACTGTCTGCAATGCAGGAGACCCAGGTTCAATCCCTGGATAGGGAAGATCCCCCGGAGAAGGAAATGGCAACCCACTGCAGTCTTCTTGCCTGAAGAATTCTATGGACAGAGGAACCTGGTGGGCTACAGTCCATGGGGTTGCAAAGAGGGGCCACGACTGAGCAGCTAAGCACACACACATAAGACAAATAGATCTCCTGAAATTTATTTGTAACAGAGTTTAAAGTGGGTAGTTCTTCTGATAAGTTTTTAAGGCTATAAGAGGTGATTTCATTTGAGGGTATCATGCTTCTTTAAAAGCATTTTGGACATTTGTGGCGGATTTCTGTTTGTCACAGTCTGAGAAAAACGGTTGTCAGTTGCTACTGACATTTAGCAGCAGGCATCTCGGGATATACATAACCAGGGTAGGAGCTATATCTCTTTTCAAGGAGGATACCTTCAGAGCTATGAGGGAGGCAGGAGGCACAGGCAGTTTGAGTAGGTTTTCATAAAAAACCAAAACATTTAGATGGATCAGAGCTATACTGTCTTGGCAATATGTTGTAGACATTGGTTTACAAACAAAAATTAACAAAATGGCAACATATCTATTGCCGAATCATAGGATGAGCACATGACTCCAGAGGTATCCTTTTCATCCTCTTTCTGTCCTTGGGCTAGTTTATTTTAAAGGTAGTGACCTCTCCTGATGATTCTCCTCTTTTACCTTAAGAATCAGGTTTACAGAGATTACTGGTTTTGGTGTAAAGTAACCATAAGAAAACTCATAGTAACCAAAGAAGTTAAAGGAATTCTGTAGTTATTGAGAGAATTATTTTCCATTTTACTGAGATCTACTTTAGGAATTACTATAACTAATAATCACAAAGTTGTTTTAAACAAAGATCAGGCTTATCTGCCTTGCATTTCAATCAAGTTTATTGAGCAGCTGGAATATACAGGAACCAAGGAAGTCTTTCTCCCTATCTGAACTGCTAACAGACTAAGATCTTATGAATACTTTTAACCCGAGTGGTAAATGTCAGTGTTTCCTAAACGTTAGGATGTTTATTTTGTTTAATCTTATAAGACAAATAGAGGACTTTTCTGGTAGCTCTGGTGGTAAAGAAACTGTCTGCAATGCAGGAGACCCAGGTTCAATCCCTGGATAGGGAAGATCCCCCGGAGAAGGAAATGGCAACCCACTGCAGTCTTCTTGCCTGAAGAATTCTATGGACAGAGGAACCTGGTGGGCTACAGTCCATGGGGTTGCAAAGAGGGGCCACGACTGAGCAGCTAAGCACACACACACATAAGACAAATAGATCTCCTGAAATTTATTTGTAACAGAGTTTAAAGTGGGTAGTTCTTCTGATAAGTTTTTAAGGCTATAAGAGGTGATTTCATTTGAGGGTATCATGCTTCTTTAAAAGCATTTTGGACATTTGTGGCGGATTTCTGTTTGTCACAGTCTGAGAAAAACGGTTGTCAGTTGCTACTGACATTTAGCAGGCAGGCATCTCGGGATATACATAACCAGGGTAGGAGCTATATCTCTTTTCAAGGAGGATACCTTCAGAGCTATGAGGGAGGCAGGAGGCAAGGTGTGTCAGGCAGTTTGATAGAGTAGTGGTTAGGGAGTAGCTTCTAAGCCTAGGGTCATAGGTTTGATCCTTTTTTGTTTCCAGAAAGAAGCTCTTGCCAGTTTTATTTAAAGAAAAATTGTACATGATTTACTTGCCACCATTCTGTTCTGGCATGCTTCTAATGATATCAGAATCATTTGGATCATTGATAGCCAGTGTGCATACTCTGTAGTATTCTCCACATGCTGTGCCCAGTTCAACATCATTGCCACACTAGTGATGGACACCAGTTTTGGCCAACATGGCATCATACTCTATTTCAGAATTCCTCAAGGCTGGGCAGTTGCTAGCGAGGGTGACCAGTTCTTCCTTGTCTTGTTTAATCATTTTCAGAGGCACTCAGGAACCTGGGTATAGGATCCTGATGAGGGAAGAAGAGAGCTAGGCTCCAAAGTAACCTTTAGGACTCCTACCCCTATCTTACCCTAACCTGCATCTCCTCTTCTCTCCTAGGCTCACCTAGGCTATCTTAGGCTCAGCTGCCTCTGCTATCCTCTCCTAGGTTTCTCTGCTCACTAGCATCTTGCTTGGCTGATGTCAGAGTAGAGATGTAGTTAAAGAAGGGAAAGGCAGGAGAGATAGGAGAGTTTTTAGACTGAACCCTGTGTGTTAAGGGAGGGAAAGTTCAAAGAGTGCTAGGGAGCAGTGGTGCAGTACAAGTGTTGTGAGATGCATGTGGAGGGTCCTTGAGCACTGGGCCAGAGTCAGGAAGGCTAGGATCTATACCTCTTTCCAAGGAGGATCCTGTCTGAGAGCTATGAGGGAGGCAGGAGGCAAGGTCTGTCAGGCAATTAGGTAGAGTAGTGGTTAGGGAGTAGCTTCTAAGAGCCTAGGGTCAAGAGTTTGATTCCCGAGTAGAGTTCAGTTCAGGAGTAGGAGGAGTAAAGTACTTTTTGTGCATTTTAATTGGAGAAGGAAATGGCAACCCACTCCAGTATTCTTGCCTGGAAAATTCCATGGATGGAGAAACCTGGTGAGTTACGGTCCATGGGGTCTCAAATATATATCTATACATTTGTCTGTCTGTCTGTCTGTCTATCTATCTATTGGGCTTCCCTGCTGGCTCAGTGGTAAGGAATCTGCCTGCAATGCAGGAGACCCTGGTTCCATCCCTGGGTTGGGACAACCTACTCCAGTGTTGTTACCTGGAGAATTCTATGGACAGAGGAGCCTGACGGGCTGCAGTCCATTGTGTTACACAGAGTCGGATGTGACTGAAGTTACTAAGCAGCAGCAGTGCATTTTAATATACAGCAAATTTCCAGGAATGCAAACACCATGAAAACCAAGAGAAAATTGTTCTTTGTTTTGTTTGTAAATTTCCCAAGAGTGATTTACAGTTTTAGAAGCCCACTGACAATGGTGCTGTCTGTGGTATCAGGACTGCTAACAGGTACACATGCCTCAGTCTGTGTTTGTAGCTGTCACAGTCAGTACCTTCAGGCAGTCCTTGCTTCACACAGCATCTTGCTGTACATGTTGGCTGAAACCTGTGCATATCGAAACTGCGGCCTCTTTCAGCATGATTCTGGAATGCACGGTTTCAGTTAACATAGTAAGGTAAGGACTGTGTAAATCAAGGACTACATATGATGAGATTTGAAAATTAGGGATTTCCTTAACAGACTAACTCAGAGTTAATGAGTTTACCTGGTTGTGCAGTGGTAAAGACTCTGCCTGCCCATACGAGAGACAGAAGAAATGTAGGTTTGATTCCTAGTTTGAGAAGATGCCCTGGAACAGGAAATGGTACCTCACTCCAGTATTCTTGCCAGGAAAAATCTCCTAGGCAGAGGGGCCTGGTAAGCTACAGTCCATGGGGGGGGGATCAATTGGCTGTCGGGTCAGGAGGCAAGGTCTGTCAGGCAATTAGGTAGAGTAGTGGTTAGGGAGTAGCTTCTAAGAGCCTAGGGTCAAGAGTTTGATTCCCGAGTAGAGTTCAGTTCAGGAGTAGGAGGAGTAAAGTACTTTTTGTGCATTTTAATTGGAGAAGGAAATGGCAACCCACTCCAGTATTCTTGCCTGGAAAATTCCATGGATGGAGAAACCTGGTGAGTTACGGTCCATGGGGTCTCAAATATATATCTATACATTTGTCTGTCTGTCTGTCTATCTATCTATTGGGCTTCCCTGCTGGCTCAGTGGTAAGGAATCTGCCTGCAATGCAGGAGACCCTGGTTCCATCCCTGGGTTGGGACAACCTACTCCAGTGTTGTTACCTGGAGAATTCTATGGACAGAGGAGCCTGACGGGCTGCAGTCCATTGTGTTACACAGAGTCGGATGTGACTGAAGTTACTAAGCAGCAGCAGTGCATTTTAATATACAGCAAATTTCCAGGAATGCAAACACCATGAAAACCAAGAGAAAATTGTTCTTTGTTTTGTTTGTAAATTTCCCAAGAGTGATTTACAGTTTTAGAAGCCCACTGACAATGGTGCTGTCTGTGGTATCAGGACTGCTAACAGGTACACATGCCTCAGTCTGTGTTTGTAGCTGTCACAGTCAGTACCTTCAGGCAGTCCTTGCTTCACACAGCATCTTGCTGTACATGTTGGCTGAAACCTGTGCATATCGAAACTGCGGCCTCTTTCAGCATGATTCTGGAATGCACGGTTTCAGTTAACATAGTAAGGTAAGGACTGTGTAAATCAAGGACTACATATGATGAGATTTGAAAATTAGGGATTTCCTTAACAGACTAACTCAGAGTTAATGAGTTTACCTGGTTGTGCAGTGGTAAAGACTCTGCCTGCCCATACGAGAGACAGAAGAAATGTAGGTTTGATTCCTAGTTTGAGAAGATGCCCTGGAACAGGAAATGGTACCTCACTCCAGTATTCTTGCCAGGAAAAATCTCCTAGGCAGAGGGGCCTGGTAAGCTACAGTCCATGGGGTCACAAAGAGTCTGCATGATTCAGCAACTAAGCACAAACACTTAGAATTAATATTATTAAATGGGTAGGTAGACAAAATATCATGAAAGAATATCATGAAGTTTTGTGAATAAAATCTGTTTAAAAATTATTTATTTTCCATCACATATTCTTTAAATGTTGAAGTCAGGTGATATGATTGAGGTTTCAAAATGAGATGTGTTCTGTGATTATTTTTTTACTCTCATTAACATGTTATAACATGTTATAAAAAATGAATTATTCTGACATAAGTTATAAGTAAGGTCCAGCTTATTTGTGAAAAAGTGTATTTCTATATTTTCTTTTTAATCACAGTCTGTAATTTATCTTGTCATGTGACTGCTACCATAGTTAAGGTCACTTTCTCTTCATCATGTTAACAGGTCTGTTCTCCTTTTACATGTCCTTTCATTGGCTTTTATTCTGGTAGCCTTTTGGATCTCTGAACTTTCATTGTATTGTATGTATTTGAATTATGTAGATGGCTTCAAATATGTTAACATATATTGAGTACATGTTATTATAATAATGTTGAAATATATATTACCTTGTAAATTGATTTCCTTATATTAATATTTCTCCTTTTTATAATGTATAGTGTATTGCTTAGAGTTTTTAAGAAATTATATGGTTACTGGGTCATAACATGGATTTTATTTTAACCTGTTAAAGAACTAGGACAATTACCAGAGCCACTGCTTTAAACCTTATAACTACACCTATTTATTTTTTTCTTTTTCTTCTTTTCCAAGGATGTCTAGTTTGACTAGGTGGTCTGTAACTCCCCTTTGCATTCAGAGAATTTAGAATATGTATTATAAGCATGGATTTTTTTTTTTTCATTCATGTCCTATCAGTCAGTTCAGGCTTGAGTTATCTTCAATAATAAACAGTCCCTGAATCTTAATGGCTTTCAATAACAAGTTTATTTCTTTCTCATGTTTTATCTTGGGCTGACTTGATGCCCTATTTTGTCTTCATTCTGAAACTCATAATAAAAGTGACATGGATCTGGTATGTGCTGATCTTGCAGTTGAGAGAAAGGAGCAGCGGTGGGCCAAATAATGCCTCAAACCTTTTTATGAATGTGTTTCATATTAATTCCACTTATATTTCATTGACTAAAACAATCCACCTAGTCAAGCATGAAGTATAATCCTCCTGTTAGGGAGGATCAAGAAACATTTTTGAATTTAGTTTAGCACATGTACTTGCAAGTATTAATATTATTTTATTTTTATGATTTTATTATTTGAACTATGATTATATATGGAGCTTATATATTATAAGCACATATTTAATGTGAGTTAGGCACTGTCATAAGTATTTTGTATCTTCTTTATTTTCTTTAACTTTACCACCATAGTAACCATAAGAGCTATCTGTTAATTTGTAATGGGTAAGAATTTGCAAAAAATCAGTTTTATCTTAACAAATTTTATATAATCTTAGCCCACAGACTCTTAGGAAACTGTTTAAGCAGCTATTTTTCATGGTTCACTTTTTAATTGTAAGTTTATAAAAGTGTCTTGGCAATTTATTAAATACTTTGCAGAAAAACATGTCACAATTAGGTACTTCATAGAATTTTTTTCTCATTAATTTCTCTGTAGAGCCAGGAGTGTTCTGAAGAGAGAAACCATCTTTGAATCTTGATTGTAACTGATACTGTCATTGTCCAGATCATATCTTCTCTGCATGTCCACCAGAATGCTCCCAATTGTTAGCCTGTTGACTTTTGGCCTTTGCCTTTTTCACTAGTGACAGGAGTCCACTAACCTATGTGCTAGACAAGCAGGAGGTGCCCAAGAGTTAGCAGCCTTGCCTTGAGTTGAAGTGACCCTGAGACATGTAATACAGTGGTTACCAGAGTTCTTGGTGTGGTTGAGTCCCATTGCCCTAAGCAGTAACCTGTACAGTAGCCCCTTGTATTGGCTTCCTCTCCTTACCATCTTACCCACTCCTCTTTATGGTAATTTCTAGAATCACTGAAATACACTTGGACTTTTTACACTCATACCTTTTACCTAAGGGTCTACTTCTGGTGTAACCTGATCTAAGATGCTTATCCTGTGGGTTCAGTTTGGTTCGGTTCAGTTGCTCAGTCGTGTCTGACTCTTTGCACTCCCTTGGCTGCAGCACACCAGGCTTCCCTGTCCTTCACCATGTCCTGGAGCTTGCTTAAACTCATGTCCATTGACTTAGCAATGCCATCCAGCCATCGCATCCTCTGTTGTCCCCTTTTCCTTCTGCCTTCTATTGTTTCCAGCATCAGGATCTTTTCCAGTGAGTCATCTGTTATCATCAGGTGGTCAAAGTATTGGAGTCTCAGCTTCAGCATCAGTTCTTCCAATGAATATTCAGGACTGGTTTCCTTTAGGATTGACTGGTTTGATCTTGCAGTCCAAGGGACTCTCAAGAGTCTTTTCCAACACCACAGTTCAAAGGCATCAATATTTCAAGGCTGAGCCTTTTTTTTTTTTATGGTCCAACTCTCACATCCATAGCTTTGACTATAAGGATTTTTGTTGACAAAGTGATGTCTCTGCTTTTGAATACACTCTAGGTTTGCATAGCTTTTCTTCCAAGGAGCAAGCATCTTTTAATTTCATGGCTGTAGTCACCATCCATAGTGATTGTGGAGCCTAAGAAAATAATGTTTGTCACTGTTTCCATTGTTTGCCCATCTATTTGTCATGAATGCCTTGATCTTTGTTTTTTGAATGCGGAGGTATTTTTCACTCTCCTCTTTCACCTTCATCAAGAGGCTTTTTATTTCCTATTCATTTTCTGGCATAAGGTTGGTGTCATTTGCATACCTGAGGTTATTTATATTTCTTCCAGCAATCTTGATTCCAGCTTGTATTTCATCCAGCCTGGCATTTCACATGATGTACTCTGAATATAAGTTAAATACACAGAGTGACAGTATACAGGCTTGATGTACTCCTTTCCTAGTTTGCAACCAGTCTGTTTTTACATGCCCATTTCTAACTGTTGCTTCTTATCCCGCATACAGGATTTCAGGAGACAGGTAAGGTGGTCTGGCATTCCCATCTCTTATGTAGTACCCCTTACTCTCTCCTTACCATCTTACCCACTCCTCTTTATGGTAATTTCTAGAATCACTGAAATACACTTGGACTTTTACACTCATACCTTTTACCTAAGGGTCTACTTCTGGTGTAACCTGATCTAAGATGCTTATCCTGTGGGTTCAGTTTGGTTCGGTTCAGTTGCTCAGTCGTGTCTGACTCTTTGCACTCCCTTGGCTGCAGCACACCAGGCTTCCCTGTCCTTCACCATGTCCTGGAGCTTGCTTAAACTCATGTCCATTGACTTAGCAATGCCATCCAGCCATCTCATCCTCTGTTGTCCCCTTTTCCTTCTGCCTTCTATTGTTTCCAGCATCAGGATCTTTTCCAGTGAGTCATCTGTTATCATCAGGTGGTCAAAGTATTGGAGTCTCAGCTTCAGCATCAGTTCTTCCAATGAATATTCAGGACTGGTTTCCTTTAGGATTGACTGGTTTGATCTTGCAGTCCAAGGGACTCTCAAGAGTCTTTTCCAACACCACAGTTCAAAGGCATCAATATTTCAAGGCTGAGCCTTTTTTTTTTTTATGGTCCAACTCTCACATCCATACCTGACTATTGGGAAAACCATAGCTTTGACTATAAGGATTTTTGTTGACAAAGTGATGTCTCTGCTTTTGAATACACTCTAGGTTTGCATAGCTTTTCTTCCAAGGAGCAAGCATCTTTTAATTTCATGGCTGTAGTCACCATCCATAGTGATTGTGGAGCCTAAGAAAATAATGTTTGTCACTGTTTCCATTGTTTGCCCATCTATTTGTCATGAATGCCTTGATCTTTGTTTTTTGAATGCGGAGGTATTTTTCACTCTCCTCTTTCACCTTCATCAAGAGGCTTTTTATTTCCTATTCATTTTCTGGCATAAGGTTGGTGTCATTTGCATACCTGAGGTTATTTATATTTCTTCCAGCAATCTTGATTCCAGCTTGTATTTCATCCAGCCTGGCATTTCACATGATGTACTCTGAATATAAGTTAAATACACAGAGTGACAGTATACAGGCTTGATGTACTCCTTTCCTAGTTTGCAACCAGTCTGTTTTTACATGCCCATTTCTAACTGTTGCTTCTTATCCCGCATACAGGATTTCAGGAGACAGGTAAGGTGGTCTGGCATTCCCATCTCTTATGTAATTTTTCACAGTTTATTATGATTCACACAGTCAATGGCTTTAGCATAGTCAATGATGCAGAAGGAAAGGTTTTTCTGGAATTCCCTTGCTCTGTCTATGATCATCTGGGTTAAAGCCTGACAAATAAGTGCTTTGTGAATGTTGATCATAATGGTTAGAAGAAGGTAGGAAGGCAGCAGATATTTTCCTGAAAACTATTGCTCATTGGATACATGTTAAATGAATATTTTTTCTTTTCCCTATCATGCCTTTTTTGTTTTTATATTTATTTTCATCCATCTTTTATTCTTTGGCATGTGTGGGCCTGCCATTGCAGTAGTCTCTCTCACTGCACAGCAGCAACTCTGGGTGCATGTACTCCAGAGCGCTGGCTCATAATTGGACATAGTGGTCCAACCGCTCCTTAGCATGTGGGATCTTCCTGGGCCAGGGAGCGAACTGGTGCCCCTTGCACTGCAAGGTGGACACTTTAACCACTGGACTACCAGGGAAGCCCTCAAATGAATTGTTAAATTTAGTATTTCTTGGAAATTCCCTGGCAGCCCAGTTTTACAATTTGGCACTCTCACTGCTAGGGCCCCAGACTTGATCCTTAGTTGGGTAAACTTAGACCCCACAAGCCACGAGGTAAGGCCAATAAATAAATAAATTTGGTATTTCTGTCAGTATATCTAATAATATCACCTACTTATAGTTTAACACTTAAAAATTTTATCGTCTTACATTTTCACATTTCTAGGAAGTTCTTCTACCTTATATCCTTACACTACCAATCCCCTGTATCTAATTCTACATTTTAAAGCCCTGCAAAACACCATGCCATGAAAATTAGCAATAATATTATTAATAATAATATTCAATATTTGAGTGTTTTGTGCTTGGTACTGTCCTAAGGACTTTGTATTAATTCATTTACGCATTCAAAAGCATAGTATTATTATTTATCCTTCCATTGGTTGGTTAAGAAATACACAAAGTAAATTAACACAAAGGAAACAAAATTATTATTTTTAGATGATACATTTAAATATATAGAAACCCAAGGAATATACTTTAATGTGTGTGTGTCTGTGTTAGTTGCTCAGTTGTGTCCGACTCTTTGTGACCCCATAGACTGTAGCCCACCAGGCTCCTCTGTCCATGGGATTCTCCAGATAAGAATCCTGGAGGAGATGGGCATTTCCTTCTTCATGGGACCTTCCTAACCCAGGGATCAAACCTGGGTCTCCTGCATTACAGGCAGATTTTTTACCATTTGAGCTGCGAGAGAAGTCCCCTTAGAATTTATAAAGTAATTAAGCAATGAAATTAGTAATTAAGCAATGAAATTAGGAAATGCTTCCATAGACAAGAGTATGGAACAATATTGATCACCTCTCCTCCTTCTAGGCACTTTTATGATCTAGCCGACCACAACCCCTACTTCCTGACTCTGAGCACTTGGGCCACGGAGGCACACATTCTAATGTCAGGTAGGAAGGCCTGTGCTGAGAATTCAAGCCAAGAGACCTGGAGACTGTTATGTGAGTTTGTGACTGGGACAAGAATCATGCTAAGCCAAATCCAGAACAATGTGAAACTGAATCCTACCAGAACGTGGGCATCATCATGAAGAGTAGAAACTGAGGAAGCAGAGAAAGCCAACTAGGAAAGAGGAGGGATAACTGAACTGAGCAGACACCTGACCTGAGACCTGACTAAAAGAACTTCTCCATATCTAGAATGTAGGACCTCACATTCCTGGAGGAATGACAGCAAGTCTAGAGATGCTGAGGCTGAGCAGGCTTGTAGCTACAAGGCCTGGAAAGAAGCGCTGAGTGCAGCAAGAGCATGGGCTCAGGGAGTCTGACTCCAGATGGAGCCAAGCTGAGCAGGGACTGATGGCCTGTGCAAGGGGTTTGGATTCCTCCATTGGGAACCCCAGTCCAGCAGGTTGTTCTGCTTCTCTCTGAAGTTATTCCTTTGGACTTCCTGAATAGAATCTCACCTTCTTCAGAACTTTTACTGACATACAGTAAAAGTTCTAGCAATTTGAATATAAATCCTTGCATCAGAGATTTTTTAAGAATATGTTTTATCTTCCAAAGAATGTTAGGTCTTAAAAATTAGGAGCCATGAATCTTTGTATTCTCTATGGATGGTAGTGAGCCGAGTGGCTGCACAGTAAGTAATTGTTGTCACAGTAATGAGGACAGTAATTAAATATTCCCCACCCGTGGCCAAAGTTTCTTACTTTGCTCTCTCCAGAAAAGTTCTAATCCCAAATTATATGACACCAAATTGTTAACCAAGGCTTTTCCTGTCAGATTGGCTTCTCAGTTGAACTAATGACTGTCTGTGTGTGTGTTAATTGCTCAGTCATGTCTGACTGTGCAGCCCTGTGGACTGTAGCCCACCAGGCTCCTCTGACCATGGGATTCTCCAGGCAAGAACACTGGAGTGGGTTGCCATTTCCTTCTCCAGGAGCTCTTCCCAACCCAGGTATCGTACCTGTGTCTCCTGCTTTGCAGGCAGATTCTTTACCATCTGAGCCACCATCTGTTACTAAGGACTTGTGTGTTTGAGAAACGGGAAGCACTATTTTGTAAATCCAGGGAGAACTAGATAGCCAAAGTGACAATTACTGAGCCCCTGCCATGGGGCAGGATTGTGTCTAATGTGTTATAAATAGTTTTTATTTTATCTCCAAACAACACTACTCGTTTTCCACAACTAACTAATTTGTTAGTTCAGCCAGGTTGGTTGAACCTGAATCTGTGCTCTTAACCAGCAGGCTGAAGATGTTCCAGGATATCTGGGTGAAAGCAGATGATTTTCCTTTTCCTCCTGTTCCCAATGTTACACGTGATCACCTTCTCCCTGGTGTAGGCTATATTTTATATATGGGTGGGATTTTCACTTTTCTCTTATGTTTGTAAGACCAAAGATTCAAGCTTTTAGAAGTACATTTACTCAGCATCTTACTCTTTCTGTAGTGCTTTCCTAATCTTCATATTTTTCTAATATTAACTAAGAAATTTTTATATACTTAGCTGTGTTTAATACTTACAAGTGGAGTATATGCTATTAGCAAACTCTTTAATTATACTATATAATTAATTATATGTACTTAAAGGAAAACACATAGAAAATATGTTTATACTTTTCTACTGAGGAAGATAAATTACCCATTCAAGAGGTCTTCTGAAATCTTTGATAATTGTTATTAATTGACTCCTGCCTATATCTGAGATTTAGATCTAATATTTGAGTATGTGATAAAGTTAGATTGATGATAATTAAAATTTTAGCCAAATGGATGGTATCATAATGTATAAATATAGTTTTCATCTTTGAGAACTGTAAGCAGTAAGCAAGAGTTTCAAGAATACTGAACAGGGCTTCCCTGGTGGTCCAGTGGATAAGGACATTGCCTTGCAGTGCAAGGGGCACCAGTTCGATCCCTGGCCTGGGAAGATCCCATGTGCTGCTGAGCGGCTGGACCGATGTGTCTAGTTACCGAGCTGGAGCTCTGGAGTGCATGCGCCCAGAGCTGGTGCTCTGCGACAACAGAGGCCACTGTGATGGGAGGCCCACAGGGGCCAAAGAACAAAGATGGATGAAAATAGATAAATGAAAGATCAATAGACATGGCCCGCCCACCCCCCTCCCTCCCCAACCCATCTCCCCCTCTACAAAAAAAAAGAATACTGAATGTATGAAATAACAGTTTGTTTTATGAAAAATGTGAACAATAAAAATTAGTCAACCAAAAATTTCTTTTGCAAGCTTCTCCAGTTGTAATCAGCTCCACCAAGCTACAGTTAATCTTAGCTAGATTCCACCTTAAATACCTGTGCTTTCAAACAGAGGTTGTGATTTGGCAACCTTTTCCTCAGCCTTGGAGGGCCTTCTGGGTGTAGTAATACTGAAGAGGGACTCAACCATAGGGCTGCAATTTGCTGTGGCTGTTTTAAGTTTGAGCTTCTCAAGCATAGTTGATGTTTTAAGTCTGAGCTTCATAGATGTAGTCACTGACACCATTATGTGAGGTTACGTGCTAGAAACATCAGTTTTAACCAGTGGAAAGTAAATGAAAGAATGATTTTTATGCTGAAACAAACATGGGCATGTGATGAAGTAGAAAGCAAAAGCTTTCCCTATGCCATACTATATATAGCATAGGGATTTTTTAAATTGTCTATTTGGAATGCCTGGATTTCAGCTTCACTTCTCTCTGGCATTGGAGAAGTAATTGAGGTTATTGTTTAAGACTCAGATTTAACCAGACTTGTATGGTTTGACTCCTGATTTTGCTGTTTCCTAGCGGGGACTTTGGGCAAATTTCTTAGCCTCTGTGGGTCTCAGTCCCTTTCTTGGTAAAATGAGGATAACACTAGTACCTGCTTCACAGGCTTGTTATAATGATGGTGTGAGTTAACATCTGTCAGTTTCTTAGACCTGTCTCTGGCCCATGGTAAGTGCTATGGAAGTATTTGTGAAATAAATTAAATGAACAATTTGGTACTGCAGTAGTAAGTTTCGAGAGCATGTAGTTGATCTCTAGGTGGGGAGTACCAGCTATGAAAATGGCTGGGCCGTTTGCCTGAGAGCCCAGGTCTGCTGCCTCTGTGTTGCTTTCCTTTCTCTCCCTCACCTGGGCACTTACCTCTGACTATCATCCTCATCAAGTTCTTGAGCCCGTACTTTGACTTCAAATCCTTTGGTCTTTCTATTGCCCTGTATATTCCAAAGGGTATACATGCGTCTCAGAGCATTACTTCTTGTATTTTTTTTATTTTACTTTTACAGAATTTTGTTGTTTACATCTATACATAAATCTATATCAGTCATAGGTGTACCCTTGATCCTGCCCACCTAAGCCGCCCTCCCAGTCCCTCCTCATTCCACCTCTCCAGGTTGTTGCATAACCCCCATATAAGTTCTGTTAGTCTTACAGCATATCCACAATGATTGTCCCTTTTATATATGGTAGTGTAGGTTTCCATATTACTTTTTCCAAACTTCTCATCCATTTCTCAAACCCTCTGATGACCATGAGTCTGTTCTCTATGTCTGTTACTCTATTGCTGCTCTGCTTATGCATTTATCAGTGCCTTCTTTCTAGATTCCATATATATGTGTTAGTATACTATATTTGTCCTCTTTTTGACTTAACTTCACTTTGTATAATAGGTTCCAGATTCATCCACCTCATTAGGACTGAATCAAATGCATTTCTTTTTAGGGCTGAGAAATATTCCACTGTATATATGTACCCATAACTTCTTTAGCCATTCATTTGTTGATGGACATCTAGGTTGTTTCCGTGTTCCAGCTATTGTAAAAAAGTGCTGTGATGAACATTGGGGTACCTGTGTCTCTTCCAATTTTGGTTTCATCTGGATATATGCCTAAAGGGAGGTTCTTCTATTCCTAGTTTTCTAAGAAAAATATCCAAAACCTGATTTTGCTGTTTCCTAGCGGGGACTTTGGGCAAATTTCTTAGCCTCTGTGGGTCTCAGTCCCTTTCTTGGTAAAATGAGGATAACACTAGTACCTGCTTCACAGGCTTGTTATAATGATGGTGTGAGTTAACATCTGTCAGTTTCTTAGACCTGTCTCTGGCCCATGGTAAGTGCTATGGAAGTATTTGTGAAATAAATTAAATGAACAATTTGGTACTGCAGTAGTAAGTTTCGAGAGCATGTAGTTGATCTCTAGGTGGGGAGTACCAGCTATGAAAATGGCTGGGCCGTTTGCCTGAGAGCCCAGGTCTGCTGCCTCTGTGTTGCTTTCCTTTCTCTCCCTCACCTGGGCACTTACCTCTGACTATCATCCTCATCAAGTTCTTGAGCCCGTACTTTGACTTCAAATCCTTTGGTCTTTCTATTGCCCTGTATATTCCAAAGGGTATACATGCGTCTCAGAGCATTACTTCTTGTATTTTTTTTATTTTACTTTTACAGAATTTTGTTGTTTACATCTATACATAAATCTATATCAGTCATAGGTGTACCCTTGATCCTGCCCACCTAAGCCGCCCTCCCAGTCCCTCCTCATTCCACCTCTCCAGGTTGTTGCATAACCCCCATATAAGTTCTGTTAGTCTTACAGCATATCCACAATGATTGTCCCTTTTATATATGGTAGTGTAGGTTTCCATATTACTTTTTCCAAACTTCTCATCCATTTCTCAAACCCTCTGATGACCATGAGTCTGTTCTCTATGTCTGTTACTCTATTGCTGCTCTGCTTATGCATTTATCAGTGCCTTCTTTCTAGATTCCATATATATGTGTTAGTATACTATATTTGTCCTCTTTTTGACTTAACTTCACTTTGTATAATAGGTTCCAGATTCATCCACCTCATTAGGACTGAATCAAATGCATTTCTTTTTAGGGCTGAGAAATATTCCACTGTATATATGTACCCATAACTTCTTTAGCCATTCATTTGTTGATGGACATCTAGGTTGTTTCCGTGTTCCAGCTATTGTAAAAAAGTGCTGTGATGAACATTGGGGTACCTGTGTCTCTTCCAATTTTGGTTTCATCTGGATATATGCCTAATAGTGGGATTGCTGGTTCTTCTATTCCTAGTTTTCTAAGAAATATCCATACTGTCTTTCATAGTGGCTGCATCAACTTACATTCCCACCAACAGTGCAAGAGAATTCCTTTTTCTCTAAACCCTCTCCAGCATTTGTTGCCTATGGATTTTTTGATGATGGCCATTTTGACTGGTGTGAGGTGATAACTCATTGTAGTTTTGATTTTCATTTCTCTGATAATGAGTGACATTGAGCATCTTTTCATGTTCTTTTCGGCCATTGATGTGTCCCCTTTGGAGAGATGTCTGTTTAGATCTTTTTCCCGTCTTTTGATTGGGTTGTTTGTTTTTTTGGTGTTGAGTTGTATGAGTTGTTTTTATATTCTGGAAATTAATTCTTTGTCAGTTGTTTCATTTGCTATTATTTTCTCCCATTCCAAGGGTTGTCTTTTCACCTTTTTTATAGTTTCTTTTGCAGTGAAAAAGCTTTTAAGTTTAATTAGGTCCCATTTATTTATTAATTTATTTATTTTTTAATTTCCATCGCTCTAGAGGGCAAGTCATAGAAGATTTTACTTTGATTTATGTCATCAAGTGTTCTGCCTATGTTTTCTTCTAAAAACATAGTTTTATGGTTTCTGATCTTACATTTAGGTCTTTAATCCATTTTGAGTTTATCCTTGAATAAGGTGTTAGGGAGTGTGTTCCAACTTCATTTGTTTATGTGGAGCTGTCCAATTTTCCCAGCACCACTTAGTGAAGAGTACTTGTCGTGTTTTTATGTGTATATAAATCACCTAGGAATATTACTTATATATATATTATGGTTCAGAATATCTGAGCCAGGGCTTCCAATTCTTCATGTCTAACACGCTCCCACAAGTCCTTGCTGCTGGCCTGGGATCACATTCTGAGTAGCA
Organism: Tragulus kanchil; assembly: GCA_022376925.1. Taxonomy (NCBI): domain Eukaryota; kingdom Metazoa; phylum Chordata; class Mammalia; order Artiodactyla; family Tragulidae; genus Tragulus; species Tragulus kanchil. The sequence goes on from JAIOJX010000025.1 coordinate 78,654,898, forward strand.
TGTCCTAGTAAATTTTATCATCTTAAAAATATTATCTTGCACTAGTATAAGTATGTGCTTCAACTTGAGGTTATGCAAAGTGGCAGAGTTGAACATTGGGGTACCTGTGTCTCTTCCAATTTTGGTTTCATCTGGATATATGCCTAATAGTGGGATTGCTGGTTCTTCTATTCCTAGTTTTCTAAGAAATATCCATACTGTCTTTCATAGTGGCTGCATCAACTTACATTCCCACCAACAGTGCAAGAGAATTCCTTTTTCTCTAAACCCTCTCCAGCATTTGTTGCCTATGGATTTTTTGATGATGGCCATTTTGACTGGTGTGAGGTGATAACTCATTGTAGTTTTGATTTTCATTTCTCTGATAATGAGTGACATTGAGCATCTTTTCATGTTCTTTTCAGCCATTGATGTGTCCCCTTTGGAGAGATGTCTGTTTAGATCTTTTTCCCGTCTTTTGATTGGGTTGTTTGTTTTTTTGGTGTTGAGTTGTATGAGTTGTTTTTATATTCTGGAAATTAATTCTTTGTCAGTTGTTTCATTTGCTATTATTTTCTCCCATTCCAAGGGTTGTCTTTTCACCTTTTTTATAGTTTCTTTTGCAGTGAAAAAGCTTTTAAGTTTAATTAGGTCCCATTTATTTATTAATTTATTTATTTTTTAATTTCCATCGCTCTAGAGGGCAAGTCATAGAAGATTTTACTTTGATTTATGTCATCAAGTGTTCTGCCTATGTTTTCTTCTAAAAACATAGTTTTATGGTTTCTGATCTTACATTTAGGTCTTTAATCCATTTTGAGTTTATCCTTGAATAAGGTGTTAGGGAGTGTGTTCCAACTTCATTTGTTTATGTGGAGCTGTCCAATTTTCCCAGCACCACTTAGTGAAGAGTACTTGTCGTGTTTTTATGTGTATATAAATCACCTAGGAATATTACTTATATATATATTATGGTTCAGAATATCTGAGCCAGGGCTTCCAATTCTTCATGTCTAACACGCTCCCACAAGTCCTTGCTGCTGGCCTGGGATCACATTCTGAGTAGCATGTCCTAGTAAATTTTATCATCTTAAAAATATTATCTTGCACTAGTATAAGTATGTGCTTCCACTTGAGGTCGCAGGCCCACAAATAAGTCTTGCATAGTATCGTGGCAGAGAGAACATTCTCTTCTACTCTTTAGCATCTCATGGCTATAAGGAAACTGGCTAGAAGACAGCAATGACATTTCAAAGGCCCATCCATCTGGTCCTTTTCTTGTACACTGTGCTGGGTGGGGGGAGGAGGAGTGAACAGAACATTTTGAAAACCTCACCCCCAAGTTGATTTGCTCCATGAGCATTTGACAGTGGAATTTGCACAGAATTTCTATTTCATAATTCTAGGCAGGGAATCTTTCCGGGATCCAGCAGCATATGGCAGGCCTGTGGGCAGTGCCTTCGGAGAGTGGGGAAAGTGTGATTCTCTGAAAACTATGAGCAGGCTTTCCCAACCTGAAGCAGGACCCTCTGCAGGAGCCACAGTGGTCAGCCCTGTGGGGGTGGGGGTGCAGTCAGGAGAAGAACTGGAGAAGGAACCCCTTTCCATGGGCTGTGCCAGCATTTCAGGGCTCTGCCCAGGGCTGAGTAACTCAGTTCAGGAGAAAACATTCAAAGAGACTTTTCCCTGGGGGAGATTCCCAGGAACACATTTGCCTAGGGGGAGACTCTCAGGAGCACTCTTTACCCACCATCCACCAGCTCCCAGAGTTCTCTGAAAACACACTGACAATGCTATGAGGGTAATGAACCCATAATATCACCATTAGTTTTTCAATTTTTAAAATTCCGCACAGTAATTGGCTCTTCAGATGTTTGTCAAGGGACTAGCTGCCAAAAACTTCTTCCTGGGAAAAGTTTTCTTCCAGCAAAAAAATTGGAACTCTCACCTCCAAAATAATATTGTACTCCAAATGCTTAAGTACTTGAGGATTCTACAGAAATCTTTTCAGGAAAAGTAGAGATACAACAATAAAATATAGATATAGAAAACATACATAGGGGAATTAAGAACCTTCTATACATTGGGGGAACTGTACTGAACTTAATGTAAATTATTTTCTTGATTTTCGGGCTTCCTGGGACTGCCCAGATTAGCTGAATCTAGGGAATAATAATGAACACTGCCAGATGGTTCTTTGTGGGTAGGTGTCCCAGGCCAATGACCATCAGTGTCCAGAAAGTGCCATCTGCTGCTCCTGGCAGTGACCAGCGTTGCAGGTAGAAGTCCTTCTTCAACATCTTGCTCCCAGGGCTCCCCCGGCAGGATGCTGGCTCAGGTGGCTTCACCCCAGCTTCCTTTCCTGAGCCCTGGATTCTGAGTAAGTCCTGGGAAAATTCGGTTTCTGCTTCACCATCTTTAATCACTTGTTCTGATGATTTGTCATTGCTTTGAAACCATCTTGAATGTCGTCCAAAGTGTATATAGGCCATTCCTAAAAATGACCAGAGAACTCATAGACTGAAAGCTCTTTGCTCCTTTATTTTACCAGCCTAGGAGTCAGGGCTTTCTTGTTCTTGAATCATTTTCTTGGGACCATATTCTCTGTTTTCATTCTACTTACATCTCCTGTACTCTTCTACACTCGAATCCATGATCCACTTCAGCACTAAATTAATCACTAGTGGAGTAGCTTCTCATTAAACCTCCTGGGATCCCAGGTTTAGTTTTGAGGATAATGATAACTATCTTATTATATGATGTCTCTGAAATCCTGATTAAATGTTCAAGTATTAATTTTTTGATATTTAATTAGGAAAAAATAAATAGAAAATTCAAAAACTTAGTAATTTTGGAAATGTCAAAGAGAAGTTGGAATCTAAAAATGCTAGAGCAACACATACCCTTTCATTGATGATGAATATTCTGGAATAATTATATTTTCTTTGACTTTCTCCTTTTCTGCCTTCCTGCTTTTCTTCCTGATGTTTTTGTGTATCTTTCTCTTCTCTTTTCATTTCCCCATTTTTCCTAATCATCTCTCTCCTCGATGTCTTGCTTCTTTCTCCTCAGAATAAATATCGCTTGAAGCAAAATTTTTCAGTGACTTGAGTGAGTTAAAGATAGATTTAGTTTGTTCCAAACAATCATAGTTTACATCTCTATGATAGTCACTAGTGCATCTTCCCATGTGTTTCTGGTTCTCTGCATTCTGGGGATATGGTAGGATTGTGATTCCTAGGCCACTTGTCATTGGCTAGGGCCATGGGACTAGTTCTGCACAATGGATTGTGAGCAGATGAGAGGTATATCACTTTTTTAAGTTTTTTTTTTTTTTTTTTGCCTATAAGTCATTGTTTATTTTTCATCCATCTTGATTCTTTGACCTGTGTGGGCCTCCCATCTCAGTGGCTTCTCTCATTGCAGAGCACTGGTTCTGGGCACATGCGCTCCAGAGCAGTGGCTCGTAATTGGACACACCTGCCCGGCCATTCCTCCGCATGTGGCATCTTCCTGGGCCAGGGATCAAACTGGTGCCCCTTGCACAGCAAGGTGGACTCTTTAGCCACTGGATCACCAGGGAAGCCCAAGGTATATCACTTTTAAGCTTGTGCATCTAGTTGCCTATATGTAATCTTCTAGAATATTATCCCTTGATATAGCAATTGGAAATGTTTGAAATGATGCCTGCTGTATCATCCTGGGCCCATGAACAACTGCAAGGAGTAGAGCTCCTAAGAGACATGTAGTATACATGTCTCATAAGTAAAAAGCAAAGTTTAGTTGTTTTAAGACACTGAAAGTTGGAGATTTTTTTTTTAGCCACAGTATAGGTTAGATTACACTGACTGATGCATCCACTAAAATGTGAGCTTTCTTAGAGAAGAAAAGAAAGGAACGTGTTTCCACTGATAGGTTATTGTGTCTCTGATGGGTGCTCTTAGAAGAACACATTAAATTATTATTGATTATTGACCACCAAAATTCAAGCCATAGCTACTTGACTATGTAAAAAATTGGGCTTGTAGTGCTATACATCCTTTAGCATCTTTAACATAATGGTCCTCAACACAAGTCACCAAGATAATGGACAATCTCCATATGCAAGATCTAGATGGGTAACATGGGCTCTTATGGCACCAATCTAAATCTCAACAGAGAACTTGAAGGGCAATGGTTATCATTTATTCATCCAACCATCTATTTATTGATAAACCATTTATTGACTTCTTAACTTGTTCAGGCACTGTGTTAGGTGCTCAATACAAAACAAAACAAAAGCAAAAACTGATAATACCTTCAGAACAGTTTTCCTTATATTATTTTATTTTACTTCATACTAGCAACATTTTCATTCTTGGTTTTTTGGCCACACCACAAGGCTTGTAGGGTCCTATCTACCCAACCCTCAATCAAACCCAAGCCATCTGGCATTGGAAGCTCAGAGTCTTAACCACTCGACAGCCAAGGATGTCCCAATATGTTTTAAAGATGGGGAAATCAAGACACAAGGGATAAAGTAACTTGATCAAACTCACTGTGGTAAAGGCCTTTCACTTAATATAAAGCAGAGCACTGGTCGGAATGCGCTCCAGAGCAGTGGCTCGATGGACACACCTGCCCGGCCATTCCTCCGCATGTGGCATCTTCCTGGGCCAGGGATCAAACTGGTGCCCCTTGCACAGCAAGGTGGACTCTTTAGCCACTGAATCACCAGGGAAGCCCAAGGTATATCACTTTTAAGCTTGTGCATCTAGTTGCCTATATGTAATCTTCTAGAAATTATCCCTTGATATAGCAATTGGAAATGTTTGAGATGATGCCTGCTGTATCATCCTGGGCCCATGAACAACTGCAAGGAGTAGAGCTCCTAAGAGACATGTAGTATACATGTCTCATAAGTAAAAAGCAAAGTTTAGTTGTTTTAAGACACTGAAAGTTGGAGATTTTTTTTTTAGCCACAGTATAGGTTAGATTACACTGACTGATGCATCCACTAAAATGTGAGCTTTCTTAGAGAAGAAAAGAAAGGAACGTGTTTCCACTGATAGGTTATTGTGTCTCTGATGGGTGCTCTTAGAAGAACACATTAAATTATTATTGATTATTGACCACCAAAATTCAAGCCATAGCTACTTGACTATGTAAAAAATTGGGCTTGTAGTGCTATACATCCTTTAGCATCTTTAACATAATGGTCCTCAACACAAGTCACCAAGATAATGGACAATCTCCATATGCAAGATCTAGATGGGTAACATGGGCTCTTATGGCACCAATCTAAATCTCAACAGAGAACTTGAAGGGCAATGGTTATCATTTATTCATCCAACCATCTATTTATTGATAAACCATTTATTGACTTCTTAACTTGTTCAGGCACTGTGTTAGGTGCTCAATACAAAACAAAACAAAAGCAAAAACTGATAATACCTTCAGAACAGTTTTCCTTATATTATTTTATTTTACTTCATACTAGCAACATTTTCATTCTTGGTTTTTTGGCCACACCACAAGGCTTGTAGGGTCCTATCTACCCAACCCTCAATCAAACCCAAGCCATCTGGCATTGGAAGCTCAGAGTCTTAACCACTCGACAGCCAAGGATGTCCCAATATGTTTTAAAGATGGGGAAATCAAGACACAAGGGATAAAGTAACTTGATCAAACTCACTGTGGTAGGCACTAATAAAACTGGATTTAGCCCCTATTTTCACATAATTATTAACACTTTACTTAACAATTATGAAAAACCTATTGGGGAAAGATTGGAAATGGATATTTAATCATAAAATATATAATTATTTGTGTATTGAAAAAAGGAGTTTTTAACAAGTATGTGGATGCCTTAATTTGTAGAACCTTGAAATTGTAGACAATCCTTAGAAGATCCTGATAGTGGTTAATTACCTAAAAGTATTAAGAAAAATAACTCTACAATTATATTCCTATTAGACTAGCTAGCAGACAAAAGAACTACATTTTCAACATTTTATTTCCCAGGAACTCCAGCACTAGTGAGGAAAGAGTAATTCCATTTTTTCCTTTTATTTGTATTTGTAAAATTAAAAAAATATATATGTAAAAGACACATCAAAAATTATTTGAAAAATTTCTCTTTTATTAATAACTGAACTGGAAGAGGGGCTCTTGACTTAATTTTCTCTTTTGTAGAATTGTTGAATTATGGAGATGAAAGAGAATGTAAATCATCTGAGGTCTCCCTTTGTTTGGAGAGGTGTAAACTAACACCCAGAGAAAGAAGCTGTAGAACTAGCAGTGGGACTGGAGCTAGTAATCAGGTCTTCAGATTCCCCTTAGTCACTTTTCTTTTCTTTTTTTAAATAAAGGCTTCCTGCTTCTTTTAAGGGTAACATTTCTTTTTGTCCTCTTTTTTTAAAAAAAATTTTTTTGGCCCCTTTTGTTGGTTTTCCATTCCTTTATTTTTCATCCATCTTTATTCTTTGGCCTTCATGGACCTCCCATTGCAGTGGCCTCACTCATTGCAGAGTAGGCCCTGGTCACAGGCGTTCTAGAGCCCCAGTTGGCAATTGGACACACAGGTCCAGCCGCTCCTCAGCATGTGGGATCCTCCCACACCAGGGATTGAACTGGTGCCCGCTGCACTGCAAGGCAGACTCTTTACCCACTGGACCACCAGGGAAGCCCTAAAATTTTTAAAAATTTGATTATTGATTATTTATTTATTTTGGGTTTTACTGGATCTTTGTTTACGCTCATGGACTTTCTCTAGTTTCAGTGAGCCAGTGTTACTCTCAAGTTACAGTGAGTCAGTGTTACGCTCAAGTTACAGTGAGTCATGGTCTTATTGCTTTGGCTTCTCTTGTTGAGGGGGAACAGGCTTTAGGCACGTGGGCTTAGTAGTTGTGCATGGGCTTAGTTGCTCTGTGACATGTGGAATCATTCCAGACCAGGGATTGAACCTGTGTCCCTGCATTGTGAGGCAGATCCTTAACCGCTGTACCTCCAGGGAAGTACCCCCTTGTCACTCTTGAGTTCATTTGGAGAAAAGTTCTTCTTTCCCATTCCCTTATTTTTATTCAAAAGGCATACCACTACATTTCAAAACATTTTACTAGATATATCAGTAAATTAGTATATGTGATAATTTAGGTATTCAAGTCATTTAAAAATGTGTTATACTTGCAGTAGAAAAATTAGAATGCTGAAACATAACATTAGCACAAAAGGTATGAAGGCAAAAAAACCCCATTTGCTGTGTGTCTGGAGTAATTTTCTTTCTGATTTCTTATATATATATATATCAAAGTTCTTCTTAGTATATATCAATAAATATAAAATCAATTTGCATATAAAATTTGCATTTCAGTGTAGTCTACATACTTGTCTTCTCTCTTTTACAAGCCAGTAACAGTGAGATTGATGCGGAACTTGGGAAGGAGCTGAATTGAACTGGACACAGAGACCTCAAGGTAGTGACATTGTGCTAAATCCTGCTTCTTTTAAGGGTAACATTTCTTTTTGTCCTCTTTTTTTAAAAAAAATTTTTTTGGCCCCTTTTGTTGGTTTTCCATTCCTTTATTTTTCATCCATCTTTATTCTTTGGCCTTCATGGACCTCCCATTGCAGTGGCCTCACTCATTGCAGAGTAGGCCCTGGTCACAGGCGTTCTAGAGCCCCAGTTGGCAATTGGACACACAGGTCCAGCCGCTCCTCAGCATGTGGGATCCTCCCACACCAGGGATTGAACTGGTGCCCGCTGCACTGCAAGGCAGACTCTTTACCCACTGGACCACCAGGGAAGCCCTAAAATTTTTAAAAATTTGATTATTGATTATTTATTTATTTTGGGTTTTACTGGATCTTTGTTTACGCTCATGGACTTTCTCTAGTTTCAGTGAGCCAGTGTTACTCTCAAGTTACAGTGAGTCAGTGTTACGCTCAAGTTACAGTGAGTCATGGTCTTATTGCTTTGGCTTCTCTTGTTGAGGGGGAACAGGCTTTAGGCACGTGGGCTTAGTAGTTGTGCATGGGCTTAGTTGCTCTGTGACATGTGGAATCATTCCAGACCAGGGATTGAACCTGTGTCCCTGCATTGTGAGGCAGATCCTTAACCGCTGTACCTCCAGGGAAGTACCCCCTTGTCACTCTTGAGTTCATTTGGAGAAAAGTTCTTCTTTCCCATTCCCTTATTTTTATTCAAAAGGCATACCACTACATTTCAAAACATTTTACTAGATATATCAGTAAATTAGTATATGTGATAATTTAGGTATTCAAGTCATTTAAAAATGTGTTATACTTGCAGTAGAAAAATTAGAATGCTGAAACATAACATTAGCACAAAAGGTATGAAGGCAAAAAAACCCCATTTGCTGTGTGTCTGGAGTAATTTTCTTTCTGATTTCTTATATATATATATATCAAAGTTCTTCTTAGTATATATCAATAAATATAAAATCAATTTGCATATAAAATTTGCATTTCAGTGTAGTCTACATACTTGTCTTCTCTCTTTTACAAGCCAGTAACAGTGAGATTGATGCGGAACTTGGGAAGGAGCTGAATTGAACTGGACACAGAGACCTCAAGGGTAGGACTAGTTCATTCAGTGTGGTTAGTTGCTATTTGTGCAAACTGGGACTGCTGAACTTCACAGAACCTAGGGTCCCGTGTTCTGAAAGTGAAGACATTGGACTCCCTTCCCCAGGAGGTCTTCAAGCTCTAACCTTCCCTGATGACTAATTAGTCACATACCTAGTAGAGTACAGAATTTACCCCGGATAGTTCAAAGAAAGAGACTGCAGTGAGAGAACTACTTTCAGAGTCTGAACAAGCAAATGGTATGAGGCCCTCACAATAGTCAGAAACATCTACCAGCCCAAGGTTTGAAGGGAAGAGGTGAAAGCATATTTGCCAGAGCCTGAGGAATGCTGGGACTCTAGATGACAGGCCAACAGGTAGGGGCCATAGCTGACGTGTATGAAGGATGCAACTGCTGCCAGATGTACAGCCTTGAAACGGGGATCAGTCCGGGAAGAAATATCCTGATCGTCTCCTCCTCTAGCCTTCCAGCACCCTGCTCCTCAGTGGGCAAACCCCATCAGAAGCTCGAGGCATTTCCCATAGGTCAGTCTCCCAGGGCAAGATCAGGACAGAGAGGGATGGAGAAGGGTACTTGTAGTGGGAGAGAGGGACAAACTAAACTGCACAAGTTCTGATAGTAAATAAGTTATTGTCTGTTTATTCTCTTTGTTTGCAATTCAGAGAAATTTCACTGAAATGTATTCATGATGTGATAATTCTGCTATATTTTATTTATTTATTTTTTGTTTGCTATCATTCCTACAGCTAGTTCATTCTGTTATCCAACTCACTAATGAAGTCTTTTCCTCTCTGATTTGGTTCACAAAGCCGTGGCTTTTTTTTCTTTTTTTTTTTACATCCGTCTTTACTCTTTGGCCTGTGTGGGCCTCCCATTGCAGTGGCCTCTCTCGCTGCAGAGCACCAGCTCTGGGTGCATGTACTCCAGAGCACTGGCTTGTAATTGGACACACCAGTCCAGCCGCTCTGCAACACATGGAATCTTCCTGGGTCAGGAATCGAACCAGCACCCCTTGCACTGCAAGGCCGACTTTTTGCCCACTGGACCACCAGAGAAGCCCAAAGCTGTGTTTTTTTAAACATACACTTTAATTTTACTCTGGTCATAATCCAGGCAGTATTTCTGCAAATCTTTATAGAACCAACACATTAAAAAAAATCGCACCTCTCCTAACAGAAAAACATAAAAGACATCTTTGAAATATATTATAAATAATTATAAAATCAGCAAAGGTGAGTGCTGTTTATTCTGATCACGTTACAAGTTTGTCAGACGTCATGTGTATTCTGGAACTGGAATAAATCTCAGGTTGTGCATTTGTGCATGCCAGTAGGTGGTGTGGATAAACACCATGCAGCACAGAACCCATCTGTGTGGGATCTCTTCCACTGAAGGTTCCTGCAGGGAGCAGCCCTAACTCCAGCAGAGGCAGGCTTTTCAGAGAATCACGTTAATCTCTTACTTTGATTCAATTCCCTGCAGAGGTTTCTCCTTATCACAGGGTCACTCCACTGGGTCAGACGGGATTCTCCTGCCAGGCAGGGTGCCACCAAAAAAATCTAACTTTGAGTGTGAGCCAAGAAAATCAAAGTGGAAACATGAATGTCAAAAGGACTTGAAAGCAAATGCCAGGTGTCTCCATAGTTATCATTGACATCAGTATTTCATGTGCAGTGGTCCCATTCAAGATCACATAAGGTAAATCATTGTCAATAATCTGAAGGCTAATACAGAGCAAATGTCACCTTGTCCCTGGACGACTAGCTCCAGAGAACTATGCACAGTGGGAATAACTTCTGCACACTTTTGGAGGGAGCAAAGTGAAGTGTGGAGAAAGAAACAATTCATACTCAGAGAATAAGGAATGGAGCTCTGCTTTAAATAGGTTCATGTAGGTGGGCCTTTGAAACTATGCAGTTGAACCTGCATCTGGTTTCCCCAGGGATGAGAGACTTCCAGAGTGCTGTACACGAGTCTCCTGATTTGACTTGATCTGTATGGCATACTGACTTCCCTGGTGGCTCAGCGGTAAAGAATCTGCCTGCCAGTGCAGGAAATGTGGGTTCAGTCCCTTGATGGAGAGGATCCCCTTGAGGAGGAAATGGCAACCCACTCCACTATTCTTACCTGGAGACTCCCATGGACAGAAGGGCTCAGTGGGTTACAGTCCATGGGATCACAAAAAGTTGGACATGACTTAGCAACTAAACAACGGCAACAATAAGGACAGTGGTTATAAATGAAAGAATTAAATGTTTGCAAATCCTCCAATAATAGATGGAGTAACACTCAATGAAATTATTTTCCATTAAAGAAGAAAAATTAAGTTTTGGACAACAAATGGAGACATTTTTACTAAAAGTGATATTTTTGATTTTTGAAACAGCCTTGAGTAAATAAGGCAATTGAAAGAAATTAGAAAATGAAACATGAGAAGGTAGATACTTGACAGCCCTGTTTGGTCAAGACAGAAGCTGTGTAAGCTCCCTAAGGGCATGGAAGAATAGCCTGGATATTTTAAGGATTAGATTATTTATATCTATTTATAAAAAATACATTGTGACATTTGGATTTAATGAATACAAAACACTAGTCATAAATATCAGGCAAATGAGTTAGGTTAGTTTTGGAACATAAAGGAATAATTTTGTTTCGGTCATAAATCCAAACATTGGATCCTAGTGGTGCTATTAAGAGATTTAAGGACACCATAGAATCTGTAAAGGCTCTCTGTTTTCCAACTCCGAGAGTATTTCCATTTTATATGACAAAATGTCTTATCGAATGTGGTTGTTAAGATCAATTACCTGACTCATATAAGAAGAATATATTCTTTCTTATATCTAAACCAGTTTTCTAGCTAGGTTTATTTTCATCTCTACACAAACATATCCTCTGCATGGGTGTGTATGTATGTGAAACTACACACTTTTTCCTCAGCAATGTCAACTGAGATAAAAATGCACAATGTGAGAGCTATGAAGTCCAGTTTTATTAGAGGAATTATTGAAGATTATAACCCCAGATACAGCCTGTAGTCTGAGGAACTGCTCCCAAGACGTAAGGGGGGGAAAGTCAATATAAATGTGCTTTTGGTGAAGGAAGTACATGCACTCGAGCATGCATCTCAGCAGAAAGTTGCTGATGATCATGAGGAATGGGTGTCTTACATTAATGATTGTAGTGCTTTTCTATGTATGGGAGGATGCAAGAGCTTGGGTTCATAAAAAATTTTCTCTTGAAAATATCTAATTATTTGAAGACCTGTTCTGCCAGTTTTCCCAGAGTACAGAGAGCCTCTTTCCTGATCTCGTCCCTCAACTCCTGTCAGGGTGTGTTAAAGGTCAGCGATTGCAGTGGCTAATGACTCTATCCTTGTAGAGCCGATGGCTAGAGACATTCTTTAGTTGGCAGCGACTTGGAACCAAGCTTGAAATACGTTGGAAATGACATAAGTAATTGTTCATGATTGGATAGCTAGATTGTTGAGAATGTTTCTAGGCTGAAGGCTAAACTTTCATACTCAAAGAAAGAAGTATCTGGTCAGATATGTTTAATAAGATGAATAGGTCTGCCATTAACCTCTGTGGTGCCATTTGCTAATGAAGACAAGGCACCCCCTTTATGTAGGTGGGAACAGTCCTGCCAGCTGCGGCTTGGCTCCTGTACTTGAGTGGATTTCAGAACCCGCCTGAGCCCTAAAGCTCAGTGCTATTGTGCACTACACAAACTTTGCAATAGAATGTGGAAACTCTGAGTATTAAGGTGTTAAGTGGTTAGTCCCAGAGTAAGTTCACAGGGGATTTTGCTTACACTTTTATCCAAAGACCAGTATTATTGATAAATTAGTAGGCAGCTTTAGATACTCAAACTGTCCAAGAGATGAGTAAAAGAGAGACAAAAGTGTTCTCAATCTTTTCCATCAGTGAAGAGTATTCTGTATTGTTTTTTACTCATAGGGCTTCTGTTTTGAAATAATTGGTCTAATGAAATAATTGAATTGCTTAAGTAACTATTTCTTTGCATATTTCGATCTTTTAGTCAAACAGGTATGACTGCTAACACAGCTTCTGATGAGCATATAATGAGTATTGTCACACTGGGGCTATGTGCTTTTGAGTTTGGACAAAATAGTCATCCTTTCATTTAATCCACATGACTTTTTGCTTTTTGCCTGATAAAGGGAAAAAGTTGATGATTTTATCCATTTATTTTTCTGATACATTGGAAGGTATATAAATAAGAGCTACAACATGCTCTAATTCTAGTAAAGTTACAGGACCCTGAATGAGCTGACTACATGAAAAGGAAGAGAACTGAATCTCCAAGGGAAAATTTGGGGGACCTGAAGTAATGTGATTGTGAATAAGAAAGATGTTTCACTTATGCAGATGCCTTTAAAAATACAAACATAATTATAGAAATATTTATTCTAGCGTATATGTATGCATTCTGAAAAAGTATTTGTATATGATGGTATTATTACTGATCTTTTTGGGAAAAGAAGGGCCCTCCTGCCTAGTGTTGTTTAAATCAATGGAATGAGACTGAGTTTGGTTCAGAAGCAAAAGAAAGCTTTGTTTTTATTTATTTATTTATTCGGCTGCACTGGGCCTGAGTTGTGGCATGTGGATCTTCAGTCTTCATTGAGGTGTACAGGGTTTTTAAGTTGCTGCATGTGGGGTTCAATCCCTGGCTGGAAAACTAGATCCCATATGCTGCAACTGAGTTTGCATGTTGCAGCTTAAAGATTTCATGTGCTCCACAGATCTGTGGTGTTTTTGCTCCAGATCACAAGTGTCTAGGGCAGGGTCGGTGCACACGCACCCCCTCGACCATCTTGGGTTGCTGTGTCCTGAGCAGCATTTCTGCCCCAGGCCCAAATATACAGCATTAGGGGCATTTCCCAGTGGGAACACTGTTCTTAAGAGCTAAGTGTGAGGTCTCTTCAGCTGGCCCACTATAAGGAAGTGAAACTGGATGAAGCACAAAGGAATAAAAAGGTTAGACTTCATTTTATTACCCAAATTGTGCTTTTATTTCCTGGGAATTGTTAATGGGCTTTGCTGGTGACAGTATTGAGCCTTTGTCCTAAATATAAAGAAAATATCATCAGCACCTGTGTTCCTATGGAAAGATTTGGCTTTAGATAATAAGTATTAGGGATTGTTGCTGTTGTTTAGTCACTGACTTGTGTACGACTCTTTGGGACCCCATAGACTGTAGTATGCCAGTATTCCCTGCTCTTCACCATCTCCTGAAGCCTATTCAAATTCAAGTCTATTGAGTCAGTGATGCCATCCAACCATTTCATCCTTTGTCCCTCTCTTCTCTTGCCCTCAATCTTTCCTGACATCAGGGTCTTTTTCAGTGAGTTGACTCTTTGCATCAGGTGGGCAAAGTATTGGAGCTTCAGTGTTAGCAGCAGTCCTTCCAATAAATATTCACAGTTGATTTCCTCTAGGATTGCATTTTTTTAAACTTTATTTTAAAGGTTTACAGATTTTCTGTTACAACATGTTTTTTTTTTCCAGATCAGTCATATTTAATATTTCCCTGGTTCCTCGCCCAGATCCATATTCCCATCATCATGCATACCATGGCTGAGTATGTATTAATAAGAAAGATGTTCCCTTTGCATCTTTTTTGGGAAATGCATTCTGAAGGGGCCCCTNCTGCCTAGTGTTGTTTAAATCAATGGAATGAGACTGAGTTTGGTTCAGAAGCAAAAGAAAGCTTTGTTTTTATTTATTTATTTATTCGGCTGCACTGGGCCTGAGTTGTGGCATGTGGATCTTCAGTCTTCATTGAGGTGTACAGGGTTTTTAAGTTGCTGCATGTGGGGTTCAATCCCTGGCTGGAAAACTAGATCCCATATGCTGCAACTGAGTTTGCATGTTGCAGCTTAAAGATTTCATGTGCTCCACAGATCTGTGGTGTTTTTGCTCCAGATCACAAGTGTCTAGGGCAGGGTCGGTGCACACGCACCCCCTCGACCATCTTGGGTTGCTGTGTCCTGAGCAGCATTTCTGCCCCAGGCCCAAATATACAGCATTAGGGGCATTTCCCAGTGGGAACACTGTTCTTAAGAGCTAAGTGTGAGGTCTCTTCAGCTGGCCCACTATAAGGAAGTGAAACTGGATGAAGCACAAAGGAATAAAAAGGTTAGACTTCATTTTATTACCCAAATTGTGCTTTTATTTCCTGGGAATTGTTAATGGGCTTTGCTGGTGACAGTATTGAGCCTTTGTCCTAAATATAAAGAAAATATCATCAGCACCTGTGTTCCTATGGAAAGATTTGGCTTTAGATAATAAGTATTAGGGATTGTTGCTGTTGTTTAGTCACTGACTTGTGTACGACTCTTTGGGACCCCATAGACTGTAGTATGCCAGTATTCCCTGCTCTTCACCATCTCCTGAAGCCTATTCAAATTCAAGTCTATTGAGTCAGTGATGCCATCCAACCATTTCATCCTTTGTCTCTCTCTTCTCTTGCCCTCAATCTTTCCTGACATCAGGGTCTTTTTCAGTGAGTTGACTCTTTGCATCAGGTGGGCAAAGTATTGGAGCTTCAGTGTTAGCAGCAGTCCTTCCAATAAATATTCACAGTTGATTTCCTCTAGGATTGACTATTTTTTTTTTTTTTAAATTCTTTATTTTAAAGGTTTTACAGAGTTTTGTTGTTCACAGACATGTATGTTCCCAGATCAGTCATATGCATATCCATGGTCCCCACCCGCCCAGATCCCCTCATCCCACCCCTCCAGACCTTCGCCCCAAGCCATTGTTAGCACTCCTATTCCCTTAGCACTATGACACTAGCTATCTTTGCCACACATAACAGTATAGGTTTCCATGTTACTCCCTCCATGCTTCCCCCTCCCTATTTCTTTGCCACAATGTCCCTATGTCTATGCTCTGCCTGTTTTTCCATGAGTTCCCTGCGTGTGTTTTCAAGACCATCCTACTAGATTCCATATATGTGTGTTAGTATACTGTATTTGTCTTTCTCTTTTTGACTTACTTCACTTTTTATGATAGGTTCTAGAGCCAGCCACTTCATTAGGACTGAGTCTTCTGCATTTCTTTTAACAGCTGAGTAGTATTCCATTGTATATATGTACCAGAGCTTCTGGATCCATTCATTCGTCGATGGACATCTAGGTTGCTTCCGTGTATTGGCTATTGTATAGAGAGCTGCAATGAACTTTGGGGTACAGGTGCTTCTTTTAGTTTTGATTTCATCAGGATATAGGCCTAATAGTGGGATTGCTGGGTCATAGGGTGCTTCTATTTTTAGTTTTTTAAGAAATCTCCATACTGTCTTCCATAGAGGCTGTATCAATTTACATTCCCACCAGCAGTGCAAGAGGGTTCCCTTTTCTCCGCACCCTCTCCAGCATTTATTGTCTGTCGATTTGTTGATGGTGGCCATTCTGACGAGTATGAGGTGATATCTCATTGTAGTTTTAATTTGCATATCTCTAATAATGAGCGAGGTTGAGCATCGTTTAATGTGCTTTTGGGCCATCTGTATGTCCTCTTTGGAGAGGCGTCTCTTTACATCTTTTTCCCATTTTTTGATTGGGTTGTTCATTTTTCCTGTGCTGAGTTGTCTGAGTTGCTTGTAGATTTTGGAGATGAATTCTTTGTCTGTTGTTTCAGTGAGTTGACTCTTTGCATCAGGTGGGCAAAGTATTGGAGCTTCAGTGTTAGCAGCAGTCCTTCCAATAAATATTCACAGTTGATTTCCTCTAGGATTGACTATTTTTTTTTTTTTAAATTCTTTATTTTAAAGGTTTTACAGAGTTTTGTTGTTCACAGACATGTATGTTCCCAGATCAGTCATATGCATATCCATGGTCCCCACCCGCCCAGATCCCCTCATCCCACCCCTCCAGACCTTCGCCCCAAGCCATTGTTAGCACTCCTATTCCCTTAGCACTATGACACTAGCTATCTTTGCCACACATAACAGTATAGGTTTCCATGTTACTCCCTCCATGCTTCCCCCTCCCTATTTCTTTGCCACAATGTCCCTATGTCTATGCTCTGCCTGTTTTTCCATGAGTTCCCTGCGTGTGTTTTCAAGACCATCCTACTAGATTCCATATATGTGTGTTAGTATACTGTATTTGTCTTTCTCTTTTTGACTTACTTCACTTTTTATGATAGGTTCTAGAGCCAGCCACTTCATTAGGACTGAGTCTTCTGCATTTCTTTTAACAGCTGAGTAGTATTCCATTGTATATATGTACCAGAGCTTCTGGATCCATTCATTCGTCGATGGACATCTAGGTTGCTTCCGTGTATTGGCTATTGTATAGAGAGCTGCAATGAACTTTGGGGTACAGGTGCTTCTTTTAGTTTTGATTTCATCAGGATATAGGCCTAATAGTGGGATTGCTGGGTCATAGGGTGCTTCTATTTTTAGTTTTTTAAGAAATCTCCATACTGTCTTCCATAGAGGCTGTATCAATTTACATTCCCACCAGCAGTGCAAGAGGGTTCCCTTTTCTCCGCACCCTCTCCAGCATTTATTGTCTGTCGATTTGTTGATGGTGGCCATTCTGACGAGTATGAGGTGATATCTCATTGTAGTTTTAATTTGCATATCTCTAATAATGAGCGAGGTTGAGCATCGTTTAATGTGCTTTTGGGCCATCTGTATGTCCTCTTTGGAGAGGCGTCTCTTTACATCTTTTTCCCATTTTTTGATTGGGTTGTTCATTTTTCCTGTGCTGAGTTGTCTGAGTTGCTTGTAGATTTTGGAGATGAATTCTTTGTCTGTTGTTTCATTTGCTATGATTTTCTCCCACTCTGTGGGGTGTCTGTTGAGCTTTTTTGTAATTTCTTTTGCTGTACAAAGGCTTTTAAGTTTCATGAGGTCCCACATGTTCATTTTTCTTTTCAGTTCCACTATTTTAGTTGGTGGGTCAGAGAAGATCTTGCTTTGATTGATGTCCTTGAGGGTTTTGCCTATATTCTCCTCTAAGAGTTTGATGGTTTCTGGTCTTACATTTAGGTCTTTAATCCATTTTGAGTTGATCTTAGTGTATGGTGTCAGGGAATGTTCCAATTTCATTTTTTTGCATGTAGCTGTCCAATTTTCCCAGCACCACTTGTTGAAGAGGCTGTCTTTGTCCCATTTTATAGTTTCACCTCCTTTGTCAAAAATAAGGTACCCATAGGTGCGTGGGTTTATCTCTGGGTTCTCAATCTTGTTCCATTGGTCTATAGTTCTGTTTTTGTGCCAGGTCTCGAGGACTGTTGCTTTGTGGTAGAGTCAGAAGTTAGGGATGCTGATTCCTCCAGCTCCGTTTTTCTTTCTCAGGATTGCTTTGGCTATTCGAGGTCTTTTGTGTTTCCATATGAACTGTGTTATTCTTTGGTCTAGTTCTGTGAAAAATGTCAATGGACGTTGAATAGGTATTGCATTGAATCTGTAGATGATATTTGGTAGTATGGTCATTTTCACAATATTGATTCTTCCGACCCAGGAACATGGAATATCTCTCTATCTGTTTAAGTCTTCTTTAATTTCTTTCATGAGTGTCTTGTAATTTTCTGTGTATAGTTCTTTTGTTTCTTTAGGTAGGTTTATTCCTAGATATTTGATTCTTTTGGTTGCAATGGTGAAGGGGACTGCCTCTTTGATTTCGTTTTCTGATTTTTCATTGTTTGTGTATAGGAATGCCAGTGATTTCTGTGTGTTGACTTTGTATCCTGTGACTTTGCTGAATTCGTTGATTAGCTCTAGTAGCTTTGTAACCATGTCTTTGGGATTTTCTATGTATAATATCATGTCATCTGCAAAAAGAGAGAGCTTGACTTCTTCCTTTCCGATCTGGATTCTTTTGATTTTTTTCTCTTCTCTTATTGCCATTGCTAGAACTTCCAGGACTATGTTGAATAGTAATGGTGAAAGTGGACACACCTGTCTTGTTCCTGATCTTAGAGGGAATGCTTTCAGTTTTTCACCGTTGAGGATAATGTTCTCTGTGGGCTTCTCATATATGGCTTTCACTATGTTGAGATAGGTTCCTTCTATGCCCTAGGATTGATTGGTTTGATCTTGTTCTCCAGGGGACTCTCAAACATCTTCTCTAACACCATAGTTCAAAAACATCAATTCTTTGGCCTTCAGCCTTCTTTATGGTCCAATTCTCACATCTGTACATGACTGCTAGAAAAACCATAGCTTTGACTATAATGGACCTTTGTTAGAATAGTAATGGCTCTGCTTTTTAATATGCTGTCTAAGTTTGTCATAGCTTTTCTTCCAAGGAGCAGGTGTCTCCACTGCAGTCACCACCTGCAGTGATTTTGGAGTCCAAGAAAATAAAATCTGTTACTATTTCCACTTTTCACCCATGTATTTGCCATGAAGTGACACAGGTATCAGGTATTAATCATATTTTTATGCTTTCTCTTTAAGAAGGGTAGTGTAATGATATGTGAAGCAGATGCTGGTGGTACCTCTCAGGTCCCCTCAGATCCCTCTGACTCTACATGTCTATCCCCTGCTTTCATTGTAATTGGCCCTAGAGACTGGCCCCTGGGACCCTCTTTGGAGGATTACCCTTGGGATGCTGGTGCCATGGTGCCCATCTGTATCTATGGGGTTTGGCATGTCCTAAAGGTTGACCTTTACCGTGGATGGTCTGGCACAGGTCATTGAAGCTCAGCAAACTTACCTCAAGTTGGGACCAACCCCGAGGCAGAATTTAGGTCTCAGAGCTCTGCTACAGGATGAAGCTGTGGCTGAGACTTTGTCTGAAATTGTGCCCTTTCTTGTCATCACACATCCCTTGTTCCTCCCCAGGTTTCTCTTGGGAACCCTTCTTTACTGAATCCCTGTTACACACCTTGTCTTGTCTTTTTTGCGGGGGAAATCTGATCCGAAACCATATTCAGATATCAAAGAGGTTAAAAACTGTTCACATGCAGGTAAAGGTTTTTTTAAGTCTTTGGATGCATTGTAAACTATGTTGAATAGTAGTGATGGAAGTGAACACACCTGTCTTGTTCCTGATCTTAGAGGGAATGCTTTCAGTTTTTCACCGTTGAGGATAATGTTCTCTGTGGGCTTCTCATATATGGCTTTCACTATGTTGAGATAGGTTCCTTCTATGCCCTAGGATTGATTGGTTTGATCTTGTTCTCCAGGGGACTCTCAAACATCTTCTCTAACACCATAGTTCAAAAACATCAATTCTTTGGCCTTCAGCCTTCTTTATGGTCCAATTCTCACATCTGTACATGACTGCTAGAAAAACCATAGCTTTGACTATAATGGACCTTTGTTAGAATAGTAATGGCTCTGCTTTTTAATATGCTGTCTAAGTTTGTCATAGCTTTTCTTCCAAGGAGCAGGTGTCTCCACTGCAGTCACCACCTGCAGTGATTTTGGAGTCCAAGAAAATAAAATCTGTTACTATTTCCACTTTTCACCCATGTATTTGCCATGAAGTGACACAGGTATCAGGTATTAATCATATTTTTATGCTTTCTCTTTAAGAAGGGTAGTGTAATGATATGTGAAGCAGATGCTGGTGGTACCTCTCAGGTCCCCTCAGATCCCTCTGACTCTACATGTCTATCCCCTGCTTTCATTGTAATTGGCCCTAGAGACGGGCCCCCTGGGACCCTCTTTGGAGGATTACCCTTGGGATGCTGGTGCCATGGTGCCCATCTGTATCTATGGGGTTTGGCATGTCCTAAAGGTTGACCTTTACCGTGGATGGTCTGGCACAGGTCATTGAAGCTCAGCAAACTTACCTCAAGTTGGGACCAACCCCGAGGCAGAATTTAGGTCTCAGAGCTCTGCTACAGGATGAAGCTGTGGCTGAGACTTTGTCTGAAATTGTGCCCTTTCTTGTCATCACACATCCCTTGTTCCTCCCCAGGTTTCTCTTGGGAACCCTTCTTTACTGAATCCCTGTTACACACCTTGTCTTGTCTTTTTTGCGGGGGAAATCTGATCCGAAACCATATTCAGATATCAAAGAGGTTAAAAACTGTTCACATGCAGGTAAAGGTTTTTTTAAGTCTTTGGATGCCATGCTAATTTTAAGATAAAATAATGATGGTGCCCCCCACCCCCAGCTTCCACCAAGGACTAGAAGTCATGCCTGAAGTCTGGTAAAGCAAATATAAGGCCAACTCTTCTTCACCAACTAGAACCATAGGTAACGGTAGTAGTTGTTTTTTATGATGATATAATTTCCAATATACCTGTGGCTGCATCCTTCCACAGAGGCTTACATGACCAGGTTTGTGAAGCTGGGAACTCATAGCCATTCTTCCTGTGAGAAGAATGCAATAGAGCTGTGACAGATATAGAATGAGGTTGAATTCGTTTACATCTGAAGGTATCTGAACCAGGGGTGACCCTTGGCTCTAGCCCTGTGCAGCATCTTACCGTGAATTCCTGAGCAAACCATTTTGCTCTTTCTCTCAACCTCAATTTACTCAACTGCACTTCCTTTTTGTGGTGTCAACTGAGTATTTTACATCTCTCTTTTCTGAGGAAATAAGTTGTGTTTCTTTTCTTTTTTTTTTTTTTTAGCTTTTTTTCTATGGTTGGCCTAGAGCATTATACATTACAGTCAGTCCAGGTTCACTTTCATGTTACTCATCAATTCTGCAAATTCTCAAGTGCATCATACAGTTGGGCTAAGCCATTAAAATATTGAGTCTATGTTTAAAGTGCCCAATGACAGTAAGTCCCCTTCAATGTCAGGCAGATGGCTTGTGTGAAAACTATAAGGTGTCTATCCCCTGAGACCTGGCCCCTGGGACCCTCTTTGGAGGATTACCCTTGGGATGCTGGTGCCATGGTGCCCATCTGTATCTATGGGGTTTGGCATGTCCTAAAGGTTGACCTTTACCGTGGATGGTCTGGCACAGGTCATTGAAGCTCAGCAAACTTACCTCAAGTTGGGACCAACCCCGAGGCAGAATTTAGGTCTCAGAGCTCTGCTACAGGATGAAGCTGTGGCTGAGACTTTGTCTGAAATTGTGCCCTTTCTTGTCATCACACATCCCTTGTTCCTCCCCAGGTTTCTCTTGGGAACCCTTCTTTACTGAATCCCTGTTACACACCTTGTCTTGTCTTTTTTGCGGGGGAAATCTGATCCGAAACCATATTCAGATATCAAAGAGGTTAAAAACTGTTCACATGCAGGTAAAGGTTTTTTTAAGTCTTTGGATGCCATGCTAATTTTAAGATAAAATAATGATGGTGCCCCCCACCCCCAGCTTCCACCAAGGACTAGAAGTCATGCCTGAAGTCTGGTAAAGCAAATATAAGGCCAACTCTTCTTCACCAACTAGAACCATAGGTAACGGTAGTAGTTGTTTTTTATGATGATATAATTTCCAATATACCTGTGGCTGCATCCTTCCACAGAGGCTTACATGACCAGGTTTGTGAAGCTGGGAACTCATAGCCATTCTTCCTGTGAGAAGAATGCAATAGAGCTGTGACAGATATAGAATGAGGTTGAATTCGTTTACATCTGAAGGTATCTGAACCAGGGGTGACCCTTGGCTCTAGCCCTGTGCAGCATCTTACCGTGAATTCCTGAGCAAACCATTCTGCTCTTTCTCTCAACCTCAATTTACTCAACTGCACTTCCTTTTTGTGGTGTCAACTGAGTATTTTACATCTCTCTTTTCTGAGGAAATAAGTTGTGTTTCTTTTCTTTTTTTTTTTTTTTAGCTTTTTTTCTATGGTTGGCCTAGAGCATTATACATTACAGTCAGTCCAGGTTCACTTTCATGTTACTCATCAATTCTGCAAATTCTCAAGTGCATCATACAGTTGGGCTAAGCCATTAAAATATTGAGTCTATGTTTAAAGTGCCCAATGACAGTAAGTCCCCTTCAATGTCAGGCAGATGGCTTGTGTGAAAACTATAAGCCCTCATCCTTGCCTTTTTATTTCATTCTTTTACCTTTTGGAACAAGGGTCTGAAAGATGAAGTCATTCTGAGAGATTTCTAGAAAAAATGTGAGAATTTCTTTTTATATCATTAAAATATTTACAATCAAAAATCCTTTACCAAGAACTGCAAAGCATTCATATTCATACTTCCCAAGGATATAAAGTGATTCTTCTGGTGTTATGGCTTAAGAAATAAATTGAAATTCACATGTATTTTTATACTAACTCTTAATTTAAATTTAAAAATAAACACATTACATGGCACAACAGTTTTTAAATAAAAAATGAAATATTTATCTCCTATCCATGTTCATCCAGTATTCCTCTGGGGAGATAACTAATGTTCCCAGTTTCTTAGTATCTTTCAGAGCTATTTTACATAAGCAAATGCTCTCTGGTTGTGTAAAAGTGTCTGTGTATGTTTTACATACTGTTATGTATCTTCCTTACTTCATTTAATAATATAAATTACAAAGTATTACATATTAGTAGTAAAGATATCAGTTCATTTAAAATATTACTCAACATCCCACATTTCTATTTTCCTTATATATTTTCCCCACAACAAACTAATCTTCATCATTTATTTGTTTATTGCTTGTGACACCCAACTAGAAGATTAACTACATTAACTATTTTATTTGCTGCATGCATCTCCAGTGCCTTGCAGAGAGTGCCTTGAATGTATAGACACATGATAAATACTTAAATGTGTTCATTGAATGAATATATTAACTTTTTAAACTATATTTTGGTCTACTGCGTGCAGTTAACAAAATTTTATTTAGCAAGTGTTCTCTAGCTAGACCTTTAAGTTGTGTCCAGTCTTTTGCTCTTACAAACTCTGCTGTCTTGAAATTACTGATATACACATTAATTAATCCATGAAGCAGTGTTGTTGTTTTTTTTTTTTTTTTCTTAAAGATTTATTTATTTATTTTATTTTTGGGAGGGGATCGGGTTGGGGAGGGAGGGGAGCTTGATCTTTCGTTTCTCTCTGTTCATCCGTCTTTGTTCTTCGGCTCCTGTGGGCCTCCCATCATGGTGACGTCTGTTGTTGCAGGCGCCGACTCTGGGCGCATGCGCTCCAGAGCTCTGGCTCCGTAATTGGACACATCAGTCCAGCCGCTCCGCGGCACGTGGGATCTTCCCAGGCCAGGGCTCGAACCGGCGCCCCTTGCACTGCAAGGCGGTGTCCTTACCCACTGGACCACCAGGGGAAGCCCGAAGCAGTGTGTTTTTAGGGAATATGCCTAAACATAAAATTTCAGGCTCAAAGAATGTGGGAATTTTTAATCTTGATATATAATACCAAATTCCTCTCTTTGGAGGTAATGATAATTTATACTTCTATCACCAACATGTGTATATATAAATAAAATTATATTTATTTAAAGGCAAAGATACTAATTTAAATTGAAATGCACACATGATGCTTTTCTCCATTAGGGGAATACATTGGAGACCTAACTTAAATATAAGGTTAATATAGTTTGTTCTTTGCTTTTGGAAAGAATGGAAACCTAAAATAAACGTTAATTTTGTCAAGTCTAAGAATTCTGTATCTTCAGCTTCTAAATAAAAAATATGATTCAAAAATAAATGTATTGTGTTCCAACAGTAAAATTATAGCATCAAAAACCTGAGCCAAGGAAAATTAATTAATGTTATTATATTCATTATAAAGAAATCTAAACACTCAAAATTTCTCCTGAATTTCACGGCTCTTAATGGAGAATTTTGGGTTTTAGTGTAATCTAAATTCAAGTAAGATTATATTTTGGCTTCATTTGTATTCATTATTCTGAAAATGCACTTTAATGTTAGAGGCTGTTAAACTATAACATGAGGAGTGATTCAAATCTTATAGGCAATGATTTGCAGGAAAAAGACCATGCTATACTATGTACAAAGGCATAAGTACCTTTTACCAAAGCAATTTATCTGGTCCATAATTAGGTAGATTTAGATGCTTAGTAAACTATTTCAAAGACGAAATGGGATTAGAAGTCTTGTTTAAGAAAGTGTTACTCAAAGAAGAAAGTTACTGGTCAGGGACCCTCCTCCTTGTCCCCACAACCCAGAGGAAATAAGTCTTGTTTTAACCTGGAGACAAGGCGCAAACGTATAATTCTTTCTCTGAGTCATGCTAGAAATGGGCAGCAACACCTCTTTAAAATCAATCACAGTTGCTTATAATGCTTCAAATAGCAATATTTCCTTTCAAATTGCATATCACCAGGCTGCCTGGAGTGAGAAAACAGTTTTTGCTTGGGATGTAAGCAATGAACATGTGAAATGTTAACATAGGGAACCCAGAACTACTTTGAAACTTGCTGATTCAAAATATGAAAACAAGTGATGTGAAGACTTGTTTAACGAAGAAGTGCCATTACTTAGTTTTGGAGTTACTAGAGAATTTAAAAGAAACTTTAACCCAAATTTAAAACAAATCTAATAAATTTCAGTAAGAGAAAAGTTTTCATATTGATTGAGTTATTGATGTAATCTGAATTTAGGGTTCCCCTGGTGACTCAGACAGTAAAGAATCTGCCTGCAGTGGAGGAGACCTGGGTTTAGTCCCTGGGTTGGGAGGATCTCCTGGAGATGGGAATGGCTACACACTCCAGTATTCTTGACTGGAAAATTCCTCGGACAGAGGAGCCTGGTGGGCTGCAGTCCATGGGGTCCCAAAGTGTCTGATATGACTGAGAAACTAACACTTCCACTTTACAGACTAACTTTTCATTTAGTCTTCCTTAGAGAGAGGATTTCCCAAACATGAGCAGAGTCAGGATCAGGGCTTGATGTGTAGTAAGACTAGCTAGACCCTGAAACTGATAAATCAATAGAATTTCCAAGGGCCAGTAAATAGGTGTGAATAATACATGTTGGTTCATAATCCAACAGGTGAGCCAGTGATCTGTTAGAACCAGAGGTGATAGATCTAAAACATGAACAGGTCGAGGTCCAGGTACAGTGCACACCAGGGAGATGTGGCCATTTTAGAGGGAGGTAATCTCAGAGACTGAAGAGGAGAGGCAAGATTACTGATCAGAATGAGACAGGCCCTTGTTCTTGGAGGAATGAAATAAGAGGCAGAAGTAAAGATTTTCAGAAGAAAAGTGCAGTAAATCAAATATGAATAAACTGCAGCCTCAGCAATTTTTTTCTAATCCTTTACAAATATTTTATTTCTGTTGTCTCTCAGCCATTCTTCCTCATTATATGGTTTTACCTACTTGGACTACTGGAAGTGGGCCATGGTGCCTGGACATCTTTGGATAATTGACACAACTTTGCCACAGATTACCTTTCTCTTGATTCTGCCCTTCTCTTGACTGTTGTTCATTGGCTTTTGGATAAGGGAGCTCAAGATTTCTCTTTCTCAGGATCCTACTTGCTCACGATTTCTTTCATGGTCTCGCTCTGTGAACTGTCTCCCTGACCTGGCCCCACTCCCACAGCTAGAGTGCCTTTCCCTGGACATACACATAGTCATTCAGATTCTTGGAAAATAGGACAAGGACACAATTATTATATAATTTACATTGGTGAATATTGATAATAGTGTTGGTAATAATAGCTCTGAAACTAGATGCTGTGCTTGGTGCTTTTCACATGTTCTCAAATTTATTTCTCTCAAGCTTCTAGGGAGTTAAGTATATCATTTCAGTTTTACAGAGAAAGGAAGTGAGGTATCTTGCACAAAGTACATACGTAGCAATCCAGAACACAAACCAGGCAGTCTGTCTCCTGGACCCAGCATTTTAAACAGGCACAGGATCCCAGCTATAGTAAGAGAACACGGACTTCTTGCCAATAACATAATTGGTGACCTGCTGCTGCTTCTGCTTAGTCGCTTCAGTCATGTCTGACTCTGTGTGACCCTATGGATGGTAGCTCACCAGACTCTTCTGTCCATGGAATTCTCCAGGCAAGAATACTGGAGTGGGTGTCTATGTCCTCCTCCAGAGGATCTTTCAGGGATCAAGCCTGGATCTCCTGCATTGCAAGCTCATTCTTTACCACTGAGCCACTAGGGAAGCCCAATTAGTGACCTAGATTTCTCGAATTAACTTGAAACAGAATTGGTCTCAGAATCCTGGGTGTGCTGAACCTTCAGGCAACTACTAGATATAGTTAGCCTTAGACTTAACACACCTGAGCTCCCAGAATTTTGCTGGGTAGAGCCAATGAGAAGATTGCTGTCCAATTCATCAGGAACTTTTACTCCATGTACGAGTGAGTAGAAAATTCCTTACTGCTCTCATTAGAAGATAGTGTGTCAGAGGCTTGCTAGATGCTCAGCAGTCCTTCCTCTTCTTGAACACATAAAAAGGTCATGCTGCACAGCCTCCATTGTAGTTAGGTTGGGGTTATATGACTGGGTTCTGGCCTGCAGGGACCTTAAACTGGCCCTAACCCCTCAAGTAAGAACCTTACAACTTTGCCACAGATTACCTTTCTCTTGATTCTGCCCTTCTCTTGACTGTTGTTCATTGGCTTTTGGATAAGGGAGCTCAAGATTTCTCTTTCTCAGGATCCTACTTGCTCACGATTTCTTTCATGGTCTCGCTCTGTGAACTGTCTCCCTGACCTGGCCCCACTCCCACAGCTAGAGTGCCTTTCCCTGGACATACACATAGTCATTCAGATTCTTGGAAAATAGGACAAGGACACAATTATTATATAATTTACATTGGTGAATATTGATAATAGTGTTGGTAATAATAGCTCTGAAACTAGATGCTGTGCTTGGTGCTTTTCACATGTTCTCAAATTTATTTCTCTCAAGCTTCTAGGGAGTTAAGTATATCATTTCAGTTTTACAGAGAAAGGAAGTGAGGTATCTTGCACAAAGTACATACGTAGCAATCCAGAACACAAACCAGGCAGTCTGTCTCCTGGACCCAGCATTTTAAACAGGCACAGGATCCCAGCTATAGTAAGAGAACACTGACTTCTTGCCAATAACATAATTGGTGACCTGCTGCTGCTTCTGCTTAGTCGCTTCAGTCATGTCTGACTCTGTGTGACCCTATGGATGGTAGCTCACCAGACTCTTCTGTCCATGGAATTCTCCAGGCAAGAATACTGGAGTGGGTGTCTATGTCCTCCTCCAGAGGATCTTTCAGGGATCAAGCCTGGATCTCCTGCATTGCAAGCTCATTCTTTACCACTGAGCCACTAGGGAAGCCCAATTAGTGACCTAGATTTCTCGAATTAACTTGAAACAGAATTGGTCTCAGAATCCTGGGTGTGCTGAACCTTCAGGCAACTACTAGATATAGTTAGCCTTAGACTTAACACACCTGAGCTCCCAGAATTTTGCTGGGTAGAGCCAATGAGAAGATTGCTGTCCAATTCATCAGGAACTTTTACTCCATGTACGAGTGAGTAGAAAATTCCTTACTGCTCTCATTAGAAGATAGTGTGTCAGAGGCTTGCTAGATGCTCAGCAGTCCTTCCTCTTCTTGAACACATAAAAAGGTCATGCTGCACAGCCTCCATTGTAGTTAGGTTGGGGTTATATGACTGGGTTCTGGCCTGCAGGGACCTTAAACTGGCCCTAACCCCTCAAGTAAGAACATGTCCTAGAAATGCTCACAGGCACAAGCCAATGTAAGTTCCTAATATACTCCTGCTGCAGTCCTTGTGATCAACAGTATCCACTGCCTCTCAGTTCTGCATTCCCCATGAACCCCTTAGGAAATCCCACTCATTTGTGGTTTACCAAAACCCCACTCTTTTTATTTAAGTTGAGCAATCTGGGCCCAGCCTTGGAACCCCAAAGCACTGCACCCAGTGGACCCTAATATAGGCATGTGTTTCAGATTCTGCCTGTCTTTGTTTGCACTTTTCTTTGACCTCCCTGTGGTGTACAGTGTAACTCCTCCAGGACCTGTGATTAACACTCTTCTCTGCTTCAATTATTTTAATTTCTCTTGTAGTTTGTTGTTGAACCCTGGGTCACCATGTGGCACTCTGTACTCCACTCAACAAATGCTAATTTAACAAAGTCAAAGCAGAAGGTTGGCAGTACTAACCAACAAAGACAGAGACAAAGAGAGAGAGACAAAGAGAAATAGAGAGTGTGAGTGAGAACGAAAGAGAAAGGGAATAACTGTTATAATTTGTAGTTACTGTTCTTGGGTATACTTTTAAGAAGATTTATTATCAATGGAAAGAAAACAAACTACTTTCTTTTAGCTTTGCAGGTGCACAAACACATATGCACACACACATACGACACAAGGTTTTCTGTGTCTAAACTTAGGAATGAATGCAAGTCAGCTGTGTGATGTAAATCCTCTCCTAGGCAAAGAAACAGCTATAAGTGGAACAAAGTCTTTTATATTCTTTCATGAGTGTATTTCCTTATTCCACTATTAGAATCAACAGTAGGACCAAAAAGACTTAGGGGCCGTTCAGTAAATAGGGGATAATATTGTCTATGCTTAGTTGTATTAAGGGAGAGGGCAGGTGGTAGCATAAGGGACATAATGAGAAGATTGTTGTCCAATTCATCAGGAACTTTTACTCCATGTACGAGTGAGTAGAAAATTCCTTACTGCTCTCATTAGAAGATAGTGTGTCAGAGGCTTGCTAGATGCTCAGCAGTCCTTCCTCTTCTTGAACACATAAAAAGGTCATGCTGCACAGCCTCCATTGTAGTTAGGTTGGGGTTATATGACTGGGTTCTGGCCTGCAGGGACCTTAAACTGGCCCTAACCCCTCAAGTAAGAACATGTCCTAGAAATGCTCACAGGCACAAGCCAATGTAAGTTCCTAATATACTCCTGCTGCAGTCCTTGTGATCAACAGTATCCACTGCCTCTCAGTTCTGCATTCCCCATGAACCCCTTAGGAAATCCCACTCATTTGTGGTTTACCAAAACCCCACTCTTTTTATTTAAGTTGAGCAATCTGGGCCCAGCCTTGGAACCCCAAAGCACTGCACCCAGTGGACCCTAATATAGGCATGTGTTTCAGATTCTGCCTGTCTTTGTTTGCACTTTTCTTTGACCTCCCTGTGGTGTACAGTGTAACTCCTCCAGGACCTGTGATTAACACTCTTCTCTGCTTCAATTATTTTAATTTCTCTTGTAGTTTGTTGTTGAACCCTGGGTCACCATGTGGCACTCTGTACTCCACTCAACAAATGCTAATTTAACAAAGTCAAAGCAGAAGGTTGGCAGTACTAACCAACAAAGACAGAGACAAAGAGAGAGAGACAAAGAGAAATAGAGAGTGTGAGTGAGAACGAAAGAGAAAGGGAATAACTGTTATAATTTGTAGTTACTGTTCTTGGGTATACTTTTAAGAAGATTTATTATCAATGGAAAGAAAACAAACTACTTTCTTTTAGCTTTGCAGGTGCACAAACACATATGCACACACACATACGACACAAGGTTTTCTGTGTCTAAACTTAGGAATGAATGCAAGTCAGCTGTGTGATGTAAATCCTCTCCTAGGCAAAGAAACAGCTATAAGTGGAACAAAGTCTTTTATATTCTTTCATGAGTGTATTTCCTTATTCCACTATTAGAATCAACAGTAGGACCAAAAAGACTTAGGGGCCGTTCAGTAAATAGGGGATAATATTGTCTATGCTTAGTTGTATTAAGAAAGAAGGCATTTGGTAGCATAAGGGACATAATGAGTTGGAACTTTAAAAAACAATAACGTCAAGGTTTAAAGAAAGCAATGGAAGAACTAAACTCCCTTATTAGCCACCATGCCTTAACCTGGAGTATTTATACTAGAGATCTGCAAGTGCTGACCTGACATTTACTTTATATTCTTTCTGACATGTGGACAGGTGCCCTTGGAAGAGCACATTCTAAATGCCACAAGTGCAGATGTGATCAGCAAGTCTGAGGGTTTTATTGACTGATTATTGAGATTTCGTTATTTGTAGTCTCAGTTTTAGCTGCCAAGGGACAGTTTTATTAGGCTGGTGCAAAAGTAATTGCGGTTTTTGCATTGTTGAAATTTGCCTCTGATTTTGGAATACATTCTCAAATAAATGTGGTTGTGGTATGCATCCTTTAAATGCATGTTTCTCACATTATGTTTTCTGCCAATTGCTTATTATTTGCTGTTTAATTATATGCATTTTAGACTATGTTAGACATAAAGAAAATAATCAGTGATTTTCTTATGCAAGTTCAAAATTGGTCATAAAGCAGCAGAGATAACTTGCAACATCAAAAATGCATTTGGCCCAGAACCTGCTAACAAATGTACAGTGCAGTGGTGTTTCAAGAAGTTTTGCAAAAGAGACAAAAGACGAGTGTAGGGCCAGCCATCGGAAGTTGACAATGACTAATTGAGAGAATTATTGAAGCTGATCCTCTGTGCAACTACACAAGAAGTTACCCACAGAACTCAACTCGACCTTTCTATGGTCATTTGGCATTTGAAGCAAATTAGAAAGCTGAAAAACTCGAGAAGTGGATGCCTCATGAGATGACTGCATATTAAAAAAAAAATCATCGTTTTGAAGTATCATCTGCTCTTATTCTATGCAACAACAATGAACTATTACTCAGTCGGATTGTGACGTGTGATGAAAACTGGATTTTATGCACAACTAGCAACGACTAGCTCAGTGGTTGGACTGAGAAGCTCCAAAGCACTTCCCAAAGCCAAATTTGCACCAAAAAAGGTCATGGTCACTGGTGGTCTGCTGCCTATATGATCCACTATAGCTTTCTGAATTCTGCCAAAACCATTACACCTGAGACATATGCTCAGCAAATTGATGAGATGCACCAAAAACTTCATTTTTCGTATGGACAGTCAGTTGCTATAGCACAAAAAATCATTCCTTACATGACTGAGTTTCTGCAAGTGCTGACCTGACATTTACTTTATATTCTTTCTGACATGTGGACAGGTGCCCTTGGAAGAGCACATTCTAAATGCCACAAGTGCAGATGTGATCAGCAAGTCTGAGGGTTTTATTGACTGATTATTGAGATTTCGTTATTTGTAGTCTCAGTTTTAGCTGCCAAGGGACAGTTTTATTAGGCTGGTGCAAAAGTAATTGCGGTTTTTGCATTGTTGAAATTTGCCTCTGATTTTGGAATACATTCTCAAATAAATGTGGTTGTGGTATGCATCCTTTAAATGCATGTTTCTCACATTATGTTTTCTGCCAATTGCTTATTATTTGCTGTTTAATTATATGCATTTTAGACTATGTTAGACATAAAGAAAATAATCAGTGATTTTCTTATGCAAGTTCAAAATTGGTCATAAAGCAGCAGAGATAACTTGCAACATCAAAAATGCATTTGGCCCAGAACCTGCTAACAAATGTACAGTGCAGTGGTGTTTCAAGAAGTTTTGCAAAAGAGACAAAAGACGAGTGTAGGGCCAGCCATCGGAAGTTGACAATGACTAATTGAGAGAATTATTGAAGCTGATCCTCTGTGCAACTACACAAGAAGTTACCCACAGAACTCAACTCGACCTTTCTATGGTCATTTGGCATTTGAAGCAAATTAGAAAGCTGAAAAACTCGAGAAGTGGATGCCTCATGAGATGACTGCATATTAAAAAAAAAATCATCGTTTTGAAGTATCATCTGCTCTTATTCTATGCAACAACAATGAACTATTACTCAGTCGGATTGTGACGTGTGATGAAAACTGGATTTTATGCACAACTAGCAACGACTAGCTCAGTGGTTGGACTGAGAAGCTCCAAAGCACTTCCCAAAGCCAAATTTGCACCAAAAAAAGGTCATGGTCACTGGTGGTCTGCTGCCTATATGATCCACTATAGCTTTCTGAATTCTGCCAAAACCATTACACCTGAGACATATGCTCAGCAAATTGATGAGATGCACCAAAAACTTCATTTTTCGTATGGACAGTCAGTTGCTATAGCACAATTTATAAAATAGCCCATCCATTCCTTATTAGTTTAATGCCTTCTTGAACATATGTCAGATTTTCTTGTTCATGTGGATATATTCCTGGGTTTTCTGTGGTATTTCATCAGTACTCCTTGTCTGTCACTATGCAGAGGTCACACTCTCACAAGTAATATAGTCTTGAGAATTTCTAAAGTGCTGTGCCATTTGGAATTCCTACTGCTCCACAACATCATTGACTTATGTCTCCAGTGCTTTGGATTTTGACCGTTCTAACAGGTGCATGGACTTCCTTGGTGAGCCATTTGATAAAGAATCTGCCTGCGATGCATTAAACCTGGGTTCAATCACTGAGTCAGGAAGATCCTCTGAAGAAAGAAATGGCAACTCATTCCAGTATTCTTGTCTGGAAAATCCCATGGACAGAGGAGAATGGTGGGCTACAGTCCATGGGGTCTCAAAGAGTTGGACATGATTTAGCAACTAAACCACCAATAGCTGTGTCGTGGTATTTATTGTTTTAATTTACAATCCCATAATGATATTTGAAGCTGTGCATCTTTTCAAGTTTATTTGCCATCTATTCATCTTTTGGGGTGTTTCTAGCCCATTCTTCTTTTTTTGGGGGGGGGCATTTCTATTGGTCTTTCATTTATTTCCATCTTTGTTCTTTTGGCCTGTGTGGGCCTCCCATCACAGTGGCCTCTCTCACTGCAGAGCACTGGCTCTGGGTGCATGCACTCCAGAGCTCTGGCCTGATCATTGGACACATCGGTCCAGCCGCTCCATGGCATGTGGGATCTTCCCAGGCCAGGGACTGAACCAGTGCCCCTTGCACTGCAGGGCAGACTCTTTACCCACTGGACCATCAGGGAAGCCTCGTATATATGTATATTTTAAATTTAGCTTATCAGTTATTTCTTTCAGAAATTGTGCCTTTAGTGTTGTTTCTGAAAAGTTGTTGCCAAACCTGTTATCTAGATGTTTTGTGTTATCTTCAGTGAGTTTTATAATTTTGTATTTTACACTTAAGTCTGTGAGTCAGAAAGGTATAAGGGCCATGTCTATATATATTTTTTTTCATGTGGACATCGCAGATGTTTTACCAACATTTGTTGAAAAGGTTAGATTTTCTCCACTGCATTGCATCTGCTTCTTTGTCAGTGATCACTTGACCAAATCTGTATGGCTCCATTTCTGGATTCTGTGTTCTGTTCGATTTATCTATTTGTCTGTTCTTTCACTAATACCACACTACCTTGACAACTGTAGCTTTATAGTAAGTCTTGAAGTTGGGAAATGTTAGTCCTTGAGCCTTGCTCTTCTCCTTTAATGTTATATTGGTTATTATGGGCATTTTGACTTTCCATATAAATTTTAGAATCAGTTTGTTGACATCCATAAAGTAATGCACTTTGATTGAAATTATATTGCATTTATAGATTAACTTGGAGAAAAAAAAATGACATCTTAACAATAAGGCTTTTTTGTCCATGAGCATGGATTATCTTTCTACTTACTTAGTTCCTTTTTAATTTATCAGAGCTTGGTATTTTTTCTCATATAGAGCTTGTATGTGTTTTGTTAGACTTATCCCAAAGTATTTCATCTTTTTGAATGCTAACATAAGTGCTGTTGTGTTTTTATTTCAATTTGGTGGCACATGGGAAAGGGATTAATTTTTCTATACAGCAAATCTTTCACATATGAACCTTCAAGTTGTGCACTTTTAAAGATGTGGACTTCATTCTGTCAACATCAGGTGTGAGAGAAATTATAGCTTGCCCTCCCACTCCTATTGCTGATGATCCTTCAGCTCTATCATCTCTCATTTCCTCTCCCTCCTCCTGTTAGTACCTCTTCTTGCCTATTCATTTGATATCAGCTATGGTACTATATACTCTTGTAATTTTCAAGGTACTGTACTTAAAGATTAAAAGAGGTTTTTTTTTCATTTTTTGTGTTTGCTTTCTATGTGTCATTTTTGTAAAAAGCATTATAAACCTATTACAGTACAGTACTTTAAAATTTAAATTTGTTGTACTGAAAAGTTGTTGCCAAACCTGTTATCTAGATGTTTTGTGTTATCTTCAGTGAGTTTTATAATTTTGTATTTTACACTTAAGTCTGTGAGTCAGAAAGGTATAAGGGCCATGTCTATATATATTTTTTTTCATGTGGACATCGCAGATGTTTTACCAACATTTGTTGAAAAGGTTAGATTTTCTCCACTGCATTGCATCTGCTTCTTTGTCAGTGATCACTTGACCAAATCTGTATGGCTCCATTTCTGGATTCTGTGTTCTGTTCGATTTATCTATTTGTCTGTTCTTTCACTAATACCACACTACCTTGACAACTGTAGCTTTATAGTAAGTCTTGAAGTTGGGAAATGTTAGTCCTTGAGCCTTGCTCTTCTCCTTTAATGTTATATTGGTTATTATGGGCATTTTGACTTTCCATATAAATTTTAGAATCAGTTTGTTGACATCCATAAAGTAATGCACTTTGATTGAAATTATATTGCATTTATAGATTAACTTGGAGAAAAAAAAATGACATCTTAACAATAAGGCTTTTTTGTCCACGAGCATGGATTATCTTTCTACTTACTTAGTTCCTTTTTAATTTATCAGAGCTTGGTATTTTTTCTCATATAGAGCTTGTATGTGTTTTGTTAGACTTATCCCAAAGTATTTCATCTTTTTGAATGCTAACATAAGTGCTGTTGTGTTTTTATTTCAATTTGGTGGCACATGGGAAAGGGATTAATTTTTCTATACAGCAAATCTTTCACATATGAACCTTCAAGTTGTGCACTTTTAAAGATGTGGACTTCATTCTGTCAACATCAGGTGTGAGAGAAATTATAGCTTGCCCTCCCACTCCTATTGCTGATGATCCTTCAGCTCTATCATCTCTCATTTCCTCTCCCTCCTCCTGTTAGTACCTCTTCTTGCCTATTCATTTGATATCAGCTATGGTACTATATACTCTTGTAATTTTCAAGGTACTGTACTTAAAGATTAAAAGAGGTTTTTTTTTCATTTTTTGTGTTTGCTTTCTATGTGTCATTTTTGTAAAAAGCATTATAAACCTATTACAGTACAGTACTATATAGATG
This sequence comes from Tragulus kanchil, assembly GCA_022376925.1. NCBI lineage: Eukaryota > Metazoa > Chordata > Mammalia > Artiodactyla > Tragulidae > Tragulus > Tragulus kanchil. The sequence goes on from JAIOJX010000025.1 coordinate 78,690,433, forward strand.
ATTGAGTTAACTTTGTTGTACTGAAAAACAAATTGGACTTATGAGAATGCTCTTGGAAGAGAATTCATTTGTGTGTATTACCTTTGTAACCTGTAATCTAATTACTTACTCTTTTCAGGAAATTTTTTTTATCATTGTTGAATCTTTAGGATTTTCTACATAGATAACACATGTCATTTGTGAACAGAGATATATTTTTTTTCTTTTCAATCTGTATACTTTTAATTTTCTTTCCTTGTCTTATCGCATTAGCTACGGTTTCCAATATGTTGTTGAAAAGGAGTGGTTATACGGGACATCCTTACCTTGTATGTGATCTTAGTGAAAAGCTCCTAGTGTCTTCAGCATTATGTTGTTAACGATAGAGTATTTTTTAAAAAGATTTTTAAAATAAAATTAAGGAAGTTCCCCCTCTCGGCCTATGTTGCTGATTTTTTTAAAAAATTATGAATGGGTCTTAGACATTTTTAAAAATGTGTTTTCTGCATCTATTGAAATGATCATGGGATTTTTTTTCTTTAGCTTGTTATCATGGATTATAGCAATTCACATTCAAATGTTGCATACTTGAGATAAATTTGTTCATTGTGTATGATTCTTTTTATACATTGCTGTATTACATATAATATTTTATTGAGGATTTTTGAGTCTATGTTGGTGAGGGATATTAATATGGTCTGTAGTTTTCTTCTATCACAGTGTCTGTTGGTTTTGGTGTTAAGAGTAATGCTGGCCACATAGAATGGAAGAGACTGTAGAAAGTTGGTGTAGATTCTTCCTTAAATGTTTCGTAGAATTCCCCAGTTTGCTGTTTAGGTTTTTCCAGCACTGGTTCTGGTGTGGATTGATGCTCATGAGCTTCTCCAACAACCAGTTATGATTCTTTGTACATTCATGGTCTGTCTATCCATTGTGTGGCACAATGATTTTCCCTTGACCTCAGTTTTCTAATAAATCTAAGAAAACTTGTTGATTTTGCGTTCAGGTTTTTTTTCTTCTTAATTTTTGCCTCTTTTTGTTGATTTTTTATTTATTTATTTGTAATACATCTTTATTCTTAAGCCGGTGTGGGCCTCCCATTTGCCGTGGTCTCTTGTTGCAGAGCACCAGGTCTGGGCACATGCACTTCACAGCACTGGCTCGTAACTGGACATACTGGTCCAGGCACACTACAGCCTGTGGGATCTTCCTTGGCCAGGGATTGAACTGGTGCCCCCCCTCAAGGCAGATTCTTTACCCACTGGACCACCAGGAAGCCCTTGTTCAGTTTTTTGATTGTTGTTAAGACTGTGTGATTACTTCTCTGCTCTTTGTATGCCAGACCACAAACTGGAATTTTATTTTTAACACAAAATATTGGATATTATCTCTTTTTTTTTTTGGTAAATATCCTTTTTTTTTTCATTTTTAATAAATTTTATTTTTCAAAGCAAATTTAAGCAGAAAGTAGAGAATTACCATATATTCCTTGTTTTCATTCCTCCCCTACTATGAACATACTGTACATGGTGGTACATTTGTTACAAATGATTACTTTTGATACATCATTATCATTCAAAGTCTATAGTTTACATTAGGGTTTACTCTTTGTGTACATTCTGTGAGTTTTTTTTTGCTGTTGTTCCCCCCACCCCAGGTCCCCCCCGCCCCCATCCCTCCGAACCATCGCCCCAAGTGATTGTAGGCACTCCTATTCCCTTAGCACAATGACAATAGCTATCTTTTCCACACGTGCCAGTATAGGTTTCTATGTTACTTCCTCTATGCCTCCCTCTCACTGTTTGTTCTCCACAATGTCCTTAGGTCTAATCTCTGTTCCATGAGTTCACTGCATGTGTTATCATGACTATCTTACTAGATTCCATATATATGAGTTAGTATACTGTATTTGTCTTTCTCTTTTTGACTTACTTCACTTTTTATGATAGGTTCTAGAGCTAGCCACCTCATTAAGACTGAGTCTTCTACATTTCTTTTAACAGCTGAGTAGTATTCCATTGTATATATGTACCAGAGCTTCTGGATCCATTCATTCGTCAATGGACATCTAGGTTGCTTCCGTGTTCTGGCTATTGTGTAGAGAGCTACAATGAACATTGGGGTACAGGTGCTTCTTTCAGTTTTGATTTCATCAGGATATAGGCCTAGGTGTGGGATTGCTGGGTCATAGGGTGCTTCTATTTTTAGTTTTTTAAGGAATCTCCCTACTGTTTTCCATAGACACTGTATCAATTTACATTCCCACCAGCAATGCAAGAGGGTTCTCTTTTCTCCACACCCTCTCCAGCATTTATTGTCTGCAGATTTGTTGATGATGGCCATTCTGATGGGTGTGAGGTGGTATCTCATTGTAGTTTTAATTTGCATATCTCTAATAATAAGCGAGGTTGAGCATCGTTTCATGTGCTTTTGGGCCATCTGTATGTCCTCTTTGGAGAGGCGTCTCTTTAGATCTTTTTCCCATTTTTTGATTGGGTTGTTCGTTTTCCCTGTGCTGAGTTGTCTGAGTTGCTTGTAGATTTTGGAGATGAATTCTTTGTTTGTTGTTTCATTTGCTATGATTTTCTCCCACTCTGTGGGGTGTCTGTTGAGCTTTTTTGTAATTTCTTTTGCTGTACAAAAGCTTTTAAGTTTCATGAGGTCCCACGTGTTCATTTTTCTTTTCAGTTCCACTATTTTAGTAGGTGGGTCAGAGAAGATCTTGCTTTGATTTATGTCCTTGAGGGTTGCTTGTCTCTATTTGCTTATTTTTCATTTCTTGCATGTCTCTTCTCAGTGCACTAATTTCCTCTAATATTGTGTTTTCAGTGTTTTGAATCCTCATTAGTATAGCTTTTCTAAATTCTCTTTCAGATAATTTGTCTATCTCCTCCTCTGTCATTTGAAGTGGTGTTTCTCTAGCTTGGTCCTTCATTTGTGCAGTGTTTCTCTGTCGTTTCATTATTAGGTTAGTTTTTGTTTCTTTGTGTGTGTCTGTGTGTGGGGGGTTCTTTTTCCCCCACCAGGCTTCTCGGTTGAATTCTCCCTTCCTTTGGGTTTCTGTCCTTATAGAAGGGTTCAGTGGTTTGTGACTTGGATGGTGTTAGGTCTTGTTTACAGATGAATAATCTCTAGTGTTGTATGTTCTTTGGTAGTGTGGGGTCTTGGAGTCAGGGCTTCTGCTCCGAGAATCCTTGGTTTGATGATTGGTCAGGGGGTGTAGGTTCTATGTCTGGTTTGCTATGGTGTTCCGTGATATTAGTTCAAATACTAGCATCTGAGGAACAAGAGGTGCATCCCTGATGGGTGACAGTCATAACAGTATGCAGATGTTTTCTAACATAATCATAAGATATACATACATACACAGCAATCCCCGCAACTGGCCAGTTTTACAGAGATAAAGCACAGGAAATCTTTCTGGCAAATCACTCAATCAAAGGTGATACTTGCCCGTTAAGCTCTGCATTAATTAAAATAGTGCCTGGATAAACAGATCCAGGGCAAGGTCCTGGCTTGGATAATTACAATGAGAGCAATTTTTAACTAGGACATGTGTTGTGGGTGACAAGAAGGAGAGTGTATGGGTAATGAGAAGGAATAGGTTCGTCTTGGAAGGATTTTATAGGGTTAGGTAGCCAAGATTATTGTGTTGTATTGTTTAGTGCAGCTGGAAGAGAATAGTGCAGACAGGAAGATAGGAAATAATTTATCTAGAGGATATTGATAGATAGGAAAAGGTTTTACATTTAGAACACAGAGGGAGAAAGCAGTGGCAAAAAGGAAAGAGAATTAGAGGTTTCCAAGAATTAAAATGAAAAAAAAAAAAAAACAATAAAATAAAATAAAAGTCAAAAAAAGAAATTAAAAATTAAAAAGGGCAGAAAAAATTAATGAGACCAAAAAACACAAAAAGCAAAACAAACAAAAGAAAAAACAAAAAAAATCCAAAACAAACAAACCAAAATAAACCAAACAGAACAAACAAACAAACCCCAAGCCAGACCAATCAATCAAATAAACAAAATAGTCCACAACAAATAAACAAGCAAAAAAAGCTAAATACTGTCCCTGGTTTTTATCTTCTCATTTGCCCGTTGGAAACCAGTCTGCTCTTTTTTTTTTTTTTTAAAGATTTATTTATTTATCTATTTTGGGCGGGGGTCGGGTTGGGGAGGGAGGGGAGCAGGCGGGCCACTTCTATTGGTTTTTCATTTGTCTGTTTTCATCCGTCTCTGTTCTTTGGCCCGTGTGGGCCTCCCACCGCGATGGCCTCTGTCGTCTCAGAGTGCTGACTCTGGGCGCATGCGCTCCAGAGCTCCGGCTCGGTAATTGGACACATCGGTCCAGCCGCTCCGCGGCACGTGGGATCCTCCCAGGCCAGGGATCGAACTGGAGCCCCTTGCACTGCAAGGCGGTGTCCTTACCCACTGGACCACCAGGGGAAGCCCCAGTCTGCTCTTGATGGTGGTGTCTTGATGGCGTAGTCTTTGCCTTATAGTGCAGGTTGCTATGGTTTCTGCTTTTGTTTTCAGCAAAATGAAGGCTTTTCTGCGAACTTGGGTGCTGGCCAGGGCGGTGGGCTGGTCCCCGTCCGTTGGGCGGGGGCCACGGCGCGCGCAGTCCCGTGTTGAAGGGGGGGCGCCCCGGCTCTACCGCGCACCCGCCAGTAGTCACCAATCCCTGCTCTTTCCCCGGCTTCCTCCACTGCTACTGCAGCTCTAGGAGTGCGCGGGCTCCTCCGCACACGCGCACTGCTGGTTATGCATCCAAGTCCAAGGCTGAGGTTGATAGATAGGAAATAGGTATTGATAGATAGGAAAAGGTTTTACATTTAGAACACAGAGGGAGAAAGCAGTGGCAAAAAGGAAAGAGAATTAGAGGTTTCCAAGAATTAAAATGAAAAAAAAAAAAAAACAATAAAATAAAATAAAAGTCAAAAAAAGAAATTAAAAATTAAAAAGGGCAGAAAAAATTAATGAGACCAAAAAACACAAAAAGCAAAACAAACAAAAGAAAAAACAAAAAAAATCCAAAACAAACAAACCAAAATAAACCAAACAGAACAAACAAACAAACCCCAAGCCAGACCAATCAATCAAATAAACAAAATAGTCCACAACAAATAAACAAGCAAAAAAAGCTAAATACTGTCCCTGGTTTTTATCTTCTCATTTGCCCGTTGGAAACCAGTCTGCTCTTTTTTTTTTTTTTTAAAGATTTATTTATTTATCTATTTTGGGCGGGGGTCGGGTTGGGGAGGGAGGGGAGCAGGCGGGCCACTTCTATTGGTTTTTCATTTGTCTGTTTTCATCCACCTTTGTTCTTTGGCCCGTGTGGGCCTCCCACCGCGATGGCCTCTGTCGTCTCAGAGTGCTGACTCTGGGCGCATGCGCTCCAGAGCTCCGGCTCGGTAATTGGACACATCGGTCCAGCCGCTCCGCGGCACGTGGGATCCTCCCAGGCCAGGGATCGAACTGGAGCCCCTTGCACTGCAAGGCGGTGTCCTTACCCACTGGACCACCAGGGGAAGCCCCAGTCTGCTCTTGATGGTGGTGTCTTGATGGCGTAGTCTTTGCCTTATAGTGCAGGTTGCTATGGTTTCTGCTTTTGTTTTCAGCAAAATGAAGGCTTTTCTGCGAACTTGGGTGCTGGCCAGGGCGGTGGGCTGGTCCCCGTCCGTTGGGCGGAGGCCACGGCGCGCGCAGTCCCGTGTTGAAGGGGGGGCGCCCCGGCTCTACCGCGCACCCGCCAGTAGTCACCAATCCCTGCTCTTTCCCCGGCTTCCTCCACTGCTACTGCAGCTCTAGGAGTGCGCGGGCTCCTCCGCACACGCGCACTGCTGGTTATGCATCCAAGTCCCAAAGGCGGTCATGAGGTTTCCCTTCCGGCTCATGCCTGGTCCCTGGTCAGTAACCCGTGTGCGACTTCCCCTGTCCGTTCAGCAAGCCCTCCACTAGAAGTGGTTGAACTTACCCCGGCGCAGCGGCGGCGGCGGCAGCAGCGTGGCTTCTCGGTCCGGCGCCTGGATATTATCTTTTTAATGTTAATAAAATAAGTTTTACAGCACTTTACAGTTTATTTTTTCCAGTTAATAGTTAATCTTACTAAGCTATTTTTAAATTTCTATGGACAGCATTCTATCTCATATCTCATGATTTCCCTCTGGGTTCAATTTGCTTTTTATTTTTCTTAAATGCAGCCCTTAATTATTTCTTTAATAAGGTACTGTGTGTGGTACATCTCGACTTATTTTGATATCTGAAAATACCTTTTTTTTTTTTAACATAGCTTTGGGAAGAACCTAGGAATGCAGGTGTGCTTGAAGTGTTGGTGATCCACGTGTCCTGTAATTTACTTTAATTCTTGAGGCTAGTTGTATTCTTTTCTGCCCATAAACTCAGTGATCAACTGCTGAGTTGTACTGCCTTGAGTTTTAAATGACATAATTGTGTCTATGATTCTAAATTGATAGTTATTTTCCTTTAGAAATTCAAGGTTTTATTTCATTTGTTTTGACTATTTCCTCCATAATATTAGGAGTATTTAAAATATACTCTTGTATGTAATAAATACTTTGGCTTTTTTACTTGTCTGAGCCTACAGTAAATCTAGGTGTGGTCCTCATACTTCCTGGACCACCAGGGACCCCAGTCTGCTCTTGATGGTGGTGTCTTGATGGCGTAGTCTTTGCCTTATAGTGCAGGCTGCTAGGGTGTCTGCTGTTGCTTTCAGCAAAATGAAGGCGTTTCTGCGAACTTGGGCGCTCGCCGGGGCGCTGGGCTGGTCCCCGTCCTGGGCGGAGGCCACGGCGCGCGCAGTCCCGTGTTGAAGGGGGGGCGCCCCGGCTCTACCGCGCACCCGCCAGTAGTCACCAATCCCTGCTCTTTCCCCGGCTTCCTCCACTGCTACTGCAGCTCTAGGAGTGCGCGGGCTCCTCCGCACACGCGCACTGCTGGTTATGCATCCAAGTCCCAAAGGCGGTCATGAGGTTTCCCTTCCGGCTCATGCCTGGTCCCTGGTCAGTAACCCGTGTGCGACTTCCCCTGTCCGTTCAGCAAGCCCTCCACTAGAAGTGGTTGAACTTACCCCGGCGCAGCGGCGGCGGCGGCAGCAGCGTGGCTTCTCGGTCCGGCGCCTGGATATTATCTTTTTAATGTTAATAAAATAAGTTTTACAGCACTTTACAGTTTATTTTTTCCAGTTAATAGTTAATCTTACTAAGCTATTTTTAAATTTCTATGGACAGCATTCTATCTCATATCTCATGATTTCCCTCTGGGTTCAATTTGCTTTTTATTTTTCTTAAATGCAGCCCTTAATTATTTCTTTAATAAGGTACTGTGTGTGGTACATCTCGACTTATTTTGATATCTGAAAATACCTTTTTTTTTTTTAACATAGCTTTGGGAAGAACCTAGGAATGCAGGTGTGCTTGAAGTGTTGGTGATCCACGTGTCCTGTAATTTACTTTAATTCTTGAGGCTAGTTGTATTCTTTTCTGCCCATAAACTCAGTGATCAACTGCTGAGTTGTACTGCCTTGAGTTTTAAATGACATAATTGTGTCTATGATTCTAAATTGATAGTTATTTTCCTTTAGAAATTCAAGGTTTTTATTTCATTTGTTTTGACTATTTCCTCCATAATATTAGGAGTATTTAAAATATACTCTTGTATGTAATAAATACTTTGGCTTTTTTACTTGTCTGAGCCTCAGGCAGTAAATCTAGGTGTGGTCCTCACCTGACTTGGAGCATTTATGAATATGAAGCGTTATAGACCATTGACTTCAATCATGCTCTCCAGTTGGGTTTTTATTTTTCCTGATTTATTTTTTCTATTTCAATTTGCAAAATTCTGTATATTTTAAAAAAATTTATCATTCTGGTTTTGTTTTATTTGGTCTTCTCTTTTCTGTCATTTCCATATATTTGATTGAGAAATTTGCCTCAGTTTGTCAATCCATATTTGGCAGATTTTAAATTATATTTCTCAAAAGTATATGAACAAGCTACACCTTTGCTTAAAATGTTTTGACTTTCCTTGCGACTCATGTTGATAACTTTTAATATGGCACGCAAACTCTTCAAGGTCTGATCTGGGATAAAGCTTACAACTTCATCTCGTTCTGTCTCACTGTGCCCATACTCCATTCTAGCCATTGCTAAACTTCATCTTGGTTCCAAAATACACATAATCAAATACATGAGCCTTGAAACATGTTGACATTTCTGTCTCAAATGACCCTCCTTTTCATACTGACTGATTTCTTCTTAATCTTCTTTTTATTTCTGTTATCTCACCATTAAAGTTATGGGATTCCCTTGTAGCTCAGCTGGTAAAGAATCTGCCCACAATGAGGGAGACCTGGGTTTGATACCTGGGCTGGGAAAATCCCCTGGAGAAGGAAAGGCTACCCACTCCAGTATTCTTTTCTAATTTTTATTTTGCTTTTTACTTTTATAGAGTTTTGTTGTTTACAGATATGTATGATCCCAGAGTAGTCATATGTATATCCCCCCCATCCCATGCCTCCAGGTCATTGCACAGCGCCCCTGCAGGATCCCCTTTTCTCACAGCACAATGACAATAGCTATTTTTTTCACATATGCTAGTAAACGTTTTCATGCTAATTCCTTTATGCCTCCCACCCACTGTTCATTCCCCACAATGTCCATATGTCTATTCTCCATGTCTTTTTTCATCGCTTAACTGCATGTGTTATCATTACCATCCTACTAGATTTCATATATATGTGTTAGTATATTGTATTTGTCTTTCCCTTTTTGACTTACTTCACCTTTTATGATAATTTCTAGATCCAGCCACCTCATTAGGACTGATTCTTCTGCATTTCTTTTTACAGCTGTGTAGTATTCCATTGTATATATGTACCAGACCTTTCCCATCCATTGATGGACATCTAGGCTGCTTCCATGCTCCAGATACTGTATAGAGTGCTGCAATGAACGTTGGGGTACAGGTGCCTCTTTCAATTTTGATGTCATCAGGGTATAAGCCTAATAGTGGGATTGCTGGGTCATATGGTGCTTCTGTTTTTGGTTTTCTAAGGAATCTCCATACTTTCTTCCATAACGGCTGAATCAATTTACATTCCCACCAGCAATGCAAGAGTGTTCCGTTTTCTCTGTACCCTCTCCAGCATTTATTGTATGTAGATTTTTTGATGATGGCCATACTGACTGGTGTGAGATGATATCTCACTGTAGTTCTGACTCGCATCTCTCCAGTAATAAGCGAGGTTGAGCATTGTTTCATGCGTTTTTTGGCTATCTGTATGTCCTCTTTGGAGAGGTGGCTGTTTAGGTCTTTTTCCCATTTTTTGATTGGGTTGTTCATTTTTCTGGTGCTGAGTTGTCTGAGTTGTTTGTAGATTTTAGAGATTAATTTTTTGTCTGTTGTTTTATTTGCTATGATTTCCCTCCCATTCTGTGGGTTGTCTGTTCAGCTTTTCTGTGGCTTCTTTTGCTGTACAAAAACTTTGTCCCATTTTAGATTTTCGCCTTCTTTGTCAAAAATAAGGTACCCATAGATGTGTGGGTTTATCTCTGGTTTCTTAATCTTGTTCCATTGATCTGTATTTCTGTTTTTGTGCCAGTACCATGCTGTCTTGATGATTGTTGCTTTGAAGTCTGCTTTGAAAGTCTGAAGTTAGGGAGGCTGATCCCTCCAACTCCATTCTTCTTTCTCAGGATTGCTTTGGCTATTCGAGGTCTTTTGTGTTTCCATATGAACTGTGTTATTCTTTGGTCTGGTTCTGTGAAGAATGTCATTAGTAGTTTGACAGGGATTGCATTGAATCTGTAGATGATATTTGGTAGTATGGTCATTTTCACAATATTTATTCTTCTGACCCAGGAACATAGAATATCTCTCAATCTGTTTAAGTCTTCTTTAATTTCTCTTATGAGTGCCTTGTAATTTTCAGTGTACAGTCTTTTTTTCTTTGGGAAGGTTTATTCCTAGTGATTTTATTTTCTTGGTTGCAATGGTGAAAGGAATTGCCTCTTTGATTTCATTTTCTGATTTTTCATTGTTTGTATACAGGAATACCAGTGATTTCTGTGTATTGATTTTGTATCCTGTGACTGCTGAATTCGTTGATTAGCTCTAGTAGTTTCCTAATAGTGTCTTTGGGGTTTTCTATGTGTAATATCATGTCGTCTGCAAATAGAGCTTTACTTCTTCTTTTCCAATCTGGATTCCTTTTATTTCTTTTTCTTCTCTTACTCTGTTGATAGAACTCCCGGGTTATGTGGAATAATAATGGTGAAAGTGGACACCCTTGTCTTGTTCCTGATCTTAGTGGAAATGCTTTCACTTTTTCACCATTGAGAATAATGTTTGCTGTGGGCTTCTAATACATGGCTTTCACTATGTTGAGATAGGATCCTTCTGTGCCCATTTTTTGAAGAGTTTTTATTGTAAATGGGTGTTGGATTTTGTCAAAGACTTTCTCTGCACCTATTCAGATTGTCTTATAGTTTTTGTCTCGCAATTGTTGATATGGTGTATCACACTGATTGATTTGAGGATACTGAGGAATCCTTGCATGCCTGGGATGAAACTGACTTGATCATGATGTGTGAGTTTTTTAATGTGATGTTGAATTCTGTTTGCTAGGATTTTGTTGAGGTTCTTGGCATCTAAATTAATCAGTGAAATTTGCCTATAATTTTCTTTTTTTGTGTTATCTTTGCCTGGCTTTGCTATCAGGGTAATGGCGGCCTTATAGAATATGTTTGGAAGTTTTCCTTCCTGTGCAATTTTTTGGAAGAGGTTTAGAAGGACAGGCATTAGCTCTTCTTGAAATGTTTGATAGAATTCACCTGTGAAGCCATCTGGCCCTGGGCTCTTATTTTTGGGTATGTTTTTGATCACAAATTCAATTTCTGAGCTTGTGATTGGGTTATTCATAGTTTCTATTTCTTCCTGGTTGAGTCTTGGGAGATTAATCTTCTCTAAGAAACTGTCCATTTCTTCAAGATTGTCCAGTTTGTTGCCATAGAGTTGTTTATAATAGTCTCTTATAATCCTTTGGATTTCTGCATTATCTGTTGCAATCTCTTATTCATTTTTGATTTTGTTGATCTGGTTCTTCTGTTTTTTTTTCTTGATGAGTAGCCAGCGGTCTTTATTTCTGGCCAGCAACTTGTCGATTTTGTTTACCTTTTTGAAGAACCAGCTTTTTGTTTTATTTATCTTTACTATTGTTTCTTTCTTTTTCATTTATTTCTGCTCTGATCTTTATGATTTCTCTTCATCTGCTAACATTGTGGTGTTTTTGTTCTTCTTTCTCCAATTGTTTTAACTGTAGGGTTAGGTCCTCTGTTTGATAATTTTCTAGTTTCTTGAGATAGGTTTGTATTTCTATAAACTTCCTTCTTAGAACTTCTTTTGCGATATCCCATAGGTTTTTCTCTGTCATGTGTTCATTGTCATTTTCTTCTAGGAATTTTTGAAGAGTTTTTATTGTAAATGGGTGTTGGATTTTGTCAAAGACTTTCTCTGCACCTATTCAGATTGTCTTATAGTTTTTGTCTCGCAATTGTTGATATGGTGTATCACACTGATTGATTTGAGGATACTGAGGAATCCTTGCATGCCTGGGATGAAACTGACTTGATCATGATGTGTGAGTTTTTTAATGTGATGTTGAATTCTGTTTGCTAGGATTTTGTTGAGGTTCTTGGCATCTAAATTAATCAGTGAAATTTGCCTATAATTTTCTTTTTTTGTGTTATCTTTGCCTGGCTTTGCTATCAGGGTAATGGCGGCCTTATAGAATATGTTTGGAAGTTTTCCTTCCTGTGCAATTTTTTGGAAGAGGTTTAGAAGGACAGGCATTAGCTCTTCTTGAAATGTTTGATAGAATTCACCTGTGAAGCCATCTGGCCCTGGGCTCTTATTTTTGGGTAGGTTTTTGATCACAAATTCGATTTCTGAGCTTGTGATTGGGTTATTCATAGTTTCTATTTCTTCCTGGTTGAGTCTTGGGAGATTAATCTTCTCTAAGAAACTGTCCATTTCTTCAAGATTGTCCAGTTTGTTGCCATAGAGTTGTTTATAATAGTCTCTTATAATCCTTTGGATTTCTGCATTATCTGTTGCAATCTCTTATTCATTTTTGATTTTGTTGATCTGGTTCTTCTCTCTTTATTTCTTGATGAGTAGCCAGCGGTCTTTATTTCTGGCCAGCAACTTGTCGATTTTGTTTACCTTTTTGAAGAACCAGCTTTTTGTTTTATTTATCTTTACTATTGTTTCTTTCTTTTTCATATATTTCTGCTCTGATCTTTATAATTTCTTCTGCTAACTTTGTGGTGTTTTTGTTCTTCTTTCTCCAGTTGTTTTAAGCATAGGGTTTGGTCTTCTGTTTGATATTTTTCTTGTTTCTTGAGGTAGGATTGTATTGCTATAAACTTCCCTCTTAGAACTGCTTTTTGTGGTATCCCATATGTTTTGCACTGTCATGGGTTCATTGTCATTTTCTACTAGGAATTTTTAAATTTCTCCTTTGATTTGCTCAGGAATCAGTTTGTTTTTTAGGTATGTGTTGTTTAATCTCCATGTTCTTGTGTTTTTAGCTTTTTTTTTTTTTTTTTTTCCCCTGCAGTTGACCTCTAGTCTCATTGCATTGTGGTCTGAGAAGATGGTTGATATAATTTCAGTTTTCTTGAATTGACTGAGGTCTGATTTATGGCCCAAGATGTGGTCTATCCTGGAGAATGTTCCATGAGTACTTGAGAAGAAAGTGTATTCTTCTGCCTTTGGATGGAAAGTCCTAAAGATATCAATGAGGTCCATGTCTTCTAGTGTGGCATTTAAAGCTTGTGTTTCTTTAGTAATTTTCTGTTTTGATGATCTGTCCCTTGGTGTGAGAGGAGTGTTAAAGTCTCATAATATTATTGAGTTCGTGTCGATTTCTTCTTTTATGTCAGAAAGTATTGGTCTTATGTATTGGGGTGCTCCTGTGTTGGATACATAGATATTTATGATTGTTATGTCTTCCTCTTGGATTGGTCCCTTGATCATTATGTAGTGTCCTGCCTTGTGTTTTATAATCTTCTTTATTTTAAGCTCTATTTTGTCTGATATGAGAATGGCTACTCCAGCTTTCTTTTGATTTCCATTTGCATGGAATATCTTTTTTCATCCTCTCACTTTCAGTCTATGAGTGTCTCAAGGTCGGAAGTGAGTTTCTTATAGGCAGCATATGTATGGATCTTGTTTTGTATCTATTCAGCTAGCCTGTGTCTTTTGGTTGGGGCATTTAGTCCATTAACATTTAAAGTAACTACTGATACAAATGATCCTATTGTCATCTTCTTAGATGTTATAATGCCTTTGTTTTGTAGATCTTCTTCTTCTCTTATACTTACTGTCTATATAAGACCCTTTAACACTTGTCGTAAGGCTGGTTTGGTGCTACTAAATTCTTTTAATTTTTGCTTATCTGTAAAGCTTTTGATTTCTCCATAAATTTTGAATGAGACCCTTGCAGGGTAGAGGATTCTTGTTTGCAGATTAGTCTGTTTCAGCGCTTTAAATGTGTATTGCCATTCCCTTCTGGCCAGCAGAATTTCTGTTGAAAGAGCAGCTGTTAAACGTATGGGCTTTCCCTTGTATGTCACTTGTTGCTTTTCCCTTGCTGCTGTTAGAATTTTGTCTTTGTGTTTAATTTGTGTTAGCTTCATTAATATATGTCTTGGTGTATTTCTTCTCGGGTTGATTCTGTATGGGACTCTTTGTGCTTATTGGACTTGATTGCCTATTTCTTTTCCCATGTTGGGGAAATTTTCAACTTTAATCTCTTCAAAATTTTTCTCATATCCTTTCTTTTTTTCTTCTTCTTCTGGAACCTCTATAATTCGAATATTGGTGCATTTGATATTATCCAGAGGTCTCTGAGGCTATCCTCTGCTCTTTTCATTCTTTGAGCTTGATTCTGTTTTTCAGCAGTTACTTCCACCATTCTATCTTCCAGCTCACTTATCCTATCTTCTGTCTCAGATACTTTGCTCTTGATTCCTCCTATAGTGTTTTTAAGTTCAGGAATTGAGTTGTTTCTGTTTTTATTTTTATTTTTTATTTTGTTGGGGGTGGGGCGGGGAGGAATGGGAGCAGGTGGGTCACTTCTATTGGTCTTTAATTTGTCCATTTTCATCCATCTTTGTTCTTTGGCCCGTGTGGGCCTCCTATCACAGTGGCCTCTGTTGTCGCAGAGCACGGGCTCTGGGCGCGTGCACTCCAGAGCTCCGGCTCGGTAATTGGACACGTCAGTCCAGCGGCTCTGCGGCACATGGGATCTCTCCAGGCCAGGGGTCGAACCGGCACCCCTTGCACTGCAAGGCGGTGTCCTTACCCACTGGACCACCAGGGAAGCCCTGTTTGTTGTTTTTTAAGTTCTTATATTTCTTTATTCACTATGTTAGTTGGTTCTTTCAATTTCCCTAAAATTCTGTTTTCAGTGTTTTGGATCATCGTTACTACTATTCTTCTGAATTTGCTGTCAGAAAGTTTGTCTAATTCCAGTTCATTTATTTGAACTTGTATATTTGTAGATTGTTCCTTCACTTCTGTGGTATTTCTCTGCTGTTTCATTGTTATTTTTCATTTTTTAACTAACTATGTTTGGGGTTTCCTTTTTGCAGACTTTGAGTTATGTCCATGGGTGTTTGTTGTTTGGATGAGGCATCTTATTCTGGGTGATGCTGGTGATTGGGTGATGTCAGGACTTGCAAAGAAGTGCTTGCCTTTGTTGGAGTTCTCGTTGTTTAATGCTCTCTAGTGTTAGGTGTTCTCTGGTATTGTAGGGTTTTGGAGTCAGTGCTCCCTCCCTAAAGCTCCTGGGCTTGTTGCCTGACCACAGAATGAAGATTTCATGGCTGGTTTGTTATGGCATTAAATGGTATTAAAACATATATACATGAATGAGAAACAGAAGGTATATCTTTGACAAATGACAATTAAAATATCATGCAAATACTATCTAGCATATTGAATTATACACACAAACACATACAGCCATAACATAACCCAAAAATTCCAACAAAAAATACAGTACAATACGTTAGCATGGTGAATAGAGAAAACCAAGAATAATATCCACCAGTTAATAACCAAACTAACTAGAGTGCAAATTGGAAAATAATGCTAGAACAGGGTACCAGTTGGGGATAAGGGAATGAGGACAAAACAGACTAAGAAATAGTGGGAAAGGGAAAAAGAGAAAGGGAGGATAGAGGATAAAGATAGAATAATACTTCAAAGTTAAATATAGGGAGATAAAGATTTGTATGTATTAGAGTTTAGTGTTGTAGGAAAAGAACATCAGAGAAAGTGAAGAAACAGTTGTAGAGGAAGTAATAATACGTACAAAAAATTAAAAAATTTTAAAACAGAGATAACTATGTAGAAAAATATAGAAAACAAAGCAAAAACAATATAAATAAACAAAACCCCCACAGAACCATAAAAAGCCAATGTGGAACCAGAAGTATATACCAAAATAAAATGTGTGGTTTAAAAGAAAAAAAAAAATTATGTAAACTTGAATATATTCAGTCTTGCTGATAAGATTGGTAACTTCAATAGAGTTCAATGGGGGAAAGAAAAAAAAAAAACCAGGGGAGGGGGACAGGTGGGGCACTGAAGGAATGAGGAAAAAGGAGACAAAAAGAGTGAAAAAAAAAAAGAGAAAAAAAGCAAGAAAGAATAATAATAAAATCCAGTGGTAAATCCAACTCCAGTCAAAACGTGAAAATAGTGAATGTTTATGTTCTTCTGTCTCTTGCTGACTATTCAGGAATTATCAGACTTTTTCTTGCCTCTGGTAGTGGTTGGATCTGAAGGCCTCTTTTAGCGTTTGTTTATTTCCGCCTATTCTAGAACTAAAAGGCCTGCACAGGCAGGCCCTGCTAGTTTCTTAATCATTAATCCAGGTGCCTTTGTTGCTGGGTGGAGCTAAGTTCCCTCCCTGTAGTTTGACCTGCAGCCAAACTACAGTAGGGGTGATGGCGCCTCTCTCACGAAGGATTTATTCCCACATGTGCTATGAGAAGCACTTCCGCAGTGTACCTGACCCTGCTGCAGGCCACCATCGACCCCGGCTCCACCGGCGAATTCAGAGTAGTCAAGAGGTGAGTCTGGCTCAGTCTCATGCGGAATCGCTATTACCCTCTCCCGGATCTCCATGCACACAGTGTCTCCAGTCCTACTCGTGGCTCTGTGATCGGGTTAATGATAATCTCCGTCAAAGGGAATTAGGTTTCTTCCCGAGGACTGCTCAAGGTCACTTCTAGCTTAAGGGGGCACTTGGACCTTCTAAAGCAGGTCTGGCTCAGTCCCTTGTTGGGGGTCACTGCTCCTTTCCCGGGTCTTGATTTGTAACAGGCTTTGCGTATCTGACCCACCCAGCCTCTCTGGGGGCTATGAGGTTTGACTTTTAAAAGCACGATTGCGCCCCTCCTACCTTCTTGTAGCAGTGTCTCCTTTGTTCTTGGATGTGGGGTATATTTTTTTGTGATTGGATCCTACCTCCTCCTGTCGATTGTTTTTCAGGAACTTGTTGTAATTCAGGCGATTTTGCAGGAGAGATGAGTGTACGTCCTTCTACGCCGCCATCTTAGCTCCACCCCCTCTCCACTCCAGTATTCTTGCCTGGAGAATTCTGTGGCTCATCCATGGGTCACAAATAGTTCAGGCATGACTGAGCGACTTCACTTTCACTTTATACCTGATGCTATGTGCTCCTTATTTAAGACTGATATCACTATATTATTATTTACAAAATTTCAGCTTTATTATTTAGAGTCTATGCTATCTAATAGACCTTTCTATGATGATGCTAATATCCTATATCTACACTGTTCCATAGAACCTTGTGTGATGATGGAAATGTTTACATCTGTAGTGTCTAACGTGGTAGCCATTAACTACATGTGGTTCTTGAATACTTAAAATACATTTTAATGTGACTGATTAAGTTTTTATTTTAATTAATTTAAATAATGACACACAGTTGTTACTGTATTGGAGAATCAGGTTCAAAGATTTTGAATTGTTTTAAAGGCAGAGGAAATGAGTTGACTACTTTTGTATGTGATGCCGAGTAACTAGTCCATAGTGAACACTGTGTGGTTATTAAATGAACAAATAAGCAAATTCTAGAAGATTAAGAAATCAGTATTTCTACTGAGAAGCTGAACAAGTTAAGGGAACACTTTACTACTTTAGCAGAAAATAAGCTCTTATTTTTTTTAGTTAGATCTAAACTATATTAGTTGTTCAGTTTTTCCAGGACTCTAAGGGGAGAAAAAAAGAACAGGGATTGAAGACTAGTGTGGTTGGAATGTCCACAGAAATGTGTTTTTGACAACTGAGAGATTATTTCATGCTGAGTTTTCTTATAATGGTTTTAGAAAAGGTCAGTACCAAACCTAAGTGTAAGATGATACTGTGAAGTTTTCTTTATTTAGAAACCTGATTCTGGCAGGAAAAAGTAGCTGTTTTAAAGCCTCATGTATAATATTCAATTGTCCCTCATTTAGTCTGCTATTTAAAAAGATCTTTTATTTCTAACTTATTCAGTAGAGAAATCTGAACTTCATTTGGGACTGCAGCATGAAAATTTTTTTTAAAATTTAGCTTTTCTTGTTAATGTTCAGAAAGCAAACAGGGAGAGTAGTTTCAGGAAAAACAATAAGCAACACTAAGTAAGCCTCTTCATCAAGTTCCTTGGTTGACTTATTCTGTAGGAATTTTTAATACTATGCAAGTAGCAAGAACAGTATGAAGTTGCTTTGGTAGAAATAGTGTACAGAAAGAAATGCTACTGGGGAGGTGAGCCAATAGAGTGAATAATTACTAAACTCAGTTGTGTGCCTACAGGAGCTTCAGAGATTGCAGCCCAACCATGAACTGAGGTCTTGTGGTTTGAATACAGTTTAACCAAATGAACATGTTTAATGTATTCACTTTCCTTTATTGAAATATCTGAGATTTTTAAAGAAGGAAAAGCTACTATAGGACTTCATTGAAATTCATTTCTGGAGGTATGGTTCATCTTGGGAATCTTAAAAATCATTTGCTACTTTAAAGTTTTTGACTGCGTTATCCAGTGTATCATTCAGAATGAAGATATGCAACCATAACAAATAGCCCTCAGATCCTTCAGATCTCAGTCTTAAAACCCAACAAAAGGTGTTTCGTGCTCACTCTTTACCTTCTGTGAGTAGCAAGGGGCATATAGTCATTCCTTGACCCCAACTGACCCAGGTTCTACCTTGACAACACATGTTTGTGGAGAAAGGGGGATGCTGTCAGTTGCAGAGTGTCCCTTAAAGCTCTGCCCAGAAACAACATAGGTGATGAACACATTTACGTGAACAAATATAGATGATTCTGTGATTTCAGGTTTTGAAATAAGTAAAGAAGTGCAAATCCACCTTGGCCTCAAAAGAGGAGAGAAGCAGATATCTGTGATTAGCCCAATGGTGACCAGAATATGCACTCAGATATAATGGATTCTAAGATCCAATAAATTTGGGAAATCTGGGTCAAACTGGCATATTCATTGGGTTATTGTTAGTATTTAATATTGTAAAGTGAATTTTTAATATCCAAGAAGGGGTTATAATATGAGGTGTTTCCCAAATTCACTGAAATCCCAAATACTCTGGAATTTTCTTCTTTACAGTGTATCTGGAGAAACACTGTCTAGTGGTTTATTCAGGATGGACTAGATGGTATACTTTCTCTGCTTCTCTGCACTTCTCCCTATTTAACTAATTTCTCTCTATTTATCAATTGCTTATCTGAAATTCATTTTAAAAATAGTAATATCAAATTTTGATATAGAAATATAATAAACAATTTTTCCAAAGAAAGATTTTGAATGTCTAACTTGGAACTCTTTTTATTCCCCTAGAAAAGTTATAAATTACAATGCTATTGATGAATGCTAAAGTCCATAGTAGAAAATAGACTATAATGTCTACTTCATATGTCTCTGAAATATTCAAGTATTGTCCAAGGCTTTACCCAAATATGTGATACTTCTAAAAGTTTGGGAGTGATGCACTTTTTAAAAGCCTGCCAGATATTACTTATCTATGAGAGCAGTGTGTTAAAAACTAATAAAATAATGTTGTGCTACGTGGTTGATTTAAGTTCATTCACTTTTGCTCAGAATAATATGTTCTGCTAATTTGGAGAAAACTAACATTTTTAGTAATGATTACACGTCATACCGAAACTGGAACTGGGAGTCTTAGGGTAAATAGCAGATTTTCAAATACATTCAACAGCATGAAACTATTTTATTAAAAATTGACACTTAGTTCAAGTAGAAAGAAATATCATATATGAAGATAAAAATAAAGCTAATTAATAGGAGCAATCTTAGACATGATGTCTTAGAAATAATCAGAACTGACGAGTCACATATCCAGAACTCTTATTTAGTCATTTCACCTGTTAGGAATGCAACTGTGCATCAAGAAGCAAGTTACAACAATTGATCTGAGGAGAAAAAACTCAGAGTCACAAAACCCATTAAATATGATTTCTTTAGTCACAAATTCACTTCCAAATTTCCCTTATTTTTTGCTAATAACATTTACTCAGGTAGTTATTTGGTTTCTAGTTACAGACATTGAGATCAACCTGTGAAAGAGTGGGACTTGCCAAAGGCGAATATATATTGAAGGCAGTGGGAAATGAATGTGTGGTCCAGATCAGTGACTAAATATTCCATTGAGTGAAATATGAAAAGGATGCAGTAGTCTGGGATGAATTCGATTAGGGCCAAATAAGCAATAAAAATACTTCAAACTGATGGTTACCCTTCTTAGTTATCAAAAAATGTTAATTCTTTTCAGTGTAGTAGCTGATACATCAGGAACTTAATATCTTTGAAAAAGTTTTCTGTCCTCAGTGATTTTTTTAAAGGACAAAGGTGGGTAAGGCTTTTATCCTAAGAAGTTGTCAAACTCAACTATCCAGAATGCTCCAGTCTCCAAGGGTTTTTAGGTTTTCTTCTTCTTGGTCTTGAGAAACAAACCTAAAAACAAAAACAAAAACAACAACAAAAAAAATTTTGACCTATAGGTGGCAATATTGGTATTACTCAAGTCAAGCACAAAAGGATGGAGTGAATAAAGAGGCATAATTTAATGGCTCAACAGAGATAATCAAATCTGAAATCCATTTTTGATGAACGTAAGATAACTTGAAAATGAATTAAGTTTTACTGAACCTCATGGAACTGGCTCTCACTTGCAAAATACCTCTATAGAATTACAGATTTGAATTTGAAACAAAGAAAACTTTTAAATATTTGTCCCATTGTTACTGTACTTTGAATGTATTTGGTTTACTCACAGTAGTTAAGCCATGAACAAAACCAGTTGTTCATAACTGTATTCCTAGCACCTTTGTTTTCATTTAAGAACATTAAGGTATCAGTAAAATCCAAATTATATTGCCCACTATACACAACTAGTAATTGTGTCCACAACCCTGTGAACTCTGTGGAAGACCATGGGACCACCGACAATGGGTCCCCAGAACACTTAGTGAGTTTCTGATGTCCCTTGAGATAATGACTATGTACACACTGGCTTATGGGGTAAAAAGAGCTCTAAGCACTCTAGGAACAATGTGTTTTAACTGCCTAACATTAAGGTAGGACCTCTTAAAGAGTGTAAACCCAAATATCTATTAGTTCAACTTAAAAATCTCACAGCCTCTCTGTTTTTCCTAGACACTGATAACAGTGCCACCCCTCCTACCTCCGTTGGGAACATTGAAGGCAGTGGGAAATGAATGTGTGGTCCAGATCAGTGACTAAATATTCCATTGAGTGAAATATGAAAAGGATGCAGTAGTCTGGGATGAATTCGATTAGGGCCAAATAAGCAATAAAAATACTTCAAACTGATGGTTACCCTTCTTAGTTATCAAAAAATGTTAATTCTTTTCAGTGTAGTAGCTGATACATCAGGAACTTAATATCTTTGAAAAAGTTTTCTGTCCTCAGTGATTTTTTTAAAGGACAAAGGTGGGTAAGGCTTTTATCCTAAGAAGTTGTCAAACTCAACTATCCAGAATGCTCCAGTCTCCAAGGGTTTTTAGGTTTTCTTCTTCTTGGTCTTGAGAAACAAACCTAAAAACAAAAACAAAAACAACAACAAAAAAAATTTTGACCTATAGGTGGCAATATTGGTATTACTCAAGTCAAGCACAAAAGGATGGAGTGAATAAAGAGGCATAATTTAATGGCTCAACAGAGATAATCAAATCTGAAATCCATTTTTGATGAACGTAAGATAACTTGAAAATGAATTAAGTTTTACTGAACCTCATGGAACTGGCTCTCACTTGCAAAATACCTCTATAGAATTACAGATTTGAATTTGAAACAAAGAAAACTTTTAAATATTTGTCCCATTGTTACTGTACTTTGAATGTATTTGGTTTACTCACAGTAGTTAAGCCATGAACAAAACCAGTTGTTCATAACTGTATTCCTAGCACCTTTGTTTTCATTTAAGAACATTAAGGTATCAGTAAAATCCAAATTATATTGCCCACTATACACAACTAGTAATTGTGTCCACAACCCTGTGAACTCTGTGGAAGACCATGGGACCACCCGACAATGGGTCCCCAGAACACTTAGTGAGTTTCTGATGTCCCTTGAGATAATGACTATGTACACACTGGCTTATGGGGTAAAAAGAGCTCTAAGCACTCTAGGAACAATGTGTTTTAACTGCCTAACATTAAGGTAGGACCTCTTAAAGAGTGTAAACCCAAATATCTATTAGTTCAACTTAAAAATCTCACAGCCTCTCTGTTTTTCCTAGACACTGATAACAGTGCCACCCCCTCCTACCTCCGTTGGGAACAGGTACTGGCTTCTGTTGAGAATCATTTGTATCCCTCACACTCCCCTCCAGTGTACTTTCCTACAGTTTGGATATAAGTATTTTCCATTTTCTTGTAAAACTATAATGCTTGTTAGGCAGCTGTTTTCTCTTCTTTACTCCAGAAACTCTGATATACTTTATCTGTATTCTCTCCAAGGTAATCATTACAACCCTGAAGCAAATGAGTTTATGTTGATGAATAGAAAACAGAGATGGCTGTGTATGTGCTCATGCATGCCTGAGAGAAAGAGAGAGCTGAGAGTTCAATGACATGGAGTGAGAGAAAGATTGACTAACTAACTTTGGAAATCTTTAACTAACAAAAATAAGCAGCATGTAGTATCTCTCATCTTCTAGACCTGAGATATCTAATATGGTAGCCACATGTGGCTTTTTATATCAAAATTAAAATTAGACTAAACTAAACATTTAATTCCTCTACCACACAGGCCACATATCCAGTGCTGGATATGTACATATAACAACTGTATTGCGTGGTGCAGATAGAGAATATTTTTATCTTCAGGGAAATTGGATAGTGCTGCTCTATATTGTAAGTTCTGTGGTCAAGGACCCTCTTTGCATTCTCCCTGTGTCTAATGAAACCTTGTATGTCTGAGGCATTAATAAAGTATTTGTTGATTAAAGATATAAGAGGAAAATTTTGGAAAAAGATAAAAGAATCAGAGATTGTTTGATTTCTTATTAAAGAGATCATATAATATTACATATATATAATATACAGGTATATGCCGCCTGTCTTCAGTGCTACTTCTAGTCTGATCTCTGACTTCCTTTCACATTCTTTTCAAAGCCAACAAAGCAAAATGTCTTTTCTCTGAAGCTATATGCTGTTAAGGGTTAATGTAGTCCCAACAATGGCTTTCCATACACACTCCACAGATTGACCAGGCATCTTTGTTCCACACTGTACTCTTTAATTAGCATTAATTAATTCACTCCTTTTTGAGTTTTCAATTTGCCTTGATGAGGCATTATAAATCAGAAAATGTAACATATTCACATAATTTAAAGGGCTCTCAGCTGATAGTCAATTAGCTTGATTTAGGAAGGATAAACCAAAAGAATGAATTTTTAATGTTAATTTAAAGGACATTAGTTGCTATGGGCAGAATGATTAAAATGCCACTGTTCAAAGCAGAAAAATGAGAATGCAGCAGCAGTGGCAACCAGAGTTGATCAGTGGTCTTTGTATCTGTGCCAAGATAATAAGACATTCCATCACCTGCCCACAAAAAAAAAGCTTGATGAGTCCTGAAGGGTTGTTTTGATCTAAACAAGACATATAGTGGGCACATTGTGAATTTTTTTATCTTCAACATGGTTCCATCCATTTCTCTTTAGGAATGTATTAGAGCAGAGTAACCTCCTAGAATGAGATGTATTTACCTGAGTTGATGCATTCATGGCAAGCAGCAGGGGATTGATACCAGATTGTCCTTTCATTCCTTTTTAACAACCACTTATATAACATTTGTTGATGCCAGGTATTAACCTAAGCATTTAACAAATATTAAAAATCATAATAAATCTATGAACTTTGTGCTATAATCAACCCTCCCTATTTTTCACACAGAAAATTGAGGCAGACAGTTTGTAAGCAGTTTGTTCAAGGTCACATAGGTGGTAGGTGGCAGATCCCAGATTTAAACTCAGGCAATGTGACTTCTGGAGAAGGAAATGAAAATCCACTCCAGTATTCCTGCCTGGAGAATCCCTTGGACAGAGGAGCCTGGGGGGCTGCAGTCCATGGGGTTGCAGAAGAGTTAGACATAACTTAGAGACTAGAACAGAGATTGTTTGATTTCTTATTAAAGAGATCATATAATATTACATATATATAATATACAGGTATATGCCGCCTGTCTTCAGTGCTACTTCTAGTCTGATCTCTGACTTCCTTTCACATTCTTTTCAAAGCCAACAAAGCAAAATGTCTTTTCTCTGAAGCTATATGCTGTTAAGGGTTAATGTAGTCCCAACAATGGCTTTCCATACACACTCCACAGATTGACCAGGCATCTTTGTGCCACACTGTACTCTTTAATTAGCATTAATTAATTCACTCCGTTTTGAGTTTTCAATTTCCCTTTAGATGAGGCATTATAAATCAGAAAATGTAACATATTCACATAATTTAAAGGGCTCTCAGCTGATAGTCAATTAGCTTGATTTAGGAAGGATAAACCAAAAGAATGAATTTTTAATGTTAATTTAAAGGACATTAGTTGCTATGGGCAGAATGATTAAAATGCCACTGTTCAAAGCAGAAAAATGAGAATGCAGCAGCAGTGGCAACCAGAGTTGATCAGTGGTCTTTGTATCTGTGCCAAGATAATAAGACATTCCATCACCTGCCCACAAAAAAAGCTTGATGAGTCCTGAAGGGTTGTTTTGATCTAAACAAGACATATAGTGGGCACATTGTGAATTTTTTTATCTTCAACATGGTTCCATCCATTTCTCTTTAGGAATGTATTAGAGCAGAGTAACCTCCTAGAATGAGATGTATTTACCTGAGTTGATGCATTCATGGCAAGCAGCAGGGGATTGATACCAGATTGTCCTTTCATTCCTTTTTAACAACCACTTATATAACATTTGTTGATGCCAGGTATTAACCTAAGCATTTAACAAATATTAAAAATCATAATAAATCTATGAACTTTGTGCTATAATCAACCCTCCCTATTTTTCACACAGAAAATTGAGGCAGACAGTTTGTAAGCAGTTTGTTCAAGGTCACATAGGTGGTAGGTGGCAGATCCCAGATTTGAACTCAGGCAATGTGACTTCTGGAGAAGGAAATGAAAATCCACTCCAGTATTCCTGCCTGGAGAATCCCTTGGACAGAGGAGCCTGGGGGGCTGCAGTCCATGGGGTTGCAGAAGAGTTAGACATAACTTAGAGACTAGAACAGACACAAACAATGTGACTGCAGTGATTGTCCTCTTAAATAGAAAATAATTCCAATGCAGATTATTAGCAGTGAAAAATAGGATCACTGTTAGCAATAAATGTACTGTTATTATCATCCAAAGATTATCATCAAAGATGTTGAGACACTCGAGAACACAGACATAATGAAACTGTAAGAAGATGAAGACCACTTACTCTATATTTAAAGATTCTCAAGAGGATCAGCAAGATGTCTGTAATGATGTCAAATAATTAGCAGAAAAACAGACATAAAACTTAGAGTAAAATTATTCCCTTTTCACTCAATCATTCTAACACTGAAAAAATTACAATAAGCCAGATACAGGTTTGAGTGCTGGTCCAACTTGGATGAAAAAGACAGTCCACACCCACCTCACTCCCTACCCGTGCTTGGCAGGAACAGGCAATTTTGCTGTAGTATGGGAACCTCAAAGAAAGAGCACTGAACACTAAAAGGGAGAAGAGTAGGGAGAGGTTGCCCCACTCATCTAGTGAGGAATAGAGGATAGGCAAGTTTTTAGAGGAGGTGAAATTTGTACTGAGACTTGAAGGTCTATCATATTGCAGGGTCTCCCAATCTTGACCCTGTTGACTTTCTGGGTAGAGT
The DNA here is from genome assembly GCA_022376925.1 of Tragulus kanchil. Lineage (NCBI taxonomy): Eukaryota > Metazoa > Chordata > Mammalia > Artiodactyla > Tragulidae > Tragulus > Tragulus kanchil. The sequence goes on from JAIOJX010000025.1 coordinate 78,715,938, forward strand.
GATCCTTTGTGGCAGAGGACCAGCATGTGATTGTAGGATGTTTAGCAGCACTCTGCCCCACCCACTGCCTGCTGGTACTCCCTTTCTCCAAGTTATGACAGCTATCAATATCTTGATGCCAGGTATTAACCTAAGCATTTAACAAATATTAAAAATCATAATAAATCTATGAACTTTGTGCTATAATCAACCCTCCCTATTTTTCACACAGAAAATTGAGGCAGACAGTTTGTAAGCAGTTTGTTCAAGGTCACATAGGTGGTAGGTGGCAGATCCCAGATTTGAACTCAGGCAATGTGACTTCTGGAGAAGGAAATGAAAATCCACTCCAGTATTCCTGCCTGGAGAATCCCTTGGACAGAGGAGCCTGGGGGGCTGCAGTCCATGGGGTTGCAGAAGAGTTAGACATAACTTAGAGACTAGAACAGACACAAACAATGTGACTGCAGTGATTGTCCTCTTAAATAGAAAATAATTCCAATGCAGATTATTAGCAGTGAAAAATAGGATCACTGTTAGCAATAAATGTACTGTTATTATCATCCAAAGATTATCATCAAAGATGTTGAGACACTCGAGAACACAGACATAATGAAACTGTAAGAAGATGAAGACCACTTACTCTATATTTAAAGATTCTCAAGAGGATCAGCAAGATGTCTGTAATGATGTCAAATAATTAGCAGAAAAACAGACATAAAACTTAGAGTAAAATTATTCCCTTTTCACTCAATCATTCTAACACTGAAAAAAATTACAATAAGCCAGATACAGGTTTGAGTGCTGGTCCAACTTGGATGAAAAAGACAGTCCACACCCACCTCACTCCCTACCCGTGCTTGGCAGGAACAGGCAATTTTGCTGTAGTATGGGAACCTCAAAGAAAGAGCACTGAACACTAAAAGGGAGAAGAGTAGGGAGAGGTTGCCCCACTCATCTAGTGAGGAATAGAGGATAGGCAAGTTTTTAGAGGAGGTGAAATTTGTACTGAGACTTGAAGGTCTATCATATTGCAGGGTCTCCCAATCTTGACCCTGTTGACTTTCTGGGTAGAGTGATCCTTTGTGGCAGAGGACCAGCATGTGATTGTAGGATGTTTAGCAGCACTCTGCCCCACCCACTGCCTGCTGGTACTCCCTTTCTCCAAGTTATGACAGCTATCAATATCTTGAGGCATTGCCAGATGTTTGCTGGTGGAGTATACTGGCCCAAGTTGAGAACTACTATGCTAGGAGCAAATGCTCTGGTAACTGGCCAGGAAGAGTAGAAAGGGAGAGACAATTTCAGGGAGGGACCACACTGGGAACAAAAGCATGTAAATAAACAGACTGGACTTGTGAGGTTGCAGCAGCGAGTGGTTTTGATGATGATGGAGGAGGAAAAAATGTGTGGTGACCTGAAGAGAGCCTGGAGCAAACACAAATGGGCAGGAGACATAACTGAAGGAGACTGTGAATCATAAGTTTGAGTGGAGCTGCCTCGGCCGACTGTGGGGAACCAGTGCCAGTATACACACCAATTAGGTGTTTGCAAATAGACCATGATGACTTATTCTGAGCAAAAAAGCTGCATTCTTCTGAAAGGCAAGCTGGAGACTTCCTGACCATCATACAGCTCTTTTCTAAAGAGAGCCAGGCATGGTCCAGCCTGAGAAGAGAACTGTAGAGTTCACCTCCGTCTTTAAACCATGCCCACAGATGGCATTAGACTGTGTGGTGCAATTTCTTCAAATCTTACAGCATTGGTTTAATTAGCAAGGCCTCATTAAGAACCAAAATTGTTGATGAATGATCATCTCTATTTAAATAGGTTTTTTCAAGATAGTTGATAAAAATCCCATTTAGTACTTCAGTACTAAATGCCTCTTTTCAACTTTATTGGCTTATTTGTTTCTATTTATATTACCTTGCATTGCATTCTTAGAAAAAAACCTAATTGTCTTTCCCTTAATGACTTAAGAGGATTCCTGGGATCACTAAGGTGCTATCTCTGAAGATCACCTAACATATTTTAGAGCCTTTGGCAGATTAAATAGGTGAACTACTGCAACTGTATTTTAAAATTTTCTGTCTCATTACTATACATGTCAATATAAATTTTCACAACATTCTCCTTTTGTTATTACCTTTTGCCATCATTAAAAATTACTTTTTAAAAAATGTTTATTTATATAGGCTATGCTGGGTCTTCATTGCTGCTTAGGCTTTTCTCTAGCTGTGATGAGTGAGGGTTTCTCATTGCAGTGGCTTCTCTTGTTGCAGAGAATAGGCTCTAGGTGCAGCAGGTTTTAGTAATTGTGGCATGTGGGCTCAGGAGTTGTGGCTCCTGGGCTTTAGAGCACAGGCTCAGTAGCTGTGTTATATGGGCTTAGTTGCCCCAACCAGGATCGAACCCGTGTCATAAGGAGAGACAAATGCTCTGGTAACTGGCCAGGAAGAGTAGAAAGGAGAGACAATTTCAGGAGGGACCACACTGGGAACAAAAGCATGTAAATAAACAGACTGGACTTGTGAGGTTGCAGCAGCGAGTGGTTTTGATGATGATGGAGGAGGAAAAAATGTGTGGTGACCTGAAGAGAGCCTGGAGCAAACACAAATGGGCAGGAGACATAACTGAAGGAGACTGTGAATCATAAGTTTGAGTGGAGCTGCCTCGGCCGACTGTGGGGAACCAGTGCCAGTATACACACCAATTAGGTGTTTGCAAATAGACCATGATGACTTATTCTGAGCAAAAAAGCTGCATTCTTCTGAAAGGCAAGCTGGAGACTTCCTGACCATCATACAGCTCTTTTCTAAAGAGAGCCAGGCATGGTCCAGCCTGAGAAGAGAACTGTAGAGTTCACCTCCGTCTTTAAACCATGCCCACAGATGGCATTAGACTGTGTGGTGCAATTTCTTCAAATCTTACAGCATTGGTTTAATTAGCAAGGCCTCATTAAGAACCAAAATTGTTGATGAACGATCATCTCTATTTAAATAGGTTTTTTCAAGATAGTTGATAAAAATCCCATTTAGTACTTCAGTACTAAATGCCTCTTTTCAACTTTATTGGCTTATTTGTTTCTATTTATATTACCTTGCATTGCATTCTTAGAAAAAAACCTAATTGTCTTTCCCTTAATGACTTAAGAGGATTCCTAGGATCACTAAGGTGCTATCTCTGAAGATCACCTAACATATTTTAGAGCCTTTGGCAGATTAAATAGGTGAACTACTGCAACTGTATTTTAAAATTTTCTGTCTCATTACTATACATGTCAATATAAATTTTCACAACATTCTCCTTTTGTTATTACCTTTTGCCATCATTAAAAATTACTTTTTAAAAAATGTTTATTTATATAGGCTATGCTGGGTCTTCATTGCTGCTTAGGCTTTTCTCTAGCTGTGATGAGTGAGGGTTTCTCATTGCAGTGGCTTCTCTTGTTGCAGAGAATAGGCTCTAGGTGCAGCAGGTTTTAGTAATTGTGGCATGTGGGCTCAGGAGTTGTGGCTCCTGGGCTTTAGAGCACAGGCTCAGTAGCTGTGTTATATGGGCTTAGTTGCTCCAAGGCACATGAGATCTTCCTCAACCAGGGATCGAACCCGTGTCCCCTGCGTTGGCAGGCAGATTCTTTACCATTGAGCCACCCGGGTAGCCCCAATATTACTTTGTGATAATCTTTCTATTTCTTGATAAACATGATAATTAAGTTTGCTAGATTTATATATAAAATGGTCAATAAGTTCTGATAATAAACAGAAATACTTGCATAGTGTTTACTATATACCAGGTACTGTTCTCAATTTTAAAACTTTTCTATGGGAAGACTATTTGGCTCTTAGTGTATGGAGGTTCTGCAACTCACTTTGAAGTTCATGTCTATGTTCTGAAGAGTTAAGTTGCTAGAAGTTTGACATTCAACTTTTAATAAAAGAGATTCTGTTAATACGCATGATATAACTTTCAGTAATTGCCAAACTCAGAAAGCAGCAGCCTGTATTTTCAGTAATTTGAGACTCTTTTCAGTAAAGGAGCATGAGGTAGAGTGAGATTCTTCAAAAGGAAACTACCAGAGGCTTAAGACTTGTGTACACATTCCAGATTCACATCTTTTGACTTCTTCAAAACAAGAAGCCACTTATATGCTCCCTTATCAAATGGGTAAAGAATGCATGCTCACAAACACAGTCTCTGGACTCAGAAGAAAATGGTAAGTGCTTTAGGATGATGTGTTCAAAAGGCCTGGGAAGAAATGCTGGGAGGGTTGCCCTCTCTTCCTATGACACATCACAACTTCTGGTGGGAAATCAAGAAAGGAAACCAGGCAACCATGATGATTAGTCACAAGGAAGGAGACCGCAAGATTTTAAAGCCAGCAGCTGCAGAACAATGGGAACTGTGAGAGGCTATTTTTGTTTGGTTCCAACAATGAATTGAACCTGGTGGAACTGACAGTGTTGTCTGCCTGCTCTCACTCTTCTCTTACTAAAAGTAGAAAGTTTCCATGCCAAAAATTAGTTGTCTTTTTCCTGCTTCAGAATGATTGAAATGCTGCTCTGTTCTTTTATCTTCGTGTTTATCTCAAAATGAATGTCTTATGAACATAAAAATATCCAAATGTACAAAAATGACAAGTATTTGTTATTGTATTTTCACTGTTGCTGTTTTGCAGCTATTAAAAACGGTGGGATTTGGAATCCTAAACTTGGAATTATAATGTTTTGGGGACCTCCCTTGGCAATAGGTGTGGAAAGAAGTAGCCTAAGGCCTTCAGTAACAGATGGCTTATATAGTGACTCTCATGCTTTTTTGTTGTTTGTGCTTTGTTTTGTTTTTAATTCCAGATGGTGCCATAACAAAAATAAAAACCTACCTAAGAAAGATATGATTATTCTGTATAGTTTTTCCCCAGTGCATTCCTAAATGCCCCACTGGGATGGAATCTTTACAATGTCAAATCAGAAAACAAAACTTTATATGGGATTGCAAAACTCCGGAAAACTGCTGCCAATTTTTGGGCTTTGGATACACTTTTTCTGGGTTTGGCAATATCTTCCCAGTTACCAGTGGTTCTTCATAGCATTCCTGACCTAAGAGGATCAAATACATTTTCATAAGCTTAAACGAGCTGTGGAACTGGAAGTTCCAAAGCAGCCATGTGATGGGCATGGGTACCATAGAAGGGTGCCTGCTTTGCTTCGATCACGTCCAACTCTGCAACCCTGTGGACTGTGGCCAACCAGGCTCCTTTGTCCATGGGATTCTCCAGGCAAGAATACTGGAGTGGGTAGCCATTTCCTTCTCCAGGATATCTTCCTGACTCAGGGGTTAAACCCATGTCTCTTATGTCTCCTGCATTGGCAGGCAGGCTCTTTACCACTAGCACCACCTGGGAAGTCCATAGAAGGATACAAAGATGATTTTGATGGACATCTACTACTAATTCAATTAGTGCCATGGAGAAGATAGGAAACTTCATGCACATTCTCTTGGAATGGTTGTCTCAGAATTCCAGAGAGGTGGAGACACCTAGAACAGTTATATGTCTTTGGCAGGGGAGCCATACCATGCCAGAGGGAGAAAGACTTGAACAAGCAAGAGTATAGAGTAAGTTCCATGGGATGGTTTAGTTTGGGAAAAGAGATGTACAGGAGTAAGGGCTGAGCAGAAAGAACTCCAATAAACTGCTTCTGACTCTTGAGTCTTCTTTAGCTCTTTTCTGCTTCTTAGCTTCTTTAACATCTCTGAGATCTGAATGAATTGTTTTGAAACCCTTTCTTCCAACCTACCAGCATAGGCACAAAGATCATGATATTTCTAGTGGACATTCACTGCTTTTGTCCCTTGAAATTAATTCTGCTTTTTCCTGGTTACTTTTCTTCCCAGGGGGCCTACTATATTTTCCTATTGGATACAATCAAATGTTAACACATGTAATCCATGTTTTTACAATGTCAAATCAAGAAAGATATGATTATTCTGTATAGTTTTTCCCCAGTGCATTCCTAAATGCCCCACTGGGATGGAATCTTTACAATGTCAAATCAGAAAACAAAACTTTATATGGGATTGCAAAACTCCGGAAAACTGCTGCCAATTTTTGGGCTTTGGATACACTTTTTCTGGGTTTGGCAATATCTTCCCAGTTACCAGTGGTTCTTCATAGCATTCCTGACCTAAGAGGATCAAATACATTTTCATAAGCTTAAACGAGCTGTGGAACTGGAAGTTCCAAAGCAGCCATGTGATGGGCATGGGTACCATAGAAGGGTGCCTGCTTTGCTTCGATCACGTCCAACTCTGCAACCCTGTGGACTGTGGCCAACCAGGCTCCTTTGTCCATGGGATTCTCCAGGCAAGAATACTGGAGTGGGTAGCCATTTCCTTCTCCAGGATATCTTCCTGACTCAGGGGTTAAACCCATGTCTCTTATGTCTCCTGCATTGGCAGGCAGGCTCTTTACCACTAGCACCACCTGGGAAGTCCATAGAAGGATACAAAGATGATTTTGATGGACATCTACTACTAATTCAATTAGTGCCATGGAGAAGATAGGAAACTTCATGCACATTCTCTTGGAATGGTTGTCTCAGAATTCCAGAGAGGTGGAGACACCTAGAACAGTTATATGTCTTTGGCAGGGGAGCCATACCATGCCAGAGGGAGAAAGACTTGAACAAGCAAGAGTATAGAGTAAGTTCCATGGGATGGTTTAGTTTGGGAAAAGAGATGTACAGGAGTAAGGGCTGAGCAGAAAGAACTCCAATAAACTGCTTCTGACTCTTGAGTCTTCTTTAGCTCTTTTCTGCTTCTTAGCTTCTTTAACATCTCTGAGATCTGAATGAATTGTTTTGAAACCCTTTCTTCCAACCTACCAGCATAGGCACAAAGATCATGATATTTCTAGTGGACATTCACTGCTTTTGTCCCTTGAAATTAATTCTGCTTTTTCCTGGTTACTTTTCTTCCCAGGGGGCCTACTATATTTTCCTATTGGATACAATCAAATGTTAACACATGTAATCCATATAGTTTCTTGGAATTTTACTTTTGAGCAGAGCATCAGAAATGCTTAGGGAGACTAGGATTACATGTGCATACTGCTGTATTTAAGAATAATGGATAACTGGTACAAATCTCCTTTATAGAACAGTAAGCTCTTCTCAAGGTTATTTGGCACCCTGGATGAGGGGGGAGTTTAGGAGAAAATGGTTAGATGTCTATGCATGGCTGAGCCACTCTGCTGCGCACCTGAAGCTATCATAGCTATACTATGATAACTATCATAGGTATACCAGGATATCAGCTATACACCAGTAAAAAAAATCAAAAAATTAAAATATTTAATTTGCAACTAAAACAGGAAGTTTGCAGTATAAATAAAAGTAAACTATTCAAAGTGAAAAAAATGCTTCAGAAAGTTAGAGCTCATTTTCCTCAGGAGTAGCATCTCAAAAAGCTCTTCATCAATTCCTATATCTTAGGTCCCCTAAGCTGACTTTTGTCCTTCCATAGCCTGCAGATCATGACCTCCATAACAACCTGAAATTCACTCCATCATTCTACAGAGCCAGTAGAGTTTATATGGATAGACAGAGGCAAAGGCTTCAAATTTATGTGATTTGCTCATTGTAAATAAATGAATTTTTAGCTTTTCTGCGAAAAGCAATGGTGAACTTAGTCTATTTATACCTTTTTCTCCTTTTTAAAATACTACTTATACATTTTCAAATTACACTACATATCTTTTAATGTTATCGGCTTTAGCTCTGTTTTTATCTTAAATGTATCTTAAGTATATTAAAATATCACCACCTGCCATTTTTTGCTATTTTCCTATCTGATTTTAGTTAATTAGGTCTTTTATAGTAATTATATTCTTAATAGAGGCTTATATGAATGATTTTTTTGAGTTCATGCAGATATGTCTGAAAAAATAACATTTTTCTATAGTTTTATACTTAAGGGACAGTCTGACTAGGTACAAAAAGGTCAGTTCATAGTTTCTATCCTTGGAAATATTTCCTTGACTAGAAAACTGCCAAGGGAAGCCAGATATCATCTTGGTTTTCTTTCACTTAAAGTTACTTTTTTTCCCTACTGCCCAAAGATTCTGTATCTTTGAAATTCTTAAATCATTTTTAAAGATTCTGTATTGACTATTCTGTGTTATAGTATATCCCTTTTCTGGGCTATTATTTCATCTTTAAGAGGTAGATACAAGTCTTTTATTTAAAATTTTTTTCTTGAAAATATCCATTCTCTCCCACTGTTTTACGTTTCTTTGGGGTTCCAATTCTGTGAATATTGTACATATTTTTTTCTGTCTTTCTTTCATACCTTTATTTCTGTTTATTTTTGTGTCATTTCATTTTCTCATATGTATCTCTTACTGTGTTTTTTTGGTGTTACTATCTCTCCTGATCTTATTTCCAAAGTAATTCTTTTTCTCCATTTTCCCCAAACTTTATCAGGTTTTCACTTTATCACCATATGTCTAAACATCCTATTTTTCTCCAGTCATGTCTTCCTGAGTCCTTATATTTCTTTTATGTCTGTAAGTGCTTCTTTAATCATCATGAAAGGTTGTATTATGATTTCATTTATTTATTTTCTTTGAGGCAACATTTTTTCCTGGGGAATTTTCTTTCAAAATGAAGTGTTCCCTGTTTTTATAGTATCTTTGAAAAGCTTGTATTAGTTTACTAGGGCTGATATAAAATGCACCACAAAGTAGATGGCTTAAGGTAACAGAAGTTTATTGTCTCATAGTTCTGGAGACTAGAAGTCCAAACTCAAAATGTCAGACTGGCCATGTTCCCTCTGAAAACTGTAGACAAGAATCCTTGGCTTTTTGTATTTAGCTGGCAATCTTTAACATCTCTTGATTTGCAGCTGCAGTAGTACTTTAATCTGCGCCCTCATCACTGGGCATTCTCCTTGTGTCTTTTTTTATAAGGACACAAGTCATATTTCATTAAGGGTACACCTCACAATATGACTTCATCTTAAAATCTTAATTACATCTGCAGGAAGGTCATCTTTGAAGGTACAAAGGGTTAGCAGTTGTCTTTTTGGGTGACAGTTCAACCTGTAGCGGGATGCTGGTTTATTTTGTTGCTGTTTTTTTTTTTTTTTTTTCCTTTGGCTCAGATTTGAATGAAATGAATTTTCCAAAAAGGTAGTAGCAGGACACTTTAATTGGGGTGCAGGTAGAAATTATCCAGGACTGTGTGACTAACGAGTTAGAGTGTTTGATTATATATGACCCTTCTGTGCAGCCATGCCTCTGCCTTTAGGTTCTGGCCTGAGACCATAATTCTTTCACTGAACACTGCTACGAAGAGCACAGACCCTACCTTCTAAAGTGTCCTCTTCTTTCTGAAATATGGTGCTTTCTTTTATCTGCCACTGTCAGGGTCCTCAGAGACTTTTATTACCTAAGTTTACAGCAGTCATAGTAATTGTGCCCTCTTGGAAATTTGCCATATCACAGCAGTTTCTATTTGAGAGGGGGCTTTCCTCTCAAGAAGTTAATGTTTGCTGGTCATTTCTGAAATCTGCCTTCACGAATCTACCTTCATCCTCTCTTCTTTCTGTGTCGTGCTGCTAGAGTAGATAGTTCCCTGTCATGCAGATTTTGCTGGTTTTATTTGCTTTTGTTCACAAATGCAATTTGGAGTTTTCAGATGTTCTCTACTTTCATTGAAGATGTAGATTGTAAATTTTCCTCTCTATGTTCTTTATGTCTCTCTTTTCTCTCATAGAAGAGAAGAAAGTAGATTTGAGACTCAGTTGCTATCAAGTTCCTGTTGGATGAAGGTGCTCTTTAACTTCTTCCTACCAAGAATAGGGTAAGTGAGCAACATGGATCCTTCTTTCTCCTTCCTCATGCTTCTGTTCTCTCTCCACTTTTTTCTATTTTTTTGAAAAATGAAGCATTGAGCTTGGATTGCTTTTTAATAAAAATGGTCAATAAAAATGTGTGCAATAAAGGGAATCTGCGCCTCATCATGGGCATTCTCCTTGTGTCTTTTTTTATAAGGACACAAGTCATATTTCATTAAGGGTACACCTCACAATATGACTTCATCTTAAAATCTTAATTACATCTGCAGGAAGGTCATCTTTGAAGGTACAAAGGGTTAGCAGTTGTCTTTTTGGGTGACAGTTCAACCTGTAGCGGGATGCTGGTTTATTTTGTTGCTGTTTTTTTTTTTTTTTTCCTTTGGCTCAGATTTGAATGAAATGAATTTTCCAAAAAGGTAGTAGCAGGACACTTTAATTGGGGTGCAGGTAGAAATTATCCAGGACTGTGTGACTAACGAGTTAGAGTGTTTGATTATATATGACCCTTCTGTGCAGCCATGCCTCTGCCTTTAGGTTCTGGCCTGAGACCATAATTCTTTCACTGAACACTGCTACGAAGAGCACAGACCCTACCTTCTAAAGTGTCCTCTTCTTTCTGAAATATGGTGCTTTCTTTTATCTGCCACTGTCAGGGTCCTCAGAGACTTTTATTACCTAAGTTTACAGCAGTCATAGTAATTGTGCCCTCTTGGAAATTTGCCATATCACAGCAGTTTCTATTTGAGAGGGGGCTTTCCTCTCAAGAAGTTAATGTTTGCTGGTCATTTCTGAAATCTGCCTTCACGAATCTACCTTCATCCTCTCTTCTTTCTGTGTCGTGCTGCTAGAGTAGATAGTTCCCTGTCATGCAGATTTTGCTGGTTTTATTTGCTTTTGTTCACAAATGCAATTTGGAGTTTTCAGATGTTCTCTACTTTCATTGAAGATGTAGATTGTAAATTTTCCTCTCTATGTTCTTTATGTCTCTCTTTTCTCTCATAGAAGAGAAGAAAGTAGATTTGAGACTCAGTTGCTATCAAGTTCCTGTTGGATGAAGGTGCTCTTTAACTTCTTCCTACCAAGAATAGGGTAAGTGAGCAACATGGATCCTTCTTTCTCCTTCCTCATGCTTCTGTTCTCTCTCCACTTTTTTCTATTTTTTTGAAAAATGAAGCATTGAGCTTGGATTGCTTTAGGTTAGCACTGGTCAATAAAAATGTGTGCAATAAAGGGAATATTCTTAGTGCTGTCCAATATGCTCACCACTGGTCACACAGGGCTGTTGAGCACTTAAAATGTGGCTAATGTACCTGTGGCTAATGTATGTATATTAAGTGTATTAGCTTAATACAACAAATGTAAATGGCCATGTACAGTTAGTGGTTAGCCTATAAATCAATGCCATTTCAGATGATGGATAGAGGGAAGTAGAAGCTAGAAGGCGAGAATCAAGGAAGGAAAAAAGAGATGACTCAGTGGTGCATGGGTGATGGAACAACAATTATGTAAAGATGAAAATAAAAGATGAAAGAGAAATAAAGATGACTAGGTGGGATTTACTGGGTGATTTTATCTAACATGTGATGTAAAATCCCAATCTTGCTTTTCAAACAAAAAAGTAAAATTCTTTAAAAATTTATTAATTTATTTTTAACTGCTGTGTCTTTGTCCTTGTGCACAGACTTTCTCTATGTGTGGTGTGCAGGCTTCTCATTGTAGTGATTCCTTTTGTTGTGGAGCTCAGGCTTCAGGTGCGTGGGCTTCAATAGTTGTGGTGCATGGTGTGTGGAATCTTCCTGAGCCAGGGATTGCACCCTTTTCCTCTGCATTCATAGATAGATTCTTAACCACTGGACCACCAGAGAAGTCCAAAAGTAAAATTTCTTATTCTTACTAATATATTTGGGAAAATACTTTATTTTGAACAATGAAGAGAAATACTGAGTTTATGTTCCAAAGTTGATGTGAGGTTGTGCATGTGGGTCTGGGCATATTTAGACTACAATATTCCTGATTGTAGTTATTAAATCTAAAATTTCCTAGGAAAGGGGCTGTTCTCTACTTTCATTGAAGATGTAGATTGTAAATTTTCCTCTCTATGTTCTTTATGTCTCTTTTCTCTCATAGAAGAGAAGAAAGTAGATTTGAGACTCAGTTGCTATCAAGTTCCTGTTGGATGAAGGTGCTCTTTAACTTCTTCCTACCAAGAATAGGGTAAGTGAGCAACATGGATCCTTCTTTCTCCTTCCTCATGCTTCTGTTCTCTCTCCACTTTTTTCTATTTTTTTGAAAAATGAAGCATTGAGCTTGGATTGCTTTAGGTTAGCACTGGTCAATAAAAATGTGTGCAATAAAGGGAATATTCTTAGTGCTGTCCAATATGCTCACCACTGGTCACACAGGGCTGTTGAGCACTTAAAATGTGGCTAATGTACCTGTGGCTAATGTATGTATATTAAGTGTATTAGCTTAATACAACAAATGTAAATGGCCATGTACAGTTAGTGGTTAGCCTATAAATCAATGCCATTTCAGATGATGGATAGAGGGAAGTAGAAGCTAGAAGGCGAGAATCAAGGAAGGAAAAAAGAGATGACTCAGTGGTGCATGGGTGATGGAACAACAATTATGTAAAGATGAAAATAAAAGATGAAAGAGAAATAAAGATGACTAGGTGGGATTTACTGGGTGATTTTATCTAACATGTGATGTAAAATCCCAATCTTGCTTTTCAAACAAAAAAGTAAAATTCTTTAAAAATTTATTAATTTATTTTTAACTGCTGTGTCTTTGTCCTTGTGCACAGACTTTCTCTATGTGTGGTGTGCAGGCTTCTCATTGTAGTGATTCCTTTTGTTGTGGAGCTCAGGCTTCAGGTGCGTGGGCTTCAATAGTTGTGGTGCATGGTGTGTGGAATCTTCCTGAGCCAGGGATTGCACCCTTTTCCTCTGCATTCATAGATAGATTCTTAACCACTGGACCACCAGAGAAGTCCAAAAGTAAAATTTCTTATTCTTACTAATATATTTGGGAAAATACTTTATTTTGAACAATGAAGAGAAATACTGAGTTTATGTTCCAAAGTTGATGTGAGGTTGTGCATGTGGGTCTGGGCATATTTAGACTACAATATTCCTGATTGTAGTTATTAAAATCTAAAATTTCCTAGGTAACAGGGTGCTTACAAATTGGGAGACATATATTGTCCACTAAGTTGAAGTTTCCACATTCTGAGTAACGGGGTAAGCCAAGAAAATACACATCTTCAAAAGGGGCTTAAGGTTCCTGGCATAGAATACCCTTATGTGAAAGAAATAGAAATTAGAATATAGTGGTTATCTCCTCCAACATGGAAGCCTGGGAAGTAAATCTTTTTACAAGACAGATATTTCCATCATTGTTACTTAAGCAGTTCAGATTCAGTTAAGTTCAGTTCAATCATTTAGTCATGTCCAAATCTTTGAGACCCCATGGACTGTATCATGCCAGGCTTCCCTGTCCTTCAACGTCTCCCAGAGCCTGCTCAAGCTTATGTCCATTGACTCAGTAATGCCATCCAACCATCTTGTCCTCTGCCACCCCCTTCTCCTCTTTCCCAGCGTCAGAGTCTTTTCCAATGAATTGTCTCTTTGCATCAGGTGGGCGAAGTATTGTAGTTTTAGCTTCAGCATCAGTCCTTCCCATGAATATTCAGGGTTGATTTCCTTTAGGATTGACTGGTTTCATCTGCTTACAGTCCAAGGGACTCTCAAGAATCTTCTCCAGCATCACTTTGTAGGCATCACTTCTTTGGCATTTTAGATACCAAACTAATATTGAGAATCCTATAATCATTACAGTGATTGCATGATGATTTTTTCTTCTGTTTCTGGTCATGGTTAAGTGGGGGAACTTCTCATGACAGTGAATGATGAGTTTTATCAGCAAATAAAACTTTTAAAAACAAATAGTCTGAAATATATAATAATAGATGTAAATAGCACCCGTACTAAATACCACCAAATACAATGTGTTACTGCCATTGATGCAAGTATACCATGATCTCTTTCATCAAATCTTGAAAACTCACATAGTTCCTTTTTTATTTTTTAATTTTTGGCCTATTTTTATTGTTTTTATTTTTTATTTATTTATTTTCGTCCATCTTTATTCTTTGGCCTGTGTGGGCCTCCTATTGCAGTGGCCTCTCTCACTGCAGAGCACTTGCTCTGGGTACATGTGCTCCAGAGTGCTGGCTCGCAATTGGTCACACCAGTCCATCTGCTTCGCCGCACATGGGATATTCCTAGGCCAGGCATCAGATATCGAACCAGCGCCCCCTGCACTGCAAGGCGGACTCCTTACCCACTGGACCACCAGGGAAGCCTTTTTTTTTTTCATATGCTAGTACTCACTTTTTGAGATACATTCAGTATTAGTTCATACAATCATTTACCGTTAAGAACAAATGACCCCAATGAAGAATCAGTTATATGCGTAAGCCATCACTGCTTTGGTTTAATCTAGATTGACCTTGTGCTTGTGCTACCGTTCAGATTGGCAAAGAGAATCATATACATATCAAACTAATCTATTGTGTAACACTGAAATGCAGTTCAGTTGTTTCCCTTTTTAAATGTCATCGTATAATAGCACAAGCACTTGGATCAAGACATGCAGAACTTTTATGAGCCATGGGCAGTATTTGTATGTTTTGAAATATTTTGTTCACCTGGATGTACTGATGGTCCTATCTGGTTTCTATGGAAGTTTCTTCAGCTATTATAGCTTCAAGACTTCTGAAATAAAATAAATGTTCACACCAGAGAAGTGCAGAAACAAAATGGATGTTTTAAGAAACTGTCATCCTTAAGATGACGAGTTACCCACAGATAGACCCAAGTAGATTTCATCAACTGTATTTGATTATCAAGGATCATTCAAGGATCATTGATTTCCTCACCTAACTCTTTTAGCAGGAAGATTTGTCAGTGAGGAAAAGTCTTTTCAGTAGCCCCAAATTGTGAAACAGATCATGGATCAAATTTTACGTCTGTTTCAGACAGGGTAATGCTATTAATGGTAATGGCATTAAAGATCTCTTAATCCTATTTGATAAATTGGTTCCAAGTGTTTTTATTCATTTAAACTGTACTAAAATCCGGTACTCTGGAGATAGTAATCAAGTAAGTTTATGTATTACAAATCCACAGGTACAAGAAGTCCATGACCCATTAGCTGAAGATGTAAACACGTAGGTGATATCTATCATGCATGAGGGTTAGACGTCATCCTTCAAGTAAAATGATAGTCAATAATACTCCCCAATTTTGGCATAAAATATAAGCTCATTATTTCAGACACCATTGACTTGGACTTCAGAATGATTTATTTCATATTTGAAGCATGATACATTTTTTTTTCATGTTCTGGGAAGTAAAAGTTAACTAAACAAAATGTTCTTTTCTAGGTCCATAGCTTTGACGTTTCTCAGTTTACTGGCTTCTGACCCTCAGTCTCTCTCTGCTTTTGTCACCTCTGCTGACTGCCCTAAATTTTGCTCTCAGATAAGCATTTTAGAAGCTGAGACTGCCCTCCCCATCATTCCTTAGCTCACTGCAGCGTACCCTCATCACCTTCCCTTTTTTCCTGTTACATCTCAAACTAATCTATTGTGTAACACTGAAATGCAGTTCAGTTGTTTCCTTTTAAATGTCATCGTATAATAGCACAAGCACTTGGATCAAGACATGCAGAACTTTTATGAGCCATGGGCAGTATTTGTATGTTTTGAAATATTTTGTTCACCTGGATGTACTGATGGTCCTATCTGGTTTCTATGGAAGTTTCTTCAGCTATTATAGCTTCAAGACTTCTGAAATAAAATAAATGTTCACACCAGAGAAGTGCAGAAACAAAATGGATGTTTTAAGCTACTGTCATCCTTAAGATGACGAGTTACCCACAGATAGACCCAAGTAGATTTCATCAACTGTATTTGATTATCAAGGATCATTCAAGGATCATTGATTTCCTCACCTAACTCTTTTAGCAGGAAGATTTGTCAGTGAGGAAAAGTCTTTTCAGTAGCCCCAAATTGTGAAACAGATCATGGATCAAATTTTACGTCTGTTTCAGACAGGGTAATGCTATTAATGGTAATGGCATTAAAGATCTCTTAATCCTATTTGATAAATTGGTTCCAAGTGTTTTTATTCATTTAAACTGTACTAAAATCCGGTACTCTGGAGATAGTAATCAAGTAAGTTTATGTATTACAAATCCACAGGTACAAGAAGTCCATGACCCATTAGCTGAAGATGTAAACACGTAGGTGATATCTATCATGCATGAGGGTTAGACGTCATCCTTCAAGTAAAATGATAGTCAATAATACTCCCCAATTTTGGCATAAAATATAAGCTCATTATTTCAGACACCATTGACTTGGACTTCAGAATGATTTATTTCATATTTGAAGCATGATACATTTTTTTTTCATGTTCTGGGAAGTAAAAGTTAACTAAACAAAATGTTCTTTTCTAGGTCCATAGCTTTGACGTTTCTCAGTTTACTGGCTTCTGACCCTCAGTCTCTCTCTGCTTTTGTCACCTCTGCTGACTGCCCTAAATTTTGCTCTCAGATAAGCATTTTAGAAGCTGAGACTGCCCTCCCCATCATTCCTTAGCTCACTGCAGCGTACCCTCATCACCTTCCCTTTTTTCCTGTTACATCTCAAATAATATTGTTGTAGCCAAAAATCAGTGTATGCACTCAAGACTTTTTATTATTGGTCAGCTGACCAGTTGACTTCTCTTTAAACTTTTAGCTCTCATGAGCTGTCACTCTTCTGTTTATATCCCTCAGAAAATTCTCGTTATCTCTATAGAAAAGTTCAGTTATTAACCTGCCTTAAAAATGGCCTTTATATTCAGTATCTTGATTACCTCTTCAATTTCATCTTTGACCTTCTTTCTAACATTCCTCTATCCCCTCTAAGCACTCAGTGCAACCACTAAATTGAGGTCTTGATGAGTCTTTTCTGATTCTGTTGAACTTACCATGTCCTTTCTTGACTAGTTTTCCTTCCCAGAACATACTTTCTGAAGCCCTCATTAACTCACATTTCTTTAACCCTCAGCTTGGCCATCATTTCTTGTGGAAAGTCTTCTCTGATATCCATATCCTAATTAGTGACCGTCTCTATGCACTTCTGTAGGGGTAGGCATTTCCTGTAACCACAGCCATTGTTAGAATGTACTATCATTGCTTCTTCAGTTTTCTTGGCAAGTTTTGTGTAGTATCAAAGAAGATTATCCACAGTTGTCTTAAAAAGGTATTTAAATACTCCTCCTTTATCCAACTACATATTTGTGTGTGACTAGCATTTCTTCATATATTTCAAGCAGAATAACATCACACTTACCTAAATGTAAAAGCTGCTGTCTTAGATATACCAGAAACTGTTTTTACTAAGTCAGATAGATTCACAAGGAGTGTAAAATAATGTCACTCTTATAATTTTTTTTCTGTTTTGGAGAGTGTAGTTATTTTTTAAAAACATGCCAATATGTTGTGATGGATTGCTAATTTAAAATAAATTATTATATTAGAATTTTAACATTTCTCATTTTTGGTATGGATATAAACTTATAGAAAATTAAGTTCTTTGATATCCTCAATGATTGTAAGGCTATTTTAGAGTTCTGAAACAAAAAAGTTTGAAAGCTGCTGCTGTTTAGGAAAACTGACAACAGTATTGATCCTTCTACTCTCCGAATATGGCATGTCTCTGTTTATTTATTTTGTTGTTGTTGTTTAGTCATTAAGTCCTGTCTGATTCTTTGCAACCCTGTGAACTGCAGCATATCAGGCTTCCCTGTCTTTCACTATCTCCTAGAGTTTGTTCAAATTCATGTCCAATAAGTCAGTGATACTACCTAACCATCTCATTCTCTGTCATCCCATTCTCCTTAGGTCTTCAATCTTTCCTAGCATTAAGATCTTTTCCAATGAATGTGCTCTTTGCATTAGGTGGCCAAAGTATTTCTCATAGCATTACTTTATAGTTTTTAGTATAGGGACCTTGCAATATTTTATTGTTTATTTTTTCTCATTTAGTTTTTGATGAAATTTGGGAATTTTATTTATCATAACAGACTATACAAATTTAAAAAAGCTTTCCTTTTATCATTGTTTTATTAGAATGCAAAAGTACAATTGGATTTTGTCTCAATTTTGTATTCTGTGACTTGTTAAATTCACTTTTTAGTTCTAGTTGTCTTTTTCTAGATTCTTTAAGAGTTTGAATGCAAATAATTATGTCATCTATAAATAAACAGGCTTTACTTCTTTTTTTCATTTTCCATGCCTTTTAGTTGCTCTATCATTGTGGTTATATCCATTAGTAAAATTTTTAATTGAAGCCGTGAAAACAGGTATCTTTTTCTTTTTCCTGATCTTAGAGGGGATGTTTTTAGATTTTGACCATGTGATATATAGGAATTTGGTTTGTTTGTTTTTTCACAAATGTTTTTTACTGGATTAAATAAGTTGCCTCTCATTCAAAGTTCAGTAAGAGCTTTTGAAATGGATGAGCATTGAATTTCAGCAAATAGTTCTACTATATCTTTCTATATCTATGTGAGTTACCTATATTTTTATTTTTAAAATTCAGTTAATATATAAAATTATTATATTGCTCGATTGATTTGAATATTTAGTTTTTACTTTCCTGACAGAAACCATTTGGTCATGATATATATACCATTTTATATATTGCTGAATTAAACTTGCTAATATCTTACTAACATTTTTTGCAACTGTGTTAATTTTCAGTTCAGTTCACCGGCTCACTCATATCCAACTGTTTGCAACCCCATAGATTGCAGCACATCAGGCTTCCCTGTCCTTTACCATCTCCCAGAGCCTGCTCAAACTTATGTCCATTGATTCAGTGATGCCATCCAACCATCTCATCCTCTGTCATCCCCTTCTCCTTTTACCTTCTATTTTTCCCAACATCAGAGTGTTTTCCAATGAGTCCTCTCTTCACATCATATGGCTAAAGTATTGGAGCTTCTGCTTCAGCATCACTCCTTCCAATGAATATTCAGGGTTGATTTCCTTTAGGATTAACTGGTTTGTTCTCCTTGCTGTCCAAAGGACTCTCAAGAGTCTTCTCCAACACCACAGTTCAAAGGCATCAATTCTTTGGCACTCAGCCTTCTTTATGGTACAACTCTCACATCTGTACAAGACTACTGGAAAAACTATAGCTTTGACTATAAGGACTTTTGTCGGCCAAATGATGTCTCTACTTTTGAAAACACTGTCTAGGTTTGACATAGCTTTTTTTCCAAGAAGCAAGTACCTTTTAATTTCATGACTGCAGTCACCATCTGCAGTTATTTTGTAGCCCAAGAAAATAAAAGTTTTTTTTTTGTCACAATTTTTTTATTAGTTTCCAGCTTTTTCACTTTCTTGTTTATTCCATTTAAAATTTTTAATTGTAAGTTGCCGTGAAAACAGGTATCTTTTTCTTTTTCCTGATCTTAGAGGGGATGTTTTTAGATTTTGACCATGTGATATATAGGAATTTGGTTTGTTTGTTTTTTCACAAATGTTTTTTACTGGATTAAATAAGTTGCCTCTCATTCAAAGTTCAGTAAGAGCTTTTGAAATGGATGAGCATTGAATTTCAGCAAATAGTTCTACTATATCTTTCTATATCTATGTGAGTTACCTATATTTTTATTTTTAAAATTCAGTTAATATATAAAATTATTATATTGCTCGATTGATTTGAATATTTAGTTTTTACTTTCCTGACAGAAACCATTTGGTCATGATATATATACCATTTTATATATTGCTGAATTAAACTTGCTAATATCTTACTAACATTTTTGCAACTGTGTTAATTTTCAGTTCAGTTCACCGGCTCACTCATATCCAACTGTTTGCAACCCCATAGATTGCAGCACATCAGGCTTCCCTGTCCTTTACCATCTCCCAGAGCCTGCTCAAACTTATGTCCATTGATTCAGTGATGCCATCCAACCATCTCATCCTCTGTCATCCCCTTCTCCTTTTACCTTCTATTTTTCCCAACATCAGAGTGTTTTCCAATGAGTCCTCTCTTCACATCATATGGCTAAAGTATTGGAGCTTCTGCTTCAGCATCACTCCTTCCAATGAATATTCAGGGTTGATTTCCTTTAGGATTAACTGGTTTGTTCTCCTTGCTGTCCAAAGGACTCTCAAGAGTCTTCTCCAACACCACAGTTCAAAGGCATCAATTCTTTGGCACTCAGCCTTCTTTATGGTACAACTCTCACATCTGTACAAGACTACTGGAAAAACTATAGCTTTGACTATAAGGACTTTTGTCGGCCAAATGATGTCTCTACTTTTGAAAACACTGTCTAGGTTTGACATAGCTTTTTTTCCAAGAAGCAAGTACCTTTTAATTTCATGACTGCAGTCACCATCTGCAGTTATTTTGTAGCCCAAGAAAATAAAGTCTGTCACTGTTTCCAGCGTTTTCCCATCTATTTACCATGAATTGATGGGACTGGATGCCATGATATTTGTTTTTTGAATGTTGAGTTTAAGGCCAGCTTTTTCACTCTCCACTTTCACCCTCATTAAGAAGTTCTTCAGTTTTTCACTTTCTGCCATAAGGGTGGTGTCATCCGCATACCTAAGGTTATTGATATTTCTGCCAGCAATCTTGATTCCAGCTTGTGCTTCACCCAGACCTACATTTTGCATGATGTACTTTGCATATAAATTAAATAAGCAGGCTGACAGTATACAGCCTTGACATTCTCCTTTCCCAATTTGAATTCAGTCCATTGTTCTATGTCCAGTTCTAACTGCTGCTTTTTGTCCTGCATACAGGTTTTGCAGGAGGCAGGTAAGGTGGGCTGGTACTCCTATCTCTTTCAGAGTTTTCCACCGTTTCTTGGCATCCACGCAGTCCAAGGCTTTAGCATAGTTACTGAAGCAAAAGTAGATGTTTTCCTGGTATTCCATTGTTGCTCTTTCTGTGATCCAACAGATGTTGGCAATTTGATCTTTGGTTCCTCTGCCTTTTCAAAATCTAGCTGTTGAATCTGGAAGTTCTTGGTTCACATATTGTTGAAGCCTAGCTTGGAGGATTTTGAGCATTACTTAGTTAGCATGTGAAATTAGCACAATGGTCTGGTAGTTTGAACATTCTTTGGCATTGCCCTTCTTTTAGGTCGTGGTAATGTCTTGTCAGTTTTGTGTCTGACTTATTTAAGTCCTGTCCTAAGTTGGAAGTGTTTTTTTATATTTCTTGAAGCAATTCTAAGAAGATTGCCACTGTTTTTGAAATGTACTATAGAATACAGTGAAACCATCTTGAGTTCCTTCTCCTTTTTGTTCTTTTCATGCCCTCAGTTGGTTAGATGGTGCCCAGGCACTACAGACATACCCACAAGTGGTGTTTAATCTGGGCACCCTCTGGATACAGTGAGGTTGATACAAAAATAATCATCACACGGGTAATTCCTGTTTTGTTTTTAATTTGCATGGCATTTTCTAAAATTTTTAGCTATATTATTTTTATTATCAGATTGGGCACAATTTTGATTATTTCTTTAAATACTTTTCTACTCTTTTATCTCTTTTATTCCTTATACAACTTCAGTTACTGATGTTTATCAGCTTATTTTGTCACAGTCAGTGAGGTTTTGTTCTTAATTTCTTATCATTGATCTTTAGATTGACTACTTCTTTTGATATGTCTTCAAGTTAACTGACATTTTCATTTCAGATATTATTTTTTTTAATTCTGTAATTTCCACTTATTCATTTTAAATAGTTTTTATTTATCAGTTACGATTTCTCATCTTTTCATTCATTTTAACCATTTTTTCTTTGAGTTGATCTTCTAGTATATCTATATTAGCTACTTTAAACTCTTCATCTACTTATACCTACATGTCAGGGTCAGTTTCCACTGAATACTTTTTTTCATAGGTATGGGGCACATTTTTTTAAACCCTAACTAGTGACATTTAATTGTATTGTGAATATATGATGCATTATGGGTACTTTGTATTCTGTTGCTCTGAAGAATAATGAAGAATAATATTTTAGCAAACAGTTAACTTTGGCTCCAACAAAACTCTGAATTTTACAACCCCTGATGTAATATAATGGTTGAAACATTGGTTCACTTCCCTCAGCTTTCAGTTTCCTTGATATCTCCCTTGTGCTGACAAGGTTTGCAGTTCAAGGTTTAACCTAGAACTGGGACAGGATTTATACAGTATTGCGGGCACTTCTCCATTGCTTCTCTTACTTTTCAGCCAGTCTGGTAGTTCTAGATCCTGTTCTTAGACTCATAAAGCCAGGGTCTGGGCTTGAGTTTCAGCTGTCCCACACAGCGTGGACTGGGTTGTGCCCATAGGAGAGAATCTGCACAGATGCAGACTTGCCTGATGCAGTTCCGTTATTTCAGGAGTTGATCATCCTTGAGTTCTTGATCCCTTTTAATCCCCAGTGCTTTCAAGTATTAGAAGTGGAAGTAGTAATATCGGTGTGTTTTTGTTGTTGTTGTTGTTGTTAATTCTGAAATAGTGACTGAAATGGCACAGAATTATTTGCTTAAATGGTAAGTGTTCCTTGGAACAAGCCATATGTAAGCAGCATGTTTAGGTGGAAAATTCCACTTCTATTACATTTTCATAGCACACTGCTATGCAGGAGAGAAAAATCATTTTGCTTGTTCCTTATCACAGATAACATCTTTCATGGCTATAGTTATGTAGAGCTAATCAACAAATACTCAGAGGTAACATTTTGAGAGTCTTTGCCATATGCTGAGGCCTGTACAAAGTACATAATGCATATTATTTCATTTAATTCTTGCAAACCTTCAATAAAGTAAATACTAACATTATCCTTATTATATAGATGAGGACGCTGAGTCTAAACAACTAGAGAATTTAACTAGTGTTAAGCAATAGAGTTGAAGTTTAAGACCAAGAACTTGGTCTTCCAAATGAACTCACAACCCCAGTTTATGGTCTCCCTGTTATTATTGAAGGGACATCTAGAAATTCCTTTTAGGAGAAACTGGCAGTACGAGATCCTTTCCAGGAACAGAATAGTCAGGTAAGTTTAAAATATTGTGTGCCTTCTCTGTACCATGCAGTTTAATCTGCATATTAATATTATCTCATTTAGCTTTCATAATACCCCTACAAGACTGATATTATATTTTATAGATAAGAAAAGAGCAACCTTGAGAATTTTATGTAACAAGACTAAAATCAGGCCTTGAAAGGGTAGAACTTGGAATGTAAATAAATATCCCAGCGCTTACTCATCTTGTGCTGCCTTCTGCTCCTCAGTGTGGCTTGTTTTGTTCCAGTCTCCCCTCCATATCTCACTTGACCTCCTCATCTGTTCAACTCACTCCAGTCTAATTCAGAACCATAGCAACAATGGCAAAGGTAGTGAAATTACCTCCAAAAAATAAAACAAAACAACACAAAATCAAAATCCTGTTCATTATCTTTACTACTATAGAGTGGTTCTCATAATCTTTTAATATGTTTCTTTTTCTTTTTTTCTGATTGAGCACACATTAGACTTAATACTTGAGATATTTTCATATGCAGATACCTTTATTCTCTGTATCACAAGGTGGTTTGGTTTCTGTAAAAACATGAGCAAAGTCTCAGTGGCTTCCAAGGACATGAATTTTACATTAGTTCCTCTCATTTACCAGAGTGTCCCTGGGACATATTCATTTACACAGGAAGGACATCAAGGGAAACATTTTAAAAACCATAATAATAATAATGGCCAAATAGAAGTCTGAAATCATTGTAAACTACCTTCTACTCTCAGATCACATTAAAGTGTGTGGCATATTTACAAAATTTTCATGAGGCTTTTAACTTTTTGGTAGAAAGACTCGTTCATTCAGATCCCATTAATAGGCCTGTACAAAGTACATAATGCATATTATTTCATTTAATTCTTGCAAACCTTCAATAAAGTAAATACTAACATTATCCTTATTATATAGATGAGGACGCTGAGTCTAAACAACTAGAGAATTTAACTAGTGTTAAGCAATAGAGTTGAAGTTTAAGACCAAGAACTTGGTCTTCCAAATGAACTCACAACCCCAGTTTATGGTCTCCCTGTTATTATTGAAGGGACATCTAGAAATTCCTTTTAGGAGAAACTGGCAGTACGAGATCCTTTCCAGGAACAGAATAGTCAGGTAAGTTTAAAATATTGTGTGCCTTCTCTGTACCATGCAGTTTAATCTGCATATTAATATTATCTCATTTAGCTTTCATAATACCCCTACAAGACTGATATTATATTTTATAGATAAGAAAAGAGCAACCTTGAGAATTTTATGTAACAAGACTAAAATCAGGCCTTGAAAGGGTAGAACTTGGAATGTAAATAAATATCCCAGCGCTTACTCATCTTGTGCTGCCTTCTGCTCCTCAGTGTGGCTTGTTTTGTTCCAGTCTCCCCTCCATATCTCACTTGACCTCCTCATCTGTTCAACTCACTCCAGTCTAATTCAGAACCATAGCAACAATGGCAAAGGTAGTGAAATTACCTCCAAAAAATAAAACAAAACAACACAAAATCAAAATCCTGTTCATTATCTTTACTACTATAGAGTGGTTCTCATAATCTTTTAATATGTTTCTTTTTCTTTTTTTCTGATTGAGCACACATTAGACTTAATACTTGAGATATTTTCATATGCAGATACCTTTATTCTCTGTATCACAAGGTGGTTTGGTTTCTGTAAAAACATGAGCAAAGTCTCAGTGGCTTCCAAGGACATGAATTTTACATTAGTTCCTCTCATTTACCAGAGTGTCCCTGGGACATATTCATTTACACAGGAAGGACATCAAGGGAAACATTTTAAAAACCATAATAATAATAATGGCCAAATAGAAGTCTGAAATCATTGTAAACTACCTTCTACTCTCAGATCACATTAAAGTGTGTGGCATATTTACAAAATTTTCATGAGGCTTTTAACTTGGTAGAGATCATTTAAGATTTCCAAATTAATTATTTGCACCCTGCTCTGAATAAACTAACTGGATTCAATTACCTGACACCTCGCTCTGAATCACTATAATTCAGATCCCTAGTTAATATACTCTTTCTGTTGTTTGGTTGTCTCATTCGTCAAGAGCAAAATTATAAAATCAAGACTTGAGATGCATAAATTGACTTTCCTCAGCTGTGCAATAACATTGAGTTAGGGAAATTTACTTGAAGTAGATTGGAGTTAATTAGGAACTTCCTACTTGCCTCTCATTTTCCTTTCCTTCTTGTAACCTGTCAGTGTTCTGACCATGCAATTTGTTGTCATTTTCAGTTAAACCAAGAGAATTAAAAGAGTTAATTTCCTGCATGCACCTTTCTCATCATTGCTACTAGAACAGACAATTGAAATTCTAGTCAGTTTGGTCTGTCATGGAAGATGATTTCCAAACCATCTGCTATCTCAGGAAAAAATCCGTTGTGACAACCTCCAAACCAAATTACAACCCTGATATTATACTTGAAGTTAACACAAGATTAATTGGCTGCCATGGCTAACTGTCAGGCTTTTTGAATAGGCACAACTAGACTTCAGATTGTACTATCTGGCAAGATGTACCAAGTGATAAGGTGAGCTCCTGTGTTGATTCTTCATTAGGATGGGGAATGCTTGAGAAAATTATTAATAATGCCTGTGTCATCAATCTATGGGAACTGTTAAATGGGAATTGCCCTTTATCTCTTATCCTAGAGAATCTTGTCAGGCCTTAATTAAGTTATCCATTAGCCTCCACAAATGGACTGG
Organism: Tragulus kanchil; assembly: GCA_022376925.1. NCBI lineage: Eukaryota > Metazoa > Chordata > Mammalia > Artiodactyla > Tragulidae > Tragulus > Tragulus kanchil. The sequence continues at coordinate 78,741,634 of JAIOJX010000025.1, forward strand.
TTATATATTTACCTGAGAGAGATAAAAGTTACTAGTCATGTTTTGTGAGAAATAGAGTTTTTAAAGAATGAGTCTTCATCTTTAATGGAAGAGAACAGAGAATAATTTTTCATGTTTTCCTTGCTAGTCACCAGATCCTTTAAACACATCCTGAGGTATTCTCTCCAGTCTGATCACTCTCCTCATTCCTCAGGCCCTCTTCACCTTCTCTCTGACCTATTGCAGCAACCTCTTGTTCTTCCTACCTCATTGCATTCTCCTTCTTCCAACCCATCTTTCATACTTCACATTCATGTTATCTTTTAGAAGACAAATCTCTCCTGCCAATTTCCTTAAAAATCTCTGTTGATTCTGCAGTCCTTAAATTATAAAGTGGCAAAGTTTTATAATAGCATAAACATTGAAGATTTCCAAATTAATTATTTGCACCCTGCTCTGAATAAACTAACTGGATTCAATTACCTGACACCTCGCTCTGAATCACTATAATCCAGATCCCTAGTTAATATACTCTTTCTGTTGTTTGGTTGTCTCATTCGTCAAGAGCAAAATTATAAAATCAAGACTTGAGATGCATAAATTGACTTTCCTCAGCTGTGCAATAACATTGAGTTAGGGAAATTTACTTGAAGTAGATTGGAGTTAATTAGGAACTTCCTACTTGCCTCTCATTTTCCTTTCCTTCTTGTAACCTGTCAGTGTTCTGACCATGCAATTTGTTGTCATTTTCAGTTAAACCAAGAGAATTAAAAGAGTTAATTTCCTGCATGCACCTTTCTCATCATTGCTACTAGAACAGACAATTGAAATTCTAGTCAGTTTGGTCTGTCATGGAAGATGATTTCCAAACCATCTGCTATCTCAGGAAAAAATCCGTTGTGACAACCTCCAAACCAAATTACAACCCTGATATTATACTTGAAGTTAACACAAGATTAATTGGCTGCCATGGCTAACTGTCAGGCTTTTTGAATAGGCACAACTAGACTTCAGATTGTACTATCTGGCAAGATGTACCAAGTGATAAGGTGAGCTCCTGTGTTGATTCTTCATTAGGATGGGGAATGCTTGAGAAAATTATTAATAATGCCTGTGTCATCAATCTATGGGAACTGTTAAATGGGAATTGCCCTTTATCTCTTATCCTAGAGAATCTTGTCAGGCCTTAATTAAGTTATCCATTAGCCTCCACAAATGGACTGGTTATATATTTACCTGAGAGAGATAAAAGTTACTAGTCATGTTTTGTGAGAAATAGAGTTTTTAAAGAATGAGTCTTCATCTTTAATGGAAGAGAACAGAGAATAATTTTTCATGTTTTCCTTGCTAGTCACCAGATCCTTTAAACACATCCTGTGGTATTCTCTCCAGTCTGATCACTCTCCTCATTCCTCAGGCCCTCTTCACCTTCTCTCTGACCTATTGCAGCAACCTCTTGTTCTTCCTACCTCATTGCATTCTCCTTCTTCCAACCCATCTTTCATACTTCACATTCATGTTATCTTTTTAGAAGACAAATCTCTCCTGCCAATTTCCCCTTAAAAATCTCTGTTGATTCTGCAGTCCTTAAATTATAAAGTGGCAAAGTTTTATAATAGCATAAAAGAACATTTCTAATCTGAAGGAATATAAATCTATTGGCTTTTTTTTCCCCTTAATGTTCAAGGGGCAATTGTAGAGCTATGGGTTATGGGCAGGGGTGATTACAGAGCTATGTATTACAGGTGGGGATTTCCAAACAGAAACTCACAGAAGCAGGAACAGAACATTCCACTGTTATCAGTACATCTTAGGGTTACAGTTGTCTCAGTGAAGCAAGCACATCTTACAGAAGCAGAACAAGCATGAAGTTACTTCTAATTAAGTGTAAGTACCCAGATACTGAGCCATGAAGCCACACCAAGCTCCTCCGTTACATAAATAGCACTTCCCAGGTCTTCTCCCTGCTGTGCCTTCTGCATATGTGCTGTCCTACTGCCATCATGTTTGGAGATACGCTCCATGCAGCACAGTCCCTTTCCTTCTTCAAAACTCAGTTTAGAGCGCTCGGGAGGCCCGCCCCTCCCCGCTGGGTCAGACGCTGAGCAGAGGCACCTGCAGGAGGGCGGACAGACCGACTGACGGGAGGGACGGGAGGTGAGCAAGATGGCGCAGACTCAGGGCACCAAGAGGAAAGTCTGTTACTACTACGACGGGGATGTTGGAAATTACTATTATGGACAAGGCCACCCAGTGAAGCCTTACCAAATCTGCATGACTCATAATTTGCTCCTTAACTATGGTCTCTACCGGAGGATGGAAATCTGTTCTCCTCACAAAGCCAACGCTGAGGAGATGACCAAGTACCACAGTGATGACTACATTAAATTCTTGCACTCCATTCACCCAGATAACATGTCTGAATACAGCAAGCAGATGCAGAGATTCAATGTTGATGAGGACTGTCTGGTCATTTGATGGCCTGTTTGAGTTCTGTCGGCTGTCTACTGGGGGCTTTGTGGCAAGTGCTATGAAACTTAATAAGCAGCAGCGGACATCGCTGTGAATTGGGCTGGGGCCTACACCATGCAAAGAAGTCCGAGGCATCTGGCTTCTGTTACGTCAATGATACTGTCTTGGCCATCCTGGAACTGCTGAAGTATCACCAGAGGGTGATGTATATTGACTTATCACACGTGGAAGAGGCAAATTAAAGAACATTTCTTTAATCTAAAAAAGGAATATAAATCTATTGGCTTTTTTTTCCCCTTAATGTTCAAGGGGCAATTGTAGAGCTATGGGTTATGGGCAGGGGTGATTACAGAGCTATGTATTACAGGTGGGGATTTCCAAACAGAAACTCACAGAAGCAGGAACAGAACATTCCACTGTTATCAGTACATCTTAGGGTTACAGTTGTCTCAGTGAAGCAAGCACATCTTACAGAAGCAGAACAAGCATGAAGTTACTTCTAATTAAGTGTAAGTACCCAGATACTGAGCCATGAAGCCACACCAAGCTCCTCCGTTACATAAATAGCACTTCCCAGGTCTTCTCCCTGCTGTGCCTTCTGCATATGTGCTGTCCTACTGCCATCATGTTTGGAGATACGCTCCATGCAGCACAGTCCCTTTCCTTCTTCAAAACTCAGTTTAGAGCGCTCGGGAGGCCCGCCCCTCCCCGCTGGGTCAGACGCTGAGCAGAGGCACCTGCAGGAGGGCGGACAGACCGACTGACGGGAGGGACGGGAGGTGAGCAAGATGGCGCAGACTCAGGGCACCAAGAGGAAAGTCTGTTACTACTACGACGGGGATGTTGGAAATTACTATTATGGACAAGGCCACCCAGTGAAGCCTTACCAAATCTGCATGACTCATAATTTGCTCCTTAACTATGGTCTCTACCGGAGGATGGAAATCTGTTCTCCTCACAAAGCCAACGCTGAGGAGATGACCAAGTACCACAGTGATGACTACATTAAATTCTTGCACTCCATTCACCCAGATAACATGTCTGAATACAGCAAGCAGATGCAGAGATTCAATGTTGATGAGGACTGTCTGGTCATTTGATGGCCTGTTTGAGTTCTGTCGGCTGTCTACTGGGGGCTTTGTGGCAAGTGCTATGAAACTTAATAAGCAGCAGACGGACATCGCTGTGAATTGGGCTGGGGGCCTACACCATGCAAAGAAGTCCGAGGCATCTGGCTTCTGTTACGTCAATGATACTGTCTTGGCCATCCTGGAACTGCTGAAGTATCACCAGAGGGTGATGTATATTGACATTGATATTCACCACGGTGATGGCGTGGAAGAGGCCTTCTATACCACAGACCGAGTCATGACTGTGTCCTTTCATAAATATGGAGCGTACTTCCTAGGAACTGGGGACCTACGGGATATTGGGGCTGGCAAAGGCAAGTATTATGCTGTTAACTACCTGTTCCGAGATGGGATTGACGACGAGTCCTATGAGTCCATTTTCAAGCCGGTCATGTCCAAAGTAATGGAGATGTTCCAGCCCAATGCGGTTGTCTTACAGTGTGGCTCTGACTCCCTGTCTGGGGATCGGTTAGGTTGCTTCAATTTGACCATCAAAGGGCATGCTAAGTGTGTGGAATTTGTGCAAAGCTTCAACCTGCCTATGCTGATGCTGGGAGGCGGTGGCTACACCATTTGTAATGTTGCCTGGTGCTGGACATACGAAACTGCTGCAGCCCTGGACATGGAGATCCCTAATGAACTTCCCTACAATGACTACTTCAAATACTTTGGACCAGATTTCAAACTTCACATCACTCCTTCCAATATGACTAACGAGAACACTAATGAGTACCTGTAAAAGATCAAACAGCGACTGTTTGAGAACCTGAGAATGCTGCCCTACGCACCTGGGGTCCAAATGCAGGCCATCCCTGAGGATGCCATTCCAGAGGACAGCAGTGATGAGGATGAAGAAGACCCTGACAAGCGCATCTCAATCTGCTCCTCAGACAAACAAACTGCCTGTGAGGAAGAGTTTTCCGACTCTGATGAGGTGGGAGAAGGTGGTTGCAAGAACTCTTCCAACTTCAAAAAAGCCAAGAGAGTCAAAACAGAAGATGAGAAAGAGAAAGACCCAGAAGAGAAGAAAGAAGTCACAGAAGCAGAGAAAACCAAGGAGGAGAAGCAAGAAGCCAAAGAGGTCAAAAAGGAGGTCAAGTTGGCCTGAATAGGCCTCTCCAGTTCTGGCTTCTTGTCAGATTCCCCACCTTCATCCCACATCCCCTCAGATTTTATATTTTCTATTTCTCTGTGTATTTATATAAAAGTATATTAAATATAAGTGTCCCCAGGGACTAGACAGGAACCAGGGCCCTGAGGTCAGGGCACATGTGCTGGGTGAGCTTTTCTAGTAGCTGTCCTGCAACCCATCCTTCCCACTTCTAATTTTGAACCCTAACGGGTACCAGGGCTGGGTGCAAGGGATCTGCTTAAGTAGCCATAGGACAAAATCTTGAAGTGCCTGCTTAGTAGCTTTGAAAAGGTGCCCTTATGAGCATGTGAGAAGGGGTGACTGGTCTTCAGGGACTCCCTGTGGTTTTCAGGCTCTTAAGGTGATACCAGCCATGTTTAGATTGGTTCTGTTCTCATGCCCTCCCGCTCTGTCCTCCCCTCTGCAGGTAAAGATTGGTAGTCTATAGTTTCCGTTTTGAGATACTATTTTCATTTTTGTGAGAATCTTTGTAATAAAATGGTACATTTCTGTACCCTCCTAAAAAAAAAACACTCAGTTTATAGGTTTCTTTGTGAAATCTTTTTTAACTGCTTTAGCCAAATTCAGAGATTCTTTTTCTTCTGAACACTCATAGCACTTTTGTAACAGTTCTGTAATAGTACTTACCAGTTTTTACTGCAATAATCTGTTGACATGTTTTCCTCTTAACAGGCTGTAAAATCTTCAAGAAAAAAACAGGGTCTTGACATAGCTAGGATTTAAAAAATACCTGCAATATATTAGGTGTCCAACCAAACAATTGATGGTTAATGCATTGACTTAGCTGACTTTATCATTTTAAGAATGCAAGCATTTGTCTGAGTCTGGAACTTCCTTTCTGTGTTGTCTTAAAGAGTGTCTAGAAAACTTTTTTCAATGCTTTTTTTTTAGAAAGCAATTGATAAAGAATCAATTTGAAATCTAAAGAGCAAAGACCAGAGGAGGAGAAGCCAAAGAAGTCACAGAAGCAGAGAAACCAAGGAGGAGAAGCAAGAAGCCAAAGAGGTCAAAAGGAGGTCAAGTTGGCCTGAATAGGCCTCTCAGTTCTGGCTTCTTGTCAGATTCCCCACCTTCATCCCACATCCCCTCAGATTTTATATTTTCTATTTCTCTGTGTATTTATATAAAAGTATATTAAATATAAGTGTCCCCAGGGACTAGACAGGAACCAGGGCCCTGAGGTCAGGGCACATGTGCTGGGTGAGCTTTTCTAGTAGCTGTCCTGCAACCCATCCTTCCCACTTCTAATTTTGAACCCTAACGGGTACCAGGGCTGGGTGCAAGGGATCTGCTTAAGTAGCCATAGGACAAAATCTTGAAGTGCCTGCTTAGTAGCTTTGAAAAGGTGCCCTTATGAGCATGTGAGAAGGGGTGACTGGTCTTCAGGGACCCCCTGTGGTTTTCAGGCTCTTAAGGTGATACCAGCCATGTTTAGATTGGTTCTGTTCTCATGCCCTCCCGCTCTGTCCTCCCCTCTGCAGGTAAAGATTGGTAGTCTATAGTTTCCGTTTTGAGATACTATTTTCATTTTTGTGAGAATCTTTGTAATAAAATGGTACATTTCTGTACCCTCCTAAAAAAAAAACACTCAGTTTATAGGTTTCTTTGTGAAATCTTTTTTAACTGCTTTAGCCAAATTCAGAGATTCTTTTTCTTCTGAACACTCATAGCACTTTTGTAACAGTTCTGTAATAGTACTTACCAGTTTTTACTGCAATAATCTGTTGACATGTTTTCCTCTTAACAGGCTGTAAAATCTTCAAGAAAAAAACAGGGTCTTGACATAGCTAGGATTTAAAAAATACCTGCAATATATTAGGTGTCCAACCAAACAATTGATGGTTAATGCATTGACTTAGCTGACTTTATCATTTTAAGAATGCAAGCATTTGTCTGAGTCTGGAACTTCCTTTCTGTGTTGTCTTAAAGAGTGTCTAGAACTTAATAGCTGTCTATAAATATTAGTGATGGAGTTAACAAACAATGCATTTGTGTATTTTTTCCTTAGAAAGCATTTAAAGAATCATTTGCTATATCTCTGATGCAATATTCTGATATATATTGCCAACACATAGGAACTGTGAAGTATGTCTGGGAGATAAAAAAACAAGAAGAAATCAAGAGGATAAGATGTGACAACTGAGATGGACCTTAGGGAGTTATGTGGATAGTTATATTCAAATTATTTTCAATTGATTGATCTGTTCTTCAAATGAAATCCTATACTAATATCTGATACATGTTGTTGTTCAGTTGCTAAGTTGTGTCTTGACTCTTTTTTTTTTATTTATTTATTTTTTTTGGCCACTTCTGTTGGTCTTTTATTTATCTATTTTCATCCGTTTTTGTTCTTTGGCCCATGTGGGCCTTCCATCGCAGTGGCCTCTGTTGTCGCCGGCATGCGCTGGGTGCATGCGCTCCAGAGCTCCGGCTTGGTAGTTGGACACATCAGTCCAGCCACTCCACGGCACGTGGTATCTTCCCAGGCCAGGGATTGAACGCGTGCCCCTTGCACTACAAGGCTGTGTCCTTACCCACTGGACCACCAGGGAAGCCCAGTGTCTGACTCTTTGTGACCCCTTGGGTTGCAGCATGCCAGGCTCCTCTCTCCTCCACTATCCCAGACTTTGCTCAAATTTATGTCTGTTGATTCAGTGATGCTATCTAATCTTCTCTTCCTCTGTCATGCCCTTCTCCTTTTACCTTCAATCTTTCCAGCATCAGGGTCTTTTCCACTGAGTTGGCGCTTTGCATTAGATGGCCAAAATATTAGTGCTTCAGCTTCAGCAACAGTCCTTTCAGTGAACAATCAAGGTTCAATACCTTTAGGATTGACTGCTATGATCTCTCTTTGCAGTCCAAGGAACTCTCAAGAGTCTTCTCCAACACCACAGTTAGAAAGCATCAATTCTTGGCACTCAGCCTTCTTTATGGTCCAACTCTCACATCTATACATGGCTATACAGACATTTGTTGGTAAAGTGATGTCTCTGCTTTTTATGCTAAGTTTGTCATAGCTTCCCTATCAAGAAGCAAGCATCTTTTAATTTCATGGCTGTAGTCATTTTCTGCAGTGATTTTGGAGCCCAAATCTATTCTGTACAACAGTTACAAAAATAACTGGTCAGTCTGAAGTAAAAAGTGAAAAGGGATCTAATTTCATGGTCATATCTTTTTAAGAGACACTTGAGGCATCCCTGCGAGTCCTAAAGCTCCAGGTTACAAGGTTGAAACTGATCTAGACTGACCGCCTTGCTTTTCATATGAAGGAATTAATGTAACTAGCATCCATAATGACTAAGAGACTTCATAAATTCAGTGTTTGAAAGAGAAAAATATTGCTGGATCTACTGAGTTCCATTTTTGTTTATTTGTTTTGTTTCTCTTCCTCTGAACCAAGCTTGAAGGGTCAAAAGCAAATGTGAAATAAAAGACTGAGTAGCTGCCAACTACTCTTACAAGCTACAAATACTCAAAGTGCCAGTAGATAGCATATAAAAGACAATTATTGTGGAGGCAAGAAAAATGCTTATAAGCTACATCTTAAAATAATAAAAATGATTTGGAAAAGAGGAAGTGGAAATAAGTGTTGGAGTTAGAGTAAAAGATGTCTGATTAGGGAATGTTTCTGGGTTGAAGTGATACTGTGTGTTGGTTGCTCAGTCATATCTGACTCTTTGTGACCCTGTGGACTGTAGCTTGTCAGGGTTCTCTGTCCATGGAATTCTCTAGGCAAGAATATTGGAGTGGGCTGCCACTGCCTTCTCTAAAAGTGATATTACCTTCTGCTAAATACAAGATTAAAGGACCCTTTGTAAAGAATTTTATGTTCTGAAAATGCTGTTACCTTTTGAACTGACAATTAAAGAGATAACCATTTAAAAATAAAATCAGATGTTGAAGTTTATATAATAACAAACTTGAAGTAGAATAAGGCAGTTAAGTGTTATCTCTCATTTTTTCTTCCCTGCTTTGCTGTCTTTGTAGAAAAGTACATCACGGAATTGCTTATCATCCATCAATAATTCTCCATTATCTTAAGGGTAAAAATCGAATTCCTTGGGAGGACATATGAGTTATTTTTTCTTTCACTTTTCCAACCTCAGCACTCTGAATTTCCATTTCCATTCCACACTATGACTGTGTTCATTATCTGCACACTTCTGTTTTCCTGTAGTTCTGCAGTTTTGTAATTACTGGTTCCTGACTTCCTCACCCCCTCCATGCAGTTTTACAATAATGCCTCATACCCCTTCCTTCGAGAGCTTACCAGCCTGTGTGAGGAGCTTCTGCTGTATTCTTGATGAGTAAGGATTGTGCCATGTGCCATCATGTTGTCCATATTTATCACAGTACATAACATAAAGTGGAGCCTTTGTAGACATATCTGGATGAATGAATCTATTGATAGAGTTTCAATTTATTCTAAAATTCATTTACTTTGAGTAAAGCTATCAGGGATGCCAAAAATCTTGTTTATTTCTACATCTCTCCTAATATGCCCGCCTGAAATTTCTGTCTTCTTTCTCTTGCTTTTCTTACGTCGTTTTCATTACTTCCTGAAGCTTTTACAGGTGCATACATTATATTAAAAAAGTAAATAAATCATCGCTAAATAAAAGAGTACATTCCAAGGAAATGAGTTCTTTAGATTAATCCAATTCTATAAATCCTGTTATCTAAGGAAAATGCAATATTTACTTGAAGTAAGATGTTGATTCCCAAACACCTAGTTTTACCTAAGTGGGAGAGTTAGGACTGGAATAGAAGAATGGTCAGTTCTAATAAGAAGTCACATGGTGGAGTACTGTGGGGAACCTGGAATCAGCCTAATGATGGGAAAGAGTGTGGTCAGAAGAGGAGGTTAGTGTTTTCAGAAGTAGAGAGAAAAGAAAAAAGGTATTAGAAGATACTGAATTCAAATATCAGCTTGTTTTTCATTAAATTTGTAGAGCAGGCTTTCTGTTTATACAATATTTCTCTTAGTAGTGGATGATACATATTTTGAGGAAGAGTATCCCATGTCCAAATTTATAGTTTGAAACCCATATATCTACAAAATGAGGCTCTTATAAGCAGCAATAGCTGCCCTCCCCTTTAAAAAATCAAACAGATATCACAGCCATTCAGTGTTGACAAAGAGAAGATTTAATTATAAAATAAGTCAGTTTTGAAATATCTTTCCTTAGATCCATAAATAGAGTGGTGATCTGAATCATAGATTTTTAATTTCAACATTAGTCAAAATCATAGATGTAATACTGACCTTAAAATATTTGACTTTGATTAAAACTGTTATCATAGTTGCTATGAGAAGCTATCACACTAATAGTTAAAGTTTAAACACTAACAAAATGAGGAGCATTAAAGAAATTATAGCAATCGATACAGGTCAAGAGAACATTGCTCTTGATGGTTAATATAAGACGTATCTAATACATCTATAACAAATTTTAATAGCCCCCCCGGTTGTCCAATTTTGCCATTCTACAAATGTACATAACATAAAGTGGAGCCTTTGTAGACATATCTGGATGAATGAATCTATTGATAGAGTTTCAATTTATTCTAAAATTCATTTACTTTGAGTAAAGCTATCAGGGATGCCAAAATCTTGTTTATTTCTACATCTCTCCTAATATGCCCGCCTGAAATTTCTGTCTTCTTTCTCTTGCTTTTCTTACGTCGTTTTCATTACTTCCTGAAGCTTTTACAGGTGCATACATTATATTAAAAAAGTAAATAAATCATCGCTAAATAAAAGAGTACATTCCAAGGAAATGAGTTCTTTAGATTAATCCAATTCTATAAATCCTGTTATCTAAGGAAAATGCAATATTTACTTGAAGTAAGATGTTGATTCCCAAACACCTAGTTTTACCTAAGTGGGAGAGTTAGGACTGGAATAGAAGAATGGTCAGTTCTAATAAGAAGTCACATGGTGGAGTACTGTGGGGAACCTGGAATCAGCCTAATGATGGGAAAGAGTGTGGTCAGAAGAGGAGGTTAGTGTTTTCAGAAGTAGAGAGAAAAGAAAAAAGGTATTAGAAGATACTGAATTCAAATATCAGCTTGTTTTTCATTAAATTTGTAGAGCAGGCTTTCTGTTTATACAATATTTCTCTTAGTAGTGGATGATACATATTTTGAGGAAGAGTATCCCATGTCCAAATTTATAGTTTGAAACCCATATATCTACAAAATGAGGCTCTTATAAGCAGCAATAGCTGCCCTCCCTTAAAAGATCAAACAGATATCACAGCCATTCAGTGTTGACAAAGAGAAGATTTAATTATAAAATAAGTCAGTTTTGAAATATCTTTCCTTAGATCCATAAATAGAGTGGTGATCTGAATCATAGATTTTTAATTTCAACATTAGTCAAAATCATAGATGTAATACTGACCTTAAAATATTTGACTTTGATTAAAACTGTTATCATAGTTGCTATGAGAAGCTATCACACTAATAGTTAAAGTTTAAACACTAACAAAATGAGGAGCATTAAAGAAATTATAGCAATCGATACAGGTCAAGAGAACATTGCTCTTGATGGTTAATATAAGACGTATCTAATACATCTATAACAATAAATAGAATTAACTTACCTATTTTCAGAACTCCTAGAAGCAAAGATGGGGAAAAGCTCCTTGACACGGGTCATGGCAAGTATCCCAGGACCTTTTGACACCAAAAGCAAAACAACAAAAGCAAAAATAAACATATGAAACTGTATCAAACTAAAAAAGCTTCTGCACAGCAGAATAAATTTTAAACAAAGTGAAAAGGCAACCTAAATAGTGGGAGAAAAGATTTGCAAACCGTACATTTGATAAGGAGTTAATATCCAAAATGTATAACTCATACAATTCAATAGCAAAAACTAAATAATCCAAAATGGGCAAAACACCTGAATAGACATTTTTCCAAAGAAGATATTCCAGTGGCCAGCAGTATTACTAACCATTAGGGAAATGGAAATAAAACTACGATAAGCACTCATCGCACATCTGGGAGAATGGCTGTCATCAAGAGAAGAGATAATGACAGCTGGTGAGGACAAGGCGAAAGGGGTCATTTGTGCATTATTGGTTGGAATGTAAATTGGTGCAACCACTAAGAAAAACACTATAGAGATTCCTTAAAAAATATATGACTACTATATGATTCAGCAGTTCTGCTTCTGGGTATGTATTTGAAGGAAATAAAATCAATATCTCAAAGAGATATCTGCACCTTCATTTTTATTGTAACATTATTTATAATAGTCATGACATGAAAATAGCATTAATGTTCACTGACAGATGAATCAGTAAAGAAAAGTTGGTCTGTGTCATTCAGTCAATAGCTGCCCTCCCTTAAAAGATCAAACAGATATCACAGCCATTCAGTGTTGACAAAGAGAAGATTTAATTATAAAATAAGTCAGTTTTGAAATATCTTTCCTTAGATCCATAAATAGAGTGGTGATCTGAATCATAGATTTTTAATTTCAACATTAGTCAAAATCATAGATGTAATACTGACCTTAAAATATTTGACTTTGATTAAAACTGTTATCATAGTTGCTATGAGAAGCTATCACACTAATAGTTAAAGTTTAAACACTAACAAAATGAGGAGCATTAAAGAAATTATAGCAATCGATACAGGTCAAGAGAACATTGCTCTTGATGGTTAATATAAGACGTATCTAATACATCTATAACAATAAATAGAATTAACTTACCTATTTTCAGAACTCCTAGAAGCAAAGATGGGGAAAAGCTCCTTGACACGGGTCATGGCAAGTATCCCAGGACCTTTTGACACCAAAAGCAAAACAACAAAAGCAAAAATAAACATATGAAACTGTATCAAACTAAAAAAGCTTCTGCACAGCAGAATAAATTTTAAACAAAGTGAAAAGGCAACCTAAATAGTGGGAGAAAAGATTTGCAAACCGTACATTTGATAAGGAGTTAATATCCAAAATGTATAACTCATACAATTCAATAGCAAACACTAAATAATCCAAAATGGGCAAAACACCTGAATAGACATTTTTCCAAAGAAGATATTCCAGTGGCCAGCAGTATTACTAACCATTAGGGAAATGGAAATAAAACTACGATAAGCACTCATCGCACATCTGGGAGAATGGCTGTCATCAAGAGAAGAGATAATGACAGCTGGTGAGGACAAGGCGAAAGGGGTCATTTGTGCATTATTGGTTGGAATGTAAATTGGTGCAACCACTAAGAAAAACACTATAGAGATTCCTTAAAAAATATATGACTACTATATGATTCAGCAGTTCTGCTTCTGGGTATGTATTTGAAGGAAATAAAATCAATATCTCAAAGAGATATCTGCACCTTCATTTTTATTGTAACATTATTTATAATAGTCATGACATGAAAATAGCATTAATGTTCACTGACAGATGAATCAGTAAAGAAAAGTTGGTCTGTGCACACAACTGAATACTATTCAGTCATGAAAATGAAGGAAATCCTGCCATTTGCAGTAACATAGACTTTGAAGGTATTATGTTCAGTGAAATGAGTCAAACCAAGAAAGACAAGTACAGTATGATCTCACTTACGTGTGAAATCTATAAAAAAACAAACTCATTATAACAAAGAATGCATTGTTAGTTGCCAAAGACAGGGAGTAGGGTAGGAGAATTGGGTGAAAGTGGTCTAAGCCACGAACTTCTAGTTATAAGATAAATAATTTGGGAGAATATAATGTTAACCATAGCTGACAATATTGTGCTATATTTTAAAAGTTTCCAAGAAAGTAAATCTTATAAGTTCTCAGCAAAAGAACGAAAAATTGTAACAGTATCAAGTGATGGATGTTAACTAAGCTTATTGTAGTAGTTATTTCATAACATATGTATATATCAAATCATTATATTATATACCTAAACTTACACAGTATTATATGTCAACTGTATCTCAATAAGCTGGAAAAATTTATTTTCAATTTAGACTACAAAATAAAATTGAATTCTTCATTATATAAAAGAATGCCATTTAAAGCAAAAGATTCATAAAGAACAAAATAAGATCATAAACAAAAGTTTATCTACTATAATAAATGCAAACCAAAAGAAAGAAGCGATCACAGTCTTAATATCTAGCAAGGTAGAATTCAAGCCAAAAAGCACTCACTGAAACAAGAAGATATTCCAGTGGCCAGCAGTATTACTAACCATTAGGGAAATGGAAATAAAACTACGATAAGCACTCATCGCACATCTGGGAGAATGGCTGTCATCAAGAGAAGAGATAATGACAGCTGGTGAGGACAAGGCGAAAGGGGTCATTTGTGCATTATTGGTTGGAATGTAAATTGGTGCAACCACTAAGAAAAACACTATAGAGATTCCTTAAAAAATATATGACTACTATATGATTCAGCAGTTCTGCTTCTGGGTATGTATTTGAAGGAAATAAAATCAATATCTCAAAGAGATATCTGCACCTTCATTTTTATTGTAACATTATTTATAATAGTCATGACATGAAAATAGCATTAATGTTCACTGACAGATGAATCAGTAAAGAAAAGTTGGTCTGTGCACACAACTGAATACTATTCAGTCATGAAAATGAAGGAAATCCTGCCATTTGCAGTAACATAGACTTTGAAGGTATTATGTTCAGTGAAATGAGTCAAACCAAGAAAGACAAGTACAGTATGATCTCACTTACGTGTGAAATCTATAAAAAAACAAACTCATTATAACAAAGAATGCATTGTTAGTTGCCAAAGACAGGGAGTAGGGTAGGAGAATTGGGTGAAAGTGGTCTAAGCCACGAACTTCTAGTTATAAGATAAATAATTTGGGAGAATATAATGTTAACCATAGCTGACAATATTGTGCTATATTTTAAAAGTTTCCAAGAAAGTAAATCTTATAAGTTCTCAGCAAAAGAACGAAAAATTGTAACAGTATCAAGTGATGGATGTTAACTAAGCTTATTGTAGTAGTTATTTCATAACATATGTATATATCAAATCATTATATTATATACCTAAACTTACACAGTATTATATGTCAACTGTATCTCAATAAGCTGGAAAAATTTATTTTCAATTTAGACTACAAAATAAAATTGAATTCTTCATTATATAAAAGAATGCCATTTAAAGCAAAAGATTCATAAAGAACAAAATAAGATCATAAACAAAAGTTTATCTACTATAATAAATGCAAACCAAAAGAAAGAAGCGATCACAGTCTTAATATCTAGCAAGGTAGAATTCAAGCCAAAAAGCACTCACTGAAACAAGAACTTATAAAGTACAATTTTAGACAAAGGTAAGAATTCTAGTATATTTATCAAGTGATAACACAGTAGTACCTTTCATAAAACAAAATTTCAAGAGATTATAAAAAAAAAAAAACAGGAAGCACAAAATTGGTATGAGATTCTCATTTACTTTTCTGAGTCCAGAATTTGTTAAGTGGATAAAATTCAGGTATCATCTCTAACCATCATCCGTGGATGGTTCAGAACATCAGTTTAGCTGTGAGTAATTGTATAAAATACAAACTCTTTTACCAGCCCTTCCTTCCATAAATGGCTATGGAAATAATAGATGCACATTGTGATCAGTGATTATGTCACTTCTTTAAAAGTCTGTTGGTGATTGGTCATTGAGCATCTGTTATTCAGTTCAGTAACAGGTAGTCAAGTGTATAGTTGTGTTTCCTCTTTCCCGGTGACTCAAATGATAGAAAATCTGCCTGCACTGCAGGAAGGCTGAGTTCAGTTCCGGTGGGCTACTGTTCCTGGAATTGCAAAGAATCAGACACCACTGAGCAACTAAGCATGACTTGTCTTATCAGTGGTAAATCAACATGTTGTTCTATAAAAATTCATAATTCAAATAGAGATTTGGACAATAAATATAAAAGTGCAAAAAAGAAATGAAAAGTGGTAATGCTCAAAGTGAAATCTGGATTCATATCAATAGATCCTAGAAGAAATAGCTGGCCATGGGAATATTGATCGTATTGCTGCTTGAGAGACTGTAGATGACAGCCAGAAGTGAAGCTAAATATCAACATAAATGAGGAAAGTGTGATGGAAAGAACGAAAATGTCCTAGAGAAAGTAATGTCCCCAGAAAACTTACATTAAAAGAACTCCCAGAGGCATTTTACAACATTGGAAATGTATGAAGGATTAAGTTTTGAACCTTGATGCAAACTTAGAAAGAAATATAGCAATGTGTCAAAGCACAGAAAATTGCACTGTATAGTAAGTTATGCAATCTTTTGCATTCAATACTAAACAAATACTCATTTTACAACTTTTTATTTCTGTACAATTTATGACTAATAGTAAAAGAATATTTATATTTTGATAGGAAGTTTCTAAAATCATAGACGAGTATAATTTTTCCAATTGACTATTAAAAATGCTTTGCCTAATTTCAGTTTATAGGATCATTTTTATTAATGTACAGCAAGTATGTCTTATAAAAATGAAGAGTCAGAAAGCCTAAATGACATAACCAAGAAGGTAACGCTGATTAACGTCTATTAGACTCATTCCCTTAATAATAGAGAACATTTATTTTCACCTATCTATGGCAAATTCACAAATATATTGTAAGTGTTTTGGGCGTCAAAAAATAAAACCTCAGTAAATTCCAAAAGATAGAATTATTGTAGATAAAATTCTTTGAGCATCAAAGTATAAAACAAGAAATCAGAAAAAAAAAAAAAAAAAGGCTCCTCTGCTTGGACATGCAAAATGTCTGTTTTAACAACTTTTGGTCCTAAAGGAATTACACGGTAAAAACAGGAACTATGGGATACAGTGAAAGTCCTATTCACAGGGAAGTTTATAACTGAACATTTTATCAGTAAAGATAAAATTTTGCTAATACAAACTAAGTCTTTAACTTCAAAATTTAGAAAATAAAAGTGAAAGAATGAAAATAGGAAAAAGGAATTTATATAAAAACAAATTTAATGAATTAAAACCTTTAAAAAGTTTAGAGAAATGCAAATCAAAACTACAATGAGATATCACCTCACACCAGTCAGAATGGCCATCATCAACAAACCAACAGACAATAAATGCTGGAGAGGGTGCGGAGAAAAAGGGAACACTCTTGCATTGCTGGTGGTAATGTAAATTGATACAGCTGCTATGGAAGACAATCTGAAGATTCCTTAAAAAACTAAAAATAGAAGCTCCATACAACCCAACAATCCCACTACTAGGCTGTAACCCATCAGGCTCCTGTTTTTATGGGATTCTCCTTAGCAAGAACTACCAGAAAGTAGGATAGCTCCATTCACTTCCCAGGATCTTCTATTGTGTCAAAGCACAGAAAATTGCACTGTATAGTAAGTTATGCAATCTTTTGCATTCAATACTAAACAAATACTCATTTTACAACTTTTTATTTCTGTACAATTTATGACTAATAGTAAAAGAATATTTATATTTTGATAGGAAGTTTCTAAAATCATAGAAGAGTATAATTTTTCTAATTGACTATTAAAAATGCTTTGCCTAATTTCAGTTTATAGGATCATTTTTATTAATGTACAGCAAGTATGTCTTATAAAAATGAAGAGTCAGAAAGCCTAAATGACATAACCAAGAAGGTAACGCTGATTAACGTCTATTAGACTCATTCCCTTAATAATAGAGAACATTTATTTTCACCTATCTATGGCAAATTCACAAATATATTGTAAGTGTTTTGGGCGTCAAAAAATAAAACCTCAGTAAATTCCAAAAGATAGAATTATTGTAGATAAAATTCTTTGAGCATCAAAGTATAAAACAAGAAATCAGAAAAAAAAAAAAAAAAAGGCTCCTCTGCTTGGACATGCAAAATGTCTGTTTTAACAACTTTTGGTCCTAAAGGAATTACACGGTAAAAACAGGAACTATGGGATACAGTGAAAGTCCTATTCACAGGGAAGTTTATAACTGAACATTTTATCAGTAAAGATAAAATTTTGCTAATACAAACTAAGTCTTTAACTTCAAAATTTAGAAAATAAAAGTGAAAGAATGAAAATAGGAAAAAGGAATTTATATAAAAACAAATTTAATGAATTAAAACCTTTAAAAAGTTTAGAGAAATGCAAATCAAAACTACAATGAGATATCACCTCACACCAGTCAGAATGGCCATCATCAACAAACCAACAGACAATAAATGCTGGAGAGGGTGCGGAGAAAAAGGGAACACTCTTGCATTGCTGGTGGTAATGTAAATTGATACAGCTGCTATGGAAGACAATCTGAAGATTCCTTAAAAAACTAAAAATAGAAGCTCCATACAACCCAACAATCCCACTACTAGGCTGTAACCCATCAGGCTCCTGTTTTTATGGGATTCTCCTAGCAAGAATACCAGAGTGGATAGCCATTCACTTCCCAGGGAATTTTTCTGACCCAGCTATCAAGCCTAGGTCTCCTGTATTGCAGGCTGATTCTTTACCATCTCAGCCACCAGGGGAGCCCTTCCATAAGTACAGTGGCAAAGAGGTAGTCTTCCAAAAACAACCCATTCAGACAGTTTAATTGCAGAATTCTAGCAACCTTTGATTCAAGTAATATTGAAATGAAATAATATTAAAATAGTTAATTTCAATTATATTGATTTTTTTTCCAGGGCATAGAAAATGTAGAAAACTTTTAATACCATTTTTAATTAAGTAAATATAATGTTGACAAGTAAAACTGGGAAAACATACTATAAAACTGCAGATATATTTTTCTTATGTATATCAATATGAATAATACAAAATATCAGAAAATAGAATTAGGGAACTCACAAAAAATGTAACATAAATGGAACAAGAGGAGTTCATTCTAGAGAAATAAGAATGTTTCAATATTAGGAAATCCATTAGTCAAATATATTAGGATATTCTATGATCATCTTTGTATGTACTACCATAATATTTTATTGAGAAATTTCTGACAAACTTAGGAAAACACAAGGACATTGACTATACTGATTAAGTAATATCATAGTAATATTAATATATACTAGAGTGCACTTAGACAAGAGAAAGAACTATAAAAGTCAGAATAACTGCAAATCCGAGATAATTAACCAAAAAATTCAGTAAGTTAAGGGATGTTAAATTTAATATCCATAAAATTATGGCTTTTGTACATATAAAATCCACCAAATATAGGATATAATGAATCAAAGAGCTACATATATGGTCGCAGCAAAAAATATCTAGTAATTAGAGCTACTAAGTAGATCCAATAAAGGAGTGTCTGAAGAACTGTTGATGGAGATTCATAACATTGTACAGGGATACACTCCCATCTCCTGCATTGACAAGAAGATTCTTTACCATTGACCCACCTACACAACCCTAGAAACTTATTTAGAAACAACCAAAAAAATGTTCCTTTGTGGCTCAGGTGGTAAAAGAACTTGCTTACAGTGCAGGCAACTGGAGAAGGAAATGGCTACCCACTCCAGTATCCATAGGATGGCAAAGAGGTAAACACAATTGAACAACTAACACTTTCACTTTCAAAAAATGTTTCAGTTGAATACAAACAAAGACCTCAAAGCAGGGTAATCTGGAGTCCCTTAGTATAGGGGCAAATCCTAAAATGTCTCTAGGCAGGTTTATGCCCAAGAACTGACTTTAATGATTTAGACTGTGAAACAACAATGTGTGAAACAACAATGTTTGTTCACACTGATAACCCTGAGTCATCAGCAAAATTCCAGTTAATTGGGGGAAAAAGTCCAAAAACTATGCCTTAGAAAAGATTTTTTTTTTAAGGTTTAGAATGTTGAAACCCATGATGATTTGCAGCACCGTATTTCACTAATAGAACATAAATTAATATAGGATTCATCCAACAAAAATTCTTGATAAGTAAGATATTGATGTGCCATGTCTAGCTTTCAATTGCATCTAAGAATACTTATAATTTAAAGTATAATGGAATCATCTGTTTAAACGTCTAACACTGTTATGACTGATAAGAATCCCTTGGTGACCTACATGAAATAAAATATAAATAAAATAAATGTGAAATAAAATTACTTTGGCAATTTCTTTTTTGAAAAATTACTTTTGCTTTATGGCAGCAAAAAGTTGTTTTCTGGGGTAAGTAAAAATGTGTGAGTGAAGATAACTGGGCATGCCTCTGTGATATTTCAGCAAGTCATGAGTCCTGGGGAAGCAAGCAGGGGAAGTAAGTACTGAGTCCTTATTACAGCTCTATTTAGTTAGCCATTAAGTCTGTTTATAATATTCTTCCCTGATGGTAGTTTTACAGTGAAAGAAATGAAACCATTTGGTTTCTTGAGTGCTGAGGGTATAATTCTGCGAATACTCAGTAATTAAATAATCCAGTTTTTACACTTGAAAATACTTTGGTGAAAACTGCATGTATAAAACCCCTAGTTGAACAAAACCTTGAAACTAAGCACCCATAGAGAAGGTATTTGTGTGTGTGTGTGTGTGTGTGTATGTACAATGATCTAGTTTATGGTTATGCTTTTGCTGCATATATGCCAATGTGAAGCAACCAACAGAGGCTTAAAAGTCTAAATTCACCTAATGTTAGCAAACACATAATTTCTTTTTAAAACTCAGTGGCAGAAATATGAGATACAGAGATGATTAAAACACAGTATGTGTTCTTCAAGCAATCTAAAATTAAAAGAGATGATATGTATTAATGAAACATGGTAGAAAATATGGAATAATAGAAATGTAATCAAGACGCAGAAGAGAGTTTCTTTATTGAAGTGGTGGAGAGAAGAGGGTGAAGGGGTTGCTGTTGGGAAGATTTAGTGTTGAGGGTGGGCCTGAGAAAGTGAAAGTTGTCAGGTGAACAAAGGTAGAACACACTCCAGGCTGGGGGCCCCAAACCTGTAAATGACATGGCACATCTGGGGACCTGAAAATTCCAATTTGTCTGGATAATAATTTGAAAAGGAGATAGCTGTGCAAAAAGTGGGAACAATGGGCAGGGGATAGGAGGAATTTATATGACATGCTGAGAGGTAAAGTTGGGGAACTGAATTTTTATAACATTAATATTGCACTTCTAAAGAAACCTACTCATCTTATTTTTCCCATTAGAAAGTGTGACTAATATTCTACACACTTATTTTTTTAATCTTTTATAATGTAATAGATAAACTTGTTTTAAATTATATTTTTCTGATTAGAAATATTTTTGAACTTTGTTGAAAAAAGGGGTTGTTAGTTATATGCATTTTCTATTTTGAGAACTATCTCATTTCTGTGTTGGTGTTTAGTGAGTTTCCATATTTCTAGAGGTACTTAATGTATTGATATTAACAAATTAACACTGAATATATGAAAATATATTCCTGACTTTTTGCTTGACCTTTATTTTTATGTAAAAAACTTAAACATTTCTACAACTAAATCTATTGTTCTTTCATGATTTAGAAAGCCTCGCTCACCCTAGAACTTAATATTCATATCACATTTCCTTTCTTGTTAATTGTAAGGCTTTAAACAAAAAGGTATCATGACTTAAGGTTTTAAACTTTACGAAGATAACCTGAATTATGGATTATGGATGATACATTTTTGATCCATACTTGCTTTTGTCCTCCCCCCAACTTTCCTCATTTTCTCCCTGTCATTCCTAATGACCAAGTGATTAACACACTGATTCAAACGCCATCCAAATCTGTTACTACCTCACACGTATCATCTCTTTGGCTTGACCAGCTGCTGGTTACTAGCTATCAACTGCTTCCCTCATTGTGGCTGACTTTTCCTAATCCTCGCGTAAGTCCCAGGTGATTAGGAATCAATGTAACTTTAGTCCATTCTTTCACACATATGCACATATGAAGTATTAGTTACTTTGATTGGTAGAAAGATGCAGTTGCCTGCTGACATCAGTTATGTATTTAACAAGGCCTCAGGGGAAACACTTACCAGATACCACCATCTGTTATTTTTGAGGCAGTTGGGTTTATTGCCTCTGTTCCTGAAGACATATTCAGCGAGGCAGGAAACAAGTGTTTATGGAGTGCCCACAGGGTGCAGGGATTTTCCGCTAAATGACATGGCAAGGACCTGAAAATTCCAATTTGTCTGGATAATAATTTGAAAAGGAGATAGCTGTGCAAAAAGTGGGAACAATGGGCAGGGGATAGGAGGAATTTATATGACATGCTGAGAGGTAAAGTTGGGGAACTGAATTTTTATAACATTAATATTGCACTTCTAAAGAAACCTACTCATCTTATTTTTCCCATTAGAAAGTGTGACTAATATTCTACACACTTATTTTTTTAATCTTTTATAATGTAATAGATAAACTTGTTTTAAATTATATTTTTCTGATTAGAAATATTTTTGAACTTTGTTGAAAAAAGGGGTTGTTAGTTATATGCATTTTCTATTTTGAGAACTATCTCATTTCTGTGTTGGTGTTTAGTGAGTTTCCATATTTCTAGAGGTACTTAATGTATTGATATTAACAAATTAACACTGAATATATGAAAATATATTCCTGACTTTTTGCTTGACCTTTATTTTTATGTAAAAAACTTAAACATTTCTACAACTAAATCTATTGTTCTTTCATGATTTAGAAAGCCTCGCTCACCCTAGAACTTAATATTCATATCACATTTCCTTTCTTGTTAATTGTAAGGCTTTAAACAAAAAGGTATCATGACTTAAGGTTTTAAACTTTACGAAGATAACCTGAATTATGGATTATGGATGATACATTTTTGATCCATACTTGCTTTTGTCCTCCCCCCAACTTTCCTCATTTTCTCCCTGTCATTCCTAATGACCAAGTGATTAACACACTGATTCAAACGCCATCCAAATCTGTTACTACCTCACACGTATCATCTCTTTGGCTTGACCAGCTGCTGGTTACTAGCTATCAACTGCTTCCCTCATTGTGGCTGACTTTTCCTAATCCTCGCGTAAGTCCCAGGTGATTAGGAATCAATGTAACTTTAGTCCATTCTTTCACACATATGCACATATGAAGTATTAGTTACTTTGATTGGTAGAAAGATGCAGTTGCCTGCTGACATCAGTTATGTATTTAACAAGGCCTCAGGGGAAACACTTACCAGATACCACCATCTGTTATTTTTGAGGCAGTTGGGTTTATTGCCTCTGTTCCTGAAGACATATTCAGCGAGGCAGGAAACAAGTGTTTATGGAGTGCCCACAGGGTGCAATGTACTAGGTGTTTGTCAGTTGCTTTTTTACCACAGCAAAGTCTCTGGAAATGGAGATGTTCTTCAGAATTGACAAGGATTGATAGGATCAAGAACAGTTAAAAACACACATCAGCAGTATGGAGCTGTGAAAACTAACAAGCCTGAAAATAAAATGTTTATTTGGAGGAAAGCTTTTTGAAACTCCAGGGCACAGTATCTTGGTCTTCCAAGTGTTGCTTCGGTTGATACCTGAACTATCTATCTTTAAGTTTATGATTGATTTAAACATAAAAGAGAAGAATTGAAGAGTGCTCAAGAAAAATAATAAAATTGACTTCACCTCCCTTTTTAGCTAAGCCTCCTATTTCTCAGTTTACTCATTTTTTTCTCAAAAAGTCATCTTGTTTTGTCAGTTAGCAAGGGTTCTTCTACATTTTTTTTTCCTGTATCCATCCTGAGTCCAGTTGCTCCATTCTTCCTTGAACAGTCTCCATGGGACCCTCTTCTCTCCTCCCTTCTCCTCTTGCTTGTTATGTTTCCTCTGGTCTCCAGCAGTAGTTAATACGTTGCCTATTATAATTGCAAATCCCATCTTCATGCCATTCTTTCTAGGCTGGCCTATAAATGCTTTGTACAAATTCTAAGTTTTTTCATTAGGCCATTCTGTTGCTTAAGAATTTAAAATAATCCTCCATAGCCTTTCAAATCAGATATTCTGGTGTAAAACTGTTGTCTTATAGTTTCCAAGTCATTATTCTTCATGTGGCTGCTAGATTCGGACGGCACAAGTACTTCATCTAGTGTTAAGTGCAAACATTGGTGGAAAAAAAAGCGTGCATGGGATACTCATTGCTATTTCGTGTTAATCACAGATTTACTTTTCCTAATCCTCGCGTAAGTCCCAGGTGATTAGGAATCAATGTAACTTTAGTCCATTCTTTCACACATATGCACATATGAAGTATTAGTTACTTTGATTGGTAGAAAGATGCAGTTGCCTGCTGACATCAGTTATGTATTTAACAAGGCCTCAGGGGAAACACTTACCAGATACCACCATCTGTTATTTTTGAGGCAGTTGGGTTTATTGCCTCTGTTCCTGAAGACATATTCAGCGAGGCAGGAAACAAGTGTTTATGGAGTGCCCACAGGGTGCAATGTACTAGGTGTTTGTCAGTTGCTTTTTTACCACAGCAAAGTCTCTGGAAATGGAGATGTTCTTCAGAATTGACAAGGATTGATAGGATCAAGAACAGTTAAAAACACACATCAGCAGTATGGAGCTGTGAAAACTAACAAGCCTGAAAATAAAATGTTTATTTGGAGGAAAGCTTTTTGAAACTCCAGGGCACAGTATCTTGGTCTTCCAAGTGTTGCTTCGGTTGATACCTGAACTATCTATCTTTAAGTTTATGATTGATTTAAACATAAAAGAGAAGAATTGAAGAGTGCTCAAGAAAAATAATAAAATTGACTTCACCTCCCTTTTTAGCTAAGCCTCCTATTTCTCAGTTTACTCATTTTTTTCTCAAAAAGTCATCTTGTTTTGTCAGTTAGCAAGGGTTCTTCTACATTTTTTTTTCCTGTATCCATCCTGAGTCCAGTTGCTCCATTCTTCCTTGAACAGTCTCCATGGGACCCTCTTCTCTCCTCCCTTCTCCTCTTGCTTGTTATGTTTCCTCTGGTCTCCAGCAGTAGTTAATACGTTGCCTATTATAATTGCAAATCCCATCTTCATGCCATTCTTTCTAGGCTGGCCTATAAATGCTTTGTACAAATTCTAAGTTTTTTCATTAGGCCATTCTGTTGCTTAAGAATTTAAAATAATCCTCCATAGCCTTTCAAATCAGATATTGTGGTGTAAAACTGTTGTCTTATAGTTTCCAAGTCATTATTCTTCATGTGGCTGCTAGATTCGGACGGCACAAGTACTTCATCTAGTGTTAAGTGCAAACATTGGTGGAAAAAAAAGCGTGCATGGGATACTCATTGCTATTTCGTGTTAATCACAGATTTACTTTGACTAATAACATATCTGATCAATAGGGAATCTGTAGGACATATTTCTTATTTATTTATTTTTAAGATTTTTTAAAAACTCTTTTATTTTACTTTTTACTTTTACAGAGTTTTGCTGTTTACAGATATGTATTTTCCCAGATTAGTCATATGCATATCCCCCCAAGCCCACGGACTTATTTCTTAATGTTGTATTGTAGTCATTTAAGACTGGGGTGAAAAAACACAGCAGTTGTTAATCTTGTTCCCTTGTGCCAAGAATGAATATATTTTAGTTCTAAAACCCACAGTGGATCAGAAAGAACATTCTTCTGGTCAGTAAGAACTAAACAGAGATATATTTGGTTTCCTAACACAGTCATAACATAGTCCATCATTTTAGCGTGCACATAGAGGCATGCATCTAATATTTGTCTAATTCAATACTTGAATTTCATAAACCATTATCATAGGAAATTCAACATCCTTCTTGGATAAGCCTCTTGCTTCTTGAAGCCTCTTTTTCATGTTACTGAATCCAAGTATATACTGTTTGATGCATGATGGGCCAACAGATTAAGAGACAAAATGTTAGGGCACGGAATAGCGACGTTATTCAGAAAGCCAGTAAGCCAAGAAGATGGTGGATAGTGTCCCGAAGGATCATTGTACTAGAGTTAGAATTCAGGTTTCTTTTGTACTGAAAGGGGAGTGGGAGTAGGAGTGGTTGTCGCAAACTTCTTAGTGCCAGAATCCTTTATTTTTGCAGCTGTCCATCTCGGTCTGGTCACAATGTTCCTGTAAACCTCCAACAAGACAATTGTTATTTTCTGTTCTGCAACTTGTTACTTCTTTATGAATGGAAAAATATTACACTTTTAAAGGTAGAGCCTGTGGAATTGGTTATCATGTATATTTCAGGCTACAGGCAACATTCTTTTACAATGGTTCAGCAGAAACCACAGAGCACAAAGTTAGCCCTAAAGGAATAGATCCAACACAGAGGCAGCCTGGTGTTCTGTTCCAAGATTCGGACGGCACAAGTACTTCATCTAGTGTTAAGTGCAAACATTGGTGGAAAAAAAAGCGTGCATGGGATACTCATTGCTATTTCGTGTTAATCACAGATTTACTTTGACTAATAACATATCTGATCAATAGGGAATCTGTAGGACATATTTCTTATTTATTTATTTTTAAGATTTTTTAAAAACTCTTTTATTTTACTTTTTACTTTTACAGAGTTTTGCTGTTTACAGATATGTATTTTCCCAGATTAGTCATATGCATATCCCCCCAAGCCCACGGACTTATTTCTTAATGTTGTATTGTAGTCATTTAAGACTGGGGTGAAAAAACACAGCAGTTGTTAATCTTGTTCCCTTGTGCCAAGAATGAATATATTTTAGTTCTAAAACCCACAGTGGATCAGAAAGAACATTCTTCTGGTCAGTAAGAACTAAACAGAGATATATTTGGTTTCCTAACACAGTCATAACATAGTCCATCATTTTAGCGTGCACATAGAGGCATGCATCTAATATTTGTCTAATTCAATACTTGAATTTCATAAACCATTATCATAGGAAATTCAACATCCTTCTTGGATAAGCCTCTTGCTTCTTGAAGCCTCTTTTTCATGTTACTGAATCCAAGTATATACTGTTTGATGCATGATGGGCCAACAGATTAAGAGACAAAATGTTAGGGCACGGAATAGCGACGTTATTCAGAAAGCCAGTAAGCCAAGAAGATGGTGGATAGTGTCCCGAAGGATCATTGTACTAGAGTTAGAATTCAGGTTTCTTTTGTACTGAAAGGGGAGTGGGAGTAGGAGTGGTTGTCGCAAACTTCTTAGTGCCAGAATCCTTTATTTTTGCAGCTGTCCATCTCGGTCTGGTCACAATGTTCCTGTAAACCTCCAACAAGACAATTGTTATTTTCTGTTCTGCAACTTGTTACTTCTTTATGAATGGAAAAATATTACACTTTTAAAGGTAGAGCCTGTGGAATTGGTTATCATGTATATTTCAGGCTACAGGCAACATTCTTTTACAATGGTGCAGAACCAACATGACAGCAGAAACCACAGAGCACAAAGTTAGCCCTAAAGGAATAGATCCAACACAGAGGCAGCCTGGTGTTCTGTTCCAATTCCTCCCCAGTTGTTGAGCTTCAGTGACTTAGTCAAAAAATCAGCCTTCTTTCAATAGTTGATACTCTCAAAGATGTTGCAAACTAATGAGGAAGGAAGACATTTAAACATGGACAACTTAGTAAATTCTTAAAATATTAATTATAGAATTTGATAAAAGAATGTGACTTTGGAAAGTTCAAGCTGACTTCACAGAGTAAAGCCCAAAAAGGTGAATTCTTTTTAAATTACAATTCCTCAATAAATTGTGAAGTAGTTACTACTAGGAGCTACTCATTTTTAGAATACAGATTAGATGTTAGATTTAAGGATAGACATTTCTGGGCTGGAGGATAAAAGAAGGCTGATACAAGACTGAGGAGAGAAAGAAAAAAATATATAAATAAATATTTTAACCCAACATAGAAACTCTTTAACTCCAACAAGAAAAAAAAAAGAATATAAATAACAAGTGCTTGTAGTAAAGCATAAGAATAAAAGCAGGGATTCAGTTTAGTAAGCATTTGGGACTAGCCTGGCTAAACCTTGCAACAAGCCTAATGTCAGCTATGTACAAATTAAGAGAAATCAAGAAGGAATATTAAAATGAATATTAAAAAAATAAAAGAAATTCTCATTTTACGTAGAGCATAAGTTTTGAGTCATAATTATTCTTTAATTTTACTAAAAGTAAAATATGTGACTCATACTTAAGGGTCATTCAGATAAGGTCTTTGAAACTAGAATACTGTCTTCAGTGTTTCTGAAATTGCTCCATTTCTTCCCATTCCTATTCTCGTATCTCTGATTCTTATCTTTACTATCTCATGACTGGATGTTGCAATAGCATCCTTAATTTTCCACCTCCAGTGTCCCTCTCCTCCTGTTGCATCTTGCACATGGCTACTATCTTGTCTTGACAAAATTAAAGAAGGAAGAAAAGAATATCCTGTTATTTACTTGATACCTTTAAACTCCTAACCTTGGCCTTGTATTCAAAACCTACGATCTAGCCCCAAGCTTATTTCTGTTTAAATCTTCTTAATAAATGTACATGAATTATCTTCTCTAGGCAAGAAGATCCATTTCACAGTTTCAAAGCCTGCCATAGGATTTCAGCTTCACTTCTACTTCATAGTTATTTCTTGGGTTTAACATCTAAACAGACTTCATAAATGGGATCAGACTTCTTTCAATAGTGAAAAAGAAAATTTAAACATGGACAACTTAGTAAATTCTTAAAATATTAATTATAGAATTTGATAAAAGAATGTGACTTTGGAAAGTTCAAGCTGACTTCACAGAGTAAAGCCCAAAAAGGTGAATTCTTTTTAAATTACAATTCCTCAATAAATTGTGAAGTAGTTACTACTAGGAGCTACTCATTTTTAGAATACAGATTAGATGTTAGATTTAAGGATAGACATTTCTGGGCTGGAGGATAAAAGAAGGCTGATACAAGACTGAGGAGAGAAAGAAAAAAATATATAAATAAATATTTTAACCCAACATAGAAACTCTTTAACTCCAACAAGAAAAAAAAAAGAATATAAATAACAAGTGCTTGTAGTAAAGCATAAGAATAAAAGCAGGGATTCAGTTTAGTAAGCATTTGGGACTAGCCTGGCTAAACCTTGCAACAAGCCTAATGTCAGCTATGTACAAATTAAGAGAAATCAAGAAGGAATATTAAAATGAATATTAAAAAAATAAAAGAAATTCTCATTTTACGTAGAGCATAAGTTTTGAGTCATAATTATTCTTTAATTTTACTAAAAGTAAAATATGTGACTCATACTTAAGGGTCATTCAGATAAGGTCTTTGAAACTAGAATACTGTCTTCAGTGTTTCTGAAATTGCTCCATTTCTTCCCATTCCTATTCTCGTATCTCTGATTCTTATCTTTACTATCTCATGACTGGATGTTGCAATAGCATCCTTAATTTTCCACCTCCAGTGTCCCTCTCCTCCTGTTGCATCTTGCACATGGCTACTATCTTGTCTTGACAAAATTAAAGAAGGAAGAAAAGAATATCCTGTTATTTACTTGATACCTTTAAACTCCTAACCTTGGCCTTGTATTCAAAACCTACGATCTAGCCCCAAGCTTATTTCTGTTTAAATCTTCTTAATAAATGTACATGAATTATCTTCTCTAGGCAAGAAGATCCATTTCACAGTTTCAAAGCCTGCCATAGGATTTCAGCTTCACTTCTACTTCATAGTCTATTTCATTTGCCAAGGGATCCCTTTGCCCAAGCACCTACTAAATCAGACTTCATAAACCTGGAGAGGTCCAGCTTCTATCTCTCCCTTTCCAACCTTTCCTACAACACACCTCCTGGATATGAATTCTTTCCAGATCCAACTTCTGTAGTGATCGTCAGTCAGGTCATTTTAATGGCATCATCTGTGAGCTAATAGTGTTAATAGTATTTGTCTTTATTTGAAATGCATTTTTTTCTCTAGATAGAATGCACCTTGAGTGTACAGTCTGTGAATGTTCATGTAAATTTGAGTTTAAATGTTGGCTCTATCATATTTGAATTTGCTGACTTCTCCAACCTTTTTAACCTCTGAATTTCCATAAATATCAATTTCTTCTTCTCTGAAACAAAACAATATGGCCAACTAGTGTATTCTTCATCCCCAACTTGTTCACTTGTATTTAGTAGATATGTTCCTGCTATCTATTGTGTTATTAGTTGCAAAGAAAAAAGAGGACAAAATAGAAACCTTCTCTGCCCTCATGGAGCTTTAAGAAAGACATAAATAAAACCTAACGCACACTCAAGACATTTTAGTACCTTCCCTGTCTGATAGTAATAAAAGGTAGTATTTATTCATTTTTTTATTATGTGCCAGATGAGTTACAATGCTCTTGTGTGTTACCTGTATCAGTCACCTTGTGTGGAAGGTACTATTATAAATTCCATTTTTCAGATTAGGAAACAGATGTCTAAAGATGTCAAATGTTCAGAATTCCCTGACAGTCTAGTTTTCAGAACTTGTCATTCTCACTGCCAAAGGTCAAGGTTCAATCCTTACCAGGAGACTAAGGTCCCACAAGCTGTATGGTGCCAAAACAAACAAAACAAAAAAAAAGGTTCTTAATCTGTCTTGACAAAATTAAAGAAGGAAGAAAAGAATATCCTGTTATTTACTTGATACCTTTAAACTCCTAACCTTGGCCTTGTATTCAAAACCTACGATCTAGCCCCAAGCTTATTTCTGTTTAAATCTTCTTAATAAATGTACATGAATTATCTTCTCTAGGCAAGAAGATCCATTTCACAGTTTCAAAGCCTGCCATAGGATTTCAGCTTCACTTCTACTTCATAGTCTATTTCATTTGCCAAGGGATCCCTTTGCCCAAGCACCTACTAAATCAGACTTCATAAACCTGGAGAGGTCCAGCTTCTATCTCTCCCTTTCCAACCTTTCCTACAACACACCTCCTGGATATGAATTCTTTCCAGATCCAACTTCTGTAGTGATCGTCAGTCAGGTCATTTTAATGGCATCATCTGTGAGCTAATAGTGTTAATAGTATTTGTCTTTATTTGAAATGCATTTTTTTCTCTAGATAGAATGCACCTTGAGTGTACAGTCTGTGAATGTTCATGTAAATTTGAGTTTAAATGTTGGCTCTATCATATTTGAATTTGCTGACTTCTCCAACCTTTTTAACCTCTGAATTTCCATAAATATCAATTTCTTCTTCTCTGAAACAAAACAATATGGCCAACTAGTGTATTCTTCATCCCCAACTTGTTCACTTGTATTTAGTAGATATGTTCCTGCTATCTATTGTGTTATTAGTTGCAAAGAAAAAAGAGGA
Organism: Tragulus kanchil; assembly: GCA_022376925.1. Lineage (NCBI taxonomy): Eukaryota > Metazoa > Chordata > Mammalia > Artiodactyla > Tragulidae > Tragulus > Tragulus kanchil. Next base: position 78,772,539 of record JAIOJX010000025.1, read on the forward strand.
CAAAATAGAAACCTTCTCTGCCCTCATGGAGCTTTAAGAAAGACATAAATAAAACCTAACGCACACTCAAGACATTTTAGTACCTTCCCTGTCTGATAGTAATAAAAGGTAGTATTTATTCATTTTTTTATTATGTGCCAGATGAGTTACAATGCTCTTGTGTGTTACCTGTATCAGTCACCTTGTGTGGAAGGTACTATTATAAATTCCATTTTTCAGATTAGGAAACAGATGTCTAAAGATGTCAAATGTTCAGAATTCCCTGACAGTCTAGTTTTCAGAACTTGTCATTCTCACTGCCAAAGGTCAAGGTTCAATCCCTTACCAGGAGACTAAGGTCCCACAAGCTGTATGGTGTAGCCAAAACAAACAAAACGTAAAAAATAAAGTGTTGAATGCTTTATCCAAGATCACATGAGTCACATGGATCCCTCATGGTTGACAGTTCAGGATTATAACCAGAAATATGAATTCCTTAGCTCATGGACTTAATTACTTCCTAACCTACAGAAAAATCTCATTCTGCTTATACAGGATGCTCAGTCAGTTTCTGTTATAAATAAGCACAGTGATACTGGTAAAAAGTGTAAGCCACAATTGTGAGTCCATATATAAAAGAACATTTTCTCATAGTCATGCTAAAAATGCAAGAAGAATCAGGTAAATTAATATCAATAATATGTTTTACTTCATACAGCTAACATACCATATACAAGTTATTAGTATAGTTTATTTCCTTCCGTCTCCCTCCCTCTTTTCATTCCTCCCCCCCCCTCTTTTTTTAACTGAGTCTTCAAAATTCTTTGTGTATTTTAAAGTTACAGTGCATCTCAGTCCAGACTAGCCACACCTCAAGCATTTGATAACCACATGTGACTGATGGCTACCATAGCAAGCATACTTAGACAAAGTGGGATTAATATTATCCTCTGACTAGTAAACTTACAGGTTAAAGAAGCATAATCTTTGTTGGACTAGAAATGTAGGATACAATCTTGGAGCACAGCCATGATTAAAGCAATACAGTCATGACAATCAAATTAAAAAACTTCAAACTTTGTACTCATGTTTCATGTCAGTCATGCAGAGTAACTAAACACACAGGTTAAAACACTTTCCCAAACTTGCATTATAGAACCCTTTAAACCTTTGTTTACCTCCCTGTCTGATAGTAATAAAGGTAGTATTTATTCATTTTTATTATGTGCCAGATGAGTTACAATGCTCTTGTGTGTTACCTGTATCAGTCACCTTGTGTGGAAGGTACTATTATAAATTCCATTTTTCAGATTAGGAAACAGATGTCTAAAGATGTCAAATGTTCAGAATTCCCTGACAGTCTAGTTTTCAGAACTTGTCATTCTCACTGCCAAAGGTCAAGGTTCAATCCCTTACCAGGAGACTAAGGTCCCACAAGCTGTATGGTGTAGCCAAAACAAACAAAACGTAAAAAATAAAGTGTTGAATGCTTTATCCAAGATCACATGAGTCACATGGATCCCTCATGGTTGACAGTTCAGGATTATAACCAGAAATATGAATTCCTTAGCTCATGGACTTAATTACTTCCTAACCTACAGAAAAATCTCATTCTGCTTATACAGGATGCTCAGTCAGTTTCTGTTATAAATAAGCACAGTGATACTGGTAAAAAGTGTAAGCCACAATTGTGAGTCCATATATAAAAGAACATTTTCTCATAGTCATGCTAAAAATGCAAGAAGAATCAGGTAAATTAATATCAATAATATGTTTTACTTCATACAGCTAACATACCATATACAAGTTATTAGTATAGTTTATTTCCTTCCGTCTCCCTCCCTCTTTTCATTCCTCCCCCCCCCTCTTTTTTTAACTGAGTCTTCAAAATTCTTTGTGTATTTTAAAGTTACAGTGCATCTCAGTCCAGACTAGCCACACCTCAAGCATTTGATAACCACATGTGACTGATGGCTACCATAGCAAGCATACTTAGACAAAGTGGGATTAATATTATCCTCTGACTAGTAAACTTACAGGTTAAAGAAGCATAATCTTTGTTGGACTAGAAATGTAGGATACAATCTTGGAGCACAGCCATGATTAAAGCAATACAGTCATGACAATCAAATTAAAAAACTTCAAACTTTGTACTCATGTTTCATGTCAGTCATGCAGAGTAACTAAACACACAGGTTACACACACTTTTACCAGCTAGCTACTTGCATTATAGACCGCAGCTCCTTCAACACCGCCTCCCTTCTGACTCTCCTCAAATGCTTTCTTGAGCCACTTCCATCCCAGTGGCTTTTCTCTCCTCATTTTCCTGGTCTTCCCTCACCATTTCATCCTATAAATGAAACAACTTGACTAATTCTTCTCCTTTTCCTACTCACTACCTCTATGACTCCCTCTCTTTACTGTAGCATCACAAAAGCCTGAAGAGACACCTCTCCTTGAAAAGTAGGGGAATGTGGAGAACAGAAACAGAAAAAGGGCTGTTTTTTTAATTTTTTTTTCCTTTGCCTGATTGCTCTGTAGAGTGGAAGAGTGTTCTCATAGCAGCAGTAGCTTGTATTTGTAGTGGGAAGGTTTGCTTTCTTTTTTTCTCAGTGAAAAAGCAGTTGAAATTAGAGTAAAGATGAGACACATAGTTTCACTCAGGAAAAGAACAGGCATGCCCTTCATTCCTGTCAGATTTTAGGAATAAAGACCCATGCAGTCCATTGGAGTGAGAGGAATGTCAGCCTGGAAAATGGGCGAATGTGATTTTGTTATTTTGCCTAGGATAGAAAGTACCTCTGTTTTCCCTATGATCTAATCTGCAGTGAGGAAGGAGGCCAGAGCTCTGCAATTGGTGAAAGAATAAGATTACAGTTCTTTACTTTTTTTTTTCATTTTTATGAAGTGATCATTGAATATCTTTTTTTTTTTTTTTTTTTAATGGTCTTCTATAGGAGAAAACACCTATTGAAGTAAGGCTTCTAGCATAAATTCTGAAGACAGGTTAATAGTGACTTGGAAGAACCTGTGCATGTTTTAAATAATTGTTCACTGAATATTAGTTACCCATTTGCATGCTATGACCTCTAAAGGAGGAGGGCTTCTGTGTTTTCCTCTTCCATTTTCCCTGGCTTTCTTTCAGTATCCCTAGCAAAAACTGACTTATCTTCCAGTCCCATCCAAGAAAGTTCAAAGTAAGCTTTTCTCATCATAAACCCTAGGCCAGAATCAAGACCTCCCTCTTGTGCTCTGTCTAAACTGACCTTATTTTTTCCCAGTTTTTTTTCCAATCCAAGTGGACAAGCTGTCCAAAGTTCCCTTTTACCAGCTAGCTACTTGCATTATAGACCAGCTCCTTCAACACCGCCTCCCTTCTGACTCTCCTCAAATGCTTTCTTGAGCCACTTCCATCCCAGTGGCTTTTCTCTCCTCATTTTCCTGGTCTTCCCTCACCATTTCATCCTATAAATGAAACAACTTGACTAATTCTTCTCCTTTTCCTACTCACTACCTCTATGACTCCCTCTCTTTACTGTAGCATCACAAAAGCCTGAAGAGACACCTCTCCTTGAAAAGTAGGGGAATGTGGAGAACAGAAACAGAAAAAGGGCTGTTTTTTAATTTTTTTCCTTTGCCTGATTGCTCTGTAGAGTGGAAGAGTGTTCTCATAGCAGCAGTAGCTTGTATTTGTAGTGGGAAGGTTTGCTTTCTTTTTTTCTCAGTGAAAAAGCAGTTGAAATTAGAGTAAAGATGAGACACATAGTTTCACTCAGGAAAAGAACAGGCATGCCCTTCATTCCTGTCAGATTTTAGGAATAAAGACCCATGCAGTCCATTGGAGTGAGAGGAATGTCAGCCTGGAAAATGGGCGAATGTGATTTTGTTATTTTGCCTAGGATAGAAAGTACCTCTGTTTTCCCTATGATCTAATCTGCAGTGAGGAAGGAGGCCAGAGCTCTGCAATTGGTGAAAGAATAAGATTACAGTTCTTTACTTTTTTTTTTCATTTTTATGAAGTGATCATTGAATATCTTTTTTTTTTTTTTTTAATGGTCTTCTATAGGAGAAAACACCTATTGAAGTAAGGCTTCTAGCATAAATTCTGAAGACAGGTTAATAGTGACTTGGAAGAACCTGTGCATGTTTTAAATAATTGTTCACTGAATATTAGTTACCCATTTGCATGCTATGACCTCTAAAAGAGGAGGGCTTCTGTGTTTTCCTCTTCCATTTTCCCTGGCTTTCTTTCAGTATCCCTAGCAAAAACTGACTTATCTTCCAGTCCCATCCAAGAAAGTTCAAAGTAAGCTTTTCTCATCATAAACCCTAGGCCAGAATCAAGACCTCCCTCTTGTGCTCTGTCTATACCCCTACAGTGGCAACTATATACAACATTACAGGCCATATATTTTCATAGTTTCCTGCATCTTGTTCCTTTTTCTCTGGCATTCATTGCAGTACCTGACACAAGTGGCTGGTAGCTGCTCTAGTGGACAGACTGCTGTAGGCCCTTGATGAAAGCTTTGTGAAAAGCTCCTTCCCTTTAAGTTCCTGACACCTCAAGCTATCAAAATTTGTCAACCCTTTGGAAGTCAGTGCTACTTAATTAAAATAGTTCTGGGTCTATGTTCCTCCTAGTGCTTCTTAGTATCCAGGAGTAGGATGTGTTTCAGATATAGATGGGCAGTGGTTAAGGTGGTGCATGCAGGCTCAGTCGCTTCAGTCATGTCTGGCTCTTTGCAGCCACATAGACTGTAGCCCACCAGGCTCCTCTGTCCATGAGATTCTCCCGGCAAGAACACTGGAGTGGGTTGCCATACAATCCTCCAAGGGATTGAAAAATAGTAAGCAGTTTGACAGTTTGGCTTCTAGAATGTTTTCACCAATTGGAGGAAATCATAACTTTCAGAAAGTAAGTTCCATTTTCATTTTATATCAGAAAAGGTAAATAATGAAGGAGAGGAGGAGTAGTCTCCATGTTCAGCATTATCCATCCTCTAGAGCTGGTGATGGGCATTTCGATACCAGAATAATTAATTCAGTGTATTTTTTTTGCTTGTCTTCTTTTCATAGGAAGTTTAATGTCTGAGAGAAGAAAAAATCTTCTGACTAATATGAAGAAGAGTTGAACAAAGAATAAGAAAAAATTATTTTTATCAGAATTAGCAAAAGAAAGTTCATTAGAGAACTTTCACTTACACTTTCACTAAAACTTAGAGGAATTCTCCCTAGAAGATTCTGGAAACATTATGTTTTGCAATATTCTAGTAACATAAGATGCAAAACAAATAAGCATATTGCAATGATCTGTCCCCAGAGGCTGGGGTAGGTGACCTAATAACAACTATCAGTTACTTTCTCATGTGTTCTCCTAGAAAAATAAATCAGCTTTGGTCTTGAAAGACAGTTGAGATTAATATTAATGTCAGAGAAGATTTCAGCTTTTCAGCCTCATGAATATTTCCAGAGGGATGCAATTAGGCCACCCGATATGCCCCCATTTGCATAGTTTCCTGCATCTTGTTCCTTTTCTCTGGCATTCATTGCAGTACCTGACACAGGGCTATGCGGGAAGACTGCTGTAGGCCCTTGATGAAAGCTTTGTGAAAAGCTCCTTCCCTTTAAGTTCCTGACACCTCAAGCTATCAAAATTTGTCAACCCTTTGGAAGTCAGTGCTACTTAATTAAAATAGTTCTGGGTCTATGTTCCTCCTAGTGCTTCTTAGTATCCAGGAGTAGGATGTGTTTCAGATATAGATGGGCAGTGGTTAAGGTGGTGCATGCAGGCTCAGTCGCTTCAGTCATGTCTGGCTCTTTGCAGCCACATAGACTGTAGCCCACCAGGCTCCTCTGTCCATGAGATTCTCCCGGCAAGAACACTGGAGTGGGTTGCCATACAATTCTCCAAGGGATTGAAAAATAGTAAGCAGTTTGACAGTTTGGCTTCTAGAATGTTTTCACCAATTGGAGGAAATCATAACTTTCAGAAAGTAAGTTCCATTTTCATTTTATATCAGAAAAGGTAAATAATGAAGGAGAGGAGGAGTAGTCTCCATGTTCAGCATTATCCATCCTCTAGAGCTGGTGATGGGCATTTCAATACCAGAATAATTAATTCAGTGTATTTTTTTTGCTTGTCTTCTTTTCATAGGAAGTTTAATGTCTGAGAGAAGAAAAAATCTTCTGACTAATATGAAGAAGAGTTGAACAAAGAATAAGAAAAAATTATTTTTATCAGAATTAGCAAAAGAAAGTTCATTAGAGAACTTTCACTTACACTTTCACTAAAACTTAGAGGAATTCTCCCTAGAAGATTCTGGAAACATTATGTTTTGCAATATTCTAGTAACATAAGATGCAAAACAAATAAGCATATTGCAATGATCTGTCCCCAGAGGCTGGGGTAGGTGACCTAATAACAACTATCAGTTACTTTCTCATGTGTTCTCCTAGAAAAATAAATCAGCTTTGGTCTTGAAAGACAGTTGAGATTAATATTAATGTCAGAGAAGATTTCAGCTTTTCAGCCTCATGAATATTTCCAGAGGGATGCATAGGCACAGATATGCCTTCAGAAAAGCTCCTGGGGAGTTCTTCCAGTGACCCAGTGAAACACATGATATAACCCCTCATTTGCAAGTCTAACACTCATTTCCTCTGCTGTTGGTAACAATCTTCTTTTCCTGATAAGATTCCCATGTCCAGTAATCTTCCCCATCTAAAATGATTGTGACTTCCCCAAATGAATTGCCAGCATTCTGTCCTTCCATGATCCATCAGAGAAGAACAAATTGACATTCCTGATAGGTTTACATAGTGCATATTTTCTTGGAGCCATCACTCAATTTGTGTGAGGTGGCTAAACCCATCAACAAAAAGAGGTTCTACTTCATAGCAGATTTTCTAGCAGAACTTTTTCCTTATTAAATTTGTTTTGTCTTCTCAGTTTCTGGAAAATATAGATGTAGGTATCAAATAGTGGGAAGGTATGATTGATACATAATGTGATAGTGTCATATCAGACATAGCAGATTACCATGGTGCAGCATCATGACAAAGACCATGCATGCAGAAGCTCTCTCATCTGTTATCCTGGTTACAACAACAACAACAAAAATCAGTGCCTGCAGATGTGGTTAAGTTTGGAGAGCATGGATAAGGCACTTAGGATGAATTTCACCTGGGTGTAAGGGAATCAAAAAGTGTACAAGGGTTATCCAGTTGCCATCTAACGTAATCACCTATTCCCTTAATATCCAAATAAGAATGTTCTGAACGTCCTTTTTTTTTTTTAATTCTTTATTTTGAAGGTTTTACAGAGTTCTGCTGTTCACAGACATGTATATTCCCAGATCAGTCATATGCATATCCATGGTCCCCAGCCCCCCAGTTCCCCCCATCCCACCCCTCCGGACCATCACCCCAAGCCATTGTAAGCACTCCTGTTCCCTTAGCACAATGACAATAGCTATCTTTTCCACACATGACAATATAGTTACCATGTCACTCCCTCCATGCCTCCCCCTCCCTATTTCTTCCCCACAATGTCCATATGTCTCTTCTCTGTCTGTTTTTCCATGAGTTCCCTGCATCTGTTATCAAGACCTTCCTACTAGATTCCATATATGTGTGTTAGTATACTGTATTTGTCTTTCTCTTTTTGACTTACTTCACTTTTTATGATAGGCTCTAGAGCCAGCCACTTCATTAGGACTGAGTATTCTGCATTTCTTTTAACAGCTGAGTAGTATTCCATTGTATATATGTACCAAAGCTTCTGTATCCATTCATTTGTCGATGGACATCTTGGTTGCTTCCATGTTCTGGCTATTGTGTAGAGAGCTGCAATGAACATTGGGGTACAGGTGCCTCTTTCAGTTTTGATTTCATCAGGAGATAAGCCTAAGAGTGGGATTGCTGAGTCATAGGGTGCTTCTATTTTTAGTTTTTTAAGGAATCTCCAGACTGTCTTCCATAGAGGCTGGATCAATTGACATTCCCACCAGCAATGCAAAAAGGTTCCCTTTTCTCCGCACCCTCTCCAGCATTTAGTGTCTGCAGATTTTTTGAAGATGGCCATTCTGACAGGTGTGAGGTGGTATCTCATTGTAGTTTTAATTTGCATATCTCTAATAATAAGCGAGGTTGAGCATCGTTTCATGTACTTTTGGGCCATCTGTATGTCCTCTTTGGAGAGGCGTCTCTTTAGATCTTTTTCCCATTTTTTGATTGGGTTGTTCGTTTTCCCTGTGCTGAGTTGTCTGAGTTGCTTGTAGATTTTGGAGATGAATTCTTTGTCTGTTGTTTCATTTGCTATGATTTTTTCCCACTCTGTGGGGTGTCTGTTGAGCTTTTTTGTAATTTCTTTTGCTGTACAAAAGCTTTTAAGTTTCATGAGGTCCCATATGTTCATTTTTCTTTTCAGTTCTGCTATTTTAGTAGGTGGGTCAGAGAAGATCTTGCTTTGATTGATGTCCTTGAGGGTTTTGCCTATATTCTCCTCTAAGAGTTTGATGGTTTCTGGTCTTACATTTAGGTCTTTAATCCATTTTGAGTTGATCTTAGTGTATGGTGTCAGGGAATGTTCCAACTTCATTTTTTTTGCATGTAGCTGTCCAATTCTCCCAGCACCACTTGTTGAAGAGGCTGTCTTTGTCCCATTTTATAGTTTCTCCTCCTTTGTCAAAAATAAGGTACCCATAGGTGCGTGGGTTTATCTCATGTCACTCCCTCCAGTCCCCCCTTCTTCCCACAATGTCCATATGTCTCTTCTCTGTCTGTTTTTCCATGAGTTCCCTGCATCTGTTATCAAGACCTTCCTACTAGATTCCATATATGTGTGTTAGTATACTGTATTTGTCTTTCTCTTTTTGACTTACTTCACTTTTTATGATAGGCTCTAGAGCCAGCCACTTCATTAGGACTGAGTATTCTGCATTTCTTTTAACAGCTGAGTAGTATTCCATTGTATATATGTACCAAAGCTTCTGTATCCATTCATTTGTCGATGGACATCTTGGTTGCTTCCATGTTCTGGCTATTGTGTAGAGAGCTGCAATGAACATTGGGGTACAGGTGCCTCTTTCAGTTTTGATTTCATCAGGAGATAAGCCTAAGAGTGGGATTGCTGGGTCATAGGGTGCTTCTATTTTTAGTTTTTTAAGGAATCTCCAGACTGTCTTCCATAGAGGCTGTATCAATTGACATTCCCACCAGCAATGCAAAAAGGTTCCCTTTTCTCCGCACCCTCTCCAGCATTTAGTGTCTGCAGATTTTTTGAAGATGGCCATTCTGACAGGTGTGAGGTGGTATCTCATTGTAGTTTTAATTTGCATATCTCTAATAATAAGCGAGGTTGAGCATCGTTTCATGTACTTTTGGGCCATCTGTATGTCCTCTTTGGAGAGGCGTCTCTTTAGATCTTTTTCCCATTTTTTGATTGGGTTGTTCGTTTTCCCTGTGCTGAGTTGTCTGAGTTGCTTGTAGATTTTGGAGATGAATTCTTTGTCTGTTGTTTCATTTGCTATGATTTTTTCCCACTCTGTGGGGTGTCTGTTGAGCTTTTTTGTAATTTCTTTTGCTGTACAAAAGCTTTTAAGTTTCATGAGGTCCCATATGTTCATTTTTCTTTTCAGTTCTGCTATTTTAGTAGGTGGGTCAGAGAAGATCTTGCTTTGATTGATGTCCTTGAGGGTTTTGCCTATATTCTCCTCTAAGAGTTTGATGGTTTCTGGTCTTACATTTAGGTCTTTAATCCATTTTGAGTTGATCTTAGTGTATGGTGTCAGGGAATGTTCCAACTTCATTTTTTTGCATGTAGCTGTCCAATTCTCCCAGCACCACTTGTTGAAGAGGCTGTCTTTGTCCCATTTTATAGTTTCTCCTCCTTTGTCAAAAATAAGGTACCCATAGGTGCGTGGGTTTATCTCTGGGTTCTCAATCTTGTTCCATTGGTCTATAGTTCTGTTTTTGTGCCAGTACCATACTGTCTTGATGACTGTTGCTTTGTCGTAGAGTCTGAAGTTAGGGAGGCTGATTCCTCCAGCTCCATTTTTCTTTCTCAGGATTGCTTTGGCTATTCGAGGTCTTTTTTGTTTCCATATGAATTGTGTGATTCTTTGGTCTAGTTCTGTGAAGAATATCATTGGAAGTTTGATAGGGATCGCATTGAATCTATAGATGATATTTGGTAGTATGGTCATTTTCACAATATTGATTCTTCCGACCCAGGAACATGGAATATCTCTCCATCTGTTGAAGTCTTCTTTAATGTCTCTCATGAGTGTCTTGTAATTTTCTGTGTACAATTCTTTTGTTTCTTTGGGTAGGTTTATTCCTAGATATTTGATTCTTTTGCTTGCAGTGGTGAAGGAGATTGCCTCTTTGATTTCATTTTCTGATGTTTCATTGTTTGTGTATAGGAATGCCAGTGATTTCTGTGTGTTGACTTTGTATCCTGCGACTTTGCTGAATTCATTGATTAGCTCTAGTAGCTATGTAATTGTGTCTTTGCGATTTTCTATGTATAATATCATGTCGTCTGCAAAAAGAGAGAGCCTGACTTCTTCCTTTCCAATCTGGATTCCTTTGATTTCTTTCTCTTCTCTTATTGCTATTGCTAGAACTTCCAGGACTATGCTGAATAAGAGTGGTGCAAGTGGACAGCCCTGTCTTGTTCCTGATCTTAGAGGGAATGCTTTCAGTTTTTCACCGTTGAGGATAATGTTTGCTGTAGGCTTCTCATATATGGCTTTTATTATGTTGAGATAGATTCCTTCTATGCCCATTTTCTGAAGAGTTTTTATCATAAATGGATGCTATACTTTGTCGAAGGCTTTTTCTGCATCTATTGAGATGATCATGCGGTATTTGTCTCTGAATTTGTTCATTTTAATGAGTTGTGTTAAAATTTCATTAATGACATGATTCTCCTCAAAGGGTTGTATTGGTCTTTAATCCATTTTGAGTTGATCTTAGTGTATGGTGTCAGGGAATGTTCCAACTTCATTTTTTTTGCATGTAGCTGTCCAATTCTCCCAGCACCACTTGTTGAAGAGGCTGTCTTTGTCCCATTTTATAGTTTCTCCTCCTTTGTCAAAAATAAGGTACCCATAGGTGCGTGGGTTTATCTCTGGGTTCTCAATCTTGTTCCATTGGTCTATAGTTCTGTTGTTGTGCCAGTACCATACTGTCTTGATGACTGTTGCTTTGTCGTAGAGTCTGAAGTTAGGGAGGCTGATTCCTCCAGCTCCGTTTTTCTTTCTCAGGATTGCTTTGGCTATTCGAGGTCTTTTTTGTTTCCATATGAATTGTGTGATTCTTTGGTCTAGTTCTGTGAAGAATATCATTGGAAGTTTGATAGGGATCGCATTGAATCTATAGATGATATTTGGTAGTATGGTCATTTTCACAATATTGATTCTTCCGACCCAGGAACATGGAATATCTCTCCATCTGTTGAAGTCTTCTTTAATGTCTCTCATGAGTGTCTTGTAATTTTCTGTGTACAATTCTTTTGTTTCTTTGGGTAGGTTTATTCCTAGATATTTGATTCTTTTGCTTGCAGTGGTGAAGGAGATTGCCTCTTTGATTTCATTTTCTGATGTTTCATTGTTTGTGTATAGGAATGCCAGTGATTTCTGTGTGTTGACTTTGTATCCTGCGACTTTGCTGAATTCATTGATTAGCTCTAGTAGCTATGTAATTGTGTCTTTGCGATTTTCTATGTATAATATCATGTCGTCTGCAAAAAGAGAGAGCCTGACTTCTTCCTTTCCAATCTGGATTCCTTTGATTTCTTTCTCTTCTCTTATTGCTATTGCTAGAACTTCCAGGACTATGCTGAATAAGAGTGGTGCAAGTGGACAGCCCTGTCTTGTTCCTGATCTTAGAGGGAATGCTTTCAGTTTTTCACCGTTGAGGATAATGTTTGCTGTAGGCTTCTCATATATGGCTTTTATTATGTTGAGATAGATTCCTTCTATGCCCATTTTCTGAAGAGTTTTTATCATAAATGGATGCTATACTTTGTCGAAGGCTTTTTCTGCATCTATTGAGATGATCATGTGGTATTTGTCTCTGAATTTGTTCATATGGTGTGTCACATTGATTGATTTGCAAATGTTGAAGAATCCTTGCATGCCTGGGGTAAACCCGACTTGATCATGATGTATGAGTTTTTTGATGTGTCGTTGAATTCTGTTTGCTAGGATTGTGTTGAGCATCTTGGCGTCTAAGTTCATCAGAGAAATTGGTCTGTAATTTTCCTTTTATGTGTTGTCGTTGCCTGGTTTGGGTATCAGGGTGATGGTGGCCTCATAGAATGTGTTTGGAAGTGTTCCTTCCTGTGCAATTTTTTGGAAGAGTTTTAGAAGGACAGGCATTGGCTCTTCTTTAAATGTTTGGTAGAATTCGGCTGTGAAGCCATCTGGCCCTGGGCTTTTATTTTTGGGTAGATTTTTAATCACAAATTCGATTTCTGAGCTTGTGATTGGGTTGTTCAAAATTTCTGTTTCTTCCTGGCTCAGTCTTGGGAGACTGATCTTCCCCAAGAAACTGTCCATTTCCTCCAGGTTGTCCAGTTTGTTGCCATAGAGTTGCTCATAATAGTCCCTTAGAATCCTTTGGATTTCTGCATTATCTGTTGTAATCTCTCCTTTTTCGTTTTTGATTTTCTTGATCTGGTTCTTCTCTCTCTTTCTTTTGATGAGTCTGGCCAGTGGATTGTCAATTTTGTTTACCTTTTCGAAGAACCAGCTTTTTGTTTATTTATCCGTACTATAGTTTCTTTCATTTCTTTCACATTTATTTCTGCTCTGGTCTTTAAAATTTCTTGTCTTCTGCTGGCTTTTGGATGTTTTTGTTATTCTTTCTCCAGTTGTTTTAAGCGGAGGGTTAGGTCATCTGCTTCATATTTTCCTAGTTTCTTGAGGTGGGATTGTATTGCTATCTATTTCCCTTTTAGAACTGCTTTTGCGGTATCCCGTAGGTTTTGCACGATCGTATGTTCATTATCATTTTCTTCTAGGAATTTTTAAATTTCTCCTTTGATTTCCTCAGTGATCAGTTGGTTTTTTAGGTATGTATTATTTAATCTCCATGTGTTTGTGTTTTTAGAGTTTTTTTCTCCTGTAGTTGATCTCTAATCTCACTGCATTGTAGTCCGAGAAGATGGTTGATATAATTTCAGTTTTCTTGAACTGACTGAGGTTAGATTTGTGGCCCAAGATATGGTCTATCCTGGAGAATGTTCTGTGAGCACTTCAGAAGAAAGTGTATTCTTCTGCTTTTGGATGGAACATCCTAAAGATATCGATGAGGTCCATTTTTTCTGGTGTGGCATTTAAGGCTTGTGTTTCTTTATTAATTTTCTGTTTGGATGATCTATCCATTGGTGTGAGAGGAGTGTTAAAGTCTCCTACTATTATTATTGTGTTATTATCGATTTCTTCTTTTAAGTCTGAATGTACCTGTCTTATGTATTGAGGTGCCCCTGTGTTGGGTGTGTAGATATTCATGACTGTTATGTCTTCCTCTTGAATGGATCCCTTAATTATGATGTAGTGACCTGCCTTGTCTCTTAGAATCTTCTTTACTTTAAAATCTATTTTGTCTGATATGAGTATTGCTACTCCAGCATCTTTTGATTTCCATTTGCATGGAATATCTTTTTCCAACCTCTCACTTTCAGTCTATGGGTGTCTCTAGGTCTGAAGTGGGTCTCTTGTAAACAGCATATATATATGGGTCATGTTTCTTGATCCATTCAGCCAACCTGTGTCGTTTGGTTGGAGCATTTAGTCCGTTTACATTCAAAGTAATTATTGCTACGAATGTTCCTATTGTCATCTTCTTAGATGTTTGGGGTTTGATTTGTAAGACTTCTCCTACTCTTGTATTTATTGGCTATATCAGGCCCTTTAACACTTGTTGTAGGGCTGGTTTTGTGGTACAGAATTCTTTTAATTTCCGTCTATCTGTGAAGCTTTTGATTTCTCCATCAATTCTGAATGGGATTCTTGCTGGGTAGAGAATTCTTGGTTGGAGGTTATTCTCTTTTAGCCATTTAAATGTGTCTTGCCATTCTCTTCTGGCCTGCAGGGTTTCTGTGGAAAGATCCGCAGCTAGAAATATGGGGTTTCCTTTATATGTTATTTGTTGTTTGCTCCTAGCTGCTTTCAGTAATCTGTCTTTACATTTAGTCTGCATTGTGGTCCGAGAAGATGGTTGATATAATTTCAGTTTTCTTGAACTGACTGAGGTTAGATTTGTGGCCCAAGATATGGTCTATCCTGGAGAATGTTCTGTGAGCACTTCAGAAGAAAGTGTATTCTTCTGCTTTTGGATGGAACATCCTAAAGATATCGATGAGGTCCATTTTTTCTGGTGTGGCATTTAAGGCTTGTGTTTCTTTATTAATTTTCTGTTTGGATGATCTATCCATTGGTGTGAGAGGAGTGTTAAAGTCTCCTACTATTATTATTGTGTTATTATCGATTTCTTCTTTTAAGTCTGAATGTACCTGTCTTATGTATTGAGGTGCCCCTGTGTTGGGTGTGTAGATATTCATGACTGTTATGTCTTCCTCTTGAATGGATCCCTTAATTATGATGTAGTGACCTGCCTTGTCTCTTAGAATCTTCTTTACTTTAAAATCTATTTTGTCTGATATGAGTATTGCTACTCCAGCATCTTTTGATTTCCATTTGCATGGAATATCTTTTTCCAACCTCTCACTTTCAGTCTATGGGTGTCTCTAGGTCTGAAGTGGGTCTCTTGTAAACAGCATATATATATGGGTCATGTTTCTTGATCCATTCAGCCAACCTGTGTCGTTTGGTTGGAGCATTTAGTCCGTTTACATTCAAAGTAATTATTGCTACGAATGTTCCTATTGTCATCTTCTTAGATGTTTGGGGTTTGATTTGTAAGACTTCTCCTACTCTTGTATTTATTGGCTATATCAGGCCCTTTAACACTTGTTGTAGGGCTGGTTTTGTGGTACAGAATTCTTTTAATTTCCGTCTATCTGTGAAGCTTTTGATTTCTCCATCAATTCTGAATGGGATTCTTGCTGGGTAGAGAATTCTTGGTTGGAGGTTATTCTCTTTTAGCCATTTAAATGTGTCTTGCCATTCTCTTCTGGCCTGCAGGGTTTCTGTGGAAAGATCCGCAGCTAGAAATATGGGGTTTCCTTTATATGTTATTTGTTGTTTGCTCCTAGCTGCTTTCAGTAATCTGTCTTTACATTTAGTCTGCATTAGTTGGATTAGAATGTGCCTTGGTGTGTTTCTTCTGGGGTTTCTCCTGTATGGAAGTCTTTGTGCTTCTTGGACTTGGTTGACTATTTCCTTTCTCATGCTGGTGAAGTTTTCCACTATACCCTCTTCAAGAATTTTTTCGTAGCCTTTCTTCCCCTCTTCTGGAACTCCTGTAATTCTAATGTTGGTGCGTTTGATATTGTCCCATAGGTCTCTGATGCTGTCCTCGGTTCTTTTAATTCTTTCAGCTTTGTTCTGTTCCTCAGCATTTATCTCAACCATTCTATCTTCCAGCTCACTTATCTGTTCTTCTGCCTCCAATACGCTACTGTTGAGACCTTCTATAGAATTTTTGAGTTCAGCAATTGAGTTGGTGTTCTCTGTTTGCTTATTTTTTATTTCCTGCATGTCTTTTCTCAATGCACTAATTTCTTCTAATATTCTGTTTTTGGTATTTTGCATCCTCATTAGTATAGTTTTTCTGAATTCTCTTTCAGATAATTTGCCTATCTCCTCCTCTGTCATTTGAAGCTGTGATTCTCTAGCTTGGTCCTTCATCTGTGCAGTGTTTCTCTGTTGCTTCATTATTAGGTTAGTTTTTGTTTCTTTGTGTGTGTCTGTGTGTATGAAGTTTTTGTCTCTACTAGGCTTCTTGGTTGAATTCTCCCTTCCTTTGAGTTTCTGTCCTTCTAGAAGGGTTCAATGGTTTGTGTCTTGGGTGGTGTTAGGTCTTGTTTACAGGTGAACAGTCTCTAGTGTTGTATGTTCTTTGATCGTGTAGGGTCTTGCAATCAGGTCTTCTACTCCGAGGATTCTTGGTTTGATGATTGGTCAGGGGGTGTAGGCTTTATGTCTGGTTTGCTATGGTGTTCCGTGATATTAGTTCAAATACTAGCATCTGAGGAGCAAAAGGTATGTCCCTGATGGGTGACAGTCATAAAAGTATGTAGATATTTTCTAACATGGTCATAAGATATACATACATACACAGCAATAACCACATCTAACCAGTCTTACAGTGACAAAGCATAGGAAATTTTTCTGATCCGCAGCTAGAAATATGGGGTTTCCTTTATATGTTATTTGTTGTTTGCTCCTAGCTGCTTTCAGTAATCTGTCTTTACATTTAGTCTGCATTAGTTGGATTAGAATGTGCCTTGGTGTGTTTCTTCTGGGGTTTCTCCTGTATGGAAGTCTTTGTGCTTCTTGGACTTGGTTGACTATTTCCTTTCTCATGCTGGTGAAGTTTTCCACTATACCCTCTTCAAGAATTTTTTCGTAGCCTTTCTTCCCCTCTTCTGGAACTCCTGTAATTCTAATGTTGGTGCGTTTGATATTGTCCCATAGGTCTCTGATGCTGTCCTCGGTTCTTTTAATTCTTTCAGCTTTGTTCTGTTCCTCAGCATTTATCTCAACCATTCTATCTTCCAGCTCACTTATCTGTTCTTCTGCCTCCAATACGCTACTGTTGAGACCTTCTATAGAATTTTTGAGTTCAGCAATTGAGTTGGTGTTCTCTGTTTGCTTATTTTTTATTTCCTGCATGTCTTTTCTCAATGCACTAATTTCTTCTAATATTCTGTTTTTGGTATTTTGCATCCTCATTAGTATAGTTTTTCTGAATTCTCTTTCAGATAATTTGCCTATCTCCTCCTCTGTCATTTGAAGCTGTGATTCTCTAGCTTGGTCCTTCATCTGTGCAGTGTTTCTCTGTTGCTTCATTATTAGGTTAGTTTTTGTTTCTTTGTGTGTGTCTGTGTGTATGAAGTTTTTGTCTCTACTAGGCTTCTTGGTTGAATTCTCCCTTCCTTTGAGTTTCTGTCCTTCTAGAAGGGTTCAATGGTTTGTGTCTTGGGTGGTGTTAGGTCTTGTTTACAGGTGAACAGTCTCTAGTGTTGTATGTTCTTTGATCGTGTAGGGTCTTGCAATCAGGTCTTCTACTCCGAGGATTCTTGGTTTGATGATTGGTCAGGGGGTGTAGGCTTTATGTCTGGTTTGCTATGGTGTTCCGTGATATTAGTTCAAATACTAGCATCTGAGGAGCAAAAGGTATGTCCCTGATGGGTGACAGTCATAAAAGTATGTAGATATTTTCTAACATGGTCATAAGATATACATACATACACAGCAATAACCACATCTAACCAGTCTTACAGTGACAAAGCATAGGAAATTTTTCTGGCAAACGATGCAATCAAAGATGGAACTTGCCCGTTAAGCTCTGAATTAATTAAAATAGTGCCCAGAAAAATAGAAATAGTCCAAGTTCCTGGCTGGGACTATTTCATTGAAAGCAGTTTTTAGCTAAGACATGTGTTGGGGGTGAGGCGGTGGAGACTGTATGGGTAATGAGAAGGAATAGATTCGTCTTGGAAGGATTTTATAGGGTTAGGTAGCCAAGATGATTGTGTTGTATTGTTTAGTGCAGCTGAAAGAGAATAGTGGAGACAGAAAGGTAGGAAATATTTATCTAGTGGATAGTGGTAGATAGGAGAAAGTTTTAGATTTAGAACATAGAGGGAGGAAGCAGTGGCAAAGACGAAAGAACATTAGAAGTTTCCAAGACTTAAAATTAAAAAAATAATAATAATAAAAATTAAAGATCAAAAAAAAAAGAAATTAAAAATTAAAAAGGGAAGAAAAACTTAATAAAAAGAGACAAAAGAGAGGGGGAAAAAAAAAAAAAACCAACCCTGACACCAATCAAACGAATAAACAGAACCGTCCAGAACAAATAAACAAAAAAGCTAAATACTGTCCCTGGTTTTTTTCCTCTCATCTGTCTGGTGGAAGCCAATCTGCTCTCAATGCTGTTTTGTCTTGATGATGTAGCCTTTCCCTTCTGGCACCAGTTGCTATGGTTTGTTTTCAGCCAAATAAGGCATTGCTAGGCTTCTTGGTTGAATTCTCCCTTCCTTTGAGTTTCTGTCCTTCTAGAAGGGTTCAATGGTTTGTGTCTTGGGTGGTGTTAGGTCTTGTTTACAGGTGAACAGTCTCTAGTGTTGTATGTTCTTTGATCGTGTAGGGTCTTGCAATCAGGTCTTCTACTCCGAGGATTCTTGGTTTGATGATTGGTCAGGGGGTGTAGGCTTTATGTCTGGTTTGCTATGGTGTTCCGTGATATTAGTTCAAATACTAGCATCTGAGGAGCAAAAGGTATGTCCCTGATGGGTGACAGTCATAAAAGTATGTAGATATTTTCTAACATGGTCATAAGATATACATACATACACAGCAATAACCACATCTAACCAGTCTTACAGTGACAAAGCATAGGAAATTTTTCTGGCAAACGATGCAATCAAAGATGGAACTTGCCCGTTAAGCTCTGAATTAATTAAAATAGTGCCCAGAAAAATAGAAATAGTCCAAGTTCCTGGCTGGGACTATTTCATTGAAAGCAGTTTTTAGCTAAGACATGTGTTGGGGGTGAGGCGGTGGAGACTGTATGGGTAATGAGAAGGAATAGATTCGTCTTGGAAGGATTTTATAGGGTTAGGTAGCCAAGATGATTGTGTTGTATTGTTTAGTGCAGCTGAAAGAGAATAGTGGAGACAGAAAGGTAGGAAATATTTATCTAGTGGATAGTGGTAGATAGGAGAAAGTTTTAGATTTAGAACATAGAGGGAGGAAGCAGTGGCAAAGACGAAAGAACATTAGAAGTTTCCAAGACTTAAAATTAAAAAAATAATAATAATAAAAATTAAAGATCAAAAAAAAAAGAAATTAAAAATTAAAAAGGGAAGAAAAACTTAATAAAAAGAGACAAAAGAGAGGGGGGAAAAAAAAAAAAACCAACCCTGACACCAATCAAACGAATAAACAGAACCGTCCAGAACAAATAAACAAAAAAGCTAAATACTGTCCCTGGTTTTTTTCCTCTCATCTGTCTGGTGGAAGCCAATCTGCTCTCAATGCTGTTTTGTCTTGATGATGTAGCCTTTCCCTTCTGGCACCAGTTGCTATGGCTTGTTTTCAGCCAAATAAGGCATTGCTGCAGGCTCAGGTGCTGGCCCTGACGGTGAGCTGATCCCAGTCCGTCGGGCGGGGTGCCGCGGTGCACACGCAGTCCCGTTTGGGCGGGGGCGCCCTGGCTCTGCAGTGCACCCGCCAGTAGCCTCCAATACCTGCCCTTCTCCCAGTTTCCTCCTCTGCTGGTGTAGCTATGGGGATACACGGGCTCCTCCGCCACTGGCGCGCGCGCACTGCCAGTTACGCATCCAAGTCCCAAAGGCAGGAACAAGCTTCCCTGTCTGTCTCGAGCCCGGTCCCTGGTCAGCAATCTGTGGGCGACTCAGCTAGTCCCACACTAGGAGTGTTTGAACTCATCCGGTGCCAGGCGGAAAGTCGCGATTTTCACCCGGCCGAGCGGTGCAATTTTCGCACTGGGCGCTCCCTCCCGGCTTCAGGTCGCTACACAGCACTCCCCGCGTTCAGGTCACTAGGCAGCAAGCGTGTTCTGCTCAGCCCTGCTCCGGTATCCTATCTTCGCAGTGTCTTAATTTCTGCCGGTGATCATGGCAGATTCTTGGAATTTTCACGCTGATCGCTGCCCTCTCTCCCCCGAGGCTCCGCTTAGGCTCCCTTTTAGGGCACTTGCTGGTGCGCTCTCTGTCAGTGCCGTCCAGCGTGGGGGTTAGGATAGAGGATTCTTAGAACCGTAGCTCCGGGAAAGTTCTGGCTGTTCACTCTTCTACTCTCGCGGACCTATGGAATTCTTCTGTCGTCTAGCAGCTGGTTTGTTGGTGGTGGTTCTTTTCTTGATTAGTTCTGGTGATTCTGTTGGGGAGCTGGTGAAATCTTCCCCTCATTCCTCCGCCATCTTGGCTCCTCCCTCCCTGAACGTCCATTTTATAGATGTAGAAACTACTTTCTGAAGGTTTCTTTGAGCTGTTTCCATGGTCATCTCTGGCTTGGAGCCTTGCGTCCAGTGACGTGTTGCCATTCTAGGGACTGTTTTTTATGCTATTCCAGTTACCAGACTCTATCAACCTTGGGCTAAAACAAAACTCTGTTTCTTACATCTCTAAGATGTAAACTGCACAACATTTGCATATAGAAAAGACTTTACCAGAGGTGGAGACAGAAAACCTTACTGTGAGAAAAATGAACTGGGAATTCATCCTTTGGGGTTTTTTTTCCTAAAAATTTTATTTCTGCCTGCACACCTCAGCTTGCTTGGATCATCTCTCCTCTCCAGTTTCTCTTCTCCTTGTTATCTTTTTCTGGCTTTTTCTCTACCCACAGATTCCCTGTGTGTATTTTAGCAGGCAGTCTGGTGAAGGAGACTGATGCATCAAATGTTTGAACATCGACATTTGAGTTGGGAATGGATGGAGATGCCTTTGTAAAGTCTGCTGGTTGTCTGAGAATGTGGATTTGTAAAAGCCTAGAAACCAAAGCTGCTTTTTGACCTGTTGTCACTCATTTAGATTATACCTCCAATTTTTAAGTCATTTATACATCTTAAGCTTGCTTTTACCTTTGATTTCTTCTACCATTTAGCAATATTTGTAGCTCTGAAAAAATTCTTTGAAAAGAGATTCTTGGTTAAGAGTAAATCTTCAATAATTCAGATGAGAACCATGAAATTTTGAATCAATTTGTTGGCTTCTTAGATATACTGTACATAGGTACAGGGAACTCAATGAATATTATAAATTCTGTTGGAGAAGAAAGTGGAAAATTACAACTTGTAACAACAGATATCAGTAAAACTTGTTCTTTGGATATCAGGTGATCACATATTTTGATTTGTCTGGGTTAATTCCAGTTGTAATGCTGAAGCTTCTGAGCCTATCTAGGGAAATCCTTCAGTCTTGGGCAAACCCAAAAGATTGGTCACTCCAGTTGTGATGCTGACTTCTGTCCCAGATGTACCCAGCAGTCTCACTCTTCTTCCCATACCTGGAGATGCAGAGACATTATTTCCTGTTGACACTTATTGAACACATCTGGTGGAAATTAGATTACATTCTGCCCTGAAGAAGTAGGTGAGCTACAATTCCTCTTTACCTAAGATGAGGAGAACATTATCTACCCTGAAAGAAAGAGATAGGGAATATTGGCCTCTAAATTTTCTCCTGGTAGTTTCCGATTTTTACTGTGGGTCACAGCACTGCATATAGAAAAGACTTTACCAGAGGTGGAGACAGAAAACCTTACTGTGAGAAAATGAACTGGACATCCTTTGGGGAATTTCATCCTTTGGGGTTTTTTTTCCTAAAAATTTTATTTCTGCCTGCACACCTCAGCTTGCTTGGATCATCTCTCCTCTCCAGTTTCTCTTCTCCTTGTTATCTTTTTCTGGCTTTTTCTCTACCCACAGATTCCCTGTGTGTATTTTAGCAGGCAGTCTGGTGAAGGAGACTGATGCATCAAATGTTTGAACATCGACATTTGAGTTGGGAATGGATGGAGATGCCTTTGTAAAGTCTGCTGGTTGTCTGAGAATGTGGATTTGTAAAAGCCTAGAAACCAAAGCTGCTTTTTGACCTGTTGTCACTCATTTAGAATTATACCTCCAATTTTTAAGTCATTTATACATCTTAAGCTTGCTTTTACCTTTGATTTCTTCTACCATTTAGCAATATTTGTAGCTCTGAAAAAATTCTTTGAAAAGAGATTCTTGGTTAAGAGTAAATCTTCAATAATTCAGATGAGAACCATGAAATTTTGAATCAATTTGTTGGCTTCTTAGATATACTGTACATAGGTACAGGGAACTCAATGAATATTATAAATTCTGTTGGAGAAGAAAGTGGAAAATTACAACTTGTAACAACAGATATCAGTAAAACTTGTTCTTTGGATATCAGGTGATCACATATTTTGATTTGTCTGGGTTAATTCCAGTTGTAATGCTGAAGCTTCTGAGCCTATCTAGGGAAATCCTTCAGTCTTGGGCAAACCCAAAAGATTGGTCACTCCAGTTGTGATGCTGACTTCTGTCCCAGATGTACCCAGCAGTCTCACTCTTCTTCCCATACCTGGAGATGCAGAGACATTATTTCCTGTTGACACTTATTGAACACATCTGGTGGAAATTAGATTACATTCTGCCCTGAAGAAGTAGGTGAGCTACAATTCCTCTTTACCTAAGATGAGGAGAACATTATCTACCCTGAAAGAAAGAGATAGGGAATATTGGCCTCTAAATTTTCTCCTGGTAGTTTCCGATTTTTACTGTGGGTCACAGCACTGACCAACAGCTGTGGAGGGTGCCTTGGGTAGACCCTACAGTTGTAAAGTTATTTGTTAGAAGTTAAGTGAGATGAAGAAATGAAAACTGAGTCTGTTCATCCTCCTTCATGTTGAAAGGGAGACTCAAGAGTTCTTAACTTAAAAAGATAATTGAGGTTTTAGCCTCTGTCACATTCTTACTCATAAGAAAAGAGTACCTCCCCCAGAGGCAGAGTACCGCCCCTGTCACCAGTAGCTGCCCCCCGCCCCTGCCGGTGTGAGTGGTGGCCGCTGACAGAGCACAGCTGCCCATTTGATAGAAAGTTGGCTTTGACCAAAAGGAGGGCATTTCTCCTCAGCCTCCCACTCCCATCCTTCACCTCAGGAGACACAGATTGCATATGGCCTAACTTCCTGCTTCAGGTAGGACTGTTTCTATGCTGTAATTTGTGTAACAGAGCTTCCTATGGGGATAGCCTGAAGCTACTTCCTAACTGAGATCATTTTCTTATAGTACATGAAAGACACTAGACATTTAATAAGTGCTTTGCAAATGAACATATGGGGATTTCTGAAAGGGACTATAAATTGCTACACACTTTCTTGAAAGTAATTTGTCCATATGCATCAAAAGCATTGTATGCTTCTTATTTTATCTTCTACTGTTTCTGCATTCTTAGGAAATTATGTTTAAAAAATAGTCAGAACAGGGCTTCCTTGGTGATCCAGTGGGTAAGGACACTGCCTTGCAATGCAAGGGCAACTGTCTTTGAAAAAATTTTATCAGGTGATCACATATTTTGATTTGTCTGGGTTAATTCCAGTTGTAATGCTGAAGCTTCTGAGCCTATCTAGGGAAATCCTTCAGTCTTGGGCAAACCCAAAAGATTGGTCACTCCAGTTGTGATGCTGACTTCTGTCCCAGATGTACCCAGCAGTCTCACTCTTCTTCCCATACCTGGAGATGCAGAGACATTATTTCCTGTTGACACTTATTGAACACATCTGGTGGAAATTAGATTACATTCTGCCCTGAAGAAGTAGGTGAGCTACAATTCCTCTTTACCTAAGATGAGGAGAACATTATCTACCCTGAAAGAAAGAGATAGGGAATATTGGCCTCTAAATTTTCTCCTGGTAGTTTCCGATTTTTACTGTGGGTCACAGCACTGACCAACAGCTGTGGAGGGTGCCTTGGGTAGACCCTACAGTTGTAAAGTTATTTGTTAGAAGTTAAGTGAGATGAAGAAATGAAAACTGAGTCTGTTCATCCTCCTTCATGTTAAAAGGGGAGACTCAAGAGTTCTTAACTTAAAAAGATAATTGAGGTTTTAGCCTCTGTCACATTCTTACTCATAAGAAAAGAGTACCTCCCCCAGAGGCAGAGTACCGCCCCTGTCACCAGTAGCTGCCCCCCGCCCCTGCCGGTGTGAGTGGTGGCCGCTGACAGAGCACAGCTGCCCATTTGATAGAAAGTTGGCTTTGACCAAAAGGAGGGCATTTCTCCTCAGCCTCCCACTCCCCATCCTTCACCTCAGGAGACACAGATTGCATATGGCCTAACTTCCTGCTTCAGGTAGGACTGTTTCTATGCTGTAATTTGTGTAACAGAGCTTCCTATGGGGATAGCCTGAAGCTACTTCCTAACTGAGATCATTTTCTTATAGTACCTGAAAAACACTAGACATTTAATAAGTGCTTTGCAAATGAACATATGGGGGGATTTCTGAAAGGGACTATAAATTGCTACACACTTTCTTGAAAGTAATTTGTCCATATGCATCAAAAGCATTGTATGCTTCTTATTTTATCTTCTACTGTTTCTGCATTCTTAGGAAATTATGTTTAAAAAATAGTCAGAACAGGGCTTCCTTGGTGATCCAGTGGGTAAGGACACTGCCTTGCAATGCAAGGGGCACTGGTCCCTGACCTGGGAAGATCCCACGTGCCGCAGAGCAGCTGGACAGATGTGTCCAACTACCTAGCCGGAGCTCTGGAGCGCATGTGCCCAGAGCTGGTGCTCTGTGACAACAGAGGCCACTGCGATGGGAGGCCCACACAGGCCAAAGAACAAAGATGGATGAAAATAGATAAGTGAAAGAGCAATACAAGTGGCCAAAAAAAAAAAAATTAGTCAAAATATTGAACTGAAATTTCTACAGAAGTATGTATATATGAGTTTTAATATAATCTATCCAAAAGTAGAAATAACGCAAAGGTCCAAAAAGTAGAGGAATGGTGAAGTGAATTATAGTACCTCCTTCCGTAAAATGGAATGTTATAGAGTTGTTAAAAACCATGATATGAGGAAGACATTGCTGGAAATATGAACTGGTAGTGATTTTGCAGAGAAATCTGTCCATGTATAGTTAAATTATGTGTTTATAAAACCAATTATCCAACAGTTTCACTCCTCTGGATACCACAGATCCTCAAGGGACATGTGTACTTGAAGGCAATATATAGAGACTATCCCTAGGGAAATATATGTGCTCTTGAAATTAATAGCATTTCTGCAAATTCATGCATTAACAGTAAAAGAGCTCATGGGAGAAGTAGAATTGAGATTGTCCATTCCAGAGATTTGCAATTTTATAACAGAACTCCATCATAGGCAATAATGATTATAATAAAAATACCGCCACTATCTTAAAAAGACATGTTAAATTTCTAATACATTAAAAATACTACTATAAAATATAGATCCTTACTTTGAAATGAGAAGACTATTGCCTTGTGGAAAGAGACGTGAAGAAGGTAGAAAGTGAGTGAAAGGCAGAACAGAGGCCGAGCTTAGTCTCACAGTCATGTCTGACTCTGTTGACCCCATGAACTGTAGCCCACCAGGCTCCTCTGTCCAAGGGATTCTCCAGGCAAGAATACTGGAGTGGGTTGCTATGCCATCCTCCAGGGGATCTTCCCAACCCAGGGATCAAACTCAGGTCTCCCACATTGCAGGTGGATTCTTTATCGTCTGAGCTACCAGAGAAGCCCAGAACACATCTTCACAAACTACAAATGAAGAAGCAGTTTCAGGTTTTGAACAGAATGTAGAGGATCCAGAGAAAGAGTTCATGGACTCTTTTTTTTTTTTTTTTAAATTTTGGCCTCTTCCATTGGTTTTGTATCTATTCATTTTCATCCATCTTCATTCTTTGGCCTGTGTGGGCCCCTTATTGCAGTGGCCTCTCTAGTTGCAGAGCACTGGCTTTGGGCACATGCACTCCCGAGCGCTGGCTCCTAATTGGACACACTGGTCCAGCCGTTCTTTGGCACACTGGATCTTCCCCAGCCATGGATCGAACCAGTGCCCCTTCCACTGCAAGGCAGATTCTCCACCCACTGGACCACCAGGGAAGCCCGGTTTCTTGGACTCTTGGTCTTGTTTTTACTTCTTTTGTAAAATGATGAGACAGAACCATGCCAAAAGCACTTTCAGGATAGTACCTTTGGCCAACACGGGTCAAAAAGAAAAGCATGTGAAAAGCATGATGAACGATGAAGTATTCCTACATGGCTTGCTGCATTCAGCTCTGTTAGTGTACTTTGTGCATATTGTTATTTGCTAGTGTAATATGTTAACATGTGTGACCCTCTGTCAAATATGCATATGTCTGCAAAGGATACATGCTATATTCAGAGATGTATGTCACATTTATTATAGGGAGCATATATGTAAGAAGAGTGGAAGGACCAGGGAGTGAAAAGAAAGGTAAAGATAATATAAACCAAGGCTGGTCCTCGTGTTTACCAATGATGAGTGCCTTATATGGAAGTGTATTATTAAAACTCTACGTTTGTTTTAAAAACAAATCAAGTTCCCTACTCTTAAAAACCAACAGAAAAGATTCTGTGTATCTATATTTATTGATACTGAAATGCCTATTGATAGACACTGGTGAATGAAAAAGAAGTTACAAAAGAAAATCAAAAATTATCTATATATCTTTGAAATATCTGGGAGCATTTTAAAAAACTTTTAATTGTGGTTATCAATGTGATATTTGGGGTGATTCTTCTTTTTTATTTTCTTCATTTTAAACATATTTTAGAAGAAATATGTAATCTTTCGGTAATCGAACAGAACAAAAACTGCTTTTATGTTTTAAATAGTTAATAAACATTTTAGTTTCATTAGCAAGATGCTGTAAGTTATCTATTTTTATTTGTAGAAAACACATTCAAACACAGCAAGACCTGATGTGAGAATATCAGTCTTCTCTGTACACCTAAGCAGGACTTACATACGCTATTTATTTTGGAAAAATAGTAACATTAATCTATTTTAATCCATGAGAAGATAGTACATGACTTTTTATACTTTATAAATTAAGGAAAATTTCTGAAGACTTATAGAATATGATTTATGATATTTCAGAGAGATGTAACTATTTCTGTTATTTAAAGAATTGGCATGCCTTTTGACATTTGAGGAATTTGGCATAAGATTGGTAAATGAGTGAGTGGGTCAGTGCTCAAGAGTTTGTGATCATGCCTGAGTGTAATATATTCTTTACTAAAAGAAAGCAAGATGTAAGAGTAGGATCTTGCTAGCAAAAATTGCAGTGAGAGCCCAGAAGACAGACAGATGGAAGAACAGCAAAGGTCTCAAGCTTTAAACTACCCAGCTGGGTAATTCAGAAATGACTATTAAAAAAAAGAAGAAGAAGAAGAAGATGGAAGTAGTTGCATGAAATTGCTTCTTGAAATTTTAAAGATCTTAGCTGCAGAACACCAATTGTAAACCTCTATAATCTTGAGCCTCCTTAATGAGCATAATTTCTTTTATGAAGACACCTGACTGAATGGAGCTATAAATGTGAAGTAAAAAGCTTCTATGTGTTAGGAATGCTGGATCTGAGAGCTGTACTAAAGCATCCTGGTGGAGAGGTAAGGGCACTGGCCTTGGAGCGAGAAGGCCCAGGACCTTGATTTTACCTTTTGCTAGCCATGCACTTTGACTTCTAATCTCTCTGAGGACCATCACATTCCTTGGTTCATGTTGCTCTACCTGCTCCACCACTTGTTAGAGCAAATGGATACATTATGTGCAAACTCCTGGAAGTTATAAAGGATTATTAAGTTACATTTTTTTGAAATATCCAAAATGAACTCAGTAACCTATTAGGTGATCCAGTACATTTGGTCAGTCAGGAGATCTGGCTCTAGCCTTGGTCTTGTCCTTACTTCATGGTATGAGCTTAGGCAAGGCATTAACTTCTTTGTGCCTCAGCTTTACAAATGCTCATCATAGTAGTAACCAATTAACTTACTTCCCAGGGTAATTGCAAGCAAAAATGAGGAATATCAGTCTTCTCTGTACACCTAAGCAGGACTTACATACGCTATTTATTTTGGAAAAATAGTAACATTAATCTATTTTAATCCATGAGAAGATAGTACATGACTTTTTATACTTTATAAATTAAGGAAAATTTCTGAAGACTTATAGAATATGATTTATGATATTTCAGAGAGATGTAACTATTTCTGTTATTTAAAGAATTGGCATGCCTTTTGACATTTGAGGAATTTGGCATAAGATTGGTAAATGAGTGAGTGGGTCAGTGCTCAAGAGTTTGTGATCATGCCTGAGTGTAATATATTCTTTACTAAAAGAAAGCAAGATGTAAGAGTAGGATCTTGCTAGCAAAAATTGCAGTGAGAGCCCAGAAGACAGACAGATGGAAGAACAGCAAAGGTCTCAAGCTTTAAACTACCCAGCTGGGTAATTCAGAAATGACTATTAAAAAAAAGAAGAAGAAGAAGAAGATGGAAGTAGTTGCATGAAATTGCTTCTTGAAATTTTAAAGATCTTAGCTGCAGAACACCAATTGTAAACCTCTATAATCTTGAGCCTCCTTAATGAGCATAATTTCTTTTATGAAGACACCTGACTGAATGGAGCTATAAATGTGAAGTAAAAAGCTTCTATGTGTTAGGAATGCTGGATCTGAGAGCTGTACTAAAGCATCCTGGTGGAGAGGTAAGGGCACTGGCCTTGGAGCGAGAAGGCCCAGGACCTTGATTTTACCTTTTGCTAGCCATGCACTTTGACTTCTAATCTCTCTGAGGACCATCACATTCCTTGGTTCATGTTGCTCTACCTGCTCCACCACTTGTTAGAGCAAATGGATACATTATGTGCAAACTCCTGGAAGTTATAAAGGATTATTAAGTTACATTTTTGAAATATCCAAAATGAACTCAGTAACCTATTAGGTGATCCAGTACATTTGGTCAGTCAGGAGATCTGGCTCTAGCCTTGGTCTTGTCCTTACTTCATGGTATGAGCTTAGGCAAGGCATTAACTTCTTTGTGCCTCAGCTTTACAAATGCTCATCATAGTAGTAACCAATTAACTTACTTCCCAGGGTAATTGCAAGCAAAAAATGAGATAATTTGATCTGAAGTCTTTGGAAAAGCATGTTTCTTTGCAGATATACCACCCATAAAATGTGGAGTGTGGAAACAGCAAAAAGCTAAAGCTAATTCTAGTTCCAGACTTTTAGAACTCTACTTTAACCTTTCATTAAAAAGAAAAAAAAAATTTTATATATTTTGTCTACTTATTATATTCCAGGTACTCTTCTAAATACTTTACATAAATTAACATCTTTACTCTTACTGCAGAGGGAGAAGTTAGTTTTCACTTAAAAAAGTGACTGATGGGGCTTCCCTGGTGGTCCAGTGGGTAAGGACACCGCCTTGCACTGCAAGGGGCACCAGTTTGATCCCTGGCCTGGAAAGATCCCACAAGCTGCGGAGCGGCTGGACAGATGTGTCCAACTATCGAGCCGGAGCTCTGGAGCGCATGCGCCCAGAGCTGGTGCTCTGCGACAACAGAGGCCACTGCGATGGGAGGCCCACATGGGCCAAAGAACAAAGATGGATGAAAATAGACAAATGAAAGACCAACAGAAGTAGCCCACCTTCCGCCTCCCTCTGCAACCCCACCCCCGCAAAAAAAAGTGACTGATGGTAAACATAGCACATCTTTGATGGGGAAAGGGAAATACCTACAAATAAAATTGTAGATAGAATTGTGGAAACAATGGAAGTAAAGTAGATATGAATGAAAGGATGGAGAAGAAATAGAAAGGAAAAGTATTTTAAGCTTCTGCAGCAGTAAGAAAAAAAAGAAAATTATTAATTTAGTTTGGTCTTATTTTCTTTTTAAAGTGAAAACTATTTCTTAACTGAAGAACTGGCAAGATGGAGGCCCTGAGAAGACAAGAAAATTAAATGGGATAAGCTTAAAATCTTTCAGGTGAAAACTGATCAAATTCTAAGAAATGAATATGTTTATCTAAATAAGACTTTTGGAATAGCAGTCAGGAGATCTGGCTCTAGCCTTGGTCTTGTCCTTACTTCATGGTATGAGCTTAGGCAAGGCATTAACTTCTTTGTGCCTCAGCTTTACAAATGCTCATCATAGTAGTAACCAATTAACTTACTTCCCAGGGTAATTGCAAGCAAAAAATGAGATAATTTGATCTGAAGTCTTTGGAAAAGCATGTTTCTTTGCAGATATACCACCCATAAAATGTGGAGTGTGGAAACAGCAAAAAGCTAAAGCTAATTCTAGTTCCAGACTTTTAGAACTCTACTTTAACCTTTCATTAAAAAGAAAAAAAAAATTTTATATATTTTGTCTACTTATTATATTCCAGGTACTCTTCTAAATACTTTACATAAATTAACATCTTTACTCTTACTGCAGAGGGAGAAGTTAGTTTTCACTTAAAAAAGTGACTGATGGGGCTTCCCTGGTGGTCCAGTGGGTAAGGACACCGCCTTGCACTGCAAGGGGCACCAGTTTGATCCCTGGCCTGGAAAGATCCCACAAGCTGCGGAGCGGCTGGACAGATGTGTCCAACTATCGAGCCGGAGCTCTGGAGCGCATGCGCCCAGAGCTGGTGCTCTGCGACAACAGAGGCCACTGCGATGGGAGGCCCACATGGGCCAAAGAACAAAGATGGATGAAAATAGACAAATGAAAGACCAACAGAAGTAGCCCACCTTCCGCCTCCCTCTGCAACCCCACCCCCGCAAAAAAAAGTGACTGATGGTAAACATAGCACATCTTTGATGGGGAAAGGGAAATACCTACAAATAAAATTGTAGATAGAATTGTGGAAACAATGGAAGTAAAGTAGATATGAATGAAAGGATGGAGAAGAAATAGAAAGGAAAAGTATTTTAAGCTTCTGCAGCAGTAAGAAAAAAAAGAAAATTATTAATTTAGTTTGGTCTTATTTTCTTTTTAAAGTGAAAACTATTTCTTAACTGAAGAACTGGCAAGATGGAGGCCCTGAGAAGACAAGAAAATTAAATGGGATAAGCTTAAAATCTTTCAGGTGAAAACTGATCAAATTCTAAGAAATGAATATGTTTATCTAAATAAGACTTTTGGAATAGCAGTCAAGTGAAGTCGCTCAGTCTTGTCTGACACTTTGTGACCCATGGATGAGCCATGGAATTCTCCAGGTTTAGAATACTGGAGTGGGTAGCCTTTCCCTTCTCCAGGAGATCTTCCCGACCCAGGGATCAAACCCAAGTGTCCCACATTACAGGAAGATTCTTAACCATCTGAGCCCCCAGGGAAGCTCTGGAATAGCAGAGTTGAAGGGATAATGAAACTGTCCAAACAAAGTAACCACTGAAAAAAAAATTTTTTTTTCCAAAAACAAATCATTTAAATTCTCCATATATTGTCCTAAGACCATACAGCTAATGGAGAAATTTTCATTCAGGAAGATTTATTTGATCTTGTTAAGAATAGTTAGAGTCTGTGACATTCGGGTCCTAACCTTCTCCCTTGCCCTTTCTGCTCTCCCCAGTGCTTTGTGTTATGAGAGTTCTCCACTGGGCATGTGCAGCCAAGAAGACAGGGACTCCTTCTCCCTCAGCTCCTAATTTTCACTTGAGAAAGAACAGACTGCCAGCATTTCTCACCCTGTTTCCTCCCAGCTTTATGTTAGAAGCTTTATTCCCAGTAGCTGCAGCTGAGAGGTCTGAATCTCCCTTCTCCTACCTCTCTCCTATAGGGAACTGTCTATTTCAGATTTTGCTGTTTACTTCAGATTTTTGGCAACCCATGAACACTGGCACTTGGAACACCCTCATCCCATTTTACTAGTAGAGTGAAGATCCCGCTATAAAATGGTAAGCTGAGAAGACCAAGGGCTACCACTCCGCCAGTGTCCATGGAGTATTACTCTGGGAAAAGTGGGCCCCTAGCTGCAGGTTTCATACAGTGGTATATAGATGCCTTTCCGAGTGAAGGAAACAGGGCATAAAGACAAAACCTCTTCAGTTCTGCTTGAGGCGACGGACTATATTTGAAACAGAGAATAGAGAACTCATACCTAAAGAGCTTGTTGAAAACAATGGCGATCTTGGCAGAGAGCAATTATAGGAAGCTGATAACTCCATGATACAAGCAAAATTGCAGAACAGCCAGAAATTTAAAAGAATCAGAAAAAGAGATAGCGTAAAAGGACTCCTCCTGTGATCACAGGTACACCTGAGCTTGGGGAGGGTATGGTCATATACTAGGCCATACCTGCTCAGGAGCAATCTGAACAGGATGCTGGGCAAACTTGAAAGCATTCCCAGTGCTATACATGGACCCATTAAGACAGGGCAGAAGCATTATTAGAACAAGGGACTTAAATAGAACGTCTGGCTAAATGCTAATCGAACTATAAGCCACTCTAACCCAGGAGCAACTCCTAAAAAGTCAGGTTTAAACATAAAACTGCTTTCATCCCAGGGAGTCTAGAAGACTATGTTCATTGCCCCAGGCTGTACCTTCTCATTAGAGGATCAGAGGAAGTACCTCTAATCTTCCTGTCCTTGGCTCAGTATAGGGCAATACCTCTAACATCTCTGAACTATGATGACAGCCTACAAGCCACACACATACTCAGTGGTAAGGGGTAAAAATATAACTGATTAAGAAGATTTAAGGATAATATTTGATCAATAAGTGGCTTTAGCCAACTCAGGGGTTATTCCTGGGCAGCCAGACTAAAAGATTAATGTAGGGGAAAAAAATCTGAGTTAGGAAATCAGAAACTACATACTGCAAGCAAAATAAACTTGTCAGAATTAGTAGAGCCAAGTTATTAAACACCTAAACCATCAAGTGAAGAGGAAGAATACCCAGGTTTGGAGGAATCAGTACTTATACGTATTACAATATGTTTTCTAAAATGTACAATTTTCAAGAAAAATGTTTTGAAATATATAAAATAATCCTGGGA
This sequence comes from Tragulus kanchil, assembly GCA_022376925.1. Lineage (NCBI taxonomy): Eukaryota > Metazoa > Chordata > Mammalia > Artiodactyla > Tragulidae > Tragulus > Tragulus kanchil. The sequence goes on from JAIOJX010000025.1 coordinate 78,805,235, forward strand.
AAGTATGACCCATAAGCAAGAAAAAGAATAAAGCAATAGAAAATACTTTTTAAGGGGACTATATTATTATTTTTGCAAATAGGCTTTTAAAAAACTATGATAATTATGTTCAGAGAAACAAAAGAAACCATGCTTAAAGAATTAAGGAAAGATAGGACAATGATCTTTCATCAGTAGAAAATACCAATGAAGACACAGAAAAAGAACAAAGTGGAGTTTCTGGAGTTGAAAGGTACAGTATTATTAATAGTGAAAGGCTTCAGCTATACATTTAAACTGAAAGAAGAAAGATTCAGTGATCCTGAAGAAAGATCAACAGAGATTACATAATATAAAAAATAGAGAAAACTAGGACAAAGAAAAATGAACATGTTGATGCTTAGCAGTAAAAAACAAAACTCTGTAAAGTTATTATCCTTTAATTAAAAAGAAAAATGAACATAGTTTTAGAGACATTTGGGATGATTTTAAGTGCACCAACATTTATGCAATTGAAATACCAAAAGGAGAGGAGGGAGAGCACAAATTTTTTAAAAAATGGCAAAAACTTACCAAATTTGATGATAAACATGAATCAATACATCTCAGAGATTCAGTGGTTTCCAAATAGAATAAACTCAAAGAGATCTGTAGTCAGATGCATTATAGTAAATGTGTTGAAAGCCAGAAGTAGAGAAAATCTTGATAACAGTAAGAGAAAAAAAAAAAAAAGGACTCCTTACATACAGGAAAACCCCTATAAGATTAATGGCTGACTTCTCGCTTCTCATTGGAAACAGTGAAGTCCAAACAGCAGTAGGATGATGTACTCAAAGTACTGGAAGTAGAAACCAAGAATCTTTTATTTAGCAAAACTATCCTTCAAAAAAGAAGGCAGAATAGACATTCTCAGATAAATAAAAATTGGGAGAATTTGTGCCTAGCAAACTTGCCTCATGCATAAGACTGATCTGGGAACATACATGTCTGTGAACAACAAAACTCTGTAAAAATTTAAAAAAAAAAAGAAATATTAGAAAATGCTGCAGAAAGAAATCTAGTGACACCAAACAGTACTTTGAATCTATCAAAATAAGAGAGAGAGAGAGATTGAGAATCAGTAAAGGTAACTGAATAGATTAATAGAACAGTATAATTGAATATTTCTTCTTTTTTTCCCTCTGGCTTTAAAAGGACTAATGATTATGATAACCGCCTTCTATTTTGCTATAAACAACTAGAATAACCAATACATTTTATGAAACATGAAGTTTTGAAGGTTGGATAGCAGACTGTTCTCACTGAGTTCCATAAGATCCAGAAAGGAAAAACAAGCTAGATAACTCTATGACTGCACAAGTTTGCTTCCTGGAGGCATGTACAGGTTGAGCAGCAAGGAGGGAGACTTGACATAGAGACCAGTGGGCTCACTGAATTGAAGAGACAGGGATCAGAGTTCAGGGAAACCAAGGTGGATAAAATTTGTGGGGCAGAATAACAAAGAAAAGGAAACTGCCTGCAAAGAGAGTTCCCAGCATCTGTAAAGGGATCCCATGGAACCTTTCTACTCACCTGTATATGTGTCAGATAAAACTCTCTAGGGCCTAGGGAAAAACACACCAGAAAGTAGTAAGTAGGACAGTCTTCTGAGTTGACACTTAAAGTAGTTTGTGTTCCACCTAGCCAGAGCTGAGAGACCTTATAATACACAGGGCACTGGCTACAGCCCTCAGAAGAATCGTACTTTAGTAAGGAAGCTCAGTTATCTCCAGAAGAAAAGGCTATTCTGGACTCAGAACAAAGCTTATAAAATAAGTCTCAAAATGATCTGATTCTCAGACAGTGTAACACTTGCTATAATATAATCCAATACTTTTTAAAAGGGGAAGAAATCCAGTACTCAATAATATAAAATTCACAATGTGTGGAACCCATATAAAAATTATCAGCCATGCAAACAAGCAAGAAAACATGCCCTATAAACAGAAAAAAATGAAACATAAATGGCAGAAATAATAGAATTGGCAAAGATCATGTATAATGCAAAGATCTGGTATAAAGCATACAACTATATTCATAGATATAAAAAATGAAAAGATGTACAGAGTTACAAGATATAAAATTTTTTTAAATTAGCAATTAAAAATAATATTATATGAAATTAAAAATACACTAAATTTGAAATTGAAAAAAGTATCAGTAAACATGAAGAAATACCAGTGAAGACTATCCAAAATAAGGCACACAGAGAAAAAAGACTGAAAATTATTGCATAAAACTTCAGTGACCCAAGAGATCTAAATTTAAACAGGCACAAAAGACCATGTACTGTATTATCTCCTTTATGTGAAATAAAGCAAGTCTATATTTTAGAAAGCAGATTAGTGTTAGTCTGGCCCTAAGGTAGGGTGAAAGAATAGACTCATAATTTCTACCAGACGACTCTTCTAGGATGATGAAAAATGTTCTCAATCTTGATTGCTGTGGCTTTCAATATATAATGTGTTTAAGTTAGGGAAAATAGTTATGGCTTTCAAGTTATAGACAAGATCTTGGATTATGGCAAAGATGAATAGCTGAGGAAATAGGAGTGTTTTGTTTTTAACAAAATCTTGGTACATTCTAAATTTGAGAAAGACAATTATTCTCTTTAGCTTAAAAATAACCTTTTAAGACATTGAAATGAATAATGTCAATTTGCTCTTTTATTTTTGAGTAATTTGTTAGAGAGGTCTTATTTATAGTTTGATTCTAGAGTCATTTAGTCAGTAATTCCTTTAAGTTGTTTTAGGGAAGGGACTTCCTCACACAGGTCTATCTGAGATGTGCTTTTGTTACCAATTTCATTAAATTCACGGAATCTCAGTTCTCCTGATTCTTAATCTGTTTTAATGTACTTAAAATGACGTTGACTTGACAAGGACAGTAAGAGTCAAGAAAACCTGGCCAAGCCATAATTCAACAGAAAATTCATCAATAGCTTTCCATGTACTCAGGATAAATCTCAGATTTCTTAAAGTGGCCCATACCAGAAATGAAGAACTGTCTTCCTGTTGTGTGCTTGGTTCATTTTTTCCTCTGCCTCTCTTTTCTCGAAACTGTGCTCTGCTTTAGACATACCATCACAACTTTCCATGCATCTAGAGCATTTCTTTCTCTTTTTTTTTTTTAAGATTTATTTATTTATTTATTTTGGGGGGTGAGGAGGGAGGGGAGCAGGCGGGCTACTTCTGTTGGTCTTTCTTTTTTAATTAATTAATTAATTTTGGGGAGGTGGGGTGGGGAGGGAGGGGAGCAGGCGGGCTACTTCTATTGGTCTTTCATTTGTCTGTTTTCGTCCATCTTTGTTCTTTGGCCCGTGTGGGCCTTCCATCGCAGTGGTCTCTGTTGTCTCAGAGCGCCGGCTCTGGGCGCATGCGCTCCAGAGCTCCGGTTCGGTAATTGGACACATTGGTCCAGCCGCTGCGTGGCACGTGGGGTCTTCCCAGGCCAGGGATCGAACTGGTGCCTCTTGCACTGCAAGGCGGTGTCCCTACCCACTGGACCACCAGGGAAGCCTTAGAGCATTTCTTTTCCAAAATTTTGCTGCCACAGTTTTGCTCATGCTCATAATTTTGCTTATGCTCAACTATCTTCTTAGTTCCCTGATTTTTTGATTCCGTGATTGAATTAGGTGTTACTGTGCATTCCCATCATAATACCCTGTATTTGTCACTTAAAGACAATTATTCTCTTTAGCTTAAAAATAACCTTTTAAGACATTGAAATGAATAATGTCAATTTGCTCTTTTATTTTTGAGTAATTTGTTAGAGAGGTCTTATTTATAGTTTGATTCTAGAGTCATTTAGTCAGTAATTCCTTTAAGTTGTTTTAGGGAAGGGACTTCCTCACACAGGTCTATCTGAGATGTGCTTTTGTTACCAATTTCATTAAATTCACGGAATCTCAGTTCTCCTGATTCTTAATCTGTTTTAATGTACTTAAAATGACGTTGACTTGACAAGGACAGTAAGAGTCAAGAAAACCTGGCCAAGCCATAATTCAACAGAAAATTCATCAATAGCTTTCCATGTACTCAGGATAAATCTCAGATTTCTTAAAGTGGCCCATACCAGAAATGAAGAACTGTCTTCCTGTTGTGTGCTTGGTTCATTTTTTCCTCTGCCTCTCTTTTCTCGAAACTGTGCTCTGCTTTAGACATACCATCACAACTTTCCATGCATCTAGAGCATTTCTTTCTCTTTTTTTTTTTTAAGATTTATTTATTTATTTATTTTGGGGGGTGAGGAGGGAGGGGAGCAGGCGGGCTACTTCTGTTGGTCTTTCTTTTTTTTTAATTAATTAATTAATTAATTTTGGGGAGGTGGGGTGGGGAGGGAGGGGAGCAGGCGGGCTACTTCTATTGGTCTTTCATTTGTCTGTTTTCGTCCATCTTTGTTCTTTGGCCCGTGTGGGCCTTCCATCGCAGTGGTCTCTGTTGTCTCAGAGCGCCGGCTCTGGGCGCATGCGCTCCAGAGCTCCGGTTCGGTAATTGGACACATTGGTCCAGCCGCTGCGTGGCACGTGGGGTCTTCCCAGGCCAGGGATCGAACTGGTGCCTCTTGCACTGCAAGGCGGTGTCCCTACCCACTGGACCACCAGGGAAGCCTTAGAGCATTTCTTTTCCAAAATTTTGCTGCCACAGTTTTGCTCATGCTCATAATTTTGCTTATGCTCAACTATCTTCTTAGTTCCCTGATTTTTTGATTCCGTGATTGAATTAGGTGTTACTGTGCATTCCCATCATAATACCCTGTATTTGTCACTTAAATTAAATTTATTACAGTCAGTTCTCATTTATTTGCTATAATTATACCCCCAATACTAATTTTTTTAAAAAAGATTTTAATTAATTTATTTATTTTGGTTGGGGTAGGGGTGGGGGAGGGAGGGGAGCAGGCAGGCCACTTCTATTGGTCTTTCATTTGTCCATTTTCATCCATCTTTTTTTCTTTGGCCCATGTGGGCCTCCCACTGCGGCGGCCTCTGTTGTTGCAGAGCACCGGCTCTGGGCGCATGCGCTCCAGAGCTCCGGCTCGGTAGTTGGACACATCAGTCCAGCTGCTCCGTGGCACGTGGGATCTTCCCAGGCCAGGGATCGAACCGGCGCCCCTTGCACTGCAAGACGGTGTCCTTACCCACTGGACCACCAGGGAAGCCCCCAAAGACTAATTATCAAGTACTGAAACATTGCTTCTGGGGAAATATATCCATAAATATCTATATCTATACATTTATGTGTTCTTGTATCTCACATGTATGATAACCTTAAATCCTAAAAATACTCATCCTTGTATGTGGATTCTATTTTCTTTATTTTACAAGAGAAAAAATGAGATTCAGTGTTAACTGACTTGCCTAAAGACCCCCAGTGCCAAGTTGGGATTTGAACCAGTCAACAGGTCTCAGAGCCAGAGCTCTGTGCACCCCACTATCCCCTGTCCTTTCTATCCTCCCACCAAAGAGGCAGGGTGTGTCTTTGTTCAGCTTCAGTTGAGAACATGTGCATCAGCCAACTTTAATTTCTCACAGCTCTGAACATATCTACCTACAACAGCAAAAGCACCGTGGATATTGATTTAGGGGGGTACAAATGCATTTTTTGCAAGAAGATAAATTCATCAACATAGAATCTGAATAGTGAGGATCAGCTGTATTTATAATTATTTGTTTAATATCTTGTCTTACTCATGTACAGTTTTTAGGAGAGCAGGCACCATTTCTTTCTGACCAATAATGCTGGCTCACATTTGGTCTTCTGTAGGGACAGACTGAGTAAAAGAATAAACAGATAGATGAATGAATGAGCGTAGTAGAAGTCTTTCTAGACCCAGAGCAAGTAGGTTCTGAAAATACCCCCCATAGTTGCAGTGGTGTCTTCTAGATCTGTCTGGGTATCTATTATAAAGTGTCACCTCTAGGGTTCCCATTTGTCCTTCTCTCCTGTAGGAGTGTCAGTTCACCCATAGGTACTAGATCCAAGTTAGGAACCTCATCCCTGACAGTCTTCTCTTCAGAGCTGATGCTTGTTTCTGTTATATCTAATATAGCCTTTCTCCTCCTTGATTCATGACCGAGCTTCCTACTCACACTACTCAAATTTCTTGGTGCATAAAAACAGAAACTGACTCAGAATTAACTTTTTTAAACAGAAATAGTATGTTAGAAAGTTTCAGCGTGCCGTGGGATCTTCCCAGGCCAGGATCGAACCGCGCCTTGCACTGCAAGACGGTGTCCTTACCCACTGGGCCACCAGGGAAGCCCCAATAGACTAATTATCAAGTACTGAAACATTGCTTCTGGGGAAATATATCCATAAATATCTATATCTATACATTTATGTGTTCTTGTATCTCACATGTATGATAACCTTAAATCCTAAAAATACTCATCCTTGTATGTGGATTCTATTTTCTTTATTTTACAAGAGAAAAAATGAGATTCAGTGTTAACTGACTTGCCTAAAGACCCCCAGTGCCAAGTTGGGATTTGAACCAGTCAACAGGTCTCAGAGCCAGAGCTCTGTGCACCCCACTATCCCCTGTCCTTTCTATCCTCCCACCAAAGAGGCAGGGTGTGTCTTTGTTCAGCTTCAGTTGAGAACATGTGCATCAGCCAACTTTAATTTCTCACAGCTCTGAACATATCTACCTACAACAGCAAAAGCACCGTGGATATTGATTTAGGGGGGTACAAATGCATTTTTTGCAAGAAGATAAATTCATCAACATAGAATCTGAATAGTGAGGATCAGCTGTATTTATAATTATTTGTTTAATATCTTGTCTTACTCATGTACAGTTTTTAGGAGAGCAGGCACCATTTCTTTCTGACCAATAATGCTGGCTCACATTTGGTCTTCTGTAGGGACAGACTGAGTAAAAGAATAAACAGATAGATGAATGAATGAGCGTAGTAGAAGTCTTTCTAGACCCAGAGCAAGTAGGTTCTGAAAATACCCCCCATAGTTGCAGTGGTGTCTTCTAGATCTGTCTGGGTATCTATTATAAAGTGTCACCTCTAGGGTTCCCATTTGTCCTTCTCTCCTGTAGGAGTGTCAGTTCACCCATAGGTACTAGATCCAAGTTAGGAACCTCATCCCTGACAGTCTTCTCTTCAGAGCTGATGCTTGTTTCTGTTATATCTAATATAGCCTTTCTCCTCCTTGATTCATGACCGAGCTTCCTACTCACACTACTCAAATTTCTTGGTGCATAAAAACAGAAACTGACTCAGATTAACTTAATCAGAAAAATAGTTTGTTAGAAAGTTTCAGATCACAAAAGTAATGAGAAAGTTGGAGAAAGACGCTTCAGTAGTAACCAAAGAAGCCAAAGTGAAGGTAAAAGCCTTTCATGGACTCTACTTAGGATGCTGCTGCTGGTGCCTTCACTCTGCACTGTTAGCCAGGCGTCACTCTACCTATGGTTAGAGTCTATACAACAGCCTCAGAGAGTCTCTGCGCAGCCGACCCTGGATGTCTCTGCCTTGGGACTCACATGCCTAACATCTGGGTGCCAGGTAGAGAGAGGAAACTTTCTCTCATTCGGCTTCTCTGGTGAAATGAAAGGTAACCCAAGAGCACTCAGATTAGGGCAGCAGAAACAGCAAATATCAGACACATAGTCTAACTCTGGAACACTTACTACCCGGCAATCTTGACAGTAAAATTTGAAGGAGAATTGCCTTATAGTTCTAGACTATATTTGAGTTTGCATCAAGCTTCTTAAATAGCTTCCTACTCACATCCTATTTTCTCCTCTCTGTATCCATCAGGGAGACACTTGGGATCCTGCTTTTAAAAATCTAATCAGATTTCAGCTTCTTTGCTTAGGGTAGCAGGTACTTTTATCAGGAACCTAGTGCTAATGCAAGAATGTGTGTTTATTCAGCTCTGTAATATTTCCAGCTTGTAGTTTTGTTGTGGAAACACAGTAGACAATAAATACTTTTTTAGGGTAAAATTAGTATGGATTGGAGGGACAGACTGAGTAAAAGAATAAACAGATAGATGAATGAATGAGCGTAGTAGAAGTCTTTCTAGACCCAGAGCAAGTAGGTTCTGAAAATACCCCCCATAGTTGCAGTGGTGTCTTCTAGATCTGTCTGGGTATCTATTATAAAGTGTCACCTCTAGGGTTCCCATTTGTCCTTCTCTCCTGTAGGAGTGTCAGTTCACCCATAGGTACTAGATCCAAGTTAGGAACCTCATCCCTGACAGTCTTCTCTTCAGAGCTGATGCTTGTTTCTGTTATATCTAATATAGCCTTTCTCCTCCTTGATTCATGACCGAGCTTCCTACTCACACTACTCAAATTTCTTGGTGCATAAAAACAGAAACTGACTCAGATTAACTTAATCAGAAAAATAGTTTGTTAGAAAGTTTCAGATCACAAAAGTAATGAGAAAGTTGGAGAAAGACGCTTCAGTAGTAACCAAAGAAGCCAAAGTGAAGGTAAAAGCCTTTCATGGACTCTACTTAGGATGCTGCTGCTGGTGCCTTCACTCTGCACTGTTAGCCAGGCGTCACTCTACCTATGGTTAGAGTCTATACAACAGCCTCAGAGAGTCTCTGCGCAGCCGACCCTGGATGTCTCTGCCTTGGGACTCACATGCCTAACATCTGGGTGCCAGGTAGAGAGAGGAAACTTTCTCTCATTCGGCTTCTCTGGTGAAATGAAAGGTAACCCAAGAGCACTCAGATTAGGGCAGCAGAAACAGCAAATATCAGACACATAGTCTAACTCTGGAACACTTACTACCCGGCAATCTTGACAGTAAAATTTGAAGGAGAATTGCCTTATAGTTCTAGACTATATTTGAGTTTGCATCAAGCTTCTTAAATAGCTTCCTACTCACATCCTATTTTCTCCTCTCTGTATCCATCAGGGAGACACTTGGGATCCTGCTTTTAAAAATCTAATCAGATTTCAGCTTCTTTGCTTAGGGTAGCAGGTACTTTTATCAGGAACCTAGTGCTAATGCAAGAATGTGTGTTTATTCAGCTCTGTAATATTTCCAGCTTGTAGTTTTGTTGTGGAAACACAGCAGACAATAAATACTTGATGAAATTAGTTGGAATGTTATAGGAAAAGAAGAGGAGTAAAATTGTACGTGTAAATTATCAACTGAGAAGAAAAACCTTGTTTTGTTGTTTAGAGGGGTTTCTGTTTTGTATCACATTGAGCAGAAGAGCATTATAAGTTCTTTTTTTTTTTTGATTTTATAATTATTTTTGTTTTACTTTTGGTTTTACAGAGCTCTCTTGTTTACAGATATGTGTAATCCCAGATTAGTCATATGTATATCTCTGACCCCTCCCTCCTCTGCCCACCTCCCAGTCCTCTCCATCCCACCCCTCCAGGCCATCGTATAACCCCCATGTAGGATAGTTTCTTTATAAGAGCAAATTTTCTCATCCTCCAGTGAAAAGTAATGGCATGGAGTGAAGGAATGGGCAGGCACCACTAAGAAAGTGTGTGTGATTGCTTAGTCGTATCCGACTCTCTGCAGCACTATGGTGACCACTTAGAATACTTTTTATAAAATGCAGCTGTGTTTCTCACAGTCACCGTGGAGAGATTGGCCACATGCAGATCCCCCAGTACTCAGCCCTCCTGGACTTTGATTTGTGGACTTGTGGCCCAAGAATCTGCATGCAGCTGGTCCTCGAAACCTGTGAGATATAAGACTGCTAGGAGTGGGCCTGTCCAGGCTGTGGCTGCAAACACTGACTACAGGGAGCAGGGCTCTGCATCTTTCTTCCTTGATCTCTGTAATTCTTAGTTATTTGCTGTTTTTTTATTTATAGAATAAAATATTTCAATTCCCTTTACTTCTAAAGTTGAGAGTAGGTTTATACAAAACAAGAGCCTGGATCAAGATGCCCATGAAACACTCTTTTGGGGGAAAGAAATTCTCCCCAGTTATGAATGGTTAACCTCTCTGGCATCCCACATGTCTTTCTTTCTTTTTTTCTGTACACGGTAGACCCTTGGCTACTGAGTACTGTTGGAGCCTTGAATTTCTTGTGGGGGAGTTGAATAATTTTTATCTTAACCTTATATTACTGTAGCATTTTGTATAATATATATAATTTTTAGTGAAAGCATTTCATAAAACTGAACACTCTACAGGTATTCCGCCTACATGGCTGCCTAATTTCATGCTCCTGATGGATTTCCCTACAGTGTTGCTAGGAGACCAAGACACTACTTAACAAAGGCCACAGAATGTATTTACCATGTGGATATCTGCTCCCCCAAATACATTTGCTTGTTGCAAATGAGGCTTCTTTGAAGTGTGGTGTTTATGACAGTGCAAGGAACCCTGGGGCAGTTTCTCTGCTCACTAACGCGGGGGTGCAGTGCTTTTCTGAGTAATGTCACCACCTTGTTCTTCTCCCTATTTTATGACTACATAAAGGTGGAGAGGGCCATGGGCATTTCTTCATAGGAAAAAGACTTACATTTTGCTGTTGTTTTACTCCATTTTAGAACTACAAATAAGAGGGAAAGAATCAGAGCTCAACAGTCAGGGATTGCTGCGGGAAAAAAAAAAATTCTCTCAAGATTTTCTGAGATTCAGCCCCTTTTGTTCGTATTAGTACCCCTTTGAGGTACATTATGTCAGCCATAATATTCCAAGATTCCTCTGTTTACATTGCAATTTAATTCTACGGTGATGATCTAATTAGCATAAATCTTATTAGCAATTTGTAAGTTTTAAAAATAATAGAAATTTTGGTGATGTATCTTTTGCATCATGAAATGAAACTGGATAAAGTCATTGAGCAGCAGTGCAGAAATCCTTCTGTGGTCAGGTAGAGATAGAAGCTGCTTTTATGACCATCAATCTGAAAGAACTGAGAAGTCTAGGATTGGACAGTTTAGGCTCCAGGAGTTTTCGATTCAGAAAAAGTGGGTTGCTCCTGAAACACTAAGCCCTTGTGGACTTTAGTCCTCTGTTATTTCTCCCCCACCCCCAGTCTCTCTTTCTTCTGGATAGTCACCTTTCGAGCATATTCTTTCTCTACTTCAGCAGTCCCTCTTCCTAGAGCAGTTTCCAGCTATTTAACTTCCATTGGACCTTTAAGATGTCGGGTTATATGCCCCTTTCTCAAGGAAGCCTTCCACCCTAGATGAAACCCTTACTATAAAATGCATAGGTAGCTTGTATCTTTAAAAAATATATGGGGGCTTCCCTGGTGGTCCAGTGGGCAAGGAGTCCACCTTGCAGTGCAGGGGGCACTGGTTCAATCCCTGGCCTGGGAGGATCCCACATGCCGTGGAGCGGCTGGACTGGTGTGTCTAGTTGCAAGCCAGCGCTCTGGAGCGCATGCGCTGAGAGCAGGTGCTCTGCAGTGAGAGAGGTCACTGCAATGGGAGGCCCACGCAGGCCAAAGAGTAAACATGGATGAAAAATAAACAATGACTTGAGCCAAAAAAAAAAAGGCATGTGAAATAAAATTGATATTGTTTAAAAAAAAATGTACCATTGTAGGTGTGATTATTAGATGAATGTCAGTCTCCTCTCCCTCTTTGCTCCACGAAGACAGGTTTGTTCCCTACTGTAGTCACAGAAGTTGCCATTTGTTAGGGGTTCATAAGTTTTCAGTGCATACTTGATAAATAACCAAGACTCATGATACCATTCTCTACAACACTAACTCCCTGGTTCTCTTACCTTTTTTGATCTGTGATCTCTAAATTCTCTTCATTATTATAAGTAACTTTCTCATACTAGCTCTAGTCTTCTGTTCTATGCTATATTGAAGATTCAGTTATTTGATGGTTCAGCTGCCATTTCAAATTCCACTTTGGTGAAACAGATGAAAGATTATTGACTTTGTTCTTAGCAGTCATAAATATTTGGTGCTGTGCAACTTTGGGAAGATTATTTTGCTTCTCTGAGTCTCCATTTCCTCACTTGGTAGTTTGGTAGTTTATTCACTAAGCCATGCCTGACTCTCTTGCAACCCCATGAACTATAGCCCACCCCCCAACACTCCTCAGTCCGTGGGGTTTCCCAGGCAACTGGAATAGGTTACCATTTCCTTCTCCATGGAGTCTTCCCAACCCAGGGATCGAGCCCACGTCTCCTACATTGTGGACAAATTCTTTGCCAGCTGAGCCACCAGAGAAAGCCATTTCCTTACTTATAAAATTGAAATATTTATGCTTGTCATACAGTGTTGTTTTAAAGATTCAGAAAGTATAATACACACACATACATGTGTATGTGTTTACATTCTGACATTCTTATCAATCCAATGTTTGAGATAGTTGGCAGTCAAGAATAAGCACATATTGTTTTATATATTTATTAGAATAAGTCATTTCTCCAGCTTTTTACTCTTTGCCATTTTACTTATCTTTAAAACAATAAATCCCCATTTTTCTTAATCACTTAAGTTAAATTATTTTTCTACTCTATAGGTTGCATCGAAAGTCAAGTTCTAGTACATCTTCCTTCAAATTTTTTCTCTAATTTAATGTGTTGAATTCAAAATGTTGTTCTCATTTTTACCACCCTGACTCTGGTGCTCACACTTGGCCCTAGAACCTTTAGCTAGACATCTCATCAGTTGCTCTATTCTGGTCTCTTATACCAGTTTCATTCTCCTAAATAATGTGGTTGTATCTCCACAGTTCTCATGGAAAAGCCTATGGTCACTCCTGTCAGAATCAAGTCCAATTTTTCCTCCCAGTTTCTGCTCTTCTTTTCTCTCTATAGGTGGAGAGGAGTATAGGCTAGAATTTAGGCTAAACCTAAATTGGATTCATCAACTTAGGATCTAGTTAACCTGGACACACTTCACATTTCATGATAGTTCCCAATCATCTCCTCTTTATCCTGCTATTCCTTCTGCCTTGAAGAGCTTCAGAGCTTTTCTACCAATCCCTTTTCTCAAAGCTCACATCTAGGCATTGGCTTAAATTTATGTAGCTTCCTCTAGCTACAGTTCCATGATGCCGTGATGATTGTGTGTGACTTTGACCCTGATTGTTTCATGTAGAACTTTATTCTAAGTTCCTTGAATATGGTGTCTGTGTCTTTTCCTCCCCCTTTCTGATCCTTAAATAATTCTGGATTTGTAAATAGAATTTTTAATTTGCATTGTTTACTGTAAGTGTTCTGGCTTGAAGTATCTCAAGGGGGAAAATAAAACCCCTGAAAGTTAGTAGGTAAAACTGTTGGTAAATAGGTAAGAGTATCAATAGTTGACCATTTTGATGTATAAATCTATAATACAAAGTTTTATTTGGTTCAAGAGGTTGATGACATAAGTATCTACGACTCAGAGTCAGGATGGGAATTAAGTGAATTAATCTAAATGGACTTTAGACCAGTCCTGGTACATAATAATTCACTGAATATCAGTTGTTTTTATTATTCCTAATTTTAATAAAAGATGAGTCTCTGATACCCTGTCAATGTAACCCAATACTGTATATAAGGGGCAACATATCACCTTATTTATTCTTTCTTTTTTTTTTTAGTAAAATAATAAGTAAATGAATGTCTTATTCCTCTAAGGTAAATTACCATAATTTGTGGGGCTCTGAATTGAAAGAGGACCGTTGCAAGCATAAGGAAGCTTAAGCACATTGTTTAAAGAAGCTTAAGCACATGTTTACAGTTTGGAGCTAAGATGGCGCCTAAAGGAAGAGACAGGGCGTGATCTAAATTGTTAATTGATGGTCAAATTTTCTGATTGGTTCCCCTGGTTTCCGCACTCATGGATGATTGCTTGACCTTTAGCTTGATTGGTGTAATCTATAGGAAGTCCGGTGCAAAACCCCCTTCACTTGCCTATAAAAGCTGTGAGTCTTCACTAATAAAACGGAACTGCTTTGACGGAACCCCTGTCGCGTCTGATTGTCTCCCACCTGCCGGGGGGCTGGGTGGCGGGCAGCAAGATTCACCTCTCTCCGAGATCTCCCGGTTCAGCCAGGGGCAATCCTGCTGCCTTCCCTTTCTGCGAAAGGCCCCCGCAATAATTTACTTTATGTCTTTCTCTTCTCATATGTACCTATGAGTTCAAGCAGTATTAAATGAGATTCTGTAACTTACTTGTTTTTAGCAATATCCTGTACTTTCTGCAGCATATTACTTCTCCTTCAACATCTGACCCTATCTCCTACAAAACCAAAGACATAGCTCAGAAAAAAAAGAAAAAATTATCCAAGTAAAGTCCAGTTCTTTTTGTACTATAAAATAAAAATAAACTGAAGCCTTAATACTGAACAATGGTATGGATCATACATGAATTAACAATTTGTCTGGTTGAAAAAATTTAGCACGATGCTTGAAAACACTGAAATTGCCTAATACTTTTATGGCAGCAGTGTATTTATATATTCATATAGGATTTATTCCTGAGTGATTCAATGTTTTTATGGATTTAACAATTGCTATATGTAAGCCTTTTTTAAAATATGTGATTTGGCTAACATCACTTCTGTTGATTCATCTGTTTATTAACTCAACACATATTTATGAAAAGATTACTGTAGGCTAAGCACTTAATAATCTGGAGCTTACCCAATTTAGGGCTGCCTCCTCACTCTGGGTAAGACTGCTTTGATTCTTTTCTATTATACTCTGTCTAAAAATTATATAATCTTTAAGGTAGAGTTGGCCAAAGAGTTTATGATCTTTTTCTTTTTTTTCCAGTTCAAATGGTGCCAATATGATTGTTATTTACAGCTTTGTCTATCTTCAGCTTAATGTGACGTGCTTTAATTTTAGGACTAGCCTGACTCGCAGCACTGGTTTCCCTACCAGGCAGTGGTAGAGATGTTTGTGAGTCCAGCTGAGCAGTTGCTTCTGGGGAGTGTTCTGACCCTATTTCACTCCACCCCCAATTTCTTGGCAGAAATTTACATTTTTTTGGTTATCTTCATTCACTGATAAAACGGAACTGCTTTGACGGAACCCCTGTCGCGTCTGATTGTCTCCCACCTGCCGGGGCTGGGTGGCGGGCAGCAAGATTCACCTCTCTCCGAGATCTCCCGGTTCAGCCAGGGGCAATCCTGCTGCCTTCCCTTTCTGCGAAAGGCCCCCGCAATAATTTACTTTATGTCTTTCTCTTCTCATATGTACCTATGAGTTCAAGCAGTATTAAATGAGATTCTGTAACTTACTTGTTTTTAGCAATATCCTGTACTTTCTGCAGCATATTACTTCTCCTTCAACATCTGACCCTATCTCCTACAAAACCAAAGACATAGCTCAGAAAAAAAAAAGAAAAAATTATCCAAGTAAAGTCCAGTTCTTTTTGTACTATAAAATAAAAATAAACTGAAGCCTTAATACTGAACAATGGTATGGATCATACATGAATTAACAATTTGTCTGGTTGAAAAAATTTAGCACGATGCTTGAAAACACTGAAATTGCCTAATACTTTTATGGCAGCAGTGTATTTATATATTCATATAGGATTTATTCCTGAGTGATTCAATGTTTTTATGGATTTAACAATTACTATATGTAAGCCTTTTTTAAAATATGTGATTTGGCTAACATCACTTCTGTTGATTCATCTGTTTATTAACTCAACACATATTTATGAAAAGATTACTGTAGGCTAAGCACTTAATAATCTGGAGCTTACCCAATTTAGGGCTGCCTCCTCACTCTGGGTAAGACTGCTTTGATTCTTTTCTATTATACTCTGTCTAAAAATTATATAATCTTTAAGGTAGAGTTGGCCAAAGAGTTTATGATCTTTTTCTTTTTTTTCCAGTTCAAATGGTGCCAATATGATTGTTATTTACAGCTTTGTCTATCTTCAGCTTAATGTGACGTGCTTTAATTTTAGGACTAGCCTGACTCGCAGCACTGGTTTCCCTACCAGGCAGTGGTAGAGATGTTTGTGAGTCCAGCTGAGCAGTTGCTTCTGGGGAGTGTTCTGACCCTATTTCACTCCACCCCCAATTTCTTGGCAGAAATTTACATTTTTTTGGTTATCTTCATTCACAACATTCTTGCCTCATCTGGTTCTATTTTCTTTCTATCCAAAGCAATTATAAGTCTTCAATGTAGGAGTTTAAAGAAGAGATTTTATGTGTATTTCATAGGCTCACTTATTTAGCTTTTCATCCTATCTTTTGGAAGGGTCTCCGAAATCCAGATATCTTACTGTACCTTGTTTGAGAAGAGTTATTAACAGTCCTTTAATTCTGTCTCTTCTGAGACAAGGAGAAATTTTGAAATGACTCTGCCAGGGGTATCAAGCCCCGTAAATGATGCTTTCCAAAGGGAGGCTCAACAACTGTAGGCTTGTGCATTTGTTAAAGATGTTTGTACTTTACCATAAAAACCAGTGTAGGCAGGAAGGACTTTCAGCCACAGAGGGAGCTTTCAGAGTTTGGTCTTTTAAGAGGACTTTAGCTGTGGCGTAGTAGCACTGGAGTAGGGAGAACAGAAGTGAGAGAATCAGTTATCATTCCAAGGTCCACCGAATTAACCATTTGTTTGGTTGGGATTTTTAAAAAATCAATTCTTGAAACTTTTAATTTTTTATTTCATGTTCTCCAATAATCTTTTCTAAAAGAGATTTTTTTCTATTCTCTTGGCTAATTTTATCTTCCAAGGGCACGTGGAAAAGTCCTATCTTCCAGAAAATCTTCTAGATCTTACCGTTCATTTATAAGTTTTTGCTATTTTGAATCATTTTAGCACTTCATTGGGATCTTCTGTTCAGCCACTTTTTTATAGGTGATTGTTTAGTAACTAATGAGGTGGTTTCTTCTTTCTTCCTTGCCTTTTTAAATTAATTGGTGAAAGAGATCTCTGTTGCCTAGCTGTACATCAGTTTCAGAGCCTTGTGTAAAGAATATTAATAAATAAATAATTTATAAACTAAAAGGAAATGGTGTTATACACACACTCTTAATAAAGTAAGTTGCTTCTTCTGGTGGAACAGTAATATAACTTGGTGTTAATAATATTCTTCTCTTGTATCCCATTGTATTAGACGTGATTTTGCCCACATAGATAAGCTCTTAAGATTTCTTTTTAGTGTATCAAGGAGCCTGGGATTTTGTCTCTACCCTGATTTCCTATTCTTTAGACAGTGATTTGTTGTTCTACAAACTGGACTGATTTTCTTTAATTTCCATACTCTTTAAATTCTAAGTATTCACCCCTATATTGAAAGTCCTCCATGGATCCTAAGAGGCTTCAGGTGCACTACAGAGGTCAGCTTTAGAGCAGAAGCTCCAAATCCAGATATCTTACTGTACCTTGTTTGAGAAGAGTTATTAACAGTCCTTTAATTCTGTCTCTTCTGAGACAAGGAGAAATTTTGAAATGACTCTGCCAGGGGTATCAAGCCCCGTAAATGATGCTTTCCAAAGGGAGGCTCAACAACTGTAGGCTTGTGCATTTGTTAAAGATGTTTGTACTTTACCATAAAAACCAGTGTAGGCAGGAAGGACTTTCAGCCACAGAGGGAGCTTTCAGAGTTTGGTCTTTTAAGAGGACTTTAGCTGTGGCGTAGTAGCACTGGAGTAGGGAGAACAGAAGTGAGAGAATCAGTTATCATTCCAAGGTCCACCGAATTAACCATTTGTTTGGTTGGGATTTTTAAAAAATCAATTCTTGAAACTTTTAATTTTTTATTTCATGTTCTCCAATAATCTTTTCTAAAAGAGATTTTTTTCTATTCTCTTGGCTAATTTTATCTTCCAAGGGCACGTGGAAAAGTCCTATCTTCCAGAAAATCTTCTAGATCTTACCGTTCATTTATAAGTTTTTGCTATTTTGAATCATTTTAGCACTTCATTGGGATCTTCTGTTCAGCCACTTTTTTATAGGTGATTGTTTAGTAACTAATGAGGTGGTTTCTTCTTTCTTCCTTGCCTTTTTAAATTAATTGGTGAAAGAGATCTCTGTTGCCTAGCTGTACATCAGTTTCAGAGCCTTGTGTAAAGAATATTAATAAATAAATAATTTATAAACTAAAAGGAAATGGTGTTATACACACACTCTTAATAAAGTAAGTTGCTTCTTCTGGTGGAACAGTAATATAACTTGGTGTTAATAATATTCTTCTCTTGTATCCCATTGTATTAGACGTGATTTTGCCCACATAGATAAGCTCTTAAGATTTCTTTTTAGTGTATCAAGGAGCCTGGGATTTTGTCTCTACCCTGATTTCCTATTCTTTAGACAGTGATTTGTTGTTCTACAAACTGGACTGATTTTCTTTAATTTCCATACTCTTTAAATTCTAAGTATTCACCCCTATATTGAAAGTCCTCCATGGATCCTAAGAGGCTTCAGGTGCACTACAGAGGTCAGCTTTAGAGCAGAAGTTCTCTGTGCCACCCCAGCCATGTCCACTAGTTTCTAATTTTTTGTACCCTTGAGTATGTAATTCAATCGTAATTTTGTTTTTATTCTGTAAGTAGACTTAGGCAGCTTTCAGAGAAACATTATATGTAATATTAATTGAAATATTTAAATATTATTTACACCATAGGTTTCAGGGGGATAAAGTATTTCTCTGGAATAAAATAAATAGTAATAAAAACACTTCTGTAACATTCTTTAATAGTCAAAATAAATACAATCTCTAGTCTGTAAATTGCCAGTAGAATACTGGCATTAGACAATGAAGAAAGTTTAATTCCATAAAGCTTAAAACTGACATACCTTCCTTTCAGTTTTCTAAAGAAAAAAATTATTTGCCAATTTTTATGGATTTCAGGGGAAAATATCAGATTAGAAAAAGCTTTCTATCGTTTAATTGTGCATGTAATGAATAAAAGAATTTTTTTTCAATGTTTATTATCTAGTTTTACTGAAAAAGATTAAGAAAAACCCAAGATTGAGATAGAGAAATGTATCTAATGTTATTAATACTAATACTGGTATATAGTAATTACTCTATTTTCATGAATGCTAATAGTTTTTAACACTAATTAAAATAATTTTTTAAAACCCATCAAGTATTCTGGCTGGAGACATTAAATCTTTATGGGCTAAAACCTTCATTTAAGAAAGGGACAGAGAAGAACTTGGAAAATTAGTGTATCAGTTTATTTCCATGGAAGGCATTACTCTTGGCAAAAATAATCGAAGTATTTATGAGTGTTAAGTTCTATCTAGATGTTAATGATGTCTAACTAAAAATGAACAGGGTCTTTTTGGAATTATAATATTTGATAAATATGCAAAGAGATTTTTATTAGCCTTCTAAGAATATGAAACTCAAGATTTCTTTTTAGTGTATCAAGGAGCCTGGGATTTTGTCTCTACCCTGATTTCCTATTCTTTAGACAGTGATTTGTTGTTCTACAAACTGGACTGATTTTCTTTAATTTCCATACTCTTTAAATTCTAAGTATTCACCCCTATATTGAAAGTCCTCCATGGATCCTAAGAGGCTTCAGGTGCACTACAGAGGTCAGCTTTAGAGCAGAAGTTCTCTGTGCCACCCCAGCCATGTCCACTAGTTTCTAATTTTTTGTACCCTTGAGTATGTAATTCAATCGTAATTTTGTTTTTATTCTGTAAGTAGACTTAGGCAGCTTTCAGAGAAACATTATATGTAATATTAATTGAAATATTTAAATATTATTTACACCATAGGTTTCAGGGGGATAAAGTATTTCTCTGGAATAAAATAAATAGTAATAAAAACACTTCTGTAACATTCTTTAATAGTCAAAATAAATACAATCTCTAGTCTGTAAATTGCCAGTAGAATACTGGCATTAGACAATGAAGAAAGTTTAATTCCATAAAGCTTAAAACTGACATACCTTCCTTTCAGTTTTCTAAAGAAAAATTATTTGCCAATTTTTATGGATTTCAGGGAAAATATCAGATTAGAAAAAGCTTTCTATCGTTTAATTGTGCATGTAATGAATAAAAGAATTTTTTCAATGTTTATTATCTAGTTTTACTGAAAAGATTAAGAAAAACCCAAGATTGAGATAGAGAAATGTATCTAATGTTATTAATACTAATACTGGTATATAGTAATTACTCTATTTTCATGAATGCTAATAGTTTTTAACACTAATTAAAATAATTTTTTAAAACCCATCAAGTATTCTGGCTGGAGACATTAAATCTTTATGGGCTAAAACCTTCATTTAAGAAAGGGACAGAGAAGAACTTGGAAAATTAGTGTATCAGTTTATTTCCATGGAAGGCATTACTCTTGGCAAAAATAATCGAAGTATTTATGAGTGTTAAGTTCTATCTAGATGTTAATGATGTCTAACTAAAAATGAACAGGGTCTTTTTGGAATTATAATATTTGATAAATATGCAAAGAGATTTTTATTAGCCTTCTAAGAATATGAAACTCAAGATATTCTAGCAATACATTATTTTTTTTCTTATACTAAATATAAGCCAAAAGTGTTGAAAGGACAACTTTCTCCTAGGGTTTGAGCATTCCATGATTTCATTAATGATTTTTTAGTAATTGTGCTTAAAATAATTTTCATATTACATAATGCAAGTCAAGTTGTAATGGCTCAATATAAGATACTTCCACACATCTCCTTTTTGATTCTCAGACATCTTTTGAGCAAGAATTTGGGAGCAAGTAAACAACTTTATTGGCAAAGATATTTTATGGAGGACAATGAAGAGAATTTAGAAAGTGCTATCCATAAGGAAATGTTACTAAATTGAAGCACACTAAAATTAAGGCTTTCTTTTGATCATCAGACACCAGTAAGAGAATAAAGAGGAAATCCACAAAGTGGGAAAAATTAGACAAGCTAATAGAACAATGAGAAAATGTTCCAATGTGACCTTCATCAAAGAGAATACCCAAATGGCTAGCAAACAAGTAAAAAAGTGATGAATCTCATTAGTCATCAGGAAAATTCAAATTAATTCAACATCTTGATCAGAAAGGCTAAAATGGAATTGGTCAATATCATGGAGCTTGTACATTTTATTGGTGTATAGTGGCTTGTACAGTCTCTTACCACTTTTACAGTTTTCATGATGTTGAGTGTCACTTCTTTTTTCATTCTGATGTTATTGATTTGAGCTCCTCTTTTTCTGGATGAGTGCTAATAGTTTTTAACACTAATTAAAATAATTTTTTAAAACCCATCAAGTATTCTGGCTGGAGACATTAAATCTTTATGGGCTAAAACCTTCATTTAAGAAAGGGACAGAGAAGAACTTGGAAAATTAGTGTATCAGTTTATTTCCATGGAAGGCATTACTCTTGGCAAAAATAATCGAAGTATTTATGAGTGTTAAGTTCTATCTAGATGTTAATGATGTCTAACTAAAAATGAACAGGGTCTTTTTGGAATTATAATATTTGATAAATATGCAAAGAGATTTTTATTAGCCTTCTAAGAATATGAAACTCAAGATATTCTAGCAATACATTATTTTTTTTCTTATACTAAATATAAGCCAAAAGTGTTGAAAGGACAACTTTCTCCTAGGGTTTGAGCATTCCATGATTTCATTAATGATTTTTTAGTAATTGTGCTTAAAATAATTTTCATATTACATAATGCAAGTCAAGTTGTAATGGCTCAATATAAGATACTTCCACACATCTCCTTTTTGATTCTCAGACATCTTTTGAGCAAGAATTTGGGAGCAAGTAAACAACTTTATTGGCAAAGATATTTTATGGAGGACAATGAAGAGAATTTAGAAAGTGCTATCCATAAGGAAATGTTACTAAATTGAAGCACACTAAAATTAAGGCTTTCTTTTGATCATCAGACACCAGTAAGAGAATAAAGAGGAAATCCACAAAGTGGGAAAAATTAGACAAGCTAATAGAACAATGAGAAAATGTTCCAATGTGACCTTCATCAAAGAGAATACCCAAATGGCTAGCAAACAAGTAAAAAAGTGATGAATCTCATTAGTCATCAGGAAAATTCAAATTAATTCAACATCTTGATCAGAAAGGCTAAAATGGAATTGGTCAATATCATGGAGCTTGTACATTTTATTGGTGTATAGTGGCTTGTACGAAGTCTCTTACCACTTTTACAGTTTTCATGATGTTGAGTGTCACTTCTCTTTTTTCATTTCTGATGTTATTGATTTGAGCTCCCTCTTTTTTTCTGGATGAGTCTGGCTAAAGCTTTATCAATTCTGTTTTCTTTTCAAAGAACCAACTTTTAGTTTCATTGATCTTTTCTATTTTTTAGTCTTTTTTTTCCATTTATTTCTTGATCTGATCTTTATGATTTCTTTCCTTCTACTAATTTTGGATTTTGTTCTTCGTTCTCTTGTTGCTTCAGACGTAAGGTTAGATTGTTTATTTGAGATGGTACTTATTTCCTGAAGTAAGATTGTATCGCTTATAAACTACCCTCTTAGAAATGCTTTTGCTGCATTCATATAGTGTCTTAGAAAGCAGAGACATTGGGCTTCCCTGGTGGTCCAGTGGGTAAGGACCCCGCCTTGCAGTGCAAGGGGTGCTGGTTCGATCCCTGGCCTGGGAAGATCCCACGTGCCGCGCAGCGGCTGGACCAATGTGTCCCACTACAGAGCCAGAACTCTGGAGGGCGTGCACCCAGAGCTGGTGTTCTGCGACGAGAGAGGCCCCTGTGGTGGCCATAGGCCAAAGGACATAGATACATGAATGAAAAATCAATAAAAGTGGCCAAAAAAAAAAAAAAGGCAGAAACATCACTTTGCCAACAAAGGACCATATAGTCAAAACTATGGTTTCTCCAGTAGTCATGTGTGGATATGAAAATTGGACTATAAAGAAGGCTGAGCACTGAAGAGATTCTTTCGAACTGTGGTGCTGGAAAAGACTCCTGCAAGTCTCTTGGACAGCAAGGAGATCAAACCAGTCAATCTATAGGAAAATAACCCTGAATATTCATTGGAAGACCTGGTGCTGAAGCTGAAGCTCCAGTATTTTGTCCACCTGATGCACAGAGCCAACTCATTGGAAAAGAACCTGATGCTGGGAAAGATTGAGGGCAAGAGGAGAAGAGGGAAACAGGATGAGATAGTTGGATGGCATCACTGACTCAATGGACATGAGTTTGAGCAAACTCAGATAGATAGTGAAGGACAGGGAAGCCCAGTGTGCTACAGCCCATGTCTGACAAAGAGTCAGACATGACTTAGCGACTGAACAACATTCAGTTTTGGATCATCGTGTTCACATTTTTATTTGTCTGCAGGAACATTTTGGAGTATATGAGAGACCCTCATGTTGGCCTGAATGCTTGCGCAAATATACACTGCTGGTGAGAAGACAAACATTGATACACTGCTTTGGAAAACTTTTTGGCAGTATTCACGGAATCCGAATATGCCTGCGAAGTCACTTCAGTCCTGACTCTTTGCGACCCCATGGGCTGTGTAGCCTGCCAGGCTCCTCTCTGTCCATGGGATTCTCCAGGCAGGAATACCAGAGTGGGGTGCCATTTCCCCCTCCTGGGCATCTTCCTGACCCAGGGATCGAACCTGAGTCTCTTAAGTCTCCTACATTTTCAGACAGGTTATTTAGCATAAGTGCCACTGGGAAGCCCGAAACTGAGTATGCATATCCCTGTAGCCCAGCAGTTCCGATTCTGTGTACGTATATCCAACGGAAATGCCCCATATGTTCATCCAAAGACATTTATATGAATGCTTGTTAGAAACATTATTCTTTTTTTAATTTTTTTTTTTCGGTTGTACTATATGATTTATGGTATCTCAGGTCCTGACCAGGAATTAAGCCTGGGTCACAACAGTGAAAGCATGGAATCCTAACCACTAAGCCACCAAAGACTGTCAGAAGCCTTTTTCTTATTAACCCTAATGGAAGCAAACCAGTATCAACTCAGAGTAGAGTGGTATACTGTAAAGAAGGCTGAGCACTGAAGAGATTCTTTCGAACTGTGGTGCTGGAAAAGACTCCTGCAAGTCTCTTGGACAGCAAGGAGATCAAACCAGTCAATCTATAGGAAAATAACCCTGAATATTCATTGGAAGACCTGGTGCTGAAGCTGAAGCTCCAGTATTTTGTCCACCTGATGCACAGAGCCAACTCATTGGAAAAGAACCTGATGCTGGGAAAGATTGAGGGCAAGAGGAGAAGAGGGAAACAGGATGAGATAGTTGGATGGCATCACTGACTCAATGGACATGAGTTTGAGCAAACTCAGATAGATAGTGAAGGACAGGGAAGCCCAGTGTGCTACAGCCCATGTCTGACAAAGAGTCAGACATGACTTAGCGACTGAACAACATTCAGTTTTGGATCATCGTGTTCACATTTTTATTTGTCTGCAGGAACATTTTGGAGTATATGAGAGACCCTCATGTTGGCCTGAATGCTTGCGCAAATATACACTGCTGGTGAGAAGACAAACATTGATACACTGCTTTGGAAAACTTTTTGGCAGTATTCACGGAATCCGAATATGCCTGCGAAGTCACTTCAGTCCTGACTCTTTGCGACCCCATGGGCTGTGTAGCCTGCCAGGCTCCTCTCTGTCCATGGGATATTTCAGGCAACAATACTGGAGTGGGTTGCCATTTCCTCCTGGGCATCTTCCTGACCCAGGGATCGAACCTGAGTCTCTTAAGTCTCCTACATTTTCAGACAGGTTATTTAGCATAAGTGCCACTGGGAAGCCCGAAACTGAGTATGCATATCCCTGTAGCCCAGCAGTTCCGATTCTGTGTACGTATATCCAACGGAAATGCCCCATATGTTCATCCAAAGACATTTATATGAATGCTTGTTAGAAACATTATTCTTTTTTTAATTTTTTTTTTCGGTTGTACTATATGATTTATGGTATCTCAGGTCCTGACCAGGAATTAAGCCTGGGTCACAACAGTGAAAGCATGGAATCCTAACCACTAAGCCACCAAAGACTGTCAGAAGCCTTTTTCTTATTAACCCTAATGGAAGCAAACCAGTATCAACTCAGAGTAGAGTGGTATACTGTAAATGGATGAGCTACACATATAAATTTGAGTGGAAAAGATCAGTTTCAAAAGTGCACATATTTATTATTCTATTTTTTTAAATTATTTATTTATTTATTTTTGGCTGTGCTGGGTCTTCCTTGCTTCACGGGCTTTTCTCTAGTTGAGGAGAGTAGGGGCAACTCTTCGTTGGGGTATGAGAGTTTCTCATTGTGGTGGCTTCTCTTGTTGCAGAGCATAGGCTCTAGGGCATGCAGGCTTCCATAGTGGTGGCACGTTGTTTTTGTTGTTTATTTGCTGAGTCATCTTCAACTCTTTGCAACCCCATGGACTGCAGCATGCCAGGCTCCTCTGGTCATGGGATTCTCCCAGCAAGAATACTGGAGTCGATTACCATTTCCTTGTCCAAGTTGTGGCACATAGGCTCAGTAACTGCCGTGCCCAGGCTATAGAGCACAGGCACAGTAGTTGTGGCACACAGCATAAGCTGTTCTGGGGCATGTGGTATCCTCCTGGACCAGGGTTTGAACTCACATCTCCAGTACTGGCAGGCGGATTCATTACCAATGAGCTACCACAGAACCCATATTATCTTAAAATTATATATAAATATATATACAGAATATATATAAAATTGTATAAAATATAAATATTACATAAGTGTACATATTAAAATATAAAATAAAAATGTATAAGACATTATTATATTCTATGTATTAACATATATATATGTAATTATATGTAGTCTGTTTATTTTATATAATATATGTAATATCATGTTACTTTTCATTGTTATATTATCATATAAAGTATAATATGATATAATTATATCATATAATTATATTATATCATATATAATTATATTAATGCTTATTATATAATATAAATAATATTGTATATATTATTTATATTATATATTCTATAGATATATACTATATACATACTATATGATTTATGGTATCTCAGGTCCTGACCAGGAATTAAGCCTGGGTCACAACAGTGAAAGCATGGAATCCTAACCACTAAGCCACCAAAGACTGTCAGAAGCCTTTTTCTTATTAACCCTAATGGAAGCAAACCAGTATCAACTCAGAGTAGAGTGGTATACTGTAAATGGATGAGCTACACATATAAATTTGAGTGGAAAAGATCAGTTTCAAAAGTGCACATATTTATTATTCTATTTTTTTAAATTATTTATTTATTTATTTTTGGCTGTGCTGGGTCTTCCTTGCTTCACGGGCTTTTCTCTAGTTGAGGAGAGTAGGGGCAACTCTTCGTTGGGGTATGAGAGTTTCTCATTGTGGTGGCTTCTCTTGTTGCAGAGCATAGGCTCTAGGGCATGCAGGCTTCCATAGTGGTGGCACGTTGTTTTTGTTGTTTATTTGCTGAGTCATCTTCAACTCTTTGCAACCCCATGGACTGCAGCATGCCAGGCTCCTCTGGTCATGGGATTCTCCCAGCAAGAATACTGGAGTCGATTACCATTTCCTTGTCCAAGTTGTGGCACATAGGCTCAGTAACTGCCGTGCCCAGGCTATAGAGCACAGGCACAGTAGTTGTGGCACACAGCATAAGCTGTTCTGGGGCATGTGGTATCCTCCTGGACCAGGGTTTGAACTCACATCTCCAGTACTGGCAGGCGATTCATTACCAATGAGCTACCACAGAACCCATATTATCTTAAAATTATATATAAATATATATACAGAATATATATAAAATTGTATAAAATATAAATATTACATAAGTGTACATATTAAAATATAAAATAAAATGTATAAGACATTATTATATTCTATGTATTAACATATATATATGTAATTATATGTAGTCTGTTTATTTTATATGATATATGTAATATCATGTTACTTTTCATTGTTATATTATCATATAAAGTATAATATGATATAATTATATCATATAATTATATTATATCATATATAATTATATTAATGCTTATTATATAATATAAATAATATTGTATATATTATTTATATTATATATTCTATAGATATATACTATATACATACTATATGTTATCTGTATATATTATGTAGATATTGAAATGTAACATAAAGTTGTATAAATTACATATATACATATTAAAAATATATGTTATATACATTGTATACTATGTATGTTGTGTATTATTCATATATAATATATATAATATGATATATAATGTCACATATATAATTATACTATATGTAATCATATATCATATAATATATAACATATATGTTCTATATAATATATATGTTATATGTTATAATATACTATATGTTATATCTATTGTATCCTATATTATAATATATATGGTATATATGTATATATTATATATGTTGCATGTTATAATATGTATACAGTATGTACTATACATATTATGTGTAATATATATAATACATACATACAGCACATGTAATACATATATTATATTGCATATCATATGTATGATTAATATAGTATATATTATATATTATAATATGCAATATAGATCACATATTATATATAATATCTAATAGATTATAATAGATATTATCATAATATTATATGTAATAATCATATAATATTATTAATATATAATACATAATATACATTATGCTGTATATTATATTCTAATATTTGTATTTAATATGTTATATATAAATATAATTATATTGATACTATTACATAATATAATACAATGTAATACATGTATAGTATATTTATTACATGATATATATTAATATATATAATATATTATGATATTATTACATATATAAAATGGAATATGATTAAGCTCTGATATATACTATATACTATAATATAGATGAAGCTTGTAATCACAATTATATAATATATTGTATATGACATATATAATATGCAATATGTATAATATGTTAAATATTGTATAATCTCTTATAGTAATATATGATATATAATATATAGTATAATATTTTTATAATATTATGTAGCAATACCATATTATATAATAATATATAATACAATAATATGTGGTAATATATTTATTATTATGATATATATTATGTATAGTTATTATATATAAGATTAACATATATATCACATATATATAAATACTTGAATTTGCATGAATTTGCACAAAATCAATGAAAGAATAAATTAAAAAAGAGAACGGGAACAGAATGGATGTAGATGGAATGAAAGTCAGTCTTCTCAGTGTGTATGTTTTAATATCATTTAGATCTTAAAACCATGCAAATGTTTTATCTACTCAACAAAATATACTGTATATACCATATTTTGCTTAGCCATTCATCCACTGATGGACATTTGGGTTGCTTCTATATTTTGGCTCTTATGACTAATGTTTAGATTAACATTAGTACATAAGTATCTCTGAGATTCTCCTTCAATTCTTTTGGATATAGACCCAGTATATTTTTACGTATATATGTATGATTATCTCCTGGAGAAGGAAATAACAATCCACTCCAATATTCTTATCTGGAAAATCCCGTGGACAGAGCTGTCTGGCAGGCTACAGTCCATGTGGTTGCAAAAGATTTCGACATGACTTAGTAACTAAACAATATATCTATTTGCTACATATATATATGTTTATATTTTTATATAAAAATGATGTCTTTACTTATGATGTCTTTATGTTAAGAATTTAATGGCAGAGGAGCTGTGTGATAGCATGTTGTAGTCATATATCAAAGGAGAGTCCCAGGAAAGCTTGAATTTACTTAAATCTGAGTTAGGAACTGATGATTCCTGAAAAAGGACATGACCTACAGGTTAGACAATCAAGGCCTCTATTTTTATCAAATCTGCCAAGAAAAATCAATTACTTCCTTCAAAAACAAATTAAACAGCAAACCTTTCCCAAGGAAGTTACACACGTTTGTTTATATAAGTCCAGGTTGTTTTGTGTTCCAAAATACTCGCTTTCTCATGAATGCATTGTTACAAGTGAGTTTAAAAAACAAGGTTTTGGTATATTTAAACAGATAGAGATTCAACATATAACTTTGGTTCAGCTTTTGTAGCTAGTTTTGGGAACTCCAGAAGTACTATGTTTAATACACTCCGAAATTTATCATATCAAACAAGAAAATGTTGCCTCACTTGAACTGTGGGCATTTAATCTGCTGTGGGATTTTATAGCTCTACATAATCAAAGTTTTTCTTTCAGCAGCAATTGTTTTTTCATCTGAATCCTTAGCTTTACTGATGTAGCTAAATTTGGATGAGTCTTGTGGCCTTGTAATAAGTAACCTTTCTCCTAAATCTGGAGTTTTCCCTTGGCATATCCATAAGTCCCAAACAGAAGATTGTGATGTTAGAGAGCAGAATAATTTGTGTATTGTGAGTGTTCTATGTTAAGAAATATGAACAAACTTGGAACAAAACTATTTGTGAAATAATGAAAAGATGTGTATAAACTCATCTACACACACACCGACACACACACTTCAGTTGTAATGTAGATGTAGATTCGTTGTGTGCTGGTTAATGGTGAAACTTTGTACATGTTTAGATATCTTTGCTTATGGTTAGATGACTTAATTTATAAATTTTTTCTCATTTATAAAATTAATAAAAGATTTTATACTTTAAAACACTTAAAATTTGATTACATATAGTAAAGATTCACAAATCGTGGGGGATATTGTTTGAAATAAACTGTGATGTTGCATGAGTTAATGCATATAATATGACTGACCCACTGACACACAGATGTTTTGTTATCTTTGTATCACTTGGGTCAGATTTTTCAGTGTGGAGTAAGGCTGCACTTTGAACTGCCTCCATCATTCTGTGGACATTTTGAAAATGGAAATTCTTGTACTCTCATGATATCCTGAAGATGGTGTTTTGTTGTTTCAGAATGTTCTCAAATATGCACTATTATATTTGACCTTAAAGTATCTCTTTCTAGGAAAATGGAAAAATATAAAATATATATCAGTTCAGAAACTATTAATGGACTATGTACTGAGTGGAGGTTTCTCACGATATATTATGTTTTGTATGGGATTTGTGATCAAGATAAGGATATAAGATAGTAATATATGGATATTATATAATATTATTGAAATTTCAGACATTATGTGGAACATTAATTAAGACAGCAACTAGAAAATTGTGTTCTTGAAGGTACATAAAGACTTATTCTTTGGTGTTAAGTCCTAGCTTTTACTACTATCAAACAATTGATTTTTACATGAGGACTGAAATATAAAACTCTGTGGTTCTGACTTCCAGGGAAATCTAAGTCTCATAATTCTTTACAATCACAGTTTAATTTCTGTCCTTTTTAAAAAGTGGTGCCTGTTTGGGAGGAGAGGATTGTGCTAGCTTTCCACACTGAGTGTAGCCTCAGTACTTCCATTACATTTCCACAGCTGAATGTTGCTCCTACCCAACCAGCTTACTCTGTATCCTAATGTTCATCAGGAAAGTCTTTGTTAACCACCAGATGCTATATTGACCTAAGGAAATGAGCCTTTAGTTACTGCAAGTCTATTGTGCCAAGTACAACATTCCTAAAAGAATATGGAAGGAGAGATTATTGTTTATGGGCCAACCCGATCATCCAGAAGAGTTGCTGAGTCTTAGGATTCCAGTAAGACTAAGGATAGTGAAGGGTCAAAGACTTAGGAGACCACTTGGAAGTATTTTTCCCTAGTTAATTAGGCAACAAAGATTCTCCAGGAAACTCTACTTCCTTAGATTGAGAAGGCCCTTTCATATTGGTGATCTAAGATATTGCAAACATGTGTGTTTGGAGCTTTATTCTCAAATATCTCCCAACCATCTGACCATTCTTTTCACCAAGTTAGAAAACAGTCATCAAGGAATAGAGTTGGGATTCACATTCAGATTCATCTTCCTCTAACTGCCATACCACTTACACTACAGTAAAGTTGGCACAACTCTAAAGTCATAGATATGCCTAAGAAATTAATATTTATCAGTTTCATTGAATTAAGGCTACCCTTGTTCTGGGTCAGGAAGAAGCTATCAGGTTGAAAATGTAAGTGACATCACAGTCCTTAGCAGTGATTTTTCTAATACTTTATAACCCTGGTCCAGTCTTTACTGATATATGTGGAAACTGAGCATTCTCTTGATTTTAATGATGATTCTTAAATATTTTCCCAGTTCAAGTCATTTAAGAATGTGAATTTAACAAAAAAAATAGAATTCTCCCTAATTATTGGGAAAAATCAACAGAAAGTCTATAAACATCATTTTGTACGTTGAAAAACTTTTCTAAATTTGAAAACAACTTTCTTATCCTACTTTTTTTTTTGCCTTGCAAATAGAGGAAAGTGAACTGTTCAAAGTCCACTATACAGATTCAAAATGGTCACTGTTTTAATTGAGTATTTCCAGAGTTGTTCAGATGTTGTCTTACATAACTGCATAATGAGAGACCCTTGTCCCAGAATAATCCTTATGCATGAGAGGGCACAGCTAAGGTTGCCGTGGGAGTATTCACACTGGCATCTCTAACTTATTTGGGATTAAGATAAGATAATTAACATTCTGCAGATGCAGCATTCAGGTTGAATTCACTTGGAAACAGGAGTGAATTAGAATTAGCCAAGTCTATTGTGCCAAGTACAACATTCCTAAAAGAATATGGAAGGAGAGATTATTGTTTATGGGCCAACCCGATCATCCAGAAGAGTTGCTGAGTCTTAGGATTCCAGTAAGACTAAGGATAGTGAAGGGTCAAAGACTTAGGAGACCACTTGGAAGTATTTTTCCCTAGTTAATTAGGCAACAAAGATTCTCCAGGAAACTCTACTTCCTTAGATTGAGAAGGCCCTTTCATATTGGTGATCTAAGATATTGCAAACATGTGTGTTTGGAGCTTTATTCTCAAATATCTCCCAACCATCTGACCATTCTTTTCACCAAGTTAGAAAACAGTCATCAAGGAATAGAGTTGGGATTCACATTCAGATTCATCTTCCTCTAACTGCCATACCACTTACACTACAGTAAAGTTGGCACAACTCTAAAGTCATAGATATGCCTAAGAAATTAATATTTATCAGTTTCATTGAATTAAGGCTACCCTTGTTCTGGGTCAGGAAGAAGCTATCAGGTTGAAAATGTAAGTGACATCACAGTCCTTAGCAGTGATTTTTCTAATACTTTATAACCCTGGTCCAGTCTTTACTGATATATGTGGAAACTGAGCATTCTCTTGATTTTAATGATGATTCTTAAATATTTTCCCAGTTCAAGTCATTTAAGAATGTGAATTTAACAAAAAAAATAGAATTCTCCCTAATTATTGGGAAAAATCAACAGAAAGTCTATAAACATCATTTTGTACGTTGAAAAACTTTTCTAAATTTGAAAACAACTTTCTTATCCTACTTTTTTTTTTGCCTTGCAAATAGAGGAAAGTGAACTGTTCAAAGTCCACTATACAGATTCAAAATGGTCACTGTTTTAATTGAGTATTTCCAGAGTTGTTCAGATGTTGTCTTACATAACTGCATAATGAGAGACCCTTGTCCCAGAATAATCCTTATGCATGAGAGGGCACAGCTAAGGTTGCCGTGGGAGTATTCACACTGGCATCTCTAACTTATTTGGGATTAAGATAAGATAATTAACATTCTGCAGATGCAGCATTCAGGTTGAATTCACTTGGAAACAGGAGTGAATTAGAATTAGCCTCTGAATTTTTTTGTTCTGGGCAAAAAACAATACAACTGACATAATGTCCTTGACTTTGTCTGGGTCCCACCCAAGCTCCCTTGGTGCCCTTCCACAGTTACTTGATTCAACCATGCCCTGAACATCTTAGTCTCGAGAGAAGGCAGTGCAGAGGAAAGGAGAGAAAAACAATCAAGATTTCCCCCAAAAACTGTTTCATGATTCCTGTAGGTTTCATGAAGCAGGTGAGATAAATTTTTCTGTCCTCAAAATTTCCATTCACAGACCAGGGATGGGAAGCTGACTTGCATTTCTGTATTGTAGCCAATTCCAAATGAAAATGAAAGAATCACCAATTTTTATGCAGGCACAAAAAATTTTCAAATAGAAGAAAATTGCTGACTAGATAAAAATGTGAATACCTTTCTGCCATTTTACCATTTCTTTACCAAGTTAACCATTAGCTTCAGAACCTTCATCTATATTAGTAAAAGCTCATAGACCATTTGAAGTTCCAGTTCGAAGCACTAATTAGTAAAGCTCTCTTCTTTTTTAATGTTCCAGAACCCAGGACTGACTCACACTAAATTCATTCATCTTTGTTCTGTCTGCATACCTTATTTCTGTGTGGGATTTTAAAATAGGAACTTCTCACCTTGGGAACTAACTGCTCGACAAAATGCTTCCTTACCTAAGAGAGACTGTATTTCCCTTAATAACTGTTTGTGTGGGCAAAGAGGTTATTGTCGGTATTGTCCCTTTGATTGAAACTTTTCTAAATTTGAAAACAACTTTCTTATCCTACTTTTTTTTTGCCTTGCAAATAGAGGAAAGTGAACTGTTCAAAGTCCACTATACAGATTCAAAATGGTCACTGTTTTAATTGAGTATTTCCAGAGTTGTTCAGATGTTGTCTTACATAACTGCATAATGAGAGACCCTTGTCCCAGAATAATCCTTATGCATGAGAGGGCACAGCTAAGGTTGCCGTGGGAGTATTCACACTGGCATCTCTAACTTATTTGGGATTAAGATAAGATAATTAACATTCTGCAGATGCAGCATTCAGGTTGAATTCACTTGGAAACAGGAGTGAATTAGAATTAGCCTCTGAATTTTTTTGTTCTGGGCAAAAAACAATACAACTGACATAATGTCCTTGACTTTGTCTGGGTCCCACCCAAGCTCCCTTGGTGCCCTTCCACAGTTACTTGATTCAACCATGCCCTGAACATCTTAGTCTCGAGAGAAGGCAGTGCAGAGGAAAGGAGAGAAAAACAATCAAGATTTCCCCAAAAGCTGTTTCATGATTCCTGTAGGTTTCATGAAGCAGGTGAGATAAATTTTTCTGTCCTCAAAATTTCCATTCACAGACCAGGGATGGGAAGCTGACTTGCATTTCTGTATTGTAGCCAATTCCAAATGAAAATGAAAGAATCACCAATTTTTATGCAGGCACAAAAAATTTTCAAATAGAAGAAAATTGCTGACTAGATAAAAATGTGAATACCTTTCTGCCATTTTACCATTTCTTTACCAAGTTAACCATTAGCTTCAGAACCTTCATCTATATTAGTAAAAGCTCATAGACCATTTGAAGTTCCAGTTCGAAGCACTAATTAGTAAAGCTCTCTTCTTTTTTAATGTTCCAGAACCCAGGACTGACTCACACTAAATTCATTCATCTTTGTTCTGTCTGCATACCTTATTTCTGTGTGGGATTTTAAAATAGGAACTTCTCACCTTGGGAACTAACTGCTCGACAAAATGCTTCCTTACCTAAGAGAGACTGTATTTCCCTTAATAACTGTTTGTGTGGGCAAAGAGGTTATTGTCGGTATTGTCCCTTTGAGTTCTAAAACATTTTTGAGTAGAAATTAGTAGAAGTGTATGTTTACATCAGTGACAGAAGTTGAGTCACTTTCTGGACTATGCCTTAAAAGTTTTCAAATTGTGAGTAAATAAGAGGTAAAGGGAAAGGGAAACTAGGAATTATAAAATTGTGCCAAAGCTTAGAAATATTTAAAAATACACACTAGACTCCTTTATGTACAATTTACATATATAAGTGAGCCTTGACTTGATCTGTTATCCTAAGAACAGGACTTCAGGTCTGGCTCTTAGAACTCGACAAGCTTAAGATGCAGACAGGATGCCTTTCCCCAAGTCAGTTATAGTGGGAAATACCAAGATTTGAAGATAAGATATATGATTTTTTTTCACGATTGGGTTGTCTTCTCTTGCTAGATGCAAAGTAGACTACTGATAGGTAACATGTTTGCCTATTTTTGTTCCTGGAACTCTTGTGCTCTTTTGAATTTTGAGTAGTAAAGAATAATTGAGAACCAGTTCCCATATTCCACTTAACTAAAGAGTCAACTTGCCACCTTTTGAAGCCAGTAGAGACATCATCAGTAATCCTAGCCTTAAGAATGGGAGTTGCATGCCAGTACAGTGTGGTCTACTAACAAGGCAGCCTGCTGTATTTACATGGAAAAGGGTAATAAGCCACAAGTATGTCAGGGCACCAATCACAAGGCACAGGACTATAGGATGACAAGGAAAGGCTGACACCACTTCCCTTTCGAGGGAAAAGCTTGTGTTTCATAGTGTTGATAGAAGGAAAAGCAACTGAAGTACTGCTAAATGTGGTGCTTTGCTATCTACAGTGTCTTATTTGATTGCAATCCTCTCACAATCTGAGATTTTGGAACATGTCACAAGAGAAAGAGATGTTTACTTTTTTTTTTTTTTAGTATTTGGTCTTTCTCTTTAGAGTTTTCTCTTTTTTTAGCCTCTTTAATTGCTTTATTTATTGATTGATTTTCATCCATCTTTATTCTTTGGCTTGTATGGGCCTCACATTGCCGTGGCCTCTCCTTGCAGAGCACTGGCTCTAGGCGCATACTCTCCAGAGTGCTGGCTGGTAATTGTACTCACCGGTCCAACTCCTCTGTGGCACGTGGGATCTTCCTGGACCAGGGATTGAACCATTGCCCCCAGTGCTGCAAGGTGGAGTCTTTACTCACTGGACCACCAGGGGAGTCCAGAGATGTTTAATTCTTAATGCTTTGCTTCTAGTTATTCCCACCAGTTTGATTGGTTAGGCCTGCTAGTTTGGATTTAGAAATAAGAATGAAGGAAAAATACCTCAGATCTCTGTAATGGCCGAGGTGGTCTCCTTTCTCCTCTGAAAATGGACTCCCTTTATCCCAGCTTCAGGCTCATGCCCAGTCCCCAGCCTCAGTGACCAATCCTTTTTGTTGACAGACCAGGTAGAAAATCATGCAGAAATGCCACAGCCACAATTACCAAGTTGTGCATTCTTTCTGGTTGGAAAGGTTGCTTATGAAACCAAATTAAGATCAGAAGATTGAGTGCCACATCACTGTAAAATTAATTAAATGATATATTAAAAGATAATTTATAAAATGATTTTTATCAAATACTTCTAGTGTTTAGTAGAGAAAATATATGTAATTGTAAAAGAAAATGGAGCATATAGATTCAGAGTTCATCAACTTGTTAATAGAATGCTGGTGAGATTTCCTGCATGGAGATTTGGCTATTAAAGACTATTAAAATGTCTTATCAAAGGATTCTTTCTGTCTGAAGAAAGCTAACTTTCTTGGGAAATTTGTCATCACACAGGGAGAAAGGCAGAATGGGTCTTGGCTTCTTTCTATCCATAACCTGTAATTGCTAGGCATATCCTACAGTAAAACATTTTTTTCAGGAGGCAGAGACCTGGCTTAGGCAACTGAATTTCAGAAGATACCATTTATGGACATTCCCTTTTAAAATGTGAATTACATCTAACCTTATGGTCTTTCATTGGTGAATGCCTTACTTTTGCAAGTTTTTCATTTTATGTTAGCTTATGATTATCTTCCACAGTCTTTTGAATTTTAATTCTAAAATGTAAATTCAGTGGTTTTTCTATTTGGGTCATGGTTCATAGAACTCTAAAAAGTTTATGAATATAACCTGATCTGCATCTCCCTTGCCTCCAGTAAACCCTGCAGACACAAACCCATTCTAATTCCTCCCAGAGCAGAGGCCAGAGAAGAATCAGCTTACATCCCAAACTCACCTCTTATCCAAGAGATCAGTTTCCCAGACTCATGAAACACATTTCGGTTTAGGAGTGAGGATGCCCTTTATCATCATATCAGTTTATTTCAAAGTTATACTATATCACTAATTAGTCCTTAAATAATATTTTAAAGTTTACTTCTAGAATTCAAACCTGGGAGAATATGGAAGACAATACTTTTTAAGCAAGCAGAAAATGGAAGAGAACTCTTAGCAAAGTTTTATAAACTGATGAATTGACTAATAATATTATTTTAAACTGTCATCAAATTTTCAGCCTTCTTTTTGTTTCCAAATTATTTTTATTTGTCCCATTGGTATCTTGAACAAATACATAAAGTTAGATGATCTCTACCAGCAAGCAAAGCAAACTCCCAGAATCCCAGATTAATTACTAATTTTTCTCAAGAGGCAGCTTTTCTGGGGTCAGATGATACCATGTAACTAGTGAGAAAAGTAAAAATTTGCTTTTTCTATAAAGAGTAAAAAGTTTAGCCATCCACAGACCAGTGTAAAATGCAGCAATCCATTCTCAAGTGTTTTGACTTTGTAAAGCGTCCTCATTTTATTATTGTTTGTATATTGTCTGTATACAAAAAGGGCTTCCCTGGTGGCTCAGTGGTAAAGAATCTGCCTGCCACGCAGGAGATGCAAGTTCAATCCCTGGGTTGGGAAGATCCCCCTGGAGAAGGAAATGGCAACCCACTCCTGTCTTCTTGCCTGGAGAATCCCATGGACAGAGGAGTCTGGCAGGCAACAGTCCTGCCTGCCTGCTAAGTAGCTCAGTCGTGTCTGACTCTTTGTGACCCTGTGGACTCTAGCCCTATATTTGTTTTTTCTACTTTTTTTTTTTCCAATAGAAAATTCCACATCTTCCTCATAACTAGAAAGTAATCTGAGTTACAGGCTCAAAATTTCAAGATCAGTAACGTCATCTTCATACATGAAGGAAAGGAGATTGCAATTATTATACTGTTATTAAACAGTTAGCAATTACAGTTTCACCATAGAAGAGGAGATAATTATTATGATAGGAAATTCATATTTGCCTGATTCAACTTGCAAGCTGTTTGTACTGATGCACATTCTATTACCTTTTCTCTTTGCTCATACTAGAAAGATTTCTATTTGAATGGGAGACAAAGATGTTATTCCTCTGGCTGCTTACCACTGGTATCAGGCAGAGTGAAGAAACTTAAGTGCATGATTGCTGTGGCTGATGATTCCCTTCTGTCAGCCCGTGGAGTTGAATTTAACCTTTAGTTTTCAAGGTTAGTGATAGATTAGATAAAGGGGAAGTAGCAACTCCTCCCATATCCTGTTAATGGAATGTAGGAAATGACTAAAATAGGGTCCAAAGGAAATTCACTTTTCAAACATATCAAGGAATAGCTTCCTCAGTACTTAGGGAAAAAAGGAATCCCAAACTCTATTGTAAGAAAGAATTTTGTTTTCCAAGATGGATTGTGTGATTCTGGGGTCAGATGATACCATGTAACTAGTGAGAAAAGTAAAAATTTGCTTTTTCTATAAAGAGTAAAAAGTTTAGCCATCCACAGACCAGTGTAAAATGCAGCAATCCATTCTCAAGTGTTTTGACTTTGTAAAGCGTCCTCATTTTATTATTGTTTGTATATTGTCTGTATACAAAAAGGGCTTCCCTGGTGGCTCAGTGGTAAAGAATCTGCCTGCCACGCAGGAGATGCAAGTTCAATCCCTGGGTTGGGAAGATCCCCCTGGAGAAGGAAATGGCAACCCACTCCTGTCTTCTTGCCTGGAGAATCCCATGGACAGAGGAGTCTGGCAGGCAACAGTCCTGCCTGCCTGCTAAGTAGCTCAGTCGTGTCTGACTCTTTGTGACCCTGTGGACTCTAGCCCTATATTTGTTTTTTCTACTTTTTTTTTTCCAATAGAAAATTCCACATCTTCCTCATAACTAGAAAGTAATCTGAGTTACAGGCTCAAAATTTCAAGATCAGTAACGTCATCTTCATACATGAAGGAAAGGAGATTGCAATTATTATACTGTTATTAAACAGTTAGCAATTACAGTTTCACCATAGAAGAGGAGATAATTATTATGATAGGAAATTCATATTTGCCTGATTCAACTTGCAAGCTGTTTGTACTGATGCACATTCTATTACCTTTTCTCTTTGCTCATACTAGAAAGATTTCTATTTGAATGGGAGACAAAGATGTTATTCCTCTGGCTGCTTACCACTGGTATCAGGCAGAGTGAAGAAACTTAAGTGCATGATTGCTGTGGCTGATGATTCCCTTCTGTCAGCCCGTGGAGTTGAATTTAACCTTTAGTTTTCAAGGTTAGTGATAGATTAGATAAAGGGGAAGTAGCAACTCCTCCCATATCCTGTTAATGGAATGTAGGAAATGACTAAAATAGGGTCCAAAGGAAATTCACTTTTCAAACATATCAAGGAATAGCTTCCTCAGTACTTAGGGAAAAAAGGAATCCCAAACTCTATTGTAAGAAAGAATTTTGTTTTCCAAGATGGATTGTGTGATTCTGGAGTTTCTACAAAAAAAAAAACAAACAAACTATTTTTCAATTTGTATTTGTCATAGAGTAAACAGAATTATATTTATTCAATGGGAGCCTGTTATTTGGTTTCCTCAGAGTAAATAGATTTATTAAAATACTGCTGACTTATTTCTGTGACTTCTGGGTAATTGACTGCTAGCAATCAGTAAAAATACACCTTTTCTAACATTCATTCTAAAATTTTGTCAAAGATCAGTCTTGTTTTTAGAGTCAGCACAAAGAATTCATAGGCATGCTTTGTGCAGTTTTTTGCATACCCAGCATATTGTACTCCATTAAATATACATGTTGTTTTATTTTTTAAAAAATAGTGACAAAGAGCAAAGGAGAATATTGTAAAATAATTTCAAAATGTACAGATCTGTGAACTTGAAGTCCTTCTTCTGCATTTATAAGTGAACAGGTCTCTTATGGGCATCTCAGTCCCAGCAGTATCAAAGAACATATACCTGTGTCTAGGCCACAGGGAACATTGAAGAGGACTAGCTTCTTAGGCACCCACAAGCTGTTCTTCTGATCCAAAGACTTCACCTTGCTTTTGCCTCAAGAGCCAGGGCGCTGGCCATGGTCCCTCTTTTAGAACATGTTTCCGTATATAAATCTAAAAATAATCCTTCCACAGTAACAGTGGGAAATCTGAGCCCTGTCTCTGTTTTTAAAAAGATCAACAACTGATTCTTATCATTTTAAGGGTTCTCTGTGCCCACCCGCCCCCAGCTCCGGCTGTCATCACTGCCCTTCGTGCATGAGGCCCACCTCTGCCAGTTATGTTTATTTTCAGCACAAGTCAGCAAACAGTGTGTAAGATGAAGTGATAATGAAAATGAATGAAAAATCATCATGAATAAAATGGTCAGGTCTGTTCTTAGTTACTCTTTGTTTATTTTTAGAAATGGAAAAAGATGAATGGAAAAGTCTTTTCTAGAGAGTGGCAATGAACTAAGGAGACTGGATTTTTCACACGATTC
This sequence comes from Tragulus kanchil, assembly GCA_022376925.1. NCBI lineage: Eukaryota > Metazoa > Chordata > Mammalia > Artiodactyla > Tragulidae > Tragulus > Tragulus kanchil. The sequence continues at coordinate 78,845,442 of JAIOJX010000025.1, forward strand.
CTCCATTTTATCACTCCATAGTCCTGACACATAAATAGGGTGAGGGGATGTCATCAAGTGTGTTGTAAGCAAAAGCAGTAACTTCAGAGTTACTCATGCTTGAAAATGAGAATGCATTTTTACTAGAACCCCTTGCTTGCCTGTCATGCTTCACTCACAGTTTATACAGGCGAGGTGGGAGAGTCTGGTGACTGAAGTCAATTTCCCAGGGAAGTAATCTCTGTAGGGATGGACAGATCAGTAAGAGATTTATAGCTTGTATTTTCTTTACTTCTTTCAAGAAATGCTGTTAAGAGAGGACATTGGGAAATAAATTTACCTTTGGTTGCAAACCCAGGGCAGACCTCTGATGCTGCTGTAGTTTCTGGACTCTGGTTCTCTTGCTGCCATGACCTGGGTGAAGAGGGCTAGCCAGAACCCCAGAAAATTCCTGGAATGGCCACAGCTTTTCCCTTATATTGACAGCCCAGGGCATGCCTCTCTGTATGAGGTGGTTTTTGTTGTTGTTGAGTCACCAGGTTGAGTCAGACTCTGTGACCCCATGGATTCCAGCACGCCATGCTTCCCTGTCCTTCACCGTCTCCCAGAGTTTGCTCAAACTCATGTTCATTGTGTCAGGTATGAAATTCAAAATTACATCCCTCAGAAGTTCATACTTCACTACTGGTCTCTCCCTAGCCTTCCGCTATCTTTCTCTCTCTCTCCTCTCCTCTAACATTTTCTGAACGAGGTAGTATTATGACCATTCTGGACTGTTGGTGAGGGGGCATATTATTTAATGTAAGAACCCTTTGTTGCCACTAGGGAAATATTGAAGAAACTAAGAGAACTTACTGAGGCTGCAAATTCAAAATATATTCACATTTTGAATCCACAGGAAGAAATACCAAAAATCACATGAAAAGATGTTATGCCTCACTCATAATATGATGGAAATTAGAAGAATGTGGTGTAATTTTTCATCATTTAAACAAAGCAAAATTAACTATGCAATATAACTCAGTACTTGAGTGGACAGAGAAATGTAGCCATGTTCCCTTTGGATAATAATCTGGCATCATCTGTCAAAATCTAATGCGCACATATTCTTGGACCTAACAGATCCATCTCTGTGAACTTTATCCCGTAGCTCTACTCATTCAAGCAGGCAAAGATATCATTTCAAAGAGGTTTAATGCAACACTTGTGTGTTGTCTTGATATATAAACACACACATATAATATTTGCATTTTTTAAAGTAGGAAAGACATTTTTTGTCCATCATCAAGACACTTGTTAGACAAATTATGGCATAATAACTTAATAGATTTTATGACAGATTTTAATGTGATAGATCTAAGTTTTCACTATGGAAAAAAATGTCAATGCATAATAAGTAAAAGAAAGATTACGTACACACATAACAAGAGCTATACAAACACAAGAAAATATTCACAATAGTTTCCTCCAAAGGGTGAGAATGTAGATCAGGAGCATTTGATTTTTTACATTAAAAATTTGGAATGGAGAAAGTAATTTTTTCTTGTGGTCAATCTGGTTTTATGTATTTTGGGTTTTTTTTAATGCGTTTTTGAATTGAATTGTCATAAAATTTCTTTAGACTAATAAACTCATGATTACAGCTTATGTAGTATATTCATACTAGACTTTTCTTGTGACCATAAGAAATAATGAAAAAAATACATCCAGCAAAAGCTCCATGCCAGGTGGTTAAGCTTCTGGAGACAATGCATTTGCTGAAGCCTCAAGGCACTTTCCATAACTAGCTCCCCCAAAAGAACTGGGTTTCTTATAAAAACCTGTCTCCAGACACCATGCCATAAAATTCTGAAAACCTGCTTTCTTTTCTGCATAGCCAAAGCTATGTTATATGCTTACAAAATGCCATATAAATTTGATTTAATGCTTATATATGTTTTACCTATTTGGCTACTGGGGAAAAATTCTTGAGTAAATGTTTTCATTAAATGAAACTCTCTTTTTTCCCCCTGCTCAGGAAAAGATAATCATCATTAATGAAAATTACATCAGACATTTACATAAGGCTTTCAAGCCTCAAGGTACTGACATGCAATTTGCAAGATATTTCTAGGAATCACTTTTTCCATTAAGAATATAGCCTCTTCTGATATGGCAGCACTTAGCAGCTTCTGACGTTACTCTGCTGCTTAAGTCAGAAAGTGCAGTAGTTTGAACATTATTTGGCATTGCCCTTCTTTAGTTGGATGGCATCACTGACTCAATGGACATGAGTTTGTGCAGACTCCAGGAGATGGTGAAGTACTGGGAAGCCTGGTGTGCTGCAGTCCATGGGGTCCAACTCAAAGAGTTGGACATGATTGAGCAACTGGACAACAACAATGAAGTCAGAAAGTAATGATCTCCCACTCTGGTGACCCCATTCAGGCATCCATAGCTGGTAGAATTACATTTGATATCTGCCTTCAAAAAAGATGAAATCCATGGATCGATCTATCATCTGTCTGTCTAAAAGATGTAGAAAAGGAGAGGGACGGGCTGGGAGAGAGATAGAGAGAGTAAAAGTGGGTGATGGGGATGGGGTAGAGAAAAGGAAAGAGAAGGAGAAAAGAGTCCAGAGGGAAAGAGAAAGAATATTTAAAAATAAAAATATAGAGAAGGAAAAAGAGAAATCAATACTTCTTGAAAATAATAACAGTTATATTGGTCATAGATATTGGAATTTTTCAACAATCATTTTCTCTAAGCCATTCATGTTATACCTGAGGAAACTGAACTCCAGAGGAGTTTTTCAAAGATTGTAAGGAGTCAGGATGATACTAAATTTAACAGGATATCCTAACTTTCCCTTCCCTAGCTTTCATTTTGCACTATTAGTATTTACGTTATTTATCTTAAATAGTTGAATATTGAAGACTAAAATTCAGACACTAGAAATTCAACTTGTTTAAAGAGCATAAGGGGCTAAGGCTGTGAGCATGCTGGTAGATGTTTATTGTGTCACTCCATTTTAACTTGCAACAAACATTTAGGTGTCTCCTACACACAGGCCATTGTGCAGGATTCTGAATATGTGGCAATTAACTTAAGAAATAAGGCCTCCGTGTTCATGGCATTTTAGTACTACAATATCTTAGATGGTTCATAATGGTAAGGTTTCTTTCTAAATAATAACCAAGGTAGTTCTTGAGGCAGTCATTCCTCTGCGAATTGTTTTCAATTATTATGGCAAAGCTAGAGAATCCTTGGGACTTCCCAGGTGGCTCAGTGGTGACGAATCTGCCTGCCAATGCAGTAGATGCAGGGAGACACAGGATTGATCCCTGGGTCAAGAAGACTCCCTGGAGTAGGAAATGGCAACCACTCCAATATTCCTGCCTGGAAAACTCCATGGACAGAGGAGCCTAATGAACTGTAGTCCATGGAATCACAAGACCTGACTGAACACTTATACTCCAGAGGATCCTTGTGCATGCTGGGTTGTTGACCTGAGTTCCTTCCTAGTACCTTTCTCAACACTAATCTTTCCAAAATAGATCTGGATAGAGGACACATCTATCCTCCTTTAGCTTTCCTTTATGTATGACATTAAAGTATGAAACATTTTGCCTTAGTGTAACATACATTTTTATTTGATTTGATTTAGTCACGGCTAAACCCAGACATGTAGTAAGGAGTTGGCACCAACAGCCCACAAGCCCCTTTTCAGATGGACAAAGCCATATGCTGCAAGAACCCCCAGGGTGCCAGTCTTTCTCTGTTCTACAACGCAAACCCACCCATCTCTAAAATCTTCAGTGTCCATTCTAAGTCTGGTTGCTTTGTAGACCCAGGGAACATTCCATTCTGTCTAGGCTTGTGTCGATGAGGGCAACTTCATATCCAGACCACTGGCAACCTAAAAATACATCTGTCTGGATTTTGACAACTTTAGGATCTTTCTCCAAGAAATTTGAAGGCTAGTGATAGCTTTGGGAAAATGGAGGAGGAGACGCTTTCCAAAAATTATGAAGTATGAGAACTTAACAGTTCACCTGGTTGAAATGCTTTGCTCCTACTCTCACCTCTTTTTCCATCAACTGTTGAGTGTCCATCATCATCATATATTTATGGTAACAACTTCTACTTTATCTATTTATCTTTTATTTGACCATTCCATGCGGCCTGTAGGATCTTAGTTCCCTGACCAGGGATCGAACTTGTGCCCTCCACATTTGAAGCGCACAGTCCCAACCACTGAAATACCAGGAAGTCCCCGTATACTTTAAAGTGACCTTACTTTTACATCAGGGCTGCCCTGGTGGCTCAATGGTAAAGAATCTACCTGCAGTGCAGAAGACCATGGTTCAATCCCTGGGTTGGGAAGATCCCCTGAAGGAGGAAATGGAAACCCACTCCAGTATTCTTGCCTGGAGAATTCCATGGATGGAGAAGCCTGGCAGGCTATAGTCCAGAAGGTCACACACAGTTAGACATGACAAAAGCAACTAAGCAGCAGGAACTTTTACATCATTTAAATTGTTTCTCAGTACTATTTTTTAGGTCACTATTGGCTAACCATTTGATTAACACATTCAATTCTTTTCTGTAAAAATGTGCTCAAAGGGGAATGAGCGGTTAATTCTGAGGGGCTCAATGAAGCCATTATGCCTCCTAATCCAAGAATGCAATTGAGACTAGCAATAAAGTTTCCCCACTTCTACAGGGTTCTCTGCCCACCAGTTGACTCAGGTTTCAAATGTGGGTCATTTTATGTTAAGTTAAACTGTATGTGGAGAGAGGCAATGTCTTTGCTCAAGTTCTCAGAGAACTGCAATTTAGAATATTCGTCAGGAAATTGCTCTGTGGTGTGAAATTGAAATGCAGCATTGGGCTTGAGCCCTTAATGTGAAAAGTATGTGTCCAAAATTTTAACTAGATGCTTTTAAAATATGATCATCTACTCATTTTGGTAAATCCTTTCAATTCTAAATAGGAAATTAAGTCTTTTCAATTAAGCAATTTTATTTAGCTCAACAAACACTTTTCTGGAGAATTTTACCAGGAGCAAGCCAGCCCACTTTGTTCAATAGGGACTTAAAATTAATGACTGTGGTACTAATAGCCAAGGAACTCAGAGAAATAGCAATACACAGACATCTCTGTATATCTACCAAGAGACAGACTAAGTTAATTGCTAATAGAGGGCTACATAAATGTTACATGAGGACAGAAGTGAGAAGAGTTACATTTGGTTAGAAATATAAAGGATGACTTAAAGAAAAAGTACAGTTTTAACAACCCATAAACAAAACTCTTAGGGGAAATGGCCTCCAAGAGAAGACTTGTGCAAAATTTCAGTAAAGTAAAAATGGATTCATTAAAAAGAAGATACAAAAATGACTAAATATTTTTGATCTAATTATTTAAAATGTTTATTTTTTAATATACCAGTTATTTTTGTTCAATAATGTGTGATGATTAATTTCTGTGTCCATGTAACTAGATACCAGCTGTCCTGATACTTGGTGAAATGTTATTCCAGGTGTGTCTCAGAGTGTGATGTTTAAATGGCATTAACTGGAAATCGCTACTAACTAAGGCAGGTTGCTCTCCCTGGTGTGGGTGGGTTACCCTTGTCTAATCAGTTGAAGGCCTGAATATGACAGAAGGCTGACCTTTTTGCGAGTAAAGGGAGCACCCAAAGTCTGATGGCTGGAGTTGGATGTTGGTGATATCCCTCTTTCAGAATGCAATGTACTCCGTCAGCTCTCTGGGGTCTCCCATTTACCAGCTACAGATCTTGGAGCTTCTCAGTCTCCTTAATCATGAGTCGATTCTTTAATATCACTCTTTTCTCAATTTCTCCCTTTTTCTACTAATAGATATGTATATTCAAGTATAATAATCTTGGTTGTTAAAGCTAGAAGAATATTTTTCACTTGAAAAATCAGGATGTGACCGTTGACCACTACTCACAGCTATTATCTTAAAGAAAAAATTTACTTTTATTTTTCTCTTGAGACTTTCCTTACTCAGATGCAGGCTGCACTGCCCCATTGGCTGAGATTTAATGAAGACTTAAATACAAGTGGAAAATAAAAGAGAACTAATTGAAAACACATGACCCCTCACCACATATCCCATGCCTCACCAACACCACAATAACAAACAGAAAATCACATCAGGCATTTAAATGTCAGATTTCTGGTATGGTCAAAGTTCACATGCCTATAGAATTTTGGACACTTTCTATCCACACTTTCTCTTATAAACTAATCACAGTCCATTGCGGGCCACTTAAACACACACTTCTTACCACTTTAAGTTTTTTTGGATATCTTCAAGTGGTATGTTATCTTAGATCCTGATGTACTGAAGATAGTGATAACTATGTTGTCATCCTTATAATTAATGACAAAAAATAATAATTCTACCTTGTGTGCTCCGTCACTCAGTCATGTCCAACTCTTTGCGACCCATAGACTGTAGCCAGCCAGGCTCCTTCGTTACTTGCTAAGTACCTGCCAGTGAGTTCTGATTTCTTGTTTGAAGAATGTAATGACAGTAGCTGAGATTTCACTATAAGAGGCAAGAAGTGATATTGTCCCGATTATTAAACTACCTTTAGTAATTCTTTAACAGTAAGTAGAGCTGTCATAAAAATTTCATGTGTAAATAAGAGAAAATATATTTATGGTGTTGGGATAAGAGATGTGATAAGTATCGTAGGTCAAAAGAAAAACAGTTACAAAGACGTAACAGTAAAAAGACAGGTTCTGTTTAGAAACGTGAGTACTCTGATCTGTTTACAATGCATGAAGATCAGAGGGTGCATTGACAATCAAGGCTGATAGATATGAAGGGAATATATTGCCTAGATTTTTATTTGTCATGGCAAGGGATTATGATGATTTTTATAAATTTATGGTTCCCAAATTTGTGTAGAGGGTTCTACCCAAGCATAGGCATTGATACTTTAGTGACAAAATATCTACACAGGTTATTTTTCATGCCAGCACATTTAATTGCTATTAAGTGTTCCCTTTCTGTTCAGAAATAAAATTCAGAAAACTATTTTTCTCTTTTGATCAATTTCATACAAAGGCAGTATGTGTGTGGTGATGAGGCAGGGGCGGATTTCAGTATGAATTCACTCTGACATCTTGTCTGAGAAGTTCCTGAAATCAGTCTTCACTCAATAGTCAGTCTCTTCTTTATGGATAAAGTCACATTCATGTTAAAAAAAAAAAAAACACACACAAAAAACTGTCTGATTGATTCTTTCTACTCCATTAGTCTTCTGCTTATTAAACATACTAGCCTTTTTTTTCATCCAGACATGTTACTTTGTTCTGAAAATGTTTGTTCCTCAGATCATCACATGACTGGCTACTTCTGATAATTCACAAGGGTTTTTCCTAATCATTTCATCTATTGTAGCACTACTTTGTCATTATCAAATCACATCATAACGTTCTTCACAGTACTTAAGAATATCTAAAATAATTTATTCCTCTACTTTTTCACTCTGTGAAAACAAGGAGCATGTACTGGATCTTCAGTAACTAGAACATTGGAGGATAACTTTGAACAAATGAGCTAGTGGATGAGTGACTGGGAAGGAAGTAAATAAAAATTACTCCAGGGAATCTTCCAGACCCAGGGATCAAATCCCTGTCTCTTGAGTCTCCTACATTGGCATTCGGGTTCTTTACCACTAGTGCCACCTGGGAAGCCCCGTTTTATATTAACTGTCTCTGTTATCTGCATGATCCCTTTGTGCTGATTATCAGTTGATCTTTGGACATCAGGATTTTGTTATTTCTGCCATTTCTCCATTCATGACCTTTTAACAGTGCATTTTTTAAAAGTATTCACTCTTTTGGTGAGTTTCCATAATCACTTCAGAGGATAAACAGACCTGAAAAACTTAAGTTTTCCTCCTAAATTCCAGTTTATAGCCCATTTAAAGTGTGATGTTATGGACATTCTAAATCACTGAAACAACTTTAGTACTTAGGAAAAGAGCTGAAAAGTAGCATTAGATTTTATATGCATTGAGAAGAATATTGCTCTCATAATATTATAGGTATAAATCGTATCTGATATTTCAGAGGCTTAGAAGGATATTTTTAAGAAAATAAAGGAAAACTAGTAGATATAATTTGTTTAGACTTCCAAGGGATTTTTCTAAAGTACCGCATTAGGAGATTAAAGAATTGTGACAATCTTTATTCTTTGGCCTGCGTGGGCCTCCCATTGCAGTAGCCTTTCTCACTGCAGAGTACCGGCTCTGGGCACTTCCACTCCAGAGGGAGAGGGCTGCCTCGACACACCAGTCCAGCTGCTTCATAGCACGTGGGATCTTCCCGGGCAAGGGATCGAACTGGTGCCCTCTGCACTGCAAGGTGGACTCTTTACCCACTGGACCACCAAAAGTCCCCACCCACCTCTTTTAAAAACAGAGAAACTGGGTTGGACAATAATCTCTTGGTTGAATACCTGCTAAGCATAATCTGAGCTACAACAAAGAAGTTGATTTGAGAGCCCTTGAAAACAACCATCACACTTGAGATTCAGGAACACTCTGCCAGCTGCAGGTGTCACTGGAGTCCTGTGTCCAATTTCTACAAATTTCTTGTTGTTGTTGTTGTGTGTATATGTATATTTCTTATATATGAGTCTCAAATCAAAACCAAAGTGGGGAGCTATAGTCAAAGCTGCAATACTACTAGCTTTTCTTTTTTTTAAACTTCTAACTTTGTACTGTAGTATAGCTAATTAGCAATGCTATGATAGTTTCAGGTGCATGGCAAAGGGACTCAACCATACAGATACCTAGCCATCCATTCTCTCCTCCAACTCCCCTCCCATCCAGGCTGCCACATACCATTGAACAGAGTTCCAGGTACTATACAGTAGGACCTTGCTAGCTATCTGCTTTAATTACAGTAGTATAGAACAAGCTTTTCTGATCACCCATCTAGCTCCTCTGACCAGAGACCTTTAGCTCTGCATAAGGGTTTGAGTTACTGTCGAACATCCTCCACTCCCACCTGAAGGACACCCTGCCGAGGAAGGTCTGGGGGTTGAGAACTCTCTCAGCTATCCTGAACCAACTAAGTCTCCACATCTCCCTCATTTCTGAAGGACAGTTTTCTAGACCCAGGATTCTTGGTGGGCAGCTTCTCTCCTTCATCACTCAGAATACACAGACCCACATCACCTGGCCTCTAAGGCTCCTGATGAAGAAATCTGCTCATGAGCCTCCTGGCAAACCTTCTCTCAGCTTTGTAGATATTCACTATGGGCCTTAACAGTGCCTTGGGTGACAGCACAATATCCTATAGTATAGTCAAGTCAGTTCATCACTTTGATACCAGAGTGTAAGGAAAAGGTATCAAAGACTTCAAGTGGAGATGTTAGGAGGTCTCCAACATCATTATCAATTTTCAAACTAGAGATGGAAAAGCTGAAGCACTCTGATTTTTCCAAGAAATTAAGCACGTGGGATCTTCCTGGGCCAGGAATCGAACTGGTGCCCTCTGCACTGCAAGGTGGACTCTTTACCCACTGGACCACCAGGGAAGTCCTCCACCCACCTCTTTTAAAAACAGAGAAACTGGGCTGAACAATAGTCTGTTGGTTGGATACCTGCTAAGCATAACCTGAGCTACAACAAAAAAGTTGATTTGAGAGCCCTTGAAAGCAACCATCATACTTGAGATTCAGGAACACTCTGCTGGCTGGAGGTGTCACTGGAGTCCTGTGTCCAATTTCTACAAATTTCTTGTTGTTGTTGTTGTGTGTATATGTATATTTCTTATATATGAGTCTCAAATCAAAACCAAAGTGGGGAGCTATAGTCAAAGCTGCAATACTACTAGCTTTTCTTTTTTTTAAACTTCTAACTTTGTACTGTAGTATAGCTAATTAGCAATGCTATGATAGTTTCAGGTGCATGGCAAAGGGACTCAACCATACAGATACCTAGCCATCCATTCTCTCCTCCAACTCCCCTCCCATCCAGGCTGCCACATACCATTGAACAGAGTTCCAGGTACTATACAGTAGGACCTTGCTAGCTATCTGCTTTAATTACAGTAGTATAGAACAAGCTTTTCTGATCACCCATCTAGCTCCTCTGACCAGAGACCTTTAGCTCTGCATAAGGGTTTGAGTTACTGTCGAACATCCTCCACTCCCACCTGAAGGACACCCTGCCGAGGAAGGTCTGGGGGTTGAGAACTCTCTCAGCTATCCTGAACCAACTAAGTCTCCACATCTCCCTCATTTCTGAAGGACAGTTTTCTAGACCCAGGATTCTTGGTGGGCAGCTTCTCTCCTTCATCACTCAGAATACACAGACCCACATCACCTGGCCTCTAAGGCTCCTGATGAAGAAATCTGCTCATGAGCCTCCTGGCAAACCTTCTCTCAGCTTTGTAGATATTCACTATGGGCCTTAACAGTGCCTTGGGTGACAGCACAATATCCTATAGTATAGTCAAGTCAGTTCATCACTTTGATACCAGAGTGTAAGGAAAAGGTATCAAAGACTTCAAGTGGAGATGTTAGGAGGTCTCCAACATCATTATCAATTTTCAAACTAGAGATGGAAAAGCTGCGGAAGCACTCTCAGGATTTTAATGTCAAACAAAATGAATACCAGTCTCTATGACATCCAAGGGAAAACAATCTCTTTGGGACCCTTTTTCCTAAGTGTAAAGGGGCCTTGAACCTGAACAAGGAGAAAACCACTGGGGCAGAGCCTCATCCATGCCTGGTCCATTTCTTGCTGTGACCTCAGAGCATAACTGTGATGAAAATCAAAACTACTATATAAGCAAGAGACTGGGCCCAGGTTTTTGGTCATTTGGAGCCCAGGAAGCTAATACTGGTGACCTGATGGTGAGACCAAGAGTTAGTGTGATTTTTCCTGTATTCTAGGTTAGTGTTGCTAGTGTTAGTACAGTTAGTATTGTTGCTATAGTCAGTGTAGTTGATAGGTAATAGTTTATTAACAGAGTAGAATTAGATAGTTAGACTTAGTTATTAGTTGACATAGTTAGTGTTACTACAGTTGGCATAGTGTTAGCAGAGTTGGCATAGTTAGTGTTAGTATAGTTGGCGTAGTGTTTGTATAGTAGGCTAATTCTACTTTGGTAGAATCAGCAGTTGGAGTTAGCTGGTAGAGCAGTTTCTAGAGTGTTTAACTGGTAGAGTAGTTGGTAGAGTAGTTAGTGGTGGTCACCATGGAGGCCTCACGACCATCTCCACCAGCAAGGGTGCCTGCATCCAAAATTACACCTTCCTCCAGACGATAAGAGAGGGGAACTTTGCCAAGGTCAAGCTGGCACGGAATGTTGTGACAGGGGCAGAGGTGGCCATTAAAATCATATAGAAACAGCATCCGTCCCTCCCCACAAACCAGCTCTTTTGGGATGTGCAGAGCCTGAGAGTGCTAGACCACCCAAATGTCATCTGGCTGCTTGAGGTCATTAACACAGAACCAACTCTCTTTGTGGTGATGGAGTATGTGAGCGGGGAGACATGTGCACCTACCTCAAGGAGTATGGCCCCATGACAGAGGAGGAGGCCCAGGGCCCCTTCAGACAGCTGCTAGCAGCCGTGCAGCACTGCCACACCCAGGGCATTGTGCACTGCGACCTGAAACCCAGCAACATACTTCTAGATGATCAACTCAACATCAAGATCACAGACTTTGGCCCAAGTACTCAATACGAGTTGAACAAGGAGCTATATACTTTCTGCGGCACTCCTGGCTACATGGCCCCAGAGCTGTTCGAGACCAGCTACCAAGGTCCACCGGTTGACGTGTGGAGCCTCAGCATCACCCTGTACATCATGGTGACTGGGTTCCTCCCCTTCAAAACAGAAACCTTTTGCAAGATGTGTCAGAAGATGGTGAGAGGGCAATACTGTATGTCCAGCCACCTATCCACTCACATAGGCAGCATACTGGCAAGCATGCTGACCGTCCCCCCTGCAAAAAGAGGCACCATAGCCACCCTCTGGAGGCACCCTTGGGTCACAATGGGCCAGGAGGAGTCACCCCTGTCACCCAAGGAAGCGTGGACACCTGCCCCTTCCAGAAACAGCAGCAAAGACCCCAAGTGTTCCAGTTCTGAGGCCTCCTACCTTATACTGGGTTGGTTATTTCAAAAGACGAGGCAGGGGGAGGAGACAAACTATACCTCTGAGGAGATCATCAAGCCCACTGCCACTCCCTCACCTGTCCCAGTGGAGAGCACCATCAACCGCCACCCCGCCACCCACACTGACCCTGGGAACACCTTCTCCATGAATCGAGTCTTTGGCAACCACCATACCCTGGTCATCCACCTCATCCCTGTGACCTGCCCCATCTCCGGCAAACCCTTCATTCACGGCATCCCTGCCACACCACGCGCCAGCGGCTCCCCTGGTACATGCAGGGAAGACCCGGGCACTTGAGCATGCATCACCAGTGACAGCAGTGAGTCCTGGAGAACCAGTAATGCCCAAAACATCAACAGCATTCGACACAGCCCTGGTACCAGAGACATGGGCAGCAAAGGCCCCGAGGCAACCCACTCCCCTCCTGAAGCCTCTGGAAGCTCCATCCAGGCTCCTCACAAGCCCAACTCCTCTGTCACTCCCTCTGGAGACATCCCCAAGAAGAAGAAGGGACTGGCTGGGAGAATACGGAATGCTGTGATACACTGGAGCACCGATAATCGACACACCCCTGGCCCCAGAGACGTGGGAAGCAAAAGCAAAGGCCCTGAGGCAACCCAATGCCCTCCTGCTGATGCCAGAAGCTCCACCCAGGCTCCTCACAAGCCCAAATCCTCAGCCACTCCTTCTGGAGACCTCCCCAAGAAGAAGAAAGGACTGGCTGGGAGAATACATGATGTTATGACATACCTATGCTGTGGAGTTCTCAGCAAGAAATGCAAAAGTAGAGCAAAGGTAATAAACGTCCACACATGACTGACCAGGGACACACCTGGACATGGCTGGACATTGGGATTCAAATCCCACACTTCTTGTGAACTTCTTTTTGCCAAGATCATACAAAGTTGTTTTCTATTGATTGCAACCAGAAACTAATACTGAGAAAAATCAGTTTGTTTCTCCCTTTAAAAATTAAACATTTTTCCTAATTATGTGACAGGTCTCAGTTTAGAATACTTGAAAAGCATGAAATTTTACCAATCAGAGATAGTCACTATTATTTTCTTATTTTCTCTTATGTTTTTATGTATAAGTGTATGTCTATCTATGTTACAGGAAATTGATTTTATAGGTTAGTTATCACTTTCTATTTTCTATTCTTGCAACTTGGTTTAATTCATGAGATGTTTTCCAGTAAGCTATTCTTAAAATTTCACTTACATTTTATTCTGTGAATATATTAAGCTTACTAAAATATGTCCAAAATACTACTGGGAATACCAATATGTATTCATAACTTTTTTGCATAAATGTAATTTACCTTTCTTATAGTTTGAATTGCATCCTTCCCAAATTCATATGTTGAAGTCCTAACAGTACCTCAGAATATGACTGTATTTAGAGATAGGGCCTTTAAAAAGCCAAATAAAATGAGGCCATGAGAGTGGGTAGGTTCTAAGCTGACTGATATCCTTATAAGAAGAGGAAAACTTGGATATAAAACATACCAGGAATGCATGTGTGCAGAAGAAAGACAGTGTGAGAACACTGGCTAGCAAGAAGGTGGCCAGGTGTAAGCCAAGGCCTTGGGAGGAACCAAACTCTTGATCTTGGACTTCTTAGCTTTCAGAACATGAGAAAATAAATTTCTTTTGTTTAAACCACCCAGACTGTGGTATTTTTTAATGGCAGCCATATCAAACCTATACAGCATCCATATGCAAAAAAAGTCTAGTGTACAGTCTCATCACACCTAGAAATGATAGTTGAAAGCATACAAGGTATTCAGAGTGTGGTTCAGGAGAAGCCTTTCTGATCTGCTTCAGCTTCCATATTCCTTTCCTCTGAGAATGGCTATCCTATCCTCAAACCATGTGAGAATTCTGGTGCTTCTTCCTCAAATCTAATAACTAGCAATGTATTTGCTTAAGCTATTTTTTGCTGTGTCTCTTGTAACTGAACTTACTTTTTTTTTTTTTTTAACTTACTTTTAAATGCAACAAGCATATAGTACTTGTGTTAATCAATACCTCTCAATGAACAATGTCACAGCTTTTCAAAAAGGTTCTGTAAGACAATTACTTCCTGTGCCCTTTTGAATTAGAAGAAACTGCCTAAGGCACAGTTGGAATAACTCATTATTGTGCTCAAAAATCTTTATTTTTTGTTAGTTTTTTTTTCCCACTAAAATAGTAATAAATACTTTCAGAGAACATCAGGAAACATAAATTTAGAAAATACACTACTATTACTGCATGCAGAATTAAGTGCTACTAATGTTTGTCTTTTCCTCCTATTGTTTTTTTTCTCTGCTTACATGATTGTGATCATGGTGATAGAGTTGTGCACAATGCTTGTACATTTAAAATTAAATTGTTTATAGACACAATGCAACCTGTTAGGAAAATTAGAAAAAATATTGAAAATACACAAAGAAAGAGAGAAGAAAATCCACCAAGAATTGTGCTCTGAAAAGACAAATGATAAATACCACTGAGATTTGATGCATCCCTAGAAATCTTGACTCTCTTTTACTTTATAGTTGAGATCATCGTACAGATTTTAACTGGAGTTAAATAGACATAGTCACCATTATTAGATAAAAATAAAACAAGGAATATGACTGTATTTAGAGATAGGGCCTTTAAAAAGCCAAATAAAATGAGGCCATGAGAGTGGGTAGGTTCTAAGCTGACTGATATCCTTATAAGAAGAGGAAAACTTGGATATAAAACATACCAGGAATGCATGTGTGCAGAAGAAAGACAGTGTGAGAACACTGGCTAGCAAGAAGGTGGCCAGGTGTAAGCCAAGGCCTTGGGAGGAACCAAACTCTTGATCTTGGACTTCTTAGCTTTCAGAACATGAGAAAATAAATTTCTTTTGTTTAAACCACCCAGACTGTGGTATTTTTTAATGGCAGCCATATCAAACCTATACAGCATCCATATGCAAAAAAAGTCTAGTGTACAGTCTCATCACACCTAGAAATGATAGTTGAAAGCATACAAGGTATTCAGAGTGTGGTTCAGGAGAAGCCTTTCTGATCTGCTTCAGCTTCCATATTCCTTTCCTCTGAGAATGGCTATCCTATCCTCAAACCATGTGAGAATTCTGGTGCTTCTTCCTCAAATCTAATAACTAGCAATGTATTTGCTTAAGCTATTTTTTGCTGTGTCTCTTGTAACTGAACTTACTTTTTTTTTTAACTTACTTTTAAATGCAACAAGCATATAGTACTTGTGTTAATCAATACCTCTCAATGAACAATGTCACAGCTTTTCAAAAAGGTTCTGTAAGACAATTACTTCCTGTGCCCTTTTGAATTAGAAGAAACTGCCTAAGGCACAGTTGGAATAACTCATTATTGTGCTCAAAAATCTTTATTTTTTGTTAGTTTTTTTTTCCCACTAAAATAGTAATAAATACTTTCAGAGAACATCAGGAAACATAAATTTAGAAAATACACTACTATTACTGCATGCAGAATTAAGTACTACTAATGTTTGTCTTTTCCTCCTATTGTTTTTTTTCTCTGCTTACATGATTGTGATCATGGTGATAGAGTTGTGCACAATGCTTGTACATTTAAAATTAAATTGTTTATAGACACAATGCAACCTGTTAGGAAAATTAGAAAAAATATTGAAAATACACAAAGAAAGAGAGAAGAAAATCCACCAAGAATTGTGCTCTGAAAAGACAAATGATAAATACCACTGAGATTTGATGCATCCCTAGAAATCTTGACTCTCTTTTACTTTATAGTTGAGATCATCGTACAGATTTTAACTGGAGTTAAATAGACATAGTCACCATTATTAGATAAAAATAAAACAAGGAGGGGTTTATTAAGAAATATTATTTACCACTGGATGTATTTTAGCCATACCAATTAAACAGCAAAACACATGGACAAAAAACATTTGGAAAGTTTAGTATGATTTTTCAGTGGTACTGAAAATCATTATTGAATTTCTTAGCCACAAAAAAATGGCATGAAATAGATGTTTCCTCCAAAATTTTGTTCTTAAGAAAAAAGGAAACTTTTGTTTATAATCTCCTAAGCCATATGCTAAAGTGTATAAATAAAGGACTTTGTGGTGAAGGGTTGAACAATAACAGAACCAGTAATATTTAAACTTCTTCAAATATAGGAGAAATATTGGTCAACTTTGGAATTAGATTTCATCTTTGGAAACTAAATAATTAGGATCAAATCCTTCTGCCTAACAATCCAGCAAATACTCTACAGCAGATGGTTGGTTGGAGCTTAGTTACTCAGTCATATCTGACTTTTTGTGACCTTTTGAACTGTAGCCAACCGGATGCCTCTGTCCATGGGATTTTTTCAGTCAAGAATACTGGAGTGGGTTGCCATTTCCTCCTCCAGGTCTTCTCAACTCAGTGATCAAATCCATGTCTCCAGCATTGCAAGTGGATTCTTTACCCATTGAGCCATCTGGGAAGCCCCCAAAATGTGTACCTGGAGAATAGCCAAGTCAGAACTAGAGAGGCCCTGCTCTGCTGAGGACAGCTAAAACACCATTTGGAGGAAATGTTAAAATGAAAGCAAAAGCAAACAAAAAATTCGTAAGTACCAAAAAAAAATAACAGTATAGTTATGTTTGATCATCTAAAATCTACATGATTTACTCAATCAAAACCTAGAAGAAGGCAAAAAACTGGAGAGGACAGCCTAGAACTCAAATCTGTTTTGCCCTGAAGGTTATTTATCGATTGTAAGTAGGAGCTTTGAAAATTAACTGCAGCCTTAGCAGCTTGCTGAGGTTCTAGGGGGTTAAACAAAGAGGAGAAAAAGCCCAGGATTCACTAAGGTAAGGATTTTAAACTACACCTATACACCCACTTTGAGATATGACCTGGTAGGGCTATTCCTCATAATAAAGGTGAACTGGAAGTGAACTTGCCTTTGTTCCACATTACTTGAAATTCAGGCATAAGTTGGTTCTGAACTGGTACCCTCCCAAAGGCCTGGTAAAAGCCAGAAAGATCTTCTCTAGAGGAATGTATAATCATCATTAACCTCAAATTACTCCTCTAAATAATTTTCCAAATAATAAAACACTTGGGGGAACAAGACGTCCACTGCGAGTGAGAACCAGAAAAAACAGGCAATAAAAATAAGTTAGCAAGCAGTTCAGCAATTAAAATTATCTGAGCCAGAGTATAAAAGAATTATGCTTCTTATTTTTAAAAAATGCTTGGAAATGTCTGCAGAGTACACAATATATAAAAGGTAGCATAAAAGATTTGAAAAAAGAACTAAAACTTACAGAATTGAAAAAACTGATACCTGGCATTAGTAGATATGAAATACATATTACAAAAACAAACATACTTCAATAACAACAAAAAATCAATGGATTTCATGGTAATTAAATTTAGGTGAACACAGTTAAGAAAGAATTAGTGAATTTCAAGGAAGTCTAAGACAAATGATCTAGAATGGAGTTAAGGGAGGCAAAAATGGTAAAACCAAAATGGAGAAAGCAAACAAAACAAAAAGGGAGACTATGAAAGATACAGATTGTTGAAAAAGTAAATCTAACATACCTAGAATTGGAATCCTGTGGGGATAGGTGAGAAAGAATGGTACATAAACACTATTTTAAAAAATAATAGCTAAGAAATTTCTAGATGTGATGGAAAATAGCAGTCAGCAGATTTAAGACGCAGAACATCTCAAGAAAAATAATTTTTTTAAAATCCTTAATTAGAACATGGTATCTAGACATGATGTGTGCATACACCCATACTCAGTCTCTCAGTCATGTCTGGCTCTTTGCAATCTCATGGACTGTAGTTCGCCAGGTTCCTCTGTGCTTGGGATTCTCCAGCCAAGGATACTGGAGTAGGTTGCCACGCCCTCCTCCTAGGTGTTCTTCCAGGACCGAACCACATCTCCTGCCTTGTAGGCAGAACTGCTGAGCCACTGGGGAAGCCCCAGACATAATATAACTGCATACAATTATAGTGTGAAGCCTATAGCATTGGAACAGTTATGTATGAGAGTAAATGTAGTACAAGATCTAAAATTAACATTGTAAACTACCTTAACTTCTGAAAGTGGGAGGGCCTCTGATGACCTCACCTTAAGTTCACATTCCCGTGGTGCTTCTGCAGAGAAAACTCCTAGCCCCCAGCCAACAACTCTCCTTTTCACAGCAATCAGGGACAGTGCCTGGTTTTCCTTAATGCTGGGCTTCAGTTCCCTACCAACCCATGTAATTATCAAAACTAGTCAATTACATTCTTCCACAGCAACAAGAGGGCATTACATGCTCTTATTACTACAAAATTTGTCTTCCTTTCCAGGCTGTGAGTATCTGTGACTAGAACCGGCTGTTGATCTCATCTGCCCAGTGTCAGGTGCCATGTGTTCAGCCATCCCTATAACCCTAGAGCAAGGATCCATCCTTCCTTAACAGGTTGGAGAGGCGATCAAAACAGTAAATCAAAAAACAGTAGATTAAAATTGGTGCCTGCTTATTGCTGTGTTTCTAGCACCTGTTATAATGTCTGCCATATCATAGGCTCAATAAATATCTGTTGTATAGGAACAGAACAACAGCAACAGCTAAGTGAGCATCTTCTTGTCAGGGTGTAACTCAGCTGAATAACTTAGTTTAGGTTCACAGTGAACAAAGAAGGAACTTTCAGTTTTTTTAATATCTTTACAATTTTTGAGATTTTAAATGATCCATCTCTTGTTCAGCTAAAGGAAAACCACATGCATTTATTTTTCAAGAAAAATAATCCATCAGAGATTGGTGGTTGCCTCCTTATGCATGCCTCCTTATCTATCTTTTCTTTTAATACAGAAAAGAAGACATCCATCCCTCTTGGTTTAAGTAAATCATTGCAATCATGTTCTGTTCACAGATAATTTATTTATGATGAGAGAACAAAGTGTGCATGACCTAATTCTGGTCAACAAAATACAAATAAGTTTGCTTGGAAGCCTCTGGAGTAGGTTGCCACGCCTTTTTTCCAGGACCAAAAGAACTGCTGAGCCACTGGGAAGCCCCAGACATAATATAACTGCATACAATTATAGTGTGAAGCCTATAGCATTGGAACAGTTATGTATGAGAGTAAATGTAGTACAAGATCTAAAATTAACATTGTAAACTACCTTAACTTCTGAAAGTGGGAGGGCCTCTGATGACCTCACCTTAAGTTCACATTCCGTGGTGCTTCTGCAGAGAAAACTCCTAGCCCCCAGCCAACAACTCTCCTTTTCACAGCAATCAGGGACAGTGCCTGGTTTTCCTTAATGCTGGGCTTCAGTTCCCTACCAACCCATGTAATTATCAAAACTAGTCAATTACATTCTTCCACAGCAACAAGAGGGCATTACATGCTCTTATTACTACAAAATTTGTCTTCCTTTCCAGGCTGTGAGTATCTGTGACTAGAACCGGCTGTTGATCTCATCTGCCCAGTGTCAGGTGCCATGTGTTCAGCCATCCCTATAACCCTAGAGCAAGGATCCATCCTTCCTTAACAGGTTGGAGAGGCGATCAAAACAGTAAATCAAAAAACAGTAGATTAAAATTGGTGCCTGC
Source organism: Tragulus kanchil (assembly GCA_022376925.1). Taxonomy (NCBI): domain Eukaryota; kingdom Metazoa; phylum Chordata; class Mammalia; order Artiodactyla; family Tragulidae; genus Tragulus; species Tragulus kanchil. Next base: position 78,865,175 of record JAIOJX010000025.1, read on the forward strand.
TTATTGCTGTGTTTCTAGCACCTGTTATAATGTCTGCCATATCATAGGCTCAATAAATATCTGTTGTATAGGAACAGAACAACAGCAACAGCTAAGTGAGCATCTTCTTGTCAGGGTGTAACTCAGCTGAATAACTTAGTTTAGGTTCACAGTGAACAAAGAAGGAACTTTCAGTTTTTCTAATATCTTTACAATTTTTGAGATTTTAAATGATCCATCTCTTGTTCAGCTAAAGGAAAACCACATGCATTTATTTTTTCAAGAAAAATAATCCATCAGAGATTGGTGGTTGCCTCCTTATGCATGCCTCCTTATCTATCTTTTTCTTTTAATACAGAAAAGAAGACATCCATCCCTCTTGGTTTAAGTAAATCATTGCAATCATGTTCTGTTCACAGATAATTTATTTATGATGAGAGAACAAAGTGTGCATGACCTAATTCTGGTCAACAAAATACAAATAAGTTTGCTTGGAAGCCTCTGGGAAATGATTCTGTGCCCATAATAGCTACACAAGAATAATAATCTCCTGTCTGTTTTACCTGGTACAGCTGTCCTGTCATTAAGATGGAGGTTAGGCTAAGAATAAAGTAGGATGGCTAGAGAAAAAAATGGAAGGGATTTGAGTCCTTGATGTTGCTGACGCACTGAACTAACCAAGTTGAGATCTACTGTACTTCTGGCTGCTTTATTATCATGGTTTCTAAGCATCTGTGTATCTTTAATGTTACAATTGTTGATACTCAGTTCAGTTCAGCTGCTCAGTCCTGTCTGATTCTCTGTAACCCCATGGACTGCGGCACACCAGGCTTCCCTGTCCTTCAGCATCTCCCGGAGCTTGCTCAAACTCATGTCCATTGACTCAGTGATGCCATCCAACCATCTTGTCCTCTGTCATCTCCTTCTTCTGCCTTCTGTTTTAACCAGCATCAGGGTCTTTTCCAATGAGCTTTCTCTTCACATCAGGTGGTCAAAGTATTGGAGCTTCAGCTTCAGCATCAGTCCTTCCAATGAATATTCAGGGTTGATTTTCTTTAGGATTGACTGGTTTGATCTCCTTGCAGTCAAAGGGATTCGCAAGAGTCTTCTCCAGCACCACAGTTCAAAGGCACACATTCTTCAGTGCTCAGCCTTCTTTATGGTCTAACTCTCACATCTATACATGATTACTGGGAAAACCATAGCTTTGACTATAGTTGTTGACATTACTTGCAGTCAAAATCATCCAAGTAATATATGTAACTTGTTTTATTTTCTAAGTTCTTGAATATGTTAGATGTGATCATATATTTTTATAAAAGATAATCCTATTAGACTAATTAGACAAGGACACTCTTTCAAAAATCACAGATGCTATAGATGCTCTTCTAATTGTCTTATGATAAGATACTTGGAATTCTAGTATCAGTCTGATTTCTATTCACTTGTGGGGAAATATAATCTTTTATCTTTTCCTAGGGCCTTGTGTATTTATTTATGATGAGAGAACAAAGTGTGCATGACCTAATTCTGGTCAACAAAATACAAATAAGTTTGCTTGGAAGCCTCTGGGAAATGATTCTGTGCCCATAATAGCTACACAAGAATAATAATCTCCTGTCTGTTTTACCTGGTACAGCTGTCCTGTCATTAAGATGGAGGTTAGGCTAAGAATAAAGTAGGATGGCTAGAGAAAAAAATGGAAGGGATTTGAGTCCTTGATGTTGCTGACGCACTGAACTAACCAAGTTGAGATCTACTGTACTTCTGGCTACTTTATTATCATGGTTTCTAAGCATCTGTGTATCTTTAATGTTACAATTGTTGATACTCAGTTCAGTTCAGCTGCTCAGTCCTGTCTGATTCTCTGTAACCCCATGGACTGCGGCACACCAGGCTTCCCTGTCCTTCAGCATCTCCCGGAGCTTGCTCAAACTCATGTCCATTGACTCAGTGATGCCATCCAACCATCTTGTCCTCTGTCATCTCCTTCTTCTGCCTTCTGTTTTACCCAGCATCAGGGTCTTTTCCAATGAGCTTTCTCTTCACATCAGGTGGTCAAAGTATTGGAGCTTCAGCTTCAGCATCAGTCCTTCCAATGAATATTCAGGGTTGATTTTCTTTAGGATTGACTGGTTTGATCTCCTTGCAGTCAAAGGGATTCGCAAGAGTCTTCTCCAGCACCACAGTTCAAAGGCACACATTCTTCAGTGCTCAGCCTTCTTTATGGTCTAACTCTCACATCTATACATGATTACTGGGAAAACCATAGCTTTGACTATAGTTGTTGACATTACTTGCAGTCAAAATCATCCAAGTAATATATGTAACTTGTTTTATTTTCTAAGTTCTTGAATATGTTAGATGTGATCATATATTTTTATAAAAGATAATCCTATTAGACTAATTAGACAAGGACACTCTTTCAAAAAATCACAGATGCTATAGATGCTCTTCTAATTGTCTTATGATAAGATACTTGGAATTCTAGTATCAGTCTGATTTCTATTCACTTGTGGGGAAATATAATCTTTTATCTTTTCCTAGGGCCTTGTGTATTTTATTAGTCATATGTTTAAATTTTTACCGGAGTATTTTATTTGGATCTTATTTTGAAATGTTTTGTTTGGAATTCAGTTAGCCCTTTAACATTGTGTACTCTGGTTTTTTTCCTTTTTTTTTTTCTGTGGATTTTAATAATAAAAATCAGGATAGTCCTTTTAAAGCTTTAAAAAATTTTTTATTAATTTATTTATTTTTAGATATTCTGGGTTTTCACTGCTGCTGCAGACTCTTCTCTAGTTGCAGGGAGTGGGGGCTACTCTCTAGTTGAGGTGAGCAGGCTTCCTGTTGTGGTGACTTCTCTTGTTGTGGAACTGGGCTCTGGGGCACAAGGGCTTCAGTAGTTGTGGCACGTGGGCTCCATAGTTGTGACTCTGAGACTCTAGAACACAGGTTCAATATTTGTGGCTCGTGGGTTTAGTTGCTCCGCAGCATATGGGATCTTCCCAGATCAGGGATTGAACCCATGTCTCTTGCATTGGCAGACAAACTCTTTATCAGGGAAGCTGCAGGATAATTTTATTACTTTATTTTGTCTTTGCTTATAATTTCTGTCCTCCTTTTCCTAATAGCTTCTTAAGGAATCCCAACAATTTTTAGGTTAGATTTCCAGTCTCTATCCTTGTATTCATTGTAGTGGACACCATTAGCATCCTTCCCAGGTTCCCTTTACTGGTTCTAGTACCCATTTCCCTGATACTATGAGTATTGGTTGCTGATAGGTAACGGCTGCCTGCTTCTCCTCAGATCATCTCTGTCTCACTGAGAAAAGCATAAGGTCTTATTGAGAATACAAAAAACTAGCCCCCTTGAAGTAAGGTGGAACACATCATTTACCTTCCAAATTTCCCTGTAGGATACACTGAACCTATTCTGAACTAAACTCTTTATCTGACTGCTTCCTTCACTTAATTTTGCTGTACATGTGTCTTTTCATCTTAAAAGGACATAAGCCATATTAGATTTGATGTTCACTCTATCTCAGTATGACTTTGTATTAACTTGACTAATTATATCTACAACAATCCTGTTAAGGTTGTTGCAAATAAGGTCACATTCTGAGGTACTGGGGTTTGGAGGACACAGTTAGGCTTATTATAGTATCAGAATTCCTTATAAGTGTGATTCTGTTTGCCTAGAATTTGGACTTTTTCTTATCCACAATGCTTAACTCCCTGACACTCTGACACTTTAAAATAGTGAAGATATGAAAACTTGCAATTCATTTTTCTGTATGATATTTGCTGTTCTAAGTGTTTCCATCCCTACCAGTGGTGATTTAATTGGGAGACTTATACCTCCCATATTAAAATGGAACACCATCAGTTTACCTATCATTTGCTTCTTGACAATTGGAGTTTCCCCCAACCCCAAAGAGACAGGAAGCATTAGTAAAGAAATAGAGTGAAACATAGAAGAAGAGATGGTTCCAAAAGCAACGTCTGCAAGGTTTTTGCCAGGTTGTTGAAGACATGTTTCTAAACATGAGGCAGAGATGGGGGGTAGGGAAAGGTACTTTCAGGTAGACCAGATGTTTCCAGAAGGATAACAGGTCTCCTAATGACGATTCTTTCTAATTTGTATCCATCTGCTTTATCATACTGGACAGTCTTCTTCACATATTTCAACATTGAAACATTGACTCTCAGTCTTTATTTTGACTTAAACATGACTTTTCACTTTTAAGTTAAATCTATAGGTTGTACTTTTTCCAAAACAAGAACTATTTAAAATTTAAATGACACTCCTTGCTTACCAAATTAAATCACAACTCGTTAGCAGTGTGTGATGGAAGACACTTACTGACATTGCTTCAAGCTCACATTATCTAATATCACCACTCTAACCTGACAGGAGAGCTTACTTTTAGTACCAAAGGCATGGAGAAATCCTGAATAATTCATAACATTTGCCATGTACTAAGTACTGTACTTTACATACATTATTTCAATCAATCCTCAAACCAACCTGATGAGAAAACTATTATCTTCATTAAACAGATAATGAAAATGAGCACAGAGAAATCAAATCATTCATCAGGGGCCATATAGCCAGTAGTTAATGAGGCAGAATTTTGCCCCTTACTTTGTGGAATTCCAAAGCCCATGGTACTACCCACGGATTTTATTTTCCCTCAATTTGAGGAAACCAAAAGGACGTGGTAACTCAGACTCAGTGCAAACTAGCTTTGATATTCTAAAATCTGTTCTGTGGAAGGGAAATGTATTTGTTTCCAGTTACTATTGTGGCAAGTTAACAACATACATGGTGAATTATAACAATGCAAGTACACTATCTTATAGTCGTTGAGGTCAGAATTCTGAAAAGGCTTTCACTGGGCCAAAATCAAGGTGACAGTGTTGCATTTCTTTTAAGTCCCTGGGATGAAATGTATTTCCTTGCCTTCCCCAGTTTCTAGGAGTCATTTGCATTCCTTGACTCGTGATCCTATTCCATCTACAAAACCAGCAATGAACAGTCAAGTCTTTCTCCTGTTGCATCACGCAGACACCAAATCTCCTTCCTCCTTCTTTGACTTATAAGGACCTTTATGACTCCACTGAATCTCGCTGGATCATCAGGGATAATCTCTTCATCTCAAAGCCAGATATTTAGAAACTTTAACTAAATCTTCGACATTAACTCCCCTTGCCATGTTAAAAAAAGTACTCAGACATTCTAATAGTTAGTATGTGGGCATCTCTAAGGGACCATTTTGTTTACCATAAGACAGATAAGTGTCTTTACAGCCATGATGCTCAGAGCTAGGCATTATGACAGTTGCTAATCTGTTTGGAGTAGAACTTGTCCAGCAACAGTGGGTTCAACAAAAGAGGCCCAGTTTCTGTTTGAAAAGTCCAATAAAAATGACATAAAGTGTCTGATTACCAGACAAGTCCATTAAGATTCAAGAAGGGATTCAAAACTTGGCAGTGGAGATGAATTATAAAACAGGAGATCAAAACAAAAGTCTTGTTATAGGGTGAGGTCAAGGTGATGAGAGAAGTCTTCTCTAGAAAGATAATAATTTTGTTGGAACTCACAACTCACTCCAGCAATCTCGCTCAAGGCAACAAGATCAGTGCCACATCCCACTTTCTGCTGGAGATAATACACTTAATATTGTTTAAATTTAGTCAGGATAGTCTCAGGAAATCTGTGGTATGGGGATTTTGAAAAGAAGCATCAATGCTTATAGCTAACAGAGGGTAGGAGCTGGCATTTTCTTCCATTAGATGCTGTCTACTCATCGAGGTCAACTGCGAATGCCGCCTCGAATCCCGTCCTTGTTCTCTCATCAGGAATCAGCTCCCCTCATCCTTTCCCTGCTTATCCCTGTAGCCCTCACAATGCCCCACCTTTTACCATTGCTGTGGTTATCTGTGAATACATATACCATTTAGCTGGATGTATTCATTTCCTAGAGCTGACTAGGAAATGTCCTGTAAACTGGATGACTTAAAGTGACAGAAATTTATTCTCTCACAGGTATGCAGGCTAGAAGTCTGAGATCAAGGTGTTGGCAGGGGTAATAGTCTCTCCCAAGTCTCAAGGAGTGGAGCCTTGCTTGTCTCCCCCAGCTTCTGTTAGTTCCTGGCATTCTCTACTATGGAGTTAAAGGAGCATAATTCGTCTCTGCTCTCTGTTCACAAGACTCTATCCTCTCTGTATATCTTATAAGGGCACCCTTCCTATAGGATTAGATAGGAGTGAGAACCTGGGGAAATACACACGTGCACACATACACACATGCTCTGGCAGTGTACCACCAGTGTACCATGTATTTATCAAATTTTAGTTAAAATGATATTTCAGGAAAAAATAGCTTTATATTCCAGCAGCTTTTACCAATAACATTAAATGGAAAATACATGTATATCATTTTTTTCATTTGTAGAGTATAAATTCCCTGTAGGCACTGATAAACACTTTATACGTGTCTTGTACATGGTAAGGCCCTCAATGAATGCTTCTTAGTCACTATGACTTGCACAGAAAGATGTATTTTATGAATATTAAACTATAAGTAATGAAATCTTCAATTTAATCAGATGTTTTTTCTCGAGTGGGTGTTAGTGGTAAAGAACCTGCCTGCCAATGCTGGAGTCGTAAGAGACATGGGTTCAATCCCTGGGTTGGGAAGATCCCTGAATGAGGGTATGGCAGCCCACTCCAGTATTCTTGGAGAATCCCATGGACAGAGGGGCCTGGCGGACTACAGGCCGTAAGGTCAGTGTGTGGCATGCATGTATCATAGAACATATGAAATATTTATCATAAAACATCCTGTTGAGACAAATAGTAAAGGCACTGGTTTATCTACTACATTATTTAATTGGTTGAAAAGAAGGTAGGTTACCAACAATATTTGCATGATGATACCTCCAGTTAAAAGCATGCAGAATTCTGCCTACCAGATTTTATCTTTTAATAGAGTATTAATCCTGAAAATTCTAGCTTCTTACCAGTTTCATTTGAAATGGTTGCTATTATTACTTGCAAATACACAGAATATATGAAAATGTTTAGTATACTATCTTTATTGAGTATTTTCCATTCAATGAATGGGAACAGATATAGCCACATACATCTATCAACTGGTTTGTGTTTTTGTTATCTATCAATTTATTTATTTACTGAGTCTGAAAGACAGCTGAACCTTTAGCTAGTCTTGCTCACCTATTAGCACTAAAGATAGTGCAGAAACACTGCCGAGTTTTGGTGGTTGTGGAAATGAAAATGTAGCAAAGCAGAACCCAAGGTATCTGGCTAGCATGACATTGAGGAATTGAGGATGTTTTCTTTCCTTCTTGCTCTGCACCTCCTCCCACCTCATTTACCTTTGGTTAGAACATTTGCTCTACCTTTGCCAAAATCCTGTCAGTTTCGGTATAAATCTGTTGGAGGAGGATGTGGTTATACAAATGCTTGGGACTCCTATGGTGGCAGCTCCTCATGATGTGGACTTTTCATAGGTGAGTCAGCACTGGAGAATAAATGGGTTATTGTGTCTTGGCACCCATGACTGTATCCATAACCTGCCAAGTCAAATCTCACTGGGCAATTATGGGATTCTCATAATGCTCCTTAAGTCCTTTCTTGGCAGACATCCCACAGGTTATGACATTTTGCATGACATAAAAGAAAAAAAAAAAAAAAGAAAAAATGTAGGCAAGATAGTAGCAATAATAGCACATGGACTAGGCCAGTTAGTTTAGAAGATGAATGAGGTGACCAAAACAGCAATTGAGAAATCCACTTGAAATAAAATGATCAAAGGCTGCAATCAGTCATTCTCTGAGTGATGTCTATACTGACTTACTGTTAGTGAACTAAGACTTGGGTATTAAATTGATGGTTATGGTTCTCAAAGGACCATGGCGAGACAAGTCACCGTCTAGACAGTACTGAGTATGACACAGCCATAGAGATAGAGCATGAACTGTATTCTAAATAGGAACAACCAGTGCTTGGAATATCATGCGTCTGGGATAGATTGGAAGAGGAAGACATGCAGGTTCCCAATAGGAGGTCAGGGATTTATGATTCAGTGAGTTGAGAAAGGTATTGCTGCAAAACTCCTTTTTTCTCAAAGCTCTAAGAGATAATTTTGCTGTTTTGATAGATTTAAAAACTATTGCTATGTATTTATATCTGTCCATCTCAATTTTCTTTAATTGTTTTAAATATGATACTGAAATTGCTGGTTTTATTCTATAAAAGGTTATTAAGCAAAACTCATGTGTATTTCATTACTTATTAATATAATAGTTGAAATGACCTTATACTACAACTGTTTGTGAATTATATTTTGGTATTTAACAGGCATCGTTACATTTTCAAAGACAGTGACTAAGTGAGAAGATATTTTATTTGTTGATCATACCTCCGTGTGCAATGCTGTTGGGCTATTTAAGTTGTGACTCTTGAAGGACAGTTCAGAGTGGACTTTGGCTAGGAAATAAAGCAGTTGATTTTATTATGCCCTATGTGAGTAGTTTAAAGAGGACCACATTTATATAACTCTCTGTTATGCTTATATTATAGTTTCCTAAGTAGCAGTTTCCATTAATTGATGATGAGATGCCTGTCATGTGTCATTCCACTCCCCTCCTTTCAACAGACATTTATTGAGTATATAGTAAATACTGGGCACTTGGCTAGATACAGATGCTATACAGAGAATTACAAAAAACAAAGCCCCGCCTCAAGTGGAAAGAAAGATACAGTACAAAAGAGAGACAAGAAATGAGAAACTCTAATATTGTGGAATATGATATAAAATTTCATACAGTGCTGAGGGATAGATTTCTTCAGCCAGAGAGGAGGCAGGGGAAGAGATATTTATTAAAAGCTTTCAAAAGACCCCACCCAAATTATGATTGGAAGGAAGGGGAGGAGCTTGCAATACGAAGAAGAGAGATCAAAAGTACCTTCCAAGAAGGGATAGACAAAGGAAAGACCACAAAGCAAGAGAAATCCCATTGTGTCCAGAAACCCAAAAGAAATTAGTATCGTAGTAGAGAAAAGGGAAAGGCAGGTAGAGGAGAAAATGACAAGACTGTGAAGAGAAGCAGTGGTCAGATCACAAGGGATCTTAGATTTTGTACTAAGAAATTTTGATTTTTCTTGAAGGCCACAGATAGGAAAGTATATAAGATTTTAAGCAGAGACATGGCCCTATAGCAGATAGTGTTTGATTCATCTTTCCTCCAGAGTCCCTTTCTTCAGAGTTACTCCACGAATCTGCTGTAATTTGATGTCCAAGTGGTCTTCCCCGACCAAGGTTGAGGCAGTTGTGTTATCTCTGCTAAGGGGTTGGCATTCTGACTGAGCTACTATGTTTTATGTAAGGTAAAAGACAGGAGATGCAGAGTGGTCCTGTGCTTGGCAAAGCAGAGAAAGTCATGATCTACACACAGCTGAACAAATGGCAGAATTGCTGCTAAGAAAATGCAACCTGCAATTAGGACCAAATAGTAAATGTCAAGCCTTTAGGATGAAAGAGCACATAGAGAGCACTATGGGTGACTGTCTTGCTTGGACTGAAAAGCAGAACTATTAGTCAAGTTCCAACATATTCAATGAAAGCAGAGACAGCTACCCAGTAGCTGTACAGAAATAATGAAGATGAGGTAGTGGTGGCTACTGCCAATTGATAGCCTTCAAGAATAATTTTCAGTAGAATTTAACATAATTGTATATGGCAGCACCACAGAAAAAAGCTTGTGAAAAGGATACATATATAAAAGAATTTGTCATGGAATGAGAGTTTCAGAAAGCACATTGGAAAAGTTTGAGGAAAGGTAGAAATTAAAATAGGGAAAAGCAACACAATATGTTAAAGTTGATTGTGGAGGTCATGGGTCGGGACATCTCACCTCATGTAATGAGGAAAGGACAGCATGCCTTAAGAATTACATATAGTGCATGGCATCCTTTGATAGCTAAGCTGGTAGAGTGGAGAACTATAGACTTAATGAAAGAAATATGTATAAATTACTCCTAAGTTGACAGGGAAGCATGAATAACTTTGAAGTCTTTGTAAGCAAGTGTTGTTCTTGCACATTTTAGTGTTAATACTATAAAACTTGTGTGAAAATGTATGAAAAGCCTTTGAGCCCATAAAAATCCAGTCTTCTTATAGGTAGTTCTACAGAGCAAATTAAAAATGGAAATTACATCTTTTGAGGGAGATAGACTGTTCTCGAGCAGCCTTGTTTCTGGATAGAGTACTGCCTCCAGGCATGGAGTAGAAATGCTGCAGTAGAAAATAGTGTTTGATTCATCTTTCCTCCAGAGTCCCTTTCTTCAGAGTTACTCCACGAATCTGCTGTAATTTGATGTCCCAGTGGTCTTCCCCGACCAAGGTTGAGGCAGTTGTGTTATCTCTGCTAAGGGGTTGGCATTCTGACTGAGCTACTATGTTTTATGTAAGGTAAAAGACAGGAGATGCAGAGTGGTCCTGTGCTTGGCAAAGCAGAGAAAGTCATGATCTACACACAGCTGAACAAATGGCAGAATTGCTGCTAAGAAAATGCAACCTGCAATTAGGACCAAATAGTAAATGTCAAGCCTTTAGGATGAAAAAGGACATAGAGAGCACTATGGGTGACTGTCTTGCTTGGACTGAAAAGCAGAACTATTAGTCAAGTTCCAACATATTCAATGAAAGCAGAGACAGCTACCCAGTAGCTGTACAGAAATAATGAAGATGAGGTAGTGGTGGCTACTGCCAATTGATAGCCTTCAAGAATAATTTTCAGTAGAATTTAACATAATTGTATATGGCAGCACCACAGAAAAAAGCTTGTGAAAAGGATACATATATAAAAGAATTTGTCATGGAATGAGAGTTTCAGAAAGCACATTGGAAAAGTTTGAGGAAAGGTAGAAATTAAAATAGGGAAAAGCAACACAATATGTTAAAGTTGATTGTGGAGGTCATGGGTCGGGACATCTCACCTCATGTAATGAGGAAAGGACAGCATGCCTTAAGAATTACATATAGTGCATGGCATCCTTTGATAGCTAAGCTGGTAGAGTGGAGAACTATAGACTTAATGAAAGAAATATGTATAAATTACTCCTAAGTTGACAGGGAAGCATGAATAACTTTGAAGTCTTTGTAAGCAAGTGTTGTTCTTGCACATTTTAGTGTTAATACTATAAAACTTGTGTGAAAATGTATGAAAAGCCTTTGAGCCCATAAAAATCCAGTCTTCTTATAGGTAGTTCTACAGAGCAAATTAAAAATGGAAATTACATCTTTTGAGGGAGATAGACTGTTCTCGAGCAGCCTTGTTTCTGGATAGAGTACTGCCTCCAGGCATGGAGTAGAAATGCTGCAGTAGAATCCTCCTTGTGCTGAGTTAAATCTGGGAATCCATCAGGTAACAGATGCCAGATTCCTTCTGAAATGGTGGATTATATCTAACTAAATATTAGCATCATTATTGTTAAAAAACTTTTGTGCAGATACATGATGATTCTTGGTGAAGTGAAGTCCCTTAGTCATGTCTGACTCTGCAACCCATGGAAAAGCCATGGCAAGAATACTGGAATTCTCCAGGCAAGAATACTGGAGTAGGTAGCTGTTCCCTTCTCCAGGGCATTTTCCCAACCCAGGGATCGAACCAGGGTCCCCTGCATTGCAGGTGGATTCTTTACAAGCCAAGCTACAACGGAATCGCATGAGAATCTTGGTAGTAAAAGAAAATAACTGTCATTTACAGAACGCTTATACTTGGATTGTGTAAGTGTTTACAAGGTGATTCCTTTCAATTCTAACAGAACTGTGGGAATGGGTATGGTTATGCCCATTTTATTGATGATGAAATGGAGAACTACAAGATTAAATAACTTTCCCAGGATCTCATTGGTAGTTGTTAAGAGTCAGAGGTGGGGCTCCCCTTGTGGCTCAGTGGATAAGAACCTGTCTGCCAGTGCAGGAGACACAGGTTCGAGCCCTGATCTGGGAAGATCCCACATACCGCAGAGCAGCTAAACCCACACATCAACAAAGACCCAGCACAGACAAAAATAAATAAATAAAAGAGTTTTTTTTTTTTTTTTAAAAAGAGTCAGAGGTGACCAATTCCCTGCCTGTGGCATCTCTGCAGAATTGCCAGCAAATCAGTAAGAAGCTTTCTATATCCCATAGGCTCTATACTATATATATTTGGTAATTCAGGTTTTCTCTTCCAGAAGCTATTGCTCATCTACTCTTTCCAGACACTTATACCCAAAGTTTTAGTTTAAGTGCATTTTAATTAACCTTTATGTAGCTAATGGGTATGGCCTGATTTATAAGAAGTGATCTTGTGGTTTAAACAGATTTCCTATGAATGAGGTGAATTACATTGATAATCAGCTTTTCTCCACAATTTAAATAGTATAAATACATTAAAATCTTTGTTAACTGCAACATTATATTTGAATCAATTGGAGATTTGAAGAAATATTGTGTAAAATAGATGATCTTTTATGTCAATTTTCACCTGTATTCGATCTCTTTTTAATTTAATTGTGATCTCAAAGAGAATATCATGGAGTCAACTTGAAATTTTCCTTAAGGTCAAGGTTTTACCTAGGACATTAAGATACTCAAATTTTAACTTGCATTTTCTGTGCACTTGGTATCAAAGGCCTTGAAATAGTTCTCAATTTAACTTTTTATTTCCTCTGAATCATTTGTAATACAAGTAGAAAAGTAAAGGTGTTAATTTGGCTTTTTCAGAATTACTTTTAGCTTTTTAATTATCTTACATCTTCCCTGATTTTTACAGGAAATGGAAAAAGCTGCAATATGGGTATATAGAATGTTTAAAATATAGTCTTTGTCTGGTAAGAGTAGCTTTTCCAAACAGCTTCTAAGATTGTTCAAGTGTCTATGATGCTTTCTCTCCATCTATCTTCAGCTGGTTTCTTTATTGCCTTCTACCAGTCTGAAGTAATTTTACTTCATGATCCCAGCAGAGTGCTCATTCTTACAGAAGTTAGTCTCATTTTTCTTAGATGATTATAAATTCCAACTTTTAAATATTGAGGCAAAATATAACAAGTTTTCCAAGTAGTTCTTTAATAGCATAATTTTGCCACAGTGTGTAATGATTTCTTATAAAGCCACAATTCTTAATTGAAACTTTTGGAGGTTACTGTTGATTTTAAATTACCTAAAACTGTCATGGATTTCCATTTCTAATCTCTTAGTTTTAAGTGCATCCTTTGCATTCCAAGGGTTCCCATACATGTGACATGCCAAGTGAGAATTTTCTGGTAACTGTTGAATCTTATGTTCCTCATTTAAAAGCAGTACTAGATCTTATGCCTTAGAGAATCTTAGTTTTTTTTTTTTTTTTTTTTAGCCTCCTCTTATATTGCTTTATTTATTTATTTATTTTCATCCATCTTTATTCTTTGGCCTGTGTGGGCCTCCCATTGCAGTGGCCACTCTTGTTGCAGAGCAGAGCACTGGCTTGTAATTGGACACACCAGCCCAGCTGCTCCGTGGCACATGGGATCTTCCCCAGCCAGGGATTGAACCGGTGCTTCTTGCATTGCAAGGCAGATTCTTTACCCACTGGACCATCAGGGAAGCCCAAAAATCTTATTTTTATGACTAAATAATTTTTAAAACTCTAAATGATTCCCATATTATGTTTTCAATCCGTTCTCGCGTCTTGCGTCTGTTCTTTTTTCTCCCACTTTTTGCTCCTAAATTCCTGCTTTTGATTCTAAATATACTACCAGTCCATATCCTTTAAAATAGATGAATTAAATAATAAATTATATAAATCTTTTTTTATATATAAATAAATAGAGAAAATAAATATATGCTGTCCTCAATCATTCAGTCATGTCTGAATCTTTGTAACCCCATGGACTATAGCCCACCAAATTCTTCTGTCCATGGAATTTTCCAGGCAAGAATACTGGAGTAGGTTGCCATTTCCTTCTTCAGGGGATCATTCTGGCCCAGAGATCAAACCCTTGTCTCTTGTGTCTCCTGCGTTGGCAGGAGGGTTCTTTACCACTAACACCACCTGGAAGCCCCCCAAATAAATACACAGATATTTGCAAAAATGACACCACAGTTGTTATTTAAATCTTAACACTTTCTTAATGTGTATATAAAGTTGGGGGGGGGGGTCCTATTCTTGTCGTGTATAAGGAGTTAAGATGTTTTTTTTAACAACACAGAGAACAAAATATAACAAGTTTTCCAAGTAGTTCTTTAATAGCATAATTTTGCCACAGTGTGTAATGATTTCTTATAAAGCCACAATTCTTAATTGAAACTTTTGGAGGTTACTGTTGATTTTAAATTACCTAAAACTGTCATGGATTTCCATTTCTAATCTCTTAGTTTTAAGTGCATCCTTTGCATTCCAAGGGTTCCCATACATGTGACATGCCAAGTGAGAATTTTCTGGTAACTGTTGAATCTTATGTTCCTCATTTAAAAGCAGTACTAGATCTTATGCCTTAGAGAATCTTAGTTTTTTTTTTTTTTTTTTAGCCTCCTCTTATATTGCTTTATTTATTTATTTATTTTCATCCATCTTTATTCTTTGGCCTGTGTGGGCCTCCCACTGCAGTGGCCACTCTTGTTGCAGAGCAGAGCACTGGCTTGTAATTGGACACACCAGCCCAGCTGCTCCGTGGCACATGGGATCTTCCCCAGCCAGGGATTGAACCGGTGCTTCTTGCATTGCAAGGCAGATTCTTTACCCACTGGACCATCAGGGAAGCCCAAAAATCTTATTTTTATGACTAAATAATTTTTAAAACTCTAAATGATTCCCATATTATGTTTTCAATCCGTTCTCGCGTCTTGCGTCTGTTCTTTTTTCTCCCACTTTTTGCTCCTAAATTCCTGCTTTTGATTCTAAATATACTACCAGTCCATATCCTTTAAAATAGATGAATTAAATAATAAATTATATAAATCTTTTTTATATATATAAATAAATAGAGAAAATAAATATATGCTGTCCTCAATCATTCAGTCATGTCTGAATCTTTGTAACCCCATGGACTATAGCCCACCAAATTCTTCTGTCCATGGAATTTTCCAGGCAAGAATACTGGAGTAGGTTGCCATTTCCTTCTTCAGGGGATCATTCTGGCCCAGAGATCAAACCCTTGTCTCTTGTGTCTCCTGCGTTGGCAGGAGGGTTCTTTACCACTAACACCACCTGGAAGCCCCCCAAATAAATACACAGATATTTGCAAAAATGACACCACAGTTGTTATTTAAATCTTAACACTTTCTTAATGTGTATATAAAGTTGGGGGGGGGGGTCCTATTCTTGTCGTGTATAAGGAGTTAAGATGTTTTTTTCAACTACACAGAGAACCAAACTGAGAGAGGATAGGAAAAATTCTATATCAGCCTAGGATTCTACAGCTTCAAAAAAGAATTGAACAAACATCATGAAATGGAATACACATGCTTGAATGTTTATCTCTGAAGTCCTTTAACATTCACTGCAAAGTCACTTTAATGCCCCTTAGAGATACAGCCCACTTCCACAATCTTCAAGCATCACTTTTTTTAAGGAAAGGGAAATAAGAGACGTAAGTATCGTTAGCTTTGCTGGTCTTGCTTAGACTCATTTCTTACCCTCATGTGACTTACTTATGGTATAACAGGGAAACAGGAAACAAATCATCACTCTCTGGTCTCTCATTCACAATTTCTTGATTTGTTCCTTTCCAGTATCCCGTTCCTTGGGACTAATTTCTTGCCTTATTCTCCAGTCTTTCTAGAGACCAAAGCATTTTCCATGAGCCATGTGCTTTCAGACCTATCCAAATGTCCTTTTGTATGAATGACATTCTGCTAAATACCTCCCTGTTGTTATGCTCTGTTTAAATCTTTAGAGCTTTGCCTGATTACAGTGTTCCTTGAAAATGACTTTCTGACTGTTCACAACCTAAATGACTACATGGGCTCCCCTGGCAGAGCAACTGGTCTCCCAAACCTGACCATCCTCTCTCTGATCTGTTGTCATTTTCATAGGATATTCCTTATGATAGGGCAAGGATGTTTCTGAAATTCCAGTCACAATATGTGTTCTTAATCACTTAAGCAACGATTAGGTTTTTTTTGAAAGCAAGTATACTCAGGCACTTAGTTGTGGTCAACCCTTTGGACTGTAGCCCACCAGGCACCTATGTCCACGGAATTTTTCAAGCACAAGTCATATAAAAATGGTATATAAAATAAGAATTTAAATACAAAGCAGGGCTTCCCCTGGTGGTCCAGTGGGTAAGGACACCGCCTTGCAGTCCAAGGGCCCCGGTTCGAGCCCTGGCCTGGGAAGATCCCACGTGCGGCGGAGCCGCTGGACTGATGTGTCCAATTACGGAGCCAGAGCTCTGGAGCGCATGTGCCCGGAGCTGGCGCTCTGCAACGACAGACGCCACCGCGATGGGAGGCCCACAGGAGCCAAAGAACAAAGACGGATGAACACAGAGAAACGAAAGACCAATAGAAGTAGCCCGCCTGCTCACCTCCCTCCCCAACCCGACCCCCGCCCAAAAAATAAATAAATAAATAAATCTTTAAAAAATAAATAAATAAATACAAAGCAGAATTGCTATAGAAGAAAAATGAAGTAGTTTAAAAGGGAAAGAAAATGTAGCATTGTAACAACATATAATAGTATCACATAATTATCTTCAGCATTTAAATTTTTCATTCTGATAAGGATGAACATCAGCAAGTGTAGTGAAATGAGAATAAAACAAATCAGAACAAAAGGTGTTCTTACCCTCATACATATGGTATAACAGGGAAACAGGAAACAAATCATCACTCTCTGGTCTCTCATTCACAATTTCTTGATTTGTTCCTTTCCAGTATCCCGTTCCTTGGGACTAATTTCTTGCCTTATTCTCCAGTCTTTCTAGAGACCAAAGCATTTTCCATGAGCCATGTGCTTTCAGACCTATCCAAATGTCCTTTTGTATGAATGACATTCTGCTAAATACCTCCCTGTTGTTATGCTCTGTTTAAATCTTTAGAGCTTTGCCTGATTACAGTGTTCCTTGAAAATGACTTTCTGACTGTTCACAACCTAAATGACTACATGGGCTCCCCTGGCAGAGCAACTGGTCTCCCAAACCTGACCATCCTCTCTCTGATCTGTTGTCATTTTCATAGGATATTCCTTATGATAGGGCAAGGATGTTTCTGAAATTCCAGTCACAATATGTGTTCTTAATCACTTAAGCAACGATTAGGTTTTTTTTGAAAGCAAGTATACTCAGGCACTTAGTTGTGGTCAACCCTTTGGACTGTAGCCCACCAGGCACCTATGTCCACGGAATTTTTCAAGCACAAGTCATATAAAAATGGTATATAAAATAAGAATTTAAATACAAAGCAGGGCTTCCCCTGGTGGTCCAGTGGGTAAGGACACCGCCTTGCAGTCCAAGGGCCCCGGTTCGAGCCCTGGCCTGGGAAGATCCCACGTGCGGCGGAGCCGCTGGACTGATGTGTCCAATTACGGAGCCAGAGCTCTGGAGCGCATGTGCCCGGAGCTGGCGCTCTGCAACGACAGACGCCACCGCGATGGGAGGCCCACAGGAGCCAAAGAACAAAGACGGATGAACACAGAGAAACGAAAGACCAATAGAAGTAGCCCGCCTGCTCACCTCCCTCCCCAACCCGACCCCCGCCCAAAAAATAAATAAATAAATAAATCTTTAAAAAATAAATAAATAAATACAAAGCAGAATTGCTATAGAAGAAAAATGAAGTAGTTTAAAAGGGAAAGAAAATGTAGCATTGTAACAACATATAATAGTATCACATAATTATCTTCAGCATTTAAATTTTTCATTCTGATAAGGATGAACATCAGCAAGTGTAGTGAAATGAGAATAAAACCAAATATGTCAGTGAATACAATATGAGTTTGAGAGGGGGAAACTGTCAAGATATAACCTACTTATCACTTATCAAAAATGATTTTACAAAATAAATCGAACTGAGACTCAAACAGATATTTGTACATTCATGTTCATGGTAGCATTACTCACAATAGCTAAAAGATGGAAGCAATCAAAGTGTGCATCAATGAATAAATGGATAATCAAAATATATTACATGCTATAGGAAAGTAGTTTAAACAGAATCTTTAGAAGTTTGTTCTTCAAGAAGTCAGATCAGTTTGATTATATTGGTTTATATTGTGCTGATGTCTCCTTTATATAAAATCAAGATGATTTTACTTTTTAAAAATTTTTATTTATTCATTTTTGGCTATTTTGGGTTTTCAGTGCTGCCAGAGGCTCTTCTCTAGTTGCAGGGAGTGGGAGCTACTCTTAAGGTGAACAGGCTTCCTGTTGCAGTGACTTCTCTTGTTGTGGAACTCGGGCTCTAGGGCACACAGGCTTCAGTAGTTGCAGCACATGGGCTCAATAGTTGTGGGTCCGAGGCTCTAGAGCACGGGCTCACTAGTTGTGGCTCATGGGCTTAGTTGCTCCACAGCATGTGAGAGCATCCTGGATCAGGGATTGAACCTGTGTCTCCTGTATTGGCAGGGGAATTCCTCAGCATTGAGCCACAAGGGAAGCCCCAATTTTACCTTTACAAGAGGCAAGCCCGGAAAAGACCAGAGCTCTGCGCATGTGCCCGGAGCTGGCGCTCTGCATTGACAGACGCCACCGCGATGGGAGGCCCACAGGAGCCAAAGAACAAAGACGGATGAACACAGAGAAACGAAAGACCAATAGAAGTGGCCCGCCTGCTCCTCTCCCTCCCCAACCCGACCCCCACCCAAAAATAAATAAATAAATAAATCTTTAAAAAATAAATAAATAAATACAAAGCAGAATTGCTATAGAAGAAAAATGAAGTAGTTTAAAAGGGAAAGAAAATGTAGCATTGTAACAACATATAATAGTATCACATAATTATCTTCAGCATTTAAATTTTTCATTCTGATAAGGATGAACATCAGCAAGTGTAGTGAAATGAGAATAAAACCAAATATGTCAGTGAATACAATATGAGTTTGAGAGGGGGAAACTGTCAAGATATAACCTACTTATCACTTATCAAAAATGATTTTACAAAATAAATCGAACTGAGACTCAAACAGATATTTGTACATTCATGTTCATGGTAGCATTACTCACAATAGCTAAAAGATGGAAGCAATCAAAGTGTGCATCAATGAATAAATGGATAATCAAAATATATTACATGCTATAGGAAAGTAGTTTAAACAGAATCTTTAGAAGTTTGTTCTTCAAGAAGTCAGATCAGTTTGATTATATTGGTTTATATTGTGCTGATGTCTCCTTTATATAAAATCAAGATGATTTTACTTTTTAAAAATTTTTATTTATTCATTTTTGGCTATTTTGGGTTTTCAGTGCTGCCAGAGGCTCTTCTCTAGTTGCAGGGAGTGGGAGCTACTCTTAAGGTGAACAGGCTTCCTGTTGCAGTGACTTCTCTTGTTGTGGAACTCGGGCTCTAGGGCACACAGGCTTCAGTAGTTGCAGCACATGGGCTCAATAGTTGTGGGTCCGAGGCTCTAGAGCACGGGCTCACTAGTTGTGGCTCATGGGCTTAGTTGCTCCACAGCATGTGAGAGCATCCTGGATCAGGGATTGAACCTGTGTCTCCTGTATTGGCAGGGGAATTCCTCAGCATTGAGCCACAAGGGAAGCCCCAATTTTACCTTTACAAGAGGCAATTGATAGACTAAGCTTTCCCAATCCATTCTATTGCCTCTTTGCTTAAAAAGATTTACAAGATTATCAAGATGTTTTAGCCAGATTACAAAAGCACTGGCTATTTAAATAATGGGTAAAATTGGCTTTACTAAAATCAAAATTTTGTCTTTAAAAAGGTGCCTTAAGGAGATAAAAAGACAAGTTGCAGAACTAGAACATAAAACATTTGCAGTGAATCATTTGACAATGGATTCACATCTAGAAATTTAAAAAATATATCAAAGAAGAGAAAACACAACTAAAATAAAAAAACAGAAAAGACTTGGAGGAAGTTCACAAAGTATGATATCTAATTGGTCAAATGAGCATATGAAAAAGTGTTCAGCATGACTATTTATCATAGAAATGCAAATTAAATCCACAAGGTGCTATCTTTATATTCACCCAAAAGGCTAAAATTAAATAAACTAATCATATGCAGAGTAGCAAGTATGTTGTCAGCTGGAACTTAAATATACAACTGATGACTGTACTAGTTGATACAACCATTTTTATAAAACTGTTTCAAATATAAAGTTGACCTGTACATACATATACCACTTAACCCAACTATTTCATTTTCTTGTATATAGCTAAGAAAGAAGTTCTTAATATCCACAAAAGGTGTGTGTGTGTGTTTGTGTGTATTATATATGTGAAACATATATAATATATACATATCAGCTGTATTATATTTGTAATAATTAAAATTTGAACTAAAAATATATACCAACAAGAGAATGCCAGTAAACAACAATATGAATTAAATCTCACAAACATGATATTGAGCAAAAGAAGCAAGATACAGAAGGATATGTAGTGTATGAGTTACTATAAATCAGGAACAGGTAAAACTGATATACGGTGATAGAAGTCAGATTGGTGATAACCTAATGGGGAAAATTTGATGTGGGCATAAAAAGGCTGCTGGGGTGCCAAAATTGATCTACATCTTTATATAGCTGGTCATGTATAGGTTTTTATGCATTTAAAATATCTAAATCTGTGCATTATAGGAGATTCCAGTAAAGTAAGATACATCTTGATACATTTTCACAATGTGAATATATTCCCTTCACCTGATAAGGAACATTATCTGCCCTCAAAGGGCTTTTCATATCCCCTGCCAGTATCTTCCATCCCTAAGAATAACCGTTTTCCTGACTACTGACACTCTGGATGAATTACTTTTGCCTGTTTTGAACTTCATGTTGATTGCATTGCTTATAGATGTTTATTTCATGACATTTTAGTCTTCCATTGAATGAATATACCACAATTTTATTTTTCATTCTACTAGAGGTGGCATTTATGATTTATCCAGGGCCATTATATGTCATCCTTCTAAAGAGATTCTTGTGTGTGTTTTTGATTAACATAATTATGTATTTCTTTTAGATAAATTTATTTGAATAGAATATCTAGATCTACCAAGATGTCTTATCCCTAAGGTGAAGCATAATTATCATTCAATATAAATTCCTTCTAGTACTTAAGAGTCATTAGGTTTTACAGTCTCTGAAATCCAAAAGTACTTGTACATAGTCAGTTATTTGTGCACTTCATGGGTCTTGAGCCTTACTCAACTACTTCTCATATTTACTTCTTTTTCCCAATAGAAGTATAAGTTCTCAGAGAAAAAAATGGATCTTCCATTCTTTAAAGACTTGGTTAGGGAGCTTTTCTGTTGGCTTATTAGCTAAGGATCTCAGCTCCCAATGCTGGGGACACAGGTTCATTCCCTGGTTAGGGAACTAGATCCTGCATGCCACAGCTAAGAGGAGGCATAGCCAGACAATAAATCAAAATAAATACATACACTATAAAAAAGAAAGGTTCATCCCTTTCTCTTCTCTTTGGCATTACACACTCCTCACCCCTAGATCCATTTGCATCTCCTTAACATTTCAGTCTCATCTGCCAGTTTCTCTATTTCCCTAGTTACCTGTTTTTGATTTTTTTTTCTTTTTTTTTGGATAGTACTATCCCTTCTTTGAAGACTCCATTGAGCACTTGTTCCTTGGCATTGGTCATAAATTGGTTCCTCAGGCTCACCTTTACCTAAGAATTATTCATTTATTCTTTGTTCCTCTTTTGCTCCATGACTCATTATCTCAGAGCAGTCCCAGGGGAAGAGGAGCTTAGACATATATTTTAGGTACCTATAATTTTAACAGTATTAAGGTAGCCTCAGTGAGGAATACAAAGATGATGACAACAACATACAGACCTGACAAGTTGGTCTAGTTAAGCAGATGCCAAGGAAATTGAAATAATGAAGCCCAATTAGGACCATTACAAGCCATTAGCTATGGAAAGATTATAAGGCCCAATCTTATCCAAAACAAAACAAAACAAAAATCCCCACAAATGCGTAAAGTAACTGTAAGGAAATCCACATTTTTTTCCACTTTTTCTGTGATCACAACACTGATTATAAATCATGTATAGGAACTCCTGTATCTGTCCAGTGGTTAGGACTCCATGCTTCCACTGCAGAGGGCATTGGTTCTGTCCCTGGTCTGGGAACTAACATCCAGTTTGCTGGGTGGTGTGGCCAAAAAATAAAAGATAATATAAAAAACTAAGGAGAGAATTAAATATATATCTATATATCAATTTTGAAATTATTAAAGTGAAAAATCCTTACTTTTTTTATATACCTGTATATTAGCCCAGCTTGCCTCGAAGTTACAGCCAAAAGCAGGCACTGCTGCACTAACACTCTGTTGGGCAGTACAGAGGTTGAGGAGGAAGAACAAACATAAGAGACATCACTGCCTACTAGAACATGGTTTTCTGGAGAGCTGATTGCACCATCAGTCAAGATGTTTTCTTAGAGACCATATGTAGTCACTGCAATTCCAAATAGTCCTTGGTGATCAAGGAGGGAGGGAGAAAAATCTGTTGACTCTGAAACTGCCATTGATACAAATATTCCCCTGAAGCACCTACTTCCCAAATTTCTGGGTTGCCTGTGTACGAAAGCCAAGTGGGCGCTGAGCCATCTCATGCCACAGGTGTTAGGGAAGCACTGGAGGGTGAGAAAGAGTACATGGCACGATGGAGAACCAGGAACCCTTGAACCCACATGTGAGCAAATAGGTGTAATTGGGAAGAGTCTAAGACAGGTTATAGGTCTGTGTTGGTGCTGGGGGTGACAGCAGCAGTCTGACTGCAGCATACATGGAATCATGTAAGCTGTTACTGAGGCCCCCTGGGACCCCAAAAAAGTTAAAAATTTGTACCTGACCTGGAGTGTCACATAAGCAAGAATACAAAGATGATGACAACAACATACAGACCTGACAAGTTGGTCTAGTTAAGCAGATGCCAAGGAAATTGAAATAATGAAGCCCAATTAGGACCATTACAAGCCATTAGCTATGGAAAGATTATAAGGCCCAATCTTATCCAAAACAAAACAAAACAAAAATCCCCACAAATGCGTAAAGTAACTGTAAGGAAATCCACATTTTTTTCCACTTTTTCTGTGATCACAACACTGATTATAAATCATGTATAGGAACTCCTGTATCTGTCCAGTGGTTAGGACTCCATGCTTCCACTGCAGAGGGCATTGGTTCTGTCCCTGGTCTGGGAACTAACATCCAGTTTGCTGGGTGGTGTGGCCAAAAAATAAAAGATAATATAAAAAACTAAGGAGAGAATTAAATATATATCTATATATCAATTTTGAAATTATTAAAGTGAAAAATCCTTACTTTTTTTATATACCTGTATATTAGCCCAGCTTGCCTCGAAGTTACAGCCAAAAGCAGGCACTGCTGCACTAACACTCTGTTGGGCAGTACAGAGGTTGAGGAGGAAGAACAAACATAAGAGACATCACTGCCTACTAGAACATGGTTTTCTGGAGAGCTGATTGCACCATCAGTCAAGATGTTTTCTTAGAGACCATATGTAGTCACTGCAATTCCAAATAGTCCTTGGTGATCAAGGAGGGAGGGAGAAAAATCTGTTGACTCTGAAACTGCCATTGATACAAATATTCCCCTGAAGCACCTACTTCCCAAATTTCTGGGTTGCCTGTGTACGAAAGCCAAGTGGGCGCTGAGCCATCTCATGCCACAGGTGTTAGGGAAGCACTGGAGGGTGAGAAAGAGTACATGGCACGATGGAGAACCAGGAACCCTTGAACCCACATGTGAGCAAATAGGTGTAATTGGGAAGAGTCTAAGACAGGTTATAGGTCTGTGTTGGTGCTGGGGGTGACAGCAGCAGTCTGACTGCAGCATACATGGAATCATGTAAGCTGTTACTGAGGCCCCCTGGGACCCCAAAGTAAATGTACTGACCTGGAGTGTCACATAAGCAAGAACTCCTTTTCAGATCCATTCTTTTTTTTCTGATGATATCCTGGTCTCTCCTAAGATAAAGATACTCTCATTTTTTCCTCATATAGGGAGTGCAAGTCTAACTCATCAAGGTGGTCAAACATTTTAACTTTTCAAAACACCTTAAAAGGTATTGGCAAGGCAAGCTCCAGCACCACTGCTGCAAGTGGTTCCAGCCTATAACTGATATTTTTCACTTCCCTTCACTGTCTTCCCCTTTTGGATTTCTCTCTCTCTCAGCTAACACTCTTGCTCACCTGCACTGCTAACCCAGTAGCATGACCCACATCTTCATCCCCAAGAGGTTTGAGCCCATAGCTGCCTTACCCCTGTGAGGGTGTGGTTGTTACAATTCCCCACAGTTTTCACTTGACACAGAAGTGCCAAAAGACACTACAGTTAATCCCTCACATTCAAGATATGCCCCCTTGTCCTTACTGTGTAGCAATCAACCCACCCAGGATTGAATATCCTCCCTGCCCCCACCTTCAGGACAGTAACTCCTTTCTTTGCTTAAAAAGAAGCCAGATGATATCTGCAGTCTAATTCAGTGCAACCTATATTGTGTTCCCTAGTCCTCCGCCCTTGAGTACCCATAGTTGTGCACCCAAAGAACAGCTTCCCCCAGCTTACGCTGCTGGAAGGTTGAGCATTCAATGGGAGCAGGAGTTAGATGAGCCTTGGGGAGAGGACTGCAACTTGTTAGCTCCATGCTGAGTCTACGGCTTTGCCTCTTCTCCCATTGCTTCAGGTCAGCCCCATGGGATTTGCATGTGGGCACAGAGTAGTTTGCATGTGGGCACAGAGTAGTCTCTCCAGCCTCTCATGTCTAGAACAGGAAACCTCAAGACCTGAAGGGAGATGCACGTGGTGTATATTTGAAACCTGTGTCAGGAAGAAGTTGCTCAACTGAGCTCTAGATGTATCGTGTTAGAGGAGGTGTATATGCTGGTGCTAGGACTCATCTGGCCTAAATGCAGAACAAATGTGTAGATCATGTGGCCATACAAGCTCAGTATTCCATGTCCTGATTTCTCTGGTGCCTGAAGCAGATACTTATTTGCTCATTGGTAAGTCGGCCCTGCAATCATAATAAAAGACAGAATATGTCATATACCAAAATTAGGACTGACATTCAGCCACTTAGTCTTGGTGTGGCAGGCTGCCCTGGGTCAGGATTCCCTCTGATAAAATTTCAGAAGGTGTAAATGAATTTTTTTTTTAATCCTAAAATGACATAGCTAAAAGAAAGGCAGAGAAGTTGGAAGTAGAATGCATCACATTGGAATCACTAATCAACTCACTGATCTTCATAAATGATAAGGTAAAGGGAGGACCCTAAAAAATGACTGAATTGAAAAACAAGAAATTTTCAAAATTTGATAGTTAAAGGAGAGCTATCAAAGGTTTTTATGAGGAGCAACATGAAGATCATAACTTGGCTCTAGGAAAAGCAAGTTGGTAATAGTATTTAGGGGAAAAAAAATGTAAAGATTTGGAGAACAAATGACTTTAGCCTCAGTAGAGGCACACTGAGGCTTGAATTTAACTAGCATTGATGGGAATGGTGGGCAGAGGCAGCCCAAAGTAGACTTATGCATTGGTTGCATGGAGAAGGGAAGCAAAGATACATCAAAGACAACTTGAGGTGTCAGCCCTAGCCTATTGACATGGGAATGAGGTTACCTTTAATTCTGATCACATTGAATTTGAGGTCTTACAGTAGAGGTTGATCTAATAGGTTATATATATACATGTATTTTATATACAGATGTATTTTTGTATGAACATACAGATGTGTACATATTAGCTGTTGTGGAAATGAAGGTATCCAGATCGCCCTTCAAGGAAGGGCTTGCTGGTTAGCAAAAGGACACCTGCTCAGAAGTCAGCATCCAGCTCTCTTCACCATTGGATCTGCCTTAGCCTCACAGAACCCCTTTGCCTGAGGTTATGTCCCTTCCAGAATAGCGTGCAACCAGTCCCCGAGTAAAGCAGGAGTGTAAAGTTCTGACCTGTGTGACCTGGGCATGATCTTCTGATGGGCAATACTTTCTTTGGAACTCCTTGCCAGTTTGACTTCCTTCTCTACCTGTTTCTGCTTCTTCACTTTTTCTTTTGAGTTTTTGGTCCCTAATAAGCATCATGCACTTAAACTGCATTTCAGCATCTGCTTCTAGAAAACCCACTCTATAACAGTAGCATTGTATCATTTGGGGGTTCTTTTAGAAGCAAATAATGGAAAAACCATCTAAACATGTCTTATTGCCTCATAAAACAAAAAGATTCTGAAGCATGGCCATTAAAGTTGACTAATAAGTGACTCAGTGACATCATCATACCTGCGAGCATCTTTCCATTCCATTACGATAGGCTTTTGTTTTTATTTTTTATTTTCTCATGACTTGTTTGTTTTGTTTTAATCTGAGAAGAAACTCTCCAGGTCCCAGTGGCCTGAATTAGGTCACATACTCGTCACTTATGAGAAAGCTGGGATAGCAATTTCTAGTATGTTTTACAGCAGAAGGCAATCTGCCAGCAACAATACCTTTGGGAAAATAAATGGTTTGGGGTGAGTAGTCATCAGTGTCTACCACAAAAATGTGGTAGAATTGAATGTTTGAATTCAATTCTATAAATATAGTATGGAATACCTTACTTTCATTATTCCCTTTAAATCAAATTACATTCGACTCTAAATGCACATAGTTCTGTGCATAGGAGAAAATTTACTTATAGTCCCCTGATGTGAAGATTCTGTGATGTTGTTTGATGCCAGAGCATCAAGAATAACTCTGTGGTCAGCAGCAGACATGTATTTTCACCGAAGTGACCATCATTACTATGCACACAGAACCTTCAGGTCTGATGTGTCTGCTGCTTCTAGGTCACTCACCACTGATCCATGTAAATGGATAGTGGGTCCAGGAACTTTGGGATCCTGTGTCCTACCTCCTTAGACACACATTTCTTCCACACCATCCTCTTCAACGTCTTGCCCTATAATCCTTGTAAGACAAGTGCTTGCAGACAATGTGCTGGCTCCTGATAAATTGAAGACCTGCCAATCTCTGATCTCTGCCATCTAAGGAAAACCTCTTCCTCGAGTTGCTCTCCTTCCTTCTCCATCTTCTCTCTTTCTCCTCTTCTCTTTAAACATCATTCATCTTTTCATTGAGTTTCATCTTGGACAGTATATCCTGCGAAAATCCTTGAGACAAGGAAATACTTTAGGGCTTGATCATTGCTATGAATTAGGAAAGGTAAAATGCAGAGATCAAAACATGAAAGAATAGAAGCATTGGACTTCCACCCCAGGGTTGCCAGAATTAGCAAATTAAAATTCAGGAAGCCTAGCTCACTTTGAACATAGATAAACAATGAGCTTTTTTTTTTTTTTTTAGTATGAATTTGTTTGATACAAATAAGTTTGATACAAATTTGACTGGGCATTATACATTTTATCTAACAACTTTAAACCTCCCCTTCCCTATGAAAAACATTTAATTGTTTTATATCTACAATTAGCAATTGTATAATTGTTAATGTTGGTTTGAAACTTAGAAGAGACATTGTTATTGAAAATGTAGATTTCAGAGACTTGCAGTTAGATTCTAGCTGATCCTGTGTAAGGCGATATAAACTCCAAGGGAAGGGATGTACAAAGAGAAAAAAAGATGCTTTTTATTCTTCTTAAAAGTCTGTTATAATGCTTGACATATATTAGCAGATCTCAATACATTTTTCTGCTAAAATAATAAGATTCTTTCTCCCCTGTTTTCATTATCTTTTTAGGAGATTATATAATGGAAACATATGTAGTGATTACTGTGACACCCTTTATGAATTCTTAAGAGTGGAAGAGAGATTCATATTAATATTAAACTTTCATGATTATTCAAATTGTCCATGCATGTGACCTGGACATTATATTAATAAGAAATTCTCTCATGGATAAATAATTAGAATAATTATTTTGAGAAATCAATATCTGTTTTCAGATACTCTCAGATAATGCATGATATCAATAAAACCTTAAATTTCAAATAATTTTTAAATGTACACAATACATATACTTTTCAGGGTTCTTTTTTTTTATGGTTAACTTAAATTTGTCACACTCTTCACATGGTTATTCTTGGACAGATTAAGAGCTGTTAAAAAAAAAAAAGAGCTGTTGTCTAGCAATCAACATTAAATACAATAGCAGACCAGATTTCCAGTTTAGTTCAATTACTCAGTCGTGTCCGACTCTTTGAGATTCCATGGACTGCAGCTCACCAGGCTTCCCTGTCCTTCACCATCTCCTGCACCTTGCTCAACTCATGTCCATTGAGTTGGTGATGCCATCCAACCCTCTTGACCAGATTCTAGAAAGTATGATTTTAATTTATATTGATATGACATACTTGACAGTATAGTCCATATAACTGGCTTTTCCCTTTGAGATAATCAAGACCACAGAAATCTTACTACCTAGAGGCTGGGGGAGGCCTCTGCCTACCACAGTCATGATTAGAACTGCAGCTGTTGACACGGGCCAGGTGGCCAAGAAATAGTACTGAGCGTGACTGACCTTGCATTCGCCACTTCAGTGACCAAGAAAATAACCAGGTTCCGGGTTGCACTCACAAAGGCCCTGCCTTTGCTCAAGCTTCCTGCGCGCATTCAATGGCTCCCTCCAGAGTATGGCATTCAAGTGCAGGGCTTGCACTATTCAGTTATTTTAGAATCACAGTAACTTGGTAATACTTCCAGAAAATAAGACTACCGAGTGTCTAAATTGCCAGTAGAAATGATTTTGAAATGAAGCAGGAGGAAGTTTCCTTGAATCAGAAGATTCTGCAGTGACTTTGGTGGTCATTATTATTCCATCTGTTGATGTGATTATGGAAATTCTGGCTGAGACTGTGAGGTCTTGTGGACTCTGCCTTCCCTGTACTCCCGACAGGATGGAGAGTGGCCAGCTGTGCAGAGTGCTGGAAGGGAATGAGAGCAAATCACTGACCTTGCAGTACTGTTCAGGCGTTCTTAACCCTTTGATATAAGTAGAGTGAGTTTGTTTCTGTATGTCTGCACAGTCTTGCAGAGCTCTTCAGACATTCTTAATTGATATTTTCCATACCTTTATTCAGGCCGGGGTCTTAACCCTTTGATATGCAAAAAGGTTTATGGTTAACTTAAATTTGTCACACTCTTCACATGGTTATTCTTGGACAGATTAAGAGCTGTTAAAAAAAAAGAGCTGTTGTCTAGCAATCAACATTAAATACAATAGCAGACCAGATTTCCAGTTTAGTTCAATTACTCAGTCGTGTCCGACTCTTTGAGATTCCATGGACTGCAGCTCACCAGGCTTCCCTGTCCTTCACCATCTCCTGCACCTTGCTCAACTCATGTCCATTGAGTTGGTGATGCCATCCAACCCTCTTGACCAGATTCTAGAAAGTATGATTTTAATTTATATTGATATGACATACTTGACAGTATAGTCCATATAACTGGCTTTTCCCTTTGAGATAATCAAGACCACAGAAATCTTACTACCTAGAGGCTGGGGGAGGCCTCTGCCTACCACAGTCATGATTAGAACTGCAGCTGTTGACACGGGCCAGGTGGCCAAGAAATAGTACTGAGCGTGACTGACCTTGCATTCGCCACTTCAGTGACCAAGAAAATAACCAGGTTCCGGGTTGCACTCACAAAGGCCCTGCCTTTGCTCAAGCTTCCTGGCGCATTCAATGGCTCCTCCAGAGTATGGCATTCAAGTGCAGGGCTTGCACTATTCAGTTATTTTAGAATCACAGTAACTTGGTAATACTTCCAGAAAATAAGACTACCGAGTGTCTAAATTGCCAGTAGAAATGATTTTGAAATGAAGCAGGAGGAAGTTTCCTTGAATCAGAAGATTCTGCAGTGACTTTGGTGGTCATTATTATTCCATCTGTTGATGTGATTATGGAAATTCTGGCTGAGACTGTGAGGTCTTGTGGACTCTGCCTTCCCTGTACTCCCGACAGGATGGAGAGTGGCCAGCTGTGCAGAGTGCTGGAAGGGAATGAGAGCAAATCACTGACCTTGCAGTACTGTTCAGGCGTTCTTAACCCTTTTGATATAAGTAGAGTGAGTTTGTTTCTGTATGTCTGCACAGTCTTGCAGAGCTCTTCAGACATTCTTAATTGATATTTTTTCCAACTGACCTTTGAACTCCACTGCATGGTACCAGGAAAGGCTGATGAAGCACAGAGGGGATAAAGTGAAAAGCAGCGTAAGTTTAGTTTTTTTAAAAAATGGGCAATTCCATGCACATGGCCATGCAAGCTGCTGAGGAGAATGTGAGTGGCCTCATGCTTATGCTACACAACCAAAATCCCAAATGATTCCTGTGAGGAGACACAATTTTAAAGTATTAATAATTGGCACCTTCAGTTCTTATATATTGTGTTGTTGGCCATAAAGATGGACAGTGGATATAACCAAACTTTCTACTTGAAAGAAAAATTATTTGATTTTTTAACAGAAAAGACCATGACTGAGACTGTCACTCTATGACATCAGATTTCTCAGGGAGAGTGAAAAACTGCCATGTCACGTGGAATCTTCCAAGTGTGGGGAACTTCTGGCACTACAGGGATTCAGTCTAGTTCCAAGAGGCTCCTGCCTTTAATGGTTTGGATTCCTTAAAGTATCCTTTTCCACTGTCTGTGTGATTCAGTGCAGTGGAATGTTTTCTGTCTGAAAATAGTAGAATGGGCCATTTTGTATGCCTCTTTTGGGCACTGACCATAAAGTGCTTTGTCATTTTTGTGATTCAGCTTCTCCAGTAAGCTGTATGACCCAACAGCATTGTTATAGAGGAGAATGAATCCTCTGCACATCCGAATTTGTTGCAGGATTTTAAATGTGAAGTGATTCATTTCAACCTCTGAGAGACAGTCTTGGGTAGGTTCATTCATGTTATCATTCACTGACGTTATTCATTATCTACAAGTTTTCGTTTTCACTTCTACGTCATTACTCCCACTACCGCCCCAGGGGAGCAAGCCTGAGGACAGAAATCAGTCCATGCCAGTTGGAAAGGAATGGTGGACACCAGTGCATTGCTATGAATCTGTTGGGACCAGTTTAAGATGACGCACAACCATAGCTGCAGGTCTTCAGAGCCGTGTGTCTCCTCACTTCAAAATGGAGAGAAGGAAGGTCTTATTTGATCTCCTTTGCCCAGGCCATTTCTTTGGTTATACTGCAGAAATTCATATCTTAGTCATGTTTGAGAAATTAGAATGGCCTCATTAATCCAGGGCCTAAATAAAGCCAGAGTAGGTTTACAAAAGTTAGTCTGGAGGCAAGTAAACCTGTTGTTTTAAATCAAAATTGAAACTCTGAAAAATTCAGCATGGTACCAGGAAAGGCTGATGAAGCACAGAGGGGATAAAGTGAAAAGCAGCGTAAGTTTAGTTTTTTTAAAAAATGGGCAATTCCATGCACATGGCCATGCAAGCTGCTGAGGAGAATGTGAGTGGCCTCATGCTTATGCTACACAACCAAAATCCCAAATGATTCCTGTGAGGAGACACAATTTTAAAGTATTAATAATTGGCACCTTCAGTTCTTATATATTGTGTTGTTGGCCATAAAGATGGACAGTGGATATAACCAAACTTTCTACTTGAAAGAAAAATTATTTGATTTTTTAACAGAAAAGACCATGACTGAGACTGTCACTCTATGACATCAGATTTCTCAGGGAGAGTGAAAAACTGCCATGTCACGTGGAATCTTCCAAGTGTGGGGAACTTCTGGCACTACAGGGATTCAGTCTAGTTCCAAGAGGCTCCTGCCTTTAATGGTTTGGATTCCTTAAAGTATCCTTTTCCACTGTCTGTGTGATTCAGTGCAGTGGAATGTTTTCTGTCTGAAAATAGTAGAATGGGCCATTTTGTATGCCTCTTTTGGGCACTGACCATAAAGTGCTTTGTCATTTTTGTGATTCAGCTTCTCCAGTAAGCTGTATGACCCAACAGCATTGTTATAGAGGAGAATGAATCCTCTGCACATCCGAATTTGTTGCAGGATTTTAAATGTGAAGTGATTCATTTCAACCTCTGAGAGACAGTCTTGGGTAGGTTCATTCATGTTATCATTCACTGACGTTATTCATTATCTACAAGTTTTCGTTTTCACTTCTACGTCATTACTCCCACTACCGCCCAGGAGCAAGCCTGAGGACAGAAATCAGTCCATGCCAGTTGGAAAGGAATGGTGGACACCAGTGCATTGCTATGAATCTGTTGGGACCAGTTTAAGATGACGCACAACCATAGCTGCAGGTCTTCAGAGCCGTGTGTCTCCTCACTTCAAAATGGAGAGAAGGAAGGTCTTATTTGATCTCCTTTGCCCAGGCCATTTCTTTGGTTATACTGCAGAAATTCATATCTTAGTCATGTTTGAGAAATTAGAATGGCCTCATTAATCCAGGGCCTAAATAAAGCCAGAGTAGGTTTACAAAAGTTAGTCTGGAGGCAAGTAAACCTGTTGTTTTAAATCAAAATTGAAACTCTGAAAAAATTCATGGCATTAGTACTAATAAGTTTTAATACCAGATGTGTTTTTTCATTACATGGAATATCTTTGTGATTTGGAAATATGAACATTGTTGTCAGACCCTTAATAAATTTAGGAAATGCTGTTGGCATTTCTCATATGCCGCTCTTTAAAATTGTTTCTCCTTTCCAAGTATTTGCTTCTGAATATGTAATGTCATCTTTTGGACCTGAGAGACAAATGAGTCAACTGACTGTTCCATGGAGCCACAAAAACAATGAAATGAGGGCACTTAACTTCTTAGGAACGTCACAGTTTCTTCAGAAGTGTTCTTTCCTCTATTTATGAGTACTGAGATTCCTCATATCTGTTTCCCAATATCAATACTGAACTAGAGCAAAGCTGATCTTATAAGTAGTAGTTGTTTAGGCACTCAGTCATGTTCCACTCTTTATGGCCCCATGCACTGTAGCCTGCACGACTCCTCTGTCCATGGAATTTCCAGGGAAGAATACTGGAATGGGTTGCCCATTTCCTTCTCCAGGGAATTTTTCCAACCCAGGGATCAAGTCCCCCATCTCCTGCATTGGCAGACTGATTCTTTAGCACTGAGCCACCAGGAAAACCCTCTTATAAGTATTACAGTTGGTGTTATTTGAAAATGTACTTTTTATCATCTTAACAACTATTTATTGAGGACCTACTTACTCAGGTTACTATTATAGTTAGTCTGGAAACAGCCATAAAAAATAAACAGACATCCCTGGTGGAAGAAACAGATAATAAACAAATAACTAAAATTTACAATTTGTAGGAGATAATTGCTGCTACGGTAAAAATAATGGAAGGGAATCCTGAGAGTGAAGTAAGAAGCTGCAGTTTTAAGTAAGGTGGTCAGGAAAAGCTTTACTGATGAAAATAATTATTCTTAACCAAAAACTCATAGTAGGTGAGGGAGAAAACTTTTGGATGTCTCGCATGCTGCTGCTCAGTCGCTTCAATTGTGTCTTACTCTTTAGTGACCCCACGGACTATATAGCCCTCCAGGCTCCTCTGTCCAAGGAATTCTCCAGGCAAGAATACTGGAGTGGGTTGCCATGCTGCTGCAGGGGATTTTCCCCACCCAGGGATCGAACCTGGGTCTCCTGCATCTTCTGCACCATGGGTGGATTCTTTCCTACTGGGCCATAGGGGAAGTCTTAGATAACTAAGGGGAGAGTGTTTCAGGCAGAAGGCGTAACAAATGGCCTGAGGCAGGAACACACCCAGCAGGCTTGAGTTACCACAAGGAGGCTCAGGTTAATGGAATGAAGTGAGCATACGGGGGTGTGCAGTGGTGTTCAGAGAAGCAATCATAGAGGTAGAGAAAGCATTCAGGATACTGTAAACAGTTTGGGCTTTACTCTGAGAGAGATGGATAGTCACTGTTATCCTCTGGCTTAAATTCTAACAGTATCACTTGGCTGCTGGGTTGAAAAGAGACTGCACAAGGGCAGTGTAGGGACCGGAGACCAATAAACAATTGACAGTGACAACAAAACTGGCAAACAGTGACTGTTGCTAGGGCCAGACTGACTGATGCCCATACTGACAGAATCTGCAGTTTGATTAGATGTAGGGAAGGAGAGAAAGAAAGGAATCAAGACTCCAACATTTTGGTCAGAGCACTTGCGAAAATGAGAGTTTGCATTTTCTGAGATGGGGAAGCATACGGGTTCTTCAAGTCTTTGCTGTTTGTTCCCCGGCCTTGTCCCTTGGTCTGTTACAGTTCAGACAGAGAGACAACACTTCATTTCACTTCCTTTTTCCACTTTCCAACCATGTGAAGTTCTGAAGCATGTAAATCCTCAGGCATTCACCTTATAACTCAGAACACGGACAACCCAATAACTTAAATTCTATCAACACAATTATTTTTCAACATTTTACAAACAGAATAAAAGTGTGCATGTCTGTGCTGTGTGTGAATCCATTCTGAGTCCATTTTATCTGCCGTACTAGCTTAAAAGCAGGATTGTCAGATTCGCTTTGCCCCAGGCAGAAGGCCGTTTGAAAGCTTGTGTCCCTTGTGCAGATGAGATTTAACTACACTATTGTTTCCATCTTGGACCCTTGTTTATTTTAGGCCTTGGGAGAGATGAGCTAATCCAGATCTTAAAATTCAGAATTTAAGGTTGTGTCAGACTATAATTTTATGCTAACTATGTTTATTCCACTCTTCAATTACTAAAGTTACCACCCTAGACTTTGGAAAATAACCGGAGACAATGTTTGTTCGGTGGCAAATTAGAAACTGACGTCCCAGCTCTCCTGAGTGTGACTATGTGTATGCAATTTAATTATATTGAAACTGAGCATCATGATCTCTAACCGAACTTTCCTTTAGCCTAAGACTGACTTCATGTTTGGGAAAAACAAGGAAAGTGAAGCTTTTTTAACCGGTAGAAAATCATAGAGGTAGAGAAAGCATTCAGGATACTGTAAACAGTTTGGGCTTTACTCTGAGAGAGATGGATAGTCACTGTTATCCTCTGGCTTAAATTCTAACAGTATCACTTGGCTGCTGGGTTGAAAAGAGACTGCACAAGGGCAGTGTAGGGACCGGAGACCAATAAACAATTGACAGTGACAACAAAACTGGCAAACAGTGACTGTTGCTAGGGCCAGACTGACTGATGCCCATACTGACAGAATCTGCAGTTTGATTAGATGTAGGGAAGGAGAGAAAGAAAGGAATCAAGACTCCAACATTTTGGTCAGAGCACTTGCGAAAATGAGAGTTTGCATTTTCTGAGATGGGGAAGCATACGGGTTCTTCAAGTCTTTGCTGTTTGTTCCCTGGCCTTGTCCCTTGGTCTGTTACAGTTCAGACAGAGAGACAACACTTCATTTCACTTCCTTTTTCCACTTTCCAACCATGTGAAGTTCTGAAGCATGTAAATCCTCAGGCATTCACCTTATAACTCAGAACACGGACAACCCAATAACTTAAATTCTATCAACACAATTATTTTTCAACATTTTACAAACAGAATAAAAGTGTGCATGTCTGTGCTGTGTGTGAATCCATTCTGAGTCCATTTTATCTGCCGTACTAGCTTAAAAGCAGGATTGTCAGATTCGCTTTGCCCCAGGCAGAAGGCCGTTTGAAAGCTTGTGTCCCTTGTGCAGATGAGATTTAACTACACTATTGTTTCCATCTTGGACCCTTGTTTATTTTAGGCCTTGGGAGAGATGAGCTAATCCAGATCTTAAAATTCAGAATTTAAGGTTGTGTCAGACTATAATTTTATGCTAACTATGTTTATTCCACTCTTCAATTACTAAAGTTACCACCCTAGACTTTGGAAAATAACCGGAGACAATGTTTGTTCGGTGGCAAATTAGAAACTGACGTCCCAGCTCTCCCTGAGTGTGACTATGTGTATGCAATTTAATTATATTGAAACTGAGCATCATGATCTCTAACCGAACTTTCCTTTAGCCTAAGACTGACTTCATGTTTGGGAAAAACAAGGAAAGTGGTAAATGTCTTCTAAGTGGAAAATTTCAAACCCGAGCTACAGAGACAGAATGCACATCCATAATATTTACACAAAGCATCATCCTTTCTCATGTCCTCACCGGAGAGCTGAGGGCAGGGCAAGTGAGGGCTCCAGCCACCACCCTCCATTGAGTTAAAGGAGTAGATGGTGTCAGGCCTCTATCGTTGGGCAAAGCCATAAACCATGATTATGGCTCTGGCTGGGAAAATATTGTATATGTAGAATAAGGTAACAGAGAACCCAGAACATCTACTTTACGGACACTGTGGGTTTTATTTTCATCATTTGTAAATCTACAGTTCTTTCTAAAGAGAACAAAGTGGTCAATTTTCACAGGGGCTGTGCTGACACAGTGGTACCAAGGGCTTAGTTTGGGAACAAAGTCATTAAAGATAACCACATACAAAGAGCTTCAGTCATAAATCATGGGCCACAGAGGAGCCAAAGAAATCCAAAGACAGTACATGATTTACTTTAGTGTATCTCACAGTCCCCTGCAGGCTTATGGCCCCGCATATGGAGAATCCCCAAGGAGCTCCTCCTACTCCTTCCTGGCTTTCTTCTTTCTCTCCTCTTTTCCTCCCCTTTCACCTCACCTTCCTCTCCCTTGAAGCTGATGGCTTGCTTTCCTTCGAGCAATTAGCAGGAGAAAGAAAGAAAACAAAAGATTAAAAAGTTCCTAAAGCTACTTTACCTTTCCCCTGGGCCTCAAATTGAGATACAGCCTTCCTGTGATTTCTTTTCTTTCATCAATACTATCTTTAAAATGCCATTTCACTGGGATAAAACAATGTTAAAGAATAAAAAAGGAAACTAACTGTTGCTTGGAAGCTGAAATCTAAAGGCCATTCAAGACCTCCATGATCTTGTTTTTAACCTTATCCTTTTTTCCTCTTTCTTGACTTCTTTTTTTTTTTTTTTTTGTGGTTCCTTGTGTTTTATTTATTTTTTTTTTTTTTAGTTTTCCAAAAGGTATATATTTTTTTTATTCTTTATTTTAAAGGTTTTACAGAGTTTTGTTGTTCACAGACATGTATGTTCCCAGATCAGTCATATGCATATCCATGGTCCCCCCCGCCCCCCGCCCAGATCCCCCCATCCCACCCCTCCAGACCTTCGCCCCAAGCCATTGTAAGCACTCCTATTCCCTTAGCTCTATGACATTAGCTATCTTTTCCACACGTAACACTATAGGTTTCCTTGTTACTTCCTCCATGCTTCCCCCTCCCTATTTCTTCACCACGATGTCCCTATGTCTATTCTCTGTCTGTTTTTCCTTGACTTCCCTGGGTGTGATATCAAGACCGTCCTACTAGATTCCATATATGTGTGTTAGTATACTGTATTTGTCTTTCTCTTTTTGACTTACTTCACTTTTTATGATAGGTTCTAGAGCCAGCCACTTCATTAGGACTGAGTCTTCTGCATTTCTTTTAACAGCTGAGTAGTATTCCATTGTATATATGTACCAGAGCTTCTGGATCCATTCATTCATCGATGGACATCTAGGTTGCTTCCATGTTCTGGCTATTGTATAGAGAGCTGCAATGAACATTGGGGTACAGGTGCTTCTTTCAGTTTTAATTTCATCAGGATATAAGCCTAATAGTGGGATTGCTGGGTCATAGGGTGCTTCTATTTTTAGTTTTTTAAGAAATCTCCAGACTGTCTTCCATAGAGGCTGTATCAATTGACATTCCCACCAGCAATGCAAAAAGGTTCCCTTTTCTCCGCACCCTCTCCAGCATTTAGTGTCTGCAGATTTTTTGAAGATGGCCATTCTGACGGGTGTGAGGTGATATCTCATTGTAGTTTTAATTTGCATTTCTCTAATAATAAGCGAGGTTGAGCATCGTTTCATGTGCTTTTGGGCCATCTGTATGTCGTCTTTGGAGAGGCATCTCTTTAGATCTTTTTCCCATTTTTTGATTGGGTTGTTCGTTTTCCCTGTGCTGAGTTGTCTGAGTTGCTTGTAGATTTTGGAGATGAATTCTTTGTCTGTTGTTTCATTTGCTATGATTTTTTCCCACTCTGTGGGGTGTCTGTTGAGCTTTTTTGTAATTTCTTTTGCTGTACAAAAGCTTTTAAGTTTCATGAGGTCCCATATGTTCATTTTTCTTTTCAGTTCTGCTATTTTAGTAGGTGGGTCAGAGAAGATCTTGCTTTGATTGATGTCCTTGAGGGTTTTGCTTATATTCTCCTCTAAGAGTTTTAGGGTTTCTGGTCTTACATTTAGGTCTTTAATCCATTTTGAGTTGATCTTTGTGCATGGTGTCAGGGAATGTTCCAATTTCATTTTTTTGCATGTAGCTGTCCAATTTTCCCAGCACCACTTGTTGAAGAGGCTGTCTTTGTCTTTCTTGACTTCTGTTCCTTATAAATACCTGTGGCTTCCTCTTGGATTCTTCTTTTTGTAGCAGACATCAGACAGGAGATTCTGTGTCTCATTCATGTGTGATTTATGTCTAAGAAGCAACCTCTTCTTGCCCTTTGTACAAGCCTAGACTTTTCAAATTTACAAGAGTTAACTTATCCTGGGCTTAATGTAGCTCACAGGCTTCTCTTCTGTGAAGACTTTGCTGACTCTGTCCTTCCCAAATAGAATTAGAATACCTTCCTTGGGTCTCAGTTATATATTATCAAGGAAAATATGATATTTAGTTGATTTAAGGAAACAACTGCTCTTCGCTTGCTAAATGAATGCCCAGAAAATGTATACCTTCTTCACCATGTGTTCCTGTGTCTACCACATAATAGGTTCTTATATGACCCTGGAATCAATGGGAATAGATTATACCAGGTACCATCAATTGCTTTCTTATAGACTGTCATTTAATCTTTATAGTAATTCTGTGATTATAAGTACAATGTTTGCTCCCATTTCCTGTTTTTCATGTTTTGTGATTGAGGAAATGGAAGCTCAGAGGATGTAACTAGTGGGAAGTCACAGGTCTATTTACTGGTAGTGACAGCATTCAGTTGCCACGTTCCCTCTCTTTCAGTGGTTCTCTAATTTGAGCCAGCATCAGAATCGCCAGGAAGTTTTGATAAAACATATCCTTAGAACTTCTGATTCAGTAGGTCTGGGTTAGGGCCAGATAATTAGTATTTCTAATTATCTTACCTGGTAAGATAACATTACCTGGTAATGTTGATGCCGCTGGTTCTGGGTCCTTATTTGAGGACCGATGCCTTGCATCATCTGTACATCCTAATCTGTGAGCAACTGCACTTGGAGTGGGTGGTATATGACTGAAACTTTGCAAGGAATCTAATTGCTTATCTGTATATCAAGCATGTCAGTAAATTGAAGAGTCCTAACAGTCTATATATCTTACTGTCTATCTACCTACCTAAATTTTTAAATGCAGATAGATACTTTTCTATCTAAATGTTGGTTGGTTGTTGTTCAGTTGCTCAGTCATGTCCGACTCTTTGTGACCCCATAGGCTGTGGCACATCAGGCTCCTCTGTTCTACACTATCTCCCAGAGTTTGCTCAAATTCATGTCCATTGAGTCAGTGATACAGTCTGATCATCTCATCCTCTGGTACCTCCTTCTTTGGCATTCAACCTTTCCCAGCATCAGAGGTATTTTCATTTACAGTGGTGGATTTAAGTGGAGCAAGAAAGTGTGTGGTAAATGCCATGATGTACTTTCTGATCTTCCTCCTCCTTATCTATTCTTTTCTCTTTCCTTTTCTCTTGCTTATTTATGACTGTACCTTCATACTTAGCACAATGTTATTAATGTCTATAAATAAATACATTTTCTATAATAACTATTCCTCATGTAAAAAATACCTTCGCCAAGTGAGGAGAAGTGCCCTTCCACAATATGGTCTGTGTGTAGACTGTGACTTCTCAGTCTGGAGGCTCTAGAAATCCCCTGGTCCTGGTAACTCTATGAAGTATAGCTCTTGCCCCAACTACCTCTGGCTTTGTCTTCTTGAGGCCATCAGGCTGAACAGTCCAAGCTCAGGAAAAGCACACCATTACCCTGTGGTACTTCTGCCTGGAACAGGTCTGAAATCCTTGCTCCTTGCTTCCTTCCAGAGAACAGCCCAGTCAGCTTACTTCCTTTCACAGTAGGGAGCCTGTCCATTGGAAGAAAGAGCATCTCCGTTCAATGATTAGCATAATTAGATCCTCTTACAGTAAACAAAATAATAAAAAGGGGGGGATAAAATAATTAGTATTTCTAATTATCTTACCTGGTAAGATAACATTACCTGGTAATGTTGATGCCGCTGGTTCTGGGTCCTTATTTGAGGACCGATGCCTTGCATCATCTGTACATCCTAATCTGTGAGCAACTGCACTTGGAGTGGGTGGTATATGACTGAAACTTTGCAAGGAATCTAATTGCTTATCTGTATATCAAGCATGTCAGTAAATTGAAGAGTCCTAACAGTCTATATATCTTACTGTCTATCTACCTACCTAAATTTTTAAATGCAGATAGATACTTTTCTATCTAAATGTTGGTTGGTTGTTGTTCAGTTGCTCAGTCATGTCCGACTCTTTGTGACCCCATAGGCTGTGGCACATCAGGCTCCTCTGTTCTACACTATCTCCCAGAGTTTGCTCAAATTCATGTCCATTGAGTCAGTGATACAGTCTGATCATCTCATCCTCTGGTACCTCCTTCTTTGGCATTCAACCTTTCCCAGCATCAGAGGTATTTTCATTTACAGTGGTGGATTTAAGTGGAGCAAGAAAGTGTGTGGTAAATGCCATGATGTACTTTCTGATCTTCCTCCTCCTTATCTATTCTTTTCTCTTTCCTTTTCTCTTGCTTATTTATGACTGTACCTTCATACTTAGCACAATGTTATTAATGTCTATAAATAAATACATTTTCTATAATAACTATTCCTCATGTAAAAAATACCTTCGCCAAGTGAGGAGAAGTGCCCTTCCACAATATGGTCTGTGTGTAGACTGTGACTTCTCAGTCTGGAGGCTCTAGAAATCCCCTGGTCCTGGTAACTCTATGAAGTATAGCTCTTGCCCCAACTACCTCTGGCTTTGTCTTCTTGAGGCCATCAGGCTGAACAGTCCAAGCTCAGGAAAAGCACACCATTACCCTGTGGTACTTCTGCCTGGAACAGGTCTGAAATCCTTGCTCCTTGCTTCCTTCCAGAGAACAGCCCAGTCAGCTTACTTCCTTTCACAGTAGGGAGCCTGTCCATTGGAAGAAAGAGCATCTCCGTTCAATGATTAGCATAATTAGATCCTCTTACAGTAAACAAAATAATAAAAAGGGGGGGATAAAATAATTAAAAGGGGGAAATATTTCTGTTTCTGAGGTTCAAATACTAAACAGAATTGCTAATATTTATTTAAGACTTTCTAGGCCCTGGGCATTAGACAAAAATATGTAATTATCTCATTGATGATATCACAATTCATCCAGCTTCTCAAACATGGTGATAATATTCCTAACAGAGTACCTTGAAACTGCTTTTTCTCCACCTAGGAAGTTTTCTTCCCTGGTCTTTGCATGGCTTGTTTTCTCAGTTCATTCAGATTTCTGCTCAATAAAACCCTGGAGCAGCTTTCTCTGACTTCTTTATCTAAAGCAGCATCTGTCATTCTCTGTCCCCTTAGTTCATGTAGGAGGTGCCCAATAAATACTTTAAAATATATAAATACATTTTGTTGTCATCAGAACCCTATGAGGTAAATACCGACATGATCCCTGATTTCAAAGCTTCGAGAGACTTGAGTAAATTGCCCATTTGAACCAAGTTGTCTGGCACCCAAGAATACATTCTTGCTGTTGTAGTTCAGTTACTAAGTCGTGTCTGACTCTTTTAAGATCCCATGGACTGTAGCACTCCAGGTTTCTCTGACCCTCACTATCGCTGCTGTGTGTGCTTGCTAAGTTGCTTGAGTCATGTCTGACTCTTTACCACCCAATGGACGGTAGCCAGACAGACTGTTCTGTCTATGGAGATTCTCCAGGCAAGAATACTGGAGTGGATTGCCATGCTTTCCTCCAGGGAATCTTCCCAACCCAGGGATTGAACCCACATTTCTTATGTCTTCCATACTAGCAGGCAGGTTCTTTACCACTAATGCCACTTGGGAAACCCTACAATCTCCAGGAGTTTTCTCAAATTCATGTCCGTTGAGTCAGTGATGCTATCTAACCATCTCAATCTCTTTTGACCTCTTGTCCAGTGATCTTCAGTCTTTCCTAGCCTCAGGATCTCTTCCAATGAGGCGGCTCTTTGCATCAGGTGGCCAAAATCTTGGAGCTTCATCTTTAGCATCAGTTCATCCAACAAATATTCAGAGTTGATTTCTTTTAGGATTGACTGGTTTGATCTCCTTCATCATCCCATATTAGAATTTTCTTTTATTGACTGGATGAAGTCTATTGTCTTAATGTTAAAAACAGGTGCTTGAGAGAGCAGAGATGAATAGATAGTAAAATATCACTGATAATGAAATGTCCAGATACATGACAAATTATCAGAGGTGTGAGTATGAAAAATGATGTGTACTTCTAAGCTATCAGCAAGCAATTGGCAAAAACCTTCTTTTATGAGAGGGTCAGGATGGTTTTATTTTAAGATCTGCACTTACTGACAAAATTGATTGCAGTACGTGCAGGGAGAAATATTTCATTCTCCTCTATCTCTGAGAGAAAGTGAAAAGAGGAAACACTGAAAACAGGAAAATATGTGTGATATCTATAGAATAGCAGATACGTAACTCTTAGAGCAGCTGAAGAATTAAATCAGAGGTATGTTTTGGCAACTTTTGCAGGCACTACTCACTTCCCTTAAATTGTTTTTCTTTTTATCACACAAGCGTTAGATCTGGAGCCCCTTCTCTATCCTTGTGTCTGACAGTTACAGATTGTCACCAGCAAGGCTCTCTCTGATTGCAGCAGGAAATCAGATGGACATTCAGGGTATCAAAGAATAAAGAATCCTGGAATCCAGCCCATGATTGAGGCAGCTGCCCATGCAGTAGCCCTGAACCTATAACATTAGGGACTTAACCTGCCAACATGATTATTTCTTTGGTGAAAAAGCTACACCTCTGGGTAATAAACCAGTGACACTGAGGCCTGAGGTTCTTATGCCCTTTACTTTAGGACAGTCTGGTCTGCTGTCTTTTATCATTGCTGGGGCTAGACATGTGACACAAGGGATTGCCCTTTTCTCTGTCATCTATACTCCAATAGAATATGATTTCTATTCTTGTAGAGATTGTCTCTTAAAATAACATTGAACATCTTCAGATTTTTCAGAAAGTTTTAGGAGATGGAGTAGTCTGTAAGTGGAATTTTTAAAAATTACATCTCAGAGTCTGCAGAGTAATGATCACTGTGTTTGAGGCGGATGACATAGTTTTCAGGGCTTCAGGTTTCCCCTTAATTGCCACTCATTACAGTGGACCAAGACTCTGTGCCAGCTCCAACAGAAGCAAGACCTATAATGCTCTCAACAATCTGGGACCACCCACTTTGTGTATCCCATGTAACTTCAGATGAGACCTAGAGAAGGTCATTGGTTAAATTACCTGCTGATGTCTGACCACAACTGAGGCATGAGTATTAAAAGATTTCTTTACTTCTCATGGCCAGACTTCCTTTATAAGATTTTTTTTTTTTTTTTGCCTCTAAGTCGTCATTAATTTTCATCCATACTTATTCTTTGGCCTGTGTGGGCCTCCCATTGCAGTGGCCTCTCTCATTGCAAAACATGGGCTCTGGGCACATGCACTCCAGAGTGCTGCTTTGCAAAAGTGGTGAAAAAAAATTTCTATAGTATAGCAGATACGTAACTCTTAGAGCAGCTGAAGAATTAAATCAGAGGTATGTTTTGGCAACTTTTGCAGGCACTACTCACTTCCCTTAAATTGTTTTTCTTTTTATCACACAAGCGTTAGATCTGGAGCCCCTTCTCTATCCTTGTGTCTGACAGTTACAGATTGTCACCAGCAAGGCTCTCTCTGATTGCAGCAGGAAATCAGATGGACATTCAGGGTATCAAAGAATAAAGAATCCTGGAATCCAGCCCATGATTGAGGCAGCTGCCCATGCAGTAGCCCTGAACCTATAACATTAGGGACTTAACCTGCCAACATGATTATTTCTTTGGTGAAAAAGCTACACCTCTGGGTAATAAACCAGTGACACTGAGGCCTGAGGTTCTTATGCCCTTTACTTTAGGACAGTCTGGTCTGCTGTCTTTTATCATTGCTGGGGCTAGACATGTGACACAAGGGATTGCCCTTTTCTCTGTCATCTATACTCCAATAGAATATGATTTCTATTCTTGTAGAGATTGTCTCTTAAAATAACATTGAACATCTTCAGATTTTTCAGAAAGTTTTAGGAGATGGAGTAGTCTGTAAGTGGAATTTTTAAAAATTACATCTCAGAGTCTGCAGAGTAATGATCACTGTGTTTGAGGCGGATGACATAGTTTTCAGGGCTTCAGGTTTCCCCTTAATTGCCACTCATTACAGTGGACCAAGACTCTGTGCCAGCTCCAACAGAAGCAAGACCTATAATGCTCTCAACAATCTGGGACCACCCACTTTGTGTATCCCATGTAACTTCAGATGAGACCTAGAGAAGGTCATTGGTTAAATTACCTGCTGATGTCTGACCACAACTGAG
This sequence comes from Tragulus kanchil, assembly GCA_022376925.1. NCBI lineage: Eukaryota > Metazoa > Chordata > Mammalia > Artiodactyla > Tragulidae > Tragulus > Tragulus kanchil. The sequence continues at coordinate 78,910,048 of JAIOJX010000025.1, forward strand.
GCATGAGTATTAAAAGATTTCTTTACTTCTCATGGCCAGACTTCCTTTATAAGATTTTTTTTTTTTTTTTGCCTCTAAGTCGTCATTAATTTTCATCCATACTTATTCTTTGGCCTGTGTGGGCCTCCCATTGCAGTGGCCTCTCTCATTGCAAAACATGGGCTCTGGGCACATGCACTCCAGAGTGCTGCTTTGTAATTGGACACACTGGTCCAGCTGCTCCACAGCACATAGGATCTACCTAGACCAGGGAGCGAACTGTTGCCCCTCGAATCTTTTCTTCATAAAGAAAAAAAAAAGTACTAAAACAAAAGCAGCTCATGATACTTTAATACCTCTTCATAGATATGGAAAATAAACCATAGAGACCCAAGATACCATACTGGGAATTATAGAATAAATTGAAATAAAGAAAATAACACAAGTATTTAAAAATATAATGCATTATAAATAGATACAATTTATTAAGACTAAAAGACTATTTAAACGTATACATTTAAGAAGAATACCAAGAATTTAAGGGGGATTGTTCCCATCTGTTCTTGAGGAATCTGTGAGCAGGATTTAATCAGCCAAGAAATGATTGGAAAAGCCATAGCAACGAAGTCTGTGGTGATTACTGAATCTATTTATCCATAAAACAAAGACTGAAACAAATGTTAAGATTTTGAGATTAAGTCAGGATGTAAATACTATAATCTGATGTAAATAGAAAATTAACTGAAGTTAGATGAGTAAATGTTTCGATCTCCTCTTCAACAAAGAGTGAAGATACTGAGTGTATTTATACCACCAAAGTATAATAATTATACTTGTGTACTGCCATTGGATTCTCAGGGAGGCTATGAAGTATTTTTAAATCTATGAAAAGAAAAAGAAAGCTCTAAAATGCTAAAAACAGACTTCAGCATAAAAATTTTAATTAAAGATGTAAAAAGTAAAGGAAAAAAATTCTTAAAAATACAAATAAATATAATACTAAAGTGGAATAAAACCAGTCATATCAATAAATGCTATTAGGCTAAACTCACATAGTAGCACAAAAAATGACTATTTAGATTACAAAGCAAAATGCTATGCTAAAACAAAAGAGGGAAGCTATGCCAGGCGAATGCTAACAAAGGAAAGCAGAGTGCCCCACCCAATATGAGATAAACTGTCACTGTGAAAGAAACAGAGAATGGTGTGAAAGAATTTCCTTCTTGTCTGACTCTCCTAAGAGCATTGGACCCAGATCATTTCACTATAGAAATCGAACAAATTGTAATAGCAGAGAATAAGTGAAATTGTTCTAGTGCTCTAAAAAAGAATAGAAGGCCTTAACAACACCCACACCACATAAATATGCTTACATTTGCAAAATATATTTCTGTAATGCTCTCCAAGAAACAGTCACATTGAGTAGGAGAATAGCATAGCAGGAAGAGATGGGCATTGGGGTTGAGAGAACTCTTCGTGGTGCATCCTTTTTACCAATAGGAAAAATAAAAACAATTGGGTAAAATTAATGTGGTCCATGGCGGTAGAGACGCTCATTTTGTCAAAGGGCATCTTCAGTGGATAAAAACTAAAAGGTCCTGGCGAAGCCCCTGGCAATCAGCAGTACACCCAGAGTCAGCACCGTCTAAGTTGGAAGAGGTGTTCCTATCATGAAATGAATACAGTTTTCCTTTCACAGACTCTCCCTTACCCAGACTGTACTCTGGGACCATTTCTATGAACAATTTCTGACAAATTAAAGTAAATCTTAAAGGGACCTGAATCTAATGATTTTGTGACATATTTTGATGTGTTTTTTCACTCAAAGTATCTACCTGTGCATCAAATTATAAACATGACTTTTGTATTAAATAGGACTCTTCAATTATATAAAATTTAATCCCCACACAAGCCTTGCCCCTGTGTAAGGCCTGCACTTGACTGATGACAGAGACCTGGGTTAGGGATCCTCTTTCCTACTACCCTTTTAGCCAAGTGTAACAAAAGGCTTACTGGGATTATAGAGAATGTCAAGGAACAGTGGAGGACAATGTGAAAGGGGGTCCATATTCCTGTCCTGGGTTTGGAGACCAGTGCTTAAAAATACAAATAAATATAATACTAAAGTGGAATAAAACCAGTCATATCAATAAATGCTATTAGGCTAAACTCACATAGTAGCACAAAAAATGACTATTTAGATTACAAAGCAAAATGCTATGCTAAAACAAAAGAGGGAAGCTATGCCAGGCGAATGCTAACAAAGGAAAGCAGAGTGCCCCACCCAATATGAGATAAACTGTCACTGTGAAAGAAACAGAGAATGGTGTGAAAGAATTTCCTTCTTGTCTGACTCTCCTAAGAGCATTGGACCCAGATCATTTCACTATAGAAATCGAACAAATTGTAATAGCAGAGAATAAGTGAAATTGTTCTAGTGCTCTAAAAAAGAATAGAAGGCCTTAACAACACCCACACCACATAAATATGCTTACATTTGCAAAATATATTTCTGTAATGCTCTCCAAGAAACAGTCACATTGAGTAGGAGAATAGCATAGCAGGAAGAGATGGGCATTGGGGTTGAGAGAACTCTTCGTGGTGCATCCTTTTTACCAATAGGAAAAATAAAAACAATTGGGTAAAATTAATGTGGTCCATGGCGGTAGAGACGCTCATTTTGTCAAAGGGCATCTTCAGTGGATAAAAACTAAAAGGTCCTGGCGAAGCCCCTGGCAATCAGCAGTACACCCAGAGTCAGCACCGTCTAAGTTGGAAGAGGTGTTCCTATCATGAAATGAATACAGTTTTCCTTTCACAGACTCTCCCTTACCCAGACTGTACTCTGGGACCATTTCTATGAACAATTTCTGACAAATTAAAGTAAATCTTAAAGGGACCTGAATCTAATGATTTTGTGACATATTTTGATGTGTTTTTTCACTCAAAGTATCTACCTGTGCATCAAATTATAAACATGACTTTTGTATTAAATAGGACTCTTCAATTATATAAAATTTAATCCCCACACAAGCCTTGCCCCTGTGTAAGGCCTGCACTTGACTGATGACAGAGACCTGGGTTAGGGATCCTCTTTCCTACTACCCTTTTAGCCAAGTGTAACAAAAGGCTTACTGGGATTATAGAGAATGTCAAGGAACAGTGGAGGACAATGTGAGTCCATATGGTGTGGGCTCCATAATTCCTGTCCTTGAGACAGTGAGAGGCTCACCTGTACACTGATGGTTTGGGGGATGACCACTCTGTGACCCCTGTGAAGAGTCCTCAGTCCTCTAGGATGAATCAGAATTGATGACCTATCAGTAAGCAGCTAGGACAGTAAGGACTCATAGGAATTTTTGATATATCAAATTGGGCTTCCTGCTGAATTGAGCAGGTGGGAGCACTGAGTCTAGGCACTCTATAATATCAATTAAAGATTGACATGGAGCCCTGGACTGGTGGGAATTGGCCATCCTAGTTATATTGAATTCTGAAATTCCATTAAGCATGTTAAATTGAATCAAGGTGCCCCCATGGTACCTTTCAGCTTACCAAACATATGGAAGGGAAAAGTGGATTTAATGGGATTCCAAACATCCCAGAAACCACTATTTTATACCAATTTCCTGGCTTTTAAAAGACTCTCATGCTGTTTCTTTAAATCCATTATATTTTTTCCAACCAGGACAAAGAGTCGCTCTTCTGTGATGATTATTCCATTCCTCGTCTACCTTTCAGGCCTAAGAATACGAGAAAGTGAACCACCTAGTCTCATTTCACAGCTGCTCTGTAATAGCAGAAAGGGCCCCAAACACACCACTATTTCAGGCACGGGAAATTTAATTGAATGAAGAAAGAAAACCATATACAGTTCAAATTCGATCCTTGTTTATATGACAGCGCGTTCAAGTAGCAGTGTAATCCTGGCAAGGCTTTCCCTTACTGATCAGTTAATTACAAGGAGAATATGTATCATTTCTCCCTATACTTAGTCTTCAAACAGGAAATATTTGAAAAGAATCAAAAGCTTTAGCAAAATAAATATATAGTAAGTTATTTTCATTGACTCATAACAGGATGGCAGGTAAGAGAAACCTGTGCAAGAAATTATAAACATGACTTTTGTATTAAATAGGACTCTTCAATTATATAAAATTTAATCCCCACACAAGCCTTGCCCCTGTGTAAGGCCTGCACTTGACTGATGACAGAGACCTGGGTTAGGGATCCTCTTTCCTACTACCCTTTTAGCCAAGTGTAACAAAAGGCTTACTGGGATTATAGAGAATGTCAAGGAACAGTGGAGGACAATGTGAGTCCATATGGTGTGGGCTCCATAATTCCTGTCCTTGAGACAGTGAGAGGCTCACCTGTACACTGATGGTTTGGGGGATGACCACTCTGTGACCCCTGTGAAGAGTCCTCAGTCCTCTAGGATGAATCAGAATTGATGACCTATCAGTAAGCAGCTAGGACAGTAAGGACTCATAGGAATTTTTGATATATCAAATTGGGCTTCCTGCTGAATTGAGCAGGTGGGAGCACTGAGTCTAGGCACTCTATAATATCAATTAAAGATTGACATGGAGCCCTGGACTGGTGGGAATTGGCCATCCTAGTTATATTGAATTCTGAAATTCCATTAAGCATGTTAAATTGAATCAAGGTGCCCCCATGGTACCTTTCAGCTTACCAAACATATGGAAGGGAAAAGTGGATTTAATGGGATTCCAAACATCCCAGAAACCACTATTTTATACCAATTTCCTGGCTTTTAAAAGACTCTCATGCTGTTTCTTTAAATCCATTATATTTTTTCCAACCAGGACAAAGAGTCGCTCTTCTGTGATGATTATTCCATTCCTCGTCTACCTTTCAGGCCTAAGAATACGAGAAAGTGAACCACCTAGTCTCATTTCACAGCTGCTCTGTAATAGCAGAAAGGGCCCCAAACACACCACTATTTCAGGCACGGGAAATTTAATTGAATGAAGAAAGAAAACCATATACAGTTCAAATTCGATCCTTGTTTATATGACAGCGCGTTCAAGTAGCAGTGTAATCCTGGCAAGGCTTTCCCTTACTGATCAGTTAATTACAAGGAGAATATGTATCATTTCTCCCTATACTTAGTCTTCAAACAGGAAATATTTGAAAAGAATCAAAAGCTTTAGCAAAATAAATATATAGTAAGTTATTTTCATTGACTCATAACAGGATGGCAGGTAAGAGAAAGAAAATGTGATGCCAGTGTTATTATTTCTTTCTGATTTTTGAGGAATTTGTGAGAAAGATTATTTTTTTCAAGCTTCTCCTTTTGCAACCCCTGGCAATCACCTCACAGTTGGAGAACTGATACTTTTACCAGGTGGTGCCTGTCAGAGGAGGCAGCCAGTCCCTCCTCTGGCCCATCAGGCAGGGTAACTCTCAGGTTATATCACTTGTAGCACAGGCCTTCCTGTCTGGTCACTTCTTTCCCCAATTGCTTGGAGAGAAAACAGCACCACAGGTGGATTCACTGGACCCCTCCCCTGCATGGACACCTTGAAAAATCTCAGAAGGGGCTCCAACAGTATGTCACCTGGTTATATGCTATTTGCCAGACTTGACTGTATTTCCAGATTTCACAAATGAATTCCAAACAATCCTACACATTTGCATAGAATTACTATTAAGAAGTTGTGACTCAGAGAGAAACTTTTCTAAATTATCAATCACTAAAACTTGATCAATGTTAAAATCATAAAAGATGCATGCCTAATTTATCTGTCAGTTTTTTGTATAGAAAATAGCATTATAAAAACTTTGTCAGAAGATGTATGCAAAGATTTTTTGCAAACAAAAAGTGTAGGAAAAAATGTTGTAGAAATGTGTTCACTTGTTAACCTTTAACAATTATGTTAATTTTTAGAGCTTTGTGGTATTGCACAGCTTGTAAAGCATGTAATTTGTTATAAATACTCAACTTCCATATCAAATTTTGTAGCTGTGACTGTGTTCCTTTTCTTACAGAAATAGAGAATGAAAGTGTCAGTTGCTCAGTTGTGTCTGACTCAATGTGACGCCATGGACTGTAATCCACCAAGGTCCCCTGTTCATGAGATTCTCCAGGCAAGAATATTAGATTGGATAGCCATGCCTTTCTTCAGGAGATCTTTCTGACCCAGGGATTGCAGTTGACTTCTTTACTGTCTGAGCCACCAGGGAAACGTATTCCCCAAATTGCATATTCTTTAGATACCACAAAACCTGGATCCACTAGATCTAGAGTGGGATTTTGGCTGTATGGTTGGTGATTGGGAGTTAGTGCATCCTAGTCAGTCTTGGTTCAAACCTTGCCCTTGAGGCTTTCTAGCTCTATGACTTTGACATTATTCCTTTACTTCTGTAAGTCTCACTGGTTAAGTTAGAATGATTAGTCACTGGATTATTATTTCTTTCTGATTTTTGAGGAATTTGTGAGAAAGATTATTTTTTCAAGCTTCTCCTTTGCAACCCTGGCAATCACCTCACAGTTGGAGAACTGATACTTTTACCAGGTGGTGCCTGTCAGAGGAGGCAGCCAGTCCCTCCTCTGGCCCATCAGGCAGGGTAACTCTCAGGTTATATCACTTGTAGCACAGGCCTTCCTGTCTGGTCACTTCTTTCCCCAATTGCTTGGAGAGAAACAGCACCACAGGTGGATTCACTGGACCCCTCCCCTGCATGGACACCTTGAAAAATCTCAGAAGGGGCTCCAACAGTATGTCACCTGGTTATATGCTATTTGCCAGACTTGACTGTATTTCCAGATTTCACAAATGAATTCCAAACAATCCTACACATTTGCATAGAATTACTATTAAGAAGTTGTGACTCAGAGAGAAACTTTTCTAAATTATCAATCACTAAAACTTGATCAATGTTAAAATCATAAAAGATGCATGCCTAATTTATCTGTCAGTTTTTTGTATAGAAAATAGCATTATAAAAACTTTGTCAGAAGATGTATGCAAAGATTTTTTGCAAACAAAAAGTGTAGGAAAAAATGTTGTAGAAATGTGTTCACTTGTTAACCTTTAACAATTATGTTAATTTTTAGAGCTTTGTGGTATTGCACAGCTTGTAAAGCATGTAATTTGTTATAAATACTCAACTTCCATATCAAATTTTGTAGCTGTGACTGTGTTCCTTTTCTTACAGAAATAGAGAATGAAAGTGTCAGTTGCTCAGTTGTGTCTGACTCAATGTGACGCCATGGACTGTAATCCACCAAGGTCCCCTGTTCATGAGATTCTCCAGGCAAGAATATTAGATTGGATAGCCATGCCTTTCTTCAGGAGATCTTTCTGACCCAGGGATTGCAGTTGACTTCTTTACTGTCTGAGCCACCAGGGAAACGTATTCCCCAAATTGCATATTCTTTAGATACCACAAAACCTGGATCCACTAGATCTAGAGTGGGATTTTGGCTGTATGGTTGGTGATTGGGAGTTAGTGCATCCTAGTCAGTCTTGGTTCAAACCTTGCCCTTGAGGCTTTCTAGCTCTATGACTTTGACATTATTCCTTTACTTCTGTAAGTCTCACTGGTTAAGTTAGAATGATATTAGTATCTATCTCACTGGATCAATAAGACAATATAACACATGACACAATGCATATGAAAGCAGTTGACAGTTCCCAGTACTTCTGTGAGTGCTTGTACAGCCGTTAACCTTTCTTAAACATATAAAGCACAAATAAAGCTCTTCTTTGCTCCCTCAGACTGACTTCTCACTTTGCCTTACCTACCTAGGATTAACAATCATCCAGTTTTCAGAGCAAATACCAAGGAGCTTCATGATATGCACATAGTTCCATCAGTCAACTCTATTGACTTTACCTTCCAAAAATGAGCCCCACTGACAATTCTGCATTGCCTTCATGTCTACTGCCTGAGTCCAAACCACTCATGTCTGTCTGTAGTACTGCAGTAGCTTGCAACAAGGCATCTTGTTCCCTGATTTGACTTGTCCTTCCCATCCCAAGTCCATTCTCTTAGCTTCCAAATGTCACTTAGGAGTCATTAAATGGCCGCTCTGTTCTTCTTCTGAGGCTTTAGTTGTCCGTCTGTACTACCCCTAACCAACTTGTTCTAGCTACCCTATCATCCCTTCTATTGACTTCTATATGTCTGTCTGTCCCCTATAGATTTCTCTTTCATGTTCACCTTCATGAGGCATATTGAGCATGACTCAGAGTCCACATCTCCAACTCAGCTCTTAAAAACTCAGCCTAAAAGCTGGTTCTCTTTTTTTTGCTCTTCCCCAACCATTCCCTATGGTACATGAACCTCAAACAAAACCATTCCATTTTGTGCTGAAATTTTACCTGAGGGCTAAATCGTATCACTTAGAAATGAAAATGTTTTAATAAATATCAGTATCACATTCTGTGACAACATCGGTCATGTTTTCAATCTGTTATACCTCCCACTATACCTTCTCTCTGACTCCACCAGGGATTGCAGTTGACTTCTTTACTGTCTGAGCCACCAGGGAAACGTATTCCCCAAATTGCATATTCTTTAGATACCACAAAACCTGGATCCACTAGATCTAGAGTGGGATTTTGGCTGTATGGTTGGTGATTGGGAGTTAGTGCATCCTAGTCAGTCTTGGTTCAAACCTTGCCCTTGAGGCTTTCTAGCTCTATGACTTTGACATTATTCCTTTACTTCTGTAAGTCTCACTGGTTAAGTTAGAATGATATTAGTATCTATCTCACTGGATCAATAAGACAATATAACACATGACACAATGCATATGAAAGCAGTTGACAGTTCCCAGTACTTCTGTGAGTGCTTGTACAGCCGTTAACCTTTCTTAAACATATAAAGCACAAATAAAGCTCTTCTTTGCTCCCTCAGACTGACTTCTCACTTTGCCTTACCTACCTAGGATTAACAATCATCCAGTTTTCAGAGCAAATACCAAGGAGCTTCATGATATGCACATAGTTCCATCAGTCAACTCTATTGACTTTACCTTCCAAAAATGAGCCCCACTGACAATTCTGCATTGCCTTCATGTCTACTGCCTGAGTCCAAACCACTCATGTCTGTCTGTAGTACTGCAGTAGCTTGCAACAAGGCATCTTGTTCCCTGATTTGACTTGTCCTTCCCATCCCAAGTCCATTCTCTTAGCTTCCAAATGTCACTTAGGAGTCATTAAATGGCCGCTCTGTTCTTCTTCTGAGGCTTTAGTTGTCCGTCTGTACTACCCCTAACCAACTTGTTCTAGCTACCCTATCATCCCTTCTATTGACTTCTATATGTCTGTCTGTCCCCTATAGATTTCTCTTTCATGTTCACCTTCATGAGGCATATTGAGCATGACTCAGAGTCCACATCTCCAACTCAGCTCTTAAAAACTCAGCCTAAAAGCTGGTTCTCTTTTTTTTGCTCTTCCCCAACCATTCCCTATGGTACATGAACCTCAAACAAAACCATTCCATTTTGTGCTGAAATTTTACCTGAGGGCTAAATCGTATCACTTAGAAATGAAAATGTTTTAATAAATATCAGTATCACATTCTGTGACAACATCGGTCATGTTTTCAATCTGTTATACCTCCCACTATACCTTCTCTCTGACTCCACCAGGTCTTCTAACTCCTAGACTCTTGCCTTCTGTCCCAGTCTCCCCATCCCCTGTAAAGTTGATTTTACTCCAATCCAGTTTACATCCCATGACAAATCACTGCAACTCTTATTAGAGAGATAATCAATTATCTTAGAGGGTGGCAGTGCTAGGTCAATAAAACCATCCACTTCCTTGTCCTTGCTAGTGACACGTTGTTTGAAGAAATTGCACAATCTTGTAGATTGTTAATTTTGTTGTGAAGTTCTTCTGTGGGTCTCTGATTATCTGCTTTTATAATTCCCCACAGCAATTATTATAAATCTTCAACATTTCTTTTAGACCACCTTAACACTTACCTTTCTTTCATTATTCAGTCGTTAGTCTTGTTTCCTTCACAACGAAGGATTAAAGAATGGATAGCTTTAATTCACTGAGCAAACAGTTATTAAGAAACTACTATTTGATGGGCACTGTTTTAGTTACTCAGATATGTCACTAAATAAAGCAGGCAAAGTCCTTAATTCTCACCCTTTACTTCCCTCTGCCTATCCAAAACAAATCCAAAAAATATTGAACAAGTATTCTGAAGTATCTATTTCATTCCAGGATTTTTTTTTTTTTTTTTTTTGGTGAAAAGGACACAATAGCGAAGATAATAAAGTTTTTCATTTTAATCTTTCTTCATAAAGTTTTCATTTTAGTTAGGAGATAGAAAGATACAATAAAAAAATAAATTTAAAAGGGCATATACATAAAATGTCAGATGGACAAGGTGAAAGGGTAAGAAGTGGTAAGATGTAGACTGTATAGGTAATAAAATTCATTAAATTAAATACCTTTCAAAATTCACATGCAATTTGTAAAGAATGAAAATGGAATAACAAAACGTCAGATTCTGTACCCATAAGGCATGAATGTATGTGTGTTCAGTCACTTCAGTCAAGTCCAGCGCTTTGCAGCCCTATAGACTATAGCCCATCAGGCTCCTCTGTCCATGGGATTCTCCAGGCAAGAATACTGGAGTGGTTTACCATGCTCTCCTCCAAGGAATCTTCCCAACTCCAGAATAAAACCGCATCTCGGGCTTCCCCTGGTGGTCCAGTGGATAAGGACACCACCTTGCACTGCAAGGTGCCGGTTCTAACTCCTACCTGCCTTCTGTCCCAGTCTCCCCATCCCCTGTAAAGTTGATTTTACTCCAATCCAGTTTACATCCCATGACAAATCACTGCAACTCTTATTAGAGAGATAATCAATTATCTTAGAGGGTGGCAGTGCTAGGTCAATAAAACCATCCACTTCCTTGTCCTTGCTAGTGACACGTTGTTTGAAGAAATTGCACAATCTTGTAGATTGTTAATTTTGTTGTGAAGTTCTTCTGTGGGTCTCTGATTATCTGCTTTTATAATTCCCCACAGCAATTATTATAAATCTTCAACATTTCTTTTAGACCACCTTAACACTTACCTTTCTTTCATTATTCAGTCGTTAGTCTTGTTTCCTTCACAACGAAGGATTAAAGAATGGATAGCTTTAATTCACTGAGCAAACAGTTATTAAGAAACTACTATTTGATGGGCACTGTTTTAGTTACTCAGATATGTCACTAAATAAAGCAGGCAAAGTCCTTAATTCTCACCCTTTACTTCCCTCTGCCTATCCAAAACAAATCCAAAAAATATTGAACAAGTATTCTGAAGTATCTATTTCATTCCAGGATTTTTTTTTTTTTTTTTTTTTGGTGAAAAGGACACAATAGCGAAGATAATAAAGTTTTTCATTTTAATCTTTCTTCATAAAGTTTTCATTTTAGTTAGGAGATAGAAAGATACAATAAAAAAATAAATTTAAAAGGGCATATACATAAAATGTCAGATGGACAAGGTGAAAGGGTAAGAAGTGGTAAGATGTAGACTGTATAGGTAATAAAATTCATTAAATTAAATACCTTTCAAAATTCACATGCAATTTGTAAAGAATGAAAATGGAATAACAAAACGTCAGATTCTGTACCCATAAGGCATGAATGTATGTGTGTTCAGTCACTTCAGTCAAGTCCAGCGCTTTGCAGCCCTATAGACTATAGCCCATCAGGCTCCTCTGTCCATGGGATTCTCCAGGCAAGAATACTGGAGTGGTTTACCATGCTCTCCTCCAAGGAATCTTCCCAACTCCAGAATAAAACCGCATCTCGGGCTTCCCCTGGTGGTCCAGTGGATAAGGACACCACCTTGCACTGCAAGGGGTGCCGGTTCGATCCCTGGCCTGGGAAGATCCCACGTGCCACTTAGCAGCTGGACCAATGTGTCCAATCACCGAGCCGGAGCTCTGGAGAGCATGCGCCCAGAGCCGGCGCTCTGTGACAACAGATGCCACCGCAATGGGAGGCCCGCAGGAGCCAAAGAACAAAGACGGATGAAAACAGAGAAATGAAAGACCAATAGAAGTGGCCCACCCACTCCCCTCCCTCCCCAACCGGACCCCCGCCCAAAATAAATAAATAAATAAATCTTTAAAAAAAAAAAAAAAAACCGCATCTCCTGAGTTTCCTGCATTGCAGGCAGCTTTCTGACTTACTGAGCCACCTGGAAGGCCATACCCATAAAGGAAGTTAACCTAACTTAATAAGATGAAAAATGGGAAGGTTGACTGACCCATCTCTCTTTTCTCCTTTGTCCTTTCTATGAAGCTAAGGTTGCATAACAGCAGTAATGTTCAATGGTCCTAGACCATAAATTGTCATGTTAACAAATATTCTAACATTTTTAGGTTTGCCTAAATTTTGTGGTCCCTAAAGTTAGCATTGGTGTCACATACGTTTCTAAAACCTCCCCCACCTTACAATTTGCACCTCCTTCTCCAAGTTTCTATGCTACCAAGCAAGAGAACACAACCATCTGCCTTCAACAAGTACACTCAGTTGTGTTACAGACAGATTTCCATGAATTTCAAACAAAAAAGAAAGAAATGGAAAGCAATGGATTTAATATGCTTTTCCCAACACCTACTCATCAGCTTCTTTACTAAATGTCATGAGCATATGTTTATTAGTTGCTGTGTTTCATTGCACTGTTATCCCAACTAAAATAAAAGTTTTCTTTAATTGTACATTTCTAAGTTTAAAAACCTGTAATTTCTTAGCAGAATTTCTTATGAAAAGTGAAAATGAGAGTCACTCAGTTGTGTCCAACTCTTTGCGATCCGATGGACTTTAGCCTGCCAGACTCCTCTGCCCATGGAATTCTCCAGGCAAAAATACGGGAGTGGGTTGCCATTTCCTTCCCCAGTGGAACTTCCCAACCCAGGAATTGAATCCAGGTCCCCCACACTGCAGATGGATTCTTTATTGTCTGAGTCACCAGGGAGCCCTAATGGAATTATATACTAGAATTATGTTGATCTTTAGCGTCCTGGGATCCATTCAACCTTCCCTACTGGTGCCCCGTTTGCTTCTGGGGAACCACTATGCTTTGTCATAACCCTTAGCAGTTGACTCAAATTCTAGCCTCCACAGTGACCTGTGGCTTGGGCAATCAAAATTCCATTAATGGTTTAGGGAAAGCTGTGTGATTCAAGCAGGTCCAGTAAGGTCTGTGAGACTTCTCCTTTGACTTGTGAGAGAGAATGAACTGCTCTGTCCAACCAAGTGCTGATGAGAATGGCTGCACTGCTGAGTGGAAGGTAAAATGGTACAACTTAGCATAATGAGTCATACATGCATGCCTATTGTAAAACCTAGGCATCTCACTCCTAATAATTTATCCCAAAGAAATGAAAACATATATAAAAACTAAATATAGGGCTTCCCTGGTGGTCCAGTGGATAAGGACACCGCCTTGCAGTACAAGGGGCGCCGGTTCGATCCCTGGCCTGGGAAGATCCCACGTGCCGCGGAGCAGCTGGACCAATGTGTCCAACTACTTAGCCAGAGCTCTGGTGCATGCATCCAGAGCCGGTGCTCTGCAAGGAGGCCACTGTGATGGGAGGCCCACACGGCCAAAGAACCATGGAAGTGTTACAGACAGATTTCCATGAATTTCAAACAAAAAAGAAAGAAATGGAAAGCAATGGATTTAATATGCTTTTCCCAACACCTACTCATCAGCTTCTTTACTAAATGTCATGAGCATATGTTTATTAGTTGCTGTGTTTCATTGCACTGTTATCCCAACTAAAATAAAAGTTTTCTTTAATTGTACATTTCTAAGTTTAAAAACCTGTAATTTCTTAGCAGAATTTCTTATGAAAAGTGAAAATGAGAGTCACTCAGTTGTGTCCAACTCTTTGCGATCCGATGGACTTTAGCCTGCCAGACTCCTCTGCCCATGGAATTCTCCAGGCAAAAATACGGGAGTGGGTTGCCATTTCCTTCCCCAGTGGAACTTCCCAACCCAGGAATTGAATCCAGGTCCCCCACACTGCAGATGGATTCTTTATTGTCTGAGTCACCAGGGAGCCCTAATGGAATTATATACTAGAATTATGTTGATCTTTAGCGTCCTGGGATCCATTCAACCTTCCCTACTGGTGCCCCGTTTGCTTCTGGGGAACCACTATGCTTTGTCATAACCCTTAGCAGTTGACTCAAATTCTAGCCTCCACAGTGACCTGTGGCTTGGGCAATCAAAATTCCATTAATGGTTTAGGGAAAGCTGTGTGATTCAAGCAGGTCCAGTAAGGTCTGTGAGACTTCTCCTTTGACTTGTGAGAGAGAATGAACTGCTCTGTCCAACCAAGTGCTGATGAGAATGGCTGCACTGCTGAGTGGAAGGTAAAATGGTACAACTTAGCATAATGAGTCATACATGCATGCCTATTGTAAAACCTAGGCATCTCACTCCTAATAATTTATCCCAAAGAAATGAAAACATATATAAAAACTAAATATAGGGCTTCCCTGGTGGTCCAGTGGATAAGGACACCGCCTTGCAGTACAAGGGGCGCCGGTTCGATCCCTGGCCTGGGAAGATCCCACGTGCCGCGGAGCAGCTGGACCAATGTGTCCAACTACTTAGCCAGAGCTCTGGAGTGCATGCATCCAGAGCCGGTGCTCTGCAGCAAGGGAGGCCACTGTGATGGGAGGCCCACACGGGCCAAAGAACTGGGATAAATGAATGAAAGATCAATAGAAGTGGCAAAAAATAAAATAAAATAATTCTAAAAATTAAATGTAATCTAAATGTTCATCAATATGTGAATGAATAAGCAAAATGTGGTACTTGCATTCGGTGGAAAATTTCTTTGTGATGAAAAGAAATGACTTACTGATAAATGTGACACACTGAATGTTCAGTTACAAAAAAACAGTCTAGGCAAAAAGCATGCATGGTATGATTCAATTTATTTAAAATTCTAGAAAATGCAAATTAATCTGCAGTGACAAAAAGCTATCAATTGTTGTCTATAACTGGGTATGATAGGAGATATCTATGGAAGAGGGGCAAGAAGAATCTTTTAGGAGTCTTGGGAAATTTTTTTTATGGATGGTGGTGCTAATTCACAGAGTATGAAACTGTTAGCATTTTTTGAATTCTGCACTTTGAATATATGCAAATAAGTTATGTCAATCAAGTCAGTTTTAAAAGTAAAAATTAAATCAATAATAAAATACATTTGAAATCAGTCTCTTTTCATCACCACGTGCAAACAGTTCTAAATCACTTTTTATCTAAGTTTTAAACAAGTTGTCCCATTATATTGTTACCCATGCGAAAGGGAATTCAACGGACTCCCACTTAGACAGTTGACTCCCAACTTTATCGGCTTATTGCACAGAGTTGTTTCAAAGTAACTTCTCAAACTCTTGAAACAGTTTGCACTCACAGTTTGATCTGTGATGTACTGGTAAATACTTAGCAATTGGATTCCTGAAGAAATAACCTTGACATGTTGTACTTCCTTATTTCTTTGGTATTTACTTTACCTTCCATGACTAATCTCAAACTGCCAGTGTTATGTCAATGAACAAGAAATCCAGAAGAGACACAGTATTCGCTGCACCTATATGAGCCTCCTCCAGTAAAGCACTAGGTTGGATTATTCAGTGTCTATGGTACTGCCAATCACTATTTAAGCATTTTGCCTGATAAATGTGATCCCACTGATTATATAGTCAAGGATGCAGAATTTCAGTTACTTCAGTTCATCATTCCATTTGCAAATTATTATCACAATTTACAGAATTTTCTTTTTGGAAATGCTTATTCTTATGTTGTACTTTTCTATCTTAAAAGATGCATTAATGCAATTAAAAGTACTAACTGGTGTCTTCTTTGAATAACATTTAATTAATTTGTTTCCATTGCCTAGATACATATGCAAGTTCAATTAAAGAAGTTTTTATATCTATGATTCTTTATTTGCATTATTAGAATATTTCATTTCATGAATGTTACTGAAAATAATTTTGTTGCATGGTGAATAGTGTTAAAACATCATCCATTGCATGTGCTCAATATAAGAAATACAATAGGGAGTGGATTGATTGTGTAAGCCTGGAAATATCAGATACAAGCCAAATATCATTTTAAATGAAAATTCCAAATGTGGACATAGTTTTCTATAAAAATAAAAACCAGACTTGGTACTAGATGTACTATTTCTAACTTATGCATAATTATTATTCCACCAAAAATATAAACTGGACTGAAATTTTTTGCAAGTTTATAATTTATACTGCCATAAAAACTTCTTTGGTTTCTATTTTTCAGCTTCTTTTTCAATAAAATAAATACATTACAATTGATGGATGTTATCACTTGATTTTTAGCCTTGACAAATTTTTTTTTTTAACTTTTAGTTTACTTTTAACTTTTACAGAGTTTTGTTGTTTACAGATATGTATGTTCTCAGATTAGTCATATATATATCCCCCCATCCCACCCCTCCAGACCATCACACAGCACCCCTGCAGATCCCCTTTTCTCACAGAGCAATGACTATAGCCATTTTCTTCACATATGATAGTACAGGCCTTCATGCAACTTCCTTTACGCCTCCCACCCATTGTTCCTTCCCCACAATGTCCGTATGTCCACTGTTCATGTCTGTTTCTCCATTGCTTCACTGCATGTGCCATCATCACCATCCTACTAGATTCCATATATATGTGTTAGTATATTGTACTTGTAGCCTTGACAAATTTTTGCAAAAAAGTTAAAATGATCTAAGGAAGCAAACTAGAAAAGACAAATTCATGTTTTGTATATCAGTCTTTAATGAAACCACAGGCAGTTTAATCCACAAAATTATCTGATTCTTCTAACATTTTTACAAACTGAAAATGAAGCTGTCTTTTGAGTTTTGAGAACCTTTTTCTGCTCTAGAATCCAAAAACAATTGATAATATAACATCAGTCACTGTGTTAATCATTTTATTAAATCACCTCACCTGCTTTGTATTCCAGTTTTTGATGTCTTCATTCAGTCACTGTGATAATTGTTTTGCATGGTGATCATAGTTTGTTTTAAAATTCTTTATTTGCATTATTAGAATATTTCATTTCATGAATGTTACTGAAAATAATTTTGTTGCATGGTGAATAGTGTTAAAACATCATCCATTGCATGTGCTCAATATAAGAAATACAATAGGGAGTGGATTGATTGTGTAAGCCTGGAAATATCAGATACAAGCCAAATATCATTTTAAATGAAAATTCCAAATGTGGACATAGTTTTCTATAAAAATAAAAACCAGACTTGGTACTAGATGTACTATTTCTAACTTATGCATAATTATTATTCCACCAAAAATATAAACTGGACTGAAATTTTTTGCAAGTTTATAATTTATACTGCCATAAAAACTTCTTTGGTTTCTATTTTTCAGCTTCTTTTTCAATAAAATAAATACATTACAATTGATGGATGTTATCACTTGATTTTTAGCCTTGACAAATTTTTTTTTTTAACTTTTAGTTTACTTTTAACTTTTACAGAGTTTTGTTGTTTACAGATATGTATGTTCTCAGATTAGTCATATATATATCCCCCCATCCCACCCCTCCAGACCATCACACAGCACCCCTGCAGATCCCCTTTTCTCACAGAGCAATGACTATAGCCATTTTCTTCACATATGATAGTACAGGCCTTCATGCAACTTCCTTTACGCCTCCCACCCATTGTTCCTTCCCCACAATGTCCGTATGTCCACTGTTCATGTCTGTTTCTCCATTGCTTCACTGCATGTGCCATCATCACCATCCTACTAGATTCCATATATATGTGTTAGTATATTGTACTTGTAGCCTTGAAAAATTTTTTGCAAAAAAGTTAAAATGATCTAAGGAAGCAAACTAGAAAAGACAAATTCATGTTTTGTATATCAGTCTTTAATGAAACCACAGGCAGTTTAATCCACAAAATTATCTGATTCTTCTAACATTTTTACAAACTGAAAATGAAGCTGTCTTTTGAGTTTTGAGAACCTTTTTCTGCTCTAGAATCCAAAAACAATTGATAATATAACATCAGTCACTGTGTTAATCATTTTATTAAATCACCTCACCTGCTTTGTATTCCAGTTTTTTTTGATGTCTTCATTAGCAGATGAGGAAACTGTGGTATAGAAACTTTAAGTAGCTTGTTCTAGTCACAGTGTTAATTTGTGAAAGCAGAGAGCTAAAATTACTGTCTAACTTTAAACTCAAGTTAATATTCATGCTAAAACTCTGGCATTAAAGTGCATAGGTTGTTTCTATTTCATTTTAACTTGTGTTTATAAACCCAAAAACTTCCTGGTAAGAGATTCAAAAGTTTAGAAATGGAAATTTTTACATGAAAAGAAGATTTGCAGTTTGCTGTGATGCCAGTCAAAGTTTCCTACAAATATTCTTCTGCAAGTATATTTATAATTATGGTTACTGTCCTTTTTATCTCTGGCCAGGTAATCAGTACATGACAGGAACTTACCTTGAAAATGTCATTATTTTTTAAGATAAAGAACAGATCTGTCATGATCATCAATTCAGAATACCATCATGATGATGAAAAGAAACTAAACCATTCATCTACTCAGTCCATTTTTTTTAAGAAAGAAAAAGACCTCGAAGATAGGTTTTCTTGCTAATGCTAGCAACAACTGTGTGCTTCCAATGTGAATAATGTTCCTAAGTCATTTTACAGATAGATAAGGAAATAGATGAGGAAGGCAGAAGACAGTGTGCATCGTGTAGAATTAATGTGGTTATGTAAAATTTATGTCACATTTAGGTAGTATTTTCAATGCATAAAATCCTTGAATTCAAAGTAATTTTACAGAAAAGAGGTACATGCATGGAATATTCATTTCAATGAGTTAAGCATATCTGAAGACCCTTTTTTCATGAGTAAAAAATACTAAGTATTAGGTGGTGGGCTGCTGTTCTAATTTATCATTCGCTAGCTAGGGAATCTGGGCTAATTTCTTAACCTCTCTTAGTTTCAGTTTTTCATCTGAAAATGACATAGTTTTGCAAGCTTTGGTTCAGTTCAGTTGCTCAGTCAGGTCTGACTCTTTGCGACCCCGTGGATTATGGCCTGCCAGGCTTCCCTGTCCTTCACTGTCTCCCAGAGCCAGCTCAAACTCACATCCATTGACTCAGTGATGCCATAGTGGTCAGCAGAGTACTCCTCAAAGGACAGTAATAGTTACAGCTCTTGATTTCATCACAATGCTATTCTCTCCTTGTCTGACTCTGAGTAAGCTCAGTAGTTCACCTCCATGGTTTTAAGAGGCATAATGAAATTTCTTTATGCTCTTCCCATCTTCAACTTCTACTTATATCACTTGTTTCTATGTGGTATCTGGCTTTTCTGCAATCTCATGGGCTGTAGCCTCCAGGCTCCTCTGTTCATGGGAGAAAAAATTCGAAAATGTTTAGAAATGGAAATTTTTACATGAAAAGAAGATTTGCAGTTTGCTGTGATGCCAGTCAAAGTTTCCTACAAATATTCTTCTGCAAGTATATTTATAATTATGGTTACTGTCCTTTTTATCTCTGGCCAGGTAATCAGTACATGACAGGAACTTACCTTGAAAATGTCATTATTTTTTAAGATAAAGAACAGATCTGTCATGATCATCAATTCAGAATACCATCATGATGATGAAAAGAAACTAAACCATTCATCTACTCAGTCCATTTTTTTTAAGAAAGAAAAAGACCTCGAAGATAGGTTTTCTTGCTAATGCTAGCAACAACTGTGTGCTTCCAATGTGAATAATGTTCCTAAGTCATTTTACAGATAGATAAGGAAATAGATGAGGAAGGCAGAAGACAGTGTGCATCGGTGTAGAATTAATGTGGTTATGTAAAATTTATGTCACATTTAGGTAGTATTTTCAATGCATAAAATCCTTGAATTCAAAGTAATTTTACAGAAAAGAGGTACATGCATGGAATATTCATTTCAATGAGTTAAGCATATCTGAAGACCCTTTTTTCATGAGTAAAAAATACTAAGTATTAGGTGGTGGGCTGCTGTTCTAATTTATCATTCGCTAGCTAGGGAATCTGGGCTAATTTCTTAACCTCTCTTAGTTTCAGTTTTTCATCTGAAAATGACATAGTTTTGCAAGCTTTGGTTCAGTTCAGTTGCTCAGTCAGGTCTGACTCTTTGCGACCCCGTGGATTATGGCCTGCCAGGCTTCCCTGTCCTTCACTGTCTCCCAGAGCCAGCTCAAACTCACATCCATTGACTCAGTGATGCCATAGTGGTCAGCAGAGTACTCCTCAAAGGACAGTAATAGTTACAGCTCTTGATTTCATCACAATGCTATTCTCTCCTTGTCTGACTCTGAGTAAGCTCAGTAGTTCACCTCCATGGTTTTAAGAGGCATAATGAAATTTCTTTATGCTCTTCCCATCTTCAACTTCTACTTATATCACTTGTTTCTATGTGGTATCTGGCTTTTCTGCAATCTCATGGGCTGTAGCCCTCCAGGCTCCTCTGTTCATGGGCTTTCCCAGGCAAGAACACTAGAATGGGTTGCCATTTTCTTTTCCAGGGGATCTTTCTGATCTAGGGATCAAGCCCATGCCTTCTGCATTGGCAGATGGATTCTTTACCACTGAGCCACCACGGAAGCCTACTTTTATCAGTTAGTTCCTCCTTAAATGTATTCACTTATTTAATATATCCTGATGTATCTGCTGTGCCTTGTCTATCGTAGAAATGTCCTTCAAATGCATTGACTTTTGTTTGTACAGTATTATTGTGGTAAAATGATCTATTTATACATTTCTCTCTCCAAGTTCACTGAAAACTTCCAAAACAGGTGCTGTACCCTCTTCATTTTTCCATGTCCATCATTTTGGCATCTGTTAGCAAATGTTTGTTGAATTGATGAATAAGTGTTTCCTTTTTCTTCATAAAGTGATTACTACTGTATACTAGGAGGTATTTAAGCAATTTTGATGATCACAATGAAATGAAGGCTAAAAATAGGAAGTTTGAATAGTAGGTATGTATAAATATAGTAATAGAGAATGCTTTCATTGTCAGAAAACTAAAAAATCAGATCTGATCTTGAAATGGCTTCACTGGCAGTGAGATATATATTTTTCAGCATCTTTCTGTAAAGTCCTTACCAGTCCACCCCCAAAATAAAAACTTCTATATGTAAAATATGATACTGGATTTTAAAAGTGAGAATTTCACACTTTACTCCTGCATTTTAGTCAACAAATAGTTACTGAGCTTATGTAAGCAGCCCTTTGTTAGGGGCCTGGGATCCTATAGTGGGTAAGAAGGTGTCTGCCCCCACAGAGCTTACAGCCCTCTGGGGAAGAGGGGCAAAGGGAAAGTTGCTGACAATTACACCCTGTGATGAAAGCTGTGATTGGCAGGTAGAGGGGGCTGGTAAGCCACAACTTCAGGAAGGCCACACCCCACTTCCAGAAGCTCTAGCAGTCCCAGCAGTTCACTGTGACACTTGACTCCTCTCTAAGTGAGATCTCATTGCTTGTAACTTCCTCTTGCAATTAATTTGATCCACCTTAGCCCTGAATTATTTTTTTTTTTTTATGAAATTGAGGACATCTAGTGTTTGTGTATGCTCAGTTGTGTCCAACTCTTTGTCACCTCCTGGACTATAGCCCACTAGGCTACTCTATCCATGGAATTTTCTAGGCAAAAATACTGGAATGGGTTGGCGTTTCCTACTGCATAGGGTCTTCCTGACTGAGAGATCAAACCAGCATCTGAGTTTCCTGTATTCTAGACAAATTCTTTATGCACTGAGCCAGCAGAGAAGGCATCTTGGGGGTTCCTAATTTATTAACATTGCTGATTTACTGATAACTCAATTATCAATTATTCTTCTCAGATAAGAATACTGAGTGAGTTGCCATGCCCTCCTCCAGGGGTCTTCCCAACCCAGGGATGAAACCCACACTTCCTGTGGCTCCTGCAGTGTAGCCAAATTCTTTATTATTGAGCCACCTGGGGCGTTAAAACATTAAAAGAGCATCAGCAATAGGGCTCTATGGCATACCATCAAAGACTTTTCTTTTGGCCACTTCTGTTGATCTTTCATTTATTTATCATCCATCTTTGTTCTTTGGCCTGTGTGGGCCTCCCACTGCAGTGGCCTCTCTCGTTGCAGAGCAACAGCTCTGGACACATGCGCTCCAGAACTCCAGCTTGGTAGTTGGACACATCCGTCCAGCCACTCTGCGGCACGTGGGATCTTCCCAGGCCAGGGATCAAACTAGCGCCCCTTGCACTGCAAGGCGGTGTCCTTACCCACTGGACCACCAGGGAAGCCCCATCAAAGACTTTTTTATTTCACATCACCTTTTGAGATAATTTTCTACCAGCAGCATATATATCTACCCGTATCATTAAACATTAAGACATCTGAAATGGTTGTTGAAATATTTGAGGTATGTGGTCAAATACTTTTCTGAAGTTATACTCATTGGTTTAAACTTAAATATGTTATGTCTTTTCATCACACAGCCACCTCACGATTACTGCTTTTTTTAAGTGTTCATATATCATTGGTGAAAAATTTGTTTTTAAATCTGCATTGGATTTGCCTATGTATAGTTTCTGAAAAAAAAAATAGATATATCCCCCCTTTGAATAATCAAGTTTTTTTTTTAATTTTGGCCTCTTTTATTGGTCTTTCATATAGTTATTTTCATCCATCTTTATACTTCGGCCTGTGTGGGAGGCCTCTCTCGCTGCAGAGCACCAGTTCTGGGCGTATGTGCTACACAGTGCTGTCTCGTAATTAGACACACCGGTCCAGCCGTGCTACAGCACATGGGATCCTCCCAGGCCATGGATCGAACTAGCGCCCCTTGCACTGCAAGGCAGACTCTTTACCCACTGGACCATCAGGGAAGCCCATAATCAAGTATTTGTATTTTGTAGTATCATAGGACTTGCTATATTTCCAATTTTGTGGAATGACAGCTGATAATCTACAGCTATGCCTGCAGTTACTTTTGCACCCTAAGATATAACTTACATGAAATTTCACTTTCTAAGAGAGAGTCACAGGATAGAAAGGAGAAAATACATGACTTCTAATATCTCCATTAAATACAGGTGAGATCTCTGGTAAACTTACTGACCTCTTAGCTTTGACTTCCTTTTTTGTAAAAGTAATGATACCTCTTAAATTTCTAGAAATGCACAAGATGTGTATATAAAATTTCACTGGCGATCAAAGCTGTTGAATTCACATATTTAATTTACTTACTACTATATTCTTGAAGTCTTTAAGAGAACATGTAGTAAATTTCCAAAATAATTTTTTAATGAAATAGTTGTCAGTTGACCTGGGTTTAATTTCTACTTCCTTGTCTGCCTTAAGACTAAGTTGTTCTTACCCAAGTTCTACCTTGTACACTTTGAAGAGCATTGTCTTTCATATGGAAAGTAGAAGTAAAATAAATGTTGACTTGTTTTCCTTTCTCCCTTTTAACATCACAGCATTATGGCCAAGACTAATCCTTCCTTTATGATCTTGTTTCATATAAAACAGAAAAACAGACCTTTTTGTTGTCCTCAGTAAATTTCACAAACCCTAACATATTCTGGGTTTTATTTAGTATCTTTTGTAATGTATTTTCTGGCTAGAATACTTCTTTATAGTCTTCCTTTGAAATGTGCCTTTTCTTCGATGATGTTGTATTCTTAGATAACTCCCTGCAGAGCTACACTTTCTTTAGAAGTCTCTTCCTTTTCCTTATTTAGGGGATTATTTATGATTGAATTGTCAGAATTTATTTTCTTACAGATTCGTATCCTTTTTGAATTACCCTCTTCTTTTAAGTTCCTGAACACAGACTCATGTGTTTCTGTGAATATTTTGAGGCTGCTTTTCTAAAGGCCAGTGCACACATCAGACCTGTATGCATCCTTCCTTTGATTTTATGCCAGTGTTTGTACACCAAAAATCAGCTCTTCATTTTTTTGCAATGATTTTCAAAGTAGCAGTCCCCATAGCTGCTTCCATCACTGTCTAGAAAATGAATCTGTAAATGAGAAGAGTAATAATATATCAGGTTTTCTACTTTAAATGGAATGATGATTCTAAAAGACAGCTTCATATATAAGGGGTTTAATACACTTTTGTTTCTCTTGTATGTTAGTTACACTTCTGTATGCCTGTATTTTGATAGTACTATCCAGTTTAATCAACTTAATTTATCCAGCTGGTCTAATATGTTAGGTTCCAAAAAAGGAGCTTCTTAGTGCTTTTTTATCCTGTCCTTTATTTTTTCACTCACATACCTTCCTAATGCATGCTAGCATAATACCCTCATCATTTCCCCTACAGCTGAATGCTACAGTAACTTGAATGAGACTTGGTAGTGAGCTCTCTGAGATTCTTATCTAAAAATATCAGCAAGAAGATGCTGAGTCAGGCTGAAGTGAAACGGACATGACCCACCCAGATGTCAGGGCTGGTCCTCAGGTGGGGATGAGAAGGGCAGCTGAAGTCCACTACATTTTTTTTTTTAACCTTTTTTTTTTTTTTGGCCACTTCTATTGGTCTTTCATTTTACTCATTTTCATTCATCTTTGTTCTTTTGGCCTGTGTGAGCCTCCCATAGCGGTGGCCTCTCTCGCTGCAGAGCACCGGCTCTGGGCGCATGCGCTTCAGAGCTCCTGCTCGGTAGTTGGACACATCTGTCCAGCCGCTCCGCGGCACATGGAATCTTCCCAGGCCAGGGATCGAACTGGCGCCCCTTGCACTGCAAGTAGGTGTCCTTACCCACTGGACCACCAGGGGAAGCCCTGAAGTTCACTATATAGTTTTGCTAGTAATAAGCCAAGCTGGTTCATCTGGTGGGGGAAATAACTGCAGCGTTCATTCAGACTCTAGGTAGAAACTGGAATTCAGATGGACAAAACGGAGCCTTCTGGTTTGAGACAGCGTAACGACTGCTGAACGAGAATGGGAAAAACAGGGGCAAGTGTATCTCACACATGCCAGCATGCCACCCTTTCTAATCAGCCCAGTTCCTTAAATAAAGCTTTATTTTCTCGGAACCTTTGAGGCATCTCAAAAAATTAAAAATAGAATTAATATATGATACAGCATTCTACTTCTGGTAATACATCCAAAGGAAGTGAGAACACTAACTTGAAAAGGCATTTGCACTCCTATGTTTATAGGAGCATTATTTGCAGTAGTCAAGACATGAGAACAACCTAAGTGTCCATCAGTAAATGGATCAATGAAGATGTGGCATGTGTATATGCATGCTTCCACGCTTAGTTGCTTTTGTCATGTCTGATTCTTTCTGACCCTATGGACATAGCCCACCAGGCTCCTCTGTCCATGGGATTCTCCAGGCAAGTATACTGGAGCGGGTTGCCATGCCCTTCTCCCAAGATACCAGAAGATCTTCCCAACCCAGGGATCAAACTCACATCTCTAACATCTCCTGCATTGGCGGGTGGGTTCTTTACCACTAGCACCACCTGAGAAGTCCCAGAATATATGTATGTATATGTGTATGTGTGTGTGTGACTATATATATATATATATATATATATATTTGAATTCACTTTACTTTGTTTTATTTTTGTTTATCCAAGTTTTTTTCCAGTTTATTCAGATGTAACTTACATAGAGAGCACTGTATACTTTTAGGGTATTCAACATAACAAAATGATTGCGTCAATAAGTTTAGTGAACATCCATCATCTCATATAGATGAAAACTAAAAGAAAAAGAAACAGGTGATGCAAACTCTTATGATTTACTGTCTAAACAACTTTCACATATAGCATCTGGAAATGCTAATTATATGTGTTGTGTTGCACATTCCATCACTAGTATTGATTTATCTTGTAACTCCAGCTTGGCACCTTTTGACAGCCCCCTCAGCCCCCAGAGCTTCACCTCTGGTAACCACAGATCTTCATCTCTTTTTCTATAATTTTTTTTGTTTGTTTTTGAAGTATAACATCCAGCACCATGTTAATTTTGGTACATGACATAGTGATTTAATATTTCTATACATTTCAAAATGATCACCACATTAAGTCTAGTATCATCTGTCCTCATACAAAGATATATTATTGTTGACTCTGTTCTCCACATTTCATCCCTGTGACTCATTTATTTTGTAGCTGAAAATTTGTGCCTCTTAGTTCCCTCATTCATTTCTTTCTTAGAAGTGTCTCTCATAAGAAATATCTGTTTATTTTTTGAGAAATAGGCATTGAATGTAAATTCTAATTAATGATGTGTGCTTCTTTGAGCATAATCCTAACTGAAACATGAAAACATACTTTGCTTTTCTCTACATTTTTATGCCTGAAAAGGGTAAAAATTTATGTACATCATCCTATAGTCAACTTTTCAAACATCTTTAAAAGGCCCGACTCTGTTGCTAATTCACTGTTCTTTAGCATTTATGTCACATGTTGATTTTTTGGAATTTGGGTTATGCTATCAAAAGTGTGTGTAATAAATCATTTGAGTTATTTGAAAAGTAATTTTAAATATGACAAGTTTTTTTACATTTAAATGCTATAGCTTTACTATTATATAGGGGCTTCCCTGGTGGCTCAGATAGTAAAGAATGCACCTGCAATGCAGGAGACCTAGGTTCGATCCCTGGGTTTGGAAGATATCCTGGAGAAGGAAATGGCAACCCACTCCAGTATACTTGCCTGGAGAATTCAATGGACAGAGGAACCTGGAAGGCTACAGGCTATGGGATCGCAAAGAGTCAGACATGACTGAACGATGAACACATTTTAATATTATAATAATATTTACTTTACATTGACATTTATTTGTCTAGTTTCTGGAGTTAAGTCTTCTGTGCTAACTTTATTCTTCTATTTTCTGTAGTTCAAAATGGTAAAATTTAAAGAATTTGCATGTGGAGTCACAGGTACTATATTTTCATAATCTTAGTTAATATTTCATTATTCCCACTCACTATTAATAAAGAAGAAAAACAAACCGGTGAAATTTACACAGTGATCTCCACGGTGAATTAAAGCTGACAGAAGAGAGAATAAATGTGGAGTGAATGTAGAAATACACTTGGGATATCACCTTCCTACAGTGCCCATTAAAGATGACATAGGCCCAGAAGAATGAACTCCTCCTGATCAGAGGAAAAAGGAGACAAGATTTGTGTCTGGGTAGATAGTGATTGAATTTTTCAGTCTTCTGGAAAATTAAAGCCTGACCCAAACATACACTTCTGTTTTGTTTCCTTTGAGACAGCCAAGAGTATGAGATAATAATTCCAAGCATTTCAAATACCAAGAGATGCCAAGACTGATGCATTGTTTCCTATTTCATGAGCTCAGGACAGGATGCTCAGCTCATAAACACATTTAGGGAGCTTTATGGGACACAAAATCACTTACACAGCACTGGGAGCCTCCATTTTTAATTTCCCTCCAAATTGATTTTATATTAGGAGTCTTTTCAACCTATGCTAAAGGAAAATTATGTACATCATCCTATAGTCAACTTTTCAAACATCTTTAAAAGGCCCGACTCTGTTGCTAATTCACTGTTCTTTAGCATTTATGTCACATGTTGATTTTTTGGAATTTGGGTTATGCTATCAAAAGTGTGTGTAATAAATCATTTGAGTTATTTGAAAAGTAATTTTAAATATGACAAGTTTTTTTACATTTAAATGCTATAGCTTTACTATTATATAGGGGCTTCCCTGGTGGCTCAGATAGTAAAGAATGCACCTGCAATGCAGGAGACCTAGGTTCGATCCCTGGGTTTGGAAGATATCCTGGAGAAGGAAATGGCAACCCACTCCAGTATACTTGCCTGGAGAATTCAATGGACAGAGGAACCTGGAAGGCTACAGGCTATGGGATCGCAAAGAGTCAGACATGACTGAACGATGAACACATTTTAATATTATAATAATATTTACTTTACATTGACATTTATTTGTCTAGTTTCTGGAGTTAAGTCTTCTGTGCTAACTTTATTCTTCTATTTTCTGTAGTTCAAAATGGTAAAATTTAAAGAATTTGCATGTGGAGTCACAGGTACTATATTTTCATAATCTTAGTTAATATTTCATTATTCCCACTCACTATTAATAAAGAAGAAAAACAAACCGGTGAAATTTACACAGTGATCTCCACGGTGAATTAAAGCTGACAGAAGAGAGAATAAATGTGGAGTGAATGTAGAAATACACTTGGGATATCACCTTCCTACAGTGCCCATTAAAGATGACATAGGCCCAGAAGAATGAACTCCTCCTGATCAGAGGAAAAAGGAGACAAGATTTGTGTCTGGGTAGATAGTGATTGAATTTTTCAGTCTTCTGGAAAATTAAAGCCTGACCCAAACATACACTTCTGTTTTGTTTCCTTTGAGACAGCCAAGAGTATGAGATAATAATTCCAAGCATTTCAAATACCAAGAGATGCCAAGACTGATGCATTGTTTCCTATTTCATGAGCTCAGGACAGGATGCTCAGCTCATAAACACATTTAGGGAGCTTTATGGGACACAAAATCACTTACACAGCACTGGGAGCCTCCATTTTTAATTTCCCTCCAAATTGATTTTTATGACTTCTCAGGGAGTCTTTTCAATTCCCTATACAAGTCATGAAATTTTGATTAAACATTTAATGAGATTCTTTGCATAGATCAGTCTTATTTCCCAAGCTTCTTCATTCTACCATGTCTGTTCAACTCAGTGGCCCATCTCTAAAATAAACTATTAAAGGAAACTCATGGTCCCTTCATAGGTTTGCAGCAGCCAGTTTTTCAGTCTTGGCCTCCATAGTTACAAGTTGCTTAAAAATATGTCTTTATGTGATCCTGGTTGGGAGCCTACCAGGCTCACAGTCCCTGTGCTAGAGAGTAAAAAGGCATGAATAACAGTGGTGATTCTCTTCAGTCAAATAATTGGCAATATAGTTAGAGATGTCAAAAGAAGTATGAGCAGTGTGCAGGTGAGACAAACATAAATTGCTCGGAAATACTTGATGCACTCGTCCTTTCTGGCACATCAATTTTGTTTCAGTATGGTGTGGATATAAATTCACTGAGCAATTAATCCATATTGATCTGTTCAGTGCAAACAATGAAATTAGTCAGAGCATGGTCTAACCATCTTCCCTCTTCTACCAATCTATGTGCAGGATATCACATATAATATAAAAAGTAGCTTTTGTTTCATAATATTATCATGGTGATAGGTATTCATGTGGGTCTGGCATTTCATATCTCAAGGATATACTATAGATTTTAATGTTAAGGTAAAATTATGATGGAAGAAGAAATCAAAGCATCGCTGATATAAGAATTATAAGAATCCAGAACAGAGAACAGTGAGGAGAAAGCAACTAAATCTGTCTGAGGCTGAGGAATTAGCTAAGGCTTGATGAGGGAATCACGTTTTATTGAGATTCAAAGAACAAGCATATGGATAGATATGTAGCTAACTAGTTAAGTAGATGATTAGATAGATTAGGAGTTCACAGTCAGGAAGAGATCAGAGAGAACATTCTAGCCGGTAAGAAGGGTAAATGTGAGATTGTGGTAGATGCCAGGGTGCATCATGGTATGGTAAAAATTGATTTCTGCCAAAGGAAGAGAATCTTTATCATGCAGACAATGGAAGGTTGAGAATGTGAACTTCTTTTTCTCCCTTCTTTTGTCAGAGCTGCTGACTTAAGATATGATTAAACACTGTTGAACTACTGCAGTTGTTGCTGTGAATTTTGAAGGAAAAATGGCTGAAAATGAAGACCAATTATAAAACCCTTGCTATAAAAGATGATGCTATCCTGACCCAGGGATCAAACCTGAGTATCCTGCAATAGCAAGTGGGTTCTTTATCATTAGCACCACCTGGGAAGCCCTTTTGCTTTCAACACACAAAAATGACCACAGGACGGGAAAAGGTCAGTTTTCATTCCAATCTCAAAGAAGGGAAATGCCAAGGAATGTTCAAACTACCATACGATTCCACTTATATCACATGCTGGCACAGACATGCTCAAAATCCTTCAAGCTGTGCTTCACCAGTATGTGAACCGAGAGCTTCCAAATGTAAAAGGCAGAGGAACCAGAGATCAAATTACAAATATACACTGAATCATAGAAAAAGCAAGTAAATTCCAGAAAAAGTATCTACTT
The DNA here is from genome assembly GCA_022376925.1 of Tragulus kanchil. NCBI lineage: Eukaryota > Metazoa > Chordata > Mammalia > Artiodactyla > Tragulidae > Tragulus > Tragulus kanchil. The sequence continues at coordinate 78,940,246 of JAIOJX010000025.1, forward strand.
CTACTTCATTGACTGTGCCAAAGCCTTTGCCTGTGTGGATCACAACAAACTGCAGAAAATTCTTAAAGAGATGAGAATACCAGACCACCTTACTTGTCTGCTGGGAAACCTGTATGCAGGTGAAGAAACAAGAGTTAAAACTGGACATGGAAAAACAAACTGGTCCCAAATTGGGAAAAGAGCATGTCAAGGCTATATATTGTCACCCTGCTTATTTAACTTCTATGCTGAGTACATCATACAAAATGACAGTCTGGATGAATCACAAGCTGACATCAAGATTGCCTATGCCTTGAGTACATCATGCAAAATGAAGAAGAACAAGCTAAATCTGTCTGAGGCTGAGGAATTAGCTAAGGCTTGATGAGGGAATCACGTTTTATTGAGATTCAAAGAACAAGCATATGGATAGATATGTAGCTAACTAGTTAAGTAGATGATTAGATAGATTAGGAGTTCACAGTCAGGAAGAGATCAGAGAACATTCTAGCCGGTAAGAAGGGTAAATGTGAGATTGTGGTAGATGCCAGGGTGCATCATGGTATGGTAAAAATTGATTTCTGCCAAAGGAAGAGAATCTTTATCATGCAGACAATGGAAGGTTGAGAATGTGAACTTCTTTTTCTCCCTTCTTTTGTCAGAGCTGCTGACTTAAGATATGATTAAACACTGTTGAACTACTGCAGTTGTTGCTGTGAATTTTGAAGGAAAAATGGCTGAAAATGAAGACCAATTATAAAACCCTTGCTATAAAAGATGATGCTATCCTGACCCAGGGATCAAACCTGAGTATCCTGCAATAGCAAGTGGGTTCTTTATCATTAGCACCACCTGGGAAGCCCTTTTGCTTTCAACACACAAAAATGACCACAGGACGGGAAAAGGTCAGTTTTCATTCCAATCTCAAAGAAGGGAAATGCCAAGGAATGTTCAAACTACCATACGATTCCACTTATATCACATGCTGGCACAGACATGCTCAAAATCCTTCAAGCTGTGCTTCACCAGTATGTGAACCGAGAGCTTCCAAATGTAAAAGGCAGAGGAACCAGAGATCAAATTACAAATATACACTGAATCATAGAAAAAGCAAGTAAATTCCAGAAAAAGTATCTACTTCTACTTCATTGACTGTGCCAAAGCCTTTGCCTGTGTGGATCACAACAAACTGCAGAAAATTCTTAAAGAGATGAGAATACCAGACCACCTTACTTGTCTGCTGGGAAACCTGTATGCAGGTGAAGAAACAAGAGTTAAAACTGGACATGGAAAAACAAACTGGTCCCAAATTGGGAAAAGAGCATGTCAAGGCTATATATTGTCACCCTGCTTATTTAACTTCTATGCTGAGTACATCATACAAAATGACAGTCTGGATGAATCACAAGCTGACATCAAGATTGCCAGGAGAAATATCAGCAACCTGGGGTATGCAGATGATACCACTCTAATGGCAGAAAGTGAAGAAGAACTAAAGAGCCTCTTGATAAAGGTGAAAGAGGAAAGTGAAAAATCTGGCTTAAAACTCAATATTAAAGAAAACTAAGATCATGACATTTGGTCCTATCACTTCATGGCAAATAGATACGGAAAAAGTGAAAACATTGACACTTTATTTTCTTGGGCTCCAGAGTCACTGTAGTTGGTGACTGCAGCCACAGAATTAAAAGACTCTCACTCCTAGAAAGAAAAGCTATGAAAAACCTAGATAGCATATTAAAAAGCAGAGACATCACTTTGTTGGCAAAGGTATGTATAGTCAAAGCTATGGTTTTACCAGTAGTCACGTACAGATGTGAGAGTTGGACCATAAAGAAGGCTGAGCACGAAAGAATTGATTTTTCGAACTATTGTGCTGCAGAAGACTCTTGAGAGTATCTTGAATTGCAAGGAGATCAAACCAGTCAATCCTAAGGGAAATCAATCCTGAATATTCACTGGAAGGACTGATGATGAAGCTGAAGGTCCAATTCTTTGGCCATCTGATGCAAAGAGCCAACTCATTGTAAAAGACCCTGAGAAAGACTGAAGACAAAGTAGAAGAGGGTGACATAGAATGAAATAGTTAGCAATGAACTCAATGAACATGAGTTAGCAAACTTCTGGAGATGGTGAATGACAGGGAACACTGGTGGGCTGCAGTCCATGGCATCACCAAGAGCTGGACATGATTGAGTGACTGAACAACAACAACAAATACTTCACAGCCAAGAAAGTAAGGTCTAGTGTTTTGGAGAAGCAGGAATGGGTTTAGGAACTCAAAAGATGATAGAGAGGTTAGATATAATAGCTATTTTGCTGTGATAACAGTAAGAATTATAGCTGAAGAGAGAAGGTTGATAATAAACCACAAAGCATTGTTTTTCACTAACCTATCCTATGTTTATTGTTTTAGGCCAAAATCACTTTTTTTTATCCTAAAAGATAAACTATTTAAGGTTTTTAACTTCTATGCTGAGTACATCATACAAAATGACAGTCTGGATGAATCACAAGCTGACATCAAGATTGCCAGGAGAAATATCAGCAACCTGGGGTATGCAGATGATACCACTCTAATGGCAGAAAGTGAAGAAGAACTAAAGAGCCTCTTGATAAAGGTGAAAGAGGAAAGTGAAAAATCTGGCTTAAAACTCAATATTAAAGAAAACTAAGATCATGACATTTGGTCCTATCACTTCATGGCAAATAGATACGGAAAAAGTGAAAACATTGACACTTTATTTTCTTGGGCTCCAGAGTCACTGTAGTTGGTGACTGCAGCCACAAAATTTAAAAAGACTCTCACTCCTAGAAAGAAAAGCTATGAAAAACCTAGATAGCATATTAAAAAGCAGAGACATCACTTTGTTGGCAAAGGTATGTATAGTCAAAGCTATGGTTTTACCAGTAGTCACGTACAGATGTGAGAGTTGGACCATAAAGAAGGCTGAGCACGAAAGAATTGATTTTTCGAACTATTGTGCTGCAGAAGACTCTTGAGAGTATCTTGAATTGCAAGGAGATCAAACCAGTCAATCCTAAGGGAAATCAATCCTGAATATTCACTGGAAGGACTGATGATGAAGCTGAAGGTCCAATTCTTTGGCCATCTGATGCAAAGAGCCAACTCATTGTAAAAGACCCTGAGAAAGACTGAAGACAAAGTAGAAGAGGGTGACATAGAATGAAATAGTTAGCAATGAACTCAATGAACATGAGTTAGCAAACTTCTGGAGATGGTGAATGACAGGGAACACTGGTGGGCTGCAGTCCATGGCATCACCAAGAGCTGGACATGATTGAGTGACTGAACAACAACAACAAATACTTCACAGCCAAGAAAGTAAGGTCTAGTGTTTTGGAGAAGCAGGAATGGGTTTAGGAACTCAAAAGATGATAGAGAGGTTAGATATAATAGCTATTTTGCTGTGATAACAGTAAGAATTATAGCTGAAGAGAGAAGGTTGATAATAAACCACAAAGCATTGTTTTTCACTAACCTATCCTATGTTTATTGTTTTAGGCCAAAATCACTTTTGATAAATAAAATTGTTTTAATTATCTTACTCAAACAGCACTGCATTAAAAGCTGTATGATCATTATTTGAAAAGTAGGACAGACCTTTAAATTCCCTCCATATCCATTTCCCAGTTAATAAAGTGTTTATAATGATATTTATTTTACTAATTTATTGAAATATTTAAGAAAATATAAAATGAAAAAATATATAACTAAAATATTTCAAGAGATTCATTTTAAATTTAAAATCCAGATGTGTTGAAAATACAGAGATGGAAAAAGATAACACTCTACAGACAGTAAGCATACAAAAGCCGGAATGGTTATATTAACATTAGACAAGATAAATGCAAGAAAAAAGGTTTCATAGAGTTATTGCATAATGATCAACCGATACAATTTTCATGAAGACATTAAGTCTCAATGCACCTACAAAACTGATATAAATAAAGACAAAAATATAAGAATATAAATAAACACAAAACCATAGATAAATATTTCAATAGTCAACTCATTAATTTTTAGGGCAATAAAAAATATAGAAGATTTGATAACATTAACAACTATTTTTGAACTAATTGACATTTATAGAACAACACTTCATCCCAAAACTTTGAAGTACACTTTGTCTTTAAGTGGACATAAAATGTTCACAAAATTAAATCATATGCTGACTCATAAAACTAACATATTTCAAAATAATGAAATATTAATGTTATGGACTGTACAAACACAACAGAGTTAAATTAAATTCCAATAATAATATTATAATTTAGTCCTATATGATATTTAAATGCTCCAAGTATTTTTAATTTAAATGACATATTTCTCAGTAACTCAAACATCAAATTATTGTTAAACATAATAATAACCAACAATATATGAAAATTTGTAGAATGTGACTTTAGAAACAAAGTTTAAAATCAGTGTTGTTTAATTGTCCATCTTAAGGAATGAAGAAAGAAAAAGTGCATCCAGCAAAACTAAGAAGAAGAAAGGAAATAATAAAGAAGATATTAATGACTCATAAATATTAAAAATATAAGTTCTTTAATTGGTCCTTTTAATTTCAAAAAATTAAATAAACACTAGCAGAATTGATTTTGAAGAGGAAAATAAAAAGGAAAACACAAATTACCCAATGAATTATTGATAAGAGAGAGAGTATCCTTCTCTTTGTTTTAAGTTCTATAGACTCTAAGCCAATAATAAAGAAATATTGTGAATAACTTAAGTCAGTAAATTTGACAACCTACATAAAATAAACAAATTCCTCAAAAAATGGACAACTTTTCAACACTGATAGAAAAATAAAAAATGTAAACAGATTGATACATCTATTAATATTAATGAGGTTAAATTTGTTGTAAAAAATTTTTAACCATGGAAAAAATTCAGATCCAGATGTTTTCATTGTTGTTTCCTATCAAACATTTAATGAAGAAATAATATCAATATTACCCAAACTCTTCTGGAAAATATTGAAGAAGGGAATAAATCCAAATTTGTTTAATGAGGCATGCTTAGCTCTATAATCAAACCTTAACAAATATACTAGTCAATCGACAATCCATTATACCTCATGAATATAGTGACAGAAATCCTAACAGCAGCAAAAATAATTCAGCAAGATATAAAAAATAATAATTCAGAGATGCAAGTCAAAAATCAGTCAATGTAATTCGCTGTATGAAAGAGAATAAAGGGAAAATACCTAAATAAATGCAGGAAGAGCATTGAACACAGTTTAAAACATACTCATCAGAGTTGGAGTCAAAGGTAATTTCCTCAGCCTGATATTGAGCATCTACAAAATAAATACATATAGCACATCATAGTGAAAAAAAGAATGTTTTCTCATGAAGACAGAGGAAAGTGTCTGCTTGCATCATTTCTATTCAACATCAACACTGTACTGAAAGTCTTAGTCAGTGCAGTAAGGTAAAGAAATAATAGCCATAAAGTGTAAAAGAAAGAGTTAAAACTCTTTAACAGGTACCAAAATTGTTTACATGCAAAATCTGAAAGATTAAAAAGCGAATTTATAGAACTCAGCAATAATTTTAACAGAGTCATAGGATATAAAGTCAATATACAAACTCAACTGTGTTTTTTTTTTAATTTTTGTTTTACTTTTACTTTTACAGAGTTCTGTTGTTTACAGATATGTATGATCCCAGATTAGTCATATGTATATCCCTCCCATCTCCCCCTCCAGGCCGTCGCACAGCGCACCTGCAGCATCCTAGAAGCAATAAATTAGAAGGGAAAAATTTAAAACCCATTTATAGTAACAAAAATGTGAAATACTTAGTATTAAATTTAATGAAAGTTGTTATACAACTGCACATTGAAACATATCAAACAGTTATGAGAAAAAGTAGAGAGGTGAACCATGTTTAGGAACTGAAAAACTGTTGTTAAAATAGCAGTTCTCTCCAGTGATCTATAGATGTAACTTAATCCCTATCAACAGCCCAATGGACTCTTTTGTAAAAATTTAACAATTGATTTTGACTTTATGGAAATGCAAAGAATCTTGGATAACCAGAATAATTTTTAAGAAGAACTAAATTGGAATAACTTCACTATCTGGCTTCAAGACTTTCTACAAGGCCGCTTTAATCATGCTAGCATGAAAACGAACTGACCACTGGAACAAAAAGAGTTATCTGGTTTTTTTGCAAAGATGCCAAGGTAATTCAATTGGTGTAGAAAAATGTTTCTAGCAAATTTTGCTGACATAGCTGGCTAACACAAAGAAACAAATTTAAACACTTGTCTTATGCCACATGCATACATGCAAATGTGATTCAGGTGAGACATAGATTTAATGTAGAAGTGTAAGCCATTAAGCTTAAAAAAATAATAAAAAAGACTTCATGAACCTGGTGTAGGCACAGTTTCTTTCAAGATCAACACTGTACTGAAAGTCTTAGTCAGTGCAGTAAGGTAAAGAAATAATAGCCATAAAGTGTAAAAGAAAGAGTTAAAACTCTTTAACAGGTACCAAAATTGTTTACATGCAAAATCTGAAAGATTAAAAAGCGAATTTATAGAACTCAGCAATAATTTTAACAGAGTCATAGGATATAAAGTCAATATACAAACTCAACTGTGTTTTTTTTTTAATTTTTATTTTGCTTTTTACTTTTACAGAGTTCTGTTGTTTACAGATATGTATGATCCCAGATTAGTCATATGTATATCCCTCCCATCTCCCCCTCCAGGCCGTCGCACAGCGCACCTGCAGCATCCTAGAAGCAATAAATTAGAAGGGAAAAATTTAAAACCCATTTATAGTAACAAAAATGTGAAATACTTAGTATTAAATTTAATGAAAGTTGTTATACAACTGCACATTGAAACATATCAAACAGTTATGAGAAAAAGTAGAGAGGTGAACCATGTTTAGGAACTGAAAAACTGTTGTTAAAATAGCAGTTCTCTCCAGTGATCTATAGATGTAACTTAATCCCTATCAACAGCCCAATGGACTCTTTTGTAAAAATTTAACAATTGATTTTGACTTTATGGAAATGCAAAGAATCTTGGATAACCAGAATAATTTTTAAGAAGAACTAAATTGGAATAACTTCACTATCTGGCTTCAAGACTTTCTACAAGGCCGCTTTAATCATGCTAGCATGAAAACGAACTGACCACTGGAACAAAAAGAGTTATCTGGTTTTTTTGCAAAGATGCCAAGGTAATTCAATTGGTGTAGAAAAATGTTTCTAGCAAATTTTGCTGACATAGCTGGCTAACACAAAGAAACAAATTTAAACACTTGTCTTATGCCACATGCATACATGCAAATGTGATTCAGGTGAGACATAGATTTAATGTAGAAGTGTAAGCCATTAAGCTTAAAAAAATAATAAAAAAGACTTCATGAACCTGGTGTAGGCACAGTTTCTTTCAAGATGACAAAGAAAGCACTACTAATAAAAGAAAGAATAAATAAATTATACCACATCAAAATTAAAATCTTCTGCTTAACCAAATTTAGCATTAAGAGAAAGAAAAGGTAAGTCATATATTGGAAAAAGATACTTTTAGTACATGTATCTAACAAAGTCACGTATCCTGAATATATAAAAAAACTTCTATAAACCAATTTTCTAAATGGCAAGCAATTTAATTAAAAATATGCTTTGTTCCAGTTTTCTATCACTGAGTAATGAGCCACCCCAAGCTTAATGACTCAAAACAAAACTGTCATTTATAATATTTTGCTCACATATCAGCAATTTAAGCAGGACTTAAGGGAGATAGCATATAACTACTTTACAGGGCAACAGCTCAAATGGCATGAAGCCTAAAAGTAGCTCAATGGCTGGAGGTTGGAATGAATCATCTGAAGGCTCACTTATTTACATATCTGGAAGTTGTTTTTGGACGGAGATTTGTGCCTCATCAGGGACTGTTGTGCAAAACACTCTGCACATGTCCTGCCCATGTGGCTGCTTGGCTTCCTCGTAGCAGAGCAGTTGGGTTCCAAGCAGAAGCATCCTGTGAGAATGTGGAAGCTTCAGGTTATTAAGGTCTATTCAGAACTGGCACAATTGAGCAAGTGGCATCTGTTGCCTGTTATCAGGAGTAGAACACTTCTGCCCACTGCATCTTGGTGTAGAAGTTGCCAAGGAAAATACAAGACAGTCAAGCACTCATTTGTGGGTGCTTCAATAGTGGGTGTCTGTCTCCTATAGCTTGTGGGTTCCTCTTGGAAACCTATGCAGGGCAGTTTGCCTGCACACACCCTTGTGCTGAAGCAGAAGGGAAGCAGAAGGGACCCTATACCCTTCCTACAAGTGACAGATAGTGAAATGGAGTTGACCAGGTGCTGTAAGATATGTGTAAGCAGAAGAAAGGAGTACACATTGAGTCTGAAACAGGGACATATATTTTCACACAAGGTAAAAAGGGCAGCACAGGCTATGAGAAAGGAAGTGTTTGGTGAGGAGGTATTTTGGTCCCAAGGCCCATTTTTATGTGACTAAGAAAGGGTTGAAAAATTGAAGGTGCAAGATTCTTCCCAAATGTCACAGTGCTTTTTCTGCCATATCAAATTGTCAGAGAACCTGGATTCAATGGAAGGGGCTGTAAAAACTAATAGAAGTGTTGATGAATTGGGGGACCATGTTTTAAACCTGCCACTATCTACCCTTTAGACACAAAGTGCTAATATTCCTTTCACACCTGAAATACACTCGTGCTTGTGTGCATTCTAGATTGCTTCAGTCGTGTTTGACTCTTTGTGACTCCATGGACTGCAGCCTACCAAGCTCCTCTGTCCATGGGGCTCCTCATACTGGCCCTTAAAGAAAAAGTTTACTAACCCCTGATAAACTGATCATGGAGTTCATCTGGTAAATTTGGCAAATTTTCCATTTTCAGTGTTGTTTCAGTTGCCAATACGACCACATATCATACCAATAAATTACAAGGGTCCCTTTTCTTTCCAGTTCTAGTATTTTCTTCACATAGCTTTGAACCTTCACTGACAGCCTTCTCTTAAGCTTCTGCTCGATGTCTTTAGGATTTTATAATATCCTTTGGTTTTCTCTCACCATTTAATTACAAAACCATTGTCGTGTGTTTTATTGTTTGTTATAAAGCAACCAAATATATCCTAATGTTGCAATCATTTGTTTTGCTCTTATGGAGACAGCTTGTCTCTCACATAGACCAGCTTTGTTAACGACAGAGGGAAAAAGCAGTGAAGCAAAGGATAAAGACAGAAACAGAGTATAGAGTGGGGATCAGGGGCCTAGACACCTCCTAGAGGCACTAGCAACACTGTCTCCCACATAGTCTTTTTATTGGAAAGTTTTACATGAATATGTGCTGTGGGACAGGTAGGGTACGTGCACACAAATCAGATAAACAATTCCTTCTAGGCATGGATAAACATAACCTTTTGCTAACTTCAACCAGAGACACCTGTTCAACCTAATTACTCTGTTATTTGTCTTAAGGACTACAGAAGTCCTGTCTCTTGACCCACACCCAGGAAACCAGATCATCTAAGGACTGCATCTTTCTGCAGATCCTTTCTGACTACATTCCACTGGATGATGAGTTCACGAGAACATGACTTGTGTCCTGATTTTTCTTCATGAATTCTGGTTTCAATTATAATGCTTTCTGCTAAACCCATCTCCCATAGTTCATAATGCTTTTTGCTAAACCCATCTCTCACAGTCTCCATTCCACTTGATATCCCCTGGGACTGAACACAGATCTCCTGCATTGCAGGCAGATTCTTTACTATCTGAGCCACCAGGGAAGCCCTGGTATCAGCTAGGGCAGTTCAAATAGGGCGAGAGGACCCACTTCCAAGATGGCACTCCCATCTGATGCAAATTGGTGCTGATTGTTTCTTCCTAATCACAGGGATCTCCCAACGAGGCTGTGGCATGGGCTTACAAATTGCCCATTGGCCAGGTTTCAAGAGAGAGCATCCCCAGAAAACAAGGTAAGATGCATAGCCTTTTATTATCTACTTTCTAAAGTTGAATGGCAGCACTCACACCTTTCTCTATGAATCAGGACAGGCTCTAAGTTTCACCTGTTTTATTTATTATTATTATTATTATTATTATTATTATTAATAATTTATTTTTATTCTTTATTTTAAAGGTTTTACAGAGTTTTGTTGTTCACATACATGTATGTTCCCAGATCAGTCATATGCATATCCATGGTCCCCACCCCTCCAAGTTCCCCCCATCCCACCCCTCCAGACCTTTGCCCCAAGCCATTGTAAGCACTCCTATTCCCTTAGCACTGTGACACTAGCTATCTTTTCCACACATAACACTATAGGTTTCCTTGTTACTTCCTCCATGCTTCCCCCTCCCTATTTATTCGCCACGATGTCCCTATGTCTATGCTCTGTTTTTTTTTCATGAGTTCCCTGTGTGTGATAACAAGACCGTCCTACTAGATTCCATATATGTGTGTTAGTATACTGTATTTGTCTTTCTCTTTTTGACTTACTTCACTTTTTATGATAGGTTCTAGAGCCAGCCACTTCATTAGGACTGAGTCTTCTGCATTTCTTTTAACAGCTGAGTAGTATTCCATTGTATATATATACCAGAGCTTCTGGATCCATTCATTCGTCGATGGACATCTAGGTTGCTTCCATGTTTTGGCTATTGTATAGAGAACTGCAATGAACATTGGGGTACAGGTGCTTCTTTCAGATTTGATTTCATCAGGTTATAAGCCTAATAGTGGGATTGCTGGGTCATAGGGTGCTTCTATTTTTAGTTTTTTAAGAAATCTCCAGACTGTCTTCCATAGAGGCTGTATCAATTGACATTCCCACCAGCAATGCAAGAGGGTTCCCTTTTTTTCCGCACCCTCTCCAGCATTTATTGTCGGCAGATTTTTTGATGATGGCCATTCTGACGAGTGTGAGGTGATATCTCATTGTAGTTTTAATTTGCATTTCTCTAATAATAAGCGAGGTTGAGCATCGTTTCATGTGCTTTTGGACCATCACAGGGATCTCCCAACGAGGCTGTGGCATGGGCTTACAAATTGCCCATTGGCCAGGTTTCAAGAGAGAGCATCCCCAGAAAACAAGGTAAGATGCATAGCCTTTATTATCTACTTTCTAAAGTTGAATGGCAGCACTCACACCTTTCTCTATGAATCAGGACAGGCTCTAAGTTTCACCTGTTTTATTTATTATTATTATTATTATTATTATTATTATTAATAATTTATTTTTATTCTTTATTTTAAAGGTTTTACAGAGTTTTGTTGTTCACATACATGTATGTTCCCAGATCAGTCATATGCATATCCATGGTCCCCACCCACCCAGATCCCCCCATCCCACCCCTCCAGACCTTTGCCCCAAGCCATTGTAAGCACTCCTATTCCCTTAGCACTGTGACACTAGCTATCTTTTCCACACATAACACTATAGGTTTCCTTGTTACTTCCTCCATGCTTCCCCCTCCCTATTTATTCGCCACGATGTCCCTATGTCTATGCTCTGTTTTTTTTTCATGAGTTCCCTGTGTGTGATAACAAGACCGTCCTACTAGATTCCATATATGTGTGTTAGTATACTGTATTTGTCTTTCTCTTTTTGACTTACTTCACTTTTTATGATAGGTTCTAGAGCCAGCCACTTCATTAGGACTGAGTCTTCTGCATTTCTTTTAACAGCTGAGTAGTATTCCATTGTATATATATACCAGAGCTTCTGGATCCATTCATTCGTCGATGGACATCTAGGTTGCTTCCATGTTTTGGCTATTGTATAGAGAACTGCAATGAACATTGGGGTACAGGTGCTTCTTTCAGATTTGATTTCATCAGGTTATAAGCCTAATAGTGGGATTGCTGGGTCATAGGGTGCTTCTATTTTTAGTTTTTTAAGAAATCTCCAGACTGTCTTCCATAGAGGCTGTATCAATTGACATTCCCACCAGCAATGCAAGAGGGTTCCCTTTTCTCCGCACCCTCTCCAGCATTTAGTGTCTGCAGATTTTTTGAAGATGGCCATTCTGACGGGTGTGAGGTGATATCTCATTGTAGTTTTAATTTGCATTTCTCTAATAATAAGCGAGGTTGAGCATCGTTTCATGTGCTTTTGGACCATCTGTATGTCCTCTTTGGAGAGACATCTCTTTAGGTCTATTATTATTATTATTTTACTTTTTACTTTTACAGAGTTTTGTTGTTTACAGATATGTATGATCCCAGATTAGTCATGTGTATATCCCCCCATCCCACCCCTCCAGGCCGTCGCACAGCGCCCCTGCAGGATCTCCTTTTCTCACAGCACAATGACAAATAGCTATTTTTTTCACATATGATAGTATAGGTTTTCATGCTACTTCCTTTATGCCTCCCACCCATTATTCATTCCCCACAATGTCACCTGGTTTTAAGGTAAATGACATTCTCCCCTAATGGCAGAAATGTCAAGAATGCATTGTAGGGCTTCCCCTGGTGGCGCAATGGGTAAGGACACCGCCTTGCAGTGCAAGGGGCGCCGGTTCGATCCCTGGCCTGGGAAAATCCCACGTGCCGCGGAGCGGCTGGACCGATGTGTTCAATTACTGAGCCAGAGCACTGGAGCTCTGGAACGCATGCGCCCAGAGCCGGCGCTCTGTGACGACAGAGGCCACCGCAATGGGAGGCCCACAGGAGCGGAAGAACAAAGACAGATGAAAATAGAGAAATGAAAGACCAATAGAAGTGGCCCGCCCGCCCCCCTCCCTCCCCAACATGACCCCCGCCCAAAATAAATAAATAAATCTTTAAAAAAAAGAAAAAAGGATGCATTGTATGAGAAACATATGCTATGGAGATATTATTGTGGCTATTTTATTATCATTATTTTAGAAAATGTATCTGCAACAGATTTCAACAGACTCCTCACAAAAACAACATAGATAGTTGAGAGGTAAGCACATGCAAAAAGAGATGCTCAACATCATTTATCAACAGGGAAATGCATATTAATCCGTGACAAGACATCATTTCATAGCTATGACCATTTCACATAACTAAAATTGAAAAGACTGGTGGCACCGCACTTAACACTGACAAAGATATGGAGCAATCAGAACTTTCATATATTGCTGGTGAGAACATAATATAGTACAACCACTTTGGAAAGCTACCAGTTTCTTAGAAAGTTAATAGAAAGTCCATACCTGTGTACTTACTCAAGAGAAAGAAAACATTGTCTATGAAAGACTTGTATAAGAATTCTTATAGCTGCTCTACTCATAAAAGCGAAAATATAAGATTCAACCCAACTGTCCATCAATAGGAAAATGGATGAGGTATTGTGGTATATTCATAGAGGGATGAATGAATAAAAAATAGTAAGTTACTGATATGTGCAACAATATGAGGTAACTCTCCAAAGCATTATGTTAATGAAAGGGATCTAGACACAAAAAAACACATAAAAATATTCAATATATTCTGTGTAATTAAGAACAAGTAAAATTATGGCAATAGAAATTAGAGTAGTAGTTGCCTTTGGAGATAAAAATTAACTTGGGGTGGTGAATATCATCTTTATCCTGGTCAGCGTGGTAAATGCCTAGGAGTATACATTTGTCAAAAGTTATCATGGGCTTCTTTTGCATATAAATACCTCATGAAAATAGCTTTAAAACTCACTGAGTTGTACACATGATTTGTGTGGTTTTTATGTTACAGTAAAAATATTTTGAAGACAATTTGAGCTAAGACAGATTTTTAAAGAAAAAGTGTGTAAGGCATAATCCTGCCTATGAACCCGATTGCCTCTGTGCCTTCTTTAAGAGAGCCATATGGATGTCCTTCGGTTATTCTTGGTAGTTTTATATATCTTGAACTTGCTTTTGAATTCCCCATCTCTGTGTGATTCTGAACTCTGAACTCTCAGATTTCAACATCAGCTATGTCCCTTGACATTGAAATTCCAGGTCTCACTAGTGTAGCACGTTTCAAATGTTATTGTGCCCAGAAATCTTGTCAAACTGCAGGTTCTGACTCAGGAGGTCTGGAGTGGGATTTAAGAGCCTGTGCCTTTAACAAGCTTTCTGTGGATATTGTAGCTGCTGATATGGGGGCTGCCTTTGGAGTAGCAAAGCTTTCATGCACACTGCTGTGACTTTACTCTCTGGCTCTTATACCCTGAGCCGTCTCAAACGGGAACCTTCCCCAGTTTCTGGCACCATAGATACAAATTATGACACGAGCCAGCAGACCACTTCCTATGCCAAGCTAGCCCCTGGTCCAATACAAGGACATTATTTAACTACTGTCCACGTGGAAAGTATGTAAGTATTCTTATAGCTGCTCTACTCATAAAAGCGAAAATATAAGATTCAACCCAACTGTCCATCAATAGGAAAATGGATGAGGTATTGTGGTATATTCATAGAGGGATGAATGAATAAAAAATAGTAAGTTACTGATATGTGCAACAATATGAGGTAACTCTCCAAAGCATTATGTTAATGAAAGGGATCTAGACACAAAAAAACACATAAAAATATTCAATATATTCTGTGTAATTAAGAACAAGTAAAATTATGGCAATAGAAATTAGAGTAGTAGTTGCCTTTGGAGATAAAAATTAACTTGGGGTGGTGAATATCATCTTTATCCTGGTCAGCGTGGTAAATGCCTAGGAGTATACATTTGTCAAAAGTTATCATGGGCTTCTTTTGCATATAAATACCTCATGAAAATAGCTTTAAAACTCACTGAGTTGTACACATGATTTGTGTGGTTTTTATGTTACAGTAAAAATATTTTGAAGACAATTTGAGCTAAGACAGATTTTTAAAGAAAAAGTGTGTAAGGCATAATCCTGCCTATGAACCCGATTGCCTCTGTGCCTTCTTTAAGAGAGCCATATGGATGTCCTTCGGTTATTCTTGGTAGTTTTATATATCTTGAACTTGCTTTTGAATTCCCCATCTCTGTGTGATTCTGAACTCTGAACTCTCAGATTTCAACATCAGCTATGTCCCTTGACATTGAAATTCCAGGTCTCACTAGTGTAGCACGTTTCAAATGTTATTGTGCCCAGAAATCTTGTCAAACTGCAGGTTCTGACTCAGGAGGTCTGGAGTGGGATTTAAGAGCCTGTGCCTTTAACAAGCTTTCTGTGGATATTGTAGCTGCTGATATGGGGGCTGCCTTTGGAGTAGCAAAGCTTTCATGCACACTGCTGTGACTTTACTCTCTGGCTCTTATACCCTGAGCCGTCTCAAACGGGAACCTTCCCCAGTTTCTGGCACCATAGATACAAATTATGACACGAGCCAGCAGACCACTTCCTATGCCAAGCTAGCCCCTGGTCCAATACAAGGACATTATTTAACTACTGTCCACGTGGAAAGTATGTAAGTATCTCATTTATCCAGGGATCAACTTTTCCACTAATGTTAATTTTCCAAATAACTGAAATTTAATTCACATTCAATATTATTTTGGTGCATCTGACTCTTTGTAAGACTCATTATACTTCCCGAAGTTGTATTCAGAGAATACTAAAAATGATTGAATCTTTCATTAGTAACTCAGAGACCTTACTAGTTTGAAATGAGGTGATACTATCTGGAGCTATTGAGATCTGTTTATCCAGCCTTAAAGAGGTCCTAGACTGCCATTTTTTCTGGACTTCGGTGCACTTTTGCAAATAGTTTTTGTTTCCCTAATTCCCCCATAGACCCTCAGCTGTTAGTTCATATTACTAGACTTCAGCTTCCCTGACTCTAGAAGTCATCTTTCCCTCTTCTAATTGCTGTTTTGATTCAATTATAAAAATTAAAATAAATGATTAAGCAAGAGTATTATTCATTTGTTTAAAATAAAAGTAAAAAGACTCTTGATGAGGACATTAAGCTTCCTCCTGTTGGAAGTCACTGGAGCTTTAGTGTCTAAATTTCACCAGTTTAACTTAGCAACTAATTTTGCCTTCTTTTTCTTTTTTTTTTTTTTTTTTATCATAAGCGAAGAAAATAGCTATAGTCATTGCTCTGTGAGAAAAGGGGATCCTTCAGGGATGCCGTGTGATGGTCGGGAGGGGTGGGAAGGGAGGGATATACATATGACTAGTCTGGGAACATGCATATGTGTAAACAACAAAACTCTGTAAAAGTTAAAAGTAAAATACAGGTTTTTAAAAAAATAAAAAATAAAAAAAAGGATAGAGCGGATGGTTAAAAAAAATCTAGTCTAATGACCCAAGGTTTTTCACAGAAGAGTTCAACACATGCAGAAATGGATTTATCTCTAGCACATTATTTAGTGTTCATGTGTCTCATCCACTTTTTCCCCTTTACTTCAACATACACTACTAGAGCATACGTTAATTTGTTTTAGAGCCAGTTCTTCAAGTTGTCAAGTTAATACTTAAGTCTACAGTTGGTCTCTATCTTCACTCTCCTTCAGGCTAACTCAAGCTGTTTAGACGGGTAAGTCTTAACTACCTACCTCATATGGACAAGGCTTATAGGCAAATGGGATAACTGGAATTTTTATACTGTATTTGTTCTCCCATAAATTAGATACCGCTTTACACTATCGCTATTTCTTTAGATTCACTCAAATGCTCACTTGATTTTACTCACTATTACTTCTTACATCTCAGGCTTTGAGATAATATTCTTTCATTAGTAACTCAGAGACCTTACTAGTTTGAAATGAGGTGATACTATCTGGAGCTATTGAGATCTGTTTATCCAGCCTTAAAGAGGTCCTAGACTGCCATTTTTTCTGGACTTCGGTGCACTTTTGCAAATAGTTTTTGTTTCCCTAATTCCCCCATAGACCCTCAGCTGTTAGTTCATATTACTAGACTTCAGCTTCCCTGACTCTAGAAGTCATCTTTCCCTCTTCTAATTGCTGTTTTGATTCAATTATAAAAATTAAAATAAATGATTAAGCAAGAGTATTATTCATTTGTTTAAAATAAAAGTAAAAAGACTCTTGATGAGGACATTAAGCTTCCTCCTGTTGGAAGTCACTGGAGCTTTAGTGTCTAAATTTCACCAGTTTAACTTAGCAACTAATTTTGCCTTCTTTTTCTTTTTTTTTTTTTTTTATCATAAGCGAAGAAAATAGCTATAGTCATTGCTCTGTGAGAAAAGGGGATCCTTCAGGGATGCCGTGTGATGGTCGGGAGGGGTGGGAAGGGAGGGATATACATATGACTAGTCTGGGAACATGCATATGTGTAAACAACAAAACTCTGTAAAAGTTAAAAGTAAAATACAGGTTTTTAAAAAAATAAAAAATAAAAAAAAGGATAGAGCGGATGGTTAAAAAAAATCTAGTCTAATGACCCAAGGTTTTTCACAGAAGAGTTCAACACATGCAGAAATGGATTTATCTCTAGCACATTATTTAGTGTTCATGTGTCTCATCCACTTTTTCCCCTTTACTTCAACATACACTACTAGAGCATACGTTAATTTGTTTTAGAGCCAGTTCTTCAAGTTGTCAAGTTAATACTTAAGTCTACAGTTGGTCTCTATCTTCACTCTCCTTCAGGCTAACTCAAGCTGTTTAGACGGGTAAGTCTTAACTACCTACCTCATATGGACAAGGCTTATAGGCAAATGGGATAACTGGAATTTTTATACTGTATTTGTTCTCCCATAAATTAGATACCGCTTTACACTATCGCTATTTCTTTAGATTCACTCAAATGCTCACTTGATTTTACTCACTATTACTTCTTACATCTCAGGCTTTGAGATAATATTCTTCCTCCATGAAGTCCATCTTTCAGAAGTTCCTTTAGTGAGCCAATTTTTGTGGTAAATTCTTAGTTTCTGTTCATCTGAAAACGACTGTTTCATTCTCATTCTTAGAAGAGTAGTCTGCATCAAAGTTTTCTGGAATGACATTAATAATCCAGCATTTGAGAGCTTTTAAATGACGTGAAACTAAAGAAAACTGGTTGCCGGCTTTAGAATCACTTTGGAGAAAAATATTCTGTGCTTCACGATCTGCTGCCACGCCCTACAGAGATAGGGTCTGTAGTCTACATCAAGCTCACTCAGGCAGTTAAAGGTGGAGGAAGACTCTTCGGCCGGGTCTGAGTTTTTCTGCATTATACGCTGTGTGGTTGCAAAGAGAACCAATCGAAACTCGTTTACAAGCTTCTCTAAGAGTTGAGCACACTTCTTCAGTGTAGACTCCTGTAAGTTCGTGCTCTCTCCTCCGTTGGCGCGGTCTATCCAATAGAAAGCGGACAGGCTATCCACAACCAGAAGGCAGACGGAAGGATGGCTACAGAGCGTGGCCTCCAGCGAGTACAGCGTGAGGAGCAACTGGGTGCTACTGCCGCAGCACACCACGAACAGGCGGCCCAGGCAACGCTTTACTACCTCCTCAGAGCTCTGGGACAGCCTGTGCTCAAGGATCGTCACAAGCCGGAGCATATCAAAGTGGTAATCCGTATCAAAAAACAGGACTTCGACTTCCAGTCCACCCTCCGACTTTGGAAGTATACATCGTGCTGTTAAGTGATAAAGCATTTCTGTTTTTCCTGTTCCTTCCGCGCCATGAACTTCAAGAATATCACCATGCACAGGTGACTCTTCATCGGCAAACAGATGTGGTTCTATTTCTTTCAAGGAACTTCTACCTTCCAGTCGGGCAAGAAGACAAAATCACTCGGCTTCCTCCTGACAGAGTCAAGACTAGTACCATGATCCAGCATTCTCGCTCTCAGCCTCCAAAAGGATGGCATTAGAAAATTTCTGGAAGGGAGGGCTTCCCTGGTAGCTCAGTGGTAAAGAGTTCGCCTCCGTCCCAGACTCGGTCCTACGGAAGTCACTACACATCGCCCCAGAAGCCGCTCCTGCCTTCTTTTTCTTATGGGCTCTTTTCTACAACAATGGTTATTTGTATCTGGTTTATAGTCAACTTGCATTAGAATCAGGCATGGCACTTATGTCAAGTTAAGACCCTAGGGTCCAGCCTTAGGAATGCTTACACTTTAGATGCTGAGTTGGACCCAGGAGTCTGCATTTAGCAAAGACCTTGGAGGCTTTCTGTGCCAAGACAAATTTGAAAAACTATTGTTCCTATGTAAGTGCCACCAATCAGTTGAAGATCATGGTACCTTCTTTAAATTCTCTTTAACAGTTCTCCTTATCTTCTGTTTTCCTGATTATAGCTGAGACTAACTCTTATGCTGCATTAGAAAACTTGTTTATCACAGTTAGGATGGTTGTGATTACTTAATGACTTGAACTTCTCCATTTCTTCGGAGTGGAAAATCAGATGGGAATGGACTGACATAGTTCTCTACACCTACACTGTGACCATTCAAACTTAAACATTGACTGGGTAGAACATCTCAGCTGCAGATTCACAGATTGGTCAACAAACATGTTTTTTCCAGATAGAGAAAAAAAAGAGAAAAACAGATGTACAACTTAAATTTTGAACTGAAGCTCGCCATGTGGGTGTGGCAAAATTTTCCTTCATCTAAAATATTTATCATTTATCTAACAATTACTAACTCTTGTCCAAATTTTAAGAAGTCTTCTAAAAGTGACTCATCTTTCATTCTACAGTACAGTGCTAACGTATTGTACTGTATTTTTGGTTGGAATGCTTGGATTATGTTACAGCTGTATATATTTATGTGTATAATTCAATACACTGGATAGTATTTGCATAATATTTTAATTGCCATTTGTCAAAGGTATACCTTCTGTTTCTCATTCACGTATATATGTTTTAATATCATTTAATGCCATAACAAACCAGCCATCATATCTTCACACCCTGGTCAAGCAACAAGCCCAGGGGCTTTAGGGAGGGAGCACTGACTCCAAAACTCTACAATACTAGAGAACGCCTAACACTAGAGAGCACTATACAAGTGAGTACGGCAACAAAGGTAATCACTAGTATGCAAGTCCTGACATCACCCAACCACCAGCATCACCCAGAATAAGAAGCCCCATCCAAACAACAAACACCAACAGACGTAACTCAAAGTCTGGGAAAAGGAAATCCCAAACAGAGTCAGTTAAAAAATTAATAATAACAATGAAATGGCAGAGAAATACCACACAAGTGAAGGAACAATCTAAACACACACGAGATCAAATCAATGAAGAGAATTTGGACAAACTCTCTGAAAGTGATTTCAGAAGAATGATAGTCAAGCTGATCAAAGATACTGAAAACAGAATGTTAGAGAAATTGCAAGACAAGACTAACACACTGAATAAAGAAATACAAGAACTTACCAAAAAAGTAACAGAGACAAACAACTCAATTGCTGAACTGAAAAACACTGTAGAAGGAATCAAGAGCAGAGTATCTGAGACAGAAGACCGGATAAGTGAGCTGGAAGATAGAATGGTGGAAGTAACTGCTGAAAAACAGACTCTAGCTCAAAGAATGAAAAGAGCAGAGGATAGCCTCAGAGACCTCTGGGATAATATCAAACGCACCAACATTCGAATTATAGGGGTTCCAGAAGAAGAAGAAAAAAAGAAAGGCTATGAGAAAATTTTTGAAGAGATTCTAGTTGAAAATTTCCCCACCATGGGAAAAGAAATAGTCAAGTCCAAGAAGCGCAAAGAGTCCCATATAGAATAAACTCGAGAAGAAACACACCAAGACACATATTAATGAAGCTAGCACAAATTAAACACAAGGACAGAATTCTCAAAGCAGCAAGGGAAAAGCAACTAGTGACATACAAGGGAAAGCCCATATGTTTAACAGCTGATCTTTCCACAGAAACTCTGCAGGCCAGAAGGGAATGGCAGGACACATTTAAATGGCTAAAAGAGAATAATCTGCAACCAAGAATCCTCTACCCTGCAAGGATCTCCTTCAGAATTGATGGAGAAATCAAAAGCTTTACAGACAAGCAAAAATTAAAAGAATTTAATAAGAACAAATCAGCCTTACAACAAGTGTTAAAGGGACATATAGAGACAACAAGTATAAGAGAAGGAGAAGATCCACAAAACAAACCCATCATAACATCTAAGAAGATGACAATAGGACCATATGCATCAATAATTACTTTGAATGTCAATGGACTAAACGCCCCAACCAAAAGACACAGAGTGGCTGGATGGATTAAAAAACATGACCCATACATATGCTGTCTCCAGGAAACTCACTTCAGACCTAGAGACACTCATAGACTGAAAGTGAGAGGATAGAAAAAGATATTCCATGCAAATGGAAATCAAAAGAAAGCTGGAGTAGCAGTCCTCATATCAGACAAAATAGACCTCAAAATAAAGAAGATTAGAAGAGACAAGGCAGGACGCTACATAATGATCAAGGGATTGATCCAAGAAGAAGACATAACAATCATAATATGCACCCAATGCAGGAGCACCCCAATACATCAGACAAACACTTTCAGACATTAAAGAAGACATCGACACTAACACAATCATAGTAGGAGACTTTAACATTCCTCTCACACCAGTAGACAGATCATCCAAACAGAAAATGAATAAAGAAAGACAAGCCTTAAATACCACACTAGAAGAAATGGACCTCATTGATAACTTTAGGACTTTCCATCCAAAAGCAGAAGAATACACTATCCTCTCAAGTGCTCACGGAACATTCTCCAGGATAGACCACATTTTGGGCCACAAATCAAACCTCAGTCAATTCAATAAAACTGAAATTCTATCAACCATCTTCTCGGACCACAATGCAATGAGACTAGAGATCAACTACAAGAAAAAAAAACGCTAAAAACACAAACACATGGAGATTAAACAACACATACCTAAAAAACCAACTGATTACCGAGCAAATCAAAGGAGAAATAAAACAATTCCTAGAAGAAAATGACAATGAACACACGATAGTGCAAAACCTATGGGATACTGCAAAAGCAGTTCTAAGAGGGAAGTTTATAGCAATTCATTTCCACCTCAAGAAACTAGGAAAATCTCAAACAGACAACCTAACCTTACACTTAAAACAACTGGAGAAAGAAGAAAAAAAAACACCCCAAAGCCAGCAGAAGAAGGGAAATCATAAAGATCAGAGCAGAAATAAATGAAAAAGAAATAAAAGAAACAATAGTAAAGACAAATAAAACAAAGAGCTAGTTCTTCGAAAAGGTCAATAAAATCAACATACCACTGGCCAGACTCATCAAGAAAGAGAGAAGAACCAGATCACCAAAATCAAAAGTGAAAAAGGAGAGGTTACAACAGATAATGCAGAAATCCAAAGGATTATAAGAGACCATTATGAACAACTCTATGGCAACAAACTGGACGACCTGGAAGAAATGGACAGTTTCTTAGAGAAGATTAATCTCCCAAGACTGAGCCAGGAAGAAACAGAAACTATGAACAACCCAATCACAAGCTCAGAAATCAAATTTGTGATTAAAAATCTACCCAAAAATAAAAGCCCAGGGCCAGATGGCTTCACAGCCGAATTCTACCAAACATTTAAAGAAGAGCCAATGCCTGTCTTTCTAAAACTCTTCCAAACAATTGCACAGGACGGAAAACTTCCAAACACATTCTACAAGGCCACCATCACCCTGATACCCAAACCAGGCAAAGACAACACAAAAAAGGAAAATTACAGACCAATTTCTCTGATCAATTTAGATGCCAAGAACCTCAACAAAATCCTAGCAAACAAAATTCAATGACACATCAAAAAACTCATACATCATGATCAAGTCGGGTTCATCCCAGGCATGCAAGGATTCTTCAATATCCAAAATTCATATCAATATCAACCATCTTCTCGGACCACAATGCAATGAGACTAGAGATCAACTACAAGAAAAAAAAACGCTAAAAACACAAACACATGGAGATTAAACAACACATACCTAAAAAACCAACTGATTACCGAGCAAATCAAAGGAGAAATAAAACAATTCCTAGAAGAAAATGACAATGAACACACGATAGTGCAAAACCTATGGGATACTGCAAAAGCAGTTCTAAGAGGGAAGTTTATAGCAATTCATTTCCACCTCAAGAAACTAGGAAAATCTCAAACAGACAACCTAACCTTACACTTAAAACAACTGGAGAAAGAAGAAAAAAAAACACCCCAAAGCCAGCAGAAGAAGGGAAATCATAAAGATCAGAGCAGAAATAAATGAAAAAGAAATAAAAGAAACAATAGTAAAGACAAATAAAACAAAGAGCTAGTTCTTCGAAAAGGTCAATAAAATCAACATACCACTGGCCAGACTCATCAAGAAAGAGAGAAGAACCAGATCACCAAAATCAAAAGTGAAAAAGGAGAGGTTACAACAGATAATGCAGAAATCCAAAGGATTATAAGAGACCATTATGAACAACTCTATGGCAACAAACTGGACGACCTGGAAGAAATGGACAGTTTCTTAGAGAAGATTAATCTCCCAAGACTGAGCCAGGAAGAAACAGAAACTATGAACAACCCAATCACAAGCTCAGAAATCAAATTTGTGATTAAAAATCTACCCAAAAATAAAAGCCCAGGGCCAGATGGCTTCACAGCCGAATTCTACCAAACATTTAAAGAAGAGCCAATGCCTGTCCTTCTAAAACTCTTCCAAACAATTGCACAGGACGGAAAACTTCCAAACACATTCTACAAGGCCACCATCACCCTGATACCCAAACCAGGCAAAGACAACACAAAAAAGGAAAATTACAGACCAATTTCTCTGATCAATTTAGATGCCAAGAACCTCAACAAAATCCTAGCAAACAAAATTCAATGACACATCAAAAAACTCATACATCATGATCAAGTCGGGTTCATCCCAGGCATGCAAGGATTCTTCAATATCCAAAATCAATCCATGTGATACACCATATCAACAAATTGAGAGACAAAAACCACATGATCATCTCAATAGATGCAGAAAAAGCCTTCGACAAAGTACAGCATCTATTTATGATAAAAACTCTTCAGAAAATGGGTGTAGAAGGAACCTATCTCAACATAATAAAAGCCATATATGAGAAGCCCACAGCGAACATTATCCTCAACGGTGAAAAACTGAAAGCATTCCCTCTAAGATCAGGAACAAGACAAGGGTGTCCACTTTCACCACTCTTATTCAACATAGTCCTGGAAGTTCTAGCAACAGCAATAAGAGAAGAGAAAGAAATCAAAGGAATCCAGATTGGAAAGGAAGAAGTCAAGCTCTCTCTTTTTGCAGACGACATGATATTATACATAGAAAATCCCAAAGACAAGGTTACAAAGCTACTAGAGCTAATCAATGAATTCAGCAAAGTCGCAGGATACAAAGTCAACACACAGAAATCACTGGCATTCCTATACACAAACAATGAAAAATCAGAAAATGAAATCAAAGAGGCAATCCCCTTCACCATTGCGACCAAAAGAATCAAATATCTAGGAATAAACCGACCCAAAGAAACAAAAGAATTGTACACAGAAAATTACAAGACACTCATGAGAGACATTAAAGAAGACTTCAACAGATGGAGAGATATTCCATGTTCCTGGGTTGGAAAAATCAATATTGTGAAAAAGACCATACTACCAAATGTCATCTATAGATTCAATACGATCCCTATCAAACTTCCAATGATATTCTTCACAGAACTAGACCAAAGAATGTTTAAAAAAACTTCGATCACAAAAAAGCCAGGCCAAGGAACAATTACCAGAACCAATTTCTTTTTGATCCAACTTAAAGGCCACCATCACCCTGATACCCAAACCAGGCAAAGACAACACAAAAAAGGAAAATTACAGACCAATTTCTCTGATCAATTTAGATGCCAAGAACCTCAACAAAATCCTAGCAAACAAAATTCAATGACACATCAAAAAACTCATACATCATGATCAAGTCGGGTTCATCCCAGGCATGCAAGGATTCTTCAATATCCAAAATCAATCCATGTGATACACCATATCAACAAATTGAGAGACAAAAACCACATGATCATCTCAATAGATGCAGAAAAAGCCTTCGACAAAGTACAGCATCTATTTATGATAAAAACTCTTCAGAAAATGGGTGTAGAAGGAACCTATCTCAACATAATAAAAGCCATATATGAGAAGCCCACAGCGAACATTATCCTCAACGGTGAAAAACTGAAAGCATTCCCTCTAAGATCAGGAACAAGACAAGGGTGTCCACTTTCACCACTCTTATTCAACATAGTCCTGGAAGTTCTAGCAACAGCAATAAGAGAAGAGAAAGAAATCAAAGGAATCCAGATTGGAAAGGAAGAAGTCAAGCTCTCTCTTTTTGCAGACGACATGATATTATACATAGAAAATCCCAAAGACAAGGTTACAAAGCTACTAGAGCTAATCAATGAATTCAGCAAAGTCGCAGGATACAAAGTCAACACACAGAAATCACTGGCATTCCTATACACAAACAATGAAAAATCAGAAAATGAAATCAAAGAGGCAATCCCCTTCACCATTGCGACCAAAAGAATCAAATATCTAGGAATAAACCGACCCAAAGAAACAAAAGAATTGTACACAGAAAATTACAAGACACTCATGAGAGACATTAAAGAAGACTTCAACAGATGGAGAGATATTCCATGTTCCTGGGTTGGAAAAATCAATATTGTGAAAAAGACCATACTACCAAATGTCATCTATAGATTCAATACGATCCCTATCAAACTTCCAATGATATTCTTCACAGAACTAGACCAAAGAATCACACAGTTCATATGGAAACACAAAAGACTTCGAATAGCCAAAGCAATCCTGAGGAAGAAGAATGGAGCTGGAGGGATCAGCCTCCCCAACTTCAGACTCTACTACAAAGCAACAGTCATCAAGACAGTATGGTACTGGCACAAAAACAGAAATATCGACCAATGGAACAAGATTGAGAACCCAGAGATAAACCCACGCACCTATGGGTACCTTATTTTTGACAAAGGAGGAGAAACTATAAAATGGGACAAAGACAGCCTCTTCAACAAATGGTGCTGGGAAAATTGGACAGCTACATGCAAAAAAATGAAGTTGGAACATTCCCTGACACCATGCACAAAGATCAACTCAAAATGGATTAAAGACCTAAATGTAAGACCAGAAACCATCAAACTTTTAGAGGAGAATATAGGTAAAACCCTCAAGGACATCAATCAAAGCAAGATCTTCTCTGACCCACCTACTAAAATAGCGGAACTAAAAGGACAAATGAACATGTGGGACCTCATGAAACTTAAAAGCTTTTGTACAGCAAAAGAAATTACAAAAAAGCTCAACAGACAGCCCACAGAGTGGGAGAAAATCATAGCAAATGAAACAACAGACAAAGAATTAATCTCCAAAATCTACAAGCAACTCAGACAACTCAGCACAGGAAAAACGAACAACCCAATCAAAAAATGGGAAAAGGACCTAAACAGACGCCTCCAAAGAGGACATACAGATGGCCCAAAAGCACATGAAACGATGCTCAGCAAAGTCGCAGGATACAAAGTCAACACACAGAAATCACTGGCATTCCTATACACAAACAATGAAAAATCAGAAAATGAAATCAAAGAGGCAATCCCCTTCACCATTGCGACCAAAAGAATCAAATATCTAGGAATAAACCGACCCAAAGAAACAAAAGAATTGTACACAGAAAATTACAAGACACTCATGAGAGACATTAAAGAAGACTTCAACAGATGGAGAGATATTCCATGTTCCTGGGTTGGAAAAATCAATATTGTGAAAAAGACCATACTACCAAATGTCATCTATAGATTCAATACGATCCCTATCAAACTTCCAATGATATTCTTCACAGAACTAGACCAAAGAATCACACAGTTCATATGGAAACACAAAAGACTTCGAATAGCCAAAGCAATCCTGAGGAAGAAGAATGGAGCTGGAGGGATCAGCCTCCCCAACTTCAGACTCTACTACAAAGCAACAGTCATCAAGACAGTATGGTACTGGCACAAAAACAGAAATATCGACCAATGGAACAAGATTGAGAACCCAGAGATAAACCCACGCACCTATGGGTACCTTATTTTTGACAAAGGAGGAGAAACTATAAAATGGGACAAAGACAGCCTCTTCAACAAATGGTGCTGGGAAAATTGGACAGCTACATGCAAAAAAATGAAGTTGGAACATTCCCTGACACCATGCACAAAGATCAACTCAAAATGGATTAAAGACCTAAATGTAAGACCAGAAACCATCAAACTTTTAGAGGAGAATATAGGTAAAACCCTCAAGGACATCAATCAAAGCAAGATCTTCTCTGACCCACCTACTAAAATAGCGGAACTAAAAGGACAAATGAACATGTGGGACCTCATGAAACTTAAAAGCTTTTGTACAGCAAAAGAAATTACAAAAAAGCTCAACAGACAGCCCACAGAGTGGGAGAAAATCATAGCAAATGAAACAACAGACAAAGAATTAATCTCCAAAATCTACAAGCAACTCAGACAACTCAGCACAGGAAAAATGAACAACCCAATCAAAAAATGGGAAAAGGACCTAAACAGACGCCTCTCCAAAGAGGACATACAGATGGCCCAAAAACACATGAAACGATGCTCAACTTCACTTATAATTAGAGAAATGCAAATCAAAACTACAATGAGATACCACCTCACACCCATCAGAATGGCCATCTTCAAAAAATCTGCAGACACTAAATGCTGGAGGCGGTGCGGAGAAAAGGGAACCTTTTTGCATTGCTGGTGGGAATGTCAATTGATACAGCCTCTATGGAAGACAGTCTGGAGATTTCTTAAAATACTAAAAATAGAAGCACCCTATGACCCAGCAATCCCACTCTTAGGCTTATACCCTGATGAAATCAAATCTGAAAGAAGCACCTGTACCCCAATGTTCATTGCAACTCTCTATACAATAGCTAGAACATGGAAGCAACCTAGATGCCCATCAATGAACGAATGGACCCAAAACCTCTGGTACATATATACAATGGAATACTACACAGCTGTAAAGAGAAATGCAGAAGAATCAGCGCTAATGATGTGGCTGGATCTAGAACGTATCATAAAAAGTGAAGTCAGTCAGAAAGAGAAGGACAAATATAATCTATTAATGCATATATATGGAATCTAGTAGGATGGTGATGATGGCACACGCAGTGAAGCGACGGAAAGACAGACATGGACAGTGGACATATGGACATTGTGGGGAAGGAACAGAGGGTGGGAGGCGTAAAGGAAGTAGCATGAAGGCCTGTACTATCATAAGTGAAGAAAATAGCTCTAGTCATTGCTCTGTGAGAAAAGGGGATCCTTCAGGGGTGCTGTGTGATGGTTGGGAGGGGTGGGAAAGGGGGGATATACATGTGACTGATCTGGGAACATACATATCTGTAAACAACAAAACTCTGTAAAAGTGAAAAGCAAAATAAAGGTAAAAAAAAAAGAAGAAGAAATGATGGCAGGAAAGTTGACACCTTAGTGGGGCCAGGAAAGGCCTCCCTGAGAGGCAAATTTGGAGCAAATCCTAAACAATAAGAAGAAACTACCCATTTGGGTGTCCAGAGAAGGAGAATCCCAGGAACAGGAAGAAGTGAGTGGAAGGATCCTGCACTGAGACCATGGCTATCCTTTCATGGAAATCTGAAGAGGGGAGTAGGAGAAGCTCTCTCAAGACAGGAAGACTGGGAGGGGCAGAAGTGAATAATGTGGTACACAGCTGGTCTTCATTGTTGCCTGGTTGACAAGTCATTGGTGTGTTCAATCACAGTGACATGATCTGAAGTGAGTTTAATGGGATCACCCTGATGGCACATTGAGAAGATATTGGAGAGATAAAGGTAGAAGCACTATGAATGGACTAGAGGTTCTTGCAGTGACCTAGGCTAGAGGTGAAATGATTTCTAATTTTCTATACCATTATCAAATTCCCAACCTAGCCTTTTCCTGCTCAGATGGTGCAATCCCCTGGGAGATGTAGAGCAATTGGGTGGGAACTCCCTTGACTTTCCATCATGAACATCTTCACGTCTTGCAACTGTGGAGAACCTCTCTTCTCATCACAGTGAAGGGGATTATCTTCTAATAAAAGCACACTGAGTGATTACTAGCTCTGGAAATAGATACTTGAAATATAGTTTTGTCTCCTCCACTTAAGTTCTCTGTGACTTTGAAAAGGTCCGTGTAGTTCTGTGCCTCAGTTTCTTCATCTGCAATCTGACATGGTAAAAATTGTTTCAACAGATTATGTGAAAACTAGGCAAAATTATAATAGTAAATTTCCACCGTTGAGAAGGGCCAGGCAGAAAGAGCTTATGAGCTCAGTTTCACTTTCCATGCCAATGTCTTGAAAACATGAGAGGATAGCCTGTCAATTGCTCTGTGAGAAAAGGGGATCCTTCAGGGGTGCTGTGTGATGGTTGGGAGGGGTGGGAAAGGGGGGATATACATGTGACTGATCTGGGAACATACATATCTGTAAACAACAAAACTCTGTAAAAGTGAAAAGCAAAATAAAGGTAAAAAAAAAAGAAGAAGAAATGATGGCAGGAAAGTTGACACCTTAGTGGGGCCAGGAAAGGCCTCCCTGAGAGGCAAATTTGGAGCAAATCCTAAACAATAAGAAGAAACTACCCATTTGGGTGTCCAGAGAAGGAGAATCCCAGGAACAGGAAGAAGTGAGTGGAAGGATCCTGCACTGAGACCATGGCTATCCTTTCATGGAAATCTGAAGAGGGGAGTAGGAGAAGCTCTCTCAAGACAGGAAGACTGGGAGGGGCAGAAGTGAATAATGTGGTACACAGCTGGTCTTCATTGTTGCCTGGTTGACAAGTCATTGGTGTGTTCAATCACAGTGACATGATCTGAAGTGAGTTTAATGGGATCACCCTGATGGCACATTGAGAAGATATTGGAGAGATAAAGGTAGAAGCACTATGAATGGACTAGAGGTTCTTGCAGTGACCTAGGCTAGAGGTGAAATGATTTCTAATTTTCTATACCATTATCAAATTCCCAACCTAGCCTTTTCCTGCTCAGATGGTGCAATCCCCTGGGAGATGTAGAGCAATTGGGTGGGAACTCCCTTGACTTTCCATCATGAACATCTTCACGTCTTGCAACTGTGGAGAACCTCTCTTCTCATCACAGTGAAGGGGATTATCTTCTAATAAAAGCACACTGAGTGATTACTAGCTCTGGAAATAGATACTTGAAATATAGTTTTGTCTCCTCCACTTAAGTTCTCTGTGACTTTGAAAAGGTCCGTGTAGTTCTGTGCCTCAGTTTCTTCATCTGCAATCTGACATGGTAAAAATTGTTTCAACAGATTATGTGAAAACTAGGCAAAATTATAATAGTAAATTTCCACCGTTGAGAAGGGAGCCAGGCAGAAACTTAGAGCTCTATGAAGCTCAGTTTCACTTTCCATGCCATGCTTGCATCTGTTCTTGAAAACCACACCCCAATGATAAGTCTTTCTTTCTCCTGCATTTTCAACATTTTCTTCTTGATAAGATCCTTTGTTTCAGTGATTAAATGTGCTCAGATTTCCCCTATCTTTAAAGAAAGACCCATTGTACTCTTTCAATTAGCTCAGGTTTAATATTAACCAGGAAGCCTGTTGGGCTTCCCGGGTGGCTCAATGGTTGAGAATCCACCTGCAATGCAGGAGACCCAGCTTTGCTCTCTGGGTTGAGAAGATCCTCTGTAGAAGGGCATGGCAACCCACAACAGGATTCTTGCCTGGAAAATCCCATGGACAGAGGAGCCTGGCGGGTTACAGTTTATGGTGTTGTGAAGAGTCTGCGGCCACTGAAGCAACTGAGCCTGCATGCAGGCAAGAAACCTGTTACAAAAAATTGAAGTGTGGAGGCCATATTTAAAAGGAAAAGAAAAGTGCAGCACAAACCAACATAAAATGAGGTGTTCCCAAACAAACAGCTTCACTATTAGCTCTGAAGTATGCAAAAGGTCTTTCAACAGCTATGACTGCTTGACTCATGCATTTTTTTCTGGAAAGGCTGCAAGAAGAAAATGTGTCGCTATGCTGAAAGAAAGGTGAGGGAATGGATTTGCCTAAAGCCTGTCTAGCTCTTGTTTTCGCCTGGTCAGTGTTTGGCCTTTGAGGAGTGAATTTCTCTGCCATCCTTGGTGGTTTGATTCTCTGGGATGCTCAGGGTCGTGATTCGAGAACCTCTCTCTTTTTCATCATGAACATCTTCACGTCTTGCAACTGTGGAGAACCTCTCTTCTCATCACAGTGAAGGGGATTATCTTCTAATAAAAGCACACTGAGTGATTACTAGCTCTGGAAATAGATACTTGAAATATAGTTTTGTCTCCTCCACTTAAGTTCTCTGTGACTTTGAAAAGGTCCGTGTAGTTCTGTGCCTCAGTTTCTTCATCTGCAATCTGACATGGTAAAAATTGTTTCAACAGATTATGTGAAAACTAGGCAAAATTATAATAGTAAATTTCCACCGTTGAGAAGGGAGCCAGGCAGAAACTTAGAGCTCTATGAAGCTCAGTTTCACTTTCCATGCCATGCTTGCATCTGTTCTTGAAAACCACACCCCAATGATAAGTCTTTCTTTCTCCTGCATTTTCAACATTTTCTTCTTGATAAGATCCTTTGTTTCAGTGATTAAATGTGCTCAGATTTCCCCTAT
This sequence comes from Tragulus kanchil, assembly GCA_022376925.1. Classification (NCBI taxonomy): domain Eukaryota; kingdom Metazoa; phylum Chordata; class Mammalia; order Artiodactyla; family Tragulidae; genus Tragulus; species Tragulus kanchil. The sequence goes on from JAIOJX010000025.1 coordinate 78,971,877, forward strand.
CTTTAAAGAAAGACCCATTGTACTCTTTCAATTAGCTCAGGTTTAATATTAACCAGGAAGCCTGTTGGGCTTCCCGGGTGGCTCAATGGTTGAGAATCCACCTGCAATGCAGGAGACCCAGCTTTGCTCTCTGGGTTGAGAAGATCCTCTGTAGAAGGGCATGGCAACCCACAACAGGATTCTTGCCTGGAAAATCCCATGGACAGAGGAGCCTGGCGGGTTACAGTTTATGGTGTTGTGAAGAGTCTGCGGCCACTGAAGCAACTGAGCCTGCATGCAGGCAAGAAACCTGTTACAAAAAATTGAAGTGTGGAGGCCATATTTAAAAGGAAAAGAAAAGTGCAGCACAAACCAACATAAAATGAGGTGTTCCCAAACAAACAGCTTCACTATTAGCTCTGAAGTATGCAAAAGGTCTTTCAACAGCTATGACTGCTTGACTCATGCATTTTTCTCTGGAAAGGCTGCAAGAAGAAAATGTGTCGCTATGCTGAAAGAAAGGTGAGGGAATGGATTTGCCTAAAGCCTGTCTAGCTCTTGTTTTCGCCTGGTCAGTGTTTGGCCTTTGAGGAGTGAATTTCTCTGCCATCCTTGGTGGTTTGATTCTCTGGGATGCCAGAATCCACCCTGGAATCTGCTAGTGCAGCTGTGATCGTGATTCAGGCAGGGTCAGGAGCGACTGGAGAAGCCAGAAAATCCTGTGATATAACTGCTCAACTTGGCTGAGCAGAGAAGGGGCCTGGTACTCTTAGGGGAAGCGACTGGTCAGACCCAGACAAGGAACCTGTGTTGGTCAGAGTCATTTAGCTGCCACTGAATTGGAGCATCTGAGAGGCAGTCTGTGCCAAAGAAATGCGAATCACAACGTGTTTACGGCTGATACAGCCTCACAGCAGCTCACACTGACTCCTGCCTTTTCAATTCTTTACAAACTTATGAAAAAATTGTCTATATACTCTGTCTCTTCTTTACATCCTATTAGTCTGAAATCAGTTTTCACACTAACCCTAACTCTGTATTTATCTGGGTTACAGTGTAGCCATCAATGACCTCTGTAACCCTAAATCCAAATAACATTTCTAAATCCTTGTCTTATTCTGCTTTTCAGCATCATTGTCAGCAAATTGATAATCTTCTCCAGTCATTCTCTGCTGTTGGCTTCCAAGACAAGGACCTCATCTAGAGCACCCCACTATCTTTCTGCTTTCCTTCTCACCCACCGTGACTCCTTTAAGTGATAGAATTCCCCAGGGTGGCATTTAAGATTTATCTTCTCCTCTATGTGCTCTTCCTTGATATCACATCTGTTCCCTGGCTGCAATTACCATGTATAATCCAGAGCTGCTTCCTACAAGACTGTGTCTTTGGCCCAGTCCTCTCTTGTAGCACCAATCTAGATTCTGACTATTTATTTTTTATTTTCTGTTTTTTTAGACACATCAAACTAAACCTTAATCCATACTCAAAATTTAATACTTAACATGCTGAACTTTAATCCATGCTCAGCCCTGCAAAACAATTCTTTTGGCTCATTCTTTGTTTTTTTTTTTTTAATTTCTTTATTTTCATTCTTTTCAGTAAGCAACTCGATCACCCATCTGATAATTCAGACCAGAAATCCGAGAATCATCCTGTGTCTCTCTCTTCCTATGTACAAATTATCACCAAGTCTTTACTTTCAAAATCTTTCTTCCAGTTCTGCCCAATTCTGTTCTAGGTTAATCTATGTTTTCCCTGTATGAAAACAATGACCTTATGTTAGTTTTCTCTTATGGGCCTCTCCAGTCCATTTGCCACACTACCACAGGATAAGTGAGGGTTTTCAAAACTATTTCCTAGGACCTACACCTACCTCCCAGTAATAGCTTCCGTTTCCTTCTCAGCTGAGCAGAAAAATATCTCATATGGACTTGCAATCTTCATTTCCTGTTTTCCATCTCCTTACTATACTTGGCCCACTCCAAAAGAATTTCAGCTCCCAGTAATTCCCTTTCTCTTCTCCAATTCTTCCCAGTTAAACTAAAAAATATCCTCTTTATAATTGCAGTCTACCTTTTCTGAGGATAGTCCCAAGTCTTCTGCTCCTGCATTAAACCATTCTAAGATGACTTCCATCCACATTACCTTGGACATGCTGTTAAATCCATGGGGCATTGTTTAGGCCTCATCTTACTTAACCTTGTAGTAGCATTCCAGACTGTGTGTCTTCTCTACTTTTCTTGAGACACTCTTATTTCTCTGTCAAGAGGTTTTAAACTTATTATTTGGAAGTTCCTTTCCTCTTTGTAGACTCCTTATCATTCGTTCAACAGTTACATTGTAGAATTACTGGAGGCCTTTTCTTCCTTTTCAGTTTTATCCATTGCATTTACTTAAAATGACAGTGCATATATGACATACACCAAATGTACATCCCTAACGCACGCCTTTTCTCTTATCTGCAGACAGATACATGTATGTGGGTACTATATCTCTTCTTGAATATCTCAAGAGAACCTAAAACTCAACATTCTAAAAACCGAACTTATGAACTCACTCCTAAGACTTTGTGTATTTTTATTGTTCTTTATCACTGTGAATGGCACCACTCCTCTTTGAATTTTGCAAGTCAGAGTCTTAGAGGAACATTTTACTGTTCTCAATGAATTGTTAATTTAATCATACATTGGACTATCTCAATATGACAGTCTACATGTCTCCATGAATAATGTTTTCTTTCAAATGGCACCAGCAACTCACTCCCATGCCTAGAATAATTCCCTGGAAACTTTTGACCCTTTTGATAAATTTCAATACCCTTATCATGGCAGGCTTTTGCATGACCTGGCTCCTGCCCATCTTTCTGAGCTCATGTTGTATTACATCCCTCTTGCTCATTTCTCTACCACAGTGACCTCTTTTCCTCTGCCTTGAATGCAGTAAGATATTTTGGTTTCTGGGCCCTCACAATTTCCCAACAAAGTTTCTCTTTTCTCATCTTCTAGGTCTTGAGTTAATGTCTAGTCCTCAGAGAATTCTAAATTACTAGAATAGAGTCTATTATATATTTTCATTACATAATTTACATTTTTTGATAACTCTCATTACAACTTTAATTAAAGGATGATTTTAATAATTAAATATTCATAATTAAGTTTCTATTTCTCTGTAGTGTTCTTTTATAGAGTTTTGTTGTTTACTGCCAAACATCAGCAGACATAGGTATGAATATATTTCCTCTCTTGACTTTCCTCTCATCTCCCTCCCCATCTCACCCGTCTAGGCTGTTACAGAGCTTCTATTTGAGTTCCCTTAGTCTTATAGCAGATTCTCATTGGTTATCTATTTTACATATGGTAATGTAGTTTCCATCTTACTCTTTCCATACATCTCACCCATTCCTCCCTCCCCTCAATGTTCATAAGTCTGTTCTCTGTGTATGTTTCTCCATTGCTGTAGTTTTAATTAAATAAGTGATATGGACTGAGCCACATTTCCCCCGCAAGCCCGCAGATTCATTTTTTGAAGCTGTGAGCTCTAGTGTGATGATATTTGGAGAAAGGGCCTTTGGAAAATAGTTAGGTTTAGATAAGGTCATGATTAGATAGCATCACCAACTCAACGGACATGAATTTGAGCAAACTCCAGGAGATGGTAGAGAACAGAGGAGCCTGGTGTGCTATAGTCCATGGGGTCACAAAGAGTTGGACACAACTGAGTGACTGAATAACAAGGTCATGAAATTCATACACTCAAAAGAGACATCAGAAAGATGGATTTTACAGTTCTCAATGAATTGTTAATTTAATCATACATTGGACTATCTCAATATGACAGTCTACATGTCTCCATGAATAATGTTTTCTTTCAAATGGCACCAGCAACTCACTCCCATGCCTAGAAAAATTTCCCCTGGAAACTTTTGACCCTTTTGATAAATTTCAATACCCTTATCATGGCAGGCTTTTGCATGACCTGGCTCCTGCCCATCTTTCTGAGCTCATGTTGTATTACATCCCTCTTGCTCATTTCTCTACCACAGTGACCTCTTTTCCTCTGCCTTGAATGCAGTAAGATATTTTGGTTTCTGGGCCCTCACAATTTCCCAACAAAGTTTCTCTTTTCTCATCTTCTAGGTCTTGAGTTAATGTCTAGTCCTCAGAGAATTCTAAATTACTAGAATAGAGTCTATTATATATTTTCATTACATAATTTACATTTTTTGATAACTCTCATTACAACTTTAATTAAAGGATGATTTTAATAATTAAATATTCATAATTAAGTTTCTATTTCTCTGTAGTGTTCTTTTATAGAGTTTTGTTGTTTACTGCCAAACATCAGCAGACATAGGTATGAATATATTTCCTCTCTTGACTTTCCCTCTCATCTCCCTCCCCATCTCACCCGTCTAGGCTGTTACAGAGCTTCTATTTGAGTTCCCTTAGTCTTATAGCAGATTCTCATTGGTTATCTATTTTACATATGGTAATGTAGTTTCCATCTTACTCTTTCCATACATCTCACCCATTCCTCCCTCCCCTCAATGTTCATAAGTCTGTTCTCTGTGTATGTTTCTCCATTGCTGTAGTTTTAATTAAATAAGTGATATGGACTGAGCCACATTTCCCCCGCAAGCCCGCAGATTCATTTTTTGAAGCTGTGAGCTCTAGTGTGATGATATTTGGAGAAAGGGCCTTTGGAAAATAGTTAGGTTTAGATAAGGTCATGATTAGATAGCATCACCAACTCAACGGACATGAATTTGAGCAAACTCCAGGAGATGGTAGAGAACAGAGGAGCCTGGTGTGCTATAGTCCATGGGGTCACAAAGAGTTGGACACAACTGAGTGACTGAATAACAAGGTCATGAAATTCATACACTCAAAAGAGACATCAGAAAGATGGCTCTTTCTCTCCTACCATGTGAGGATGTAGTGAGGAGGACTTCTGAAAGCCAGGTAGAGGGTTCTCACCAGGAAATGAATCAGGCACATTTTGATTCAGTCTCAAGAACTTCCAGCCTCCACAACTATAAGAAATACATTTCTATTGTTTAAGCCACCAGTCTGTGGTATTTTGTTATGACTATTTAATTAAAGTAATATAATAAATAATTAAATATTAGTAATTAAATAATTAAAAATAAGATATACTTACCCATTATAGATATCGTGAGAGCAGAGAATAATTTGTTCTGTTTATTGTTTTATATCTATGCCAGTGATGGGTTCGCAATAGGTACTCAATAGATGTTTGCTGAACATCTATGTTCAGCAAATGCCAGTGATGGGTTCGCAATAGGTACTCAATAGATGTTTGCTGAACACATGATGATTTAATCTTTTTTGTTTCTTTTTTTTTGTTCTCTTTTTTTCTTTCAGTCATAGATATACATATGTCTTCTCCCTCTTGAAACTCCCTCCCAACTCCTTCCCCATCCCATCCCTCCAGGTTGTTACAGAACCCCTGTTTGGGTTCCCTGAATCATACAGCAAATACTTATTTGCTATCTGTTTACATATGGTGATGTAAGTTTCGATGTTACTCTTTCTAAACATCTCACCCATTCCTCCCTCCCCTCAATGTTCATAAGTCTGTTCTCTGTGTATGTTTCTCCATTGCTGTAGTTTTAATTAAATAAGTGATATGGACTGAGCCACATTTCCCCCGCAAGCCCGCAGATTCATTTTTTGAAGCTGTGAGCTCTAGTGTGATGATATTTGGAGAAAGGGCCTTTGGAAAATAGTTAGGTTTAGATAAGGTCATGATTAGATAGCATCACCAACTCAACGGACATGAATTTGAGCAAACTCCAGGAGATGGTAGAGAACAGAGGAGCCTGGTGTGCTATAGTCCATGGGGTCACAAAGAGTTGGACACAACTGAGTGACTGAATAACAAGGTCATGAAATTCATACACTCAAAAGAGACATCAGAAAGATGGCTCTTTCTCTCCTACCATGTGAGGATGTAGTGAGGAGGACTTCTGAAAGCCAGGTAGAGGGTTCTCACCAGGAAATGAATCAGGCACATTTTGATTCAGTCTCAAGAACTTCCAGCCTCCACAACTATAAGAAATACATTTCTATTGTTTAAGCCACCAGTCTGTGGTATTTTGTTATGACTATTTAATTAAAGTAATATAATAAATAATTAAATATTAGTAATTAAATAATTAAAAATAAGATATACTTACCCATTATAGATATCGTGAGAGCAGAGAATAATTTGTTCTGTTTATTGTTTTATATCTATGCCAGTGATGGGTTCGCAATAGGTACTCAATAGATGTTTGCTGAACATCTATGTTCAGCAAATGCCAGTGATGGGTTCGCAATAGGTACTCAATAGATGTTTGCTGAACACATGATGATTTAATCTTTTTTGTTTCTTTTTTTTTGTTCTCTTTTTTTCTTTCAGTCATAGATATACATATGTCTTCTCCCTCTTGAAACTCCCTCCCAACTCCTTCCCCATCCCATCCCTCCAGGTTGTTACAGAACCCCTGTTTGGGTTCCCTGAATCATACAGCAAATACTTATTTGCTATCTGTTTACATATGGTGATGTAAGTTTCGATGTTACTCTTTCTAAACATCCCATCCTCTCCCTCCTCCTACCCCTGTCCATAAGTCTGTCCTCTATGTCTGTTTTTCCATTGCTGCCTTGCAAGTAAATTCATCAGCACCATCTTTCTAGATACCATATATATGCATTCATATATGATATTTATCTTTCTCTTTCTGACTACTTCATTCTGTACAATAAGCTCTAAGTTCAACCACCTCATTAGAAATGACTCAAATGCATTCCTTCTTATGGCTGGGTAATATTCCATTGTATATCTGCACCACAGCTTTATCCATTCATCTGTCAATGGACATCTAAGTTGCGTCTGTGCTTTCTAAATATTGTAAATAGTGTTGCAGTGAGCATTGGGGTACACGTGTCTTTTTCAATTTTTATTTCCTTAGGGTATATGCCTAATAGTTGAATTGCTGGGTCATATGGTGGTTTTATTCCTAGTTTTTGTAAGGAATCTCCATACTATCTTCCATAGTGGCTGTCTCAAGATGTAATCTTTCCAAACTGTTGCATATTATTTGTTTGACATTAGTCATTCTGAGAATTCCAAAATTGTTCACATGTCTTGAGCTCCAACTAGTTTTTAAGTCCTGGCCATATTTTGTGATGCTGAACCACAGTTTATTCCTAATTTAAACCTACTCTCTCTTGTTGTATTTCTGGACAGAGACCAGGAGTATAACAATAAAATCACTGGAGCATGGAGCATGGAGGCTGGTTTAGAGCCTGACACCAACCTAGTTAGCTTCTAAGACTTTAGTAGAGTGTTATGATAAATGAGCAGTTCTCAAGTTTATTAGCATAGACTCTTCCAACTGAAGGCCTTTCCTTTACTTCAAAGACTATGTACAAAATAAAAATCCAGTCATTAGTTTTGTAGATTTAGTTATACGATCTATTCATCTGATCAAGGAGTGTCTTCCTTGTGGTTTTCCCCAAGAGAACAGAGCCTTTCTTCTGCATGATTTTGAGTTATGTTGCTAGTTTGCATCTACAACATGAGTAATCAAGGGCAACTGCTTAGACACATATAAGAGGAGTTTAAAGATTGCCCTCATAAACCCAGACCAGGTAGACATTGTCTCAAGATGTAGAGGCTTGAGAAGAGTGATCTTTCCAATTAGATTTGGAGTCAGTAGAGGAAGTATCATTTGGGCTTTTGCAGAAACAAGAGAAGAGTTGCTTTGGAATTCTCTCACTGAGGCTTAGTGATTGTCTGTGATACAGTGTTAAATGTAAACAGTGTATGTTCTGTTCTGTTCTCTGAAGTAGGAAAAGTCTAGGCAGCCTCTGTGTGTGTGTATGTGTGTGTGTGTGTTAGAATGAAATTGAAAACAGAGAACTGATAGACTTCTAGAGATTTAGAAACATTTTCCCAGAATTATACTATGTTTTAGTTGAATATTTTAGACATCTTAACATCCTCCATTTAGATCTCCCAGAAAGGACAAAAAGGGTTGCAGTGAGCATTGGGGTACACGTGTCTTTTTCAATTTTTATTTCCTTAGGGTATATGCCTAATAGTTGAATTGCTGGGTCATATGGTGGTTTTATTCCTAGTTTTTGTAAGGAATCTCCATACTATCTTCCATAGTGGCTGTCTCAAGATGTAATCTTTCCAAACTGTTGCATATTATTTGTTTGACATTAGTCATTCTGAGAATTCCAAAATTGTTCACATGTCTTGAGCTCCAACTAGTTTTTAAGTCCTGGCCATATTTTGTGATGCTGAACCACAGTTTATTCCTAATTTAAACCTACTCTCTCTTGTTGTATTTCTGGACAGAGACCAGGAGTATAACAATAAAATCACTGGAGCATGGAGCATGGAGGCTGGTTTAGAGCCTGACACCAACCTAGTTAGCTTCTAAGACTTTAGTAGAGTGTTATGATAAATGAGCAGTTCTCAAGTTTATTAGCATAGACTCTTCCAACTGAAGGCCTTTCCTTTACTTCAAAGACTATGTACAAAATAAAAATCCAGTCATTAGTTTTGTAGATTTAGTTATACGATCTATTCATCTGATCAAGGAGTGTCTTCCTTGTGGTTTTCCCCAAGAGAACAGAGCCTTTCTTCTGCATGATTTTGAGTTATGTTGCTAGTTTGCATCTACAACATGAGTAATCAAGGGCAACTGCTTAGACACATATAAGAGGAGTTTAAAGATTGCCCTCATAAACCCAGAGCAGGTAGACATTGTCTCAAGATGTAGAGGCTTGAGAAGAGTGATCTTTCCAATTAGATTTGGAGTCAGTAGAGGAAGTATCATTTGGGCTTTTGCAGAAACAAGAGAAGAGTTGCTTTGGAATTCTCTCACTGAGGCTTAGTGATTGTCTGTGATACAGTGTTAAATGTAAACAGTGTATGTTCTGTTCTGTTCTCTGAAGTAGGAAAAGTCTAGGCAGCCTCTGTGTGTGTGTATGTGTGTGTGTGTGTTAGAATGAAATTGAAAACAGAGAACTGATAGACTTCTAGAGATTTAGAAACATTTTCCCAGAATTATACTATGTTTTAGTTGAATATTTTAGACATCTTAACATCCTCCATTTAGATCTCCCCAGAAAGGACAAGAAAAATATTTTTGTGGGGGCTGAAGCTTTTAAGAAGTGATGATTTTTTTTTTTTTTTTTTGAGAGAGCGTGGGTCAGGGAGGGATGGGGGCGGGCGGGCCACTTCTATTGGTCTCTCATTTATTTATTTTCATCCATCTTTGTTCTTTGGCCCGTGTGGACCTCCCATCACAGTGACCTTTATTGTCGCAGAGCACCGGGTCTGGGCGCATGCGCTCCAGAGCTCTGGCTCGGTAATTGGACACATCGGTCCAGCCACTCCGCGCACGTGGGATCTTCTCAGGCCACGGATCGAACCTGTGCGCCTTGCACTGCAAGATGGTGTCTTTACCCACTGGACCACCAGGGAAGCCCCAGTGATGATCGTTTTTAAGGGAAGAATGCAAATATGAAGACACTTATTTCTTTAGAATGAGAGGGGAAAAGCACAACAGATGATTTATTTAGGAAAAAAAAACCAGCAAATATCACAAATATCACAAAAAACACAATTTTGTGGCTCTGTAATATTTGATCACTTCATATGAGAAAATTTTTTGTAAAACCATTTTTTACAGGGAGAAGAGAAAAACAATCACTTTCTCAATCTGGGTTGAACAAAATTTGTTCTAGATTACTTCTCAGGTGGTGATAAGTAGTAAAGAGTCCTCCTTCCAATGCAGGAGATATAAGAGTTGCAGGTTCAATCCCTGGATCAGATGAGTTAGTTGCCTCCAATTAAAATATTGGCCCAAAGAGCAGGTAGACATTGTCTCAAGATGTAGAGGCTTGAGAAGAGTGATCTTTCCAATTAGATTTGGAGTCAGTAGAGGAAGTATCATTTGGGCTTTTGCAGAAACAAGAGAAGAGTTGCTTTGGAATTCTCTCACTGAGGCTTAGTGATTGTCTGTGATACAGTGTTAAATGTAAACAGTGTATGTTCTGTTCTGTTCTCTGAAGTAGGAAAAGTCTAGGCAGCCTCTGTGTGTGTGTATGTGTGTGTGTGTGTTAGAATGAAATTGAAAACAGAGAACTGATAGACTTCTAGAGATTTAGAAACATTTTCCCAGAATTATACTATGTTTTAGTTGAATATTTTAGACATCTTAACATCCTCCATTTAGATCTCCCCAGAAAGGACAAGAAAAATATTTTTGTGGGGGCTGAAGCTTTTAAGAAGTGATGATTTTTTTTTTTTTTTTTTGAGAGAGCGTGGGTCAGGGAGGGATGGGGGCGGGCGGGCCACTTCTATTGGTCTCTCATTTATTTATTTTCATCCATCTTTGTTCTTTGGCCCGTGTGGACCTCCCATCACAGTGACCTTTATTGTCGCAGAGCACCGGGTCTGGGCGCATGCGCTCCAGAGCTCTGGCTCGGTAATTGGACACATCGGTCCAGCCACTCCGCGCACGTGGGATCTTCTCAGGCCACGGATCGAACCTGTGCGCCTTGCACTGCAAGATGGTGTCTTTACCCACTGGACCACCAGGGAAGCCCCAGTGATGATCGTTTTTAAGGGAAGAATGCAAATATGAAGACACTTATTTCTTTAGAATGAGAGGGGAAAAGCACAACAGATGATTTATTTAGGAAAAAAAAACCAGCAAATATCACAAATATCACAAAAAACACAATTTTGTGGCTCTGTAATATTTGATCACTTCATATGAGAAAATTTTTTGTAAAACCATTTTTTACAGGGAGAAGAGAAAAACAATCACTTTCTCAATCTGGGTTGAACAAAATTTGTTCTAGATTACTTCTCAGGTGGTGATAAGTAGTAAAGAGTCCTCCTTCCAATGCAGGAGATATAAGAGTTGCAGGTTCAATCCCTGGATCAGGAAGATCCTCTGGAGTAGGAAATGACTGCCCAATCTAGTATTCTTGGCTGGAGAATTTCAGGGACAGAGGAACCTGGCAAGCTGTCGTCCATGGGGTAGCAAAGAGTCGGACATGACTAAGCACATACACACACACCATATGCTTATAGTTGAGATGCCTAAACCTGTGACTGTGCACACATAGATACTTGCTGCTTGTAATACTAACCTGAGAATTAATTAACCTGATTAATTCAATTTCTCATGACTCCTATAGAAAAAGAAAAGCTGCATGGTGTTTTTACATAAATACATGGCATTTATTGTTTTATTGACAGAAGGGAACATTCCATGATTAGAATTACTCATAAACTACCATTTGAGTTTCTACATTTCAAATATTGTTTTTCTTTCACAGTTCACACAGTTCCAGCACCAATAGCTATCAAATGCTTTCATACCATAATCAGACATGTGCCTATCCATGCATAACACAAGGCAAATTGGTGCAGTGACCAGTGAAGATATTCCTGAAAGGCAGTAATATGTTGAAGGAGCTAGCCATAACTTAATAATACATAGAGGTAACTGCAAACCATACATAATACATACCACCAACTCCTAACTAAATTTCCAACTTAATGTCTCCCTAAGCCATATCCTCATAATATCTATTCCAATGCTACCAGCAGGAGAAGAAGGGAGACAAGAGAGAGATAATAATCCTAACTAATTGCACTTAAAGCATCTTCCTTTTATAAATTTTACAGCAAAACTTAGTAACTACATGCAAACATTGCTGGGTCCCACCCAGATGACGTTGAAATTAGTCTATGCAAGTGAAATTCTCTGAAGCATAAATTTCATTAGCTGTGTAGTAAATCTGCTTCTGCCCCCAGATCTGTCTCTGGTGGAAATTTCATCCATCAGTCTATGATGTTTCATGCAGAATGAAGACTGGGGAAGGACAGTGGATGGCAAGGAAGTCTGTCTGCCTGTAGAGAACAGGTTCCACTTCAGGGGCCATTAGTCCTGAGCCTCATATTTTGTCTTCTAGAGCTTTGTCTCCTAGAATACCAGTGGGACTGGTATGTTTAGTACAGCAAGTGCTTCCATATTTCATTACTTTCATCATGAAGAAATTCAACAGAAAGAATAGGTACTGCTCTTTAGGGTAGGACCTTCATAGATGCAGGAATGGATCAGAACCTGGAGTTCAGTTTTGTAGACCCAGAAACTCAATTGGTCAGATCTGGAGAATTAAACAAAGCTAGTTCCATTCAAAGAAGCTGGTTAGAGAAAAACACAAATGCAAATTTACTAATTTAATAGAGCATAGTTACTGCTAAGGAACTGAGACTCTTGGTATATGGGTCAACATGATTTTAGTTCTTTTTTTTAAGAGCATTCTACTTGGGTGGCAAAGGTGTAGTCAGAAAACTGTTTGGACAGCATAAAACCAAACATGGTATTATTAAACTGACTAGACACAATGCCATTCTAATGGAATTACACTTATCAAATTTGATTAGTCATAAAACACCTCAGCTAAATATAAAGGAAAAATATCTGAAACCACTTAGAATATAACCATTACTTCAAGAGCTGGTGGTATTCTATTCTTGCTTTATAAATCAGGATGCCTGAAAGGCAGTAATATGTTGAAGGAGCTAGCCATAACTTAATAATACATAGAGGTAACTGCAAACCATACATAATACATACCACCAACTCCTAACTAAATTTCCAACTTAATGTCTCCCTAAGCCATATCCTCATAATATCTATTCCAATGCTACCAGCAGGAGAAGAAGGGAGACAAGAGAGAGATAATAATCCTAACTAATTGCACTTAAAGCATCTTCCTTTTATAAATTTTACAGCAAAACTTAGTAACTACATGCAAACATTGCTGGGTCCCACCCAGATGACGTTGAAATTAGTCTATGCAAGTGAAATTCTCTGAAGCATAAATTTCATTAGCTGTGTAGTAAATCTGCTTCTGCCCCCAGATCTGTCTCTGGTGGAAATTTCATCCATCAGTCTATGATGTTTCATGCAGAATGAAGACTGGGGAAGGACAGTGGATGGCAAGGAAGTCTGTCTGCCTGTAGAGAACAGGTTCCACTTCAGGGCCATTAGTCCTGAGCCTCATATTTTGTCTTCTAGAGCTTTGTCTCCTAGAATACCAGTGGGACTGGTATGTTTAGTACAGCAAGTGCTTCCATATTTCATTACTTTCATCATGAAGAAATTCAACAGAAAGAATAGGTACTGCTCTTTAGGGTAGGACCTTCATAGATGCAGGAATGGATCAGAACCTGGAGTTCAGTTTTGTAGACCCAGAAACTCAATTGGTCAGATCTGGAGAATTAAACAAAGCTAGTTCCATTCAAAGAAGCTGGTTAGAGAAAAACACAAATGCAAATTTACTAATTTAATAGAGCATAGTTACTGCTAAGGAACTGAGACTCTTGGTATATGGGTCAACATGATTTTAGTTCTTTTTAAGAGCATTCTACTTGGGTGGCAAAGGTGTAGTCAGAAAACTGTTTGGACAGCATAAAACCAAACATGGTATTATTAAACTGACTAGACACAATGCCATTCTAATGGAATTACACTTATCAAATTTGATTAGTCATAAAAACACCTCAGCTAAATATAAAGGAAAAATATCTGAAACCACTTAGAATATAACCATTACTTCAAGAGCTGGTGGTATTCTATTCTTGCTTTATAAATCAGGATGCAAATATAATGAGATTTAAAAGAGATTCATGATTGTTTGAGATTTAAGGTTTCAAAATCTTGAAAACTAAATATGTCTTCAAAAGACTGGACTCATTGCCCCTTGAAAAAAATCAAGATAGGTTTCATTAGCTGGTAGTTTTATAATATAAATGGAGTTAATAGAATTTATATTTTAATTTAGAGCAGGGAAAATTCTGTAAAAGTGATTTTCTGAGATATTGTTGCCGCTTTTGTATAGCTTTGTTTTACTGACGTTGAGAAGTCCTACTGCAAATCAATTAGAAACACAGATTCTTAAAGCCATGGCTTTTGGAGTGGATACTGACTAGTGAGGACTAGGAAAGTCAGTTGCTTCCTTTTAAGTATAGCAAGCACACATTTATTTTTAAAAACTTTTTATAGTGATCTAAATTAGTAATTACTGTCTGAGAGTTACCATCAGAATCACTGGTGTGTGTATATATACATATATATATATATATATATATATATATATATATATATATATATAATTTTTTCCCATGTGTATGTTGGGTCCCCACACTGGACTTCATAAATAGAAATTTCATGGTTGAGGCCTAAACATACAGGTCTTCGAAAAATTACATAGGATGACTCCAATATATATGGATAAACATGGACAAAACTGTCTGTGATATAGTATCAGGCCAGTTCAGTATATAACAATCTAAAACCTCCTAAGGCAGGATCGGGTAAACTAGTTCCATTCAAAGAAGCTGGTTAGAGAAAACACAAATGCAAATTTACTAATTTAATAGAGCATAGTTACTGCTAAGGAACTGAGACTCTTGGTATATGGGTCAACATGATTTTAGTTCTTTTTTTTAAGAGCATTCTACTTGGGTGGCAAAGGTGTAGTCAGAAAACTGTTTGGACAGCATAAAACCAAACATGGTATTATTAAACTGACTAGACACAATGCCATTCTAATGGAATTACACTTATCAAATTTGATTAGTCATAAAAACACCTCAGCTAAATATAAAGGAAAAATATCTGAAACCACTTAGAATATAACCATTACTTCAAGAGCTGGTGGTATTCTATTCTTGCTTTATAAATCAGGATGCAAATATAATGAGATTTAAAAGAGATTCATGATTGTTTGAGATTTAAGGTTTCAAAATCTTGAAAACTAAATATGTCTTCAAAAGACTGGACTCATTGCCCCTTGAAAAAAATCAAGATAGGTTTCATTAGCTGGTAGTTTTATAATATAAATGGAGTTAATAGAATTTATATTTTAATTTAGAGCAGGGAAAATTCTGTAAAAGTGATTTTCTGAGATATTGTTGCCGCTTTTGTATAGCTTTGTTTTACTGACGTTGAGAAGTCCTACTGCAAATCAATTAGAAACACAGATTCTTAAAGCCATGGCTTTTGGAGTGGATACTGACTAGTGAGGACTAGGAAAGTCAGTTGCTTCCTTTTAAGTATAGCAAGCACACATTTATTTTTTAAAAAACTTTTTTATAGTGATCTAAATTAGTAATTACTGCCTGAGAGTTACCATCAGAATCACTGGTGTGTGTATATATATATATATATATATATATATATATATATATATATATATATAATTTTTTCCCATGTGTATGTTGGGTCCCCACACTGGACTTCATAAATAGAAATTTCATGGTTGAGGCCTAAACATACAGGTCTTCGAAAAATTACATAGGATGACTCCAATATATATGGATAAACATGGACAAAACTGTCTGTGATATAGTATCAGGCCAGTTCAGTATATAACAATCTAAAACCTCCTAAGGCAGGAAATTTGGATTCTGTGGTTGGAAATGTGCTCAGATGTAGCAGTCATCTGCTTGCAAAATTCATTACTATGTCATTTCCTCCAACCAAAGTCTGTGTTTGGATGAAGGGTTTGTTTTATGTGTGTGTGTCCCAGCTTTGTTGTTCATCCAAGATATTTTTATCTTTAGTTATACAGGATGGGAAAATACTAAGCTAGTACTAGTGTAATGAAGTTGAAAATATTCATAAACAATTTTGTTTGGTGATAAAATGAAAATGATTTATTTTAAGAAGCTTGGTGCAAATCTACTTGCATTTTGTTAAAATTGCATTCTGGCAAGATGTTTTTGATTATTAACACTATTCTTGTAATTATTTATACTGCTTTATGAAACATATTCTTAATTTTTAGGAAACTTAAGAAAACTATCTTACTTTCATATAGAAACCAATAGGTTTTTAAATACTTTCATTCATATAATCTTTAATTTTTGAAATATCATTATCTAATGAACAGTTTCAGTTTCCATGTTCTTATGATATAATAATTCTTTTAAGTAAAATGAAATCTATATAATCTCTGAGAACCTATCTGAACGTCTTTTCTCCTCGCCCAACTCCTGGGTCAATCAATGGGACTTCAAATGGATAAAGAAACATTCCATTGCATTTTATTGCTAAAGGAAGACCGGAGCAGATAAAAGTGGAGGAGAGAATAGGACTCAATATAGGGCCTTCCTAAAATGTTAGGATCAGAACTGAGAAATCAATCTAGTTGGTATAAAAATTTAATTATTTTGCATCAGACTTTGTGCTAAACTATGGGTATAGAAGACCAAGACAAATGCTCTGTCACTGATAAGTTTCCTATCTAATGTGAAAGGTTAATGATGTCTAAAATGTGTGACCAATTTGGTCTTATTGGGTTGGTGCAAAACTAATTGCAGTTTTGCATTGTTGAATTTTGCTGTTTGGTATTGGAATACATTCTTAAATAAATATGGTTATGTATACATCATTTTAATGAGCATTTCTCACTCTATTTTTTTTTTTTTGCTAATGACTTATTTCTTGCTATTTATTTTAGACTAGGGAAATGATGTTAGACAAAAAGCAAATTTGAGTGATTTTCTTATTAGAGTTCAAATTTGGTCATAAAGCAACAGAGACAACTTACAACATCAGCAACGCATTTGGCTAATGAGTGTACAGTGCAATGATGATTCAAGATGCTTTGCAAAGGGCTTCCCCTGGTGGTCCAGTGGGTAAGGACACTGCCTTGCAGTCCAAGGGTCGCTGGTTTGATCCCTGGCCTGGGAAGATCCCACATGCTGCAGAGCGGCTGAGTTGTGTGTAAAGAGTGGTTTATTAAGAGGAATGAACCAGTTCAGACACTTTTTCTAACTTTAAATTTATATGTTTCTATGAATACCAGAAAGCTGTGCCTGCAGTTGCATTTCTTTATTTGGAAAAAAAGGAGAGAAAAAAACAACCCAGATTTTCAAAAATCAATTTCAACTTCCATTTGTCTGGAAGTTTGGAAGGAAGAAGTAAATAAATCACCTCATCATGCTTTTAAATTGTTTCAGATCTGGTCCTGTGAAAGATGCCTTTGAGTATTACGCAATGGCTGCAAAGATGAACAATGCAGAAAAGGATTTGGGAAATTGAGAATAAGAACTAAAATGAGTAGAAAAAAAAAAAGAACAAAATCTATAGGTAAATTTGTTAAGCTGGTTGGAACATATATAAACAGTGATAGCACTTCAATGTCATTTACTTATGTCATACTTTCGTATGAATATAGCTGTAAAAAAATCCCTGGCATACACTGCACACTCAATTTTTATTAGGTGTCATTTGACATAAGAAAAGAATATTTCCCTAAGATACTATTTTCAGCACATCCAAAATAAGACATCAGAGCAGAAATCTTGGACATGGGGAATGTGGCAACAAGTGAGCTAAATGGAAAGTTGAGTAAATAATTAAGTACTTTATATTTGGCTATTTATTTCTGAGTTCACTTACATATTCCAGAATTCCAAGGAAGTAGTCATACCTGTGCTTCATTCAATATAATTCAATGAATTATTTTCCATTTTATTGCACAAAATTCTGGTAAAAATCTCATTTTCTTACTAATATGGTCTACATGATTGATGGGAAAAAACCCTTAAGCTCAGTTTTGTATACAGAAAATCAATTTATGACAATGATTTCTAGAACCTCTTAAGAAAGATAGGGATGAAAAATGGTGACTGAACTTTTTAACAAGAGTGGTCCAGCAAGAAAACTGCCATACAGAATAATGAGCTCCAGTCATTTCAAATATTGGATGTGCAAATGCATTCACCATTTGTCAAGGGGACTCCTGAAAAATGATAACATTACTTAAGAATTTGTACTAAATTAATCTTTCATAAATTTATGAACTACTGTGTTTTTATTATTCCTACATGCTTATATATTGTGATTTAAAAAGAGACTGGACCCTATCAAGTTGGTGTGAAATGAGAGAATTGTCTTTATATGTTGGAATGTAAAATTGTGATGAATCATTGAATATTCATTGGAAGGACTGAAACTGAAGCGCCAATACTTTGGCCATCTGATGTGGAGAATCATCTCATTGGAAAAGATCCTAATGCTGGGAAAAATTGAGGGTAGGAGGAGAAGGACTGGAAGAAGTTTTTATTCCAGTACCAAAGGAGGGCAGTGCCAAAGAATGTTCAAACTACCACACAATTGTACTTATTTCACGTGCTAGCAAGGTCATGCTCAAAATCCTTCAAGATAGGCCTTCCCCTGGTGGTCCAGTGGGTAAGGACACCGCCTTGCAGTGCAAGGGGCGCCTGTTCGATCCCTGACCTGGGAAGATCCCATGTGCCATGGAGCGGCTGGACTGATGTGTCCAATTACTGAGCCAGAGCTCTGGGGCGCATGCACCCAGAGCCAGCGCTCTGCGACGACAGAGGCCACCATGATGGGAGGCCCACAGGAGCCAAAGAACAAAGACAGATGAAAATAGAGAAATGAAAGACCAATAGAAGTGGCCCGCCTGCTCCCCTCCCTCCCCAACCCAACCCCTGCCCAAAATAAATAAATAAATAAATCTTTAAAAAAAAAAAAAAAACCTTTTAAGATAGGTTTCAATAGTATGTGAACCAAGAACTTCCAGATGTACAGGCTGGACTTAGAAAAGGCAGAGGAACCAGAGATCAAATTGCCAACATCCATTGTATCATAGAAAAAGCATGGGAATTCCAGAAAAAAAATCTAGTTCTGCTTCATTGACTACACTAGAGCCTTTGACTGTGTGCCTCACATCAGACTGTGGAAAATTCTTAAAAAGATAGGAATACCAGACCAACTTACCTGCCTCTGAGAAACCTGTATGCAGGATAAGAAGCAACAGTCAGAACCGGAGATAGAAAAATGGACTGAGTTCACAAGAAACTGC
The DNA here is from genome assembly GCA_022376925.1 of Tragulus kanchil. Lineage (NCBI taxonomy): Eukaryota > Metazoa > Chordata > Mammalia > Artiodactyla > Tragulidae > Tragulus > Tragulus kanchil. Next base: position 78,990,806 of record JAIOJX010000025.1, read on the forward strand.
AGCATTGGTGTGCAAATGCACCATTTGTCAAGGGGACTCCTGAAAAATGATAACATTACTTAAGAATTTGTACTAAATTAATCTTTCATAAATTTATGAACTACTGTGTTTTTATTATTCCTACATGCTTATATATTGTGATTTAAAAAGAGACTGGACCCTATCAAGTTGGTGTGAAATGAGAGAATTGTCTTTATATGTTGGAATGTAAAATTGTGATGAATCATTGAATATTCATTGGAAGGACTGAAACTGAAGCGCCAATACTTTGGCCATCTGATGTGGAGAATCATCTCATTGGAAAAGATCCTAATGCTGGGAAAAATTGAGGGTAGGAGGAGAAGGACTGGAAGAAGTTTTTATTCCAGTACCAAAGGAGGGCAGTGCCAAAGAATGTTCAAACTACCACACAATTGTACTTATTTCACGTGCTAGCAAGGTCATGCTCAAAATCCTTCAAGATAGGCCTTCCCCTGGTGGTCCAGTGGGTAAGGACACCGCCTTGCAGTGCAAGGGGCGCCTGTTCGATCCCTGACCTGGGAAGATCCCATGTGCCATGGAGCGGCTGGACTGATGTGTCCAATTACTGAGCCAGAGCTCTGGGGCGCATGCACCCAGAGCCAGCGCTCTGCGACGACAGAGGCCACCATGATGGGAGGCCCACAGGAGCCAAAGAACAAAGACAGATGAAAATAGAGAAATGAAAGACCAATAGAAGTGGCCCGCCTGCTCCCCTCCCTCCCCAACCCAACCCCTGCCCAAAATAAATAAATAAATAAATCTTTAAAAAAAAAAAAAAAACCTTTTAAGATAGGTTTCAATAGTATGTGAACCAAGAACTTCCAGATGTACAGGCTGGACTTAGAAAAGGCAGAGGAACCAGAGATCAAATTGCCAACATCCATTGTATCATAGAAAAAGCATGGGAATTCCAGAAAAAAAATCTAGTTCTGCTTCATTGACTACACTAGAGCCTTTGACTGTGTGCCTCACATCAGACTGTGGAAAATTCTTAAAAAGATAGGAATACCAGACCAACTTACCTGCCTCTGAGAAACCTGTATGCAGGATAAGAAGCAACAGTCAGAACCGGAGATAGAAAAATGGACTGATTAAAAACTGGGAAAGGAATAAGTCAAAGCTGTATATTCTCACCCTGCTTATTTAACCTATATGCAGAGTTGATCATGTGAAAGTCCAACCTGGATGAATCATAAGCTGGAGTCAGGATTGCCAGGAGAAATATCAACAACCTCAGATATGTAGGTGAAACCACCTTTACACAGCAGACACCAAAGAGGAACTAAAGAGCCTCTTGATGAAGGTGAAAGAGGAGAGTGAAAAAAACTGGCCTAAAATTCGACATTCAAAAAGCTAATATTATGGCATCTAGACAGATGCTGAAACAGTGGAGACAGTGGCAGATTTCATTTTCTGGGGCTCCAAAATCACTATAGATGGTGACTGCAGTCATGAAATTAAAAGACACTTGCTCCTTGGAAATAAAGTTATGACAAACCTAGGCAGTGTATTAAAAAGCAGACATATCACTTTGCCAGTTAGTCTGTATAGTCAGAGCTATGGTCTTCCCAGTAGTCATGTATGGATACGAGAGTTGGACCATAAAGAAGTCTGAGCACCAAAGAACTGATGCTTTCAAACTGTGATGTTGGAGAAGACTCTTGAGAGTTCCTTGGACTGCAAGATCAAACCAGTCAATCCTAAAGGAAATCAACCTTGAATATTCACTGGGAGGACTGATACTGAAGCTGAAGCTCCAATACTTTGGCCACCTGATGAGAAGAGAGCTCATTAGAAAAGGCCCTGATGCTGGGAAAGATAGAAGGAAAAGGGGATGACAGAGGATGAGATGGTTGAATGACATCACTGCTTCAATGGACATGAGTTTGAGCAAGCTCTGGGAGATAGTGAAGCACAGGGAAGCCTGGTGTGCTGCAGTCCATGCATTTGCAAAGAGTTGGACATGACTGAACCACTGAAAAAAAACAATTGTAGAATGTAAAAGATACGCTCTTTGGAAGCCTCAAAAATCAGCTTGCCGGGTCTTTTTTGCTTTTGAGCAGCAATGATAATATCATTAGCCCTGAGACTCAGGGAGCTGATTACTAGAAATAAAGGAAGTGAGGAAGATATTGTACTGGTGTAAGTTTTGCCAAATGGCTGGGTGCACCCACTATTGATCCTCATATCCATTTAACTTTGGAGGAGAGGGACTCATTATCTCTAGTACATGAGCCTGTTTATCTTCAGCTCTTTTCTCAGTAGCTTCAGGAGATTCTCCAATTCCCATTTCAGATAATGTTGAAAATGTTTGTCGCTTAATTGTGTCCAACAGCTTGTGATCACATGGATTGTAGCCCACCAGGCTCCTCTGTCCATGGAATTCTCAGGCAAAAACACTGGAGTGGGTTGCCTTTCCCTTTTCCAAGAAATCTTCTCAGGGGTCAAACTCAGATCTTCTGCATTGTAGACAGATTCTTTTCCATCTGAGTCACCAGGGATTTTGATAGGCTAGTAACCAAAATAATTTGTTAGATTCTGTCTTTACTGGAGAAAGGACCTGATGTTTTTTAAAAAACCTGAGAAGTGGAACATGGAATAAATTCCTGAGAAAAAGGAGACTCTGTTTAATCTGCTCTTCGCAATATTTTGGGACTCTCAGAATACTTCTTTGCAAAGTGGAATAATATGTCTTATTTAAAATCCTGACAAGCTGAAAACATACCATTGACCTAAGATAATTTATTTAAGCCAGCCTAAATTACATGTTTGTTTGTTTGTTTTGATATACAATTTTAGAAGATTTTCTGGAATATGACTTAATGCTCTAAAACACATTCAAAGTTGCCATGGTGATTAGCCCCATTTTTTTCATGGGGAAACCAAGACATAAAAAGATAAGTAACTCAGGAGAGCCACAGAGGACTAAAGGAAGGAGTCAGGATTTGAACACAGTTTGAACATGCTCTTTGCCAGTTCACGATCACTTCTTAGCCTTTATTACCTCTAGGTGATTTTATTCAATAACAAGCTGGTAGAGAGGATGAGGGTAGGTATGGAAAGGAAGTTTAAAATTTTGGGGAGTCTTAATCATAGTGCCAAGTGACTAAATTTTTCAGTATCACACAAGTTAACACGCTCATCAGTGTTAGAGTCTTCATTATACTTCTTCAGTGTCAAAGAAGCCAATGACAAACCTTCAGAAATGCTTGAAAAATTCTGAGATTGTCTTCATTATACTTCTTCAGTGTTTTTAGTTTAAGACCCACTATTGATCCTCATATCCATTTAACTTTGGAGGAGAGGGACTCATTATCTCTAGTACATGAGCCTGTTTATCTTCAGCTCTTTTCTCAGTAGCTTCAGGAGATTCTCCAATTCCCATTTCAGATAATGTTGAAAATGTTTGTCGCTTAATTGTGTCCAACAGCTTGTGATCACATGGATTGTAGCCCACCAGGCTCCTCTGTCCATGGAATTCTCAGGCAAAAACACTGGAGTGGGTTGCCTTTCCCTTTTCCAAGAAATCTTCTCAGGGGTCAAACTCAGATCTTCTGCATTGTAGACAGATTCTTTTCCATCTGAGTCACCAGGGATTTTGATAGGCTAGTAACCAAAATAATTTGTTAGATTCTGTCTTCACTGGAGAAAGGACCTGATGTTTTTTAAAAAACCTGAGAAGTGGAACATGGAATAAATTCCTGAGAAAAAGGAGACTCTGTTTAATCTGCTCTTCGCAATATTTTGGGACTCTCAGAATACTTCTTTGCAAAGTGGAATAATATGTCTTATTTAAAATCCTGACAAGCTGAAAACATACCATTGACCTAAGATAATTTATTTAAGCCAGCCTAAATTACATGTTTGTTTGTTTGTTTTGATATACAATTTTAGAAGATTTTCTGGAATATGACTTAATGCTCTAAAACACATTCAAAGTTGCCATGGTGATTAGCCCCATTTTTTTCATGGGGAAACCAAGACATAAAAAGATAAGTAACTCAGGAGAGCCACAGAGGACTAAAGGAAGGAGTCAGGATTTGAACACAGTTTGAACATGCTCTTTGCCAGTTCACGATCACTTCTTAGCCTTTATTACCTCTAGGTGATTTTATTCAATAACAAGCTGGTAGAGAGGATGAGGGTAGGTATGGAAAGGAAGTTTAAAATTTTGGGGAGTCTTAATCATAGTGCCAAGTGACTAAATTTTTTCAGTATCACACAAGTTAACATACGCTCATCAGTGTTAGAGTCTTCATTATACTTCTTCAGTGTCAAAGAAGCCAATGACAAACCTTCAGAAATGCTTGCGAAAAATTCTGAGATTGGTCTTGCATGACCTCTGAACAGCTTATCTGTCTGATTCAACAATGAACACAGAGGATGAATTGTGAGAGAAACAAAAGCAAAAACATCTTTTCATCTCTCAGGTTAAGGTGGTGTTAGTTCTCTTCACAGGTTTTCTTTTATTAAAGTACTCTTAAACCATAAAGTTGAATAATAATTATCTATCTTCCAGATAATTAAAGCATTCAAGTAGATTAGAATACAAAATGTTTGTATAAATATTCCCTCAAAATATTAAAGTATCAGATCAAACAAAAGCTTTGTTCTGTTTTTTAAGGAGAGAAATCATGTTTTGCTCTGAGAAGGTTTTAAAGAAAAATAAACAAATAACAAGATAAAAATCATTCACAATTTGTTACCAGGAGATAAGCATTGTTAACATTTTGTATTATATATATATATGTGTGTGTGTGTGTGTATATATGTATATATATATATTATATTTCATGTGTATGTATATATGCACGTATACATATAAATACATAAGTACATGCAAAAAAAATACTATAAATGTGTATCTACATCCATAAAAATTTCTTAGGTGTTTTGTGGAAAAATATTCTACCTTAGTCTCCAGTCATTAATGTTGTTGACAAATGTTTATAACAACATAAACTTTAATGAGCATCTTCATTTTAGAATAACTTCCTAAGCATATAGTTGCACAAAGAGTATGGTTCTTTAATATAGGTGTATGTTGTTTCAGTGTATCAATAAATTTGATGTATGTCGTGAAGTTATACTCTCCAAAATGTCGTATACCAAGAATAGGACATTTGTTTAAACTGGGCATTGTCAGAAAATATACCTAATTATATTGGAAAGACAAAAAAAAATGTTATCTCAATTCCTGAATATCTATTTCTTTGATTTCTACTGAGATAAATATACTTTTCCATTTTGTTTGTCTTTTTCTTCTATGATGATGAGATTTTGTCTGTTTTTCAGGTATGAGGAGGTAGTTTTTCTTAATCATAGTGCCAAGTGACTAAATTTTTCAGTATCACACAAGTTAACACGCTCATCAGTGTTAGAGTCTTCATTATACTTCTTCAGTGTCAAAGAAGCCAATGACAAACCTTCAGAAATGCTTGCGAAAAATTCTGAGATTGGTCTTGCATGACCTCTGAACAGCTTATCTGTCTGATTCAACAATGAACACAGAGGATGAATTGTGAGAGAAACAAAAGCAAAAACATCTTTTCATCTCTCAGGTTAAGGTGGTGTTAGTTCTCTTCACAGGTTTTCTTTTATTAAAGTACTCTTAAACCATAAAGTTGAATAATAATTATCTATCTTCCAGATAATTAAAGCATTCAAGTAGATTAGAATACAAAATGTTTGTATAAATATTCCCTCAAAATATTAAAGTATCAGATCAAACAAAAGCTTTGTTCTGTTTTTTAAGGAGAGAAATCATGTTTTGCTCTGAGAAGGTTTTAAAGAAAAATAAACAAATAACAAGATAAAAATCATTCACAATTTGTTACCAGGAGATAAGCATTGTTAACATTTTGTATTATATATATATATGTGTGTGTGTGTGTGTATATATGTATATATATATATTATATTTCATGTGTATGTATATATGCACGTATACATATAAATACATAAGTACATGCAAAAAAAATACTATAAATGTGTATCTACATCCATAAAAATTTCTTAGGTGTTTTGTGGAAAAATATTCTACCTTAGTCTCCAGTCATTAATGTTGTTGACAAATGTTTATAACAACATAAACTTTAATGAGCATCTTCATTTTAGAATAACTTCCTAAGCATATAGTTGCACAAAGAGTATGGTTCTTTAATATAGGTGTATGTTGTTTCAGTGTATCAATAAATTTGATGTATGTCGTGAAGTTATACTCTCCAAAATGTCGTATACCAAGAATAGGACATTTGTTTAAACTGGGCATTGTCAGAAAATATACCTAATTATATTGGAAAGACAAAAAAATGTTATCTCAATTCCTGAATATCTATTTCTTTGATTTCTACTGAGATAAATATACTTTTCCATTTTGTTTGTCTTTTTCTTCTATGATGATGAGATTTTTGTCTGTTTTTCAGGTATAGAGTGTTTTATTACTTATTAGCAAGAGGTCTCTACATATGAAGGATTTAAATCTTCTTTATGTATTATTTTCACAAGCAGTTAAATTTGCTTTTTTGTCTTACAGTGTGCTGAGCCAAAAATCTTTTACTTTCTATATAAGAAAGTAAATCACATCTTCTTTTAAGTACTCTGCTTTTGGTTTTATGCATAAAATATCCTCTCTACTCTAGTTACATGCAAATAGTCACCCATGTTCTCTTTCAGAATGTTGTAATTTTGATTTTTACATTTAAATTTTAACATAGAAGACATTATTTGTTATTTGAAGTAAAGTAGATATCTAACTTTAATTTTTTAAGATGGTTAATAACTTGTGAAAAGTTACTTAGTAAATAATCCGTTGTACTCATCACATTTACTCTATGTTTAATTTGCCTATATCTGCTCTTTTAACAAACACAGGTGGGCAGATATATCTATGTGTATATGTCAATAGCTATATATATATTTCTGTGTTTGTACTTTCTATTTTATGCCATTGATCTCTGTCTCTTCTTGTAATAACTGCTGTTTCAATAAATTATCTTAGCCTTAAAAATACCTTCTGATCTATTAAGATAAATGACCCACCATAATACTCCTGTTTTTCCAATTTTTATTTTTTTGCTAAGCCATTTAAAAATGTGTTTCTCAGATTTTGTTTTCATTTTTCAACTACAGGACTTATCTTTTAAATAGACATAATTTTCTATTATCAAGCATTCTTATAATAGGTATCTATTTTTCTGAACTTATCTTTTAAATGTCATTAATGTTGTTGACAAATGTTTATAACAACATAAACTTTAATGAGCATCTTCATTTTAGAATAACTTCCTAAGCATATAGTTGCACAAAGAGTATGGTTCTTTAATATAGGTGTATGTTGTTTCAGTGTATCAATAAATTTGATGTATGTCGTGAAGTTATACTCTCCAAAATGTCGTATACCAAGAATAGGACATTTGTTTAAACTGGGCATTGTCAGAAAATATACCTAATTATATTGGAAAGACAAAAAAAAATGTTATCTCAATTCCTGAATATCTATTTCTTTGATTTCTACTGAGATAAATATACTTTTCCATTTTGTTTGTCTTTTTCTTCTATGATGATGAGATTTTTGTCTGTTTTTCAGGTATAGAGTGTTTTATTACTTATTAGCAAGAGGTCTCTACATATGAAGGATTTAAATCTTCTTTATGTATTATTTTCACAAGCAGTTAAATTTGCTTTTTTGTCTTACAGTGTGCTGAGCCAAAAATCTTTTACTTTCTATATAAGAAAGTAAATCACATCTTCTTTTAAGTACTCTGCTTTTGGTTTTATGCATAAAATATCCTCTCTACTCTAGTTACATGCAAATAGTCACCCATGTTCTCTTTCAGAATGTTGTAATTTTGATTTTTACATTTAAATTTTAACATAGAAGACATTATTTGTTATTTGAAGTAAAGTAGATATCTAACTTTAATTTTTTAAGATGGTTAATAACTTGTGAAAAGTTACTTAGTAAATAATCCGTTGTACTCATCACATTTACTCTATGTTTAATTTGCCTATATCTGCTCTTTTAACAAACACAGGTGGGCAGATATATCTATGTGTATATGTCAATAGCTATATATATATTTCTGTGTTTGTACTTTCTATTTTATGCCATTGATCTCTGTCTCTTCTTGTAATAACTGCTGTTTCAATAAATTATCTTAGCCTTAAAAATACCTTCTGATCTATTAAGATAAATGACCCACCATAATACTCCTGTTTTTCCAATTTTTATTTTTTTGCTAAGCCATTTAAAAATGTGTTTCTCAGATTTTGTTTTCATTTTTTTCAACTACAGGACTTATCTTTTAAATAGACATAATTTTCTATTATCAAGCATTCTTATAATAGGTATCTATTTTTTTTTTCTCAGAAATGCCTAACAGCCAGGTATCAAAATCAAAGAAATCAAAATGGTATTGAATTCCTGCAACAGTGATTGTGACCAACATCAGGAGTGACTATGTGAGCTGGAAACTCCCAAGTTAAAACAGAGCAAGGAGCAGGAAGTGAGGTAATGCAAGGCCTCCACTGTGAGTTCATGACCACACCCCAATTTATTTCTGGAAATTGCAATGACATCTATTCACATACATTGCTATCTTTATACTGTCCAGGATATGCCAAAAACAGTAACAACTCCTAAGGCAGTCTGTTTTAGAAAATTACTTAGAAATGAGGGTAAAATTAGGTTTTATATACAAAATAGATCCTTGGAGGCTCTTTTGAGACTTGGCGTAACTTACTCTATTTTGATCGGTGACTTGTTCTAACCAGTCTTGTAATGAGTCCTGCCCAGCACGGTGCAGCAGTGAAATGTGCGACCTCCTTGTCAACAGGTAGAGGTGTAGTTTGGGAATAGTTTTCTTGGTGGAGCAGATGGATTAATATTGATCCACTGATGCTCTCTTGTCTAGGGGGCTTCATGCCTGAAGGTATATAAAATTACGACTGGCTGGGTGTGCAGTCTGTGGCAGAGGAGAAGTGTAGAATTACTTGCCACACAGGGATTTTATCCAAGGCTGTGGCCGCATTACATGTTTTAATCAGTTGCCACTAACATCAAAGAGATCCCTGATACACTGAGGATCCTGCTTGATTGGTATTCGGGTCCAAAGACTCTGTCTCTCCCCACCTCACTGATTTGCTACAAGTGCATTCTACTCCAGTGCCTTTTCAATCACATTTCCTGGAGACAAGTATCCAAGGAGTATTATAAATAATTTTTCTTTTTCCTTCATCAGATTCCAACAATAAGACCAGGAATGACCAGTGAGCATTCACATGATTTTGCTTACTTCTACTAGAAATATCCAGAAAAACCTCCTTGGCCATCCCATAAGAAGTCTTTTCCCTTAATCTGAGCATGATCTACGTTAATAAAGTCTTGCACTTATCTCCAAAAGGTGGTCTTTACTAATCTGACTTTCAAGATAGAAAAAGCAAAAAGAAGTTGATTCCTTGTGGATTCTGCTCTAAAATTTCACGCTTAGGCAGTTAAAGCCTCTTTATCCAGACCGAGTCACTATTTAATGAGGCCCCTTTATCATCACTCCAAAACACACTTTCAAAACAAAAGTTAGAAAGCCTGTATGATCCATTCTCAAGAAAGATCTCTTTCCGTGCAACACCCGTCCTGACCTTTTTGTTGAAGAAGAACAAAATAATGTAGTAACAAAAACACAAGTGGCTGCCAAAGGAAGAGAAAAAAAAAAAAAAAGTTCCTGTAAGAGACTGAAACAATAAATCTCTCTGCTGAACTCCCAAAGGGAGTGTGTGCATTTCCTCCCGTTCTTTATCAGAGCCCCCGAAATAAGCAGGAATGGGCAGTGGCTGTTCCCATCCAGCACACCTTTTCCATTTGCTAAGAAGGCCCTGCCAGGCTGGGAGGGTGCTGTGCCTGCTTGACTCTGGAGAGAGAAGCCGCTCTGACGATCCTCGGGCACCATGAAACCGCTTCAAGGCACCATCCTTTGCCTTCTTCTGTCCAGTCTTCGTAGCAGTCAGAATATTACTACAACCACAGGTACTGTTTGCTCTTATTGTTCTGATGGTGTGGGTTAGAAATCACTTGTTGGGGGCTCTGAGCCTCAGTTTACCTTCAGGGAGCTTGCCCTGAAGTCCAGATGCAGCACTGTGTTTTGCTGAGCTGAGTGTGTGTGTGTGTGCCCAGAGACTGCATGGAGAAGGCTCCCCAGAGAGGTTTTTGTTTTCACGGAAGGAAAGCGTTTGCTGTGGCGGTGGCCTTCAAGTGTGTTCCATGACCTCCCAAGGGTGCTGGGAATGTACATTAGCCGTTTTGGAGAGGCCCAGTCTGAGGATCAAATGTTGGTTAAAAGTGGACCACTTCTCACAAATGTACTCTTTTCACACATTAGTCTAGAAATAACAAAGTTGTCATATATGGGTGAAAGGCTGTGATCAGAAACATTGCCTTGCAGATGCTGGCCTATTATTTGTCCCAACTGGCTTTTGGCTCTGATAAATTGAGAGGTTGGAGAAAGCTACCTAGGGAATATCTTGAGAAGGGAGAGTGAGCAAGGAGGAGAATCACTTGAACGTTGATACATATATGTGCAATATTTTGCATAACATTTCAGGGAATTTAGAGACATAAAAACCCTCTACCCGTTGACTGCAGATTCTGAAACTTAGATAAAGGATATATATGCACTTACACAAGCCCTGATTATAGTAACAGACAATTGTAAGAGATGGTTGTATTTGACTTTTAACCCTTCCAGAGAGATTTACCATAAGTGATTAGGTCTAATCAATATTTATTAGGCTCCCATCAAGTACTCAGCAGTACAAGGAATGCAGAAATGAGTATGACATTGTCCTTGCCCACCATGGTAGATACACCATTGTGAGAAATAAGCATGTAATTCAACGTGTGAAAACCAAAATACAAACTGTCATAAAAGAACACGGTTTGGGACACTGATTCTGACTCTCAGGAGCCCTGGAAAAAAGCTCAATACTAATTTTATTTTGCATGTGGTCTTTTCAAAAGTTCACTGTTTACAAAATTCAAATTTGCAGTGATTTTGTAGGAAAAGATAAGTACACTCCTTATACAGTATTTATAATTAATTTCTCAAAATACAGTAGCTGTTCCCTTCTCCAGGAAATCTTTCCAGCCCAGGGATAGAACCCAGGTCTCCAGCATTGTAGCAGATTCTTTACCATCTCAGCCACCAGGGAAGTCCATATACATTTAGGACAAATACCCAAACACTACAGAATTACATACAATTGATTACAACCCATCTGGGAGGTTCCAGGGTTAAGCTGCAATGGTGGATATCAAGACCAAAAAATTTAGCTTAGATGATTTACAAATTTCTGATTTTGGGGGGATAAAAAGTATTTATTAGGTGACACAGAAATTAAGGCACTAGCTTATAAGTAACTCTTCAGTTTGCATGGGAGAGATTGATCAGATTCCTGATACTATGAGAAACACTGCTCATAAACAGTCAGGTCAATATAAATTCTGAACGTCTGGGTTCAGCTGCTCGCCATCCCAGGTCTGAAGGCATCAGTAAGTATACCACTTCCCTCGTATTGTTAAACTCTAAATGGATTACATGTATTTCTGAAAACAAAGTGGAACAGGAGCCATTGATGCAGGCTGCAAAACTGTAAGGAGGATGGAAAGGTGAAGGGATAACCCAGAGATGACCTGGCAGATTATTCTATTATGATCATTTTAATAAAATACCAAGGTCCTTCGTCTCACTGGCAATGAGCCCAACCTCTCTGATAATAGTGTCTTCTTTCTAATTAACTATTAACCCAAGTAAGATAATTTCTCATTTGAGCAGAGACAACAGTTACATAATGACAGTCTCCTTCGCCTCTGCCAAAGAGCCTTTGTTAATTTAAGGAAAGTGTCTGTAAAATCCACCCCATATATCCTAGAAAAAGAAGTATTAGCTCCAGAGCATAAATTGATCATCTGAGTGAGGCTCAGAAAGAATTAAAAGAGATTTTCCCATCCACGTGTATGATTTTGTTGCACCTGGTTCTGCCTGTTTTATTTTTTCCTTCCCAGATATGGTACAGGAAATGAAGCATTTCCTAAGCTGATTCATTAAGTTCTTTTCCTCACCCCTTGTACCGGAAACACATTGATTTCAAGGCTTTATGTGTTCCCGAAGCTTAGAATGCTTAACATATTTCATCAGCAGAGTTGATTATAGGGGTACAGAAGGAGGCATTTCATCTGGCTTAAATTCACAAGTTGTCAAGAAGATCCATGCTTTTTTTTGGCATAGTAATTTATTCCTAAATAATGATATCTTTAAGAAACTGGCTACTTTTTCTTTCTGATTTTTTTTTTTTTGTCAGTCTCAGATTTAAATAAGTACAATATAGTCTTTTGTACTCTTTGTGAAAATCAAGGAAATCTTTCTTCATGGCACTGACTGACTTTTTCTGTTGCTTAGTTGGTGGCATAATATTTTACAGTCTCCAATTTGGAAAGCTGTTCTATTGAAACATGTATGGAAGTTTCCTGAAAAGGAACTGTCATTCTTTCCCAAGGTTTTCTAAATTGTATTTAAAACTAAACAGACCCCTACTGTGACTTTTAAGCTCCTCTGACTTTTAAGTCTAGATCGATGAGCTTTTGACTGTCAGGACTGAAAGAAAGTAAATGAAGAGGGATCCCAAGAAAAAGAGGCCTTGAAAGTAATCTATTTTTCAAGTACCATTTGCTTTTTGAACTTTACATTCATTTAGGGAAGATTAAAATATTGTAGGCTTTTGCAAGGAAATACCAAGGTCCTTCGTCTCACTGGCAATGAGCCCAACCTCTCTGATAATAGTGTCTTCTTTCTAATTAACTATTAACCCAAGTAAGATAATTTCTCATTTGAGCAGAGACAACAGTTACATAATGACAGTCTCCTTCGCCTCTGCCAAAGAGCCTTTGTTAATTTAAGGAAAGTGTCTGTAAAATCCACCCCATATATCCTAGAAAAAGAAGTATTAGCTCCAGAGCATAAATTGATCATCTGAGTGAGGCTCAGAAAGAATTAAAAGAGATTTTCCCATCCACGTGTATGATTTTGTTGCACCTGGTTCTGCCTGTTTTATTTTTTCCTTCCCAGATATGGTACAGGAAATGAAGCATTTCCTAAGCTGATTCATTAAGTTCTTTTCCTCACCCCTTGTACCGGAAACACATTGATTTCAAGGCTTTATGTGTTCCCGAAGCTTAGAATGCTTAACATATTTCATCAGCAGAGTTGATTATAGGGGTACAGAAGGAGGCATTTCATCTGGCTTAAATTCACAAGTTGTCAAGAAGATCCATGCTTTTTTTTGGCATAGTAATTTATTCCTAAATAATGATATCTTTAAGAAACTGGCTACTTTTTCTTTCTGATTTTTTTTTGTCAGTCTCAGATTTAAATAAGTACAATATAGTCTTTTGTACTCTTTGTGAAAATCAAGGAAATCTTTCTTCATGGCACTGACTGACTTTTTCTGTTGCTTAGTTGGTGGCATAATATTTTACAGTCTCCAATTTGGAAAGCTGTTCTATTGAAACATGTATGGAAGTTTCCTGAAAAGGAACTGTCATTCTTTCCCAAGGTTTTCTAAATTGTATTTAAAACTAAACAGACCCCTACTGTGACTTTTAAGCTCCTCTGACTTTTAAGTCTAGATCGATGAGCTTTTGACTGTCAGGACTGAAAGAAAGTAAATGAAGAGGGATCCCAAGAAAAAAGAGGCCTTGAAAGTAATCTATTTTTCAAGTACCATTTGCTTTTTTTGAACTTTACATTCATTTAGGGAAGATTAAAATATTGTAGGCTTTTGCAAGCAGGAACAAACATCACATTATTGGTATCTGAAGAAGAATTTAATTGCTTGTTGAAATTCACTTGTTAGTAATTGAACGTTCTATTTCATGGGGAAAAAATAGATGCACACATTGTTAAGACAGATACTATGCTAGACACTGTAGGTTTATAGGGATCACTAAGATTCAACCTTTGCCCTAGAAGTGGGAGTGAAAGGTGGATGAGGCAAATAATTTTGTATGATTAAATTATAAATCTTAAGTAGTAAATAATGCCATGGAGAATTCATAACTTTGAAACTTGAAAAACTGGAGATTCTGGATGATTGAAATGTCTCAAGTAGGAACTTTAAAACATCAGTATGTTCTAGTCCAGAAACTTGTAAGGAGGTCACGGGTCAGACAGAGGTTAAGTGTTGGAAATATAGTCTCAGGATATGTTGAATCCCAAGTTTATAAAATATTGACTCAGTTAATTATTTTGAAGACTCTAAATGTGTTTGAGCATGGGAATTATATAATTGGGGCTATCAAATTGAGAAGATTTATCTGTCAGCAGGATACAGATTAGACTATTATAGTCAAGAGAAATAAAAACTAAAGAAAATAGTGCAAGTGTTATTATAAGTCAAGAGTGTATCAAAATGAAATATGGGTCAAAGTGAAGCTCTTCTAGAAACTTTGTGATTTGACATATTACTGACAGATTATGAGAGAGAAAGTGACTGAGATGTAGAGTGTTATGTCAATAACAGAAGTAGTGAAATGGATGGGCACCAGAGGTGGGAAAGACGGGAGGAGATGGTGTAGGGAGAAAATGGTGAATTTGATTTGATTTTGGAAATGGTGAGTTGGAATTTCCCTGGGGATCCAGCGGTTAAGACTGCATACTTCCACTGCAGGAGCTGAGGATTTGATCCCTGGTCAGGGAACTAAGTGACCACTTGCATGGCCAAAAAAAAAATTTTAAACGGGCTTCCTAAATGGTGCAGTGGTAAAGAATCTACCTGACAATGAAAGAGACACAAGAGACATGGGTTCAATTCCTGGATCAGGAAGATCCCCTGGAGTAGGAAATGGCAACCTACTCCAGTATTCTTGACTGGAGAATTCCATGGACAGAGAAACCAGATGGGCAATAGTCACACACACAATCTTAATAAGATACTCAAATAGAGATGTTCAATGGCAGATCAATTTTGTCTAGTGGGTAGCCGCCCACCTGCCCTGGAGGTGATGATGTGGGATAAGTGTTCTTTACACTTGTTTTCCAAGAGTTTTTAGTCTTGTTCTGCCAATGGAATATTAATAACATAGAGAAGCAATTTATTTCTCTCTGGATGCCTGTATTTATAACTGACTTATGGCACTTATTTTCCAACCTTATCATAGTCATTCATGGGTATATCTTATCTCCTCTACCACATGATAAGCACCTTAAAGTAAGGGTCATACATATTACAATCTGTGTAGTAACACTTTCCAGCACATAATAAGAATATAAAAGCTGAATGAATGCATAAATGCATGACATACTCACTTTTTTCATTTTTAATGTCTTTCTCTGATAATCATTTATTGTTTACTAACCATTGTGACAAAAGTTTTGGACAGATATGAATCACAGAACATGAACATAGATGGATTATTTTGATTCCTATAGAAGTGAGCACCAAAGCTAAGGAAAGGGGCTTCTTATCAAAGAAAGTCATTTCCAAACTTTAGCAGAGGAGAAGATGACAGAGAGAGTGGACAGCCTAGTACCAGGTGGCAGTAATGAACAGCAAATCTGGAATAATAAACTACTCTGACCGTAACAACTGGGAGAAAGAATGTCTAAAGAGAATTGATTGTATTGGGTTGGCCAAAACATTCGTTTGGATTTTCCTGTAAGATATTATGGAAAAACCCAAATGAACTTTGAGCCAATTGAATACTTCTTCTCTTCTTTGGATGCCACATATTTTCTGTAATATTTTCTTACAGTTATAAATATTCAAGGAGAAATCTTGCTCCCAACTTCTCAAAAATACAAAATGGCTTTTTTTTTTTTTCTAAATGGAAAATTCACAAAAGAGAAGTTGGGAGAAAATTGAACAAATATCATATGCCATTCATTCATGTGTTAGTTTTAGGTAACATAGGAGTTACTTCAGGACAGATTATCTTACTTATTATTTCCTCTTAGTCTAGTCACTATCAATAGATCTTACCTGAGATGGGTGATCTATTGCAAAAAAGAGTGAACCAGGGCTTCCCTGGTGGTCCAGTGGGTAAGGACACCGCCTTGCAGTGCAAGGGGTGCCGGTTTGATCTCTGGCCTGGGAGGATCCCACATGCCGTGGAGCGGCTGGACTGATGTGTTCAATTACCGAGCCAGAGCTCTGGAGCGCATGAGCCCAGAGCCGGTGCTCTGCAACAACAGAGGCCACCACGATGGGAGGCCCACACGGGCCAAAGAGCAAAGATGGATGAAAAATAGACAAATGAAAGACCAATAGAAGCGGCCCACCCGCCCCACCCCCAATAAATAAATTAATTAATTAATGTTTAAAAATATATATATATTATAAAAAAGAAAAAGAGTGAACCAATATGGAAACAAACTCAATGGGAATGTATTCAGTTTCCAAGCCATTTATTTAGCATTTTATCTTTACTCCACCTTTTTTTCATCAATGATCTTTGTGTAAAAATAAATGATCATTCTAGAATTCCTATGTTCAAGAGATTAGTAACATTTTTTGCCAGCAAATTGTCTGGCAATTTTATCTTGCTTGTTATATATATTCATATATTGAAGAAAAATATAAACTTTAGCAGAGGAGAAGATGACAGAGAGAGTGGACAGCCTAGTACCAGGTGGCAGTAATGAACAGCAAATCTGGAATAATAAACTACTCTGACCGTAAAACTGGGAGAAAGAATGTCTAAAGAGAATTGATTGTATTGGGTTGGCCAAAACATTCGTTTGGATTTTCCTGTAAGATATTATGGAAAAACCCAAATGAACTTTGAGCCAATTGAATACTTCTTCTCTTCTTTGGATGCCACATATTTTCTGTAATATTTTCTTACAGTTATAAATATTCAAGGAGAAATCTTGCTCCCAACTTCTCAAAAATACAAAATGGCTTTTTTTTTTTTTCTAAATGGAAAATTCACAAAAGAGAAGTTGGGAGAAAATTGAACAAATATCATATGCCATTCATTCATGTGTTAGTTTTAGGTAACATAGGAGTTACTTCAGGACAGATTATCTTACTTATTATTTCCTCTTAGTCTAGTCACTATCAATAGATCTTACCTGAGATGGGTGATCTATTGCAAAAAAGAGTGAACCAGGGCTTCCCTGGTGGTCCAGTGGGTAAGGACACCGCCTTGCAGTGCAAGGGGTGCCGGTTTGATCTCTGGCCTGGGAGGATCCCACATGCCGTGGAGCGGCTGGACTGATGTGTTCAATTACCGAGCCAGAGCTCTGGAGCGCATGAGCCCAGAGCCGGTGCTCTGCAACAACAGAGGCCACCACGATGGGAGGCCCACACGGGCCAAAGAGCAAAGATGGATGAAAAATAGACAAATGAAAGACCAATAGAAGCGACCCACCCGCCCCACCCCCAATAAATAAATTAATTAATTAATGTTTAAAAATATATATATATTATAAAAAAGAAAAAGAGTGAACCAATATGGAAACAAACTCAATGGGAATGTATTCAGTTTCCAAGCCATTTATTTAGCATTTTATCTTTACTCCACCTTTTTTTCATCAATGATCTTTGTGTAAAAATAAATGATCATTCTAGAATTCCTATGTTCAAGAGATTAGTAACATTTTTTGCCAGCAAATTGTCTGGCAATTTTATCTTGCTTGTTATATATATTCATATATTGAAGAAAAAATATAAACATTTGAAAGTTTCAGAAAGCTACTAATTTACTGGAGAATTTCCCAGCCTTTCCTTTCATTGATGAAGTTGTATTGTAAGCTTCAGGGAAATATTTTAACTTGTGAATTACTTTCCAACTTTCTCTTCACCTTTGAGAACAATTTGAGATGTGCTTTTCTAAACATTGAATGTCATAGCAGGAATTTACTCTAAGGGACTTTCCATTCAACTCCAGTGTAATCAGTGTCTCCTTTCCCATTACTGAATTTCTGTGGGTCACTATAGCCATATCAGGTTAGGATAATAATGCCTGTTGAGTGTTAAAAGAAGTTCTTTTAGTTATCAGGTAAGATTTTTTTTCTACTGTTGCACACACATCATCAGTAGCATGAGAAACATTAGTGGTTTCATTTACATCTAGAAAGGCCACCATGTGATTCCCAAATTTCAGCAACCATAAAAAATAGTTTTCTAACATGAATAGAGGTTTTGTGTCTCATAGAATGACATATCGATAGAGATAATCATAACTGGTCTCTAAATAGAAGCAGCCACCTAACATCCTGTCTGGATGTGTTTAGTCTAACCATTGCTATGGCAACCTGTCAGGTGAAGCTTGATATTATCTCGTCTCACATGAATGACTATCTCTTGCTTTCCTGTCTGCTGTTGTTCTGAAAGTAAGACATGCTTAACTTACGGAACCCTGCCTGGCACTGTTGTCTGTCTGAGCTAGAAGTACAAGTACAAGTACTCTAGCCTTTGCCAAAAAAGAAAAATGGACCAGTGAATCAATGTTTTCCTCTTCCATGGTTGCTGCAATTTCACTATTTCAGTTCTTTACTCCTTTTCTTGAGATCACTTTCCTCTGCAAAATGCACACAAACCCTTGTCTCAGGCTCAGCTTTTTGAGAAAGCCAGGATTTATTATTTTTTTTGATGGGAACGTTTTGGTTTGTATAATAGTGTATATACATTATATCAGAGTTGCTCTAATACTCTAACTGATACTCACTACCTTTCTTCCTCTTCACTTAAAAAAAAATCTAAAAAGCTTTTGTTTAATAAGTTAAGCAATAGTCTAAGCAGGTCATTTTCTCCGGCAATGCTTTGTCTGTATAGTGTCAGTAATGAATTATATTGTGAGGTTGGTAGTCAAAACTGCCAATGTTACTGATTCTATTCTTAACATGCTGCTCATCTGAAATGTTAACTGGGATTCTGTTTAATCAGTCATATTCTGGCCCCAGCCTAAATTAAGTGTCTCAAAAACAGAGAATGGAGATCACAACTGGGTCTGGTCCAAGTTAACCCAAATAAGTATTGTCACAGCATCTAGTGACATCTACTACTTGTGGCTGGCACTTTACACACAGTACTTCCATTACAACATTTCAAGGCTATTATATCATTCCTGTTTTACTGATTACAACACTGAGGCTTGCAGATAGTATAAAGTGATAGTATAAAGTGATTGTGCTTAAAATCAGAGAACAGGGCTTCCCTGGTGGTCCAGTGGGTAAAGAGTCCACCTTGCAATGCAAGGGGCGCCGGTTTGATTCCTGGCTGGAGAAGATCCCACGTGATAGGGAGCGGCTGGATTGGTGTGTCCAGTTACAAGCCAGGGCTCTGAAGAGCATGCGCCCAGAGCCGGTGCTCTGCAATGAGGGGGGCCGCTGCAATGGGAGGCCCACACAGCCTAAAGAATAAAGATAGATGAAAATAAATAAATAAAAAACCAATAAAAGGCCAAAATTTAAAAAAAAAAATCACAGAACATTGTTCTTCAAAATGTGCCTCCTAGCTTGATGTCCTCCAGTGCAGTGGGACTATAGTTAGTTTTTCTCACCAAAAAAAGTAAGAGTAGAGACTCGCTACTGGAGTAATTTAGAAGCACTGCTGCCTTTCATAACCTTCAGCACCTGTAAACTTTTAACTAAGACTGCAGTGCTAGGAACAGATTTCTACTTAGTGATAATTAGTCTCTGAATATCCTGAATTCAATTCATTATTAAGGATTGAGTTGAAAGAAATTTTAGACATTTCCCTTACCTACCCACCATTGTGCTGGTTGAAAAAAAAAAAATGTTGCTTGGTTTTAATATAAAATTGCAGCTAATTTGATACTCACTACCTTTCTTCCTCTTCACTTAAAAAAAAATCTAAAAAGCTTTTGTTTAATAAGTTAAGCAATAGTCTAAGCAGGTCATTTTCTCCGGCAATGCTTTGTCTGTATAGTGTCAGTAATGAATTATATTGTGAGGTTGGTAGTCAAAACTGCCAATGTTACTGATTCTATTCTTAACATGCTGCTCATCTGAAATGTTAACTGGGATTCTGTTTAATCAGTCATATTCTGGCCCCAGCCTAAATTAAGTGTCTCAAAAACAGAGAATGGAGATCACAACTGGGTCTGGTCCAAGTTAACCCAAATAAGTATTGTCACAGCATCTAGTGACATCTACTACTTGTGGCTGGCACTTTACACACAGTACTTCCATTACAACATTTCAAGGCTATTATATCATTCCTGTTTTACTGATTACAACACTGAGGCTTGCAGATAGTATAAAGTGATAGTATAAAGTGATTGTGCTTAAAATCAGAGAACAGGGCTTCCCTGGTGGTCCAGTGGGTAAAGAGTCCACCTTGCAATGCAAGGGGCGCCGGTTTGATTCCTGGCTGGAGAAGATCCCACGTGATAGGGAGCGGCTGGATTGGTGTGTCCAGTTACAAGCCAGGGCTCTGAAGAGCATGCGCCCAGAGCCGGTGCTCTGCAATGAGGGGGGCCGCTGCAATGGGAGGCCCACACAGCCTAAAGAATAAAGATAGATGAAAATAAATAAATAAAAAACCAATAAAAGGCCAAAATTTAAAAAAAAAAATCACAGAACATTGTTCTTCAAAATGTGCCTCCTAGCTTGATGTCCTCCAGTGCAGTGGGACTATAGTTAGTTTTTCTCACCAAAAAAAGTAAGAGTAGAGACTCGCTACTGGAGTAATTTAGAAGCACTGCTGCCTTTCATAACCTTCAGCACCTGTAAACTTTTAACTAAGACTGCAGTGCTAGGAACAGATTTCTACTTAGTGATAATTAGTCTCTGAATATCCTGAATTCAATTCATTATTAAGGATTGAGTTGAAAGAAATTTTAGACATTTCCCTTACCTACCCACCATTGTGCTGGTTGAAAAAAAAAAAATGTTGCTTGGTTTTAATATAAATGTCATTGCAGCTAATATGAGACTTAGAAGGAAAGAAGCAAAGAGGAAATGACTATTGGTAATTAATTTCTTAATGTCACATTTATAATTCTCCTGGAGCCAGACTGTCTGGATTCAAATTCCAGCTCTGCCACTTACTATCTGTGTGAACTTGGGCAAGTTACTTAACCTTCAACTTTCTCAGCTATAAAATAGGGATGAGTACAGTCTTACCTCATGGGGACACTGGGAGGATCATGTCCAGCATGTAGTGGCTCTCTGTATTGCTGAGCTTGGGAACTCAGAATCCTGCAGTTTATAATATCCCATTCCTTAGATAAACTACTTCATTGCCAAGTTGATTCCAAAGTAGAATCAGCAAATATTTAAATAATTATAATATGGAGTCTCACAAAGAGAAAAACTAGCCCATGAAAAATTTTCACAATGGAACTGATATTGGATTGAAACATGATTGCCAGTTATGTTCTTAACCACAATATATACAGGAATAATTTGACATATATAGACTGCTATATTATCTAGGATCTGTTTCAGATTTCTAAGTGATTTAACTCACTGTATAAGCTAATCACGCAAATTAATAAGCAAATTTAATTTGTATTTAATGAAAATTCTAACTTTTTAGCCTGAGAATTATCAACACCCTCAAATATGACTTCCTGTCTTATGATATTGAGCATTGCTTACTCTGGGAGGTGGTATAACTGAATAGAAGGAACTTTGGCCTTTATATGAGAATCAACTTTGGATTCAGCTTCTTAGTATGCTAATGTTGACCAAGACTCTATATGTGTGTTATTCTCAGTTTCTGTATGTAAAAATGAAACAAAATGATCATGGTTGACACAATATTGGTGTTAAATGATAATTGGATAATCCGTAAGTCATGAATCACTGTGAAAATTTAGCTATTATTTTTATTTTGTTTTTGCAGGGGTATTAAGACTGCAGTGCTAGGAACAGATTTCTACTTAGTGATAATTAGTCTCTGAATATCCTGAATTCAATTCATTATTAAGGATTGAGTTGAAAGAAATTTTAGACATTTCCCTTACCTACCCACCATTGTGCTGGTTGAAAAAAAAAAAATGTTGCTTGGTTTTAATATAAATGTCATTGCAGCTAATATGAGACTTAGAAGGAAAGAAGCAAAGAGGAAATGACTATTGGTAATTAATTTCTTAATGTCACATTTATAATTCTCCTGGAGCCAGACTGTCTGGATTCAAATTCCAGCTCTGCCACTTACTATCTGTGTGAACTTGGGCAAGTTACTTAACCTTCAACTTTCTCAGCTATAAAATAGGGATGAGTACAGTCTTACCTCATGGGGACACTGGGAGGATCATGTCCAGCATGTAGTGGCTCTCTGTATTGCTGAGCTTGGGAACTCAGAATCCTGCAGTTTATAATATCCCATTCCTTAGATAAACTACTTCATTGCCAAGTTGATTCCAAAGTAGAATCAGCAAATATTTAAATAATTATAATATGGAGTCTCACAAAGAGAAAAACTAGCCCATGAAAAATTTTCACAATGGAACTGATATTGGATTGAAACATGATTGCCAGTTATGTTCTTAACCACAATATATACAGGAATAATTTGACATATATAGACTGCTATATTATCTAGGATCTGTTTCAGATTTCTAAGTGATTTAACTCACTGTATAAGCTAATCACGCAAATTAATAAGCAAATTTAATTTGTATTTAATGAAAATTCTAACTTTTTAGCCTGAGAATTATCAACACCCTCAAATATGACTTCCTGTCTTATGATATTGAGCATTGATTACTCTGGGAGGTGGTATAACTGAATAGAAGGAACTTTGGCCTTTATATGAGAATCAACTTTGGATTCAGCTTCTTAGTATGCTAATGTTGACCAAGACTCTATATGTGTGTTATTCTCAGTTTCTGTATGTAAAAATGAAACAAAATGATCATGGTTGACACAATATTGGTGTTAAATGATAATTGGATAATCCGTAAGTCATGAATCACTGTGAAAATTTAGCTATTATTTTTATTTTGTTTTTGCAGGGGGTATTATGAGATTTAATTACAAATTACAAATACTTTACAATGAGGTTTAATTTAAAAATTACAAATATCCAATTGGTAAAAATTTAAATGCAAAATCTTTCAAGGTATAATTTGCTTTGCAAAGCACAGTTTGAAGCATTATTAACAATTACTCTTTCAGTTTTAAAACAAAAACATGAAAATATATGACTTTTCCAAATGACACAAAATCTTCAGATTTACACCTTTGTCCCCCGATTTACATCTTAAGTGTACTTAATGTTATTATTTTGCAATGGATTTACAGAAACCTGTCTTCAGTAACAACCAAAATCCTTTTTAGTCAGTTTTGGGGTGACATTTCAAAAGAGTTGCTATTTTTATATTTTGTATATGATATGCAACAGAAAAATATACAGACCTTGATACAAGATTTTGGGGGGTATTGTTCGTTTTAAATAACAAAAGCCATGTTTTAAATTGTCTATAAATATCAAAGTGAATTCAATCTAAAATTTTTCAAATTAAAGTATAAAGAAAACTTTACTTCTTGCTTCTAGCAAAATTTATGATGGATAATAAAAATCAACTAAGACTGGAGAATGAAATTACTGTTGTTCTCTACTATAAATGTATCAAGCACCGTATTTTCCATCTTTTCTGTACCTAACAGAGTGAATGAATTTATAATTAATGAAAAATTCCATTTTTTTAAAACTTTTTTTTCAACTTGATGCCACAAGGTCTTTTTTATTTATTTATTTATCATTTTCATCCATTTAAATTGTTTTGGCTATGTGTGGGCCTCCCATTGCAGTGGTCTCTCTAATTGCAGAGCAGCGGCTCTGGGCACATGCGCTCCAGAGTGCTGTCTTGTAATTGGACATGCTGGTCCAGCAGCTCCTCAGCACGTGGGATCTTCCCAGGCCAGGGATGGAACCAGCGCCCCTTGTACTGCAAGGTGGTGTCCTTACCCACTGGACCACCAGGGAATCCCAAAGTTCCATTTCTTTAATCTAGATATGACTATTTAGATTTTCCATTTCTTTTTTTTTTTTTACATTTTTAAAAAATTCTTTATTTTAATAAAGGTTTTACAGAGTTTTGTTGTTCACAGACATGTATGTTCCCAGATCAGTCATATGCATATCCCTGGTCCCCACCCCCCCAGTTCCCCCCATCCCACCCCTCCGGACCATCACCCCATGCCGTTGTAAGCACTCCAATTCCCTTAGCACAATGATACTAGCTATCTTTTCCACACATGACAGTATAGGTTCCATGTTACTAGCTCCATGCCTCCCCCTCCCTATTTCTTCCCCACAATGTCCCTATGTCTATGCTCTGTCTATTTTTCCATGAGTTCCCTGCGTGTGTTATCAAGACCGTCCTACTAGATTCTGTATATGTGTGTTAGTATACTGTATTTGTCTTTCTCTTTTTGACTTACTTCACTTTTTAGATAGGTTCTAGAGCCAGCCACTTCATTAGGACTGAGTCTTCTGCATTTCTTTTAACAGCTGAGTAGTATTCCATTGTATATATGTACCAGAGCTTCTGGATCCATTCATTCGTCGATGGACATCTAGGTTGCTTCCATGTTCTGGCTATTGTATAGACAGCTGCAATGAACATTGGGGTACAGGTGCCTCTTTCAGTTTTGATTTCATCAGGATATAAGCCTAAGAGTGGGATTGCTGGGTCATAGGGTGCTTCCATTTTTAGTTTTTAAAGGAATCTCCAGACTGTCTTCCATAGAGGCTGTATCAATTGATATTCCCACCAGCAATGCAAGAGGGTTCCCTTTTCTCAGCAGCCTCTCCAGCATTTATTGTCTGCAGATTTTTTGAAGATGGCCATTCTGACGGGTGTGAGGTGATATCTCATTGTAGTTTTGATTTGCATTTCCCTAATAATAAGCGAGGTTGAGCATTGTTTCATGTGCGTTTGGGCCATCTGTATGTCCTCTTTGGAGAGGCGTCTCCTTAGATCTTTTTCCTATTTTTTGATTGGGCTGCTCGTTTTCCCTGTGCTGAGTTGTCTGAGTTGCTTGTAGATTTTGGAGATTAATTCTTTGTCTGTTGTTTCATTTGCTATGATTTTCTCCCACTCTGTGGGGTGTCTGTTGAGCTTTTCTTGTGATTTCTTTTGCTATACAAAAGCTTTTAAGTTTCATGAGGTTCCATATGTTCATTTTTCTTTTCAGTTCCACTATTTTAGTAGGTGGGTCAGAGAAGATCTTGCTTTGATTGATGTCCTTGAGGGTTTTGCCTATATTCTCCTCTAAGAGTTTGATGGTTTCTGGTCTTACATTTAAGTCTTTAATTCATTTTGAGTTGATCTTAGTACATGGTGTCAGGGAATGTTCCAATTTTCATTTTTTTGCATGTAGCTGTCCAATTTTCCCAGCACCACTTGTTGAAGAGGCTGTCTTTGTCCCATTTTATAGTTTCTCCTCCTTTGTCAAAAATAAGGTACCCATAGGTGCGTGGGTTGATCTCTGGGTTCTCAATCTTGTTCCATTGGTCGATATTTCTGTTTTTGTGCCAGTACCATACTGTCTTGATGACTGTTGCTTTGTAGTAGAGTCTGAAGTTGGGGGGGCTGATCCCTCCAGCTCCATTTTTCTTTCTCAGGATTGCTTTGGCTATTCGAAGTCTTTTGTGTTTCCATATGAATTGTGTTATTCTTTGGTCTAGTTCTGTGAAAAATGTCAATGGAAGTTGAATAGGTATTGCATTGAATCTGTAGATGATATTTGGTAGTATAGTCATTTTCACAATATTGATTCTTCCGACCCAGGAACATGGAATATCTCTCCATCTGTTGAAGTCTTCTTTAATGTCTCTCATGAGTGTCTTGTAATTTTCTGTGTACAATTCTTTTGTTTCTTTGGGTCAGTTTATTCCTAGATATTTGATTCTTTTGGTTGCAATGGTGAAGGGGATTGCCTCTTTGATTTCATGTTCTGATTTGCATTTCCCTAATAATAAGCGAGGTTGAGCATTGTTTCATGTGCGTTTGGGCCATCTGTATGTCCTCTTTGGAGAGGCGTCTCCTTAGATCTTTTTCCTATTTTTTGATTGGGCTGCTCGTTTTCCCTGTGCTGAGTTGTCTGAGTTGCTTGTAGATTTTGGAGATTAATTCTTTGTCTGTTGTTTCATTTGCTATGATTTTCTCCCACTCTGTGGGGTGTCTGTTGAGCTTTTCTTGTGATTTCTTTTGCTATACAAAAGCTTTTAAGTTTCATGAGGTTCCATATGTTCATTTTTCTTTTCAGTTCCACTATTTTAGTAGGTGGGTCAGAGAAGATCTTGCTTTGATTGATGTCCTTGAGGGTTTTGCCTATATTCTCCTCTAAGAGTTTGATGGTTTCTGGTCTTACATTTAAGTCTTTAATTCATTTTGAGTTGATCTTAGTACATGGTGTCAGGGAATGTTCCAATTTTCATTTTTTTGCATGTAGCTGTCCAATTTTCCCAGCACCACTTGTTGAAGAGGCTGTCTTTGTCCCATTTTATAGTTTCTCCTCCTTTGTCAAAAATAAGGTACCCATAGGTGCGTGGGTTGATCTCTGGGTTCTCAATCTTGTTCCATTGGTCGATATTTCTGTTTTTGTGCCAGTACCATACTGTCTTGATGACTGTTGCTTTGTAGTAGAGTCTGAAGTTGGGGAGGCTGATCCCTCCAGCTCCATTTTTCTTTCTCAGGATTGCTTTGGCTATTCGAAGTCTTTTGTGTTTCCATATGAATTGTGTTATTCTTTGGTCTAGTTCTGTGAAAAATGTCAATGGAAGTTGAATAGGTATTGCATTGAATCTGTAGATGATATTTGGTAGTATAGTCATTTTCACAATATTGATTCTTCCGACCCAGGAACATGGAATATCTCTCCATCTGTTGAAGTCTTCTTTAATGTCTCTCATGAGTGTCTTGTAATTTTCTGTGTACAATTCTTTTGTTTCTTTGGGTCAGTTTATTCCTAGATATTTGATTCTTTTGGTTGCAATGGTGAAGGGGATTGCCTCTTTGATTTCATGTTCTGATTTTTCATTGTTTGTGTATAGGAATGCCAGTGATTTCTGTGTGTTGACTTTGTATCCTGCGACTTTCCTGAATTTGTTGATTAGCTCTAGTAGCTTTGTAACCGTGTCTTTGGAATTTTCTATGTATAATATCATGTCCTCTGCAAATAGAGAGAGTTTGACTTCTTCCTTTCCAATCTGAATTCTTTGATTTCTTTCTCTTCTCTTATTGCTGTTGCTAGCACTTCCAGGAGTATGTTGAATAAAAGTGGTGAAAGTGGACACCCTTGTCTTATTCCTGATCTTAGAGGGAATGCTTTCAGTTTTTCACCATTGAGGATAATATTCGCTGTGGGCTTCTCATATATGGCTTTCACTATGTTAAGATAAGTTCCTTCTATGCCCATTTTTTGAAGAGTTTTTATCATAAATGGATACTGTACTTTGTCAAAGGCTTTTTCTGCATCTATTGAGATGATCATGTGATTTTTGTCTCTCAATTTGTTGATATGGTGTATCACATGGATTGATTTGCGGACATTGAAGAATCCTTGCATGTCTGGAATGAATCCAAATTGATCGTGATGAATGAGCTTTTTGATGTGTCATTGAATTCTGTTTGCTAGCATTTTGTTAAGAATTTTGGCATCTAGATTCATCAGTGAAATTGGCCTATAATTTTCTTTTTTTGTGATGTCTTTGCCTGGCTTTGGTATCAGCGTGATGGTGGCCTTGTAGTAGAGTCTGAAGTTAGGGAGGCTGATCCCTCCAGCTCCATTTTTCTTTCTCAGGATTGCTTTGGCTATTCGAAGTCTTTTGTGTTTCCATATGAATTGTGTTATTCTTTGGTCTAGTTCTGTGAAAAATGTCAATGGAAGTTGAATAGGTATTGCATTGAATCTGTAGATGATATTTGGTAGTATAGTCATTTTCACAATATTGATTCTTCCGACCCAGGAACATGGAATATCTCTCCATCTGTTGAAGTCTTCTTTAATGTCTCTCATGAGTGTCTTGTAATTTTCTGTGTACAATTCTTTTGTTTCTTTGGGTCAGTTTATTCCTAGATATTTGATTCTTTTGGTTGCAATGGTGAAGGGGATTGCCTCTTTGATTTCATGTTCTGATTTTTCATTGTTTGTGTATAGGAATGCCAGTGATTTCTGTGTGTTGACTTTGTATCCTGCGACTTTCCTGAATTTGTTGATTAGCTCTAGTAGCTTTGTAACCGTGTCTTTGGAATTTTCTATGTATAATATCATGTCCTCTGCAAATAGAGAGAGTTTGACTTCTTCCTTTCCAATCTGAATTCTTTGATTTCTTTCTCTTCTCTTATTGCTGTTGCTAGCACTTCCAGGAGTATGTTGAATAAAAGTGGTGAAAGTGGACACCCTTGTCTTATTCCTGATCTTAGAGGGAATGCTTTCAGTTTTTCACCATTGAGGATAATATTCGCTGTGGGCTTCTCATATATGGCTTTCACTATGTTAAGATAAGTTCCTTCTATGCCCATTTTTTGAAGAGTTTTTATCATAAATGGATACTGTACTTTGTCAAAGGCTTTTTCTGCATCTATTGAGATGATCATGTGATTTTTGTCTCTCAATTTGTTGATATGGTGTATCACATGGATTGATTTGCGGACATTGAAGAATCCTTGCATGTCTGGAATGAATCCAAATTGATCGTGATGAATGAGCTTTTTGATGTGTCATTGAATTCTGTTTGCTAGCATTTTGTTAAGAATTTTGGCATCTAGATTCATCAGTGAAATTGGCCTATAATTTTCTTTTTTTGTGATGTCTTTGCCTGGCTTTGGTATCAGCGTGATGGTGGCCTCGTAGAATGTGTTTGGAAGTGTTCCTTCCTGTGCAATTGTTTGGAAGAGTTTTAGAAGGTCAGGCATTAGCTCTTCTTTAAATGTTTGGGAGATTTCACTTGTGAAACCATCTGGCCCTGGGCTTTTATTTTGGGGTAGATTTTTGGTCACAAGGTCGATTTCTGAGCTTGTGATTGGCTTGGTCATAGTTTCTATTTCTTCCTGGTTGAGTCTTGGGAGATTAATCTTCTCTAAGAAACTGTCCATTTCTTCCAGGTCGTCCAGTTTGTTGCCATAGAGTTGTTCATAATAGTCTCTTAGAATACTTTGGATTTCTGCATTATCTGTTGTAATCTCTTCTTTTTCATTTTTGATTTTGGTGATCTGGTTCTTCTCTCTTTTTTTCTTGATGAGTCTGGCCAGTGGTGTGTCGATTTTATGGACCTTTTCGAAGAACCAGCTTTTTGTTTTATTTATCTTTACTATTGTTTCTTTTGTTTCTTTTTCATTTATTTCTCCTTTGATCTTTATGATTTCCCTTCTTCTGCTGGCCTTGGGGTGTTTTTGTTCTTCTTTCTCCAGTTTTTTTAAGCATAAGGTAAGGTCATCTGTTTGAGATTTTCCTAGTTTCTTCAGGTGGGACTGAATTGCTATAAACTTCCCTCTTAGAACTGCTTTTGCAGTATCCCATAGGTTTTGCACTGTCGTGTGTTCATTGTCATTTTCTTCTAGGAATTTTTTTATTTCTCCTTTGATTTCCTCAATGATCAGTTGGTTTTTTCGGTTCGTGTTGTTTAATCTCCATGTGTTTGTGTTATAGCGGTTTTTTTCTTGTAGTTGATCTCTAATCTCACTGCATTGTGGTCCGAGAAGATGGTTGATAGAATTTCAGTTTTATTGAATTGACTGAGGTTTGATTTGTGGCCCAAGATGTGGTCTATCCTGGAGAATGTTCCGTGAGCACTTGAGAAGAAAGTGTATTCTTCTGCGTTTGGATGGAAAGTCCTAAAGACATCCATGAGGTCCATTTCTTCTACTGTGGCATTTAAGGCTTGTGTTTCTTTATTAATTTTCTGTTTGGATGATCTGTCCATTGGTGTGAGAGGAGTGTTAAAGTCTCCTACTATGATTGTGTTACTGTCAATGTCTTCTTTTATGTCTGAAAGTGTTTGTCTTATGTACTGGAGTGCTCCTGCATTGGGTGCGTAGATATTTATGATTGTTATGTCTTCTTCTTGGATCCATCCCTTAATCATGATGTAGTGACCTGTCTTGTCTCTTAGAATCTTCTTTACTTTAAAATCTATTTTGTCTGATAAGAGGATTGCTACTCCAGCTTTCGTTTGATTTCCATTTGCATGGAATATCTTTTTCCAGCCTCTCCCTTTCAGTCTATGAGTGTCTCTAGGTCTGAAATGAGTTTCTTGGAGGCAGCATATGTATGGGTCATGTTTTTGGATCCATTCAGCCACTCTGTGTCTTTTGGTTGGGACATTTAATCCATTGACATTCAAAGTAATTATTGATACATATGGTCCTATTGTCATCTTCTTAGGTGTTATGATGGGTTTGTTTTGTGGATCTTCTCCTTCTCTTATACTTGTTGTCTCTATATGTCCCTTTAACACTTGTTGTAAGGCTGGTTTGGTATGACTAAATTCTTTTAATCTTTGCTTGTCTGTAAAGCTTTTGAGTTCTCCATCAATTTTGAATGAGATCCTTGCAGGGTAGAGGATTCTTGGTTGCAGATTATTCTCTTTGAGCCATTTAAATATGTCCTGCCATTTCCTTCTGGTCTGCAGAGTTTCTGTTGAAAGATCAGCTGTTAAACGTATGGGCTTTCCTTGTAGTTTGATCTTTTTTTTTTAATCTCCATGGGTGTGTGTTATAGCGGTTTTTTGCTTGTAGTTGATCTCTAATCTCACTGCATTGTGGTCCGAGAAGATGGTTGATAGAATTTCAGTTTTATTGAATTGACTGAGGTTTGATTTGTGGCCCAAGATGTGGTCTATCCTGGAGAATGTTCCGTGAGCACTTGAGAAGAAAGTGTATTCTTCTGCGTTTGGATGGAAAGTCCTAAAGACATCCATGAGGTCCATTTCTTCTACTGTGGCATTTAAGGCTTGTGTTTCTTTATTAATTTTCTGTTTGGATGATCTGTCCATTGGTGTGAGAGGAGTGTTAAAGTCTCCTACTATGATTGTGTTACTGTCAATGTCTTCTTTTATGTCTGAAAGTGTTTGTCTTATGTACTGGAGTGCTCCTGCATTGGGTGCGTAGATATTTATGATTGTTATGTCTTCTTCTTGGATCCATCCCTTAATCATGATGTAGTGACCTGTCTTGTCTCTTAGAATCTTCTTTACTTTAAAATCTATTTTGTCTGATAAGAGGATTGCTACTCCAGCTTTCGTTTGATTTCCATTTGCATGGAATATCTTTTTCCAGCCTCTCCCTTTCAGTCTATGAGTGTCTCTAGGTCTGAAATGAGTTTCTTGGAGGCAGCATATGTATGGGTCATGTTTTTGGATCCATTCAGCCACTCTGTGTCTTTTGGTTGGGACATTTAATCCATTGACATTCAAAGTAATTATTGATACATATGGTCCTATTGTCATCTTCTTAGGTGTTATGATGGGTTTGTTTTGTGGATCTTCTCCTTCTCTTATACTTGTTGTCTCTATATGTCCCTTTAACACTTGTTGTAAGGCTGGTTTGGTATGACTAAATTCTTTTAATCTTTGCTTGTCTGTAAAGCTTTTGAGTTCTCCATCAATTTTGAATGAGATCCTTGCAGGGTAGAGGATTCTTGGTTGCAGATTATTCTCTTTGAGCCATTTAAATATGTCCTGCCATTTCCTTCTGGTCTGCAGAGTTTCTGTTGAAAGATCAGCTGTTAAACGTATGGGCTTTCCCTTGTATGTCACTAGTTGCTTTTCCCTTGCTGCTTTGAGAATTCTGTCCTTGTGTTTAATTTGTGCTAGCTTCATTAATATGTGTCTTGATGTGTTTCTTCTCGAGTTTATTCTATAATGGGACTCTTTGTGCTTCTTGGACTTGACTATTTCTTTTCCCATGGTGGGGAAATTTTCAACTAGAATCTCTTCAAAAATTTTCTCATAGCCTTTCTTTTTTTCTTCTTCTTCTGGAACCCCTATAATTCGAATGTTGGTGCGTTTGATATTATCCCAGAGGTCTCTGAGGCTATCCTCTGCTCTTTTCATTCTTTGAGCTAGAGTCTGTTTTTCAACAGTTACTTTCACCATTTTATCTTCCAGCTCACTTATCCGGTCTTCTGTCTCAGATACTCTGCTCTTGATTCCTTCTACAGTGTTTTTCAGTTCAGCAATTGAGTTGTTTGTCTCTGTTACTTTTCTGATAAATTCTTGTATTTCTTTATTCAGTGTGTTAGTCTTGTCTAGAAATTTCTCTAACATTCTGTTTTCAGTATCTTTGATCAGCTTGACTATCATTCTTCTGAAATCACTTTCAGAAAGTTTGTCCAAATCCTCTTCATTGATTTGATCTTGTGTGTTTTTAGATTGTTCCTTCACTTGTGTGGTATTTCTCTGCCATTTCATTGTTATTATTAATACATATGGTCCTATTGTCATCTTCTTAGGTGTTATGATGGGTTTGTTTTGTGGATCTTCTCCTTCTCTTATACTTGTTGTCTCTATATGTCCCTTTAACACTTGTTGTAAGGCTGGTTTGGTATGACTAAATTCTTTTAATCTTTGCTTGTCTGTAAAGCTTTTGAGTTCTCCATCAATTTTGAATGAGATCCTTGCAGGGTAGAGGATTCTTGGTTGCAGATTATTCTCTTTGAGCCATTTAAATATGTCCTGCCATTTCCTTCTGGTCTGCAGAGTTTCTGTTGAAAGATCAGCTGTTAAACGTATGGGCTTTCCCTTGTATGTCACTAGTTGCTTTTCCCTTGCTGCTTTGAGAATTCTGTCCTTGTGTTTAATTTGTGCTAGCTTCATTAATATGTGTCTTGATGTGTTTCTTCTCGAGTTTATTCTATAATGGGACTCTTTGTGCTTCTTGGACTTGACTATTTCTTTTCCCATGGTGGGGAAATTTTCAACTAGAATCTCTTCAAAAATTTTCTCATAGCCTTTCTTTTTTTCTTCTTCTTCTGGAACCCCTATAATTCGAATGTTGGTGCGTTTGATATTATCCCAGAGGTCTCTGAGGCTATCCTCTGCTCTTTTCATTCTTTGAGCTAGAGTCTGTTTTTCAACAGTTACTTTCACCATTTTATCTTCCAGCTCACTTATCCGGTCTTCTGTCTCAGATACTCTGCTCTTGATTCCTTCTACAGTGTTTTTCAGTTCAGCAATTGAGTTGTTTGTCTCTGTTACTTTTCTGATAAATTCTTGTATTTCTTTATTCAGTGTGTTAGTCTTGTCTAGAAATTTCTCTAACATTCTGTTTTCAGTATCTTTGATCAGCTTGACTATCATTCTTCTGAAATCACTTTCAGAAAGTTTGTCCAAATCCTCTTCATTGATTTGATCTTGTGTGTTTTTAGATTGTTCCTTCACTTGTGTGGTATTTCTCTGCCATTTCATTGTTATTATTAATTTTTTAACTGACTCTGTTTGGGATTTCCTTTTCCCAGTCTTTGAGTTACGTCTGTTGGTGTTTGTTGTTTGGATGGGGCTTCTTATTCTGGGTGATGCTGGTGATTGGGTGATGTCAGGACTTGCATACAAGTGATTACCTTTGTTGGCGTTCTCACTTGTATAGTGCTCTTTAGTTTTAGGAGTTCTCTATAATTGTAGAGTTTTGGAGTCAGTGCTCCCTCCCTAAAGCCCCTGGGCTTGTTGCTTGACCAGGGAGTGAAGATATGATGGCTGGTTTGTTATGGCATTAAATGATATTAAAACATATATACGTGAATGAGAAACAGAAGGTATACCTTTGACAAATGGCAATTAAAATATTATGCAAATACTATCCAGCGTATTGAATTATACACATAAACATATACAGCTGTAACATAATCCAAGCATTCCAACCAAAAATACAGTACAATACGTTAGCACGGTGAATAGAGAAAACCAAGAATGATATCCACCAGTTAATAACCAAACTAAGTAGAGCACCAGTTGGAGAATAATGCTAGAGCAGGGTCCCCGTTGGGGATAAGGCAATGAGGACAGAACAGACTAAGAAATATGGTGGGGAAAGGAAAAAAAGAGAAAGGGAGGATAGAAGAGATATAGAATAATACTGCAAAGTTAAATATAGGGAGATAAAGATTTGTATGTATTAGAATTTAGTGCTATAGGAAAGCAGCTTCAGAGAAAGCAAAGAATTATAGAGGAAGTGGTAGTACAAATGAAAAATTTTTAAAAATTAAAAGAGCTAATTATATAGAAAAATATAGAAAAACAAAGCAAAAATAATAAAAACAAACAAAACCCCCACAGAACCTTAAAAGGCCAATGGGGAACCAGAAGTTTATACCAAAATAAAATGTGTGGTTTAAAAGGATAAAGAAAAAGAAAAAAAAATTATGTAAACTTGAATATATTCAGTCTTACTGATAAGATTAGTAACTTCAATAAAATTCAGTGAAGGAAATGAACACACCCACTCTCTCTCACACACACACACACACACCCCAAAAGAAAAAAAAAGCGGGGGGTGCACTGTGTGGGTTTGGAAAAAAGAGAGAGAGAAGAAAAAATTGAAACAAAGTGAGTCAATACCAAAAGTGAAATTTTAAAGTCCAGTAGTAACTCCAGCTTCAGACAAAACCTGAAAATAGTGTTTATGTTCTTCTGTCTCTTGCTGACTCTTCAGGAATTATCAGTCCTTTTCTTGCCTCTGGCAGTGGTTGGATCTGAAGACCTCTTTGACTGCTTGTTTATTTCGGCCTATTCCAGAATTAAAAGGCCCGCCCAGGCTGGCCCTGGGAGTTTCTTAATCCAAATCCCTTTTCTTGCTGGGTGGAGCTAAGTTCCCTCCCCGTAGCTTGCCCAGCAGCCAAACTACAGTAGGGAAAATGGCGTCTGTCTCACAGAGGATTTATTCCCACACGCTCTATGGGAAGCACTTCCGCAGTGACCCCGACCCTGCTGCAGGCCACCGTCGACCCCTTCCGCTGTGGGAGACGTCAGGTTACTCAGAGGTGAGTCTGGCTCAGTCTCATGCAGGGTCGCTATTCCCCTCTCCCAGATCACAGTGCACACAGAGTTTCCAGTCCTCCTCGGCGACTCTGTGATTGGGTTAATGGTAACCTCCTCCAAAGGAAACTGAGTGCTGTCCTTCCGAGGCCTGCTCAAGGGCACTTCTAGCTCAAGGGGGCACCTGGACCCTCCAAAGCAGGTCTGGCTCAGTCCCTTGTGGGTGTCACTGCTCCTTTCCCGGGTTTTGATTAGCAACAGGCTTTGCGCCTTTGGCCCGCCCAGTCTCTCTGACAGGTATGAGGTTTGACTTTTAAAAGTGCGATTGCGCCCCTCCTACCATCTTGATGCAACTTCTCCTTTGTTCTTCGATGTGGGGTATACTCTCTGTGATCAGATCCAACCTCCTTTTGTCGATGGTTTCCCAGGAACTCGTCGTAGAATGTGTTTGGAAGTTTTCCTTCCTATGCAATTGTTTGGAAGAGTTTTAGAAGGACAGGCATTGGCTCTTCTTTAAATGTTTGGTAGAATTCGGCTGTGAAGCCATCTGGCCCTGGGCTTTTATTTTTGGGTAGATTTTTAATTACAAATTTGATTTCTGAGCTTGTGATTGGGTTGTTCAAGGTTTCTGTTTCTTCCTGGCTCAGTCTTGGGAGATTAATCTTCTCTAAGAAACTGCCCATTTCTTCCAGGTCATCCAGTTTGTTGCCATAGAGTTGTTCATAATAGTCTCTTAGAATCCTTTGGATTTCTGCATTATCTGTTGTAATCTCTTCTTTTTCATTTTTGATTTTGTTGATCTGGTTCTTCTCTCTGTTTCTCTTGATGAGTCTGGCAAGTGGCTTGTCAATTTTGTTTATCTTTTCAAAGAACCAGCTTTTTGTTTTATTTATCCATACTATAGTTTCTTTCATTTCTTTCTCATTTATTTCTGCTCTGGTCTTTATAATTTCTCTTCTTCTGCTGGCTTTGGGATGTTTTTGTTCTTCTTTTTCCAATCATTTTAAGCGGAGGGTTAAGTCATCTGCTTCATATTTTCCTAGTTTCTTGAGGTGGGATTGTATTGCTGTAAAAAATTGAGCTATTAATATGCAGCCTAATATTAACTCATGGAATCAATAGATGAAAATCACATTTCATAAATTTGAGAATTCTTCCTAACTGTCTGGGCCTTTAACTGCCAACCCATCATTACTGTTTTGTTTTTTTTTTTCCTAAAGGGGCATTAGAGTTTAATATGTAGAGTTTTTTGGTTTTCTTTTTTTTTTGGCCTCTAAGTCCTCGTTTATTTTTTCATTCATCTTTATTCTTTGGCATGTGTGGGCCTCTCCTCACAGTGGCCTCTCCTCACAGTGGCCTCTCTAGTTGCAGAGCACTGGCCCTGGGCACATGAGCTCCAGAGTGCTGGCTCATAATTGGACACACTGGCCCAACTGTTCCTCAGCATGTGGGATCTTCCCGGGTAAGGGATCGAGCCAATGCCCCTTGCACTGCAAGGCGGACTCTTTACCCTCTGGACCACCAGGGAAGCCTCATCATCATTACTGTTTTAATCATGTATCTTTACATATTTTTACAGCTGCTGCACATTCAAATTGCCATATGTTGAAATTATGCCTGAAAAAAAAAAAACACAGATGAGAAGAGTTTTAGAAGGACCTTTTTTTAAATGGTAGAATTCGGCTGTGAAGCCATCTGGCCCTGGGCTTTTATTTTTGGGTAGATTTTTAATTACAAATTTGATTTCTGAGCTTGTGATTGGGTTGTTCAAGGTTTCTGTTTCTTCCTGGCTCAGTCTTGGGAGATTAATCTTCTCTAAGAAACTGCCCATTTCTTCCAGGTCATCCAGTTTGTTGCCATAGAGTTGTTCATAATAGTCTCTTAGAATCCTTTGGATTTCTGCATTATCTGTTGTAATCTCTTCTTTTTCATTTTTGATTTTGTTGATCTGGTTCTTCTCTCTGTTTCTCTTGATGAGTCTGGCAAGTGGCTTGTCAATTTTGTTTATCTTTTCAAAGAATCAGCTTTTTGTTTTATTTATCCATACTATAGTTTCTTTCATTTCTTTCTCATTTATTTCTGCTCTGGTCTTTATAATTTCTCTTCTTCTGCTGGCTTTGGGATGTTTTTGTTCTTCTTTTTTCCAATCATTTTAAGCGGAGGGTTAAGTCATCTGCTTCATATTTTCCTAGTTTCTTGAGGTGGGATTGTATTGCTGTAAAAAATTGAGCTATTAATATGCAGCCTAATATTAACTCATGGAATCAATAGATGAAAATCACATTTCATAAATTTGAGAATTCTTCCTAACTGTCTGGGCCTTTAACTGCCAACCCATCATTACTGTTTTGTTTTTTTTTTTCCTAAAGGGGCATTAGAGTTTAATATGTAGAGTTTTTTGGTTTTCTTTTTTTTTTGGCCTCTAAGTCCTCGTTTATTTTTTCATTCATCTTTATTCTTTGGCATGTGTGGGCCTCTCCTCACAGTGGCCTCTCCTCACAGTGGCCTCTCTAGTTGCAGAGCACTGGCCCTGGGCACATGAGCTCCAGAGTGCTGGCTCATAATTGGACACACTGGCCCAACTGTTCCTCAGCATGTGGGATCTTCCCGGGTAAGGGATCGAGCCAATGCCCCTTGCACTGCAAGGCGGACTCTTTACCCTCTGGACCACCAGGGAAGCCTCATCATCATTACTGTTTTAATCATGTATCTTTACATATTTTTACAGCTGCTGCACATTCAAATTGCCATATGTTGAAATTATGCCTGAGTTATAAAAATAACACACACAAAACACAGAAACACCATTTGTGTTACACATTGAACTTATGTTTCCCTGAAGTGGGAAAAGAAATGATTGTGTGTGTGTATGTGTGTGTGTGTGTGTGTGTGTGTGTGTTTGTATGTGTGTGTGGTAACAACTGTGAAATCGTCCTCCATGAGCATTCGGCAAGTGTGAGGACATACACGCTGAACTCTCAGACAGTAACCGTAGCCTCCCTGTGGAACTGTGGCCACTCCTGCAGCTCAAGGCTACTGTGACTACTCTGTCCCACAGTGAGACATCCCTTCCTCTGCAAATCCAGTTTTAAAAGTGAAAATCATCTTTTTAAATGCATAAAATGAACTACTTTAAAGATTTAGTAATTGCATTATTGAGATGAAGATAATTAAGTTAGATGAGTCAAGAAGCTTTTCATTTTTCCTTTTCTGGCAGCTGCATTTGTTGGGTACAAGTTTTATATCAAGTTTAAAACTCTATAGATTTACAAAATAGAAGAAAGAAAATGACAATGCTGTTACTTAAAAACTTGTTATTAGACTCCATCACAACCTAACAGAATATAGATCTCTTGGAAGCAAGGACAACATCTAATAGATCTTGGTTTTCCCCAATATCTATCTTTGGACACATAAGTGATGCTTACTAATTGGTTTCTGCTTTAATTTGAAGAACTTTTATTTCTTCAAAAGTCAGCAGAGGGGCTTCCCTGGTGGTCCAGTGGGTAAGGACACCACCTTGCAGTGAGGCGCCAGTTCGATCCCTGGCCTGGGAAGATCCCACGTGCTGCAGAGCGGCTGGACCGATGTATTCAATTACGAGCCAGAGCTCTGGGCGCATGCGCCCAGAGCTGGTGCTCTGCGACAACAGAGGCCCAACTGTTCCTCAGCATGTGGGATCTTCCCGGGTAAGGATCGAGCCAATGCCCTTGCACTGCAAGGCGGACTCTTTACCCCCTGGACCACCAGGGAAGCCTCATCATCATTACTGTTTTAATCATGTATCTTTACATATTTTTACAGCTGCTGCACATTCAAATTGCCATATGTTGAAATTATGCCTGAGTTATAAAAATAACACACACAAAACACAGAAACACCATTTGTGTTACACATTGAACTTATGTTTCCCTGAAGTGGGAAAAGAAATGATTGTGTGTGTGTATGTGTGTGTGTGTGTGTGTGTGTGTGTTTGTATGTGTGTGTGGTAACAACTGTGAAATCGTCCTCCATGAGCATTCGGCAAGTGTGAGGACATACACGCTGAACTCTCAGACAGTAACCGTAGCCTCCCTGTGGAACTGTGGCCACTCCTGCAGCTCAAGGCTACTGTGACTACTCTGTCCCACAGTGAGACATCCCTTCCTCTGCAAATCCAGTTTTAAAAGTGAAAATCATCTTTTTAAATGCATAAAATGAACTACTTTAAAGATTTAGTAATTGCATTATTGAGATGAAGATAATTAAGTTAGATGAGTCAAGAAGCTTTTCATTTTTCCTTTTCTGGCAGCTGCATTTGTTGGGTACAAGTTTTATATCAAGTTTAAAACTCTATAGATTTACAAAATAGAAGAAAGAAAATGACAATGCTGTTACTTAAAAACTTGTTATTAGACTCCATCACAACCTAACAGAATATAGATCTCTTGGAAGCAAGGACAACATCTAATAGATCTTGGTTTTCCCCAATATCTATCTTTGGACACATAAGTGATGCTTACTAATTGGTTTCTGCTTTAATTTGAAGAACTTTTATTTCTTCAAAAGTCAGCAGAGGGGCTTCCCTGGTGGTCCAGTGGGTAAGGACACCACCTTGCAGTGAGGCGCCAGTTCGATCCCTGGCCTGGGAAGATCCCACGTGCTGCAGAGCGGCTGGACCGATGTATTCAATTACCGAGCCAGAGCTCTGGAGCGCATGCGCCCAGAGCTGGTGCTCTGCGACAACAGAGGCCACTGTGATGGGAGGCCCACACAGGCCAAAGAACAAAGAGGGATGAAAATAGATAAATGAAAGACCAATAGAAGTGCCCGCCCGCCCCTCTCCCTCTCCAACCTGCCACCCCCCCTCCCCGCCCTGCCAAAAAAGAGCCATGAAAGTTGAAAATACCCAAGATATTCCTGACTTTGTTTTCAGTGACTTAAGGACAGTAATTTTTTCATCCTTGGTCTGTGTTGGGGAGAAGCTGTTACTGTCATTATGGGATACTCTCCTGGTTGGCTGAACTTGTTTGATTTGCTTTATGATGCTGACCTGCTGTCTTATTGTTGTGATAATGGCAGAAAACGCCTGCCTTCAGTTTATACTGACTGTCCAAATCACACAAGAATGGCGTGATTGAATGAAAGTGTTGAATCATCCCTTTGTGTCTTGCTCACACACAAAAAATTGATATCCTATTATTCTGGGCATCATTCATCAGGTAATCTTGAATCATTTAGATCAGTTTAATCCTCACCCTTACTGTAAAACTGTAGAACTACAAGACACACTGATTAGAGATTTCACCTTTCCATCTCTGAACTCTTTGTTCAGAATAAATAATTTTAATAATTTTATCCTAACAAGTCCTGTTCACAAGTAAAGCCATCTAATAACTCAGTTATTTCCAGAGTTTAAAATTATCATCTATCAATAGATACTTAAAATACTCAGGGCACTTGATATTGGACTAACAGCTTTTTTACTTTGTCAAGTAAAGACACAAAGGTCCTATAATGCATATACTATTTAGGAGTGTATTTCATAAAAGAAAGACTTATTGTTGTTGCTCAGTTGCTAGGTCGTGTCCAGTTCTCTGCAGCTCTGTGGACTGTAGCACACCAGGCTTCCCTGTCTTTCACCGTCTCCTAGAGTTTGCTCAGATTCTTGTCCACTGAGTTGGTGATGCTGTCTAACCATCTCATCCTCGGCTGCCCTCTTCCCCTTTTGCCTTCAGTCTTTCCCAGCCTCAGGATCACTGAAAAAGACCCTGAGGCTGGGAAAGATTGAAGGTAAAAGAAAGGCAACTTTATGTGTGTGTATATATACACACATATATATAGCTTTATATATAGAAAGGTACTTTATATGTAAGTCTATATACTTGGATATAACCCTGGTCTTATCCTTTTTTCTCATTGAACTCTTGCTGGTGTCACAGGCCAACTTTGTCCAGTCATAGGGGGTGCACAGTCTTCTGAGCCAGGACACTTTGGTTTTGGTCACCAGTGACCACGAGTTCACCGTGTGACTGAGCCAAGCAATCTTTTAACCTCTCATGCTTTCCTTTCTCCATGTATAAAATGATGTGGTTTGACTAAATGCTACTAAAGTTTTCTTCCAGATCTCCAACTGCATGATCTTACCACAACATGCAATTTCTGTACATATAGCCTCAAGTTATTTTGCTTCATTTTCATTCCATTATTCCTAGATATGTTCATTTTGAAGCAAGATGTTCAATTCTGTTCTCTGATGTTTACCTCCTTTGGGAATTTTCAGCTAGGAAGGTTAGAACAGATCTGCTTTGCATGGAGAAGAGCCGATTCTCTGCCATGATCAACATTTCTCAGAATACATGCCATAAAAGACCTCCTCTCCCCTTTTTTACTCATGTATTTGGTTGAGGGAGGGATTGAAAAAAAGTACTGAGAGGGAGAAGGAAATTCACTGACATCAGAAAAAGATTGAGAGTAAAAATAAAGTTAAAAGAAAAGGAGAAAGTGACTGATGCTAGGAGATAGTGCCTCTCTCTGAAGGAGGGCCTCTTCTCCTTGGGATGGAGAAAGGTCAAGAATGGCATGGATGGGAAGAAAGCCCTAAAGGGAGGGGTTTTATGTATATGTGTGGGTGATTCACTTTGCTGTACAGTAGAAACTAACCCAACATTGTAAAGCAGCTATTCTCCAATAAATACTAACTAAAAACATAATGAGAAGGGGAGGTAGGCTGATGGAGAGATGGGGAGATGTTCTAAATACTTCAATGATTTGAACTTCCCCAGTAGGCTCTCAAGCCACTCTTACAGACCAACACTTTGTAGAGTCCCTTCTTTTCATCATTACATCTCTTGCCAGTTATTCATTCCTCCATCCCTTACTTTTACTGAATCCTGAAGTTTTCAAAGCATTTCTCTTGATCAAATATCTCACTTAATCCTTACCATTACCCAGGGGACTGGGCAAGCTGGTGTTATTTGGGCTCATTATTGGAGGAGGAAAACCCATGGACACGTACTCTGTGACTCAGAT
This sequence comes from Tragulus kanchil, assembly GCA_022376925.1. Lineage (NCBI taxonomy): Eukaryota > Metazoa > Chordata > Mammalia > Artiodactyla > Tragulidae > Tragulus > Tragulus kanchil. The sequence goes on from JAIOJX010000025.1 coordinate 79,032,785, forward strand.
CTCAGTGTTTATTACTCATAAGAATCACCTAAAGTGCCTATGAAAATGTTTTTTCCTCGTGCTCCCTCCCAGTGATCTCCAGGCTACCCGATTCCAGTAACAACCCAGAAAAATATGTTCCCAGCAATTAACTGCAGATAATTTGGACACATTCATACACTGACACACACTCTGAGAAATCCTGAACTAGATTCAAGTTGATGACTAGTCATCTGAACTCTTTTCTCTGTCCAGTACTGCAGGACAAAGGAGGTGTTTATCTTTCAGAAAAGTGCTAGAGTGTAGTGCCTTCAGAGAAAACTTTGGTATTAATTCAGTGTGTAATCCTTTTTTGTTGTTGTTTGGCTTATATTACTAAGGATAACAGGAAGCTTGACTTGGCCAAGACAAATATTAGTGGAAATAAGATCTGCTTTGCATGGAGAAGAGCCGATTCTCTGCCATGATCAACATTTCTCAGAATACATGCCATAAAAGACCTCCTCTCCCCTTTTTTACTCATGTATTTGGTTGAGGGAGGGATTGAAAAAAAGTACTGAGAGGGAGAAGGAAATTCACTGACATCAGAAAAGATTGAGAGTAAAAATAAAGTTAAAAGAAAAGGAGAAAGTGACTGATGCTAGGAGATAGTGCCTCTCTCTGAAGGAGGGCCTCTTCTCCTTGGGATGGAGAAAGGTCAAGAATGGCATGGATGGGAAGAAAGCCCTAAAGGGAGGGGTTTTATGTATATGTGTGGGTGATTCACTTTGCTGTACAGTAGAAACTAACCCAACATTGTAAAGCAGCTATTCTCCAATAAATACTAACTAAAAACATAATGAGAAGGGGAGGTAGGCTGATGGAGAGATGGGGAGATGTTCTAAATACTTCAATGATTTGAACTTCCCCAGTAGGCTCTCAAGCCACTCTTACAGACCAACACTTTGTAGAGTCCCTTCTTTTCATCATTACATCTCTTGCCAGTTATTCATTCCTCCATCCCTTACTTTTACTGAATCCTGAAGTTTTCAAAGCATTTCTCTTGATCAAATATCTCACTTAATCCTTACCATTACCCAGGGGACTGGGCAAGCTGGTGTTATTTGGGCTCATTATTGGAGGAGGAAAACCCATGGACACGTACTCTGTGACTCAGATCTCAGTGTTTATTACTCATAAGAATCACCTAAAGTGCCTATGAAAATGTTTTTTCCTCGTGCTCCCTCCCAGTGATCTCCAGGCTACCCGATTCCAGTAACAACCCAGAAAAATATGTTCCCAGCAATTAACTGCAGATAATTTGGACACATTCATACACTGACACACACTCTGAGAAATCCTGAACTAGATTCAAGTTGATGACTAGTCATCTGAACTCTTTTCTCTGTCCAGTACTGCAGGACAAAGGAGGTGTTTATCTTTCAGAAAAGTGCTAGAGTGTAGTGCCTTCAGAGAAAACTTTGGTATTAATTCAGTGTGTAATCCTTTTTTGTTGTTGTTTGGCTTATATTACTAAGGATAACAGGAAGCTTGACTTGGCCAAGACAAATATTAGTGGAAACATTAAGATCTCCCTAGTCACGTGGGTTCAATTCCTACTCTTTTGGACCATCTCTTTATAAGGAGATACTCTTCATCTCTGTTCATTGTAAGACCTTATACCTTTCAGTTCTGCTATTCATCCCCCTTCTGTTTACAGTGACACCAAGACCATGAGGCTCTGCTGTATAGGCTTCTCAGGAAAATTAGCCACCTTGAATAACAGCTTGATTAAGGAAACAGCTACAGGAGTCCTGTCAAAGTGTCAAGTGGGGTCAGAATGTGTTTGATAATCCAGAGAATTGTTAAGAGCCAGGGGAGTTTGAGGAGGTAGGGAGGATGCAGTGATTAGCACTGGAGCATGAAGAGAAATGGAGAAACTCTGAGGTTATGAATCTGGCCTAAGTATACAGGAACATTTCTACTATTAGAAAATGACAAGCTGAAATCTGTAAACAGCCATCGCCCTGCTCTTTCTTTATAAATCAGGGTAAGTTATAGGAAGAAGTGAACAGCCTCTCCTCCAGAGTTTCACAGAAACTAGAAACCTCTGATACCTAGCTGACAGACATGTGTTGTTTGGTCACACAGTGTTTTATGACTGGGTGCATGAGACGCTCATTCTGTCCCTGGGTCAGTAAGATCCCCTGTAGGAGCGCATAGCAACCCACTCCAGTATTCTTGCCTAGAGAGTACCCATGGACAGAGGAGCCTGGGTCCATAGGGTCCAAAGAGGATCCTACAGTCCATAGGGTCACAAAGAGTTGGACACAGCTGAAGTGACAAAGTGGCAAGTCATGATTGAAGTGACTTGCATCTCCTCCATTGGCAGGTGGGTTCTTTACCATTAGCACCACCTGGGAAGCCCGTTTTATGATTACAGGCTACTAATTAAAAATCAGCAAGTTTCACAAAACAACAAAGGAGTGCTAGAAAAGTGCTAACTCTTTTCTCTGTCCAGTACTGCAGGACAAAGGAGGTGTTTATCTTTCAGAAAAGTGCTAGAGTGTAGTGCCTTCAGAGAAAACTTTGGTATTAATTCAGTGTGTAATCCTTTTTTGTTGTTGTTTGGCTTATATTACTAAGGATAACAGGAAGCTTGACTTGGCCAAGACAAATATTAGTGGAAACATTAAGATCTCCCTAGTCACATGGGTTCAATTCCTACTCTTTTGGACCATCTCTTTATAAGGAGATACTCTTCATCTCTGTTCATTGTAAGACCTTATACCTTTCAGTTCTGCTATTCATCCCCCTTCTGTTTACAGTGACACCAAGACCATGAGGCTCTGCTGTATAGGCTTCTCAGGAAAATTAGCCACCTTGAATAACAGCTTGATTAAGGAAACAGCTACAGGAGTCCTGTCAAAGTGTCAAGTGGGGTCAGAATGTGTTTGATAATCCAGAGAATTGTTAAGAGCCAGGGGAGTTTGAGGAGGTAGGGAGGATGCAGTGATTAGCACTGGAGCATGAAGAGAAATGGAGAAACTCTGAGGTTATGAATCTGGCCTAAGTATACAGGAACATTTCTACTATTAGAAAATGACAAGCTGAAATCTGTAAACAGCCATCGCCCTGCTCTTTCTTTATAAATCAGGGTAAGTTATAGGAAGAAGTGAACAGCCTCTCCTCCAGAGTTTCACAGAAACTAGAAACCTCTGATACCTAGCTGACAGACATGTGTTGTTTGGTCACACAGTGTTTTATGACTGGGTGCATGAGACGCTCATTCTGTCCCTGGGTCAGTAAGATCCCCTGTAGGAGCGCATAGCAACCCACTCCAGTATTCTTGCCTAGAGAGTACCCATGGACAGAGGAGCCTGGGTCCATAGGGTCCAAAGAGGATCCTACAGTCCATAGGGTCACAAAGAGTTGGACACAGCTGAAGTGACAAAGTGGCAAGTCATGATTGAAGTGACTTGCATCTCCTCCATTGGCAGGTGGGTTCTTTACCATTAGCACCACCTGGGAAGCCCGTTTTATGATTACAGGCTACTAATTAAAAATCAGCAAGTTTCACAAAACAACAAAGAAAGAGAAAATCTTATTTTCAGCTCTTTTGGCAACTTTAAGTCTCCTATTTCCTCACAGCAGCATTTGGTTGAGTCTGACTCACAACTGCCTCCCTTTAAGGTGGGGGTGGGGGATGCTCTTGTTGCTGTAAACCTATGTGTACTTACACCCAACCTGAGTCTCTCATTTACTGCTCTACCAAACCCCTGTGGGCACTGGGTTAATCCCTTCACCTGTTTCCTGAGCCTGTAGGATTTCATCTAAGCACTGGATGTGTAATTTGCCAAGCTGTCAGCAGGTATATGATGATCCATTGGATTTGAAAAGGACTGGGTTCTGGGACAATTTTCTACAACTAACTAGGCTGGCCAGCACAGTCTCAGAATTTCAGAGACATTCTAGTCATCATTGTAAAAATTTTCCATAAAGATTAATGCATTTATTATAATATGCTATAAATAATTAACTTAAACTTGCTTATGATTCTTATTTTATAGTGAAGAAAACATACAAATTAGAAAATAATTTAACGAATTTAGACGTCACAAACCATAGATTGTAATTAAAATACTATGCTATTTTCTTTCCCATCATCTCTTTACAGTTTATTTGGTAAACATAAACTTCCTGCCCTTGATAAAAATATTAAAGGCACATGACTTTTTGCATGTATACAGTTGAAATCAGAACCTGGTAGGAATATTGTAAGAATAATAGTGTACCAACTTCATTATCTTCAAAATAGATTTATAAATCTAGTAAAATATTTTTCTTTTTAATAATTATTTTTATTTTGCTTTTTACTTTTACAGAGTTTTGTTGTTTACAGATATGTATAATCCCATATTAGTCATATGTGTATCTCTGGCCCTCTCCCTCCTCCACCCTCCTCCTAGTCCCCCCATCCCACCCTCCAAGCTGTGGCACCGTGCCCCTGCAGGATCCCCTATTCCCACAGCACAATGGCAATAGCTGTCTTTTTCACATATGATAGTATAGGTTTCCATGTTACCCCCTCTGTTCCTCCCACCCACTGTTCATTCCCCACGATGTCCATATGTCTATTCTCTATGTCTGTTTTTCCATCACTTCACTGTGTGTGTGTTACCATTACTATCTTACTAGTAAATCTAGTAAAATATTTTAAAAGTGTCCTTAACTATCTCAAAGTTGGGATTATGTTAGCAATATAAGTTGGTTTAACTCTAGGACATCCATCGATATAATTCACCACACTGACAGAATATGGGGGAAAATATATAATCATCAGAACATATGCAGGAAAAGCACTTTTAAGAATTCAATATTCATTCTTGATAAAAGCATTTAGGAAACAAGACTATAGGGGAATTTCTTAATCTGATAGGGAAGCTTCAGAAACTCTAGCAGTCATCACACATAATGGAGAAATTTTACCTTTCACTTTGAGAATGAGAATGAACCAGTCTTGCCCAACAATGCTACTTTTATGAAACATTGTACCAAATATGTTAGCTAGTGCAGTAAAATAAGAAAAATGAAAGCCAGTAATTAGAAAAAATAAAAGCTGCTATTATATGAGCGTGTGTGTGTATATATATATATATATATACACACACACAGATACATATATATACATACACACACATATGAATCACTTTGTTGTACACTTAAAACTAATACAACTTTTTAAATCAACTATATTTTAATTTACCTAAATAAACAAAAGAACAACCACCCTTTGTAAGTCACTTACATTCTTTCAAATATAAATGGTACTCTGGAGAAAAAAAAAAAGTTAAGTTTGTAACTCAAATAGTACAAGTGCTTTTCCTCGAACACCATTATATTTCATATTCTACAGAAGAGTTTTATGAATATGTCTCCTTTAGTCACAGATAACAATAAAAAGATGTGCATTCAAATAACCATTAATAATTTTACTGTTCATTAAAGAGATTCTTAAGTGGGAAAAAGAAGAAAACCTTAAGAAGTACCAAGAAAGCAAGGTATGGAGTGAAATGTCCATAGTCTTTTGAAGCATTATGTGACAAGAACAACCTCGTTTTAGCAAATAAATCTCTGCTGTTATTAATCACAAACTATTTGCAGGTTCATTTCCCCCAAAACCCTGGAACAAATCTATTTATGAATAGGGAAGACACTAGGTACTTTTTTTTTTTTTAATTTTGGACTTTTAAAAATTAGTTCTTCATTTATTTATTTTCATCCATCTTAATTCTTTGACCTGTGTGGGCCTCCCATTGCAGTAGCCTCTCTCGTTGGCTCTCTGGGCACATGTGCTCCAGAGCGCTGGCCCACAATTAGACACACTGGTCTAGCTGCTGCGTGGCACGTGAGATCTTCCCAGGACAGGGATTGAACCGGTGCCCCTTGCACTGCAAGGCGGAACTCCTTACCCACTGGACCACCAGGGGAGCCCCTTTTTAAGTTTCAAATTAGCTGTTCTTGATTTCCTCTCCATCTCATTCTGTTACTCTCTTATTGCAGATTGTCATTCACCTTTACTTACTTAGGGTCAAGGGCCTACCAAGTTAAGACTTGCCTTTGCTCAGGTGTGTCCTCTGGCACCGAGTAGCTTTTTGTAAAATGTTTCTACCTGGAACTATGGGGTTAGTCTAAAAATTCATTTGGGTTTTTGCATACAATCATACAGAAAATCCCAAAGGAATTTTTTGGCCAATCCAATATTTAGTGGTCAGAGGCACTCATCAAATTTAATTTAATATAAGCAGTTGGTTTTCAAATCTTCCCCTCTAGACTGAAGGCTGACCCTCATGTCAGTACACCTGAAGATCTCTGGTCTATAGCAGGTCCCCTTTGTGAGGTTAGAACCTTGCTTCTGAAGGCTAGACTGAAGTTTGTTTTATATGCACCTTGGTGATTCAAACATGCTGTCATGAGATAAAACCATGTTTAATCCTCTTTAGGACTTTACTTTCATTCAAATTTGACTTTCTCCTATCTCCATCAAATTCAGTTTAAGAAAAGTACTTTAAAAATTTTAATCATTTTTAAAAACAGATAAAAGAGTTATTAAAAGTATTTGTGAGCAAACCATGTGCTTTGTTTTCTATAAAATCATTTCAGCAGGGTAGCACATCTGTCTTTATAATTTAGCAATAATAATGCCATATTCACTTGTTAAGATTTTATAAAGTATGTTTATGTACTTTATGTCATAAAACCCTAAAAGGCAGACAAATTGGTATATGTCAACTATTTTCAATTAATGAATAGAATTTTAAATACTTAAGTGTTGTTGTTGTTTGTTGTTGTTATTTAGTCACTAAGAGGTGTCCAACTCTTGTGACTTCATAAACTACAGGCAGGAGTCCATCTCCCTTCCTTCCCAACCTAGAGATCAAACCCACCTGCATTGCAGGTGGATTGTTTTCCACTGTGTCACCGGGGAAGCCCCTAATCATCTTGACACTTCAAAGTAATCCAGCGAATTTTGAGTAGTTTGGTAGTCAGCCTCCAAGCCAGCCTCCAGTAATCCTTTCCTATTGTATTCAAGTACTTGGGTGGACCACTCTCACACTTAGGACTGAATTGTGCGACTCTTGGAAGTCAGTGGAAATGAGTGATTTTCAGGACTAGAAAGTAAAAGACGTATGATTTCTACTGCAATCTCTCAGACTGCTCTCTCTGGGAGAAGCCAGCCATTGCATCGTGCTGTGGGAACAACCAGGCAGAAAGACCCAGTGAAGGAAAAACTGTGGCTTTCCACTGACAGCTAGCACCAATTTGTCAGCAATGAGAGTGAGCCACCATGTAAATGGATCTTCCAGATCTATCATGCCTTAAGCTAATGGCAGAAACTGTGAGAGATAGGAAATAATTGTTGTTTTAAGACTTGTGCTTAGGAATAATTTGTTGCACAGCAGTGAATAGCTAATTCAAGTGTTATCCAATAAAATTTGTAATACACTTAAGCTTTTGGCACAAATTTAATTGATATTCAGGTGAACAGAGTGAACACTCTGTATCAAGTGGATTTTTCTCAATTGCACAGTCAATTTTTTTCTTTTACGCTACATTCATAGTAAATGTTTGATTAATATTGACCGAGTTTATTTACATGATCCATTATTTATTTGCTTGATAGAGCCAGAAACATCTTACGATTATGGGTTTTTGTGGCAAACCATGTGCTTTGTTTTCTATAAAATCATTTCAGCAGGGTAGCACATCTGTCTTTATAATTTAGCAATAATAATGCCATATTCACTTGTTAAGATTTTATAAAGTATGTTTATGTACTTTATGTCATAAAACCCTAAAAGGCAGACAAATTGGTATATGTCAACTATTTTCAATTAATGAATAGAATTTTAAATACTTAAGTGTTGTTGTTGTTTGTTGTTGTTATTTAGTCACTAAGAGGTGTCCAACTCTTGTGACTTCATAAACTACAGGCAGGAGTCCATCTCCTTCCTTCCCAACCTAGAGATCAAACCCACCTGCATTGCAGGTGGATTGTTTTCCACTGTGTCACCGGGGAAGCCCCTAATCATCTTGACACTTCAAAGTAATCCAGCGAATTTTGAGTAGTTTGGTAGTCAGCCTCCAAGCCAGCCTCCAGTAATCCTTTCCTATTGTATTCAAGTACTTGGGTGGACCACTCTCACACTTAGGACTGAATTGTGCGACTCTTGGAAGTCAGTGGAAATGAGTGATTTTCAGGACTAGAAAGTAAAAGACGTATGATTTCTACTGCAATCTCTCAGACTGCTCTCTCTGGGAGAAGCCAGCCATTGCATCGTGCTGTGGGAACAACCAGGCAGAAAGACCCAGTGAAGGAAAAACTGTGGCTTTCCACTGACAGCTAGCACCAATTTGTCAGCAATGAGAGTGAGCCACCATGTAAATGGATCTTCCAGATCTATCATGCCTTAAGCTAATGGCAGAAACTGTGAGAGATAGGAAATAATTGTTGTTTTAAGACTTGTGCTTAGGAATAATTTGTTGCACAGCAGTGAATAGCTAATTCAAGTGTTATCCAATAAAATTTGTAATACACTTAAGCTTTTGGCACAAATTTAATTGATATTCAGGTGAACAGAGTGAACACTCTGTATCAAGTGGATTTTTCTCAATTGCACAGTCAATTTTTTTCTTTTACGCTACATTCATAGTAAATGTTTGATTAATATTGACCGAGTTTATTTACATGATCCATTATTTATTTGCTTGATAGAGCCAGAAACATCTTACGATTATAAGCCTTGTCTATTAAATTCATTAAGTCAGAGCTTTAATTTACCATTGAAGAACTGGTACAGACAGAATGATGCTTTATCATCATTTTGCAATACTATATTGCTACTAACAAAAACAATAGTAGTAACTTTTATAACCATATTATTTTTTCTATTCTTCCCAGAGATATTAAAAAGTTATACATTGTAATTATGGGAGTTATCATTTTTTTCAGGGAAGATATATTTTACTAATTAAGTGGCTTTTAGTTATCATTTGTGTTTCCTGATGTGCTTACATGAAGATTAATTTGTTAATGAATTGTATTTGTCCATTTATTTTCTCTGAGTATTAGTAAAACAATTACTGATTCTTTTTCATCTAGTGAAAAAATGAATGAACTTTTAAAGCGAAATCTTTTAAGTTTCATTTGCATATTGAGAAATTGTTACAGAGACAAATGGTATTAAAGAAATAAATTTGGAAAAGATTGTTAGTTTCAGATATTGTTCCTTCAGATTAAACAGTATATCATTCCAACTCCTTTTTCTTCTCCCGAAGTTCAATTTACCTTTTTACTCACATTAGTTTCTGTTATTTGACAATTTTGCTCCTACTTGTTTAAACTGCAGAGATGGAAGTTGAATTCATGTTGTAATATGAATTTAACCACTAATAAGAAAAATAGTGATAGTTACTTCTTAGTTGTATAGCATAGTCTCATCATACAGTTTCATTTGCAAGTATAATTTTAAGATAAAATATCATAGTAATTATTCACTTCTTGCTTGGGGTTTCCTTTGCCTTTGCACTTTCTCCTGATGTACTTACTCTTACATGTTTTACTAAGTTTGTACACTTTTTGCTTTTGTTATTTTTTTTATATTTATTCCTATAAAACTTTGTCCTATAAATGAATAATTTATCTAATTATTTTTACATTGTAAATTTTTTTACTATTATCCAAAATATTAAAAATGCAGCTCAACACACTGTCCTTTAAAAACCTGATTGGAGGGCTTCCCTGGTGGTCCAGTGGGTAAGGACACTGCCTTGCAGTGCAAGGGGTGCCAGTTCGATCCCTGGCCTAGGAGGATCCCTATTGCCATGGAGTGGCTGGACCGATGTGTCCAACTACTGAACTGGAGCTCTGGAGCGCATGCGCCCAGAGGCAGTGCTCTGCAGCAACAGTGGCCACTGCAATGGGCGGCCCACACAGGCTGAAGAACAAAAATGGATGAAAACAGATAAGTGAAAGACCAATAGAAGTGGCTAAAAAAAAAAATCTTTAAAAAAAAAAAAAACCTTATTGGATTCTAACTGGATTGTAATAGGTCATAGGTTCTTTTGGGGGCTTCCCTGGTGGCTCAGATGGTAAAGAATCTGCCTGCAATGCAGGAGACCCAGATTCAATCCCTGGATTGGGAAGATCCCCTGGAAAAGGGAATGTCAACTCACTCCAGTATTCTTGCCTGGAAAAAATTTCATGGACAGAGGAGCCATAGTCCATGGGGTCACAAAGAGTTGATGTGACTGAGCAACTAACACTTTCACCTTCAAGCTCTTTTTTAATACAGTTAATCCTTGAACAACAATGGTTTGAACTATGCAGGTACACTTATACATGGATTTTTTAGGTTTCCCAGGTGGCACTAGTGGTAAAGAACCTGCCTGCCAATGCAGGAGACATAAGAGACTCAGATTCAGTCCCTGGGTTGGGAAGATCCCTTGCATGGCAATCCACTCCAGTATTCTTGCCTCTAGAATGTCATGGACAGAGGAACCTGGTGGACTACAGCCCCCAGGGTCACAAAGAGTCAGACACAGCTGATGGAACTTGGCAGGCATGCACACATAGTCCTACACAATTGCAGGTTGGTTGAATTGGTGGATGCAGAACCACAAATCAGAGGGTAAGGAGGAATTAGGGATCAAGAGGTCAGATTATAAATTCTGTGCATACTGCACAGAGGGTCAGCACCCCTAACCCCCACGTTGTTTAAGAATTAACAGTATAGCATTTTCTCCACATTTGAGACATTAAAGAATTGTTGATTATCTATTTAGCCCTTAGTTTCTACCTATATTATCAACCCCTTAAACATTGATAATGAGCTTTGCACTCCTTTGACCACGATTCTTTTTTTCTTTTTTTTTTGGCCACTTCTATTGGTCTTTCATTTATCTATTTTCATCCATCTTTGTTCTTTGGCATGTGTGGGCCTCCACTGCAGTGGCCTCTGTCGCTGCAGAGCACCAGCTCGGTAGTTGGACACATCTGTCCAGACATTCCGAAGCACGTGGGATCTTCTCAGGTCAGGGATCCATCCGGCGCCCCTTGCACTGCAAGGCGGTGTCCTTACCCACTGGACCACCAAGGAAGCCCTGACCACAATTCTTAAAGAAAGATGGGGATAATGCATGGTGGTGTGAGATACCAAGGAAGGGCACACATGGAGGAGAGACTGACTTCCTGTTATGTGGAGAAGCTAACGTTTAGTACATTACAAAGTAATTTGATACTTATTGAGTGGTCTTAAAAAGCTTTCACCCAGAGCAGTATTTCCAGGGTGTGTAATGAGGTACTTGAGATAATGTTAGGCCTTTGAGTTATGCTCAATTGTCTGACTCTTTGCAACCCCACAGGTTGTAGCCCACCTGGCTGCCCCATCCATGGAATTTTCTAGGCAAGAATACTGGAGTGGGTTGCCATTTCTTCTCCTATTTTAGGCATAAATGGAATCAAACCACATTGACTCAAATTTCTATTATACAGTTTTCTAAGTGTCTGTTTCTGTGTTATGTCTTTACCTTAACACACCGTTTTAATTTTTAAATTTTGGTCTCTTATTGGTTTTTTTAATTTATTTATTTATTTTCATCCATCTTTTATTCTTTGGCCTGTCTGTGCCTCCCATTGCAGTGGCCTCTCTTGTTGCAGAGCACCGGCTCTGGGTGCATGTGTTCCAGAGCACTGGCTCAAAATTGGACACACCGGTCCAGCCACTCCTCGGCACGTGGGATCTTCCTGGGCCAGGGATTATACGAGTGTCCCTTGCACTGCAAGGTGGACTCTTTACCCACTGGACCACCAGGGAAGCCCACCTTAACACTCCTGAATTTCACTTTTCATTATAAGAAGAGCAGGCCTCAAGCATAGCACCATCATAGTCAATGATATCTTTACAGAATATGACTTCTGTCATACTGTTTATTTTTATAGCTAATTTTTAAATGATTTGAATTTTAGAAAAAATAATAAGGATCTAATAGTATATAAAGAATATGAATAAGCTCATAAATGTGGTACAGGAGTGAATGAAATTTTGGATACACTTTCCCTAGAAATGAAATCTTAGGAGAATGCTTTAAGCGAAATACACCATTTCCTTTGGCCAACTTCTTTTTCTCATTGGAAAGCTGCTAAAATGGACAAGAGTTTTGAAGACACTTTGATAGTTGATAAGTGACTCTTCTGAATTTAGCAAACACAGTTCACTTCAATCATTATTGCCCATGAGAATAGGAAGTGTAATACTTTCAAATGTTACAGAAGTCCCACTGGAAATAAGAAAAAAATGCCAAGGCCATAGAAAATGGCCCCATAAATTCTCTCCAGCCTTTAAAATGACCCTATATCAGAAAAAAATGTTCAACACTGTTAAGTTCACAAAAGCTGAGACACATTTACAGATAGTAATAAATCATAAAGGAATAATGATTTGACAACAAATTTAAATGCAGATATTTTATTTCAATATGAAGTTTCAATAGTAGATCATGTGTTCCATATAAATTCAACCCAGTTTTTACTTTCTATTCTTTGGCTCATAGTACCTTTTTTTATACAGTTTTCTAAGTGTCTGTTTCTGTGTTATGTCTTTACCTTAACACACCGTTTTAATTTTAAATTTTGGTCTCTTATTGGTTTTTTTAATTTATTTATTTATTTTCATCCATCTTTTATTCTTTGGCCTGTCTGTGCCTCCCATTGCAGTGGCCTCTCTTGTTGCAGAGCACCGGCTCTGGGTGCATGTGTTCCAGAGCACTGGCTCAAAATTGGACACACCGGTCCAGCCACTCCTCGGCACGTGGGATCTTCCTGGGCCAGGGATTGTACGAGTGTCCCTTGCACTGCAAGGTGGACTCTTTACCCACTGGACCACCAGGGAAGCCCACCTTAACACTCCTGAATTTCACTTTTCATTATAAGAAGAGCAGGCCTCAAGCATAGCACCATCATAGTCAATGATATCTTTACAGAATATGACTTCTGTCATACTGTTTATTTTTATAGCTAATTTTTAAATGATTTGAATTTTAGAAAAAATAATAAGGATCTAATAGTATATAAAGAATATGAATAAGCTCATAAATGTGGTACAGGAGTGAATGAAATTTTGGATACACTTTCCCTAGAAATGAAATCTTAGGAGAATGCTTTAAGCGAAATACACCATTTCCTTTGGCCAACTTCTTTTTCTCATTGGAAAGCTGCTAAAATGGACAAGAGTTTTGAAGACACTTTGATAGTTGATAAGTGACTCTTCTGAATTTAGCAAACACAGTTCACTTCAATCATTATTGCCCATGAGAATAGGAAGTGTAATACTTTCAAATGTTACAGAAGTCCCACTGGAAATAAGAAAAAAATGCCAAGGCCATAGAAAATGGCCCCATAAATTCTCTCCAGCCTTTAAAATGACCCTATATCAGAAAAAAATGTTCAACACTGTTAAGTTCACAAAAGCTGAGACACATTTACAGATAGTAATAAATCATAAAGGAATAATGATTTGACAACAAATTTAAATGCAGATATTTTATTTCAATATGAAGTTTCAATAGTAGATCATGTGTTCCATATAAATTCAACCCAGTTTTTACTTTCTATTCTTTGGCTCATAGTACTTCTATTTAAAGTGAGAGGTTAATTATAATATTTTGAAGATTCTGGCTATTCAGGTAAAACTTGTATCTAGCATATAAAAAACAGGTAACGAGCCCCCATTGTCAAGCACTAGTAGTGTGAGATACGCAGATAAGTGTTAATGCTATCTATTAGAATTGCCTAAAGATTGATTATTCTGGTATATTTTACATAATGGTTCTAAACTAATACAAATGTTTAGTTATACAGAGCACTATATTTCTTAAGCATGTTGGATAAAACAAACTAATTATATACTGATTATAATGTGAGATTACATCTGTTTTCTTTTAATAATATTGCTGTTAGGAAAGTAAATTGAATTGTTCTGCATGAATTCATCTTCAAAACTAGAAAAAATCAGTTTACAAATAAATGTCAGTTGTAATCTAATGATAATTTTCGTGCTTAGGAAACACTTTATTACTTAATACTGATGGTATCTCAGATCTAAGTCATTATCACTGCTGCCTTGAATCACTTGCTCTATAGCTCCATAGCCTGTTTGTTCTGATTATCCATCCTGCCACATTAGGGAAGCAAACAATTTACAGTCAACTCTGGATTCATTTGCTATAGAACAAATTCACAATTACCCTCTGCAGTAAACACATAATTGTGACTAAGAAAATTTGATTCTGAGTCTAGGAAACAGCAAATAAGCTAAGAATAATTTTATATAACGTGGCTGGCTCCTGGATATCTCTGCCTTTAATATAAAAACACGTTCAGACTAAAGACTTACTTACTGCTCTAGAAAGAAGCCCAGTCCCCATGTTTCCTTAAATCCTTCTTACTGGGGAGAGGATTAAGTTTTCATATTCACCTTTCTTTCTACTTTCCTGCCTCCATTGAATCTTGTTCTCTATTTGATTTTTTGTGACATTTTCTTAAACTTTGCATTGGCAACAACCAAACTCTCAATTCTCCTTGCTTTTCTGCATACTTAGCAAGAGCCACTTAACTGAAGTCTTGCAGGAAATTTGCAGACCTCACGTGGAGTGTGTGTGTGCGTGCTCCGTGCATAGGAGATTTTACTGCAGGAAGATGGGTTTAAAATAGGTGCAAAGTTAAGGGTGAATGAGTCACTTACTTTCTTGGTCTGTTCTCTTTTCTCTTCCCCCACATTTTCTGCTCTCTCACCCTCAAGGGTGAAAAAGAGATCATTTCCAATTTCTTGGGCTGAGCTATTCAATTCTCTTTTATATCTCTTACAGTTTTGGACATCCTTTGGAATTTACAGAACTACTTCTCGCAAGTGTACAACTGATTATTTGCTCTTAGATAAAAACAAATTTTACATCCTAGTCTTCATCTTGGCATTTGGGAAAGGAATTTTGAGAGATTCATTTTTTTTTTTTAGCTAAATTTAAGTGATTTTGTGCAGGAAGGTGCCACGTTTAAATAATGAAGCCAATTTGAGTTGATTGAAAACTAAGGATATACACTTCTTGCTCTCCTTCTCTTTAAATATGGATGTCCTGATTTCTTCCACTGTGAGCAGAGCATATACTTCCTAACCAGGCTTTGAAAACATATCCTGTAAATGTGTCTGTTGCCTACTATTAAATAAATATTACAGTTATTTTTTTAAAATCTGTGGCAGTGTTCAGTGTAAGTTCACTCTTTTTCCAAAGGCTACATCTGTCCCACGACATGCAGATTTATTTTTAAATGTGTTAGATTTAATTAATCTACCACAAGGGACTCCTTTGATGGCAATCTAAAGGAACATTCAAAATATTTTTAATTTGGAAAATTCACCATATAAAAGCTAGTCTCCAGAACCAGGAAGTAGACACCGTGACTTCTTTTCTGCTTTTATGTAAATACATGATGGGCATCTACTGGGCCTGTGGTTCCATCTGAGCAAAACCAAGCAGTTTTTCCATCTCCAATGCGGAGAAATTGTGGAGAAACATGCACAGAAGGAAGGAGTATGCTTTTATTCCAGCACGTAGACCTGGCTCATGCTGTAAACAAAAGGCTGTAATCCCCCTGCTCTGTAAGTCTTTGCTTGTTTGTTTCTAATTAAAAAGCATGAGTCATGAGTGTTTAAAGACTATCCATCACTATTTGCAGGGAATGGATAAGAAGATACCAAATTCTGGTTCAGTTTGTGATACTACATAGAGCCATCAGTCAAACGAAGAAGACTGTACTGTTATTGATATCCCAAGAGCTATGGAATCATGATCCCCCAAATATTTTGAAGATAAATCCTTCATTTACATGATATTGTGAACTCCCTTCCAAGTAAGATAATAATGGCAGCCACTAGTTGACAAAACAGAATGCTGCTAAATATTTAGCAGTTTTTTAAAAATGTGGATTTCATTAATCACAATAGAAATAACATAGAATTTAAAATGGTGGCATATATATATGTGACTCATTTTTTCAATATGTGGACAATAATTAGGTTGAACGTTTCAACTGGTTGAAACTCTGTAGATCCCAACAGTACCATCACCACAGCATGATAACAAACATGAACCTATAGAAGTGAAACATGGAAAACCTCTTTATTCTACTACATGAAACCAACAAAGCTGAATAGAATAACCAATGTTTTGTTATTCTATTCTTCAGTCTTTCTGTTCCATTATTATAATCAGTTTCTTTTTAAAGAAATGGTATAAGGGTATTAGGAAAAGATAATACTAAAAATAATTATAAAATCTAGCAAAGTGGTTATCTAAGTTAGGACAGAATTGGGAGACTTGGGTTATGATTTAGAAAGGAGCTTAAGTTTAATTTAGAAGGAATTTACTAGCTTGAACCTACTGACTGTGCTGGACACGGCTCCACAAGTAGTTACGTATTTAGGGGCAATATAAGCAAGAAACATAAATCTGTCTGAGCTAATGGTAGAGCTCTAAAAATGTATCTCCTATCAGCAAGCTTTTAATCAGGACAAATTCAAGTGTAACCTAATCAGCAAGCCCTTTTTAGGTTCCATCTGAGCAAAACCAAGCAGTTTTTCCATCTCCAATGCGGAGAAATTGTGGAGAAACATGCACAGAAGGAAGGAGTATGCTTTTATTCCAGCACGTAGACCTGGCTCATGCTGTAAACAAAAGGCTGTAATCCCCCTGCTCTGTAAGTCTTTGCTTGTTTGTTTCTAATTAAAAAGCATGAGTCATGAGTGTTTAAAGACTATCCATCACTATTTGCAGGGAATGGATAAGAAGATACCAAATTCTGGTTCAGTTTGTGATACTACATAGAGCCATCAGTCAAACGAAGAAGACTGTACTGTTATTGATATCCCAAGAGCTATGGAATCATGATCCCCCAAATATTTTGAAGATAAATCCTTCATTTACATGATATTGTGAACTCCCTTCCAAGTAAGATAATAATGGCAGCCACTAGTTGACAAAACAGAATGCTGCTAAATATTTAGCAGTTTTTAAAACTGTGGATTTCATTAATCACAATAGAAATAACATAGAATTTAAAATGGTGGCATATATATATGTGACTCATTTTTTCAATATGTGGACAATAATTAGGTTGAACGTTTCAACTGGTTGAAACTCTGTAGATCCCAACAGTACCATCACCACAGCATGATAACAAACATGAACCTATAGAAGTGAAACATGGAAAACCTCTTTATTCTACTACATGAAACCAACAAAGCTGAATAGAATAACCAATGTTTTGTTATTCTATTCTTCAGTCTTTCTGTTCCATTATTATAATCAGTTTCTTTTTAAAGAAATGGTATAAGGGTATTAGGAAAAGATAATACTAAAAATAATTATAAAATCTAGCAAAGTGGTTATCTAAGTTAGGACAGAATTGGGAGACTTGGGTTATGATTTAGAAAGGAGCTTAAGTTTAATTTAGAAGGAATTTACTAGCTTGAACCTACTGACTGTGCTGGACACGGCTCCACAAGTAGTTACGTATTTAGGGGCAATATAAGCAAGAAACATAAATCTGTCTGAGCTAATGGTAGAGCTCTAAAAATGTATCTCCTATCAGCAAGCTTTTAATCAGGACAAATTCAAGTGTAACCTAGATAACAGCTGCATCTCTTTGCACAGAAACCCTTAGGATATGTTTCTATAATTTTTGAAACAGAGGGTAAAGAGATAAAGTAATTTGTATAAGGTTACAGAGATGAATTATGGGGCCTGCACTCAAACTGGGCAACATAACCTGAGAGACCTTCAAGCACCTACTCCCGACTCTACACTGCCCCTTATTTCAGTCCTTACTGAGATTATAATTTTGCCTCTCTACTGTCTTAAGTTCACAGGAGACACTGAATGTCTATGCTAAACATCAGTTAGATGCAAATAAAATAAAGAGCACAATTATTTGATGTGATAATTATAGTTACTTGATGTGATCAAGGGAAAGTAATTGGTCATTTTGCTATAAAGGTAAGACTGAACAATAACATATTTACTATATCTTGTTACTTTACCCCACAACAAGAAAAGAAAAGATTTTGTAACATTTCCTTAAATCCAGAACAAGTTACAAAGTGGAAAGTACACTAAAAAAATCGTATCTTAGAAAGCCCTTGATAAATTTTGAGTCATTTCATATGACAATAAAAGTTGACTTTCTTACTTTAAAATTTGTAAAATTATTTCACACCAATATTCTATTGATCAACAAGATAAGATATAAATTTGGGTGAAGAAATTCTGTCCTGTGTCAATTTATTTAATAATCCCTAATGGATGAGGTGACCAGTCAACAACAACAACAACAAAGAGAGGTACCACTGATGATAAATGCTGTTTACTTTCAATAGTTTCTGGACCTTACTTATTGATAGTTACATTTATTTTCATAATTATTAGCAACAATATGAGAAAAACTGTGCTCTAAAGTACTCAAAATAATACTGAAGTATTAGCACAAAAATACTGCAACCACAAGTATGCCATTGCAGTACTAAGACTAGCCAACGTAGAGGAAAAGACTATGAAAGACGGGATGAGATCATAGGAGTGTACACAAGCCTCTAACACCTTCAACTCTGAGTCTTGACATGTCACAATCAGGCCTCGGTTTCTTCAACTTGGTAGAGCTCTAAAAATGTATCTCCTATCAGCAAGCTTTTAATCAGGACAAATTCAAGTGTAACCTAGATAACAGCTGCATCTCTTTGCACAGAAACCCTTAGGATATGTTTCTATAATTTTTGAAACAGAGGGTAAAGAGATAAAGTAATTTGTATAAGGTTACAGAGATGAATTATGGGGCCTGCACTCAAACTGGGCAACATAACCTGAGAGACCTTCAAGCACCTACTCCCGACTCTACACTGCCCCTTATTTCAGTCCTTACTGAGATTATAATTTTGCCTCTCTACTGTCTTAAGTTCACAGGAGACACTGAATGTCTATGCTAAACATCAGTTAGATGCAAATAAAATAAAGAGCACAATTATTTGATGTGATAATTATAGTTACTTGATGTGATCAAGGGAAAGTAATTGGTCATTTTGCTATAAAGGTAAGACTGAACAATAACATATTTACTATATCTTGTTACTTTACCCCACAACAAGAAAGAAAAAAAAAGATTTTGTAACATTTCCTTAAATCCAGAACAAGTTACAAAGTGGAAAGTACACTAAAAAAATCGTATCTTAGAAAGCCCTTGATAAATTTTGAGTCATTTCATATGACAATAAAAGTTGACTTTCTTACTTTAAAATTTGTAAAATTATTTCACACCAATATTCTATTGATCAACAAGATAAGATATAAATTTGGGTGAAGAAATTCTGTCCTGTGTCAATTTATTTAATAATCCCTAATGGATGAGGTGACCAGTCAACAACAACAACAACAAAGAGAGGTACCACTGATGATAAATGCTGTTTACTTTCAATAGTTTCTGGACCTTACTTATTGATAGTTACATTTATTTTCATAATTATTAGCAACAATATGAGAAAAACTGTGCTCTAAAGTACTCAAAATAATACTGAAGTATTAGCACAAAAATACTGCAACCACAAGTATGCCATTGCAGTACTAAGACTAGCCAACGTAGAGGAAAAGACTATGAAAGACGGGATGAGATCATAGGAGTGTACACAAGCCTCTAACACCTTCAACTCTGAGTCTTGACATGTCACAATCAGGCCTCGGTTTCTTCATCTGTAAAATGGAGATAACAGTGGTGTCTGTTCTAGTATTCTATGAAATTTTAAAGTCAAATGACACAAAAATAATTATTATCACACATGCTTCATTCTTGGAATGTCTATTATTTAAAGTTGTTTGTCTCTTCAAATCATTCTTTTTAGGACAACAAAAGATTGTTTTTGATTTTTCAGAAGATAGAGTTAACTTTTTGTACTCTTATTTTACCCATTAATAACAGAAATTACTATCTTTCACCAGATACAAATTAAAAAGAAGTCAAAATCAACTAGGGAGTTTTTGTTTAAATTTAGAGAAGACAAAAAGTAAGAGTCAATGAAATAATAAATATGACACCTCAAATTTAGCCAAATGTCATTTCCTAACTTCAAATGCAGTACTGTAGACCTTTTACCACCTCTGCTGTCGCTAATAAAATGTAGACATGAGCACACATACACAGACTTACACACACACATTGCTGAGGAGTTGTGTAGCTTACTGTATATGAGCTCTGTTCATTCATGTAAGTATTAGTTTACCTGTGTAAAATATTTTCTCTTCTAGGTTAAAAAGAAAATTCCAGCACAAAGTATTCCAAGTATCTATTTTAAACTTTGTTACATTTTTCTCTATTTCCAGGTAGACTAACACCCTAAGGGATATATAGTGTGACAGGTAACATTGCAAATGAAGGTAGTAATCCTTGTCCTTTATAATGCAGAATTCCTTTGGAGGCTAAGATTTCTCTCAGGTGAGGAGTTCATAGCTCTGTAAAGGATTTGTACATAACAGCTGAAGTACAAGCCTCCTTCTTGGTATGTAGAAATGCAAGTTATACTTTATTATTTGCCATAATGAATATTTACATTGTAACTTAATCTTAGAGGTAATATAATTTTATGGTTGAAGAGACTGTTCAACAGACACTTTTCAGAGAGAGGAAAGCCAAGGCCCCAAACTGAAGTGGCTCAAACAGTTACATTGTTACCTGATGTCACAATAGAAGAGTCATTGTATCCTTCTGCTTCCCATGGTATCATATCATGTGTGTAAGTCACTTTTCTAAACTAATGTCACCTGCTGGTGCAAAATGTCTATTGAGTGAGACCTTCCCTGATGCTGAGGAAAGGCCAGGAAAGCATGTACCAAAGGCCCAGGATCTCAAGTGGCGACATCTAAAGCTCAGAGGAAAGCTGGGGGCGCCATTAGGGAGAGAACAGATCTTTGCTCCCCATGGCTATAATTGCCCCTGAGTGGAGCCCAGAGAAGGGACAGAACTGAGGAGGTTCTTGGTTGTTCCCTTTCCTGAGACAAGCTCAGGAGACTTGCTTATAAAGCTTTCTGGAGGAATCAGGAACCTGCGTGTGAAGGAAGCCTAAGCATCATGTTTCCTTGGAAGATCACAGAATCAGTTCATAGCTAGGGGCAGGGCAGAGCATGGAGGGAGAGGCCTAGAGATGGTTGTCTTAGAGCCCAGGAGCATGGCTAGGTCCCTCCTTTGCCCTTATACTCCCATTCTGAGAAACATTAAATATAACCTTTGCCTGTTTATACCTCAAAGAGCTGACACTCCTCAAACCTGGCACAGCATACAAAAAGTCCCATTATAGTAGAGTCCATAATTACAGAACCTGATTTTTAAAGAATCACAGTTGTTTCGTGAAGGAAAAATAGCTGCACTGCCCCATAATTTCAAACCTGACACCTGAGTGAGTGGAGGAAATTTGCCTTGGGAGCCTCCATCCGTTTGTTAGCCAGAACACCTTGGATTTGTGGGTCCGTTTTCCAGATATTATTGTTTTCTGTTTAAGAAACTTGCCAGTGCAATGCTGCCTTCCTGTCCTCCCTAGAGGGACCAGGTGGCTGAGACACCTGTCCATGCTGGAGCCTGCCAGGCCGGGCACTCCCTCCCCGTCTCACAGATGGCTGGTGACCTGAGGAGACTCCTCTGTTGGGCAGAGCTCTCTCATTTATCTGCATATTCTGCATATTTTCCTCTCTGTGAGAGATGAGATTTTCTTCTCAGCCCAAATTCATTCATGGGGCCTTGAAATGTTTTTTTAGCCTTCACTGAGAAGAGTCATTGTATCCTTCTGCTTCCCATGGTATCATATCATGTGTGTAAGTCACTTTTCTAAACTAATGTCACCTGCTGGTGCAAAATGTCTATTGAGTGAGACCTTCCCTGATGCTGAGGAAAGGCCAGGAAAGCATGTACCAAAGGCCCAGGATCTCAAGTGGCGACATCTAAAGCTCAGAGGAAAGCTGGGGGCGCCATTAGGGAGAGAACAGATCTTTGCTCCCCATGGCTATAATTGCCCCTGAGTGGAGCCCAGAGAAGGGACAGAACTGAGGAGGTTCTTGGTTGTTCCCTTTCCTGAGACAAGCTCAGGAGACTTGCTTATAAAGCTTTCTGGAGGAATCAGGAACCTGCGTGTGAAGGAAGCCTAAGCATCATGTTTCCTTGGAAGATCACAGAATCAGTTCATAGCTAGGGGCAGGGCAGAGCATGGAGGGAGAGGCCTAGAGATGGTTGTCTTAGAGCCCAGGAGCATGGCTAGGTCCCTCCTTTGCCCTTATACTCCCATTCTGAGAAACATTAAATATAACCTTTGCCTGTTTATACCTCAAAGAGCTGACACTCCTCAAACCTGGCACAGCATACAAAAAGTCCCATTATAGTAGAGTCCATAATTACAGAACCTGATTTTTAAAGAATCACAGTTGTTTCGTGAAGGAAAAATAGCTGCACTGCCCCATAATTTCAAACCTGACACCTGAGTGAGTGGAGGAAATTTGCCTTGGGAGCCTCCATCCGTTTGTTAGCCAGAACACCTTGGATTTGTGGGTCCGTTTTCCAGATATTATTGTTTTCTGTTTAAGAAACTTGCCAGTGCAATGCTGCCTTCCTGTCCTCCCTAGAGGGACCAGGTGGCTGAGACACCTGTCCATGCTGGAGCCTGCCAGGCCGGGCACTCCCTCCCCGTCTCACAGATGGCTGGTGACCTGAGGAGACTCCTCTGTTGGGCAGAGCTCTCTCATTTATCTGCATATTCTGCATATTTTCCTCTCTGTGAGAGATGAGATTTTCTTCTCAGCCCCCAAATTCATTCCACCTAGGAAAGAGAAGCATTCTCAAAGCTCTTGTGTTCACAATAGTATTTTGTTAGCCTTCACTGAGAAAGTACTTTAAACTTCAGATCCTTTTTTTTTTTTTAAGAGTTGCCACTAGTTCTGATGCTTTCGTTGAAAATGAAATTTTCTTGTTTTCTTCTCCCCAAAGACCCTACTTTTAAGTATATAATATCCTCAGTGCCCCATTTCAGGCCTATATTATTATATAATCTCATTTTTCACTTGGCACTATTGACTTTCCTTTTATTTGAATATCCTTTCTTCTTTTTTTTTCCATGAAACATTTCTTTTTATTTTCTTCTTATGCTCAATTATTTGATTCCTCTTGAAATCTATTCCACAGAGTAAAGGATTCTCTGAGTATCCCAGACACACAGAAAGACATAATCTTACTTTGATTTCACTGAACTTACGTAGAACCAGCTAATTATATACCACCATTTAAAAACTTTTTTTTTGGCTGTGCTGGGTATTTGTTGCTGCTTGGGCTTTTCTCTAGTTGGATAGAGCAGGGGATATTCTCTTGTTGAGGGTCGCAGGCTCTAGGGCACATGGGGTTCAGTAGTTGTGGCTTGTAGGCTCACTAGTTGTGGCTCCCATGCTCTACGGCACAGGCTCAGTAGTTGTGGTGCAAAGGCTGAGTTGCTCTGTGGCATGTGGGTCTTCCTGGATTAGGGACTGAACCCATGTCTCCTGCACTGACAGGCAGATTCTTTACCACTCAGCCACCAGGGAAGCCCCAGCACCATTCTTATGTGGCACCTTAACATTAACCCATTGCTTCATATATGTTTAGCTTGGGTATCAAAATAAAGTCTAAGTTCTTCTAGGAAAAACATATACATACATTTTTTTTTTTGGCCACTTCTATTGATTTTTCACATCTATCTTTGTTCGTTGGCCTGTGTGGGCCTCCCATCGCAGCGGCCTCTGTCTCTGCAGAGCACCAGCCCTGGGCACATGTGTTCCAGAGCTCCGGCTCCATAGTTGGACACATTGGTCCAGCTGCTCCGCAGCACATGGGATCCTCCCAGGCCAGGGATCTAAACGGCACCCCCTGCACTGCAAGGCGGTGTCCCCACCCACTGGACCACCAGGGAAGCCCAGAAAAACATATTTTTAATTTTTGCTTATTTCCTATTAAGGTAAAAATCTGATTGGCTAATAGCTTACTTATGCATCTAATCTAGAACATCATGAAATTTTCAGATCAGTGCAGATGGAAGAAATCATCATTAATACATCATCATGTATTATTGTTTTCATTTAATTGAAGAAAAAATTAACTGCATTTCATTCAGTTGGAAGTAGACCAAAGTGGCCTTCACTGTGTCAATGGGCAATGTGTTGATACGACACTGATAATCAGAGGAGTTGGTCTCTTATCTTTCATGAAGGTTCTTTTTTTTATGGGAATATAGAAGGTAGTATTGTATTTCATTTATTTATTTTTATTATATCAAAATACAAATTTATTTTACTTTTCTTGCTGTCCAGTTCTTTGCAGTCCCATGGAATGCAGCATGCCAAGTTGCCTTGTCCTTCACTATCTCCCAAAGTTTGCTCAAAATCATGTCCATTGAGTCAGTGATGGCTATCTAAGCATCTCATCCTCTACTGTCCTCTTTTGCCTTCAATCTTTCCCAGCATCCTTTCCAGTGAATTAGCTCTTTGCATCAGGTAGCCAAAGTACTGGAGCTTCAGCATCAGCACTGGTCCTTCCAGTAAATATTCAATGTTGATTTCCTTTAGGATTGACAGGTTGGAACTCCTTGCTGTCCAATACGTGTATAAATTTGTAGTACACTATATTATATAATTAATATTTTAACATATTTTTCATGTGTGAAGTAAAATTAAAATTTTCCACTTAAACTTTGCTAATTCTTTGCTATTTCCTGTCTGACAAAGAAGATATAGGACATAATGTTGAACAAAAAGTATAATGCTAGCAATTACTGACAAAATACTATGACAGAGGACCTTCTTGCTATTTATAACATCCTGATTTAGTATGGTCATCACATACAAATGCAAGAGGTAGATCTATATTCATTATAAGCTGTAATACATAGAGAAGTATCTGCAAATGATAAGTGAAAGTTAACTATTACTTTACGTCAAGATATAATCTGTATAAAGTTTCTAAAAGCCTAAGGGGTGGCATTTATGAGAAGTAGCATTGCATGAAGACAGTATGAAATAATAGAATATGTTGTTTAAGCTATCTGAAATATAAAATGATCTACTTTATCTTCAGTTCCATAGAGCAATTAATGTAGCTTATGAAGTTATTACTTAATAGTGGTACTTTGAAGGCTTATAAGGCCATTTAGAAGTTAGCATTTTGAATATGTTGTAATGATGTATTTCTAAAGAAACCATTATGTTTTCTTAAAGAACTTTAAAACATTCTTCTGAAGTTGTCTTTATGGTTAAAACTGTAAAAAAATATATTTTCTCAGATAGTTCAAAGGAAACTTCAGCACAATCTCTGCCACAAGTACATTCCACATATGCGAATTGTAGAATTAGAAAAAAACCTCAACTTTCTGCTAATTGGTGCTATGATCTTTTGATCCTTTAAACACATCCATTTTCTAAGCTATAACATGTATGGATTCTATTACATTAAGATATTTTTGAAAAGTTCTTTCCAGTTCTCAATTTCTAGAATTCTTAAGTTCCTGTCATGTAGTGCTTGTGTTGATCTAAAAAAAGCAAGATCAGTTTTCTTGAGGAGTGGATTTTCAGTGGACTTTAGACACAGACTTGGTAGGGGAAAACACAAACGGGAGACAGTTGTGAAACAGAGCAGAACCCTGTGGTTCTTGCTCCCCATTCCCTCTCTGTCTGACTTTGTGGAAAAGCTTGAGCCAAAGAATAAGATTAGTCAGAGAAGGGAGGAAGTATAGAAACAAAGGAAAACAGTCCAACAAGACTAAATAATAATGGTTTAGTCATTAAGCCTAGTTAAGGACTTGATTTCCTACTCAAGGGCCATAGAGAATATTCTAATCCATATCCTATGAACTGTCTTATAGATACTGAAACCCCCAACAGGTAGAAGAAATTAATTACATTATGACTAGTCTGTAACCATGACATAGGTGCCGCACTTCCAAGAACTGGCCTCAAGGAAATGAGAACACACTGCACTGACCCTCAAACTGAAGATTGTGTGTGTGTTCAGTTGCTTCAGTTGTGTCTGACTCTTTGGGACCTCATAGACTGTAGCCCAACAGGCTCCTCTTTGCCATGAGATTTTCCAGGCAAGAACACTGGAGTGGGTTGCCATTCCCTTTTCCAGAGGATCTTCCTGACCCAGGGATTGAACTTGCATCGCTTGTGTCTCCTTCACTGGCAGGCAGATTCTTTACCACTGCATCAGAAGATTAACTGTATTTATAACAATCAAGATGTCACTGGTCAGACCACTGATGACCATTTTCAAGATGATTGCCAGAGTTGACCGTGCTGTTTCTGTATGTCCTCCTTTCCTTCCCTCTATAAACGCTCTAGCCCATTGCTTCTCAGGGGCAGGGGGAAGAGTCAGACTTAGGACAAGAGTCCACCTTCCCCCCACTGTGGGTTGCCAGCATCCAAGATAAATCACACGTTCCACAAGACTTGCCTGTTTATTGACTTTTGAGTAGTGAGCAGCTAAACCCCACTCACTTTGGGTTACAGTTGCTCATTATGAAAATGGATGAAATTCTAACTCCTAGAGACTATTTGTGAATTACCTCTAAATGTAATTACAAAGCATGTTTAAGAAGATTGGAAGATTGGAGTCAGTGACTTGATAATTTGAAAACAGGAGAAAATATGATACTTGGTTTTTAGCCATAAACTGAATTCTGACAGTTTTTATTTCATAACTCATAATTCAAATAGTGATTTTATTAAAATCCCAATAATTCTTCATCCTTTCATAGTGAAGGAAACTGGTGCTATGCACCTTTGTGCTCTCTCAGGTTGAGTGTATTGGTATAGGGTGGAATAGGAAGGAAACACCATCTGTTTCTCCCAAAGAACAGCAATATCTGGTTTGGCACAAGCAAACCTGTGAAGTACAGGTCTCCTTGTTAAGTCTATCTTTAATCATTTTGGAGATGAAGAGAGGAAAAATGCTACCTCTCCATGTCCTGTGAAGAGAAAATACTTCAGAATAAACCTTTTTCCTCAATAGTTTATTATGAGATCAAATCAGACCTAGAATAAATTGACAGATAATACAGTGAAAGCATAACTGATAGTTACTTGTATCCAGTTCAATCAAACTTTAAATGGCAGTAATTATAGGGAATAAAGTTTATCAGGAGAGAAAATTTCTATTTGCAATTTTTTTTAAAATCCAGTCAATCTCTTTTTATTTTTCAAGTATAAATATCCTTAAAGGATTAGAAATATCTGTTAAAGCTTTAAGTCTAATATGGAAGCATTTTATATGTTTATTTATATGTACACAACAGTATGAATGCTTGTTATTAAAAGACATGAGATATTTTGTCTGTTTCTTCATCCTAAGCACATGGGGGCAAAACATTGGTGTGTTCAGTCACTTCCATGCTTTTAATATCACACCTTGTCAAAGGCGGAAACAGGGGGTACTTATGTGACTTGGCATAGATTCACCTTGCCATGGCCACATATGTGCTGGTTAAGGGTGTCTTCTCTGGAGTCAAGGGTGTCTGTATTCAAATTCCAACTGTCTTACTTCCCAGCATATAATATAGGCAAGCTGCTTACCATTTTTGAGTCTCTGTGTCCTCACCTGTAAGACGGTGATCATAAGTATCTGAGCACTGCAGAGTCTTTGTTAGGATGAAATGAGATAATCCACAGAAAGTACTCATGCATTACCTGGAACATAGTGATGTTCTGTATTTACATGGGTTGTTTGTCAATCCTTGCCAAAAAGAAAGAATACTTTCTGTTGAACAGTCTGAAAAGCTAGTAGTGGAGATAGTAATGAGTCCTGGTGGATTAAGGTTTTAGTCAGGGAAATCAGTGGCCAGATGTGTAGAAGGAAGGTGATGAGGAAAAACCTTACATTATATCTCAGTCTTCTTACATGAACAGTGAAATAGAGAAAAACAATATAATTGGAAAAAAAAAAGTAGACGCTATCTGGTTTGGCACAAGCAAACCTGTGAAGTACAGGTCTCCTTGTTAAGTCTATCTTTAATCATTTTGGAGATGAAGAGAGGAAAAATGCTACCTCTCCATGTCCTGTGAAGAGAAAATACTTCAGAATAAACCTTTTTCCTCAATAGTTTATTATGAGATCAAATCAGACCTAGAATAAATTGACAGATAATACAGTGAAAGCATAACTGATAGTTACTTGTATCCAGTTCAATCAAACTTTAAATGGCAGTAATTATAGGGAATAAAGTTTATCAGGAGAGAAAATTTCTATTTGCAATTTTTTTTAAAATCCAGTCAATCTCTTTTTATTTTTCAAGTATAAATATCCTTAAAGGATTAGAAATATCTGTTAAAGCTTTAAGTCTAATATGGAAGCATTTTATATGTTTATTTATATGTACACAACAGTATGAATGCTTGTTATTAAAAGACATGAGATATTTTGTCTGTTTCTTCATCCTAAGCACATGTGGGCAAAACATTGGTGTGTTCAGTCACTTCCATGCTTTTAATATCACACCTTGTCAAAGGCGGAAACAGGGGTACTTATGTGACTTGGCATAGATTCACCTTGCCATGGCCACATATGTGCGGGTTTAAAGGGGTGTCTTCTCTGGAGTCAAGGGTGTCTGTATTCAAATTCCAACTGTCTTACTTCCCAGCATATAATATAGGCAAGCTGCTTACCATTTTTGAGTCTCTGTGTCCTCACCTGTAAGACGGTGATCATAAGTATCTGAGCACTGCAGAGTCTTTGTTAGGATGAAATGAGATAATCCACAGAAAGTACTCATGCATTACCTGGAACATAGTGATGTTCTGTATTTACATGGGTTGTTTGTCAATCCTTGCCAAAAAGAAAGAATACTTTCTGTTGAACAGTCTGAAAAGCTAGTAGTGGAGATAGTAATGAGTCCTGGTGGATTAAGGTTTTAGTCAGGGAAATCAGTGGCCAGATGTGTAGAAGGAAGGTGATGAGGAAAAACCTTACATTATATCTCAGTCTTCTTACATGAACAGTGAAATAGAGAAAAACAATATAATTGGAAAAGCTAGATTTCTCTTCAAGAAAATTGGAGATAGGAAGAGAACATTTCATGGAAGAATGGACATGATAAAGGACAGAAACAGCAAAGACTTGACAGAAGCAGAAGAGATTAAGAAGAGGTGGCAAGAATACAGAAAAACTATACAAAAAAGGTCTTAATGACCCAGATAACCACAACAATGTAGTCACTCATCTAGAACTGGACAACTGGAATGTGAGGTTAAGTGTGCCTTAGGAAGCATTAAGATGAACAAAGCTGCTGGGGGGTGGGGGGACAGACCACCTTACCTGTCTCCTGAGAAACCTGTATTCAGGTCAAGAAGCAACACTGAGAACCAGACATGGAACAAGTGACTAGTTCAAAATTGGGAAAGGAGTACATCAAGGGTGTATATTGTTACCCTGTTTATTTAACTCCTGTGCAGAGTATATTGTGTGGAATGCTGGGCTGAATGACTCACAAGCTGGAATCAAGATTGTCAGAAGAAATAACAACAACTTCAGATATGCAGATGAAACCACCCTAATGGCAGAAATTGAAAAACTAAAGAGCCTCTTAATGAGGGTAAAAGAGGAGAGTGAAAAAACTGGCTTGAAACTCAACATTCAAAAAATGGAGATCAGGGTGCTTCCCTAGTGGTCCAGTGGGTAAAGAGTCTGCCTTGCAGTGCAGGGGGTGGCAGTTTGATCCCTGGCCTGGGAAGGTCCCACGTGCTGCGGAGCACCTGGACGGGTGTGTCCAATTATGAGCCAGCGCTCTGGAGTGCATGCGCCTGGAGCTGGTGCTCTGCACCAAGAGAGGCCACTGCAATGGGAGGCCCACACAGGCCAAAGAATAAATATGGATGAAAATAAAGAAATGAAAGACCAATAAAAGATCCCCTCCCCCACAAAAAAAAAAAACCCAAGATCATGGCATGCAGTCCCATCACTTCATAACAAATAGAAGGGGGAAAAGTGGAAGTAGTGACAGTCTTTGTTTTCTTGGGCTCCAAAATCATTATGGATGGTGACTGCAGCTATGAAATTAAAAGATGCTTCTTGGAAGGAATGCTATAATAAACCTAGACAGCATATTAAAAAGCAGAGACATCACTTTGCTGACAAACATCTGTGTAGTCAAAGCTATGGTTTTTCCAGTATTCATGCATGGATGTGAGAGTTGGACCATAAAGAAATCTGAGGGTCAAAGAATCAATGCTTTTAAATTGTGGTGCCTGAGAGGACTTGAGAGTTCCTTGGACTGCAAGGAGATCAAAGCAGTCAATTTTAAAGGAAATCAACCTTGGATATTCATTGGAGGGACGGATGCTGAAGCTTCAATATTTTGGCCATCTCATGCGAAGAGCTGATTCATTGAAAAAGACCCTGATCCTGGGAAAAACTGAAGACAGGAGAAGGGGGAGACAGAGAATGAGATGGTTGGATGGCATCACTGACTCAACGGACATAAATTTGAACAAACTCCAGAAGACAGTGGATGACAGAGAAGGTTAGCATGCTGCGGTCCATGGGGTCACAAAGAGTTGAACACAACTTAGTGACTAAACAACAACAGATATCTCAATGTTACTACATTAATTATGTGGTAGAAATTCATGGCTAGAAATCTGCCTACTAGTTTGCCTCAAAATATACATGTGAACTCACTGATCTCCCACAATGACTTCAAGAGGATCGACGACACTTGCAAACATAACAACGGGGGCTTTCGGCTCGAGTTCAACTGGTGGTTTCCCATTCTCTGACCTACTCATTTCCACATCATTTTTCTACAGTTGAATTTCCTTTTGGCAACTTCCCAGCTAGGGGGAGTGCATGCGCTGGAGCCTGGGTGACGGGTGTGTCCAATTATGAGCCAGCGCTCTGGAGTGCATGCGCCTGGAGCTGGTGCTCTGCACCAAGAGAGGCCACTGCAATGGGAGGCCCACACAGGCCAAAGAATAAATATGGATGAAAATAAAGAAATGAAAGACCAATAAAAGATCCCCTCCCCCACAAAAAAAAAAAACCCAAGATCATGGCATGCAGTCCCATCACTTCATAACAAATAGAAGGGGGAAAAGTGGAAGTAGTGACAGTCTTTGTTTTCTTGGGCTCCAAAATCATTATGGATGGTGACTGCAGCTATGAAATTAAAAGATGCTTCTTGGAAGGAATGCTATAATAAACCTAGACAGCATATTAAAAAGCAGAGACATCACTTTGCTGACAAACATCTGTGTAGTCAAAGCTATGGTTTTTCCAGTATTCATGCATGGATGTGAGAGTTGGACCATAAAGAAATCTGAGGGTCAAAGAATCAATGCTTTTAAATTGTGGTGCCTGAGAGGACTTGAGAGTTCCTTGGACTGCAAGGAGATCAAAGCAGTCAATTTTAAAGGAAATCAACCTTGGATATTCATTGGAGGGACGGATGCTGAAGCTTCAATATTTTGGCCATCTCATGCGAAGAGCTGATTCATTGAAAAAGACCCTGATCCTGGGAAAAACTGAAGACAGGAGAAGGGGGAGACAGAGAATGAGATGGTTGGATGGCATCACTGACTCAACGGACATAAATTTGAACAAACTCCAGAAGACAGTGGATGACAGAGAAGGTTAGCATGCTGCGGTCCATGGGGTCACAAAGAGTTGAACACAACTTAGTGACTAAACAACAACAGATATCTCAATGTTACTACATTAATTATGTGGTAGAAATTCATGGCTAGAAATCTGCCTACTAGTTTGCCTCAAAATATACATGTGAACTCACTGATCTCCCACAATGACTTCAAGAGGATCGACGACACTTGCAAACATAACAACGGGGGCTTTCGGCTCGAGTTCAACTGGTGGTTTCCCATTCTCTGACCTACTCATTTCCACATCATTTTTCTACAGTTGAATTTCCTTTTGGCAACTTCCCATGGCTCCAAACAGACTTGTAGGTAAGGTTCCAAGTCTCTGGGTCTACATTCAAAGCCCATTTATAATCTGGTCTCCAGAATTTTACCAGACACATACACCATGTTCTCTCGTAGCAACAGCAAGTCCAATCAAATAGGGCCTTCTTCAGTGCCCTCCAGTCCCTCTCACTTCTCCACTTTGCACCTTACTCTCATGCTCTTCTTCCTGTGTGAACATGTTACTCACTTCTCAAGCTCCTATGTCAGCTCTCTCATGAAAATATTCCTTACTTGTGCCAGAAGGATGGTCATCTTTTATAAATTCTTGCCTTAGTTTTTTCTTGTTCCACGGTTTTCAAACTTTTAGCTGAAATCACAGTAAGAAATACATTTTACATTGGCACACAGTTCATTCACACACACACACACACACACACACACACACACACACACCCTAAACAAAAGCTTCATGAATCAATACTTACTCTCATTATTTACAACACTACTTGAATATTCCCTCTTTTCTCTTTCATTTGGGAAAAAAGCTCTGACTACATTGCATTAAATAGATTTCAATTTCTCTTTGTTTAATAACCCAAAGTTTGAAAAACACTGGTCTACATATCTCATACAGCATATTCTTTGTTATTTATTGTGTATAGGCATAATGTTCCCTGCCAGATTAAAAGCTCCCCAAGCGTGGTACTATGTGGTACAACATAGAGTCTTTTGCTGTATCTAACCATGCTTTCCATATTGATGACCCTGTAAGTAAGTTTTGTGTGGAAGCAAACTGGAAAGAAGAAAGGAAAGAAAGTAGTAAGGGGGGGAGAAATATGACAAAGAGTTGAACACAACTTAGTGACTAAACAACAACAGATATCTCAATGTTACTACATTAATTATGTGGTAGAAATTCATGGCTAGAAATCTGCCTACTAGTTTGCCTCAAAATATACATGTGAACTCACTGATCTCCCACAATGACTTCAAGAGGATCGACGACACTTGCAAACATAACAACGGGGGCTTTCGGCTCGAGTTCAACTGGTGGTTTCCCATTCTCTGACCTACTCATTTCCACATCATTTTTCTACAGTTGAATTTCCTTTTGGCAACTTCCCATGGCTCCAAACAGACTTGTAGGTAAGGTTCCAAGTCTCTGGGTCTACATTCAAAGCCCATTTATAATCTGGTCTCCAGAATTTTACCAGACACATACACCATGTTCTCTCGTAGCAACAGCAAGTCCAATCAAATAGGGCCTTCTTCAGTGCCCTCCAGTCCCTCTCACTTCTCCACTTTGCACCTTACTCTCATGCTCTTCTTCCTGTGTGAACATGTTACTCACTTCTCAAGCTCCTATGTCAGCTCTCTCATGAAAATATTCCTTACTTGTGCCAGAAGGATGGTCATCTTTTATAAATTCTTGCCTTAGTTTTTTCTTGTTCCACGGTTTTCAAACTTTTAGCTGAAATCACAGTAAGAAATACATTTTACATTGGCACACAGTTCATTCACACACACACACACACACACACACACACACACACACCCTAAACAAAAGCTTCATGAATCAATACTTACTCTCATTATTTACAACACTACTTGAATATTCCCTCTTTTCTCTTTCATTTGGGAAAAAAGCTCTGACTACATTGCATTAAATAGATTTCAATTTCTCTTTGTTTAATAACCCAAAGTTTGAAAAACACTGGTCTACATATCTCATACAGCATATTCTTTGTTATTTATTGTGTATAGGCATAATGTTCCCTGCCAGATTAAAAGCTCCCCAAGCGTGGTACTATGTGGTACAACATAGAGTCTTTTGCTGTATCTAACCATGCTTTCCATATTGATGACCCTGTAAGTAAGTTTTGTGTGGAAGCAAACTGGAAAGAAGAAAGGAAAGAAAGTAGTAAGGGGGGGAGAAATATGAAAAATATCTCTGGAGTTGATGATTATACTCACAAATTAAGGTTGTTGCTATTTAGCAAGTCAATAGACAGAGACCATTCAAGTAATTTAAAGATGAAATTCCAATTTGAGTGGTATATGCTTCTTTGAGTAACTTCATCTTCAATCTCAATTTAAACTTAGAAATTAGTATTATATCATGGACTCTAGGACAAAAGAAAGATAGCAAGAACAAAATGACTGAGAGAGCAAAGGTAACTTCATATGTTGTGTTCTTTTTCCCTGTGCAATATTGCAATGGAGGAGGGGAGGGGAGTAAGACCAATGGTGTGAAGGATATCTCCAGAGGTGAAAAAAGCTTTAACTTGATTTCAAAAGCCTGTGAAAAGGCAAGGCTGTCATTCCCATGTGTGTGGAACACATTGGTATGTGCTGAAAATGTCAAGAAATTTCTATGTGCTTACTGTAAATGAAGTCAGAGCTAAGCACTAACACTTCCAAGCCCCTCAAGTCTATAAAATGAAAACAGGAGGTACACTCTATCTCATGACATTGCAAATACAGCTTTTCACTGAATTGCAAGATTATTGTTTTTTTCCTTCAGATTCAAAGAGGCAAATTTTGGATAAAACTTAAATTTGACAAATCATACGAATGACAAGCATTTGCTGTAATGACATACCCAGTCTGACTGACATTTGAACATACCAGAGTCCATCCTCTTAACCTACATGTTGTCTGTCTCTATATCCAACTGACGCTTGAACAATATGTGTTTGAACTACTTGGGTCCACTTAATATGCTTGTATGTGTGTGTGTTTGTGTGTGTGTGTGTGTGTGCTCAGTCATGTCCAACTCTTTGTAGCCCCATGAACCATAGCCTGCCAGGCTCCTCTGTCTGTGGAATTTTCCAGGCAAGAATACTGGAGTGGGTTGCCACTGCCTTCTGCAGAGAATCTTCCCAACCCAGGGATCGAACCCAAGTCTCTTGCATCTCCCGCATTGGCAGCCAGACTGTTCACCCCTGTGACACCTGGGAAGCCCCATATGCTTGTGTAAATGTTAAAAAATTACCCCACTATTATGTGAGAAAAGTATTTCCATAAATCACTGAGAGTTAAGTCTGACACACTTCAAAATAATATTGCAATGGAAGTTTTAAGAGTTATTGTTTAAGACATTGACTTTCTATGGACAAAAAATAATTATTAAAAATAAATATATAACATATATAACATTGTATTGTCTTCAGTTCTGTGCCTTTGTTTATTACAATTGAGAGAAATAAATCATTTGGAAAAGCAGATTTATGATGGCTCTACTGTCAAGAATTTATACTTGCTGCAATTGTTGAATTTTTAAAATGTATTGTCTATTACATATATGTATGTATATATATTCCAAAGAGAAAATAAATTTTTATATATGGTTATACATTATACATATCTAAATATTCTTATATTTATGTGTATATATATATGTTTTGAGAGAGAGAGAGAAGAAAGGGGAGATTTTAGCATTTAGTAACAATAACATGCTATAAAAACACTTGGTAAAATATCCAAGTGTACTCACTGTCCAGTGAGTATTTATTTATTTCATCTGACAATTTTACTTTAGTTGTCTTAAGTTTCAGAAGTATATACTTATTCCTCACTAGTTTTGTTAGATAATATTTTCTTTCAGAACCACAGACTGCTCCTGCCAACCATCTTAATTCATGCCATTGGTGAAAAGCAGATGGAGTTAATGAATAAATACTGAACTTAAGGTTGAATTCATTACAATTAGAAAATTAATACCCAAACCATACATACAGTTGATTTTGTTTAAATATACTAGGATGTTGATTGGCAAAATAAATGTTAATTTTAATGCAACTACTTCAACTATTTTTTTCAGAAAGAACAACTGCAAACACTACTGCATTACAATCAACAACTGCAACAAACATACCTCAGTCAACAATAAGCACAACAGTACCAAATCATATCATGAAACAAACAGATGAAATATCTACTAAAGGTAGGATTAACTCTTCATGAAATTTACTCTTTTAACATGTAAAATTACCACCCATATAGTTTAATCATAGGAAAATAATTTGGGAATCTTATATCTATTATATTAAGGTTTGGGTTGTTTTACTATTTTGAAACTCATGTGTTATTTTGGGTTGAATACAGAACGCTAAGATCACAGGGCCTTCTCTTCTGGATTGCTTGCTGTTTAAGAATGATCTTATTATGAAGGCTATATAAATAAAGTCTATTTTTAAGAGAAGAAAAGATTATCATTCCTCAGTCATAAAAATGTATTTCTAAACATTCCAGTTCCCCATTTAGTCAGCATAGTGAAACTGTATTAATAACAGACTGACTGTATAACATGGGGCTGAGAAAAGATTTAATCAGTCAGTTTCTGCAGCTGTGTCCTCATGGCCACTGGACTGAGTGACAACTGTATCATGTTTTATGGCTCTTCATATTAAAGAGGATTACCTTATCACCCATGAAAAGTAAAATGAGCCATTGGTATCATTCAGTTAAAAACTTAAGAGATTATTAACCCCACACATAATGTGTTGTCCATCCTGAAGCAAACAGAAGATGGGCCCTCTTGTTCAGGTTCAGGAATCAGTGCAGCAGGGGAAAAGAAGTGTCTGTTGACTGCGTATGGGCAGAAATCTATGCTAAGGTAACAAGAAGAGCTAAAATCATGTACCCTAAAGAGCTGAAATCTCCATGGCTGTCTTTCTTGCCTTTCTACTCCTCATTTAAGTTTCGTTCTAAGACATATGGAGCACTGATAAGGGCTAGTTCACTGGCCTGGAATAGGATGGAGATACTCAAGAGAAAGGGTATTATGAATATAGCCCATTTGTTTCCAGAACGTCTGCTTCTAAAGTGGAATTCATAAAAAAATTTACCCAAACCATACATACAGTTGATTTTGTTTAAATATACTAGGATGTTGATTGGCAAAATAAATGTTAATTTTAATGCAACTACTTCAACTATTTTTTTCAGAAAGAACAACTGCAAACACTACTGCATTACAATCAACAACTGCAACAAACATACCTCAGTCAACAATAAGCACAACAGTACCAAATCATATCATGAAACAAACAGATGAAATATCTACTAAAGGTAGGATTAACTCTTCATGAAATTTACTCTTTTAACATGTAAAATTACCACCCATATAGTTTAATCATAGGAAAATAATTTGGGAATCTTATATCTATTATATTAAGGTTTGGGTTGTTTTACTATTTTGAAACTCATGTGTTATTTTGGGTTGAATACAGAACGCTAAGATCACAGGGCCTTCTCTTCTGGATTGCTTGCTGTTTAAGAATGATCTTATTATGAAGGCTATATAAATAAAGTCTATTTTTAAGAGAAGAAAAGATTATCATTCCTCAGTCATAAAAATGTATTTCTAAACATTCCAGTTCCCCATTTAGTCAGCATAGTGAAACTGTATTAATAACAGACTGACTGTATAACATGGGGCTGAGAAAAGATTTAATCAGTCAGTTTCTGCAGCTGTGTCCTCATGGCCACTGGACTGAGTGACAACTGTATCATGTTTTATGGCTCTTCATATTAAAGAGGATTACCTTATCACCCATGAAAAGTAAAATGAGCCATTGGTATCATTCAGTTAAAAACTTAAGAGATTATTAACCCCACACATAATGTGTTGTCCATCCTGAAGCAAACAGAAGATGGGCCCTCTTGTTCAGGTTCAGGAATCAGTGCAGCAGGGGAAAAGAAGTGTCTGTTGACTGCGTATGGGCAGAAATCTATGCTAAGGTAACAAGAAGAGCTAAAAATCATGTACCCTAAAGAGCTGAAATCTCCATGGCTGTCTTTCTTGCCTTTCTACTCCTCATTTAAGTTTCGTTCTAAGACATATGGAGCACTGATAAGGGCTAGTTCACTGGACTGGAATAGGATGGAGATACTCAAGAGAAAAGGGGTATTATGAATATAGCCCATTTGTTTCCAGAACGTCTGCTTCTAAAGTGGGACCAAACCAATTCTCCTTAGAACTTCTCTACCAAACCAAGACAAGGCACTACACATGGAGGGCAGCACAGGAGATTTACTCTCAAAATGTGGTTTAACCTGCATTACGAGCTAAAGGAAACTCCAAATGACACAGCCAGGAAGATAGGGACGATGAGGCCTCCAGCTGGGACCATGAAGCCTCCAGCCTGCACAATGAAGTTTTATTTTTTATGTTAATTTTTTAAAACCATCTAACTTGTATGTTCCTAGAGTATTTTAGTACTTTTACAAAGTATAAGTATTTGCTGCTTCTGTCTACATATACATGAGTGTATATATACACACAGACATATACATATATATATATATATAAATAAGACAAGTAATATTATATATATATATATATATAATCTTTATTTATCTCTTTTCATTTCTGTGATTTTCCAGCTGAGTCTTTGGAATAAAATTGTACTAATTTGGTAAAAGTGTATTACTTTTGCAATGAAAAATATCCCCACCACTACCACCACTGAAGATCCAGAATACAAAGAAGGTTAAGTGCTGACATTATATGAAGCTCCAAAGAGTTAAGTTCCGTAGTTTCTATGTTAACTACCTGGAATGTATGCTTTCTCAGTGGGAAGGTCCCTAGTTTGCCTACAATGATCTATGATGAAAAGCACTGTCTGAATGATCACACAGGTCCCCACCACTATGGTATAAGTGATCATGAAAGGGTGGAGCTGGAGGTTTCAGTGAAAGAATCCAGGATTGTAATTTGTGATACCAAGAATGCTTCTTACCTTTTTGACTTGGAATAGAAATTCTATACGTACTCATGTAGAACATAATGGGGGAGACTTTTATATCAACTTTACCACCGATGGCTCCTGTAGAGAGACATGTGACAGAACATTTGAAATCATGCGTACGCACACACACAGACACACAAGCTTCTCCTAATTCCTTTTTAGGGACATTTTTACCGATTTATATTACCCATTTAATAAAAACAAAACTCTAATCTGTCTGTGTTCCTCAAAAGTTCTCCAAATGAATTTTAAATTATTCATATCCAATTATAAAAATGGTAATAGACCAAAGCAGCTTTTCCTTTTTTATTTTATTATAAAAATGTTCATATGTACCCATAAGTAAAGAGCACTATAATTCATCTCCAGCCCCATCTCTCAGAATCAATAATTACCAAACTTTTGCCCCATTTGCTTCATTTTTCTTTTTCTTTCTATTTCTTTCGATCCTTGCTTCCTCCCTTCTTGCCTTCCTTCATTACTCTTCCCTTCATCCCTCCACCCATTCCTTCCTTCTCTCCTCATTTTCTTCATCTTCATTCCTCCTCTTTTCCTTCATTCTTTCCTGTTTCCTTTCTTTTCTTGCTGTCTGTGCATTTCTCTTTCAGATATTTTGAATTCAGACTTCATGCCATTTTACCTCTGCACACAAAGCTACAGTGTCATTATCAAATCTCACAAATTAATAGTAATGAATTAGTACCATTTAAAATCCATTTCAAAGGGTTTTCAGGGTTAAAAATCTAGTCATAGAGCAGTGGAGGAAAGAAGGAAATGAATACATTCCGGGGTCCCTCAGGAGACCTGCTGAGAGAGTAATGGTGAAGAAGAGCTGAAAAAAGGAAAGACAGACTCTGATATCCACAGCCCACTGGGATCCAGGGTTAGAAACAGAAAGTTTGGCATGGTGGAAGAGATGGATGAAGCCGTCATGCAGCTTGGGGTCTGCTGTGCTTGTAGGAAAATCAGGGAACAACAGTGGAAAAAGAGAAAGGGACCCTGTTTTGTCTGCTTTACTAGATCACCATTTGTGTATTAAGGGTATAAATGAGTTGGGCTTAATATACTCCATTGCCCATTTCCCTGAAGACAATAGACTTAATACACAGGTAAGGGATATACACTGGAAAGACCAATGCTAATAAAGCTGAAGCTCCAGTACTCTGGCCACCTGATGTGAAGAGCCTACTCATTAGAAAAGACCCTGATGTTGGAAAAGAGTGAAGGCAAACAAGAAGAGGTCAGCAGAGGATAAGATGGTTAGATAGCATCCCCAGTTCAATGAACATGAATTTGAGCAAACTCTGGGAAATAACAAAGAACAGAGGAACTTGATGTGCTACAGTTCATGAGGTTACAGAATTGGACATGACCTAGCAACTAAAAAACAACAACAACCAAGACCATGGAAAATTTCCCTCAAATTCTCATATTCTAAGCAGTGTATGAGGATATATGGCTTTCTCTCTTCAGGCTTGTAAGAATTGGTATACATTGTCTCATCCGTCCAAGTAACCACTTTTAGATGACATAATAATACCATTAGAAAGTATGTCTATAGTGACATGATTCTTTATTCCCCCTTCCTCATGGCCACTGAAGTCATTTTAGATAAAGGATTTACAAAAAAATACAACATAGAGAAAGTTCTTTATTTTCATTTTCAGGTTTCCCAATCAGATTTTCTTTTTGATGTTTAAAAGACACTTCAACAGTGTTCGTGTCTTACATGTACATTTTCTTCCTTCTGACAATGGCAGAAATTCTATCATCAGAAAAATGGAAAATGTGCAATCAAAGATGGAAATCCTTGCAGACACAGTCACGGTGGCAGAGGTGCTGATAGAGCTTTGCCCAGAGCAAAAGGTTTCAGACGTTTACTCAATTAGAGATGGGACCTGATCTATTTCTGTGTATCAGCTGCTCTGCCCATTTTGTTCAAAGGCCAAATGGCCAGGGTTAAAATCAACATGTGGTCAACACTGAATGTCATCATTATAAAAGAAACTATTAAAAATAAGCCTGAAATTTCATTGCTAAAATATAACTGTTATTCAACATTTTAAAAACACTTAATAGTCAAATATTTTAATAAGCTGAATCATAATGCAGAAATAAAAATTTCTCAGCACCAATACTTCAAATTTTTGATACAAAGTAGACATTCAATTTCAGCTGAAGTCAGTAGAGATGGGTCAGGGATTTTGGTCCATTTCTTCCCCAAAGGAGGCCAGATGTGGTGCTGTTTAGATGCACTCACATTCTAGAAACTAAGATAAAACTATAAAGAACAGACTTTTAAAAGGCACTCTTGCTAATAAAGCAAGACGATGATTGTTGGAAAGTGTGAAGGCAAACAAGAAGAGGTCAGCAGAGGATAAGATGGTTAGATAGCATCCCCAGTTCAATGAACATGAATTTGAGCAAACTCTGGGAAATAACAAAGAACAGAGGAACTTGATGTGCTACAGTTCATGAGGTTACAGAATTGGACATGACCTAGCAACTAAAAAACAACAACAACCAAGACCATGGAAAATTTCCCTCAAATTCTCATATTCTAAGCAGTGTATGAGGATATATGGCTTTCTCTCTTCAGGCTTGTAAGAATTGGTATACATTGTCTCATCCTTCCAAGTAACCACTTTTAGATGACATAATAATACCATTAGAAAGTATGTCTATAGTGACATGATTCTTTATTCCCCCTTCCTCATGGCCACTGAAGTCATTTTAGATAAAGGATTTACAAAAAAATACAACATAGAGAAAGTTCTTTATTTTCATTTTCAGGTTTCCCAATCAGATTTTCTTTTTGATGTTTAAAAGACACTTCAACAGTGTTCGTGTCTTACATGTACATTTTCTTCCTTCTGACAATGGTAGAAATTCTATCATCAGAAAAATGGAAAATGTGCAATCAAAGATGGAAATCCTTGCAGACACAGTCACGGTGGCAGAGGTGCTGATAGAGCTTTGCCCAGAGCAAAAGGTTTCAGACGTTTACTCAATTAGAGATGGGACCTGATCTATTTCTGTGTATCAGCTGCTCTGCCCATTTTGTTCAAAGGCCAAATGGCCAGGGTTAAAATCAACATGTGGTCAACACTGAATGTCATCATTATAAAAGAAACTATTAAAAATAAGCCTGAAATTTCATTGCTAAAATATAACTGTTATTCAACATTTTAAAAACACTTAATAGTCAAATATTTTAATAAGCTGAATCATAATGCAGAAATAAAAATTTCTCAGCACCAATACTTCAAATTTTTGATACAAAGTAGACATTCAATTTCAGCTGAAGTCAGTAGAGATGGGTCAGGGATTTTGGTCCATTTCTTCCCCAAAGGAGGCCAGATGTGGTGCTGTTTAGATGCACTCACATTCTAGAAACTAAGATAAAACTATAAAGAACAGACTTTTAAAAGGCACTCTTGTAAATTTTCCTGTATGATTAATGGGGGAAAATGAGCTTGGGAATCACATTTTTCTCCATATCTTTCTTTCATCCATCATCTTTGTATTCCTTGTTCAGTTTGAATTTAATTTAAACTACCTGGGATATCTTTGTGACTTTTTTTTTCTTTTTATAAAATTTCAAAGTGGTAAAGATGACATTTTGCTTTTAGATTATCTCCACAAGCTATAAAATGTTCCCAAATTAGACACTTTCTTGAAAGCCTTGTGTTCTCAATGGAATTAAATGCAGCTCTAAAAGGCTATTTTGGAAAATGTAACGAGTGATAGTTTACTGAACCTTTTTCACAGAGTAGACTAATATCATTATGACTAATAATATTTCATTCTGTAAACAGACCACATTTTGTTTATCTATTTATTAGTTGATGGATATTTGGGTTGTTTCTACTTTTTGGCTGTTGTGAATAATGATGCTAAGAACATTTATGTACATGTTTTTGTGTGACCACGTGTTTTCATTTCTCTTGGGTATTGTCAAAACTTAATAAATAAAAACCTCAACATTTTATGCCTCCTTGGTGGCTCAAATGGTAAGGAATCTGCCTGCAATGTTGGAGTCCCTGGATCCCTTGGAAGAGGGAATGGCCACCCATACCAGTAACATTGCCTGGAAAATTCCATGGACAG
This sequence comes from Tragulus kanchil, assembly GCA_022376925.1. NCBI lineage: Eukaryota > Metazoa > Chordata > Mammalia > Artiodactyla > Tragulidae > Tragulus > Tragulus kanchil. Next base: position 79,075,672 of record JAIOJX010000025.1, read on the forward strand.
AGGATTCTGGTGGACTGTAGTTCATGTGATTGCAACGAGTCAGATACGATCGAGTGACTAACACTTTCACCTTTTTTTTTTTCAGTACTTTAAATAGAGTTGATGGGTCCAGAGAGACCTCTTATATTCCTGGGTCAACAGCAGAGCCCAACAGAAGAAAGACATTCCCACCAGAAATGAATAAGGGTGTCAGTTCTTCATTTTCTAGCCAATACTGTTGTCTCTCTGTTTTCCCTTTTTTTATTTTGGTCATAGCCATTCTATTGAGTGTGAAATGGAATCCGACTGTGGTCTTTTTAAAATTTATTTCTTTATTTATGGCTGTGTTGGGTCTTCACTGCATAGCACAGGCTTCTCATTGGCATCTCTTTTTGTGGCTCAAGGGCTCTAGAGTGTGGACTTCAGTAGCTGCAGTACATGGGCTCAATTGTTGCAGTTCCTAGGCTCTAGAGCACAAGCTCAATAGTTGTGGCATACAGGGTTAGTTGCTCCAAAGTACATGGGATCTTCCTGGACCAGGGATCGAACCTGTGTCCCCTGGATTGGCAGGCAGATTCTTTACCACTGAGGCAAGAGGGAAGCCCCTCACTGTGGTCTTGATTCATATTTTTCTAAGGATTAGTAATGTTGAGCATCTTTACAGGTGCTCATAGACCATTTGCATATTGTCTTTAAAGAAATATCAGGTCTGTTCAATTCTTCATTGTTTTTTCCAGTCCTTTATTATTCTCTCATTGTGATAGGTCATTTTTCTCCCAAGTTCATTGGGCATCTTCATTATCATTACCTTGAGTTCTTTATCACATAGATTGCTTATCTCTTCACTTAATTCTTCTTCCTGAGTTTTGTCTTATTCTTTCACTTGGAACATTTTCCTTTGTCTCTTCATTTTGCCTAATCCTATGTACTTATTTCTATGTATTATGTAGGTTGGTTGCATTTCCCAATCTTTCAGAAGTGGCATTATGTAGGAGACATCTTATGGGGCTCTTTTCAAATCACTGCCTTTCTACTGTAACTTTGAGCAGGTGAAATTTTTCATGATACCTTTAAGAGCAGAGTCTCTATTTCCTATAGCCCTCTGGCACTCCCATACACAAGCCCTGGTGGTCTTCAAAGCCAGATAGTCTGGACACTCATTTTCCCTGGAGTGCAAGGCCCACAGGCAGGGGAGCCCAGTGTGGAGCTCAGTCCTCTCTCCTTGGGGAGAACCTCTGCAATTGTGATAATTCTTCGATTTGTGTGTCACCTGTGGTGTGGGTCTTGACTATAGTACATCTCTACCTCTCCTACCTGTCTTGTAGATTCTTCTTTATATCCTTAGTTGCAGAAAATAATTTCCGCTACTCTTTCATACATATCGTCTCTGTAAATAGCTCTAATTTTGCTATACCAAAATGGTCAGAGGTAAGCTCAGGATCTTCCTACTTCATCATCTTGTCCACATGCCAGGATGACTATCATTTTAAAGACTATTTTAAAACTATTATTTAAAACAGAAAAACTGAGTTTCAGAGAGGTTAAATGACTTAACAAAAAAGCACAAATTCATAATAGCAATTTGGAATTTTAAGTTAGTCTTTTAATTTCAATTTTTCTCTGTGTTGACCAGGGATCGAACCTGTGTCCCCTGGATTGGCAGGCAGATTCTTTACCACTGAGGCAAGAGGAAGCCCCTCACTGTGGTCTTGATTCATATTTCTAAGGATTAGTAATGTTGAGCATCTTTACAGGTGCTCATAGACCATTTGCATATTGTCTTTAAAGAAATATCAGGTCTGTTCAATTCTTCATTGTTTTTTCCAGTCCTTTATTATTCTCTCATTGTGATAGGTCATTTTTCTCCCAAGTTCATTGGGCATCTTCATTATCATTACCTTGAGTTCTTTATCACATAGATTGCTTATCTCTTCACTTAATTCTTCTTCCTGAGTTTTGTCTTATTCTTTCACTTGGAACATTTTCCTTTGTCTCTTCATTTTGCCTAATCCTATGTACTTATTTCTATGTATTATGTAGGTTGGTTGCATTTCCCAATCTTTCAGAAGTGGCATTATGTAGGAGACATCTTATGGGGCTCTTTTCAAATCACTGCCTTTCTACTGTAACTTTGAGCAGGTGAAATTTTTCATGATACCTTTAAGAGCAGAGTCTCTATTTCCTATAGCCCTCTGGCACTCCCATACACAAGCCCTGGTGGTCTTCAAAGCCAGATAGTCTGGACACTCATTTTCCCTGGAGTGCAAGGCCCACAGGCAGGGGAGCCCAGTGTGGAGCTCAGTCCTCTCTCTCCTTGGGGAGAACCTCTGCAATTGTGATAATTCTTCGATTTGTGTGTCACCTGTGGTGTGGGTCTTGACTATAGTACATCTCTACCTCTCCTACCTGTCTTGTAGATTCTTCTTTATATCCTTAGTTGCAGAAAATAATTTCCGCTACTCTTTCATACATATCGTCTCTGTAAATAGCTCTAATTTTGCTATACCAAAATGGTCAGAGGTAAGCTCAGGATCTTCCTACTTCATCATCTTGTCCACATGCCAGGATGACTATCATTTTAAAGACTATTTTAAAACTATTATTTAAAACAGAAAAACTGAGTTTCAGAGAGGTTAAATGACTTAACAAAAAAGCACAAATTCATAATAGCAATTTGGAATTTTAAGTTAGTCTTTTAATTTCAATTTTTTCTCTGTGTTGAAATAATTTATAATCAAATATTACGAGATGAGTAAGTATTATTATTTTAACCTCAGTCATTACACTTGGATATGAAATAGTGAGTCTTTGGGTATTAACAATGCTTATATAGCATATTTTTCTTAGAACAAGAAATAGGCACAAAATTTTGTAACTGTTTGCCTTTCTTTTCTGTTTTTCGTGCATGTTCTGACTCTTTCCCTGCTTTTACTGTCCTTTTCCCTTTGGGTAAGATTGCCAGCCTGCTCTGAATGCTTATTTCTTTTAGGCTGCTACTTTAAGTGGATAACACATACACACATACTTAAATACACACAACAAACTTATTAGAATTGTGTTTCTAAAAGAGTAAATGAGTAAAGAGTAAATGAATCCAAGTGAAAGGTGATGTTCTTGCACATAGTGCAGAAATATTATTAGCACATGAATTTTACAGTTACAAAAGATATTGTTATTTCTGCTTACACTGATGTTGTTCATCTTACTTTCACTGTGGACAGACAGTCTGACTTTAGGACCTTCTTATTAAGGCAACAGTTGTCTAAAATTATTTGTAATTAGCATAAACATTTCCTCATAAAATATTTTGAGAAAAGTCCAAAATGTAAGTATATGAAACAAATAGAAGTTGAGCTGCCAAGTTTGAAGCCATGTGTGGTAGGTAAGTGCAGAGTGGACTGCTGGCTGTTTCTCTTTCTCACCATCAAAGAGAGCTTGCAGGGCTTCCCCGTTGAGCCTCAGGGCTTTAGTCATACAGTTAAAATTTACTGAGACAGTCATTATTGGGTTTATTTACATTCTATTCATAGTACAATAAAAAAATGCACATGTGTTCTACAACTGGAAAACAAAGCAACACTTTTTCACCTGCTGATGACCTCATTGGCAGTCATGAATTATAGTTTTCAAAAGGGGCAGTTCAAGTACTGAGAAGCTTTTAATACCCTCGTAAGCATGATTGCTGACTTTTCATATGTAATGAGTAAATAGGAATAATACATATGAAAAATTAAGAAGAATTAAAGCTCTGGCTGTAAGAAACACTGTTAAAATAGAGTTTAAGAAAGAATTCATAATAGCAATTTGGAATTTTAAGTTAGTTTTTTTTTTGGAATATTTATAATCAAATATTACGAGATGAGTAAGTATTATTATTTTAACCTCAGTCATTACACTTGGATATGAAATAGTGAGTCTTTGGGTATTAACAATGCTTATATAGCATATTTTTCTTAGAACAAGAAATAGGCACAAAATTTTGTAACTGTTTGCCTTTCTTTTCTGTTTTTCGTGCATGTTCTGACTCTTTCCCTGCTTTTACTGTCCTTTTCCCTTTGGGTGAGATTGCCAGCCTGCTCTGAATGCTTATTTCTTTTAGGCTGCTACTTTAAGTGGATAACACATACACACATACTTAAATACACACAACAAACTTATTAGAATTGTGTTTCTAAAAGAGTAAATGAGTAAAGAGTAAATGAATCCAAGTGAAAGGTGATGTTCTTGCACATAGTGCAGAAATATTATTAGCACATGAATTTTACAGTTACAAAAGATATTGTTATTTCTGCTTACACTGATGTTGTTCATCTTACTTTCACTGTGGACAGACAGTCTGACTTTAGGACCTTCTTATTAAGGCAACAGTTGTCTAAAATTATTTGTAATTAGCATAAACATTTCCTCATAAAATATTTTGAGAAAAGTCCAAAATGTAAGTATATGAAACAAATAGAAGTTGAGCTGCCAAGTTTGAAGCCATGTGTGGTAGGTAAGTGCAGAGTGGACTGCTGGCTGTTTCTCTTTCTCACCATCAAAGAGAGCTTGCAGGGCTTCCCCGTTGAGCCTCAGGGCTTTAGTCATACAGTTAAAATTTACTGAGACAGTCATTATTGGGTTTATTTACATTCTATTCATAGTACAATAAAAAAATGCACATGTGTTCTACAACTGGAAAACAAAGCAACACTTTTTCACCTGCTGATGACCTCATTGGCAGTCATGAATTATAGTTTTCAAAAGGGGCAGTTCAAGTACTGAGAAGCTTTTAATACCCTCGTAAGCATGATTGCTGACTTTTCATATGTAATATTTTATGAGTAAATAGGAATAATACATATGAAAAAATTAAGAAGAAACTCTTACCAGAATTTGCTCTGGCTGTAAGAAACACTGTTAAAATAGAGTTTAAGAAAGAATAAAGGGTTTAAAAATTACTACATCGCTCTGAGGTCACCAAATACCCCAACCCACTTGATTTTGGGGGTATACAATACCAAAAGCTACTCTGAATACAGACACAAGTTTATTCCTGACCTAGGATCAGTCTCACATTCCTCTATGCACCTACCTTGGTAAACTGGGTTAGAGAATGGATAGATCAGGAGACGTCTAAGCATTCAATTAGGCCAGTCCTTAGCAGCAAGCAGCTGTCAGTGGTCTTCTCAGTCTACTTTCTAGGGTTATACCAGGTGAAACTAGAAACAAGAGGTAGGACAAGGGATACTTAATGCCTACATTAGTGCAGCCTCTAAATAATATGGACACGAGAAAGGAACTACAACATTGACATAGAAATAAACTTTCTCCTCTTCTTGTCTCCCCATGAAAGGCCTATACATTTCTTCCCCACCACCATTCTGTGCTTCTCCCGAATCTCTGGGATATGTTATATTCTGGTTTCACTCTCTGAGTTCCTGTTTCTTAGGTGTGTGTACTGGAAGACATGGCATCTTCTGTTCTCTTTGAATTGTGCAGATGCTTGGTCAACACTCCTTCACATCTTTTTTCCCCTTGGGCTTAGCATGTAGACTTATTTACATTCTGAGGTAGTCCTTTCCACTACAAGGGAGGCATTCAGAAGAACCTGAGCAAAACCTCAGGAGGCTTCTTTTCCAGCCTCCGCTGCTGCTTTGACATACCTCCCTAGGACCATTCATATAATCATTTAGGCTCCTCACCATCTCTCTATGGGCTCCTCAGTATTCCCTCAGAAGTCACTTCAAAGAATCAGGATTAATTCAGTTTGTCACAGACTACCTTTATTGTTATGGGTGCACAATTTCCATGAAGCACTAATCCATAAAATGATCCCTGAAAATGGAGCAACTTGGACAATTGTTTAGAAAATGCTGCCCTCATAGGGATTTAAAAAGGACAATAATATTTTTTAAAATTCTTAGTAATCGTAAGACAAAGACATTTATTTGATAGTTTTTTAAAAATCTATACAGTTCCAAATAATTAGACTATACAATTTTTTTTTAAGTAACCAAAATATCATATCAGAGTACTAGTATTCTCTAGCATATGTTTCAGGAAATGTTAACTTTGTCAAAACTCACTGATCCCATATTCTATTTATGAAGACAACGTGACCACACATAAAGCTTTCATTATGTGCAATGGCTAAAACAATACTGTAAGTCAAATTATATAATTTCAAAGGAATAAAGCTGCTTAATCTCCTTCCCTGCACAATCCTCCCTTTCACATCACTCTGTTACAAACATGACCTAAATGCCTAATATAATTTATATCCACATTTATTGTTTACTCCCCCAAATTTAAACTCCCTAAACACACAAAATGAATCTCACGTGAATAATACCACACAGATTATAAAACAGCCCATATTCCTCACACTAATTCTGCTTAGTTCTAGACAATGGTTCTAGCTTAAGGTTCTGGTTGGAGTTTAGTTCTAGATTCCAACCAGACTTAGTTCTAGATGATGGTTCTAACTTAAGTATCTTCTCTGCACTTATCCCATAGTACTGATAAGACTTTCTCAAGCATCTCTTGTTAGATTCACTTCATTCCAAGCTAAGTATTGGTTTAATTTTTCTTATATTTTGTCTTCATGCAATTCATCTATTGTTTTTGCTGTTATTGTTGCTAAGTCATGTCTGACTCTTTGTGACCCCATGGACACTACCAGGCTCCTTTTTTCCCAACTACTCCCTGAGTTTGCTCAAATTCACATGCATTGAATCAGTAGTCAGTGATGGGAGGGGCATTCAGAAGAACCTGAGCAAAACCTCAGGAGGCTTCTTTTCCAGCCTCCGCTGCTGCTTTGACATACCTCCCTAGGACCATTCATATAATCATTTAGGCTCCTCACCATCTCTCTATGGGCTCCTCAGTATTCCCTCAGAAGTCACTTCAAAGAATCAGGATTAATTCAGTTTGTCACAGACTACCTTTATTGTTATGGGTGCACAATTTCCATGAAGCACTAATCCATAAAATGATCCCTGAAAATGGAGCAACTTGGACAATTGTTTAGAAAATGCTGCCCTCATAGGGATTTAAAAAGGACAATAATATTTTTTAAAATTCTTAGTAATCGTAAGACAAAGACATTTATTTGATAGTTTTTTAAAAATCTATACAGTTCCAAATAATTAGACTATACAATTTTTTTTTTAAGTAACCAAAATATCATATCAGAGTACTAGTATTCTCTAGCATATGTTTCAGGAAATGTTAACTTTGTCAAAAACTCACTGATCCCATATTCTATTTATGAAGACAACGTGACCACACATAAAGCTTTCATTATGTGCAATGGCTAAAACAATACTGTAAGTCAAATTATATAATTTCAAAGGAATAAAGCTGCTTAATCTCCTTCCCTGCACAATCCTCCCTTTCACATCACTCTGTTACAAACATGACCTAAATGCCTAATATAATTTATATCCACATTTATTGTTTACTCCCCCAAATTTAAACTCCCTAAACACACAAAATGAATCTCACGTGAATAATACCACACAGATTATAAAACAGCCCATATTCCTCACACTAATTCTGCTTAGTTCTAGACAATGGTTCTAGCTTAAGGTTCTGGTTGGAGTTTAGTTCTAGATTCCAACCAGACTTAGTTCTAGATGATGGTTCTAACTTAAGTATCTTCTCTGCACTTATCCCATAGTACTGATAAGACTTTCTCAAGCATCTCTTGTTAGATTCACTTCATTCCAAGCTAAGTATTGGTTTAATTTTTCTTATATTTTGTCTTCATGCAATTCATCTATTGTTTTTGCTGTTATTGTTGCTAAGTCATGTCTGACTCTTTGTGACCCCATGGACACTACCAGGCTCCTTTTTTCCCAACTACTCCCTGAGTTTGCTCAAATTCACATGCATTGAATCAGTAGTCATTGATGTTATCTAACCATCTCATCCTCTGCTGTTCCCTTCTTTTGCCATTAATCTTTCCCAGCAAAAGGGTCTTTCCCAATGACCTTCTTTACATCAAATGGCCAAAGTACTGGAGCTTCAGCTTCAACCTCAGCTTTCCAATGAATATTCAGGATTGATTTCCTTTAGGATCAACTGGTGTGATCTCCTTGCAGTCCAAGGGACTCTCAAAAGTCTTCTCCAGCACAATTCAAAAGCATCAATGGTTCAACTCTCACATCTGTACATGATTATGGGATAAACCATAGGTTTAACTATACAGACTTTTGTCAGAAAAGTGATGTCTTTGATATTAATATGCTGTCTAGGCTTGTTACAAATTTCCTTCCAAAGAGCAAGCATCTTTTAATTTCATGACTTCAGTCACCATCCACAGTGATTTTGGAACACAAGAAAATGAAGTTTGTTACTCCTTTCACTTTTTCCCCTTCTATTTGCCATGAAGTGATGAGACGCCATGATCTTAGTTTTATGAATATTGAGTTTTAAGCCAGCTTTTTCACTCTCCTCTTTCACCCTTATCAAGAGGTTTTTTTTAGTTCCTTTTTGCTTTCTGCCACTAGAGTGGTATCATCTTTATATCTGTGCTTGTTGATATTTCTGGCAATCTTGATATTGGCTTGTTTGATTCATGCAGCTTGGCATTTGGCATGATGTATTCTGCATAGGAGTTAAATAAGAAGGGTGACAATATGCAGCTTTGAGGAACTCCTTTACCAAATTTGAACCAGTCTATTGTTCCATGTTTGGTTCTGTTGTTTCATGGCCTGCATAAAGATTTCCAAAGAGACAGGTGGTCTGGTATCCCCTTCTGTTTCAGAATTTTCCAGTTTGTTACAACCCACACAGTCAAAGGCTTTAGTGTTGTCAATGAAGCATAAGTAGATGTTTTTCTGGAACACCTTTGCTTTCTCCATGATCCAACAAATGTTGGCAATTTAATCTCTGGTCTCTGCCTAATCAAGCCCAGCCTATACATTTGGAAATTCTCAGTTCATGTACTGCTGAAGGCTTAGCATAAAGGATTTTGAGCATGACCTTGCTAACATTTTAAAATGAGCACAATTCTATGGCAGTTTGAACATTCTTTGGCATTGCCCTTATTTGGAATTGGAATAAAAACCAACTTTTTTCAGTCCTTTGGTCACTGCTGAGTTTTCCAAGTTTTCTGGCAATATTGAGTGCAGCACTTTAACAGCATTATCTTTTAGGATTTTAAATAGTTCAGCTAGAATTCCATCACCTCCGCTAGCTTGTTCACAGAAATGCCCACTTGCCTTCACACTCCAGAATGTGTGGCTGTAGGTGAGTGACCATGCCATCCTCATTATATAAGTCATTAAGACCCTCTAGGTATAGTTCTTCTGTATTCTTGACACCTCTTCCTAATCTCTTCTGCTTCTCTTAGGTCCATACTGTTTCTGCCCTTTTGTGATTAGGGATAACCATGACTTAGTTTTGTAAAATGAGGCTTTTAAACCCAAGACTTTTTTTCATGACTTCAGTCACCATCCACAGTGATTTTGGAACACAAGAAAATGAAGTTTGTTACTCCTTTCACTTTTTCCCCTTCTATTTGCCATGAAGTGATGAGACGCCATGATCTTAGTTTTATGAATATTGAGTTTTAAGCCAGCTTTTTCACTCTCCTCTTTCACCCTTATCAAGAGGTTTTTTTTAGTTCCTTTTTGCTTTCTGCCACTAGAGTGGTATCATCTTTATATCTGTGCTTGTTGATATTTCTGGCAATCTTGATATTGGCTTGTTTGATTCATGCAGCTTGGCATTTGGCATGATGTATTCTGCATAGGAGTTAAATAAGAAGGGTGACAATATGCAGCTTTGAGGAACTCCTTTACCAAATTTGAACCAGTCTATTGTTCCATGTTTGGTTCTGTTGTTTCATGGCCTGCATAAAGATTTCCAAAGAGACAGGTGGTCTGGTATCCCCTTCTGTTTCAGAATTTTCCAGTTTGTTACAACCCACACAGTCAAAGGCTTTAGTGTTGTCAATGAAGCATAAGTAGATGTTTTTCTGGAACACCTTTGCTTTCTCCATGATCCAACAAATGTTGGCAATTTAATCTCTGGTCTCTGCCTAATCAAGCCCAGCCTATACATTTGGAAATTCTCAGTTCATGTACTGCTGAAGGCTTAGCATAAAGGATTTTGAGCATGACCTTGCTAACATTTTAAAATGAGCACAATTCTATGGCAGTTTGAACATTCTTTGGCATTGCCCTTATTTGGAATTGGAATAAAAACCAACTTTTTTCAGTCCTTTGGTCACTGCTGAGTTTTCCAAGTTTTCTGGCAATATTGAGTGCAGCACTTTAACAGCATTATCTTTTAGGATTTTAAATAGTTCAGCTAGAATTCCATCACCTCCGCTAGCTTGTTCACAGAAATGCCCACTTGCCTTCACACTCCAGAATGTGTGGCTGTAGGTGAGTGACCATGCCATCCTCATTATATAAGTCATTAAGACCCTCTAGGTATAGTTCTTCTGTATTCTTGACACCTCTTCCTAATCTCTTCTGCTTCTCTTAGGTCCATACTGTTTCTGCCCTTTTTGTGCCCATCCTACAATGAATATTCCCTTGATATCTCCAATTTTATTGAAGAGGCCTCTAGTCTTTCCCATTCTATTATTTTCCTCTATTTCTTTGCATTATTCACTCACAAAGGCCTTCTTAACTCTTCTTGCTATTCTCTGGAACTCTGGAACTCCCTTTCTCCCTTGCCTTTCACTTCTCTTCTTTCCTCAGCTATCAAAAAGTTGAGACAACCATTTTGCCTTTTTTCATTTCTTTTTCTTTGATGGTTTTGGTCACCACCTCCTGTATGATGTTATGAACTTCTGTCTGTAGTTCTTTAGGCATTCTGTCTACCAGATCTAATCCCTTCAATCTATTTGCCACCTCCACTGTATAGTCACAAGGGATTTTATTTAGGTCAAACCTAAATGACCTCATGGTTTTCCCTAATTTCTTTGATTTAAGCCTGAATTTTGCAATAAGGGACTCAATATCTGAGCCACAGTCAGCTCCAGGTCTTGTTTTTACTGACTGTATAGTGCATTTCCATCTCTGGCTCCAAAGAATGTAATCAGTCTGATTTCAGTATTGACCATCTAGTGATGTCCATGTGTAAAGTTGTTTCTTGTGTTGTTGGAAGAGGGTGTTTGCTGTGACCAGTGTGTTCTCTTGGCAAAACTCTCTTAGACTTTGCTCTGCTTCATTTTGTACTTCAAGGCCAAACTTGCCTGTTACTCCAGGTATTTCTTTACTTCCTACTTTTGCATTCCATCCACTATGATGAGAAGAACATCTTTTTTTGGTGTTAGTTCTAGACGGTCTGATAGGTCTTCACAGAACTGGTCACCTTCAGCTTCTTCAGCATTAGTGGTTGGGCATAGACTTGGTACTCAAAGCTAGAATTTCCATTAGCAGCACTTTAACAGCATTATCTTTTAGGATTTTAAATAGTTCAGCTAGAATTCCATCACCTCCGCTAGCTTGTTCACAGAAATGCCCACTTGCCTTCACACTCCAGAATGTGTGGCTGTAGGTGAGTGACCATGCCATCCTCATTATATAAGTCATTAAGACCCTCTAGGTATAGTTCTTCTGTATTCTTGACACCTCTTCCTAATCTCTTCTGCTTCTCTTAGGTCCATACTGTTTCTGCCCTTTTTGTGCCCATCCTACAATGAATATTCCCTTGATATCTCCAATTTTATTGAAGAGGCCTCTAGTCTTTCCCATTCTATTATTTTCCTCTATTTCTTTGCATTATTCACTCACAAAGGCCTTCTTAACTCTTCTTGCTATTCTCTGGAACTCTGGAACTCCCTTTCTCCCTTGCCTTTCACTTCTCTTCTTTCCTCAGCTATCAAAAAGTTGAGACAACCATTTTGCCTTTTTTCATTTCTTTTTCTTTGATGGTTTTGGTCACCACCTCCTGTATGATGTTATGAACTTCTGTCTGTAGTTCTTTAGGCATTCTGTCTACCAGATCTAATCCCTTCAATCTATTTGCCACCTCCACTGTATAGTCACAAGGGATTTTATTTAGGTCAAACCTAAATGACCTCATGGTTTTCCCTAATTTCTTTGATTTAAGCCTGAATTTTGCAATAAGGGACTCAATATCTGAGCCACAGTCAGCTCCAGGTCTTGTTTTTACTGACTGTATAGTGCATTTCCATCTCTGGCTCCAAAGAATGTAATCAGTCTGATTTCAGTATTGACCATCTAGTGATGTCCATGTGTAAAGTTGTTTCTTGTGTTGTTGGAAGAGGGTGTTTGCTGTGACCAGTGTGTTCTCTTGGCAAAACTCTCTTAGACTTTGCTCTGCTTCATTTTGTACTTCAAGGCCAAACTTGCCTGTTACTCCAGGTATTTCTTTACTTCCTACTTTTGCATTCCATCCACTATGATGAGAAGAACATCTTTTTTTGGTGTTAGTTCTAGACGGTCTGATAGGTCTTCACAGAACTGGTCACCTTCAGCTTCTTCAGCATTAGTGGTTGGGCATAGACTTGGATTACTGTGATGTTGAATGATTTGCCTTGGAAATGAACTGAGATCATTCTGTTGTTTTTGAGACTGTACACAAGTACTGCATTTCAGACTCTTTTGTTGACTATGAGGGCTACTCCATTTCTTCTAAGGGATTCCTGCCCACAGCAATAGACATAGTGGTCATCTGAATTAAATTCACCCATTCATGCCTATTTTAATTCACTTATTCCTAAAATGTCAGTATTCCCTCTTGCCATCTCCTGCTCGATCATGTCCGGTTTGATTCATGGACCTAACATTCCACTTTCATATACAATATCGTTCTTTACAGCATCAGAGTTTCCTTTCAGCACTAGATACATCTACAACTGAGTGTCATTAACTCTAAGACTTAACATAAATTTCAAAAGCACAAATCCTAAAAGTAAAAGCACTGTTACCTTGATGTTGTAATTTAGAATAGTGTTCTCAAGTAAAATAGTGTTCATCAAACCTCACAGGTAAAATGTTATCTAGACTCACAGTGCAATTTACACCAGTAGACCAAAGCTAATGCACAGTGTTTTCTTGGGGGAATGGGCCAGACAAAAACTGAAAGAGAGCAAACCATATTAGTTTAAAGAACAGCTTTGAGATTAGTTTTCTTTATCTCTTGAGATGTTGACCACTTCTTGGCTGAAATCCAGAATTTACTGTCTATGAATCCAAAGTGCAATTGGGAACATTCTTCCAAGAAGATGTTAATACAAGACTATGATTCTCATACTTTTATAAATGTCAATTAGTCATTTTCTTTTCTCCTAAGATTAGAATTTGAAACATTTGGTATACCAGTAAAATCTGAAAATTTATTGCTATGGCAGCATTAATCTCCACACTTTTCATTCAGTTCACTTTTCATTCTATTCTATTTTCATAGTCCACCATGTATATTTTTAAATATTTTTTATTACTTTCAAAGCATTCCTGTCTCTTTCCATTGCCTATTTGACATTGTGTAGTTGGCAACCTGTCCTGAAATGAGTGTGGATTCTAATTCTACTCCACTGGTGAGGTATGTCCACATTTATAATAGGTAATTCTCTTAAGTAAAATGTTTGGCATTGTAGTGAAGCTCTTCCATTATTCTCCTCTTCTCTTTGTATTTTTGTAAACTGGCATCTCCTAACATCTTTCTTAGCTATATATTCTTTTTTTCCCATCACCAAGACTGTTGAATCTGTTTCATACTAGGGAATTCTTTAGGCCATCAGGATAGCTTTTCATGGTTTCCAATTTTAGCTCAGCAGAATTCTCTGAATTCTGAAGAACTCCTGTTTTGATATTCTCCAAGCTTCTGTTCTTGGAGTTCCAGTGAGAAGCAAAGTCTTTATCCCCACATTCCTCCATCCTTAAATGCTGAGTTTCTGAACCTTTTCTACTTCCACGCTATTGTAAAGATGAATTTCTGCTTTCCCACTGTAAGAATAAGACAGTTCCTTACTTCTTCAAGTATTTCCCTCTCAATTGAATACTTCAAGATTCTTCTGAAGTCTCTATGCATTTTCACTCTTTCTTTTCCTTGATGTTGTAATTTAGAATAGTGTTCTCAAGTAAAATAGTGTTCATCAAACCTCACAGGTAAAATGTTATCTAGACTCACAGTGCAATTTACACCAGTAGACCAAAGCTAATGCACAGTGTTTTCTTGGGGGAATGGGCCAGACAAAAACTGAAAGAGAGCAAACCATATTAGTTTAAAGAACAGCTTTGAGATTAGTTTTCTTTATCTCTTGAGATGTTGACCACTTCTTGGCTGAAATCCAGAATTTACTGTCTATGAATCCAAAGTGCAATTGGGAACATTCTTCCAAGAAGATGTTAATACAAGACTATGATTCTCATACTTTTATAAATGTCAATTAGTCATTTTCTTTTCTCCTAAGATTAGAATTTGAAACATTTGGTATACCAGTAAAATCTGAAAATTTATTGCTATGGCAGCATTAATCTCCACACTTTTCATTCAGTTCACTTTTCATTCTATTCTATTTTCATAGTCCACCATGTATATTTTTAAATATTTTTTATTACTTTCAAAGCATTCCTGTCTCTTTCCATTGCCTATTTGACATTGTGTAGTTGGCAACCTGTCCTGAAATGAGTGTGGATTCTAATTCTACTCCACTGGTGAGGTATGTCCACATTTATAATAGGTAATTCTCTTAAGTAAAATGTTTGGCATTGTAGTGAAGCTCTTCCATTATTCTCCTCTTCTCTTTGTATTTTTGTAAACTGGCATCTCCTAACATCTTTCTTAGCTATATATTCTTTTTTTCCCATCACCAAGACTGTTGAATCTGTTTCATACTAGGGAATTCTTTAGGCCATCAGGATAGCTTTTCATGGTTTCCAATTTTAGCTCAGCAGAATTCTCTGAATTCTGAAGAACTCCTGTTTTGATATTCTCCAAGCTTCTGTTCTTGGAGTTCCAGTGAGAAGCAAAGTCTTTATCCCCACATTCCTCCATCCTTAAATGCTGAGTTTCTGAACCTTTTCTACTTCCACGCTATTGTAAAGATGAATTTCTGCTTTCCCACTGTAAGAATAAGACAGTTCCTTACTTCTTCAAGTATTTCCCTCTCAATTGAATACTTCAAGATTCTTCTGAAGTCTCTATGCATTTTCACTCTTTCTTTTTCATTTGCAGTGTAATGCTTGGCCTATATTCAAATTTATCCACTTTCTTTGACATACCAATGCCTAAAGGCTTTTTGGCCAGAAGACACAGTTACCCACTGTCTGTGAGGCCCTCCTGCAAACTATCAGTTTCTCCAACATGAACCTGTCAAGTACACTAAGAATTTGCAGTACAATATAGATGCTTATTGACACACAATGAAACCTAACTGGGGTTTCTGCAATGCACCAGCACTTCAGACTTCCAGGCCTCCTTGTGATAGAAATCTATTAAACTGCCTTCCCCTGTCTCCAGCCAACAAAGCGTACACTAACCAGTATGCCTGTTCTCTTTACTAACTCAGGATTTCCTATGCTAGACTTTGAAAAAATTGAAGGTCATCGATAATTTTGTTTTATGATATTTGTGCCAATATAAATGATTTAAAAGTACTCTTATTCCAGTGTTATTTTTGAAAACTCAATGTTTCTTTGTTGTTAAATTTCTTCCCCCAACCCAAAATGAACTAAATATAATTAAAGTTTATTTTATTCACTTCCTGTTATCTCTTTCCTCTTGGCCATCCCACCCACCTGGTAACTCTCTTCTAGACAGCATGGGAACCATAGTACCATTATCAACTACTCCTACTGCCTGACTACACCCTTTTAGGGTAGCTGAGAACTAGTTTTACATCAGAAAGGCCTGGCTCTCTCCTGTTACAAGTTATGAGACTGTGGGAAAATTATATAACTTTTCTGGGTCATCCATAAAATTATGATCACAGTTACCACCTAGAATTACTATTATGATCAAGTGAAATAACTTACATGGAATAGCATCTGATGCTGTAAACTTCATTTGTTTTGAAGTTACAACCGAAACTGTCACGGAGACTACCACGTTCAGTACTACAGCAGCAACAGTGACAAGTGTTTCATCTCCAAATGCAGTTTCTACATCACAAGGTCCAGACTCCAACAGTAAGTACAAAAATTTGTGTTGAAATGTTGAACTAGTGTATTGGACAAAACTAAACTCAGAATGTTTTCTAGCCCACAGCTACCAAAGAACCACTGCCTCACTTTTATTCTCTCCTTGTTGATATTGTTGCTGTTTAGCTGCTAAGTCCTGTCAGACTCTTTTGCAAATGCTGGACTGTAGCCCACCAGGCTTCTCTGTCCATGGGGTTTCCCAGGCAAGAATACTGGAGTGGGTTGCCATTTCCTTCTCCGGGGGATCTTCCCAACCCAAGAATGGAACACGCATCTCTTGCACTGGCGTGTGGATTTTTTACCACTCAGTCACCAGAGAAACCCACATTCTCTCCTGTTCTCTACCAAACGGTACAACCATTTGGCAGCTTTGCTGTGTACAGTGACACTCTATCCCTCCATTGTGACAAATGAGCAGATGCCAAGGAGGCTCAATTCAAGCCTGGGAAATAATCTATGACATCATCTAGCCCCAAAAGGTGAGCTTGGACTAAAAATGTAACAACTTTGATGAAATGGAAAAAAAGTTAAAAGCAAATTGTTAAAACTGACTCAAGAAGATAGGAAGTCTGAAAGACCTAAAACAATTTAAGATTCTGCATTAAAATTTTAAATGAAGAAAGCTCCACACAGAATGGCAAAAAGTGTAATTCTATAAAAATATTCTCAAAAGAAGTAATATTAATTCTTCTCAAAGTCTTTTGGAATGTAGAGGAAACATTGCACAAATAATTATCCAATGTCTATATTACCATAAGACCAAAGATAGAAAAGAATGAAAAGACACACATAAAGAAAACTATAGACCAATATCCTTCATGAACACAGACACAAATATCCTTAATAAAATATTAGAAAAATATCAGTAACATAAGAAAAGGGATATAAAACATGAACAAATGGGATTTATTTAAGAATGCAAAGTTGGTTAAGGATATGAAAATTAAGTAATGTAATATACCATCTTAGTAGAATCAGTAAATGCAGAAAAAGCATGTAACAAAATAAAATACCTACTCATAATTAAACTTCTCAATTAACTAGAAATAATTAGAACTTCCTCAATCTGATAAAATATATCTATGAAAAACATACAGTAAATGTCATACTTAATACTGAAAGACTAAATACTTTCCTCTTAAAATCTGAAACACAACAAAGAGGTCCACTGTCACCAGTTCTATTCAATATTATGACCAGAGGTTCTTTATAGTACAATAAGGCAATAGCTAGATAGATTATTTAAATAGCGACAGAGCCATTCATGATCCAGATTGGTAAGGAAGAAACAAAAGTGTCTTTCTCTGCAGACAAATGCATAATTATCTATTTGGAAAACTCAAAGAATGGGGCAACACGATCTCTTGCACTGGCGTGTGGATTTTTTACCACTCAGTCACCAGAGAAACCCACATTCTCTCCTGTTCTCTACCAAACGGTACAACCATTTGGCAGCTTTGCTGTGTACAGTGACACTCTATCCCTCCATTGTGACAAATGAGCAGATGCCAAGGAGGCTCAATTCAAGCCTGGGAAATAATCTATGACATCATCTAGCCCCAAAAGGTGAGCTTGGACTAAAAATGTAACAACTTTGATGAAATGGAAAAAAAGTTAAAAGCAAATTGTTAAAACTGACTCAAGAAGATAGGAAGTCTGAAAGACCTAAAACAATTTAAGATTCTGCATTAAAATTTTAAATGAAGAAAGCTCCACACAGAATGGCAAAAAGTGTAATTCTATAAAAATATTCTCAAAAGAAGTAATATTAATTCTTCTCAAAGTCTTTTGGAATGTAGAGGAAACATTGCACAAATAATTATCCAATGTCTATATTACCATAAGACCAAAGATAGAAAAGAATGAAAAGACACACATAAAGAAAACTATAGACCAATATCCTTCATGAACACAGACACAAATATCCTTAATAAAATATTAGAAAAATATCAGTAACATAAGAAAAGGGATATAAAACATGAACAAATGGGATTTATTTAAGAATGCAAAGTTGGTTAAGGATATGAAAATTAAGTAATGTAATATACCATCTTAGTAGAATCAGTAAATGCAGAAAAAGCATGTAACAAAATAAAATACCTACTCATAATTAAACTTCTCAATTAACTAGAAATAATTAGAACTTCCTCAATCTGATAAAATATATCTATGAAAAACATACAGTAAATGTCATACTTAATACTGAAAGACTAAATACTTTCCTCTTAAAATCTGAAACACAACAAAGAGGTCCACTGTCACCAGTTCTATTCAATATTATGACCAGAGGTTCTTTATAGTACAATAAGGCAATAGCTAGATAGATTATTTAAATAGCGACAGAGCCATTCATGATCCAGATTGGTAAGGAAGAAACAAAAGTGTCTTTCTCTGCAGACAGAGTGCATAATTATCTATTTGGAAAACTCAAAGATTTCACAATAAAACTACTAGAACTGGGCTTCCCTGGTGGTCCAGTGGTTAGAATCCACCTTGCATCCCTAGCCCAGGAAGATCCCATGTGCCGTGGAGCAGCTAGGCCAGTGTGTCCAGTTAGGAGCCAGTACTCTGGAGCACATGTGCCCAGAGCCCACTGCAATGGGAGGCTCACACAGGCCAAAGAATAATAGATGGATGAAAATAAATACAAACAAAAGAGGCATGATGGGGAAAAGAAAGAAACTACTAGAACTAATAGAGTATTCTATTCCATAGGATACTATATATATATATGCAAAAATAAATAATATTTATTTATGTTAGCAATAGAAATCCACAAAAGAAATAATTCCATTTATAATAGCATCAGAAAAAATAAAGGATTTAAGAGTAACTTTAACAACAGAAATACAAAATTTGTACACTGAATAATACTTCTCTGAGAAATTAAATATCTAAGTGGCAATGTTTCTGAGTTGGTGAACGTGTGAAGATTTGAGAAGAGTGGTACACCAGGAGAGGATATGGAAGCTTCATGTCCTTTCCCCATACTTTGACCTGTTCATCTCTTCCATCTGGCTGCTCTTGTGGTATATCCTTTTATAATTAGGTAACAGAGTGAATCATCAAGAAAGATTGTTCCCATCAGTAGGGCTAGTGGGTACCCGAATTAGCAGCCTGGCATATCTGATTTCTTGCCCTGTGTTCTTTTCCTTATTCCATGCTGCCACCTCCCTAAGTCATCTGTCTTAGGTCAGACAGTCACATGAGTAGAACTGAACTAAGTAAGGCTCGTCAGTGGTACCTAGCATGTCATCTGGAGAGGCTCCAGTGGGTATCTGGGACCCTAAAAAGACTACATGATGGGGTCAGTTTCCAGGTAAAAGGAACAAAAGAACTAAGGCATCCACAAAGTCCAAGTAGAGCTGAGCCCCGTCTGATCACAGGCTCCATATATCACACTGTGGAGCCTGACATCAGAGCACATCTGGGAGACATGGCTGGCATGCGGTAGACACAGAAGAACAAGGAGGGGAAGACAACTTGTGTGCTTTCAGTGTGATGCACACATGATTTAAATAACACATTTGTTTTAGCACTATGTGAAAAGACCACTTGTTAGTTTTAGTGATTCAGACAAGTCCACTAAAGATCAAAATAGAAAAATTTTCATTAGTACAATTACATCTGGTACTTAGACAAAAACATCAGATTTTAAAACATTACTGCCAGTGGAAAAGTGTTAATGACATGCAAAAGTGGCATCATTTTGATTCTGACTTTAGCCATACAAAGCCATTTTCAGAGTTCATAGGGAAAAAGGAATTGTGATGGGGTGAGGGTGGGGAAAATGTGAGTGGAGTTGCTGCTTTAAAAACTTTTTAAAGTCAGTGATAAATGTTTTGAACATGTGCTTCCTTAAGTTTTATACTGTACTAATCTACCATCAATTTTCATAACAAGTATATTTGTTTCTAAGCATATAACCATCAACAAAGATAGAAACAGAAACAATTCAGTGTAAACAGAAACACTTAACCTAGCCATATGTATAATTATTAATAAAGCATACAAAAAAGATACAAAAAGAATCCAAGTACTTTAAACAAATCAGTCTTAACTGCACACCTGCCTCAGTAGAACAGATAAAGGGAAGGAGACAAAAGAAAAACACTGCAGAGAAACCCTAAAATTCGCTTGATGAGTTTGCTTCACAAAAATGAATATAGTGGCTCAGGTGGTGCTAGTGGTAAAGAGCCTACTTGCCAATGCAGGAGACACAAGAGACAAAGGTTCAATCCCTGGGTTGGGAAGATCCCCTGGAGAAAGGAATCTACTCCAGTATTCTTGCCTGGAGAATCCCATGGACAGAGGAGCCCTGTGTGCTACAGTCCATAGGGTCAGAAAGAGACATAACTGAAGTGACGTAGCACATGCAAATACTTGTTACAAGACTGAAAAAACAGATAGATGTGTTCTCCAGGTGAAGGAGAGATACAAATACAGAACAGAGGAAGGAAAAATAAACACTGCACAATCGAATTGAAACTGAAGGCATCCACATAAACTCATGATTACAATTCAAATAAATATTTTAAATTGCAAAGAATAAGTAAATAAATAGACATGACATGTTCATGGATTGGAAGATTTGATATTTTAAGATGGCAACTGTTTCCAAGTTGATCAATAACTGATAAGATAGTCAACGCAATTGCTATTGGAATACCAGTACATTTTCTTCCTAGAAATTGATAAGCTAATCCTAAATATATATGGAAATGAAAATGACCTAGAATAGCCAAAACAGCTTACATTCTTGGTACAAAAAAAGTTTCATAGGGAAAAGTGTTAATGACATGCAAAAGTGGCATCATTTTGATTCTGACTTTAGCCATACAAAGCCATTTTCAGAGTTCATAGGAAAAGGAATTGTGATGGGGTGAGGGTGGGGAAAATGTGAGTGGAGTTGCTGCTTTAAAAACTTTTTAAAGTCAGTGATAAATGTTTTGAACATGTGCTTCCTTAAGTTTTATACTGTACTAATCTACCATCAATTTTCATAACAAGTATATTTGTTTCTAAGCATATAACCATCAACAAAGATAGAAACAGAAACAATTCAGTGTAAACAGAAACACTTAACCTAGCCATATGTATAATTATTAATAAAGCATACAAAAAAGATACAAAAAGAATCCAAGTACTTTAAACAAATCAGTCTTAACTGCACACCTGCCTCAGTAGAACAGATAAAGGGAAGGAGACAAAAGAAAAACACTGCAGAGAAACCCTAAAATTCGCTTGATGAGTTTGCTTCACAAAAATGAATATAGTGGCTCAGGTGGTGCTAGTGGTAAAGAGCCTACTTGCCAATGCAGGAGACACAAGAGACAAAGGTTCAATCCCTGGGTTGGGAAGAACCCCTGGAGAAAGGAATCTACTCCAGTATTCTTGCCTGGAGAATCCCATGGACAGAGGAGCCCTGTGTGCTACAGTCCATAGGGTCAGAAAGAGACATAACTGAAGTGACGTAGCACATGCAAATACTTGTTACAAGACTGAAAAAACAGATAGATGTGTTCTCCAGGTGAAGGAGAGATACAAATACAGAACAGAGGAAGGAAAAATAAACACTGCACAATCGAATTGAAACTGAAGGCATCCACATAAACTCATGATTACAATTCAAATAAATATTTTAAATTGCAAAGAATAAGTAAATAAATAGACATGACATGTTCATGGATTGGAAGATTTGATATTTTAAGATGGCAACTGTTTCCAAGTTGATCAATAACTGATAAGATAGTCAACGCAATTGCTATTGGAATACCAGTACATTTTCTTCCTAGAAATTGATAAGCTAATCCTAAATATATATGGAAATGAAAATGACCTAGAATAGCCAAAACACTTTTGAAAAAGAACAAAGTTGGAAAACTCAAACCAGCCAATTTCTAAACTTACTCTAAAGCTACAGTAATGAAAACAGGGTATGGTCAGTTAATGAGTGCTGAGGGTAGCATTATTCATAACTGTCAAACACTGAAGATAATCCAAATGTATATTAACTGGCGAAACAGAATATCTCATTGGATTTTCCACTTGGAATATTCCAAAGCATGGGGTATCCATATAAGACAATACTATTCAGCAATTTAAAGGACCAAAATACTGACACATGCTATAGTATGAAT
Source organism: Tragulus kanchil (assembly GCA_022376925.1). Lineage (NCBI taxonomy): Eukaryota > Metazoa > Chordata > Mammalia > Artiodactyla > Tragulidae > Tragulus > Tragulus kanchil. Next base: position 79,097,900 of record JAIOJX010000025.1, read on the forward strand.
CTCAAATACATTATGCAGTGAAAGAAGCCTTTCACAAAATACAACATATATAATACCATGTCTGTGAAATACCCAGTGAGGATATTTTATAGGGACAGAAATCAAGTTAAGTGATTGCCCCCAGCTGTAGACAGACCTGGGGATTGAGTGCAGAAAGGCTCAAGGAAGTTTTTTTTGCATTGAAGAAAATGTTCTAAATCTGGATTATACTGATGGCTACACAACTCTATAAATTTACTAAATAGTACTGGACTGTATAGTTAAAGTGAGTGCATTAAGTGGTGAGTTTTCAGATAAAGATTTGTTTTAAAACAAAAAGAAAACATTGATCTAGACCATTCAAATTTCCTTCCCAGGTAATCTGAGCTAGAAAACCCAAACAAACCGAAAAGCAGGGGGTCTGTAGTAGCGAGGTATTCGTAGCACGAGTCTGAGATGGCCATTCGTGAGTTCGCCCCTGGCTTCAGGAGGCTGAGTCAGCAGAGTCGGTAGAGAAGAAGGGAGAGAGACTATGTGGCGGAATGGGGAGCTCCCACAAGCAAGGTTAAGTTGTTCAGGAGAGACTGGGAGAGTAGTTGGACCTTGAGATGCCCCGATTGCTGCCAGATGTCTAGCTTCTGTCCACTCCTGGCTCCACAAGAGTACTTCCCTTCTGCTGGCCTCCACTGTTTGAAGTCATCTGTGTGTTTAGTCAAAATATCCTGACTAGAAAAGCTAGTAATCCTCTGTAAGAGCCTTTTCAGATCCTGTTCATTATGAATACTGGATGAATTTTTGGCATACCCATAGTACCCATAGCTTCTTTTCTTAAAAAGAAGCCACTGCAGGTGACTCACAGTCTCCACATCTCTTCTTGGGAGACTTCTAAGGTAGAAGGAGAGAGCAAGGCCCATTCCTGTCTAAAAGCACATGGGAAACATTCAATTTCCCACTTTTTATTGTAATCATCTCAGACATGACATGAAGAATATTATTTAGGAGAAGTCTGATTTCGCACCATAATTGTAAACTGATAATTTTATTCAATTAGTTGCCACATAGGGACTAATTTGAAGTGGGTCATTTTTGCTTCCTAAGAAGAACATTTCTTTGTGGTAGTGTTTTGGTTTCTGGTAAGGAGAGTCTATGCTATAGGCAATATATGTCTGAAAGGTACTTTTGGCAAACCAAAACCTCATGCCTCTCATAATATGACTGCCCCCCAATACAGACAAAAATAAAAGTGACTATACATCTGTCACAGGTATAGCAGTTGACAATTCATCTCCCTCTTAAACATATGAGCAGTGAGCCCTTGGATAGTGACCTTCCGATAAAGGCACTGTGGGGACATTATCTCACGTCCAGGCTTGATTTAGAGTAGAGAAAAGTGAGTTCTGTTGACAAGGAAGCAGAAGCCATCTCTCTTTCTCCTTCTGGTGGGTTCTGATTTAGCTGAGGAGACCATGTGGAATTAGATTATAGGTAAGAGAAAGTTTGAGATGGGCAATGGCCAAGGCATAATTCTACTAAGGCAAATGGCATGGGTGAAAAATACTTCTAAAGAGTTTGCCATGTCAGAGCCTCTGATACCACAGCATATGCAATATTACAGCCTTGAAAATCTTAAGGGAAATATCTTATTTTTGTTAGGTAAAACTAAGTAATATTTATAAGAAATCAGTAGGTTATTTCATCAGAGTTAATAACATTATATGTAACAAATAATTTATCATGTATGTTTCCCTTTGCAAGATCTATCTTAGCTTAGTATAGAGTTTGTTTTAAACAAAAGCTTAAATTTTAATCAAGTAGCCCTTTAGTAACAAATAATTTCAAGTTGTCTTTCTGCAGGTGAATCTCGAACCCAGTCTTCTTAAACATGAATTTTGGCATACCCATAGTACCCATAGCTTCTTTTCTAAAAGAAGCCACTGCAGGTGACTCACAGTCTCCACATCTCTTCTTGGGAGACTTCTAAGGTAGAAGGAGAGCAAGGCCCATTCCTGTCTAAAAGCACATGGGAAACATTCAATTTCCCACTTTTTATTGTAATCATCTCAGACATGACATGAAGAATATTATTTAGGAGAAGTCTGATTTCGCACCATAATTGTAAACTGATAATTTTATTCAATTAGTTGCCACATAGGGACTAATTTGAAGTGGGTCATTTTTGCTTCCTAAGAAGAACATTTCTTTGTGGTAGTGTTTTGGTTTCTGGTAAGGAGAGTCTATGCTATAGGCAATATATGTCTGAAAGGTACTTTTGGCAAACCAAAACCTCATGCCTCTCATAATATGACTGCCCCCCAATACAGACAAAAATAAAAGTGACTATACATCTGTCACAGGTATAGCAGTTGACAATTCATCTCCCTCTTAAACATATGAGCAGTGAGCCCTTGGATAGTGACCTTCCGATAAAGGCACTGTGGGGACATTATCTCACGTCCAGGCTTGATTTAGAGTAGAGAAAAGTGAGTTCTGTTGACAAGGAAGCAGAAGCCATCTCTCTTTCTCCTTCTGGTGGGTTCTGATTTAGCTGAGGAGACCATGTGGAATTAGATTATAGGTAAGAGAAAGTTTGAGATGGGCAATGGCCAAGGCATAATTCTACTAAGGCAAATGGCATGGGTGAAAAATACTTCTAAAGAGTTTGCCATGTCAGAGCCTCTGATACCACAGCATATGCAATATTACAGCCTTGAAAATCTTAAGGGAAATATCTTATTTTTGTTAGGTAAAACTAAGTAATATTTATAAGAAATCAGTAGGTTATTTCATCAGAGTTAATAACATTATATGTAACAAATAATTTATCATGTATGTTTCCCTTTTGCAAGATCTATCTTAGCTTAGTATAGAGTTTGTTTTTAAACAAAAAGCTTATATAATTATATAAAGGTCAAGTAGCCCCTTTAGATACACTGCTGGTTGAACATGAGAATGGCCTCTGCCCAAGTCTGTGCTTTTCAAGGCACCACACTCTTCATAAAATGAAAGAAATGTGTACTCCAACCATGCCAAGAGGAAGCTGGCTTATTGATTACAAACAATGATTCTGAAATCAGATAGCTTAGATTCCAATAACAGCACAACCATTTATTTGGACTCTGGCCTTTGATAAGCTACTTATCGTCTCTGTGCCTCAGTTTCCTCACCTGTAAAATGGCTGTGATAAGACTATTTACAGGAAACCATTACAGGATTCTTGTGAAGATTAAAAAGAGATAAGAACCTGAGGCTTAAAAGAGTGTCAAGAAAGTAAGCAATACATTTTAGCTACTGTTTTATTATGATAATCCTTACACAATCCAGGTGAAGATGGTATTTATGATATCAGTTTCACAAACAAGGAAACAGGTTAAGAAAGACTAAAGGACTCCCCCAAGGTTAAATTAAAAGATGAAATTCCAACTCGGTTTTTCTTGCTTCAAATTCAATAAACATCAATACATCACACTTCTCTGATTACAGCTCTTTTACGTAAAGTATCTAAAGGAATTAGGAAACAGGTAGCATTGGGTGTATCATATGCTTGACAAGTAGTTCACCCAGTGTAACACAAGAGATGGACAGAGTGACTGAATATAAAGCTGTGATTCTCACCAGGGTAGCTTTCTAACTGTTGCCAGTCATGCCAGATTTAGTCCTGACTGTGTGATTTGTTCATCCTGACCTCTTCATCTGGATGCTCATTTCTTCTTGCCCTTGTCCTTCTTCCAAACTGCTTATTCAAATTCTGTACAACCATATAAAGCCTCTACAAAATATTACCTCAGTATTTCCCACAACTTAATGAGTATTGCCAGATATGTGTACCATCTGCACTGTTATTTCTTTAAGTGGATGCTTTTTTATTCTTAAATGTTTTTGAAAAAGAAATGGCCATCCATGAGAAACCAGTCTGAATTGGCACAAACAGAAGCTAGGAAGTCACTCTGATGTAAGCAAAATAAAATTCTAGCTAGATTTGGTTGCTTCCCAAAGGCTCTGAGTTTGAGCCTTACTTGTCCTTGTTTAAGAAATAAAACCAATACTTACCTGGCAGGGGAGACATGAGGATCAAGATGTTCCCCCCAGCAAGGCTTCTCTATCGCACTCTGAATGTGCTGATCCCTGCAATTTCCCCGAAACCTGACTGCATAATTGGTGATTGTGGGGGACTGCATTTACACTTCTCCCTGTGGAGTGAAGAAAACAAAGATAAGCACATTCTAGGTATTAATGACATATTTGCATCAAATTGAAATTTTGGAACTTCTTCATTGAAATAATTAAACTCACCAAGTATGCTGAAAAGAAAATAACTTTCTCCCTGAGTGTTTATATCTTATGTAATGCCACTTTCCATGTAGAATCTCTCATATAATTCTATGCATCTCATGCTTTAGAAAACTCTTAATTTTTCAGATCACTCAGCCTCATAATTTCTTTTGTGAATGATATCGTTAATCTATGAGATTTATTTGGGAACTTAATTACAATGTTTCTTACATGATATTTAATTAGTTTGTATCATTTCATAAAGGCAGATAAAAGAGGAAATCTCACAATAACAAAGTCTTAGTCACGCATCACAGTTTAGCCAAACCAGAACTAATCTTTTGTACAATGACTCAGTCAGTGCTTTGTTGAGGGGAATGGGAAGGAAAATTTGAATTGGTCATAGTAAATTATTTTTAAGCAAATCCATAAAAAAGTATATATGGGAACGACTGTATACATTTTTTCTCCTGGGACTTTTAATGATAAATCATGTTCTGTGTGTAATTATATACGGCTGTATATAGCTGGAAATACAATGGCTTTTGTAATATAATATTTAGCAAAGTTCCTTGTTGTATTATTGCTTAAGTGTTCTATCTTAAAATCTGATAGTTTAAGCAAAAAAGTAGTTTTGATCTCATAAGTAATTAATAAATGACTGGTGTACCATCTGCACTGTTATTTCTTTAAGTGGATGCTTTTTTATTCTTAAATGTTTTTGAAAAAGAAATGGCCATCCATGAGAAACCAGTCTGAATTGGCACAAACAGAAGCTAGGAAGTCACTCTGATGTAAGCAAAATAAAATTCTAGCTAGATTTGGTTGCTTCCCAAAGGCTCTGAGTTTGAGCCTTACTTGTCCTTGTTTAAGAAATAAAACCAATACTTACCTGGCAGGGGAGACATGAGGATCAAGATGTTCCCCCCAGCAAGGCTTCTCTATCGCACTCTGAATGTGCTGATCCCTGCAATTTCCCCGAAACCTGACTGCATAATTGGTGATTGTGGGGGACTGCATTTACACTTCTCCCTGTGGAGTGAAGAAAACAAAGATAAGCACATTCTAGGTATTAATGACATATTTGCATCAAATTGAAATTTTGGAACTTCTTCATTGAAATAATTAAACTCACCAAGTATGCTGAAAAGAAAATAACTTTCTCCCTGAGTGTTTATATCTTATGTAATGCCACTTTCCATGTAGAATCTCTCATATAATTCTATGCATCTCATGCTTTAGAAAACTCTTAATTTTTCAGATCACTCAGCCTCATAATTTCTTTTGTGAATGATATCGTTAATCTATGAGATTTATTTGGGAACTTAATTACAATGTTTCTTACATGATATTTAATTAGTTTGTATCATTTCATAAAGGCAGATAAAAGAGGAAATCTCACAATAACAAAGTCTTAGTCACGCATCACAGTTTAGCCAAACCAGAACTAATCTTTTGTACAATGACTCAGTCAGTGCTTTGTTGAGGGGAATGGGAAGGAAAATTTGAATTGGTCATAGTAAATTATTTTTAAGCAAATCCATAAAAAAGTATATATGGGAACGACTGTATACATTTTTTCTCCTGGGACTTTTAATGATAAATCATGTTCTGTGTGTAATTATATACGGCTGTATATAGCTGGAAATACAATGGCTTTTGTAATATAATATTTAGCAAAGTTCCTTGTTGTATTATTGCTTAAGTGTTCTATCTTAAAATCTGATAGTTTAAGCAAAGTTTAGTTTTGGATTAAATTGTGGATTAATGTTTAGCATTTCAAAGTTCATTTGCATCTCATAAGACTTCAATTTCAAAATAAAGATTCAGACTCAACCAAGAGATTTTAAGTTGCCAACCACCCTGATTAAAGATTTGGTCTTTACTAAACATATAAGTTTGAGACCAGGTTAACAGAATGCACTACACTCATTTGCTATTAGACTTCACCTAATTAGTGGATAAGGAATCCACCTGCAATGCAGGAGACAGGAGAAACAAGGGTTTGATTCCTGGATTGGAAGATCCCCTGGAGAAGGAAATGGAAACCCACTCCAGTATCCTTGCCTGAAAAATCCCATGGACAGAGGAACCTGGTGGGCTACAGTCCAAAAAGGTCACAAAAATTCAGACACAACCTGAGCAACTAAGCACACGTACTTCTTCTCCAAATCAGAGTTTGTCCTTTTTTTTTAAAGTACATTTGCATTATGAAATTTAAAAGTAATTTAAAAAAAAAAAAGGGGGGTTCCCCTGATAGCTCAGTGGTAAAGAGTTCACCTGCCAATGCAGGAGACACAGGTTTGACCCTTGATCTGAGAAGATCCCACATGCTCTGGGGGCAGCTAAGTCAGTCAGTCACAACTACTGAGCCTGTGCTCTAGAGCCTCAGAGCCACAATTATGGAGCCCATGTGCCACAACTAATGAAGCCCGTGTGCCCTGGAGCCCAAGTTCCACAACAAGAGAAAGTCACCACAACAAGAACCTTGCTCACCTCAACTAGAGAGTAGCCCTCATTCCCTGCAACTAGAGAAGAGCCTGCAGCAGCAGTGAAAACCCTAAATAGCCAAAAATAAATAAATAAATAAATAATTGTAAAAGTCACCACTGGGATTCCCTGGTGGTCCAGTGGGTAAAGAGTCCACCTTGCAGTGCAATGGGCACCAGTTTGATCCCTGGCCCAGGAAAATCCCACGTGCCGCGGAGCAGTTGGACCAGTGTGTTTAATTACAAGCCAGTGCTCTGGAGCGCCTGCGCCCAGAGCCAGTGCTCTGCAACGAGAGAGGCCACTGCAATGGGAGGCCCACACATGCCACAGAAAAAAGATGGATGAAAATGAATAAATAAATTTTTTTAAAAAGCAGTAAATGAGGCCAAAATTGAAAAAAGAAACAGTACGTTCAAGCAGAGGGCAGCTTTGCGTTGGCTGATGCTTTGTAGTATTCTGGAGAAGTCCTATCCTCATTTCATGGATTGGTTTATCAAGGAAGAATTACAGATGGAGGAGAATTGGGAAGTTGCCTTTTTAAGTTGAGACCAAGACATTTTTTTATTATGTTTAAAAAAACATGGCATTTACAAAATGCCAGCTTTAACTCCAATTGATTTTTGAATGTAATGAAAAGCCCATTTAGATTTTTTTTTTTAATTATTTTATTATTATTTATTTTTGGGCGGGGGTCAGGTTGGGGAGGGAGGGGAGTGGGCGGGCCACTTCTATTGGTCTTTCATTTCTCTATTTTCATCTGTCTTTGTTCTGTGGCTCCTGTGGGCCTCCCATCGCGGTGGCGTCTGTCGCTGCAGAGCGCCGGCTCTGGGCGCATGCGCTCCAGAGCTCCGGCTCGGTGATTGGACACATCAGTCCAGCTGCTCTGCAGCACGTGGGATTTTCCCAGGCCAGGGATCGAACCGGCACCCCTTGCACTTCAAGGCGGTGTCCTTATCCACTGGACCACCAGGGGAAGCCCCCCATTTAGATTTTAATTTTGAGTTATAGAAACTAATTCTCCTAAAACAGTTAACAGACAAACCATTGATTTAAATAGTGAGGCTGACTCTGTCAACTGTGAGAAAAGTCAGTCTTAAACTCCAGATACATGGTAGAGCTAAAGCCTAAAACCAGAGTCACTCAAAAAAAATTTAAATATTCCCCATCTTCCTTAAAATAATTAATATTCTCTCTTTTAGGTAAAGTTGAAGTAGACATCTAGCCCACAGCATTTTTAGCACCGCTTCCTTCTAATAAATGTGGGCTAATACAAATTTAGTCTTTGACTAGAACATACATAGTTCTCACATTTGATATCTGCTTTCCTATTATGCATCTGGCTTAATTTCCTTGGAAAATTGTGTTTTTACCACTGTCTTCAAAAACTAACTCTATGGGTCTAGAAACTGGTGATTGTTTTATATAGGATCTTTTTTTTTGGAATTGAGAAGGCAACTGTACATAAAATGTAAGTTATAAGCAACTGTATGTAGATATGGACTTACTAGGTACCTCAGTGGTAAAGAATCTGCCTACAGTGCAGGAAATCTCGGTTAGATCCCTGGGTCTGTAAGATCCCCCGGAGAAGGGAATGGATACGCACTCCAGTATTCTTGCCTGGAGAATTCCAAGGATAGAGGAGCCCAGCAGGCTATATAGTTCATGAGGTTGGAAAGAGTTGGACACAACTGAGCAACTAACTACTCTTTTCTAAACACAGATACGACATTCAATTTTATATAATAAACATACAAGAGAGATAGTCCCAGTTAGATGGACATGGTTGATCAAGGTCAGAAGACATTTCTATTCCACAGAGCAAAGGTAGCAGGAATAGACAGCTGTGTTTAGTAATGCTTACTAAGCATGAGGAGGAATTCACACCCAATATCTAGAGCATGTGGGAAAATCAAACTTCAGCTGTCCACCGTAAACTAACTGGTGAGATTCCAGATTTAGTATAACCCTCTGCTGAATATACCAAAGAATATATTCAACCAATCACCACTAACCCATCACATATAACACTAGCTAAGATTTTGAGTGATACATGGAGCCTGCCATGAAGGGTTACCAAAGACTAGTCAGTATAATAAATAACTACAGTAACTCCGACAGTCATGTAGGTCTAAAGTGATGTGTCATGGATAAGCCTCAGATAATGTTATGTTAAGATCAGAAGAGGGACAGAAATTTTTTCCCTTTGGCTGTGGTTGTAGTACACATTGGGTGGGATAAAAGCAGTTTAAGAAAGATGAGAAAAAGGGTTCATGAAAAAAAGTGGCCTTCTAGCAGCCAGATTTTTCTGTCTTCTCATTTTTTAGCTCTGCTTTCAGAGCTAATGAGGAGATGGAAAGACCCACTAAAAATTGATGAAAGACCGTTTATTCCCTGGAGACATATGCAGACATCATGCAGCCATTACAACAATTTAAAGCAATGATAGAACTCACTTTTGTTTAGCCTTATCATTTTCCCACAGACAGGCAGAGCTAATAACTTGTCCTTGAAAACTAACCTCTTGATTTCTCTAATAAGAGGCCTTAGCTTGAAGAAAAATGGACCAATATGCCTCAATATATTGGGAAAGGAGCAAACCATTTACCCATCATTTTCTAAAAATACAACTATATTTGTCCAGGTTTTCCAGAGAAGCAGAAAAAAGAGAATATACATATATAAATATGTATTTATACAAACATATGGAAACTTCTAAAGAGATGGATTGCAAAGAATTAGTTCATGCATTACAGAGTCTGAGAAGTCCCAAGACCTCAGCTGGCAAACTGCAGGCCCAGAAAGGGGAGAGAGTGGATGGTGCAGATCTAGTTCCAGTCCTAAGTGGTGAGTTCAGAAGAGCCAGTGGTGTAAGTTCCAGGCTGAAAGCTGGCAAGCTCAAGACCCAGGAAGCTCAGTTCAAAGGCACTGAAACGCTGATACTCCAGTTCAAGGCAATCTGGCAGAAAGCCTTCCTTCTCGCTCCAGGGAGCCTTTCTGTTCTGTATGTGTATGTGTGCATGCTCAGTCCTGTTGATTCTCTGCGACCTCCTATAAGCCTTCAACTGACTGGATGAGAGCCACACTAATCGAGGGTAATCTATTTCACTCAGTCTGCTGATTCAAATGTTAATCTCATCCAAAACACATTCACAGCCACACCCAGAATAATACTTGATCAAATACCTGAGATGCAGTTTCAATCCCCAGGTCAGGAATATCCCCTGGAGAAGGAAATGACAACTCATTCCAGTATTCTTGCCTGGAAAATTCCATGGACAGAGGAGCCTAGTGGGCTACAGTCCATGGGGTCACAATAATCAGACATGACTTAGTGACTAAACAACAACAACAAACTATCTGAGAATCCCATGACCAAGTCAACACAAAAAATTAATCACAACATTCTCATTGTGACCAGTACAGTTTGTGTAAAGTCTCATTGTACACATTGTGACTTTCTCAACTGTGTTTCAGGACATCCATTGTATTATAGACATTAATTTATATGGAAAATAAGAAGGTAGTATAGTATAGTATAGGCCATTTGTCAAATGCCATCAAAACTGACTGGCCTTTGGAAATGAGGATTCTCTGTCCTGGTTCATTCATTGTGCTTGACATCTTTTGCAGTGCCTGGTATTGCTTACCTGTCTCTAGGAATTCATCGAACATAAAACATGGAATATTTTGTACAGAGGATTACTTACCTAAATATTCTAACCTTAATGATATAATCTTGATACTATTGTTCAGTTAGAATGTACTCGTTAGAAATATAGCCATAGCATATGATACCCTTTGTTGTTCTATTAACTTGGAAATTTCATGATGTTTAAAAATTAGTTCAGACAAAAATAACTCAGTTATGTAATGAGAAATATATCAGTCTGTATGTGATAGGGTCTGGCATAAGCTTCCACTTGGGAAATTATATGAACCTATAAATCTAGGTATGGCTAAGTGGTTTCTTCTCTGGTTCAGAGACGTGATAAGTCTCTAAGTGCTCAAACCTGTTCTTGTGGCTCTCTAGTCTACACTGAAAGGCCATAAAAACTCACAATCTCAGACTTACCTGGTGGCACAGTGTATAAGAACCCACCTGCCAATGCAGGGAACACAAGTTTGATCCCTGGTCCTGGAAGATTCCACATTCTATGAAGCAACTAAACCCTGTGTGTCACAACTACTGAGCCCAAGCTCTAGAGCCCACAAGCCTCAATTACTGAACCCTGCACCTAGAGCTTGTGTTCTGCAACAAGAGAAGACACCACAATGAGGAGCCCATGCTCCACAATGAAGAGTATCCTCTGTTCAATGCAACTAGAGAAAGCCCAAGAGCACCAAAGGAGAACAGCAATAACAGAACCTCAGTCTCAACTGATTAGCTAGCCAGCACTCACTTTAAGAACCAACACATTTCATTGATATTGCTAACAGTGTGAGTTCCTCCAGTAAACTCAACAGTGTGCTTTATTTTAATACATTAGATAGAATTCTCTTTGTCTTGTATGTTTCTGCAGAGTATGGTCTGGCTTACTGAAGAAAGGAGATGGTTAGTTTATCTGGTAAAAAGAAACCTTGATTGCAGCATAAATGGAAATAGATGATATTTCATGTAACAAAAATAAAGGTACACTTACAACTCATTCCTACTGAGAGGTAGCAGCTTAGGCAGCGTAGAGTCATGGTTGAAAGAATAGAGTTTAGAGTCTGCGTTCAAACTGTGGTTCTATGTGACTTACAGCAAATTACTTAATTGTTTTCAGAACAGAAGTAGAGTCACAGACATAGGAAACAAACTTACAGTTACCAAAGGGAATACAGATGTGTGAGGAGAGATAAATCAGGAGTTTGGGATTAACATGCACACACTACTATACATAAAATAAGTAACAACAAGGATCTAATGTACAGCACAGGGAACTATGTGCAATATCTTATAATGACCTATAATTGGAAAGAATCTGAAAAAGAATATCTCTATTGTGTGTGTGTGTATAACTGAATCATTGTGCTGTACCTTGAAACTAATACACTGTAAATTACCCATTTGTCAACATAAGTAAATAAATGCATGGACTAAAAAAATGTAAAAATAAAATAGATCCTTAGGGATCACCATATTCTCCTCCCAAAACAGAGGATGGGATCAACTATTTACTCATAGCCTTTATTGACTGGACTGCTGACATGCCACTTACATAATAGACTATTTTCCACTCTGATAACGAAAACCTAGAGTAACCCATGCTCTCTTTTCCTGAATGTCAGGTTGGTCAGAATCCTGTGGCACAACTACTGAGCCCAAGCTCTAGAGCCCACAAGCCTCAATTACTGAACCCTGCACCTAGAGCTTGTGTTCTGCAACAAGAGAAGACACCACAATGAGAAGCCCATGCTCCACAATGAAGAGTATCCTCTGTTCACTGCAACTAGAGAAAGCCCAAGAGCACCAAAGGAGAACAGCAATAACAGAACCTCAGTCTCAACTGATTAGCTAGCCAGCACTCACTTTAAGAACCAACACATTTCATTGATATTGCTAACAGTGTGAGTTCCTCCAGTAAACTCAACAGTGTGCTTTATTTTAATACATTAGATAGAATTCTCTTTGTCTTGTATGTTTCTGCAGAGTATGGTCTGGCTTACTGAAGAAAGGAGATGGTTAGTTTATCTGGTAAAAAGAAACCTTGATTGCAGCATAAATGGAAATAGATGATATTTCATGTAACAAAAATAAAGGTACACTTACAACTCATTCCTACTGAGAGGTAGCAGCTTAGGCAGCGTAGAGTCATGGTTGAAAGAATAGAGTTTAGAGTCTGCGTTCAAACTGTGGTTCTATGTGACTTACAGCAAATTACTTAATTGTTTTCAGAACAGAAGTAGAGTCACAGACATAGGAAACAAACTTACAGTTACCAAAGGGAATACAGATGTGTAGGGAGAGATAAATCAGGAGTTTGGGATTAACATGCACACACTACTATACATAAAATAAGTAACAACAAGGATCTAATGTACAGCACAGGGAACTATGTGCAATATCTTATAATGACCTATAATTGGAAAGAATCTGAAAAAGAATATCTCTGTGTGTGTGTGTGTGTATAACTGAATCATTGTGCTGTACCTTGAAACTAATACACTGTAAATTACCCATTTGTCAACATAAGTAAATAAATGCATGGACTAAAAAAATGTAAAAATAAAATAGATCCTTAGGGATCACCATATTCTCCTCCCAAAACAGAGGATGGGATCAACTATTTACTCATAGCCTTTATTGACTGGACTGCTGACATGCCACTTACATAATAGACTATTTTCCACTCTGATAACGAAAACCTAGAGTAACCCATGCTCTCTTTTCCTGAATGTCAGGTTGGTCAGAATCAATTCTTATGGCCAATATCAGCAACCATATTGATGCTTGGTATTACCTCCTAGAAGAAGCTTGTTTGTTTTGATTTCTTATTTCTATTTTGTTCAGCTGAGGCCATATATCATTGCTTAACTAAAGTTAACAATTTGAGAAGGCCATCAGGGACTCCTCCAGCTCAAGTCCCTCCTCAGAGAAGTCCACAGTTCCCAGGAGCAAGATTGCTTTCATATCCTTGCCAGGCCCCATCAGAGGCTGGGAGCTGCCTGTGGGAAGTCTGAAACCAGTAAAGATACAGTGATGAAATTCAGAGAGCAGGTGGAGAACCCCAGTCATTTACAGCAGTTCACCTTCCATGACGTGCACTTTCATAGTCACCAGAGGTGCTCTGGGACATCGGTACAGTCTCTGTCTTAACAACTTCCAATAATTTTTCTCGTAATTGGTTTCTGCGAGTGTTGCGCTAAGTCTCTTCAGTCATGTCTGACTCTTTGCGACTCCATGAACTGTAGCCTCTCAGGCTCCCCTGTCCATGGGACTCTCCAGGCAAGAATACTGGAGATATACATAGGCATACTCCCATGCTCTCCTTCCGGGGGCCTTCCTAGCCCAGATATTGAACATGCACCTCTTTTGTCTCTTGCACTGGCAGGTGGGTTCTTTACCACTAGCGCCACCTGGCAAGAGCCAAATGTGTATCAGTGTCAGATGCCCATAGGGTAAATCTGGGTACATATTATTACAATAGACTTGGCTCTGCCAGTCTCTTTATTACAATAGTTTGTTCCAAGGGTCTCTGCCTCAAACAGCCTGCTCCAAGTACTAGCCTGAAGTTTGCAAACTAAATTTAAGTCATATCATGTCCTCAATGCAATAATCATTATAATCACTGAAAGTCAAGATCTAAGAGCAAACTTATGTAATCTAAGGGCACCATATAATACAGTTTCTGACCAGAGTGAGGAAGCGTCTGGAAAAAACTGAAGCATCATATTTCTTTATACTTAGAATATCGTAGATAAATTGACTGGACTGCTGACATGCCACTTACATAATAGACTATTTTCCACTCTGATAACGAAAACCTAGAGTAACCCATGCTCTCTTTTCCTGAATGTCAGGTTGGTCAGAATCAATTCTTATGGCCAATATCAGCAACCATATTGATGCTTGGTATTACCTCCTAGAAGAAGCTTGTTTGTTTTGATTTCTTATTTCTATTTTGTTCAGCTGAGGCCATATATCATTGCTTAATTAAAGTTAACAATTTGAGAAGGCCATCAGGGACTCCTCCAGCTCAAGTCCCTCCTCAGAGAAGTCCACAGTTCCCAGGAGCAAGATTGCTTTCATATCCTTGCCAGGCCCCATCAGAGGCTGGGAGCTGCCTGTGGGAAGTCTGAAACCAGTAAAGATACAGTGATGAAATTCAGAGAGCAGGTGGAGAACCCCAGTCATTTACAGCAGTTCACCTTCCATGACGTGCACTTTCATAGTCACCAGAGGTGCTCTGGGACATCGGTACAGTCTCTGTCTTAACAACTTCCAATAATTTTTCTCGTAATTGGTTTCTGCGAGTGTTGCGCTAAGTCTCTTCAGTCATGTCTGACTCTTTGCGACTCCATGAACTGTAGCCTCTCAGGCTCCCCTGTCCATGGGACTCTCCAGGCAAGAATACTGGAGATATACATAGGCATACTCCCATGCTCTCCTTCCGGGGACCTTCCTAGCCCAGATATTGAACATGCACCTCTTTTGTCTCTTGCACTGGCAGGTGGGTTCTTTACCACTAGCGCCACCTGGCAAGAGCCAAATGTGTATCAGTGTCAGATGCCCATAGGGTAAATCTGGGTACATATTATTACAATAGACTTGGCTCTGCCAGTCTCTTTATTACAATAGTTTGTTCCAAGGGTCTCTGCCTCAAACAGCCTGCTCCAAGTACTAGCCTGAAGTTTGCAAACTAAATTTAAGTCATATCATGTCCTCAATGCAATAATCATTATAATCACTGAAAGTCAAGATCTAAGAGCAAACTTATGTAATCTAAGGGCACCATATAATACAGTTTCTGACCAGAGTGAGGAAGCGTCTGGAAACATTTAAGTGTCTGAAGCATCATATTTCTTTATACTTAGAATATCTGAGAAAATTAGATAAATTGACTTTGGTTGACAGAACTTTCTAGGTGCCTAATTGCAATATAACAACAGATACTATTACAAAGTAATATTTTAATATAATATAAACATGTATGTTATACTTTTATATTAATTGTATGCATAATAAGCATTAGTATCAACTCTTCTAGGCAATTTTATTTTTATTCATTTAATTTTCACAACATTGTGATATAGAAAAAATTATAATCACCATTCTCTTTTGTTGAAATCCATTTTTATTACTAACTTTTCTGATCACAGAACTAGCACATGCTCATAATGAATATTTTCAAAATAATCTATGGTTAGAGAAGTATATAACGTTACAGACAGTTGACATCCTCCATAAGTGCTACCACTTATTCTCAGGATAATTTTTAGCAATTTGATATATCTTCCAACATATTTTTATATTCTTTGATAACCTTTATTACTGATATTGATATTTTATCAAATGCATGATTAAAGTGCACATATTTTTTAAATGGTATTTTTTTCAATTAAATAATTCCCTAAACAACTTTTTCGATGTGGAAGCAAGACAGAGTGTAAGTGCCTTGCCTGAGTTTCCACAGCCAGTGAGTGCTCAAGTCCTGGTTGAGCCCTGGCGCCCAGCCTCTCTGCTGTCAGCTGTCTGCTGAGCCTCTCCTGGATCTCATCTGCAGGTGCTGCTTTAGGAGTCATGCGGAGTAAGAGAGTCTTGGCGAGACCCATAGAAGCCATCAGCTCTGCACAGACCATGGCTCCCTCTATCTTAATAGCAGGAAGAATTACATTATGAATTCAGCCAAGACCTATAATTTTATGAGTGTGTGTTCATGCTAATGGACAGGGTGTCTCAGACTGTAAGTTAATTCTCATTAGTGGATCATAACTAGTATTTTAAAAAATGAAGTAAAAGAGACTAGAAAACACAAGGCATTAAATGTAATAGAGATGTGTGTGTGTGTGTGTGTGTGTGTCAGAAATGATTTATTAACTAAAGGTTGTAGTTATAAGAAAGAAATTAAATCTTTAGTCCAGGAGGCAACATATTCTCTTTTAAAAAGGATTAATTCTAAATACTTCTGTGATGGTCCAGCAGTTAAGAATTCACCTTCCAATGCAGGGGACACGGGTTTGATGCCTGGTTTGCTGCCTAAGATCCCACATGCCACGTGGTGGGGCAAGTAGAGAGCCCCTGTGCCATGTACCAAATCAATAATTTTTTTTTTTTTTTTAAAGAGTTAATTGTATTGCTCACCAGTGGATCATTAGCAATAACAGCTCTTTACAGTCAACACATCTTAGGTAGGAAAGCTTAGAGTTTCATCTGAACCAAGATAGGTTATACTTAGAAGTGCAGCCACCACTTAGCCTGTCTATAAGAAGATAAAAAAGTAAAATGTGAAGTGTTGAAAATCACCCCTTGGGAAATCCCAAGGGGACTACTGCCTCTGGCTATTTACTCAGGCATCTCATTCCCCACCAACATAACCAAAAGAGCATTCATCTTTATTAGAAACCCTTGACACTGGAAAAAGCAACCAAGCACCATGGTTTCAGCTCGTTTCTACTCTTACCTTTTAAAATTCCTTTTTCTGCCTGCTCAGTGCAGTAGCCTGACATTTTTCTTTGTTCCTGTGAGCATATATCTAGCTTTCTCCCACAGATCCCTTGCATGGAAAAAACGGTACCAACTCTTCCATTATTCTTCCCCCACAGATGTCAGAAACGCATGGCATGCAGCGCATGCTGGGCTGTGGGTGGGAAAGAGATAAAGAGCCACAGCAGTCACAAGCAACATCCATTTCTTCTATGCACATATGCGAGGCCTTCACTCTCCTAAGCGGGCCATACTTATAAAAGATGCCTCTTAGTTCAGCCCAGCAGTCAGCTACACTTTGTTCCATACCCACTGTGGTCAGAGCATCAAGGGAAGGGCGGAATGACACCCTCACTCCAGGAACTGACGGTGCCGTGCAAAGACAGGCAAATAGGTGTGACTACAAGATCCTACTTTATGATTCAAGATAAAGAGAGGGATTCTTCAAAAGCTTTCCCAAGTACAAATTACATTTGAATACAGATGGACCAGAATAAGTGTTACACACTTAGAAACATTTCATTGTCTCTATTTCCTTGAAATGTATTGAGGTTTATGAATTTTGAATAATACATTTTCATTTATTATTGTTTGTTTTAGTCCTCCTGGAAGATTGCAGATGTTGACTTCAGCCAACAAATAATGATAATCAATTTAAGATTAACATTTTCCATGGGAAAAAGAAAGCAGTGAATAGGCATCCAAGCAACAGTTACTTTAGAGAAAGCACACAGGTGTAAATCACTGCTGTACTTCAAAGATAAAAAATGAAAGGATCTTCCATCATTTTTTTCCCAGTTCTTCCAGTCAGTGCCTCAACTGCAGTCATTCTCCTTGACCACTAAGGGACACTATAAAATCTGAAGACCTATGGATTTATTTCCAGTGTAAATACTTATAATAATAGAAAATTATGCTGGAAAAACCTGAGGGCAAGAGGAGAAGGGGGAGAAAGGATAAGACGGTTGGATGGCGTCACTGACTCAATGGACGTGTGTTTGAGCAACCTCAGGGAGATGGTGATGGACAGAGAGGCCTGGTGTACTGCAGTTCACAGGGTTGTAAAGAGTCAGACATGACTTAACGACCGACCAACAACAATAAAAATAAATTGTTATTGCTCAAAGTCATAGTATCTAAAATGGAATGAATGCTTTTGCATTGATTTGCATACCATAAGAACTTCATGCAGTAGGTGGTATAGATTGTAACCTACAATGAGAAACTTGTTCAAGTTTTTTGGCCAGTTCTTAAAAATATACCAGGTTTTTAAGAGCCACAGCAGTCACAAGCAACATCCATTTCTTCTATGCACATATGCGAGGCCTTCACTCTCCTAAGCGGGCCATACTTATAAAAGATGCCTCTTAGTTCAGCCCAGCAGTCAGCTACACTTTGTTCCATACCCACTGTGGTCAGAGCATCAAGGGAAGGGCGGAATGACACCCTCACTCCAGGAACTGACGGTGCTGTGCAAAGACAGGCAAATAGGTGTGACTACAAGATCCTACTTTATGATTCAAGATAAAGAGAGGGATTCTTCAAAAGCTTTCCCAAGTACAAATTACATTTGAATACAGATGGACCAGAATAAGTGTTACACACTTAGAAACATTTCATTGTCTCTATTTCCTTGAAATGTATTGAGGTTTATGAATTTTGAATAATACATTTTCATTTATTATTGTTTGTTTTAGTCCTCCTGGAAGATTGCAGATGTTGACTTCAGCCAACAAATAATGATAATCAATTTAAGATTAACATTTTCCATGGGAAAAAGAAAGCAGTGAATAGGCATCCAAGCAACAGTTACTTTAGAGAAAGCACACAGGTGTAAATCACTGCTGTACTTCAAAGATAAAAGATGAAAGGATCTTCCATCATTTTTTCCCAGTTCTTCCAGTCAGTGCCTCAACTGCAAGTCGTTCTCCTTGACCACTAAGGGACACTATAAAATCTGAAGACCTATGGATTTATTTCCAGTGTAAATACTTATAATAATAGAAAATTATGCTGGAAAAACCTGAGGGCAAGAGGAGAAGGGGGAGAAAGGATAAGACGGTTGGATGGCGTCACTGACTCAATGGACGTGTGTTTGAGCAACCTCAGGGAGATGGTGATGGACAGAGAGGCCTGGTGTACTGCAGTTCACAGGGTTGTAAAGAGTCAGACATGACTTAACGACCGACCAACAACAATAAAAATAAATTGTTATTGCTCAAAGTCATAGTATCTAAAATGGAATGAATGCTTTTGCATTGATTTGCATACCATAAGAACTTCATGCAGTAGGTGGTATAGATTGTAACCTACAATGAGAAACTTGTTCAAGTTTTTTGGCCAGTTCTTAAAAATATAATACTAACTCCCAGGCTTTTCCATTCCAAATCCAACCATCTATACAGAAGGAGATAAAGGAACTCATGATTTAATGTAAAGTTATATACATCCCATTATTCAATGATAAACTCTCTTTACATATCATCAGAAATGCAAACATTTTGAATCTGCAAAGAAATCCAGCAAGCAGAGTAAATACTATAATCTGACTCTAGATTTATCATTTTCCTACAGCTAACCCAAAGGCATCACCTTCCGGATATACTACATTATCCTCAGTATCAAAAACAGCCCCAGGAAATGTCTCCCAGTCTCAAGGTATGATGTCTGTGTGCATGTGTGGAATCTTGCTTTGCTTGACTACTCATGGGAAAATGTTACCAATTGGAAAAAGAGCTTACTGAGATATAATTGATATACAAAAAAAATCTGCACATTCTCCAAAAAGAGAGGGGACATGAGACATTGGAAAGTGTTCGCTATATCTGTTACCTTGATTGTAGAGATGGGCATATGCTTGTGTCCAAACTCATAAGATTGTATACACTAATTTTACCAATGTTGAGTCATAAAACAGAACTCTTTCAGCGTGAGATAAAATGTTTTCTCCGGAAGCTTCAACCTGTCCATCACAGAGACTACTTAAATGGGGAATGGGAAGGCTTATGAGGACCGCACACATTAACCAAAGGTGATTTATTTCTTTTTCTTAAAACCGTAGGCCATGGGATAGCAAATAATGCCGACGCCTCTTCAAGCAGGTTTTGTAAAAAAAAGGCAAGAGGAGAAGGGGGAGAAAGGATAAGACGGTTGGATGGCGTCACTGACTCAATGGACGTGTGTTTGAGCAACCTCAGGGAGATGGTGATGGACAGAGAGGCCTGGTGTACTGCAGTTCACAGGGTTGTAAAGAGTCAGACATGACTTAACGACCGACCAACAACAATAAAATAAATTGTTATTGCTCAAAGTCATAGTATCTAAAATGGAATGAATGCTTTTGCATTGATTTGCATACCATAAGAACTTCATGCAGTAGGTGGTATAGATTGTAACCTACAATGAGAAACTTGTTCAAGTTTTTTGGCCAGTTCTTAAAAATATAATACTAACTCCCAGGCTTTTCCATTCCAAATCCAACCATCTATACAGAAGGAGATAAAGGAACTCATGATTTAATGTAAAGTTATATACATCCCATTATTCAATGATAAACTCTCTTTACATATCATCAGAAATGCAAACATTTTGAATCTGCAAAGAAATCCAGCAAGCAGAGTAAATACTATAATCTGACTCTAGATTTATCATTTTCCTACAGCTAACCCAAAGGCATCACCTTCCGGATATACTACATTATCCTCAGTATCAAAAACAGCCCCAGGAAATGTCTCCCAGTCTCAAGGTATGATGTCTGTGTGCATGTGTGGAATCTTGCTTTGCTTGACTACTCATGGGAAAATGTTACCAATTGGAAAAAGAGCTTACTGAGATATAATTGATATACAAAAAAAATCTGCACATTCTCCAAAAAGAGAGGGGACATGAGACATTGGAAAGTGTTCGCTATATCTGTTACCTTGATTGTAGAGATGGGCATATGCTTGTGTCCAAACTCATAAGATTGTATACACTAATTTTACCAATGTTGAGTCATAAAACAGAACTCTTTCAGCGTGAGATAAAATGTTTTCTCCGAAAGCTTCAACCTGTCCATCACAGAGACTACTTAAATGGGGAATGGGAAGGCTTATGAGGACCGGCACACATTAACCAAAGGTGATTTATTTCTTTTTTCTTAAAACCGTAGGCCATGGGATAGCAAATAATGCCGACGCCTCTTCAAGCAGCCCCTCTTATTCCAGTGAGTAACATGTATCTTTGTTCAAGAATGTTTCAATGTCATCAGTAAGGGAAAGGATTCAACTGTAGAGAGCATTTTCTCAACTTTACTGAACCTGAAATCCCATTATAATCCTATATGACTTCTTTGAAAGTTTTCTCCTATTGAATCTAGTTTTAATAAATACACTTTGAGAATTTTTTTTTCTTACTTTAACGGTAGGCAGTTACCACCAGAGATCAAGGTGACTTGATGAGACTACTCTCAAATAAGCTGAAGTGTGCTGGCAAAGATCTTCATAAAAATGAAATTTCCCCTTTACAGGACTTTTATCTTAATGTTAAAAATGGCCTTTTAAGAAATGTTTCATTTTAGTAAAAACATGTATATGTCATATAACATACAGTATATGCTAAGATTGATAGAAAATATTAATGAATTTTCCTGGAAATTAAGAATAAGGTAAATATATATGAAGCTGTGATGAAAAAAGATTATCTTAGGTTTAGGTAAAGTCATTCCGTTCATTAAGTCAGCACTGCATTTATGGAGCTGCTGATTCATGGCATCTTCATTTGGGAGGCACTAGGAGAGTCTCCTTAGGTCTGGAGGTTTATTCCAGAAAGGCTACAAGACTGACATCAAGTGGATACATCAGAAATAACAACTAGAGCAAACCCTATGGATCATAAACATCTTTACTTATAATGTAATATTTTTAATAGAATGATGTTTAAAGAAGAAAGTAAGCATATATGCTTTTCCTCAATCCATAAGCTATGTGTTGTAAGATTCAATACTTATAATGTAGCCTTTTTGAGTTATATCTGTTACCTTGATTGTAGAGATGGGCATATGCTTGTCCAAACTCATAAGATTGTATACACTAATTTTACCAATGTTGAGTCATAAAACAGAACTCTTTCAGCGTGAGATAAAATGTTTTCTCCGAAAGCTTCAACCTGTCCATCACAGAGACTACTTAAATGGGGAATGGGAAGGCTTATGAGGACCGCACACATTAACCAAAGGTGATTTATTTCTTTTTTCTTAAAACCGTAGGCCATGGGATAGCAAATAATGCCGACGCCTCTTCAAGCAGCCCCTCTTATTCCAGTGAGTAACATGTATCTTTGTTCAAGAATGTTTCAATGTCATCAGTAAGGGAAAGGATTCAACTGTAGAGAGCATTTTCTCAACTTTACTGAACCTGAAATCCCATTATAATCCTATATGACTTCTTTGAAAGTTTTCTCCTATTGAATCTAGTTTTAATAAATACACTTTGAGAATTTTTTTTTCTTACTTTAACGGTAGGCAGTTACCACCAGAGATCAAGGTGACTTGATGAGACTACTCTCAAATAAGCTGAAGTGTGCTGGCAAAGATCTTCATAAAAATGAAATTTCCCCTTTACAGGACTTTTATCTTAATGTTAAAAATGGCCTTTTAAGAAATGTTTCATTTTAGTAAAAACATGTATATGTCATATAACATACAGTATATGCTAAGATTGATAGAAAATATTAATGAATTTTCCTGGAAATTAAGAATAAGGTAAATATATATGAAGCTGTGATGAAAAAAGATTATCTTAGGTTTAGGTAAAGTCATTCCGTTCATTAAGTCAGCACTGCATTTATGGAGCTGCTGATTCATGGCATCTTCATTTGGGAGGCACTAGGAGAGTCTCCTTAGGTCTGGAGGTTTATTCCAGAAAGGCTACAAGACTGACATCAAGTGGATACATCAGAAATAACAACTAGAGCAAACCCTATGGATCATAAACATCTTTACTTATAATGTAATATTTTTAATAGAATGATGTTTAAAGAAGAAAGTAAGCATATATGCTTTTCCTCAATCCATAAGCTATGTGTTGTAAGATTCAATACCCACTCTAACTGTGTCTCCAATACTTTTTAGGTATTATTTTGCCTGTGGTTATTGCTTTGATTGTAATAACACTTTTAGTCTTTGGTCTGGTGGGTTTGTATCGAATGTGCTGGAAGACAGACCCAGGTAGGTAACGGCATTTTTGTTTCATTTTCTTTTCCTAAAAAGAGAATATACTTGTTTAGTCTAAACTTGAATTTAAACTCTTGATGGGAGAGAGCATATATATACACAGAAACAAAATACTGTATTGCTTGATCATAAAAATATAGGGAAAGGGGCAGGAATCTGGTGAGTGCTGGTGAACATAGGGAATAGAAATTAACTACTAATGGCAGAAGGTGACTTCCCTGATGGCTCAGATGATAAAGAATCTGCCTGCACTGCAGGAGACCCGGGTTCAGTTCCTGGGTGGAGAAGATGCCCTGGAGAAGGAAATGGCTACTCACTTCAGTATTCTTGCCTGGAGAATGCCATGGACAGAGGAGCCTGGCTGGCTACAGTTCTGGAGGTTGCAAAGAGTCAGTCATGACTAAGTGACTAATACTCTCACTAATGGCAGATATTGTCAAATATGGACACATTCTTTTTAACCAAAAAAAAGCCCTAGTTTTGTGGGTGGTTGGGGGGAATATGGTACTAAAGAATGCATAAAATGTCATGCCTTAGCTATAAGGAAGACTTATTCCATGTTCATGTAACAGAGAATAAAGACACGTATCGCTAAGAATTTACTTTGGGGCCCATAATTTCAAGAAGAGTGTTTTGTGACTTACTTCCCTCCTGGGAGGCACAGCCTCCTTCCTATGAAGGTGTCTTCTAGGACTGTGTTCTGCTAATCTAATCAGCTCTTCCAGATTGAACACTATTGCCACTTTTAGAAGGATTCTGGTTCTAAAATTCTATATGATCCTCCTTAATTTCTCCATTAGCATTGAAAAGTCTCTTCGTTTAAAATGACACTGCTTTCTTCTACATCCTTACTCCTTGTTTTCTTCTTCTTGCTATTTCATCTCCTCTCTGCCTCTTGAATATTTATGGTTCCCATAATTGCATCATATTTTAAAGTCTTTTTAAAATAAACTTTTCTCCTTAAGGATAGATTACATTTACAGAAAAGTTGTTAAGATAGTTACAGAGAGTTTCCATATACCCTTATTACTAATATCTTATATTAGTATAATAACTGAGAAAAGATGTGAAAGGTAAAGGAGAAAGGCAAAGATATATGCATCTGAATGCAGAGTTCCAGAGACTAGCAAGGAGATGTATCTGGTGATGTGGGAGAGAGCATATATATACACAGAAACAAAATACTGTATTGCTTGATCATAAAAATATAGGGAAAGGGGCAGGAATCTGGTGAGTGCTGGTGAACATAGGGAATAGAAATTAACTACTAATGGCAGAAGGTGACTTCCCTGATGGCTCAGATGATAAAGAATCTGCCTGCACTGCAGGAGACCCGGGTTCAGTTCCTGGGTGGAGAAGATGCCCTGGAGAAGGAAATGGCTACTCACTTCAGTATTCTTGCCTGGAGAATGCCATGGACAGAGGAGCCTGGCTGGCTACAGTTCTGGAGGTTGCAAAGAGTCAGTCATGACTAAGTGACTAATACTCTCACTAATGGCAGATATTGTCAAATATGGACACATTCTTTTTAACCAAAAAAAAGCCCTAGTTTTGTGGGTGGTTGGGGGGAATATGGTACTAAAGAATGCATAAAATGTCATGCCTTAGCTATAAGGAAGACTTATTCCATGTTCATGTAACAGAGAATAAAGACACGTATCGCTAAGAATTTACTTTGGGGCCCATAATTTCAAGAAGAGTGTTTTGTGACTTACTTCCCTCCTGGGAGGCACAGCCTCCTTCCTATGAAGGTGTCTTCTAGGACTGTGTTCTGCTAATCTAATCAGCTCTTCCAGATTGAACACTATTGCCACTTTTAGAAGGATTCTGGTTCTAAAATTCTATATGATCCTCCTTAATTTCTCCATTAGCATTGAAAAGTCTCTTCGTTTAAAATGACACTGCTTTCTTCTACATCCTTACTCCTTGTTTTCTTCTTCTTGCTATTTCATCTCCTCTCTGCCTCTTGAATATTTATGGTTCCCATAATTGCATCATATTTTAAAGTCTTTTTAAAATAAACTTTTCTCCTTAAGGATAGATTACATTTACAGAAAAGTTGTTAAGATAGTTACAGAGAGTTTCCATATACCCTTATTACTAATATCTTATATTAGTATAATAACTGAGAAAAGATGTGAAAGGTAAAGGAGAAAGGCAAAGATATATGCATCTGAATGCAGAGTTCCAGAGACTAGCAAGGAGAGGTATGAAAGCCTTCTAAAGTGAACAGTGCAAAGAAATAGAGGAAAACAACAGAATGGGAAAGACTAGAGACCTCTACAAGAAAATCAGAGATGCCAAGGGAACATTTCATTCAAAGATAGGCACAATAAAGAACAGAAATGGTGCTGACCTAACAGAAGCAGAAGATATTAAGAAGGGGTGGAAAGAATACACAGAAGTGCTATACAGAAAAAGACCTTAATGAACCAAGTGACCATGATGGTGTGATCACTCACCTATAGCCAGACATCTTTAGTGCGAAGTCAAGTGGGCTCTAGGAAGCATTACTATGAACAAAAGCTAGTGGAGGTGATGGGATTCCAGCTGAGCTATTTCAAATATTAAAAGATGATGCTGTTAAAGTGCTGCATTCAACATGCCAGCAAATTTGGAAAACTCAGCAGCGGCCTCAGAACTGGAAAAGGTCAGTTTTCATTCCAGTCACAAAGAAGGGCAATGCCAAAGAATGTTCAAACTCCCAATGCCAAAGAATGTTTAAACTACCACACAATTACACTCATTTCACACGCTTAGTAAAGTAATGCCCAAAATCCTCCAAGCGAGGCTTCAATAGTACATGAACTGAGAACTTCCAGATGTCCAAGCTGGATTTAGAAATAGCAGAGGAACCAGAGATCAAATTGCCAACATCCACTGGATCACAGAAAGAGCAAGGGAATTCCAGAGAAACATCTGCTTCATTGACTACCCTAAAGACTGGCATTTAAAATGAAAAATTTTTAAACGTCCCCCCAATAGATTGCTCTTCGTTTAACATGACACTGCTTTCTTCTACATCCTTACTCCTTGTTTTCTTCTTCTTGCTATTTCATCTCCTCTCTGCCTCTTGAATATTTATGGTTCCCATAATTGCATCATATTTTAAAGTCTTTTAAAATAAACTTTTCTCCTTAAGGATAGATTACATTTACAGAAAAGTTGTTAAGATAGTTACAGAGAGTTTCCATATACCCTTATTACTAATATCTTATATTAGTATAATAACTGAGAAAAGATGTGAAAGGTAAAGGAGAAAGGCAAAGATATATGCATCTGAATGCAGAGTTCCAGAGACTAGCAAGGAGAGGTATGAAAGCCTTCTAAAGTGAACAGTGCAAAGAAATAGAGGAAAACAACAGAATGGGAAAGACTAGAGACCTCTACAAGAAAATCAGAGATGCCAAGGGAACATTTCATTCAAAGATAGGCACAATAAAGAACAGAAATGGTGCTGACCTAACAGAAGCAGAAGATATTAAGAAGGGGTGGAAAGAATACACAGAAGTGCTATACAGAAAAAGACCTTAATGAACCAAGTGACCATGATGGTGTGATCACTCACCTATAGCCAGACATCTTTAGTGCGAAGTCAAGTGGGCTCTAGGAAGCATTACTATGAACAAAAGCTAGTGGAGGTGATGGGATTCCAGCTGAGCTATTTCAAATATTAAAAGATGATGCTGTTAAAGTGCTGCATTCAACATGCCAGCAAATTTGGAAAACTCAGCAGCGGCCTCAGAACTGGAAAAGGTCAGTTTTCATTCCAGTCACAAAGAAGGGCAATGCCAAAGAATGTTCAAACTCCCAATGCCAAAGAATGTTTAAACTACCACACAATTACACTCATTTCACACGCTTAGTAAAGTAATGCCCAAAATCCTCCAAGCGAGGCTTCAATAGTACATGAACTGAGAACTTCCAGATGTCCAAGCTGGATTTAGAAATAGCAGAGGAACCAGAGATCAAATTGCCAACATCCACTGGATCACAGAAAGAGCAAGGGAATTCCAGAGAAACATCTGCTTCATTGACTACCCTAAAGCCTTTGACTCTGTGCATTAAATAAAACTGAAAAATTTTGAAAGAGATGGGAATATTCGACCACCTTACCTGCTTCCTACAAAACCTGTTTGCAGGATAAGAAGCAACAATTAGAACTGGACATGGAACAGTAGACTGGTTCCAAATTGACAAAGGAATAGATAAAGGCTGTATATTGTCACCCTGCTTATTTAATTTAAATGCAGAGTACATCATGCAAAATACTGGTCTGGATGAAGAACAAGCTGGAATCAAGATTTTGGGGAGAAGTATCAATAACCTTAGGTATGCAAATAGCACCACCCTTATGGTAGAAAGTGAAGAGGAACTAAATAACTTCTTGATGAAGGTGAAAGAGGAGAGTGAAAAGATTGACCTAAAACTCAACATTCAAAAAACAAAGATCACGGCATCCGTTCCCATCACTTCATGGCAAATAGATTGACAAACAATCGAAACAGTGACAGACTTCATTTTCTTGGGTTCCAAAATCACTGCAGTGACTGCAGCCATGAAATTAAAAGACACTTGCTCCTTGGAAGAAAAGTTATGACAAACCTAGACAGCATATTCAAAAGCAGAGACATCACTTTGCTGACAAAAGTCTATATAGTCAAAGTTGTGGTTTTTCCAGTAGTCATGTATGGATGTGAGAGTTGGACCATAAAGAAGGCTGAACGCCACAGAATTTATGCCTTTGAACTATGGTGCTGGAGAAGACTCTTGAGAGTCCCTTGAACTGCAAGGAGATCAAACCAGTCAATCCAAAAATCAATCCTAAATCAACCCTGAATATTCATTGGAAGGACTCATGCTGAGGCTGAAGCTCCAATACTTTGGCCACCTGATGCAAAGAGACAACTCATTGGAAAACAGCATGATATTGTGAAATATACAAGGGAGGAGGAGAAGGGGACGACAGAATACAAGATGGTTGGATGGCATCAATGAGTCAATAGACATGAGTTTGAACAAGTTCCAGGAGATGGTGAAAGACAGGGAAGCCTTGTGTGCTGCTGTCCGTGGGTTCACAGAGTCAGACACAACTGAGTGACTGAACTGAGTATGATATGCTTGTCACAACTGACCAAAATTGATTTATTATTAACGAAGCCCCCATTTTATTCAAATTTCTCTCAATCTTTATTCAGTCTTTTTTTTCTGCCCTAGGAACTTGAGCTCTTTTTTCATTTAATGCTTCATCTGAATCCCCCTTCAGTTCCCAGGGACCTGCCAATATTGCCTTAAACTTGAATCTGTCTTTCCATTTCAGACACCTTCCTGGTTGTAGTAATATAATGGAGTGCCATATATGCTGCTTAATCCATGTTATTCCTTGTCCTAGAATGTCCAGCCCACTACTTAACTTTTAGAATACACCTAATCTCCATCTTATTAGAACTTAGCTTAAAAACATGTTAAATCTATTTTTTTAAAATAGTAGTTTGTGACCCCTCCAAGTCACAAACTACATATGACTCACTTTGCATTGTGGGTAACATAGAGTAGTGGAGACAGCTTTATGCTATGTTTCACTTTGATAATCACTTTGATAACATATATGAGCTATGCTCTTTTTTGTTTACCCCATGGGCAGCGTGCCCCCAGGACACTAATGAATGCTTTTCCTGAGGCCAATCCCTGATCCTGCAGGGTGCGGACAGTTTGGCACCTGCAGGTGACAGTGCCAAGGCAGTTAATGAGATGAGAACAGCAGTGTTCATTTTAGCTCTTTCTGGAAAATAAGAAGAAAACAAATCATTGTCCTTCCCTTTGGGAGTCAGTGAATAAACTTCTTAATAATGTCTGAAATATGTTTCCTCACTTAGTTTTCAGAGGAAATAGCATTTTATAAATCAGTTTAATTTCTCTAAGTTCCTGAACTACAATAGGAATATTCATTGGAAGGACTCATGCTGAGGCTGAAGCTCCAATACTTTGGCCACCTGATGCAAAGAGACAACTCATTGGAAAACAGCATGATATTGTGAAATATACAAGGGAGGAGGAGAAGGGGACGACAGAACACAAGATGGTTGGATGGCATCAATGAGTCAATAGACATGAGTTTGAACACGTTCCAGGAGATGGTGAAAGACAGGGAAGCCTTGCGTGCTGCTGTCCGTGGGTTCACAGAGTCAGACACAACTGAGTGACTGAACTGAGTATGATATGCTTGTCACAACTGACCAAAATTGATTTATTATTAACGAAGCCCCCATTTTATTCCAATTTCTCTCAATCTTTATTCAGTCTTTTTTTTCTGCCCTAGGAACTTGAGCTCTTTTTTCATTTAATGCTTCATCTGAATCCCCCTTCAGTTCCCAGGGACCTGCCAATATTGCCTTAAACTTGAATCTGTCTTTCCATTTCAGACACCTTCCTGGTTGTAGTAATATAATGGAGTGCCATATATGCTGCTTAATCCATGTTATTCCTTGTCCTAGAATGTCCAGCCCACTACTTAACTTTTAGAATACACCTAATCTCCATCTTATTAGAACTTAGCTTAAAAACATGTTAAATCTATTTTTTTAAAATAGTAGTTTGTGACCCTCCAAGTCACAAACTACATATGACTCACTTTGCATTGTGGGTAACATAGAGTAGTGGAGACAGCTTTATGCTATGTTTCACTTTGATAATCACTTTGATAACATATATGAGCTATGCTCTTTTTTGTTTACCCCATGGGCAGCGTGCCCCCAGGACACTAATGAATGCTTTTCCTGAGGCCAATCCCTGATCCTGCAGGGTGCGGACAGTTTGGCACATGCACGTGACAGTGCCAAGGCAGTTAATGAGATGAGAACAGCAGTGTTCATTTTAGCTCTTTCTGGAAAATAAGAAGAAACCAAACCATTGTCCTTCCCTTTGGGAGTCAGTGAATAAACTTCTTAATAATGTCTGAAATATGTTTCCTCACTTAGTTTTCAGAGGAAATAGCATTTTATAAATCAGTTTAATTTCTCTAAGTTCCTGAACTACCAGTTGGAAACTCAACCAAACAAGTTGAAGACAGTGAGTGCTGAATATATAGAACAGGGAAAAAACAAGTGGGGACTAATTCCATTTGTAAAAATATTGTGTACTGAAAAACTGCTTAACACAAGAAGATCTGTAAATAAATTCTTTGAAAAGTTGGTGCTGATGAACCAGATAATTTAGAAAAAAAAAAATAAAGTATAAGATTCCTACCACGATGGAATTATTCTGAAGACAGGCCAGTAGTTTATAACCAAGTTGGGCAGATGTGCAATTACCCAAGTCGGCTTGACTGTTGTCAATTTTGTTTTCGACACAGAACTCACAGCAATGTAATCATTACATTAGCACCGTAAAGCACCAGCCGTTAATCTTTCTTCAAGTATGTGGGTGAGACTTCATTAAGTTCAGAAAATCTGTAAACCCACTCTGCTCTCTGGAAGCCAACATGAAGCAGAGGTTTTTGTATGAAATTAAGTTTATCTGGATAATGCTGACAGTAGTGTGAACCTTAAGCAAACTAAGAATGGCATATATGCATAAAGTAATCTGCTGGTATGCCTCGAACTGCTAATGAACCCATATTACAGTATTCTGAAGAAAATATGAAAACAAGCATACAAGAAAATATCTGTTCATTCTGAAACAGGGCTATAAGCATTACAGGTGATATCATATTATAACAATTATAGTGGGGATTTCTAAATATTATTAAAACATTTAACTGATGGTAGGGAAGATGAGGTTAGATCTAGTTGTAAATAGCATGTTTTGGAGTATTTTAAACAGGGCAGCGTGCCCCAGGACACTAATGAATGCTTTTCCTGAGGCCAATCCCTGATCCTGCAGGGTGCGGACAGTTTGGCACCTGCAGGTGACAGTGCCAAGGCAGTTAATGAGATGAGAACAGCAGTGTTCATTTTAGCTCTTTCTGGAAAATAAGAAGAAAACAAATCATTGTCCTTCCCTTTGGGAGTCAGTGAATAAACTTCTTAATAATGTCTGAAATATGTTTCCTCACTTAGTTTTCAGAGGGGAAATAGCATTTTTATAAATCAGTTTAATTTCTCTAAGTTCCTGAACTACCAGTTGGAAACTCAACCAAACAAGTTGAAGACAGTGAGTGCTGAATATATAGAACAGGGAAAAAACAAGTGGGGACTAATTCCATTTGTAAAAATATTGTGTACTGAAAAACTGCTTAACACAAGAAGATCTGTAAATAAATTCTTTGAAAAGTTGGTGCTGATGAACCAGATAATTTAGAAAAAAAAAAGTAAAGTATAAGATTCCTACCACGATGGAATTATTCTGAAGACAGGCCAGTAGTTTATAACCAAGTTGGGCAGATGTGCAATTACCCAAGTCGGCTTGACTGTTGTCAATTTTGTTTTCGACACAGAACTCACAGCAATGTAATCATTACATTAGCACCGTAAAGCACCAGCCGTTAATCTTTCTTCAAGTATGTGGGTGAGACTTCATTAAGTTCAGAAAATCTGTAAACCCACTCTGCTCTCTGGAAGCCAACATGAAGCAGAGGTTTTTGTATGAAATTAAGTTTATCTGGATAATGCTGACAGTAGTGTGAACCTTAAGCAAACTAAGAATGGCATATATGCATAAAGTAATCTGCTGGTATGCCTCGAACTGCTAATGAACCCATATTACAGTATTCTGAAGAAAATATGAAAACAAGCATACAAGAAAATATCTGTTCATTCTGAAACAGGGCTATAAGCATTACAGGTGATATCATATTATAACAATTATAGTGGGGATTTCTAAATATTATTAAAACATTTAACTGATGGTAGGGAAGATGAGGTTAGATCTAGTTGGTAAATAGCATGTTTTGGAGTATTTTAGCCAAGGTGACAGAAATAGAAATAGCCAAAACTTGAATGGAAATCAGGGTCTTTATAAAACAATGTGGTCACCATAAGGAGAATGATACTCAAAAGACATATCCTGATGACAAGGGCTATCTTAGATATGAAAGGAAATTCAAAAGACAAGAGCTGAGTAGAATGGAATGAATCACAGAAAACTCCAGAACAAAGCAAGGATCTTCAGTGATTACATTAAAGATTTTGCCTAATAGGCCACAGATTGATGCAAGTTATGACCAGCACCTCCTTCTCCCATGAGGCTACAGTCTTGGGCAGAATGAATCACCCTGCATTCTCACTCTGACCAGATGCTCATGGACCAGCCTGGTGAAGTGGATGGAAGATTAGTTGCATTTAGTAGTCTCAGTGACATTTTGCAGGGCACTTATGAGAGGCTGAATCCGTGGGCTTCAGATGCAGTTAGAAGCAATATCTGCATCGTGGCTTACCACAGATATAGAAATTTGGGTCCCCCGAGAGAGTAACGTATAAAGCCCCCCAAATCAATTCTCTTTTCTAAAAAGATAATTCAAGACTTTGAGGGTAATTTATTTTCAGAGATATTGAAATAAGTGGAGACACATTTTGGAGTCTGTGGAATATGTAAAGATTCTACCCTGTGGTATGAAACTATAAGGTTAAAGGTAGTCCAGACCGGAGTTCAGTGGAGTTGGCCTAGTTGAGACTATAGCATGAATGTTTTAGCCGTGACTGAGGAATGAGGAGTAACCATCATTGAAGAAAGGGTCAGTGGGACGATGGGGAACAGAGGGAGAGAGTAAAAAATTAAAAATGGCTCTAGAAACATCTCTGTGCAGAAGGTGGAAGGGATCTCAGAGTTTTTGTAGCCAAGCTCTTAGCAACTCTAATAACAATTTCCTCCTCTCCCAGGCACACAGGAAAATGGAAATGACCAGTAAGTAACGCTGCATCATTTTTTTTACCTCTAGAAGCTCTGTTGTTTACATAGGGCAAAGCAGTGATGTTCTATTCATACTTTTGTTTTTTAAGCATTTACGGCACAAAAAATGGGGTTTGGCCACCTATTTATCAGAGAACTCTTATTTATTAAACAGAGAAATTCCAACAACTAAAAGAGAAGATATCTCTTAAGCTTGGATAAAGTGGTGAAATCACAAATCAAAAGTTGAAAAGGAAGACAGAGGAGAAAATACAGCCACTAGGGAAAAAAATCATAGAAAAACACATCTAGGGCTTCCCCTGGTGGTCTAGTGGGTAAGGACACCACCTTGCAGTGCAAGGGGCGCCGGTTCGATCCCTGGCCTGGGAAGATCCCATGTGCCGAGGAGTGGCTGGACCGATGTGTCCAAATCACCGAGCCAGAGCTCTGGAGGGCATGCGCCAGAATAAGACCCCGCTGCCCCCGGTGAAGTGGATGGAAGATTAGTTGCATTTAGTAGTCTCAGTGACATTTTGCAGGGCACTTATGAGAGGCTGAATCCGTGGGCTTCAGATGCAGTTAGAAGCAATATCTGCATCGTGGCTTACCACAGATATAGAAATTTGGGTCCCCCGAGAGAGTAACGTATAAAGCCCCCCAAATCAATTCTCTTTTCTAAAAAGATAATTCAAGACTTTGAGGGTAATTTATTTTCAGAGATATTGAAATAAGTGGAGACACATTTTGGAGTCTGTGGAATATGTAAAGATTCTACCCTGTGGTATGAAACTATAAGGTTAAAGGTAGTCCAGACCGGAGTTCAGTGGAGTTGGCCTAGTTGAGACTATAGCATGAATGTTTTAGCCGTGACTGAGGAATGAGGAGTAACCATCATTGAAGAAAGGGTCAGTGGGACGATGGGGAACAGAGGGAGAGAGTAAAAAATTAAAAATGGCTCTAGAAACATCTCTGTGCAGAAGGTGGAAGGGATCTCAGAGTTTTTGTAGCCAAGCTCTTAGCAACTCTAATAACAATTTCCTCCTCTCCCAGGCACACAGGAAAATGGAAATGACCAGTAAGTAACGCTGCATCATTTTTTTTACCTCTAGAAGCTCTGTTGTTTACATAGGGCAAAGCAGTGATGTTCTATTCATACTTTTGTTTTTTAAGCATTTACGGCACAAAAAATGGGGTTTGGCCACCTATTTATCAGAGAACTCTTATTTATTAAACAGAGAAATTCC
Source organism: Tragulus kanchil (assembly GCA_022376925.1). Taxonomy (NCBI): domain Eukaryota; kingdom Metazoa; phylum Chordata; class Mammalia; order Artiodactyla; family Tragulidae; genus Tragulus; species Tragulus kanchil. Next base: position 79,132,044 of record JAIOJX010000025.1, read on the forward strand.
AACAACTAAAAGAGAAGATATCTCTTAAGCTTGGATAAAGTGGTGAAATCACAAATCAAAAGTTGAAAAGGAAGACAGAGGAGAAAATACAGCCACTAGGGAAAAAAATCATAGAAAAACACATCTAGGGCTTCCCCTGGTGGTCTAGTGGGTAAGGACACCACCTTGCAGTGCAAGGGGCGCCGGTTCGATCCCTGGCCTGGGAAGATCCCATGTGCCGAGGAGTGGCTGGACCGATGTGTCCAAATCACCGAGCCAGAGCTCTGGAGCGCATGTGCCCAGAGCCGGAGCTCTGCAGTGACAGACGCCACCGCGATGGGAGGCCCACAGGAGCCAAAGAACAAAGACGGATGAAAATGGAGAAATGAAAGACCAAGAGAAGTGGCCCACCCGCTCCCCATCCTCCCCAACCCGACCCCCACCCAAAATAAATAAATAAATAAATCTTAAAAAAAAAAAAAAAAAAGAAAAAGAAAAACACATCTAGAGTTTTAAGATAGTTTTCCCATAGACATTTTCAGTGTGCTTCTCACATTTAGGTAAAATCATGCCTTACCTCGAGACAGCTGAATGGCTTTACTTTAATAGCATACGGTTACTCTGCTTGGACTTTATTAAAACAAACAAAGCCATTGTTAGCAATCCAGCCAAGTATTACAATCAAGGTGCTGCAAAGAGGCAAACTATTTTAATGTCGAAACCAAATTCTGTAGTTAAGTTTTCTGTGTTGACCTATCTTTGTAGCCTGCTGTATTGTGCATGTTTTTGCATATTCATTGGGTTGTAGACTTTAAGAATAATGTCCCTCTGCCACCCGCCCTTCTTAATTCAATGTAGAGGTTCTTGAGATGTCCAAGGAGAGGAATTGGGGTCTGAAACTATTTTGAGGATGAGAAAGGATAGGTGAGAACCCCTGATGAAATAGATAGTTCACATACTATACTGCAGTATCCACGACCCCAGGAAAACAAGTGTCCCTAGAACTCAGACCATTTAAAAGGTTTGGAAACACTTCTCTGTCTTCCCCCTCACAATTCAGAAATGAAGGCTTGTGCACTATGGACTTCAAGACAAGTGTTTCTACATGACCCATTTTGATGTTTCATTTATCTGATGATGATCACTGTAACAGAATGACAGAGACTTATTGACTTGATTCCAGCACTGAAAGCATTACAGAAGTGTTTGTCTGTGAAGAAACTCAAGTTTTGCAATAGAAACATGTAAAAATATATATGCACGTGACTCTTCTTTCTGTTTGTATCGTGTTTACTTTGTTTCACAGGTATGTAATGTTAATTACTGTGGTGTTAACTTAATTTTTTCTGTTTCAAATAGACCTCAGTCTGATAAAGAGAGTGTGAAGCTTCTCACTGTTAAGACAATTTCTCGTGAGTCTGGTAAGCTCCCAAAATGTTGATTAGATAAAAAATGGTTATTTCAAACTCTAACTTGGATTTTGTTCATGTGACCACAATCAAAAAGCATAATTCCTTTAGAAATAATTATTAACCCCCAAGAAAGAAAAAATTCTCCTATGAAGGAAAGATGAGCCCAAGAAATATCATTTTTGGCACGATTATTAGACTATCTGGCTTTAATAGGTTACATGTAGATATGATCTAAAAAATGAGGCATGCATAGAGGTATTTTCTATTCTGTAGTAGTGGCAGAAAAAAACATTAAATATGCCACAGGGCTTTTTTATTAATTATTTTTGTTTTGTTTTATTCTTAGTAAGGGCCATGTATAGTCAACTGGAACTTTGATTCATCATTAAAATGTAAATCATATCTTATATCATTTCATATCATTTTAATTGAGCTTCTCAGTGAAGACAAAACACAATTTCCTCTTGTAAAATTTATATTTCTTTTTTCTAGTTCCTTAGGTTTTGGTTTTGTTCAGTTTGAAATGTAAAATTTTTCAACATATAGATATGATTTGTATGAGTTATATTTGTATCAAGAACAATGACAAATGGGATGCTAGATACCTTTTAAAATTTAAACAAAAGGCAGATAACTTCATTCTATTGAGTAGATCAAATATTTAAAACATTGATATGACAAAACAACTAAAAAGTAATTTTTAGTCTTACAAAACAATCTAGATGGCTCTAATTTACATATCAAGTTATATCAAGACACTTAAAATATTGTCACCTTAATTTTACTATACAAAGTAGTCCAGCATACACAAGTAAAGTGAGAAGTATCAGATAATAAACATTGTAAAAATATATATGCACGTGACTCTTCTTTCTGTTTGTATCGTGTTTACTTTGTTTCACAGGTATGTAATGTTAATTACTGTGGTGTTAACTTAATTTTTTCTGTTTCAAATAGACCTCAGTCTGATAAAGAGAGTGTGAAGCTTCTCACTGTTAAGACAATTTCTCGTGAGTCTGGTAAGCTCCCAAAATGTTGATTAGATAAAAAATGGTTATTTCAAACTCTAACTTGGATTTTGTTCATGTGACCACAATCAAAAAGCATAATTCCTTTAGAAATAATTATTAACCCCCAAGAAAGAAAAAATTCTCCTATGAAGGAAAGATGAGCCCAAGAAATATCATTTTTGGCACGATTATTAGACTATCTGGCTTTAATAGGTTACATGTAGATATGTTCTAAAAAATGAGGCGTGCATAGAGGTATTTTCTATTCTGCAGTAGTGGCAGAAAAAAACATTAAATATGCCACAGGGCTTTTTTATTAATTATTTTTGTTTTGTTTTATTCTTAGTAAGGGCCATGTATAGTCAACTGGAACTTTGATTCATCATTAAAATGTAAATCATATCTTATATCATTTCATATCATTTTAATTGAGCTTCTCAGTGAAGACAAAACACAATTTCCTCTTGTAAAATTTATATTTCTTTTTTCTAGTTCCTTAGGTTTTGGTTTTGTTCAGTTTGAAATGTAAAATTTTTCAACATATAGATATGATTTGTATGAGTTATATTTGTATCAAGAACAATGACAAATGGGATGCTAGATACCTTTTAAAATTTAAACAAAAGGCAGATAACTTCATTCTATTGAGTAGATCAAATATTTAAAACATTGATATGACAAAACAACTAAAAAGTAATTTTTAGTCTTACAAAACAATCTAGATGGCTCTAATTTACATATCAAGTTATATCAAGACACTTAAAATATTGTCACCTTAATTTTACTATACAAAGTAGTCCAGCATACACAAGTAAAGTGAGAAGTATCAGATAATAAACATTGTAAATGTATTGCAGAAAACAGTTTTGTAAAACAAAAGACTATAAACATAGAGCAAATTCAAGATCAAGACAGCAAAGGCTGATTATGGTCCCAACTACAGATAGGAGATTCTAACTAGACCAAATTACAAACAAGAGCTAAAAACCAAGGGCACCCAAGATCTGCAGAGATATGGCCAAATCCCTCATTTGCACCATTTTTTTGAGACTTTCAGTCTTGTATCTCTTCTGTTCTTTTCTTTATTCCCACACTGTTTGCTTGCAAGTAGCCATCTGGATGAGTGAAAGATTTAAAGTTCACTCACAGGATAATTGGAAACCACTCGCCAGTTTCTCCAGCGTGTTGACCAGCCTTGACTAAGTAGCCGAGCCTATTCTCCTTGGTCAGGAAGGGCCAGGCATGCAGCCTGAATGTGAACTAGTCTTGAGTAAGCTCATGAAGGGTCTGGAGGGTGACCACACCATTTATCAAAAAAAGTTCTCAGAATCTGCCTACAGCTTGTAAGCAGAATACAAGAATTTCATGCACACTCCTTTCTCCCCTGAGGAATGTAACCAAATGCTGGGCAGCTTCTGGGGTTCTTCAGGCACTGAGCTAGAAGCCTCTGTATGGAAGCCCCTGGCTGTCCTGTGGACGAGGGGGCTGGAATCAGGATCAGGACCACTTGCTCCGCCACCCATGCCTACCAGGGAAATGACAACTGACTCCAGAATCAAGGCTTTCAGGAGGGGAATTTGCCAGAGAACCTTCTGATTCTTGGTTGCAAACTTGCCAATTCTTGAACACCCAAGTATAATTCTGTATAAGCTTATATCTGCCACTCTCACCATGACTCCAGTAATAAGTGGGTAAACCAAGATGGGATAATTCAGAAGACCATTCATTTTCCAAACTTCTCTTTCCTCATAAATAGCTTCTCAGGTCACAGGTCTAATGAGGAAACATTACTACGGAAAGAGTAAAACCTAGTCTCTGGTACTTTTGTTTCTGCCAACCTCAAGCTAAGAAGCCCACCTCTTTAAATAAAAAAAAGTAGTCAGCATACACAAGTAAAGTGAGAAGTATCAGATAATAAACATTGTAAATGTATTGCAGAAAACAGTTTTGTAAAACAAAAGACTATAAACATAGAGCAAATTCAAGATCAAGACAGCAAAGGCTGATTATGGTCCCAACTACAGATAGGAGATTCTAACTAGACCAAATTACAAACAAGAGCTAAAAACCAAGGGCACCCAAGATCTGCAGAGATATGGCCAAATCCCTCATTTGCACCATTTTTTTGAGACTTTCAGTCTTGTATCTCTTCTGTTCTTTTCTTTATTCCCACACTGTTTGCTTGCAAGTAGCCATCTGGATGAGTGAAAGATTTAAAGTTCACTCACAGGATAATTGGAAACCACTCGCCAGTTTCTCCAGCGTGTTGACCAGCCTTGACTAAGTAGCCGAGCCTATTCTCCTTGGTCAGGAAGGGCCAGGCATGCAGCCTGAATGTGAACTAGTCTTGAGTAAGCTCATGAAGGGTCTGGAGGGTGACCACACCATTTATCAAAAAAAGTTCTCAGAATCTGCCTACAGCTTGTAAGCAGAATACAAGAATTTCATGCACACTCTTTTCTCCCCTGAGGAATGTAACCAAATGCTGGGCAGCTTCTGGGGTTCTTCAGGCACTGAGCTAGAAGCCTCTGTATGGAAGCCCCTGGCTGTCCTGTGGACGAGGGGGCTGGAATCAGGATCAGGACCACTTGCTCCGCCACCCATGCCTACCAGGGAAATGACAACTGACTCCAGAATCAAGGCTTTCAGGAGGGGAATTTGCCAGAGAACCTTCTGATTCTTGGTTGCAAACTTGCCAATTCTTGAACACCCAAGTATAATTCTGTATAAGCTTATATCTGCCACTCTCACCATGACTCCAGTAATAAGTGGGTAAACCAAGATGGGATAATTCAGAAGACCATTCATTTTCCAAACTTCTCTTTCCTCATAAATAGCTTCTCAGGTCACAGGTCTAATGAGGAAACATTACTACGGAAAGAGTAAAACCTAGTCTCTGGTACTTTTGTTTCTGCCAACCTCAAGCTAAGAAGCCCACCTCTTTAAATAAAATAACCTCTCAAAGGTCAACCTAGCTGATCATAGAAAACATTTGGTAATAGAGCAAAACTGAAATTGGTGACTTAAGAGGTGATTTCAGTAGCCTAGAATTGATCATATAGAACATAATGCTCTCCACATACTCTTTGTACTATCACAGTTTTATTAAATTTATTAAAGTCTCTCCACCATTAACAGGATTTGATGGCTCCTGAAACATCTGCAAACAAATCTCTTCCTACCATCTTTTGAGGCTTATTTGAATATTTCTTTATAAAATTATTCTCACCACACTCAAAGGAAGTTACATTATAATTATTTTTACTTAAATATCCCCTCTCTAATAGTCACATCTTTCCTAAAATATAACTATAATAAAGTCTGAAATAATTATCAAAAAATCTTTATGTAAGTTCATAGGTTTAGTCTAAATTTCCACTATCACCTATATAAAATTTTTAATAGTTAATACAGAAAAGAATTTGATAGAACAAATGTGTGACTATCCACAATTCAGAATTGATGAGTGTTACATTTCATGTTACTTGCTACATGGCCTAAGAAATGTATCAAAACATAATGTTAATTAATGCACCAAGATAAGTAGCATGAACTTTGAGCTTCAGTGGTCTTAAGAATTCATGGCTTGGTCAGTAGGTCAATTTATAAATTCCAATGTTGTATCTCAAAATAAATTTTGCCATTTTAGAGGTCAATGAATGATGTTTCCAAGGCAACAGCTCTGTAGCAACCCACCTTCAGGGGGAATGCCAATGGATGCTCAATTTTCTGACCTACTTTCTATAAGCCTTCATGCTTAATGTTATTGCTCTGAGTATTTTCTCCTGATAAAACAGTTCCTTGCCCAAATATTCCTTCTCTGATTGGCCATGATGTTCATCCATCCATACTTCCTGATTCCTCTAAATATGATCTGTCTCAAGCAGATTCTTCTATTGAAAATGCAGCCCATAAATGTTTAAAATTTGATTCTTTTAATTGGGCGCTTTCTTTAATGTAAAAGAAAAAGCATAAGTAGACATAAGAATGTGCTTTCAGTGGGCTTCCCTGGTGGTCCAGTGGGTAAGGACACCGCCTTGCAGTGCAAGGGGGCGCCAGTTCTATCCCTGGCCCGGGAGGATCCCACGTGCCGCGGAGCGGCTGGACCAATGTGTCCAATTACTGAGCCAGAGCTCTGGCGTGTATGCGCCCAGAGCCGGTGCTCTTCGACAACGGAGGCCGCCGCGATGGGAGGCCCACACAGGCCGAAGAACAAAGATGGATGAAAACGGACAAATGAAAGGCCAATGGAAGTGGCCCGCCTGCTCCCCTCCCTCCCCACCCCACTTTCCTCAAATAAATAAAGAAAGAAAGAATGTGCTTTCAGAAAAAAAAAAAAAAAAGAACACCAAGCCTAGAAGATCTCAAAGTCTTTTACCAGAACACATAAGATCCCACTCAGGTTTAGTAAAAAATCTAAGTTTAACATCACCATGACTGACTGCAAAATATGCATGTGACATGAGGCATTTTAAACATGATTCCCACACCATGTCTCAGAAAGTTAATGTATATTATCTCATTTTTAACATGTAAGGTTATAAAAGTATGAATGAAATCACCTACATTAAGGAATACATGATTCCACAAAAGAAATAAAACACAGAAATACTGTTTAATTTCAAAGTATTGCTTGATTTTGGACCATCTACAGGGGAAAAAGCTGATCTGAATTCATTATAATTTTCCTTTGCTTGGAAAACTCTGATGGATTTGTATCACCTTAGAATAAGTTCCAACACACTGGCATGTCTACAAGGTCTTCCATGACCCGCCAGACTTATCTTGCTCAAGTTGTGAACCACTTAATAACATATTTTCCCCACGTGCCACTCGTCTCCTATCTGCTGTATTCCTCACTGAATTAAGGCTCTTTTGAAGGAGGAGATACTGCCTTCTTTAAAACTACCACTCCTACACTTTGTGGTAATTACACATTATTCACATACTATTAATATTAGTATGTATGTGTTTACTCAGTGACGTGTGACTCTTTGCGACCCCATGGACTATAGCCTGCCAGGCTCCTCTGCCCATAGGGTCCTCCAAGCATGTATAATGGAGTGGGTTGTCATGCCCTCACCACTAACATTAGGTATACTAATACTAATTAATGTATTTTTCTAGGTATACATGTATTTTCTTTGCTTTTACCATATATATTGTTATTATGACTGTTATTAGAATCATATGGTTAGTGAATCTTGCCACATTTTCCATTCCCAGCCAGACAGACTTGGGGAGATATTAACAACCGTAGTGATTTTCATACAAATTGCTTTATGTGACTTCTGGCAGACAGTGGGGTTCCATAAATGTTTCTTTCACTTACTTTTTATTCCTGTACTTTAGAGCCAAGGATCTCAGGAGGTGCTGTGCCTTTCTGTAAAGTAAACAATAGTGAGCAAAGGGTTGTGCTGGGCCAGGGGCTATGAGGGCTATCGGTCTAAGCTGGACATTTTCTGAAACACAAGACTTAGAGAGCTACTGAAGGGGAGTCCCATGTTTGTTCTTAGGTCTCTGGTACTGTTTTCCCCATAACAGTGGAGCTAACAGGTGACAACAATTGAGTCCCCAGAAGATGGTCCTAACTGGTCAATTAAAGTGGGAGCAAAACAATGACATTTATTCTCAAAACTGGAGACTTTGACCCATATTGCTTTTGTAGAGCATGAAATTGTTGCTAATTGAATCTTCATAAAAGATACAGGTAATGTGAAATGCTCTCACCACAAATCCAAGAGCAAGTAGAAATACTCGGGGTCCCTCAGCTTCATGTCCTCCTAAGTTAATATTTATCTTTATATTGGATGAAGGAAAAATACTGTTATTTTGAGTAATGGTCCTTGCACTGCTTTGTATGTCATCAAAGTATTCGTGTTGATCTATAAATTCATTTTCACAAAACTCTTGCTGAATTATTTAAACAGAGGAACATTGAATGTTCTCCCGATAAAATGGCACTTTAAATGCAGGACATAGTTTTGCTTAGGCAGGGCCAGCTTACAAAACAGTCAAAATTCAATAACTCATTCCCTAGGGTGTCTCTCTTGCTATCACCTCCCAAATCACACCCGCTACCCACAGGGAGCGAGTTAGCATTGCTCCTCTAGGGTAAAAGTAAATAGTGGCCGAAAAAGCTCATAAATCTTGGTGAAGGATTTCCAGGCCATAAACACTATGAGGTAAATTGTGGCTCTAATGACATTCTTCAAGGGAAATTGGACTTTTCCTTGAAAAAAACAGGCCAAGAAACTTTTATTTTCATCCTATTCACTCTCTGAGCTTATAGATCACAACATATCTTGTGTTTTTAGGGGAGCACTCTGCACAAGGAAAAACCACGAACTGACAGCTTGATGAATCCTCTCCACACCTGGGCAATAAATATGTAAGTTTCCTAATTTCATTCACTGAGATACTCATTAATATCTGTTTGTGTTAGCCTGTGAGGCTTAGGTTATTTTTAACGACTTTTATAACCTGAAAAGTTAATGGCTTGTGTCAATGAAACCATCATTTTCTATTTGTCTAAAAACAAACCCAAAGAACACTTGCCAGAGAAATAAATGTCTTGGGGAACTGGAGAAGATTCTTCCAGTTGCTCTGCTTCAAGAACGATGGAATTCATCCTTTCTGCCTGTTGGTAATGTTCCCTCATAGGTGCGGCTTGTCTCTGCCAGAGTCAGAATAAACATTCTTGCAGTGGCAGTTTTGAGACAGGGTTCTCTACTGCTGAGGAAGGCTTGCAGGACCCCAAATAACTGTGCTTACAAATTTCCAATTCATTAAAAAAAAAAAATTGACACATCAGCTGCATTAAGATAAAGATGTACATGATAGCCAAAGGCAGGCTCAGGGTCAGGCGTCCAGAGATGCTGGGTGGGAGGTCCAATTGTCCTCCCTCTGTAAGGACCACACTCAAATGTACTTTCTCTCTAGGACCAGGAACCATGGAAGTGCAAAGCACCTCAAATGAGGTGATCCAAAACAAACTCTCAGCTGGGGTTTCTTCTACCCAGATGGCCATGATGGTGTGTTCTTGCTGTACAACCAGAAGAGTGACAATGTCCTCCAGGTGTCTCATTGATACCAGATGCAAAGTCACCAATCTCATTACACTAATTGCTAATCAATGAATAATTAAAACCTCTCAAACTTCTGGTTACAAGAAACTGTTATTCTGTGTTCCATACTTTGAGCAAGAGTCAATGCAACGCAAGTATATTCAGTAGTAAAAAAAAAAAAACAAAAAACAAAACTCAGGCTGATTTCAGGACTACTGGAGTCAACCTTCCCAAGTTAGCATGGGATTGTCTGTTGCATTTCTAAAATTCTGTAAGAATATTTTCTTCTGAATTTAGTTTTCACAAGAACATTGATTACCTGCCTTCACAATTAGTATTTGATAATTTTTAGAACCTGCAGGGAAAAAAAAGTCAAATAAATAGGCATATGCCGGGCTTCCCCTGGTGGTCCAGTGAATAAGGACACCGCCTTGCAGTGCAAGGGGCGCCGGTTCAATCCCTGGCCTGGGAAGATCCCACGTGCCGCGGAGCAGCTGGACCGATGTGTCCAATCGACGAGCCGGAGCTCTGGAGCGCATGCGCCCAGAGCCGGCGCTCTGCAACGACAGATGCCACCGCGATGGGAGGCCCACAGGAGCCAAAGAACAAAGATGGATGAAAACAGAGAAATGAAAGACCAATAGAAACAGCCTGCCCGCTCCCCTCCCTCCCCAACCCGACCCCCGCCCAAAAATAAAATAAATAAATAAATCTTTAAAAAAAAAAAAATAGGCATATGCCCAGAATTCAGTATTCTTGCCTGGAAAATTCTATGGATGGATAAACATATATACCACTGATGGCTCAGTGGTAGGGAATCTGCCTGGAATGGGGAGACACAGGTTCCATCCCTGGACTGGGGAGATCTCCCTGGAGGAGGGCATGGCAACCCACTCCAGTGTTCTTGCCTGGAGAATTCCATGGACCAAAGAGCCTGGTGGGCTGCAGTCCATGGGGTCACATAGAGTCAGACATAACTGAAGTGACTAAGCAGCAGCCGCAGGACCAGAATTGTCCTGTCCACATGGTAGTCACCCTCAGTAGTGATGTCCACTATTATGTCCACTCTCCATGTCTATTTCCTAGCAGGGATACAGTAATGTTATGGTTACTCAGTGTTTACTGAGTAAATGATGCTTCTTTGGCTAGGAAAAGGAGACATACACAAAGGAGTGCCATCCAGACATATGCATCAGTGTCAGAATTTCATCCTTCTCTAGTCAGCAGGAGGTGGGTTAGAATGAGAGGAATCAGGTTCACTGGGCTCTGTCAGATGCAAGATTCAGGAAGTTGAGAAGTTAGAACTTCATGGAAACATGTGGTCCAGCCCTCGCTAGTGCATGGAAAGCTTCCTTCCATACCAGTTGTGGTTCCTTTGCAATCCTTTGGCTAGTGAAAGGATGATTTCCAGACTATTAACACGTTCAAATTTTAGTGACTAACTGTCCAATTTGGAGGAAGATAAAGTGTTCTATTCAGTTGGAAAGAAAAAAAACAAGTTTCTGTACAGTAAACAGTCTCTACACAGTCTCCATATGGGCATTGAGAAAGAGTGTCGATGCAAACCACCTCAACAAAATGAATCATAATCCAATTTCCATCCCTTTCCACTTCTGTACTTTAGAAAATATTCCTAGTCTCTAATCTCATGTCTTTTGATTTTCAAAGGTAAGTAGCTTCTTTTGCCCTTCTGAGTAGTTGTGGAAATACATAACAAAGTTCTAAACAGTAAAGATGAAAGTAATGGGAAGAAATTTGTATGACATTGGTCCATTCTATTGCCTATTTGTCTTGCCCTTTTTCAATAGATTTCTCTTGGCAATCATCACACATTAAATGTAGTAACCAGTCATTGCTTTCTAAGTTATCAACTAGAAATCAGATATCAACTCAGAAATTCAAGACGAATTTATCAAAACTCAAAGTTGAGAAAAGAAGTTGAGAATTCTTTGGATCTGTAGGCAACAGCAAACATTCATATAGAAACATTCACTCAGGTTAAAAATTTTCACCTCAGTATAAATTTCTAGATGTATTTAATGCCTGCTGATTCATCTAATGATCATTTATTTTCTGTGGACTATTATATTTAATGTAATTCCAAAATACCTTTAATCTGTGATCCTTGCCCTCTCTGCACAGTTTTGTCTAGTAAGAACGTGAAATCATACACAAGAAATAAGAAAATAATTAGATAAAAAAAATTTAAAAGCTATCTGGGCATGATTGTATACAACTCACCAATTCAATCTAGTTCTAATTTCTTAATAGTTTTATGTCAACAAGAGGAAGGTCGATAGGAGTTTCAAAAAATATTATCTCATCCCTTCACTGCAGATTTATTGCTAGATTGAAGGGCAATAATTTCTTTAGAATAAGAAAGATGGAAAAAGGTTCGATCAAAATGGCTGAGTTTCAAAAATACTATCCTCTGAAGTGGTCCAGTCGCTAGTGCAGGGCTTCCTTCCATACCAGTTGTGGTTCCTTTGCAATCCTTTGGCTAGTGAAAGGATGATTTCCAGACTATTAACACGTTCAAATTTTAGTGACTAACTGTCCAATTTGGAGGAAGATAAAGTGTTCTATTCAGTTGGAAAGAAAAAAAACAAGTTTCTGTACAGTAAACAGTCTCTACACAGTCTCCATATGGGCATTGAGAAAGAGTGTCGATGCAAACCACCTCAACAAAATGAATCATAATCCAATTTCCATCCCTTTCCACTTCTGTACTTTAGAAAATATTCCTAGTCTCTAATCTCATGTCTTTTGATTTTCAAAGGTAAGTATCTTCTTTTGCCCTTCTGAGTAGTTGTGGAAATACATAACAAAGTTCTAAACAGTAAAGATGAAAGTAATGGGAAGAAATTTGTATGACATTGGTCCATTCTATTGCCTATTTGTCTTGCCCTTTTTCAATAGATTTCTCTTGGCAATCATCACACATTAAATGTAGTAACCAGTCATTGCTTTCTAAGTTATCAACTAGAAATCAGATATCAACTCAGAAATTCAAAATGAATTTATCAAAACTCAAAGTTGAGAAAAGAAGTTGAGAATTCTTTGGATCTGTAGGCAACAGCAAACATTCATATAGAAACATTCACTCAGGTTAAAATTTTTCACCTCAGTGTAAATTTCTAGATGTATTTAATGCCTGCTGTTTCATCTAATGATCATTTATTTTCTGTGGACTATTATATTTAATGTAATTCCAAAATACCTTTAATCTGTGATCCTTGCCCTCTCTGCACAGTTTTGTCTAGTAAGAACGTGAAATCATACACAAGAAATAAGAAAATAATTAGATAAAAAAAATTTAAAAGCTATCTGGGCATGATTGTATACAACTCACCAATTCAATCTAGTTCTAATTTCTTAATAGTTTTATGTCAACAAGAGGAAGGTCGATAGGAGTTTCAAAAAATATTATCTCATCCCTTCACTGCAGATTTATTGCTAGATTGAAGGGCAATAATTTCTTTAGAATAAGAAAATGATGGCTGCAAATTAAATTTGCTCCCAGCTATTAGCTGATGCCACCTTCAAAATGGCTACGCATACTAAATCACTTCAGTCATGTCTAACTCTTTAGACCCTATGACCATAGCCCACCAGGCTCCTCTGTCCATGGGATTCTCTAGGCAAGAATACTGGAGTGGGTTACCATGCCCTCCTCCAGGAGATCTTCTCCACCAAGGGTTCGAGCCCATGTCTCTTATGTCTCCTGCATTGGCATTAGTGCAAAAATAACTTGTGTTAAGTTTCAAAATTTCACAATATATTAGCTGCATATATTTCTACACACATCTGTGCTCTGTTATAATGCAAATATGCTTTATTATCTTCTGAGATTAATTCTCTCATGACAAGGAGTGACAAGGATGATATAGCTAAGGAATTGATTTGCCGTTACACAGAACTTCTGCTAATGCCAAAATTTCTATACAAAAATGTCGGGCAGGAAAACACATCTTTTTTCTTATTGATGCCAAGAAACGGACTGCAAAAAACTGGTTCTTAATGAGTATGAAGGACCATTAGCTAACAATATCTACATAGAGGAAATGTATAAAGAACTGAATGTAAAAAAAGAGAGACAGAAGAAGAAAATTTACTTAGGTTTGATCATGTCTGATTAAGAATTTTCAAACCATGAAACAATATAAGAACATTCAATGGAAAAGATAGGAATTCTACTCCATCATGACTTAAAATTTCCAAGCAAAGATTATCAGAAAGACAACTATAAATTATACATTGGGAAAGTTTTTTCCATAAATATGAGACCAATTAATTGATACTTTAAAGATAGACATGTATACAAAATGGGAAGATTTTTAAATGAGCCAAGGCCATGAACAGGCAATTAATAGAGGAGGAAATAGAAATGGTAATATAAAATTATAACCTTCAATTTACTTGAGCTTTTCTTTTTCCAATTTTTAAAATTCATACTAGTGAAACAGATAGTTTTGTATGCTACGTTTGACAGTATAAATTGGATTAATTGGATTAATCTTTCCGAAGAGCAGTTTGGTAATATTCACTAAGAGACTTCAAATATTCATATTTGTCACCTAATAACTTCACGTTTAGGAAATTTTCATAAGGAAATTATTTGAAATATGATTAAAAATTAATACACAGAGAACAGCAGCAAGCATTTAGAAGCAGCATGTCTGATGATATGGAAATTTCAAATAAATCATGTTTCATCCAATTGACATTATACAGCTAACAAAAATGATGCTCAGACAATTTTTTAATTACATGTAAACATGTCCAAGATATGGGGCCTCCCAGGTGACTCAGTGGTAAAGACTTCACCTACCAATACAGGAGACATGGGTTCAATCCTTAGGTTGGGAAGATCCCCTGGAGAAGGAAATGGCAATGCACTCCAGTATTCTTGTCTGGGAAATCCCATGGACAGAGGAGCCTGGTGGGCAACAGTCCGTGGGGCTACGAAAGTGTCAGACACTACTGAGTGACTAAACAACAACAATGTCCAAGATACATCTTAAATGAGAGGGAAAACAATTTTAGAACTCAACAGAAATCCTTTTAATTGTCCTGAGACCAATCCTGTTCTGTAGATCGAGGGGACCAGTTGCCACCTGGTCACTCCCTTGCCAGGAGATCTCCTTTCCATTGTGCTCCGAGCCACATGCCCCCATAAGAAGTGAGGGGAATTTCAGATCAATGAATAATCAAGGATCGCCAAGAACAATAACTTGTATGAAAGTCTCATCCCACAGATCCTCAACAAAGTGCAATATTACTCATTTATATTTTTCTCCCAGATATAATTCACTGTACTTCTGTAATTTTCTAAATGATACCCTTGATAATCTAAAAGCATCTTTGTGAACTTTCAAAAGAGCTTAACATGTTTTTCAATTATTTTTATTACATTTTAAAATGAATGATGAGGGATAAAAAGAAAACGTCATGAGTAAAAAGAGATTTCTTTTCCAATCCTAGTCTATGACCCTGAATGAATTTCTTACTAATACTTTTACACTGTATTCCACATCTACAAAACCTGCACAGAATGATCCTTTTGTCTAAACCATCGTGCTTCTTTGTTTATAAAGTATCGTCAATGTGGTTAAAGAATCTAACACGATACTTTATTATTAAAGTGATCATTAATTTTTTAAAGAATCACAAGTGTACAAAATTTAGGGTTGTGAGATATTCTGTAACCATAAAGTTCTGTATTATCATTGAAGCTGGCACATTGAATTTTAGAGAGATATAATGTTGGAAAGGAAGTTTATGCGGCTATTGTATTAAAACTGAAACATCAACTAATAAATAAAATCATTAATGAAGCAAGCAAAATTCATTTCTTGAGAAAGATTGTCAGTGTGGAATAGACTCTGATGAAAATCCCAGTTTGTTCCTATTACTGATTTCTGATCTTTGAGGGGAAAAAAAGAAGATCAGTACAACATTAACCCCGACTATTATCCTGGTCACACAAATTGATATGTTTACCTAGCTGATTTATGGTGCAGAAATTTAGCTTCACTTGGAAGCTCACCTACTGTGGATTATGGTTCAGTTGAATGAACAGAGATCTTACTCTTTGCTAAGTACTGGACCAGATATTAAGAGGGACATAACATGATAACTGTCCTGAAGGAGTTTAGACATGGTGAGAAACACAAGATCATTTTACTAGAATATAGTAAATAAGACAGATGGTAAAGAATCTACCTTCAGTCTAGGAGACCCGGGTTTGATCCTGGGGTTGGGAAGGTCCCCTGGAGAAGGGAATGGCAGCCCACTCCAATATTCTTGCCCAGAGAATCCCACAGACAGAGGACCCTGGCGGGCTACAGTCCATGGGGGTACAGACAGTCAGACAGGACTAAGCGATGTTCACTTTCACATGAAGATAGCCATAGTACTTTAAAGTCTAATGGTAAATTTCTTAGAGAATTTACTATTTGAGACGTACAAGATAAGGAAAAGATAAGAAAAGGAAAACAGTGACCTAGGTTTTTCTAGGCACAGGGAAGAGCAAGTGTAAATGTAAAGAATTGTGAAACTGGGTAGTGTATGGAAAAATTATAAACAACTTTTTACCCTAGAGCAGTTCTATATGCATGTGCTGGAGGGTCAGTGAACCACTGATTCTGCTCCAACAGTAAGATTAAGTACAGACACCAAGTGTAAGTGTTTAAAATTGTTATAGCAATCTGATATGGCTTTAACATTTTATTTATGTTATATTATTTTTAAAAATAGCAATTTGCAATTGAGAGAAATTTTCAAAATATCAACCTGGTCCATAGATAACTTGGGAAGCACAGGTCTCAAAAATAAGAGTTCAATGCCAGCAGGGCTGAGAAACAAGGCTGAGGCAGTGGAGGGCACCAGATCATGAGAGGGCTTGGCTAAGCTACATTGTAAAGAACTGCTCCACATGCCAACATTGAAATACTTTCCTTTCCTTAGCAGAATAAAATCAAATTCTTTCCTTTTTATTAATGCCATCAAGAAGTCATTTATTCATTTTGGGACACTCTCTGACTTTGAATGTAGACCACCACCAGGAAATTAGTCCAAAAATCTAAGAGGGCTGGTCATCCCAGTAATCTTTATGCTCCATCTGTCAGCCACAGGTGCTCTGGAAGGACTGTCCTTTCCACAGACTAAGGCTTGACATGGACCCTGTGTCCACTCTCTGCTTTTCAAACTGTCCCCCAAGCTATGGAAACCAGTATCCAGCTTCCCCAGCAAGCAAGGCAGCAGTGCATCTGTTCCTACCAAAGACCCTGCCTCCATCAACACCACCATGAGGGAGCAAAATGCAGATCTTGGTCCCACCCCGACCATGTTATCCTCCTCCCAGACTACAGCAAACCCACAGCACCTAACCCCTAATGAGAAAACCCAAAGTAAGAAAGCAAAGCCCTGGCTCTCCTTCCTTTGAAGGAGAGATGGAGAATTGTCCCTTCATTCTTCTCCCTGATAAGCAGAGCATGAAAGTTGCCAATAAATTTCATAAGGACTCACATTGTTACCCTAAGCAACAGACCTCAAATGATATGCCATTGATGATAGGATACTTTCAAGTATTTTGCTCAAGCTTAAGAGGGGAAAATTTAAGATAAGAAAAAAGGAAAACAGTGACCTAGGTTTTTCTAGGCACAGGGAAGAGCAAGTGTAAATGTAAAGAATTGTGAAACTGGGTAGTGTATGGAAAAATTATAAACAACTTTTTACCCTAGAGCAGTTCTATATGCATGTGCTGGAGGGTCAGTGAACCACTGATTCTGCTCCAACAGTAAGATTAAGTACAGACACCAAGTGTAAGTGTTTAAAATTGTTATAGCAATCTGATATGGCTTTAACATTTTATTTATGTTATATTATTTTTAAAAATAGCAATTTGCAATTGAGAGAAATTTTCAAAATATCAACCTGGTCCATAGATAACTTGGGAAGCACAGGTCTCAAAAATAAGAGTTCAATGCCAGCAGGGCTGAGAAACAAGGCTGAGGCAGTGGAGGGCACCAGATCATGAGAGGGCTTGGCTAAGCTACATTGTAAAGAACTGCTCCACATGCCAACATTGAAATACTTTCCTTTCCTTAGCAGAATAAAATCAAATTCTTTCCTTTTTATTAATGCCATCAAGAAGTCATTTATTCATTTTGGGACACTCTCTGACTTTGAATGTAGACCACCACCAGGAAATTAGTCCAAAAATCTAAGAGGGCTGGTCATCCCAGTAATCTTTATGCTCCATCTGTCAGCCACAGGTGCTCTGGAAGGACTGTCCTTTCCACAGACTAAGGCTTGACATGGACCCTGTGTCCACTCTCTGCTTTTCAAACTGTCCCCCAAGCTATGGAAACCAGTATCCAGCTTCCCCAGCAAGCAAGGCAGCAGTGCATCTGTTCCTACCAAAGACCCTGCCTCCATCAACACCACCATGAGGGAGCAAAATGCAGATCTTGGTCCCACCCCGACCATGTTATCCTCCTCCCAGACTACAGCAAACCCACAGCACCTAACCCCTAATGAGAAAACCCAAAGTAAGAAAGCAAAGCCCTGGCTCTCCTTCCTTTGAAGGAGAGATGGAGAATTGTCCCTTCATTCTTCTCCCTGATAAGCAGAGCATGAAAGTTGCCAATAAATTTCATAAGGACTCACATTGTTACCCTAAGCAACAGACCTCAAATGATATGCCATTGATGATAGGATACAGTGAAGGGTTTCAATCAGAAGAGGAATATGGTGAGATTTGTGCTCAATACACATCGCTGAGTGTTTAATGTGGAGGGTTAATTCAAAAGGAGTAAGATTGGAAGCAGAGAAGTTAGAGGACTACGGCAGATACCTCAGGAAAAGGACGAAAGCTTTACCAGGTCTGCGGCGGGGATGAAGAGGAAGCGGCAGAATGGGATATATAAACATCTGCAAGATAAAATTCCCCAGAGGCAGTGATGCGTGAATGAAGGCAGCTGGGAGTAAGGACTATTAGGGCATAATTATGGCCATACTTATAGCATGAGTGTGGGGGTGGATTGTGTGGGTAAGAGCAAAGATTAGCATTACAGAGCAAGAGGGAAAAGGTTTGGGGGGCAGTCTAGGGAGTTTCCTTCCAGACCTGTTGAGGTTGAAGGGCTTATGGGACATTCCAGTGACTCTTCTAGGTGGAAGAATTCAGCTGATCCCTGACATGTTTCTGCCCAAGCGATGGTCTCCCTCCAACATCTCTACTTCTTCCCTTTCTTGGAATCTGAACTTTTTTGTTTCTCTTCAACAGGCTTACTCTTCAGCTTCTGTGCTCCCAGGGTAGAGAGAGAGAAAGCCCTGTGGAATCAGTCCTGACTGCCAATCCTGCTTGCCAGTCTGCACCAGTCACCTGTCCCAGTACAGTGGTGTCCAGATGACATGCACTAATCTAACAGAACTGGAAAGAATTCTGCGCCTCTCCTGTCCTTTAAGATGTGAACAAGCACATCACCACATGTTATAGGAACATTCCTAAGGGAGTGGCTTTTAGGAGGGGTGTCTGGGAGTGGTTAACCTCACAGCCCAGCAAGTGGCTTCACTGATGAAATGGCTGTTCCTTGAGTTTCAAGTTTTCAGAACCAACAGTTTTTATCCACGGAGACTTTCCTACTTTCTTAGTGTTCTTATATTATCTAATGTTTGTATTTATTGTTTTCCACCATGTTAACACAGGGAAATTTTGCAAGTGTATTATTAAATATTGGATTGAAATCCTGCCGTGCCACTTTGTACATAAAGGTATTTTATTCATACTTTCAAGTGTTGCTGTTAACAAATAATTACTCTACTCAGCACACAAAGAATATCATAATGTGCCTGTGAAAATGGCAATGGTATTGTCTTCCCATAACTATGAGTATTTGGGGGTTGATTATTAGAATATGAGAACTCACTAATGAAAGGCATCTAAGTAAGGGACAAAAGATTCATGTACCAGAATCTGTTCAGGGGAATTCCATTTACCATATCTTTGGTATTTCTCTTTTTATTTCAAACTATGTGACAAAGATGTAAGGACATTTTGACACTCCATATTGCATTCATTAAGAAGATGGGGGAGTAAGGACTATTAGGGCATAATTATGGCCATACTTATAGCATGAGTGTGGGGGTGGATTGTGTGGGTAAGAGCAAAGATTAGCATTACAGAGCAAGAGGGAAAAGGTTTGGGGGGCAGTCTAGGGAGTTTCCTTCCAGACCTGTTGAGGTTGAAGGGCTTATGGGACATTCCAGTGACTCTTCTAGGTGGAAGAATTCAGCTGATCCCTGACATGTTTCTGCCCAAGCGATGGTCTCCCTCCAACATCTCTACTTCTTCCCTTTCTTGGAATCTGAACTTTTTTGTTTCTCTTCAACAGGCTTACTCTTCAGCTTCTGTGCTCCCAGGGTAGAGAGAGAGAAAGCCCTGTGGAATCAGTCCTGACTGCCAATCCTGCTTGCCAGTCTGCACCAGTCACCTGTCCCAGTACAGTGGTGTCCAGATGACATGCACTAATCTAACAGAACTGGAAAGAATTCTGCGCCTCTCCTGTCCTTTAAGATGTGAACAAGCACATCACCACATGTTATAGGAACATTCCTAAGGGAGTGGCTTTTAGGAGGGGTGTCTGGGAGTGGTTAACCTCACAGCCCAGCAAGTGGCTTCACTGATGAAATGGCTGTTCCTTGAGTTTCAAGTTTTCAGAACCAACAGTTTTTATCCACGGAGACTTTCCTACTTTCTTAGTGTTCTTATATTATCTAATGTTTGTATTTATTGTTTTCCACCATGTTAACACAGGGAAATTTTGCAAGTGTATTATTAAATATTGGATTGAAATCCTGCCGTGCCACTTTGTACATAAAGGTATTTTATTCATACTTTCAAGTGTTGCTGTTAACAAATAATTACTCTACTCAGCACACAAAGAATATCATAATGTGCCTGTGAAAATGGCAATGGTATTGTCTTCCCATAACTATGAGTATTTGGGGGTTGATTATTAGAATATGAGAACTCACTAATGAAAGGCATCTAAGTAAGGGACAAAAGATTCATGTACCAGAATCTGTTCAGGGGAATTCCATTTACCATATCTTTGGTATTTCTCTTTTTATTTCAAACTATGTGACAAAGATGTAAGGACATTTTTGACACTCCATATTGCATTCATTAAGAAGATAACATGACTGAGATTTTTTTCATACTCTGTTTGATTAATACTATCTGTGCATTTATATTTCTTTTATTTATTTTTTTATATCTCTTTTAGAAATGTAATGATTTGTTCTAACAAACATTGTTAAATTACCAATTTATAGAAACCAACATTTCATAAATACACAATTATGATATTATTTTTCACTGTATCACTGTCTAAAAATATCATATGATGATAGCTGCCACTCCATTAGGGCACATTCTTCTGTAGAAAGCCAACTTTGGCCACTCCTTGGATACAAGGGATCAAAGCTTCGTGTGGGTTGAAGTTCTGTGGAAAGCTTTGGAATGAACAAGTTTCCAATGGTAGCTCTTTAACTTTTATGATTACCTAAGCTGATTTCCCGTGTGGCTTAGGAGGTAAAGACTCTACCTGCTGATGCAGGAGACACAGGTTTGATTTCTGGGTTGGGAAGATCCCCTGGAGGAGGGCATGGCAACCCACTCTAGCATTCCTGCCTGGAAAATCTGCGTGGACAGAAGAGCCCAGTGGGCTACCATCCCTGGGGTTCCAAAGAGTCAGACATGACTGAAGCGACTGAGCACATACAGCAAGAGCTGATTTCAGTACTAAATTATCTTCGTGATATGAAAACAATGTTGTGGAGATGGAAGAGTCTATTTAAAACTACATTTTGCAATTTACTTTTTTGCAGTGTACTTTAAAATGATCAGCAGTATTATATAAATAATAATTGTTTTTTTCCTCCCAATGTCTGTACTACTTCTAATCAAGGACACCAGAAAGCATACTTATGTTTCTGACTGGTGTCTCTTTGTGCTTCTTTGAGAGGAAAATTGGAGAATTGATAAAACAAAAGCAATATGCTTCCATGCTAAGTTCTTTCAGTCCTGTCTGACTCTGTGTAACCCTGTGGACTATAGACTGCCAGGCTCCTCTGTGCATGGGATTCTCCAGTCAAAAAGACCAGAGTGGGGGCTTCCTTAGTGGTCTAGTGGGTAGAGTCCACCTTGCAGTGCCAGGGGCACCGATTCCATCCCTGGCCCAGGAAGATTGCACGTGCCCCGGAGCAGCTGGGCCAGAGTGTCCAATTGCAAGCCAGTACTCTAAAGCGCATGCCCCCAGAGCCGGTCCTCTGCAATGCGATAGGTCACTGCGATGGGAGACCCACACAGGCCAAAGAATAAAAGATGGATGAAAGTAAGTAAATAGAAGACCAATAAAAGAGGCCAGAAATTAAAAAAAAAAAAAAATACTGGAGTGGGTTGCCTTGCCCTCCTTCAGGAAATTTTCCTGGTCCGGCAATCAAACCGATGTTTCTTATGTCTCCTGCATTGGCAGAAGGGTTCTTTTACCACTAGTGTCACCTGGCAAGCCCCATAGGGAATACAAAAAGGCGAAGATCTCCAATGCATACACTTCTCTTGAGAGGTCCTTTGCCCATGCTGAATTTTAACTTGTAAGTCTTCAAAGGGTACAACAGTGGCTAGAGCATGCCAATCATATAATATTTGTCTTTAAAAGGAAAACGTTCCAACACCCCTAGAAAGGTTTATAGACCTCCTCAGCAAAAGCATTGTTGCACAGAATGTGCTAAAGATGCAAACTCTCCTGCAATTCAAATTACTACAAGTGATATGTTATTTTGGCTTCTATAAAAAACATTTTTTGACCTTTAATAAACATTGTTGGAGAAAGTTTACAAGGATCAGAAAAAGAGAAAGCTTTTTAATCATAATGAAAGGATGAAATTCATTCTAGTCCAAGAATTATACATAAGAATATGCTTTATACTTACAATGATAGCATTAAATCTTTAAAAAGTCAAAGTGATAAGAGGATTGAAGAATTTGCAGAGATATTCAGGGCATTTTGTAATGTCAGTCTCAGAGGTAATGTCTGCATGTTTATAAGTCAACTTGAACTTCTGTTGAAATGGGTACTTGGTTTTCAAGCCAAAATCATCTTTAATCAGATGTTTTTTAATTATCTGATTTAGACAATTTACTTTTTTATGCCTAACTTATAAGTTTTTTTATGCTGATGTAAAGTTCAAATGTCAATGCAGTAAAGAAAAAATTGTTTTTAGATCAAAGGCAAACCGTTCTGTGCATTTGTTCTGCATGACAATATGAATATAATTTAAGCCTCTCAGTAGTCAAAATGTAAACAAGAGCTAATTAACTGGCACTTTTGTCTTCTGAGAATAAGTGGACGTTTTTGGCTGACACACTGGTTGTGATCAGCCAACAGAGAAAGATTTCTAAATTCCCCTGACTTAGTGGAAATATCCCCTTACAGTCTGACAGATCTTGAGGATCACCTTAGGAAATTGACAAACCATCAACATTGAGCAGCTAACTTTTCCTGATTTTCTCCCATTAAGCCCTTCTTGTGATTATTCGAGATTTTATGGACTCCTAAAAAGAAAAGTGAATAAATCCTTTAAAAGTGAATAAATCCTTTGTGTGACAGTCTCAGGACTATGAATTGTTCGTTATTGCTTAGTATTGAAGATATCTATCATTGTGATTAGTTAACTAGTAAATACCCAGAACTGACACTATGTCATGGATTATCTACAAAGCTTTACATCAAAATTTCTCCACAAACAAGCCTTCTCATGTAACCTTTAATTGAGTTTACTTTGTCTTTTCTTCAAGAGGATTTATCCTATGGGCTTGAATACACATTTTTACCTTTTCAGGATACTTTTTAAAGGAAAAACAGTTTTGATAATTAATGAAAAACGTTATCTTGTTTATCAATATTACATTCCTGAACTTGAAGTCAGAAGTCTACCCAAGTGATTATGGATATCATTGGTTAGTTACATGGTATCTGAGGTGCTGTGTCCAGGCACTGTGCTAAAGCTTTCATGTTCATCATCTTGGTTAATATAACAATGATAGACACAATTTCTAATATTACATTATTACTTATTATTTTTATCAGCAAAAGAATATTTGTGTTAGATATACAGAAACCAAGACAAAAATTTAACTTACCCAAGGCTGTACAACTAGTAAAGAGTAAAAATTTAGATTTCAGCCTAAACCCCAAATCCCTACTCTTCACCACTTTACCCACTCAGTCTTTCTAATCTCAATTTACTTATGTGTAAAAAAGAGTGAAAGCATTATGCTCCTTAAGAAAGTTAAAACAGGGGCCACTTTATCATTCCTTTACAAACAAAGATGACAAAGTCGTACATTAATCCTAGGATATCTTCAAAAATGCTACCAAAATTAATAAGTTAATTTGTAACAGTTGCAGAATATAAAATCAATATACAGAATCACCTGATTTACTTAGTAACCAAAAAAATGAAAATTAACATATACCATTTACAGCAATGCCAGAAATATAAGACTCTGAGAATTAAAGTTTACAAAATAAGTTCACTCCCTGTACACTTAAAACTGTCAAATTTCTAGGGGAATAGTAAATCATAGATTAAAAGACAATATTATTAAGATGTCAGTTCAATTCAAATTGATCTACAGATTTATTACAGTTTCAGAACAAATCTAGTTTTCTTCTTTTAGAGATTAATGATCCCAATGTTTATATGGAAGCAAAAGGGACTTAGAATAGCTAAAAGATTTTTTAAAAGCATAAAGACTCACACTATTTCATGGATTATCTACAAAGCTTTACATCAAAATTTCTCCACAAAGAAGCCTTCTCATGTAACCTTTAATTGAGTTTACTTTGTCTTTTCTTCAAGAGGATTTATCCTATGGGCTTGAATACACATTTTTACCTTTTCAGGATACTTTTTAAAGGAAAAACAGTTTTGATAATTAATGAAAAACGTTATCTTGTTTATCAATATTACATTCCTGAACTTGAAGTCAGAAGTCTACCCAAGTGATTATGGATATCATTGGTTAGTTACATAGTATCTGAGGTGCTGTGTCCAGGCACTGTGCTAAAGCTTTCATGTTCATCATCTTGGTTAATATAACAATGATAGACACAATTTCTAATATTACATTATTACTTATTATTTTTATCAGCAAAAGAATATTTGTGTTAGATATACAGAAACCAAGACAAAAATTTAACTTACCCAAGGCTGTACAACTAGTAAAGAGTAAAAATTTAGATTTCAGCCTAAACCCCAAATCCCTACTCTTCACCACTTTACCCACTCAGTCTTTCTAATCTCAATTTACTTATGTGTAAAAAAGAGTGAAAGCATTATGCTCCTTAAGAAAGTTAAAACAGGGGCCACTTTATCATTCCTTTACAAACAAAGATGACAAAGTCGTACATTAATCCTAGGATATCTTCAAAAATGCTACCAAAATTAATAAGTTAATTTGTAACAGTTGCAGAATATAAAATCAATATACAGAATCACCTGATTTACTTAGTAACCAAAAAAATGAAAATTAACATATACCATTTACAGCAATGCCAGAAATATAAGACTCTGAGAATTAAAGTTTACAAAATAAGTTCACTCCCTGTACACTTAAAACTGTCAAATTTCTAGGGGAATAGTAAATCATAGATTAAAAGACAATATTATTAAGATGTCAGTTCAATTCAAATTGATCTACAGATTTATTACAGTTTCAGAACAAATCTAGTTTTCTTCTCCCAATGTTTATATGGAAGCAAAAGGGACTTAGAATAGCTAAAAGATTTTTTAAAAGCATAAAGACTCACACTACTGGATTTAAAGACTTACTTCAAATCAACACAGTTTAGAACCGACCTACAAATAGAATTTAATCAATGAAACAGAACAGAAATTGTAGAAAGAATTAAATGTATGCTTTCCACCTATATATACATGAGTATATGGTCAACTGTTTTCAACAAGGATACCACAATAATTCAACGGGGAAAGGACAGCCTTCTCAACAAATTGTTTTGAAACTCAACCAGCAAAAAATGCAACCTCAGCACTTACCTCATAAGGCAACTCTAAATTTGTTTTAAGCTTAAACATTTAATGTAGACCTATAACACTTACATTCTTTAATATCAATCAAGATTTCTTAGGTAAGGCCCCAAAGGCCAAAATTAAAGATAATAATGGTAAGGCAAAGTTTATCTACTAAAAATTCTGTTCTTCAAATGAACACTAATAAACTGAAAATGCAAAGTCAAAGGATAGGAGAAAATATTTGTATTATATTTGTCTGACAAATGGCTTATATTTAGGACATAAAAGGGGCTCAAAAAAACTTAAAAGTAATAAGGCAATCCACTAAAAAAACAAAAAAAAAATTTAAAGATAATTCACAAAGGAAGATATATGCATTTCTGATAAGCACATGAAAAGATAGTATCATTTAGTCATCAAGAAAATGCTAATTTAAAGCTACAATGATAGAAACTAAAGCAGTACAGAGGGTAATCTCTAAGGAAAATTCATAGATTCTAATATTTATACTTTTTTCCAACCTTATTGTGGCATAATTGACAATAAAACTTGTATGTATATATCTAGACTGTATAATACAGTGATTTTATATGTATGTATATGTGTATGGTATATGTGTATATACTATATAAGGCTTCCCACGTAACACAGTGGTAAAGAATCCAGAAAATTCAGGAGAAGTGGGTTGGATCCCTGGATGGAGAAGCTGTTCTAGAGGAGCAAGTGGCAACCCACTCCAGTGTTCTTGACTGGGAAATCCCATGGACAGAGGAGCCTGGCGGGCTACAGTCCATGAGGTTGCAAAAGAGAAATGACTTGCAACTAAACAACAAAGATACATAGACTGTGAATATACACATATACTATAACCAAGTTAATTAACTAGCATGTTTATCACCTCACATGTCTCTGGTAAGAACACTTTAGATCTAATCTCTTCGTAAATTTCAGTTGTATAATACAGTATTTTTAACTATAATCACCATGATGTACCTTAGATCCCAAGATATATTCATCTTATGCCTAAACATTTGTACGCTTTAACCCCCCCTCTTCCCTAACCTAGCAACCACCATTCTACTCTCTGGTGCTATGACTTCAGCATTTTTAAATACACTGTATAAGTGAGATCATACAGTGTTATTTTTCTATGTTGTTTTTATTTGAAAATAAATTTCATGGATTCATGACTAAAAAAATAAAATAAAACTATAGTAAGATATCACTATATGTCCATAGGAGAGGCTTAAATTATAAAGGCCAGTCATGCCAAGTGTTGATGGAAATATGGAGAAACTAGAACTCTCATACACTGCTAGTAGGAATGTAAAGTCGTTCAACAATTTGGAAAACAATTTAGCAGACTCTTCTTGAAAGAAAGTTTAAAAAATTAAATGTGTACTTCTCATATGATACAGCATCTCCACCCATATGTATTTACCAAAGACAAATGAAAACACATGTCTGTGGGGGGATATACATACGACTAATCTGGGAACATGCATATCTGTAAACAACAAAACTCTGTAAAAGTTAAAAGTAAAATAAAGGTTAAAAAAAAAAGAAAACACATGCCTGGCTATTCAAAGATCTATAAACAAATGTTCATATTAGCCTTATTCATAATAGCCAAAAGCAAATGGGAATACCACGTAGAAATAAAATGAAACAAATTACTAATATACACAACAAAATTAATATAAAATATGTTATGCATTATGCTGTAAAAAAAAAAGAAACCAGGCATACTGGAATGCATACTTTATGACTCCATTTATATGAAGTATTAAAAACTAAATCAGATCAGTGGCTGTCTTGAGCTAGGGTATATGAGAAAGGCCAAGAAAGAGAGAATTTTTTGTGATGATAGAAATTTCTGTAGTTTGATAATAGGGGTACATATTTTCCAAACTCAAGCTGTAGACTTAAAAGAGATATATCTTCATATGTAAAATATACCTTCATAAAATTGACTTTAAGTTAATTACTTTTAATAATTAATGACAGTGAGCATCTTTTAATGTGCCTTCTGGCCACCTATATGTCTTTGGAGAAATGTCTGTTTAGGTCTTCTGTCCATTTTTTTAATTGAGCTGCATAAACTGTATATTTTGAAGAAAATCCCTTGTCCATCACATTGATTACAAATATTTCCTCCCATTCTTTGGGTTCTTCATGACTTTATTTTCTGTGCAAAAGCTTGAGCGGACTTCCCTAGTAGCAGGTGTTTATGGTATCTGTGTACCCACTTGCTTACAAACATAAACCAAGCCTGTGTGTGAGTGTGTGACAAAAGACCGAGTTTTTTTGATGTGCTGGCATGATAGTGTCAGAGGGCTTTGCTCACTGCTGATACAGTATAGTACAATAATACTGTGTGCATTTTAATTACAAATGTAAGTGCAGTTCAGGATTTATAGCATTTTGTTTGGAACTAAAACTGAAATGAAGGCATTTAAAACAAAAACTGTCAGCCACTACACTGCTGTTCCCAGTGTAATGCCATTTAATTATCTCAAAGAGCTTAGACAAGTTGATAGATTAGAAGGGGCACAGATGAGGTTTCTGCTGGCTTTGCAGTAAAAGCCACTTATTTGCTAAGTGTGATACCACTGTTTGTAACCTGTGTGTTACAAGAGGTAGGTTTTAACCGATATGTGTATTATCTAAGAATGTGGTTTAGAAAAATGTTGAACTTCACTTCGGCATCCATGGCAGATGTGTACGGTCTCAGCTCCTTCTTGTTGGAATATGGCCCACTCCTTGAGATTGGCATGTGTTTTTATGAAGTATTAAAACTAAATCAGATCAGTGGCTGTCTTGAGCTAGGGTATATGAGAAAGGCCAAGAAAGAGAGAATTTTTTGTGATGATAGAAATTTCTGTAGTTTGATAATAGGGGTACATATTTTCCAAACTCAAGCTGTAGACTTAAAAGAGATATATCTTCATATGTAAAATATACCTTCATAAAATTGACTTTAAGTTAATTACTTTTAATAATTAATGACAGTGAGCATCTTTTAATGTGCCTTCTGGCCACCTATATGTCTTTGGAGAAATGTCTGTTTAGGTCTTCTGTCCATTTTTTTAATTGAGCTGCATAAACTGTATATTTTGAAGAAAATCCCTTGTCCATCACATTGATTACAAATATTTCCTCCCATTCTTTGGGTTCTTCATGACTTTATTTTCTGTGCAAAAGCTTGAGCGGACTTCCCTAGTAGCAGGTGTTTATGGTATCTGTGTACCCACTTGCTTACAAACATAAACCAAGCCTGTGTGTGAGTGTGTGACAAAAGACCGAGTTTTTTTGATGTGCTGGCATGATAGTGTCAGAGGGCTTTGCTCACTGCTGATACAGTATAGTACAATAATACTGTGTGCATTTTAATTACAAATGTAAGTGCAGTTCAGGATTTATAGCATTTTGTTTGGAACTAAAACTGAAATGAAGGCATTTAAAACAAAAACTGTCAGCCACTACACTGCTGTTCCCAGTGTAATGCCATTTAATTATCTCAAAGAGCTTAGACAAGTTGATAGATTAGAAGGGGCACAGATGAGGTTTCTGCTGGCTTTGCAGTAAAAGCCACTTATTTGCTAAGTGTGATACCACTGTTTGTAACCTGTGTGTTACAAGAGGTAGGTTTTAACCGATATGTGTATTATCTAAGAATGTGGTTTAGAAAAATGTTGAACTTCACTTCGGCATCCATGGCAGATGTGTACGGTCTCAGCTCCTTCTTGTTGGAATATGGCCCACTCCTTGAGATTGGCATGTGTTTTTATGTCAAAAAAAGATTAGTTCCTCTAAACTCAGATAGCTGAGCTTCCCACTCTGTAGAGGTGCTGAGTATGAAGTAGAGAAATGATGAATTGCCTGGATAGAAAATGTGAGAAGTTTTCAAAGGTTAAAGTTTAATGAAGTGTGTGTGTAGGAAGGGAACAGAAATTGAAATCATCTATTAGTACCAAATGCTAGTAGTTATCATTATTATCCTTACCCTCAATAAAGTTTTATTACCACCTACTAGTCCAAGATATTGTTTTAGACACAGGAGTTGCTAAAAGACATCATAAGTGATAATTCCCTCTAGGAGTTTATTGTATTAGAACAGGGGTCTCAGAACTCTGGAATCTAGTGCCTGATGATCTGAGCCTGGAGCTGATGTAATAATAATAGAAATAAAGTGCCAGAAAAAAATGTAATGTGTTTGAAACATCCTGAAATCATCCCCTTCCCCAGTCCATTGAAAAACTGTCTTCCACAAAACCAGTCCCTGGTGCTGAAAAGGATGAGGACTGCCAGTTAGAAGAAAATATACCTAGATACAGCTTAAGAGAAGAGCTCTCTTTGTGGCTGACTGCTAATATGAGCAGGTGAGGGGAAGCGATTCACCTGGAAAGTAACTGCTATGCAGCGGTGCTTGTTCTCCAAGCTGTGTACACTGGGCACAGTGCATGGGCGTGGAATAGATGGTGAGCTCTGAGTGAGAGGGGAGCTGGGTTCCACCGGTCATCCTCGCAATTCTAAGAGTGCGACATTAGCGCTTAGGAGAAGATTAAGGAAAATAATGCTTGCAAACCATTGAGCACAATGACTAGCATATAAACCAAGCATGAAAACAATAATTTCAAAACAGAACGAGATTAAATGTAGTAGAGGACTATACAGACTAAGAATGAAATATATGAAGCTGGAGCACAAATATAAACCACATCTGGGAAAGTCTGGTTTCTTTTTACTATAGGCACCAAAGAAACTCTAAATGTAGTTCAGTCAGGTAGCATCTTAGGGAGGCAAGAAAGAGTTAAAGGATGATGCAGTATCAGATCTATTTATTTGGCCTTTTAAATTATTTTTAAAGCAGAAAGGAAGGGAAAGGGCATAGTCAAAAATATTTCCAAAAGAATATATGTGATTTTGATGCTTAGAATAGCTCCTTTCAGTGGCAATGATTTAACCACATTGAATTACACTTCCTTTTCTTGCTCTATTTTAGGGGATAGTTATGGCCAAGGATCAAGAAGGACTCCCTCCTCCTTGCTGAGCCCAATTAATTAATCAGGTATTTTATTAAAGAAATAAAAAGTTTATACTATTAAGATATAAATATTAATCTAAAAATTTCCAGAAAAGATCCATCTATTTGCTGCTAACATCAATATTAATTTATAATCAACTACTACACTGGATTTTCAAATTTCAGTCACTTGAGTCTCTGTCCTTAATTGTTTAAAAGAACTGAAATTTTTGATAACTTACCTCACTTTACCCCATTTTAAAAGGGGTGCATTTTTTTTAACAGATTCACTCAGGATCAAGATCAACTGGTCACTGGATCTCTCCTTTGGAGTAACTGGCAACTTCTTTTATCCCAAGGCAATGAAAAGCAATAATAACCAAGGGAAGGGGCCGGGTTATACCTAGATACAGCTTAAGAGAAGAGCTCTCTTTGTGGCTGACTGCTAATATGAGCAGGTGAGGAAGCGATTCACCTGGAAAGTAACTGCTATGCAGCGGTGCTTGTTCTCCAAGCTGTGTACACTGGGCACAGCGCATGGGCGTGGAATAGATGGTGAGCTCTGAGTGAGAGGGGAGCTGGGTTCCACCGGTCATCCTCGCAATTCTAAGAGTGCGACATTAGCGCTTAGGAGAAGATTAAGGAAAATAATGCTTGCAAACCATTGAGCACAATGACTAGCATATAAACCAAGCATGAAAACAATAATTTCAAAACAGAACGAGATTAAATGTAGTAGAGGACTATACAGACTAAGAATGAAATATATGAAGCTGGAGCACAAATATAAACCACATCTGGGAAAGTCTGGTTTCTTTTTACTATAGGCACCAAAGAAACTCTAAATGTAGTTCAGTCAGGTAGCATCTTAGGGAGGCAAGAAAGAGTTAAAGGATGATGCAGTATCAGATCTATTTATTTGGCCTTTTAAATTATTTTTAAAGCAGAAAGGAAGGGAAAGGGCATAGTCAAAAATATTTTCAAAAGAATATATGTGATTTTGATGCTTAGAATAGCTCCTTTCAGTGGCAATGATTTAACCACATTGAATTACACTTCCTTTTCTTGCTCTATTTTAGGGGATAGTTATGGCCAAGGATCAAGAAGGACTCCCTCCTCCTTGCTGAGCCCAATTAATTAATCAGGTATTTTATTAAAGAAATAAAAAGTTTATACTATTAAGATATAAATATTAATCTAAAAATTTCCAGAAAAGATCCATCTATTTGCTGCTAACATCAATATTAATTTATAATCAACTACTACACTGGATTTTCAAATTTCAGTCACTTGAGTCTCTGTCCTTAATTGTTTAAAAGAACTGAAATTTTTGATAACTTACCTCACTTTACCCCATTTTAAAAGGGGTGCATTTTTTTTAACAGATTCACTCAGGATCAAGATCAACTGGTCACTGGATCTCTCCTTTGGAGTAACTGGCAACTTCTTTTATCCCAAGGCAATGAAAAGCAATAATAACCAACTATAATCTGTACTGTCCTATTATAGGCTTTGGGAAGCAGGTTTCTACTATCCTTTAAAAGGCATTGTAGGGCTTCCCTGGTGGTCCAGTGGGTAAGGACACCACCTTGCAGTGCAAGGGATGCTGGTTCGATCCCTGGCCTGGGAAGATCCCACGTGCCGCGGAGCAGCTGGACCAATGTATCCAACTACCAAGTTGGAGCTCTGGAGCACATACTCCCAGAGTTGGTGCTCTGCAACGAGAGGCCACTGTGATGGGAGGCCCACACAGGCCAAAGAACAAAGATAAATGAATGAAAGATCAATAGAAGTGCCCAAACAAGGAAAAAAAAAAAAAGGCATTGCAAAGTTTCTTGTAGGCAAAAATCCTCATGAAAGTGAAAGCTAGGATAGCTTAAGTGAATCTTGTACTGTAATTATTATCTTATACATAAATTTGCCACAATGTCCTTGTGGATTGGTGGGTTGCTATTATCAATTTCCCCCTTTCTATATATATGGAAATACACTATTGGCTCACAGCAAAGTGATTTATTACTAAAGAAAATGCAGACTGTTTTATTATAAGAGGCCAAGAGAACTTTGGCTGTAATCCAGATCTTCTGACTTCTAGTTCAAAGCCATTTCCCTCAGAGAAGCTGAAATTTATCCTTCCCTAGACTTGAAAAGATCAGTTAGCCTACTGACATTGCTTAACATGTAATTGTAACTGTTACATTACCAAAACTGTCATTATGTCAACAAAAGGTCATTCATCCAGAGAGTTAAAGAAATAAAAAGTTTATACTATTAAGATATAAATATTAATCTAAAAATTTCCAGAAAAGATCCATCTATTTGCTGCTAACATCAATATTAATTTATAATCAACTACTACACTGGATTTTCAAATTTCAGTCACTTGAGTCTCTGTCCTTAATTGTTTAAAAGAACTGAAATTTTTGATAACTTACCTCACTTTACCCCATTTTAAAAGGGGTGCATTTTTTTTAACAGATTCACTCAGGATCAAGATCAACTGGTCACTGGATCTCTCCTTTGGAGTAACTGGCAACTTCTTTTATCCCAAGGCAATGAAAAGCAATAATAACCAACTATAATCTGTACTGTCCTATTATAGGCTTTGGGAAGCAGGTTTCTACTATCCTTTAAAAGGCATTGTAGGGCTTCCCTGGTGGTCCAGTGGGTAAGGACACCACCTTGCAGTGCAAGGGATGCTGGTTCGATCCCTGGCCTGGGAAGATCCCACGTGCCGCGGAGCAGCTGGACCAATGTATCCAACTACCAAGTTGGAGCTCTGGAGCACATACTCCCAGAGTTGGTGCTCTGCAACGAGAGGCCACTGTGATGGGAGGCCCACACAGGCCAAAGAACAAAGATAAATGAATGAAAGATCAATAGAAGTGCCCAAACAAGGAAAAAAAAAAAAAAGGCATTGCAAAGTTTCTTGTAGGCAAAAATCCTCATGAAAGTGAAAGCTAGGATAGCTTAAGTGAATCTTGTACTGTAATTATTATCTTATACATAAATTTGCCACAATGTCCTTGTGGATTGGTGGGTTGCTATTATCAATTTCCCCCTTTCTATATATATGGAAATACACTATTGGCTCACAGCAAAGTGATTTATTACTAAAGAAAATGCAGACTGTTTTATTATAAGAGGCCAAGAGAACTTTGGCTGTAATCCAGATCTTCTGACTTCTAGTTCAAAGCCATTTCCCTCAGAGAAGCTGAAATTTATCCTTCCCTAGACTTGAAAAGATCAGTTAGCCTACTGACATTGCTTAACATGTAATTGTAACTGTTACATTACCAAAACTGTCATTATGTCAACAAAAGGTCATTCATCCAGAGAGTTAAAGAGCAAATTTTCTTAACAAAACTTTACCTTCATGAGAAAAAAACTAATTTGGAGACGCTTATTATCAGAATGTTGAGAGCTAACAGAATGATTAAAGTTCACATATTCACTGATATCTAAGCAAATTTTATCATGGGATTCAATCCTATGACTATTTTTCCATACTCTAAAGCAATACTATTAAATAGAAATGTAAAATGAGTCACATGTCATTTAAAATTTTCTAGTAGTCACATCAACAACTAGAAGAAAGATTAAATTAACTATTTCTACATATATATATATATATATATATATATATATATATATTCTTTTTTTTCAAATGAAGTCTTTGAAATCAGGTGTGTATTTTATACTTACAGTCCATATCAATTAAGGCTTGCCATATTTCAAATGTTCAACAGCTACCATGTTTCATGGCTACCATATTGAACAGCACAGGTCCATAGAGTCTAAGGTCCCCAATCCTGAATCTAGTTACTTTAATGCCGAAAACTGAACGGGTGAGCCAGAAAACAGAGCAATACTCTAAAATACCAAATAATTCAAAACCAGTGTTTAGGGATGGAATAAAATGTTTGTCAAGCTACACAATTCTTCATAATAAACTACTATCTATGTGCTCTTTATAAAGGAAAACCATGTCAAATTATAAATCAGTTGCCTTACTGGATACTCCCATTCTCCAATTTTCTTCTCAAAAAAGATTACAACTACAATTTTAAATGCAATATTTTACACATGGACTCAGCAGATATTTCTGCTAGGTATCAACAGTGAGATAACTATTATGAATATAGTTAGACAGGGCTTCCTTAGGGGCTCAGTGGTAAAGAACCTGCCTACAATGCAGGAGCCATAGGAGCCACAGAATCCATCCCTCAGTTGGGAAGATGTCCTGGAGGAGGGGATGGCAACCTACCCAATATTCTTGCCTGGGAAATCCCATAGACAGAGGAGCCTGGCAGCCTACAGTCCATGGGGTTGCAAAGCAATTTAGCACCTAAACAACAGCAACAAGGCAAGACCATTTTCAATTTTATCAACTACTCAACATGTTGTATATTCGTAAAGAACAACCACTTGTGAAGCAACAGGGGCTTATCATCCCCTTGCTCTTACACTATAATGCTTCCTCTTACATTCATCTATGTATTTTGTATTCGGTCATTTGTATCTGCATTGACTTTATGCCTCTTTTGCCAGTGCATACATACAATTAGGGAAACTGAAAAATCTTCCCCAGTCATATCACTCTGGCTTACGGTCTGCCACCAGTCTGAATCTAGCACCATCCATGAATCAGGTCAAAGTTATCCACAGAGACCCGTGGGTAATTGCATTTTATAAACCCTTCCACTTACTTTCTACCCTCTTATCTCAATCACAATTAACTACATGCAAATCTTTGGCCATTCCTGATCCCAGGCTTTACTGTCTTTCCCAGAAGTGCTCTTCCTCTTAGATCACCATCCTCCATTGTGGGCCTTTATTCTCTAAGGCCTACAACATAACTCAAATGTCACTCCTTCTGTGTCTCATTTGTACATTTTATATAATTCTATTATATCTCAAATTGATTGCGATTATTTTAATATAAAATACATGTGTATATTTAATATGTGCTCTTCATATTTGCATGCATGCATGCTAAGTCAATACAGTTGTGTCTGACTCTTTGCAACCCCATGAACTGTAGCCTGCCAGGCTCCTCTTTCCATAGGACTCTCCAGGAAAGACATAACCACTTCCAAATCCTGATTCCTTATGAGATTGAAAGGAATTCTACATTTGCATCGTGCATGCTAAGTCCCTTTATTTGTATCCAACTCAGTGCAACCCTATGGACTGGAACCTGCCAGGCTCCTCTGTCCATGGGATTCTCCATGCAAGAATACTAGAGTGGGTTGTCATGCCCTCCTCCAGGGGATCGTCCTGACAGAGGAGTCGAACCTCCATCTCTTATGTGTCCAGTATTAACCAGGTGGGTTCCTTACCACTGGACCCCCCTGGGATGCTCCCCTGCCATGGCATAGAACCAAACTAAATTGGTATTCAGTGCATGCATGTGGAATAAATGATTGATCTTAATACAATTTCTGATATACCAAAGTACCCAAATCAAATCATTAGCCTATGATATAGTTATAGTCATATTACTAGGTGGGAAAGAAATGGAAATTGGCCCTGAAATTTTAACAAAGCCTATCTTAATAGAAAAGTCTAGTTGAAAATTTCTTCTGGCTAACTGTCCATGATATATTTTTTCCTAATACTCCAGTAACATAACAATGAAGACAGGCATCCACTTATTAAATGATTATTCATTGGAAACCTAGGATGTTCCAGACACTGTCACTATGTCAGAAGTAAAATGTCCAATGAATCTAGCACCATCCATGAATCAGGTCAAAGTTATCCACAGAGACCCGTGGGTAATTGCATTTTATAAACCCTTCCACTTACTTTCTACCCTCTTATCTCAATCACAATTAACTACATGCAAATCTTTGGCCATTCCTGATCCCAGGCTTTACTGTCTTTCCCAGAAGTGCTCTTCCTCTTAGATCACCATCCTCCATTGTGGGCCTTTATTCTCTAAGGCCTACAACATAACTCAAATGTCACTCCTTCTGTGTCTCATTTGTACATTTTATATAATTCTATTATATCTCAAATTGATTGCGATTATTTTAATATAAAATACATGTGTATATTTAATATGTGCTCTTCATATTTGCATGCATGCATGCTAAGTCAATACAGTTGTGTCTGACTCTTTGCAACCCCATGAACTGTAGCCTGCCAGGCTCCTCTTTCCATAGGACTCTCCAGGAAAGACATAACCACTTCCAAATCCTGATTCCTTATGAGATTGAAAGGAATTCTACATTTGCATCGTGCATGCTAAGTCCCTTTATTTGTATCCAACTCAGTGCAACCCTATGGACTGCAACCAGCCAGGCTCCTCTGTCCATGGGATTCTCCATGCAAGAATACTGGAATGGGCTTCCATGCCCTCCTCCAGGGGATCGTCCTGACAGAGGAGTCGAACCTCCATCTCTTATGTGTCCAGTATTAACCAGGTGGGTTCCTTACCACTGGACCCCCCTGGGATGCTCCCCTGCCATGGCATAGAACCAAACTAAATTGGTATTCAGTGCATGCATGTGGAATAAATGATTGATCTTAATACAATTTCTGATATACCAAAGTACCCAAATCAAATCATTAGCCTATGATATAGTTATAGTCATATTACTAGGTGGGAAAGAAATGGAAATTGGCCCTGAAATTTTAACAAAGCCTATCTTAATAGAAAAGTCTAGTTGAAAATTTCTTCTGGCTAACTGTCCATGATATATTTTTTCCTAATACTCCAGTAACATAACAATGAAGACAGGCATCCACTTATTAAATGATTATTCATTGGAAACCTAGGATGTTCCAGACACTGTCACTATGTCAGAAGTAAAATGTCAAGACAGACACAGTTATTGACCATTTAGAGGTCAGAGAAAAAGATGAAAACTCAGACATTTACCTAAAAGTAGAATTAAAATGATGAAATGGGGCTGGAAAAGGTCCCACACATATTACGCTTCTGAAAAGGAAAACAAACCTGTTTTTCTGAAAAGCAAGATAATGGAAAGAAAAATATCATTTCATTCCCTCACTGCCTGTTTCACTCAAAAAGAGGATATGACCTAACTAAACAATGAGCATGAATCCTACAGCTGCAAGGATTCTATTTTTTGAAGTCAGCAAGATGGTATTTTCATGTTGCTTCTTCCTCAAGATATCCTGCCTCTCTTTCCAGAATCCCTCTCTTCTCCACATAGAGACTGCAACACTCAGAGAACAACAGGCTTAAATGGAGGAACAGGTCTTAAGTGCATGCATAAAAGGAGTCGTAGGAGTAAAATTTCTGAGTATTCTTCTTTTTCCATCGTGCTGATTCAAATTGTTATAGAAGGCAGGTGGGACCAGGGAGCTGGAGGAGGGATGTCACAGGATTGAACCTCAACAGGGTTCATCAGAGAAAAGGCTGTCAAACTCCAGAAATGGAAATGGAACAAGCTGTGGAACAGCTTGTTCTCTTGTCATGTTTGTGAGAAGATTGAGCAAACACTCAGGTGTATGATGAGTGAGCTCAAGATGACCTATATGTGATTGTAAACCCCAGGAATAGATCTGTGTCCTTCAAGGATGAGGAAACAATAAGCTAGTAAAATACAGCCTATGAAGAAAAGCTGTAGGATGGGAAAAGAGAACAGGTTAAGACTCAGAGGAGAGCAAAGGTCTGAAACTAATTTATCTTTACCCTGAGAATCGGGGTGTAAGTTGAGAAGAGCATGACCCCTATGACACCAGAAACCAACAATAACTGCACAGGTTAAGAGGCAATGTGAACACAGTAGTTTGAAGATTTCTTCTGGCTAACTGTCCATGATATATTTTTTCCTAATACTCCAGTAACATAACAATGAAGACAGGCATCCACTTATTAAATGATTATTCATTGGAAACCTAGGATGTTCCAGACACTGTCACTATGTCAGAAGTAAAATGTCAAGACAGACACAGTTATTGACCATTTAGAGGTCAGAGAAAAAGATGAAAACTCAGACATTTACCTAAAAGTAGAATTAAAATGATGAAATGGGGCTGGAAAAGGTCCCACACATATTACGCTTCTGAAAAGGAAAACAAACCTGTTTTTCTGAAAAGCAAGATAATGGAAAGAAAAATATCATTTCATTCCCTCACTGCCTGTCTCACTCAAAAAGGATATGACCTAACTAAACAATGAGCATGAATCCTACAGCTGCAAGGATTCTATTTTTTGAAGTCAGCAAGATGGTATTTTCATGTTGCTTCTTCCTCAAGATATCCTGCCTCTCTTTCCAGAATCCCTCTCTCTTCTCCACATAGAGACTGCAACACTCAGAGAACAACAGGCTTAAATGGAGGAACAGGTCTTAAGTGCATGCATAAAAGGAGTCGTAGGAGTAAAATTTCTGAGTATTCTTCTTTTTCCATCGTGCTGATTCAAATTGTTATAGAAGGCAGGTGGGACCAGGGAGCTGGAGGAGGGATGTCACAGGATTGAACCTCAACAGGGTTCATCAGAGAAAAGGCTGTCAAACTCCAGAAATGGAAATGGAACAAGCTGTAGAACAGCTTGTTCTCTTGTCATGTGTGTGAGAAGATTGAGCAAACACTCAGGTGTATGATGAGTGAGCTCAAGATGACCTATATATGATTGTAAACCCCAGGAATAGATCTGTGTCCTTCAAGGATGAGGAAACAATAAGCTAGTAAAATACAGCCTATGAAGAAAAGCTGTAGGATGGGAAAAGAGAACAGGTTAAGACTCAGAGGAGAGCAAAGGTCTGAAACTAATTTATCTTTACCCTGAGAATCGGGGTGTAAGTTGAGAAGAGCATGACCCCTATGACACCAGAAACCAACAATAACTGCACAGGTTAAGAGGCAATGTGAACACAGTAGTTTGAAGATTCCAAGGGCACCAGATATAATAGAAGAATTAAAATTCCCTTTTGAGGCCATAAATTGGAGGGAAGACAAAGTGCCAACACAACATTGTAAAGCAATTATTCTTCAACTACAATTTAAAGAAACATATATCAGGGAAGAAAAAGGAGAAAAGGGATGAGAAAAGGTCTGTAATAAACACAGAAAATGTACTTATTAGTAAGAAAATAAAAATCTGTATAATTCTGTACTAATACATTTAAAATTTTAGATGAAACTGATAACTTATGAAAGTGAAAGTCACTCAGACACATCCTACTCTTTGCAACCTAAAATGAGTCATGGAATTCTCTAGGTAAGAATACTGGAGTGGGTAGCCTTTCCCTTCTTCAGGGGATCTTCCCAGAGTCTTGAAATGGAGTCTCCAGCATTGCAGGTGAATTCTTTACAAGGTAAGCTACAAGGGAAGCCCTAACTTTATAGGGAAATATAAATAGCACAGATTTACTCAAGAATACATTTTAAAATCTCAAACTGCCAAGAGTGGCATTTTTCTGCTCTTCTACGTACATTCCTCCTGCATAACCAACTGGAGGCTAAAACTTCTGTTCCCCAATGGAATGCAACATGAAGCCATGCTCTCCACCAGGTGTTATAATCTTGCCTTTGGCGCATGTCTTCCTTGATGCCTGGGAAGAAGAGTGCTGTGATTTGATGGAGGATTTACTTTCTCCTGGAACTCCTTGAACAGCTTGTTCTCTTGTCATGTGTGGGGGCAAACACTCAGGTGTATGATGAGTGAGCTCAAGATGACCTATATATGATTGTAAACCCCAGGAATAGATCTGTGTCCTTCAAGGATGAGGAAACAATAAGCTAGTAAAATACAGCCTATGAAGAAAAGCTGTAGGATGGGAAAAGAGAACAGGTTAAGACTCAGAGGAGAGCAAAGGTCTGAAACTAATTTATCTTTACCCTGAGAATCGGGGTGTAAGTTGAGAAGAGCATGACCCCTATGACACCAGAA
The DNA here is from genome assembly GCA_022376925.1 of Tragulus kanchil. NCBI lineage: Eukaryota > Metazoa > Chordata > Mammalia > Artiodactyla > Tragulidae > Tragulus > Tragulus kanchil. The sequence goes on from JAIOJX010000025.1 coordinate 79,172,513, forward strand.
ACCAACAATAACTGCACAGGTTAAGAGGCAATGTGAACACAGTAGTTTGAAGATTCCAAGGGCACCAGATATAATAGAAGAATTAAAATTCCCTTTTGAGGCCATAAATTGGAGGGAAGACAAAGTGCCAACACAACATTGTAAAGCAATTATTCTTCAACTACAATTTAAAGAAACATATATCAGGGAAGAAAAAGGAGAAAAGGGATGAGAAAAGGTCTGTAATAAACACAGAAAATGTACTTATTAGTAAGAAAATAAAAATCTGTATAATTCTGTACTAATACATTTAAAATTTTAGATGAAACTGATAACTTATGAAAGTGAAAGTCACTCAGACACATCCTACTCTTTGCAACCTAAAATGAGTCATGGAATTCTCTAGGTAAGAATACTGGAGTGGGTAGCCTTTCCTTCTTCAGGGATCTTCCCAGAGTCTTGAACTGGAGTCTCCAGCATTGCAGGTGAATTCTTTACAAGGTAAGCTACAAGGGAAGCCCTAACTTTATAGGGAAATATAAATAGCACAGATTTACTCAAGAATACATTTTAAAATCTCAAACTGCCAAGAGTGGCATTTTTCTGCTCTTCTACGTACATTCCTCCTGCATAACCAACTGGAGGCTAAAACTTCTGTTCCCCAATGGAATGCAACATGAAGCCATGCTCTCCACCAGGTGTTATAATCTTGCCTTTGGCGCATGTCTTCCTTGATGCCTGGGAAGAAGAGTGCTGTGATTTGATGGAGGATTTACTTTCTCCTGGAACTCCTTGAACAACGCTCTCTAATAGCCCAATCTTGCTTTGAACTATTAAAACATTCAAGTGCTCTCCTCCATGTGCAATTATCCTTCTGAATACCATCCTCTCTTCCCTCATTAAGAGGTATTAGTTTTCTATGGTTGTCATAACAAACGGAATGGTTTAAATAAGAATTTCTTTTTCACAGTTCTGAAGACTGGATATTCAAGATGAAGGTGTCAACTGGGTTGGTCTCCTCTGGTGACTTCTCTCTTTGGTTTGAAGATGATCTCGTTCTCACTGCATCCCTGGTGTCTGTTTCTTTATGTCCTGAGCTTTGCCTTAGAAAGACATCGTACGTCACCCCAGGTGGCTCTGATGGTTAAGAATCTCCTTGTAATGTGGGAGCCCATGTTCTGTCCCTGGGATGGAAAGATACCCTGGAGGTGGGAATGGCAACCCACCCCAATATTCTTGTCTGGAGAATCCCATGGACAGAGGAGCCTGGTGGGCTACAGGCTATGGTATTGTGAAGAGTCAGACACAATCAAGAGACAAACACACACACACACACACACACACATAAAGATTAAACTAGGGTCTACCTAACAGCCTCATTTTAATCATTATTATCTCTTTAAAGACCGTATCTCCAAACACAGTGCCATTCTGAAGTACTACTAGAGCTTAGGACTTCACCATATGAATTTTGAGAGGAAACACTTTATCCCATAACAGATGTTTTCAAACAATGTAAGTATTACAAGTTTAGGCTTCCCAAGTACCTAACTTATGAACTTTCACTGGAATATCTACTCAATTTTCTTTGATCTTTGTTTGCCCACATGTGACTATAAACAAGTTGCCTCTTACCTCTATGGATATCAGATTTCTTCTTCTGTAAAATAGAGGGATTTGACTAGACACAATTTATGGTCCTCAAGCCTCAATGAAATCAGGATCCTAAGTCACTATGTATAAACTTAATCAGATGCCATAATGAGGACAAGAGGCTAATGGGGAAAGCGTCAATGCTCAAAGAGGTATAATCTTGCCTTTGGCGCATGTCTTCCTTGATGCCTGGGAAGAAGAGTGCTGTGATTTGATGGAGGATTTACTTTCTCCTGGGACTCCTTGAACAACGCCTCTAATAGCCCAATCTTGCTTTGAACTATTAAAACATTCAAGTGCTCTCCTCCATGTGCAATTATCCTTCTGAATACCATCCTCTCTTCCCTCATTAAGAGGTATTAGTTTTCTATGGTTGTCATAACAAACGGAATGGTTTAAATAAGAATTTCTTTTTCACAGTTCTGAAGACTGGATATTCAAGATGAAGGTGTCAACTGGGTTGGTCTCCTCTGGTGACTTCTCTCTTTGGTTTGAAGATGATCTCGTTCTCACTGCATCCCTGGTGTCTGTTTCTTTATGTCCTGAGCTTTGCCTTAGAAAGACATCGTACGTCACCCCAGGTGGCTCTGATGGTTAAGAATCTCCTTGTAATGTGGGAGCCCATGTTCTGTCCCTGGGATGGAAAGATACCCTGGAGGTGGGAATGGCAACCCACCCCAATATTCTTGTCTGGAGAATCCCATGGACAGAGGAGCCTGGTGGGCTACAGGCTATGGTATTGTGAAGAGTCAGACACAATCAAGAGACAAACACACACACACACACACACACATAAAGATTAAACTAGGGTCTACCTAACAGCCTCATTTTAATCATTATTATCTCTTTAAAGACCGTATCTCCAAACACAGTGCCATTCTGAAGTACTACTAGAGCTTAGGACTTCACCATATGAATTTTGAGAGGAAACACTTTATCCCATAACAGATGTTTTCAAACAATGTAAGTATTACAAGTTTAGGCTTCCCAAGTACCTAACTTATGAACTTTCACTGGAATATCTACTCAATTTTCTTTGATCTTTGTTTGCCCACATGTGACTATAAACAAGTTGCCTCTTACCTCTATGGATATCAGATTTCTTCTTCTGTAAAATAGAGGGATTTGACTAGACACAATTTATGGTCCTCAAGCCTCAATGAAATCAGGATCCTAAGTCACTATGTATAAACTTAGTCAGATGCCATAATGAGGACAAGAGGCTAATGGGGAAAGCGTCAATGCTCAAAAGAGGTATAGCCAAGTGTCCTCCATGAGCAGGACAACCCCAGCCCTCTCCTCCCTCCAGCCCTACAGAGGCAGGAGGCAGGAGAAAAAGGAGGGGGAAACTCTTCTTCCTTGATCTCTAAGCTTTCAGGAAGGTCTGTCTGTACCCAATCAGATCTGGCCTCATTTTTCACTGATGTATTGGGCACAGAATGTCATTGCTATCTACAAACCTACATACATACACGCATAGAAATTCCTACATACATTTACAGACTTTACAGTATTTATTTGGAAAATGCCATGTTTGTTGTTTCACTTTTTTTTTCCACTTTCAACAATTCTAGGAAGAGGATGCATCTGAAAATCACTTTGGCCCAGCAGCAGCTGTGATGAAGCTGTCATTGCCTGGGCACATATATACAAATTTTTGAGGGATGTGTATGAATTCTGCAAGAAGTTCTCAGAGACAATAGTTGATCACGTTTTTAAGATGTGTTATCAGCAATGTTCTTGATGACACAGAGAATATTTTGAGGGTGGAGGGTAGGGCAGAGAGAAAAAAGATAACACCTAAATGAAATGCTAAAGAATAAATCTCCTGGGCTTCCCTTGGTAGTCCAGTGGGTAAGGACACCGCCTTGCAGTGCAAGGGGCGCTAGTTCGATCCCTGGTCTGGGAAGATCCCACGTGCCGCGGAACGGCTGGACTGATGTGTCCAATTACTGAGCTGGAGCTCTGGGGCACATGCGCCCAGAGCCGGTGCTCTGCGACAACAGACGCCACCACGATGGGAGGCCCGCAGGAGCCAAACAAAGACGGATGAAAACAGATAAATGAAAGACCAATAGAAGTGGCCCACCCGTCCCCCTCCCTCCTGACCCCACCCCCCAAAAGATAAATAAATAAATAATAATAATAATAATAAATAAATAAAAGAATAAATCTCAAAATAATGGAAATAAAATTAATGTCACTGAACTGCACATTTTAAATGGTTAAGATGCTAAATTTTATGTGATGTATCATTTATCACAATAAAAATTAAATAATCAGAAAAGTCAGATTCTGAATATGAAGAGGTTTAGGAAATGTATTACGAACTTATTCACTTTTTCTTTTAAGTACAAGAGAGATATGTGATTTTAAAAAAAAAACCTGTGTCTATACAAGAATAAATAATGTCTTCTATTAAATATAGAACAAAAATGCTAAATGGTAAAAAGAAAGCATCATGTTATAGTTTAATCAGAAGTGGGTTTTTTTTTCTTCCTTTTGGTAAATAAAACACCAGTGTGTCTTACAGTCAGTGCATCCTTCAAGGTCCTATTCTGTGTCAGGCATTGTGGAAAGAGCAGAGAATATGGAATGAAGGCAAGCCCTGCCATTCAGGAGTTTACATGATTTTAAGAAAAATAGTTAAGAGAATTGAGTCCTACAAGTCAGGAACACATGTGCTCTTGAAGCATTCATCAGAGAGATCTGATCTTGCCTGAGGAATCATGGCGAATGAAGAGGATGCAAAATTTGGGTTCTTTGGGTTTTTTAAAAAAAACGAAGAAGTTCTCAGAGACAATAGTTGATCACGTTTTTAAGATGTGTTATCAGCAATGTTCTTGATGACACAGAGAATATTTTGAGGGTGGAGGGTAGGGCAGAGAGAAAAAAGATAACACCTAAATGAAATGCTAAAGAATAAATCTCCTGGGCTTCCCTTGGTAGTCCAGTGGGTAAGGACACCGCCTTGCAGTGCAAGGGGCGCTAGTTCGATCCCTGGTCTGGGAAGATCCCACGTGCCGCGGAGCGGCTGGACTGATGTGTCCAATTACTGAGCTGGAGCTCTGGGGCACATGCGCCCAGAGCCGGTGCTCTGCGACGACAGACGCCACCACGATGGGAGGCCCGCAGGAGCCAAAGAACAAAGACGGATGAAAACAGATAAATGAAAGACCAATAGAAGTGGCCCACCCGTCCCCCCCCCTCCCGACCCCACCCCCCAAAAGATAAATAAATAAATAATAATAATAATAATAAATAAATAAAAGAATAAATCTCAAAATAATGGAAATAAAATTAATGTCACTGAACTGCACATTTTAAATGGTTAAGATGCTAAATTTTATGTGATGTATCATTTATCACAATAAAAATTAAATAATCAGAAAAGTCAGATTCTGAATATGAAGAGGTTTAGGAAATGTATTACGAACTTATTCACTTTTTCTTTTAAGTACAAGAGAGATATGTGATTTTAAAAAAAAAACCTGTGTCTATACAAGAATAAATAATGTCTTCTATTAAATATAGAACAAAAATGCTAAATGGTAAAAAGAAAGCATCATGTTATAGTTTAATCAGAAGTGGGTTTTTTTTTCTTCCTTTTGGTAAATAAAACACCAGTGTGTCTTACAGTCAGTGCATCCTTCAAGGTCCTATTCTGTGTCAGGCATTGTGGAAAGAGCAGAGAATATGGAATGAAGGCAAGCCCTGCCATTCAGGAGTTTACATGATTTTAAGAAAAATAGTTAAGAGAATTGAGTCCTACAAGTCAGGAACACATGTGCTCTTGAAGCATTCATCAGAGAGATCTGATCTTGCCTGAGGAATCATGGCGATCCCTTTGGAGAAATGATAGGTAAGCTAGGACAGAAAAACAAGAAATTAGGCAGGGTTCAGAAAAGCATATTCTCCACAGAAAGGGTAGCTGCCCCAGTTAACTATGGAGCTTAGGAAAGTCCAGCATAAGTGAGGGAAAGACAAGGGGCAGAGACAGAACTAGAGCTGGAGAGGTTGGCAGGGCCTGGATCATGCCCAGGCCCAGGTCTTTCCAGGTTACCCAGGCTGTGGATCTATGTGTTCATAGTGGCGGCTTGAGGAGATTTATATTCTGCACCTGCCACTTTGCTCGTAGGTTGTAGGAATCTCCTCTGGGTCTTTTTTAGTAAACCATCTGTGACGTTTCACAAATTCCCCTCACAGGCAAATGTGCTTTGTCTGGTAAAAACTCTGCCTTAATTTAGCAGTTTTAAAAAGCTGTGGTCCAATTGATGCTTAAAATGCCAACACTTCAGGAAAGTTGTAATATCTTTTATACATTTGTCTATGTTGTGTGTACTGTCTTTTCAGTCAACCCATTATTCTTAGGTTGTACAGTGCCTAAACCAAGATGTTTCTCTGTGAGAAGGAATGTCCTTTAAACTGTAGTTGAAATTATTTGGTCAGCCAAGCAGATTAGTCTTTGAATGATTCGAGTGTTCTCCTAAGAAACTTAAAATATTATACACATTATCCGCATTAGTCATTTATTCTTGTCAATATTTGGTAAAGTGATGTCTCTGCTTTCTAATACATTGTCTAGGTTTGTCACAGCTTTCCTTCCAAGGAGTAAGTGTCTTTTAATTTCATGGCTGCAGTCACCATCTGCAGTGATTTTGAAACCCAAGGAAATCTATCATTGCTTCCACTTTTTTCATTTCTATATGCCATGAAGTAATGGGACTGGATGCCATGATCTTAGTTTTTTGAATGTTGAGTTTTAAGCCAGCTTTTCACTCTCCTCTCTTACCTTCATCAAGAGGTTCTTTAGATCCCCTTCACTTTCTGCCTTTAGAGTGGAATCATCTGTGCATGCATGTCCTTTTACTCTGCCATCTTGGGCAATGCCTCAATAATGGAATATTACATGATTTTAAGAAAAATAGTTAAGAGAATTGAGTCCTACAAGTCAGGAACACATGTGCTCTTGAAGCATTCATCAGAGAGATCTGATCTTGCCTGAGGAATCATGGCGATCCCTTTGGAGAAATGATAGGTAAGCTAGGACAGAAAAACAAGAAATTAGGCAGGGTTCAGAAAAGCATATTCTCCACAGAAAGGGTAGCTGCCCCAGTTAACTATGGAGCTTAGGAAAGTCCAGCATAAGTGAGGGAAAGACAAGGGGCAGAGACAGAACTAGAGCTGGAGAGGTTGGCAGGGCCTGGATCATGCCCAGGCCCAGGTCTTTCCAGGTTACCCAGGCTGTGGATCTATGTGTTCATAGTGGCGGCTTGAGGAGATTTATATTCTGCACCTGCCACTTTGCTCGTAGGTTGTAGGAATCTCCTCTGGGTCTTTTTTAGTAAACCATCTGTGACGTTTCAAAAATTTCCCCCTCACAGGCAAATGTGCTTTGTCTGGTAAAAACTCTGCCTTAATTTAGCAGTTTTAAAAAGCTGTGGTCCAATTGATGCTTAAAATGCCAACACTTCAGGAAAGTTGTAATATCTTTTATACATTTGTCTATGTTGTGTGTACTGTCTTTTCAGTCAACCCATTATTCTTAGGTTGTACAGTGCCTAAACCAAGATGTTTCTCTGTGAGAAGGAATGTCCTTTAAACTGTAGTTGAAATTATTTGGTCAGCCAAGCAGATTAGTCTTTGAATGATTCGAGTGTTCTCCTAAGAAACTTAAAATATTATACACATTATCCGCATTAGTCATTTATTCTTGTCAATATTTGGTAAAGTGATGTCTCTGCTTTCTAATACATTGTCTAGGTTTGTCACAGCTTTCCTTCCAAGGAGTAAGTGTCTTTTAATTTCATGGCTGCAGTCACCATCTGCAGTGATTTTGAAACCCAAGGAAATCTATCATTGCTTCCACTTTTTTCATTTCTATATGCCATGAAGTAATGGGACTGGATGCCATGATCTTAGTTTTTTGAATGTTGAGTTTTAAGCCAGCTTTTCACTCTCCTCTCTTACCTTCATCAAGAGGTTCTTTAGATCCCCTTCACTTTCTGCCTTTAGAGTGGAATCATCTGTGCATGCATGTCCTTTTACTCTGCCATCTTGGGCAATGCCTCAATAATGGAATATTACTCAACCATGAAAAGGAACAGAATTGGGTAGTTTGTGGTGATCTGGATGGACCTAATGTCTTTAATGCAGAGTAAAGTAATTCAGAAAGAGGAAAATATTCTATATTAATGCATATATATGGAAGCTAGAAAAAATGGTATTGATAAACCTATTTACAAGGCATAAATAAAGACTTAGAGATAGACAGCGGACTGGTGGACCCAGGAAAGGAGAAGGAGGAATGAATAGAGAAAGCAGCATTGACATTCACACATTACCATATGTAAACCATAGCTAGAGGGAACCTGCTGTATCACACAGAGGGCTCAGCTCAGCTCGGTGCTCTGTGATGTTCTAGAGGGGTAAGAAGAGGTCAGAGTGGGAGAGAGGTTCAAGAGGGAGGGGATATATGTATACACATAGCTGATTCATGTTGGTATAAAGCAGAAACTAACAGAATATTGTAAAGCAATAATCTTATAATTAAAAAAATAACCCAACAACCAAAAACCTAAATACTACTCGTGCAATCCTCCCAACAGCCTAGTGGAGCAGACACAGAGGCTGAGTAACTTACCATGAAAGAGTAGAACTAGGTCATATGGCTTCAGGGTTCTGAACTCAACCACATTCTCAGTCATTAGGGGCCAGACAAGCCAACAACCTCAACTTTATGAATTATCAGCTTTATGTTCTTGGTGTCTTATGTGTGTGTCCTCAGTCATGTATGACTCTCTGCAACCCTGTTAACTATGGCCCACCAGGCCCCTCTGTCTATGGGGTTTTCCAGGCAAGAATACTGGAATGGGTTGCCATTTCCTTTTCTAGGGGATCTTCCTGACATAGGAATAGAACTCGCAACTTGCATCTCCTGCTTTGGCAAGCAGACTCTTTACCGTCATGCCACCTGAGAAGCCCCTATGTTCTTGGTAGAATCATTTAATCAAAGTAAACTCTGAGCCTAAATTTTCTAATCTAAATTTTATAAAAATTTTATACATTTTCTAATCCATAAAATACAAACTTGATGATTTTTACACAGGATGTTGTAAAGATCAAATAAGATGATAATCTCACTATTATGTTAGCAGTTATTGGGATCATTCTTAACCCACCACTTCATAACTAATATTATTATCACTAATTATTTATATTAACTATATGTTATCATTAATTTGATGATTAATCCTCACAACTATGTTTGCTTCATTAAAAGTATTGCACAGGGCTTCCCTGGTGGTCCAGTGGGTAAAGACACCGCCTTGCAGTGCAAGGAGCGCCGGTTCGATCCCTGGCCTGGGAAGATCCCACGTGCCACAGAGCAGCTGGACCGATGTGTCCAATTACCGAGCTGGAGCTCTGAAGCGCATGCGCCCAGAGCCGGTGCTCTGCGACGACAGAGGCCACTGCTATGGGAGGCCCACACGGGCCAAAGAACAAAGATGGATGAAAACAGATAAATGAAAGACCAACAGAAGTGGCCCACCTGCCCCCCTCCCTCCCCAACCCACTCCTCCCCTCCTCCAAAAAAATTTAAAAAAAAGAAAAAGCATTGCACACTGTTACTATTTTTAAGAGGTCCTATGTAAAGGAAGCTTTATCATCTATTGCTTATTTTGCTGGCTTGGCTCTCAGCCCTCAACAAGAACAAAGAGAGAGTGAAGGACAAACTGATCAGGGTAAGTTCCAAGAAACAAAGGGATGGCTTGAAAATCCATTCTGAGTCATGGGCCTCTCTCAAGAGAGAGAGCCAAGGTTTATAATGCCACCATCCCAGATCTTTGTCCAAGAACTGAGGTCAGTTTCTGCCTTATTATCATGAGGTTTGGAACAAAAAAGTGTCAAAAACTATTTAAATGAGTCCAGTACTCTTCATTAAATCCTTTCTTTGAGAATAGTACAATCCAACTCTAATACATATCTGAGCAAGGGCATGGATAAGGTGACTACAAGTACATAAAACATTAATTTAAAAATGCTGAAGTTCACCACCAATTATGCATAATGATGGAAGAAAAACCTTCCCATGTTACTTCAGCTGCAGAATACCTGGCCACTTGGTCAACTAATCTGCTACCTGGGTTTTTTCTCAGAATCCTGGTACCTTTATCAGCTCGGACTCCCTTTTCCCAACTCCTACACACCTGGGAAAACTTCAAGATATTTTTCTAGCTAAAGTCAAAAGCTCAGCTGGCTGCATGCAACACTTTTTTTCCCTCATCAGCTCCCACTCCAAAATGCCTTAATCCAAAAAAATGTGAGTTGCCATGGTAACTCTTATTGTAACTGCTGGAAGCTTTTGTAGTCATCCTCTTGTTACACTTCTGTTGTCAAATTTCCAGCAACAAGAAGAACGAAGTTTTATTTGTTAGAAAAGGAAATGAAGCGCTTAGCAAGTCTGTAATCACGTGATAGAGATCTGAGGAGTGGGCACATGAGACACTGGATCCCCAGGAAAGAGGGCCTTGAACGCTGACTGCAGGGTGAGCATCTCTAAAGAAGATACCAATGCAGAGCAGGGTCTCCTGTGCTTTTCAGCTTTAAATGTGCTTCTCAGACTCCAGGGACCTCAATAAGTGACTGACTGATTTAGCCAAAGGAAATCTCTAATATGAACTTGAAAGACCAGGGGTCCACAAACTATGGACCACAGGCCAAATGAGCCCTAGCATCTTCTTTTTAAATACAGTCTTATTGGAACACAACCACGTTTACTCTTATATGTCACCTATGGGTGCTTCCAATCTACAATAACAGAGCTCTGTAATTGCAGCAGAGAGTATGTCGCCCACGAGCATAAAGCATTTGCCCTTTATAGAAACGTTGGCCAACCCCTGCTAGTGGGCTGGGAGGAGACAAAAGAGTTAAGGCAGAAAGTGTCTCGCCAAGCTCAGTTTAGAATTCCCCTGAATATCTGCTTCTTTTCCCTTGCATGCATGCTAAGTTGCTTCAGTTGCATTGGACTCTTTACAATCTATTGGACTTAGCCTGCCAGGCTCCTCTGTCCATGGGATTCCCTAGGCAAGAACACTGAAGTGAGTAGTCATGTGCTCCTCCAGGGCATCTTTCTGACCCAGGGATTGAACTCAAATCTTTTGCATCTCTTGCATTGACAGGCATGTTCTTTACCACTAGCGCCACCTGGGAAACCCCTTTGTTTTTCCCTTGTGCATTATTTACATTAAAATCTATAGCTCTAAACCACAGGAGAAAATCTCTTTCCCTTTTGTTTCAGCTCATGTCCTCTGAGGAGCAGTGACCAACACAATATTAAACCTGAAAGAGGTTCACTGGTGAAAACCCCTTCTGTCGAGCAAATAGGAGGATGCTGGAGAAGCCAGGGAACTCTCGGGAGAAGCTGGGGAACCCCCTGTTATAGCAGGTCTGACTTCTGTGGAAGGGCAGAGGAAAGGAAGGAGGGCTGCTAGGAAGGGTCTAAGACCACAGCATATCTCCAGAAGGTCCTGGGCAAATCCAAAGAGAGTCTACAAGCTCAAGTCACCCATGAAATGAGTGTTGCCCTCACAGGAAGAGCCTTGCCAGAAGCTAGCCCTGTGCAAACAGAAGGGAGGATCAGAAGGCAGTGGCGGGACCACCCACCCATTATGCTCCCCATGTTAGATCCAAGAGGTGTGTTTCCTTAGCCCTTATCCTGCCTCAACCTCTCATTTCAAATAGTATTATTTCCAACCTGCCCACAACTGCTGAGACGTCGATGTGCCTACAAAGCACTACACTAACTATTGTGATGGAGAAGAAGAATGCAAAAGATACAAAATTCACTAAGTTCAAAGCAGGGGAAAAATTACTTTTTGGAACTGCTGGCAGATGGACAGTCTCTGACTTTCCCAGCAATTGTTTGTTAGGATCTCAGAGCATCTGAAAAACTCCCTTCCTGACTGTTAGGAGCCCTCTGACTTGCTGGACTACATAACAAAGGGTCTATGTTATGTTGTTCTCTGATGGTTGTGCTCTGGCTGCCTCCTCTGCTGTCTAGCTAGAGTGCATGCTGACAGAGGAGAGGTATTAGACATGTTGTGGAACAGATGTCAAACTGCTTTCAAGTTCTCAGTCATTATTCCTGCTTTACAATGGAAACAGGCAGAGATGAGAAGGGGACTTAGAAAAGATGAATCCCTATAACATTATTTCACAAGGCAAATGCCTGGCAGGCGTCACATCTTTTCTTTCTTTCTGCGTCCAACTTCCTTTTGTTAAAATTTGTCTGAACGGTCGCTATGACCACCAGTTGAACACTAAAATGATACAGCCCAGATTCATTCCAAGAGTGCCAAACTCTCGTTAAATGAATACGTGAGTGGACTGGGATGGATATTCACAACATATTATTGCTATCTCTTCAAGCAGTTTAAACAGATGACCTGGAGTCTCATGAATTTGTGAACTATTGTTTTTAAAAGTAGAATTCTTCTAGAATGCACTTTAGTTTCAGAATTCAGTGACACCTTTCTTCCATGAAGGAAAGTCAGCAGGTTAGCCTCCGTTTTTTGTTTTCTTACCGATACCTTGGAGAGCAAACCAACACACCCAGATCTTTGTTCATCTGGATCCTTTGTCACCCTTCTCAAGCTCGTGTGCCTCACTCCCATTTGACAGAGGCTTGTTCATCCTTCTGCTTCCAGTTCTAATTGGAATTAGGAAGAAAATGGAGAAAAGGATAAAGAGTTTCTGTTGCCTGAACGCTAAAAGCCTGGTTGCTTTCAAAGGCTTCTATCTTTGCTTGAATTTTCTAATATTTTGCTGGTGGAAATTCTTGCTAATTCTATGAGAGAGTTCCAAATGTCCAGAGTCTTAATTTATAAACATTATACAAAAAAGCAGTAAGAACTACATTCATGAGCTTCATGTCTGCATATACATTTTAAAAATCAATCACGCGTACCTTATGTAAGACGCAATTTACTGATCAGAGTAATTTGGTCAGAATGCATTCTAAAGTTGGTCCTCCCACAGTCTTCACCACCCACAGCATCCATTCCAGGAAGAGTAAGAGTGTGTAATTCAAATTTATGAAGATAAATTAAACATGAATAGTTTTAAAAGATCATAATTAAAATTAATAAATGATTATATCTGTCAATATGTAGAGAATGCTACTCTTAATTAATAGGTTTGATGTTATTTCTCACATCTGACTTTAGAATATACATATTTGTGTCCACCTATACATACAGATGTTACTATTAATGAATTATGGATAAAAGAGAATAATACTTCGAATGCCTGGCAGGCGTCACATCTTTTCTTTCTTTCTGCGTCCAACTTCCTTTTGTTAAAATTTGTCTGAACGGTCGCTATGACCACCAGTTGAACACTAAAATGATACAGCCCAGATTCATTCCAAGAGTGCCAAACTCTCGTTAAATGAATACGTGAGTGGACTGGGATGGATATTCACAACATATTATTGCTATCTCTTCAAGCAGTTTAAACAGATGACCTGGAGTCTCATGAATTTGTGAACTATTGTTTTTAAAAGTAGAATTCTTCTAGAATGCACTTTAGTTTCAGAATTCAGTGACACCTTTCTTCCATGAAGGAAAGTCAGCAGGTTAGCCTCCGTTTGTTGTTTTCTTACCGATACCTTGGAGAGCAAACCAACACACCCAGATCTTTGTTCATCTGGATCCTTTGTCACCCTTCTCAAGCTCGTGTGCCTCACTCCCATTTGACAGAGGCTTGTTCATCCTTCTGCTTCCAGTTCTAATTGGAATTAGGAAGAAAATGGAGAAAAGGATAAAGAGTTTCTGTTGCCTGAACGCTAAAAGCCTGGTTGCTTTCAAAGGCTTCTATCTTTGCTTGAATTTTCTAATATTTTGCTGGTGGAAATTCTTGCTAATTCTATGAGAGAGTTCCAAATGTCCAGAGTCTTAATTTATAAACATTATACAAAAAAGCAGTAAGAACTACATTCATGAGCTTCATGTCTGCATATACATTTTAAAAATCAATCACGCGTACCTTATGTAAGACGCAATTTACTGATCAGAGTAATTTGGTCAGAATGCATTCTAAAGTTGGTCCTCCCACAGTCTTCACCACCCACAGCATCCATTCCAGGAAGAGTAAGAGTGTGTAATTCAAATTTATGAAGATAAATTAAACATGAATAGTTTTAAAAGATCATAATTAAAATTAATAAATGATTATATCTGTCAATATGTAGAGAATGCTACTCTTAATTAATAGGTTTGATGTTATTTCTCACATCTGACTTTAGAATATACATATTTGTGTCCACCTATACATACAGATGTTACTATTAATGAATTATGGATAAAAGAGAAATCAACAGATACTTCTCCCGTGCTGAATTCTATCTTATTTGAAGTTAGTGGTTGCCAAAATTTTGAGTTCCTGCATGCCCTTGGGATTATTTTTCTTCTTTGTGTCCATGTTTTGAAACCATCTACCAATCAAATGACCAGACTTAATTAAATAGAAATTCATTTTTTCCATTTATATTCACTAATGAATACGCAAGTACTCATCAGAGCTTGCATATAGCTCATTGATAGTGGCTTATCAACATGGGTTGATATAATTTTAGCCGATAGACGAGAGGCAAGGTTTATAGTCGCTGGAACAGCATTTTTGTCAGTTGGCTTACAGCTTCCATAAGGTTGTTTTAAAAAATAATGAACACTGCCTGCAGGTCTTCATTACTAGCTTCATAAATCCCCAAAGAGCTCGGGACACTGTAGAGAAGCATTGTTCCAAGAAAGAGGAGCTGTTTTTGAAGCTTTTCCCACTCCAATATCCAGGAGCCACAGCCCACTCCTGTATGTAACTACTGATCACAGTGACAGGTCATACCCACGCTGTCCACGGACAGGGATGCGCCAAAAACTTGGGGAGAAACAGGGCCTGTTGAGAGGAGAGAGTGTGTCGGTTGAAAAGTGTCTCAAGTGACTCTGATACAACCTTCATGTCAGCCCCCGAAAACAACTGCTTTTGTGGTTGTGTTCAGTTGCTAAGTTGTGTCCAACTCTGTGTGACCCCATGGACTGCAGCATGCCAGGCTTCCCTGTCGTTCACTGTCTCCCAGAGTTGGCCCTAGCTCATGTCAATTGAGCTGGTGATGCAAGAAGTGATGTTACCCCTCTACTGAAAGGGGGTTCAAATATTCCGTTGTGAAAGTTAAACCCTTTTCTATGAATCTGAGATGCAACCAAATTGCTGGAGAAATTCTCATGATCTGAGATAGTAGTTTCTCTGTATTTTAGAACAGTAAAGTAACATTTTTTGTTGCTTCTGAAGACCAATCAGTCTGAGAACACAGCGTGACTCCAGAATTCCTAAAGACTGAATTTAGTGCGTAAAATATCTACCCCATTCTCAGCACTCAAATGTTACTCAATGCTCTTTAAAAATATAGGAAAAGGAGCTTTCAGGGACTGCAGCCAAATTTCACCACAAATTCCTCTGCATGCTCCTTTCATTCCAGCTCCTGGGTGGCCTTTTGCTTCAGAAGAAGTGACTTTGAATTTTAGATGCTGAGGCACAGCAGCATCAGGACACACACTGCAAGTGGGAGGCAAAGCTTCATGTCCCCTTCCCTGTGATTATGAAAAACACCTCCTACACTCCCAAAGTTAACATGCTAAATGAAAGTGTAAACCTGAAATCTGCCCATCTATTTTAAAAGTGGTAGTCTTGGATGCACATGAAGCTGAGTTTGTTGATCTCTGATAATCTGCCAGTGTCTCCATCATATTTTCCAGGGTGCTTATTATTAGCTGCACTCAAAGTACACGTACACCTTGAATACATTAGAGTAATCCCCACGGCTTTATCTTTCAAAAGATTTTGAGCTAGAGCTTTGGCTAATTTTATTTTCCAGTGGAAGTCCAACCCTGCCAAAGACTCAAAGTTGGAAATAGTCCCAAAACCAACCCTGTCTCTTTTCAATACATTATCTTTCTCAGCAGAGTTTTGACAAACATAAGAACTGTGCAAGGTTTTAAGCTTGTAGCTTATGAAATAAGTTTCAGGTAGTCAATACTTTGCATTCACAGTGATAAGAAAGATATAGCACAGAAGAAGCTAAAAACATAAACAAACCGATGTCCAAATTGAACAAAAGGGCAAGTTGACACCTAAATAACAAAAGGGCTATTATTAAAATGTCCTACATCCCCTGTAGTTTTATTTTTTCTTTAACATTGAAATTCCCTGCATAGACAACATAACTATACAGAAATGTATTAGAATCATATACCACAGGATACATATGTTACTGAAGCTCATTAATCTGAAACTCTGATTTCATATCCGAGGAAACTGCTCAGACACTAGATGGTTAAATACTAGCAGTTTTAGGCCCTGTGGGTTTGATTTCTTTCCATTACAATATCTAATGCCACATGAAGGTCCAAAATGTATTTGATTTTTGATCAAAAAGTATGAGAGGAATTAAGAGTAGTAAATCTGGGCTGTGGAGAACATCGAAGAACAAAGAAAGTATGACAGAGGCCAGATGAACTATGCATTATGTGCTATGGTTGTACTACAGTGTGACTTGTCAGACCCCTTAGTCTGACAAAAGTTCTTGAACTAAATCTCTTTAAAACAAAATATCAATTATTAGTTGTCAGTAAAAGACTGACACCATGTGTTATGGAATTAAGAATGACATTAGCTACTCCGAGCCTGTCTGATGCTCTTCCTCCACTTTGGAGAGGCAGAATTGAAAAAAATTTCCTTTAAAATGAGACATTTTTGGTGAAATGTCAAGGCCTCGATATAGTTACATTTTAGAGATTCACTAAAATCTTTAAAGTTTATTTCTTTATTAGCATGTGACATAAATCAGTTCAAATGTCAGTACAATTATGACAATCCTCCAATGAATGATGCTTCATTAAAATATAAAAGACAGTAACCTAAAACGCTTTTAAAAATGCTGAAATTGGTGGTTTTTTTCCTATCATTTCTTATGGTCGGAGTATAATTGCTTTCATGTGTTGTGTTCGTTTCTGCTGTACAACAAAGTGAATCAGTTATAGGTCCACAAAGATCCCCTCTTTCCTGAACCTTCCTCCCACCCTGCCATCCCAGCCCTCTAGGTCACCACAAAGCATTGAGCTGAGCTCCCTATGTGATGCACCAGCTTTCCACCAGCTAGCTATTTCACATGTGGTGGTCTTGAAACTGGGTTTTATTAAGGCATGTCCTCTATGAGTTTCCTGAAGATCCTAATAATATCTTATTTACTAGTAACAGTTATAGGCCATGCCACCTCAACAATCTTAGATCCCTGTAATATTTAGAATAAAAATTTGTGTTGAATTGAACTGAAATCACTGATTCCTAAAGAATGCAGAGGACTAGACAGATCAGACGAGTGCATTCCAATGCAGAAAAGCAAACTGGAAGGAGATCTGTAGCCATTTTCTGAGGACAGTGATGGCTCACGTGGAGCAGAATGAACTGCCCGCTAAAACCTGTGCAGAGTCCAGAGGCGACACTGAGAAGTGGCTTCCCAGGCAAGAATTACATTTCCCAGCCTCCACTGCAGATAGCTGGGAGGAGAGGACTAACCCTCACTGACTTCTCTGTGAGTGAGAAATAACATCCCTTGTGTTGGGCAACTAAACCCACAAAACATCCCTGTGCCTACCAGTCTTTTTTATTAAACTTTATACGCAAACACTGTGTTCTCCTGGATACACTAAGCTGGTAAGGTTAACGGTGTGTCATTCAGGAGTTGCGACGCTGCTTTTGAAGTACTGTATTATGCAACAGGATTTGCTACTTTGAGCTGAAGTCATTATCTGAGCGACTCTGCTGACTTTTCTGCTGGTGGCAGATCTTTGAAGTGCTTATTCCAATCTTTAGAAAAATATCATTCTTATTCTCCTCAATCAAGCACAGGTAGAGGCCTCTTCACTTTTCTCTCTTCCTCCTCTTCCATCCTCCTTCTGTCACCCACCCATCCTTGGATCCTCTAAGCACTTACAGAAATGTCTTTTTCTACCCCAAAGCCCAAATTTTGACTGCAGTTTTTGTAATAATTATTTTCCATATCTGATGAATTACTAACAATTGAAGAAGCAGGAATTCGCTTGAATTTTACTCATGATTATGTTGAATTCCCCACTACATTTAAAACATAGGGAAATTTTTTTAAAAAAATGAAACACAGGGACTGCAGACCTGTCAATGGTACCACCTACTGGAAAATATTACGGTGGGGCTGATCGTTTAATGAGACAGTAAGTGGCTGCCTTTGGAAAGTGGAGTCACTCTTTGATGTTATAAAGATGTACAAATCAAATTTCCTTTGTACATATTCAGCACAAGCTCAAATTTATGCCTTTAATAAAGCACAGCAGTGATCTGGTTGCATATCTGAACACTGAAAATGTGCAGTAGAATTTTCCCTGTGGGTGCTATTTGCCTGCAAGCCATAAGAGGAGAAGGCTGTGCGTTCCCCATGGAGTAAAAACATTTTCCAAAATCCTGCTGGGTAAGTCAACAGAAAAATGGGACTTCTGATGAGGAACTGGGTCGTCAGAAATTCTGGAGTCATTTAGTGATCATTTTATCTGCAAACATTTGTTACTGGCTAACTGCTATCACACTTTAAGAAATGATAAGATCTTTACTATTTGAAGGAATTCTGGTTCCCTTTATATTCTGAAACTCAACCCAGTAAAGAGTTCCCACCCAGCTCTTCTCATCAATGAGCTGTGTCTAGCACCCACAGCTGTATTACTAGCAGTGGGATCGAAGGCCTTGAACGTCTCAAGATAGATTAAAAGATTCTATGTAATTTAGGAAAAGCTTCCCTTTCTAGTTCTGCCTCTCATAACATTTGCTTCCCTCCACTTTAGCACACAGACACATGCACACACTACTCTCCAACCTTGGGAGCTGTTGGCACCTACTGTATGTATTCTTATATAGAATTGTTTTAGTTCCAGGTAGAAAGTCTTCTCCAGAAAGCCTTCTCTAACAGGTTTCATTCTCTCGACTGCTGACTTTTCTGCTGGTGGCAGATCTTTGAAGTGCTTATTCCAATCAAATCATTCTTATTCTCCTCAATCAAGCACAGGTAGAGGCCTCTTCACTTCTCTCCTCCTCTTCCATCCTCCTTCTGTCACCCACCCATCCTTGGATCCTCTAAGCACTTACAGAAATGTCTTTTTCTACCCCAAAGCCCAAATTTTGACTGCAGTTTTTGTAATAATTATTTTCCATATCTGATGAATTACTAACAATTGAAGAAGCAGGAATTCGCTTGAATTTTACTCATGATTATGTTGAATTCCCCACTACATTTAAAACATAGGGAAATTTTTTTAAAAAAATGAAACACAGGGACTGCAGACCTGTCAATGGTACCACCTACTGGAAAATATTACGGTGGGGCTGATCGTTTAATGAGACAGTAAGTGGCTGCCTTTGGAAAGTGGAGTCACTCTTTGATGTTATAAAGATGTACAAATCAAATTTCCTTTGTACATATTCAGCACAAGCTCAAATTTATGCCTTTAATAAAGCACAGCAGTGATCTGGTTGCATATCTGAACACTGAAAATGTGCAGTAGAATTTTCCCTGTGGGTGCTATTTGCCTGCAAGCCATAAGAGGAGAAGGCTGTGCGTTCCCCATGGAGTAAAAACATTTTCCAAAATCCTGCTGGGTAAGTCAACAGAAAAATGGGACTTCTGATGAGGAACTGGGTCGTCAGAAATTCTGGAGTCATTTAGTGATCATTTTATCTGCAAACATTTGTTACTGGCTAACTGCTATCACACTTTAAGAAATGATAAGATCTTTACTATTTGAAGGAATTCTGGTTCCCTTTATATTCTGAAACTCAACCCAGTAAAGAGTTCCCACCCAGCTCTTCTCATCAATGAGCTGTGTCTAGCACCCACAGCTGTATTACTAGCAGTGGGATCGAAGGCCTTGAACGTCTCAAGATAGATTAAAAGATTCTAT
This sequence comes from Tragulus kanchil, assembly GCA_022376925.1. Taxonomy (NCBI): domain Eukaryota; kingdom Metazoa; phylum Chordata; class Mammalia; order Artiodactyla; family Tragulidae; genus Tragulus; species Tragulus kanchil. The sequence continues at coordinate 79,192,183 of JAIOJX010000025.1, forward strand.
GTAATTTAGGAAAAGCTTCCCTTTCTAGTTCTGCCTCTCATAACATTTGCTTCCCTCCACTTTAGCACACAGACACATGCACACACTACTCTCCAACCTTGGGAGCTGTTGGCACCTACTGTATGTATTCTTATATAGAATTGTTTTAGTTCCAGGTAGAAAGTCTTCTCCTCCAGAAAGCCTTCTCTAACAGGTTTCATTCTCTAAGAAGAAGAATGACACAAAGATTACTGTACCAGAAGATTTTTAGAGAGTCTTCTTAGGACCAACATCTGATGGAAGAAAGGGAAAAAAAAAGATTGGACAGAAAAGGAAGTATACATGTGTATGTGTGTGCTCAGTCACTCAACTGTGTCTGACTCTTTGCTTCCCCAAGGACTACAGCCCACGAGGTTCCTCTGTCTGTGGAATTTTCCAGGCAAGAAGAGCGGAGTGGGTTGCCATTTCCTCCTCTATGGAATCTTCCTGACCCAGGGCTCAAATCTGCATTTCTTGTGTCTCCTGCATTGCCAGGCAGATTCTTTACCACTGAACCACCTGGGAAGCCCAAGGGGAAGTAAAGCTATGATGAAATATCAGCAGAAATCTGAGCTGACTTCAGGGGGAGTTTTGAAGTTGACCCTTAAGTACTGTCCTGAGTTAGGAGAGGTCAAGAATTCATAGCCCAGGCCCACCAGGCACTGGACACAGAGTGCCCAGGGCAGGAGGTATAACCTTAAGTAAGATAGCTCTCATCAGTCAAGGCAGTAACTTAAGGGGGCCTTTATGCCTGGCGGCTCTCAGCAATTGATGGGATCCGTTATTCTTTTTTGAAATGTGATAAGGAAGCACATCAAGCATTCACACATTTCCTCTTGCTCCACTCAGATCTACTTCTTTAAATGAAAATACTTCTGATACTAGACAAGAGGAGAAGGGGATGACAGAGAATGAGATGGCTGGATGGCATCACTGACTCAATGGATATGAGTTTGAGCAAGCTCAAGTAGATAGTGAAGGACAGGGAAGCCGGAGTGCTGTAGTTCATGGGGTCATAAAGAGTTGGACAGGACTTAACAACTGAAAAACAACAACTTCACACAAAAACTCATAAATAGCTAAATCACTATGTAGCGAAAACAACGCAGTATAGAGAACAGAACACTGAATGGAGAACAACAACTTCACGCAAAAATTCATGGAATACAGCTAAACCACTGTATATAGAAAACTACATAGACTTAAATGAAGGAGCTAAGATTCCAGAATAAGAAGCTGGAAGATAAATAATATCAAAGAAAGAGAAAATAAGGTATTAACAAAATGGGAAACAAATATACAACAGAGAGGTTCTACCAAGTCACAAGTATTTGAAAAGACTATTAAAATTAGGTTGACACAGATTGAGGAATAACCAATTTAGCCATGAGAAAGCTGATATCATTACAAATTTTATGGATAAAAATGTTTTAATTTTTATGAGACTAATTCTCAAAACATTTTAAATAATTCAGAAAACATTTTAATATTAAATTACTCAGGTCAGTAATTTGAAACTTCCTACCACAAAAAACTCCAGGTCCAGATTGTTTCATGGCTGAGCTCTACCGAACATGGAGAGTAATTCCAATGTACATGGACTCTTCCAAAGGATTAAAAAGTGTCTCAATTCTCTCTGATTTTAAGAATTAGCATTGCCTGTATAGAAAAATCTCAAAACGTCAGTAAAAGAGAAGAAAGTGACAGGCAATCTCATTTATAAGTAAAGATACAAAAAATTCTAAAGTTTTCGCAACTCAAAAGCAGCAATAAATGAAAAGAAGACTACATCATGATAAAAAGTGGGTTTATTTTCATCATAAACTTGGCTTAACATTGAAAAATCAGGCAATATAAATTTATTATGATAAGTAACCAGCAAAGATTCATAACCTCTAAACTAGTTAAAGCAAATGAGAGAATTTTTTAAATTTTCATAAATTGAAGGGGACAGAAAAGGGCAGAGGCAGGGAAAAGATTGGAATAAAAGAAAACACAAAATAAGATTATGGAAATCATTTTAAATATACCAGTAATAATTCCATATATAAAAGCAATAACTTGCCAGGAAAAGAGTTTGTCAAATTAGAAAAACTGATAAATCAAGGCATAGTAGTACCAGCACATTATTTTATGAAGAATAACACTAAGAACTAAAAATAAAAGCAATACTAGTTGCTGCCTCTGAGCAGCTGAACTAGGACGAAGGAGCAGTGGAACAGGCAATTGTCTTTCAGTTTGCCTTCAAGTTTAAAGGGTTTTTTTTTACTAAGTATTTAGAAATATCTACATGTCACTACTAATTTTTATGACTACTTAGCTATCATCTACTTCCAGATAGTCCAACTATTTTCACGTTTTAAAAGATGCTTAAAATTTTTTGTCTGCTTTTTAATGAGTTTGAGTTTTAGTCCTTGAGTTTTAATCCTTCTCTATTGCATATTCAAAAGCAGAGACACCAGGTTTCCCTGGTAGCTCAGTGGTAAAGAGCCTGACAATGCAGGAGACATGGGTATAATCCCTCATTTGGAAAGATCCCACATGCTGCGGAGCAACTAAGTCCACGAGCCACAACTATGGAGCCTGTGCTCTAGAGCCTCGGAGCTGCAACTATTGAACCCACGTGCCACAACTACTGAGGCCACTGTGCCCTAAAGCACGAGTTCCATAAGAGAAGTCACCGCAACAGGAAACCTGCTCATCTCAACTAGATAGTAGCCACCACTTCCTGCAACTACAGCAGAACCTGTGGCAGCAGTGAAAACCAGAATAGCCAAATAAAATGAAATAAAATAAATAAACAAACTTAAAAAAAAGGAGGGGGCTTCCCTGGTGGTCCAGTGGGTAAGGACACCGCCTTGCAGTGCAAGGGGCGCTGGTTCGATCCCTGGCCTGGGAAGATCTCACGTGCCGCGGAGCAGTTGGACCAATGTGTCCAATTGCCGAGCCGGAGCTTGGGAGTACATGCACCCAGAGCCGGTGCTCTGCGAAGCAAAAAGGGCAAATGAGAGAATTTTTTAAATTTTCATAAATTGAAGGGGACAGAAAAGGGCAGAGGCAGGGAAAAGATTGGAATAAAAGAAAACACAAAATAAGATTATGGAAATCATTTTAAATATACCAGTAATAATTCCATATATAAAAGCAATAACTTGCCAGGAAAAGAGTTTGTCAAATTAGAAAAACTGATAAATCAAGGCATAGTAGTACCAGCACATTATTTTATGAAGAATAACACTAAGAACTAAAAATAAAAGCAATACTAGTTGCTGCCTCTGAGCAGCTGAACTAGGACGAAGGAGCAGTGGAACAGGCAATTGTCTTTCAGTTTGCCTTCAAGTTTAAAGGGTTTTTTTTACTAAGTATTTAGAAATATCTACATGTCACTACTAATTTTTATGACTACTTAGCTATCATCTACTTCCAGATAGTCCAACTATTTTCACGTTTTAAAAGATGCTTAAAATTTTTTGTCTGCTTTTTAATGAGTTTGAGTTTTAGTCCTTGAGTTTTAATCCTTCTCTATTGCATATTCAAAAGCAGAGACACCAGGTTTCCCTGGTAGCTCAGTGGTAAAGAGCCTGACAATGCAGGAGACATGGGTATAATCCCTCATTTGGAAAGATCCCACATGCTGCGGAGCAACTAAGTCCACGAGCCACAACTATGGAGCCTGTGCTCTAGAGCCTCGGAGCTGCAACTATTGAACCCACGTGCCACAACTACTGAGGCCACTGTGCCCTAAAGCACGAGTTCCATAAGAGAAGTCACCGCAACAGGAAACCTGCTCATCTCAACTAGATAGTAGCCACCACTTCCTGCAACTACAGCAGAATCTGTGGCAGCAGTGAAAACCAGAATAGCCAAATAAAATGAAATAAAATAAATAAACAAACTTAAAAAAAAGGAGGGGGCTTCCCTGGTGGTCCAGTGGGTAAGGACACCGCCTTGCAGTGCAAGGGGCGCTGGTTCGATCCCTGGCCTGGGAAGATCTCACGTGCCGCGGAGCAGTTGGACCAATGTGTCCAATTGCCGAGCCGGAGCTTGGGAGTACATGCACCCAGAGCCGGTGCTCTGCGACAACAGAGGCCACTGTGATGGGAAGCCCACACGGGCCAAAGAACAAAGATGGATGAAAATAGATAAATGAAAGATCAATAGAGGTGGCCCGCCCGCCCCCTCCCTCCCCAACCCACTCCCCCCCAAAAAATAAATAAATAATAAATTTTTTAAAAAAGAAAGAAAAAAAAACCAGAGACATCACTTTGCCAACAAAAGCCCGTATAGTCACAACTATGGCTTTCCCAGTAGTCATGTATGGCTGTGAGATTTGGACCATAAAGAAGGCTGAGCACTGAAGAATTGATGCCTTTGAACTGTGGTGTTGGAGAAGGCTCTTGAGAGTCCCTTTGGACTCTAAAGAGATCAAACCAGTCAATCCTAAAGGAAATCAACCCTGAATATTCATTGGAAGGACTGATGCTGATGCTGAAGCTGAAGCTCCAATATTTTGGCCACCTAATGCAAGGAGACAACTCACTGGAAAAGAGTCTGGTGTTGGGAAAAATAGAAGGTAACAAGAGAAGGAGACAAAGAGGATGAGATGTTTGAATGGCATCACTGAGTCAATGGACTTCAGTTTGGGCAAACTCTGAGAAATGATGGACGGGGAAGCCTGGAGTGCTGCAGTTCTTGGGGTTGCAAAGAACTGGACAGGACAAGAGACTGAACTGAACTGAATTGAAACTTAGAGGAGGTATTAATAACTTTTTCAAATTCATCCAAGTGGTAAGAGGTGGAGCCAAGTTTGAACATCGGACTATGGTTGAAAAGTTTGTGCTCTTAGCCACTGTGAAATAAAGATAACATAAACATCATAGAAAGTTAAAAAAGTAAAAGTCACCCTTAATTTCTTACATAACTATTATATACGGTATAATATTATATTATATATTGTATTTCTTATATAATTAGCACATACTGTATACTGTGTATCTCTATCTTTCCCATATTCATGATCTTGTATCATGATTATTACAGTACATATTCTATTTTTCATCAGTAATATATTAGAACGATTTTTCAATCTTTTATGTAAATAGTACAATTCAGTTTATGTCTTCATATTATTCAACCCTAAGGATGAAATAATTCTTTAACTGCTCTGTTACTGGACATCAGGCTGCATCCAGTACTTCCCTATTGTATGTGTATATAAACCTACCTTTAGCATCATCTATTTCCAGAAAGTCCAACTATTTTCTCATTTTCTTAAAGTCAGCTTTTATCATGCTTCTAATTATTTATGTAGGAAGTATATTCAGATGTGGAATTATTGAGTAATTACAGTGAGTTCTACAATCTACCTTTTAAAAAAAGTCTAAAATGTTTCTAATTTTTCTCCAAACATACTGTGTTACTAGGATGTTAATTCTTAAAATCAATGATAAACTAAATTCTACCATTTCAATTGTCCGTTGCAATAGATTACTGTCGATTACTGAACAGCTCCACATGGAACTAACAGATTAGAAAACCCAGTTTGTACCCTTATTAAAAAATCACTGATTTGCTGTATGACTCAGAAAACTCAAACTAGGGCTTGGTAACAACCTAGAGGGGGTGGGATGGGGAGGCAGGTGGGAGGGATATTCAAGTGGGAGGGGATGTAAGTAAACCTATAACTGATTGATGTTGATGTTTGGTAGAAACCAACATAATACTGTAATGTAATTATCCTTTAATTATAAATGAATAAATCTTAAAAAAATTAAACATTTGAAAAAATCACTGATCTTAACTTTGTTGAGTCTGGCAATAAAGTTATCAAGTTTATTTTTTGGCACATAGACTATTACACAGAAGAAAACAATTTCTGCCAGTACAACAGTGTCCTTTTGTTTATAAATGAGGTGGAGCCAAGTTTGAACATCGGACTATGGTTGAAAAGTTTGTGCTCTTAGCCACTGTGAAATAAAGATAACATAAACATCATAGAAAGTTAAAAAAGTAAAAGTCACCCTTAATTTCTTACATAACTATTATATACGGTATAATATTATATTATATATTGTATTTCTTATATAATTAGCACATACTGTATACTGTGTATCTCTATCTTTCCCATATTCATGATCTTGTATCATGATTATTACAGTACATATTCTATTTGTCATCAGTAATATATTAGAACGATTTTTCAATCTTTTATGTAAATAGTACAATTCAGTTTATGTCTTCATATTATTCAACCCTAAGGATGAAATAATTCTTTAACTGCTCTGTTACTGGACATCAGGCTGCATCCAGTACTTCCCTATTGTATGTGTATATAAACCTACCTTTAGCATCATCTATTTCCAGAAAGTCCAACTATTTTCTCATTTTCTTAAAGTCAGCTTTTATCATGCTTCTAATTATTTATGTAGGAAGTATATTCAGATGTGGAATTATTGAGTAATTACAGTGAGTTCTACAATCTACCTTTTAAAAAAAGTCTAAAATGTTTCTAATTTTTCTCCAAACATACTGTGTTACTAGGATGTTAATTCTTAAAATCAATGATAAACTAAATTCTACCATTTCAATTGTCCGTTGCAATAGATTACTGTCGATTACTGAACAGCTCCACATGGAACTAACAGATTAGAAAACCCAGTTTGTACCCTTATTAAAAAATCACTGATTTGCTGTATGACTCAGAAAACTCAAACTAGGGCTTGGTAACAACCTAGAGGGGGTGGGATGGGGAGGCAGGTGGGAGGGATATTCAAGTGGGAGGGGATGTAAGTAAACCTATAACTGATTGATGTTGATGCTTGGTAGAAACCAACATAATACTGTAATGTAATTATCCTTTAATTATAAATGAATAAATCTTAAAAAAATTAAACATTTGAAAAAATCACTGATCTTAACTTTGTTGAGTCTGGCAATAAAGTTATCAAGTTTATTTTTTGGCACATAGACTATTACACAGAAGAAAACAATTTCTGCCAGTACAACAGTGTCCTTTTGTTTTATGAGGGAAAATCGAAACTGATGATTTTTATCGTTTCAAGTAGATTCTGTGGAGAGGTTGCCCAGCCACAGCTGGATCGAGCAAAGCCACTATGCGACCATATCCATTTTAATTGTATTTGCTCTGCACTGAAAGCTAAAAAGCTAAAGTTCCAAAAAGTTAAGCTTAACTACTTTTTTTTAATGTTCTGAATTACTGAACCAACACATACTCACATAATAAACATCTTTTTGCTCTAGGTCTGATATTTCGTGAAATCACAGAGAATAAATTTTAGAAATGGAAAAGAACTTAGAAATATTCATTCTGTTTATCATGAACTTTTAGATGTTGAGAAAGTTTTGAGTTTAGACTAAAAGCTTTTCCACATTGATTACATGATAAAAAGATTGATTCATGATAAAAAGAAACCCTAAGACTGTATAAGATGCAGGATGGCATTTAGAAATCATTTACCTTTTACTAGAAATAGAAAATCTTAACCAAAGAGATCAATGTGGAAAGGGTGTTCACCAAAGCACAGTTCTTTTGCATGGATTCATCCTGTGTGGAATATTTTAGAAATTTAAATGCATGTTAAAGAAATGGGGAGATGTGATCAGAGATGTATTTTCTGTATTTCATTGACTCAATTCTTTGAGCATAAGCAGCTAAATGTGCTCAAGCAAAACCTGAAACTATGAAAGGAAGACTGAGAGGCAGCTCAGGCATATAGTAAAAAGAACAGATTCATTTGCTGATTGTTCATTATCTATTTTCACTGGATGAGTAAAATCCTATTTTTACTAGAGGTGGCTCTGTAAAGACATAAACATTTGCATGGAGAGGAGATCTAAGAGTAAGCAAGGAAAACAAAAGCCATCTTCTTGGAATCAGAACTTCAGAGGAAAAGAAACTTTGCCAGTGGACAATGAAAAACAAAATACAGGTCATGATTTAAAAATCTAAAACAAAAAGCTAAGAGGAAGACATGAGAGACCTACAGATGGTGGGTCAGTGGGCCCTAAAAAAAAACTTCTGATCTTAACTTTGTTGAGTCTGGCAATAAAGTTATCAAGTTTATTTTTTGGCACATAGACTATTACACAGAAGAAAACAATTTCTGCCAGTACAACAGTGTCCTTTTGTTTTATGAGGGAAAATCGAAACTGATGATTTTTATCGTTTCAAGTAGATTCTGTGGAGAGGTTGCCCAGCCACAGCTGGATCGAGCAAAGCCACTATGCGACCATATCCATTTTAATTGTATTTGCTCTGCACTGAAAGCTAAAAAGCTAAAGTTCCAAAAAGTTAAGCTTAACTACTTTTTTTTAACGTTCTGAATTACTGAACCAACACATACTCACATAATAAACATCTTTTTGCTCTAGGTCTGATATTTCGTGAAATCACAGAGAATAAATTTTAGAAATGGAAAAGAACTTAGAAATATTCATTCTGTTTATCATGAACTTTTAGATGTTGAGAAAGTTTTGAGTTTAGACTAAAAGCTTTTCCACATTGATTACATGATAAAAAGATTGATTCATGATAAAAAGAAACCCTAAGACTGTATAAGATGCAGGATGGCATTTAGAAATCATTTACCTTTTACTAGAAATAGAAAATCTTAACCAAAGAGATCAATGTGGAAAGGGTGTTCACCAAAGCACAGTTCTTTTGCATGGATTCATCCTGTGTGGAATATTTTAGAAATTTAAATGCATGTTAAAGAAATGGGGAGATGTGATCAGAGATGTATTTTCTGTATTTCATTGACTCAATTCTTTGAGCATAAGCAGCTAAATGTGCTCAAGCAAAACCTGAAACTATGAAAGGAAGACTGAGAGGCAGCTCAGGCATATAGTAAAAAGAACAGATTCATTTGCTGATTGTTCATTATCTATTTTCACTGGATGAGTAAAATCCTATTTTTACTAGAGGTGGCTCTGTAAAGACATAAACATTTGCATGGAGAGGAGATCTAAGAGTAAGCAAGGAAAACAAAAGCCATCTTCTTGGAATCAGAACTTCAGAGGAAAAGAAACTTTGCCAGTGGACAATGAAAAACAAAATATAGGTCATGATTTAAAAATCTAAAACAAAAAGCTAAGAGGGAAGACATGAGAGACCTACAGATGGTGGGTCAGTGGGCTACAAGACAAGGTTTCTGCTCCTTGTCTAAATGGATAGAATTCAAAGACATCCAGCTTCCTGGGACAGCTGGCACTGTTACTGGATGTATCGAGAGAACCATGAGGAGATGGAGAGATGGCAGTGATTCTAGGACTTAAATTCAGGACTTGGAGAATCCCTAGTAGTGTTATTAGAAATCAGTTAATTTTCCCTGATGAATAAGTCAAAAGTTTAATCTGACTGGGGTTAACTGGTAGATAATACTGAATAAACTGGTAGATAATACTGAATACATTTTGGTCTTGTGTCAGAAATCTAGACTTTCCTGAATCAGTTTCCATAATCACTGGTGGCAGCTTAGTCCTGCTCAGTTCAGTGGCTTGGGGGTAGTCTAACAAGTCTCTTTAGGATTGGCTTCAATCTATAGAAACTGATGGAAAGACATTCAGTTTCTTCTTTGAGGGTCATTCTCTGCTTTTTGATCTCTGCTTTCCCAGATATGAGAGTATTATAGTGGCTGCCACAGAGCTAAATTATTGTGTAATCACTGGAGGTGGCTCCTCATCTCATGGTCACTCCTTATGTGCTTTTTTTAATCTCTAAAAAAGAATGTATACATAAGATCACTTTTTGCAAATAACCTAAAAAGGTATAATGTGTCTGGTAAGTTACATTGAAGCTGAAAATGCAACTGAAATAAGTTTAAAAATGAGTACAAAATAAATGTTATCAGTGCATCTGTAAAAAAAAATAAATATTCATTCTGTCCACTCCTTAATTTACAGATGAAGTCAATAAGGCCCAGTAAGTTTAAAATGGCTTTTTCATATTTACATGGAGAATTAATGGCAAAGTCAGGTTAGAACTGAATCTCCTTACTCCTGTTTCCTCTCTGTGTCTACTTTTTGATATTGGAGAAATGATACAATAAAAGAGGTGGCTCTGTAAAGACATAAACATTTGCATGGAGAGGAGATCTAAGAGTAAGCAAGGAAAACAAAAGCCATCTTCTTGGAATCAGAACTTCAGAGGAAAAGAAACTTTGCCAGTGGACAATGAAAAACAAAATACAGGTCATGATTTAAAAATCTAAAACAAAAAGCTAAGAGGGAAGACATGAGAGACCTACAGATGGTGGGTCAGTGGGCTACAAGACAAGGTTTCTGCTCCTTGTCTAAATGGATAGAATTCAAAGACATCCAGCTTCCTGGGACAGCTGGCACTGTTACTGGATGTATCGAGAGAACCATGAGGAGATGGAGAGATGGCAGTGATTCTAGGACTTAAATTCAGGACTTGGAGAATCCCTAGTAGTGTTATTAGAAATCAGTTAATTTTCCCTGATGAATAAGTCAAAAGTTTAATCTGACTGGGGTTAACTGGTAGATAATACTGAATAAACTGGTAGATAATACTGAATACATTTTGGTCTTGTGTCAGAAATCTAGACTTTCCTGAATCAGTTTCCATAATCACTGGTGGCAGCTTAGTCCTGCTCAGTTCAGTGGCTTGGGGGTAGTCTAACAAGTCTCTTTAGGATTGGCTTCAATCTATAGAAACTGATGGAAAGACATTCAGTTTCTTCTTTGAGGGTCATTCTCTGCTTTTTGATCTCTGCTTTCCCAGATATGAGAGTATTATAGTGGCTGCCACAGAGCTAAATTATTGTGTAATCACTGGAGGTGGCTCCTCATCTCATGGTCACTCCTCATGTGCTTTTTTTAATCTCTAAAAAAGAATGTATACATAAGATCACTTTTTGCAAATAACCTAAAAAGGTATAATGTGTCTGGTAAGTTATATTGAAGCTGAAAATGCAACTGAAATAAGTTTAAAAATGAGTACAAAATAAATGTTATCAGTGCATCTGTAAAAAAAAATAAATATTCATTCTGTCCACTCCTTAATTTACAGATGAAGTCAGTAAGGCCCAGTAAGTTTAAAATGGCTTTTTCATATTTACATGGAGAATTAATGGCAAAGTCAGGTTAGAACTGAATCTCCTTACTCCTGTTTCCTCTCTGTGTCTACTTTTTGATATTGGAGAAATGATACAATACCATCCAAAAAGATTAAATCTGGAAAAAAGAAAAGACCTTTAATCACTGGAATCAGGCCCCATTTAGGTCAAGAATATATGATAGTAAATAAAATTTCCAGTAAAGGAGAAAAGGTAAGTTAATAAGCTTGTTGATGTGCCTTGGTTATCATATGGTCATAATGCTACCTTAGGTCACAGATTATGGTAAGGATGACCTAGCATACAGTTAGTGATTATCAACTAACTGTATACAATACATAATTTGGTCTTTCTCAAATTATGTAAGGTAGAGCCCACATTAAACTGTTTTTAAGTAGTATTTTCTTATCAAAGGAAAAATTCATTAATGTAGGCACTGGCTGAATCATAGTTTTTAATTACTAAAAGTTAGATGATATTATCTGAGGTGAAGACCTGTCTGAAAGTTTAGAGAGACTGTGCCATTAGTGTAACACAGTGCTACTGAGTGGAACCCGTGGACGAATAACACCAGCTTCACCTGGGAGCTTGTTAAAACACACAAAAAACTCAGCCCCAGCTAGACCAACTGCAAGTAGAGTCCAAGAATTCAAGCTTTAACAAGCTCTCCAGGTGATTCTCATACACGCAAAAATTTAAGAAGCATTGTTCTAATGTCATTTCCAACCATTTTTGCACACTGGGATGTCATAGGGACCTTTAAAAATAGTCGTGTCTGAGTCCTGTCCCAGATTCATATTTAATTGCTCTGGCCTGTAGCCTGGGTATTATCTTCATCAGAGTCAACACACCAACAATTCATTTAGAGCATCTGTACTGGTCCTTTCTTATAAAATTATTGAAAATAGACATCAGCCTACCCAGCTCTGACAAGGTTTACAACAGGGGCTATAAAGAAACTTGATACAAATAACCACTGGAAGATAAGCATTAAGTATTAGAACCTCTGCTTTTCTTTTAAATTTCAGTCTTTTATCATCTATTTAACATCCATTTTGCCTGCTTATCATCACTATAAGATTTTATTGACAATATAATAGCATGTGCACGAAATTTACAAATATCATTACAAATACAGAGGATACATACTAAACACCTTTAATTGTCAAAGTTCATGATCTAGAAAGAAGGCTTTCAAACTTCAGTGTGCACAAAAAATTATCTAGAGAGTTTCTCAAAACACAGAAAAATTCAAATATCCTGAGTATGAGTCCAGAAATCTAACACTATAAGCTATACCCTCAGATGATTCTTAGGTAAATGCTCCATAGACTACTCTTTAAAAGAACAGTTACAACAAAAATAGAATTATCCAGAAAGACAGAACACCCATTCAGGGCCTCAGGGTCATAGGACCTCAATGGGATCATCATGTTTAAAAGCTTGAACTTCAGTCCTGAAGGATATCAGCACACTCAAAGGGGATCATTTCCTGGGGCCAACCTGGTTACAGAGATAGCTGTGTAACCAGGAATATCAGTGGAGAGATCGACAATGAGAAATACAACTCTTGGGCAGATTGCAGTGGTTCTTACTGGCTGCAGTATAGCCAGCAGAAAGCCAATGGAACGAAAAATTTTAAGTATAAATTTGCTTCTTCAGCCTAGAATCAGAGTAAGGAGAAATAATTATAACGCAAAATTGTAATAGTTGCTGCCTTCAAATATGACAGGTGACAATACTGCCAAGAATCAGGGAATAATTAGATAAAATATAAATATAAATGATACAAAAACAGCAATTAAAACATAGATTGTCAAATTGTACCTAAACAAAGCGAACTATATGCTTCCTATACGAATCCTGCTTACAAATAAGAAAAAGATGCAATAAGATGTAATACATATTAATACTAATCAAAAGAAAGCTAGAGTTAGACAGTTTTGGAACAATAGATTGCTATATGCAAAAAATGAATCTATATCTTTATCATACATAATACACATGTAACTCAAAATGAGTTACACATGTAAACACAAGGGATTAAATTTTTAAACTGCCAAAACATATAAAACAAATCTTCATGACCTTGAAGTAGGAAAAGATTCAATAGAATAAGTATTTTTAAATGTTAACTTGTGTCATTAATTTAAATATTTTTCTTCTTCAAGGAACATCATTGAGATTAAAAGATAAACCAAAGATTTGAAGAAAATATTTGCAAAATCTATGTCTGATAAAGACCTTGCATTGTGAATACAAAGAGAGTTCTAATAATGGAAGGACATATAGCCCTATTTTTAAGACGGGGAAAGATTTAAAAGGAAATCTCACCAAATAAATACACAATATTCTTAACACCACTAGTCACTGGAGAAATGTGAATGAAACCACAACTAGATATGTAACACATAATACAATAGCCAAAATTTAGAAGTTTGACAATACCAAGCACTGTGGGCAAAAATGTGCAGCAACCGATAATCTTATATATCACTAACCCGTTAGAAGGGGAAAATGGTACAACTTTGCAAAGAAGTTCAGCAGTTTCATATAAAATTAAATACATATTACATGACCCAGAAATTCCACTCTGAGATATTTCCCTCTGCATGAAAATAACCATTCATCTATAATGAGACTTGTCACAGACATTCATACCAGCTTTACTCATAATAGCCAAACACTGGAAATCACCCAAATTGTCAATAGTGATGGAAAAGCAAACTGCATCATATTCATAGAATGGATTACCACCCAGATGCAGAAAGGAATTATTGTGTTGGCCAAAAAGTTCATTTGGCTTTTTCCATAAGATATTCACTTACATAGGCAATAGCATGGGTTAATCTGAAAAAGCATTTAGAATTCTAAATAAAAGAAAGGAGACAGGGGCTTCCCTAGTGGTCCAGTGGGTAAAGACACCGCCTTGCAGTGCAAGGGGCACCAGTTCAATCCCTGGCCTGGGAAGATTCCACGTGCTGTGGAGCGGCTGGATGGGTGTGTCCAACTACTGAGCCAGCATTCTGGAGCGTATGCACCCAGAGCTAGTGCTCTGCAACAAGATAGGCCACTGCAATGGGAGGCCCACACAGGCCAAAGAACAAAGATGGAAATAAATGAAAGACCAACAGAAGTTGCCAAAAAGAAAGAAAGAAAGAAAAAAAAAGGAGACAGAAAAGACTTTGATTTCCTTTATATAAAGTTCCAGAAAATGACAAAGCAACAGTGACAAACATTGTATATCGGTATACAGGGACTGAGTCAGGGACTTGACTATAGTAGGACACAGAGGAACTTGCTGAGTGATGAAATGTTTTATACCTTGATCTGGCAGTGGACAGTTCTACAATAGTATACAGTTATTAAAACTCATCAAAGAGTGCAAGAGAATAGGTGAACTTTATCCCATGTAGATTACACTTCAGTGCAGCGTATAAGAAAAAAATAGTTGACATGAGACTGGCCACTTCATATGTGCTTTTCTTCTAACCACGGAGATTGTTTCAGGGACTGTGCCTTTTATCTGAGATCATTAAATGAGTATCAGTCCTGCCTTTTGTAACCCTCTTTTTTATAGTTATGTAGCCAGTCAGATATGTAAGTCTGGAGCTACTTCTAGCCATCATGCCACTGTGAAGAGGAGCCACTTTATAGATTAAACTGAAGGTTGTTTCCCTAAAGTCATGTAACCACCAAACGGCAAAGCATGGCCTGTGTATATATGGTGCCAAATTTCATGCTCCTAATTATTATTCAAGGGAAAAAAGAACACAACAAAGCTCTATAATTTTACATTTTTTTTTCATATACTGTTGAAAATATGTTATTGTGATGGCCAGGACAATATCTGTATTCTCAATATATATAATTAAAAAGAAAAGTTCGAAATCACATGATACTTATTCTAAAACCAAAAGTATCCCAAAAAATTTTTGGCAAAATTTCAAGATATTTACTTACATAGGCAATAGCATGGGTTAATCTGAAAAAGCATTTAGAATTCTAAATAAAAGAAAGGAGACAGGGGCTTCCCTGGTGGTCCAGTGGGTAAAGACACCGCCTTGCAGTGCAAGGGGCACCAGTTCAATCCCTGGCCTGGGAAGATTCCACGTGCTGTGGAACGGCTGGATGGGTGTGTCCAACTACTGAGCCAGCATTCTGGAGCGTATGCACCCAGAGCTAGTGCTCTGCAACAAGATAGGCCACTGCAATGGGAGGCCCACACAGGTCAAAGAACAAAGATGGAAATAAATGAAAGACCAACAGAAGTTGCCAAAAAGAAAGAAAGAAAGAAAAAAAAAGGAGACAGAAAAGACTTTGATTTCCTTTATATAAAGTTCCAGAAAATGACAAAGCAACAGTGACAAACATTGTATATCGGTATACAGGGACTGAGTCAGGGACTTGACTATAGTAGGACACAGAGGAACTTGCTGAGTGATGAAATGTTTTATACCTTGATCTGGCAGTGGACAGTTCTACAATAGTATACAGTTATTAAAACTCATCAAAGAGTGCAAGAGAATAGGTGAACTTTATCCCATGTAGATTACACTTCAGTGCAGCGTATAAGAAAAAAATAGTTGACATGAGACTGGCCACTTCATATGTGCTTTTCTTCTAACCACGGAGATTGTTTCAGGGACTGTGCCTTTTATCTGAGATCATTAAATGAGTATCAGTCCTGCCTTTTGTAACCCTCTTTTTTATAGTTATGTAGCCAGTCAGATATGTAAGTCTGGAGCTACTTCTAGCCATCATGCCACTGTGAAGAGGAGCCACTTTATAGATTAAACTGAAGGTTGTTTCCCTAAAGTCATGTAACCACCAAACGGCAAAGCATGGCCTGTGTGTATATGGTGCCAAATTTCATGCTCCTAATTATTATTCAAGGGAAAAAAGAACACAACAAAGCTCTATAATTTTACATTTTTTTTTTCATATACTGTTGAAAATATGTTATTGTGATGGCCAGGACAATATCTGTATTCTCAATATATATAATTAAAAAGAAAAGTTCAAAATCACATGATACTTATTCTAAAACCATAGTATACATTGATATAAACTGTTATTGTTACAGGTCATACAGGCACATTTACTAAGCTCTTAAAAACTATTTCAATTGCATCAATAAGAACACATATTGAGAAAATAATTGCAACGGAAATTAAAAAATCAAGAAAACAGATTGCTTTGTTTCAAATATGAATCTCATACACGCCAATAAGCTCAAACACACATAATCATTTGAAATACCCCAAATGGATAGTGACATGAAAAAATTAGAAAAACAGAACCCTCATCAGGTATGTTGAGGGAGGAAAGGAACACAGTGTGTTATATTAAACTAAGCCTCTTGACTGAGTTAGTTTATTGCTATATTCTGAGCAGCATGATTTGAATGTCATTGTTATGCAAAGGAAAATGCTTTAAGTTTAGCTGTATTGTGGCCATTATGCAAATATGATCCTTCTGTATCTAGCCTAGACTGGTTTGCAAAACTAGATATGCCCAGCCATGTTTCTGAAGCTCACTAAAGCATTCTACAATAAATACAAATCCAGAATTACTGAGAGAAAAAACTAGCAAAAAATCTAATGTCTGAAGCTGAGAAAGCAAAATATCCAATGTAGAAATATATTTTCTTAAAGTGAATGGCAACACTGGAAATAATCATAAGCAAAATCACTGCTTGATTAGAATATAGTCTGTGGGTTTATATGTGGACATCTGTGACCTACAGAAATCAACCCATTATGTTCCCAAAGCAACGAGCTTCTGTTCTTTCACATTGAAAATATTAGTATATTAGAAAATTCCTTATTTAGAAACAAGGAAATTAGAAATCCCTCATTTCAGAATGAAAATGAATTTGCACTGACCAAAGTCATTCATCTTCATATACTCAATAAAGTATCACATTTTATGCACAGCCACATAGACAAGCTATCATTTCTTGAGCACATAGCACATTCCAAACCTAATTCTAACTGCTGTATTAATTCATGGACTCCCCATGATTTTCCTTCCGAGTTAAATAGTATTATTATCCTCCTTTACAGATGAAAAACTGAAGCCCAGAGAGGTTAAGCTGCCTGGAGTGAACACAGCTGTCAGATGTTAGAGACAGGATTTGAGCCCAGGCAGCCTGATTATTGATTTTCCCTTGGTGGCTCCAAAGGTAAAGAATTTGCCTGCAATGTGGGAGACCCAAGTTCAATCCCTGGGTCAGGAAGATCCCCTCGAGGAGGCAGGGCAACCCACTCTAGTATCCTGGAGAATGCCATGCACAGAGGAGCCTGGGAGCTACAATCCAAGGGGTCACAAAGAGTCCGACACGATGAAAAATTAGAAAAACAGAACCCTCATCAGGTATGTTGAGGAGGAAAGGAACGCAGTGTGTTATATTAAACTAAGCCTCTTGACTGAGTTAGTTTATTGCTATATTCTGAGCAGCATGATTTGAATGTCATTGTTATGCAAAGGAAAATGCTTTAAGTTTAGCTGTATTGTGGCCATTATGCAAATATGATCCTTCTGTATCTAGCCTAGACTGGTTTGCAAAACTAGATATGCCCAGCCATGTTTCTGAAGCTCACTAAAGCATTCTACAATAAATACAAATCCAGAATTACTGAGAGAAAAAACTAGCAAAAAATCTAATGTCTGAAGCTGAGAAAGCAAAATATCCAATGTAGAAATATATTTTCTTAAAGTGAATGGCAACACTGGAAATAATCATAAGCAAAATCACTGCTTGATTAGAATATAGTCTGTGGGTTTATATGTGGACATCTGTGACCTACAGAAATCAACCCATTATGTTCCCAAAGCAACGAGCTTCTGTTCTTTCACATTGAAAATATTAGTATATTAGAAAATTCCTTATTTAGAAACAAGGAAATTAGAAATCCCTCATTTCAGAATGAAAATGAATTTGCACTGACCAAAGTCATTCATCTTCATATACTCAATAAAGTATCACATTTTATGCACAGCCACATAGACAAGCTATCATTTCTTGAGCACATAGCACATTCCAAACCTAATTCTAACTGCTGTATTAATTCATGGACTCCCCATGATTTTCCTTCCGAGTTAAATAGTATTATTATCCTCCTTTACAGATGAAAAACTGAAGCCCAGAGAGGTTAAGCTGCCTGGAGTGAACACAGCTGTCAGATGTTAGAGACAGGATTTGAGCCCAGGCAGCCTGATTATTGATTTTCCCTTGGTGGCTCCAAAGGTAAAGAATTTGCCTGCAATGTGGGAGACCCAAGTTCAATCCCTGGGTCAGGAAGATCCCCTCGAGGAGGCAGGGCAACCCACTCTAGTATCCTGGAGAATGCCATGCACAGAGGAGCCTGGGGAGCTACAATCCAAGGGGTCACAAAGAGTCCGACACGATGAAGCACTAACACACACACAGCCTGGCTATAGAGACTGCACACTTTACCACTCCACTGAGCTAACTCTTCCATAGGTATAATAGTGTGTCTGTTGGGGGGATGCCTTATGAGGATGTGCAGAGTATTTTTCCATTTCAAAAAAAATTTATATAAAATTTACCATCATAACCATTTTCAAGTACACAGTTCAGTGGCATTAATTACACGTACATTGTTGTGCAGCCATCAGCCAGCCCCCATCTCCAGAAATCTTTTCATCTTGTGAAACTGAAATTCTGTATTCATTAAATAACAACTCTGCATTCTCTTCTCCTTCCCTCTGTACCCAGTCACCACCATCCCCGCTATGAATGTGACTACCATAGGTACCTCATGGAAGGGGAATGGTATGGTACTATTCTTTTGTGACTGACTTATTTCACTTAGAATGATATCCTCAAGTTTCACCCATGATGTAGCAAGTGGCAAAACTTTTTAAGGCTGAATACTATCCCTTGTATATACTATGTTTTGCTTATCCACTCATCCACGGATGAACACTTGGGTTGCTTCCCCCTTTGGGCTGTTTATGACTAGTCCTGCTATGAACATGAATGCACAGATATCTTCGAGCTTCTCTTTTAAGTTATTTTGTATCTATATCCAGAAGTGGGATTGATGGGTCATGTGGCAGTTCTATTTTAATAATTTTGAGGAACCACGACAGTTTTCATAGCCACTGCACCATTTCACACTGCCAGCTACAGTGCACAAAGGTTCCAATTTCTTTACATCCATGCCAACACTTGCTATTTCTCGGTTTCCTAATAAAAATCATCTTAAAGGGTGAAAAGTAGGGTATGCGTTTTAAGTTCATGGAAGTTTCTAGATTCTGCATTTTGAGTTACGACATATACTGCAGAGGACTTGACTTTGCTTTGTATGTTTGCCTTGACTCCGTCCTCTGCTAAGAAAGAGGGAATGGGCATAGGACACCATCATTTTTACCAGATGGTCCTTCACACAGATGATCTCATGCCTTATATATGTGATCCTGCTCATCTGGCCAAAGGATGGCACCTGAGCCACAGGTAGACCAGGTGTTTTGATGCAGAAGAGATGTTCACAAAGAGCATTGAACTACATCTCCCTCCCTACTACAGGATTAAACTCACAAAACTTGAGTTTCACAGGGTAGGTATAATAGTGTGTCTGTTGGGGGGATGACTTATGAGGATGTGCAGAGTATTTTTCCATTTCAAAAAAAATTTATATAAAATTTACCATCATAACCATTTTCAAGTACACAGTTCAGTGGCATTAATTACACGTACATTGTTGTGCAGCCATCAGCCAGCCCCCATCTCCAGAAATCTTTTCATCTTGTGAAACTGAAATTCTGTATTCATTAAATAACAACTCTGCATTCTCTTCTCCTTCCCTCTGTACCCAGTCACCACCATCCCCGCTATGAATGTGACTACCATAGGTACCTCATGGAAGGGGAATGGTATGGTACTATTCTTTTGTGACTGACTTATTTCACTTAGAATGATATCCTCAAGTTTCACCCATGATGTAGCAAGTG
Source organism: Tragulus kanchil (assembly GCA_022376925.1). Lineage (NCBI taxonomy): Eukaryota > Metazoa > Chordata > Mammalia > Artiodactyla > Tragulidae > Tragulus > Tragulus kanchil. Next base: position 79,212,279 of record JAIOJX010000025.1, read on the forward strand.
GCAAAACTTTTTAAGGCTGAATACTATCCCTTGTATATACTATGTTTTGCTTATCCACTCATCCACGGATGAACACTTGGGTTGCTTCCCCCTTTGGGCTGTTTATGACTAGTCCTGCTATGAACATGAATGCACAGATATCTTCGAGCTTCTCTTTTAAGTTATTTTGTATCTATATCCAGAAGTGGGATTGATGGGTCATGTGGCAGTTCTATTTTAATAATTTTGAGGAACCACGACAGTTTTCATAGCCACTGCACCATTTCACACTGCCAGCTACAGTGCACAAAGGTTCCAATTTCTTTACATCCATGCCAACACTTGCTATTTCTCGGTTTCCTAATAAAAATCATCTTAAAGGGTGAAAAGTAGGGTATGCGTTTTAAGTTCATGGAAGTTTCTAGATTCTGCATTTTGAGTTACGACATATACTGCAGAGGACTTGACTTTGCTTTGTATGTTTGCCTTGACTCCGTCCTCTGCTAAGAAAGAGGGAATGGGCATAGGACACCATCATTTTTACCAGATGGTCCTTCACACAGGTGATCTCATGCCTTATATATGTGATCCTGCTCATCTGGCCAAAGGATGGCACCTGAGCCACAGGTAGACCAGGTGTTTTGATGCAGAAGAGATGTTCACAAAGAGCATTGAACTACATCTCCTCTCTCAGCTTCTATCCCACAGATTGTCTCACCGACTGTCAGCAACTACAGGATTAAACTCACAAAACTTGAGTTTCACAGGGTCAGTTGGTCCCTTCTGGTAGGAGAAGTAGAAGCAACAGAAATGGATATGGAGTATTTGAGATACCAGAGTAATGGAACACTGATAGGCACAAGCTCTTGAAATTTGACCAGCAGCCAGGTCAGCAGAGCTTGAATGATTTAGCATAGACTTCAACATCCTTTCCCCACAAACACTGTGACCTTTGTTACCCTGAGCATGCCTCTTTGCTTGGCAACTTGAAAGTGGCCAGCATGGAAGTTTTAAACAAAGAAATGAATGCATTCATTAAAACCAAAAATGTTTTGAGTTTTATGAGGTCATTCTTTTATTACATTTAGTATTATACCTTTTATTATTTATAAGGTCATTCTTGATTTTTTTAAGTAACTAAAAATTACAGCTTAACTATAATGAGGTCCTTTTGCACAACTGTGTTCCTGTTTGCCATTGTTTTGATGCACATCTCAAGATTTCTCTTTTACCTAATTAGGAAAATCAGAAAATCAGAAAGAAGTCACAAGTACAAAGTAACTGAATCAGAATTAGCAAAAAGCAAACAATTTCCAACATGAATACTCCACAAACAACAGCCACCATAGACTTAAATGACCAAGAAAAGCATTTTCTTATATTCAATTCTAAGCTTCAACTTTCAAAATATGATCTCAGTAAGCCAAATTTTAAACCAAAAAAACCATCCAGACATACCCAACAGCAAAGGAGGGACATCATTTTCTGTAACCACTGTTTAAGTAGTGTCCCTACAGGTTAAAACAGAGACACTTACCTAACTCAGACATTTCCTCCAGTGGGGCTACTTGTGTAGCTGGTTGCTGGAGCCCCATCCTCCTAGCTAACTCACTCCATTAAAGTAAGGGGACAAAAAATGCCATTAAGTGTGCCTCTCTCATCTGCTAGCATTACAGCAGCAACTACAAACAACAACAACAACTAGTTCTGCAGCAGCAGCTTTAAGTAGTGCCAAAATGAGGGCAGGTTGCAGGTCAAGGTACACCGACACTTTGATATGCAATGAACATACTGATCTATTGGGATGAAGACGAACAAATCCACGCTAGCGCCCAGAAGTATTAGACTACAGCTTGATTTCTTCGCAGAGGTAGTCTATGTCCCTCTGGTGCAGTCTGTGAGCCAGACAGACAAAGAGTCTGTTTAATCCCAATGAGGGATTAAACTAGACCATGGAAAACCCACAAAAACCCCCTTCCCAACTAGGCTACTAAAGTAAAAAGTGTCAACCATAACATGCTCATGGTATTCAGATTTAAGTTTGTGGGAAAAGAGTAAATACTGACATACATGTCAACTAACTATGATAACATCCTGGTTTTAGAAGGTCCTTTCTCATTAAGGAATCAGTAATAATATCAACAACTTTTGCTGAGTAATTATTGTGCCAGCCACTTTGTACACACTCTCTAATTTAATATCCATAGTATCAGTCCCACAGGTAGGAATTATGTGCTGCATTTAACACATGAAGTTCAGATATTTGGCCAAAAAACATGAAGCTAGCAGTAAGGGATAGAATATGTATTTATGACTCATCTCACCAGACATCAAACTCATATTTTTCTATTATATTATTATACTATCTGTCCTAGCAGGTACTAAATACATAGCAATCAATAAAAAATTTAACAAACATCTGTGGAGTAAAAGATGCCAAAATCTAGTCACAAAATGTTACAGGTTCAATGAAAGACACAGTGTGTCTTTCTTTAGGACATTGATTCCTGGCTTAATGTGTGCAAATAAGAATTTAAGAGGCAAATGAATTCTGTCTACTATCACTTAGCACACACTACTCTATTTTCAGTAGAGAGCAATTTCTGTACCTCTTTGTCTTACTTTCTCTCTAATAAACTGTTAATTCCCTTGTCTGGACCCCCGGCACTTCCTTTCTAGACAGCAGTAACCTCTTTCCCGCCAGTCTACTCCTGGCCAAAGCGATTTTCCATGCCTGCCACGCTCATGTCCCCCTTTAATAAGAATCCCCCAGGGTTTTCCATGGCTCTGCTAATTATGTTAATGGGGGCTGTTTTCCTAAGGAACTCACTCCACCCTACCCATCTGTTCCCTCTGCTGCTATAATCCAACTGAATTATGTATTCTTTATTACAGAGGGTGGACTACACGCTCCACCCCAGACAAGCTCGCCCCCGCACAGTTCCTTTTCATCCTTGTGGGTCACACACACTGCTCCAAGTCATATCTGCAGCATGGGTTGCCAAAGAAGAAATGCCATGTTACCCAAAGACTGTCCTGCCTTTCATAAAGTCCTTAAAACAGATCCACTTTGCAGTTTACCCGAGGGAATCCCGCTTTACAATACTTTTGAAATTGGCAATCAGATAGAGGCTGAGAGACCATTCCAAATGGATTTGCTAAATCAGCTTTTCTTTTGGGTCAGACAAGGGATGCTGTATTCTAGCAAGAAGAGAGTTCCAGTGAAAACAGAAGCTGGCCTTTAGTCTGCATCTTCACTCTATCAGCATCCTTCCTTGTTTTCAAGTCTGTGCTACTTCAGAGAAAATGAGCTCCAGCTGAGGATAGGGAGATGGTACTCCTCTGAGCCAGGCCATAGGCTTTTCTATTCACAGCCCCTCCTTGGTCAGACTGCAGTGGGTTTGTTCATTCATTCTGTGTGACAGCCAGGGAAGTAACCTTGGCTTCACCCTGCAGCTCCCCCCTGGAATCACACCATGACAGGGGTTAGGACAGTTGCAGTATCTCTCATGCTCCTTTTTCTGGAGTTGCCATCTATGAAGCCACTATTGGCCAGAACGGCCAGAGTCCATATTTGTCACCTTGTGGAAAGGACTTGCCTAAAAACCAACATAAGGAAGAGCCAAGAGAGAGAGCCCTGCCAATATTATGTGAGCTTGTGGAAAAAACCACTATCGCTAAAGACGATAGGACCTTTTCCCGCCTAGTCTATTTTCAGTAGAGCAATTTCTGTACCTCTTTGTCTTACTTTCTCTCTAATAAACTGTTAATTCCCTTGTCTGGACCCGCACTTTTTCCAAAAATTTTGCCTTTGGCCAAAACGCCCCCCATTGTCCCCTTTAATAAGAATCCCCCAGGGTTTTCCATGTCTCTGCTAATTATGTTAATGGGGGCTGTTTTCCTAAGGAACTCACTCCACCCTACCCATCTGTTCCCTCTGCTGCTATAATCCAACTGAATTATGTACTCTTTATTACAGAGGGTGGACTACACGCTCCACCCCAGACAAGCTCGCCCCCGCACAGTTCCTTTTCATCCTTGTGGGTCACACAAACTGCTCCAAGTCATATCTGCAGCATGGGTTGCCAAAGAAGAAATGCCATGTTACCCAAAGACTGTCCTGCCTTTCATAAAGTCCTTAAAACAGATCCACTTTGCAGTTTACCCGAGGGAATCCCGCTTTACAATACTTTTGAAATTGGCAATCAGATAGAGGCTGAGAGACCATTCCAAATGGATTTGCTAAATCAGCTTTTCTTTTGGGTCAGACAAGGGATGCTGTATTCTAGCAAGAAGAGAGTTCCAGTGAAAACAGAAGCTGGCCTTTAGTCTGCATCTTCACTCTATCAGCATCCTTCCTTGTTTTCAAGTCTGTGCTACTTCAGAGAAAATGAGCTCCAGTTGAGGATAGGGAGATGGTACTCCTCTGAGCCAGGCCATAGGCTTTTCTATTCACAGCCCCTCCTTGGTCAGACTGCAGTGGGTTTGTTCATTCATTCTGTGTGACAGCCAGGGAAGTAACCTTGGCTTCACCCTGCAGCTCCCCCCTGGAATCACACCATGACAGGGGTTAGGACAGTTGCAGTATCTCTCATGCTCCTTTTTCTGGAGTTGCCATCTATGAAGCCACTATTGGCCAGAACGGCCAGAGTCCATATTTGTCACCTTGTGGAAAGGACTTGCCTAAAAACCAACATAAGGAAGAGCCAAGAGGAGAGAGCCCTGCCAATATTATGTGAGCTTGTGGAAAAAAACCACACCTAAAGACAGAATTATGATCCCTTGGACTTTCTAGTGATGCAGGCTAATGAATTCCCATGATTTTTAGCTTCAGCAAGGTTAGTTGGAACATTTTTGTCACTTGCAAATGCGTGAGCTCTAAATAATAAACAGTGTGTGGCTGAGAGAAAAGAGGACTGGATGAGGTATGTTTCCCAATAGGAAACAGATGGTACTCTCTAAAATTGGAAAATTTTAGAGGATTTTTTAAAATGGAGGTTCTACTTACAATTTGTAGGTAGGGTGGATCAGAATCACAAGGGTTGTTGTGCAAGAGTTTGGTAGAACAGTGCCGTAATCACTCGTAGGCCTGCAAGGACAAAGGGAGGACTAGTTACCAGATTATGAAAGAGGAGACTCATGTAGAAACAGTTACCTTGAAATAAACAGTGATGTTGAATCAAGAGACACAGCTAGTTTAAAGTGATCTCACAGCCATGGGGATCAACACCACATTGACCTCCTTCTGGTTTTGATCTGCCTGCAATCCCCACTGGCCTCACTAAGCTGAATATCAGAGAGGCATGTGATGTAGCCACACAAATCCATCTCCCTGGGCAGAGATGAAAATTCAGAAGGGAGAAAGTTGATCTCCAGTGTCACATGAGAGTTATCCAGCACAGCCTATGTGCTCTGACCCTCAACATTCATTCTTGTCCTTCATCCAGTTGAAAAACACATATTCTCATCTCAGGAGATGCAGGAAGTCCTATCGGCTGTTGTATGATCATGGAGTGATGATAGCTCCATCACACTGTCTTTCAAGGTTACCACTGAGTGTGATGGCCGTACAGTCTGTCCTTCAGCTGATGCCAGCAAAGCACACCGATCCATCCATAAATCAGACCCACGCTTCTGGCTTCCACAAATAACTGGTCATTTTGAACTCTCTGTGGAGTCATAGATGTGAGTGAGAGAAAGATGGCAAAGCAGCAGAGGCAGGCACCATATTGAGTCTGAGTCACCAGCTTCTGCAGCTGATTGAACATGCTCAGGATTGGACTTCACTACTCCCATTTTATAGCATGATATTATTGTTTCTATTATGGAACATTTGCCTTGCAAAAATGCGGGGTGAAAGGCTTGTGGAAAACCACACCTAAAGACAGAATTATGATCCCTTGGACTTTCTAGTGATGCAGGCTAATGAATTCCCATGATTTTTAGCTTCAGCAAGGTTAGTTGGAACATTTTTGTCACTTGCAAATGCGTGAGCTCTAAATAATAAACAGTGTGTGGCTGAGAGAAAAGAGGACTGGATGAGGTATGTTTCCCAATAGGAAACAGATGGTACTCTCTAAAATTGGAAAATTTTAGAGGATTTTTTAAAATGGAGGTTCTACTTACAATTTGTAGGTAGGGTGGATCAGAATCACAAGGGTTGTTGTGCAAGAATTTGGTAGAACAGTGCCGTAATCACTCGTAGGCCTGCAAGGACAAAGGGAGGACTAGTTGCCAGATTATGAAAGAGGAGACTCATGTAGAAACAGTTACCTTGAAATAAACAGTGATGTTGAATCAAGAGACACAGCTAGTTTAAAGTGATCTCACAGCCATGGGGATCAACACCACATTGACCTCCTTCTGGTTTTGATCTGCCTGCAATCCCCACTGGCCTCACTAAGCTGAATATCAGAGAGGCATGTGATGTAGCCACACAAATCCATCTCCCTGGGCAGAGATGAAAATTCAGAAGGGAGAAAGTTGATCTCCAGTGTCACATGAGAGTTATCCAGCACAGCCTATGTGCTCTGACCCTCAACATTCATTCTTGTCCTTCATCCAGTTGAAAAACACATATTCTCATCTCAGGAGATGCAGGAAGTCCTATCGGCTGTTGTATGATCATGGAGTGATGATAGCTCCATCACACTGTCTTTCAAGGTTACCACTGAGTGTGATGGCCGTACAGTCTGTCCTTCAGCTGATGCCAGCAAAGCACACCGATCCATCCATAAATCAGACCCACGCTTCTGGCTTCCACAAATAACTGGTCATTTTGAACTCTCTGTGGAGTCATAGATGTGAGTGAGAGAAAGATGGCAAAGCAGCAGAGGCAGGCACCATATTGAGTCTGAGTCACCAGCTTCTGCAGCTGATTGAACATGCTCAGGATTGGACTTCACTACTCCCATTTTATAGCATGATATTATTGTTTCTATCCAGTGTTAATTTCTGTGGATCAAATAACACTTCAGGTATAATAGGAAATTCCAACTGCATAGTCATTTTACATTCCTTGGGGAAACTATTTAGTGTCCAGTAGCAAGCCAGGAGCTGCTTTTCGAATGGAAAATAGTTGTCAGTAAAGAAGGACATGGCCTTATTCCAGAGCCCTAGGTATCCAGTCTGTTGATCTTCCTACTGAATTTGTCAGAGGCTCAGACAGCATCTCTGCCTGCCGTAAATATTTCCTTTATATATAGAGTTCCATATAGTAAGGCCCAGATAGCAGAGAAGTCTGCATGGCAATCTAAACTCACTACAGAGCCCATCCTTCCTATAGTTCTCCCTCTCAAAACTTGTCACCTTAAATATTACCCATGCGTGGGTAATAGAATCATACTCAAATAAATGTGTTCCCTGCAAAATCTTAACTGGTCCTAGCTATGTACATTCTTCTAAGTGATGAGTCTCATGTAAGTCCCATTAGGCCTACTGGACTGCTCATATCACAGACTCTAAAATTTCATAGTTTTTATTCCCGCCTTTTAGAATGCAATGTCTTATTAAGATCTCTAGACTGGGGCTTCCCCTGGTGGTCCAGTGGGTAAGGACACCGCCTTGCAGTGCAAGGGGCGCCAGTTTGATCCCTGGCCTGGGAAGATCCCACGTGCCGCAGAGCGGCTGGACCGATGTGTCCAATCACCGAGCCGGAGCTCTGGGGCGCATGCGCCCAGAGCCGGCGCCCAGCAACGACAGACGCCACCGCGATGGGAGGCCCATAGGAGCCAAAGAACAAAGACGGATGAAGATAGAGGAATGAAGGACCAATAGAAGTGGCCCGCCCACTCCCCTCCCTCCCCAACCCGACCCCCGCCCAAAATAAATAAATAAATAAATCTTAAAAAAAAAAAAAGAGATCTCTAGACTGTTTGCTGCTTATACTTACCAGACCCAGTTAACAATGTCATCTCTATGTAGTGTATGAGTAGGATGTTTAGTGAAATAACAAGATGGTCAAGGTCCATCTAGACTATATAATAACATAGAATATTGAGTCTGAGTAAGTTATATTACATGCTCAGGATTGGATCTACTCCCATTTATAGCATGATATTATTGTTTCTATCCAGTGTTAATTTCTGTGGATCAAATAACACTTCAGGTATAATAGGAAATTCCAACTGCATAGTCATTTTACATTCCTTGGGGAAACTATTTAGTGTCCAGTAGCAAGCCAGGAGCTGCTTTTCGAATGGAAAATAGTTGTCAGTAAAGAAGGACATGGCCTTATTCCAGAGCCCTGGGTATCCAGTCTGTTGATCTTCCTACTGAATTTGTCAGAGGCTCAGACAGCATCTCTGCCTGCCGTAAATATTTCCTTTATATATAGAGTTCCATATAGTAAGGCCCAGATAGCAGAGAAGTCTGCATGGCAATCTAAACTCACTACAGAGCCCATCCTTCCTATAGTTCTCCCTCTCAAAACTTGTCACCTTAAATATTACCCATGCGTGGGTAATAGAATCATACTCAAATAAATGTGTTCCCTGCAAAATCTTAACTGGTCCTAGCTATGTACATTCTTCTAAGTGATGAGTCTCATGTAAGTCCCATTAGGCCTACTGGACTGCTCATATCACAGACTCTAAAATTTCATAGTTTTTATTCCTGCCTTTTAGAATGCAATGTCTTATTAAGATCTCTAGACTGGGGCTTCCCCTGGTGGTCCAGTGGGTAAGGACACCGCCTTGCCATGCAAGGGGCGCCAGTTTGATCCCTGGCCTGGGAAGATCCCACGTGCCGCAGAGCGGCTGGACCGATGTGTCCAATCACCGAGCCGGAGCTCTGGGGCGCATGCGCCCAGAGCCGGCGCCCAGCAACGACAGACGCCACCGCGATGGGAGGCCCATAGGAGCCAAAGAACAAAGACGGATGAAGATAGAGGAATGAAGGACCAATAGAAGTGGCCCGCCCACTCCCCTCCCTCCCCAACCCGACCCCCGCCCAAAATAAATAAATAAATAAATCTTAAAAAAAAAAAAAGAGATCTCTAGACTGTTTGCTGCTTATACTTACCAGACCCAGTTAACAATGTCATCTCTATGTAGTGTATGAGTAGGATGTTTAGTGAAATAACAAGATGGTCAAGGTCCATCTAGACTATATAATAACATAGAATATGATCCACATAGCACCTGGGCCAAATAGTAACTCTGTACCATAATCCCTGCCATGTAAACACAAACTGCAGTGGAATGATAATACAGTTGTAAATAAAATCACCACATGATTAAGTTTGTTATAGTTGCTGTTGTTCAGTCACTAAGTCATGTCTGATTCTTTGTGACCCTATGAACTACAGCATGCCAGGCTTCCCTGTCATTCTCTATCCCTCTGAATTTGCTCAAACTCACTGCTACAGTTAATTATTAATCTTCATTATATATCCAGCTTTTGTATCAGTGAAATAGGTGTGTTGAATAATATGTGGCAAGCATAACCACAATTTCGTTTCTCAAAATTGTGATAGTGACACTTCTCTCTGTAATACCCCTAGAAATGAGATGTTGTTTTTGGCTCATCATCTTATTGGTGGAGGGGGAAGCCCATTTCGGGAATTTCTGCTTGATATTTTCTATCGTAACATCATCTGATTCATAGGTCAGGGTACCAATATGAGGATTTTGTCAGTCAAAAAAAAAAAAGAAAAAAAAGGAGGTGAAGGGGAACCTAGAGGATGCCTGGACTTGGGGGTGTATGAATCAATTTAGACTTAAAAACTGGATAGAAAGGCATGAAGTTCACCTCAAAGATTCAAGTTAGGTTTCTGTCCTTTGGACCAAAAATTTTTATACTTATATATGTCAAACACCCCATTAATAGAATGCCCAGGGACTTCTTCATCAAATAATCATTGCTATAGACCCCTTAGATCCAAATTCCATGCTTATCATTAAAATCCTATAGTTTCTTATAGTAATAAAACTCACTTCATCTCTGACAGTTAACTGCTATCCAACGTCCTCTACAAGTCTAAGAGTTCCACTGTTCACGCTGAGGTAGGTGAACCCATTACACTGCGTCATCGCCTCCATCATCTCTTTCTTAAAAGGAGTCATCATAGAACTTTGCCAGCATCTTGCTACCCCCACACTGATGCATTTCTTATTCCTTTGGTGAATGGTAGGTTCTTTGGGTCTTCTCAAAGGGTTTGACTAAACAGGCATCTGCTGATAGAGCTTGGTTGACCCTTCTTTTTTATATGCTCTTTCCTCATGGAGCCAGTCTTGAATTTCTCAAACTGTGCTCTGTTGGAGAATAACTCTCATTATATAGGTGTAGAAGTAGAATAAGAGTTGGTGAGGTTGGATCCTAAAGGAAATAAGCACCAGGATATGAGGCAACTATGTTAGATTAAATTACTGAAAACCTTTTTATGCAACAGACTATTCTAAGGGAGGGGACAGAGCAGAGACTACCTTCTCAGACAAGAGAACATCAAGAGAATTTGCAGTATCAAAATCCTTGACCCATTGGAAATAATCCTGATGCTAGGGAAGACTGAGGGCAGGAGGAGAAGAGGGTGACAGAGAACGAGCTGATTGGATGGCATCACCGACTCAACGGACATGAGTTTGAACAAATTCCAGACAGTGAAGAACAGGGAAGCCTGGCGTATTGCAGTCTATGGAGCCAGAGTTGGACACGACTGAGCAACTGGACAACAGCAAAGTCTTCAGCCCAATGTCTGCTCAAATGTCCCAATCCCCCTGCCTCAGATTTTCTACCAGTTTCTTTGCAGATGAGAAACCTGACATACTTGAGAATTTGATGGATGCTGCCATCTCCTACCTTTACATTCACATTCTGGGTTTGTGCCTTAGCCAAATAGCAATAGTAGGAGATGAGGAACGCCCAGAAATTCCATAGAGGCCTTCTTGTTTTCCACATGTGTTATATACATTTGTATCTCTTAATTCCTTGTTTCCCTAAGTAAGCGCCTAAGGGAAAGAAGTCAGTTTATTCCACATGCTTTATAATCTCTGTTGTTGCCCTAGTGATCTCCTACTGCTATGCTCTCCATCTGCACAACATTCTCGAGCATGATCAAGATACACTGGGCAATGGAATACTTGTTTAAAAAAAGTTTCTTATAGTAATAAAACTCACTTCATCTCTGACAGTTAACTGCTATCCAACGTCCTCTACAAGTCTAAGAGTTCCACTGTTCACGCTGAGGTAGGTGAACCCATTACACTGCGTCATCGCCTCCATCATCTCTTTCTTAAAAGGAGTCATCATAGAACTTTGCCAGCATCTTGCTACCCCCACACTGATGCATTTCTTATTCCTTTGGTGAATGGTAGGTTCTTTGGGTCTTCTCAAAGGGTTTGACTAAACAGGCATCTGCTGATAGAGCTTGGTTGACCCTTCTTTTTTATATGCTCTTTCCTCATGGAGCCAGTCTTGAATTTCTCAAACTGTGCTCTGTTGGAGAATAACTCTCATTATATAGGTGTAGAAGTAGAATAAGAGTTGGTGAGGTTGGATCCTAAAGGAAATAAGCACCAGGATATGAGGCAACTATGTTAGATTAAATTACTGAAAACCTTTTTATGCAACAGACTATTCTAAGGGAGGGGACAGAGCAGAGACTACCTTCTCAGACAAGAGAACATCAAGAGAATTTGCAGTATCAAAATCCTTGACCCATTGGAAATAATCCTGATGCTAGGGAAGACTGAGGGCAGGAGGAGAAGAGGGTGGAGGGAACGAGCTGATTGGATGGCATCACCGACTCAACGGACATGAGTTTGAACAAATTCCAGACAGTGAAGAACAGGGAAGCCTGGCGTATTGCAGTCTATGGAGCCAGAGTTGGACACGACTGAGCAACTGGACAACAGCAAAGTCTTCAGCCCAATGTCTGCTCAAATGTCCCAATCCCCCTGCCTCAGATTTTCTACCAGTTTCTTTGCAGATGAGAAACCTGACATACTTGAGAATTTGATGGATGCTGCCATCTCCTACCTTTTACATTCACATTCTGGGTTTGTGCCTTAGCCAAATAGCAATAGTAGGAGATGAGGAACGCCTCCAGAAATTCCATAGAGGCCTTCTTGTTTTCCACATGTGTTATATACATTTGTATCTCTTAATTCCTTGTTTCCCTAAGTAAGCGCCTAAGGGAAAGAAGTCAGTTTATTCCACATGCTTTATAATCTCTGTTGTTGCCATAGTGATCTCCTACTGCTATGCTCTCCATCTGCACAACATTCTCGAGCATGATCAAGATACACTGGGCAATGGAAATACCTCAATACCCACTTTCCCCGAGTAGGATGATTATCCTTGTGATCCACTAATTTAGGAGAAACGTGATGTCAGAATCGCATTTGGAAGACCTACTTCCAGTGGCCATTTCCAGTATCAATAAACACAAAATGTAAAACTAATTATTGTACACTCGTGGTCACAGCAGGAAAGAGACAGCACATTCCAATTAGAATAATTCAAAGGAGGTTATTACAAAAGGACAATTGACTAAAAGAGATTTAGGGAGAACCACAAGTGATAATTATTTTGCTATACTCTTGCTAACCATCCCTAGTATCCAAAGGTGGCAAGGAGGAGAGGAAGCAGTTAGCAGAATCTGAAAGCTGAAAGACAAATACAGAAGGTCACCTGGAGATGATCTGGTGAAGGAGCACTTCAGGATAAAAGTACAAAAAATACAGAGATGTCATTGCAAAGGAAGACCAAGTAGCGTTGTGCCTGGAACAGAGCACGAGAAAGACTATTAGAAAATGAGGAGAAGAAAGTTGTACATGTTATAGTATTTTGTAGATTATTCTAAGGATTTTGTTTTAATGTCCATATATGGGAAGATTCTAGAAGGTTCTATTCTGATTTACCTTTTTAAAGGATCACACAGACATGGAAGCTAGTTGGAATATTAATAAAATAACTCAGATGGGAATTTCCCTGGTGGTCCAGTGGCTAAGATTCTGCCATCCCAATTCAGGGGGTCCAAGTTTGATCCGTGGTCAGAGAATTACATCCCACATGCCTCAACTAAGAGCCCACACATCTCAGCAAAGGTTCTGCATACCACAACTAATACCCAGCCCAGTCAAAAATTTGTTAAATAATAATAATACAGATGAGGCTTCCCCGGTGGTCCAGTGGGTAAAGAGTCCATCTTGCAGTGCAAGGGGCACTGGTTAGATTCCTGGTCTGGGAAGATCCCACATGCCATGGAACAGCTGGACCAGTGTGTCCAATTACCAGAAAGTGCTCTGGAGCACATGCACCCAGAGCCTGTGCTCTGCAAACGAGGGAGGCCACTGCGATGGGAGGCCCACACAGAACAAAAAATAAAGAAGAATGAAAATAAATAAATAAATGAAAAACCAATAAAGGAGGCCAAAATTTTAAAAATAACAATAATACAGATGACGGGCAATGTTGGCTTGGACCAGCTCCCAATTTGTGGTGTTAGCACAAAGTGATTAGATTTGGGAAACATTTTTTAAAGTAAATCTGATAGGAATTGCTGAGAAGTAGAACAGGGGTTGTGAATGAAGTGAAAAAGACTAATCCTAAATTTTTGGACTGAGTAACTTGAGAATGAAGGTGTCATTCATGGAGTTGGAGATGACTTTGGAAAGAACAGGTCTGGTAGGGGAAAACAGGAATTCTATCTCGACACTTTAGGTTTGAGATGCTTTTAGACACCAAGTGGAGATGTGAAGTAGGTGACTGGAAATACAATCTGGAGTTCAGAGGAAAGCTCCAGGCCAGAGATACAAACATGGAATTGTGAGTACATAGACAGTAGTTAATCCTTGATACTAGATGAGATCACCTAGGTGGTGAATTTCAATAAAGAACTGCACTATAAATTTGAAATATGAATTAGTCCCTGAGCAAATTTTATTCTAAAATGTTGTTCTGAGGAGCTTTAATGTCATGGAATGCAGAGAGACTATCCTATCTCCTAGTGGAATTTTGTAACATTATTATTTAAGAGTGTAAACATCATGACTAAGTTGGTGAAGAAAAATAGTTACCAGAGTAATCTTTTTTGACTTTGATTTCTTTATCCTCTCGGGGTGCACACATTTAAAATGTGCCAGAAATGCCTTGGGAAAAGCCTCCCCAGGATTTCCAGAAGATGAACAAGGCAACCAATGCTTGGTTGCAGACCTTGGATAGGAAAACCTATGTCTGAGTTGATGCTAATTTATCAAGCTTTTCCTTAGCAATCCTTTGGAGGCTGCAAAGGGGAAATTAATATGCATCCACTAGAGGCAGTAGCTACGCCCATAGCAGGTCCCTTAGGGAAAAATATCTCCAAGGTCGCAAAGCAGCCAGTGAATAAGAATCTGTGGGTAACATTCACCTTAGTGCCTTAGATGGTATCTGTGTGTGGGAACCTGAACCCTTAAATCAACCCAACCTCTTCACATGTCTATGAGAAAACTGCTCATGCACAAATTGCATCCTTTATGTGAAAGTGTTAGTCACTCAGTCATGTCTGACTATTTGCAATTCTGTCGTCTGTCCATGGGATCCTCCAGGCAAGAATATTGGAGTACTGCCATTCCCTTCTCCAGAAGATCTTTTCAACCCAGGGATCAAACCCGGGTCTGCTGCATTCAGGCAAATTCTTTAGCATCTGAGCTACCAGGCAAGAAACTCACGTGGTGATTGCTAGAAATCACAGAGCCCCATGCCACTACTGTCCTGATGTTCATCCCCATTTGCATTTGGAAGATAATGCAGTATGGATGTTAAATGGCTTGCCAAGAGTCACAGAGCAAGTCAGAAATCGGTTGTCCTTATTCCACTTCTGGATTTATCAACTGCTCTTTTCATCTCAACAAAGGATAACTTTAAAACCACACAATCACCACCAAAGGTCAGTTTTACACATCCTAATAAAACTGGGAGCAGTGCTGAGGTCAGTTTTACTTTGAACCCTTGTTCTTAGTGATCCTTTAGCCTTAACATTTTCATATTACTTTCCCAATTTTATAAGATAATGGAGAACGGTCTCAGAAATAAACCCTGGCTGAACATAAAATTTAAAAATTATATCAAGCAATACACAGCTATGAAATCATTTATGGGAGGGCTGTCAGGAGACATACCATGTATTATTTTGTGGCCATTTAGAAATACCCAGTTATCTCTGGCTGATCGCACTGGCTGTAGCTCACAAGGGTATGGATGACATTGACCTAGGCGACTGGAGGGCCTCTGGGGCCATTTTCCTCTCTGTGCATAACCTTGGGCAAGACTCCAATTTCTTCATTTGTGTAGCGAGGCTCTAACACTGATGCTGTCTAATGTACAGGTGTTTCTAAAGACCAGGTAAGGTATTGCCTGATAAAGTGCAAGGACTAAACAAATAAAAATAGAAGTGATAACAGACAACATTAAATAGCACTCTGCAAGTTCCTACCCTCAGTGTTGGTCTCTCATCTTCTCAGCAGCCGTGCAGCACAGGCGAGTTTTATTTTATTTGTATTGATCTATTTCATATCTGATATATGAGACTACTAGGAATGAATGACTCTTGCTGCTGCTCTTCCCTGGATATTGAAACTGCATCAAGACTGCCATACAGAGCGAAATCAGACAGATGGAGAAAGAACTATTTTGCAGAATATGCAAAGACCCAGGGCCACTACTGTCCTGATGTTCTGCTGCATTCAGGCAAATTCTTTAGCATCTGAGCTACCAGGCAAGAAACTCACGTGGTGATTGCTAGAAATCACAGAGCCCCATGCCACTACTGTCCTGATGTTCATCCCCATTTGCATTTGGAAGATAATGCAGTATGGATGTTAAATGGCTTGCCAAGAGTCACAGAGCAAGTCAGAAATCGGTTGTCCTTATTCCACTTCTGGATTTATCAACTGCTCTTTTCATCTCAACAAAGGATAACTTTAAAACCACACAATCACCACCAAAGGTCAGTTTTACACATCCTAATAAAACTGGGAGCAGTGCTGAGGTCAGTTTTACTTTGAACCCTTGTTCTTAGCGATCCTTTAGCCTTAACATTTTCATATTACTTTCCCAATTTTATAAGATAATGGAGAACGGTCTCAGAAATAAACCCTGGCTGAACATAAAATTTAAAAATTATATCAAGCAATACACAGCTATGAAATCATTTATGGGAGGGCTGTCAGGAGACATACCATGTATTATTTTGTGGCCATTTAGAAATACCCAGTTATCTCTGGCTGATCGCACTGGCTGTAGCTCACAAGGGTATGGATGACATTGACCTAGGCGACTGGAGGGCCTCTGGGGCCATTTTCCTCTCTGTGCATAACCTTGGGCAAGACTCCAATTTCTTCATTTGTGTAGCGAGGCTCTAACACTGATGCTGTCTAATGTACAGGTGTTTCTAAAGACCAGGTAAGGTATTGCCTGATAAAGTGCAAGTACTAAACAAATAAACATAGAAGTGATAACAGACAACATTAAATAGCACTCTGCAAGTTCCTACCCTCAGTGTTGGTCTCTCATCTTCTCAGCAGCCGTGCAGCACAGGCGAGTTTTATTTTATTTGTATTGATCTATTTCATATCTGATATATCAGACTACTAGGAATGAATGACTCTTGCTGCTGCTCTTCCCTGGATATTGAAACTGCATCAAGACTGCCATACAGAGCGAAATCAGACAGATGGAGAAAGACACATATTCCTGTAAGCAGAACCTAAAAAAAAATGATACAAATGGACCTATTTACAAAACAGAAATAGAGTCATTTATGCAGAAAACAAACTTATGGTGGCCAAGGGAAGGAGGAGGGGAAGGACAAGTCGAAAGACTGGGATTGACATATACACACTACCATGTATAAAGTAGATAAGGACCTACTGTACAGAGGAGGGATTTTACTCAGTACTCTGTAATGACCCAGAGTGCAAAACAATCTGAAAAGAGTACGTAAATGAATCTGTTTAACTGATTCGTGTTGCTGTACAGCAGAAACTAACACAGCACTGTAAATCAACTTTACTCTAATAAAAATTAATTTAAAAATTTTTGAAAAAGAAAGCAACAGACAGCCATCACACATTTTTACAGAGAAACATGGTATTAAATACTAGTCAATTCTAAAGAGGTCAAGAAATGTATCTGTACACTCACATCTACAAACTGACTGTGACTGGGAATCTGGCCAACCCCAGAACAGCACACGGGGATCTAGTAATATGTTAAGGTAGAGCATGCAATAGAGTGGGCTGTTAGGAAATGAGTTTTGTTTGTGTAACAATCACATTGCATTTGTGTCTAATGAAAAATACATACCTAATCTATATAACATACACATAATATATGCAATGTATATGATGAATAATGTATGTGGCATACAAATTAAATGTAGCCAAATTTTCTTACAATACTTTTAGTCAGACTCTACAAGAGGTGAGAAAAATCACAAGTGTCCATGCTAAAGTGGGGTGAAGGCTATTAGTGAGTGTAGAGGATGCATTACCCACTCCCTCATTGCCTGATAAAGTGCAAGGACTAAACAAATAAAAATAGAAGTGATAACAGACAACATTAAATAGCACTCTGCAAGTTCCTACCCTCAGTGTTGGTCTCTCATCTTCTCAGCAGCCGTGCAGCACAGGCGAGTTTTATTTTATTTGTATTGATCTATTTCATATCTGATATATGAGACTACTAGGAATGAATGACTCTTGCTGCTGCTCTTCCCTGGATATTGAAACTGCATCAAGACTGCCATACAGAGCGAAATCAGACAGATGGAGAAAGACACATATTCCTGTAAGCAGAACCTAAAAAAAATGATACAAATGGACCTATTTACAAAACAGAAATAGAGTCATTTATGCAGAAAACAAACTTATGGTGGCCAAGGGAAGGAGGAGGGGAAGGACAAGTCGAAAGACTGGGATTGACATATACACACTACCATGTATAAAGTAGATAAGGACCTACTGTACAGAGGAGGGATTTTACTCAGTACTCTGTAATGACCCAGAGTGCAAAACAATCTGAAAAGAGTACGTAAATGAATCTGTTTAACTGATTCGTGTTGCTGTACAGCAGAAACTAACACAGCACTGTAAATCAACTTTACTCTAATAAAAATTAATTTAAAAATTTTTGAAAAAGAAAGCAACAGACAGCCATCACACATTTTTACAGAGAAACATGGTATTAAATACTAGTCAATTCTAAAGAGGTCAAGAAATGTATCTGTACACTCACATCTACAAACTGACTGTGACTGGGAATCTGGCCAACCCCAGAACAGCACACGGGGATCTAGTAATATGTTAAGGTAGAGCATGCAATAGAGTGGGCTGTTAGGAAATGAGTTTTGTTTGTGTAACAATCACATTGCATTTGTGTCTAATGAAAAATACATACCTAATCTATATAACATACACATAATATATGCAATGTATATGATGAATAATGTATGTGGCATACAAATTAAATGTAGCCAAATTTTCTTACAATACTTTTAGTCAGACTCTACAAGAGGTGAGAAAAATCACAAGTGTCCATGCTAAAGTGGGGTGAAGGCTATTAGTGAGTTTAGAGGGATATTATGCGATTTGACCCACTCCCTCAGGGTGACTCCTGGGCTGGACTTTGTGCAAACAGGTGGTGCACAGGGATGAGCCTTCTGGTATCCACTTGTCCTCTGTGATTTCTCCCTTCTAATCTCTTTGCTCTTCCCTACTGTCTCGGCTTCATTTCTCTCTTCCTTTCTCTTCTCCTCTCTTCAATTCTTTCTCCCTTCTCTTTCTCTACTAGCCTCACTACCTCTTGACTTCCCTTTTTTGTCTCCCTTCCTCCTTTTCTCTCATTCTCTCTCTCTCCCCTACCCTTTACTTACCTCCATCACGTGGTTTGGGCTTCTGCGTCAACCTAGGAGCCCAAACCCATTTTCTACTGATCTGAGAGGCTTTCTTCCCACTCCACCTATAGCCTTCCCTGCTCCAGCAGCCTGGCTGCCTTCTTCGCAGGACTGTGCTGTTGAAGTGGAGCCACAGCACAGTTTTGCTGCCCAGATTCCTCCTACATATCCCCACTCCACACAGCAGACTGAACTCCTCAGTCCGAACACTGGCATGAACTATGTCTGAACTCGCAGCGTCTCTGTGGCACAGAGCACAGGCCAGCTTCAAGGGCGCTGTGAGCCCTGGTCAGCTTACCCCAGTCCACCTCTGATCTGGTTCTGCATGTTCATCACTTGACTCCTAGTGGCCCCTGTTGCCGATGTCTGTCTGATCTGCGGGGATGAATCTGTGGTGAGAACATGACCAGTGACTAAGAGTCATGGTTCCAGAAGTGATTTTCCAGGCTGACAAAGATCCTTGTTAGTGACCCGAGAGCCCTCCATTATTCAAGGGATATTTATTGAGACTCTTTAACAGTATCTTAACAGTATAGGCATGCCAAGATGCATACTTTGGTCCTTATCCTCAGTAACATGATAGGCAAATAGGGTGGAAATGGGATGAGGGTAGACGTAGCATCTTATTTTCTGTATATACGTACATACGTGTGTGTGTGTGTGTGTTTGTAAAATTAGAGTTTTCACTTCCCTTAGAAGAAAAAAGGAAGCAAATTTACCTAGCCTATGGACTGGGGAAGCATTTCTAAAGGGATCAACATGTGACATGAGTCTTCTAAGATGTGGAAGTTTTATTGGCTAAGACATCTCAGGCAGGAGGAGCATCCTATGAGCAAAGTTCTAGAGACAAGAAGAATATATAAAAAGAAGCTGTATGTTGCTAGAGGATGAGTTTGACGTAGGAAATTGAGAAAGGTAATAAGAACAATTCTCAAGCAGTCTTGCAAGCTAAGAAGGAGCACGAACCAACGCCTAGAGAAGAGAGTGGCTGGAAAGGGGCAGGTTTTGAGTTGGCTCCAATCCCACAGGAAACTGCAGCGCAGATTCCTAGGGGGGCAATGAAGAGGCTGGTGATCACAGGGCCCAAGGAACCACCCCAGGCATGTAAGGCTCAGAGGAGCAGAGTAAGTCTTATTTCAGAAGAAGAAATGTCCTCATATGCCTGCCAAACTTTTGCTTATTGGTGCCAGGTAAGCCCACATCTTTCGGTACTACCCACCACTCTGCTCAACAGGGTCCTACAGAATTAACAATAAATATAGTCTAATTGGCCAAAGAAAAATAGCCAAGTAGAAAAATAAGATTGGAAGTATAGGAGATTTCCACATTCTGAAAAGTCTTACTGACCAACCTTAAGAGTTTAGTCTTTTTCTTTTTTCCTAAAGACAAATGGAAGTCCATTTGCTCCTCTCTCCAGAGATTTCTCCAGGCAAGAATACTGGAGTGGGTTGCCATGCCCTTCTCCAGGGGATCTTCCCAACCCAGGGATCGAACCTGCGTCCCCTGTGACTCCTGCATTGCAGGCAGATTCTTTACTGCTGGGCCACCAGGGAAGCCCTATTTGCCACTGACATTTCAACAAAATCCAGAGCAAAGAGCTCTGGACTGAAACTTCTACTAATGATCCTGGTCTAAAAAATGTAATTTAGGTACATCATACTGCCTTAGACCAAGAATACATAAAGCTGACTTTTTAATTTAAAAAATAAAAGGAGAAATTGTGCATTTCATGAGCATTTTCACTTTAGGATTTCTTTACCTTACCAATGTATCATCACTGTCACCTGCTTGCTATGTGAGCATTTGCTTAGGTGCCATTTTGCAGGAACAGAGCTGTAGCATGAAGGAAGGGACCCTGTGTTCAGCCTGCTTGGTTTTGTAGAAACTACCATTTCTATATTAAATCTCAGGGTTATTTTAAATTAAAGGCAATAAAAAATCCAGAGTGCCTTGAATTCCTCAATAGAAATGTGCTACAGGAGTATGAAGTTCATAAATTTTATGTGTCTCCTTTTTTTGCAGCCTAACAGGTGGTCCAAATGGGAAAAAGGATCGGGTTAGACTCAAGCCACAGTTACCAAGGGCAACAGTGTGATCATCTCACCGGAGGTTTCAGAAATTCTTGCTAAAGGGGTAAGAAGGTAGAACTGTTCCCATTCATGTAGATATCAGGATAACAGCAGAAAATGGCAGCCATGCAAGTGTTGTTGGATCCTACAGGAACACCCACGGTTAAAAAAAAAAAAAAAAAAAGCATCTACTACATCATTGACTCACTTTGCTGACAGTTAATTTTTAAGAAGGCTGAGGCTGTGATAAGAGGAAAAAAACCATTGGTAGATATCATATAAAGCCAATTTTATTAAGTGAGAGTTAAACTGCACAATTGTAGCTGGTGAATTTTTATATCAAGGATGAAAGAACGAAAAGTAATACCCTGAGGCTAGGAGAACTAAACTCTCTCTCATCTCATAAGAGAAAATCATTCATCCCAATGACGTTTCTTCAGTGCCTCCTGTGGGTTAGATGGCATTTAGCTCTAATCTTGAGAAGTAATTATTACTGCCTTCAATTTACGGGTAAAAACTTAAGGCTCAGAGCAACAAAATGACTTGTCTAAGATCATTCAGCTAAGGACAGCACGAGATTAAAACCCAAAGCAACTGAATTTAAAGTCTAGATATCTTCCTTTAGGAGATATAGAGGTGTCCTGCCTCTAGGGAATAGAGAGTTTTCTCTCAAACTTATAAACCACCCTATGAGACAGAAAACACCTAAAGATCTTATCAAGATCTTACACATAGTATTATTGAAAAGTTGCTTTCAGAATAGGATGCTTTCATTTTATAATCTTATTTTCCAAGAGACTTCCATTGTAACATTTGAAAGCATATTTCCATGGAAAAAAAGAGGAGAATAGAAGCATAATAGAAACCTTCTTATTCAAACAGAACTCTTAAAAAACATGTTCCAGAGAAAGTTAATGTATAATGATAAAATATGCAGGTAAACTAAGTCACCCAATTCAAGCAAAACACAGAAATCATATTTATGTCTGACAATAGTTCAATAGTCTAAAAAAGAAAACAAAGGAAAGAAGCTTTCTGCCCTAACAGTTACTGTTCTATGAAATCCCCTTGCTGAAATTCCACATGCAGCTCTCAGTGGCTGATAGAGCTTTGTTTCAAAGTACATACAGAATGCTGCCGGCTTCCAAAAATAAACAAGTTGAGTTGGGCTGTGGTGGAAAGGAGACAGAAGAAATCCAGAGACTGAATTTCCAACTCAGTTGAAAGAGGACTAAGGAGAAAACTGATTTCTAGAAGCATCTAGAAATGTAACTGCTAGGAGTCCGAGAGCAATAATAGCCCAAGTTTGCTTTTCATTTTATAAATTTATAAAACTATTGCATTTTAATGCCCCCAGAGGCAAGTGAAAGTCTTCACTCCTTATTTTTGACGCAGAAGAGATGTCTGGGAAGGTCTAGCAGCTTGTCCAGTGGAGCTCAGCTAGTCAGAGAGTATTTGGGGTCATTCCATGAAAGTAACTATCTCCTTTTAAATTTTTTATTTTATTTCATTTTAATGAGAACTTACTGTATAACACAGGGAACTCTACCTGGTGGTCTCTGGCCACCTAAATGGGAAGGAAATCCAAGGAACAGGGGATATACGTGTATCTGTCACTGCATCACTTTGCGGTACAGGAGAAACTAACACAGCATTGTAAAGCAACTATATTAACTATAAAAATAAAGTATCTCTTGATAAGATTTATTTTTTCAAATTACAAACTATTTCAACTTGCCAAAGCACATTAACAAATTAGCAAACCACTATAAAGGGTTTTTTTAATCATTATCTTTCAAATTGTTAACACAAAATGTTATTCAGTAAAAACAACTTTTTGCCTAATATGTGATAGGGCTTATGCTGTTTGGTGATAAACAAACTGAACAGGAAACGAATCAGTCAAGCTTGTACTAGCAAGGCTAAACGGTGTGATTTAGAACAGTCACTGTTATGCTCAAATAGGACAAAAGAGGCTGTGGAGAATTCAAAACAGCTACGATATAATTAGCAAGATATTTCTTTAATAGCAGTGTGCCAATTGACACAGGATACAAAACACAGAAATCATATTTATGTCTGACAATAGTTCAATAGTCTAAAAAAGAAAACAAAGGAAAGAAGCTTTCTGCCCTAACAGTTACTGTTCTATGAAATCCCCTTGCTGAAATTCCACATGCAGCTCTCAGTGGCTGATAGAGCTTTGTTTCAAAGTACATACAGAATGCTGCCGGCTTCCAAAAATAAACAAGTTGAGTTGGGCTGTGGTGGAAAGGAGACAGAAGAAATCCAGAGACTGAATTTCCAACTCAGTTGAAAGAGGACTAAGGAGAAAACTGATTTCTAGAAGCATCTAGAAATGTAACTGCTAGGAGTCCGCAGGCAATAATAGCCCAAGTTTGCTTTTCATTTTATAAATTTATAAAACTATTGCATTTTAATGCCCCCAGAGGCAAGTGAAAGTCTTCACTCCTTATTTTTGACGCAGAAGAGATGTCTGGGAAGGTCTAGCAGCTTGTCCAGTGGAGCTCAGCTAGTCAGAGAGTATTTGGGGTCATTCCATGAAAGTAACTATCTCCTTTTAAATTTTTTATTTTATTTCATTTTAATGAGAACTTACTGTATAACACAGGGAACTCTACCTGGTGGTCTCTGGCCACCTAAATGGGAAGGAAATCCAAGGAACAGGGGATATACGTGTATCTGTCACTGCATCACTTTGCGGTACAGGAGAAACTAACACAGCATTGTAAAGCAACTATATTAACTATAAAAATAAAGTATCTCTTGATAAGATTTATTTTTTCAAATTACAAACTATTTCAACTTGCCAAAGCACATTAACAAATTAGCAAACCACTATAAAGGGTTTTTTTAATCATTATCTTTCAAATTGTTAACACAAAATGTTATTCAGTAAAAACAACTTTTTGCCTAATATGTGATAGGGCTTATGCTGTTTGGTGATAAACAAACTGAACAGGAAACGAATCAGTCAAGCTTGTACTAGCAAGGCTAAACGGTGTGATTTAGAACAGTCACTGTTATGCTCAAATAGGACAAAAGAGGCTGTGGAGAATTCAAAACAGCTACGATATAATTAGCAAGATATTTCTTTAATAGCAGTGTGCCAATTGACACAGGATACACGGGGACCAATCTGCAGTGGAAATGAGAAAGGATCAACGTGCCATGGAAAACAGAAGTGAAGGAGGAGGGACTGAAGGAGGAGTCTCCACAGCAGGGCACCTTCCCCACCAGCAGCCCAGCAAGACCAGCAGACCACGCTTCGGTAAACAGACTTGTCCATCAAGGGTTACTTCTACAGCTCTGCCAAGCTCCATTAAAAAAAAAAAAAAAACAATCTTAAACCCACTCTGACAATACTCCTTGGAATGTGAGACTGCAAGAGTCAAGAAAGCACAGAACTGAAATTTTTGCTTCTTCCCCTCTTCCCGTCGCTGTGTTTCCTGTACAGACCACGCATGGAGACAGTGGAGAGATCACAGAGTAACCCAATATGCTTTACACGATGTTCCTTACATTGGAAAGGTTTTTAAAATAAATACCATGGGCAGCATTTTTTATTATGATTTTAATCATTTGTAACTGCACTTTGGACTTTACCATAAGGTTGTTTTCCATGTTTGTTGCCAGCAACAGAATTGGTCAGCTGCCACTCAGAACTAGGTTCAGGCTCTCTCTCCCCACAATCTGTAATGGGACCCTGTTTGGGTGAGAGAGGAGTTCCTGATCCTTAATTGCTGCAGTTTGGGCGGAAGCTCTTTGCCAGACATGGGAAGTTTCTGACCCTCGTGGATCTTTACAATGTGTACATCAAGTGCCTGGTCCTTCGTCTTGGACACAGGGAAAGGTCTCTTGGAAGGTCAAATTAAAAGAAGGTGAGCACTGCATTTGCTGATTAATGCACCAGACTGGGACTCCACACAGCCCAGACAGAGCTTCCTGTGCCACTGGGGGATAATTAGGGAGGTGGATGGAGATGGAGCCTACACAGAAGGACTGCACTGGGGCACCACTCAGTTGCCTTGAATGCTAGGGAGTTAATCTCACTGAGCCTTCCTTATAGCATCTAAACGTAAAAATAAATATTACTATGTTCATTAGTAAACATTCACCATGTTTGATAGGAAAGCGCAGAAAAGTCCTTTGTGAACTATACTATGACTTATCAAAATTAGTTATTAATGTCACCAAGCAAAATAATTTCCTTTTATGAATACACAAACACACACAAGATACAGAGGGAATAATTTCAGCTAATTAATTATTACAATATATTTGTAATATATTGGCAGGGTAACGTTTGAAGAATGGAATCTATTTTAAATCAAGATAGATTATTTAGACCATCTAATGATTTCAGTGCTGAAGCACTTGCAACACCTTTGGAACTTTGATGGCATTATGCTTGACCTCTTTCATGACAGCAAAACTGGAAAGGTAAGTGGAAGACCAGTTTGGAGAGTCCAACTCATCTCCATAATGATGTAAAATCCATTTAAAAGGGAAATTTACATTAAAAGACAATTTTATATGATTCCACTAATATGAAGTACCCAGAACAGTCAAATGAATAGAGGTGGAAAGTAGAATGGTGGTTACCAAGGGCTGAGGAGATGGGGAGTCGTTGTTTAACAGGCACACGGTTTACTGAAGAGGAACTAAAGAACCTCTTGAGGAGGGTGAAAAAGCTGTCTTAAAACTGAACATTCAGAAAACTAAGATCATGGTATCTGGTCCCATCACTTCATGGCAAATAAAAGAGGAAAAAGTGGAAGCTGTGACAGACTTTATTTTCTTGGGCTCCAAAATCACTGCAGATGGTGACTGTAGCCACGAAATTAAGACACCTGCTCCTCTGAAGGAAAGCTATGACAAACCTAGACAGTATATTAAAAAGTAGAGATATCACTTTGCCAACAAAGGTGCATATAGTCAAAGCAATTGTTTTTCCAGTAGTCAGGTAAGGGGGTGAGAGCTGGACCATAAAGAAGGCTGCATGGCAAAGAAAGGATGCTTTGGAACTGTGGTACTGGAGAAGACTCTTCAGAGTCCCTTGGCCAGCAAGGAGATCAAATCAGTCAATCCTAAAGGTAACCAGTGTTGAATAGTCATTGGAAGGATTGATGCTGAAGCTGAAGCTCCAACACTTTGGCCACCTGATGTGAAGAACTGATTCACTGGTAAGGATCCTGATGCTAGGAGAGACTGAGGGCAGGAAGAGAGGGTGGCGACAGAGGATGAGATGGTTGGATGGCATCACTGACTCACTGGACATGAATTTGAGCAAACTCCAGGAGATGGTGGAGGACAGAGAAGTCTGGTGTGCTGCAGTCTGTGGGGTTACAAAGAGTTGGACACAATTTAGTGACTGAAAAACAACAACAACATCAAGGGCTGGGCTGATAGGGAGTTGCTGTTTAACAGGTACACAGTTTCAGTTTGGGGTGATGGGAAGGTTCTGGATATAAATGGTGGTAATTGTTGCACAACAATGTAAATGTACTAATAATACCACTGAACTATAAACTTATAAATGGTTAAAAAGGTGTAGTTTTATGTCACATGTATTTTACCACAATAAAAGAATAGGGATCCCGGACGAGCCCCCCCCCCAAAAAACAAAAAAACAAAAAAAAAAGAATAGGGAAAATTTATTTTAAATATTTGTGCTATTTCATATTGAATAATTGATTTGTTGGAGGTTTTTGAGGAATTGCTAAATGCATAGAACCAAAAGTTGTATATCATATTCTAACACAAATTGGTAAGTAAAGGAAAACAATTATTAGGAGATCCTTCAGGTTCACTTCTGGATTGGCATGAAGTCAAAGCAGAGTTTAAAAAAAAAAAAAATAGAGGAAGAGAGTCACACTGATCAAATTGCCAATATTTTATTAAAATATGGCATTGCTACATCTAAGTACACTCTGCCCCATGAAAAAGAATGGGGACAGTTTTATCAGCTATAATTGAATGAAAATTCATAGAGAGAAAAGGCATAAATAGGATGAATAAAGCAATAAGAGACCCAGATCAAAAAGAATACTCATATTACACCACTATCTGTGCAAGAAACACCAGACTGAATTCATTGTGAAAATGTCTGATATTCACAGAACATGGAAAGCAAAGGAACTTTTTAGGTAGATATAGGGACAGTAAATACGAAGGAAATTTCAAAACTACATGTAAGTGATTAACTTTGTACCATCTTTACTAGAAATGAGAAGACAGATTGAAAACATAGAAGACCTTTTTTCTACTATTCAAAGAGCTAAGAAAATTGAACTAAGGTAAAAAAAAAAGTCTATGTCAAAACAGGATACTCATATAATCATGGGTGTGATGTTCTAACTAGAAGGGAAAAAAGACAAAATTCATTCTAATTAAGTCAATTTCTTGAGAAAGAAGTCACTCATTTCCAATATCCATGAAACTAAGTCAATTCCCAGTTTGACAGTCATAGTAGGTTTTCAGAATGACTGGAAATGTCCAATGCCCTCATTAATAAATGGAACTGTCAGATCATTTCCTCTTGCAAAACAGAGACTAGCCTAATTGTAGTATAAGAAGTTTGTTTATTTTAATGTCAATCACTTCCTTGAAGTATTTTCTTTTTAATAAAAAATGCCTTCTCCAAAACCATTGTTTTCTCTGTCTGCAAACTGGACAAGAAGTTACAAGTGATTTCACCTGAGCTAGCAAGCTCTTAAGGCCTCTTGCCAAATTCTAAGAAGTATGACAAAACAGAAGAAATTTTATCGTTAAGCCCCTGGGGGCCTTAAATAGCCTTTGGAGGACCAAAAGTAACTAAGATGCTCCGTGTCCACAGGACATGAGTGCTTCCGGGAGGCCTCATGGTGAGCCGTGGATTTCCTCCAATTTTTCACAACATATGTGACTCTGCCATCTAATTTTTGTTTCACTTGTTCCTTCTTACTGTTGCTTTACAAACATGGCAGCTTGGTCTCAGAGGAGCAAAATTTCATTTCCTTTCTAATCTTTTCCGCCTGTTTACACCTTTTCCTGCTTTGTTTTAAAAATAGTTAAGCCACTTCTCATGCTTTGGTTGTTTTCTTATTTCTTACCTTATACTAGGAATTGGATTTATTGATCCAGTGACCAGACCAAAAAAAAAAAAAAAATCATGAAAGTTTTATTGTTTTTCCAGTTTCTTCTTATATTACTATTCTCTTCGCCATAGCATTCCTAATACTAGTAGAATGTAAAGTCTTAGGATATATACAATTTCAAAACTACATGTAAGTGATTAACTTTGTACCATCTTTACTAGAAATGAGAAGACAGATTGAAAACATAGAAGACCTTTTTTCTACTATTCAAAGAGCTAAGAAAATTGAACTAAGGTAAAAAAAAAAGTCTATGTCAAAACAGGATACTCATATAATCATGGGTGTGATGTTCTAACTAGAAGGGAAAAAAGACAAAATTCATTCTAATTAAGTCAATTTCTTGAGAAAGAAGTCACTCATTTCCAATATCCATGAAACTAAGTCAATTCCCAGTTTGACAGTCATAGTAGGTTTTCAGAATGACTGGAAATGTCCAATGCCCTCATTAATAAATGGAACTGTCAGATCATTTCCTCTTGCAAAACAGAGACTAGCCTAATTGTAGTATAAGAAGTTTGTTTATTTTAATGTCAATCACTTCCTTGAAGTATTTTCTTTTTAATAAAAAATGCCTTCTCCAAAACCATTGTTTTCTCTGTCTGCAAACTGGACAAGAAGTTACAAGTGATTTCACCTGAGCTAGCAAGCTCTTAAGGCCTCTTGCCAAATTCTAAGAAGTATGACAAAACAGAAGAAATTTTATCGTTAAGCCCCTGGGGGCCTTAAATAGCCTTTGGAGGACCAAAAGTAACTAAGATGCTCCGTGTCCACAGGACATGAGTGCTTCCGGGAGGCCTCATGGTGAGCCGTGGATTTCCTCCAATTTTTCACAACATATGTGACTCTGCCATCTAATTTTTGTTTCACTTGTTCCTTCTTACTGTTGCTTTACAAACATGGCAGCTTGGTCTCAGAGGAGCAAAATTTCATTTCCTTTCTAATCTTTTCCGCCTGTTTACACCTTTTCCTGCTTTGTTTTAAAAATAGTTAAGCCACTTCTCATGCTTTGGTTGTTTTCTTATTTCTTACCTTATACTAGGAATTGGATTTATTGATCCAGTGACCAGACCAAAAAAAAAAAAAAAATCATGAAAGTTTTATTGTTTTTCCAGTTTCTTCTTATATTACTATTCTCTTCGCCATAGCATTCCTAATACTAGTAGAATGTAAAGTCTTAGGATATATACAATTTCAAAAAGGCCCAAATGTTGTAGGATCCGAGGACCTTACAATCCATTGCCAATACAATCAAACTATTTACCAAAGAACCTCTACGACCAGCTACATCTTCAGTTTCAATATTTATCTTAGCACCAATTCTAGCTCTAAGCTTAGCCTTAACCATATAAATTCCACTACCCATATCCTATCCCCTCATTAATATAAGTCTAGGGGTTTCATTTATATTAGCTATATTAAGTTTAGCCACATATTCTATTCTCTGTACTAGAGATCATTTTATCTTTCATTAAGAATTTAAAATTCAAAAACCTTTCCCTCTTATCCTCTTACCAGTATAACATTGAAACATACTCTGTGAATGTAATCATTTTAGTTTTCATGACTGCTGATTATTTCCTTGGTCAAAACTAGATGTACATTGTCATGTCCTAAGACACACACACCCTCATCCACATAAGCATATATACATGTCCTTGTACACACACACTACACGGCCACCTTGGTTTGAATCCTCCTCGAACCTCCGGAAATTCTAACGAGACATTCCATTAATACAGCTCCAATAATTTCTGCCTAACAAAAGACAATGTGCTAATGTAAATCTACAAAGTGTCATGAACTCACTTACAAGGCATTCTTCATCATAAACAACCATATTCTGTTTTAGCATTTGTTGCTGAAATGTACAATAGTAGCAGACACAACACACAAAGCCTAAAGGAATGAGAACATTTGGCTTATGTAAAGAGTAAACAGGTTTTTCAAATATATTATTTTCAGAGAAATAGTCTGGAATGTCAGAAATGAATGGAAAGAAGCAGGGTTATTAATTTATTCTCCTTTTCAAAATCCTGAAAACCAGTCATATGTTCTACATTATGAATATGCAGATGGTCTCAATGCAGTTATTTTTTCTCTAATTAAAGCCATAGGGGTAAAATAAAGCAGTTGTTTAGGAAGGGCCCCCCGGAAATTCATGTTTATATAATCTGGGATCCTTGCTGGCAAATGAAAGAGAGAAGTGAGCAAACCAGCAGGAAGGATGGCTTTATTCTTTTGTGCTTTGTGGCCTAATACTAGTAGAATGTAAAGTCTTAGGATATTACAATTTCAAAAGGCCCAAATGTTGTAGGATCCGAGGACCTTACAATCCATTGCCAATACAATCAAACTATTTACCAAAGAACCTCTACGACCAGCTACATCTTCAGTTTCAATATTTATCTTAGCACCAATTCTAGCTCTAAGCTTAGCCTTAACCATATAAATTCCACTACCCATATCCTATCCCCTCATTAATATAAGTCTAGGGGTTTCATTTATATTAGCTATATTAAGTTTAGCCACATATTCTATTCTCTGTACTAGAGATCATTTTATCTTTCATTAAGAATTTAAAATTCAAAAACCTTCCATCTTATCCTCTTACCAGTATAACATTGAAACATACTCTGTGAATGTAATCATTTTAGTTTTCATGACTGCTGATTATTTCCTTGGTCAAAACTAGATGTACATTGTCATGTCCTAAGACACACACACCCTCATCCACATAAGCATATATACATGTCCTTGTACACACACACACTACACGGCCACCTTGGTTTGAATCCTCCTCGTAACCTCCGGAAATTCTAACGAGACATTCCATTAATACAGCTCCAATAATTTCTGCCTAACAAAAGACAATGTGCTAATGTAAATCTACAAAGTGTCATGAACTCACTTACAAGGCATTCTTCATCATAAACAACCATATTCTGTTTTAGCATTTGTTGCTGAAATGTACAATAGTAGCAGACACAACACACAAAGCCTAAAGGAATGAGAACATTTGGCTTATGTAAAGAGTAAACAGGTTTTTCAAATATATTATTTTCAGAGAAATAGTCTGGAATGTCAGAAATGAATGGAAAGAAGCAGGGTTATTAATTTATTCTCCTTTTCAAAATCCTGAAAACCAGTCATATGTTCTACATTATGAATATGCAGATGGTCTCAATGCAGTTATTTTTTCTCTAATTAAAGCCATAGGGGTAAAATAAAGCAGTTGTTTAGGAAGCTGATTCAGCTGGGTCTCTTTCTCCCCTTCTCCAGAAGAGCACCAAAGCCTTTACATGTTTATATAATCTGGGATCCTTGCTGGCAAATGAAAGAGAGAAGTGAGCAAACCAGCAGGAAGGATGGCTTTATTCTTTTGTGCTTTGTGGCAAATTGTGCACTTTATGAAGAAAATGCATTTCACAGATGGATCTCCCTTAGATATTTTTGTTTAGACCCTACCTTTGGCATTGTGTAAGCAATAACTTCTCTGAATTTAGCACTCGTGCTGTGTCTGCCCTTGATCCAACAATGATGTTGAAATCAAGTGTATCAAGTTAACCTGTCAGCCTGCCTTCTTGCCCATTTCTTGCCCACTTAGAGCTGACAGCTCTAAGCTGAACATGTCAGCTGGGCCTGGCTGAATTGCTCAAGGCAGAGGTTTGACATTCTATTCTAAGGTGTCTTCCACTCCTCTTTGATGAAGATGGTGGTTGATGATGGTTGACAAGTATCTGAATAATACTATCTTTGTTTCTCATTTGCAAACAACTCTGACAAAAATAATTCCATCCCAAGCTTTCTCCCTCCCTGTTAAACAGTTGCCATACCTCTGGTCATTTAACAACCATAGAGCTAGCCAGTTTTCAAAGGTGCTGTTAGGAAGGCAGCCTTATGGAGAAATGAGCCTTATGAAGGCAAACTTAATTTAAATTCACATAGTTACCTGGCTTGACATCATCATTATGAATAAATCCTTTTGCCTTAAAACATAACATATGTTGTTTTTTAAAAGATATAGGGAAAAGGATGTATGGTAAATATCACTATTATAAAGAGCCATGTGCATGCTAACTCACTTCAGCCGTGTTCAACTCTGTACAACCCTATGAACCGTAGCCCACCAGGCTCCTCTGTCCATGGGATTCTCTATGGACAGAATAAAGGAGTGGGTTGCCATTCCCTTCTCTAGGGGATCTTTCCCAACCAGGGATCTAACCCACATCCCCTGCATTGGCCAGTGGGTTCTTTACAACTAGCACCATCTGGGAAACCCATGAAGTGCAATCACAGAACCCAAGTTTCTTTCTGCCACCAAACTTGGAGAACTGAACTCCTACTGCTACAGCAATTTGGGAAGCATGGAACAGCTCAGTAAGATGAGGCAAAAAAAAAAAATCAACACCCACTCCTCTGGAGAGTGGCCTCCTTTATAGGAAATTGAATCTTTCCATGCAAAAGTTTTTCATTTAAAATGAAATAATAGGAACTTCC
Organism: Tragulus kanchil; assembly: GCA_022376925.1. Classification (NCBI taxonomy): domain Eukaryota; kingdom Metazoa; phylum Chordata; class Mammalia; order Artiodactyla; family Tragulidae; genus Tragulus; species Tragulus kanchil. Next base: position 79,244,858 of record JAIOJX010000025.1, read on the forward strand.
TTGATGGTCCAATGGTTAAGACTTCACCTTCCAATGCAGGAGGCGTGACTTCAATCCCTGGTTGGGGAACTAAGATCCCAAATCTCTCAAGGCCATAAAACCAAACCATGAAACAGAAGCAGTATTGTTTAACAAATTCAATACTTTAAAGGTTGGCCCATGTAAAAAGAATTTAAAAAAATAAAATGAAATAATAATTCTATTTTGACTTAGTACTTTTCAAAATTGTACTAAATGTAAACTTTCTCAAATGTTACCCAAGCATTGGCACAAGCACAACTCCAAACTAGAGAAAAGACAGAAAGAGAAGTCTGACATCTGATGTTTACTTAAAACAAAATGTTTTCTTCCAGAAAGCTCTCAGAGGGAGCATCCATATTCTGCAAGGTGACATATTCACTCCCCTTTCCTAACATGTGTGCATTTCACCCATCTGAACCAGAAGTATGTATCATGTAAAGGATCATAAAGTTGAGGGGCAAAATGAAGCTACAAATATTCTAAGGTCGACTTGGAAAGGTCATGTTAGCTGAGTCTTCTGAGGGTTCATGTGACCATCCATCCACCAGAAGATCTGCATGAACAGGTCCTGGCAGTGCTACTGCCAGCACTGCTGGGAGGGCAGAGACTTGAGACATCTTGTCTCTCCTAGTCTTTTCCTGTTCTGCTTGTGAAAGCTACTAAACTCTTGCTCTATGTACACGTTTTTTATGCTTCATTTGTGACTCTGGAACCAGGATGCTACAGCCCACAGTGGTGCTTTGGCAGCCGGATGCCTGCTAAACTCTGTCCCTGAGGAAGATGCTGAGGGGAAGATGGGAAAACTGGGAAAGGGACAGGGGCCTTGCCTCTCTTTGTATCCTTCCTGAATCTCTCATGTAAGCATGGAACCTGGCAAAAAAAATCCCACCAAACTTGGAGAACTGAACTCCTACTGCTACAGCAATTTGGGAAGCATGGAACAGCTCAGTAAGATGAGGCAAAAAATCAACACCCACTCCTCTGGAGAGTGGCCTCCTTTATAGGAAATTGAATCTTTCCATGCAAAAGTTTTTCATTTAAAATGAAATAATAGGAACTTCCTTGATGGTCCAATGGTTAAGACTTCACCTTCCAATGCAGGAGGCGTGACTTCAATCCCTGGTTGGGGAACTAAGATCCCAAATCTCTCAAGGCCATAAAACCAAACCATGAAACAGAAGCAGTATTGTTTAACAAATTCAATACTTTAAAGGTTGGCCCATGTAAAAAGAATTTAAAAAAATAAAATGAAATAATAATTCTATTTTGACTTAGTACTTTTCAAAATTGTACTAAATGTAAACTTTCTCAAATGTTACCCAAGCATTGGCACAAGCACAACTCCAAACTAGAGAAAAGACAGAAAGAGAAGTCTGACATCTGATGTTTACTTAAAACAAAATGTTTTCTTCCAGAAAGCTCTCAGAGGGAGCATCCATATTCTGCAAGGTGACATATTCACTCCCCTTTCCTAACATGTGTGCATTTCACCCATCTGAACCAGAAGTATGTATCATGTAAAGGATCATAAAGTTGAGGGGCAAAATGAAGCTACAAATATTCTAAGGTCGACTTGGAAAGGTCATGTTAGCTGAGTCTTCTGAGGGTTCATGTGACCATCCATCCACCAGAAGATCTGCATGAACAGGTCCTGGCAGTGCTACTGCCAGCACTGCTGGGAGGGCAGAGACTTGAGACATCTTGTCTCTCCTAGTCTTTTCCTGTTCTGCTTGTGAAAGCTACTAAACTCTTGCTCTATGTACACGTTTTTTATGCTTCATTTGTGACTCTGGAACCAGGATGCTACAGCCCACAGTGGTGCTTTGGCAGCCGGATGCCTGCTAAACTCTGTCCCTGAGGAAGATGCTGAGGGGAAGATGGGAAAACTGGGAAAGGGACAGGGGCCTTGCCTCTCTTTGTATCCTTCCTGAATCTCTCGAATCTGATCCTCTTGGGCTCTGGTTTTATTAGCATCACTGAGCAATACTTCTTCAAACCATCAGTAGCAATCCCTTCCAGCAGTAGAAATCTGAAGTTCTAACATTCACAAATCCAGCCTCATGTTACCGACTCAGAGATTCTGAACTCAACTGGATGTCCCTTCCAAGACTCTAGCAACAGGCAGGCAGCACCCTTTCTCAGCACTTAGGCTCTAAACTCTCAGGGTTTCTTCTCTGAACTCAGAGACACTCAGCACTGGGTAGCCACCCACACTCAAAAATTTTTGTGTAATTTTCTCTGCCTCTTCTCTTTGCTCCACTATGCCTAAAGATGGTAGTCTCTTCCTGCGGGGGGGGGGGGGGGGGGGGGAATAATGTAATTTTCAGGGTCCAATGAAAAATGAAGATGTTATACCCTTGTTCAAAAATTACTAAGCATTTCAATGCAGAAGACTCAGCCCTAATGAGGCGGATGGATTTAGAACCTATTATAAAAGATGAAGTAAGTCAAAAAGAGAAAGACAAGTACAGTATACTAGCACATATATATGGAATCTAGTAAGATGGTAATGATAACACACACAGTGAAGTGATGGAAAAACAGACATGGAGAACAGACATATGGACATTGTGGGGAATGAACAGTGGGTGAGAGGCGTAGAGGGAGTAACATGGAAACTTATACCATCATATGTGAAAAAGATAGCTACTGTCATTGTGTGGTGGAATAGGCAATCCTACAGGGGTGCTGTAGCTGCCTGGAGGGATGGGGGGGGGACTGGGAGGGGGCCAGGGATATACATATGATCAATCTGGGATTATACATATCTGTAAACAACAAAACTCTGTACCCATAAAAAGTAAAATTAAATTTAAAAAATTTTTTAAAACCAACAATAAAAAAAAAATACTAAGCATTTCAAGATGGCAACAGCAGAGCATTAAACCAAGCATGATGCCCTTCTAAACAAAAGACTTCATGGGAATACAGAGGTCACACATGCACGAAGCCAGTCTTATGGACAGGGACTACATTCATGTTCATTTGGGGCATTCTTAGTTTATTAATACCAAATTAGCAATTCTTTTTTAAATTTATTTATTTTTGGCTGTGCTGAGTCTTTGTTGCTGCTAGGGCTTCTCTCTAGTTGCGGGGAGCAGGGGATACTCTCTAGTTGGACTGCAGGAGCTCCTTCTCCTGTTGCAGCTCCCAGGCTCTAGAGCATAGGCTCAATAATCGCAGCACAATGGTTTAGTTGCTCTGAAATATGTGAGATCTTCTTGAACCTGGGATCGAACCTATATCCCTGGCATTGGCAGGTCGGTTCTCTACCAATGAGCCACCAGGGAAGCCCAGATATTCTTCATATGAAGTTTCCTCTGTTAAGATAAACAGTTTAGTTTTTGTCTCAAAACTAAGATTCTAGCTAAGATTCTATTCTTCTTTCCTTTATGGTGAAAGAGTAATGGGAACAGGTCTCCAGTGTGACAAGGCTTCTTTTTCTGTATTCCCTCCTTTCAGGAAAGACAATTCAGAATTCACGTTCTAAACCTCACCTTAGGATTCTTGGGAATAATGTTCAGAAGTTCATAGTTCAATCCCTCCTGATACATTTCATTCATGTCTGTTTCCTAGCAACAGATCTAATATATCCACCACTGGCCAGAACATTTCAAGGCCCTGAAAAAGGGCAGTACGTACAGGTACAGCTGACCTATCTATGTATGTATCTATTCCCCGAATCATTAATTTAAATAGAAAAAAAAAATCAAATACATGAAACTACATAACAGTTTAAATCCCTCAAATGCCTTGGCAAGTTGAAAATTAAATCAAGCACCAATGAGCATTACCTTCAGCAATCATTTCCCAATCTGATAAAATATTCCATCTGTCCCTCTTACCTCTTCTAGGAGCAGAGAGGGAAATTCCTCTGGGCAGCAGAGACTAACAGAAGGGATATCAACTATTAACTTGAGCTTCCTCAAGGAGAGAGCCCTTAAGTTGAGCATCCTCAACAGAAGACTGCAGAATGGAGCATCCTCAAGTCCCAAGTATTAAAAATAAAACATACTTTACTCAGTTATGGGAGAGACCAGCATCAAGCACTCCTGCCACAGCTATTGCGTGATTGAGTGCAGTTCCATTACCCTATCACAAAGCTTTGTCAATAGCCCAGGCGTGTGACACCACCCTGCGGCTACCACCATTGACAATGTGTCAGATCCTGACACATAAAAATGGTCAAAATCATGTCATTGTAACACGGATTCTTATTTAACCTCATAACAACTCCAAAATTGGTATTGTTAGTCCTACCTGACTTAAGGAACCCAGGCTCAGGCTGTTTAAGCAACACTCACGAGGGCTTCCCTGGTGGTCTAGTGGGTAAGGACACCGCCTTGCAGAGCAAGGGGCGCTGGTTCCATCCCTGGCCTGAGAAGATCCCACGTGCCACCGAGCAGCTGGACCGATGTGTCCAATTACCGAGCCGGAGCTCTGGAGCGCATGCGCCCAGAGCCGGTGCTCTGTGACAGCAGAGGCCACTGCGATGGGAGGCCCACACGGGCCAGAGAACAAAGACAAATGAAACTGAATAAATGAAAGACCAATAGAGGTGGCCCGCCTGCCCCCTTCCCTCCCCAACCCGCCCCTCCACCAAAAAAAAAAAAAAAAACCGCTCACCATGCTCGCTTCAACAGCACATATACTAAATTTGGAAAGATACAGAGAAGATTAGCATGGCCCCTGAGCAAGGATGACATGCAAACTCATGAAGTAGTCCATAATTTTTTTAAATGTGACCACTCATGGTCACCTTGAATAGAAATTCCAGATAACACAATAAAGATTATCCTTGATTTCTTCTAGAAACAAACCCGAATTTCCACCAGATGTTTTTGTATTATTTCCAGAGGCACTGTTAGCAAATTATTCTCTGAGAGCAACTGTTTATTTTTTGAGGTGAAACTAACTTAGTAGATCACTAAGCTCCACTCTTTAAGGTGGTAACATCACCGTGAATAGATTAAGGAGAGACCATCAAATGCTAAATGGTTTTAGCTCAGCCACTAACCTTCCAATAGTTTCTTGAGTCTCACACACGGAAGACAGCACTTATTCCTTTTTGAAAAGACACATGCTCCATTATTTATCCTCAACAGAAGACTGCAGAACGGAGCATCCTCAAGTCCCAAGTATCAAAAATAAAACATACTTTACTCAGTTATGGGAGAGACCAGCATCAAGCACTCCTGCCACAGCTATTGCGTGATTGAGTGCAGTTCCATTACCCTATCACAAAGCTTTGTCAATAGCCCAGGCGTGTGACACCACCCTCGGCTACCACCATTGACAATGTGTCAGATCCTGACACATAAAAATGGTCAAAATCATGTCATTGTAACACGGATTCTTATTTAACCTCATAACAACTCCAAAATTGGTATTGTTAGTCCTACCTGACTTAAGGAACCCAGGCTCAGGCTGTTTAAGCAACACTCACGAGGGCTTCCCTGGTGGTCTAGTGGGTAAGGACACCGCCTTGCAGAGCAAGGGGCGCTGGTTCCATCCCTGGCCTGAGAAGATCCCACGTGCCACCGAGCAGCTGGACCGATGTGTCCAATTACCGAGCCGGAGCTCTGGAGCGCATGCGCCCAGAGCCGGTGCTCTGTGACAGCAGAGGCCACTGCGATGGGAGGCCCACACGGGCCAGAGAACAAAGACAAATGAAACTGAATAAATGAAAGACCAATAGAGGTGGCCCGCCTGCCCCCTTCCCTCCCCAACCCGCCCCTCCACCAAAAACCGCTCACCATGCTCGCTTCAACAGCACATATACTAAATTTGGAAAGATACAGAGAAGATTAGCATGGCCCCTGAGCAAGGATGACATGCAAACTCATGAAGTAGTCCATAATTTTTTTAAATGTGACCACTCATGGTCACCTTGAATAGAAATTCCAGATAACACAATAAAGATTATCCTTGATTTCTTCTAGAAACAAACCCGAATTTCCACCAGATGTTTTTGTATTATTTCCAGAGGCACTGTTAGCAAATTATTCTCTGAGAGCAACTGTTTATTTTTTGAGGTGAAACTAACTTAGTAGATCACTAAGCTCCACTCTTTAAGGTGGTAACATCACCGTGAATAGATTAAGGAGAGACCATCAAATGCTAAATGGTTTTAGCTCAGCCACTAACCTTCCAATAGTTTCTTGAGTCTCACACACGGAAGACAGCACTAATGACTTCCAAGAACTAATTTAATCATTTACAGTCTCATTTACCTTTAAATGACATCACACATTGAATAAAATCCAATGAACTTGGCCCATCATGCAGATATTTTCACCTATACGGCTATCCGATATTATGGAGACAGTATATCTGAATATTTATGTGAGGTCTACGTTTTTATTTAGATATTTGGCATTTGCCTATCTTTCTCTGAGGACTACTTCTCAGGCTCCTTAACCATGCCATGATTTTATGATGCCAAAAATAATTTACATATAAAAATGTGTATATACATATTCCATTTCTTCTTACTCTTTTCTTGCCTTGAGTGTTCCAATGAATGAAGAATCCATACTTTTGTTTCTGTAAATATTAATATTAAACAAACAGATTTGGATTTATATCTATAAGTAAGCATGGAAAATGTACCTGAAAAGTTTTCGTGGGTGCTGAATTATTTGGTTAAGCACAGTAGATAGTCCATTCAGGAAGGCATAGAGCAGCTTTACCTCTGCAGATTCCTAAATCTGCAGATCTATTTAAAACTCAAAGTGGAAAAACCACATGTCCAATCAAGCATAGTGAGCACAATTTGGAGCATTTCTCTACTAAACATACACACTTTAGAAATATAAAAACGGTGAGGGAAAAAAAACCTGCAGAGTTTCAAAACTCAGGGAAAAATTCCATGAAGGTTAGTCTTATTATGCAGACTGATGGCAAGCAATGGGATCATTAAAACCATCTAGTGCATGCAGAAGGCTTGTTGTTTCACAAAGAGTCGTAAATAAGATCAATCAGATGCAACTCAGTATTGGGCTGAGTCAGCAAACAATTCTTCCCATCACTTACCCATTAATTATATATATTTGCACTTCTTCAGTGTCAGCAAGCCTTGCAATCCAGAATGGGTGAGATATGCAGCTCTACTTATATGGTAATAATATACCAAAGCTGCCTATGGTAAAGCCCATACTATACTATCTGAATATTTTCATCATGTGGTGACCGATTTCCAATCAGCCCTTCATATATTCTACCCTTTTAACAGGGTCATCAACTCTTCTATAGTATTCCTGATAACAAGAACTTTCTCGTCAGCATTAACATAATTTTGGGAGTCTCACACACGGAAGACAGCACTAATGACTTCCAAGAACTAATTTAATCATTTACAGTCTCATTTACCTTTAAATGACATCACACATTGAATAAAATCCAATGAACTTGGCCCATCATGCAGATATTTTCACCTATACGGCTATCCGATATTATGGAGACAGTATATCTGAATATTTATGTGAGGTCTACGTTTTTATTTAGATATTTGGCATTTGCCTATCTTTCTCTGAGGACTACTTCTCAGGCTCCTTAACCATGCCATGATTTTATGATGCCAAAAATAATTTACATATAAAAATGTGTATATACATATTCCATTTCTTCTTACTCTTTTCTTGCCTTGAGTGTTCCAATGAATGAAGAATCCATACTTTTGTTTCTGTAAATATTAATATTAAACAAACAGATTTGGATTTATATCTATAAGTAAGCATGGAAAATGTACCTGAAAAGTTTTCGTGGGTGCTGAATTATTTGGTTAAGCACAGTAGATAGTCCATTCAGGAAGGCATAGAGCAGCTTTACCTCTGCAGATTCCTAAATCTGCAGATCTATTTAAAACTCAAAGTGGAAAAACCACATGTCCAATCAAGCATAGTGAGCACAATTTGGAGCATTTCTCTACTAAACATACACACTTTAGAAATATAAAAACGGTGAGGGAAAAAAAACCTGCAGAGTTTCAAAACTCAGGGAAAAATTCCATGAAGGTTAGTCTTATTATGCAGACTGATGGCAAGCAATGGGATCATTAAAACCATCTAGTGCATGCAGAAGGCTTGTTGTTTCACAAAGAGTCGTAAATAAGATCAATCAGATGCAACTCAGTATTGGGCTGAGTCAGCAAACAATTCTTCCCATCACTTACCCATTAATTATATATATTTGCACTTCTTCAGTGTCAGCAAGCCTTGCAATCCAGAATGGGTGAGATATGCAGCTCTACTTATATGGTAATAATATACCAAAGCTGCCTATGGTAAAGCCCATACTATACTATCTGAATATTTTCATCATGTGGTGACCGTATTTCCAATCAGCCCTTCATATATTCTACTCCCATTTATGAACAGGGTCATCAACTCTTCTATAGTATTCCTGATAACAAGAACTTTCTCGTCAGCATTAACATAATTAGAGAAGTATATATGAAGTGTTCTTCGAGATTTGTACATCTGCATTTACCCATGCTCATTCCTATCCACATAACTGATACTCAAGAACATACCAAAGAGCATATCACGAGGAGAAGGGTAGGAAGGGAGAGCCAAAAAAAAGGGTTCTAGAAGAATAACAACTAGCCCAGGAAGATCCCACGTGCTGCGGAGCGGCTGGACCAGTATATCCTGTTAGGAGTCAGCGCTCTGGAGCGCATGCACCCAGAGCCAGTGCTATGCAATGAGACAGGCCACTGCGATGGGAGGCCCACACAGGCCAAAGAACAAAGATGGATGAAAATAAATAAATGAAAGACCAATGGAAGTGGCCAAAAAAAGACAAAGAGCATTTCTATATACTTTTTGCAATTATATTTGACTAACCATTCATTGGAAGGACTGACGCTGAAGTTGAAATTCCAATAATTTGGCCACCTGATGCTAGAAAAAATAGAAGGCAGAAAGAGAAGGGGATGAGAGAGGATGATATGGTTGGATGGCATCACTGAGTCAATGGACATGAGTTTTAGCAAGTTTTGGGAGATGGTGAAGGACAGAGAAACCTGGTGCGCTGCAGTCCATGCCATGGGGTCGTCAAGAGTCAGCCATGATTGAGTGACTGAACTGAACCCTTTTGGAGCCTCTAGGATGGACTGGCATTTTGCCTGATGTTATGAACATGAAATGTTTCCAGAGCTCTCTGAGCCCTTCACAACTGAGAAGACAGAAGATAGATAGCAACTTTAATAAGAGGCCAACTCTGATAAGCGCTAGTCCGGAGGAATAGCAGAAGGTATGAAAGAGCTGAGAGGGGCATCTGAAAAGCTTTGAGAAGGAGTTGAGATTTGAGATATTAAGATATCAGTGACAAGGAACACAGGAGGAGGGCATCCTGAAAATATTAAGATATCAGTGACAAGGTAATCACAGGGACTGGAAGAGAGATCATGTGGTGACCGTATTTCCAATCAGCCCTTCATATATTCTACTCCCATTTATGAACAGGGTCATCAACTCTTCTATAGTATTCCTGATAACAAGAACTTTCTCGTCAGCATTAACATAATTAGAGAAGTATATATGAAGTGTTCTTCGAGATTTGTACATCTGCATTTACCCATGCTCATTCCTATCCACATAACTGATACTCAAGAACATACCAAAGAGCATATCACGAGGAGAAGGGTAGGAAGGGAGAGCCAAAAAAAAGGGTTCTAGAAGAATAACAACTAGCCCAGGAAGATCCCACGTGCTGCGGAGCGGCTGGACCAGTATATCCTGTTAGGAGTCAGCGCTCTGGAGCGCATGCACCCAGAGCCAGTGCTATGCAATGAGACAGGCCACTGCGATGGGAGGCCCACACAGGCCAAAGAACAAAGATGGATGAAAATAAATAAATGAAAGACCAATGGAAGTGGCCAAAAAAAGACAAAGAGCATTTCTATATACTTTTTGCAATTATATTTGACTAACCATTCATTGGAAGGACTGACGCTGAAGTTGAAATTCCAATAATTTGGCCACCTGATGCTAGAAAAAATAGAAGGCAGAAAGAGAAGGGGATGAGAGAGGATGATATGGTTGGATGGCATCACTGAGTCAATGGACATGAGTTTTAGCAAGTTTTGGGAGATGGTGAAGGACAGAGAAACCTGGTGCGCTGCAGTCCATGCCATGGGGTCGTCAAGAGTCAGCCATGATTGAGTGACTGAACTGAACCCTTTTGGAGCCTCTAGGATGGACTGGCATTTTGCCTGATGTTATGAACATGAAATGTTTCCAGAGCTCTCTGAGCCCTTCACAACTGAGAAGACAGAAGATAGATAGCAACTTTAATAAGAGGCCAACTCTGATAAGCGCTAGTCCGGAGGAATAGCAGAAGGTATGAAAGAGCTGAGAGGGGCATCTGAAAAGCTTTGAGAAGGAGTTGAGATTTGAGATATTAAGATATCAGTGACAAGGAACACAGGAGGAGGGCATCCAGAATAGACAAGTCAGTATCAGTCAAGACACGTGAGGTTCAGGGAGAGAGAAGAGGCCAAAACAGGATGCTGAGATGTTGGAACATCAGGCAGGCAAATTGTGGAGTTGTCAATAGGGCTGAAGAGATAACCCAGGGCCAGACTGGAAGAACTTGAGTTCTTACTGAAAAGGCCAACTTGCAAAATCATATGGTTCCTTCTAGACATTCAACTCCTTGAAACAGAAAGATCTATACCAAAGCAATAGCAATAAACATGCAATTCTTTCTTAACTGGCTTCACATAATTTGAGGTGGAAAAAACTGATTCCTAGTATGTGATATAACGGAGCTGGAGTCGGCTGAACCAAGTTCTAGCTGTAATTGCTTAAACTACTTACAATGTGACCCTAGGCTACTCACCGCAGGGCTCCTCTGAGACTCCTAATGCTAAGCAGCTGGTTTTGCAAAATGATCCTGCTGACTCTCTCCAGTTCTATGAAGTGCCTCAGCGGAGGTTAAAAAGGCAAGACCCTCACTCCACCCTCATGCAGGAAAGCTTTCCTCTATATATTGGGCTTCTGCATCAACTTTTAATCCAAAAAAATGTCCTACTGGCTCAAAATATTTGAGAAACATCTGACTGTATCACCTATTGGGTTCCTTTAACTTTCCTATCCTAACAATCTTTGGTATCTCTTTATATCACTTAAGAGTTCTCAATAATATCCAAACATGCCCCATAAATCTGTCCACATGCTTTTATGAATGCATATGACAAGTGCTGACATGGGTCCCAGTTCTGTTTCTTTGTAGAATGGGCTTTATGATATATTTTCTTATATTTGTTGGCAGGCATATACAGTAGGCAGATAAATGCAGGGCACAATTAGTGGCATAAAATAATGCAAACCAAGTAGAACTCTATGGAAAATATGCTTGTCCTTGTTCCAGCAGGTCTTCATATCCTGGGAAATGCAGAAGAATACCCAGCCTGCCAGGTGCCAAATTTGCCAAATCTTCCTGTTTTGCTCCATTAATCTTCAACATCCTGAGAAGCACGGTTCATAGCAAGTTGCCTTGTAGGTAAAATGGCTAGCATACAGTGAGTGAGCCGTAAACATTAACTGACAAGGATGAATAATTCTGCTTGACTTCCTGAGCATTTTAGTGACTTGGGCAAGGTCTAAAAGAGGGACTCATTGGGCTCTCTAAGTATAGCATAGATGGATTCGAGCAGGAGAGGTGGAGATCTCCTCTCTGGTCAGCTGAGACAGACCTCCTGGGCCCAATTTTCTTTAGAAGTACTCTGTACATTTGTACCTGCCCTCTTCTCAGTGCAAAATCCAGCTAGTCCAGGTCCACTTGCTCAGGACTGTTCTCTCCTAGCTTTCAGACAGGAATGTGGCCACTTTATCTGTGTTTGTGTTTTAAGGTATTAGTTGAATCTTGTAACACATCCAGGAAGGAATTAACCTGGTTAAGACAGCATCATCATGTGAGAGGTTTCTCCAAATGGTTGTTCCCACCCTAGAGACATGCGGATCTTAACAGCCAGCAGGGTGCTAATAAGATCTGGGGATTTTCTTTATCTTGGACTGAGTAAGAAAAGCAAAATGGATTAGTCCAAAGAGATTGAACTGAAATGAGAATTAGATATATATTTCTTATTATACAGTTATCTTGTTATGTAGTTAATCGAGGCACAAATGTGTTTAAAAAATTACAAAGGGTGAATGATAGGGGTTTTGATGTAAATTTCTAGTTCCTCCTCACCACAATATGGTGAAAATTCTTTGGTAGATATAGCTGAGACAATGGTTTCTATTCTGACTTGGTCTAAATTTATCTTCACCTTGTATTGTCACATTCTGTTAATCCTCTGGCCAAAGCTGTCTGTTCCTCTTCTACAGAGCTCTGCTATGGAATGGGGTGTATTCGGATATCAGTATTACTGGATATAGTCTCTATATTTGCTCCAAGTTTAGATTTTAGTAGCAACATTTTAACCAATTTTCTTGTTAAGAGGTTTTGTTTACTTTCGGTATACAATCCTTGCTGTTACCTATTTTTTCCAATTACAGTGTAGTTTGTTTACAGCGCATGTGCACACATCTGCACATTTCATTTCCCAACAGTGCCCAGCTTGCTTTGCTCCATTAATCTTCAACATCCTGAGAAGCACGGTTCATAGCAAGTTGCCTTGTAGGTAAAATGGCTAGCATACAGTGAGTGAGCCGTAAACATTAACTGACAAGGATGAATAATTCTGCTTGACTTCCTGAGCATTTTAGTGACTTGGGCAAGGTCTAAAAGAGGGACTCATTGGGCTCTCTAAGTATAGCATAGATGGATTCGAGCAGGAGAGGTGGAGATCTCCTCTCTGGTCAGCTGAGACAGACCTCCTGGGCCCAATTTTCTTTAGAAGTACTCTGTACATTTGTACCTGCCCTCTTCTCAGTGCAAAATCCAGCTAGTCCAGGTCCACTTGCTCAGGACTGTTCTCTCCTAGCTTTCAGACAGGAATGTGGCCACTTTATCTGTGTTTGTGTTTTAAGGTATTAGTTGAATCTTGTAACACATCCAGGAAGGAATTAACCTGGTTAAGACAGCATCATCATGTGAGAGGTTTCTCCAAATGGTTGTTCCCACCCTAGAGACATGCGGATCTTAACAGCCAGCAGGGTGCTAATAAGATCTGGGGATTTTCTTTATCTTGGACTGAGTAAGAAAAGCAAAATGGATTAGTCCAAAGAGATTGAACTGAAATGAGAATTAGATATATATTTCTTATTATACAGTTATCTTGTTATGTAGTTAATCGAGGCACAAATGTGTTTAAAAAATTACAAAGGGTGAATGATAGGGGTTTTGATGTAAATTTCTAGTTCCTCCTCACCACAATATGGTGAAAATTCTTTGGTAGATATAGCTGAGACAATGGTTTCTATTCTGACTTGGTCTAAATTTATCTTCACCTTGTATTGTCACATTCTGTTAATCCTCTGGCCAAAGCTGTCTGTTCCTCTTCTACAGAGCTCTGCTATGGAATGGGGTGTATTCGGATATCAGTATTACTGGATATAGTCTCTATATTTGCTCCAAGTTTAGATTTTAGTAGCAACATTTTAACCAATTTTCTTGTTAAGAGGTTTTGTTTACTTTCGGTATACAATCCTTGCTGTTACCTATTTTTTCCAATTACAGTGTAGTTTGTTTACAGCGCATGTGCACACATCTGCACATTTCATTTCCCAACAGTGCCCAGCTTGCTTTCTCTGTGCTCTTCCTGGTTAATAATACTGCCACCCTGAGATAGTGGTGGGAATTAAAGTCTACTTGTTTTGATAAAACAGAAACTCTGAACATCAGAAATAAAAATATATGGATTCTCTTCTGGAGTACAGATGATGAAACCATACAAATTCTATTGTAATGACATGGTATCTCTACTGTTAAACATGAGTCACCCTTGACCTCCTGACTCCATGTACAATTGCCTCCTTAAGACTCCAGATGGGTATTTTAAAAGAAACTCAAAGTTACAATTCAAACAAAATTTCTTCAATTTCATCTCATTTATCAAGACTGGTTCCTCCCTCAGTCCTCTCCCATTTCTTTAAACAACTCAAAAGCTCCAACAGTGACTAAAGTAAAGAATTTAGGAATCATCTCAGTTTCCTTTCTTTCCCATTTGTCACATCTGATCCATCAATGAGTTGTAGGCTCACACTCCAAAATATTTCTCACCCTACTCCATCCTGGTTCTGGCAGCTGTCCCCTCTGACCAGAATGATGCTATGGCCTCCTGACTGTTTTCCCTACTCCTACACCTACAACAACTACAAATCACCCTTACTAAAATAGCATGATAATTATAAACCATAAATCCTTTGACTACCCTGTGGAAAACTTTCCCTGCTGCACTTAGGATAAGTTCAAACTCTTATCATTACATATAAAGCATGGCCTTACCACTTTTTTGTTTATTCAACTCTTTCTCAAGCTCCAGTCACAAGCAGCAAGCTCTTCTCCAGTACTTGTTCATATAACTTATTTTTTAAATTGATGTGCTATACAGTGTTTCATTGCTTAGTTATGTCCAGCTCTTTGTAACTCCATGGCCTGTAGCCCACCAAGTTCCTCTGTCTGTGGAATTTTCCAGGCAAAAACACTGGAGCAGTATACTGCCATTTCCTACTCCAGGGAATCTTCCTGACCCAGGGATCAAACCCATGTCTCTTGTTTAAAAAAAAAGTTGACTCACACATATAGAGAATGAACTAGTGGTTACCAATGGGGAGGATAGAGAAGAGTGATACCGGGGTGGGGGAGCGGGAGGTACAAACTACTGGGTCGAAGGATATATTGTACAGAGTGGGAAATACTGACAATATTTTGTAATTACTAAGTGGAAAGTAATCTGTAAAAACTGTATTAATTTTTTAAATTTTAAATAAATAAACGGGGAAAACAGAGAACATCTAACCCAACCCACTTTTCTACCACAAGAGCAAGATGAGATTCACTAAAACCTATATAAAAATAGAGAGCTGCATAAAGATTAGCAGAAAGTGGGTTGGGAAGCGGTGTCTTTTCATTTCTACTCAACTAATTAATTGAGTTCCTCCTAGGCTAGGTTCTAGGAAAGTTGTAGATACTGAAGGCACCAAGGGCACTGAGAATAAAACGTAGCATTGCTCTCAGAGACCAGAGTATGCGGGAAAGACGACCCTGTAAACAAAATGAGCAAAGGGATGACTGCAACGAGGGAGGCAGCAAAGTTTGCAGAGGGGGCTGAGCTGGCAGTAATTATGAACTCCATCTGGAGTGGGTGGGAGGCTGGTTGAGGAGGGCTTCCTGATTTTATCTGCACTGACCCAGAGACTGGTCTTGTGGTCAGGAGCACTTCCAGGAGATCAGGAGAGCTCTGAAACTAATCTAGAGCTTTGGCTCTCATTAGAGGTACACCTAAGCTGAACTTGACACACTCAAACCTCAACGAAATTCAAACTCCATGTGTTATATTCCAGCGTGTAAACTGACCCTAAGCCTGCCTGTGCTTCTCAGAAGTTGTCTAAATTGGAGATCAAGAGCCAGAATAAACCACTAGGTTTTCTTGGAATGTCCATTACCCCTGCAATCACCTTTTATCTGCCTGCAGAAATGTGTACCTCATTCCAATTCCAGCCCAAGTTTTCTCTCCCCCAAGGATCCTTCCAGTCCCCTCTGCTAATCATCCCCTGCCCCTGATGTACTTTCTTAAGTCAAAATACCCATAATATGCTTCTTTTACTAATTATTTATGCTGTCACATTTTACTTATATTTGACAATATAAGCCACTATATAGAACCATATTCTTTTTAAAAAATATTTTATTCTGCTTCATCTTTGTTTTACATACAATAACTCTACTCATTCTATACTCATATTTTTTGAGGGAAAGACCCCAAAAATGGAATGAAAGAAGAATTTAAAATGAAACAGATTTAGAAGAAAGGAAGGAAGTGTGTAGGACATGGATGCATCTGTATAGAATGATTGTATACACGTAGGCAAGGATTTCTTGTGTGCCATGTCAAGTGGCATGGTGGTTCCCGTGCTCCAGACTCCACACTAAAGGAAAAAAATAGAGCTGCTGGAGCCACTGGGTTTGCCAATAGTCAGGCATGGGTACAAGATGCATCAAGATGGCAAATCATACAAGCAAATGACCACAGAATGGATACCTCAAAATTGCCAATTGAGGGTTGTACACAGGCAACCTTGAGCAGCCATTTGGACACTGAAAACCCGGAATAGACTGAGATAGAGCTACATGACCTTCATGGAGTGGACTCTAGAGATAAATATGTATAAAAATGAAAAGTTTCATGGTTGCACACCTTAACTTGTGAACTGACATTCACACCTACTTTGCCTGATTCATTACTGGCTCTTAGATGCCAGAACTGCTTTTCCATCATCTGAGCTGTTCCTGAACTCCCTTATTCCAATTTAAATTCCTGTACTTTTATGAAGCTTCAGTATCACTGCAAAGATTTTTTTTAAGGAAAATCAAATCACTACGAATTTTGTTCTTATTATTTTGAACTTGTGTCCTGCTGTGAAGTGGCCTCCATTTGATAAGCTGCACAAAAGATTAAAAGGACAGCAATTATGATGTTTCTCAGATGCAGGAACTGAGCTGGGGCCCCAGTGACTAGAAATCTGTATGTCATGGTGTTGGCGGAGCTTTTAGCAGTTCTGCCTGGAGTCCCTCTTTGAAGTGTGTCCAAGTGGGACTTTGAATCACAAACACTATCCGCTCCACACTCCTCAACGACAAGACTGAGAAACATACTTTTGTTTGATGGCATTTCATCTAAGCTGATTTTTAGCTTTCAAACAAGAGAGATTACTCAAGCTTTAAAGCTAGTTGTTTCTTGGCAAAGGGTAACACAATTCTTGGAGGAAGGGAAAGATGAACATTCAGTCTTTCTGGTTCCCTTCTGAGGCTCCCTTTGTAGGTTACTTTCACCAATTAGCTCCTAAAGATCCTCACTGACAGCGATTTATAGATGAAAATCCTAACCAAATGAGCCCCAGCTGTGGGGCATAAGGCTTCCATGGTAAAGAAGGGAATAGATTAGAATTTGGCTCAAAAAAAATACACTAAGTGTGTAGCTAAGGAACCCCAAGGAGATTTGGGCTCCAGAGAATAAGTTCTGAGTCATTCCAGCTACTTCCCATCTCTCTGTTCTCAGTTGCTTCATCGTGTCCAACTCTTTGTGACTCTATGGACTGTAGCCTGCCAGGCTCCTCTGTCCATGGAATTTTCCAGGCAAGAATACTGGAGAGGGTTGCCATTTCCTACCCCAGGTCCCATCCCTATAGTTTTATTTATTTAAGTACAACATGGCCCCATCCTGGGTGCTGGTTTCACTTTCTGCATGATACATAGAGTCACCTTGGCCTTGAAGAGACTGAGTGTGAGTTTAAGAGTTAAAGGGCCACTCCTGGTCTGCATCTACCAACCTCCCACCATCTGGATGGGTACACTACAATACTGTCCTTATAAAAAGGAGTTGAAGAATATTACAGGAAGAACTTGGAAGGAAAAATTACATAAACAGAACAATAAATGATAATAAATAAAAAGTGCTTTCAGAGTGTGTCCTAGGCAAGGTTATGCATTGCTTGGGAAGAACTGCTAGATAATAGATAGAAGGTTGTATTCTACATGTTTTTCAAAATGACTGGTTAATCCCATGATAGCCAGACTTTTAGAGAATAAAAATTCTCCAAATACAGGAGAATCAATAGAGGAGAATCATGAATTTGCCAGTCCTCAATACTCATAAATATAATACTGTGCTCAGGGTATCTGAGGGCAGACCTGAATCACAAACACTATCCGCTCCACACTCCTCAACGAAAATGAAAACTACTTTTGTTTGATGGCATTTCATCTAAGCTGATTTTTAGCTTTCAAACAAGAGATTACTCAAGCTTTAAAGCTAGTTGTTTCTTGGCAAAGGGTAACACAATTCTTGGAGGAAGGGAAAGATGAACATTCAGTCTTTCTGGTTCCCTTCTGAGGCTCCCTTTGTAGGTTACTTTCACCAATTAGCTCCTAAAGATCCTCACTGACAGCGATTTATAGATGAAAATCCTAACCAAATGAGCCCCAGCTGTGGGGCATAAGGCTTCCATGGTAAAGAAGGAATAGATTAGAATTTGGCTCAAAAAAAATACACTAAGTGTGTAGCTAAGGAACCCCAAGGAGATTTGGGCTCCAGAGAATAAGTTCTGAGTCATTCCAGCTACTTCCCATCTCTCTGTTCTCAGTTGCTTCATCGTGTCCAACTCTTTGTGACTCTATGGACTGTAGCCTGCCAGGCTCCTCTGTCCATGGAATTTTCCAGGCAAGAATACTGGAGAGGGTTGCCATTTCCTACCCCAGGTCCCATCCCTATAGTTTTATTTATTTAAGTACAACATGGCCCCATCCTGGGTGCTGGTTTCACTTTCTGCATGATACATAGAGTCACCTTGGCCTTGAAGAGACTGAGTGTGAGTTTAAGAGTTAAAGGGCCACTCCTGGTCTGCATCTACCAACCTCCCACCATCTGGATGGGTACACTACAATACTGTCCTTATAAAAAGGAGTTGAAGAATATTACAGGAAGAACTTGGAAGGAAAAATTACATAAACAGAACAATAAATGATAATAAATAAAAAGTGCTTTCAGAGTGTGTCCTAGGCAAGGTTATGCATTGCTTGGGAAGAACTGCTAGATAATAGATAGAAGGTTGTATTCTACATGTTTTTCAAAATGACTGGTTAATCCCATGATAGCCAGACTTTTAGAGAATAAAAATTCTCCAAATACAGGAGAATCAATAGAGGAGAATCATGAATTTGCCAGTCCTCAATACTCATAAATATAATACTGTGCTCAGGGTATCTGAGGGCAGACCTGAACAATCTCCCTAAACATCAAAGGAGCTGGCAGGTAACTGCAGTGCCTGGAAAACATGAGGGGAGGGTTAGAAAAACAAATCAATGCCATCCTTATGCCATACCTGTATTAGTCTGCTTGGGCTGCCCTAGCACAATACCCCAGACTAAGTGGCTTAAACAACTGAATTTTTTTCCTCACAATTACGAAGACCAGAAGTCTAAGATCAAGATATCTAAAGCAGGGCTTCCCTGGTGGTCCAGTGGGTAGAGTCTACCTTGCAGTGCAAGAGGCGGTGGTTCAATCCTTAGCCCAGGAAGATCCCACGTGCCATGGAGCAGCAGGACCTGTGTGTCCAATTATGAACCAGCACTCTGGAGCTCATGCATCCAGAGTCAGTACTCTGCAATGAGAGAGGCCACTGCGATGGGAGGCCCACAATGGTCAAAGAATAAAGCTGGATGAAAATAAATAAATAAATAACCAATAAAGGAGGCCAAAAAAAGTTGTTTAAAAAAAAAGATATCTAAAGGGTTTGTTTCTCCTGGGGCCTCTTTCCTTAACTGGAGGAGGACCCAACCTTCTTCCTGAGCACTCTTTTTTGTATCAGAATCTCCACTTCCTATAAGGATACCAATCAGACTGGAATAGGGCCACTGTTTAACTTAACTTTAACTTAATCATGCCCTTAAAGGCCTTATCTCCAAGAACAGTCACATTCCAAGGTAATGGGAAATAAGGAGGGGGACACAATTTGGATTATGATGCCCTAATATTTAATCCTGTTGAATACTATAGGAGAAACCAGCATGTTTGTGTCTTGAAAGAAAGTAGGACACACATGTAACAACATTCATCTAACAAATAACTATAATTTTATTGATGTCATTAAATATATTTTCCCTTGAATACAGAATGTACTCTTATTCACCAGTCTTCCTCCCCACCCCACCCCCGCACACACACTACAATCTGTGGTATAAATCTGTGTCTCTCAGCCAGCAGGCTCTGTCTTCCTCTGGGGAAAGCTCTCTGGCATCCCTTCTTATAAGGACACTAATTCCACCAGAGCAAGGCCTCATCCCTATGACATCATTTAACTTTACTTCCTTAGAAGCCCTCTCTCCAAGTAGAGACATGTTGGGGTTAGGGCTCCAACATGTGAATTTGGGGAAGAAGCAAACATTCAGTTACTAACAGGAGCCTTCTAAGCAGGAGACATTTTTTCCCCCTCAGAGGTGAAAGAAAAGATAGAGATGTGGATTACACACACCACCTTCACAAGGCCCAGAACTGCCACACAATCTAGCCTAGTGCCTGGGACGCAGTATGAGTGGAGCTGTATGAATCTTATCAAGTGAAAAGACAGTGAATTATTCTATTACTTTTAGGTTGGAGTCTTAAAGGATGAAACAGATGCTTCCAGGACAGTTTTATGGGTACTATTCTGTCACAGGGAAGGAAAAGTAAACGGGTTGTCTTTGAAATAGGCCACCTAAGACTTCCTCAAGGAAGTCACCTATGATTTTATGAATGTGCAAAACGAATACATAAGATGTACATGCATGCATGCTCAGTTGTGTCTGACTCTTTGCAACTCCATGGACTGTAGCCCACCAGACTCCTCGGTCCATGGAATTTTCCAGGCAAGAATATTGGAGTAGGTTGGCATTTCCTACTCCAGGGGACTGTCCCAACCTGGGGATCAAACCCACGTCTCCTGCATCTCCCACACTGGCAGGCAGATTCTTTACCACTGAGCCACCTGGGAAGCTCCCTTTAAGATGTACACCAGATATTAATATGGAGTATCTGGAACAGGAGTGAATGGAGGACAGAGGAGGTGAGGAGAGCACCAAGCAAAACAGGAAAAGAAAGATGACACTAAAATCTGCGTGCTAAGATTTCATATATGATCTATAGAATGCAATATATTAAAATTTAATGACAGGGGCCCCTCATCCAGAAGGAGTATACAAACATTTCCTTCCATATATAAACAGAACTAAAATACACAGAGCTAAAATGTCCCTGTGATCTAGAAGATCAAATCTTAACATTGGAGACAGTAACCCTGACTACAAGACAGAATTAATCAAAGATGGTTTGTGAGCTCATATAATGGGCTCCCCAATAGCCTACATGGGCTTATCTAACAAAACTATGCCAAACTGGTCCCATTTTATCTTTTGGTCAAAATGCTAGACTAGAAAATCAACAGAATCCTATAAGCACAGTACATTTGAATTTCAGCAAAGCAATTGAAAAATTATTCGGTAATAATTTTACGGGCAAGATTGAGAAATAGCGGGCTTAAATCTACATACACAGAGTATTTAAATAGATCTTGTTATTAAGGAAACAAAGAATTGTAATAGTGTGGGGTAGGTTTTCTCAAGGAATCTGTCCAGGACATTTTTATCAATAACTTAACAATCTTTTTCTTTTAATTGTCAGATTTCCAAAGATGAAAACTTGGGAGTGTTTACCAAAATACCAAATCATGATCTTGACAAGTAAGAACAACTCCAAACTGAGAAGAGAAATTTAATAGAAAAAATATAAAAGTCATACAAAGAGTTTAAAAAGACAAAGCTAGGTAGATTTTATTTAAGTATTTTTTTGTGAAAAAAATAGACAAAAGTAACTTGTGGTTTTGGTTGACAGCCAGCTCATCCTGAGTCATGTGTCATTTAACCCTGGAAAGTTAACGACCTCTTTGACTACACTGCTGAACACGTAGTTTCAGACAAAAGAACAGGATGACCCATGATATTAATGGGATTCTGGTCTGAGAAAATCTGGAATATTGTATTTCAACTTGAGCATCATCTGTTTAAAAGAGATTCAAACAAGCTGTGGCTCTCCTCTTGCCTTTCACTTTTCCTCCACCACTTTCTAATTTCCTCAGCTTCTAACCAAATGGTAGCCCTTGTCCTTAGTAAAGGAAATTGCTTATACATTCATTAATTTAATATTTTTGATCATCTACTACAAGACAGGCAACTTTCCTAAGCATTTTAAGCATCATAAGACAAACATACAATAATCTGAGCCCTGTGTCGGGGTAATATTCTAGAAAGTTACAGACAATAAACAATAGGTATCACACATGAATAAATTATAAGATACACTGAAAGCTGATAAACACTACGGAAAGAAAAGAATGTAGAGAACAGTGTAAAGGGATTCAAGATTACTGAGAATAAGGCAGAAGCAGCTACAACAGTAAGTGGTGTTATCAGGGGGGTGGGGGCTCATTAAGAAAGTGGTATTTGAATAAATCTTGAAGGAGTGGAGAAGACAAGCACGGGATGGCATGGGGAAAAAATGTTCCAGTGCAAAATCCCTAAGGACTGCTTGCCTAGAAGGGAGTAAGACAAGGAAGGGTAGCAGGAAATAAGCTAGGAGGGTAATGGCGCAGGTAAGGACTTTAGTCTTTCCTCTAATTAAGATGGGAATCCATTGGAGTGTTTTGAGCAGAGGAGCAACATGATCTGACTTGTACAGATCTGACTTCCACAGGATTGCTCTAGCTTCCTTGTGAAGGATAGATTCTAGAGCAAAAACATAGGAGCTGAGATACCAGTTAGAAGTTTATTGCAGTCTTCCAGGTGAGCAATGATTCAGTCACACCTGCATTATGGCCATGTAGGGAGTGAGAAGGAAGACCAAACAAGATATTTTGCATGTGTAGAGGGGAGACATGAACAAAAGAAAGGAGTTGAGACTAATTAGGGTTTTTAGCCCGAGCACCTTGAAGGATGAAGCTGCCATAGACTGAATTAGAGGTTGGGGAGAGGTGCAGTTAGAAGAGATTCTAGGAGGAAGATCAAAAGGTCAGGTTTAGGATCCACAAAGGTGGGGATGTCTACTAGACCTTCACATGGAGATTTCAGATAGAAAGTTTAATATAGGAGAGCTGGATGTCACTTATAAATGCAAAAGTCTTTGGGAGGTAGGTGGCATTTTAAGTCATGAGACTTAAGGTATAACATCAAGGACATAAACATAGACAAGAGGATCAAGTTGAACTCTGGGGCTCAAAGATTGTGGGAAGTCAAAGACAAGAGAAAGAAGTGAAAAAAAAGCAGAAAAGGAGAGGCTGGCATGTTAGAAAAGCCACTAGGAATGTGTGGTGCCTTAGAAGCCAAGTAAAGAAGGTATTTCAGACAGATGAGTATGATCATCTGTATTAACTGACAGGTTGAGATGAGAATCCATCCTGGGCAGTAGCACCATGTAGGCATTAATGACCTTGATGACAGCAGTCTCAGTAAGGCCTGGGAAAGTCAAATTGGAGTGGATTGAAAAGAAATAGGAAAAGAGGAATTCAAAATGCTTGCCACAAAGGGGAAGCATCTAAAAGAGGAAGTGAAGTCAAGGGGGGGACTATTTTTAAAGATGTAGGCAATAACAGAAAGTGTAATTGCTGCTAGGAATCAGGTGACAGTAAAAAACTTGCTCACAGTGGGAAGGAAAAATGGCGGCAGTGATGTTCTTTGATAGATAGTTGATATGATCTTGTAAAAAAGAGGAGAGATTAGTGGTAATTGAGGATAGAGTATATCTGTGGGAGAAGTGTGGAGGCAGCCTGTAATAGTACAGATACTCTTCATGGTTAGATGGGTGGGTGGTAGGAATCTGAGAAAGTTCTCTTCTGGTTATTTCAATTTTCCTCAGACAGCCCTGCTTTATTCCTAGGGCATGACATATAGTCTCTCAGCCTGAATGCTGTTAGCGTCCTAAGAACACACCTCACTCAGCCAGCTAATCTGCAAACTTAAGACCTCCATGTGGACCCTTTGGTGCAACTCCCTTGCCCAGTCCATCCCAGCCACCACAAGAGGGACCCAGAACACACGTACAGCAAAGAGGAGAGGAGATACAGCAGGAGCTGTATTTTAGCACGTGCAGCATTGGTATTTTCTGCAGTCATAACAAAATGGATCAAATATGGAAAGTCCCAGTTGTGAAGTTACAAAATACATTGCTCGAAGTCTTCTTTTTTTCTGTGAGAATTTGGGTAAGTTAACCCATTCAGTTCTCATTTTTCATCTGTGGACAGTAGAAGTCTACACTTCCCTTTTTCCCTTCTGGCCTCCAAAATGCAAAGAGTTAAGTCCCTCTTCTAGCCTATTAGATGTCCAAAGATACGCAGGACCTGGATATTGTGAGGAGGCAAGCTCGTAGGGGAAGCTCATGAGTCTCAAAGCATCGGCAAAGAGCAGATCTCTGACAGTGAGGCAGCCAGGCACAGAGTTGCTCAGGGATCCTGCATCCAGTCCCTGTATTGGATGTTTTCACCGTAGCCTGTTTCCCCATGTTTGGCTCCAGCTACTTCTTAGCCCAAGACCCACTCTTGGGTGGTTTCAGGAGAGGTATGCCTGTCTGATAGCTGAGCTAAAGCCCCTTCATTGTCCTCCTCCCTGTCTCCTCTAGTTTTCCCTAGTTTTATTCTAAGCAAAGAGTGGTATATCCCTCCACCCCAGACTTGCCACATTTCCCTTCCAGTGATGTCAGGGCAGAGAAGCAGCGCAGCAGGTTAGAGACTCCACTTTCCTCACCAAGACTGCCCTCACACTCCTCCGTGTCTATCTTTCTTCAAAAAGTTTTGATACTGTGAATTATGATGGAAAAATTTCAATCTGCTGAAAGTTAAGTCATCTGATTACCACTAGTCAATAATTTAAATGCAACAATGTTAATCACAGGTCCTGGTTTCTCTTTGTTCAACCCACATCAAAATGATATTCAGTTATTATTCCTTTGGAGAGGCCAAGTTGCTAATCACTAAAGTGGTTTAATTAAAAGGAGATCTAAAGTCTTCTCAAAAAAATCTCTTCCATTTTCCTGAACATTATTCTGTTAATGAAAGTAATTTAGGTTAAGGCTTTATAACTCCAGAAAAGTGAAATGTTAGCTGCTCAGTTGTGCCCAACTCTACACGATCCCATGGACTGTTGCCCACCAGGCTCATCTGCCCGTGGAACTCTCCAGCAAGAACAGTGGAAGGGGCAGCCCTCCTGTACTGCAGGCAGATCCTCTACAGTGTGAGCCACTGGGGTGGCCCGCATCTCCAGGAAGTCTGTATTAACAGGAAAATATACAACCCTGTGATAAAGTCCATTAAGATGGCCTCTCAGTAATCTAACACAGTAATTAACCAATCAAATTAGTGGCCTGCTGCTCATGGCCAAGGAACTGCCATGTATACTGCAATATGTACAAAACTTTCAAAGGGTTAGAAAGAAAAGTTTATAAACATGAAGCAAACTAAAAAGCCATCCAGGAGGCAAGCTCGTAGGGAAGCTCATGAGTCTCAAAGCATCGGCAAAGAGCAGATCTCTGACAGTGAGGCAGCCAGGCACAGAGTTGCTCAGGGATCCTGCATCCAGTCCCTGTATTGGATGTTTTCACGTAGCCTGTTTCCCCATGTTTGGCTCCAGCTACTTCTTAGCCCAAGACCCACTCTTGGGTGGTTTCAGGAGAGGTATGCCTGTCTGATAGCTGAGCTAAAGCCCCTTCATTGTCCTCCTCCCTGTCTCCTCTAGTTTTCCCTAGTTTTATTCTAAGCAAAGAGTGGTATATCCCTCCACCCCAGACTTGCCACATTTCCCTTCCAGTGATGTCAGGGCAGAGAAGCAGCGCAGCAGGTTAGAGACTCCACTTTCCTCACCAAGACTGCCCTCACACTCCTCCGTGTCTATCTTTCTTCAAAAAGTTTTGATACTGTGAATTATGATGGAAAAATTTCAATCTGCTGAAAGTTAAGTCATCTGATTACCACTAGTCAATAATTTAAATGCAACAATGTTAATCACAGGTCCTGGTTTTCTCTTTGTTCAACCCACATCAAAATGATATTCAGTTATTATTCCTTTGGAGAGGCCAAGTTGCTAATCACTAAAGTGGTTTAATTAAAAGGAGATCTAAAGTCTTCTCAAAAAAATCTCTTCCATTTTCCTGAACATTATTCTGTTAATGAAAGTAATTTAGGTTAAGGCTTTATAACTCCAGAAAAGTGAAATGTTAGCTGCTCAGTTGTGCCCAACTCTACACGATCCCATGGACTGTTGCCCACCAGGCTCATCTGCCCGTGGAACTCTCCAGCAAGAACAGTGGAAGGGGCAGCCCTCCTGTACTGCAGGCAGATCCTCTACAGTGTGAGCCACTGGGGTGGCCCGCATCTCCAGGAAGTCTGTATTAACAGGAAAATATACAACCCTGTGATAAAGTCCATTAAGATGGCCTCTCCAGTAATCTAACACAGTAATTAACCAATCAAATTAGTGGCCTGCTGCTCATGGCCAAGGAACTGCCATGTATATTGCAATATGTACAAAACTTTCAAAGGGTTAGAAAGAAAAGTTTAGAAACATGAAGCAAACTATAAGCTCCTGATAAAGGTTGTGTCTCACGGACCTGGAAATATGAGCATCTCAATAACATAACCCCACAATTCCAATTCTCTGAGAGGGTGTGTCATTGATAATAATGATAGCTTTAGCAGAGAAAACAGGACTTCAAACAGCCTTCTCTGGTGTAAACTGCAAGATCTCCAAAGGACTAGCCTCATGCAATAATTTGACAACTGCCTGAAAGAGAACTATGTCTTAAACTCCATATCTGAGATAGGCCCTAAACTTTTTACTTACAGTAAATAACAAATGGTAGACTGATGAGGTTGAGAAATAAAAGGAAATTATTTTTCCAGGTGAAATTACTCAGGTTAGTGCTGCTTTAAGAAGATGGCAGGTTCAGTCTTCTCAGAAACAAGCGGCATTTAACACCAGGGTGCTTCATGCTTTTTCTCCCTGGGCAATCTCATGCATCCTTGTGACTTGTCTCAAACACTCTGTCTGTGATTCCTGAGGCCACGAGGTGGTTGACGGTAAACCACTAGGTGAGCACTTCTCTGCCATGATGTCTCAGGATCCTAATATACTGACATGTAAAGTCAGGGGAAGAGAAACAGATAGTGGTCTGACCTTTTCTTAGGAAATGTAGCATATCATCAACCGATTTTATTCATCCAGCTGCCTTGGCAAAACTTCAAAACTAAAGGATGCACTGCCTGTGAACCCTTGAGGGAGTGGAGAAGGGCTTGGACAAAAAGGTCAGACCTTCAGTTATGGCTGTGAACATCTGCTAGCTAGGTTACTCTGAGATGCAGAAACTAAGAAGGAAGATTAATGTATCATAATTGAATGAAGGGGCTTCCCAGATGGCGCTAGTGGTAAAGAACCCACCCGCCAATGCAGAAGATGTAAGAGACTCAGGTTTGATCCCTGGTTCAGGAAGATCCCCTGGAGGAGGGCATGGCAATCTACGTCAGTGTTCTTGCCTGGAGAATCCCATGGACAGAGGAGCCAGGGAGGGTACAGTCCACGGGGTTGCAAAGAATGGGGCATGACTGAGGCAATCTAGCACCAGCACAACTGGATGAAGAACATTTTATTTAAAAATACAACCAATATATAAACAAAGCATATAATAAATGTTTCTAACTGGTAGGCACAGTGAAGACATCACCAAGTTTATAACTTCCAATTTAAGTCAAGAAATTCTTTTTTCAAGTAAGTGCTACTGTTATTCTGGTTTTCCTTCTTACACTGAGAAAAACTTCAAACCTATACTTTCATTATGATGTTTATAAATTCCTGGCCTTATGTGTGCATGCATGCTAATTCGCTGTTAACCTATTCACAGTTAACTGGGCTTCCCAAGTGGTAAAGAATCACCTGCCAATGCAGGAGGTGTAAGAGAAACGGGTTCAGTCTCTGGGTTGGGAAGATTCCCTGGAGGAAAGGACGGCAACTCACTCTGGACTAGGCACTAATTTGCTTCCTTACACTATGCCTCTGCAAGCATAAAACATAGCTCCTTATCCGCCAGCCATGGAAGCATTTTCTACCTAAATGTCTGACATGTTTCCTATCAGGTTTATTTTTTCCCAATTCCCTTTTCTTTAAGCTCCTCTTTCAGTTCCAGCCACTATCCCTAGATAATATTGTCCAAATTGCACCTTTATACAAGGATGATGCCCAGATATGTAAATCACACCAGGATTCCTATTATCCAGACCCTTGCTGCCAACTGCCTGTGAACTACTTACTCCCACTAGACAAGCCCATCTTTATCCCAAGTTCAGTAAATTCTGGAAGGAATTTATCCTATCCATCTCAAAATGTGTTCTTGAGTTCTTGAGAGTCTAAGAAAATATTCTGAACAAATAAAACAATCTACCACACCATCACTAATGGTGCAGCCTAAATCCCACTGTATTTGCAGTATTTTTCTTCATCTACACCACAGTTTCTCAACAGCATCAGTATTAACAGATTTGGGCTAGATAATTCTTAGTTGTGGGGTTTGTATGATCATTGCAGAATGTTTAGCAGCATGCCAGGCCTTAGCCTACCCCAAAAATGAAAGTGTTAGTTGCTCAGTCATGTCTCTTTGCAACCCCGTGGACTGTAGTTCGCAGGCTCCTTTGTCCATGGGATTCTCTAGACAAGAATACTGGAGTGGGTTGCCATTCCCTTTTCCAGGGGATCTTCCTGACCTAAAGATCAGACCCAGATATCCTGCATTGCAGAGGATTCTTCACTGTCTGGGCCACCGGGGAAGCCCAAACCTAGCTCCAAATATGTTCACCCAATGTGCCTATCAAAAATGGTTCCAGGCCTTCAGAAATGTCCCCTGGAGGGGCAAAATTGCCACAAGTCAGTAACCAACTGCTCCAGGCTATGAGTCCTTAAGGACTAGGAACTATATCTTAGCCCTCACTGCACCCTCACAGCACCAAACATGTTTAATCATGGACATCCAAATAGAATGGCAATTTCAAAGCAAGATTTTCTTTATTAAAAAATGAAACGCCGTATTTGTCCTTCAGTTTTCTTTAGGAAAAAAGAACTTTAGAGATAGGAAGAGTGAACTTTAAATCCTGGTTTTAATACACAGTAAGATTCTGTGAATGTGACTTAACCTCAGCTTCTTCCTCTTCAAAATGGGCATAGCAGCATTGCCCATGCAGTTCTGTGATGCTAAGTGGGAGCACACTGCATGGTGTTTGGTGTTGGCTCAGCAAATGGGAGCTATCATCATCATCACCGTCAGACAGCACCCCTTCCTCTATCACACCCTTGAATAGGAGGTGTTTAAAAAACTCTTTGCCCTCCTGCATAGAAATGCCAAATGTTACTCCCAGAAAGAGAAGAGCATGGTCCCACAAAATACTGCCTATGCTTGTTTCTCCATAAATAAGATTTGTTGTCAAGAAACTTGAGCTCAGTGCTAGTGGCTCTGCCACGAAACACATAAGCTTGGATACAAGCAACAGGTTCTCTCTCTTTTTTTTTTTTTTTGCGGCACTTTCCTGGATGTCAGCAGAATCTCACAAATCAGGCAAGAAAAGTCCAAAACATATGCCCTGAGCAACCTGCCAAGAACCAATAAAAGGAACTCTGAGTAAAGCCAAAATCCAAGAGGCAGGCAGCAGTGTGGGGCTGCACACCCCAACATATTCACATGGAAATGCACTTCAATTCAGGAAGAACCACTCCAAATGAAGGAAAGAACCTTCCTACAGCTACATATCATCATCTAGGCAGGAGTTTCAAGATGACACATGCCTTCTGGATTTTTTTAAAAAATCCAACCATTTGAAAAAAAACATGTTGACAACTAGTGATTTTGTGGATAGAACTGGCCTATTATAATAAAGGAGCATATTGTGATGATATCAATACTTCACCATTTTTATATCAAGTGCAAAGTATCTCTTTTGTTTTCTGGTTAAGAAATGAACACATGGCATGGCAATCAGCACAAGTTTAAAATACACACACACACAAAATAGCAGAAGTCTCAGTTTATAAAAGATAAGCTGTGTGTTCTTTTCTCAAACAACTATGATTCCCTGGCCGGCCAAACAAAATGTGAAGGGTTTGCGGCTTTGTGTGTTCGATTTTTTTTTTTTTTAACAACGGTAAGACTTTCAAGCTGGTAGAAGGATTTCAACCAAAGGCCCTGGAGATTTAAATGCTAGAATTCCCAGCATTAGAAGCAAACGCTGCAGCACCATCAACAGTAAAACTCCTGTTCCATCACAGCTAGGATTTCAGTCCAGAAGCTGTTGTGATTCAGCCTGTTTCTTCAGGGAATCCGGGGTCAGCCAGCTCCAAAGATTAAGCTTGTTTGACCCTGCACAGAACCCCGCTGCCTTGGCCTGGGGCATATCGTCCCAGTTCCAGCGAGCTGTAAGCGGATCCCACCAGGCCTGCCAGCGCTGCATCTCCTCCTCCAGCCCAGTACCCGCCTGCTATATGGCCCAAGGCTGCTCTCTCCAAGCAGTGCTGTAGTAACCAAAGGACTTTTCGGCAACAACGGGCTCCACTCAAAATGTGTTTCCTTCACTTGCACACTCGTAACCTAGCTGGTTTAATGAGCCCCAAAGGGCAGCTTCTACTTAGCTTACTGAATTCTAATTAGATAATTAAGCCAGATAGCAAAAATCTTTACTTTTGCAGTGATGTAATGCAAAAGTCCAAAACATATGCCCTGAGCAACCTGCCAAGAACCAATAAAAGGAACTCTGAGTAAAGCCAAAATCCAAGAGGCAGGCAGCAGTGTGGGGCTGCACACCCCAACATATTCACATGGAAATGCACTTCAATTCAGGAAGAACCACTCCAAATGAAGGAAAGAACCTTCCTACAGCTACATATCATCATCTAGGCAGGAGTTTCAAGATGACACATGCCTTCTGGATTTTTTTAAAAAATCCAACCATTTGAAAAAAAACATGTTGACAACTAGTGATTTTGTGGATAGAACTGGCCTATTATAATAAAGGAGCATATTGTGATGATATCAATACTTCACCATTTTTATATCAAGTGCAAAGTATCTCTTTTGTTTTCTGGTTAAGAAATGAACACATGGCATGGCAATCAGCACAAGTTTAAAATACACACACACACAAAATAGCAGAAGTCTCAGTTTATAAAAGATAAGCTGTGTGTTCTTTTCTCAAACAACTATGATTCCCTGGCCGGCCAAACAAAATGTGAAGGGTTTGCGGCTTTGTGTGTTCGATTTTTTTTTTTTTTTTTAACAACGGTAAGACTTTCAAGCTGGTAGAAGGATTTCAACCAAAGGCCCTGGAGATTTAAATGCTAGAATTCCCAGCATTAGAAGCAAACGCTGCAGCACCATCAACAGTAAAACTCCTGTTCCATCACAGCTAGGATTTCAGTCCAGAAGCTGTTGTGATTCAGCCTGTTTCTTCAGGGAATCCGGGGTCAGCCAGCTCCAAAGATTAAGCTTGTTTGACCCTGCACAGAACCGCGCTGCCTTGGCCTGGGGCATATCGTCCCAGTTCCAGCGAGCTGTAAGCGGATCCCACCAGGCCTGCCAGCGCTGCATCTCCTCCTCCAGCCCAGTACCCGCCTGCTATATGGCCCAAGGCTGCTCTCTCCAAGCAGTGCTGTAGTAACCAAAGGACTTTTCGGCAACAACGGGCTCCACTCAAAAATGTGTTTCCTTCACTTGCACACTCGTAACCTAGCTGGTTTAATGAGCCCCAAAGGGCAGCTTCTACTTAGCTTACTGAATTCTAATTAGATAATTAAGCCAGATAGCAAAAATCTTTACTTTTGCAGTGATGTAATGCAGGATGATGTTACATTATGTGCAACTAACATTCCACAAGCAAAGCATTCCCAAACACTTTTTCAAAATAAATAAACGTCTAGTTCCAAACTCAGAAATTAATATGTGCTTTGGTCAGGGTTCTGGGACTGTCATGTGATTTTTTTTTAAGGATTGAGAAAGAATAAATACAGGTATCTTCATATATGCATGCATTTAGTTGGTAAATATTTATTCAGCACCCATTCTGCCAGTCACTGTTCTAAGCACCCAGTAGTAAAAACTTCTAAGGCCTCCTTGAAGTGGTGATTTAAATATTTGAGATAAACTAAGGATAACCACAACAAACATTTATTTCCATAATTTAGACTGAAAAATAGAAACCCTTCAGCCTCTATTTTTCATGTTCATTTACCTAGACCTCACTATTCCATCATGAGTAATCATCCACACACATGCAATCCCTTGTGTACTTTTCCTTTTATATATTTTATGACTCTTTCAACTGTGGACGATTTGCAAAGTAAATGAAAATTATTTTTCAGGAAGTAGTTCTGACATAAAAGCAAACCCAAAGACCTAACAATATGACTCTTTTCTTCAGTGCTGAAGTACTTGCATAAGGCAAGTGATTTTAACTGAAAGTAAAAATTACTGATAGGAATTCACCGCAATTCCATTCTAAAAGACTCTGAGGAGAATGGGATGTCTTTCAGCTGTCAAAAACGTGGGAGGGGGTTGGACATTGAGACAAAAAGACATAAACATTTTTAAAGAGGGAAAACTGGTTTATTGTTTTCCTTTCTTCCATGCACCCTAAAAATGTACGTAACTTTCTTATTCAGTTTTCCCATTTCTTTTGTACAACTGTTTAAAAGACTGCTCAAATTACTCTATATGTTTTTAATTTTCCCTCATTTTCTTAGTTTCCAAATCCGTGCTGCGTGTTCTCTTTGGAAGGAGAACTGACATTTTTGCTGAGAAAGTTGTTACCTTTATTTTTCTTCTCTTCTTTCTTCATTGCTAATTGATTTCTTAAGGAAATTAGTGGACCCTATTGACATTCCCAAAGCAAAATTTTGTCCAGTCAGTACTAACCAAAAGTATCACAGAACAATGCAAGGCTATTCTGCACAGACACCAGATGGAAATGCGAAACATTCAAGCATCTGAAAATTTCCCAAATAATTGTTCCACCTAAACAAATTATATGAATTATTAGATAGGAACTTTTCACTTTTAACCTGAAGGTGTATTTTTATAACAGTTGTAGGGAAAGAAATATAATTTTGGTGATCCTACAATGACTTCTTCCATTTAGCTGTCTCCGAAAGGAAGACATAAATTTTTGAAGGTTGACTGAGACAACGACCTCATAACATTGACTATTTTGAGGTCTTCCACTGCAGCAAGCTGGAAATAAAAGTAGGAAGAAGAAATGTGATCAAGTCCCCTCCTTGGGCCATTCTGTCGTATTTTCTCTTGTCTAAATATCATTAGCCATTTTAGATTCACACACACACACATACAGTGCATCAGAGATGTGGTTAAATTAATTGTCAAGAACATTACCATACTATATTTAGTGACAATTTCCACTATAGAACTTACCAGACTATCTTTTGAACTATATATCAGCCTAAATGGGACAACTTCTGCTTTAGAATATAAACAGTAACTCTCAAGGTTTAATTTGATCGACATCAAAATTCACTCTAACAATAATGAGAATCCACACTGGGAAGTTCTCCATGGATGACCCTGTATCCAGCTCTCAGAATCTGAGTGTCAGAGAGAACACTACACAGGCCTGAGATGGGTCAGATCTGAAACCTGAACCCTGAGTCACAGATCTGCTGGGCAGAGTCAATGTAAGTGATATAGGAAGCCAGGTGCAGTCCGGGGGAAAGGATCTGAGAGAAACAAAACTCAGGAAAGCAGACTGCAAAGTAGGGTTAGAATTTAGGCCCAGAAGGGAAATGTGGAGAATGAGAAACCCAGGTGAAGGCAAAGGAGGCAGAAGACGGTGAACACTGAATAATGAGGCTGCAACAGGAGGCAAACGTCACATGGGCGGTAGGAGCTGCATTCAAGCCAAACCCCAGAAAGATCTGTTTCAAACTATTTCCAGACCCCACTAACTGATGAGAACACAGCCCCTGGGGTCCTGCCTGCCCAGCTCTTCAATGGTTCAATGAGCAGCAGGGCTCTAACTGCAGCAGCAGACTCTCCGTGCAGCTCCACAGCCTCTTATCTAAAACCTTTGAGCTAGACGGGTTTCAGAGCTCAGGATTTTCAGATATTAGTATGCAACAACTTCTATGAATCACCAAAGGAATTATGCTGAGTGAATAAAGACAATCGCCAAAGACCATATAATGTATAATTCTCCTTGTCTAGCATTTTAGAAATGAGAGAACTGTAGCAGTGGAGAACACACAAGTTGCCAGGGGTTAGGGAGAGGGCTGGCGAGGGAGGTGGCGATGGCTGTGACAGGGCAGCACGAGAGACCCTTGAGATGAGCTGTGTTGCACCTGACAAGTGGCAGCCACACAAATCTGTACATGATAAAACTGCGAGGAACACAAAGGAGTGCATGTAAAACTGGTGAAATCCACATAAAGCCATCGTGTGCTCAGTTGCTCAGTCATGCCTGACTCTGCAACCCCAGGGACTGCAGTCCACCAGATCCATCTGCCCATGGAATCTTCCAGGCAAGAATGCTGGAGTGGGGTGCCATTTCCTACTCAGGGCATTGTACTGACTCAGGAAATGAACCAGTGTCTCTTGCATCTCCTGCATTGAGGTGGATTCTTTATAACTAGTGCCGTCTGGGAAACCCATTAAAGTCCATGGATTGTATTGATGTCAATCTCCTGGTTGTGACATTGCACTACAGATATGCCAAATATTAACACTGCGGGAAAATATGTGAAGGGTATACTACATGTATTTTTTTATTACAACTGCACACAGATATACAGGTCTCAAACTTTAAAAAATTAAGGAAACATTAAAAGGGAATAAAGTGCATATTCGAATATTAGGTAACACTTCAAACAATATCAAACACATGGATATTTCTGTGGCAAAGCGTGACAGATGTTAGAATTGCCAGACCCCAAGACCGGTGAACACTGAATAATGAGGCTGCAACAGGAGGCAAACGTCACATGGGCGGTAGGAGCTGCATTCAAGCCAAACCCCAGAAAGATCTGTTTCAAACTATTTCCAGACCCCACTAACTGATGAGAACACAGCCCCTGGGGTCCTGCCTGCCCAGCTCTTCAATGGTTCAATGAGCAGCAGGGCTCTAACTGCAGCAGCAGACTCTCCGTGCAGCTCCACAGCCTCTTATCTAAAACCTTTGAGCTAGACGGGTTTCAGAGCTCAGGATTTTCAGATATTAGTATGCAACAACTTCTATGAATCACCAAAGGAATTATGCTGAGTGAATAAAGACAATCGCCAAAGACCATATAATGTATAATTCTCCTTGTCTAGCATTTTAGAAATGAGAGAACTGTAGCAGTGGAGAACACACAAGTTGCCAGGGGTTAGGGAGAGGGCTGGCGAGGGAGGTGGCGATGGCTGTGACAGGGCAGCACGAGAGACCCTTGAGATGAGCTGTGTTGCACCTGACAAGTGGCAGCCACACAAATCTGTACATGATAAAACTGCGAGGAACACAAAGGAGTGCATGTAAAACTGGTGAAATCCACATAAAGCCATCGTGTGCTCAGTTGCTCAGTCATGCCTGACTCTGCAACCCCAGGGACTGCAGTCCACCAGATCCATCTGCCCATGGAATCTTCCAGGCAAGAATGCTGGAGTGGGGTGCCATTTCCTACTCCAGGGCATTGTACTGACTCAGGAAATGAACCAGTGTCTCTTGCATCTCCTGCATTGAGGTGGATTCTTTATAACTAGTGCCGTCTGGGAAACCCATTAAAGTCCATGGATTGTATTGATGTCAATCTCCTGGTTGTGACATTGCACTACAGATATGCCAAATATTAACACTGCGGGAAAATATGTGAAGGGTATACTACATGTATTTTTTTATTACAACTGCACACAGATATACAGGTCTCAAACTTTAAAAAAAATTAAGGAAACATTAAAAAGGGAATAAAGTGCATATTCGGAATATTAGGTAACACTTCAAACAATATCAAACACATGGATATTTCTGTGGCAAAGCGTGTGACTATTCACACCAAGTGAAATGCAGGTTATAAATAGACTTCTGTCATCTGGGGTCAGGTTTTATGACTACATGAGTTTGGTCAGGTATTGCTGCCAAATCATCCATGAAAACACTATGGTTTTTTCAGAATTTTTTTGCATTTGGAGCTACAGAAACAGAATTATCACTGCAAGTCCCAGTTATAACTAACCTCATGGAGGAAAACAACGATGGATACCACTGACTGCTTTGTTTGAGATGCCCTGTTTCCCTTCTTCATTTCATATTCTGCAGAGAGGAATCGAGGGGAGTGCCATTTTTAGCATAATACTTCAGAAGGTAGAGAAAAAGCTTTTTGGTGCATCATTTTGAAAAGGCAACCAGCAATTCCCAAAACTGAAGATAATGGATGGAGGCAAGATCAGCATGGAATAGAACATTCTTGAACCTGTCCCAGAGTTTCTCCTTAGCATCCCTTTGTCATTTGGTTGAGAATAAATTTTCAAGACTTTAGAAGTTTCTAAATTCAAAAATAGTAAAAGCATACATATAATCAATACGCATACACAGAGAGCTACCTAGGTGACACAGTCTACCACTTTGTACTAAACATTCCTCTGTTCCTTCTCACTAGGGTGGCAAAGAGAGATTTGACTCTATCTGAAATATTTGACCACATGTAGATGCTTCATAGGTATGCAGATTTTCAGCATTAAATAATGATAGGCATTCAAAATTTGCAGTGGATCTCCTTCCAATTAAACAGAATTCAAGCAGTTTGGTAGGAACCTAATTCAATCATCTTTACCCAAGCCCTCAGGTGTTTTTCTGCTCTATACTATCCTCCAAACTATAGTGAATTTATTCTGTAGAGACATAAAAATAGTCACAATGCTAGATTTTGGGGCTCTTGCTACATAGAGAATAGTGTCTGAGCTCACTAGGGTAAAAGCAGAAACGGTGGATGACCTGGCCGAGGGTCACAGCCAAGAGTCACCTCTCTCTGTCCTGCTCATACCAGGTAGCATTCCTGCACATTAAGGCCTTCCCATTTCTTGAGTAAGTCACACTTCCTCACCCTTTTGCTTTTGTACATGTTCCTCTCTTTTTGAAAGAAAATATCTTTTTAACTGAAGTATAGTTAATTAACAATGTTGTGTTGGTTGTTGGTTTCAAGTATAGAGCAGAGTGATTAAATTATCCATATATGCATTCTTTTTCACATTCTTTTCCATTATAGATTATCACAAGACACTGAGTATAGTTCCCTGTGCTTTACAGTGGGTCCTTGGTTGGTTATCTATTTTGTATATAGTAATGTGTCTATGTTAATCCCAAACACCTAATTTATCCCTCTCCCCTACTCTTCCCCTTTGGTTACTTAAGATTGTTTTCTATGTCTGTGAGTCTGTTTCTGTTTTGTAAATAAGTTCACTTGTATAATTTTTTTAGATTCCACAAATAAGTGGTATCATATATTTGTCTTCCTCTGGATATTCCTCTCTTGAACACAATTCTTCCCATTTATTGGACCAACTTTGGCTGTCTGGTAAGGTGCCATTTTCTCCTGGAAGTCTCTGAAATCTCCTCTTTCCACTCTATCCCACCTTGTCTGAATGAAGAGGCAAGATGCATCTCTGTACCAAAGCACTTACCATGCTATTGGATTATTATGCACCTTAATGTGGGGAATTGAATACTTTTACAAGAGCTTAGCCTAGTGCCTGATATTGAGTAACTTTTCAGTCAATAAAGTAAGCAATCAACAAACAATAATTTTAGCCTGATGAATGGATAAAAAATTAGTTACTGTTGCTGCTATTGTTTAGTGGCTAAGTCATTTGCTCCTAAGAAGAAAAGCTATGACAAATCTGACAGCATATTAAAAAGCAGAGACATCACTTTGTCATCAAAGGTCCATATAGTCAAAGCTATGATTTTTCCAGGACTCAATGGATGTGAGATGTTGGACCACAAAGAAGGCTGAGTGCCGAAGAATTGATGGTTTTGAACTTTGGTGCTGCAGAAGACTCTTAAGGAGTTCCTTGAACAGCGAGAAGACCAAACCAGTCAATCCTAAAGGAAACCAACCTTGAATATTCATTGAAAGGACTGATGCTAAAGCTCAAGAATTGAGAGTCAGATTATCTACTGTTCCTCAATAGGTATCATGATTCTGTTGGTATAATTAGATTGGGATTAAAGCACATCTCTCAAAAAAACAAGCACAAAAATAAAAGAGGGAATGATGGTTTCAGGTGACTCAAGTCATAAGAATGCGGGGGTTCAAAAGAAGAGGTGTTTGATCCCTGTCCAGCAGCAACACGGAATTCATTATTAGACCTGGTTCTGGAGTCAGAAAGTTAAAATGATGATGGAAAGCCAAGTAGCCAAGGGATAAGCTTTGAGCTAAGGGAGACTAATCAAGACACTTAAACTGTATCTTCCCTGCTTAAGTAGAAAAATGCTAGCAAGGCTGCTGACTGTACTCTCATGCCCCTGGCCTGCCCTTCTAATTACATAGCACGCACTCAGTAAGTATGTGTTGAACGAATTAGTCATGGTGCACTTTCCCACTGAGGCTGGCTGTGCCCTCAGAATCCCTCTCGCACATGTCTCCAGGAAGCCACGGCCAACGAATCAGAGATGTGATCAGAAACAAACCTGCCATCTTCACAGTGTGGTGAACCTGGGCTCAGCAACCTGGCTGTTCCTTCAGAACTGTGGCATTTGTCTCAGTTCTTCCTTCTTAGAAAATGCTTTTTAAGGAGAACATATCAACAAGACTAACAGTAACTAAAAGAAAGAAATTTTTGCCTCTTGGCATAAAGAGGGACAGTGGGTAGTTAATGCCTCTGAACAAGTATGGTACAGGAAACATGATTCCTTCTGTGAGAAAAATCTCAAATTAAAACATGAGGAACTATGAAAACATCTGCCTTCCCCATATGTGCTTTCCTCTTTGTAGAGTCTGTGTGCATTTGTGTGTGTGTAGCTGAAGAGAGTTCAAAGTTTCTCTACAATCAGAAAACTCCATTTGCCACTTATTCTAGCTAAATGATGGTCTATTGAAAATGATTCTCTGAGAAAAAAGAATAAACTCACCCACACCATCAGGAATATAGAGAGACTATTCATTCAATTAACATTTATTAATTGCCTTATATATGCACAATGTGAGTGTGCAGTTGCTATGATAAGCTAAGTTGTTATGGCCCTTGCCAAACTGGAAAATAAGGAAGAGGCCATTAATCAAATTACCATATTTGTGATTATATAATTATAAATGGAATTAAATACTGTAAAGGTAAGAGACACAGTTCTGTAAGATCCTAGAATAGCAACAATAATAAAAATGATTTTATTTGAATAGACCTTTCATTTGGAGGTACAGGTGTCCCAAGTAGGAAGGAAGAGATGGGAGATTCCTAATGCAGGAGTGATGTATTCACGGCCCCCAGGCAGGAAGCAGCATAGCAGCTCCCACAAACTAGAAGATCTGTGTGTCCTGAGTGAGGACAACAGGGTAAGCAGTTCAAAATGAAACTGAGAAATAAGCAGAGAACACTAGCATGGACTTGAAGGTCATGGAAAGATTCATCTTCATCATACCTGCCATAAATCGTCTAAGAAGTAAGTAATTATGCTTGTGCTTTTCAAGTGCCTCAGTGGTAAAGAATCTACCTGCCAATTCAAGGACATGCAGGAGTTGCCAAATCAGTCCTTAGGTCAGGAAGGTTTCCTGGAGAGGGAAATGGCAACTCACTGTAGTATTCTTGCCCGGGAAATCCCATGGACAGAGGAGGTGGGTGGGCTATAGTCCATACAGCCTCGAAGAGTTAGATACAACACCAAACACACACACACACACACACACACACACACACACACACACACACACACACACACAATTAGGCTTGTGCTGCATAGGTACCTGTGTGACTTGATGCTAAGAAGACACTAGAGCATCAATGTGGTAAACTGAGGGTGCTGTTGTTCTTCTTGTCCCTAAGTCATGCCTGACTCTTTGTGACCCCATGGACTGCAGCACACCAGACTCTTCTGTGCTCCAATGTCTCCCAGAGTTTATTCAAATTCATGTCCATTGAGTCAGTGATGCTATCTAACCATCTCATCCTCTACTGCCCTCTTCCTTTGAATGATGGTCTATTGAAAATGATTCTCTGAGAAAAAAGAATAAACTCACCCACACCATCAGGAATATAGAGAGACTATTCATTCAATTAACATTTATTAATTGCCTTATATATGCACAATGTGAGTGTGCAGTTGCTATGATAAGCTAAGTTGTTATGGCCCTTGCCAAACTGGAAAATAAGGAAGAGGCCATTAATCAAATTACCATATTTGTGATTATATAATTATAAATGGAATTAAATACTGTAAAGGTAAGAGACACAGTTCTGTAAGATCCTAGAATAGCAACAATAATAAAAATGATTTTATTTGAATAGACCTTTCATTTGGAGGTACAGGTGTCCCAAGTAGGAAGGAAGAGATGGGAGATTCCTAATGCAGGAGTGATGTATTCACGGCCCCCAGGCAGGAAGCAGCATAGCAGCTCCCACAAACTAGAAGATCTGTGTGTCCTGAGTGAGGACAACAGGGTAAGCAGTTCAAAATGAAACTGAGAAATAAGCAGAGAACACTAGCATGGACTTGAAGGTCATGGAAAGATTCATCTTCATCATACCTGCCATAAATCGTCTAAGAAGTAAGTAATTATGCTTGTGCTTTTCAAGTGCCTCAGTGGTAAAGAATCTACCTGCCAATTCAAGGACATGCAGGAGTTGCCAAATCAGTCCTTAGGTCAGGAAGGTTTCCTGGAGAGGGAAATGGCAACTCACTGTAGTA
This sequence comes from Tragulus kanchil, assembly GCA_022376925.1. Taxonomy (NCBI): domain Eukaryota; kingdom Metazoa; phylum Chordata; class Mammalia; order Artiodactyla; family Tragulidae; genus Tragulus; species Tragulus kanchil. The sequence continues at coordinate 79,285,471 of JAIOJX010000025.1, forward strand.
TTCTTGCCCGGGAAATCCCATGGACAGAGGAGGTGGGTGGGCTATAGTCCATACAGCCTCGAAGAGTTAGATACAACACCAAACACACACACACACACACACACACACACACACACACACACACACACACACACACACACAATTAGGCTTGTGCTGCATAGGTACCTGTGTGACTTGATGCTAAGAAGACACTAGAGCATCAATGTGGTAAACTGAGGGTGCTGTTGTTCTTCTTGTCCCTAAGTCATGCCTGACTCTTTGTGACCCCATGGACTGCAGCACACCAGACTCTTCTGTGCTCCAATGTCTCCCAGAGTTTATTCAAATTCATGTCCATTGAGTCAGTGATGCTATCTAACCATCTCATCCTCTACTGCCCTCTTCTCATGCCTTCAATCTTTCCTGACATCAAGGTCTTTTCCAATGAGTTGGCTCTTTGCATCAGGTGGCCAAAGTATTACAGCTTCAGGTTCAGTTTCAGCATCAGTTCTTCCAATGAATATTCAGTATTGATTTCTTTTAGGATTGACTAGTTTGATTCCCTTGCAGTCCAAGGGACTCTGAAGAGCCTTCTTCAGCATCACAATTTGAAAGTACCAATTCTCTTGTGCTCAGCCTTCTTTATGGTCCAACTCTTACATCCATACACGGCTACTGAAGAAACCACAGCTTTGACTTATACGAACCTTTGTTAGCAAAGTAATGTTTCTGCTTTTTAATACACTGTCTAGATTTGTGATAGCATTCCTTCCAAGGAGCAAGTGTCTTTTAATTTCATGGCTGCAGTCACTGTCTGCAGTGATTTTGGAGCCCGAAAAAATAAAATCTGACTCTTTTTCCACTTTTCCCCCATCTATTTTCCATGAAATAATGAAACAAGATGCTATCATCTTAGTTTTTTGAATGCTGAGTTTAAGCCAGCTTTTTCACTCTCCTCTTTCACCCTCATCAAGAAGCTCTTTAGCTCCTCTTTACTTTGTGCCATTAGAGTGGTATTATCTGCATATCTGAGGTTATTGATATTTCTTCTGGCAATCTTGATTCCAGCTTGTGATTCATCCAGCTCAGCATTTTGCATGATGTACTCTGAACAGAAGTTAAATAAACAGGATGACAATAAACAGCCTTGACATACTCCTTTCCCAACCAGTTCATTTTTCCATGCCTGGTTTTAACTGTTGCTTCTTGACCCACATACAGGTTTCTCAGGAGACAGATAAGGAAGCCTGGTATTCCCATCTCTTACGTATTTTCCATAGTTTGTTGTGATCTCAAAGGCTGTAGTGTAGTTGATGAAGCAGACATAGATGTTTTTCTGGAACCCCCTAGCTTTCTCTATGATCCAAAGAATGTTGGCAATTTGGTCTCTGGTTACTCTGCCTTTTCTAAATCCAACTTGTCCATCTGAAACTTCTCAGTTCACATGCTGTTGAAGTCTAGCTTGAAAGATTTTGAGCCCCAAAAACTTTTATTTAACATTCTTCAGGTGGCCAAAGTATTACAGCTTCAGGTTCAGTTTCAGCATCAGTTCTTCCAATGAATATTCAGTATTGATTTCTTTTAGGATTGACTAGTTTGATTCCCTTGCAGTCCAAGGGACTCTGAAGAGCCTTCTTCAGCATCACAATTTGAAAGTACCAATTCTCTTGTGCTCAGCCTTCTTTATGGTCCAACTCTTACATCCATACACGGCTACTGAAGAAACCACAGCTTTGACTTATACGAACCTTTGTTAGCAAAGTAATGTTTCTGCTTTTTAATACACTGTCTAGATTTGTGATAGCATTCCTTCCAAGGAGCAAGTGTCTTTTAATTTCATGGCTGCAGTCACTGTCTGCAGTGATTTTGGAGCCCGAAAAAATAAAATCTGACTCTTTTTCCACTTTTCCCCCATCTATTTTCCATGAAATAATGAAACAAGATGCTATCATCTTAGTTTTTTGAATGCTGAGTTTAAGCCAGCTTTTTCACTCTCCTCTTTCACCCTCATCAAGAAGCTCTTTAGCTCCTCTTTACTTTGTGCCATTAGAGTGGTATTATCTGCATATCTGAGGTTATTGATATTTCTTCTGGCAATCTTGATTCCAGCTTGTGATTCATCCAGCTCAGCATTTTGCATGATGTACTCTGAACAGAAGTTAAATAAACAGGATGACAATAAACAGCCTTGACATACTCCTTTCCCAACCAGTTCATTTTTCCATGCCTGGTTTTAACTGTTGCTTCTTGACCCACATACAGGTTTCTCAGGAGACAGATAAGGAAGCCTGGTATTCCCATCTCTTACGTATTTTCCATAGTTTGTTGTGATCTCAAAGGCTGTAGTGTAGTTGATGAAGCAGACATAGATGTTTTTCTGGAACCCCCTAGCTTTCTCTATGATCCAAAGAATGTTGGCAATTTGGTCTCTGGTTACTCTGCCTTTTCTAAATCCAACTTGTCCATCTGAAACTTCTCAGTTCACATGCTGTTGAAGTCTAGCTTGAAAGATTTTGAGCATAACCTTGCTAGCAAGTGAAATGACTGCAATTGTGTGGCAGTTTGAACATTCTTTGGCAGATTGCTCTGGATTATTTGGGTGGACCTTAAAGATAATCACAACTACCCTGATAAGAGGGAGGCAGAGGAATATTTTACACACACAGAAGAAGAAGCTATGTGACCCAGAAGCAGAGCAGACTGATGCGGCCACAAGCCAAGGAACTCTGCCAATCACCGTACATCACTCTGAGCCTCCATATGGAGTGCAGCCCTACAAATACCTTGACTTCAGCCCAGTGAAACAGATACTGTGAGATAATAGATTTCTGTTGTTTTAAGCCTTCGGGTTTATGGTAATTTGTTATGGTGGCTACAGGAAACTAATGTATAAGGTTTGAAAGTGATTAATGTATAATGTTTGCAAGTGACTTCTGCTGTCCAAAAGTTTTCACCTTTGAATCTTAGGCTTGGATCATTTGCCCTTACCTGTTTTACACTGCAGAGATTTCAGCTCCTAACACCCATTATTCCTTTTCCCATTTGCAGTACCCTATTATACAGCTGTATTTTCCCCACTACTATAATTTGCCTTCTCCCTTGGCTACCTTGACTTTAGCCTCAGGATATTCTAGTTAGCCAAACCCCTCAGGCACAACATCTTTTTTCAGTAACTTTGAATGATTTTATATCACCTTGTTTCTCCGATCCTGTTTAAAATGAAAACATGATTAGATGTCAGTATCTATCTGTTTTTAACTTCTGAATCACATTGAATCTTCAGAAAACTTTCTTGACTTAAATACCACCAAATAAAATCCTGACTCACATTCCCAAATCAATCAAGACCTAGGGTGGGTTTAAGGTTAATACACATCACATTTCTCTAAACTTTCAATTTGAATGAAGGTATATGAACGATGAAGACGTTTTACAATCTGGTCAAGCATTCATGGTGAGCCATCCAGAATAATAATGAATAGACACAGTTGTAAGAATCATATGAAATTACTTGGTGCTTTAAGGACTAGATAGGCTCAGTGTAGACAGTATCCATAACTTGTTGAATGAAGAATCAATGAATAACTAAATTTCAACAAATAATTTATCTTATTGGATTAAGTGTTCAAAATCCAGACTATGTTTTTATTATAATTCACCCAGAAAAATAATCCTTGAAATTCCTGCAAAGGAGATTGACTGTTCAAGGTTTTTGCTGCAAGAATGAGTATCAATAATGAAAGGAGACTCTTTCATTCCCACCAAGAGTCCAAAGGCAAATCTAAAAACAGAGGCAAAAAATACTTCCTGCAAGAAAAGTCAAGACTGCTTTTAAAGGTTCAAATCATCTAATCCAGTCCTATTCTCTCCTCTGTCCCACCACACATAGGCAGAGTATAGCAAATAGGTGCCATTTGCCTTTTTCATGGTCTAAATCTTAATAGACACCTTGAAGAAATGACCACATGATCTTCTCTGTATTTTGTTAATTAAGAGTAAGTATTCCGTTGATGTGCAATTTTGCAAACAACCAATCAGCTGTTTGATTGCATTTGTCATTAACGAACAGTGAATGTGGAGTTGTAAAAATACATCCCAGGGCCACATTCAATGAAGTAATTATCTAAGGCAAAATGGCTATTCGGAGGTGAAAACAGTAACAAACCATGCTTGGAATTTGAATTTAAATCCTTAATTAATTTTTAATTAGAAAAAATTTCATAGATGAAGAAAGACCTAAAGAAAAATCTTCTAAATATAAAAAATACCCGTAAAAATAAAGATGAGAAATTGATTAGGCAAGAAAAGTCCTTGCTTAATGGAAAGTTCCTTCACATTTCTCTATAAATCAAGATTGAAGAGCAAGGTATACTATCTACAGCAGCAAATGCTAGCTAATTGCTCCTGAGGCCATACTTCCCTCAACAGAAAGATCTTCCCAGTAAATAAATGTTCAAAGTTGTGTGTGTGTGTGTGTTTAAAAAAAACTAGCATTTATCTTTCTACAAACAGCAAATTAATTGCAAAGAATTCAGAGTTCATTGGCTCAGCACAACCTCTTAAATGGAAGGCCTTCTGTGTTTTCTAGACCAAAATTAAGAAGCTCTAATGCCAAGATTACTTGCTGCTTTCAAAAGGGAAGAATTTCATACTCTGCATGATCTCAACTCCTAAAAAGAGACATTGACTTCTTCTCTTTCTTGTGTTATTAGTACAAATTCTGGCCTTCCCTAAACAGAATTTTCAAAAGTGAACGGTGAAATTGGGAAGACAGAAAGTCAAGCTACAGACATTCTATCAAAGGAGCTTCTAAAGCAGGACTTCAGGACAAAGAGGAAGGCTTCTGGCCAAGGGAAAGGTAATGGAAGGAATTGGAAGACTGGGATTAACACATAGATATTATTGATGCTACATATAAAATAGGTAACTAATGATAACATACAATATAGCACAGAGAACCTACTTAATGCACCGTGGCGACCTAAATGAGAAGGCAAACACTGTGCCTATAAAACAGGAGTTCTCTTTCGGCTTCCCATATTTCAACAAAATACCAATGAGGTCATGATAGAAGACAGAAAGCACTTTTAGAAACCAATGCCACTGCATCAATAACACCATTGCTGAAGTGAGTGGGGGAAATTACACAAAATCCAATAAAAAAAAATAACTCAGATGGACTGTCATGCCTCTAAAGAGGAATCCCTCAAGGGAAAAATGACACACGCACACATTCACACAAATGACCCAGGCTTAAGTTCATTTTTTGGTCAGCACTGTGTCTCTAAGGTTTTCACTTCAAATAGAGCAGAATGACCCACAGTGTCTTTTCTGATTTTCACGTAATTTCTCACAGCAATTCTGTTGATAAGAAGCCTGGGTTTTCAGTCTGTTCACCCTCCCACAGCCTAACCAACTGAAGTCAAAAAAGCCCTCCCACTCCCACCCTTACCATTTCCCTCCTCTGTGCAAGGAACCCCACATGGGTTCTTATCTTGACAAATGTCCTTCTACAGCCTGTGTATCATAAGCTTTAAAACACTTTGTTCATTTTCAAGTGATTCCCAAGCACATCTCTCTCACATTCCTCTTTCCCCAAACTAAAAACTCAAGATTATTACAAAACATACACAAATGGTATTACCATATATGACAGCCACTCTGAATGGCTCTGGAAAGAATAGCCATGCTCATCTACAGACATAGAACATGAAAATCAAAATGAACGTGAATTAAGACAGAAAGTCAAGGGCTCCCATGACATTCTATTCTTCTCTTTCTTGTGTTATTAGTACAAATTCTGGCCTTCCCTAAACAGAATTTTCAAAAGTGAACGTGAAATTGGGAAGACAGAAAGTCAAGCTACAGACATTCTATCAAAGGAGCTTCTAAAGCAGGACTTCAGGACAAAGAGGAAGGCTTCTGGCCAAGGGAAAGGTAATGGAAGGAATTGGAAGACTGGGATTAACACATAGATATTATTGATGCTACATATAAAATAGGTAACTAATGATAACATACAATATAGCACAGAGAACCTACTTAATGCACCGTGGCGACCTAAATGAGAAGGCAAACACTGTGCCTATAAAACAGGAGTTCTCTTTCGGCTTCCCATATTTCAACAAAATACCAATGAGGTCATGATAGAAGACAGAAAGCACTTTTAGAAACCAATGCCACTGCATCAATAACACCATTGCTGAAGTGAGTGGGGGAAATTACACAAAATCCAATAAAAAAAAATAACTCAGATGGACTGTCATGCCTCTAAAGAGGAATCCCTCAAGGGAAAAATGACACACGCACACATTCACACAAATGACCCAGGCTTAAGTTCATTTTTTGGTCAGCACTGTGTCTCTAAGGTTTTCACTTCAAATAGAGCAGAATGACCCACAGTGTCTTTTCTGATTTTCACGTAATTTCTCACAGCAATTCTGTTGATAAGAAGCCTGGGTTTTCAGTCTGTTCACCCTCCCACAGCCTAACCAACTGAAGTCAAAAAAGCCCTCCCACTCCCACCCTTACCATTTCCCTCCTCTGTGCAAGGAACCCCACATGGGTTCTTATCTTGACAAATGTCCTTCTACAGCCTGTGTATCATAAGCTTTAAAACACTTTGTTCATTTTCAAGTGATTCCCAAGCACATCTCTCTCACATTCCTCTTTCCCCAAACTAAAAACTCAAGATTATTACAAAACATACACAAATGGTATTACCATATATGACAGCCACTCTGAATGGCTCTGGAAAGAATAGCCATGCTCATCTACAGACATAGAACATGAAAATCATAATGTGTGAGTTAAATAGCCTTTATTTGGTGACTAGGGTGACTGGGCTTCCCTGGTGGCTCAGTTAGTAAAGAATCTACCTGCAAAGCAGGAGACTCGTGTTCAATGCCTGGGTTGGGAAGATTCACTGGAGGAGGGCATGGCAATACACTCCAGTATTCTTGCCTGGAGAATTCCATGGACAGAGGAGCCTCGTCGGTTTCAGTCCATGGGTCACAAGAATTGGACACAACTGAGCGACTAACACTTTCACTTTCACAGGGTAAATATTACTAATAACAATGCTTTAAAAACAATTGAAATAACTAAAATTTTTTATTTATAAAGCCTGCTTTAAATTACAATATACTTTTTGTTTTAGTCAACTAAAACATTATCTACTATAGAGAATTCCCCAAATAAAGTATTTTTCCTCAAAGTCAGTTTTTCCCTTACATTCAACCCATAAAACAGGTATTATTGGCTACATTTTAACTGAGATAGATTAAGAGGTGCCTAAAGACCACAAAGCCAGTAAACGACAAGATGGAGATGTGAATCGGGTTTTCGCAGATGTTAAAGCTCAGGTGTTTCCAACTAAGCTTATTACTTCCCAAAGGTGCCTGGCATCTTCAAACAGAAGAAGAGGAAGTTCTTAAGGAGAAATGCCATTAGGATATCTGTGCATGCTTAGTTGCTCAGTCATGTTCAACTCTGCAACCCCATGGTCTGCAGCCCTCTAGGCGCCTCCATCCATGGGATTCTCCATCGGACAAGACTACTGGAGTAGGCTGCAATTCCCTTCTCCAGGAGATCTTCCCAGCCCAGGGATCAAACCCAGGTCTCCTGCATTGCAGGTGGATTCTTTACTGGCTGAGCCACCAGGGCAAGCCTTAAGATATTTACCTCTTCCTTATAAATTGCATTAAATGCTACATCAAAGTCTTGAAATCCTAAAATTTTACAAATTCAAACATGATTTAACCTACCTATTCATATTGCTTTAGGAATTTGCTCTGTAAAGATTTAGTGTGCATCTCTGCCCAACCCAAAAATATGTGCGGCATGGCTTTAAAAAGTTATCATACTTCAACCACAGTAGCTATAAATGATTGATGTAGAACTCAAGACATTCAGTTTGGTGGTTGAAATCAAGTGTCTCAGTTAAAGCCCAAGATGCTTCAGTTCTACACAGTCCATTTTCTTGTAGACATTTTGGCTAAGAAAGACGTACATGTTTATCAAACCCTGGAGAAAAGCAGTACTTACTTTAGAAAATGTGTATAGGGGCATTCAGCGGTGAGCTAGATGGATGGAAAGAAGAGTCAGGCAATCAGAGTGTAAAGCAAGTAAGTGCAGTGGAGTTGCCACTTTATGTATAACACCAATTTCTACAACATAGACAAAAGAAAGTCCTGCATGACAGAAAAGTATCTGGCCTAACAGACCATGAAGAGGAGCTGAATTGCATCTCTGGGGAGCTCTGTGCTTTTTGTTGACATATCTTGGACTCTCAGGAGTCATACTACTGAATTTAAATGGCCAATTTTATCTTTGGTCTCCAGGAGATCACTCTAAACACACAGGCACACTTTCTTTTCCTCTTCTTGAATTCTAAATTTGTATTTAGAGTATAAACGTTACCATAGCCTTATAAAAATGTCCTGTTCAGGGAAAACAAACACATGTATATGCAATAGCTTCCTCTGGATCTTAAAAAATAAAAGGTGATTTGATACAAAAGGGACACTAAACATCTTTAGTAAGCATTAGAATTTCTCTCATGAAATTACTTATCATTTTCTTAATTGGCTGTATTTACCCTAGTATGTCAAGTCCTGTGTTTGAATGCTTTCCTGTGACTCTTCAGAGGGAACGCTCTAATAACAAGACCCTGTGTGTGACACTTTATATTTGGTGAGAGGATTGCTCTGACTCTAATTATATTATAAAGGGGACAGCTTCATTAACCAAAGTGGCAGAAATAACAAAAGCATCTAATACTTATTCCACCTGGACATTTCACAGCACTGAATGACACTTTCCTATTCAAAAATGCCTCTCTAGTGCATTTATTAAAATGAGCTTTCAACAAAACCATTGACTAGGAGAGAAGAGGGAGGTTGATTTCCCAAGATTAACTCAAGTACATTCCTAAAGAACAAATTTAGTGTGCATCTCTGCCCAACCCAAAATATGCGCATGGCTTTAAAAGTTATCATACTTCAACCACAGTAGCTATAAATGATTGATGTAGAACTCAAGACATTCAGTTTGGTGGTTGAAATCAAGTGTCTCAGTTAAAGCCCAAGATGCTTCAGTTCTACACAGTCCATTTTCTTGTAGACATTTTGGCTAAGAAAGACGTACATGTTTATCAAACCCTGGAGAAAAGCAGTACTTACTTTAGAAAATGTGTATAGGGGCATTCAGCGGTGAGCTAGATGGATGGAAAGAAGAGTCAGGCAATCAGAGTGTAAAGCAAGTAAGTGCAGTGGAGTTGCCACTTTATGTATAACACCAATTTCTACAACATAGACAAAAGAAAGTCCTGCATGACAGAAAAGTATCTGGCCTAACAGACCATGAAGAGGAGCTGAATTGCATCTCTGGGGAGCTCTGTGCTTTTTGTTGACATATCTTGGACTCTCAGGAGTCATACTACTGAATTTAAATGGCCAATTTTATCTTTGGTCTCCAGGAGATCACTCTAAACACACAGGCACACTTTCTTTTCCTCTTCTTGAATTCTAAATTTGTATTTAGAGTATAAACGTTACCATAGCCTTATAAAAATGTCCTGTTCAGGGAAAACAAACACATGTATATGCAATAGCTTCCTCTGGATCTTAAAAAATAAAAGGTGATTTGATACAAAAGGGACACTAAACATCTTTAGTAAGCATTAGAATTTCTCTCATGAAATTACTTATCATTTTCTTAATTGGCTGTATTTACCCTAGTATGTCAAGTCCTGTGTTTGAATGCTTTCCTGTGACTCTTCAGAGGGAACGCTCTAATAACAAGACCCTGTGTGTGACACTTTATATTTGGTGAGAGGATTGCTCTGACTCTAATTATATTATAAAGGGGACAGCTTCATTAACCAAAGTGGCAGAAATAACAAAAGCATCTAATACTTATTCCACCTGGACATTTCACAGCACTGAATGACACTTTCCTATTCAAAAATGCCTCTCTAGTGCATTTATTAAAATGAGCTTTCAACAAAACCATTGACTAGGGAGAGAAGAGAGCCTCAGCTGTGCTAAAACTTGATTTCCTCTGAGTACCAAATAGCTTCATAAATATTTCAGTACAGAGAGCAAGGGAAAGCATTAGAAAGCAAAGAAATTAGAAAGTATGGCAGTGTCTGCAGATTTAGGAGTAGCCACAAACAATTCGTGTCAATTCCGATTTATAGAGCACCTACTGTATACTAGGCCATGGTCAATGCCAGTGAAGCAAAACCAAATGAAAGAATGCATTAAAGAGTCCATGGAGCTTAAGGGTGAAATGAACATTTAAATAACAATTTAAAGATAGGATGGCAGGTGTTCTGAGAGAAACAAGGAAATAACAGCAGCTTCAACATGCCTCTTCTGAGTCTCTGCCTTCTGTTCCCTTGCTGTGCTGTCATCCAGGCTATCTCATTTAATCTTCACAACTAATGATGTGATCAAGTATTATGAGCTACTTTGAATTCACTCATTCAACAAACACTAATCAAATATTTCCTTTGGGCTGACACTGGTCTATGCGCTGGACAACAATGGACAAGACAGAAATCTCTACTTGCATGAAATTTCCATTGTCTTGAGCAGAAATGAAAAACAGAAAAATACTGAAATTTATATGTTAAAAGATGGTAAGTTCTACGCAGAAAATTAAAATAAACTATGAAAAGGAAAGTGATGAGTACAGTTATAAATGGAGTGGATAACAGGAGGCTTCACTAAGGAAAAGACCTTGGAGCAAAACTTGAAGAAAGGGAAGCAGTTAGCCACAGTAAGGAAGCAGAAAGTGAGCTACACTGATGAAGACAAGAGCTGGCTATGCTTAGGAAGGAGGCTGACAGTCTTACTAACCTCTGAAGAAAGGGCCTACAGACAAAGACAACCATGAGTGTAAACACCTTAAGGCAATCCATGCCACCCAGCAGATTCAGTGAAGGCAAGAAATGCATGAAATAATGCCTTTCTGTAAAATTATGGGTGCAAGAAACACATTAACAAAAGCATCTAATACTTATTCCACCTGGACATTTCACAGCACTGAATGACACTTTCCTATTCAAAAATGCCTCTCTAGTGCATTTATTAAAATGAGCTTTCAACAAAACCATTGACTAGGGAGAGAAGAGAGCCTCAGCTGTGCTAAAACTTGATTTCCTCTGAGTACCAAATAGCTTCATAAATATTTCAGTACAGAGAGCAAGGGAAAGCATTAGAAAGCAAAGAAATTAGAAAGTATGGCAGTGTCTGCAGATTTAGGAGTAGCCACAAACAATTCGTGTCAATTCCGATTTATAGAGCACCTACTGTATACTAGGCCATGGTCAATGCCAGTGAAGCAAAACCAAATGAAAGAATGCATTAAAGAGTCCATGGAGCTTAAGGGTGAAATGAACATTTAAATAACAATTTAAAGATAGGATGGCAGGTGTTCTGAGAGAAACAAGGAAATAACAGCAGCTTCAACATGCCTCTTCTGAGTCTCTGCCTTCTGTTCCCTTGCTGTGCTGTCATCCAGGCTATCTCATTTAATCTTCACAACTAATGATGTGATCAAGTATTATGAGCTACTTTGAATTCACTCATTCAACAAACACTAATCAAATATTTCCTTTGGGCTGACACTGGTCTATGCGCTGGACAACAATGGACAAGACAGAAATCTCTACTTGCATGAAATTTCCATTGTCTTGAGCAGAAATGAAAAACAGAAAAATACTGAAATTTATATGTTAAAAGATGGTAAGTTCTACGCAGAAAATTAAAATAAACTATGAAAAGGAAAGTGATGAGTACAGTTATAAATGGAGTGGATAACAGGAGGCTTCACTAAGGAAAAGACCTTGGAGCAAAACTTGAAGAAAGGGAAGCAGTTAGCCACAGTAAGGAAGCAGAAAGTGAGCTACACTGATGAAGACAAGAGCTGGCTATGCTTAGGAAGGGAGGCTGACAGTCTTACTAACCTCTGAAGAAAGGGCCCTACAGACAAAGACAACCATAAGTGTAAACACCTTAAGGCAATGCATGCCACCCAGCAGATTCAGTGAAGGCAAGAAATGCATGAAATAATGCCTTTCTGTAAAATTATGTGGTGTGTATTCAAGGAGATATACAATACTATATTCATCAAGAGAGCAAAGGAAATTTATCTGAGTGGTACAGTGTCAGTTACTTGTCTTCAAATTTTCTGAGTTGTGTGGATGGTTTTCCACAGAAGCATATTATTGTGTTGGTGGGAAGAGGTGAGTTCATGATCTTCCTCCATCTTGAACCTTCTCCTTTGTTAAAGTCTTTTAATTGCTAATGTTGGTGTCATGTAAACTTGACTTCAAATCAAACCAAACTCTCAATGTCACTTCTAATCATATGGTGTTTTTACTGACTCATCCCCCAACCACAAAAGATCCCATACAACTGTCAGTTCATTGACAGGTCAGGAAGATATGGTCCTGACTAAAGAAAGAACAGTACAGATCCTTCCACCAGGCACTAAAATTCAGATCCTAGTCATGTATGCTTGTTAAACTGTTCCCTAAAATCTATTTTTTCCTTGATGTACAATAAGGATTTATTCAATTTTGTATTTCTATATTATTATTTTATTATACACAGTCTTGTTGTAAGCAACTGCAAATCCCCATTAAATCATTAATGAATGAATATATAAAGAGAGGAATAGAAATAGAAGTGATAACTAGAATTTAGGGGACAACAAAGAAAACGGATGTTTAATTCAAGTTTTCTTGATTTCTTCTGTGACACTAACCTAAGGGATTAAATAGTAAATGATAAATATAATTTTGCTATCAGTTTATGGCCTTTCCCAAAAGTGTGATCATCCAAAGCAGGAACACATCCACTATTTAGGGCTTACAAATAACCCCTTTCTGGAGACAAAGAATGGAAAACCATCTATGTCTTCTATACAAACTATGCTGGGCTTCCCTGGTGGTTCAGTGGGTGAAGAGTCTGCCTTGCAGTGCAGGGGGCACTGGTTTGATCCCTGGCCCAGGAAGATCCCACACACCATGGAAAAGCTGGACTGGTGTGTCCAGTTAGGGGCCAGCATTCTGGAGCACGTGCACCCAGAGCCAGTGCTCTGCAATGAGAGAGGCCACTGAAATGGGAGGCCCACACAGGTCGAAGAATAAAGACGGATGAAAAATAAATAAATAACGAGGACAAAGAAAACTAATAAAAAAAAAAAGAAGAAGAAGAAGAAAGAAAAGAAAAGAAGGCAGGAATGCCAAGGCCTTTAAAAAAAAAAAAGACTATGCTAAGTTAGCACTTCTGATTTAAAGCGTTTCCTTGGTATTGATGCTAAGACCTGACTATTGTAGGCATCAAAACCAAGAAAATGTATATACATGTATACACACAGATATTTAGGGTCAATTGTACTGTATCAATAACTAAAAAGAGAATCCCTCTTCTTTACCCTCTTTGAAAATATGTAACCAAATTTTGGCTTTGACTGAAATCACTGTTCCTTGATTATCTAAGGTTATCCAGGTTCTATCTAAGTCTGTCTGGGAATCTTCTATGACAGATAAGTGTTGGCCTATGCAATATCTTTGGCATAAAAAAAGGCTGTCCTACCATTCCTCATGCAAGTGATAAGTATCTTCTTCTGTTGTGCACTGCTTGAAGTTTTGTTTCAGGAAAAAAGCCCTGTATACAGTGCCCTTTTTATGTAACTCATCCTCAGGATAATCCCCCAGGAAGTGTCTGGATAGCTTCATTGGGTTATGGGAAATGAAAATACTATGTTGCTTTAGCCGAGTATGTCTTAGACCTTACTGTTGGAAAGTGAGCCTTATTTGACATTTGATATTAATCACAGATACTGAAGAAACACCTCAGGGAACTGGAATTGTCATCTGTGACCAATCAAGTCTCACTGGACAAAACTTGCTGCTCAGGGTTGCTTTAACGTATTGTGCTGAGATGTCACACCTGTCAGCCAGCTTGCACATCTTCCCAAGGACTTGCTAGGCTTAGAGTTCTCCCTGTCTATAAATGCAACATAAGTTAGCAACATTCATTGACAGGTTTTAGCAGTACTTTTCCCCTAGATGAGCTGTTAGCTCAATTGTGACATACAGGAATTTCTTTATAGTCTTCCAAGAATTCAGAACGACAATCAGAAGTAGAAGGAAATAGCAAAGCAGATTGACAGCATATCCAATCAAGATAGTCTAGGAGTTGCTTAGCTGTTTGTCAACACTGCCAGCTCTCCCCCGATCTCTCTAGCAAGTGGAATACTGCAGAAGTATACCTGGACATTTCAGATATAGACAACTAGAAAAAAAACAATACAGATGTGGCATAGTGGTAAAGAATCCACTTGCAATGCAGGGGATGCAAGAGACAAGAGTTCAATCCATGCATCAGGAAGACCTCCTGGAGTAGAGAATGGCAATGCACTCCAGTATTCTCACCTGGAAAATTCCATAGACAGAGGAGCCTGGTGGGCTACAGTCCATAAGGTTGCAATAAGTCGGACCCAGCTCACCATAGATGCACATTCATTCAATACAGATGAAGCAGTGGCTAAATGAAAGTTAATATTTTAAATTGCTCAAAGAATTTGGGCTAGTAATGCTTATGGTTTATACATATCCCCTTCATGATCACCCCCCACCACATGCCTGGGCGCATGTGTTAGTCATTTAGTTGTGTCTGACTCTTTGCGACCCCATGGACTATAGCCTGCAAGGCTCCTCTGTCCATGGAATTCTCTAGGCAAGAATACTGGAGTAGGCAGCCACTTTCTTCCCAAGGAGATCTTCCTGACCCACGGATCGAACCCAGGTCTCTGGCACTGCTGGTAGATTCTTCACTATCTGAGTCACCAGGGAGGACTAAGAAACCACAAAGATTGGCTAGTGAGAAGAAGCAGCATAAAAACCAAAGACCAGATGGAGTTTGGAGATGCTCCCAAAGAAGTCTTCTTCAAATTAATAAAGTCATGTAGAGACATATAAATAATGGTAGAGAAAAGCATGCAGAAGCATAGATAGAAAATAAAAAAGTTCAGGAGTTACTGTTTTCTGTTTTTGTTTTTGTTTTGAAGAAAACTGTGAAAATGAAGTGAAAAAAGCTAGGTTTTAGGTAAAATTCAGTTGTGAAGTATGTAAAGCCAAAAATGCAGGACATGAAGCTGAGTATTATTCTTAAGTGTTTCCTAAGACATCTCTTTGAAACAGCTTCCTCAATCTAGATGTATACGGTGTTCCAAATAATTACAGCCATGCAAAACAAAAGGAGATAAATGATCAGAGGATTCCAGCAGAGTATTGTCCAAAAAGAATAATTTTTACCTCGCATAAAAAATTATAGGCTCTTTGCTAGACATCACAAAAAAAAGAAAATTACAGGCCAGTATTTATGATGAATTTAGATTCCAAAATCCTTAACAAAATTCTAGCAAACAGAATTCAACAACACATCAAAAAACTCATACATCATGATCAAGTAGGGTTCATCCCAGGCATGCAAGGATTCTTCAATATTCACAACTCAATTAGTGTGATACACCATAACAACAAATTGAGAGATAAAAATCACATGATAATCTCAATAGATACAGTAAAAGCTTTTGACAAAATCTAACATCCATTTATGATTTAAATTGCTCAAAGAATTTGGGCTAGTAATGCTTATGGTTTATACATATCCCCTTCATGATCACCCCCCACCACATGCCTGGGCGCATGTGTTAGTCATTTAGTTGTGTCTGACTCTTTGCGACCCCATGGACTATAGCCTGCAAGGCTCCTCTGTCCATGGAATTCTCTAGGCAAGAATACTGGAGTAGGCAGCCACTTTCTTCCCAAGGAGATCTTCCTGACCCACGGATCGAACCCAGGTCTCTGGCACTGCTGGTAGATTCTTCACTATCTGAGTCACCAGGGAGGACTAAGAAACCACAAAGATTGGCTAGTGAGAAGAAGCAGCATAAAAACCAAAGACCAGATGGAGTTTGGAGATGCTCCCAAAGAAGTCTTCTTCAAATTAATAAAGTCATGTAGAGACATATAAATAATGGTAGAGAAAAGCATGCAGAAGCATAGATAGAAAATAAAAAAGTTCAGGAGTTACTGTTTTCTGTTTTTGTTTTTGTTTTGAAGAAAACTGTGAAAATGAAGTGAAAAAAGCTAGGTTTTAGGTAAAATTCAGTTGTGAAGTATGTAAAGCCAAAAATGCAGGACATGAAGCTGAGTATTATTCTTAAGTGTTTCCTAAGACATCTCTTTGAAACAGCTTCCTCAATCTAGATGTATACGGTGTTCCAAATAATTACAGCCATGCAAAACAAAAGGAGATAAATGATCAGAGGATTCCAGCAGAGTATTGTCCAAAAAGAATAATTTTTACCTCGCATAAAAAATTATAGGCTCTTTGCTAGACATCACAAAAAAAAGAAAATTACAGGCCAGTATTTATGATGAATTTAGATTCCAAAATCCTTAACAAAATTCTAGCAAACAGAATTCAACAACACATCAAAAAACTCATACATCATGATCAAGTAGGGTTCATCCCAGGCATGCAAGGATTCTTCAATATTCACAACTCAATTAGTGTGATACACCATAACAACAAATTGAGAGATAAAAATCACATGATAATCTCAATAGATACAGTAAAAGCTTTTGACAAAATCTAACATCCATTTATGATTTAAAAACCTTTCAAAAAATGGGCATACAAAGAACCTTCCACAACATAGTGAAAGCCATATATGAGAAGCCCACAGTGAACATATTCTCAATGGTGAAAAACTGAAAGCATTTCCTCTAAGATCAGAAACAAGACTTTCACCACTATTATTCAACATAGTCAGGAAAGTTCTAGCTATAGCAATAAGAGAAGAAAAAGAAACAGAGGAATCCAGATTGGAAGAGATGAAGCAAAATTCCCTCTGTTTGCAGATGACATTATAGTATACATAATAAACCCCAAAGACACTATTAGAAAACTACTAGAGCTAATCAATGAATTCAGTAAAATCGCAGGATACAAAATCAATAAACAGAAATCACTCACATTCCTACACACAAACAAAGAAAAATCAGAAAGAGAACTCCAGGATGCAATCCCATTCACCATTACAACCAAAAGAATAAAATATTTAGGGATAAACCTACCTAAAGAGACAAAAGAACTGTATATAGAAAATTACAAGACACTAATAAAAGAAATCAAAGATGACATAAACAGATGGAGAGATATTCCATGTTCCTGGGTCAGAAGAATCAATATTGTGAAAATGACCATACTACAAAATATCACCTATAAATTCAATGAGATCCCTATCAAACTACCAATGACATTCTTCACAGAACTAGATCAAAAAATAACACAGCTCATATGGAAATGCAAAAGACCCCAGATAGCCAAAGCAATCCTGAGAAAGAAGAATGGAGCTAGAGGGATCAGCCTTCCTAACTTCTGACCATATTGTAAAGGAACAGTCATAAAGACAGTATAGTACTGGCACAAAAAACAGAAATATAGACCAATGGAAGAAAACAGAGAACCCAGAGATAAATCCACACACATATGGGTACCTTATTTTTGACAAAGGGGGCAAAAATATAAAATGGAACAAAGACAGCTTCTTCACAATAAAATGGATTAAAGACCTAAATGTAAGACCAGAAACGATAAAATTCTTGGAGGAGAATATAGGCAAAACACTTAGGACATAAATCAAAGCAAGGTCTTCTATGATCCACCCTCTAGAATACTGGAAATAAAAACAAAAATAAACATGGTACCTAATGAAACTTAAAAGCTTTTGTACAGCAAAAGAAACTACAAAGTGAACAGACAACCCACAGAATGGGAGAAAATCATAGCAAATGAAACAACTGATAAAGAATTAATTTCCAAAATATACAAGCAACTCAGACAACTCAACAACAAAAAAACAACCCAATCAAAAAATGGGAAAAAGACCTAAACAGACATCTCTCCAAAGAAGACATACAGATGGCCAAAAAACACATGAAACGATGCTCAAAGTCACTTACCATTAGAGAAGTGCAAATCGAAACTACAGTGAGATATCACCTCACACGAGTCAGAATGGTCATCATCAAAAAATCTACAGACAATAAATACTGGAGAGGGTGAGGAGTAAAAGGAACACTCTTGCATTGCTGGTGGGAATGCAAATACAGCTGCTATGGAAGACAGTCTGGAGATTCCTCAAAAAACTAAAAACAGAAGCATCATATGACCCAGCAATCCCACTATTAGGCTTATACCCAGTTGAAAGAGACACCTGTACCCCAACGTTCATTGCAGCACTCTACACAATAGCTAGAACATGGAAGCAACCTAAATGTCCACTGATGAATGAATGGATAAAAAAGCTCTAGTACATATATACAATGGAATACTTCTCATCTGTAAAGAGAAATGCAGAAGAATCAGTCCTAATGAGGTGGATGAATCTAGAACCAATCATAAAAAGTGAAATAAGTCAAAAAGAGAAAGACAAGTACATTCTTCACAGATCAAATCACAGCTCATATGGAAATGCAAAAGACCCCAGATAGCCAAAGCAATCCTGAGAAAGAAGAATGGAGCTAGAGGGATCAGCCTTCCTAACTTCTGACCATATTGTAAAGGAACAGTCATAAAGACAGTATAGTACTGGCACAAAAAACAGAAATATAGACCAATGGAAGAAAACAGAGAACCCAGAGATAAATCCACACACATATGGGTACCTTATTTTTGACAAAGGGGGCAAAAATATAAAATGGAACAAAGACAGCTTCTTCACAATAAAATGGATTAAAGACCTAAATGTAAGACCAGAAACGATAAAATTCTTGGAGGAGAATATAGGCAAAACACTTAGGACATAAATCAAAGCAAGGTCTTCTATGATCCACCCTCTAGAATACTGGAAATAAAAACAAAAATAAACATGGTACCTAATGAAACTTAAAAGCTTTTGTACAGCAAAAGAAACTACAAAGTGAACAGACAACCCACAGAATGGGAGAAAATCATAGCAAATGAAACAACTGATAAAGAATTAATTTCCAAAATATACAAGCAACTCAGACAACTCAACAACAAAAAAACAACCCAATCAAAAAATGGGAAAAAGACCTAAACAGACATCTCTCCAAAGAAGACATACAGATGGCCAAAAAACACATGAAACGATGCTCAAAGTCACTTACCATTAGAGAAGTGCAAATCGAAACTACAGTGAGATATCACCTCACACGAGTCAGAATGGTCATCATCAAAAAATCTACAGACAATAAATACTGGAGAGGGTGAGGAGTAAAAGGAACACTCTTGCATTGCTGGTGGGAATGCAAATACAGCTGCTATGGAAGACAGTCTGGAGATTCCTCAAAAAACTAAAAACAGAAGCATCATATGACCCAGCAATCCCACTATTAGGCTTATACCCAGTTGAAAGAGACACCTGTACCCCAACGTTCATTGCAGCACTCTACACAATAGCTAGAACATGGAAGCAACCTAAATGTCCACTGATGAATGAATGGATAAAAAAGCTCTAGTACATATATACAATGGAATACTTCTCATCTGTAAAAAGAAATGCAGAAGAATCAGTCCTAATGAGGTGGATGAATCTAGAACCAATCATAAAAAGTGAAATAAGTCAAAAAGAGAAAGACAAGTACAGTATACTAACACATATATATAGAATCTAGTAAGATGGTAATGATAACACACGCAGAGAAGCAATGGAAAAACAGACAGAAAACAGACTTATGGATATTGTTAGGAAGGAACGGTGGGTAGGAGGCATGGAAAGAGTAACGTGGAAACATATATTATCATATGTGAAAGAGATAGCTATTGTCATTGCCCTGGGGGAACAGGGGATCCTGCAGTGGGGCTGTACGATGGCCTGGAGGGGTGGTATGGAGGGACTGGGAGGGGGTGGAGGAAGGAGGGGTCTAGGGATATACATATGACTAATCTTGGATTATACATATCTGTAAACAACAAAACTCTGTAAAAGCAAAAAGTAAAATTAAGGAAAAAAAAAAGAAGAAGCACCATATGACCCAGCAATCCCACTATTAGGCATATATCTTGATGAAATCAAAATTAAAAGAGACACCTGTACCCCAACGTTCATTGCAATACTCTATACAATACTTAAGAACATGGAGGCAACCTAGATGTCCATCAACAAATGAATGGATGAAGAAGCTATGGTACATATATACAATAGAATACTTCTCAGCCATAAAAAGAAACGCAGAAGAATCAGTCCTAATGAGGTGGATGAATCTAGAACCTATTATATAAAGTGAAGTAAAGTTAAAAAGAAAAGGACAAATACAGTATACTAACACATATATATGGAATATAGTAAGATAGTAATGATAACACACGCAGAGAAGCAATGGAAAAACAGACAGAAAACAGACTTATGGATATTGTTAGGAAGGAACGGTGGGTAGGAGGCATGGAAAGAGTAACGTGGAAACATATATTATCATATGTGAAAGAGATAGCTATTGTCATTGCCCTGGGGGAACAGGGGATCCTGCAGTGGGGCTGTACGATGGCCTGGAGGGGTGGTATGGAGGGGATTGGGAAGGGGGTGGAGGAAGGAGGGGTCAGGGATATACATATGACTAATCTTGGATTATACATATCTGTAAACAACAAAACTCTGTAAAAGCAAAAAGTAAAATTAAGGAAAAAAAAAAGAAGAAGCACCATATGACCCAGCAATCCCACTATTAGGCATATATCTTGATGAAATCAAAATTAAAAGAGACACCTGTACCCCAACGTTCATTGCAATACTCTATACAATACTTAAGAACATGGAGGCAACCTAGATGTCCATCAACAAATGAATGGATGAAGAAGCTATGGTACATATATACAATAGAATACTTCTCAGCCATAAAAAGAAACGCAGAAGAATCAGTCCTAATGAGGTGGATGAATCTAGAACCTATTATATAAAGTGAAGTAAAGTTAAAAAGAAAAGGACAAATACAGTATACTAACACATATATATGGAATATAGTAAGATAGTACTGATAAATGCACACGTAAAGCAGTGATGGAGAAACAGACACAGAACAGACCTACAGACATTGAGGGGAGGGAAGATCAGATGATAGGTATGGAAAAAGCAACAAGGAAACCTACACTATTATATGTAATAGAGATAATCACTGTGATTCAGCTCTAATACTAAAGGAACCTACATGGGGACTAAGCATCAACCTGGTGGGGTGGGAAGGGGGAAAAGGGAGGGAGGGCTCAGGTGGGAGAGGTCAGAGATATACCTATGACTCTTTAGGGATTATACATATCTGTAAACAAGAAAACTCTGCAGAAACATATAACAATAACTTTGCTGTACACCTGAAGCTAATGCAACACTATAAAACAAATATACCCCAATTAAAAAAAATTATAGGCTCTTTGCTAAAGAGGCATTTCTAAACTCATGAGAAAATGAGACCATGTCTGGCGAAGTCAAGGTGTCTAATTATCCAGAGCAGTGTTGACTTCTGCAGTCCTGACCATGACCATGACCAGATGGGAATGAAATCCAAACCTTCTGTCCATCAGGATCTGCTTCAGGCTTCTCTCTGAAGCTGCAATTTACACTTAAAAAAAATGTATCACTAATCAAAGTGAAGACCTTTTGAGGTTCCAGATGTGTTAAATCAAGAGGAGGGAAAAGATTTAATACTGTCCTCCCCATCCGAAGCAAGCCAAAAATGCTCACTACATATTCCTAGTCACTTCATGACCTGTATTCACAATATAAACATTTGAGGAATTTTTTCCTTTTTATAAAAATATTACATAAAATAGATAAGGTTAATGAAAGGAATTTTTTTGTATAGGCAACATTTTATGTGATGTACCTGTTAGGTTAAAGCAAGAGATGAAATCCTTGAACTCGACATCATTTTAAATAAAATTGTTACTGATTCACAGAGTTGACCAGAAATCGGACATGAATTACACCACATTGCGCTGCGTCCTTCGAGGAGTATAGTTTAAAAGGACATTGACCCCATGATGAAAGTTTGAAGTAAAGTTAAAAAGAAAAGGACAAATACAGTATACTAACACATATATATGGAATATAGTAAGATAGTACTGATAAATGCACACGTAAAGCAGTGATGGAGAAACAGACACAGAACAGACCTACAGACATTGAGGGGAGGGAAGATCAGATGATAGGTATGGAAAAAGCAACAAGGAAACCTACACTATTATATGTAATAGAGATAATCACTGTGATTCAGCTCTAATACTAAAGGAACCTACATGGGGACTAAGCATCAACCTGGTGGGGTGGGAAGGGGGAAAAGGGAGGGAGGGCTCAGGTGGGAGAGGTCAGAGATATACCTATGACTCTTTAGGGATTATACATATCTGTAAACAAGAAAACTCTGCAGAAACATATAACAATAACTTTGCTGTACACCTGAAGCTAATGCAACACTATAAAACAAATATACCCCAATTAAAAAAAATTATAGGCTCTTTGCTAAAGAGGCATTTCTAAACTCATGAGAAAATGAGACCATGTCTGGCGAAGTCAAGGTGTCTAATTATCCAGAGCAGTGTTGACTTCTGCAGTCCTGACCATGACCATGACCAGATGGGAATGAAATCCAAACCTTCTGTCCATCAGGATCTGCTTCAGGCTTCTCTCTGAAGCTGCAATTTACACTTAAAAAAAATGTATCACTAATCAAAGTGAAGACCTTTTGAGGTTCCAGATGTGTTAAATCAAGAGGAGGGAAAAGATTTAATACTGTCCTCCCCATCCGAAGCAAGCCAAAAATGCTCACTACATATTCCTAGTCACTTCATGACCTGTATTCACAATATAAACATTTGAGGAATTTTTTCCTTTTTATAAAAATATTACATAAAATAGATAAGGTTAATGAAAGGAATTTTTTTGTATAGGCAACATTTTATGTGATGTACCTGTTAGGTTAAAGCAAGAGATGAAATCCTTGAACTCGACATCATTTTAAATAAAATTGTTACTGATTCACAGAGTTGACCAGAAATCGGACATGAATTACACCACATTGCGCTGCGTCCTTCGAGGAGTATAGTAACTTCATAAATCTCTGCTGGCACATTGGCCTCATGTCCCTTGTGTTTTGTACCCTCATGTACCATTAACACCTACCTGAAATAGAAGGACTAAAGTTGATCTCTTGGTGAATGACTGCATTGGCCCACATACCCTGGGATCCTGTTTCTGACCGGTTCTTGAGGCCACATGCCCTCTGCCCAGTCATACCCGGTAGGCTAAGAGAGCATATTTCTTTTTCACAGGGAACAGCTACAAACTCTCAAGGACAACAAGACCCAATCCAGGTTCAGCCTTACTTCTGAAATGTATCCATCACTGGAGAACGAGAGCAGCATGACCAATGGTAACTAACAGGCCACATGGTGTGACGGAAAAAGAATTGAACTTGGAATCAGAAGGCAAGTGCTCCTGTTTCAGTGCAAACCTTTATTAGCTCCATGAGTTAAGGCTAATCTCTTGAAATCTCTGTCCTCAGTTTCCCCTTCGTAAACATGGGCAACAACAATCTACTATATCAGGTTATTTATAAATAAAATAAGATATGAAAGTATTTTGTAAATATTATGCATGTAAAATTACATGTATTAGTAATCAAAATTTAATATTTTCTGACTATAGAATGTCAACTTATGATCCTACTTCCTTATTGTCCTACTTCCACATTAACTAACTTTGTAAAAGAGATCAATTAAACAAACATCTTGATCTCTTTGGTCAAAAGTACTGTAGCCAAATGCTTATTCTTCTAACGTGACTGTACTGCCTTAAGACTCCAGTGTACACTTGAGTCATGCAATACTGTCCAGGTTTTACCTCAACATTGATTTATCTATATTTGTGTGTTTCTCACAGCGCGGTAAGAAGAATAAATGATGACAAAATTAAATGCTGCCCTTCCTTTCCCTTTTGGTTTAAATTTTGAATTTTTCCTTTTAAAAAAAAAGATAAGGTTAATGAAAGGAATTTTTTTGTATAGGCAACATTTTATGTGATGTACCTGTTAGGTTAAAGCAAGAGATGAAATCCTTGAACTCGACATCATTTTAAATAAAATTGTTACTGATTCACAGAGTTGACCAGAAATCGGACATGAATTACACCACATTGCGCTGCGTCCTTCGAGGAGTATAGTAACTTCATAAATCTCTGCTGGCACATTGGCCTCATGTCCCTTGTGTTTTGTACCCTCATGTACCATTAACACCTACCTGAAATAGAAGGACTAAAGTTGATCTCTTGGTGAATGACTGCATTGGCCCACATACCCTGGGATCCTGTTTCTGACCGGTTCTTGAGGCCACATGCCCTCTGCCCAGTCATACCCGGTAGGCTAAGAGAGCATATTTCTTTTTCACAGGGGACAGCTACAAACTCTCAAGGACAACAAGACCCAATCCAGGTTCAGCCTTACTTCTGAAATGTATCCATCACTGGAGAACGAGAGCAGCATGACCAATGGTAACTAACAGGCCACATGGTGTGACGGAAAAAGAATTGAACTTGGAATCAGAAGGCAAGTGCTCCTGTTTCAGTGCAAACCTTTATTAGCTCCATGAGTTAAGGCTAATCTCTTGAAATCTCTGTCCTCAGTTTCCCCTTCGTAAACATGGGCAACAACAATCTACTATATCAGGTTATTTATAAATAAAATAAGATATGAAAGTATTTTGTAAATATTATGCATGTAAAATTACATGTATTAGTAATCAAAATTTAATATTTTCTGACTATAGAATGTCAACTTATGATCCTACTTCCTTATTGTCCTACTTCCACATTAACTAACTTTGTAAAAGAGATCAATTAAACAAACATCTTGATCTCTTTGGTCAAAAGTACTGTAGCCAAATGCTTATTCTTCTAACGTGACTGTACTGCCTTAAGACTCCAGTGTACACTTGAGTCATGCAATACTGTCCAGGTTTTACCTCAACATTGATTTATCTATATTTGTGTGTTTCTCACAGCGCGGTAAGAAGAATAAATGATGACAAAATTAAATGCTGCTTCCTTTCTGGTTTCAGAATTATCTTTCAGCCACATTTAATTGTAGGCAATGAGTCTCAGAACAAAGAACTTTCACTTCAACTTCCCTTGTAAAATAAGTGAGTAATAATGATAGATAACGTTCAAATATAAACTTGGCCAAAGCTAAGGTGAGAAGACTTTGGACAAGGAGCTAAAAGACTGGTGTGCTAAACTCAGCTATGTTAAAAGCAAATGTCACATCAACATGACACATAACCTCTGTGTAATGTGTTTATCTCTCAATTAACTGGAGGAAAGAGGACAATAAGAGTTGAGTCAGTCTTTAATTCTTGTGTCTTGGGTCTCTTAAAATGTTTTTATAGATTTCAATATTTAAATACTAAAAATCACAACCATCACCTTATCATTAGATCACTGAAGCTTAGAGCACCTAAATAACACAAATTAACAGTGCACCTAAGTCTAGGGAATTCAAGGATCCACATGATCTACAGAATACTTTAGGCTAAGTCTCAGAATTAGAGAATATTCTCCAAGGGCTCTTCCCACTCCAGGGATCAAACCCAGGTCTCCTATATTTCAGGCAGATTTTTTACTGTCTGAGTCATCAGGGAAGCCCAATCTTTCTACCTGTGCATTCTCTTCGTAAATAGAAAGCTATATTCTATTTGGATCACATACAAAACCATGGC
Organism: Tragulus kanchil; assembly: GCA_022376925.1. Taxonomy (NCBI): domain Eukaryota; kingdom Metazoa; phylum Chordata; class Mammalia; order Artiodactyla; family Tragulidae; genus Tragulus; species Tragulus kanchil. The sequence continues at coordinate 79,311,261 of JAIOJX010000025.1, forward strand.
CTGATGTGGCCCACTTCCTTCTAATAAAAGGTGGATAGTTACCTCAGCTGGACAGTTACCTACCAGTGGATATACAACACTATTACCCCGTGAGATAATAATACTCCAGCATCTTTTCAAATAATGGATCATCCCCGAGAAGCTGTTGACAACCCTGGGTTTGCCAGCATGTCCTACTTCCACATTAACTAACTTTGTAAAAGAGATCAATTAAACAAACATCTTGATCTCTTTGGTCAAAAGTACTGTAGCCAAATGCTTATTCTTCTAACGTGACTGTACTGCCTTAAGACTCCAGTGTACACTTGAGTCATGCAATACTGTCCAGGTTTTACCTCAACATTGATTTATCTATATTTGTGTGTTTCTCACAGCGCGGTAAGAAGAATAAATGATGACAAAATTAAATGCTGCTTCCTTTCTGGTTTCAGAATTATCTTTCAGCCACATTTAATTGTAGGCAATGAGTCTCAGAACAAAGAACTTTCACTTCAACTTCCCTTGTAAAATAAGTGAGTAATAATGATAGATAACGTTCAAATATAAACTTGGCCAAAGCTAAGGTGAGAAGACTTTGGACAAGGAGCTAAAAGACTGGTGTGCTAAACTCAGCTATGTTAAAAGCAAATGTCACATCAACATGACACATAACCTCTGTGTAATGTGTTTATCTCTCAATTAACTGGAGGAAAGAGGACAATAAGAGTTGAGTCAGTCTTTAATTCTTGTGTCTTGGGTCTCTTAAAATGTTTTTATAGATTTCAATATTTAAATACTAAAAATCACAACCATCACCTTATCATTAGATCACTGAAGCTTAGAGCACCTAAATAACACAAATTAACAGTGCACCTAAGTCTAGGGAATTCAAGGATCCACATGATCTACAGAATACTTTAGGCTAAGTCTCAGAATTAGAGAATATTCTCCAAGGGCTCTTCCCACTCCAGGGATCAAACCCAGGTCTCCTATATTTCAGGCAGATTTTTTACTGTCTGAGTCATCAGGGAAGCCCAATCTTTCTACCTGTGCATTCTCTTCGTAAATAGAAAGCTATATTCTATTTGGATCACATACAAAACCATGGCCTGATGTGGCCCACTTCCTTCTAATAAAAGGTGGATAGTTACCTCAGCTGGACAGTTACCTACCAGTGGATATACAACACTATTACCCCGTGAGATAATAATACTCCAGCATCTTTTCAAATAATGACTCTAAGTAATAAAAACAAATCCACTTTATCCTGGTGATACCCAGAGAAGCTGTTGCCAGCAGACCCTGGGTTTGTCCTCAGACCACTTTCCTCCTAAATGCACACTAGACTGGACAGTTTTAACAAGGATCATGGATTCTTACTGTTCGAGTCCTCTTTAGAGAGTGCAACTTTTTCAAATCCAATACTAATCAAACATTAGAATGGAGTAAGCACATTTCTCCAGTTCTCCAAGATACCCAAGTTCTCCAAAAATGATGCTTCTATGCACCTCTTTTTTTAAAGGTCATTGCTAGAGGTTATGCTCCACTGAAACAAGAATTAAACCAAAAAGTTCAAGGCATGATATCTAAGAAGCAGAAGCTGTAACACAAGAGATCTCTTTGCATGACACCAAAGACAAATCCCAGAACTGTAGCTAAGCAGGAAGGAAACTATGTAGAAAGAGATTTGAGTTATTGTTAAAGGTCATAGGAAATCCTAACCATAAACTTGAAGTAAGCTGAGCAAAAAAGGAATTCACAGCAAAAATAAAGCTTATAGAAATACACTTAGCAATGAACACTTACAAATATAAAATAATAAAAAATTCTGACTATGGACTTAACCATAAAGCTATTCTGCAAGTTCTAGGAAAGAATAAGTATGTCTTCATGAACTGGGGTGTAAGAAAGCAAAATCTTCATTTTCTACAGTCAATAGACAACATTTAAAATCTAAACTATGACAAAATAGTAATGGAATCATGCCACTGGAGATATACGGGTGATTACTGGAAGCAATAGCTGAAAGAGTTGGGAATGATCAGATCCAGAGAGTGGAAAATAAGATGGTGATAAGGAAAGCAAACTTAAACATTTTTTGACTTTAAAGTTTGTGTACAATTAACATCTCAATATAAACAAAATTTAAGTATTAACAAGATAGTAGAGAAGACTATACGATAGACTACAGTCACATCATTTTGCTGACAGAAGTCCATATAGTCAAAGCTATGGTTTTTCCACTAGTCATGTACGGATATAAGAGCTGAACCATAAAGAAGGCTGAATACTAAAGAATTGATGCTTTCAAGTTGTGATGTTGGAGGAGACTCTTGAGAGTCCCTTTGACAGCAAGCAGATCAAACCAGTCAATTCTAAAGGAAATCAGCCCTGATTATTCATTGGAATTCTGATGCTGAAAGTGAAGCTCCAAAACATTGTTCACCTGATGCGAAGAACTGACTAAATGGAAAAGACCCTGCTGTGGGAAGGACTGATGACAGGAAGAGAAGAGGGCAACAGAGGATGAGATAGTTGGATGGCATTACCAACTCAATGGACATGAGTTTGAGCAAACTCCAGGAGATGATGAAGGACAGGGAAGTACCCCCGACCATGCGGTCACAGAGTCAGACATGACTGAGTGACTTTCCATAGAACAGGTAACATGGAAACTTACACTACCATATGTAAAAGAGACAAGCAATGTGAGTCTGCTGTAAGACTAAGGGAACTTACACAAGGGCTCTGTAACAAACTAGAGGGGAGGAATGGGGAGGGAGATGCAAGGGACGTTCAAGTGGGAGAGGTCATGTGTACCTATGGCTGATTCGGGTTTATGTATGCAGCAAACAAAAAACTCTGTAAAAGTAAAATATGAATAAATTTAAGAAAACATGAAAAAAGGAAAGGAAATTTTTAGGGATTTTGAGTATAGAAATAAAAATCGACTATGGACTTAACCAAAAAAAAAGCTATTCTGCAAGTTCTAGGAAAGAATAAGTATGTCTTCATGAACTGGGGTGTAAGAAAGCAAAATCTTCATTTTCTACAGTCAATAGACAACATTTAAAATCTAAACTATGACAAAATAGTAATGGAATCATGCCACTGGAGATATACGGGTGATTACTGGAAGCAATAGCTGAAAGAGTTGGGAATGATCAGATCCAGAGAGTGGAAAATAAGATGGTGATAAGGAAAGCAAACTTAAACATTTTTTGACTTTAAAGTTTGTGTACAATTAACATCTCAATATAAACAAAATTTAAGTATTAACAAGATAGTAGAGAAGACTATACGATAGACTACAGTCACATCATTTTGCTGACAGAAGTCCATATAGTCAAAGCTATGGTTTTTCCACTAGTCATGTACGGATATAAGAGCTGAACCATAAAGAAGGCTGAATACTAAAGAATTGATGCTTTCAAGTTGTGATGTTGGAGGAGACTCTTGAGAGTCCCTTTGACAGCAAGCAGATCAAACCAGTCAATTCTAAAGGAAATCAGCCCTGATTATTCATTGGAATTCTGATGCTGAAAGTGAAGCTCCAAAACATTGTTCACCTGATGCGAAGAACTGACTAAATGGAAAAGACCCTGCTGTGGGAAGGACTGATGACAGGAAGAGAAGAGGGCAACAGAGGATGAGATAGTTGGATGGCATTACCAACTCAATGGACATGAGTTTGAGCAAACTCCAGGAGATGATGAAGGACAGGGAAGTACCCCCGACCATGCGGTCACAGAGTCAGACATGACTGAGTGACTTTCCATAGAACAGGTAACATGGAAACTTACACTACCATATGTAAAAGAGACAAGCAATGTGAGTCTGCTGTAAGACTAAGGGAACTTACACAAGGGCTCTGTAACAAACTAGAGGGGAGGAATGGGGAGGGAGATGCAAGGGACGTTCAAGTGGGAGAGGTCATGTGTACCTATGGCTGATTCGGGTTTATGTATGCAGCAAACAAAAAACTCTGTAAAAGTAAAATATGAATAAATTTAAGAAAAACATGAAAAAAAGAAGCAACATGGAAGTTTCTGGCAAAAAGATATAATCATTGTGTTTCAGGTGTCATTTTGAGTAAATAATTCAGTAGAGTGTTACCATAATGCTGTTCATCCAGATCAGTTGTGGGAAACCCTGCTTTTATCTACTCAAGTTCAACACGGTCAGTGCTATCAAAAGCCATCACTTGTTACAACACTGCTATGTTACCTGGTGAGCAGTTCATACAGCCTCTGAATTTACACACTCTAAGTGCAAAGTAAAATGGGCATACCAGTCCAGAAATCCTGCCTAGAGGAACATGGAAAGTGTGGAGTATCCCCAAGGCTAAAAGGAAATACCCTGAGTCACACTGCCTACTCAGGGTTTGAATACACCACAGATGTGCCAACACTTTCTCCTTCCACCTTTGCCAGCCTGATGGATGGTTTACACTCCAGAAAGGATAATGAAGAGCAAGCAGTCAGAGTGCGCCTTTTAATATGAACACAGCTTTTGCCCATTCTGTCCATTCAGCAACTGCAATAGACACTGGACTTGGGCATGTAACACATGAAACCAGAGTAACAGACTTTGTTTTAGGAGGTATCACTTAGGTTTCTCCAACCACAGACCTCAACCACCATGGCAAACATCTCAGAAGTTCATACCTCTGAACACTCAGGAAGCTGAGGAGACAAAGTCTGTGGCTTATTCTCATTGTTACTAGGAAAACAGCTCGAAGTGTAAATCCTATTAACATGTATGAGTTTTCAGATCAATTTTCTCTAGTCTACAAAGTGCATTTATATACATATTTCACTGTTGAAAGGAATTTTTAAAGATAGCTCACCATGCATCTAATGCATATTTTCTGACTCAATCCTTGCCAATTACTCAATACCTCTAGAGACAGGATCTTAAGATCTTGCTTTTTCCAAAAGCAACTCTATTCTAGGGAATAGAGAAGAACTAGGGAGACCTTTCTTTGTTCTATGGCCCAGTGACTGCCACCCCATAAGCCTTTTATTCCTCTGGAGTCATAAAAACAAGTGGGACCTCTTTTCCACATTATAACTCTTAAAATATTCCTTCCACCACAAGTTTTCTTCTTCCCACGCTCTTTCTGCCACGTCTGTCCCGATAGTCTCTATAGCCTTTGCTCATATGCCACAGCCCTGATTTCTTTCACTGGGCAGGGTACTGTGTAGAGCAGTGCCACATGGGGCTTTGAGCAGGGGCATCAGACACAGAAAGATCAGGAATCCAATCTTGCATGGCAAGAGAGTCAGACACGACCTAGTAACTAAGCAACAATCTTGCATCTACTCTGTATGTATGTGTCTTTGACCAATTAAGGTGTCAAAACCTCAGTCTCTTAATCCATTAAAAATATGGCAAGAATAATACTTATCTCTTGATGACATAATATAGGTGTAGACTGATCAGGGTGCTTGAAATACAGCATTTTCTTTTTCAAGTGACATTACCACTTTTTGGTGCAGCATACAATTTGTCTCATGCCCAAATCTCAACAGACTATTTTGAACAGGATCCAGCCAGCATTAAAGTGTCATAATCTTGGACCACTGGGCAGAGCTTTCATGACTGGCAGGTTTCTGTCACTTACTTACTCACCCCTCCATCTTTAAAATGCTATGAATTTCCACTACGGAGCCACTTCATCCTCTGCCACTCTCCAGGTGTGAAACTTGAAGAAACATATGGGTAAAGGAAATGCTGGAGTACGTATGCTTTTCATCCTAAAGGATCTCTCCTTAGACCACAAAGGGGAAAATGGCAGTACACAAAGCTAGAAGAGAAAGAAAATAATAAAAACTGTCAGAACCTATTTTGTGGTCCAATTCTACTAATTTAGGATGCCCAAATAATCCTGAAAATAAGACTGGATATCTAAGATAGAGCAGTTACAGATAATACAGCAGTACTAATAACAAATGGATGTCAGAGGAAATCTGTTTAAAGAAGAACTGGCTATCTTTGGAAAAACATAACCAGTTTGAATTAAGTTCAATTCAATTTTAGGAAAAAACATTTCAATAACTACATGTGACCAGACAACCAAATCAATGAATGTGTCTATGGGTTCTTTCTGCATTCTATTGATATAGCTCTCAGGGAACAGAAATTCATGAGGTTCTTGAGTTTGGGGAATAAGAACCACAGAAAAAGACAGCAGAGCTAAAAGCATGGCTGCATGATTAGGATAAACATTCAGTTCAGGCCAGCCGTTCAGTCATGTGCGACTCTTGGCAACCCCATGGTGTGCACCACGCCAGGCTTCCCTTTCCTTCACTATCTCGCAAAGCTTGCTCAAACTCATGTCCATTGACTCAGTGATGCTATCCAACATCTCATCCTCTGTCATCCCTTCTCCTTTTGTCTTCTATTTTTCCCAACATCACTGATTCTTTTCCAATGAATCATCTCTTCACCAGGTGCCCAAAGTACTGGAGCTTCAGCTTCAGCATCGTTCCTTCCAATGAATATGCAGGGTTGATCTACTTTAGGATTGACTGGTTTGATCTCCTTGCAGTCCAAGGGACTCTCAAGAGCCTTCTCCAACACCACAGTTCAAAGGCATCACATCTTCAATGCTCAGCCTTCTTCATGGTCCAACTCTCACATCCATATGTGACCACTGGGAAAACCACAGCTTTGACTATACAGACTCTTGCCAGCAAAGTGATGTCTCTGCTTTTGAATATGTTGTCTAGGTTTGTCATAGCTTTTCCTCCAAGCAAAGCTCCTTGGAAGCAAAGCAAGGATAAACATTAGTTATATGTAAATTGTGTGAAATGTATACGCATTGTCTTTTGTAGAACAGAGACTATTTTAACTTTTTTCTTTTTTGGAAAAATTTAGAAACACAGAGGCAAAACAAAAATAAAGAAAAAAATCTCCCATAATACTACATCAGAGGTAATCACTATTTTAAAACTCTGTGTATTCAAAACATTTGTAACATTTTCAAAAGGAGTATTTTGAAAAATTGAATCTTCTAAGGCTAGCCTCTTTCTGACAGTCACTGAGGAAGTACAGATATAGCAGAAAAGTCACCTCTAGAATCTAGTAGCTGGACCACTAAACATGAACTCATCAGAAAGAATGTGATGCTGGGAAAGAGGTGAAATGAAAAGGAGATGACAGAAGACAAGATGGTTGAATGGCATCACTGACTCAATGGACACAAATTTGAGCAAACTTTGGGAGATAGTGAAGGACAAGGAAGCCTGGCATGCTACAGTTCATGGGGTTGCAAAGAGTAGTTCAAAGAACAGCACATGGGGTCTCAAAGAATCAGACACAACTTAGAGACTGAACAACAACAACAATAATTGCATAATGTCAGTAATTCAGATAAAAAGAAAAAGAAATTTCATCCAGATGTTTCCAGAAACAACTATAATAAGCATAGCTTTGTAGAAATCAGGCAAACCCATTTTAGCCTTCCCTCTGAGTTTAAACAGAAAGTCATAAGGTTAACCTGAGAGTAAAATTCTAATTATTGAATAGCAGATGGGTTCTGTAGAAAGGGGAAAAGGATATACCCATGAAAACAGTTTTTGGCAAAAAAAGATTTCTGGTAAACTGAAGTTTTTCAAATGATGAAAAGAGAAATGTAAACCCAATGAAAAATAGAATTAAAAATAATGCATTCCAATACAGTGGAGGTATAAACAAGTACTGCTTCATTCCACTTATACAAGGTATCTACAACAGTCAAATTCATAGACTCAGAAAGTACGCAGGGAGATGCCAGGAGCAGTGGATGCAGGAAGAGAGGAGAGGGGGACTTAGTGCTTAAAGGGTATGGAATTTCAGCTTAAAAAAGTAAAAAATTTGGGAAGTGGTTGATGATGAGAGTTGTCTAACACTGTGAATGTATCAGCACCATTGAACCATATAGTGTGTATGGACTCAATTGCTCAGTCATGCTTGACTCTTTGTGAGCCCATGGTCTATAGCCCACCAGCCAGGTTCCTCTGTGCATGAAAATTTCCAGGCAAGAATACTGGAGTGGACTGCTATTTCTGACTCCAAGGGATCATGCTGATCTAGGAATCAAACTCTTGTCTCCTATACTGTCTTGTTTCCTGCATTGGCAGGTGGATTCTTTTACCACTCTGCCACATTTGGTTAAATAGGATGTTTTCTATTATGTGACTTTTATCACAATAAAAAAACAAAACTAAAAAAATAATGGAAGTAAAATAACATCATAGAAGGTAAAATTCTAAAATCAAAAGAACTAAATCAAATAAAAGGGACCCTGTAAGTTAGATTTAAAGCAGATAAAATCAGGAGGATAAAATATCCCTGATTGTAGAAGATGGTGTTATGTTAGCAGATGTCTGAATGAAGATAGAAGTCTTTCCTTTATACTCTTTTTCCCCAGGGAGAAGAGAATGGTCTTTATATTAGGAAGCGTAGATGATCACTCAAGTCCCTTCCAACTCGAACAGAAGGGTTTAGGGATGTTTCACTTTTCAGCAGACTGCTGGAGTTTTGGGTAAATACCACCAGATGCATGATTTCAGATCCAAAAAACTTCTTGTAAGTTTCATAACTCAGCAGCAACTCTTCACAGAATAGTGTATTTGATATCAAAAGATTGAAAACATTATATTAGGAATACAGATATGTGTACCTACAGTATGACATGCATATGCAAAGAATTACAGTGCTACCTACAGGTGAAAACAAAACCTTAAATTTGGAAGGTTAATATTAAGGAGTATAACCTTTAAAAGTGTTTCAATGGCAGTCATTCCTATTTCTCAAATTTCTGAAATCCCAGATTGCTTAAACACATATCACTTATTTCATTTTTCAGAAGATCTGCATAAAAGCAAAGAAATTCAGATCACATTCTGAGTTGCACTCAAAAGGGTAAGTCAAACTTCTTTTCCTCTCAAAAAATTATCAATGATTTTCCATATAAGTCAATGTGCTGTGATCACCCCCTTAGTGTTTGCTTAGAATTAAATGACAAGCAAGCATGGAATTTGTGAAAGATACCAAGACAAGTGCAAAGATAACTAAATTCTTGTTATGAAGAAACAACTTATACTGTTTAAACAATATAGGTTAATAGTTGTATTCATGGCTTCATGATATTGCTTTTAAATTGATTCTTTCCAATTCAGACCTATGCCATTCTGCGTTAAATAACTTGGTCTTGTTTCCTGCATTGGCAGGTGGATTCTTTTACCACTCTGCCACATTTGGTTAAATAGGATGTTTTCTATTATGTGACTTTTATCACAATAAAAAAACAAAACTAAAAAAATAATGGAAGTAAAATAACATCATAGAAGGTAAAATTCTAAAATCAAAAGAACTAAATCAAATAAAAGGGACCCTGTAAGTTAGATTTAAAGCAGATAAAATCAGGAGGATAAAATATCCCTGATTGTAGAAGATGGTGTTATGTTAGCAGATGTCTGAATGAAGATAGAAGTCTTTCCTTTATACTCTTTTTCCCCAGGGAGAAGAGAATGGTCTTTATATTAGGAAGCGTAGATGATCACTCAAGTCCCTTCCAACTCGAACAGAAGGGTTTTAGGGATGTTTCACTTTTCAGCAGACTGCTGGAGTTTTGGGTAAATACCACCAGATGCATGATTTCAGATCCAAAAAACTTCTTGTAAGTTTCATAACTCAGCAGCAACTCTTCACAGAATAGTGTATTTGATATCAAAAGATTGAAAACATTATATTAGGAATACAGATATGTGTACCTACAGTATGACATGCATATGCAAAGAATTACAGTGCTACCTACAGGTGAAAACAAAACCTTAAATTTGGAAGGTTAATATTAAGGAGTATAACCTTTAAAAGTGTTTCAATGGCAGTCATTCCTATTTCTCAAATTTCTGAAATCCCAGATTGCTTAAACACATATCACTTATTTCATTTTTCAGAAGATCTGCATAAAAGCAAAGAAATTCAGATCACATTCTGAGTTGCACTCAAAAGGGTAAGTCAAACTTCTTTTCCTCTCAAAAAATTATCAATGATTTTCCATATAAGTCAATGTGCTGTGATCACCCCCTTAGTGTTTGCTTAGAATTAAATGACAAGCAAGCATGGAATTTGTGAAAGATACCAAGACAAGTGCAAAGATAACTAAATTCTTGTTATGAAGAAACAACTTATACTGTTTAAACAATATAGGTTAATAGTTGTATTCATGGCTTCATGATATTGCTTTTAAATTGATTCTTTCTTATACCATTCTCAGACCTATAAATGGAATATAGCATCCATGTTCTTTTTTCATCAATCAAATAAAGAACAACTAAAAAAAACTTTAAAATAAATAAAAAACTAAATATATGGGTGCACCCATTTTTATGTATATGTATATATACACATGCAGAGTTTTTTCTTGTTTTGTTTTAGTCTGTTGGTAGAGGATATGACACCACTGAACTTTTTCCCAAGAAATGTGCTTTTAACCTGAAATGCATGTCTGTCTCCAGGTAGGAACAAACAGATCCACCTTTGTTGTATTAACACCTCAGTGCTGTTCTATTGTAAACTGAGGCACATTCAGACTGAGAGAAATTTCTGAAAATAAGTTTATATTGGACCTGATAGGAGGGGTACAGTGTTGTTTAATAAATATAATATTTTAAAAATGAATATGCTTTCAACTTTGCCTTTCTAAGTATGTTTCCTAAAGTACTGGGTATTTTATTGTTAGGTGGGAGAGAAGGCGTGGCTAGGGTAGAAATGCAAGAAGAAAGGGCAAGTTCTGATGTTTCGACTAGGATTTGGCCTGAAGATTCATCTATTGTCTTAAGAGATGATTTTCTTAACAATTCCAACCTCTTCTGATAAATTGGTCGCCAAGCCAAGGGGAGTCAGTGCCCACAGACCTTCTCAGAGAGGCGAACATTGTCCTTCAATAAATCTTGAGAAGGAAAAGAAACTATAGAGAAATTAAAGGAAAAATACTCCTTTTCAGCCCCAGGAACAGGAGAAAGAAGAAGCAAATATCACTTATTTCATTTTTCAGAAGATCTGCATAAAAGCAAAGAAATTCAGATCACATTCTGAGTTGCACTCAAAAGGGTAAGTCAAACTTCTTTTCCTCTCAAAAAATTATCAATGATTTTCCATATAAGTCAATGTGCTGTGATCACCCCCTTAGTGTTTGCTTAGAATTAAATGACAAGCAAGCATGGAATTTGTGAAAGATACCAAGACAAGTGCAAAGATAACTAAATTCTTGTTATGAAGAAACAACTTATACTGTTTAAACAATATAGGTTAATAGTTGTATTCATGGCTTCATGATATTGCTTTTAAATTGATTCTTTCTTATACCATTCTCAGACCTATAAATGGAATATAGCATCCATGTTCTTTTTTCATCAATCAAATAAAGAACAACTAAAAAAAACTTTAAAATAAATAAAAAACTAAATATATGGGTGCACCCATTTTTATGTATATGTATATATACACATGCAGAGTTTTTTCTTGTTTTGTTTTAGTCTGTTGGTAGAGGATATGACACCACTGAACTTTTTCCCAAGAAATGTGCTTTTAACCTGAAATGCATGTCTGTCTCCAGGTAGGAACAAACAGATCCACCTTTGTTGTATTAACACCTCAGTGCTGTTCTATTGTAAACTGAGGCACATTCAGACTGAGAGAAATTTCTGAAAATAAGTTTATATTGGACCTGATAGGAGGGGTACAGTGTTGTTTAATAAATATAATATTTTAAAAATGAATATGCTTTCAACTTTGCCTTTCTAAGTATGTTTCCTAAAGTACTGGGTATTTTATTGTTAGGTGGGAGAGAAGGCGTGGCTAGGGTAGAAATGCAAGAAGAAAGGGCAAGTTCTGATGTTTCGACTAGGATTTGGCCTGAAGATTCATCTATTGTCTTAAGAGATGATTTTCTTAACAATTCCAACCTCTTCTGATAAATTGGTCGCCAAGCCAAGGGGAGTCAGTGCCCACAGACCTTCTCAGAGAGGCGAACATTGTCCTTCAATAAATCTTGAGAAGGAAAAGAAACTATAGAGAAATTAAAGGAAAAATACTCCCTTTTCAGCCCCAGGAACAGGAGAAAGAAGAAAGCAAAAGTAGACTAATGTGGATCCTCACATTCCTCTGGGGGATTTGTCCCTGATGGCGAGAAGCGTGTCATAACACTGAGGCAGACCAGCTCAGAGACAGGCTACTGTCCCCACCCCCTGTGAGGACGCAGGTTAGAGACAACCCATCTCAACACCTAACAGGAGCATGGCCACATCCAATTGTGAGGCAAGTGTAGACACTGGAAATGGAGAGATGAGGATTCTCCTTTCTCAAATCACCCTCACTGTTCAGAGGGCACATGAAGATATTGAGAGTCTGGGGTGAGCGAAACGGGGGGTGCCTGACAGCAGACTCCTTACAAAGGATTCTGTAGAAAGAGCTACAGAACAGACCCGCAGAGCCAAGGCCAAATGTAATTTCCAAACAAACCTGAGAGCTAGGTGCTTGACATCAAGCCAGCCTCATCCCCAAGGCTGTAGGAGCCCAACCTACGTGAGAGTTACATTGGCCACAAACTTCAGTTGTGTGTGACAGTGAGTCAACCAGGAACATCTAGTATGAGGTTCCTGACTCTTCCCCACCTCCCCAAGGTCACAGAAGTCACAGCCCTTCTCCATACAGCTTAGGAAACAAAGCAGAGAGAGAGGAGTGAGGAGTGCTTCTGTTGTTAATGGGGCATTTTTATCCAAGAAAGACTATTTTCTAAGTGGCCTATTTAAATTCCTAGATCCAATGCAGCTTTAAACCACACAGAACACTTGAGTGTGATTTTCTTGGTGAGTGTAAATAGGGGTTTTCAAAGAAAGCCAAATACTTAGGTATATAATAAATTGCATTTTTACTGTATATTCTAATTGGGAGATGAATTAGGTTTGTGAATCTGCTACCTCTGGTTCTGCCCACTCATGAAAATCTTAATTCAAACTGTCAGCAAGTTCCAGCCCTATGACAGTTCTTCATATTGAGATTTTGTGGTTACAACCTAAGAAGTGCTGAAGAAGAATAAATCTAGGCAATGCAAAAATAACAACAGAACCACCTTAGGTATAAATGTAGATAAACATCTACGGAGGATACAGAATTAGGTTCTCACACTTTGTTTTTCCTCCAAAGAAACCAAGGAAAAACGTTTAGTTGCAGCTCTTGGGCTTGTCTCTCTTTTCTGGTCTCTTCTTCTTTCTATGTTATCTGAGCTTCTCCTCTGTGCCACCCAGGTTTTATTGTCTCATGTCTTAAGTGTTGGTTCCTTTTATCAGGACCTTTTGCTATTGTTTCTCTAATGTACCTGCTCTAAGTACCCCCATGGGTACACTCTATTTAATGACTCCCTACCCAAGTTGACTGCTTCAAATATGGACCACCACACTTGGATTTCCTGCTTTATAATCCTGGGTTTGCCTTGGGTCACTTGCCAAACCCTGAAGTTCAAATGCTCTCTGGTTCACCCTCTGCATGAATGAACCAGGCATGAGAAACATCTTCAAGAGTTATTGAAAATGGTTCTCACCAGAGTCTATCCCAAGGATGCTATGAGAATTTCTCTGCAACATCATCAATCATTCAGACACAGTAGTGTATAGACTCTACCATTAAAAGGTATCTTAAACATTGCATTGTTCATGCACGTTTTCCTCTGGATTCATGCTTACAATTACATTTTTGGCAGCAGTATTTTTCACATTTATCACTTACTGCTCTGGACGAATTACTTGAATTTTTAGTTGTTGTTGTTGTTGTTGTTTTACTACTATTCTTCTGAATGTCTTGAACTTTTGTAGTTACATGAGGACATTGCCTTTGGTTAGTCAAACTAGAGTACAGAACTTAAAGAAGCTATATTTAAGGATATTGTAAGAAAACTTTGCTTGGGGACATTTCACAGTCTAATAATTATCCAGGTATTAAATGGAAAAGAGGAAAATAAATATTTCATTTCCATGGAATGAGCACTGAAATCAATAAGCAGCACATTATGGAGATGAAAACAAACTGTGTTTTCTTGTCTCATGTCTTGGATGTGGCTTCTTTTTATCAAGACCCTTGCTGGCAAGACTCTGGCCAGCTTAACATAGACACAAGAGAAAGAGAGAGAGCCTAGGACTTGCACCTCTGTGCAGGATCTATTACATCTGGAATCTGTGGTGAAAGAAAGCAATACAAACGGAGGGGATGCAATTGGCTAATGTGAGTGCATGTTCCCTAAGATATTATCTGCAATCAAAAACTCCAGAAATCATCGCACTCCTATCTTATACCAGATATGGAACTGTGTTTTCTAGAATGCACAAGGACACAGATTCCACTTTCCAGGAGCACACAGCCTAGTAGGGGAGATATGATGTACACAAATGGTCCTCATAATGAGGGAGAGGGAAGGACTGCAGGGGAAACAGGACCAACCACAGTGCTAGAGAAGTGCAGAGCGACAAAGAGACTGAGGTGTTCCGGAAAGGGTTCAAGGTGAAGATGGCTTGAGAGTTGAGCCTTTAAAGTTAATGAGTATGATTTCCCTGAGTAGACACAAGGATGGTGGCTTTTCCAGGTTGAGAGTAAGACCAAAATGTAGAGGGAGAGAACCCACAGGTCTATTCACATCATAGAGCTGAACAAAATGGCAGAAATAGGACCAGAATAGCAGAGGGAAGTGCAGCCACTGAGAGAAGAAAGTAAAGATGCTTCGTGAAGGAGGAAAGGCAGGAGATTCTTAAGTCTTTCCTCCAAGCCTGACTCTAGACTCCCAAGGCGCTGTCAGGAAACCAGAACCATTTTCAAAGACTGCACAACTAAGGGAGATAGTTTGTTCAACAAACAATACAGTAGGCCATTTAAAAGCATAATCCCCTAGAACAGGAAAGCCTGACTGTGTTAGGGAGCATCGCCTTTCTGCTAGATTATTAGTTTCAGTTGGCTGATTTAAGAATCAGTACCTCATTAGAAGTAAAAATGTAAACCAGATCAAACAAAATTTACATGAAATGTTTTATTCAGCTGAGTTTTCTCTGAAATTCAAATTAGCTAGATAAAAACAAAAACAGCGGAAGGCTGTTAACAAAGTCAAATTTTCCTAAGATCTCTGTATATTTCAGGCATAACTTGGCAGTAAGGCTGGCACTAGAATAAGGGATCCTTTGCTTATATTCTATTAAAACTATTCCATCTAGAAAAGAGATATTCTGTGACCCATAAGACTTCTAACAGGATTAGTCTAATAAATCTGGAGAAATGCTTATATAATCATCTACAAGTTTAATGTGAAAGCGAAAGAAAATTTTCTGCCAAAAAAAGGGAACAATATAGAATTTTCATTTATCAAGAAGGAACTCACACTATGATCCTATGTCTCTGAAGACACAACTCCTGAAGAACAATTGAAGGCATCAGACATGCACTTTCAAACTGTTCAATGAATAATGTGTGTGGCTGTTCTTTAGGTTTGTTGTGCACTAACCAGTTATTTGTTAATTTGGGGAAGGACCCAAGCAACATGATGATTCTAGAATCATTACCATTTAATATGAATTAAGAGGTTTTCAATGGAAGACACTCCTTGATGGGACCATGTCTATGAAGAAAGTAAGACCTTGATATGCAAAGGAAAAGGCAGAATCAAAAATACACAGAAGGAGAAAGGGGCTGAGTAGCTTAGGTAGGCTTTGCAAATTTTCCTCATTGTTCTGTGCTATCTGACTTAATGCAAGACTGAACTAATCACTTTCCTCAAGAAATCTAATTTAAATGGGTGCTTGGAAAGAAACAGTAACTAGGTCAATGCACATTAAAAAAATGACCTAAATTTTCATCCTAATGATTTAATAAATGCTTGACTAGAAAAAGGAAAAAAAGAAGACTTTAAGGGAAAAGTTGAAGTAGTGGTTTATCATACTTCAGGAAATTTACACTCTGAGGGAAAACACCCATCCTATTTTCCATAAAATTGCTTAGTCAAATACAAAATTACTATACAGACAGTCTATGTATAGATTAGGAAAATTAATACAGAAATGATGCCAATTAAAAAAAAAAGTGTCTCCATCTGCCTTTAGAAAAACTAATAACTAATTTAAGAGGTGCTCACACCATTAGTCCTACATACTGACCTAAAATAACACAGGTCACCATGGAGTAACATAAGTTGAAGGAGTCCCTGTGACTTTAGGTGAGACTAGTGAAGTCTGCTAATAGTTCAACTGCCAGAAAATTTGCAAATTTGCAAAGGCTGGAAAACCTGTTACTTTTAAAGACAAAACAATTTTTTGACTGACACAACCAATCTGGTCAACTATCATTTCCAGGGGTGTTTATTGAACACTTACTACTTCCCAGGCATTGTTTGGACCATGTAGAGTTTGATGACACAAAATTGAGGAAGAAAAACTCTGCAAAAGTAAAATAAAAATAATTATATAAATTAAAAAAAAAATAGCTCCCAGTAAAAAAAATAATTGAGGAAGACACAGTCCCTATCTTTAAGGAGCTCACTAAATAAAGGGGAGGGGAAGGAGATCAGATTATAAACTGAAAAATTAAAATACAACATGGCAAGTGCCATTTTTAAAAGTATGGAGTAAGCACCAGTATGATTCAGATGTCAGGAAACTTAATTCTGCTTGCTTTTTTCCTCCTTCTTAAATCAAAACCCTTAAAATTCTTCTCTCATTTATCACCCTCCAAGTGTAACCTAAATGTAATCCTGAATACTCTGAAAAGCATCAACCAACATGAAAAGCAAATCTTTTCATTTAAAAGACAGAAGCTACCTCCCTGCAAGTCAGAGCATCCTACTCCTAAGTAGGGATGAAGAATATGACTCCTGGCTAGCACTGTCTCAGCTTCCCACAGGGTGAGCAAGGAGGTCATATCCTTCCAAAGTGTGTTTTCCAACAAACGGGTATTCAAAAAGCCTGCATCCATTCTGTCGCTAAGCCACAGACAGTGCGGGGCCCCGAAGGAAAGAGGGCCTTTGCAAGCATAGGAAGCTTAAGCACATATTTGCAGTTTGGTGCTAAAAGGATGCCTACAGAAAGAGACAGGGCAAATTGCTTAGTCAAATACAAAATTACTATACAGACAGTCTATGTATAGATTAGGAAAATTAATACAGAAATGATGCCAATTAAAAAAAAAAGTGTCTCCATCTGCCTTTAGAAAAACTAATAACTAATTTAAGAGGTGCTCACACCATTAGTCCTACATACTGACCTAAAATAACACAGGTCACCATGGAGTAACATAAGTTGAAGGAGTCCCTGTGACTTTAGGTGAGACTAGTGAAGTCTGCTAATAGTTCAACTGCCAGAAAATTTGCAAATTTGCAAAGGCTGGAAAACCTGTTACTTTTAAAGACAAAACAATTTTTTGACTGACACAACCAATCTGGTCAACTATCATTTCCAGGGGTGTTTATTGAACACTTACTACTTCCCAGGCATTGTTTGGACCATGTAGAGTTTGATGACACAAAATTGAGGAAGAAAACACTGCAAAAGTAAAATAAAAATAATTATATAAATTAAAAAAAAAATAGCTCCCAGTAAAAAAAATAATTGAGGAAGACACAGTCCCTATCTTTAAGGAGCTCACTAAATAAAGGGGAGGGGAAGGAGATCAGATTATAAACTGAAAAATTAAAATACAACATGGCAAGTGCCATTTTTAAAAGTATGGAGTAAGCACCAGTATGATTCAGATGTCAGGAAACTTAATTCTGCTTGCTTTTTTCCTCCTTCTTAAATCAAAACCCTTAAAATTCTTCTCTCATTTATCACCCTCCAAGTGTAACCTAAATGTAATCCTGAATACTCTGAAAAGCATCAACCAACATGAAAAGCAAATCTTTTCATTTAAAAGACAGAAGCTACCTCCCTGCAAGTCAGAGCATCCTACTCCTAAGTAGGGATGAAGAATATGACTCCTGGCTAGCACTGTCTCAGCTTCCCACAGGGTGAGCAAGGAGGTCATATCCTTCCAAAGTGTGTTTTCCAACAAACGGGTATTCAAAAAGCCTGCATCCATTCTGTCGCTAAGCCACAGACAGTGCGGGGCCCCGAAGGAAAGAGGGCCTTTGCAAGCATAGGGAAGCTTAAGCACATATTTGCAGTTTGGTGCTAAAAGGATGCCTACAGAAAGAGACAGGGCATAATCTAAGGTCCATTGTCAAAACTTCTGATTGATCCCCCTGGTTTCTGCTCTGGGCAATGCATGCTCACCATGAGTTCCTATATTGCAATGCAAATACGTAATTGCTCGACCTTTAGCTTGATTGGTGTAACTATAGGAAGTCCCTTGCAAACCCCCCTTCCTTTGCCTATAAAAACTGTTAGTTTACATTAATAAAGTGGAACTGCTCCGACAGAACCCCTGCCGTGTCTGGTTGTCCCTGGCATGCTCCAGGGGGCGGGAGGGGACACCACAGCAAGGCTCATCTCTCTCCGAGATCTCCCGGTCCAGCTGGGGGCAGTCCCGCTGCCAGAATTAAATAAAGAAGCAATGCTAGAATTAAACAAGGTAGCAATTCTTCAAAAAAAAAAAAGGAGGCAAGCAAAGTGCCTGAATTCTTTAATTCATGCTCATTAAGTAGCCATTCTGCTTAAATAATTCAGTTCCTGAAGATGCTGCCTATCGTGATATACATGAGTTCCCAAAAGGGTTATTTACAGCTAGGGGCAGCCAATGTAATGCATTCCACTTGGATTTGGGGGATATATTTTGCTCCATGTACAGTGTCTTGAATACTACATTGCCATGCTTAGATTTTAAATGTAATTGCCTTATCACCTTTAGTTATCGGTCTTGTGAGTTAATACATAATTTCCTCTTTAACAGTTACTGTAAAGCTTAACATGGGGCTTTCCCAGGTGGTGCTAGTGGTAAGAACTCACCTGCCAATGCAGGAGAGGAGAGGTGGGCTAGATGCCTCGATCTGGAAGATAGCCCTGGAGCAGGGAAATGGATTTCAAGAGTCTGTCTTGGGGCTTGCTTCCCTGATGGTCCAGTGGGTAAAGAGTCCACCTTGCAGTGCAAGGGGCACTGGTTAGATCCCTGGCCTGGGAAGATCCCACGTGATGACTCCTGGCTAGCACTGTCTCAGCTTCCCACAGGGTGAGCAAGGAGGTCATATCCTTCCAAAGTGTGTTTTCCAACAAACGGGTATTCAAAAAGCCTGCATCCATTCTGTCGCTAAGCCACAGACAGTGCGGGGCCCCGAAGGAAAGAGGGCCTTTGCAAGCATAGGAAGCTTAAGCACATATTTGCAGTTTGGTGCTAAAAGGATGCCTACAGAAAGAGACAGGGCATAATCTAAGGTCCATTGTCAAAACTTCTGATTGATCCCCCTGGTTTCTGCTCTGGGCAATGCATGCTCACCATGAGTTCCTATATTGCAATGCAAATACGTAATTGCTCGACCTTTAGCTTGATTGGTGTAACTATAGGAAGTCCCTTGCAAACCCCCCTTCCTTTGCCTATAAAAACTGTTAGTTTACATTAATAAAGTGGAACTGCTCCGACAGAACCCCTGCCGTGTCTGGTTGTCCCTGGCATGCTCCAGGGGGCGGGAGGGGACACCACAGCAAGGCTCATCTCTCTCCGAGATCTCCCGGTCCAGCTGGGGGCAGTCCCGCTGCCAGAATTAAATAAAGAAGCAATGCTAGAATTAAACAAGGTAGCAATTCTTCAAAAAAAAAAAAAAAAAGGAGGCAAGCAAAGTGCCTGAATTCTTTAATTCATGCTCATTAAGTAGCCATTCTGCTTAAATAATTCAGTTCCTGAAGATGCTGCCTATCGTGATATACATGAGTTCCCAAAAGGGTTATTTACAGCTAGGGGCAGCCAATGTAATGCATTCCACTTGGATTTGGGGGATATATTTTGCTCCATGTACAGTGTCTTGAATACTACATTGCCATGCTTAGATTTTAAATGTAATTGCCTTATCACCTTTAGTTATCGGTCTTGTGAGTTAATACATAATTTCCTCTTTAACAGTTACTGTAAAGCTTAACATGGGGCTTTCCCAGGTGGTGCTAGTGGTAAAGAACTCACCTGCCAATGCAGGAGAGGAGAGGTGGGCTAGATGCCTCGATCTGGAAGATAGCCCTGGAGCAGGGAAATGGATTTCAAGAGTCTGTCTTGGGGCTTGCTTCCCTGATGGTCCAGTGGGTAAAGAGTCCACCTTGCAGTGCAAGGGGCACTGGTTAGATCCCTGGCCTGGGAAGATCCCACGTGCCATGGAGCAGCTGGACCGGTGTGTCCAGTTGTGAGCCAGTGCTCTGGAGTGCAAGCTCCCAGAGCCAGTGATCTGCAACAAGAAAGACCACTGCAATGGGAGACCCACACAGGCCAAAGCATAAAGATGGATGAAAATAAATAAATAAATAATCAATAAAAAGAGGCCAAAATTAATAAAAATAGTCTGCCTTGCATATCTTTGTACACAGTGCAAATACCTATACCCTTTATGAAAGAGAAAAGTAAAGTGTTAGTCACTGAGTCGTGTCTGACTCTTTCAGACCCCAAGGACTACAGCCCGCCAGGCTCCTCTATCCATGGAATTCCCTAGGCAAGAATACTAGAGTGGGTTGCCATTCCCTTCAACAGGGTATCTTCCCAATCAAACCCAGGTCTCCTGCCTTGCTGGCAGATTCTTTACCATCTGAGCCACCAGGGAACCCTATACCCTTTATAAAATCTCTCTGAGCTGATACATGGCTTAAAGTTACAAAGTGTGCGATTTATGACTGCATAGCAAGAATGAGAACAGATACTATACTGGCCAAATAGCCATCTTTTTCTGGAAAGCCGCCTTTATTATCTATGAGTAACATCATGGAGGCTTCAAGAAATTATGGAGTCATAACCAACTCCTGGGCTTCCACATGACCTACATTTTAAGCTTACAACCAGTGAACCAATGCATAGACTAGATTGCCAAAACTTTTAAAAATATGCACCTAAATTCAGCCTTTCTTAGAAGAAAATTGTCTGAATATGCACCTAAATTCAGGCTTTCCTGGAAAAAAATTTTCTGGGCACACTCAGGATTATTGGACTCATCACTGTATTTGGAGCTACTTTTACCAAAAGTTCACATTTGGAAGAAAAATAATATATATGATCATTTCCTTCCTGTCTCCCTTAGGTTTTTTTTTTTTTTTTTTTTTTTTTTTTTTTTTTTTTAATAAAGTGCTTAACACTTTGTAACATATTATTCTTCCTGGCTAGAATGTAATCTCCACAAGAAGTCTTTGTTTTGTTCACTGATGCACTTATGGATTATACCCAGCAGACCCTCAATGAATTCATTGAAGAAATGAATAAGTAAGTGATTATCAGAGTACCTTTTAACAAGTATTTCTCTGTTGATGAGACAGGCAAAGGGCCAGAGGTGGAAGTGCTGAAGATATAACAGGAAGACTGAAAAGATTTAACATGCCAAGGAGAAAAGGGAATGTATATAAATATGCTTACAGATAAGGTCTAAGGTAAAGAATGTGGGGGAGAAAACCCTAATGCAAAGACTTAGCTACGCCCACAATGTCTGGGAGGGTCCAAAGCACAGTTACCAGGAAGAAAACAATGTGCCATCAGATGGCTGTGCACAAGTGTGCAGAGGGTGCTCAAAACAAGGCTCATTTCCACCCGGCCAGCCTGTCCTCTGATGGTTTAGAGCAGGTTTCTCAGCACTATCAACATTTTGGGCTGGATGAGTCTGTTAGAGGCTGTCCCATATGTCCCAGGACGGCAAGCAGCACCTGGCTGTACTCACAAACACCAGCATCACCTAAGTCAAGTTGCGAATAGTCCCAAAAGGACCAAATGTTAATTGGGCAAAACACTGATTCAAGCATAGCAAGAATGAGAACAGATACTATACTGGCCAAATAGCCATCTTTTTCTGGAAAGCCGCCTTTATTATCTATGAGTAACATCATGGAGGCTTCAAGAAATTATGGAGTCATAACCAACTCCTGGGCTTCCACATGACCTACATTTTAAGCTTACAACCAGTGAACCAATGCATAGACTAGATTGCCAAAACTTTTAAAAATATGCACCTAAATTCAGCCTTTCTTAGAAGAAAATTGTCTGAATATGCACCTAAATTCAGGCTTTCCTGGAAAAAAATTTTCTGGGCACACTCAGGATTATTGGACTCATCACTGTATTTGGAGCTACTTTTACCAAAAGTTCACATTTGGAAGAAAAATAATATATATGATCATTTCCTTCCTGTCTCCCTTAGGTTTTTTATTTTTTTTTTTTTAATAAAGTGCTTAACACTTTGTAACATATTATTCTTCCTGGCTAGAATGTAATCTCCACAAGAAGTCTTTGTTTTGTTCACTGATGCACTTATGGATTATACCCAGCAGACCCTCAATGAATTCATTGAAGAAATGAATAAGTAAGTGATTATCAGAGTACCTTTTAACAAGTATTTCTCTGTTGATGAGACAGGCAAAGGGCCAGAGGTGGAAGTGCTGAAGATATAACAGGAAGACTGAAAAGATTTAACATGCCAAGGAGAAAAGGGAATGTATATAAATATGCTTACAGATAAGGTCTAAGGTAAAGAATGTGGGGGAGAAAACCCTAATGCAAAGACTTAGCTACGCCCACAATGTCTGGGAGGGTCCAAAGCACAGTTACCAGGAAGAAAACAATGTGCCATCAGATGGCTGTGCACAAGTGTGCAGAGGGTGCTCAAAACAAGGCTCATTTCCACCCGGCCAGCCTGTCCTCTGATGGTTTAGAGCAGGTTTCTCAGCACTATCAACATTTTGGGCTGGATGAGTCTGTTAGAGGGCTGTCCCATATGTCCCAGGACGGCAAGCAGCACCTGGCTGTACTCACAAACACCAGCATCACCTAAGTCAAGTTGCGAATAGCCAAAATGACCCCAGAAAGGACCAAATGTTTGCCAAATGAAGGTGGGGCAACTTACCCTTGTTGAAAAGCACTGATTCAGAGTTTGTCTGGAGTGAGTCTTACAATCCTTTCATCTCTGGTCTCTCTTCCTCTTTGCTCCTCCCTCCTTTTTCCACATCAGCATCTTCTACCCCTCTGATCTCTCTATGAGGCCCCAGCTCCATCCCGGAGGCGTCTCAAGTTCATGCCGGCCACCATTCCTGGCTTTGTCCTGAAAATCTGGTGATCTTTCCTGGCCACTGCAGAAGTCTAGATGGTCATTCTTCATAATAAAGCATCTACAAAACACAAATGTAAAGAAAGGAAGCAAATTCATCTTGTTAATAGTTATTCACTTTTCAGAACATAATTTATATGCACTGTTAGAAAAATGCATTATTACACCTCCTCCAGAGGAAAGAGAAGGAGGAAGAACAGAGAACCTCCTTGGCTACACAACTGTCCTCCCACACTGTTTATCTCAGAAGTGGGGAAAAAGGTCCTCCACAATGATGAGCACCCAAAACCTGTACAATCCATTCAATAACAGACTTAAGTCAGACTGACTTTCACTCCTGATAACTAAGACAGAGGCTAAAATTTATACCCTCCTCTAGTGACATGGGAGCGAGATGCTGTATTCTATTAGTTCTGATTTTTTTTTTTTTCAGTTCACTCTTAAGCATTGAAATTCACGTCAGAGTCCAGCAGAAGCCAGCAGGCATAGAGATGAAAGACAAAAAGGGAATGTATATAAATATGCCAGTTCTAAGGTAAAGAATGTGGGAGAAAACCCTAATGCAAAGACTTAGCTACGCCCACAATGTCTGGGAGGGTCCAAAGCACAGTTACCAGGAAGAAAACAATGTGCCATCAGATGGCTGTGCACAAGTGTGCAGAGGGTGCTCAAAACAAGGCTCATTTCCACCCGGCCAGCCTGTCCTCTGATGGTTTAGAGCAGGTTTCTCAGCACTATCAACATTTTGGGCTGGATGAGTCTGTTAGAGGGCTGTCCCATATGTCCCAGGACGGCAAGCAGCACCTGGCTGTACTCACAAACACCAGCATCACCTAAGTCAAGTTGCGAATAGCCAAAATGACCCCAGAAAGGACCAAATGTTTGCCAAATGAAGGTGGGGCAACTTACCCTTGTTGAAAAGCACTGATTCAGAGTTTGTCTGGAGTGAGTCTTACAATCCTTTCATCTCTGGTCTCTCTTCCTCTTTGCTCCTCCTCCTTTTTCCACATCAGCATCTTCTACCCCTCTGATCTCTCTATGAGGCCCCAGCTCCATCCCGGAGGCGTCTCAAGTTCATGCCGGCCACCATTCCTGGCTTTGTCCTGAAAATCTGGTGATCTTTCCTGGCCACTGCAGAAGTCTAGATGGTCATTCTTCATAATAAAGCATCTACAAAACACAAATGTAAAGAAAGGAAGCAAATTCATCTTGTTAATAGTTATTCACTTTTCAGAACATAATTTATATGCACTGTTAGAAAAATGCATTATTACACCTCCTCCAGAGGAAAGAGAAGGAGGAAGAACAGAGAACCTCCTTGGCTACACAACTGTCCTCCCACACTGTTTATCTCAGAAGTGGGGAAAAAGGTCCTCCACAATGATGAGCACCCAAAACCTGTACAATCCATTCAATAACAGACTTAAGTCAGACTGACTTTCACTCCTGATAACTAAGACAGAGGCTAAAATTTATACCCTCCTCTAGTGACATGGGAGCGAGATGCTGTATTCTATTAGTTCTGATTTTTTTTTTTTTCAGTTCACTCTTAAGCATTGAAATTCACGTCAGAGTCCAGCAGAAGCCAGCAGGCATAGAGAGAGGTATTTAGAAATAATTTAGCCTTCGATCTTGATTTGTGCCTAAAAGAATATTTTTTAAAAGGCTGCTTTAGCCTTTAAATAGTTTTGCAAGTCACATTTCATGACAACACTGTCTACAAAAAAATGCACTGTGAGCCCGAGGCACCAGCATGAAATCAAAACATCCACTATAAATATCATGGTGAATCAGATTCCACTGGGAGATATAAACTCCCCAGAAGCAAGTTTGAGATTTTCCAGGAAGCCTTGATTCTTTCAGAGCATTACAGGGATCATTTAAAGTGCAAAAATTTATGAGATCTCTAAACACACAGCTACACAGCACACCCACAGCACAATTAAACCCCGAGCTCATTTTTCTGAATCCACAGCAAGGATATAAAAGCCAGAGCCAGGAGGTTGATCTAAATTGGATATTGTTTCGTCCATACCTTTAAAAATCGTACTTTCTCCCCCTCACAACCAGCTTTCCTTACCCCCAGCCTATTTGCCCACAAATTCTTGGCTTTGAATGTGCTAGAACTAAAAAGATAACCACACTCCCTTAGGCCACATCCTGCAAACGACCAGCTGAAGTTGCTTTCAACTGCCATCAGCCATTTGGCTTAATCTCAGCTACACCTTCTGTTTTCAAACTACAGCGGCCCAGAAGAAAAGAAAGCCAAGGAAACAGGATGGGAAAATGAGAGGAATCAAAAGCACTGACATCAACATTTATATGCACTGTTAGAAAAATGCATTATTACACCTCCTCCAGAGGAAAGAGAAGGAGGAAGAACAGAGAACCTCCTTGGCTACACAACTGTCCTCCCACACTGTTTATCTCAGAAGTGGGGAAAAAGGTCCTCCACAATGATGAGCACCCAAAACCTGTACAATCCATTCAATAACAGACTTAAGTCAGACTGACTTTCACTCCTGATAACTAAGACAGAGGCTAAAATTTATACCCTCCTCTAGTGACATGGGAGCGAGATGCTGTATTCTATTAGTTCTGATTTTTTTTTTTTTCAGTTCACTCTTAAGCATTGAAATTCACGTCAGAGTCCAGCAGAAGCCAGCAGGCATAGAGAGAGGTATTTAGAAATAATTTAGCCTTCGATCTTGATTTGTGCCTAAAAGAATATTTTTTAAAAGGCTGCTTTAGCCTTTAAATAGTTTTGCAAGTCACATTTCATGACAACACTGTCTACAAAAAAATGCACTGTGAGCCCGAGGCACCAGCATGAAATCAAAACATCCACTATAAATATCATGGTGAATCAGATTCCACTGGGAGATATAAACTCCCCAGAAGCAAGTTTGAGATTTTCCAGGAAGCCTTGATTCTTTCAGAGCATTACAGGGATCATTTAAAGTGCAAAAATTTATGAGATCTCTAAACACACAGCTACACAGCACACCCACAGCACAATTAAACCCCGAGCTCATTTTTCTGAATCCACAGCAAGGATATAAAAGCCAGAGCCAGGAGGTTGATCTAAATTGGATATTGTTTCGTCCATACCTTTAAAAATCGTACTTTCTCCCCCTCACAACCAGCTTTCCTTACCCCCAGCCTATTTGCCCACAAATTCTTGGCTTTGAATGTGCTAGAACTAAAAAGATAACCACACTCCCTTAGGCCACATCCTGCAAACGACCAGCTGAAGTTGCTTTCAACTGCCATCAGCCATTTGGCTTAATCTCAGCTACACCTTCTGTTTTCAAACTACAGCGGCCCAGAAGAAAAGAAAGCCAAGGAAACAGGATGGGAAAATGAGAGGAATCAAAAGCACTGACATCAACATTTCACAGCATCCTTTGGGTGCTACGAAGTGAAAAGAGAATGCTTATTTATGGGGAAAATCAGACAAACAAACCAGACACCGTAGCTTTCTTTTTTAAATAAATGAACGCACGCTAAAGTTAAACACACCAAACATATTTTTCCAAAAGGCTGATGCAATGTCAAGTACAATTTGGAGTAAGATAATCTCATGCATTTTATTCCAGGAAGGTGAATTTGTGTCAGATTTAAAAGGAAATTAGAGATGGAGTTTAAGAAGAGGAATGGGAGAAAATGATGTTTAAAACAAAGAAAAAGTATCTTTGTAATAGGACATATAAAGTCCCAATGTTTATAATAAATTTTTAAAGCTATTACTGACGCTTATTGGAATAAAATCTATCATATCAATTATATTAAAACTTGAGTTCTGGTTTGCATTCTGTCAAGAATCAATTTCTGTGACCTTATGAATATTTTCCTCCCTTTTATCACTGTTTCCCAGGTTTTTAAGTCATATAATTAGACTTCTGTTGTTCAGTAGCCAAGTCATGTCTGACTCCTCCAGATCCCATGGACTGCAGCATGCCAGGTTCTCTGTCCCTCACCATCTCCTGAAGTTTGCCCAAGTTCATGTCCATTGCATGGGTGATTATTAGGCTAGACTAGTGCATCGGTGACGATTAGACTAGTGCATCGGTGACGATTAGACTAGACTATGTCTTAAAGACTACTAAAATGAATAGACAAAATATGTGTAGTTTCTAGGATTCTGAAGACCTATTTGGAATATATATAAAGGTAATGTTTTTTTTCTTTACTCTTTATTTTGAAAACTCCCAAACTGCCTAAGATATAGCTATTCAAAACCTCCTTCAAGAAAGAAGGAACATAAACATACCCACAAAATGAATTCTAAGCATTTTTGTGAAGTAGGCAATTATCGAATATGGAATAAATGGCCTGTAAAGGCCCCCCCTTTTTCAACTGCCATCAGCCATTTGGCTTAATCTCAGCTACACCTTCTGTTTTCAAACTACAGCGGCCCAGAAGAAAAGAAAGCCAAGGAAACAGGATGGGAAAATGAGAGGAATCAAAAGCACTGACATCAACATTTCACAGCATCCTTTGGGTGCTACGAAGTGAAAAGAGAATGCTTATTTATGGGGAAAATCAGACAAACAAACCAGACACCGTAGCTTTCTTTTTTAAATAAATGAACGCACGCTAAAGTTAAACACACCAAACATATTTTTCCAAAAGGCTGATGCAATGTCAAGTACAATTTGGAGTAAGATAATCTCATGCATTTTATTCCAGGAAGGTGAATTTGTGTCAGATTTAAAAGGAAATTAGAGATGGAGTTTAAGAAGAGGAATGGGAGAAAATGATGTTTAAAACAAAGAAAAAGTATCTTTGTAATAGGACATATAAAGTCCCAATGTTTATAATAAATTTTTAAAGCTATTACTGACGCTTATTGGAATAAAATCTATCATATCAATTATATTAAAACTTGAGTTCTGGTTTGCATTCTGTCAAGAATCAATTTCTGTGACCTTATGAATATTTTCCTCCCTTTTATCACTGTTTCCCAGGTTTTTAAGTCATATAATTAGACTTCTGTTGTTCAGTAGCCAAGTCATGTCTGACTCCTCCAGATCCCATGGACTGCAGCATGCCAGGTTCTCTGTCCCTCACCATCTCCTGAAGTTTGCCCAAGTTCATGTCCATTGCATGGGTGATTATTAGGCTAGACTAGTGCATCGGTGACGATTAGACTAGTGCATCGGTGACGATTAGACTAGACTATGTCTTAAAGACTACTAAAATGAATAGACAAAATATGTGTAGTTTCTAGGATTCTGAAGACCTATTTGGAATATATATAAAGGTAATGTTTTTTTTCTTTACTCTTTATTTTGAAAACTCCCAAACTGCCTAAGATATAGCTATTCAAAACCTCCTTCAAGAAAGAAGGAACATAAACATACCCACAAAATGAATTCTAAGCATTTTTGTGAAGTAGGCAATTATCGAATATGGAATAAATGGCCTGTAAAGGCCCTTCCCACTCATCTGTTGAAATGTTCTGCTTTTTTACCTTTTTAACTAGACTGAAAATTATATTATCCAAGAGAGATAAAAATATAAGCAATCTAATGCATTAAAAGGAATTACAGAATATCCCATGGGTGAGTTGACAATAAAATGGATCTGTAGATTTTTTTTTTTTTTCTTAAAAAAGAAGCACTTAGTGATTGGAACTGAGCCAGGTAGTTTCTGAGGAGGGATTAAAGGACAGGGGAAAGCTTGGAGCGTGAGGCATGGCAGAGGAGGGCAAACTCGACCTACATTGAAGAAGCCAAGGCTTTCAGCTAAGTATCTGGGAAAGCCCACCTGTCTTGCAGGAGCTGGGTGGCAGTGAGTTAGATGGTCAGATTGCATGGAGAGGAAGGGTAAAGGGTTCCTGAAGATAAAATTCCCTGCTTCATGGTTTTACCAGGGGCTCTCCTTATCCAGATACAAAGTATCTGTTTAAGAATGTTGCCACATGCAAAGAGATGACTGGCCAGGTCCCCTTATCCCCAAATGAACAAGTACCAGCCAACAGCACTGGCCAGCTCTTGTGCTTCTCACAGACCTGAAGGTATGTGTGAGGAGACCAACCATGCTAGAGGAGGAGCCGAAGTCCAAGGGGACTGACCTACTTCGACCAATTTAATTTCTAGAAAAACTCTATCAAGCACTGGATTTCTTCCAGATAGGAAGCAAATTGGTGACTTAGCTGTTGAGTCCACAAGCCCTGTCAGACTGTCAATCATTGATTTTCTTTCTTTCTTCTTTTAATGTTTTTAAATGGCAATTGTTATGTACAAGGGAATATATGTGTCAGTTCAATTGGTACCATGCTGCCTTGACCTTTGTGGCCCCCTTTCTCAGTCCTGGAGCTCAATGAAAGCCTATTACATAAAAGGAGGCTCTCTTTGGAGCCTCCTTGTCCAAAGTGAAGTCACTTTATGGAATTCCATAAAATACAATTTCTCGTCTTTTCCAAATTTAAGAGGGTTGATAGGAGATTTTTTTTCTTAACTCTGAATCAGCAAACCAAAAT
Organism: Tragulus kanchil; assembly: GCA_022376925.1. Lineage (NCBI taxonomy): Eukaryota > Metazoa > Chordata > Mammalia > Artiodactyla > Tragulidae > Tragulus > Tragulus kanchil. The sequence goes on from JAIOJX010000025.1 coordinate 79,340,954, forward strand.
GAGAATTTATTGCACTCCTAGTACAGAGGTCAGGACATCAGAGCAGGGACCCAAGCCAAGACAAAGACAAGAATTCCATTTCCTTCCAGAAGGGCCTACTGCAATGATTCTTTGAAGTAGTCTAAAAAGCTTTCATCCCATGAAGAAAGTATCCATCTGAAATACATTTATTTTCTAAAAGGTCGATATAGAAATTCATCTTCTGAGACACATTTTATAAGCAATGCATAAGCTAAAATGTTACTAATGAAAGGAAGTAGAATCATGCAAATCTAATAATCATGAGTAGCTATAAAATCTCTGATCTGCCTCTGGAAAAGCAAGAAAAGGATTGGCATTTAGGCCATTCTGCTGGTCAATAAACATTCCCAATCCCACTCAGGAAAATGTTAAGCTATGAGTCCAATGTTCTAAAAATAAGTGGATGTAGAAATCAATTCTGAGTAAAATTCTCCTAATAAGGAGTTCTAAGTCTTTGTCCACAAATGTTTCTAATGTTTTCAAAGAGTTCAAAACTGACCCACCATTGAGAGACATGTGCTTGCTCTGCTTTCTCTATGACAGTAATATATTGATGTTGAACAATTCTGCTGTCTTTCCTGGATCCTTTGGCTAGGGTTACCAATAACCTCCTGGGTTAAAGGAAACCTCCCAAGACCACCACACTTCATGCCAATTGATCATCCACATTGACATACTCAACAACTGTCATTTATACACACAAAACCCCTCCTTACACAATGAATGCATGTTAAATATAACCATCTTTCCTCTCCCACTCGTAAGGAAGAATTGCAGTGTAATGGTTATATGTGAAAAAATTTTGAATCTGAGTTAATTTTTTTTAAGTGTTCATAAAATGTAATTCTTTATATTTCATAACAAATCATTTCTGATATACTCTGACAATAAATTAAGATACTTCACTGTGTCATGGAAGCATATAAAGTAATAATTCTTAAGAAACCATTCTGACCCAAAGACAAAGTAAAATGAATATATTTCAGTTTTAAAAAAAGAACTACAATGGATACTTTGTCAGGCTTAAAATTCACATAAGGATTATTTGGTTGAGTAGGGTAGAAATATTCTCTTCAAGCAAAATAATTTTCCACTGGAATATAGCCTTTGTCGTGTTCAAGTTATGTCAGCCGAGTCAGGACTATATTCTTCACTATACCAAGTAAGATGAAACAGCTCAAGGTAGGAATTTAAATTGTGAGAGAATATGGCTCACGTTTAAGTGATATTGCTTCTCTACATGGCTTGCAAGACCCTTCCTCAGAATTCAATCTTTACTCCACACTTTCCAATCTCATTCCTGACACCACTTATTTGCCCCTTTGCCCCTCACTGCAACCTCCTTCCATCGTCATTAAACACTCCAGTTATTCTGAACATCTTTCCTGCAACCAGTCATACACAGAGTAACACTACTCAAATCCTAGCTCTAACACTACCTACCTGTGTAACCTAAGGCATGTATCTAAACTCCCTGTGTTCCTCACTCCTCATCCTCAGTCCTAAATTAGGAATAACAACACCCGACTCCTAGGGTCATTGTAAAGATCATAAGAAATTGTTCATGTGGAACACTGAGCAAGTGCCCACTGGGTATTGGTTTTCAGCAGTATTAATTCCTCTACCTACTGATTCCACCTCCCCTTATCATGTACTTATTGCCTTCACAATAACCTCCTGGGTTAAAGGAAACCTCCCAAGACCACCACACTTCATGCCAATTGATCATCCACATTGACATACTCAACAACTGTCATTTATACACACAAAACCCCTCCTTACACAATGAATGCATGTTAAATATAACCATCTTTCCTCTCCCACTCGTAAGGAAGAATTGCAGTGTAATGGTTATATGTGAAAAAATTTTGAATCTGAGTTAATTTTTTTTAAGTGTTCATAAAATGTAATTCTTTATATTTCATAACAAATCATTTCTGATATACTCTGACAATAAATTAAGATACTTCACTGTGTCATGGAAGCATATAAAGTAATAATTCTTAAGAAACCATTCTGACCCAAAGACAAAGTAAAATGAATATATTTCAGTTTTAAAAAAAGAACTACAATGGATACTTTGTCAGGCTTAAAATTCACATAAGGATTATTTGGTTGAGTAGGGTAGAAATATTCTCTTCAAGCAAAATAATTTTCCACTGGAATATAGCCTTTGTCGTGTTCAAGTTATGTCAGCCGAGTCAGGACTATATTCTTCACTATACCAAGTAAGATGAAACAGCTCAAGGTAGGAATTTAAATTGTGAGAGAATATGGCTCACGTTTAAGTGATATTGCTTCTCTACATGGCTTGCAAGACCCTTCCTCAGAATTCAATCTTTACTCCACACTTTCCAATCTCATTCCTGACACCACTTATTTGCCCCTTTGCCCCTCACTGCAACCTCCTTCCATCGTCATTAAACACTCCAGTTATTCTGAACATCTTTCCTGCAACCAGTCATACACAGAGTAACACTACTCAAATCCTAGCTCTAACACTACCTACCTGTGTAACCTAAGGCATGTATCTAAACTCCCTGTGTTCCTCACTCCTCATCCTCAGTCCTAAATTAGGAATAACAACACCCGACTCCTAGGGTCATTGTAAAGATCATAAGAAATTGTTCATGTGGAACACTGAGCAAGTGCCCACTGGGTATTGGTTTTCAGCAGTATTAATTCCTCTACCTACTGATTCCACTCCTCCCCCTTATCATGTACTTATTGCCTTCACATCTTTAAAATATCAGTTTAAACAGGAAACTGAATAACCGAATCCCTGACTAGATTAATATTCCTCTTGTTTGTACAGTGTCCATTATCTAAGGACTTTACATCGCCTGCTGCTATTTCCTGTGTAGTGTCTGTTCTCTTCCATTAAACCATTAGCTCCATGAAGATGTATCCCATAGTTTTACTTCCACGCCCTACCAAGCAATTGGTACATTCATGCTAAGTTGCTTCAGTCCTGTTCAACTCTTTCTGACACTATGGACAACCAAGCTCCTCTGTCCAGGGGATTCTCTAGGCAAGCATACTGGAGTGGGTTGTCATTTCCTTCTGCAGGAGATCATCCCGACCCAGGGATCAAGCGTAAGAGAACCACCATCTCTTAGGTCTCCTGCATTCGCAGCTAGGTTCGTGATCACTAGCACCACCTAGGAAGCCCACTTAGTACATACCAGGCCCTCAAAATTCATTTGTCAAAAGAATGAAAGAATTAATAATTGAAAACTGACTGGCAAGAGAAACTCACATTTGCTTGAAATTAAATTGTGTTTTGGTTTTGTTTTAAACATGTCTATGGTTTCCTTCACATGTTTCATTACCTACTTATAGGCACCACTTCTCTTTCAACCCTCCAGAATGACTACTGCCGCAGGAAGAAACAGAATTACAGAGGTTGTTCAACTGAAAACCAGCGAAAAATTATTTAAAATATAAGCCACTAAAGCTGCAATTCCTTCCTTGAACTTTTTCCTTTGTAAACCTCAGCACATAAAGCTGCTTCTATACTCTAGAATCTGGACCATATTGGTATGTAGCTTACCACTCTAACTTGCTATTTGCTTTACCAAAGTATATTTAGCTGATTTTACTTTTTTAAAAAAAATTTGGGCCTCTTTTATTGTTTTATTTATTTTCGTCCATCTTTTTATTCTTTGGCCTATGTGGGCCTCCCATTGCAGTGGCCTAAGGCATGTATCTAAACTCCTGTGTTCCTCACTCCTCATCCTCAGTCCTAAATTAGGAATAACAACACCCGACTCCTAGGGTCATTGTAAAGATCATAAGAAATTGTTCATGTGGAACACTGAGCAAGTGCCCACTGGGTATTGGTTTTCAGCAGTATTAATTCCTCTACCTACTGATTCCACTCCTCCCCCTTATCATGTACTTATTGCCTTCACATCTTTAAAATATCAGTTTAAACAGGAAACTGAATAACCGAATCCCTGACTAGATTAATATTCCTCTTGTTTGTACAGTGTCCATTATCTAAGGACTTTACATCGCCTGCTGCTATTTCCTGTGTAGTGTCTGTTCTCTTCCATTAAACCATTAGCTCCATGAAGATGTATCCCATAGTTTTACTTCCACGCCCTACCAAGCAATTGGTACATTCATGCTAAGTTGCTTCAGTCCTGTTCAACTCTTTCTGACACTATGGACAACCAAGCTCCTCTGTCCAGGGGATTCTCTAGGCAAGCATACTGGAGTGGGTTGTCATTTCCTTCTGCAGGAGATCATCCCGACCCAGGGATCAAGCGTAAGAGAACCACCATCTCTTAGGTCTCCTGCATTCGCAGCTAGGTTCGTGATCACTAGCACCACCTAGGAAGCCCACTTAGTACATACCAGGCCCTCAAAATTCATTTGTCAAAAGAATGAAAGAATTAATAATTGAAAACTGACTGGCAAGAGAAACTCACATTTGCTTGAAATTAAATTGTGTTTTGGTTTTGTTTTAAACATGTCTATGGTTTCCTTCACATGTTTCATTACCTACTTATAGGCACCACTTCTCTTTCAACCCTCCAGAATGACTACTGCCGCAGGAAGAAACAGAATTACAGAGGTTGTTCAACTGAAAACCAGCGAAAAATTATTTAAAATATAAGCCACTAAAGCTGCAATTCCTTCCTTGAACTTTTTCCTTTGTAAACCTCAGCACATAAAGCTGCTTCTATACTCTAGAATCTGGACCATATTGGTATGTAGCTTACCACTCTAACTTGCTATTTGCTTTACCAAAGTATATTTAGCTGATTTTACTTTTTTAAAAAAAATTTGGGCCTCTTTTATTGTTTTATTTATTTTCGTCCATCTTTTTATTCTTTGGCCTATGTGGGCCTCCCATTGCAGTGGCCTCTCTCACTGCAGAACACTGGCTCTGGACGCGAGCACTCCAGAGCACTGGCTCATAAGTGGACACGCTAGTCCAGCCACACCGCAGCACATGGGATCTTCCTGGGCCAGGGATCAAACCAGTGCCCCCTACACTACAAGGTGGACTCTTTATTCACTAGACCACCAGGGAAGCCCTGATTTTACTTTTTAAAAAAGAAAAATTTGTAACATTGAATTCTTTATTTAAATATGTTCCACTTAATCTGTAAAAGCTAAGCAAAACATTTTATTTTCACTAAAATATTTGTTTCATGCTTAGGCTAAACTTAAGTTCTAGTTTTATTTAAAATTTCAAGTTGCTCAATTCACATTATACAGTTATGTACAGAAATACTATCTCCGCATTGCAAGTCATTATGTTTGCAATTATCTAATTCCATTACAATATGATATATTTTATTATCTATTAAATGTGTCTAAAATATTTTCCTGTTCATTGTAGGAAGTTTGCACAAATACATAGCAAGCAACGGGCATGTAACAGTGAACAGCACAGACATGGGCATAGCCTCTTAGAAGAGAATGCTGGAATTAAAGAAATAAACTCCAACAAATGTAAATTATTACGATAAAATCTATAAATAAAAAGGACACCAGCAGAGTTAATAATAAAGGGGGCCTAATTTAGATTCAAGTATTAAGAAGTTCTTCTCCAAGTATGTAATATTTAAAATAAAAATGAATTAACACCAATCATACATAAACCTTTCCAAAAAATACAAGAGAAAGCACTACATAAATCATTTACTAACCCTTATCAATATTACCCAAACGGGACAAAGATAGTTTAAGAAACAATAAAAAAAAAGAAAAGAAAACCTTCAGAAAATACTACTTATGAAATAGAAGCAAAATCTCTGAGAAAGACACTAGCAAATGGAACCCAAGAATATAAAAACACGAAACGAATGCATCACAGAAAAAAGTAAGGCTGATTCAACACTAAAATTGATAGAGATAATTTGCCATATCAATAGATTAAAGGGGAAAATCATATAACCATTCCAAGAGATGCAGGAAAAGTATTTAACAAAATATAACCTCCATTCATGATAAAAAGCCTTTTAGCAAATAAGGATTAGCAGAGAGAGCTTCCTCACTAAGATGGACAGCATCTCCACAATGTCTCCAGCTAACCTTCCAGTTAACAGTGGAAAACTGCACGCATCCCTGAGAGCAGAAACAAGGCAAGGATGTCCTCTATCCTCACTCACATTCAGTATCTCACCTGAGGTTCTGGCCACTGAGTTAAGAAAATAAACAAATGAAGCAAAAACACTGGAATGAATGGAATAAAACCATCTTTATTTGTGGACAGTATGATTGACTGTGGAGAAAATCCCAAAGAATCTATTTAAAAGTTAGTAGAGGCCGCCGGAACCCGCCCGCCGCCGCGAGGAGCCGCGGACGCCGCGAGGAGCCGCGGACGCCGCGAGGAGCCGCGGACGCCGCGAGGAGCCGCGGACGCCGCGAGGGGCGGGTAAGTTCAGCCACTCCAACTGGAGGGCTTGCTGAACGGAGAGAGGAAGTCGTCCACGGGTTGCTGACCAGGGACTGGGCACGAGTTGGACGGGAAAGCTCGTGTCCGCCTTTGGTACTTAGACACATAACCGGCAGTGGTGGAGGAGCCCGCGCTCCCTTAGAGCTGCAGCAGCAGCGGAGGAAGCCGGGGAAAGAGCAGGGATTGGAGACGACAGGCGGGCGCGCGGTCGAGCCGGGGCGCCCCCCTCCAACACGGGACTGCGCGCGCCGCGGCCTCCGCCCGACTGACTGGGATCAGCCCACCGTCCCGGCCAGCACCCAGTATGGCAGCAAAGCCCTCATTTTGCTGAACACAAAAACAGAAACCACAGCAACCGGCACTGTAAGGGAAAGACCACGCCATCAAGACACCACCATCAAGAGCAGATTGGTTTCCAACAGGCAGATATGAAGATAAAAACCAAGGACAGTATTTAACTTTATTTTTTTTTTCTTTTTTTTCTTTTTTCATTTTTTTCTGCTTGTTTGTGGTGGACTATTTTGCTTATTCAATTGATTGGTTTGGGGTTTATTAGTTTCTTTGTTTATTGGGGGTTTTTTATGTTTTTTTTGTTTTTTTTTTTTGTAGTTTTCATTTGTTTGATTTATTCTATGTGTTTTTTTTTTTTGTTTTTTGGTCTCATTAATTTTTTTTTTTTTTGCTCTTTTTAATTTTTAACCTTCTTTTGACTTTTATTATATTTTTTTAACTTTAATTTTAATTCTTGAAAACCTCTAATTCTCTTTTCTCTTTCCTCTTTCCCACTGCTTTCTTTCTCTATGTTCTAAATGTAAAACATCTTCCTAGCTATCAAAATCCTCTAGACAAATTATTTCCTATCTTTCTGTCTGCACTATTCACTTCCAAATGCACTAAACAGTACACACACTAATCTTTGCTACCTAATCCTATAAAATACTTCCAAGACAAATCTTTTCCTTTTTATTACTTATAGACTCTCCTCCTTGTCACCCCGAGCACATGTTCTAATTTAAAATTGCTTTCATTATAATTATCCAAGCCAGGACCTTGTGCTAGATCTATTATTCAGGCACTATTTTAATTAATTCAAAGCTTAACGGGCAAGTATCATCTGTGATTGCATGAGTTGCTAGAAAGATTTCCTGCGCCTTATCTCTGTAAAACTGGTCAGTTGTGGGGATTGCTGTATATGTATGTGTATCTTATGATTATGTTAGAAAACATCTGCATGCTTTTATGACTGTCACCCATCAGGGATGCACCTCTTGTTCCTCAGATGCTAGTGTGTGAACTAGTATCACAGAACACCATAGCAAACCAGACATAGAGCCTACACTCCCTGACCAATCATCAAACCAAGGATCCTCGAAGCGGAAGCCCGGATTCCAAGACCCCACACTGATTATCAAAGAACATACAACACTACAGATTATTCACCTGTAAACAAGGTCTATCACCACCCAAGACACAAGCCACTGAACCCTTCTACAAGGACAAAAACCCAAAGGAAGGGAGAATTCAACCAAGAAGCCTGGTGGGAATAAGAACTCCATACACACAGACACACACAAAGAAACAAAAATTAACCTAATAATGAAACGTCAGAGAAACACTGGACAAATGAAGGACCAAGCTAGAGAAACACCACTTCAAATGACAGAGGAGGAGATAGACAAGCTATCTGAAAGAGAATTCAGAAAAACTATACTAATGAGGATGCAAAACACCGAAAACAGAATATTAGAGGAAATTAGTGCATTGAGAAAAGACATGCAGGAAATGAAAAATAAGCAAATAGAGACCACCAACTCAATTGCTGAACTCAAAAATACTATAGAAGGTCTCAACAGTAGAGTATCAGAGGCTGAAGAACGGATAAGTGAGCTGGAAGACAGAATGGTGGAAATAAGTGCTGAAGAACAGAACAAAGCCCAAAGAATTAAAAGAACTGAGGATAGCCTCAGAGACCTATGGGACAATATTAAACGCACCAACATTAGAATTATAGGAGTTCCAGAAGAAGAAGAAGAGAAGAAAGACTATGAAAAAATTCTCGAAGAGGTTATAGTTGAAAACTTCCCCAGCATGGGAAAGGAGATAGTCAGCCAAGTCCAGGAAGCACAAAGAGTTCCATACAGGAGAAACCCCAGAAGAAACACACCAAGGCACATACTAATCAAACTAACGCAGACTAAATATAAAGACAGATTACTAAAAGCAGCTAGGAGCAAACAACAAATAACATATAAAGGAAACCCCATACGTTTAACTGCGGATCTCTCAACAGAAACCCTACAGGCCAGAAGAGAATGGCAAGATACATTTAAACGGCTAAAAGAGAATAACCTGCAACCACGAATTCTCTACCCAGCAAGAATCTCATTCAAAATCGATGGTGAAGTCAAAAGCTTCACAGACAAGCAAAAACTAAAAGAATTCTGTACCACAAAACCAGCCCTACAACAAGTGTTAAAGGACCTGATATAGCCAATAAATACAAGAGTAGGAGAAGCCTTACAAATCAAACCCCAAATTTCTAAGAAGATGACAATAGGAACATTCGTATCAATAATTACTTTGAATGTAAATGGACTAAATGCTCCAACCAAACGACACAGGCTGGCTGAATGGATCCAGAAGCAAGACCCATATATATGCTGTTTACAAGAGACCCACTTCAGACCTAGAGACACTCATAGACTGAAAGTGAAAGGCTGGAAAAGATATTTCATGCAAATGGAAATCAAAAGAAAGCTGGAGTAGCAATCCTTATATCAGACAAAATAGACTTTAAAGTAAAGAAGATTCTAAGAGACAAGGCAGGTCACTACATCATGATTAAGGGATCTATCCAAGAGGAAGACATAACAGTCATGAATATCTACGCACCCAACACAGGGGCACCTCAATACATAAGACAGGTACTTTCAGACAGAAAAGAAGAAATCAACAATAACACAATAATAGTAGGAGACTTTAACACTCCTCTCACACCAATGGACAGATCAACAAAACAGAAAATTAATAAAGAAACACAAGCCTTAAATGCCACACTGGAAAAGATGGACCTCATCGATATCTTTAGGACGTTCCATCCAAAAGCAGAAGAATACACTTTCTTCTCAAGCGCTCACGGAACATTCTCCAGGATAGACCACATCTTGGGCCACAAATCTAACCTCAGTCAGTTCAAGAAAACCGAAATTATATCAACCATCTTCTCGGACCACAATGCAATGAGACTGGAGATCAACTACCAGAAAAAAAACACTAAAAACACAAACACATGGAGATTAAACAATACATACCTAAAAAACCAACTGATCACTGAGGAAATCAAAGGAGAAATTAAACAATTCCTAGAAGAAAACCCCATACGTTTAACTGCAGATCTCTCAACAGAAACCCTACAGGCCAGAAGAGAATGGCAAGATACATTTAAACGGCTAAAAGAGAATAACCTGCAACCACGAATTCTCTACCCAGCAAGAATCTCATTCAAAATCGATGGTGAAGTCAAAAGCTTCACAGACAAGCAAAAACTAAAAGAATTCTGTACCACAAAACCAGCCCTACAACAAGTGTTAAAGGACCTGATATAGCCAATAAATACAAGAGTAGGAGAAGCCTTACAAATCAAACCCCAAATTTCTAAGAAGATGACAATAGGAACATTCGTATCAATAATTACTTTGAATGTAAATGGACTAAATGCTCCAACCAAACGACACAGGCTGGCTGAATGGATCCAGAAGCAAGACCCATATATATGCTGTTTACAAGAGACCCACTTCAGACCTAGAGACACTCATAGACTGAAAGTGAAAGGCTGGAAAAGATATTTCATGCAAATGGAAATCAAAAGAAAGCTGGAGTAGCAATCCTTATATCAGACAAAATAGACTTTAAAGTAAAGAAGATTCTAAGAGACAAGGCAGGTCACTACATCATGATTAAGGGATCTATCCAAGAGGAAGACATAACAGTCATGAATATCTACGCACCCAACACAGGGGCACCTCAATACATAAGACAGGTACTTTCAGACAGAAAAGAAGAAATCAACAATAACACAATAATAGTAGGAGACTTTAACACTCCTCTCACACCAATGGACAGATCAACAAAACAGAAAATTAATAAAGAAACACAAGCCTTAAATGCCACACTGGAAAAGATGGACCTCATCGATATCTTTAGGACGTTCCATCCAAAAGCAGAAGAATACACTTTCTTCTCAAGCGCTCACGGAACATTCTCCAGGATAGACCACATCTTGGGCCACAAATCTAACCTCAGTCAGTTCAAGAAAACCGAAATTATATCAACCATCTTCTCGGACCACAATGCAATGAGACTGGAGATCAACTACCAGAAAAAAAACACTAAAAACACAAACACATGGAGATTAAACAATACATACCTAAAAAACCAACTGATCACTGAGGAAATCAAAGGAGAAATTAAACAATTCCTAGAAGAAAATGACAATGAACACACGACAGTGCAAAACCTATGGGATACAGCAAAAGCAGTTCTAAGAGGGAAATTTATAGCAATACAATCCCACCTCAAGAAACTAGGAAAATATGAAGCAGATGACCTAACCCTCCGCTTAAAACAGTTGGAGAAAGAAGAACAAAAACATCCCAGAGCCAGCAGAAGAAGAGAAATCATAAAGATCAGAGCAGAAATAAATGAGAAAGAAACAAAAGAAACAATACTAAAGATAAATAAAACAAAAAGCTGGTTCTTTGAAAAGGTAAACAAAATTGACAAGCCACTGGCCAGACTCATTAAGAAAAAGAGAGAGAAGAACCAGATCAACAAAATCAAAAACGAAAAAGGAGAGATTACAACAGATAATGCAGAAATCCAAAGGATTCTAAGAGACTATTATGAGCAACTCTATGGCAACAAACTGGACAACTTGGAAGAAATGGACAGTTTCTTGGACAGGATTAATCTCCCAAGACTGAGCCAGGAAGAAACAGAAACTTTGAACAACCCAATCACAAGCTCATAAATCAACTTTGTGATTAAAAATCTACCCAAAAATAAAAGTCCAGGACCAGATGGCTTCACAGCCGAATTCTACCAAACATTTAAAGAAGAGCTAATGCCTGTCCTTCTAAAAATCTTTCAAAAAATTGCACAGGAAGGAAAACTCCCAAACACATTCTACGAGGCCACCATCACCCTGATACCCAAACCAGGCAAAGACAACACAAAAAAGGAAAACTATAGGCCAATTTCACTGATGAACTTAGATGCCAAGATCCTCAACAAAATCCTAGCAAACAGAATTCAACGACATGTCAAAAAACTCATACATCACGATCAAGTTGGGTTCATCCCAGGCATGCAAGGCTTCTTCAACATCCGCAAATCAATCAACGTGATACACCATATCAACAAGTTGAAAGACAAACATCACATGATCATCTCAATAGATGCAGAAAAAGCCTTCGACAAAGTACAACATCCATTTATGATCAAAACTCTTCAGAAAATGGGCATAGAAGGAACCTATCTCAACATAATAAAAGCCATCTATGAGAAACCTACAGCGAACATTATTGTTAATGGTGAAAAACTGAAAGCATTCCCTCTAAGATCAGGAACAAGACAGGGGTGCCCACTTTCACCACTGCTATTCAACATAGTCCTGGAAGTCCTAGCAACAGCAATAAGACAAGAGAAAGAAATCAAAGGAATCCAGATTGGAAAGGAAGAAGTCAAGCTCTCTCTTTTTGCAGACGACATGATATTATACATAGAAAATCCCAAAGACACGGTTACAAAGCTACTAGAACTAATCAATGAATTCAGCAAAGTTGCAGGATATAAAGTCAACACACAGAAGTCACTGGCATTCCTATACACAAACAATGAAAAATCAGAACATGAAATCAAAGAGGCAATCCCCTTCACCATTGCAACCAAAAGAATCAAATATCTAGGAATAAACCTACCCAAAGAAACAAAAGAATTGTACACAGAAAATTACAAGACACTCATGAGAGACATTAAAGAAGACTTAAACAGATGGAGAGATATTCCATGTTCCTGGATTGGAAGAATCAATATTGTGAAAATGACCATACTTCCAAATATCATCTACAGATTCAATGCAATACCTATTCAACTACCACTGACATTTTTCACAGAACTAGACCAAATAATAACACAGTTCATATGGAAACACAGAAGACCTCGAATAGCCAAAGCAATCCTGAGGAATAAAAATGGAGTTGGAGGGATCAGCCTCCCTAACTTCAGACTCTACTACAAAGCAACAGTTATCAAGACAGTATGGTACTGGCACAAAAACAGAACTATAGATCAATGGAACAAGATTGAGAACCCAGAGATCAACCCACGCACATATGGGTACCTTATTTTTGATAAAGGAGGAGAAACTATAAAATGGGACAAAGACAGTCTCTTTAACAAGTGGTGCTGGGAGAATTGGACAGCTACATGCAAAAAAATGAAATTGGAACATTCCCTGACGCCATACACTAAGATCAACTCAAAATGGATTAAAGACCTCAATGTAAGACCAGAAACCATCAAACTCTTAGAGGAGAATATAGGCAAAACCCTCAAGGACATCAATCAAAGCAAGATCTTCTCTGACCCACCAACTAAAATAGCAGAACTGAAAAGAAAATGAACATATGGGACCTCATGAAACTTAAAAGCTTTTGTACAGCAAAAGAAATTACAAAAAAGTTCAACAGACACCCCACAGAGTGGGAGAAAATCATAGCAAATGAAACAACAGACAAAGAATTAATCTCCAAAATCTACAAGCAACTCAGACAACTCAGCACAGGGAAAATGAGCAGCCCAATCAAAAAATGGGAAAAAGATCTAAAGAGACGCCTCTCCAAAGAGGACATACAAATGGTCCAAAAGCACATGAAACGATGCTCAACCTCGCTTATTATTAGAGAAATGCAAATTAAAACCACAATGAGATACCACCTCACACCTGTCAGAATGGCCATCATCAACAAATCGACAGACAACAAATGCTGGAGAGGGTGTGGAGAAAAGGGAACCCTCTTGCATTGCTGGTGGTAATGTAAATTAATACAATCTCTATGGAAGACAATATGGAGATTCCTTAAAAAACTAAAAATAGAAGCACCCTATGACCCAGCAATCCCACTATTAGGCCTATATCCTGATGAAATCAAAACTGAAAGAGGCACCTGTACCCCAATGTTCATTGCAGCTCTCTATACAATAGCCAGAACATGGAAGCAACCTAGATGGAGAGATATTCCATGTTCCTGGATTGGAAGAATCAATATTGTGAAAATGACCATACTTCCAAATATCATCTACAGATTCAATGCAATACCTATTCAACTACCACTGACATTTTTCACAGAACTAGACCAAATAATAACACAGTTCATATGGAAACACAGAAGACCTCGAATAGCCAAAGCAATCCTGAGGAATAAAATGGAGTTGGAGGATCAGCCTCCTAACTTCAGACTCTACTACAAAGCAACAGTTATCAAGACAGTATGGTACTGGCACAAAACAGAACTATAGATCAATGGAACAAGATTGAGAGCCCAGACATAAACCCACGCACCTATGGGTACCTTATTTTTGATAAAGGAGGAGAAACTATAAAATGGGACAAAGACAGTCTCTTTAACAAGTGGTGCTGGGAGAATTGGACAGCTACATGCAAAAAAATGAAATTGGAACATTCCCTGACGCCATACACTAAGATCAACTCAAAATGGATTAAAGACCTCAATGTAAGACCAGAAACCATCAAACTCTTAGAGGAGAATATAGGCAAAACCCTCAAGGACATCAATCAAAGCAAGATCTTCTCTGACCCACCAAAAGGGACCTCATGAAACTTAAAAGCTTTTGTACAGCAAAAGAAATTACAAAAAAGTTCAACAGACACCCCACAGAGTGGGAGAAAATCATAGCAAATGAAACAACAGACAAAGAATTAATCTCCAAAATCTACAAGCAACTCAGACAACTCAGCACAGGGAAAATGAGCAGCCCAATCAAAAATGGGAAAAAGATCTAAAGAGACGCCTCTCCAAAGAGGACATACAAATGGTCCAAAAGCACATGAAACGATGCTCAACCTCGCTTATTATTAGAGAAATGCAAATTAAAACCACAATGAGATACCACCTCACACCTGTCAGAATGGCCATCATCAACAAATCGACAGACAACAAATGCTGGAGAGGGTGTGGAGAAAAGGGAACCCTCTTGCATTGCTGGTGGGAATGTAAATTAATACAACCTCTATGGAAGACAATATGGAGATTCCTTAAAAAACTAAAAATAGAAGCACCCTATGACCCAGCAATCCCACTATTAGGCCTATATCCTGATGAAATCAAAACTGAAAGAGGCACCTGTACCCCAATGTTCATTGCAGCTCTCTATACAATAGCCAGAACATGGAAGCAACCTAGATGTCCATCGACAAATGAATGGATCCAGAAGCTCTGGTACATATATACAATGGAATACTACTCAGCTGTTAAAAGAAATGCAGAAGACTCAGTCCTAATGAGGTGGCTGGCTTTAGAACCTATCATAAAAAGTGAAGTAAGTCAAAAGAGAAAGACAAGTATAGTATACTAACTCATATATATGGGATCTAGTAAGATGGTCATGATAACACACACAGTGAACTCATGAAAAACAGAGAATAGACATAAAGACATTGTGGAGACCGAACAATGGGAGGGAGTAACATGGGAACCTATACTGTCATGTGTAGAAAAGATAGCTATTGTCATTGTGCTAGGGGAATAGGAGTACCTACAACCACTTGGAGCAATGGTCTGGAGGGATGGGGGGGGGGAACCTGGGTGGGGGGAGGGCCAAGGGATATGTATCTGATTGATCTGGGAACATGTACAAAAATAAATTTAAAAAAATAAAAAAAAAAAAAAGTTAGTAGAACTAGTAAGTAATTTTAACAAGAGTTAACTAAAAGGTCAATTTTCTTATATTTTGTATTTCTGTATTTTTTATAGTATTTCTATATTTCTATTGTATATCTATTGGAAATGAATAATTGGAATTTGAAATTTTAAAATAGCATAAAATGGAGTACATATAAATCTAACAAAATATATGCAGTGTCTGTATGGGGAAAACTACAGATGTCTAAAAAAAGACATCAAAGACCTAAATAAACAGAGAGCTTATATCATGTTTATTATTGGAAAATTCAAAGATGAACTACAAATTGGTCTAAATTTATCTGGATTCAATGCATTTCTAATCAAATCCCAGAAAACATTTTCTTTTGAAATTAATAAGCTGATTCTAAATTCATATGAAGACACAAAGGAACTAGAAAGCCAAAATAAACTTGAAAGAGAAGAGCAAATCTAGAAGATTCACATTACTTGATTTCAAGAACTGTGATACAGGTGAAAGGATAGACATAGAATAATAGAGTACAATAAATACCAAAAATAAAGTGGCATGTATATAGTCAACTTCTTTTTCATAAAGACGCAAAGGCAAGCCCATTAAGAAACTATAGTTTCTCAACAAATGGTGCTAGAACAATTGGACATCTATATGCAAAAAAAAAAAAAAAAAAAAATTCAGCTCAAGCCTTATATCATATACAAAAAGTGTCTCAAAGTAGATCATATACATAAATGTAAAATGCTAAAATTTCTAGAAGAAAATATGAGAAAAATATTTGTAATCTTGACTTATATAGAAATTTTTAGATATGACACAAGAATCTGACTCATAAAAACACTGACAAAGTGGATACTGTCATAACCGAATTTTCTTCAAAATATACTGGTAAGAGAATTTAAAAAACTACAGACTGGTAGAAAATGTATGCAAAGCATCTACCTGATAGTGAACTCTGAAATTCATAATGAACTCTCAAGTCTAAATAATAATAACTCTCAAATCTTAGTAATAATAAAGAACTCTCAAACCTCAAAAAGTCCACTAAAAATACATGGGCAAAAGGTTTCGATATATATCTCACCAGATAATACACACACATGGCAAATAAGCTCGTGAAAAGATGGAGAACAAAATGAGTCATGAGGGAATAAAAATTAACACAATGTAATATTTCTATTAGAAGGACTAAAATTAAAAACAAAAAAGCAGACGGATGACAGTATCATGTTCTGACAAAGGTATGGCACACCTGGAATACTCATATTAATACACTGCGGGAGGAAATACAGAAGTGGAGCCATTTGGAGAAACATTTTGGCAACTTCTTACAAAATTAAACAAACACCATATGACTCAGCAATTCCATTCTCTTGGTATTTATCCAAGCGAAATGATAATGTATACTCATACACAAGTCTGTAAGTACATATATATATACTGAATTTACTCATAATCATCAAAAACTGGAAAAAAAATCCAAATATCCTTCAATTGGAAATAGATAAAGTGTGGTTCAGTTCAGTCACTCAGTCATGTCTGACTCTTTGTGACTCCATGGACTTCACCATACCAGACTTCCTGTCCTTCACCATCTCCAGGAGCTTGCTCAAACTCATGTCCATCAACTCAGTGATGCCATCCAACCATCTCATCCTCATCCTCTGTCGTCCTCTTCTCCTTTTATGTTATATTTTTCCCAACATCAGGCTCTTTTCCAATTTTGCATCAGGTGCCCAAAGTATTGAAGCTTCAGCTTCAGCATCATTCCTTTCAATGAATATTCAGGTTTTTTCCTTTAAGATTAGCTGGTTTGATCTCCTTGCAGTCAAAGGGACTCTCAAGAGTCTTCTCCAGCACCACAGTTCAAAGGCATCAATTCTTTGGTCCTCAGCCTTCTTTATGGCCCAGCTCTCACATTCATACATGACTACTGGTAAAACCTTAGCTTTGACTACATGGACCTTTGTCAATAAAGTGATATCTCTGCTTTTGAATACACTGTCTAGGTTTGTCATAGCTTTTCTTCCAAGGAGCAAATGTCTTTTAATTGCATGGCTGCAGTTCCTGTCTGCAGTGATTTTGGAACCCAAGAAAATAAAGTTTGTCACTGTTTCCATTGTTTGCCCATCTGTTTGCCATGAAGTGATGGGACTGGATGCCATGATCTTCGGTTTGAAAACCCCAGATCCCAATGGCAAATAAGCTCGTGAAAAGATGGAGAACAAAATGAGTCATGAGGAATAAAAATTAACACAATGTAATATTTCTATTAGAAGGACTAAAATTAAAAACAAAAAAGCAGACGGATGACAGTATCATGTTCTGACAAAGGTATGGCACACCTGGAATACTCATATTAATACACTGCGTGAGGAAATACAGAAGTGGAGCCATTTGGAGAAACATTTTGGCAACTTCTTACAAAATTAAACAAACACCATATGACTCAGCAATTCCATTCTCTTGGTATTTATCCAAGCGAAATGATAATGTATACTCATACACAAGTCTGTAAGTACATATATATATACTGAATTTACTCATAATCATCAAAAACTGGAAAAAAAATCCAAATATCCTTCAATTGGAAATAGATAAAGTGTGGTTCAGTTCAGTCACTCAGTCATGTCTGACTCTTTGTGACTCCATGGACTTCACCATACCAGACTTCCTGTCCTTCACCATCTCCAGGAGCTTGCTCAAACTCATGTCCATCAACTCAGTGATGCCATCCAACCATCTCATCCTCATCCTCTGTCGTCCTCTTCTCCTTTTATGTTATATTTTTCCCAACATCAGGCTCTTTTCCAATTTTGCATCAGGTGCCCAAAGTATTGAAGCTTCAGCTTCAGCATCATTCCTTTCAATGAATATTCAGGTTTTTTCCTTTAAGATTAGCTGGTTTGATCTCCTTGCAGTCAAAGGGACTCTCAAGAGTCTTCTCCAGCACCACAGTTCAAAGGCATCAATTCTTTGGTCCTCAGCCTTCTTTATGGCCCAGCTCTCACATTCATACATGACTACTGGTAAAACCTTAGCTTTGACTACATGGACCTTTGTCAATAAAGTGATATCTCTGCTTTTGAATACACTGTCTAGGTTTGTCATAGCTTTTCTTCCAAGGAGCAAATGTCTTTTAATTGCATGGCTGCAGTTCCTGTCTGCAGTGATTTTGGAACCCAAGAAAATAAAGTTTGTCACTGTTTCCATTGTTTGCCCATCTGTTTGCCATGAAGTGATGGGAATGGATGCCATGATCTTCGGTTTTAGAATGTTGAGTTTTAGGCTGCTTTTTCATTGTCCTCTTTCACCTTCATCAAGAGGCTCTTTGGGGACTTCTCTGGTGGTCCAGTGGGTAAGGACACCACCTTGCAGTGCAAGGGGCACCGGTTCGATCCCTGGCCTGGGAAGATCCCACGTGCCACCGAGCGGCTGGACCAATGTGTCCAATTACCGAGCCGGAGCTCAGGAGCACATGCACCCAGAGCCAGTGTTCTGTGACAACAGAGGCCACTGCGATGGGAAGGCCCACACAGGCCAAAGAACAAAGATGGATGAAAATGGACAAATGAAAGACCAATAGAAGTGGCCCATCTTCTCCCCTCCTTCCTCACCCCACCCTTCTCAAATAAATAAATAAATCTTTAAAAAATAAAAAAATAATTAAAAAAAAAAGAGGCTCTTTGGTTTCTCTTTGCTTGCCGCGATAAGGGTGGTGTCATCTGTATAGCTGAGGTTATTGATACTTCTGGCAATCTTGATTCCAGCTTATGTTTCAGCCAGTCTGGCATTCTGCATGATGTACTCTGCATATAAATTAAATAAGCAGGGTGACAATATACAGCCTTGATGTACTTCTTTCCCAATTTGGAACCAGTTCGTTGCTCCATGTCCAGTTCTAACTGTTGCTTCTTATTCTGCTTACAGGTTTTGAAGGAGGCAGGTAAGGTGGTCTGGTAGTCCCATCTCTTTCAGAATTTTCCACAGTTTGCTGGGATCCACACAGTCAAAGACTTTAGCATAGTTAATGAAACAAGATGTTTTTCTGGAATTTCCTTGCTCTTTCTGTGATCTAACAAATACTGGCAATTTGATCTCTGGTTCTTCTGCCTTTTCTAAACCCAGCTTGTACATCTGCAAGCTCTTGTTCCATGTACTACTGAAGCTTAACTTGGAAGATTTTGAGCATCACTTCGCTTGTGTGTGAAATGAGTGCAGTGGTGCAGTAGTGTGAACATTCTTTCCCATTGCCTTTCTTTGGTATTGGAATAAAAACTGACCTTTTCAGTCCAAAGGCCATTGCTGAGTTTTCCAAATTTGCTGGCATATTGAGTGCAGCACTTTAACAGCATCATCTTTTAATATTTGAAATAGCTCAGCTGGAATTCCATCACCTCCACTAGCTTTGTTTGTAGTAATGCTTCCTATGGCCCACTTGACTTCACACTCTAAGATGTCTTGCTCTAGGTAAGTGATCACACCATCGTGGTTATCCAGATCATTAAGATCTTTTTTTGTATATTTCTTCTGTGGATTCTTTCACCTCTTCTTAATGCCTTCTGCTTCTGTTAGGTCCACACTGTTTCTCTCCTTTATTGTGCCTATCTTTGCATGAAATATCCCCTTGGTATCTCTCATTTTCTTATAGAGATCTCTAGTCTTTCTGATTCTGTTGTTTTCTTCTATTTCTTTGCACTGTTCACTTCAGAATACCTTCTTATCTCTCCTTGCATGGTACATCTATGCAGTTGAATAGTACTCAGATAAAAAGGAAAGAACTACCAATACAACTTGGATGAATCTCAAATACATTATGTTAAGTGAAAGAAGCAAGACTCGAACGCCCAAAAGCTATGTGAACCCATATATATAACATGTTTGCCTAGGGCTAGGTCTCAGACAGAAGGTTGATTACAGATGAGCACCTGGTAATATTTTGTGGTGATGGAATTGTTGTTTGTATTGATTGTGGTGGTAATGGTAGTTAATGACTGCAAGATTTGTTTAAAATTTGAGAACTCTACATTAATAGAATAGATTTTAATATATTTAAAGTGTATCTCAATAAACCTGACCTCCAAAATTAATAGTTACCACTTACAGATTACACTTTTAATGTATTTATTTTTGGCTGTGTTGGGTCTTAGTGTGGCATATGGGCTTCTCTCTAGTTACAATACATGGCCACAGTAGTTCCCCCACAGAATGTGGGATCTTAGTTCCCTAAACATGGATCAAAGATGAATCCGCTGCGCTGAAAGGCAGAAAGGCAGATTCTTTTTTTTTTTTTCCCTATTTTATTTATTTGTTTATTTTTGGCTATTCTGGGTTTTCACTGCTGCGGCAGGCTCTTCTCTAGCTGCAGGGAGTGGGGGCTACTCTCTAGTTGAGGTGAACAGGCTTCTTGTTGCGGTGATTTCTCTTGTTGTGGAACTCGGGCTCTAGGGCACACAGGCTTCAGTAGTTGCAGCACATGGGCTCAATAGTTGTGGCTCTGAGACTCTAGGGCACAGGCTCCATAGTTGTGGCTCACAGGCTTAGCTGCTCCACAGCATGTGGGATCTTCATGAATCAGGGATCAAACCCATGACTCCTGCATTGGCAGGCGAACTCTTTACCACTGAGCTACCAGGGAAGCCCCCTACAGATTACACTTTTAAGAATTTTCAAACCCTCAAGAAAAAAGAATATGGACATATGTATAACCAAATCACTTTGCTATACACCTGAGACTAACACAATATTGTAAAACAACTATACTTCAAATTAAAAAAACAATTTTCAAATCCTCATTTATATGCAAAGAAGCTACTACACTTCCTTTTTTAAGGTGAAGTGGCAAAAATCTAGAAGAGTATTGTCCTATATTTCTTTTGGGGGGGGGGACAGGTTGGGGAGGGAGGGGGTGGGCGGGCCCCTTCTATTGGTCTTTCATTTATCTATTTTTATCCGTCTTTGTTCTTTGGCCTGTGTGGGCCTCCCATCGCAGTGGCCTCTATTGTCGCAGAGCACTGGCTCTGGGCACATGCGCTCTAGAGCTGCGGCTCGGTAATTGGACACATCAGTCCAGCCGCTCTGCGGCACCTGGGATCTTCCCAGGCCAAGGATCGAACCGGCACCCCTTGCACTGCAAGGCAGTGTCCTTACCCACTGGACCACCAGGGAAGCCCTGTCCTATATTTCTTAAAGTGAGTCATGCCTGCAGACCACATACAGCATTTTAAATTTTCCAGTAGTCATTCTAAAACAATTCTAAAAAAGGTGAAATTAATTTTAGTAGCATATTTTCTTTAGCCCAATATATCAAAGTCTTACCACTTCTTCAATATGCAACTGATAAAATACTGTAATTAGAGATGTTCTGCATTCGTATAGTCTATTTTTGGCTATTCTGGGTTTTCACTGCTGCCCCAGGCTCTTCTCTAGTTGCAGGGAGTGGGGGCTACCCTCTAGTTGAGGTGAGCAAGCTTCTTGTTGTGGGGATTTCTCTTGTTGTGGGACTCGGGCTCTAGGGCACACAGGCTTCAGTAGTCGCAGCACATGGGCTCAATAGTTGTGGCTCTGAGACTCTAGGGCACAGGCTCCATAGTTGTGGCTCACAGGCTTAGCTGCTCCACAGCATGTGGGATCTTCATGAATCAGGGATCAAACCCATGACTCCTGCATTGGCAGGCGAACTCTTTACCACTGAGCTACCAGGGAAGCCCCCTACAGATTACACTTTTAAGAATTTTCAAACCCTCAAGAAAAAAGAATATGGACATATGTATAACCAAATCACTTTGCTATACACCTGAGACTAACACAATATTGTAAAACAACTATACTTCAAATTAAAAAAACAATTTTCAAATCCTCATTTATATGCAAAGAAGCTACTACACTTCCTTTTTTAAGGTGAAGTGGCAAAAATCTAGAAGAGTATTGTCCTATATTTCTTTTGGGGGACAGGTTGGGGAGGGAGGGGGTGGGCGGGCCCCTTCTATTGGTCTTTCATTTATCTATTTTTATCCGTCTTTGTTCTTTGGCCTGTGTGGGCCTCCCATCGCAGTGGCCTCTATTGTCGCAGAGCACTGGCTCTGGGCACATGCGCTCTAGAGCTGCGGCTCGGTAATTGGACACATCAGTCCAGCCGCTCTGCGGCACCTGGGATCTTCCCAGGCCAAGGATCGAACCGGCACCCCTTGCACTGCAAGGCAGTGTCCTTACCCACTGGACCACCAGGGAAGCCCTGTCCTATATTTCTTAAAGTGAGTCATGCCTGCAGACCACATACAGCATTTTAAATTTTCCAGTAGTCATTCTAAAACAATTCTAAAAAAGGTGAAATTAATTTTAGTAGCATATTTTCTTTAGCCCAATATATCAAAGTCTTACCACTTCTTCAATATGCAACTGATAAAATACTGTAATTATTAATGAGATGTTCTGCATTCTGTATAGTCTATTAAGTCTTTGAAATCTAGTGTGTATTTTATACATCCCACTTCAGACTAGTCACATTTTAAAGTGCTAATAGCAATATGTGTATAACGGCTATCAAATTAGAGCAGACCTAGAGCATTCTCAAAGCTGCACTGGAACCCACACCCTCTTCTGTACTCAATAGTAACATCCACAGACATCTGATATGCTAAATTTCATTTAACTGAATATTCTGCTATAAGCTATTACAAAGTCATAACTTTCCTGTGGCTAAAAGAGGGAAATATTAATAAATTATTTGAACACTGAAATAAAATTATGTGTGATTTGAAACATTTTTGTTTAAAAAGATGTTTTTCTCTTTCAAAACGCAGATTCTCTCCTTAACAGAAATCAAAGGATCTTTGGCCTCAGTAAACACAGCAATGTCGTTACATAACCAAAAACCATCTGATTGAAAATTTAGTACAAACAGAGTTACAGAAAAAAATAATACTTTTGTTGCCTTAACTGACCAATCAGTGAAGTTATAATAATCATTGTAGATACAGCCTCAATACTTTTTCCAAAACTGGGAATCAGGAAAACTATGATATGTATCTAGTTTTTTTGAGAATTATGATTAATACTTTCCACTTAACATTTATATATTTCCTACCTTGAATAACAGAAATAACAACTCCTAACCAATAGGTTTTCAGAGCATGTTAAAATCATATAAAAAGGCATACTAAATGCTTAAAATAGTTATGAAATGTTGGAGAGACTGTGAGAAAAGAGAAATTCTCCTACTCTATCGGTGGGAGCCCAAAACTATACAACACCTGGAAAAGATAATCAAGATCTTTCCAAACTATATTTTGTACATTTGTTCTTGACTTTAAAAGTCCCTCCTCTGAAATTTTATCTTAATCTTTCCCACATTCAAAGTGATTTATAAGACTATTCATTATAGAATTGAAGTGTAAAATATCTATCAGTAATCAAAATATCCCTTGTACACGTGAGATGAAAATCTGTAAGACAGAACACTACCACCATACAGGCTAGAGAAAGTGGGTATCAGTTCATACAGAAAAACACTCTAAAAGTTATGCTGTCAGTGTAACAAAGCAATGTGGAGGACATAAATATAGCTTTCCCTCTAGAGTAAAAAAAGAGTGTAAAGTAGGATATATATTAGTACGTGTTTGTATTTCCATAAAGAAATTTCAGAAGAATGCATAAAAACTAACAAAAGTAGTTACTTTGGGGAAGTGAGTACAAAGGATGGTATGAATGCGAATCAGCAATAGGAATTTGATTTTTCATTTTGTAGCTTTTAAATGGACTGTCAATTCAAAGTCTATTCCACTTTACTAGCTTTATTACTTACCTTCATTTGAAGTTTCCTGGACCTGCCTCAGTAATACTTCCCCTGGATAACTTAAAAGTAAGATAAAAGGATCATTATTTTTTAAAAAAATTACATAAAACTACCTACATAATTTCCTACAAGGGCTATATCTTTATAATGTATATTTATAAAAAGTTCCCCGATCTAGAAAATACAAAAATATTGCTTTGGCCTCAGTAAACACAGCAATGTCGTTACATAACCAAAACCATCTGATTGAAAATTTAGTACAAACAGAGTTACAGAAAAAAATAATACTTTTGTTGCCTTAACTGACCAATCAGTGAAGTTATAATAATCATTGTAGATACAGCCTCAATACTTTTTCCAAAACTGGGAATCAGGAAAACTATGATATGTATCTAGTTTTTTTGAGAATTATGATTAATACTTTCCACTTAACATTTATATATTTCCTACCTTGAATAACAGAAATAACAACTCCTAACCAATAGGTTTTCAGAGCATGTTAAAATCATATAAAAAGGCATACTAAATGCTTAAAATAGTTATGAAATGTTGGAGAGACTGTGAGAAAAGAGAAATTCTCCTACTCTATCGGTGGGAGCCCAAAACTATACAACACCTGGAAAAGATAATCAAGATCTTTCCAAACTATATTTTGTACATTTGTTCTTGACTTTAAAAGTCCCTCCTCTGAAATTTTATCTTAATCTTTCCCACATTCAAAGTGATTTATAAGACTATTCATTATAGAATTGAAGTGTAAAATATCTATCAGTAATCAAAATATCCCTTGTACACGTGAGATGAAAATCTGTAAGACAGAACACTACCACCATACAGGCTAGAGAAAGTGGGTATCAGTTCATACAGAAAAACACTCTAAAAGTTATGCTGTCAGTGTAACAAAGCAATGTGGAGGACATAAATATAGCTTTCCCTCTAGAGTAAAAAAAGAGTGTAAAGTAGGATATATATTAGTACGTGTTTGTATTTCCATAAAGAAATTTCAGAAGAATGCATAAAAACTAACAAAAGTAGTTACTTTGGGGAAGTGAGTACAAAGGATGGTATGAATGCGAATCAGCAATAGGAATTTGATTTTTCATTTTGTAGCTTTTAAATGGACTGTCAATTCAAAGTCTATTCCACTTTACTAGCTTTATTACTTACCTTCATTTGAAG
The DNA here is from genome assembly GCA_022376925.1 of Tragulus kanchil. Lineage (NCBI taxonomy): Eukaryota > Metazoa > Chordata > Mammalia > Artiodactyla > Tragulidae > Tragulus > Tragulus kanchil. The sequence continues at coordinate 79,366,321 of JAIOJX010000025.1, forward strand.
TTTCCTGGACCTGCCTCAGTAATACTTCCCCTGGATAACTTAAAAGTAAGATAAAAGGATCATTATTTTTTAAAAAAATTACATAAAACTACCTACATAATTTCCTACAAGGGCTATATCTTTATAATGTATATTTATAAAAAGTTCCCCGATCTAGAAAATACAAAAATATTGCTGATTTACAGAGTTTTCATAGTAATTGTGCACTGCAAATGGAACTCTTACACTGGATATAAATGCTTAAAAGTAGAGCACCAAAGAAAGCCACATTATGATGTGGCAATGGAATGAAACAAAAAAATGAATATATTTTTAGAAGTTCAGCCATATTGATAATATATACAATAGTATCATAGTGCACAAACTCAGTATTACTGGATTTTGCTTACTGTTCAGCTTGATGTCGGGTATTTTTGATTCCACCAAGAAGTAGGTTAATTTAACTCCACTCCCTCTTCCCCTCACCACACTCCTTCTCCCACTCATACACCCAGTGCTCATGTCCAGGATTGCAAATTCTGCACAATGCTGAGCTTCCAGGAGTGGCAGGGATGAAGACAGCCTCCTCCTAGACACGGTTTGCCCACAAGTTAAAACCAGCCTGTCCATCTCTCATGCCATTGAATTCCACAAGATCTGGCCTGCTGCTCTGGGTGATCCTCTGGGGAGAGCAAGAATCTTCTTCAAATATGGGGACTCTGTCCAGTTCCTCTCTGGTGTCTTGTTACCTCCTAGACACTGCCAGATCTTAACCTCTATTTCTCTAGAATCTATAGGTAACTCTTCCCTCTTCCAGCCTGAGTGAATCTCTTTTTAGTTTCTGCCTACTTCTAGGTAATTCCGCTAATCTATCCCGTCCCCAAGTCAGAGACCAAGTCAATATAAAAGCTATATGTGGGGCCAGGTTTCCTAATTCTCCATCTAGTGTGCCCTTTATTATCCATTATGTGCAAAGTAAAATCCACTACATTGTAAGAAAAAAAAAAAAAAACAAACAGCACAGGACAAATTATTTACTTCAATAGAATGTGCTGTTACATGTGCAAATTCACGTAACCCACGTGTGCTGCCACCTCTTCATATATATAAACTGTTGCAGAAATGTAATATGTATTGTTAACACTGAACGTTCTACACATAGATAAGGAAGCTAACACTGAAAGCATTTTAGTTAATTTCACAATGCCTGTCTGTGGCAGATTCAGGATTTGAAGCCTGTCTGACAGAGTCACAGCCTTTCCTCAAATCATTAAGGTGTGCTGCTCGGCTCCACAGACAGAGATGAGCACTGTTTTGCTGTTAGCATATGGACATCTAAACCTACTGCCAAAGTCATTATGCATTGCTATAAATAATTTGCTAAGTACCATTTATTGCTCAACTTGATACGATGCATCAATAATGTCATACAACTGAAAGCACTTCAGTGTACGTACAGCTATATCAACATCTCCTGAAAGCCTGCTTCAGCTGTTTATGATTTAGAACCTCTGTGACTGTGTATCATCTATTAAAATATTTCTCAGTCATAGCATAATATTTCAAAAAGCCAAGTCAATTTTTTAAAGTATAGTTTATGATTATAGAAGGAGAGAGGAATACTTGTATAACTGTATTTACCCTCTCCAGTAAATATGGAAGTAATAAGACATACATCTTTCTGTATTACTTCCCTCTTTCCAAATCTGTTGCTTCCAAATTCAACATTCCACAGATCATTTTAAATACATTTTACAATGTCAGTCCATTCCTTAGGTTACATAACTGGCTTCCGTTTCATCAAGGTTAAGAACAACTCATAGTTTGATAGTGCCAAGTTTATTAAACAGGATTTTATTTTTCTATAATAGTCTTCTCCTGCACAGGACTGGTTTCACATAGCTGTGCATGGTTTTATGAGCCAACTCCAAGGCCATGATGGCCGACAGGAGCTATGGAGAATCCACAAACATCTGCCTAGGTGGGAAACACCTTTCATCAAGGCCAGACCTTATAGACAATAGGAACTCAATAAATACTTTTTATTAATTGGCCCAGAAAAAATTTTACAAATGCTTAGATGGTCTTATTGCTTTGTTTATTCTCTTTAATTCAAATCAGGGCTTCTTGAATTTCCTGGTAGGCCAGTGGCTAAGACCCTGTGCTTCTAAAGCAGGAGACCCAGGTTCCACCCCCGGGCATGGAACTAGATTCCATATGCCGCAAATAAAGATTCCACATGCTGCAACTAAGACCTGGCACAGCCAAATAAATAAAATATATTTTTTTAAAGCAAGGCTTCTTAAAATTTAATTGCATACAATATGAATCACCTAAGAATCTTTTTAGAAACCGGATTCTGTTTCAGCTGGGTTAAGGACTGAGGTTCTGCATTTCTTATGAGTGATGTTCTTGCTACTGGTCCATGAAACACAGTGACTAGCAAAGCGGTAAAACCTCGTTCAGAATATAAGTGCTTATATCACTGCATTGCCACAGCACACTGGAGCTCCCCTAATTTAGCTCATTAATTGTAATCTTGTGTTTGATTGTCTACATTTCTTTCTAAACTGCACTCTCTCTCAGTACAGGGACTCTGTTTCTAGCAAAGAATTAATACTCAGTAAATACCTCTGAAGGCCAACTAACCAATGAATGCATGTGTACCAAAGATACACTTTCATATACAACTTAAACACACATGTAACACTCCCAAGCTACCTTTTCATAACAAGGTCACCAGGACACTGAGATTTTCCAAGACCCAAAACACTATAAATACTTTATCTGTATTACCTCTCCTAAATATGGAAGTAATAAGACATACATCTTTCTGTATTACTTCCCTCTTTCCAAATCTGTTGCTTCCAAATTCAACATTCCACAGATCATTTTAAATACATTTTACAATGTCAGTCCATTCCTTAGGTTACATAACTGGCTTCCGTTTCATCAAGGTTAAGAACAACTCATAGTTTGATAGTGCCAAGTTTATTAAACAGGATTTTATTTTTCTATAATAGTCTTCTCCTGCACAGGACTGGTTTCACATAGCTGTGCATGGTTTTATGAGCCAACTCCAAGGCCATGATGGCCGACAGGAGCTATGGAGAATCCACAAACATCTGCCTAGGTGGGAAACACCTTTCATCAAGGCCAGACCTTATAGACAATAGGAACTCAATAAATACTTTTTATTAATTGGCCCAGAAAAAATTTTACAAATGCTTAGATGGTCTTATTGCTTTGTTTATTCTCTTTAATTCAAATCAGGGCTTCTTGGAATTTCCCTGGTAGGCCAGTGGCTAAGACCCTGTGCTTCTAAAGCAGGAGACCCAGGTTCCACCCCCGGGCATGGAACTAGATTCCATATGCCGCAAATAAAGATTCCACATGCTGCAACTAAGACCTGGCACAGCCAAATAAATAAAATATATTTTTTTAAAGCAAGGCTTCTTAAAATTTAATTGCATACAATATGAATCACCTAAGAATCTTTTTAGAAACCGGATTCTGTTTCAGCTGGGTTAAGGACTGAGGTTCTGCATTTCTTATGAGTGATGTTCTTGCTACTGGTCCATGAAACACAGTGACTAGCAAAGCGGTAAAACCTCGTTCAGAATATAAGTGCTTATATCACTGCATTGCCACAGCACACTGGAGCTCCCCTAATTTAGCTCATTAATTGTAATCTTGTGTTTGATTGTCTACATTTCTTTCTAAACTGCACTCTCTCTCAGTACAGGGACTCTGTTTCTAGCAAAGAATTAATACTCAGTAAATACCTCTGAAGGCCAACTAACCAATGAATGCATGTGTACCAAAGATACACTTTCATATACAACTTAAACACACATGTAACACTCCCCAAGCTACCTTTTCATAACAAGGTCACCAGGACACTGAGATTTTCCAAGACCAGAGCAAAATGCACAGTTATAATCATAGCTGATAATTACTGAGTCCACAGTGCATTAATTCATTGAATACCGACGAAGGCCCCTCATTAGGTAATGTTATTACAATTCCCATTTTAAAGACAGAAAAGGAGTCACAGAAATGTTAAGGACCTTATCGACGTCTACACAGCTAGTGTGAGTCATCGCTGGTATGTGCCTAAGGCATCAGTCTCCGTGGTGCATGTGTCTAACTCCTACATCATAAAGAGAAAGAGATGGAATCTCTTGACTCTACCAAGCTTTTTCATCTGAATATACTTGACATCTGCAGAATGGGGATCAGATCCATTCTAAGACTACTCTGCAGAATTCCCTATCCTGTCCACACTTGGACCTTCTTGGATTTAATTCTCTTCTCATGCCATCCCACTAACTTATGCCATGAAGCAAATTATAACTTTTCTGGGACACAAATATGAATAACAAAAGCTGTGCAAAGCTTGTCCATGAGAGGACACTAGGCTGGCACAGGGAGGGGGAACAATGAAAGGCCAGCACCTACATGAATGCATAGCTGTATTTATAAGAATTCCAGAGAAATGGTATGACATTATGGTGTTCTCAAGCTTGGGGCTTGCCAACATTTTCAGTTGTATCCCTATAAAAATGTCAAGGACCTACTGCACGGTCTTGGCTGACATTCCCTTAGGTAGGCACCTGAATTAGAAACCTTTGTATAATTAAGAAAAAGCAGAAACTGTGTGCATTTAAACATATCAGCTTGCTTTATTTTAAAGGAGATAATACATAGCATTGTTTATAAAGAAAAAAAATCATGAAACTATTTTAAGAGATAAGTCACTATGGTAACCATTTCTCTGCTTGAATTTAGAGAGGCGATGCCTTCTGCTACTGGAAAATTCTCTCAATTTTTAGCAGCAGCAGATATTACATGTTGGACCTCATTTATATTGGACCTGTTTGGCCTTATACTTAATAGGTGTCTATGTTACTTTACTTAATGGAAATTTTTTTAATATTTCACATGATAACTCATATTTATTGATTAAATGGAAATTTTTTGGGTGGTGCATCTTCAAAGACAGATAAAAATAATAATGAAATATCTCATCCTGAATGTCATACCTATCTCGACACAACCGGGTGGTTCTACGGTCAATGATTCTAAATATCTATAACTTTTACTCTTTTCCAGAAAACCATTTTCTAAATTAGCAAGGATTATTCAAAGCAAGCTTTTACTCACAATATTTTCTTACATATCACTGAGAAATCTCCTTCCTGGTCCCCAAACAGTTATGCGTGTATTCTAACAAAAAAGATTTTCCCAATCAGTGGCAAATATTTTCCAGATTTCCTATAAACAAGAAAGACCATTAACTGTGCTCTATTAATACTTTAGAAATATCTCTCTAACCCCACATAGCCCCTCCAGCATTTACTTCACTGAACCAGAAAACCACAATTTCAAAATAACAATATTAGAAAAAAAATAACTATCACTTACTAAGTACTTCCTGTGTAACCAGGCTGTGTTCTAAGATCGCCCATGAGTGTTAGAATTTAACACAACCAAGGCCAGAGACCGTGCACACTGAAAGATCTCTGACTTGTTTATTTAAAAAAGAGATAATATTTAGCATTGATTATAAGGGATTCTCCTTTAATCCTTACAACTATAAGCTTGGTAAGGGACCTAGGATATTGCACAGATCAGCTTTCATGCCCTGGAAGTCCTCCCTGAATCCACTGTACAGATTAAGAAACAGAGTCATTTTCCCTTCTGGTGTCAGAGTTTATGAAATGAAATAAGCAATGCACTGAATGTAAATGTATTAATAAGAGCTTAGGAACAATGGTACATATTGGATAAAAAGAGAAAACTAGCTGTGGCAAAATAATAAATATTCAATACTAAATCACAATGACACAAGACACCAGTATTTTCTATAACAATACATTAAAACATCACATTGATTATATGAAAGGCAATCAAGCTATTTAATCAATTAGGTTTTCTAATTGATTAAATAATTTCCAGTAAGCACCCTCAGTATAGTATTAAATGGAAGGATATAACAAAACAGCAAAGAAATACACTTCATCACTGTACCAGAGGTACACCAACGTGATCACCTTTAACATTAAAATTAACACACTAAGTCTGTTATCTTTTGACAAGACTATTATGGCACTTAGTAATAGTTTTTCCTAATTTTGTCCTATAATTCCTTCTGAAAACTCAGCACTTTATTTAACCCTGCAAAGAGGCAAACCAATGATAGAAAGGATTTTTTATCTTTTTAAGTAGATTAAAAAAGAAAATCCCCAATAACCGTCCCAGGTACGTGTTCTACGTCAGTCATTATTTATGCCCCATAATTCCTGAAAGCAAGGCCCATTCAGCTAAAAAATGACACTGTTCAAAGTCTTCCATACGTAAGTAGATTATTTTCTGTAGTAAAATCCCCAAGGACTTTGCAAAATTTCAGTTACTCAGGTGAGCCGAGAGTAACTGCTACTTTCTATAAGGTCCAATAATCTTTCTAGCCCTTTGGGAGTACTTGGTTTATGTGGGTGTGCTCAGTCGCTTGGGTCTGACTCTTTTCACCCCCCAAACGCAGCTCTCCAGGCTCCTCTATCCATGGGATTTCCCAGGCAAGAATACTGGAGTGGACTGCCATTTCCTCTGGCAGGGGATCTTTCCGGCCCAGGAATCTAAGCAGCATCTCCTGCTTGGCAAGTAAATTCTTTACCACTGGCCCCCACCCCCAGCTGTCAGCCACCTGCCCTCCCTGACTTGACCATCCATTGACCACACCTGCCACTGCAACTACTTGATTTAAATGGGCTTGTTTATTTGGCCCCTTTCTATTGTTGAAATGGAAGTGGAAATCTGCTTTCAAAGACAAGCCTATCAGCATCTCCTGCCTTGGCTCCCCTGACCTTCAGGCAATGCAGCTGCCTGAGCCGAGTTAAAAATGGACTGTCAAGCTGGTTTTAATTTCTGCGGCTCTGCCTCCCAGTGCCCTCCCACTGATCTGTTTATCGCACCTTCCTTACCCTTTCTGTTCCTGTTTTTCTTAGCAAGAGTTTTTAGCCTGGACAGCTGAAACTGCTTCTCCAGGCCTTAACCTACAGATCCTCGAACACATAATCCTACTTGTAGAAACAGTCTTCTCAATGCATGCATCCCCTCTCCTTGGTCTCCTAACCCACCACCTTCTTTGGGAAAACTCGCTCTGACCAGATCATCTCCTCCTGGCACACCAAAGCAGGAACAAGGTGGCTCAGGCACTGTAGAAGGACACAGACGTTTGGTTTCTTGCTGATGGGTTGTGGGAGCCTGTGGACCCTGGGCTGCTCCTCCTCCCACTGTGAACTGAGGTCCAGGACAGTGCATCAGGCTTCAGAGGGATTATTCTTAGCAGCATATACACTGTATCTTCATTGCCCCAATCCCCGCAAGGCTGCCCACGTCCAAGTTCCTCCCCGTCACTGGGCCTGCCAGCAACTTCTGCCTCTGGGAAGGACAGCTGCTCCCGGCGACCTGGGCAGGTGGTAGATGCGGCTAAAACCTCTTTTTTTTTTTTTTAATTGAACGATGGGCAGAAGACCTCAACAGACATTTCTCCAAAAAAAAGCCAGATGGTTAATAAACACAAGAAAAGATGCACAACATCCTTCATTATTATGACAGGCACATCAAAACTACAAAGAGGTATCACCTCTCACCTGTTAGAATGGCCACCGTCAAAAACAATCTACAAACAATAACGCTGAAGAGGGTGTGAGGAAATGGGAACTCTCTTACATTGTTGGACAGAACGTAAATTGATGCAGCCATTATGGAGAACAATACACGGAGATTCCTTTAAAACTACCCACTGATAGGTTTGTTAATTTCTTGGCACACTCCCTTTCATTCAAGCTTCCGGGGCTCTAGAGTCAGGCCTAATTAGAAGAGTAACAGGCTCACCCTTCTCGCTGAGAAAACAGATTAGTCATAGCTGAAATACTACAAAGGTGCAGGGAAGACCCAAGGCCGGAGCGCCTCGGATGCGGGAATACAGGCTGGAGCTCAGCGCGTGCGGGATAGGAGGGTACAGAAACTCTGGGACGCGACGCAGACAGAATTAACTCGGTTAGAGGCCGGAACTGAGTGCATAAATGATGCCTCCCAGCCCACTGATCGAGTTCCTTACCCTTTCTGTTCCTGTTTTTCTTAGCAAGAGTTTTTAGCCTGGACAGCTGAAACTGCTTCTCCAGGCCTTAACCTACAGATCCTCGAACACATAATCCTACTTGTAGAAACAGTCTTCTCAATGCATGCATCCCCTCTCCTTGGTCTCCTAACCCACCACCTTCTTTGGGAAAACTCGCTCTGACCAGATCATCTCCTCCTGGCACACCAAAGCAGGAACAAGGTGGCTCAGGCACTGTAGAAGGACACAGACGTTTGGTTTCTTGCTGATGGGTTGTGGGAGCCTGTGGACCCTGGGCTGCTCCTCCTCCCACTGTGAACTGAGGTCCAGGACAGTGCATCAGGCTTCAGAGGGATTATTCTTAGCAGCATATACACTGTATCTTCATTGCCCCAATCCCCGCAAGGCTGCCCACGTCCAAGTTCCTCCCCGTCACTGGGCCTGCCAGCAACTTCTGCCTCTGGGAAGGACAGCTGCTCCCGGCGACCTGGGCAGGTGGTAGATGCGGCTAAAACCTCTTTTTTTTTTTTTTAATTGAACGATGGGCAGAAGACCTCAACAGACATTTCTCCAAAAAAAAGCCAGATGGTTAATAAACACAAGAAAAGATGCACAACATCCTTCATTATTATGACAGGCACATCAAAACTACAAAGAGGTATCACCTCTCACCTGTTAGAATGGCCACCGTCAAAAACAATCTACAAACAATAACGCTGAAGAGGGTGTGAGGAAATGGGAACTCTCTTACATTGTTGGACAGAACGTAAATTGATGCAGCCATTATGGAGAACAATACACGGAGATTCCTTTAAAACTACCCACTGATAGGTTTGTTAATTTCTTGGCACACTCCCTTTCATTCAAGCTTCCGGGGCTCTAGAGTCAGGCCTAATTAGAAGAGTAACAGGCTCACCCTTCTCGCTGAGAAAACAGATTAGTCATAGCTGAAATACTACAAAGGTGCAGGGAAGACCCAAGGCCGGAGCGCCTCGGATGCGGGAATACAGGCTGGAGCTCAGCGCGTGCGGGATAGGAGGGTACAGAAACTCTGGGACGCGACGCAGACAGAATTAACTCGGTTAGAGGCCGGAACTGAGTGCATAAATGATGCCTGTTGGACATCTAAACATATTTAAGCAAAGTGTTCAGTATGTCAGAGCAAAGCCTCGGGTCACGGTAACAGACAAAGGGCAGAAAACTTCCCGCTGCCCCGGAAAGAACCTCACCGAGGCCGTCAGGAGCGCGTGTGTGCGCACACGCTGGGGGAGGGGTCACACCAAAGAATCCAGGTTGGAGGCGGAGGGGAGCGGTCAGTTCGGGGCGAGTCGTGTACCCAGGTCTGCCCCCGTAGTGACCCGTGGCCTACCCAAGAAACAGCAGGTGTCAACCCTACCGCAGACTCTTCCTCAACTCCCAGCCGCTCGCCTCGGGCTGCTCAAAGCGTCTGAGTCGAGATGCAACCGGACCCCGGGGAGGCGGGGCGCGGGGGCGGGGCGGGGCGGCGCAGGTGGGCGGGCCGGGGCAGGGTGAGGAGGCTGGGCCTATAAAGTGCTCGCGGCCCCTGCGGCGATGCTGCTCAGTGGAGACGGGGCGGGGTGGGCTGGGGGCGAGCAGGGTGCCGATCGCTGCTTAGCTCCGTAGGTCGCTGAGCCCCCGAGGGAGGGGGCTCCTGAGGACCGTGCCTGCCTCGGTTTACCCGCAGCTGGGCCAGCGAGCGCGTCGGCCCCGGCGAGCCCCCAGCAAGTGAGGCCGGGGACTGTCTGGGTCGGAGGAGCGGGGGCGGGGGTATCCGCGGCTTTGGGCGCAGGGGTGAGCTCCGCTGGGTGAGTCGACTCCAAGTTTCGCTAACTTTGAGTTAGTTTCAGGTTGTGGCTGTTAGTTGGCGTCTTTGCTCCCGGGGTTTTGGGAACCTGAGTTGCAGAGGCCGGTTCCACCCCTCTGGAAAATGAATGCCCCGCCTTGTTTGCTTCGGGGGCGCTGGGCATTTTCGGAGCCCCTGCACGTCTTGCTTGCTTTTGCAAATCTGCCCCTCTTGCCTCGTTTTTTCTAGCGCCCCGGAAAGGCCGTTCTGCCCCGCGAGGGAAACAGAGCCGTTGACCATGGTTGCAACTGGCAGTTTGAGCAGTAAGAACCCAGCCAGCATTTCAGAGTTGCTGGACCATGACTTCCACCCAGGGAGTCTACTGAATGGTGAGTTTCCCAACCGTCTACCTCTCCTTCCGCCAAAGGCCGCATCCCCTGGATGATGGGATTGGCAGCTATGCAGTGTCGAACCCAAACTTGAATGTTGGAGGTGCCACCAAATCCATCTGAGAGAGATCCTTAACAAATACTATCGTCTATGATAGTGAAAAACAAAAGAAGCAAAAGTAAAATCCCAAGGGCTGAATGGCCTAGTCTGTGGCTGATAGACTCTTTGGGATTAAAAACTACACAGGTTGTGAAATTATGGTGAATTTTAAATGTACAATTATGTCTGTTTTAACAAATGTATTCATGTGTGTAACCAGTATCATCACCTTCTGCCCCCAGAGCCCCATGTACCCACTTGCTGTCAATTCACCACTCTACCTTTTCCTGGTCTCCAGGGAGACACTGATCTGCTTTTTGTCACTATAGATTACTTTTACCTCTAGGGTTGCATGCAAATGGATCATGTAATATGTACTCTTTGTATCTGGTTTCTTTCCCACAGCTTAATGATTTTGAGATCCATTCCATACTGTTGATTCTATCAGTGTGTGTTCCTTTTTCTTGCTAAGTAGTATTCTATTTGTGGATAGACCCATTATTTCATTTTCAGTGCCAAAAGGAAGCTTTAAAACTGCAGTGATGCTGGACATACTGTCATTTGTAACTTTAAACAGCAGTTTCTAAATTAACACACTGCTCTGCCCCTGAGAAGCTTTGGGCATAGATCAATTGCTTAAAATCGTTGGGCCTTCCTCATGTTGAAGGTGAAGTGGTTGATGACCTAATTTTATAGGCCAAAGCTCTAAAATTCTGTCTTCAACACAGATAAAATACAAAGCCTTATAAATGTGGCGTGCATTTGTTTCATTTAGTTTTAAAAAAGCAATGATCTAAGTGTATACGTGATGTGGAGAGAAGAAAACGCATCCCCAAGGAAGGTGCAGTAGGCTTCGGGCGGCGAGCCCACAGGGCATCTGCCTGCGTCCTGCCCATGCTCAGTGTCCTGCCCATGCTCAGTGTCCTTCCCATGCTCAGTGTCCTGCTCGTGCTCAGTGTCCTGCTCGTGCTCAATTGACCGTGTGTGGTGTGGCATCCTGCCAGGGGGTAGGATTAATTTGGAAGGTAGGTTACCAAATGCAGAGCTATCTCTTTTCCTTTGAGCAAATCTAATTTTGTTTTCCTAGGACTATTTTGTTTTTCTTGGCTACAAAAAAAACCACCCAGTCAGTTATAAATATCCTTGTGAACCTCAGAGGTCTTCTCTGTGGGCAACTTTTAATCGAAGTTGAAGCTAAAATTGGGATCTACAGGTCATTCCAGTAAAGACTTTTAAAGAAAACACAAATTTAATTGATACAGCTCAAGTTCATTTTAATGAGTTCATCACTAAAGAAAAATAGTAAAAAATGTTTTATAATAATAATTGAATATCTTCTCAGAGTTAAAAAGTAATAATCCTTAGTCCAAAAAAAAAAAAAAAATGATTAACATTTTTAGTCCAGAACTAATGCACAGTCTCAGTGAAAGAAAACTTGAAAACCCCCGTAAGCATATCAGGGAGAAAGAAAGAAAAGAAAATCACTAGTATTCTAAAATAACCATAAATAGATTTGTGATGCATAGTCTTTTAAGGTTGTATGTCTACACATGTAAGTTTATTGAAAAATCGTTAGTCTTCCTACCCTATTTACCAAAACCTTTATTTCCTAGGTCAAATCATTTATTACTCAGTAAGTTAACAGCAAAGTAAGATCAGATGACTGCCAAACCAATCCTAGAACAAGTATATCTGATGGATAGAAATAAACTGTGTTGCGGTATCTGGTGTGTTTTACTTGCTCCTGAATTCGTTTGTTTGTTTTCATCTTAAACTTCCATTTTCCACAGATTTTGACTACTGGGATTATGTTGTTCCTGAGCCCAACCTCAACGAGGTGATATTTGAGGAGACAACTTGCCAGAGTTTGGTTAAAATGCTGGAGAACTGTCTGTCCAAATCGAAGCACACCAAACTGGGCTGCTCGCGAGTCCTTGTTCCTGAGAAACTGACTCAAAGGATCGCTCAAGACGTCCTGCGGCTTTCCTCCACAGAGCCCTGCGGTCTGCGGGGCTGCATTATGCACGTGAACTTGGAAATTGAAAATGTATGTAAAAAGCTGGATAGGATTGTGTGTGATTCTAGCGTGGTGCCCACCTTTGAGCTCACCCTTGTGTTTAAGCAGGAGAACTGCTCATGGACGAGCTTCAGGGATTTTTTCTTTAGTCGAGGTCGCTTCACTTCTGGCCTCAGGCGAACTCTGATCCTGAGCTCAGGATTCCGACTTGTTAAGAAAAAGCTTTACTCTTTGATTGGCACAACGGTCATTGAAGAGTGCTAAAAGGGAAGCACTTGAAAGGGTCCTTTTTACAATTGGGTAATAAAAACTTCACAGCCTCTCAAAGTCATTGTAGTTTGCCTTGCCTGCTCTCCACAAGGATTTATCTTCCTTGTGTTTCATATTCATAGCAACCCCAACTGGAGGTCTTATTTGGGGGTTGTTGAGAAATGACTGGCAAGAGAGAACATTGTCTGCATTTACCACAGTTTTTACAAAATCGAATGGAATAGAATAAGGAAAGAAAAGAAAGAATCCACTTTTTTGGCTCCACAGGTTTTCCAGGTAGTCTTGCTAATAGACTGTAGGAACCCACTTTGCCTAGTTTGATTTTCATGTGGCTTTTTTTTTTTTCCTGTAGATTTCCAGAGTGATCCTCTCAATCACAGAATCTTAACTGCTGCTTAGCTCATCCAAATTTCCAAAAGCCCATACCACCCATTTCCTACCCCTACTCAAATTTTAAGAGTTCTTATACAGGAGGATAGAATTAAGTGGATGAGCTTCATTAGAACTTAACCTCATGCAAAAGTGAATAAGGAGTATTGCAGCAAGAACAGTTACATACTTCCGTTTCTCTGCATCCTCTCCAGTCTTCTGATTCGAGGAGGCATCAAAGGCTTGAGCTACCATTTCAGTAACCACAGTATTGTTTTAAATAATATGGTACAATATATGCTCCATTTTTCTAGTTCTTAAGTAATGAATTTTATCTTTTAACTGTAAACCAGAGTTTGGTTAAAATGCTGGAGAACTGTCTGTCCAAATCGAAGCACACCAAACTGGGCTGCTCGCGAGTCCTTGTTCCTGAGAAACTGACTCAAAGGATCGCTCAAGACGTCCTGCGGCTTTCCTCCACAGAGCCCTGCGGTCTGCGGGGCTGCATTATGCACGTGAACTTGGAAATTGAAAATGTATGTAAAAAGCTGGATAGGATTGTGTGTGATTCTAGCGTGGTGCCCACCTTTGAGCTCACCCTTGTGTTTAAGCAGGAGAACTGCTCATGGACGAGCTTCAGGGATTTTTTCTTTAGTCGAGGTCGCTTCACTTCTGGCCTCAGGCGAACTCTGATCCTGAGCTCAGGATTCCGACTTGTTAAGAAAAAGCTTTACTCTTTGATTGGCACAACGGTCATTGAAGAGTGCTAAAAGGGAAGCACTTGAAAGGGTCCTTTTTACAATTGGGTAATAAAAACTTCACAGCCTCTCAAAGTCATTGTAGTTTGCCTTGCCTGCTCTCCACAAGGATTTATCTTCCTTGTGTTTCATATTCATAGCAACCCCAACTGGAGGTCTTATTTGGGGGTTGTTGAGAAATGACTGGCAAGAGAGAACATTGTCTGCATTTACCACAGTTTTTACAAAATCGAATGGAATAGAATAAGGAAAGAAAAGAAAGAATCCACTTTTTTGGCTCCACAGGTTTTCCAGGTAGTCTTGCTAATAGACTGTAGGAACCCACTTTGCCTAGTTTGATTTTCATGTGGCTTTTTTTTTTTTCCTGTAGATTTCCAGAGTGATCCTCTCAATCACAGAATCTTAACTGCTGCTTAGCTCATCCAAATTTCCAAAAGCCCATACCACCCATTTCCTACCCCTACTCAAATTTTAAGAGTTCTTATACAGGAGGATAGAATTAAGTGGATGAGCTTCATTAGAACTTAACCTCATGCAAAAGTGAATAAGGAGTATTGCAGCAAGAACAGTTACATACTTCCGTTTCTCTGCATCCTCTCCAGTCTTCTGATTCGAGGAGGCATCAAAGGCTTGAGCTACCATTTCAGTAACCACAGTATTGTTTTAAATAATATGGTACAATATATGCTCCATTTTTCTAGTTCTTAAGTAATGAATTTTATCTTTTAACTAGAAAAATGGAAAATGCTAAATTTTTTTCTTTTTTTTGGCATACAGTGGGTTACTCTTCCACTGAGTGAAAGGTAAATATGTACAAAGATGGGAAGTGAGTTCCGGTTAGTTTCTCATTCACTTGCTAATCAAGCTTATTGTTACTTTCACAAACCCATCTCACCCTATCAGTGTTATCTCACCCTTGGCCCTTGGCCTCTCCTGGGAACTAAAGCAACCCTTTTTAACCTAAAACTTTGGAGGAGATAGCTGCACATTACCACATTTAATTTTGAAGATGAGCCTATTGACAAGTCTTTGGCTATGGATATCTGGTTTCGATGAAGAACCCATCTGCCAATGCAGGAGACATAAGAGATGGATATTAGATCCCTGGGTCTGGAAGATCCCCTGGAGAAGGGCATGGCCACCCACTCCAGTATTCTTGTCTGGAGAATCCCATGGACAGAGGAGCCTGGCAGAGTACGTTCCATAGGGTCACACAGAGTCGGACACGGCTGAAGGGACTTTGTACGCATGTGCTTCTGGTTTATGGTACAGACTAGAAAAATGACAAGCGTGATCTAGATAACCAGTGCACACACACACACACACAGACACAGTTTTCCTCATCTTTGCCTACCTGTCCCTAGGGGACAATAAAAGCCCACCCCCTCTTTTTTTTCTTTTTCTCTTTTTCCAACTAGCTAGAGCTTTATCTTCATGTTAAGCAGAGAACAAAGCCTCTCCATTCTCTAATGTTCCTTCAGGAAGGCCTTCACGTCCTTGCTGTAGGTCATGGGTAAGGAGCTTCGTCAGATCTCCTGCCCATGGCACCACTTTACATACCTGAGGCCAGCATTGTAGGGACCATGGCTTCATCCTGGGGTAATTCAAAAGCAGCTGTGATCCTCTTTCTGATCCCGTAACTGATCTAAAATTTCACTTGTCATTGAACTCTTCAAATGCTTGGAAAGATACCACAAAGCCAATGTTACCAGATTGGGCCAGGATAAGCTAAGTTGGTTTTGCATGACTTATTGTCTAGGGCTGTGAGGGTCATTGTGATTCTGTGGGCAAGGAGTCTGTAGCCTGGATGTAGAACTGTTGTCCCTTTTTCCACTAACAGTTGTCTTTGACTCTCTTGTCTTTTATACTCACAAAATAGTGATGGCTTTATAGAGACTCTTAAATTAATATTCCTGTTAAAGGAAATTAAGGTTTGTCAATTTTGACAATAAAGCATATATTTTTAATTCTCTTGTCCTCTTGTCTTTTCTAGTTATAAAATGATCACCTTAAAATATATGTGGCAGTATTTGAGGGAAGGTCTTAGAACAGTTATTTCTCTCCTTTTGGACAAAGGCTATTTGTACCCCTCAGTATAATATTCTATTTATATTTTGCATGTGCTTATGTATCAATAAAGGGTCATCTGCTTCCTAATTTTTCAAATACAATAATACTTTTCACCGGAAGATATTAATAATTTGAGCTCCTTAGCAACTGCCATCAAAAAAGCCTTGTGTTTTTTTCATTTTCCTATAGTCAAATTCAAATACATCAGATTGTAAGACCAATATACATTTTAATTTTTACCAGAATATTCTATTAGAGCAACATATATTTCTAATTCCACAATTATTTATCAATTTGAATTTTTAATCTTTTCAAAAATCACTTATCTTTTCTGTCTCCTCAAATTTATGCCATTAGGTCAGATTTCTCACACTGCATAACCCACATTCAACAAGACTATGTCTAGGCAGCTGTTGAAGGCGTTGTACATAAGCCATGTCATTTACGCCTCATCACAGCCCTGTGTCGTGAGATCACTATCCGCTCCATTTTGTAGATAAATGAGCAGACACACAGAGGTTAAGTAACTTGTCCAGTGACCAAGTTATGCAGGAGAGCCAGGGTATACAACCAACCTGGTTTGGAAGCTGGGCTCACCATGCTTTAGGCAGCACAGACATGTTATCTGTATCAGCGAAGGACTGTAAAAAACGACGTCAGAAACATTTGCCCTAACGTTCAAAGAAAGAATTCTTCATGTGATTTCAGGTAGAAAAGAAAGGAAACTATTGACCGTATTCACCATTCATTGGAACAGAGCTGTGCCTCAAATAAAAATCCCACGTATTTGAAAGACATGCCTTTCAACCGTGGCACCTTCACACCTATCTTTTCCAGTCGACCTGACTACTTTCTCATGTACTTTCATGGACTCAGGTCTCAATTGTCTGTATTGGTTTAAACCAGTGATAATAAAAACAAAAGTCCCAGGCACGTTGGTGGCAGATGAGGAAGGAGAACGTGAGGATGCACTGGGAGGATCATGGAATGTTCCGAATCCCAGACTCCAGCCTAGACTCGGTCATTGATTATAGACCCATGAACCTCCACAGGGTCTTCCACACCTGCCCCAGACACACGATGAGAGAGACTACGAAGGATCTTGTGAGAAACTTGGGGGCTGGGTGGGGAAGTCATGTATGTAACTTCTGTCTACATCCCCTGTAGAATTCAGTCATATGGCCTCCTTCAGTTGCAAGAGGGGTTGGGAAATGTGGTAGCACAGTATGCCCAGAAGGAAATAGGCTTGTACTGAAAACCAAGTTTGTCTATAAAACAATAGAGAAAAACCAAGTTTGTCTATAAAACAATAGAGAGCCCAGACACAGACCTACACATACGTATATAGAAAGCTGATTTATAGAGTTAGCACTTTAGATGAATGAGCAAATAAATGATGGTGTTTTTCAATAATAAGAGCTATAATAATTACATGAAAAAAATGAAATTGAATGCATGCACAGCAAGCATGAAAATCAATTCAAGGTTGATTAAAGAATTAAATGTGAAAGGGAAACTTATAGATGACAAAAAAATTTGTAGAAACTATGTCTATTTAAAGGGGGCCCTCTTTCCCACAGCCCTGTGTCGTGAGATCACTATCCGCTCCATTTTGTAGATAAATGAGCAGACACACAGAGGTTAAGTAACTTGTCCAGTGACCAAGTTATGCAGGAGAGCCAGGGTATACAACCAACCTGGTTTGGAAGCTGGGCTCACCATGCTTTAGGCAGCACAGACATGTTATCTGTATCAGCGAAGGACTGTAAAAAACGACGTCAGAAACATTTGCCCTAACGTTCAAAGAAAGAATTCTTCATGTGATTTCAGGTAGAAAAGAAAGGAAACTATTGACCGTATTCACCATTCATTGGAACAGAGCTGTGCCTCAAATAAAAATCCCACGTATTTGAAAGACATGCCTTTCAACCGTGGCACCTTCACACCTATCTTTTCCAGTCGACCTGACTACTTTCTCATGTACTTTCATGGACTCAGGTCTCAATTGTCTGTATTGGTTTAAACCAGTGATAATAAAAACAAAAGTCCCAGGCACGTTGGTGGCAGATGAGGAAGGAGAACGTGAGGATGCACTGGGAGGATCATGGAATGTTCCGAATCCCAGACTCCAGCCTAGACTCGGTCATTGATTATAGACCCATGAACCTCCACAGGGTCTTCCACACCTGCCCCAGACACACGATGAGAGAGACTACGAAGGATCTTGTGAGAAACTTGGGGGCTGGGTGGGGAAGGCATGTATGTAACTTCTGTCTACATCCCTGTAGAATTCAGTCATATGGCCTCCTTCAGTTGCAAGGGGGGTTGGGAAATGTGGTAGCACAGTATGCCCAGAAGGAAATAGGCTTGTACTGAAAACCAAGTTTGTCTATAAAACAATAGAGAAAAACCAAGTTTGTCTATAAAACAATAGAGAGCCCAGACACAGACCTACACATACGTATATAGAAAGCTGATTTATAGAGTTAGCACTTTAGATGAATGAGCAAATAAATGATGGTGTTTTTCAATAATAAGAGCTATAATAATTACATGAAAAAAATGAAATTGAATGCATGCACAGCAAGCATGAAAATCAATTCAAGGTTGATTAAAGAATTAACTGTGAAAGGGAAACTTATAGATGACAATGTAATTTGTATGATTTTGAAATAGAAAACGATTTGTTAAGACACAAAGAAATCATATTAACATTCTATCACGTGACACCATAAAGAATAAAACTATGTCATGAATTGAAAGTATCTTCTATACATAAAACTGAAAGAGAGTTAGTAACCAGAATGTTAAAGAGTTTTCCAAGAAATTAGAAAAACACAGACTACTCAAAATAAAAAATATGGGCAAAAGTCTGAACAGACTGTCTATAGAAAAGGAAACCCATATGGTGATAAACATATGAAAAGATGCTCAATCTAATCTGTAAACAAGGAAATCCAAATTAATGAGAAAACAAAATAATGGGTACAAAAAAATGATGAATAATAAAAAAGTTTATAAAAAGTACACCCTAAAAAAGGAGTCTTATACATAGTTTAGACTGACTATATTTAAAATAGATTTAATTGAGTTTACATTTAAATAAATTTAAAAATAATTTGGTACAAAAACTTAAATTTGATTTTTCTCTTTGTTAATAGTACATACATTTTCATCAAATGTTAAACTGCCTTTGATAATAGATTCAGGTTTATTTAACCTTTAATGATCTATTCTATATTTGTCTGTAAAATTCCTTATTATTACTTAGACAAAATAGATAGCTATTGTTTCACAGTGACCTATAATCCTATCTGACTAACTGTTCTAGACCTTTTTGGTGTTTGTTGATAACACTTCCTTAATTATTCTAATAAAACATCTTTTGACTTCTAGCTAACCTTGGGATGTTTCAGAGGGCCCCTGAAACATCCCAAAGAAAAATATTACACTAATTAGGTTCGTTTTATATGTTAAATTACATGAAAAATATTGTCAGATAAATAATGGGTCACTAGTTATATTATACAATAAATGTTACTGGTCATTGATTTGAAAAATTGTTTTTCTACTATTTCTTCATATTATAATGATAAAGAAAAATTTGCTTTCTCTGTATCATCACATAGCAATATAGAACCTAAAAAATGATATTAATAAAAAATGCTACCCCAATCAAAAAAAAAAAGCACAACTGGAAAAAAAAAGCACAATGAGACACCAATGTGTATACATATCCATACTGATTCAAAAGAAGAGGGGCGTCAAACTCTGAAGATTCCAAATTTTGGTGACAATAACCTATTTGTGACAAAAACCTATTTCAACATGCCAAATATGTGTGTCTGTGCAGTCTGACATTATTTTGTAAGGTTGAAGGTAAACATATTTTATGTGTTAGCAATAACTATTTTTAGTTATCAAACCTAGATCAGTGTTCTTCAAAGCTTTTGCTTTGTTGCAGATCTAAAAGAATTTTGTCAAAGTACACTCTCTGCCATATTTTTCTAACTTCCATGCAGAATTCTCACCCAACATTTTAAAAGTTGCAAATAATAATATGTTTGTTATGTGGTGAATACTATCTTTTACAAAGAAAGATTATATAACCTTGTTAAATATTTCCAATGCAATGTAAATGGCAGTAATTTAAAACTCACCAACAACTATTTAGAAAACACTAAATTACTTACTTCAACAAAATAAAAATTTTCAATGTTATTTTATTCCCGTATCTTCTTACAGTCTACTTTTTAAACTGAATTATATATATATATTCATATACTTCATATATTTTAGACTTGGAAGTCTTACTTATTCTATGAACAAGATTGTAATTTTAAATTACAATTTTTAAAATTTCCTGTGATCATAAGTCTTTATATGTTGATTTTTTGATTGAGTCAACCTTATATATAGTAATAGTACACAATAATCAAAACAACATTGAATATTTTTTGTTGTTTTTTTTTTGTATTTTTTTATTATTATTATTATTTTTTATACTCTTTTTTTTTATTCTTTATTTTAAAGGTTTTACAGAGTTTTGTTGTTCACATACATGTATGTTCCCAGATCAGTCATATGCATATCAATGGTCCCCACCCACCCAGATCCCCCCATCCCACCCCTCCAGACCTTTGCCCCAAGCCATTGTGAGCACTCCTATTCCCTTAGCACTGTGACACTAGCTATCTTTTCCACACATAACACTATAGGTTTCCTTGTTACTTCCTCCATGCTTCCCCCTCCCTATTTATTCGCCACGATGTCCCTATGTCTATGCTCTGTCTTTTTTTCATGAGTTCCCTGTGTGTGATATCAAGACCGTCCTACTAGATTCCATATATGTGTGTTAGTATACTGTATTTGTCTTTCTCTTTTTGACTTACTTCACTTTTTATGATAGGTTCTAGAGCCAGCCACTTCATTAGGACTGAGTCTTCTGCATTTCTTTTAACAGCTGAGTAGTATTCCATTGTATATATGTACCAGGGCTTCTGGATCCATTCATTCGTCGATGGACATCTAGGTTGCTTCCATGTTTTGGCTATTGTATAGAGAGCTGCAATGAACACTGGGGTACAGGTGCTTCTTTCAGTTTTGATTTCATCAGGATATAAGCCTAATAGTGGGATTGCTGGGTCATAGGGTGCTTCTATTTTTAGTTTTTTAAGTAATCTCCATACTGTCTTCCATAGAGGCTGTATCAATTTACATTCCCACCAGCAATGCAAGAGGGTTCCCTTTTCTCCGCACCCTCTCCAGCATTTATTGTCTGCAGATTTTTTGAAGATGGCCATTCTGACGGGTGTGAGGTGATATCTCATTGTAGTTTTAATTTGCATTTCTCTAATAATAAGCGAGGTTGAGCATCGTTTCATGTGCTTTTGGGCCATCTGTATGTCCTCTTTGGAGAGGCGTTTCTTTAGGTCTTTTTCCTGAATATGTTTTTGAATCATCTAAATATCTATTTAGCATCTAAACATCTAAACATTTAGTTCTAAATCATCTATTAGCAAAAAATAATATTATCTCCCAGTGAAATGATTCCTTTTTATTCGATTTTGTGTCCAGCCTTTTATTATAAGCATCTTTCTTGTTATAATAATGATCATTTCTGATGACTAAGTAATATTCTATCTAATTTAGTCACCATAATTGGCCTAATAGTTCCCTATTTTAGGATTTCTTATTTTTCCATTTTCATAATTTTTTATAAATTGAAGTATAATTAATATACCATATTATATGCTACAGATATATAATATATCCACAATTTTTAAAAGTTATGTTTTGTCTATAGTTATTACAAAATATTGGCTATATTCCCAATGATCTACAGTACATCCTTATAGCTTATTTTATACACCCGCATGAGAAAACCCTCATTCGTTTTCTCTCTCCACTGGTAACTACTAAGTAGTTTTTCTCTGTATTTGTGAATCTCTTTCCTTTTTGTTATGTACAGTAGTCTGTTCTATTTTTTAGAGTCCACATATAAGTCATAGCGAATTTGCCTTTCTCTAACTTATTTCACCTAACATAACACCCTCCAAGTGCATCCATGTTGTTGCAGATAACTAAATCTCATTCTTTTTCATGGCTTAGTAATATTCCATTGTGTATATCTATCTATCTACACCACATCTTCATTATCCATTCACCTGTGGATGGACACCCAGGTTGATTCCATATCTTGGCAATTACAAATAGTTCTACTATGAATATTGGAGTGTATGTATCTTTTTGAATTACTGTTCTTGTTTGGATATATACCTAGGAGTGGGGCTTCCCTCGTAGCTTAGATGGTAAAGAAACTGCCTGCAATGTGGGAGACCTGACTTCAATCCCTGTGTCAGGAAGATTCCCTGTAGAAGAGAATGGCTACCCACTCCAGTGTTCTTGCCTATAGGATTCCATGGACTGAGGAGCCTGGTAGACTGTGTTCAATATGGTTGCAAAGACTCGGACACAACTGAGAGACTAACATTTTCACTTTCATACCCAGGGGTGGGACTACTTTCCACAGTACCTACACCAGTTTACATTCCCACTAACAATGAAAATGAGTGGAATTTAAGTTATAAAGAACTTGGATGAATCCTTAGGATATACTATTGAATATAAAAAGAAATCACAAAAGAACAAATAGGCTATTTTTATGTTTACTTAGTGATTAAAAACATAGAAAACTAAAATATTTAGAATACTAATACATGTCCCTTCAGATGTATCCACTCTCCTGAAATCTGTGCTTATGAATCCCTGGGTTTTTTAAGTAGATAAACTACACAGATTGGTATCTCTAAACATTTTGGCATGCATATATTGTGGAATCTTGACTCTTTATGTTTTCATGTATTTTATACATCTTTTTTTGTACTGAAGAGTAAAGACAATATTTTAAAATTTTGAAAGGCTATGGGCGATTTAAAAATTTAAGCAAAATACCTGTGGCTGATTCATGTTGATGTTTGGCAGGAAACAACAAAACTCTGTTAAAGTTATTATCCTTCAATTTAAAAAATATAAATTAAAAAAAACATAAAAATAATTTCAAAAATAAATAAAAATTTAAGCAAAGTGCAAACTACATCTCTACTTCAGAATTTTCTATACATTCAACACATACAGTTTCACTAAACCAGCTCTAAGAGACCTGAAAACCTGAGAATTTATTTGGACCACTAATTTTTCCTAGTATAAGTATTTTGAGCAAACTGCCACAATTGCTATAACTCACATTCAGTTATTGTCACCATAGAGAGTAACCATGGAATAAATAATGAAAAACAAATAAAATGCAAAAGTCAGGGCTTCCCTGGTGGTCCAGTGGGTAAAGAGTCCACCTTGCAGTACAAGGGGCACAGGTTGGATCCCTGGCAGGGGAAGATCCCACATGCTGCAGAGTGGCTGGACCAGTGTGTCCAATTCTGAGCCAGAACTCTGGAGCGCATGCGCCCAGAGCCGGTGCTCTGCAATGAGAGAGGCCACTGCAATGGGAGGCCCACACAGGCCAAAGAATAAAGATGGATGAAAATAAATAAATAAAAAAACAGTAAAAGAGGCAAAAAAATAAAAAATTCTTTTTTTTTTTAATGCAAAACTTGTTACCATTTGGTTAATATAAAGTGATGCTTACTGCCTGAACACACAGTATGTGAAAAATTATGACTGAGCATGCCAAAGAATGCAGACTATTTGAAAGAGGCTCCTGAGGAACTTGACCATCTAGATAACTAAATTTTGACCAAATTTCAGGACTGATAGGTCAAGTTTTTTACAAAATAATATTGGTTAGTAATTTTCAAATATATACTTTTAAAAACTTACTGAATCCATTCAAAACATGCTAAAGGAGATGCAAAGGCAAATAGATCAAATCACAAATCAAAAGCCACAGATTTTGTTTGCTTTCCCAGAGCACACAAAAACGAAAGGTGTGCCAAAGGTGAAGCTGCTGCATGGAACAGAGTTTTTGAAGGCCTCTGATATGCCCAGTCTATGAGAGTGAGGGTATCACTAAAATCCTGGCAGACTACGGGCTCACATGTATCACTCAGGCTGGAAATGATGCTTAGAAGTTCATACACGAATCTGATGTGCTGTGGAAACACCAGAAGAACATTCACCTGGTGAATGAATGGATCACCAGTGACATCTGCTCCATGAAGATCTTGCAAGCCCTCAGAAAGGGCCAGCGCATTCGCAACTCAATACCAGATCTTGTCCAAGAATATATTGAAAAGCATGATTGTAGAGCTCCAAGAGCAAAGAGAGGAATGTGGAGTAATCCTGGCTCCTTTATAGAGAAACACTACAGAAGCTAAGGCATAAGAAATTCTACAGCATGGTATTCTACAGCATATGAAGCAATATGGATGCAAGTAACTAAGGGAAGAAATGATTGTCCTCTTTAATAAGGTTTAAAAAAAATACACCCATATTATAGTTTGTTTGACTTCACTGGGAAAAAATGAGGGATGTTTTATGGATCCCTGGCAGGGGAAGATCCCACATGCTGCAGAGTGGCTGGACCAGTGTGTCCAATTCTGAGCCAGAACTCTGGAGCGCATGCGCCCAGAGCCGGTGCTCTGCAATGAGAGAGGCCACTGCAATGGGAGGCCCACACAGGCCAAAGAATAAAGATGGATGAAAATAAATAAATAAAAAAACAGTAAAAGAGGCAAAAAAATAAAAAATTCTTTTTTTTTTTAATGCAAAACTTGTTACCATTTGGTTAATATAAAGTGATGCTTACTGCCTGAACACACAGTATGTGAAAAATTATGACTGAGCATGCCAAAGAATGCAGACTATTTGAAAGAGGCTCCTGAGGAACTTGACCATCTAGATAACTAAATTTTGACCAAATTTCAGGACTGATAGGTCAAGTTTTTTACAAAATAATATTGGTTAGTAATTTTCAAATATATACTTTTAAAAACTTACTGAATCCATTCAAAACATGCTAAAGGAGATGCAAAGGCAAATAGATCAAATCACAAATCAAAAGCCACAGATTTTGTTTGCTTTCCCAGAGCACACAAAAACGAAAGGTGTGCCAAAGGTGAAGCTGCTGCATGGAACAGAGTTTTTGAAGGCCTCTGATATGCCCAGTCTATGAGAGTGAGGGTATCACTAAAATCCTGGCAGACTACGGGCTCACATGTATCACTCAGGCTGGAAATGATGCTTAGAAGTTCATACACGAATCTGATGTGCTGTGGAAACACCAGAAGAACATTCACCTGGTGAATGAATGGATCACCAGTGACATCTGCTCCATGAAGATCTTGCAAGCCCTCAGAAAGGGCCAGCGCATTCGCAACTCAATACCAGATCTTGTCCAAGAATATATTGAAAAGCATGATTGTAGAGCTCCAAGAGCAAAGAGAGGAATGTGGAGTAATCCTGGCTCCTTTATAGAGAAACACTACAGAAGCTAAGGCATAAGAAATTCTACAGCATGGTATTCTACAGCATATGAAGCAATATGGATGCAAGTAACTAAGGGAAGAAATGATTGTCCTCTTTAATAAGGTTTAAAAAAAATACACCCATATTATAGTTTGTTTGACTTCACTGGGAAAAAATGAGGGATGTTTTATAAACTTGTTGTAAGTTTAAATTCCAGACTGAAGCCACCTGCAGAGTATATAAAACACAATTTTGCAATTGGTTAGTAATCTGCTGTCAGCAACAGACAGATTCAGTTAAAGATACTCAGTCAACTTTTCTGTGTTTCAGAGCTAGCTAGCTACCAAGTGAATCAAGTGGAACTTGCTATGTAACAGGCACTGTGGAATATGAAGGAAGTATTTGCAGTAGCAGTGCAGGCAAGCTGTAACATAAAGGGAAGAACTCCAAAGGATCTAAGATGTACCCTGTTTTAGAGGTAACATATTAGGCTGCCATAGCTTCATGGATACCTGTAGAAGACACAAGACTCCTCGGAAAGAGACAAAGGATTTTATCATATTAGCCTGCCACAGTTTCAGGGCTACTTGGAGAAGACTTCTAGGAAAGAGACAAAGGATTTTCTTACTCCAACAGCATGAGAATCTGCATGCTTGCATCAGTCTCCTCATCCCCGCCGAGGCCCCTGGGAGCAATGGTGTTGAATCTAGTGAATCCTAGGGGCTGTGCCACAGGAGTGGAATCCTGAGCTTAGGAAACCTAAATTGTCTATAATGAGTTAGAGAGCCCCTTTGCTCCAGAGGAATATACTACCTATTTTCCACTGTTGATCATTATACAAACATCCTTGAAAAGACAGTTCAGAGCAAACAGCAATCACAAACTCACTTGTTAAAGATGCAGAGACATAAACAATGGACAGAGAATTGTCTCCCAACAGCCAGTATTAATGCTTGACACTTGTTAAAAAGCAAGCACAATAGGACTTCCCTGGTCATCCAGTGGTTAAGAATCTGCCGGTCAATACAGCGGGCACAGGTTCTATCCCTAGTCCAGGAAGATTCCACATGCCACAGGGCACCTACAGCTGGTGCACCACAACTATTGAGCCTGTGCTCTAAAGCCCCAAGCTGCAGTGAGAAGCATACCTGCATACCTGCAACTAAAGAGAAACCCCCCCGCACTGCAGATAGAGAGGGCAGCAAAAAAGACCCGGCACCACCAAAAAGAAATAAATTTTTTTTTTTGATTTTTGACCTCTTTTCATTGATTCTCCATCCATTCATTTTCTTTTCCTTTTTTTAAAAAAACTTTTTTTGGCGGGGCGGGGGCGGGTTGGGGAGGGAGGGGGGCGGGCAGGCCACTTCCATTGGTCTTTCTTTTATCTATTTTCATCCATCTTTGTTCTTTGGCCCATGTGGGCCTCCCATCGCAGTGGCCTCTGTTGTCGCAGAGCACCGGCTCTGGGCGCATGCGCTCCAGAGCTCCAGCTCGGTAATTGGACACATGGGCCCAGCCGCTCCATAGCAGGTGGGAACTTCCCAACCCAGGAATTGAACCAGCACCCCTTGCACTGCAAGGCGGTGTCCTTACCCACTGAACCACCAGGGTGGTTAAAATATTTTTAAGTCCCCAAAAGTATCATTTTTAAAAAAGAAGAAAATAAATCTAGGAAAATAAACAAATGACTTTTACTGATTACAATATATATATCTAATAACATAGCCTCAAAATATTATTCATAAGAATCAGTTGCATCGCCCCATCCCGCGAGGCCCCTGGGAGCAATGGTGTTGAATCTAGTGAATCCTAGGGGCTGTGCCACAGGAGTGGAATCCTGAGCTTAGGAAACCTAAATTGTCTATAATGAGTTAGAGAGCCCCTTTGCTCCAGAGGAATATACTACCTATTTTCCACTGTTGATCATTATACAAACATCCTTGAAAAGACAGTTCAGAGCAAACAGCAATCACAAACTCACTTGTTAAAGATGCAGAGACATAAACAATGGACAGAGAATTGTCTCCCAACAGCCAGTATTAATGCTTGACACTTGTTAAAAAGCAAGCACAATAGGACTTCCCTGGTCATCCAGTGGTTAAGAATCTGCCGGTCAATACAGCGGGCACAGGTTCTATCCCTAGTCCAGGAAGATTCCACATGCCACAGGGCACCTACAGCTGGTGCACCACAACTATTGAGCCTGTGCTCTAAAGCCCCAAGCTGCAGTGAGAAGCATACCTGCATACCTGCAACTAAAGAGAAACCCCCCCGCACTGCAGATAGAGAGGGCAGCAAAAAAGACCCGGCACCACCAAAAAGAAATAAATTTTTTTTTTTGATTTTTGACCTCTTTTCATTGATTCTCCATCCATTCATTTTCTTTTCCTTTTTTTAAAAAAACTTTTTTTGGCGGGGGGGCGGGTTGGGGAGGGAGGGGGGCGGGCAGGCCACTTCCATTGGTCTTTCTTTTATCTATTTTCATCCATCTTTGTTCTTTGGCCCATGTGGGCCTCCCATCGCAGTGGCCTCTGTTGTCGCAGAGCACCGGCTCTGGGCGCATGCGCTCCAGAGCTCCAGCTCGGTAATTGGACACATGGGCCCAGCCGCTCCATAGCAGGTGGGAACTTCCCAACCCAGGAATTGAACCAGCACCCCTTGCACTGCAAGGCGGTGTCCTTACCCACTGAACCACCAGGGTGGTTAAAATATTTTTAAGTCCCCAAAAGTATCATTTTTAAAAAAGAAGAAAATAAATCTAGGAAAATAAACAAATGACTTTTACTGATTACAATATATATATCTAATAACATAGCCTCAAAATATTAAGCAAAAATTCATAAAATTAGAAAGCTGAGGAACTTATAAGCATAGTGAATAATCTTAATATACTTCTCTCAATAATTGAAAGATTAATCCCCCAAAGAACTAAAGAAGTGAAAGACTGAATGACATCATACATACTGTATCTAATAACCATGCATAGAAGTATGAACCCTCAACTTATAAATATACATTACTTGCATGTCTAAAGGAAATATATCCTCAAATTTACCATGCTGTATAACACATAGCAAATATTTCATTCACAAAGACTACTCTGTGAAATAAATAGTTAAAAAATGAAAACAACTGTAAACCTCCATACATTTGGAAATTTAAATACAAATACACTTCTAAATAATTCACAGGTTCAAAATAATCTTAAAACTTGTTTTGTTTTGTTTTTTTAAAGAATATTTACTTATTTTGGGGGGGGTGCTGGTTGGGAGGGCGGGGGGTGGGCAGGCCACTTCTATTAGTCTTTCATTTATCTATTTGCATCCATCTTTGTTCTTTGGCCCGTGTGGGCCTCCCATTGTTGTGGCCTCTCTCTTTGCAGAGCACCGGCTCTGGGTGCATGTGCTCTAGAGCTCGGGCTCCGTAGTTGGACACACTGGTCCAGTCAGTGGGATCTTACCAGGCCAGGGATCGAACTGGCGCCCCTTGCAGTGCAAGGCGGTGTCCTTACCCACTGGGCCACCAGGGAAGCCCCATCTTAAAACTTGTTAGAATTTAATGATAATGAAATTGTCACATAGCAAAATAGCTAAAATGCAGTTAAGACATATATAAAAAGAAATGTATAGCGTTAAATATTCATATGAGAAAAGGAAAATGATGAAAAATGTTTTTGGAAATGTATGAGATCTGAGAAAGTTCTACAGGAGTATCTCAAATAAATTATTGATCAAAAACCTAAAAATAAGTAAAATAACTTTAAAAACTGTTAAAACCTATTACACAGTTTCTTAATAATTCTCTTTTCATTGTGCTTGAATACTTCATGTATTTTTAAAAGGATCAATATTTCTGAGAGAATTTATCCAAGGGAGAGCATTGTACATATCATGTGGCAGCAGCAGGAGTTTTGAAATCATTCTGAGCAACTTTAAGACACACTTGCATTCTTGTCTTCATCAGTATTCAGTAACCATAAAGTAGATTAGAAAAACGTCAATATGGCCCACAATGCAGAGGCCTTTCAGATGCCACACTAAGAAAGGCTGTTTCTACACAGTTGAGCTATTTCATGTTTATAAGCAGTGAGGTACTTATTATAATGTAGAATTTCGGGGAAGTCAACCAGAAAGCATTATATATCACGAAGGGTTTAGGAGTGGTAAAGGGGAAGGTGACAGCAGATCAGTGACGAACTGGAATAGCCACGGTGGAAAGGGAGAAGAGTATAAACTAGACAAGAAAAAACTGACGTATATTAAATATGATAATGATGGTGATGGTAATTAGTTCAAGAGTCACTGCAAAGAGAAATCTGACCACTTCTGGCAGCTGAATATAAGGAAGAGAAAAAGGAGGGCACCAGTATACATCTGGGATTTTCTGCTGCTTGTTTAATGCAGAAGTTTATCTAGAAAAGGTTATGACAGAACTTACAGAAGCTTCCATGAGGTACGATGATCACACATCCAACATCTGGCACCACTGCTGCTTTAATAACTACTCTCGGTGGAGCTCCCTGGAGTAGATTCTGAACTCTGAGATGGAGACTCGCAAGCAGGAAGTTAGCTCCCTCTGATCAATGCCCTGGGGGAGAGAAGGAAGCAAAACTGCCTGACCAAAGGAGATAGTTGAACCACTGATGAGGTCTCACAGAAAGTCCTCCCCTGATCTTCAGAGCTAGGATGACCTTCTGAGTTATTTCCCCTGAGGAAACAGGATCTGCCTTTGTCCTCACCCTCACCGGCCAGGCTTTAGAAATAAGCTACAGATGTGTGTGACTATGGGCTGGGTAGCACTTGTCAACGAACACAATTTCTGAGGTTTAGCATTCCCAATAGCTGGGAAGATGTCAAATAAATTATTGATCAAAAACCTAAAAATAAGTAAAATAACTTTAAAAACTGTTAAAACCTATTACACAGTTTCTTAATAATTCTCTTTTCATTGTGCTTGAATACTTCATGTATTTTTAAAAGGATCAATATTTCTGAGAGAATTTATCCAAGGGAGAGCATTGTACATATCATGTGGCAGCAGCAGGAGTTTTGAAATCATTCTGAGCAACTTTAAGACACACTTGCATTCTTGTCTTCATCAGTATTCAGTAACCATAAAGTAGATTAGAAAAACGTCAATATGGCCCACAATGCAGAGGCCTTTCAGATGCCACACTAAGAAAGGCTGTTTCTACACAGTTGAGCTATTTCATGTTTATAAGCAGTGAGGTACTTATTATAATGTAGAATTTCGGGGAAGTCAACCAGAAAGCATTATATATCACGAAGGGTTTAGGAGTGGTAAAGGGGAAGGTGACAGCAGATCAGTGACGAACTGGAATAGCCACGGTGGAAAGGGAGAAGAGTATAAACTAGACAAGAAAAAACTGACGTATATTAAATATGATAATGATGGTGATGGTAATTAGTTCAAGAGTCACTGCAAAGAGAAATCTGACCACTTCTGGCAGCTGAATATAAGGAAGAGAAAAAGGAGGGCACCAGTATACATCTGGGATTTTCTGCTGCTTGTTTAATGCAGAAGTTTATCTAGAAAAGGTTATGACAGAACTTACAGAAGCTTCCATGAGGTACGATGATCACACATCCAACATCTGGCACCACTGCTGCTTTAATAACTACTCTCGGTGGAGCTCCCTGGAGTAGATTCTGAACTCTGAGATGGAGACTCGCAAGCAGGAAGTTAGCTCCCTCTGATCAATGCCCTGGGGGAGAGAAGGAAGCAAAACTGCCTGACCAAAGGAGATAGTTGAACCACTGATGAGGTCTCACAGAAAGTCCTCCCCTGATCTTCAGAGCTAGGATGACCTTCTGAGTTATTTCCCCTGAGGAAACAGGATCTGCCTTTGTCCTCACCCTCACCGGCCAGGCTTTAGAAATAAGCTACAGATGTGTGTGACTATGGGCTGGGTAGCACTTGTCAACGAACACAATTTCTGAGGTTTAGCATTCCCAATAGCTGGGAAGATGTCAGCCTTGGGGTACACTGTAGCATTTTACCCCCACTCATGCCACTCAGATTCATTTCTGTGAATATAAGAAAACCTGGGTCTGGCTCTTGCAGGATTCCATTTGGTCTCTTTTCCTAGGGAAACTGACAAAGATGAGTGGGACAAACTACAGCCCTGCCACTGCAGGTGGTCTCCAAGCCACAGCAGAGCATTCTTCCCTTGTCTGCCAGCCCTCTAGACTCGCCACTTCCTTTTTATCACCTCTGCCGGTCAGCTGATCTGCTAGATGGGTGGACCTACACCCTTATGGTTAGGAGAGTAGTTTCCACCCTATATATCAAATTGACAAATACACATTCTGCCAACTACCAAATGTTTCTACTGGAGTTATACACATGACAACCAAGGAAATGACCACTGGGTACACCCATGAGTCCAGCAGATACACAGTGAGCTGGATCTGGACCAGGACTCTATTTATTGCCTGGAGGTCCTAATGATGCTTAAATTACAGGTCATCAGTGTCAACTCAGATCCCATATCTGACACACCTTGAAATGATGCATTCTCCATCTTCTGTTGTACAAATGCATTTCTTGGAAAGGTCACTTCCTGGAAAGACTAAGTGGGGAGGGGTCATCATCATTGTACACACTTGGCATGGGATAACCAGCAGATTTCCTCCAGGGATTTTTTTTTTTTTAATTTATTTTTGGGTGGGGGTCGGGTTGGGGAGGGAGGGGAGCGGGTAGGCCACTTCTTTTGGTCTTTCGTTTCTCTCTATTTTCATCCGTCTTTGTTCTTTGGCCTGTGTGGGCCTCCCATCGCGGTGGCGTCTGTTGTCGCAGAGCGCCAGCTCTGGAGCGCATGCGCTCCAGAGCTCTGGCTCGGTGATTGGACACATCAGTCCAGCCGTTCCGCGGCACGTGGGATCTTCCCAGGCCAGGGATCGAACCAGCGCCCCTTGCACTGCAAGGCGGTGTCCTTATCCACTGGATCACCAGGGGAAGCCCTCCTCCAGGGATTTTGAACTCTCCTTCAGTAAATGGGTTCTAGGTTAGAAATACGCTTAGTTCTGAAAACAGAATGGAGGACTGCGAGTTTTTATTGGAACAGCTGCCTCCAAGAATGGCTTTGGGTGAGGGCAATGCAAGGAGAGGGCTCAGCTGAAATTGTCAGCCATCAACACTCTGAGCATCTGGGGGAATAAGCGTCCCAGATCCGGGTGCTGCAGTGGAGTATGAAATTACAGTGACCAGTCCTTTTAGGGTATATGTTAGAAAGGTGGAACTAAGAGATGAAAGTTCAGCTGAAATGATGGAAAAGAGAGAAATTGAAGACTCTCTTAAACTCCAAATTATTAAACTCCCTGTTGAGCTTAACTCTGCCTCAGTCTCTGAGCATAACTTACATATAGGCTTATCAGACTCAGGTGGAATAAATTCTGATGTACCAAACACAAGTTGAACTAATATATTGTGCATCTCTAATTAGACAAAGGAAGTGTTTACAAGTGAAAAAGCCTTCACTAGAGTCTTGTGTATTTGTAGTAGGTGGAGAGGACAGTTACAAAGTTCTGACCTGACTCACTAAAAGTGCCACAGAAAGAATTCCCTGAATGGCGGTGCTAGCTCTCAAAACTTTTGAATGCTCTATACTTTCACACTTAGGATCTTAGATATGCTAAAAAAACAACCAGACCATGAGAAGTTTTCCCGTGTGAAGGGGCCCAATTGAAGTAAACACCAAAAATAACACATGCTATACAGCACCATCCCAGATGGTCTCTTCCAGTTCATGTGGTGACAAAAAGTACTTTATTGCTGGAGTTACAGACATATTGGTATGCGCTACAAGAGACATGGGCTTCCTTGGTGGACCAGATGGTAAAGAATCCGTCTGCAATGCAGGAGACCTGAGTTTGATCCCTGGGTCAGGAAGATCCTCTGCAAAAGAAAATGGCCACCCACTCCAGGATTCTTGCCTGGAGAATTCCCTGGCAGAGAAGCCTAGCAGGTACTGTCTATGGAGTCGCAGAGTTAAACACAACTGAGCGGCTAAGTACACACACACACACACACACACACGCACACGCGCACACACACACACACACACATGCAACAGAGCCCAAATTCAAGGCTGCTCTTGATGCAAAGCCCCGAAAAACTTGCTTTTCTGTTTAAATGCATAGAAATCTTCTATTGACAAGCCCCCTTTTCCCCACGCTCTATACCCTGTCCTTCATCTGAGCCTCCATCTTCAGAAGATTGGCGCTTAGGGTTTGTAAAGCAGTATAAAAATTCACTGAGCCTCCCTGTATCATTTAAAGAGAAAGCTTTTGAAATTATCTCATATTTGATAGTTCGTGTATTACAGAAGTGGAGAAGGTCCTCTGTGCGGACTTCGTAGGTTCATCATCTGTGTGAGTAGATAAAATGAAATCTAAGAAGACTTGCCTTAAAAGGATCATTTTGAATGAAACCAGACAGAGTGAAGGACCCCACGGACCAGGACAATGTAAGCCACAAAGGTGATATAGTTGCAATTAATTATTTTAAAGAGTCTTTAACTGAAGGTAATATTGTGTTCATGTTGCGGGGGAGAGGAAGCCCCCCTAAGGGGGCACAGAGTTTCTGTAACTTGTATAAGAATCACATGGGTCACATGCTAACAGATGGCCAGAGTCATCCCCCTGGAAATCCTGAATCAGATCTGAGGTAGATTCTGAAACCTTTAACAAGTCTCTCTGGGATTTGATATTGACTGAGGGAGAAGGAACCATCCTTGCTTATGCTCCAGCCCACCATGGCACTCTTAAGAAACTTCCTTTTTCACGGAACTGCACTCTAAAAAATAACAGTTTACAGAAAAATAGGACAAGGGAAGGCCATGCAAAAACCTATGTAGTGCTGTAACCAGGGCACTAGCAAAAACAAAATTAAACAAAGAAAAAACACTAAAGAAAAAACACACTAACTACAGGATTCTCTCATTTTAAAAAAGTAAACGTTAGCTTAGTGAAAAGTATATAGATAAGGACTAGACTGTCAAATCCTGGAGCAAAGAACAAAAACTAGAAAACAATATGGGAGAGCATCATTAATTCCATTAATGATTCTATCATTAATTATTAAGCACCATTAATTCTAAGACAGAGTATGTAGCCAAATTGATTCTAGAGGAAACCCCCTAGGAGGGCAAGGGTTCCATATACAAATTATACTCTTCTGCTGCTTGCTGTCCTTCCTTGTGTTAGTATAACTTGCACTCAGTTTTAGTTACTTACAGGCAACTGTGGTGAAATTGTTTATGCCCAAATCAAACTGCACATTATACTGAGATCTTCACTCTATTTAACAATAATCTTTGAGGTAATACGTGGAATGAAGTAAAGGACTAAAATCGGGTATGTTCATGGCTTTAGGCATGTAAGTTAATTTGCTTCCCTCGTGACTCAGTGGTAAAGACCCTGCCTGCCAATGCAGGACTTCCTTACAGGCATTCCTAAGGCTGCTCCTGGCACCACGGTCCACTGGGGAAACTGGCTGCCACCCTTCTCAGCACATACATTCCTCACAGCCCCACTTCTTCAACGCTCTACCTTTCTATTCAAGGTCTAGGAGAGTCCACGCATTCGTTTCAAGGGAGATTGGGAACTCTTATATCTGGCATATCTTTCAGCTTCTGTAGTTGGGGGTAGGAAGGAGTCCTAACATAGAAAGAGGGTTCAGAAGCTGAAAGGAAAATAGAAATCCATACCCTTTAAAGATACTATTTTATAGTAATAAAAAATTGTAATTTTATCAGGTAAGCTGTTAATTATCATACAGCAATATACTCCCAGGGTGGATCCATATGCTAGCTCTTGCAGTCTATTTTTCAAGGATGATTCAGTGACTTGGGAAATTCTTATCTCTATTTCCTGTTACTACCTCTCTATTTACTCTGCTGTATTATTTACAAAGGGCTTCCCAGCTGGCTCAAGTGGTAAAGAATCCACCTGCCAATGCAGGAGACATGGGCTTGATCCCTGGGTAGGAACGATCCCCTGGAGTAGAAAATGGCAGTCCACTCCAGTATTCTTGCCTGGGAAATCCCATGGACAGAGGAGCCTGGTGGGCTACAGTCCACAGGGTCACAAGAAGATGGAAGGTGACTGGACCAATATGGGAGAGCATCATTAATTCCATTAATGATTCTATCATTAATTATTAAGCACCATTAATTCTAAGACAGAGTATGTAGCCAAATTGATTCTAGAGGAAACCCCCTAGGAGGGCAAGGGTTCCATATACAAATTATACTCTTCTGCTGCTTGCTGTCCTTCCTTGTGTTAGTATAACTTGCACTCAGTTTTAGTTACTTACAGGCAACTGTGGTGAAATTGTTTATGCCCAAATCAAACTGCACATTATACTGAGATCTTCACTCTATTTAACAATAATCTTTGAGGTAATACGTGGAATGAAGTAAAGGACTAAAATCGGGTATGTTCATGGCTTTAGGCATGTAAGTTAATTTGCTTCCCTCGTGACTCAGTGGTAAAGACCCTGCCTGCCAATGCAGGACTTCCTTACAGGCATTCCTAAGGCTGCTCCTGGCACCACGGTCCACTGGGGAAACTGGCTGCCACCCTTCTCAGCACATACATTCCTCACAGCCCCACTTCTTCAACGCTCTACCTTTCTATTCAAGGTCTAGGAGAGTCCACGCATTCGTTTCAAGGGAGATTGGGAACTCTTATATCTGGCATATCTTTCAGCTTCTGTAGTTGGGGGTAGGAAGGAGTCCTAACATAGAAAGAGGGTTCAGAAGCTGAAAGGAAAATAGAAATCCATACCCTTTAAAGATACTATTTTATAGTAATAAAAAATTGTAATTTTATCAGGTAAGCTGTTAATTATCATACAGCAATATACTCCCAGGGTGGATCCATATGCTAGCTCTTGCAGTCTATTTTTCAAGGATGATTCAGTGACTTGGGAAATTCTTATCTCTATTTCCTGTTACTACCTCTCTATTTACTCTGCTGTATTATTTACAAAGGGCTTCCCAGCTGGCTCAAGTGGTAAAGAATCCACCTGCCAATGCAGGAGACATGGGCTTGATCCCTGGGTAGGAACGATCCCCTGGAGTAGAAAATGGCAGTCCACTCCAGTATTCTTGCCTGGGAAATCCCATGGACAGAGGAGCCTGGTGGGCTACAGTCCACAGGGTCACAAGAAGATGGAAGGTGACTGGACACACACATATTTACAAAGAAAAAAGACTAGAAGGATACACACCAAAGTGTTACCTTTATTTACTCTCTGGTTTATGTAATTATAGGAAATTTTTATTTTGCTTTCTATACCTTTATATATTTTCCAAATACTTCTTAATAATAAAAAAATCAGTACATTTTTTAAGTGCAGTTTGTTTGAACCCATAACAAATAATACCTAAGAATAAAGCTGAAGAAAAGAAGAATCAGATAATCATAAACGTAATCCTGTCAGGTTTGTTTTTTATAAAATACTAGCTTAAATAAATAAATGCATAGTGAAATAATTACGTTTCATTGCATGTACTATAAACAATCAGTGTAACTGATCATTCTTGATAAATTCAGATCTTATCAATTGCTCTCATAGATAGAGACGTCTTAGGGCCTACTTTTTTAAACTTGGAGTTGCCAATTATTTAAAGACTGCAACAAGTACTTTCATCTCATCCTGGGCAGCCATCTGAGGCTTAGTGCAAAGGCTTAGCTGAGGTCTTTTTAAGGCCTGGCTGGGAATTACTCAGTTTCTACTTACCAATGATGACTATCATGATAAGAAGTGTTATTTGAATACTTTTGCATTATCTACCGTACTAGACACTTTATATATGTCATTTGTTAATCCTTATAATTCAATAAGACAGTAAAATTCCTCCATTTTGCAAAAATAAACCTCAAAGAGATATTTAACTTGTTCAAAGTCTCATATCCATAAAGTTGTAGAAGGCACATGCAAACCCATGTGGGTTTGAAGTTTAGCAGGGCCAGGCCAGTATGAGGCATTAAATGCTAGAAAGGCAAATCAAATCACGTCAGGGTTCAAATGTAGAGGAAACCAAGCACCAAACCCTGTACAAACACCAAATTGTACAGTCACAGTAAATGGTGATTTCAGAGCCTAGAGATAACATCGGATGAAAAAAGAAGGAGAGCTGGTCCATAATGAGCAACAAGACTTCCTTGGCTGCTGCATGGACACCCAAGAGCACTGGCTGGTGTCTCTGTGAGCTGATAAAGAGATGGCATGACACACAGGGAAGGTCATGCTGGCTGTAGGCCTGACAGGGGCAGAGAGTGGATCATGGTCTCTACTAGAGTGGGTATTACTCACAGTCCAGGCTGTGAAGGAATTTAAACTAGTAGTGAAAACCCAGGGACCTAGGCTGAACCATAGGAAGGAAGATGTACACATCCTGAAGCCAAGCACCTGGGTCTGAATCCCTCTTTTATTACTGACTAATTATGGTCATGGTTGGGGCTCTCGTGGCTCCATTTATTTGTCTCTATAAAGAAGGCTAGTACTTCATAGAGTTATTGAGAACATTTAATGACTTAATATACATAAAGCATTACTGTGCACAGTGCAAGCTCAGTTCATAGTCTGTACCACTGGCTTTTAAGCATGAGTTCTATAGTCTAAAAGAGACCAGTCACACACACACAGAGGGAATTAGTGAGAGAGGATACAGTCTAAAGTTCATAAAGTCACCAAGAGGCTAAATTCCCTCAACACCAGGTGTGGACACAACAGACTATTTTAGGAGCCCACTCACCAAATCCCCTGTCAGCCATATTCTCATGGGTTCAGGGACTTGGCAGGAAGGACCCCACAGGTGGCAGACCTTAGAACTCTTCACTGGGTAGACCAGAGATTGATAGAGCCTCCCAACAATGAACTAGTCATGTTGTTTTGATGTAAGGCAAAATTCCAGACATGCTATTAAAGTGGTGGTTAGCACTCAGATGAAGGAGAAATAAAAAAAAAAAAAAAGGACCAGCCTACACTCACTATCATTCTTTCATAACAGACTAAAAAATTATTTCTTTGGTTTCACCAGTCCCTAAATTTAGGCAAAGAAATATGACATCTGGCTTCAAATATTTGAAACAGAGTTATGTGCAGGTGTAAACATTACATTTGTTCACAAGACCTTAAGGTCCAAGGAATCAAAGTTACTGAAAAGTAGATCTCAGCTCATAAAAATGACTTTTATATCAGTCTGAACAAGAGGCTGCAAACTACCCACCAATTTGCCCTTGTGCAGTATTTTTTTTTTGGTTCACAAATAGGCATACTAGCTACACTGTGTATGCTGTATGTTCACAATTTATGCAGTTGTGCAAGGTGGCCAGAAACTTCCACATGAGCATCCAGATTTCTGTCTTCTCTTATGAAATCCCATGATATGTGTAAGGCCTGCATTCCCTCAGAGTAACAAGACACCAGTACCGAATGGAAGTCCCTTCCATGGCTGAGCATATGCATTCCAGGAGGCCTCTGTCCCCACCTGACCCAAACACTACTTAATAACACCTGTCTTAAAAGCATTTCAGATCTTAGACAATCTTCTTAATAAATGCAAAGAAAATCCCCCTTCCTTCATTGATAAGATTTTCTGATTCTCTAATTTCCTAAGTCTTAAAGTCACTCAACAATCTCCATTTGTTGCTGTAGTTAGTTGTTTATGACACTATCACACTCTGCCTGTCCTTTTCAATAAGAATCTAGCACCATTCTCTGCTTTAAACGCGTGTGCTGTTTGGTAGCTCTTTGCCCAGCAGCTGCAATGCTTCTCTCTCTCAAATTTCAAAGCAACTTTAAGAATAAGGACAGGAAATTCAAGTACTTCAAAAGAACTTTTTCATTCTCTCCTGCAACTGATAAATGCATGCTGAAGAGCAAATTACCATCACAGCTATCTATTTTTAAATGACTCCTGTCCCATTACTTCAATACAAGCTGTGATTAAATATATTGAGTTTCTTGATAGTCAACTACATCAAGACCTCCTCCTTGAACTCTGCAAACTTTATTGATTTATATTCCTCAGAAGTAAAAATCATGAAAGGAACAGAATTTAATTAATGTGTTAAGGCAGATATGCTATTATCATAAATGAGAAAAAATAGATTCACAGTAGCATAGTTCAAAATAAAATGGTGATTAAAAATAAAAAACTGAGGCAGGGTTTGTGGGCATTAGATAAAGAAAATAAAGCTGTTTTAGCAAAAGCTAAAACTGTTGGCTAGCACTTAGATGTAGTAACACGTGGGAGGTTATTTCTAAATATAAAGTAAATTGATCCTCTTGGTTATTAGGTATCAGGCAGTCCTACTGTCCTTAAAACTCAGAAACAAGAAATCCTCTGGGAAATTCTCAGAAGAACTGAAACATTAGTTAGTTTTTATAAATGTGTCTTTTAAATATTAAGTAAAATACTCGTTTCTGTGATTAGTATACAGTAACATAAATAAAATATGATTTGATAGAAGGAAAGCTACCTTTCTTTTTAAAAAGTGAAAAAATCCACTGCTAAAATGTTTGCTCACTTAAAAATGTTCAGAAGCACTTAACAGTAAAAGTAACCTATTTCCTTTGTTTCCATTACTTAAAAAAAAAATAGATTTGAATTCTATTGAAGCTTTTAGGAAGCTAAAATATTTTGAGAGATTTATAAGAGTTCCTGAACGTCTGTTTCTGAAATATTTCTAGCTCCATTTTAAATAAGTAAATTCTTCAAAAATATCTGATTCAAATATTTTTGGTCCAAAACCATTGCAGATATGGTTAATCCTCTGTGAGTTTAAATGCTTTTGAATAAAGTCAAGCTCAGTCAGAATAGCCATCATTAAAAACTCTACAAATAATAAATGCTGGTGAGGGCATGGATAAAAAGGAATTTCCTACACTGTTGCTGGGAATGTCAATGGGTACAGCCACTGTGGAGAAGAGTATGGAGGTTCCTTTAAAAAAACAGAGTTACCCTATGATCAGGCTTCACTGTTGGCTCAGTGGTAAAGAGTCCATCTACAATGCGGGAGGTATGGGTTCCATCCTTGGGCCAGGAAGATCCCCTGGAGTAGGAAATGGCAGCCCATTCCAGTATTCTTGTTTGGAAAATCCCATGGACAGAGGAGCCTGGTGGGCTACAGTGCATGGGTCACATAAGAGTAAGCTGTGATTTAGTGACTAAACAAAACCACAGCCATATGATTCAGTGATCCCACTCCTGAGAATATATTTGGAGAAAACTGTAATTCCAAAAGATATAGGCACCCCAAATCTCACAGCAGCACTATTTACAGTAGTGAAGACATGGAGACCATCCAAGTGTCCATCAAGAGGTGACTAGATAAAGAAAATGTGTTTTATAAACACAGCAGAATATTATTCAGCCATAAAAAGAATGAAATAATGTCATTTGCAGCAATATGAATGAACCTAGAGATTATCTTAATGAGTCAAGTTAAATCAGACAAAGATGAATAACATAACATGGAAACCTATACGGTCATGTGTGGAAAAGATAGCTATTGTCATTGTGCTAGGGGAATAGGAGTACCTACAACCACTTGGGGCGATGGTCTGAAGGGATGGGAGGAGGGGAACTGGGTGGGGGGAGGGTCCAGGGATATGCATATGAATGATCTGGGAACATACATGTTGGTGAACAACAAAACTCTGTAAAATCTTTAAAATAAAGGGAAAAAAAAGATGAATAACATATGATATTGCTAATATATAGAATCTAAAAAATTATATAAATGAATTTACTTACAAAACAGAAATAGACTCACAAACAGAAAATAAACTATAGTTACCAAAGGGGAAAGGTATAAGTTAGGAGTTTGGGATTACATATATACACAACTATACATAAAATAGTAACCAGTGAGGATCTACTTTATAACACAGGGAAAGATATCCAATATCTTATGATAACCTACCATTGAAAAGAACCTAAAAAAGGAATAACTGAATCACTTTGCTGTACACTTGAAACTAACACAACATTGTAAATTATTGATAATTATATTTCAAAAAAAATGAAAAACAATTTAATTATTTTTCAAATCAAGCTTATTTCAGGATCCAGGTTTCCTGGATCCTTGCCTGTATTTTCTTCTTAACATAGAAGTTTGTTGTATGAGATGATGAAGAAAGAACTGTCTTGGGCAGCCGGGTCAGGCCTAGGAGAAAGGTGAATATGTTCTAATTATGGACAGCTGAGTGAAAATGTACAGAGGAGCCTGGTGGGCTACAGTGCATGGGTCACATAAGAGTAAGCTGTGATTTAGTGACTAAACAAAACCACAGCCATATGATTCAGTGATCCCACTCCTGAGAATATATTTGGAGAAAACTGTAATTCCAAAAGATATAGGCACCCCAAATCTCACAGCAGCACTATTTACAGTAGTGAAGACATGGAGACCATCCAAGTGTCCATCAAGAGGTGACTAGATAAAGAAAATGTGTTTTATAAACACAGCAGAATATTATTCAGCCATAAAAAGAATGAAATAATGTCATTTGCAGCAATATGAATGAACCTAGAGATTATCTTAATGAGTCAAGTTAAATCAGACAAAGATGAATAACATAACATGGAAACCTATACGGTCATGTGTGGAAAAGATAGCTATTGTCATTGTGCTAGGGGAATAGGAGTACCTACAACCACTTGGGGCGATGGTCTGAAGGGATGGGAGGAGGGGAACTGGGTGGGGGGAGGGTCCAGGGATATGCATATGAATGATCTGGGAACATACATGTTGGTGAACAACAAAACTCTGTAAAATCTTTAAAATAAAGGGAAAAAAAAGATGAATAACATATGATATTGCTAATATATAGAATCTAAAAAATTATATAAATGAATTTACTTACAAAACAGAAATAGACTCACAAACAGAAAATAAACTATAGTTACCAAAGGGGAAAGGTATAAGTTAGGAGTTTGGGATTACATATATACACAACTATACATAAAATAGTAACCAGTGAGGATCTACTTTATAACACAGGGAAAGATATCCAATATCTTATGATAACCTACCATTGAAAAGAACCTAAAAAAGGAATAACTGAATCACTTTGCTGTACACTTGAAACTAACACAACATTGTAAATTATTGATAATTATATTTCAAAAAAAATGAAAAACAATTTAATTATTTTTCAAA
Organism: Tragulus kanchil; assembly: GCA_022376925.1. Classification (NCBI taxonomy): domain Eukaryota; kingdom Metazoa; phylum Chordata; class Mammalia; order Artiodactyla; family Tragulidae; genus Tragulus; species Tragulus kanchil. The sequence continues at coordinate 79,408,826 of JAIOJX010000025.1, forward strand.
TCAAGCTTATTTCAGGATCCAGGTTTCCTGGATCCTTGCCTGTATTTTCTTCTTAACATAGAAGTTTGTTGTATGAGATGATGAAGAAAGAACTGTCTTGGGCAGCCGGGTCAGGCCTAGGAGAAAAAGGTGAATATGTTCTAATTATGGACAGCTGAGTGAAAATGTACAAGGACTGAAATAAGTAGAAGCATTACAGATGGAAATGACAGTCTGTGCAAAATTATAGTAATGGTAAGAAAGTGGGTATTTGGAAGAAATTAGTTTCCTGTGCCTAGAACGTAGGTTATAATTGAATCATATGGTGCTAGTAAAAGCATACCTTTGAAACCATTTGGGTCTCAGTTTACACTCTGATTTAAAGGTCTTAGTAAAATCTCCTTTCAGATGAAAGAAATAATCCACATGGCAGTAGACGATAGATTTGACTTAATAACACTTTGTATGAAAAAATACTTGCTAATCATGTCTGTTCTGTGCTCTACATTCCAGGGAAAACACTGGCAACTGGTAGAGAACAATTAAGAGAAAAGAGGTTGTTTGATTTGAAGACAGCACTTTCTTTGAATATTTGAAGAACTTCCCTATAAAAGGTAACAATTACATGATCTTTCCAGGAATGGTATCTTTTGTACTGGTATTGGTATTGAAAGGGCATGCCAATCAGACTAACAGAGCACTTTGTAGTCGTAAGAACCCCCTTATAATTCTTCACAAAGACTGAAGCCTCTTCTGTCTAGAAAGAAATGATGAATGACCATCTAGCAGAGACGCTGTGGGTGGGCTTCCAATGGCAGGTACTTTTCAGAGCCTTTCAAATTCTAGTATTCAATTGTTTTATCATTTGAAATGCTGGATTGCAAAAGTCAAGGCAGATTTCATTGTTCTGTTTATTCATATCAGTTTTGAAATCTGTTTTTTATTCTACTTCTCCCCTTTTCATTGTATTAAAATTCTATGTAGGTCACGTTCTTTCCTCATCACGGTATCTAATTGACTATTTTTGTACCCATAGTGATATGAGTTTATTTCTCCTAAAATATGTGTTTTCATCAGCCTAAAATTACATTGCATCACTCTATATCTATCACCATGGAAAAACTGAAAGAAAAAGAAAAAAGATTTACTCATACAAAACCAAATGAATTTTGGAAAAGTAATGACCAACTCTTTGTGACTTCAAACTAAAAAAGATGAAATTATACTTTAGAATGATCACAATGCAGTATAAATAAGCAGTACAAGTAGATTATCTTGAAGGGACAAGGAGATTCTGAAGGTTTTGGCTTCATTACTTAATCACCCAGAGGTCCTGCAAGGTAGGAATTATTATCTCAAGTTGTAAATAAGGAAGCTGAGGTTCAATGTGGTTAAGTAACATGCTGGAGCTCAAAGAGACAAGAGAACTGGCTTTGAACTAAGGCTCTGATTCAGAAATCTGCATTTTTAGGCTATACAGACTATCTCTCCTTAGTAAAACCAAAATGACATTTAGAACATAGACTTTGCTTTTAAAATATTTAAGGAAATAACAGCGAGCAAGACATTAAGTGAAAAGCTGTAAAGTTCTGGCACACAGCTTCCAGATTAAGAGATAAAGCACATCAAAGTTATGCATGTGAAAGTTAAAGACAGGTGCAAAATCTTAGTCTAGAAGAGCTAAATGGCACAGTGTCGGTAGGTATCACCAAAGCCCAGAACACTTACTTCCTTCAAACAATTGAAATTACCCAGAGAAGCTCTACTACTGGTACAGAATTTTTCCAAATGTCGTTACAGGCCTCTTTAACTTCATTGTAACATGAGCTTTTTTTTTTTTCAGAGGTATCTACCCATCACATTTCAGAACGCTTAGTACAGTGTTGGTACACTAAAATCAATGAGACAAGATTGCCTGATGGAATGGATGAATGAATGATAGCAGATAATGGGGACAGGTACAAGAATGACACAGTAACAAAAGGTTTACCTACACAGAACACTCCACGCTTAAAGGATCTCCATCATGTTTGCCAATTGTTGCCAACAACAATTTACTTTTGTTGTTGTTTTTCAGTCGCTCAGTCATGTCTGACTCTTTGCAAGCCCATGGACTGCAGCTCACCAGGCTTCCCTGACTTTCACCATCTCATGGAGTTTGCTCTAACTCATGTCCATTAAGTCAGTGATGCCATCCAGATTCCTTACCGTCTGAGTCATTAGGGAAGCCCAACTAACCACATAATCATGTACACATAACTTCATTTCTCAGAGACACCATTGTGTTATCTCCAAGCAGATTACAGTGATACATCCTGAAGGGACAAGGAGATTCTGAAGGTTTTGGCTTCATTACTTAATCACCCAGAGGTCCTGCAAGGTAGGAATTATTATCTCAAGTTGTAAATAAGGAAGCTGAGGTTCAATGTGGTTAAGTAACATGCTGGAGCTCAAAGAGACAAGAGAACTGGCTTTGAACTAAGGCTCTGATTCAGAAATCTGCATTTTTAGGCTATACAGACTATCTCTCCTTAGTAAAACCAAAATGACATTTAGAACATAGACTTTGCTTTTAAAATATTTAAGGAAATAACAGCGAGCAAGACATTAAGTGAAAAGCTGTAAAGTTCTGGCACACAGCTTCCAGATTAAGAGATAAAGCACATCAAAGTTATGCATGTGAAAGTTAAAGACAGGTGCAAAATCTTAGTCTAGAAGAGCTAAATGGCACAGTGTCGGTAGGTATCACCAAAGCCCAGAACACTTACTTCCTTCAAACAATTGAAATTACCCAGAGAAGCTCTACTACTGGTACAGAATTTTTCCAAATGTCGTTACAGGCCTCTTTAACTTCATTGTAACATGAGCTTTTTTTTTTTTCAGAGGTATCTACCCATCACATTTCAGAACGCTTAGTACAGTGTTGGTACACTAAAATCAATGAGACAAGATTGCCTGATGGAATGGATGAATGAATGATAGCAGATAATGGGGACAGGTACAAGAATGACACAGTAACAAAAGGTTTACCTACACAGAACACTCCACGCTTAAAGGATCTCCATCATGTTTGCCAATTGTTGCCAACAACAATTTACTTTTGTTGTTGTTTTTCAGTCGCTCAGTCATGTCTGACTCTTTGCAAGCCCATGGACTGCAGCTCACCAGGCTTCCCTGACTTTCACCATCTCATGGAGTTTGCTCTAACTCATGTCCATTAAGTCAGTGATGCCATCCAGATTCCTTACCGTCTGAGTCATTAGGGAAGCCCAACTAACCACATAATCATGTACACATAACTTCATTTCTCAGAGACACCATTGTGTTATCTCCAAGCAGATTACAGTGATACATCCTGAGGTTATTTATTGATTATGTAAGTTGATATACAAGTGTTTAGAAGAGTACCTGGGGGCTTCCCCTGGTGGTCCAGTGGGTAAGGACACCGTCTTGCAGTGCAAGGGACACCAGTTCGATCCCTGGCCTGGGAAGATCCCACGTGCCGCGGAGTGACTGGACCCATGTGTCCAATTACCAAGCCAGAGCTCTGGGGCGCATGTGCCCAGAGCTGGTGCTCTGCAGCGACAGACGCCACCGCGATGGGAGGCCCACAGGAGCCAAAGAACAAAGACGGTTGAAAATAAAGAAATGAAAGACCAATAGAAGTGGCTCGTCCACTCCTCTCCCTCCCCAACCCAACGCCCGCCCAAAAATAAAAAAATAATAAAATAAATAAATCTTTAGAAGAGTATCTGGCATACAAAAATACTCAATAAAGGCTGACTATAATAATCCTCATTTTATAGATGAAAAATGTGAAATTCTCACATGTCCTGTGACTGTGGTCCAGGACTTAAACCCAGACAAACTGACTCCAGTGTCCTAATTCATTTTAAGTGATCTCAATCATTAAAGAAATGCCACCTAAAAATAATGTCTTAGGTTATAACCTAATTAATTTGAATATACAATTGGTTGAGACCAATCTGTGTTGGACTTCAAGTCATCGTTTCACTAGTAACTCTAATGTGGGGATATGTAGAAGTTTTGAAGGTAACATGATGAAATGATCAGGAGCACTTCCACTCCTCTGGCAATAATACATGGTATGAGCACTCTCAGAGAATCTTAAATACGTCTGTCTCTCCTTCCTCACTGCTTCTTTTCAAATTCCAACTCCTTCTAGTCTCTTTATATCCTCTGATTTTCTTCTATCTTGCCCTAAAAGATGGGCTCATGCAGTGCCAGATACTGTGCATTGAAAAAGCATGGATTTTGTAGTTAGACAAACATTGGTAAATTAACAAAGGATCTTATGTTGTGAATATCAAAACAGTGTTTTTGATTTCCACCTCTAAGTCCTTTCAGCTTTGCTTAACCAATTTGAGCCTAGGATGTATTGCTATGGTGAAGAAAGAAGCCTAGAACAAAGATAGTATTGCTCAACATTGATCCTCAGAGCTGGCCCTTTGAACTGTCTAAGAGAGAATGTGGACCTGAAAGCCAGGCTGTCAGGACAAAGAGAAAGATGTCTACCTCACAAAGCACCACTTTAAGCAGGTGGAGATGCAGGTCTGGTGCACCAGATCACAGAACTCAGGATGTGGCATGAAGGAGGAGGGATGCCCACACATCCAACCTGGGTGAAGAGAAACAAGCCAAAGTAGGAAAGATTTGCATATCCTGTTCTCCTATCTCAGGATATTGATTTTAGGAAAATGCCTAAAACACAAGAACTTTTATCCCACTTTAGATCAAGCAGAGGTGAGGGTGGCAACCGGGTAAAAGTAGTAGCCCCATGTGATTAGGCCAAAGAAGAGTCTTAGCTGAGTTCTCCTAAAATAGATGTTTCCACCTGACTCTGACATGGCACACAGAAGGTCAGCACATAGTCTGACTTGGCTCAGAATCAGAGTCAGTGGTAAGGGCAACATGTTCCAGGAAATGAATGGATGTCACAGAGATCTTACGGCTAATCACCAGAGTCCTTGGTCCTGACCCTAAATTTATAGAGAACAGACACCAACCTCAGTCTCTAATAGGGCAAGCAGCAGTCATAGGTAAACAAGAAGCATTTCCACAGGAACTGGAGGATAGTTCACAGCTCTGAAAATACATCTTAGAGACCACCTGTTTCCCTTCACTAGTGGGTACTCCGTCCAGTACACTCAGACAGCATGTTGGAGAGAAAGAGCTTGCGAAGCAGGAGACCAAAATTCTGGGGTTTAGACAAAAAATATTAGGTTGCCTAAAGATTTAAACTGTTGGAGTCGTGTGCCATTTCCTTCTCCAGGGGATCTTCGTAACCCAAGGATCAAAACTATGCCTCCCCTGTCTTTGAATTACAGGCAGATTCTTTAGCCACTGAACCATCAGGGAAGTCTATTGAATTCGACTAAAATTACTGAATTATAAAAAATTGTTCCGCTTTGAAGTTTAGTAAATTAGACCCTTGAACAAAAGATCAAAGAAGTGAGAGAGAACATAAGCTGCATATTCTTTTTACGTCTGTGTATATAAATTCGTGACTCTCCTCATACTAACATTTTCTTTTTGTTAAGGACCACTTATTTTCAGAAATTTTATCATCACAAAAGTCAACCATACAGAAAGACATTCACATTTGTTGTTGGAAACTTGACATGTCATGTGACATGAAGGCTGAGGACACTGAGACTCAAAAGTAACAACAAGCATACCTTAAGCTATGTTGTCAGTCACTGTGCTAAGGACTTAGGCACGTATTATTTCAGTTAAACCTCATGGAGCAGGTACTAACATTAGTCCAGATGAAGAAACCAAAGCATTTGAGGTTAAGTAACTTCATCAAGGTGCGTAGATAAAGGATGGGAATCCAAGATCACTTTACTTCAGAGTCGGAAATCTTAACTGCTACTTGCTCCTTCTAGAATGTAAGAACACAGCAACGTGCCCCTTCTGTTGATACTAGTACTACTACATGGCAGAGATCCAATTGCAACCTTCCTATATGGGGAAAGGGATTCACAGAGATGCTCAAGCTGAAGCATAAATGTAAAAAGGAAGATCAGAGTGATGTGTGATATTTATTTGAAATTTATTCCAAGAGATACATTTTAGCAAGAATAGACTGTTTCTTTAAAAGTGAAAATAAAAACAATAAGAAAAACCTATTTTTATCAGACTGAGGAAAGTTCACTGTGGATAATTTTTTGAAAAAACAAACTTTTCACAACAAATGGAAGACAGGGAAAAAAGAAAGAGTGGGAGCGAGGAAGAAAGAGGAAAAAAAAGAGAACTTTGTGCAACAAATGTCTACAGATTTTATATAACATTTCTACTTACTAGTGGCAGCACTGGCCATGCTGACAGAATTGATTTCATACCAGGATTCTTCTACCTAAAATTGAAAGTAAATATTCATCTGAGTAAACAAATGAAATTTACTCTATGAACCATACATGTAAATAACAAATTTTAAACTATAAACTTTTTTAATAGAATTGTAGCAGGAGAAATGGGGAAAAGGGGTATAAGTTAGTTAAATACAAAATTAAAAACAACCATCAGGCTTCCCTGGTGGTCCAGTGGGTAAAGAGTCTGCCTTGCAGTGCAAAGGGCACCAGTTTGATCCCTGGCCCAGGAAGATCCCACATGCTGTGGAATGAATGGCTGGACCAGTGTGTCCAATTACAAGCCAGTGCTCTGGAGCACATGAGCCCAGAGCTGGTGCTCTGCAATTCACATTTGTTGTTGGAAACTTGACATGTCATGTGACATGAAGGCTGAGGACACTGAGACTCAAAAGTAACAACAAGCATACCTTAAGCTATGTTGTCAGTCACTGTGCTAAGGACTTAGGCACGTATTATTTCAGTTAAACCTCATGGAGCAGGTACTAACATTAGTCCAGATGAAGAAACCAAAGCATTTGAGGTTAAGTAACTTCATCAAGGTGCGTAGATAAAGGATGGGAATCCAAGATCACTTTACTTCAGAGTCGGAAATCTTAACTGCTACTTGCTCCTTCTAGAATGTAAGAACACAGCAACGTGCCCCTTCTGTTGATACTAGTACTACTACATGGCAGAGATCCAATTGCAACCTTCCTATATGGGGAAAGGGATTCACAGAGATGCTCAAGCTGAAGCATAAATGTAAAAAGGAAGATCAGAGTGATGTGTGATATTTATTTGAAATTTATTCCAAGAGATACATTTTAGCAAGAATAGACTGTTTCTTTAAAAGTGAAAATAAAAACAATAAGAAAAACCTATTTTTATCAGACTGAGGAAAGTTCACTGTGGATAATTTTTTGAAAAAACAAACTTTTCACAACAAATGGAAGACAGGGAAAAAAGAAAGAGTGGGAGCGAGGAAGAAAGAGGAAAAAGAGAACTTTGTGCAACAAATGTCTACAGATTTTATATAACATTTCTACTTACTAGTGGCAGCACTGGCCATGCTGACAGAATTGATTTCATACCAGGATTCTTCTACCTAAAATTGAAAGTAAATATTCATCTGAGTAAACAAATGAAATTTACTCTATGAACCATACATGTAAATAACAAATTTTAAACTATAAACTTTTTTAATAGAATTGTAGCAGGAGAAATGGGGAAAAGGGGTATAAGTTAGTTAAATACAAAATTAAAAACAACCATCAGGCTTCCCTGGTGGTCCAGTGGGTAAAGAGTCTGCCTTGCAGTGCAAAGGGCACCAGTTTGATCCCTGGCCCAGGAAGATCCCACATGCTGTGGAATGAATGGCTGGACCAGTGTGTCCAATTACAAGCCAGTGCTCTGGAGCACATGAGCCCAGAGCTGGTGCTCTGCAATGAGAGAGGTCACTGCAATGGGAGGCCCACACAGGCCAAAAAATAAAGATGGATGAAAATTAATAAATAAAAACCAATAAAACAGGCCAAAATTTTAAAAAAAGAAAAACAACCACCAAAAAGTATATCTATATTTTTATCACTTCTAAATGTTCTCATTTTTATATAACTTACTAATACTATTTTTAAACTTTTGTTGATCAAGCAAGTACTAGAAAGTGTGAATTCTATTTTTCATCTTCATTTTCTAACACAAATTTGAGAACAAATTGCTTTTGATTTCTGGAAGTTATTTTTGTGCAGAGGGAAATATATTGCTATTTCTTATAGTATAAAAACTCTTTTGGAAACTTATAATCTGTAAAATCATTAACATTTCACGTCCCCAATTTTTTCACTTAGTCTACATCTATACTATGTCAAAACTATTTAAAAAATGAGTTGAAGATCTAGATGAGTGGGTCTAAAAGTGTGGTACCCAGACACCTGGAAAGCCCTGAGATATTTTTAGGGCGTCTATGAGATCAGAGCTATTTTCATAGTAATACTATGATGTTAGAGTCTTTTTCATAGTATTGGCATTTTTATTGATGGTGCAGGAGAAACCATTAGTGCTTGAGCACAAATCAAGTTAATTCCACCAACGTGCTCACAGTGTACTTAAAAATATGAATGATGATGATAGTAATATTAATGGCAATTTCACTCGCTGATACTCTTCAGGAAGCAGAAGAAGCATTAGTTTTAAAATATTTAAGCCTTAAGTTACATATTTTTAATATTCTGTGTGAAGATATGGGACATACACTTAAAGCACTTCTTTTTGTTGTTGTTGAAGTATGTGACATATTTTAGTTTCACGTGTGCAACATAACAAGCAAATATTTTTATATATTGCTAAATGAGTACTATAAACCTCTACATTCATCAACAAACTCAATTACAATTTTTTGTGTGTGTGATGAGAACTTTTAAGATCAACTCTCTTACCAACTTTTAAAGTACTCTGCTGCATACTCTGTTGATCCCAAGGGAAAGCACTTGAGCCACTGTTTGAGTTGTGACCTGAAATAGCTGCTCTTTTCATAGGAAATTATTTCTACTTGAAAGATGAACTGACAGTCTTGATTGCCATCATTCAGATTTGGGTGTTGGCAGATATTTTCTCAAAAATGAACAGTATAAGCTTGTTAAAGGGAAATAACCAATTGAATCTATTGTCAATGATTCATTTTAAGCTCTCAACAAAAATCAGCAGTTTGAGGGCGTCCCTGGTGGTCCAGTGGGTAAAGAGTCCACCTTTCAGAACAAGGGGAGCCAGTTTGATCCCTGGCCTGGGAAGATCTCATGTGCCGCGGAGCAGCTGGGCGGGTGTGTCCTATTACGAGCCAGCGCTCTGGAGTGCGTGCGCCCAGAGCCAGTGCTCTGCAGTGAGAGAGGCCACTGCAATGGGAGGCCCACACAGGCCAAAGAATAAAAAAGATAGATGAAAATAAATATAAATAAAAGAGGTATGACAGGGGAAAAATATTAGCAGTTTGAAAAACTCTTACCCAACACTGTGGCTGACAGTTTTGAAATACTAAAAGACATTTCTATGGGATCTGTGGTGACATTAATGAATGTGAGTTCTTCATATGGAATACTGAAAAGTGTTAACATTTGGAAAGCACGCAGAGCTCAGTGAACCAGTATTCTCCAGATAACCAATGCACAATGTTATAAAACTGAACACAGTTAAAAGATTCAGTCACTTTGGGCAAGACAGACAGAAGGATTCAAACGCCACAGAACCGAAGAGCTGTGGAAGCAGAAAAGCATTTTTTAAAATATTTAAGCCTTAAGTTACATATTTTTAATATTCTGTGTGAAGATATGGGACATACACTTAAAGCACTTCTTTTTGTTGTTGTTGAAGTATGTGACATATTTTAGTTTCACGTGTGCAACATAACAAGCAAATATTTTTATATATTGCTAAATGAGTACTATAAACCTCTACATTCATCAACAAACTCAATTACAATTTTTTGTGTGTGTGATGAGAACTTTTAAGATCAACTCTCTTACCAACTTTTAAAGTACTCTGCTGCATACTCTGTTGATCCCAAGGGAAAGCACTTGAGCCACTGTTTGAGTTGTGACCTGAAATAGCTGCTCTTTTCATAGGAAATTATTTCTACTTGAAAGATGAACTGACAGTCTTGATTGCCATCATTCAGATTTGGGTGTTGGCAGATATTTTCTCAAAAATGAACAGTATAAGCTTGTTAAAGGGAAATAACCAATTGAATCTATTGTCAATGATTCATTTTAAGCTCTCAACAAAAATCAGCAGTTTGAGGGCGTCCCTGGTGGTCCAGTGGGTAAAGAGTCCACCTTTCAGAACAAGGGGAGCCAGTTTGATCCCTGGCCTGGGAAGATCTCATGTGCCGCGGAGCAGCTGGGCGGGTGTGTCCTATTACGAGCCAGCGCTCTGGAGTGAGTGCGCCCAGAGCCAGTGCTCTGCAGTGAGAGAGGCCACTGCAATGGGAGGCCCACACAGGCCAAAGAATAAAAAAGATAGATGAAAATAAATATAAATAAAAGAGGTATGACAGGGGAAAAATATTAGCAGTTTGAAAAACTCTTACCCAACACTGTGGCTGACAGTTTTGAAATACTAAAAGACATTTCTATGGGATCTGTGGTGACATTAATGAATGTGAGTTCTTCATATGGAATACTGAAAAGTGTTAACATTTGGAAAGCACGCAGAGCTCAGTGAACCAGTATTCTCCAGATAACCAATGCACAATGTTATAAAACTGAACACAGTTAAAAGATTCAGTCACTTTGCAAGACAGACAGAAGGATTCAAACGCCACAGCACACGAAGAGGTTCAGTGATACAGCTTAAGCTGCCACATTGCCACCAACCTCTAAGAACTGCCACTTGCCTAGCTGTGGTACAATATCAAAAAAGATTACACATAATGACCTTTTTAAGACTGTTAAAAAAAATCTTTCCAAACTACATATCCATACATACTTCAACCTAAATAACACTGCACCAGACTGAATTCAGAATGAATTCTGTACAAGAAATTTCAGAAATGGGAAATACTGTCACTCTTCCACTGAATTTTCTTTCATTTAAAAAAAAAAAAAGAGAGAGATGAATAATTTTAGTAAAACTGCTATTCACACGACATGTAACTGGTTTATCATTTTAGAATCTTAAATGAACCCAGTTTCTCAGCTTCAGTTTCTAAGTGGTGATATTTATAGCTGTAAGTCACATAAGCAACAGCTCTTTAAAAATCAGTGGTTTTTAAGAGTAAAGTGGACCTGAGACCGAAAAGTTTGAAATGATTGACCTAGATGTCACCAAACATCCAGATATTTAAATATAAAATATTCACAAAATAAAATATTCCCTCCAGATGCATGAAGTGGCCACATTTGAAACTGGAGCACTCCCCTTACCGTTTTTGTTTTTTTTTTTTTAAAGAGGAATTTTTTTTTTTTTTTTTTAGCTTTTATTTATTTAGTTTTGACTGTGCTGGGTCTTTGCTGATGTGTGGGTTTAGCTGCTCTGCAGTATATGGGATCTTCCTGGTTAAGGGATCGAACCTGTGTCTCCTGCATTCGCAGACGGGTTCTTATCCACTGAGCCACAAGGGAAGCCCTCCCCTTACCGTTTTGACAGAGTTCCTCCCCCGACAAGAGGATCCTTTCTGATCCTCCTCTAAAGGCGCAATTACCACTGTCAGGACCACAAAGATTCTTCAAACATGGAATGTCAGCTCAACCTCCTCTACCACACAAAATTAGAAGTGAATTTAGGAGGTAGAATGAAGAAAAAGAAGCGAGAAATCAAATCCACAAGTCAAAATAGAGAGTCTCTCCAAGTACTTGTTTCATATAATTCTCCTTAAAAGTATTTATAGATAAGAACAAAATATACTAAACTTTCAACTTAATATACTGAAGGGTTTGTGCACACTGTGAAGAAAAAAGGAAGCCAGGAGCTTCCCTCCACAGCCTGTCCCTTTCTCTCTGGGGACACTGGGCCCCCAGAGACGACTGACCTTATAGGACTCAGCAAATTCATGCAGTTTTCCATCAGGCCCTCCCCTGCTTTGGAGGACAGCCTTCCATGTGGCAGACCTAGTGCCTGTCACAGCAAAAACTGCAGCAAGCCCAGATCCAGGGTTAAGCCCCAGTAATTAGTCCGTAGAGAGGTCTGGAATTCTTTCTAAACAGACAATCTGAAAAACCATTCTGTTACTGCAGGCCCGGGAAAATATTACTAAAGTAATCATTTCAGACCTTCATAGTGATCCTTAGACTTCCCTCTCTCATGTAAATCGATGTGCAGCCACCTTGCAATTGCAAAACAATCCAGGCCAAAACAATCCGTATCCACCCAGAAAAGTCAGATAATTGAGACAGTAGGGAATTGTTCTAGGAGTTTTGTTTGTTTGGGGAAGTAGGATGGGGAGCTAACTTGAAATATCTGAAAAGTGGCTTAATTCTCTAATTTACTTTCTGCATGCTGAGATGGTGAAATGCTGTCCTTTCTGCCCAGATGATCAATGAAAGGGAAATTATCTAAATATTTTAAGATTTGAGGGGGAGCCATTTAAAAAAGAAACAAAGAATAAGATATGAAACAAAGCCTCAAAATATCCCCGAACAGCAGATTTCCTCTCACTTAATGTACAAATCGTTAGTCACATATCTTAAGTGAAATACGATGTTTCCTTTCCCTTTCCCCTTTCATGAGAGTATATAACTATCCAACTGAATTTTTTGATGGGTGAGTGTCTGGGGCTATCGCACACAGTAAAATTGTTTGGTCTTATGACCTAGTTCAGTTATCAGGGGAGCTCTGAGCTCCAAACTGACTGCAGCAGTGAATTTAGGAGGTAGAATGAAGAAAAAGAAGCGAGAAATCAAATCCACAAGTCAAAATAGAGAGTCTCTCCAAGTACTTGTTTCATATAATTCTCCTTAAAAGTATTTATAGATAAGAACAAAATATACTAAACTTTCAACTTAATATACTGAAGGGTTTGTGCACACTGTGAAGAAAAAAGGAAGCCAGGAGCTTCCCTCCACAGCCTGTCCCTTTCTCTCTGGGGACACTGGGCCCCCAGAGACGACTGACCTTATAGGACTCAGCAAATTCATGCAGTTTTCCATCAGGCCCTCCCCTGCTTTGGAGGACAGCCTTCCATGTGGCAGACCTAGTGCCTGTCACAGCAAAAACTGCAGCAAGCCCAGATCCAGGGTTAAGCCCCAGTAATTATTCGGTAGAGTTTTCTGGAATTCTTTCTAAACAGACAATCTGGAAAACCATTCTTTTACTGCAGGCCGGAATATATTACTAAAGTAATCATTTCAGACCTTCATAGTGATCCTTAGACTTCCCTCTCTCATGTAAATCGATGTGCAGCCACCTTGCAATTGCAAAACAATCCAGGCCAAAACAATCCGTATCCACCCAGAAAAGTCAGATAATTGAGACAGTAGGGAATTGTTCTAGGAGTTTTGTTTGTTTGGGGAAGTAGGATGGGGAGCTAACTTGAAATATCTGAAAAGTGGCTTAATTCTCTAATTTACTTTCTGCATGCTGAGATGGTGAAATGCTGTCCTTTCTGCCCAGATGATCAATGAAAGGGAAATTATCTAAATATTTTAAGATTTGAGGGGGAGCCATTTAAAAAAGAAACAAAGAATAAGATATGAAACAAAGCCTCAAAATATCCCCGAACAGCAGATTTCCTCTCACTTAATGTACAAATCGTTAGTCACATATCTTAAGTGAAATACGATTTTTCCCTTTTCCCCTTTCCCCTTTCATGAGAGTATATAACTATCCAACTGAATTTTTTGATGGGTGAGTGTCTGGGGCTATCGCACACAGTAAAATTGTTTGGTCTTATGACCTAGTTCAGTTATCAGGGGAGCTCTGAGCTCCAAACTGACTGCAGCAGTACATTTATTATTAAAGAGGATTTTTCTAAAAACAGATTCCATTGTTAGAAGTTTTATTACCAGAAGTTAAAATCAAAGATGGAAGTATTCTGGATAGTGGGGTGCAAATATAATTAAATACTAATCTAATTTATGTTAAAAACATACCAACTAGTTATGAACATCATGCCAGGATGTATAAAAGAAATACAAAAGAATAAGTAAACCAAGAGAGATTAAAAAGTATACTTCCAAGCGGGTAAAACCATTTTATATTTGTTGTCGTTTTTAAAAACTATGCTTAGGGGAAAAACAGAGAGGAATAATATAGACAAAATGTTGAGCACCTTTTCATTAAGATGGTGAACCTTTGTATTCTTTTATCTTTACTTTTCAAGTTTTTTGATATTGTATTGGTACCAGTTTCAAATTTTTAAAAAAGTCAGTTCATGTGTGCATGCTAAGTCACTTCAGTCCTGTCTGACTCTTTGCTACCCTTTGGAGTAGCCCACCAGGCTCCTCTGTTCACAGGATTCTCCAGGCAAGAATACTGGAGTGGGTTGCCATGCCCTCCTTGAGGGGAGCTTCCTAACTCAGGGATCAAACCCAAGACTTGTATGTTTCCTGCATTGGCAGTTGGGTTCTTTTACCACTAACACCACCTAGGAAGCCTCTAAGTAAGTGGAATAAGTCTGAAAAAAAAAATACTTTTGAAACAGAGTGATGAAGGTTAATAGATAAGACTGACCTGCACTCAGACTAGGAAAGAAGGAAAAGGGACGAATATAGATATGAAACAAACCCCTTTTCCCCAGATGATATGAAGGTACCCATTTAAAAAAGAAACAAAGAATAAGATATGAAACAAAGCCTCAAAATATCCCCGAACAGCAGATTTCCTCTCACTTAATGTACAAATCGTTAGTCACATATCTTAAGTGAAATACGATGTTTCCTTTCCCTTTCCCCTTTCATGAGAGTATATAACTATCCAACTGAATTTTTTGATGGGTGAGTGTCTGGGGCTATCGCACACAGTAAAATTGTTTGGTCTTATGACCTAGTTCAGTTATCAGGGGAGCTCTGAGCTCCAAACTGACTGCAGCAGTACATTTATTATTAAAGAGGATTTTTCTAAAAACAGATTCCATTGTTAGAAGTTTTATTACCAGAAGTTAAAATCAAAGATGGAAGTATTCTGGATAGTGGGGTGCAAATATAATTAAATACTAATCTAATTTATGTTAAAAACATACCAACTAGTTATGAACATCATGCCAGGATGTATAAAAGAAATACAAAAGAATAAGTAAACCAAGAGAGATTAAAAAGTATACTTCCAAGCGGGTAAAACCATTTTATATTTGTTGTCGTTTTTAAAAACTATGCTTAGGGGAAAAACAGAGAGGAATAATATAGACAAAATGTTGAGCACCTTTTCATTAAGATGGTGAACCTTTGTATTCTTTTATCTTTACTTTTCAAGTTTTTTGATATTGTATTGGTACCAGTTTCAAATTTTTAAAAAAGTCAGTTCATGTGTGCATGCTAAGTCACTTCAGTCCTGTCTGACTCTTTGCTACCCTTTGGAGTAGCCCACCAGGCTCCTCTGTTCACAGGATTCTCCAGGCAAGAATACTGGAGTGGGTTGCCATGCCCTCCTTGAGGGGAGCTTCCTAACTCAGGGATCAAACCCAAGACTTGTATGTTTCCTGCATTGGCAGTTGGGTTCTTTTACCACTAACACCACCTAGGAAGCCTCTAAGTAAGTGGAATAAGTCTGAAAAAAAAAATACTTTTGAAACAGAGTGATGAAGGTTAATAGATAAGACTGACCTGCACTCAGACTAGGGAAGAAGGAAAAGGGCAGCTGCCAGGACTGTAGTTGGTGATGGAGGAGACAGAGCAGCTCTGGGTGGAACTCCAGGTCTCAAAAAAACCAAGTGACAATAACTCCTTACTCCTCAGAAGCTCCTGGCAACAACTTTTCCTTGGACTCGGTGTGGGTGGCTCCTGATTCATTCTCTCCAAGGATCCAGGGAATATTTGGTGAGAAAAGGGGACAGGGATCATTGTTCATACTGAAACCTCACCTTTTAAAGCCTGAACTCAGGATGTCTCTGGGAATGACTTCAGTATCCAGCCTCCACCAACTCAACCAGGCACCAAAGAGCATCTCCCTTTCCACTACCTGGAACCATCAAGGAACAATTTAGAGTATAACGTAACACTGTCCAGAGGGGCAATAAATGGATACAAGAAGGGAAAGGAAACTTATCAGGACACTTTTTCTAGCATTCACAATTATACTTGAGGGTGGCCCTGTTCCCTGACCTGGCTATGGTTTCTGAAACAGACAGATGGAAGTTGTGTGCTGCAGCATTCTGGCTAGCCCAGTTCAGCCAGACGTACGCAGCAGGGCAGTCCAAATCTACATCACATGCATTTAAGATTCAGATACTTCTAAGCAGGTCGAGACGACAGACCAGAGGCTTCCACGGTGACTCTGATGGTAAAGAATCCTCCTGCAATGTGGCAGACCCCAGGTTCGATCCCTGGGTTGAGAAAATCCTCCAGAGAAGGGAATGGCTACCCACTCCAGTGTTCTTGCCTGGAGAATCCCATGGACAGAGGAGCCTGGTGGGCTACAGTCCATGGTTCGCAAAGAGTTGGACATGACTGAGCAACCAACACTTTCCCTTTCTACTTCTAGAAGACAGAGCAGACCCACCACAGCAGCACTTGCGTGAAGCACACAGGAAAAAATGGAAAATAAATGATCTTAAAGGAAGAGTTGCTCAAAAACATAAATCTGACCCAGTCTTAATGCCAAAATCAAAAAAGGAAAAGGGATTATTAGCAGCAGAACACAATATTAAAGTCTAAGACTACCTGCCCTCTAGCAATGAACTCATAATTGTGTCTTGAGGAGAAGAAATGTCAGGTAATGCTGAAATACCTAAAATCTAAAAAAAAAAAAAAACAACAACAACAAAACAAAGGCAAACCAACAAACAAATCCAAGAAAACGCCAAGAGCACAGGGCAGCACTGCTGTAGGGACTTTGACCTGGGAGCAGGAGCGGTTTCTCCCCTTTTAAACAGATGACCTCATGCGGTCTACGTGGATATCAGCACAGTCACCTGCACATACCGGTACTTTCCAGGTGCCAGTAACTGACCTGGAAGAGCGGCCCAGCACAGACACCACAGCAGTAGCCATAGGAAAGGAATTCTCTTTACCTCACTGAAGCACAGAACACAGAAGAAAGCATTGCAGGATGCAGCAGTGTTAAGTACTGGCCACACACTGGAACGGTGGAACGCCCCCAGGGTGGTTCAGCGTGGTCACTCCAGGGAAATGACAGGCATGGCAGCACATGGAGACCCTTTCTTTGCATCCATGCTTCTCCCCAGTGTTTGGGGTATTTTTTACACACACGATTTAAACACTTTATTAACGGCAGATCATTCTCGTGGGGCAAGGCATCAACTCAGACATCCAGGACCCCGTCACAAGTTCAGCGAAGCCTCTGAGCCTCTTGTTCAGACTCCAAGAGGGTCAGCATGCCGCCCTAGCGCACGGGGCCTTTCACGTTTTGGGTGATGGAGCGGCTCCTGTTGTCCATGAATTCCACACGCACCTGCGTGCACTGTCCCTATGAACCAGTCCTGCCCAGCACCTTGGTGACCCTGGCAAGCTTGATGGGCTGCACACGGCTCGTGTCCATGATGGCCGAGCGGCGGCAGTCAGGTGGAGAGTTCTCCCCAGTTTTTGATCATCTTTATCATCACTCTCCTGCGCTCCTTGGGCTGAAGGCCTATCTCCACTTCACTTAGTTTTTCTTCTGGAGTTTCATCTTTTCCACTGTCCAGAAATGTTCTTCTGCCACTTCATTTTTCCTAAATTGTTTTTTTCATTTTTATGTATCTAGCAGGTGGGTTATGTTTCTTGACCTCAGAGAAGCAGCCTTTTGCAGGAGACTTCCTCTGAGAACTCCTATGTGTCCCAGCAGGCACTCACCTCTCCTTACCGGAGTCGTAGGCTCTAGAGGCTCCCCCTATGAGGGCTGACTCCTGTAGAGGTCCTGTAAGCTTGGCTGGCCCTTAGTCCTATAGGTTGTCAGGACTTGCCTTGTGCGGAGGCTGCAGGCTGTTGGTTGGCAGGACCAGGTCACAAAATGGCTGACTCGAGATCCCCCAGGGCATCCTGGGCTTAAGACGGATCACGGGTGGGTGGAGTCACGGTCCAGAAGTCTCTGGGGCTATTTCCTGCCCACTGGTGAGTGGAGCGAGGTCTTGGGGTTTCGGCGGCCTGGGTGACCAGCAGAGCTGGGTCTGGTTGCCCAACCCAGAGGACCCACAGCTGGTTTCAGATCACCAGTCAGGGAGGCTGTTTCTTGGCACAGTTGGGTCCATGGTGTCTCAAAGCTTGAATCAGCCTACTCGTGAGCAGGCCAAGGCCCTGCTGGTCCCAGGGCACCATGTACAGGCTGCAGACTTGTGATTTTCTTGCATCTATGTCTCCCTCCTTGATGGCAGAGTCTGGTCCTGGGGCCAGAGCCAGTTTCCTGAGGACAGGACGGGCCTCAGGGGATTCTGGGGCCAGCCCACAGGTGGGTGGAGCCGGGCGTTGGGGCCTGGTCCTCAGTCAGCCGAGGAGTGTCAGGAAGCTACTGCGGGCCCAGTAGCTCATTAGGCAGCCTCACTGTTGATGAGTGGGGCAGAATTCCAGCATCGGTATGTGGGGCCGGGTCTTGGCACTTCTGAGCTAGGGAAAGGTCCCCACTCTTTCGCCTGCCAGCGTCCACACCATGGAACAAGCTCCAGAAATAGCTACCTCCAGAGTCAATGGCTCTAGCATAAGCTACATCTGCTGCCTACTTCTCCGCAAGACTCTCCAAGACCAGCAGGTAGATGTGGCCCAAACTCTTCTCAAGTTCCTGCTTTTGCCCTGGGTCCTGGAGCATGTGAGATTTTGTGGGCACCCTATAAAAGTGAAGTCTCTAAGCCAAATGGCCTATGGATTCATCTTCCCAGTGGAGGACCCTTGGGCTGGGGAGCAGCATATGGGACTTGGAACCCCTCCTGTGCAGGAGTACTGCTGCCATGTAATTATTCTCCTGCCCCTAGGTCAGCATCCTCAGCCTACCCCATCCCAGGGTATGTGGGACTCAACTGCATCATGACTCTGCCACTTTTGCCCTCTGCTGTGGTTCCTTCCTTATGTCTGTAGTTGTAGATTTTTTCTGGTAGGCTCCAGCCTTTTTTTACTGATGGCTGATCTGCAGGTAGCTGTGGTTTTGGTGTGCTTGTAAGAGGAAGTGAGCTCAGGGTTTCTCTACTCCACTGTTTTGGTGGATCCCCTGTTAGAGAAACCCTTTCTTTTCCCTGCTCCCAGTTCTCCATGCTACACACACACATGCACACTTGTGTACACACACACATACAATCCATACATTCTGCAATTTTAAAATTACCTACTAGTAAGGAGGTCTATGCTAAGTGCATAGATTCAGCAGTGAGAAAGTCAGATGTGACTTCTGATCACAAGTCCTGCAGCAACTGGGTTAGCTTGCTCCTCGACTACCACGATTGACGCAGGAGTGGGGCCCTACCTCAAGCTGAGCTCATCATTATGTTATTCCTAAGTAGCAATAATTGATCCAGAGGAGGGCCCCCTGACCAACCAACAATTTCTGAGTCTTGCAAATTCTAGAATTAAAAAAGTTGGCAGTCTCTTTGGAGTGCTTGGATTACAATATACAAAGATTAGAAACTCGACAAGTGATGTGCAGAAGAATAGAAACGTAGGCTAAAGGTAAGACTAAAGCAAAGGGGAAAATGTGAAAGGCTAGAGAGACTCCTGGCGGGGTTGGATTTCTTGACTCTCCTTGCTCCTGCGACAGCTGCCGTCCTGCCATTGAATTTCATCAGCTAATCAACTGAGGTGAAATTAAACTGGGTTTCTGTCCCTTGCAATCAAAAGAGTCTCAATATGTTGATGCACACCCACACCATAAATAGTGGCAGCAAATGAAGGATGCTCTCACAACACCTGTTGAGAAGTGGACGAACAGGCACTGCAGGAAGTTGAGAATAAGGGCAAAACAGGAAGAAACGTTAAAGATAAAAGGAACTTTAGACAAAACATGCTTTGGACATTCCTAGAAATATTTAGATGCAGAGAGATTCTGCAAAGACTAATGCTAGTGAAATCATTTGTTGTTGTTGCCAATATTCAAGTCCTGACACATATGGCCTGAAGAATCTGAAGTTACAGGATAAGAAACATAGCAACATTGCTTTACACAATTTATGAAATGTTATTTGTTACTTATTATAGACAGTCAGTTTTATTATAAAGAACCTTTATTCATCAATGAGCTATTCAAGAAAGAACCATATTTTTCTAGTGAAAATTTTGAGTTAACTAGATATAGCCTCATCCTCCCTCTTTCTGTACTTCTAAGGGACACCTCTTTTCAATTTAATCTCTTGTCATTTTTTACTTCCAACTCAGTGTCACAATTTGATGAAGGCTGGTGCTAGTAGCTCTTGGAAATGGCCAAACCCACAACCACAACGGGGTCTGTATCAGACAAAAAGGTTCTTTCTCTCCACTTCCAGTTTAATGTTTTCCCATCTGTTAGACCTCCAAACCAGATCCAGCTGCTTTCCTTGACACCTGTCATGTTTATTTAGAACCTGTTTTTACCAGAATCGTTTCAACACAATAAAACTACCAGATCTGGTTTCCATGGGCTTTTCAGAGAAAGCAATAAACAAAACAGGAGAAATAACAAGAAAGAAAGAGGCTGCCAGGCATATAAAGCCATTCGAGTCAATGATCAGACTGTATACGATGTTTTCTGTCAGTAAGAAAGTACAAAAGTCATTTTATTAATTTTGTCTCAATTTCCCACCCTCCTTTTTCATAGGATAGTTTTATTAAATTAAAAGTAACTCATTTTCATGTGAAAGCCCATGTTTGCAATTAACTAACACACTGTGGACCTTGTCAGGTAATGAAAAGTAAAGACATGTTGCTTGTGTGTATAAAGCATAATTATTCACACACATTCCTTTCTCACAGTGAACAACAGCATGCTAATTTATATATGCTTGCTGTGCACAGGGAATTTGCTAGTATCTTACATATTTGTTTCCATTTAGCCCTCTTGCTCAAGGAAAAATGGGATTATTAATAATTTGAGATTACTGTTCATTCGTCCGTTTCATTTTGGTCAGAAATACAATCAGATTGAAAGAAACATCATTTTCCACTTAATTTCTTTGTTGGAAGCAAAAAATAAACACTGCCTTATAACCAAACAGAGTGCAGGTTTTAACGAGCAGAGTGCAAATTTCAGCACCGGGTCCATCCTAACAGAAATGCATCTGTTAGGATAGTGATTAAAATCCAGAAAAGCCCAAGGGCTTCGGTGGTGTAAACACAGTTTGGGCTACAGAGCTCTTGGCTCTGGGACTGAGCCAAACCTTCCAGAGTGCTGGCAGAAACCCGCTGAGTATCTCCCTCCAGACTAAAGGAAGAAGTAGTAAACAAGCCCATCAATCACCAGCAACTGGGAAGTGCTGAGAGCCATAAGTTTCAGCCACCAGTATAGGAAGAAGCTGATAAATTGCCATCCATCACTCCTGCTAAGCATGCGTACAGGCGCTTAGCTACAGACCTTCTAAAAGTATGGAGTTTAGAATACTCAGCTGAAAGAAGGTGAAGAAGACACTACCTAGGAAACGATGTCATTAGCAGGATTTAGTTTGTCTTTTAATACAGCTTATGGTACTCACTGTTATTTTTGTACTTGAAAATTTTAATAAAGTTCCCTAAGATACTTATTATTCTTTGAAAATACAATTAATATTGTCACTTGAGACACAAGGATCAATTGTTCATTCATTGATTTATTCATTCTTTTAAAAATACTTAGCTAATGCCTACTAGATTCCTAGCACCATTTGTATTCTGAGGGAATATAAAAGATAAAAGATTAGAGCATAAGAGATACAGTCCCTGTTTTTAAAACTTTGTCATCAAAGTATATTGATAGGGTTAGGTTATATGTCAAAAAATGTTTAACAGTGCAAGATAATACATCGAAGTAAATAAGAAAGTTTATAGTACATAAGAAGTTCTGTGAGTTCTGTTTTAGCTAGATTAAAAACTAGTAGTTAAATTTGTTTTATAGTAATACTTACAGGAGGGTTCCCTTATTTGAAAGCCAGTGATATTGTATTGAATGATTTTTAATAATATTTTTTAAGTCAGCTTCTGATAGGTAACTGAGTGGTTGTGAGTTCAAGGGTCCGTTCCCTAACAAGTATCTAGGTGTAGCCAATGTGTGCTTTTCTTCTGGTTAAATCTGAAAATTGGGGAAAGAGATGAGTGAGAACATGTGAGGTCTGCTCCTGTGTGAAGAGCCACGAAGACCAAGGTACCACGTGTGTAAGCCACAGAACAGTAATCCTCTACTTGAACCACACTTTGAATCACTTAGGAAGTTCTAAAAAAAAAAAAAAAAACTGCCTAGGCTTCACCTCAGACCAATTCAAAATGTCTGGAAGTAAGGCAGATTTTCTTAAACTCCTCAGGTATCTTATCAATATTAAGGTAGATTTGCAAACCATCACCAAAGAACATAATCACAATCATTAAATCCCCCACATAACCTTTAACTTCAAGCAATATAACCTCTTGATGTGTCCTATGAGGTTTACTGATTACAAATAATACAGTAGGCAATTAACAAACTTACTTGCTGAATGCAGGATTATTGTCCAAAGACCAATTAAAAATTGAGGAACATCAATCAAAAGTTATTATCTCTTGTCCTTATTGAAGTTTTAGTCCATTTCTTTTTTATTATTATTTAAGATTTCCTTTTTTCCTTTTTTTTTTCTTTTTGCCTCTAGGTCATCGTTTGTTTTTCATCCATCTTTATTCTTTGGCCTGTGTGGGTCTCCCATTGCAGTGACCTCTCTCATTGCAGAGCACTGGCTCTGGGTGCATGCATTCCAGAGCACTGGCTGGTAATCGGACATACCGGTCCAGCTGCTCCACGGCACGTGGGATCTTACAAGACCAGGGATGAAACCAGTACCTCTTGCACTGCAAGGCAGACTCTTTACCCACTGGATCACTAGGTAAGTAGTGGTCCATTTCTTATCTATTAGAGCACTATAGTTATGACAATAAAGCCACATCACATATATGAGTGATCATCTTTTTATTTTCTATTTCATTGGTACACACACAGCTCAT
This sequence comes from Tragulus kanchil, assembly GCA_022376925.1. Taxonomy (NCBI): domain Eukaryota; kingdom Metazoa; phylum Chordata; class Mammalia; order Artiodactyla; family Tragulidae; genus Tragulus; species Tragulus kanchil. Next base: position 79,431,870 of record JAIOJX010000025.1, read on the forward strand.
CTAAGCGTAGAATCATTGTGCATTACGGAGAATTAGAAGAACAAATCACATCACAGTCATGCTCAGCTATAAACTGCTACCCTAGCCATCAAAACACCTGCCAGATTTGATTTCAAAATAATATTGAGGTGCTGCAGAAGCCTCAGTAACTAAGGCTCTGTATTGAGGTCATGAAACTGGTTCTGACCTTTTCCGGCCTACAGAGAGAGACTATGCATGAGGAAAAGCCAATAAAAGCCACAAATTATCTACACTTGCTCCTAACAGATTTCTCCATGTGCTAATAATAAAGGGAATAACGATGTGCCTAGGGTGTTTTTTGTTCCTTGTGTAGCTTTGGGGATTCCCATCCTGGCAGCATCTGCAGTTAGCCAGGGTTCTCACTCAAAGGCACACAAGCTCAGGTCTGATCCCTTGAGACTGTGGCTTAATGAACCTTGGGTGGGACCCAGGAATCTGTGTTTTTAATAAGAGCTTCCAGGAAATTCCAGAGCTGCCATTCTGGGTAATCTCTCATAGAACCATTATTCTGAAAAACAAAAGTAAACAAATGGAACCAAGGCTTTCAATTTATCAACACTATAGCTGCAAATCTTGTAAGTGGGATGTCACACTAGTAATCACATGGCTGAAAGGCAAAAGGTTTCCTCTCTTTAACAAGGAAATGGATTCCCCACTGCGTTCTTAGTTTTACTTTTTCCTGTAGCAGTTTTCACAAACTGACATTATCTTACATGACCACTTGCTTATTTTTAAAATATTGGTTCCCCTTAATGAAAGGAACACTGTATAGGGCAAATGTGTTTATTTTGTTCACTGACCTATCCTTGGATCTTAGAATGGTTCTTAACATACAGAAGTTACCCAGCAATAATGAATAAGTGGATAAAAAAGTGCGTGAATATTCAGGAAGTACACAAAAAAAGTTGACAAATTGGCCAGGAGGAGAACCTATCTGTCAAAGCAGGAGTGAGAAATCCTCCCCAGCTCTATCATTTAATCTGAGGGTTTTGGTTTAACTTTTTTTATTATTATTATATTCCCAATAAACGGGAGAATAACAGCCCAATCAGCAAGTTCCCTAAAATCTAAAAACTCAAGAAAATTGAATTGATTGTATAAAGTTCAGTTAAACAAGCTTCCATGTCTAGTAGACTTGAGTTTATATAGCTCTCCTCATTACAAACACTATCAGAGAATACCTCAGAAACTACTCTCATTATTGGATCTGATGATAAAACTTGGACCTTTCCATACTTGTGTATTACACTTGAGTTTTTTCAAGTAGTACGTTTACAATAAGACTTAACTGGGATAAAAATCCCCAGTTGGCCTCTTTTGATTTATGTATCTTTTATTGTTTTATTAATCTGACCAGGGATTATTAGCTGCTTAGTTACCTTTGTTAAGAAAAACATTAAATGAGTAACACATTTGTCTAGAAAAGTGAAGAACTGGTTTTAGATTATCAGCAGCTGACAGGCTTGATGACATCAGAAAGTACTTCATGCTTTTATGTATGTGAGGCAATTTTAAAAGATCGTCATATTGGACCTGTCACCAATTGGGTATGAATGCACTGTAGTCTTTCATTGTTTGCAGCTACCTGACATTCTCCATTCAGCAGTGAGGGCAGATGGGCCTTGGACAGCAATATTAAGCTTTAAAAACAGGGAGAAATGACAGTCTTGGTGCCAGCTTAGAATAATTGCTGTGAAAATGATTTTAAGAAAGCAGTTCAACTATAACAGGTTTCATGCTAAGTGGGTAAGTCACCCCCAGACTTCTACCACGTACTATAACTCAATACCAGGATTTATTCATAATTGAGCTTAATGAGGAATGTTTCCCTCGGATCAATTTTTGTGTCTACCTATAGTGCTGGAGAAAGCTCTTGACAATTGTTTGGCCTGCAAGGAGATCAAACCAGTCAATCCCAAAGGAAATCAACCCTGAATATTCACTGGAAGGACTGATGCTGAATACTTTGGCCACCTGATGCAAAGAGCTGACTCATTGGAAAAGACCTTGATGCTGGGAAAGACTGAAGGGAGAAGGAGAAGGCCGTGGCAAAGGATGAGATGGTTAGATAACATCAGCAACTAGATGGACATGAATTTGAGCAAACTCTGGGGGATAGTGGAGGACAAAGGAGCCTGGCATGCTGCAGTCCATGGGGTCACAAAGAGTTGAACATTACTTAGAGACTGAACAACAACATGCTCATCTTGACCTAAGGCCCCCATCTCTACCCATCCTCACTCCTTGTACACAAATAATATTTGAACTTGACAAAAGCAAATGAAGAGGGCTCACAGATTTCAGACTTTTCCTTCACCTCACAGCCAACCAGGCCCTAGGAGAAGATTCTTATTCAAGAAGTTTGCTTCAAGAAAAACACCTGATCTAAAGAATTCAGTTGTTGATGTTTCTGTGTAGGTTAGCTAGTGCTACACCACTGCTCCTATGGAGCAATTTGACCTGAATTTGGCAAACCAGCAATGAAATGGGAGATATCACTATGAATAAAAGTTAAATAAAAAGAAGCACCAAGATAGAGTGATCCACTCTAAAGAAAAAAAAAAAAAACACAGGCAGCATAATATTGAAATCATAAGCAGTGCATTAACTGAAACAAAGGATACTTTTAAATTATAAAATTTACAATCCACAAAGAGGACACAACAATGTTTATATGACAAAAGTCAAAAATAATGAGTGCATATAGTCATTAAACACATATCTATTGAGTATCTGCAATTGCTAAGCATTACATAGTAGAGAAATACCAGTGACTAGATTGATTCTCACAGGACAGACACCTTTCTCACAATCATTACAACTTGTTACATTTCAGAATAGAAAGTAGTCAATAAAGAAAGATATAATAAAGCAGAAAAAGGGACTAGAGGCGGATACTGGAGGTTATTTAGGAAATGATTATCAAGGAGCATCTCTCTGGGGACTTCACTGGTGGTCCAGTGGTTAAGACTTTACCCTCCAATGTAGGAAGTGTTTAATCCCTGGTTTAATCCATGGTTGGGGGAGCTAAAATCCCACATGCCTCACAGCCAAAAAATCAAAAACCATAAAACAGAAATAATATTGTAATAAATTCAACAAAGACTTTTAAGATGGTCAACATTGAAAGAATCTTTAACAACAGCAACCACAAAAAAGAGCTAAAACAAGGGGGTTCACTCTTAAAATGTTCTATTTAAGCAAAGAGCTGAATGAAGCTAGAAAGCCATGTGGACCTCTGGAGGCAGCACACTGCAGGAGATGTGAGAAGGAATCCTGAAAACCCTAAGGCGGGAGCGGTTTTGAAAGAGCGGTGAGAAAGGTGGTGTGGCTGGAGCTGACAGAGCTGGGCAGAGCAGGACGTGCCTGGAGGGGCGGTGAGGGCCAGACCAGGTAGGCCTTAGGAATCCCCGCAGGAAAGCTTTATTTCATTAAGAAAACTGGAAATCTGACTGGTGTGAGGTGATACCTCATTGTACTTTTGATTTGCATTTCTCTAATAATGAGTGATGTTGAGTATCTTTACATGTGTGTTTTGACCATCTGTATGTCTTCTTTGGGGACTGTCTGTTGAGGTCTTTTTTCCCCATTTTTTGACTGGGTTGTTTGATTTTCTGGTGTTGAGTTGTATTAGCTGCTAATGTGAATATGCTGTAAAATTAAGGGAACTTACATGGGGCTATGCAACAACCTGGAGGGGTGGGAGGCTCAGGTGGGAGGGGTCAAAGGTATACCTATGACTGATTCGCATTTATGTATATCAGTAAACAACAAAACTCTGAAAAAGTAAAATAAAAATTAATTAAAAAAAAAAAGACCTGAGCTTCCCTGGTGGTCCAGTGGGTAAGGACACCGCCTTACAGTGCAAGGGGCGTTGGTTCGATCCCTGGCCTGGGAAGATCCCACGTGCCGCGGAGCGGCTGGACCGATGTGTCCAATTACCGAGTCGGAGCTCTGGAGCGCATGCGCCCAGAGCCAGTGCTCTGCGACAACAGGGGCCACCACAATGGGAGGCCCACACGGGCCGAAGACGGATGAAAATGGACAAATGAAAGACCAATAGAGGTGGCCCGCCTGCCCCCCTCCCTCCCCAACCCGACCCCCGCCCAAAATAAATAAATAAATAAATCTTTAAAAAAAAAAACAAAAAAAAAACCTGAAAATCACTGGGATATTTTAGGTAGTTTTTATTTGGAAAAGATCACTTCCACTGCTGATCTGGAGAACTGACTGAAGGGAATGCAAAAGTGAAAACGAGGAAGAGGAGTGCCAAGAGACTGGTAGGAATCAAAAGGAGAGATGGTGGTATCTCAGACCAGGAGAGTGGTGAGAAGTGACTGAAACTGGGTTGTATTTATCTCTTTATTTTTTATTTGGCTGCGTTGAGGTTGAGTTTCAGCACATGGGATCTAGTTCCCTGACCAGGATAGCTTATGGGGTGCAGAAAGCCATGTGGACCTCTGGAGGCAGCACACTGCAGGAGATGTGAGAAGGAATCCTGAAAACCCTAAGGCGGGAGCGGTTTTGAAAGAGCGGTGAGAAAGGTGGTGTGGCTGGAGCTGACAGAGCTGGGCAGAGCAGGACGTGCCTGGAGGGGCGGTGAGGGCCAGACCAGGTAGGCCTTAGGAATCCCCGCAGGAAAGCTTTATTTCATTAAGAAAACTGGAAATCTGACTGGTGTGAGGTGATACCTCATTGTACTTTTGATTTGCATTTCTCTAATAATGAGTGATGTTGAGTATCTTTACATGTGTGTTTTGACCATCTGTATGTCTTCTTTGGGGACTGTCTGTTGAGGTCTTTTTTCCCCATTTTTTGACTGGGTTGTTTGATTTTCTGGTGTTGAGTTGTATTAGCTGCTAATGTGAATATGCTGTAAAATTAAGGGAACTTACATGGGGCTATGCAACAACCTGGAGGGGTGGGAGGCTCAGGTGGGAGGGGTCAAAGGTATACCTATGACTGATTCGCATTTATGTATATCAGTAAACAACAAAACTCTGAAAAAGTAAAATAAAAATTAATTAAAAAAAAAAAGACCTGAGCTTCCCTGGTGGTCCAGTGGGTAAGGACACCGCCTTACAGTGCAAGGGGCGTTGGTTCGATCCCTGGCCTGGGAAGATCCCACGTGCCGCGGAGCGGCTGGACCGATGTGTCCAATTACCGAGTCGGAGCTCTGGAGCGCATGCGCCCAGAGCCAGTGCTCTGCGACAACAGGGGCCACCACAATGGGAGGCCCACACGGGCCGAAGACGGATGAAAATAGAGAAATGAAAGACCAATAGAAGTGGCCCGCCTGCTCCCCCCCCTCCCCCACCCCACCCCCACCAAAATAAATAAATAAATAAATCTTAAAAAAAAACAAAAAAAAACAAAAAAAAAACCTGAAAATCACTGGGATATTTTAGGTAGTTTTTATTTGGAAAAGATCACTTCCACTGCTGATCTGGAGAACTGACTGAAGGGAATGCAAAAGTGAAAACGAGGAAGAGGAGTGCCAAGAGACTGGTAGGAATCAAAAGGAGAGATGGTGGTATCTCAGACCAGGAGAGTGGTGAGAAGTGACTGAAACTGGGTTGTATTTATCTCTTTATTTTTTATTTGGCTGCGTTGAGGTTGAGTTTCAGCACATGGGATCTAGTTCCCTGACCAGGAATGGCACCCAGGCCTCCTGCATTGGGAGCGTGGAGTCTTAGCCACTTGACCACCAGGGAAGTCCCTGGGTTATATTTGAAACAACAATAGATTGGTTTTGCCATTTGCAGCAATGGGGATGGACTTGGAGGGCACTGTGGTAAATGAAATAAGTCAGACAGAGAAAGACAAATTCTCTATGTTATCCCTCTTCTGTGGAATCTAAAAAATCCAATGAACTAGTGAATAGAACCAAAACAAGCAGACTCACAGATATAGAGAGAGGGAGAGGGAAGTGGGGGCAATGGAGGAGTGGGAACCACAAACTATTGGGAGTAAGATAGACCCAAGGATATATTGTATAACATGGGGAATATATCCAATATTTTATAATAACTGTAAATGAAAAGTAATCTCTAAAAATTGTATAGGAGAATTTTTTAAAAATTAAGAGCAGATTGAAAATGAAAAAAAAGATGATTAATGTGGAATATGAAAAAAAGAGAGGAATCAAGATAAACCCTGGATTTGGGGCATAGATAATTAGTTGTGCTAGTGTCACAGAGATGGAAAGACTAAAAGAGAAGCAGATATGAACAGAAAAATCAAGAATTCTGTTTGAAATACCTATTAGACATCTAATGGGTAGAAAGTTGGATTTATAAGCCTACAAGTCAGGGAGAAAGCCAAGACTGGAGAGACTAACTCAAGAGTATCAATATGTAAAGCATTGTAATGTGCTCTATTGAGAAAACCAGAAAAATCTTACACAGAAAGATGATAAATAGCCCTAAGCCCTGGGGTGCTCCATCATTTGGACATGAAAAAAGAAGAGGGGATGCTCAGAAGGAGACAAATAGGACCAGAGGAGGTAAGAAAAACCAGGAGAATGAGGAGTGTCAGAAGCTAAGTGAAGTATTTCAGGGAAGGAACAAGTATTTGCAATAAAATTGCTGCCAGGCAGTTCAAGATGGAAACTAAGGACTGATCAGTGGACTTGGCAACATGGAGATCACCAGTCATTTTAAAAGAATAGTTCTGGTGAACTGGAACAACAAAGCCTGAGAGAACTAGACATGACAACTATTTCAAAAAAGGACAGAAAGGGTGTGGTATCCTGGGGGAGACATAGGTAATCTGAGAAAGGTTTGTGTTTTTGTGGGCATTTTAGAGTCTGTTTATATGCTGCTGGGAATAATCTCAGTAAAAATGGAGAAGATGCTAGAAGGAAGGAAAGAGAAAGAAGAATTGCTGTAACAGAGCAAACAAATCAATGGGTAGAAAAACAGACAAAGGATAGAATACAAAAGAGGTTGTTCCTGAAAGAAGCAGGGATCCATCATTGTAAGAGAAGGCAAGGAAGAATATCTAGATACAATGCAGGTGAGTGGGTAGACCTGGCAGTGAAAACAGCTGGGAGTTGTCTTCTGAAAGCTTCTGTTTTCTAGGTGAAATACAAGTGATGTAATTAACTAAGAAGAGGAAGTGGAAAGTAAAGAGTAAAGACACTGCGAAGGAGACAACAAAGAGGAATTGCAGAAACAGTCTCCAAGGTGAGCGGAGAATGTAGAAAAGGTGACTGTGTTCCTTTCATGGTTGCACATGGAAAGTAAAACCTGCCAACCTGACATATTTTCTCCAGCCACATTTCAGTGCTCACAGGTAAGCATGGAGTAGGTAGGGTTGGATGTAACCAGTGTCAGAGTTTTAAAGCAGCCTGTAATGGGGAGAAAGTGGAGCAAAGGAATCAAAGGGTCACACAAAGGAATGATTACAGTGAGCCAACAGGGAGTCTAAGCTGGGGAAGTAGAAAAAAAAACCAAAAACAAAACATGAGATGGATGCTGGGCAATAAAAGAATGATAGGATAAACAAGCTGGACAGACTGTGGCATGCTTGAAATTGAAACCATTTTGATTCTTCCTAATGACAATTTTTAAAAGTATTAATAATGACTGAGAGGGTGATGAAGAACAGATGGAATAAAAATAGTTGATAATGAGAGGTGAAAGGGCGCTGAATGATTAATTTACACGAATGTTGAAATCATCAAGAAAAAGGAATGGAATAGTGCTGACATCTTCAATGAAGGAGAAGGATTGAACAGAATATTGATAACTAATTTTGACCACAGTCATGATCATGGTAAAGGATTTCAATGTGTCTCTTTCAGAACCTAATCAATCAAGCAGAGAAAACATAATTAAGGCTCTAAAGAAATATAATCACAAGGAATAAATGTACTTTCATAGAAATATCTAGAACTATGTACCATGTTAACCAAGACTATGTATTGTTCTCTTCAATCTGTTAATACTAAATGTTTATAACTGACTCATGTACTTAACTAGAAGGAAACCCTTTTTAAAATTCCAATGAATGAAATGAGAAAAAAAATTCACTTTTATAAAGAATTTATAAGAGAATGACAAGGAAAGTAAGGAAATGTGTTGGAATATTCACAGTAGGGTTGAAAACATCTTGTATTTGAGATCATTTACTTGCTCTCTTCCACTATAAAGTTGAATCTCTTATATAGTATACTATATATCCTGGCTTATAATAGCAATTATTTTAAATGTCATTGATACCTTGCCTATGTAATTTCAAATATCCAGGTACTTTATTGCCCAGGATCATCTCCCACTGGCTCCCATGTTTGCACCTTGCAAACACTGTATAATAACTATAACTACCTCGCTGCTTGTGGAAGGATAGTAATAATCAGTGAAACACTGTTTAAAGAGTTCTTTGACGGCTTTAGACCAAAGAAGCTGTAGAAGTGCAAAGTGTTATGATTGTTCCACAGATTCCAAATAAATTATTGTATTCAAGTGCCATCAATATATGTTGTACTTCAACAGCAGTAGAAAAAGACAACAGACCCTTGTCCCCCAAACCTATGACTAATTCCCTAAAGATATAAACAAAAAGAGTACCGAATTTAGAATATCAATTAACAAATGCTAAGATTTACTGGTTTTACATCATACGGGCATCCTGAACATGATATTAAAGACATTAAAGTTTGACTTATGTACCAAAGTGCTTTTGGGGCACCACAAATTTCCCTAGACCATTTAGACCAGGTCCTTAAGGAGGTAGATAGAGGAAACTACTGAGTAACACTACATACATCAACTTTTGACACAGGAACAAACAGCCCCAATCACTCAGTTGCTTACGACAATCGTCTGCTTTTTCCTCCCGTTACTTGGTCGTTGATGACCTCAACTGGACCAGCAGGCCTCACGTGTCTCCCCATTCCCAAATCCAGATGCCATTATCTGAGACCTGCCATCCTCAGGGTAAAGTCAAGAAGAAAGGGCTCAAGATGAAGCACCCAGTTGCATCCAAGCTTCAGTTGGGTAGGACAGCTATCATATCCACTCCCATTTCATTGGCCAAAGCATGTGACCAACAGCAAACATCTGGGGATAATCCAGCCTGTCACAGTACTATGCTGCAGTGATACCCCGTCCACCCACTCCACTTCTTCACACCACAGGAGCTACAGCGAGATATTCCACTTTTCTGCTGCTTCCTCCTATAGAATTGTGTGTGATTATTTATAAAACTTTGTGTTTTGGTCCTACCATGGGAAATTCAGATGTCCTTCCTCCAAATATCCTTCTTATTGGCCTTCTTGGGGACTTTTGGGAAGCTTCTACTTTTCAAATCCAAATGGATTGTTGTGACAGCTTATCAATCTCCTATGATTGGTACAAAAATTCAACAGTGGATTTACTTTCAGTTCACTTCATTGTTTAATCCTATGCAATTAAAACATAGAGTTTTAAATTAGTTTCCATTCCTTCTTCAGACCACATACTATCCAAGTTAGAATAATAAACACTCACCCAATAAGCACCGTATATAAAGTATATGCCCTTAACACAAAGCTGTTGAGGCTATTTACAAATTGATTTTCCTCTCCTCAAAATTTACTTAATGAGTATTTCCACAGAATGCATTATAGGCTAATACTAAGCATTTTGGTGGCTCTTCTTTGGTGATTCAGTGGTAAAAAATCTGCCTGAAATGCAGGAGATAAGGGTTCGGTTCCTGGGTTAGGAAGTTCCCCTAGAGAAGGAAATAGCAACCCACTTCAGTATTCTTGCCTGGAGAATTCTAAGGGCAGAGAAGTCTGACAGACTATAGTCCATGGGATCACAGAAGAGTCAGACACGACTTAGTGACTAAACAGCAATAAAGCATTTTATGCATTTACTCCTTAAAACCACACTAGGTAAGCACCATCAGAAATCAGGAACAGAAAATGTAACACTCCAGGCAAGCAGCAGAGCTGAGATTCAGACTGAGAGAATCCAGTTCTGGGGTTTATGCTGTTATCCATTACATTATGCTGCCTTGTTCCCTTTACTCAGAATTTTCTCTATTCTGCGAGGTTATGCTTAATTTCTCCAAGTAAAGGTCGCATTTACTGTGTCATTTTGAACTTTAAGTCCTTGTATCTTCTCAGACTCCTCATTAGAAGAATCTACGTAAACATGTATTTGAGCCACACCTTACAATTAGCCATCTTGAGAGTCAAAGATATTAAAAGGGACTTGTTTAGAGTCATGCACCTAGCACATGGCATTTTGAATTTCTTGAAGACATGAAGACATGAATATCAAACCATAGGAGAACCATTGCCTGGTTCTCTTTCCACTGTGTCCAAGGCAGTGAATCCCCTTGGAAGTTGGCTTTTCTCTGAACCAACAGCTCTTCCCTAATTGATGGTCATTTCTATTTCACAACCTAGCATTTGCTAAACTTCTTCCTTTTACTCTCTCTTTCAATACATTGCATGATGCTGGATATGTTTTAAAATAAAAACACACTCTGCTGTTTTTAAGGAAAACGGTTTCAAATAAATGAAATTCACATATTTAAACACCCTGTTAAAAATTGTAGTTTCAAATGTCTCCTTTTTCAAGTATCCTATACAAGTGGCTCTCAGAGGTGAGCTAGTAAAACTTCAGTTGTAGAAGGAAACTAACTCCATGACAAGGAAGTTAACAAACAGTGAGACTGTGAAAGGATTAGGCAGCTGAGGAGGAAGACAAGGAGGAGAAGCAACGATACAGCCAGGTAAGTAATAAACTATGCAATTCATTTCTGTGCAATCAAGAATTGGCTTTAGGTGAAGACAGTTTGTAATTTCCCTGGCATGTGAAATGAGTTTGTGAACTTAATAAGAATATGTGTATATTCTGTTTTCAGAATTGTCTGACAGACTATAGTCCATGGGATCACAGAAGAGTCAGACACGACTTAGTGACTAAACAGCAATAAAGCATTTTATGCATTTACTCCTTAAAACCACACTAGGTAAGCACCATCAGAAATCAGGAACAGAAAATGTAACACTCCAGGCAAGCAGCAGAGCTGAGATTCAGACTGAGAGAATCCAGTTCTGGGGTTTATGCTGTTATCCATTACATTATGCTGCCTTGTTCCCTTTACTCAGAATTTTCTCTATTCTGCGAGGTTATGCTTAATTTCTCCAAGTAAAGGTCGCATTTACTGTGTCATTTTGAACTTTAAGTCCTTGTATCTTCTCAGACTCCTCATTAGAAGAATCTACGTAAACATGTATTTGAGCCACACCTTACAATTAGCCATCTTGAGAGTCAAAGATATTAAAAGGGACTTGTTTAGAGTCATGCACCTAGCACATGGCATTTTGAATTTCTTGAAGACATGAAGACATGAATATCAAACCATAGGAGAACCATTGCCTGGTTCTCTTTCCACTGTGTCCAAGGCAGTGAATCCCCTTGGAAGTTGGCTTTTCTCTGAACCAACAGCTCTTCCCTAATTGATGGTCATTTCTATTTCACAACCTAGCATTTGCTAAACTTCTTCCTTTTACTCTCTCTTTCAATACATTGCATGATGCTGGATATGTTTTAAAATAAAAACACACTCTGCTGTTTTTAAGGAAAACGGTTTCAAATAAATGAAATTCACATATTTAAACACCCTGTTAAAAATTGTAGTTTCAAATGTCTCCTTTTTCAAGTATCCTATACAAGTGGCTCTCAGAGGTGAGCTAGTAAAACTTCAGTTGTAGAAGGAAACTAACTCCATGACAAGGAAGTTAACAAACAGTGAGACTGTGAAAGGATTAGGCAGCTGAGGAGGAAGACAAGGAGGAGAAGCAACGATACAGCCAGGTAAGTAATAAACTATGCAATTCATTTCTGTGCAATCAAGAATTGGCTTTAGGTGAAGACAGTTTGTAATTTCCCTGGCATGTGAAATGAGTTTGTGAACTTAATAAGAATATGTGTATATTCTGTTTTCAGAATTATGCCAGTTTGGATGCAAATCGTATTCTTTGATTCATAATACCTATTCTGCTATGGCAGGACAAGCCTCTGTGACCTCGAGACCCACTGGCTCTGGGCAGTGAATCTGCTGGTCTGTTTTTGGATGCACTCATGTGATGATTTGACCGACCTTCCTCAGCTGGACTCTGACAAAACTCTACACAACTAGTGCAAACTTGTTTTTCCTATTTTTATCGAGAACTTTCTGTTTTCTTTCTTATGTAGGAAATTGCTGTTTTCTTAAAAGAGATCATTATGCCTGTAGGCAAAGAAAGTTAGCAATTTTATTTTAGACATCTACTCTGTGTGAATCAATTGCCACTTACCTAATTGAGTAACTAAATAATCACTTCCTACACAAACCGCCTAGGGATATATTTGCATGGTAACAAATTTGGGTAAGGTGCGTAGCATAGGAAAATTATCTATGGCAGTATTTGTTGCATTTTGTTAAAATAATTACATGTGAGTTCATGTAATGGCTTGGTATATCAAAAGTATTAAAAGCATTGAATAAGATAATATTGCTTATAAGGCTTATGCATTTCACATACACTCAAGAAATTCAAAGATAATATCTTTTATCCTACTTGTAATAATCAATCAATGCTGTCAACTATTGAGTATTTATGATATGCCAAACATGACACTACGTGTATTCCTCAGAGTAACCCTATAAAGTAAGTACTATTTTTTTTTTATTTTTATTTTTTTGACCCCCATGGACTGTAGCCTGCCAGGCTCCTCTGTCCATGGGATTTCCCAGGCAAGAAGACTGGAGTGGGTTGCCATTGCCTTCTCCATAAAGTAAGTACTATTACATCCATTTCACACATGAGAAAATGAAAGTAAGGATGGTTGAGTAAGTAGCCCAAAATCCCAGAAAGTGGTGTTGCTTAAATTTAAACCCATACCTATATGATTCCAACATCCAGAGTGTTACTCACTGAAATATAGAGATTTTGTGCGGAGAAACAGAGGCTATCTCTGTTTTATTATCTTTTGCAATATAATATAAACATGTTAAACTTACTAATAGACTTTTTGCCTTGATGAAGACTAGTACAGCTCCTCAAATTGAATGAGAACTGATAAGGAAAATGAATACAGGTGAGATGTTTCTGCTCTGCTATCTCCCATTAAAACATTCATGAAGGAGACAAAACCTGACAAGAGAAAACGAAAAAACACTATATACCGAAATTTGCATGCAATTTCCCCTAAATACATTGTCAGTAAGGATAAGTTGAAAAGCAAATTATTGGACCCTATATCATAATTATCTGACCCAAAGCAGAAGATGTTCATCAAAGAAAAGAAGAGGAAAAACCTCTGACTCATTTCCCCTTGGTATACCTAACTCAAGAATATAATGGCTAGATTTTGTAGGAAAACAAACAAGTAATTAATTTCATAGAACTGTCCTCCTTTCACATCACATCCAACAGTTCATTGCTGTTTTTATTTTTCTATTTTATTAGTAGACACCTAGGGCAGAAAATTGGGTAGTGCATAAATTATCTATGGCAGTATTTGTTGCATTTTGTTAAAATAATTACATGTGAGTTCATGTAATGGCTTGGTATATCAAAAGTATTAAAAGCATTGAATAAGATAATATTGCTTATAAGGCTTATGCATTTCACATACACTCAAGAAATTCAAAGATAATATCTTTTATCCTACTTGTAATAATCAATCAATGCTGTCAACTATTGAGTATTTATGATATGCCAAACATGACACTACGTGTATTCCTCAGAGTAACCCTATAAAGTAAGTACTATTTTTTTTTTATTTTTATTTTTTTGACCCCCATGGACTGTAGCCTGCCAGGCTCCTCTGTCCATGGGATTTCCCAGGCAAGAAGACTGGAGTGGGTTGCCATTGCCTTCTCCATAAAGTAAGTACTATTACATCCATTTCACACATGAGAAAATGAAAGTAAGGATGGTTGAGTAAGTAGCCCAAAATCCCAGAAAGTGGTGTTGCTTAAATTTAAACCCATACCTATATGATTCCAACATCCAGAGTGTTACTCACTGAAATATAGAGATTTTGTCGGAGAAACAGAGGCTATCTCTGTTTTATTATCTTTTGCAATATAATATAAACATGTTAAACTTACTAATAGACTTTTTGCCTTGATGAAGACTAGTACAGCTCCTCAAATTGAATGAGAACTGATAAGGAAAATGAATACAGGTGAGATGTTTCTGCTCTGCTATCTCCCATTAAAACATTCATGAAGGAGACAAAACCTGACAAGAGAAAACGAAAAAACACTATATACCGAAATTTGCATGCAATTTCCCCTAAATACATTGTCAGTAAGGATAAGTTGAAAAGCAAATTATTGGACCCTATATCATAATTATCTGACCCAAAGCAGAAGATGTTCATCAAAGAAAAGAAGAGGAAAAACCTCTGACTCATTTCCCCTTGGTATACCTAACTCAAGAATATAATGGCTAGATTTTGTAGGAAAACAAACAAGTAATTAATTTCATAGAACTGTCCTCCTTTCACATCACATCCAACAGTTCATTGCTGTTTTTATTTTTCTATTTTATTAGTAGAAAGTAGAGACGAGCATGAAGAGAGTACCCAGGGATGTTTTGTATTTGAAAAAAAAAAAATTAAAAGACACACGGAGAGTTGAGAGTGTTGAGATGGGTGTGCTGTGTCATGCATGACAAGCTTCAAAGAACGTGAACTGGTTCCCCAGCACAGCCAGGGCAGAAGCCTCACTTCAGTTCTAGCACAGTCATACATGATGGGTGCCTGTCAGGCGTTACAAGCAGAATAAAAGTAAAATGCTACATTCTGAACTGCAGACTTGGACTGAGAAGAAGAAAGTTGCCTGAGACCAGTGAACAAAGGAGTGAACAAAGGAGACAAACCAAACTTGGTTGAAAAATGCCATATGGCTAGCTCTTCGCTGGATCAGTCAGGGCATCCAGGAAATAAACAATGGAGTCTACTAAACCGTAAGAGAAAGAAAATATTTGGAAGAGAAGAAAAGATTTCCCTAAAGACCCAGGGAGGTTATGACTCTGAAAATTCTTTTCTTCAAAATTACATAAGAATTTCGGACTCAGTGTCTTCACAAAGATCTCAGACACTCTATGAAACCAGAGCAGGCATCTCTGCAAACAAAAACGCTGAAATACAGGCTGATTTACAGAAGATACTGGCTGACATTAGAAAAGAATCCAATAGCAAAAATGAAATTCTGCTTTTGGTACAGTAAAACAGAATAGACACTGCAGAGAATTAAGAAAATCATGTGGAATAACAAATTTGAAAAGTCCTTGTAGGCCATAGAAGGAAAACACAAAGAGATAAAACAACATGGGAAAAATATGGAGAGAGAGAGTGTATCCATTCCAAGATTTAAAGTTGTCTGGGAAGCAGAAATAAGAACACCCTGATTGAAAGAAGCTTAAATGAGGTTCCTTTTTATGAGGGTTATAAAAGCCTGAGATAGCACATGAAAAGCAGAAGATGTTCATCAAAGAAAAGAAGAGGAAAAACCTCTGACTCATTTCCCCTTGGTATACCTAACTCAAGAATATAATGGCTAGATTTTGTAGGAAAACAAACAAGTAATTAATTTCATAGAACTGTCCTCCTTTCACATCACATCCAACAGTTCATTGCTGTTTTATTTTTCTATTTTATTAGTAGAAAGTAGAGACGAGCATGAAGAGAGTACCCAGGGATGTTTTGTATTTGAAAAAAAATTAAAAGACACACGGAGAGTTGAGAGTGTTGAGATGGGTGTGCTGTGTCATGCATGACAAGCTTCAAAGAACGTGAACTGGTTCCCCAGCACAGCCAGGGCAGAAGCCTCACTTCAGTTCTAGCACAGTCATACATGATGGGTGCCTGTCAGGCGTTACAAGCAGAATAAAAGTAAAATGCTACATTCTGAACTGCAGACTTGGACTGAGAAGAAGAAAGTTGCCTGAGACCAGTGAACAAAGGAGTGAACAAAGGAGACAAACCAAACTTGGTTGAAAAATGCCATATGGCTAGCTCTTCGCTGGATCAGTCAGGGCATCCAGGAAATAAACAATGGAGTCTACTAAACCGTAAGAGAAAGAAAATATTTGGAAGAGAAGAAAAGATTTCCCTAAAGACCCAGGGAGGTTATGACTCTGAAAATTCTTTTCTTCAAAATTACATAAGAATTTCGGACTCAGTGTCTTCACAAAGATCTCAGACACTCTATGAAACCAGAGCAGGCATCTCTGCAAACAAAAACGCTGAAATACAGGCTGATTTACAGAAGATACTGGCTGACATTAGAAAAGAATCCAATAGCAAAAATGAAATTCTGCTTTTGGTACAGTAAAGAGCAGAATAGACACTGCAGAGAATTAAGAAAATCATGTGGAATAACAAATTTGAAAAGTCCTTGTAGGCCATAGAAGGAAAACACAAAGAGATAAAACAACATGGGAAAAATATGGAGAAGAGAGAGTGTATCCATTCCAAGATTTAAAGTTGTCTGGGAAGCAGAAATAAGAACACCCTGAATGAAAGAAGCTTAAATGAGGTTCCTCTGAGATGGAGCATTAAGACACTGAAAAATGTGCAGAAATGAAGAAAAATATGGTTCTTCCAGGGTTGGAAATAGTTTATCATGTTCCAGGCTTGATTATTGCTTGTGTACAAAGCCATGTAAAAACATTCTAAGATACATTTTTTTTTTCTGCTAACAGATCCCTACTCAAATATACTTATGTAGATAGAGTTTTCTGGAAAGATATTTGCTTAGGTATCAAACAGAATAACCAAGTTGGGGAAAATCATAGAAATAGCTGGACCTCGAGAATAGCTCCGGGCTTCCCCTGGTGGTCCAGTGGGTAAGAACACCGCCTTGCAGTGCAAGGGGCGCCGGTTCGATCCCTGGCCTGGGAAGATCCCACGTGCCGCGGAGCGGCTGGACTGATGTGTCCAATCACCGAGCCGGAGCTCTGGAGCGCATGCACCCAGAGCCGGTGCTCTGCGACGACAGAGGCCACTGCGATGGGAGGCCCACAGGAGCTGAAGAACAAAGATGGATGGAAATAGAGAAATGAAAGACCAATAGAAGTGGCCCGCCCGTCCCCCTCCCTCCCCACCCCACCCCCCAAGAAGATTAAAAAAAAAAAAAAATAGCTCCAATTCAGTCAGATTTCTTTCTAGACCCTTATATCTGTGTCTATTCGTATTGGGGGCTCTATTCTTCGCACAGAGTGGAGAAGGACTTTCTTCATGTGGCAGAAAACTTGGCTGCCAATAGTCATGAGAAAGAGATCAAGGTCAGGGCCACGTCAAAAGCGACAGAGACGGATTCACTTTGAGTCAAAGGCCCAAACTGGCATGAGAAACAAGTCCCTGCAGCAGCTCCCCAGTAAGCATGATTGACAAGTTGTAGAGTCAACTCCCCAAAGAAAAAGAATTCTCATCCCAGACAATGTGATCGGAAAAGATAACCAATCCAAACAATGGGTGTTCTTTCAAAACTTTAACATACCCCTACACCAGCTTTATAACAGTGATTAGAGATGTGAAAGAACAGAAATCAACATTAGAAAAGTTCAGATGGAACTTAGGAGAAAAAAATGTAAAAGAAAAGCAGAAGTTATTTCAGAAATGATGACTAAATAAGGATTATAAGAATGAATATATACAGTAATGAATGTCTTAAGAGTAATAGAAGATAAAAATTGGAAAACTTTTAAAATCAAAAGATATAAAGAGGGACTTTCTTGGTGCTCCAGTGGTTAAGAATCTGTCTGCCAGTGCAGGAACATGAGTTCAGTTCCTGGTCTGGGAAGATTCCACATGTGGTGGAGCAACTAAAGGACAACTATTGACCCGCATGCCCTAGAGTTCCTGCTCCACAAGAAGAGAAGCCACCACAATGAGAAACCTGCACAACACAACTAGAGAGGAGCCCCCACTCTCTATAATCAGAGAAAGTTCATGCACAGCAAGAAAGACCCAGGGCATCCATAAATAAATAATTTTTTTTTAAAGATATAAAGAGGGGAGCAAGACAAATACAAAAATTCAGGAACACATCCCAGAATTCAAATAAAGCTTAGCTTAAGCTATATTTTAAAAGTTCATATCATTTACTTAAGAATATTAAATCAAAACAATCAACCCCAAGACTATACTATATTTTAGTAAAGTTACAGAACATTAAGAGGAAGGAAATATTCCTTTGAGCATCCAGACAAAAAGGAAAACATGACTTATAAGCAAAAGAAAAATAGACCTTTTCCAAAAGTAACATTTTATGCCAGAAAAAAATGGAAAAACATATTTAAGATTATTAAGGAAAGAAAATTTGAGGTACAGATGTTTTACCCAGAGAAAATAGATTTTTAGAGAAGAATACAGAGGAATTATCAACATTTAAGGACTCAGAAACTATTCTCACGGGTCTTTCCTGAAGAATCTACTAGAAAACAGGCTTCAAAAAAACTTAAATAACTATGGGGATATCAGCATAAGAACTGGTGGATAAGGTTAAATATAACTATTTATAGAACTAAAGCAAAAATGAAGGTAATCAGGAAGACAATATTGGGCATAATGGCCCCATGATTAAAAAATGTCGAACTAGTACAACTAGTAAAGGAAGCGATATGGAAAAAACATTCAAAATAATTGTACTTAGTCATTACATTGATGCGGTAATATTATTATTGTTATTCTGAGACTGTTATGTGGAATAAAGTAAATGAATAATTATGGGATCTTTAAATTCTATTATTCTCTGTGTCCTTAAGAACCATGGATTTTGATGGTGGAAGAAAGGAGATACAAATATAAAACAGAAGAGGTTAAATTGAAAGCCGTATAGCCCTGAAAATGTTTTGAACTTGTCAGGTTTTTTACCTGAATATGTGATAATATGTTCACGTGTGTGTGTGTGTGTGTGTGTGTGTGTGTGTGTGTGTGTGTGTGTTGTGTATTTCTTAGCTCTATCTATTAAAGAGGTCTTGAAACAAGAACCCAACATGTGGGCACCCTAATCTTGAATTTCCAGCCTCCAGAGTAGGAGAAATAAATGTTGGTTGTTTTTTAAGTCATCCAGTATTTGGTATTTTGGATGGACAGAGGCAATTACCAGTTTTTGATAGCTTCTATTCTTCTCTGAAGGTAATTTTTAAAAACTTATTTTTATTTGGAAGATCATTACTTGACAATGTTGTGTTAGTTTCTGCTATACAATAATGTGAATCAGCTATACGTATACATACATCCCCCTCTATACATATACATACAGTACATATATAAACCTCTCTCTCAAGCTTCTTTCCCACCTTCCCCCCGAGCTGATTATTAATAGTCCCTCTTCCTCACCTTAATCACATCTGAAGCACAGTTGATCCTTACCTTGCCTTTAAGAACAAATTGCTAGATTTCTAGCTTCCACTTAGGATGTAGAAAGCTGAAAACACCATGACTCATAATTTAATATCAAAAAAACTTACCAAATAATCAGCAAAGCCACAACTTTCCTTGAACTTACCAAATAACTCAAATCACAGGGCAATCACATAACCTGAAAGCTGAAGTAAGACACTGACTCCAAGGACAGATGGGAAACTGGTACAAGTCACTTGTGGCAGAGCATGGGGAGAAGAAAGGGCCACCACAAGGGATGGTCAAAAGAATTCAGATAAACTTTGTATTAACTAGGCGAGGCCAAGCGTAGGCTAGGGTGAGACTAATATGACCCTGGATGTTGCAGACTATGAGAAATTACTGACTTTGTTCAAAGACTTAACTGTATGCTCAACAAAAACGTGGGTTAGAGAGAGAGAGATCTACAAAATCCTCTGTAGGATGCACCTGGAAGCAGGAGAGCAAGGAGAAGGGACTGCAGGAAAGGCACAAAAGCCAGTTTGGGTCCTTCCCCCTGCTGCACTCCAGAGACAAAAGCCATGACTGGGCCAAGCAGTGCCCAGATGCTTAATGAAATGTTATTCTGGATAAGTTTCTGTATGATGAATTTTGGATGAGCTCTACATTTCAATCAGTAGATTAAACAGAGCAAGTTGTTCTTTCTAATGTGGGTAAACTATTGAGTCAGTTGAATGCCTGCTCCTATCTCAACTGAGAGGCTCCAGCTTGATGGCCTTCAGCTAGGGGATCAGTTCATCCTGGTTATAAAGGAGCCTGCCAGCCTTCTGACTCAAACTGGGACATCAACCTTGCTGATTTTGAAGTTGCTAGCCTCCTTAATCACACGAGCCAACCCCTCACCATAAGTAAATAAATCTTATTAGTTAGAGAGCTTATTAGATAGATGATTGATACATGCATAGAGAGATCCTTCTGTGCCTGTTTCTCTAGAGCAGGTGTCCCCCACATCCAGGATCGAATGCCTGATGATCTGAGGTGGAACTGATATAATACCATTAGAAATGAAGTGCACAATAAATGTTATGCACTTGAATCATCTAGAAACCATCTCCCCATTCCACCTCCAACCCTCTGTCCCTGAAGGAATTGTCTTCCACAATACCAGTCGTTAGTGTCAAAAAGATTGGGGACCGCTGTGCTATAGAACCCCAGCTAATATCCAGGAAACTGATGGAATCAGTTTATAAGTAAAACTTTGAAGGGGGATTCTTTCAGTTAACATTATTTTTCATCTACACTAATAAGAATACTCTTTTTCCTTTTAATATCCTAGTCACAAACTCTTTTGAAATAATACAACAAATGAAAAAAACACTTAATAAATAAAAGCCAATTTTGATTCTAAGTGATTTGAATCAATTTTTGCTTCAAAAAAGCACTTATTTTCAGTAGGAAAGTCTCAAAAAAGCACTTATTTTCAGTAGGAAAGTCTCAAAATGTCACTTTTATTGAAGAACTCTACACTGCTTTGGTGGAACTGATAATGATGATGGTGGTAATAAAGATGATGATGATATTAGTGGTTAAATAGTTAAGTTTCTATGGTATTTTTTCTTGATATATTTTTTATTAGTATCTGAAAAAAAATGCTGGTAAGCTGAAGGATGAACACAACAAATAAACCTGAGTAATAATGACCCCATTGTTAGTTCTATACCAAATATTCTTGCATAGGTATTTTGTAAGATATAGGTCAGTGAATTTAACTTGAATTCTCACTTCAGGACGAGGATTAGTTAGGCGATTTACCTTGATAAATTTGTCTAATTGACTGGGTATCTTTTGTTGCTGATTATTTTAATATTTTATGGCATTCCAAGCCTTGGATTTTTACCAGTGTGGGCATACAATTTTCCACTGCAAAAAAGAAACAGTACCTGATTTGTGAGTGAGTGTGCTTTGTTTCAAAATGGGTCAGTAATGCTAGCCTCCTTAATCACACGAGCCAACCCCTCACCATAAGTAAATAAATCTTATTAGTTAGAGAGCTTATTAGATAGATGATTGATACATGCATAGAGAGATCCTTCTGTGCCTGTTTCTCTAGAGCAGGTGTCCCCCACATCCAGGATCGAATGCCTGATGATCTGAGGTGGAACTGATATAATACCATTAGAAATGAAGTGCACAATAAATGTTATGCACTTGAATCATCTAGAAACCATCTCCCCATTCCACCTCCAACCCTCTGTCCCTGAAGGAATTGTCTTCCACAATACCAGTCGTTAGTGTCAAAAAGATTGGGGACCGCTGTGCTATAGAACCCCAGCTAATATCCAGGAAACTGATGGAATCAGTTTATAAGTAAAACTTTGAAGGGGGATTCTTTCAGTTAACATTATTTTTCATCTACACTAATAAGAATACTCTTTTTCCTTTTAATATCCTAGTCACAAACTCTTTTGAAATAATACAACAAATGAAAAAAACACTTAATAAATAAAAGCCAATTTTGATTCTAAGTGATTTGAATCAATTTTTGCTTCAAAAAAGCACTTATTTTCAGTAGGAAAGTCTCAAAAAAGCACTTATTTTCAGTAGGAAAGTCTCAAAATGTCACTTTTATTGAAGAACTCTACACTGCTTTGGTGGAACTGATAATGATGATGGTGGTAATAAAGATGATGATGATATTAGTGGTTAAATAGTTAAGTTTCTATGGTATTTTTTCTTGATATATTTTTTATTAGTATCTGAAAAAAAATGCTGGTAAGCTGAAGGATGAACACAACAAATAAACCTGAGTAATAATGACCCCATTGTTAGTTCTATACCAAATATTCTTGCATAGGTATTTTGTAAGATATAGGTCAGTGAATTTAACTTGAATTCTCACTTCAGGACGAGGATTAGTTAGGCGATTTACCTTGATAAATTTGTCTAATTGACTGGGTATCTTTTGTTGCTGATTATTTTAATATTTTATGGCATTCCAAGCCTTGGATTTTTACCAGTGTGGGCATACAATTTTCCACTGCAAAAAAGAAACAGTACCTGATTTGTGAGTGAGTGTGCTTTGTTTCATGTAGAGCCTTTAATCTGGATCAGTGAAAGTGGGTCAGGATATAAATCTGCATAACTAACTTTCACTTGGTTTTTAAGGAGAAAATTGCTATGAATGCATGAATATTTTGCAAAGTATCTCAGTCATTTTCAAAATATTCACAAGAGTTTAATGAGATTCTAACCCTGAATGTGGGGATAATGGTCAACAAAATTATGTCTATTAGTTACACCAATTATCCTTATCTACCTTCATATGAAAGAATAAACACTGCAGTTAGTTTTTAAAAATTTGAATTCAATCACCAAAATTTTATTTAAAAGCAACAAAAGAAAACCCACAACTAGATAATTATGAGCTAAAAAATGTAATTTAATTTCTTTGGTTAACTACTCACTAAGTCTTAAGGGGAAAAAGTTTCCAGAAAAAAATATGGCATTTCTGTTCTATACATTTGATTTCATTTCCCCTGTACAGATTTTTTAATAGCTAGGCAAATTATTTCTTCATCACATCTAAAATAGTGTGGCCTTACTTCTCAAAATGTGAGAATCGTTCCACTGAAAGAAATCATCTTAACAATTTTCTTAATCTTCCCCCACTTTCAAACACTGAACTTAGCACAAAGTTACTTGCCCAATTTCATCATAAAACTGATTCTTGAAAGCAAATAATACTTATCTAGGAAAGATGCCAAGCAAATAGGAGTCAAGACAGCTAAAGTCTGTTCATTCAGGAGAAACATCCCGGGAAGTAACCTAAGATAGAGAACTTTAGTATTAAGTATTATCACCATTTGTATTTAAATGGTGATAGAAAGCACTGGAAAAGGGAATACTCACCAGACAATTGCTTAGTTCACCTGCACAACAAGTACTTTTATTTTGCTTGCTTATTATTTACTTGTTTATTTTTACTACAAGTTGAACCCACAGCTAGGATTCAGTTTCTGGACACATTTGAAACACTGATTCTTAAGGAAAGCAGAAATGTATATCCACATGTGACTAATGTATTTCTTAAAGGGAGCAGGGAAAAAAAAAAAAAGGAGAGGACTCACTGTACAAAGTTGTCTGGCAAGTTGGTCTACTGACAAAGCCCTGGAGATGATGAGGGACATAAAAATTTAAGCATGGCCTCGAGTGAATAAAAGACCTATGAGAAAGGGATTTTGTTCCTGCAGTGTTTTCAGCACATACGCCTGGCACAGTAGAAAAAAAAAGAATGAATAGCCAATCATCTCTTCAATAATCAAGATGCTTTAATGAGATTCTAACCCTGAATGTGGGGATAATGGTCAACAAAATTATGTCTATTAGTTACACCAATTATCCTTATCTACCTTCATATGAAAGAATAAACACTGCAGTTAGTTTTTAAAAATTTGAATTCAATCACCAAAATTTTATTTAAAAGCAACAAAAGAAAACCCACAACTAGATAATTATGAGCTAAAAAATGTAATTTAATTTCTTTGGTTAACTACTCACTAAGTCTTAAGGGGAAAAAGTTTCCAGAAAAAAATATGGCATTTCTGTTCTATACATTTGATTTCATTTCCCCTGTACAGATTTTTTAATAGCTAGGCAAATTATTTCTTCATCACATCTAAAATAGTGTGGCCTTACTTCTCAAAATGTGAGAATCGTTCCACTGAAAGAAATCATCTTAACAATTTTCTTAATCTTCCCCCACTTTCAAACACTGAACTTAGCACAAAGTTACTTGCCCAATTTCATCATAAAACTGATTCTTGAAAGCAAATAATACTTATCTAGGAAAGATGCCAAGCAAATAGGAGTCAAGACAGCTAAAGTCTGTTCATTCAGGAGAAACATCCCGGGAAGTAACCTAAGATAGAGAACTTTAGTATTAAGTATTATCACCATTTGTATTTAAATGGTGATAGAAAGCACTGGAAAAGGGAATACTCACCAGACAATTGCTTAGTTCACCTGCACAACAAGTACTTTTATTTTGCTTGCTTATTATTTACTTGTTTATTTTTACTACAAGTTGAACCCACAGCTAGGATTCAGTTTCTGGACACATTTGAAACACTGATTCTTAAGGAAAGCAGAAATGTATATCCACATGTGACTAATGTATTTCTTAAAGGGAGCAGGGAAAAAAAAAAAAAGGAGAGGACTCACTGTACAAAGTTGTCTGGCAAGTTGGTCTACTGACAAAGCCCTGGAGATGATGAGGGACATAAAAATTTAAGCATGGCCTCGAGTGAATAAAAGACCTATGAGAAAGGGATTTTTGTTCCCTGCAGTGTTTTCAGCACATACGCCTGGCACAGTAGAAAACACTCATTAAATATAAATAATGAATGAATGAGCCCTAAATCAACTCTTCAAAAATTCATATTCGAATCAAGATGCTTTAACTATAGGAATCTGTCAGTAGAGAAAGGGAGGAGGAAGGAATTGTGAGAGGAAACAGAATTATTTTCATTAAAAAAACAATGAAATAAAATAAACCTATAAGCTAATTAGGGCAAAGATCAGGAGTGCACTAGTAGATCCTGTGGGGCATCAACCCAGATTCTCTCCTTCAGGATAAAGGTACTCCTCCTCTCCAACTGCTGGTGACTTATAGATGAATCCCTCCTTGAGAACTGCCCTCTGTCAAAAGGAGCTCTCTCAAGGAAATTTATGCTCCCTGTGGGGCAGCCCACTCCCAGTAACTAGTCAAGACCAGAGCACATCACAGCTACAGAGGACAAACGAGCAGTTACTGGTGTTGGGCAGGATGGGGCACAATAGGAGTCGAGGAGTGGGAGGCACAAACCTGAGGGTGTAATGTTCAATACAAGGAATATAGGCAATATTTTTAATAACTTTAATTGGAAAGCAACTTTTTAAAACTGTATGAAACTATAAAAATAAAATATAAATTAAAACAAACCAAAAAGCAAGACCAAAGAACACAACCTGATCCCTTGCCTCAATACAGGCCATATCTGAATGGCTGTCTCAGCACTCAGGGGATTGACGGAGGCCATGGGCACATCACAGTTCAGCCTCTGCCTCTGCTCCATCTTGCTTCCTTCACTCCATTCAAGTGTATCAAACACGGTTGATCCTCGATCAACCTTGAGCCCCATGTTGGCTCTTAAAAGGCTTAACCCTTACACATTTGAAACACTGATCTTAAGGAAAGCAGAAATGTATATCCACATGTGACTAATGTATTTCTTAAAGGGAGCAGGGAAAAAAAAATGAGAGGACTCACTGTACAAAGTTGTCTGGCAAGTTGGTCTACTGACAAAGCCCTGGAGATGATGAGGGACATAAAAATTTAAGCATGGCCTCGAGTGAATAAAAGACCTATGAGAAAGGGATTTTTGTTCCCTGCAGTGTTTTCAGCACATACGCCTGGCACAGTAGAAAACACTCATTAAATATAAATAATGAATGAATGAGCCCTAAATCAACTCTTCAAAAATTCATATTCGAATCAAGATGCTTTAACTATAGGAATCTGTCAGTAGAGAAAGGGAGGAGGAAGGAATTGTGAGAGGAAACAGAATTATTTTCATTAAAAAAACAATGAAATAAAATAAACCTATAAGCTAATTAGGGCAAAGATCAGGAGTGCACTAGTAGATCCTGTGGGGCATCAACCCAGATTCTCTCCTTCAGGATAAAGGTACTCCTCCTCTCCAACTGCTGGTGACTTATAGATGAATCCCTCCTTGAGAACTGCCCTCTGTCAAAAGGAGCTCTCTCAAGGAAATTTATGCTCCCTGTGGGGCAGCCCACTCCCAGTAACTAGTCAAGACCAGAGCACATCACAGCTACAGAGGACAAACGAGCAGTTACTGGTGTTGGGCAGGATGGGGCACAATAGGAGTCGAGGAGTGGGAGGCACAAACCTGAGGGTGTAATGTTCAATACAAGGAATATAGGCAATATTTTTAATAACTTTAATTGGAAAGCAACTTTTTAAAACTGTATGAAACTATAAAAATAAAATATAAATTAAAACAAACCAAAAAGCAAGACCAAAGAACACAACCTGATCCCTTGCCTCAATACAGGCCATATCTGAATGGCTGTCTCAGCACTCAGGGGATTGACGGAGGCCATGGGCACATCACAGTTCAGCCTCTGCCTCTGCTCCATCTTGCTTCCTTCACTCCATGCAAGTGTATACAAAGCACGGTTGATCCTCGATCAACCTTGGCAGCCAGCCCTCCATTTCAGAGTGTTTCCAGGGAGCCCAACCTCAGACACAGTCAATAGGGTAAAAATAAAGAGGAAGAGACTTTAACTCCACCTTACAGAACACAAAGAGACTTTGGCTAGAGTAACAGGGTGATTGCAAGTAAGAACTCTGATGCAGATTTGATGATTTGTTACATTTGTGTCAACCTAGAGAGGGACATCCTGTGGTATGCCCTGAGGAGAACTGGGATATGCTCAAACTTCCTCCCCTCCCCACTAAGTCCAAAATTGAATTTCTTATAACTATAAAACTAAGGCTTGTTCATTTTAGAAAATTTATGTAATAAAGTATGAACAAGAATGTAAACATCATCTGTCGTTCTACCACCAATATATGATCATTAAACTGGCATTCCAGATATTTCACTATGGACTCATCACGCACATACATAAATATCTTTTTACAATATATCTACATATGCATTATATATCATATATATTCTGTTCTCCCATTTAGACAAAAAAAATTATCACTTTTGTTGGCTGTTTAGTATTTCATTTTATGGCTTACATAGAATTAACTCAGTCTTCTGCTGATACATTTAGAATTTGCTAACTTTTCAGTATTTCAAATTACACTGAAATGAAACATACCCTATTCTCTCTGATCAGATTAATTTCTTTGTATTCTTTCTAAGACGTTGCACTTCACAAATGAATGTGCAATCTTTGACATTTTTGCTACCTATTGTTAAACTGCTTTCCAAGAGACTTGCATCAGTCTATACTCTTACTAATACTGTATAAAAATGACTCCTCCCCCCCACACCTGTGTCCTTCTTTACTTTTTCTAATTTAACATGTAAATGCAACCTCCTTATTTCAATAATTTTGGAAAGCAACTTTTTAAAACTGTATGAAACTATAAAAATAAAATATAAATTAAAACAAACCAAAAAGCAAGACCAAAGAACACAACCTGATCCCTTGCCTCAATACAGGCCATATCTGAATGGCTGTCTCAGCACTCAGGGGATTGACGGAGGCCATGGGCACATCACAGTTCAGCCTCTGCCTCTGCTCCATCTTGCTTCCTTCACTCCATGCAAGTGTATACAAAGCACGGTTGATCCTCGATCAACCTTGGCAGCCAGCCCTCCATTTCAGAGTGTTTCCAGGGAGCCCAACCTCAGACACAGTCAATAGGGTAAAAATAAAGAGGAAGAGACTTTAACTCCACCTTACAGAACACAAAGAGACTTTGGCTAGAGTAACAGGGTGATTGCAAGTAAGAACTCTGATGCAGATTTGATGATTTGTTACATTTGTGTCAACCTAGAGAGGGACATCCTGTGGTATGCCCTGAGGAGAACTGGGATATGCTCAAACTTCCTCCCCTCCCCACTAAGTCCAAAATTGAATTTCTTATAACTATAAAACTAAGGCTTGTTCATTTTAGAAAATTTATGTAATAAAGTATGAACAAGAATGTAAACATCATCTGTCGTTCTACCACCAATATATGATCATTAAACTGGCATTCCAGATATTTCACTATGGACTCATCACGCACATACATAAATATCTTTTTACAATATATCTACATATGCATTATATATCATATATATTCTGTTCTCCCATTTAGACAAAAAAAATTATCACTTTTGTTGGCTGTTTAGTATTTCATTTTATGGCTTACATAGAATTAACTCAGTCTTCTGCTGATACATTTAGAATTTGCTAACTTTTCAGTATTTCAAATTACACTGAAATGAAACATACCCTATTCTCTCTGATCAGATTAATTTCTTTGTATTCTTTCTAAGACGTTGCACTTCACAAATGAATGTGCAATCTTTGACATTTTTGCTACCTATTGTTAAACTGCTTTCCAAGAGACTTGCATCAGTCTATACTCTTACTAATACTGTATAAAAATGACTCCTCCCCAACCTGTGTCCTTCTTTTACTTTTTTCTAATTTAACATGTAAAATGCAACCTCCTTATTTCAATTGACATTTCTAGTAAGCACAGAAGGCATGTTTATCATATCAGCATATGCCACAATTATAAGAAAGAAATCATGGTTTGATGGCAAAAATTAAGATTCAAAAAGCTTAGATCATCCTGGAACAGTAAGCTGAACAAATAAAATGAGTTTTAATAGGGGTCAGAGTAAGGTTTCAAGATAATACTTTTCAATTAACCATAGAAGAGTGGGATAAAGGAGGTTTTCTTAACAAAGTCAGCATGAAAAAGACTCAAGTATTTAACTGGATGAAAATTCAGATTGAGCCGATGATGAGATGCAGCTGTCAGACTTCAAGGGAAAGTTAGCTTCTGTTCATCAGAAGCTCAGCGTCCAAGACAAGGATGGCCTTTTTTAAATGGCTTTTTAAAAAATGGCTTCGTAAATCTGAAATAGTTTGTTCTGGCCAATGTTTTCAAAAACTTACTGACCAACTGTAATGCCTCCAGAACCCAGCGGAATAAACTATATGTAAAACAGGTCATACGAAGAATAGTTAAAGACTTTGGTAGTATGTAACCAAGTCAATAATATCAAAGATGGCTTAGAACAGGTAAGAATGAACTGGAGGTCACAGGGATGTAATTTGGCTGTCTTTAAATATTTAAACAGAGGAAGCACTAAAGAAGATGAACTAGAAGCTGTGAATAAATGTATGTGTAGGCACTCATCACGCACATACATAAATATCTTTTTACAATATATCTACATATGCATTATATATCATATATATTCTGTTCTCCCATTTAGACAAAAAAAATTATCACTTTTGTTGGCTGTTTAGTATTTCATTTTATGGCTTACATAGAATTAACTCAGTCTTCTGCTGATACATTTAGAATTTGCTAACTTTTCAGTATTTCAAATTACACTGAAATGAAACATACCCTATTCTCTCTGATCAGATTAATTTCTTTGTATTCTTTCTAAGACGTTGCACTTCACAAATGAATGTGCAATCTTTGACATTTTTGCTACCTATTGTTAAACTGCTTTCCAAGAGACTTGCATCAGTCTATACTCTTACTAATACTGTATAAAAATGACTCCTCCCCCCCACACCTGTGTCCTTCTTTTACTTTTTTCTAATTTAACATGTAAAATGCAACCTCCTTATTTCAATTGACATTTCTAGTAAGCACAGAAGGCATGTTTATCATATCAGCATATGCCACAATTATAAGAAAGAAATCATGGTTTGATGGCAAAAATTAAGATTCAAAAAGCTTAGATCATCCTGGAACAGTAAGCTGAACAAATAAAATGAGTTTTAATAGGGGTCAGAGTAAGGTTTCAAGATAATACTTTTCAATTAACCATAGAAGAGTGGGATAAAGGAGGTTTTCTTAACAAAGTCAGCATGAAAAAGACTCAAGTATTTAACTGGATGAAAATTCAGATTGAGCCGATGATGAGATGCAGCTGTCAGACTTCAAGGGAAAGTTAGCTTCTGTTCATCAGAAGCTCAGCGTCAAGACAAGGATGGCCTTTTTTAAATGGCTTTTTAAAAAATGGCTTCGTAAATCTGAAATAGTTTGTTCTGGCCAATGTTTTCAAAAACTTACTGACCAACTGTAATGCCTCCAGAACCCAGCGGAATAAACTATATGTAAAACAGGTCATACGAAGAATAGTTAAAGACTTTGGTAGTATGTAACCAAGTCAATAATATCAAAGATGGCTTAGAACAGGTAAGAATGAACTGGAGGTCACAGGGATGTAATTTGGCTGTCTTTAAATATTTAAACAGAGGAAGCACTAAAGAAGATGAACTAGAAGCTGTGAATAAATATATGTGTAGGCAGGTTTTAATTCAGTATTAGGAGGAAATGCCTAATGATTAGAGCTGCTCAAATGTGGAATAGACAGGTCAATTTTTCTTCTCATTAGACCCACTCTGATCCCTTTTTCAGCCCTCGATCATTCAAGGACCTTTTAAGTCTCTACACTGGGCCCTGTTGTGAGTGGGTGAAGGGAGGAGAGGTGAGTACAGTTCTCTCCTTTGCCTATATCCTCTACACTTGTCCTTTTACTGGAAGTAACTATTTCTCTCCCCCTCTAGAAAGGGTGATTCAATTTCTATTTAATACTCTGCTTTCATACTTTTTTTAAAAAAATGTCCTTTTTAAAAAAAAACACTTGAATTCTGAAGAATTTTCGGCATTAACCGAACCTTTAAAAAACACGAAGAATTCAAATAATTCCATATGGTTCTACTTCACTTTGTTGCTTTCTGCAGCACTAAAAACCTTTATGAAATTTTCACTGAGCCCTACCTAATATTCTCCTCAGCAGAGGAAGCAATAGAGTTTTCTGTGAATTAGGCTCAATTTCACTTGTCTTCCAGGAACCTTCTTCCCATCCTGTCCCCAGGCTAATTTGTACATACAAGCTGAATAAATAACATGAGTTTGTACACATATAGATTGTAACAGTTTCTGTGTATAAGAAAAAAAAATATCTTGGTTGATTCTATGGATCTTTGTATCTTTTGACTTGTATGAAGAACAAATCCTGCTTTCTGGGCAAAATTATATCCCAGTAGGAATCATCCTGTGCTATACTGTGCTTAGTCACTCAGACGTGTCTGACTCTCTGCGACCCCATGGACTGCAGCCCACCAGGCTCCTCTGTCCATGGAGATCCTCCAGATAAGAATACTGGAGTGGGTAGCCTGTCCCTTATCCAGGGGAATTCTCCTGACCCAGGAATCGAACCGGAGCCTTCCGCCTTGCAGGTGGATTCTTTACCCACTGAGCTACTAGGGAAGCCTGAGAGGAATCACACATCCAGTGAAGCAATGGTAAAAAAGGCCATCCTCACAGGGCCTCCTTTTTTCCTTTCTTTAAGATGTTACTATTAAAGCATTCTATCATTCAAAAGTAGCTTCTCAAAAGCTGCCTCTGAAATTACTGAGGGGCTGTCAAGTGTGATTTGGGGCTTCAGCACACTCATCAGGGCTCCCCTCTTTGGTTCCTTCAGGGCATCCGCCCACAGCCCTCATGGACCTGCCAGTAGATGGTAGATTCACATACCCGTGGGGAGAGTGCACTGGGCGATGGCTACAGGGCAAATGAAGAAGAGGTGATCACCCCACCCTTTGATCCACACAGAGAACCAAAAATATAATTTGTTTAATGTATATGTACAGAGTTCTGAAACAGAGTCACGTGAGTAGTAAAATCTGCAAAATGACTCAGCATATTTTAGTCATTAAAACCAGCTGAAGAGATAAAGGAGGAAAGAGAGAAGGGGCAGTCTTAACTTACAAATAGATGAGGTTCCAAATTCATTCAGAAATCAAAATTTCCCACAGAAACAACTTTACATAATATACATTGATTTCTAGGCAAATGCACAAAAGGCTTTTTTTTTAAGCTTAATTTGAACTTGGATGTGTTGTTAGTGTATCATAAAACTAAAAATAATAACCAACATGTTTTAAACATGGAATATATGCCCGTTATTACCCCACTTAATCTTCGCAATAATACCATGATTTAAGTACTTATTAGCAGCAGCAACGGCTCTAAAAGGTGAGAAAACTGAAGCTTGAGAGACTCATTCTTGATGAAAGGTCTCAAGATAGATCTTTCAACTGTGGAAACCCATAATTTTAACCACTGGTCAGTGCTGCCTCCAACCTACCCACTGTATGTCATATTTCTAAGACAAAGAATCCTGGGTCCTAAGGACCCAGGTGTTGCCAAGAACCTATCACCTCTGCAGTCCTACAGTAGAATGTGGATTCTACCTGTGCCCAGTCAGCTCCCTGCTGAACAAGGAAATGGGTGTTCGTCTGTTCTGAGCTGATTGATTGTGAAGAACATGAGAGAAAGTGCAAAGGAGAGAGAAGCATCTCAGGCTGCCAGGAAGGAATCTGCAAAGAGGCTGCTGAGACACAGCCAGAGGCCCTCCCAGATGTCCATTCAAAAGAAAATTTACAACCCCCGTGGGTCAAGTTAAATTGGACACTATATGTGGGCTAAGTTGCTTCAGTCGTGCCAGACTCTTTGGACTGTAGCCCACAAGGCTCCTCTGTCCATGGGATTCTCCAGGCAAGAATACTGGAGTGGGTGGCCATGCCTTCCTCCAGGGGATCTTCCTGACCCTGGGGTCAAACCCGCATCTCTTACATCTCTTGCATTGGCAGGCAGGTTCTTTTTTTTTTTTTTTTTTAATTTATTTATTTTTTGGGCGGGGGTCGGGTTGGGGAGGGAGGGGAGCAGGCAGGCCACTTCTATTGGTCTTTCGTTTCTCTGTATTCATCTGTCTTTGTTCTTTGGCTCCTGTGGGCTTCCCATTCCGGTGGCCTCTGTCGTCGCAGAGCACCAGCTCTGGGCACATGCGCTCCAGAGCTCCGGCTCGGTAATTGGACACATCAGTCCAGCCGCTCCGCGGCACATGGGATCTTCCCAGGCCAGGGCTCGAACCGGCGCCCCTTGCACTGCAAGGCGGTGTTCTTACCCACTGGACCACCAGGGGAAGCCCCAGGCAGGTTCTTTACCATTAGCACCACCTGGGAAGTCACACACCACCTGATTGATATTAAATACCCTTTAGGCATATGTAACACTCCCTGTTAGACTGTTGCCTGGTTTCATGAAGATTAGATTCCATATTGTAGCTAGTAGAGGATCCAGGGAGCTTTGGGTACTAGATTCAGCCCTGACACTAGTTAGAAGTGTACTGCTGGTCTCATCTCTTCTTTAGATCTCCAATTACATAGAGGAAGATTGGAAAAGAAAATTATTTCTAAGACCTATTCTCTTTCTTCAATTGAGGCAGAGTTGATTTACAATGTTGTGTTAGTTTCTGGTATAAAGCAAAGTGACTCCATGATATATATTATCTTTCCTATTTGTTCAATTAGGGTTTATTACAGGATATTGAATATAGCTCCCTACACTGTACATAGGACCTTGTTGTTTATCCATTCTACATATACTAGTGTGCATCTGCTAACCCAAACTCCCAGTTCAACCCTTCCTTGGCCCCTCATTCCCACTTAGCAACAAGTCTATTCTCTATGTCTATGGTCTGTTTCTGTTTTGTAGATAAACTCATTTGTGTCATAGTTTGGACTCCTTATATAAGTGATATCATATGGTATCTGTCTTTCTCTGACTTACTTCACTTAGTATGATAATTTTCTAGGTCCATCCATATAGCTGTAAATGGCATTATTTTGTTCTTTTTATGGCTGAGTAATATCCATTATATGTGTGTGTGTGTGTGTGTCTGTGTGTGTATACACACATACATACCTATACATGTAGGAGGGGTCCTTTTTCTCCACACTCTCTCCAGTGTTTGTTATTTATAGACTGTTTAATGGTGGCACCTTATCGTAATTTTGATATGCATTTCTCACATAATTAGGGATGTTGAGAATCTTTTTGTGCGCCTAATGGTCATCTGTATATCTTTTTTGGAGAAACGTCTATAAATACTTAGGTTCTAATAGCTATTCTTTAAGGTCTTTAATTCTATTTAGTCACCTTCTTAAATAGCACTGCTGAGATCCAGGAAACATAAACCACAAGCACAGAATGAACTAGAAAAATTAAGAGCAAGGGAGAAAATGTTAGAGTTTCTTCTCAAGTCATGGCTGTGTTGACCCTAGCGAAATCTAGAGGTAATTTTTAGGCTTGCTAGACCATCACAGTCGTCTTTGCTTCACCTGCTACTGTAAGACTTCTATTCCAATTGAATCATTCTTGTCTTTAGGAAGTCCAAAATTCAAATAGCTGTAAGTAAACTATTTAGGTTTAGAGGAAATAATGGTTAATATTCTAAATCAATTAGCATTCCTGTCAGCCCACCAGTAACAGAGAGTTCACCTGCTGCGAATGTTCCTATGGGTTATAGAAGCAGCTTTGTGTGAATGCAAAGGGTTTGAGGAGAAAAAAAGGGGTCTGTTAAGAAACAATTTGCACAATTATCTTTCCTA
Source organism: Tragulus kanchil (assembly GCA_022376925.1). NCBI lineage: Eukaryota > Metazoa > Chordata > Mammalia > Artiodactyla > Tragulidae > Tragulus > Tragulus kanchil. The sequence goes on from JAIOJX010000025.1 coordinate 79,466,465, forward strand.
TTTGTTCAATTAGGGTTTATTACAGGATATTGAATATAGCTCCCTACACTGTACATAGGACCTTGTTGTTTATCCATTCTACATATACTAGTGTGCATCTGCTAACCCAAACTCCCAGTTCAACCCTTCCTTGGCCCCTCATTCCCACTTAGCAACAAGTCTATTCTCTATGTCTATGGTCTGTTTCTGTTTTGTAGATAAACTCATTTGTGTCATAGTTTGGACTCCTTATATAAGTGATATCATATGGTATCTGTCTTTCTCTGACTTACTTCACTTAGTATGATAATTTTCTAGGTCCATCCATATAGCTGTAAATGGCATTATTTTGTTCTTTTATGGCTGAGTAATATCCATTATATGTGTGTGTGTGTGTGTGCTGTGTGTGTATACACACATACATACCTATACATGTAGGAGGGTCCTTTTTCTCCACACTCTCTCCAGTGTTTGTTATTTATAGACTGTTTAATGGTGGCACCTTATCGTAATTTTGATATGCATTTCTCACATAATTAGGGATGTTGAGAATCTTTTTGTGCGCCTAATGGTCATCTGTATATCTTTTTTGGAGAAACGTCTATAAATACTTAGGTTCTAATAGCTATTCTTTAAGGTCTTTAATTCTATTTAGTCACCTTCTTAAATAGCACTGCTGAGATCCAGGAAACATAAACCACAAGCACAGAATGAACTAGAAAAATTAAGAGCAAGGGAGAAAATGTTAGAGTTTCTTCTCAAGTCATGGCTGTGTTGACCCTAGCGAAATCTAGAGGTAATTTTTAGGCTTGCTAGACCATCACAGTCGTCTTTGCTTCACCTGCTACTGTAAGACTTCTATTCCAATTGAATCATTCTTGTCTTTAGGAAGTCCAAAATTCAAATAGCTGTAAGTAAACTATTTAGGTTTAGAGGAAATAATGGTTAATATTCTAAATCAATTAGCATTCCTGTCAGCCCACCAGTAACAGAGAGTTCACCTGCTGCGAATGTTCCTATGGGTTATAGAAGCAGCTTTGTGTGAATGCAAAGGGTTTGAGGGAGAATGATCTGTTAAGAGCAATTCACACAGAGAAAACATAACCAGGGGGACTCATGAATATAAATGAGCAAAGTCAGATGTGTCTGCACAATCCAAATGAGACACTTCTCTCCTTAAACTTTGCAAACCAGAAGGCAGACGAAAAAAGAGATTCTTCTGCAGCCTGATAAGTAGCCAGTCCTTAATTAAATAAGCAGGGCAAAGTAGAGAGCAATTGAAAAATGGAAAAATACAGAGCATAGAGAATTACCATGCATGCTTCTATGATCTATGCAAATTCCTCATGAATGAGAAATGAGACAGACTTTAAGACATTTGACTTACTTTGTTAATGCTTTACCACAGGGGTACCCTCTGCATGGGCATATTTTCCAAATAAACCATGGGTAAAAATCAATAGACAGTAAGTGGCTGAAATATTCATTTTTCTCCCATATCAGTTAAAAGAACATTCTCTTTGCAAAAATATTACTTCCTCAGATCAAAATCTGTATTTTATGGAACAAATTGTATATTTTCCGAATAATAGTCCTTAGAACTTAAATATAGGTGATTATTATCCACTCATTGCCTCAACAAGCCTTTGCTGAGTATCTCCAGTGAACCAGGCATTGTGTAAATAAAGCTCCCATCAAATAAGCACATGGTACGCACTGGTATACACTGTGAGAGTTGCTCAGTCATGTCCAACTCTTTGCGACCCATAGACAAGCCATGGAATTCTCCAGGCAAGAACACTGGAGTGGGTAGCCTTTGTCTTCTCCAGGGGATCTTCCCAACTCAGGGAGCGAACACAGGTCTCCTGCATGGCAGGTGGATTCTTCACCATCTGAGTCACCAGGAAAGCCCATTGTATATTTTACGTTATTTAACTATCATGACAGCTTGCAAGTGAGACATAACAGTTCCTCTTTATAGATGAGAAAAGTGAGGCTCAGAGAGACTTAACTTCTCCATGTTTTCACGCTTATGTTTAATGTTGGCTGTTGTTGCTTGGTCTTTAAGTTGTATCCAACTCTTTGTAACCCCATGGACTGTAGCCCGCCAGGCTTCTCTGTCCATGGAATTTTCTAAGAAAGAATACTGGAGTGGGTTGCCATTTCCTTCTCCAGGAGATCTTCTCAAGGCAGGGACTGAATCCACATCTCCTAAACTGGCGGGCGGACTCTTTACCACTGAACCACCTGGAAAGTCCAGAAGCCAGGCATTAAAAGATAAACTGATGCACATTTAAAATGTTAAGAGTTTATTTGAGCAAACATTGATTCTAACAGGGCATGCCCAAACTGAAAGTGGCTAGGAGCACTCCACCAACATGAGCTTGTGGAGAGGCTTATCCAGAGAAGTTATGGAAGCAAAGAAAAGAAATTGTACAGTTGGCTACAGCTTAAAGCCTGTTGTTCGTGATTGGTTGTCCTTAGATTTCAATTTCATTTACAGGCATTTACAGGCTTATATTTCTGAGTTTTTTACACAAGTTGCCACAGCATTAGAGCCACTTCAGTCTAATGGCCAGACTGTTTAATTAATTCAACACCAGACTTAAAGCCCAAATTTGATTCCAAAGTTCATGATCATTCCATGATACCAAAGTGCTTCCCAAAGATTATGAAGGCGAATAGTTCTTGAATCACCCTACTGTTACTCAGACTTTGCTCAGGGCAATTATTCTCCTAGTAGAGCTGACAATGTAATCATAAAAGAGTTTGACTTGAGAGCTTTGAAACTATTAGATGAGGCACTAATCTCTTTAGGGCTCAGTTTCCTCATCTATTAAATGGGAATGATAATAAGTTTGTGGCCATGTTGTAGCCATAGTTTAAATGAGATAGTTGTAGTAGGATTCTCATTTCATAGTTTAGTAGTGACAAGTATTCAGTCTGTTATTCTGTTCTTTGATATATGGAGACCCCCTCAAACAGGGTTTTATGTGAGAGTGTCCATCTCAGGCTGTTATGTGGGCATGTTGAAACAGGAAATACACTATTTTTATTTCTTTGTATAACTTCCCCTTTGAATTGCTGTGTTTTCTTATGGCTTGATATTCTGGACACAATTTTCATAGACTATGAACTTAGAGAGGAAAATGTGATTCTCTCTTTTAAATTGACTTTAAGTGTTTCTATAGATGAATTTATTTCTTTCTCAATCCCCAATTTCCCCCTGATGGCAGAAAACTTAATTCACTCACTGCTGGATATCACTCAAAGCCCTTGATATCTCAGTCAAATCAAGGTCTTGGCAAATCTCAGTCCTTCCATCTGTCCTCAAGTCCCTCTCTGTGGTCCGGCCATCCTGGATCTCAGCCCTGACCCCTGAGGAGTCCTTTCCCTCAAAATGATTATTTCTGCCATGCATTTGTGAATGTCTACTTGATAAGCTCAAATACTAAGTCCTGAATATTTTTCCTCCTTTAGATTTCTGACAGCAAAAACCCTGTACTATGGATATGAAATGTGGAAGGCCCTTCCTGCAGTCTGACTAGGGAAAGCTCTGGAGGGAACTACCTTTGACTACCCCAGCAGCAGTTCTGAACGTTTCCTAGGTCATAAATCTACTCACATCATTTCTATTTGCCTGTGTCTTCCAGTGTTGGAATATGTAATATGCATGTAAATATGTTAAATGTTTTATTATAGATTCCTTCCTAAAGATAAGGATATTAATTTGTTTTTCCTTTGAGTCATATTCTCTGCACACAGATACTAGCTGGATGGCCTGGAAGAGCTGCGACTGTCGAGATGCCACCGAGGAGGAGAGAGGAGACAGAGGAGTTAGGGGAGGCTCGGAGGCTCTCAGGCCAAAATCTTATTTCATACAGACTCAGCCTGAGAGCGAGGGCTCTCAAATGCTTTTAATGGTTGTATCTGGGGCTTCTGGAAAAGGATATTTGACAGAGTTTTCTGTTATCTTAGAAGTAACTTGAAAGCAAGGATAACTCATTTATATGAAGTGAAGAGGAAATAAGTTTCTAGAAGAAAATATCTCAGAATTTTATAATTTCTTAACTTATTGGATAGTTTTGTGACAGAATTACTTTTATTGTTCTATGAAATTGATGGGACTTATACTTAATGAAGATCATGCCAGAATTTCTGTAAAAATTCAACCTTAAAAAATAGTATCTTTGTATAACTTCCCCTTTGAATTGCTGTGTTTTCTTATGGCTTGATATTCTGGACACAATTTTCATAGACTATGAACTTAGAGAGGAAAATGTGATTCTCTCTTTTAAATTGACTTTAAGTGTTTCTATAGATGAATTTATTTCTTTCTCAATCCCCAATTTCCCCCTGATGGCAGAAAACTTAATTCACTCACTGCTGGATATCACTCAAAGCCCTTGATATCTCAGTCAAATCAAGGTCTTGGCAAATCTCAGTCCTTCCATCTGTCCTCAAGTCCCTCTCTGTGGTCCGGCCATCCTGGATCTCAGCCCTGACCCCTGAGGAGTCCTTTCCCTCAAAATGATTATTTCTGCCATGCATTTGTGAATGTCTACTTGATAAGCTCAAATACTAAGTCCTGAATATTTTTCCTCCTTTAGATTTCTGACAGCAAAAACCCTGTACTATGGATATGAAATGTGGAAGGCCCTTCCTGCAGTCTGACTAGGGAAAGCTCTGGAGGGAACTACCTTTGACTACCCCAGCAGCAGTTCTGAACGTTTCCTAGGTCATAAATCTACTCACATCATTTCTATTTGCCTGTGTCTTCCAGTGTTGGAATATGTAATATGCATGTAAATATGTTAAATGTTTTATTATAGATTCCTTCCTAAAGATAAGGATATTAATTTGTTTTTCCTTTGAGTCATATTCTCTGCACACAGATACTAGCTGGATGGCCTGGAAGAGCTGCGACTGTCGAGATGCCACCGAGGAGGAGAGAGGAGACAGAGGAGTTAGGGGAGGCTCGGAGGCTCTCAGGCCAAAATCTTATTTCATACAGACTCAGCCTGAGAGCGAGGGCTCTCAAATGCTTTTAATGGTTGTATCTGGGGCTTCTGGAAAAGGATATTTGACAGAGTTTTCTGTTATCTTAGAAGTAACTTGAAAGCAAGGATAACTCATTTATATGAAGTGAAGAGGAAATAAGTTTCTAGAAGAAAATATCTCAGAATTTTATAATTTCTTAACTTATTGGATAGTTTTTGTGACAGAATTACTTTTATTGTTCTATGAAATTGATGGGACTTATACTTAATGAAGATCATGCCAGAATTTCTGTAAAAATTCAACCTAGAAATAGTTAAAACAGCAATATTTTATTTTAGCCAGAAAGACTAAGGAAAGGTAGTAGGGAGACTAAATGAAATTAGATTCAAGTGAACCTTGACTTTATTATTTTTAAGGCACTTTATTTCACAGAGAAAACCACAGTAGGCAAATGGACAAACTCTTAAAACAGGAGTCTTAAATGCTGGGTAAAAATCCTCTTATATAGCGCTATCTAAGAATCTTCCAAGGTGGCTGCACTTAGAACCTTGATACCTTAATGTATCAGGAGATAAGAGAGGGAAGAAGAAGCAAGTGGAACAGGCAGCCATTGGCTATAAACAGCTGAACTATCCTTAAGCTAAGTCTGATAAAAGCATAAAATAAATATAGTGATCATGAAAAAAACATGGAAAATTAAAAATAAAATTCTACCTTTGAAGAGACGGGAAGAAAGTACATGCCAAAATCTGACATCGAAGTTGGTCAAGTTTACGTTTTAGGGAAAGAGCTTTTCAAACATATATTCTATGGTTTAGAAACAAATCCTCCCCTCCTCTGTGAATGCATGTTTTATCTGTAAGAATAATTGTAGAAATATATTTGCAGTACTGCCACAATTTGTCATCTGTATGTAATTTCTACATGTTTATAACATACACTGACATTATGCTAGCCTTAAATGGAGCAAGAACTCTTACCTGTTAGGGAGGATGCTCCTGCACAAGTGTGCACCGTCTGGATATGGACTGATGGATCAGTGAGCAGAGTAACTGAGCAGAATGAGAGACCTGACCTTGTGATACGAAAGAAAGTAACTTGGAAGTTGTGCCATCTGAAGTACTTAAAAACCTGAGTGAAGCTTCAGTCTGTGGAGTACTTGTGTGAACAATATATATTTAATGTATGTGTGCAGTCTTCTTCGGAAGAAAAAATATACAATGTTATTTTTTCCTTCCAAACAAACTATCCATAAATAGCAGATAAGATTACATATGTATATAATATATTATACTTAATGAAGATCATGCCAGAATTTCTGTAAAAATTCAACCTAGAAATAGTTAAAACAGCAATATTTTATTTTAGCCAGAAAGACTAAGGAAAGGTAGTAGGGAGACTAAATGAAATTAGATTCAAGTGAACCTTGACTTTATTATTTTTAAGGCACTTTATTTCACAGAGAAAACCACAGTAGGCAAATGGACAAACTCTTAAAACAGGAGTCTTAAATGCTGGGTAAAAATCCTCTTATATAGCGCTATCTAAGAATCTTCCAAGGTGGCTGCACTTAGAACCTTGATACCTTAATGTATCAGGAGATAAGAGAGGGAAGAAGAAGCAAGTGGAACAGGCAGCCATTGGCTATAAACAGCTGAACTATCCTTAAGCTAAGTCTGATAAAAGCATAAAATAAATATAGTGATCATGAAAAAAACATGGAAAATTAAAAATAAAATTCTACCTTTGAAGAGACGGGAAGAAAGTACATGCCAAAATCTGACATCGAAGTTGGTCAAGTTTACGTTTTAGGGAAAGAGCTTTTCAAACATATATTCTATGGTTTAGAAACAAATCCTCCCCTCCTCTGTGAATGCATGTTTTATCTGTAAGAATAATTGTAGAAATATATTTGCAGTACTGCCACAATTTGTCATCTGTATGTAATTTCTACATGTTTATAACATACACTGACATTATGCTAGCCTTAAATGGAGCAAGAACTCTTACCTGTTAGGGAGGATGCTCCTGCACAAGTGTGCACCGTCTGGATATGGACTGATGGATCAGTGAGCAGAGTAACTGAGCAGAATGAGAGACCTGACCTTGTGATACGAAAGAAAGTAACTTGGAAGTTGTGCCATCTGAAGTACTTAAAAACCTGAGTGAAGCTTCAGTCTGTGGAGTACTTGTGTGAACAATATATATTTAATGTATGTGTGCAGTCTTCTTCGGAAGAAAAAATATACAATGTTATTTTTTCCTTCCAAACAAACTATCCATAAATAGCAGATAAGATTACATATGTATATAATATATTATAATATATTATATATGTAATCACATGTATATGATTATATATGATATATAAGCTAATATATGATTGCATGTATATATGTATACAATATCTAAATATATATAATATCATATCTCTTAATCATTAATATATGTTAATTTATAATATTTTAATATATTATACATACTATATACTATAGACTAAAATAATATACTATATATGTGTTGATAACATATGTAATATATATATTAACATATATACTAATACATATATGTATATATATTCTATACATGTATATATTATATATGTGATAAAAGTATTCTATACATATATTGTATTATGTATAATATATGAAATATATTAATGTTTACTCATTTATGTCAATTCATTAGTAAATAATAATGTATAACATATGAAATATAACATTATATGTAATACATACTTATATACATATTGTATACATTATATGTGTGTATAATACTATATAATACATAATATATAACATAGTATGCATAATTATGATTCTATGATATAATATGATTATTATTATGATAATTCTATGATTATTTATGATATAATATATCACATATTATTATTGTATGATGATTATTGATTAACATATACTATACTATATTATATTATATGTATTCTATATAATATATCATTCATATGGTGTATATTTCTATATATATTCTATATATAAATAGATATTATATACATTATATATGTTTTCTATATATCATATATAGTCTGTGATTGTATTAATATATAAATGCTATATATTGTATATAATATATACGCTGTATATGCATACTATATTAATATATATAATATTATATTATATATTATATTTATAATATGTATATGGTATGATTATAAATCATGTTATATATTAATACAATATATATTTGACATATTCTTATATGTATTGTGTGATCATAAAAATTATCATAATAATCATATGATCATAATTACATATATATAATACAGCATAATAAATATGATATAAACAAAATAATATATATCATAATATTATGTATTACATATAATATACTTTATATATATTATTTATATCATATTTATCTATGTAACAATATGTATTATAATATATAATATTAATATGAGTACTCATCTATTTATTATATGTGTATACAACATATGTTATATATATATATAATATGTGTATACAACATATGTTATGTATATATATTATATGTGTATGATATATATTATATATTATGTATATTGTATATACTATAAATCTTACATACATGATCACATTTTATATAATAGCATATATTATTATCTATATTAATATAATATAATCATACACAAATAGTATATAATGTTATATTTAATGCATATTAACATATATATAATACTGTATATGTATAATATATACATATGATGTGTATATACTATATATTACCTATAGTATATATATGTCTTATATATTATATATTTATATATATAATGTATATCATATTAACATATATACCTATTATATATATACTATATAAAATAATAAATAATTGTCATAAATAATTATTATATAATATTCATAACAATTCTCATGTCATATCAAATAATCTTAGTCATATGGATTATATATTTTACATAAGTATATGTGTGTAATCATATATTTATTATATGTGTATACAACATATGTTATATATATATATAATATGTGTATACAACATATGTTATGTATATATATTATATGTGTATGATATATATTATATATTATGTATATTGTATATACTATAAATCTTACATACATGATCACATTTTATATAATAGCATATATTATTATCTATATTAATATAATATAATCATACACAAATAATATATAATGTTATATTTAATGCATATTAACATATATATAATACTGTATATGTATAATATATACATATGATGTGTATATACTATATATTACCTATAGTATATATATGTCTTATATATTATATATTTATATAGATAATGTATATCATATTAACATATATACCTATTATATATATACTATATAATATAATAAATAATTGTCATAAATAATTATTATAGAATATTCATAACAATTCTCATGTCATATCAAATAATCATAGTCATATGTATTATATATTTTACATAAGTATATGTGTGTAATCAGATATTATATAATACATAATCTAGTGTATAATAATATAATAATATAATATATTACATAATTTAATCTATGTCATATACTATAATAATTATCATATTATATTTTAATATGTTATAATATAAATATAAGATATATTATATTTATATTGTTATATATTATTATATACATCATATTTTATATATATTATATGTATGAAACAATTATTATAATAATTGTTATTATATTTTATATTATCTATTGCAACATAATAGCTATAATATATAAAAATTATTATTATTTTTTTTTGATAGTTTGAAAAAATATTACCTTTTTTTTCAAAATTAAATGGTTTATATATTTTATTATATTATATGTATTGTACCATATATATATTTTATATATTATATTATATAGTATGTTATAAACATTATATGTGTTATTTTATGTGTTATATATTATAGATAATATATTATATTACAAATTGCATAATATAATATGTAATATAATAATCATTATAATATATTATTGGTGCATGTTTTATATTATACATTATATATATATGCTATACTCATGTAATTATGATTATTTTATATATAATTACAATCATACATAATATAACAAAATTATATGTTATATATAACATTTATGGATTATTATATATATAATATAATATGTGATTATATATAGTGTATTAGATTATATATGTAATATATATAATTATTATATATATATATATATATATGTAGGCTTCCCTGATGGTTCAGAAGGTAAGGAAACCGCCTGCAGTGTTGGAGACCTGGGTTCGATGTCTGGGTTGAGACGATCCCCTGGCTAATTGAACGACTACCTACTCCAGTATTCTTGCCTGGAAAACTCCATAGACAGAGGAGGTTAGGAAGCTACAGTCCATGGGGTCAGAAAGAGTGGAAACAACTGAGCAACTTTCATATATATATATATTTATAATTATATTTATACATATCCCTGGTAAGTGGTTGTTCCAGACTCAACCATGTGAGTCTTCTGCAACAAGATGATTTCTGGAAAATAACCTGAAAGGTTAAACAGAGGAAGGGTTTCTTTGTTTTGCTTTACTTTGTTTTATTAATGGGAAAGTCTTCAATCATTATTGATTGCCAACACTATAATGATCTCCTTAACTTAAAAGAAAAATTCCACTGAAAAACGTTCCATCTTTCTTCCCACGTAAGGTAACTTCAAAACATAATAATTATCATATTATATTTTAATATGTTATAATATAAATATAAGATATATTATATTTATATTGTTATATTTTATTATCATCATATTTTATATATATTATATGTATGAAACAATTATTATAATAATTGTTATTATATATTATAATAACTATTGCAACATAATAGCTATAATATATAACAAATATTATTATTATTTTTTGATAGTTTTAAAAAATATTACCTTTATTTTCAAAATTAAATGGTTTATATATTTTATTATATTATATGTATTGTACAATATATATATTTTATATATTATATTATTTAGTATGTTATAAACATTATATGTGTTATTTTATGTGTTATATATTATAGATAATATATTATATTACAAATTGCATAATATAATATGTAATATAATAATCATTATAATATATTATTGGTGCATGTTTTATATTATACATTATATATATATGCTATACTCATGTAATTATGATTATTTTATATATAATTACAATCATACATAATATAACAAAATTATATGTTATATATAACATTTATGGATTATTATATATATAATATAATATGTGATTATATATAGTGTATTAGATTATATATGTAATATATATAATTATTATATATATATATATATATGTAGGCTTCCCTGATGGTTCAGAAGGTAAGGAAACCGCCTGCAGTGTTGGAGACCTGGGTTCGATGTCTGGGTTGAGACGATCCCCTGGCTAATTGAACGACTACCTACTCCAGTATTCTTGCCTGGAAAACTCCATAGACAGAGGAGGTTAGGAAGCTACAGTCCATGGGGTCAGAAAGAGTGGAAACAACTGAGCAACTTTCATATATATATATATTTATAATTATATTTATACATATCCCTGGTAAGTGGTTGTTCCAGACTCAACCATGTGAGTCTTCTGCAACAAGATGATTTCTGGAAAATAACCTGAAAGGTTAAACAGAGGAAGGGTTTCTTTGTTTTGCTTTACTTTGTTTTATTAATGGGAAAGTCTTCAATCATTATTGATTGCCAACACTATAATGATCTCCTTAACTTAAAAGAAAAATTCCACTGAAAAACGTTCCATCTTTCTTCCCACGTAAGGTAATCATTCAAAACACTTACGTACATATGTGAAGCCAGAGGGCTGATATCAAATGAAATGCTAGAGTTGACCATGAGTGGCACAAACAGAAAGTTTTCAAAGTTAATGATAAGTTAAGTCAATTCCCAGAGCCCAGGTTTGGAGACAAATAGAGTCCATGGATGAGGAAGCAACAATTACACTGTGGTCTGGATGAGTGATTTTCAAAATATGGTCCCTAAGCTGGAAGCAACTGCATTTGTTAGAAATACAATTTGTTAGAAGTACAAAGGTTCCAGGATCCTTCTTGAAGGAAGGGCTCAGAAAGCTGTATTTTAACTAACTTTCTAGATAATTCTAATGTACACTACACTCCGACTCGGTAAGAGAACTGCTACCCTAAGTGAACTCTAGAGACAGAGGAGGGGCGAAGGGACATCAAACTTTATGTGCTTCTCTACCCACTTTCAGTGAATTCTTGCTAGAAAGTTTTGAGTCAAGGTTAAGAATTGATTGGCTAGCTCATGTCCTGCAGTAGGTCACTGACTAGCCTACGCAAAGATCCTTTTGGGACAAGGTTGCCATTCGTCCTTTCATTAGACTTGACCTTTGAGACAGTGGCCTATGCCATAAAAAATGATCATAAAGTGTAGAGCTTATACAGGGTAAATTTCCCAAGAAAACTTGCAGGTAAATTGGTACCCCAAAATATAGTCAGAAACCCTGAGGTATGGACGGGATGTCTGGGTTGAGACGATCCCTGGCTAATTGAACGACTACCTACTCCAGTATTCTTGCCTGGAAAACTCCATAGACAGAGGAGGTTAGGAAGCTACAGTCCATGGGGTCAGAAAGAGTGGAAACAACTGAGCAACTTTCATATATATATATATTTATAATTATATTTATACATATCCCTGGTAAGTGGTTGTTCCAGACTCAACCATGTGAGTCTTCTGCAACAAGATGATTTCTGGAAAATAACCTGAAAGGTTAAACAGAGGAAGGGTTTCTTTGTTTTGCTTTACTTTGTTTTATTAATGGGAAAGTCTTCAATCATTATTGATTGCCAACACTATAATGATCTCCTTAACTTAAAAGAAAAATTCCACTGAAAAACGTTCCATCTTTCTTCCCACGTAAGGTAATCATTCAAAACACTTACGTACATATGTGAAGCCAGAGGGCTGATATCAAATGAAATGCTAGAGTTGACCATGAGTGGCACAAACAGAAAGTTTTCAAAGTTAATGATAAGTTAAGTCAATTCCCAGAGCCCAGGTTTGGAGACAAATAGAGTCCATGGATGAGGAAGCAACAATTACACTGTGGTCTGGATGAGTGATTTTCAAAATATGGTCCCTAAGCTGGAAGCAACTGCATTTGTTAGAAATACAATTTGTTAGAAGTACAAAGGTTCCAGGATCCTTCTTGAAGGAAGGGCTCAGAAAGCTGTATTTTAACTAACTTTCTAGATAATTCTAATGTACACTACACTCCGACTCGGTAAGAGAACTGCTACCCTAAGTGAACTCTAGAGACAGAGGAGGGGCGAAGGGACATCAAACTTTATGTGCTTCTCTACCCACTTTCAGTGAATTCTTGCTAGAAAGTTTTGAGTCAAGGTTAAGAATTGATTGGCTAGCTCATGTCCTGCAGTAGGTCACTGACTAGCCTACGCAAAGATCCTTTTGGGACAAGGTTGCCATTCGTCCTTTCATTAGACTTGACCTTTGAGACAGTGGCCTATGCCATAAAAAATGATCATAAAGTGTAGAGCTTATACAGGGTAAATTTCCCAAGAAAACTTGCAGGTAAATTGGTACCCCAAAATATAGTCAGAATTTCAACAAATTAATATTTGTTCCTTTGATAATTATATTGCATGATTATAGGAATTTAATCCTATAAAACTTAACTTTTAAAAAAAAACTGGCCTCTTTTTTTTGAGGGGGGGTTGGGTTGAGGAGGGCGGCTAGGCCACTTCTATTGGTCTTTCATTTATCTATTTTCATCCATCTTTGTTCTTTGGCCCGCGTGGGCCTCCCACCGCAGCAGCGTCTGTTGTCACAGAGCACCGGTTCTGGGCTCATGTGCTCCAGAGCTCTGACTCGGTAATTGGACACATCGATCCAGCCACTCCACGGCACACGGGATCCTCCCAGGCCAGGGATGGAACCAGCGCCTCTTGCACTGCAAGGCGGTGTCCCTACCCACTGAACCACCAGGGAAGCCCTTGGCCTCTTTTTATTGATATTTTATCCATTCATTTTCATCCATCTTTATTTTTGGCTGGGCCTCCTGTCGCAGTGACCTCTCTCATTGCAGAGCACCGGCTCTGGGCACATGTGCTCCAGAGTGCTGGCTCGCAGTTGGGCACACCAGTCAAGCCACTCTGTGGCACATGGGACCTTCCCAGGCCAGGGATTGAACTGGTGCTCCTGGCACTGCAAGAGGGACTCTACCCACTGGACCACCAGGGAAGCCCTCCCAGTAATTCTGATTGGGAAGCATCTGCTCAACTGTAGGACTCCACTTACAGCTGAAATACGTTCATTGCCATTTTCTTCCTTCAGATACTTTTGTCATCTTCCCAAATCTCTAAATACTACCCTCCAAACAGGTATCTCACTTAAAGAAATGCAATGCATTAGACTTAACATCTTCAGTGCAGACTGGTACAGCAGCCCAGCAAGTGTGTAGCAGACACAGGGCTTCCCCTAAGCCTTGGCAATTGTTACTTTAATGGAAAAGCCCTTTGAAGTGGAACAAAATGTGATTTGTCAGCGGAAGGATGATAAAACCCTTAAACTGGAAAAGCATCAAAAAGCAAGGTCTGAAATTGACTTCTTCACATGTAACATTTGTGTTTTATTTTCACTTTAGGGCAATTAAGCTGATAGAGATTACTTGTCAGGTCTTGTATCCTTTCATCAGATCCTTTCCTTCCGGACCTGAGCAGCAGCACCTGAAAAAGGCTATACTCCTTGAAGAAAAGATGCTAACGCAGTGTCAAGACAGGCCAGAGAGTGTCCTGGTGCACAGCCTTCTCCACTGGACCAAAAAGGAAGCAAGTAGTCGGAGGCTGCAACTCACCTTCTGTCTTTCTCCGGGCCTTTCTACACGTCTAACACTCCCTGCTGCTGTTCCTATTTTATGAGCAAGGCAAAGTTCAATTGTCCACACAGCCTGCTTGCTTTAGTTCACAATGAGAATAATCATAGTGCTTGATATCTGCATGGTACTCTACAGAGCATTTTCACAGGCATTGTTATTATTATTGTCATTACAGTGGATACCACTTTACTCAGCAGTTGCTCTGTGTCAGGCATTGTGTAAGTGGTTTATGTATGAAATTTCATTTACAGATTTGGTATCCACAATGAACTGGGAGAGATACGTATGAATATCATTTTCCAATTTATGTGGAAATTCAGGTTAAAAGAGGTTTTGTGAATTGCCCAGAGTCATAGAATAAGAACATAACAAATTATAATTAGACTTCATTTCTTTGACCTTGAATCATTACTTTAAAACTTCATTTATAACATTGATTGAACTTCTATTAATATAATGTTCCAAACACATGCTAGGTGCCAAGACTACTACAGAGATGAACACCATGAACCTGCAATTGTTTAGGAACTACAGCCTGGTTCATTAGTTTTCTTAAGAAATAATTAGAGTGCTTAATGAATATCAGGCCCCCTAGAAAGAGTAATGAATAAACAGTCCTTCCCTACAAAAAAGCTAAGTGAAGTGGTTCTTAAATCTCACAGTGCATGAAAATACCTAGGGAGTTTGTTTAAAATGCAGACTACTGGGTCCAACCCTGAAAGCCAAGGAAGTGCTTTT
Source organism: Tragulus kanchil (assembly GCA_022376925.1). Lineage (NCBI taxonomy): Eukaryota > Metazoa > Chordata > Mammalia > Artiodactyla > Tragulidae > Tragulus > Tragulus kanchil. The sequence goes on from JAIOJX010000025.1 coordinate 79,482,026, forward strand.
AAAACCAGTATCCCAAGTAATTTCCATACAGATTCTCTGCAGACTACACATAGAGGAGTCCAGTTATGGTGAATAAGACAAAGAAAGAGGCCATGTGATGGGCATGGGAAGATGCTACTGTCGACTTAAAAAACAGTCACAATCTAAAAGTTAAAAGTTGGAGTCAGAAGTTATAGAGAAGTTTGCAACAAAGGGCAAGTAGTCTGAACATCAAAAGTATTTTTGTGAATTAAAGAAAACCAGATATCTGAAGTTAACAAATTTAGTGCTTACTATGTATGGGAAGATGCAAGAGTTGGGCTCACTGAAATAATTCCTTTCATATGCATCTCAGCTATCTGGGGCCAGTACCCTGCATTTTCCTCAGTGCTCACCATGTATGACTGCAATGTGATGGTTGCCAAATTGTAGGTGTTGTTCTTCTTCTTGGTTACCCTGGAGGGTTGCAATCACTGATGACTGTGACATCCTTGTTTAGTGATATGGCAGGAATTCTTCTTCTTGGTTACCCCTTGGGAGGGTTGCAATGCAATTCAGGCATTGTGTAAGTGTTTATGTCCATTGTGTAAGTGGTTTATGTATGAAATTTCATTTACAGATTTGGTATCCACAATGAACTGGGAGAGATACGTATGAATATCATTTTCCAATTTATGTGGAAATTCAGGTTAAAAGAGGTTTTGTGAATTGCCCAGAGTCATAGAATAAGAACATAACAAATTATAATTAGACTTCATTTCTTTGACCTTGAATCATTACTTTAAAACTTCATTTATAACATTGATTGAACTTCTATTAATATAATGTTCCAAACACATGCTAGGTGCCAAGACTACTACAGAGATGAACACCATGAACCTGCAATTGTTTAGGAACTACAGCCTGGTTCATTAGTTTTCTTAAGAAATAATTAGAGTGCTTAATGAATATCAGGCCCCCTAGAAAGAGTAATGAATAAACAGTCCTTCCCTACAAAAAAGCTAAGTGAAGTGGTTCTTAAATCTCACAGTGCATGAAAATACCTAGGGAGTTTGTTTAAAATGCAGACTACTGGGTCCAACCCTGAAAGCCAAGGAAGTGCTTTTAAAACCAGTATCCCAAGTAATTTCCATACAGATTCTCTGCAGACTACACATAGAGGAGTCCAGTTATGGTGAATAAGACAAAGAAAGAGGCCATGTGATGGGCATGGGAAGATGCTACTGTCGACTTAAAAAACAGTCACAATCTAAAAGTTAAAAGTTGGAGTCAGAAGTTATAGAGAAGTTTGCAACAAAGGGCAAGTAGTCTGAACATCAAAAGTATTTTTGTGAATTAAAGAAAACCAGATATCTGAAGTTAACAAATTTAGTGCTTACTATGTATGGGAAGATGCAAGAGTTGGGCTCACTGAAATAATTCCTTTCATATGCATCTCAGCTATCTGGGGCCAGTACCCTGCATTTTCCTCAGTGCTCACCATGTATGACTGCAATGTGATGGTTGCCAAATTGTAGGTGTTGTTCTTCTTCTTGGTTACCCTGGAGGGTTGCAATCACTGATGACTGTGACATCCTTGTTTAGTGATATGGCAGGAAATATTCCATTTCTCATTAGAGTAAGAGTAAGTCCCCAGTGCTGAATGCTGGCCTAGCACAGAGCAGGGCTCCCTGCCCAGTTGGAAAGAAGGTAAGAGGAACAAAGGATTTGAGGCTGTGTTAATACCAGTTCATGTGCCCAATGCACAGTGAGACCAAGCAAACTGAAATGTTGGTGTTTAGAGCAGAGAAAGGTTTACTACAGGGCCATGCGAGGAAATGAAGTGCCTCAGGCTCTGAAAATCCTTGATCTCCAAGAAGTGTTTCAGCAAAGCATTTTTAAAGGGCAGATGGTGGGCAGGCTGCAGGGTACGTGATCAGCTTATGCACAGATGTCACTGATTGGGCGACCCGTGAGGCAGCAGGGTGGTGTCACAGAGGTTAATGTTAGCAGTCCTTGGGTTCCTGATATGAGCCTGGGGCTATGTGCTCATGGTCATCAAGTAGTTCTTCCATTTGGTGGGGGTGGTTTTCACATCTGCAAAGCAACACAGGAAATTTGTCTCAGATACCTTCACTCACTATTATCTAGGTACTTCAGAGAGGATCTGAAGCAGAGGATATGGGAGAACGCCTGTCCTGTGAAGGTCCCTTAGGGCCTTGCTCAATTACAGCTGCAATTAAAACCCAGTCTGTCAGTTCAAGCTCTGTCCCTATTTACCGGCAGAATGAATCCCAAGAAATAATGGTTGTCCTCTTTTTGGAGACTGACTCATATAGGAGAGGAATTTTGTTATTAGATGTAACTAAGTCCAAGTAATTTAAACTTCTCCCACAAAATTGACTGGAGAAAATTTACTTAAATTCTCTGATTATTAGTGTCTTCATCTGTTAAATGGACATAGTGAAGTTTCTTAGAAGATCATTGTGTGACATATTCAGTGGTGGTGTTCAATCGCTAAGACATTCTGACTCTTCTTGACCGCATTAACTGCAGCATGCCAAGCTTCCTTGTCCTTCACTATCTCCCAGAGTTTGCTCAAACTTATGTCCATTGAGTCTGTGATGCTATAAATCTAACCATTTCATCCTCTGCTGCCTACTTTTCCTTCTGTCTTTAATATTTCCCGACATCAAAGTCTTTTTCAGGGAGACAGCTCTTCACATCAGATGGCCAAAGTTTTGGAGTTTCAACATCAGTCCTTCCAATGAATATTCAGGGTTGATTTCCTTTAGGTTTGACTGCTTTGATCTCCTTGCAGTCCAAGAAACTTTCAAGAATCTTCTCCAGTACCACAATTTGAAAGCATCCATTCTTCCTCAGTGTTTAGTTTCTTTATCATCCAACTCACATCTGCACATGACTACTGGGAAAAACCATAACTTTGACTATATGGACCTTTGACAGCAAAGTCAAGTCTCTGCTTTTTAATATGCTGTTAAGATTTGTCATAGCTTTTTTTCAAGGAGCAAGTGTCTTTTAGTTTCATGGCTGCTGTCACCATCTGCAGTGATTTTGGAGCCCAAGAAAATAAAATCTGTCACCATTTCCACTTTTTCCCCTTCCTTTTGCCATGAAGTAATGGGACCATAGCTATGATCTTAGTTCTTTAATGTTGAGTTTCAAGCCAGTTTTTTCACTTTACCTTTCCACCCTCACCTTCCAAACCTCATTAAAGAAGTTCTTTAGTTCCTCTTCACTTTCTGCCATTAAAGTAGTATCATCTGCATTTCTGAGGTTGTTGATATTTCTCCAGGTAATCTTGATTTCAGCTTGTGATTCATCCAACTTGGCATTTGGCATGATATACTCTACATATAAATTAAATAAGAAGGGTGACTATATATAGCCTTAGCATACTCCTTTCCCAGTTTTGAATCAGTCAGTTGTTCCATGTTCAGTTCTAACTGTTGCTTCTCGACCTGCATACAGGTTTCTCAGGAGACAGGTAAGGTGGGCTGGTGTTCCCATCTCTTTAAGAATTTTCCAGTTTGTTGTGATCCACACAGTTAATGGCTTTAGCATAGTCAATGAAGCAGAAAGAAATGTTTTTCTGAAATTCCCCTGCTTTCTCCATGATCCAATGAATGTTGGCAATTTGACGCTTCCTTGTCCTTCACTATCTCCCAGAGTTTGCTCAAACTTATGTCCATTGAGTCTGTGATGCTATAAATCTAACCATTTCATCCTCTGCTGCCTACTTTTCCTTCTGTCTTTAATATTTCCCGACATCAAAGTCTTTTTCAGGGAGACAGCTCTTCACATCAGATGGCCAAAGTTTTGGAGTTTCAACATCAGTCCTTCCAATGAATATTCAGGGTTGATTTCCTTTAGGTTTGACTGCTTTGATCTCCTTGCAGTCCAAGAAACTTTCAAGAATCTTCTCCAGTACCACAATTTGAAAGCATCCATTCTTCCTCAGTGTTTAGTTTCTTTATCATCCAACTCACATCTGCACATGACTACTGGGAAAAACCATAACTTTGACTATATGGACCTTTGACAGCAAAGTCAAGTCTCTGCTTTTTAATATGCTGTTAAGATTTGTCATAGCTTTTTTTCAAGGAGCAAGTGTCTTTTAGTTTCATGGCTGCTGTCACCATCTGCAGTGATTTTGGAGCCCAAGAAAATAAAATCTGTCACCATTTCCACTTTTTCCCCTTCCTTTTGCCATGAAGTAATGGGACCATAGCTATGATCTTAGTTCTTTAATGTTGAGTTTCAAGCCAGTTTTTTCACTTTACCTTTCCACCCTCACCTTCCAAACCTCATTAAAGAAGTTCTTTAGTTCCTCTTCACTTTCTGCCATTAAAGTAGTATCATCTGCATTTCTGAGGTTGTTGATATTTCTCCAGGTAATCTTGATTTCAGCTTGTGATTCATCCAACTTGGCATTTGGCATGATATACTCTACATATAAATTAAATAAGAAGGGTGACTATATATAGCCTTAGCATACTCCTTTCCCAGTTTTGAATCAGTCAGTTGTTCCATGTTCAGTTCTAACTGTTGCTTCTCGACCTGCATACAGGTTTCTCAGGAGACAGGTAAGGTGGGCTGGTGTTCCCATCTCTTTAAGAATTTTCCAGTTTGTTGTGATCCACACAGTTAATGGCTTTAGCATAGTCAATGAAGCAGAAAGAAATGTTTTTCTGAAATTCCCCTGCTTTCTCCATGATCCAATGAATGTTGGCAATTTGATCTCTGGTTCCTCTGTCTTTCCTAAACCCAGCTGGTACATCTGGAAGTTCTCTGTTTATGTACTGCTAAAGCATGTCTGGGAGGATTTTGAGCATGACCTTGCTAGCAAGTGTAATGAGCACAATCGTATGGTAGTTTGAACATTCTTTTGCATTGCCCTTCTTCGGGATTGGAAAAAAAAAAAAACTCTTTTCCAGTTCTATGTCCATAGAGAATGGGGACAAATATTGGACAGTAGTTAAAATAATAGGTAGGTTTATAATTCTACCATGAAAGAGTATTTGGAATAAATTAACATTAAAACATGTTTCAGAAGAATAGTTAAAATGTAATCCTGTTTGTGTACAAGAAAAAGGTTAGACCTGTTGAGCAAGAACAACTAACTTCTCACTAAAATGTTTATTCTCTTCTTCCTGGAGCTATTCAAAAGGCCTTCTATGTTTTATACAATTTGGTTAGTAAACAACCATAGGAGTAGGTCTCATTACTTGTATTTTATGCATGAGGAACTTGATGCACAGAGATGTTAAATAAGTTTCCCAAGGTCACCCAGGTAGTGAATGGTGTGGTGAGGTCATAGAGTTCTCACCAGTGAAACGTGAACAGAGGTGCGGTGCTCTACTCCCAAGCTAAGCCCATAAAAATATTCCCCCATTGTCAGCTCCATGACCCCATCCAACTAATTTGGCTAAAGACCACTGTTCTGCAAATTTGATATATATCTCTTAAAGCTGATAGAGCCTCCACCTTCCTGAGGGTCAAAGTGATTGTTCACAGTTCAATCATGTTACACATTCAAGAAATAAATTTCTATAATTTAGAGCTATTACATATTTGGCATCTATGTGCCACAGTGTTGGCATGCCTTAACTAACACATGTATAATGTACTATGATACCATGAACTCAATGCAGACTGTTATGGAGTGAATGTTTTTATCTCCCCAAAATTCATATGTTGAGATCTTTATGTCCATGTGATGGTCTTAGGAAATGGAAAATGTGGGAGGTGATTAGGTCAGGAGGGTGGAGCATTCCTGGATGAGATTAGTGTCTTTGTAAGAAAGGAAACTTGGTCCCTTGCTGTTCTTCACTTTAGAAGGACACAAAGCAGACCTTCAGTCGATACTGAATCTGCTGTACCTTAAACTCAGATCCCCCAAGGAGGGTTGGAGCAATCTCTGTTCTTTTTAAACCCAGCTGGTACATCTGGAAGTTCTCTGTTTATGTACTGCTAAAGCATGTCTGGGAGGATTTTGAGCATGACCTTGCTAGCAAGTGTAATGAGCACAATCGTATGGTAGTTTGAACATTCTTTTGCATTGCCCTTCTTCGGGATTGGAAAAAAAAAAAAACTCTTTTCCAGTTCTATGTCCATAGAGAATGGGGACAAATATTGGACAGTAGTTAAAATAATAGGTAGGTTTATAATTCTACCATGAAAGAGTATTTGGAATAAATTAACATTAAAACATGTTTCAGAAGAATAGTTAAAATGTAATCCTGTTTGTGTACAAGAAAAAGGTTAGACCTGTTGAGCAAGAACAACTAACTTCTCACTAAAATGTTTATTCTCTTCTTCCTGGAGCTATTCAAAAGGCCTTCTATGTTTTATACAATTTGGTTAGTAAACAACCATAGGAGTAGGTCTCATTACTTGTATTTTATGCATGAGGAACTTGATGCACAGAGATGTTAAATAAGTTTCCCAAGGTCACCCAGGTAGTGAATGGTGTGGTGAGGTCATAGAGTTCTCACCAGTGAAACGTGAACAGAGGTGCGGTGCTCTACTCCCAAGCTAAGCCCATAAAAATATTCCCCCATTGTCAGCTCCATGACCCCATCCAACTAATTTGGCTAAAGACCACTGTTCTGCAAATTTGATATATATCTCTTAAAGCTGATAGAGCCTCCACCTTCCTGAGGGTCAAAGTGATTGTTCACAGTTCAATCATGTTACACATTCAAGAAATAAATTTCTATAATTTAGAGCTATTACATATTTGGCATCTATGTGCCACAGTGTTGGCATGCCTTAACTAACACATGTATAATGTACTATGATACCATGAACTCAATGCAGACTGTTATGGAGTGAATGTTTTTATCTCCCCAAAATTCATATGTTGAGATCTTTATGTCCATGTGATGGTCTTAGGAAATGGAAAATGTGGGAGGTGATTAGGTCAGGAGGGTGGAGCATTCCTGGATGAGATTAGTGTCTTTGTAAGAAAGGAAACTTGGTCCCTTGCTGTTCTTCACTTTAGAAGGACACAAAGCAGACCTTCAGTCGATACTGAATCTGCTGTACCTTAAACTCAGACTCCTCAGCCCCTAGAACTGTGAGAAATAAATGTTTTTTGTTTAAGCCACCCTGTCTATGGTCATTTGTCACAGCAACCTGAGTAGACTAAGACCTAACCTAAATGATATTTTTGGTCAATATTTTCCATGGGCATAAATCCAAGGCCAAGAATAGTGCCTGGTAATAATAATTAAATACCTTCAACAAATATTGATATTTTTTACATCTGCAAGTGTTACTCTTTGAAAATAGAACTCTGGGGAGCAGGATAGAGGCAGTGGGAAGGTGGAGGACAGGAGATTTCTCTATTCTCCACATACTTCCATAGAGTTTACTTTTACAAACCAGCATACAGGAATTTTATCATCAAAAAGTTTAAAGAACAGATTAAAGACGATGAGGATGTGGCTCAGCTCTTAAGGAATGACAGCATAGAGGGTGAAGGCCCCGCTTATGAGAGACAGAATCCCCAGCTGACTGGACTACTGGTCTGATGCTCTCAGCAGTTCTTAGGCTCTGGAGGAATCACTAATGTGATGATCACTTTTTGTCATGTTCCATCTAGGTGGCATACCTGGTGGGGGTGGCTGCTACTCCAGCTCTTCTCCTGTGTGGATAGATTGGAGTTCATCACCTCCAGTGCAAATTTCAGTGCAAACCTTCCATCTCTCTAGCAACTCCATGGGAAGGCATGATCTAAAAGGGAAACCTGTAGCTGCCTGTTCTGTGAAGCTTAGCATCAAAAGGAAGGGCGCCCAGATGACTGACATTTTATTTGTTCATATTTCTATGGTCATATCTACTGAAGATCAAGTAACTATTTGAAAGCTGAAAAAGCCCATGTGGTTTTCTGTGTGGGGTGCCAAGTATTCTATTATATGTGTGATTTTCTGGATCGATAAGAATTTTGGTCATGCAGAGACCCAACTGATAATAATATTTGCTCCGTGGAACTAAGAAATTGGTAGATTTTTATAACTCTTGCATTTAAACAAGTGCTTCAATATGAACCCGAAGCTTAAATGTCTGCTACTTACACACTATATGATCTTTGGGTAGGAGTCACCTGAAATCCCTGCTTAGCCTAAGAGAGGCCTTAAATCCCTTCTTAGTCTTCTGTGCATCTGTAAAGACGTTGTGACAGTAATTAAATAGCAAAAAAAATTTTGAAAAAAATTTAAAGCACTGTAAGAATATTGGACTTTCCAGGTGGTATTAGTAGAGAAGAACCCGCTTGCCAATGTAGGAAACATGAGACACTGGGTTTGATCCCTGGGTTGGGAATATCCCCTGGAGGATGGCCTGGCAACCTAGTTCAGTATCCTTCCCTGGAAAATCCCGTGGACAGAGGAACCTGGCAGGCTACAATCCAGAGGGTCGCAAAGAGTCGGACACAGCTAAAGTGACTTAGCACATATAACAGTATATTGTTAAGAATCCTCAGCCTGATTGAAAATTAAAAACACTATGTGTTATTCCTTTTGTATAGAGCAATAATATCCTAAACAAGACTTTAGACTCTGGGAAGAAGGTCACTACTTCCCTGCCTCACCACTCTTATCTCTAAAGCCCAGCACAGTGTCTGGTACATGCCAACTGTATTGGTGGTGGGTCCGCCAGAGAAGCAGAACCATGATGAGTGATGTATAGGAAAGGCACTCATTGTCTGCATCAGATGTGGAACCTGACGCTGCAGGAGGTAAGCTGGAAGAGTAGCTGAGGACAGTAGGAGGGAAAGCAGCGGACACAGAGGATAAACAGGAGCCCGCATCTGTCTGTCACCACCTCCAGCGTCAGTGATGCAGGTGATCTGCAGGAGAAGCCAATGCCCTTGACATGGAGCTGCACCTGCACCCACCCAGGGAACAGAGATGCTGCAGCAGACAATCCAGCTAGAGCTGGAGAAGCTGCAGCCCAGCTGCAGCCCACCTGGCCACCAAGGTAATCCAGCAGATCAGTGACAATATTCACACCTGCACACTGCACCAAATTTCAGAGCATAATATACACCCTGTTGACATCATCTGGACTGGAGAAAAGAGCCAGTGAGGATGAATTAGTGTGTGTGGCAGGTGGCAAAGGTGGTCAGGTGGGCACAGAATGGAGAAGCTGGCAGGTTTGATAAGTTTCAAAATACTCCCTAAACCAGAAGCAAAGAGGGTTACCATTTTCCAGCTGTGCAGGGAGTCGGGATATATAGATTCAGGTACAAAGATTCTGGTATAAAGAATGCTACCACATCCCAAGCTTCATCAAGTCATCTCCATCGTTACTGTTCATCTCTTCCTATTTTTCTGTGTAGATTAGCGGCAAATTCCTTCAAATGGAAACCAATGCAATTGGTTTCCATTTGAAGGAGGAAAAGAGGGCTGGGAGCAACCAACCAACTAGTCAGTCTTTCATTCAACCTTGTATTATTCCTTTTCATCACATTTTATTTTTAGATTTACATACAGTTTGTGGTATATAAATTTTTACTTATTCTTTTGTGTCTTAACATGACTTTTCATTCCATGTTGCATAGTCAAAGAAAGGCAGTAAGCAGAAAAGACTAAATATACTTCCTTAACTCATCAATGTAGGTCAATATCATAAATTCTATACTTACTTTAAACATTTATAATATATTTATCACAATTAATTGATTTTGGTTTAAAACCATACTTTTAACTTACTATATACATAAGTATGTATCAGCCTGGAAAGTGAAATATCCAATTTATTAAATAAACATTATTGAGCCCTCACTGTGTGCAGGCATGTGTTGAATGTACTCACAATAGCTCTGAGAGGTATCTATTTCTATTTTCATTGTTTAGATGAAAAAAACCCTGATATAACAGATTCCCAGTGCTTTCCCCAAGAACACTTAAGTGGGCAAATTAGAATGTGTAGTTATCTCTGTCTGATTCTAAAATGCAAATTTCTTCCACTAAGCCACATTGCTTCAATGAAAAAAAAAAAACCCAAAACATATATAGGCACAGTATGTGACATTTACCTACACAATGCATGGTCCTGTTAAGATTCAGTATCTGTGATTCTGTTACATGTGAGAGCCATTGCAGTTTTCAAAACCAAGATTTCCAAATTGCTTCTTCCCAAATTCCATACAAGGCTGTCTGTAGGATATGTGAGTAAACCTTCATTGGCAAACAATTATTTTTCTGGGGTCTTTAGAGAAAATAGCCTTCTCTCTCTGTGAATGTAAGTGGCTTATAGAAAAAATTAAAAGACACCAAGGAGGCCTCTCAAGACCTGTTGTAAGTCTGTGAAAATGACATTTTCCTCCTTTGTAATTTTTATTTCATGTCTGCAGCAAGACATTCGGGGCAATAGGACTTCGACACTTCTCTGCCTTTTGCTTTGTTCCTGACAGCAGCCAGGTGTGAAGAAATCCCTGGGAAACATCCAGCCTGTGGAGCCGAATTCTCTAGTTAAACTCATGCCAGGAGACGCTCAGGCACCACTCTCACAGGGCTCTCCACCTGCTCATTACCCTCCTTTCTCTCTCCAGCTCCTCCACAGCCTAAGAAATATCACAAACCCTGTCTCAAACAAAAACAAAAATACTGAAAGGCATTTAAAAAAAAATTGGCCTATTTTGTTGGCCATCTTAATTCTTTGGCCTGTGTGGGCCTCCCATCACAGTGGCCTCTCTCATCGCAGAGCACCGGTTCTGGGCGCATGTGCTCCGGAGCACTAGCTGATAACTGGATGCACGGGTCCAGCTGCTCTGTGGCACATGGGATCTTCCTGGGCCAGGGATCAAACTGGTGCCCCTTGCACTGCAAGGCAGACTCTCTACCCACTGGACCACCAGGGAAGTTATAAAAGGCATTTAACTTTGGAATCCTACTTAAAAATCAGACTTCACTTGAAACCTCAAAAACAATCTGGTCTTTCTGATGAACCTAACAGATGACCTTCCCCGGTAAAGAATCCATCTGCAATGCAGGAAACATAGGTTCAATCCCAGGGTCTGGAAGATCCCCTGGAGAAGAAAATGGCTACCCACTCCAGTATTCTTGCCTGGAGAATCCTGTGAACAGAGGAGCTTTGCAAGCTTAAATCAGCCACTCCTGATGTAATAATACTGGGGTAGCCATATGCTGGTGACTAAGTCATCTTCAGGTGGATCTGAGATTCTGTTACATGTGAGAGCCATTGCAGTTTTCAAAACCAAGATTTCCAAATTGCTTCTTCCCAAATTCCATACAAGGCTGTCTGTAGGATATGTGAGTAAACCTTCATTGGCAAACAATTATTTTTCTGGGGTCTTTAGAGAAAATAGCCTTCTCTCTCTGTGAATGTAAGTGGCTTATAGAAAAAATTAAAAGACACCAAGGAGGCCTCTCAAGACCTGTTGTAAGTCTGTGAAAATGACATTTTCCTCCTTTGTAATTTTTATTTCATGTCTGCAGCAAGACATTCGGGGCAATAGGACTTCGACACTTCTCTGCCTTTTGCTTTGTTCCTGACAGCAGCCAGGTGTGAAGAAATCCCTGGGAAACATCCAGCCTGTGGAGCCGAATTCTCTAGTTAAACTCATGCCAGGAGACGCTCAGGCACCACTCTCACAGGGCTCTCCACCTGCTCATTACCCTCCTTTCTCTCTCCAGCTCCTCCACAGCCTAAGAAATATCACAAACCCTGTCTCAAACAAAAACAAAAATACTGAAAGGCATTTAAAAAAAAATTGGCCTATTTTGTTGGCCATCTTAATTCTTTGGCCTGTGTGGGCCTCCCATCACAGTGGCCTCTCTCATCGCAGAGCACCGGTTCTGGGCGCATGTGCTCCGGAGCACTAGCTGATAACTGGATGCACGGGTCCAGCTGCTCTGTGGCACATGGGATCTTCCTGGGCCAGGGATCAAACTGGTGCCCCTTGCACTGCAAGGCAGACTCTCTACCCACTGGACCACCAGGGAAGTTATAAAAGGCATTTAACTTTGGAATCCTACTTAAAAATCAGACTTCACTTGAAACCTCAAAAACAATCTGGTCTTTCTGATGAACCTAACAGATGACCTTCCCCGGTAAAGAATCCATCTGCAATGCAGGAAACATAGGTTCAATCCCAGGGTCTGGAAGATCCCCTGGAGAAGAAAATGGCTACCCACTCCAGTATTCTTGCCTGGAGAATCCTGTGAACAGAGGAGCTTTGCAAGCTATAGTCCATAGGGTTGAAAAGTGTCAGACACAACTGAACAACTAAGCATGATGTAATAATACTGGGGGTAGCCATATGCTGGTGACTAAGTCATCTTCAGGTGGATCTGAGATGTTTGCAAGCTTCTTTTCTTCAGAAAAAGTGTTATCACCTACCAAGGAGTCTACAAGCACAGGTCTTCTTATCATCTGCAAGCTTCAACAAACAGTGACATAGGCAGTCCCCACGCACAAGTGGACTCCAGATTACCAAGTCAAGCAAGTCTTAGTAAATTTTCTACTACAAGCCATCATCAATATCAGTCTTTTTCTCAAACCAGCCTACAGATTTGATATGAAGTATAACTAAGAACACTCAATTCGTTTCTATAATAAACGTCATTCAGAGACTCAACCAGGTCTTAAAAACATATCTCATCCTCATTGCCTCCACTCTGGCAGGGAGAGCTGACCTCCAACCCCACCCTCAGCACCCCACAAAACTCTGAGGCAGAGAGAGGGTTCACTTCATTTCCAAGGCAAGCTCCCTATTCTGTGCTGAGAACATCAGAGGGTTAAGAGATACAGAACTCAGGTGGGTTGACCAAAGGATGGGATACATGCATGCTTAGTCGCTCAGTCATGTCTGACTCTTTATAACACTATGGACTGTAGCCTACCAGGCTCCTCTGTCCATGGAATTCTCCAGGCAAGAATACTGGATTGGGTTGCCATGCACTTCTCCAGGGAATCTTCCCAACACAGAGATCAAAACTGTGTTTCTGGGGCTTCCCTGGTGGTCCAGTGGGGAAGGACACTGCCTTGCAGTGCAAAGGGCGCCGGTTCGGTCCCTGGCCTGGGAAGATCCCACGTGCCGCGGAGCGGCTGGACCGATGTGTCCAATTACCGAGCCGGAGCTCTGGAGCGCATGCACCCAGAGCCGGCGCTCTGTGACAACAGAGGCCACCGCGATGGGAGGCCCACAAGAGCCAAAGAACAAAGACAGATGAAAATAGACAAACGAAAGACCAATAGAAGTGGCCCGCCAAGCCCGTCCCACCCCAACCCACCCCACAACAGTATTCTTGCCTGGAGAATCCTGTGAACAGAGGAGCTTTGCAAGCTATAGTCCATAGGGTTGAAAAGTGTCAGACACAACTGAACAACTAAGCATGATGTAATAATACTGGGGGTAGCCATATGCTGGTGACTAAGTCATCTTCAGGTGGATCTGAGATGTTTGCAAGCTTCTTTTCTTCAGAAAAAGTGTTATCACCTACCAAGGAGTCTACAAGCACAGGTCTTCTTATCATCTGCAAGCTTCAACAAACAGTGACATAGGCAGTCCCCACGCACAAGTGGACTCCAGATTACCAAGTCAAGCAAGTCTTAGTAAATTTTCTACTACAAGCCATCATCAATATCAGTCTTTTTCTCAAACCAGCCTACAGATTTGATATGAAGTATAACTAAGAACACTCAATTCGTTTCTATAATAAACGTCATTCAGAGACTCAACCAGGTCTTAAAAACATATCTCATCCTCATTGCCTCCACTCTGGCAGGGAGAGCTGACCTCCAACCCCACCCTCAGCACCCCACAAAACTCTGAGGCAGAGAGAGGGTTCACTTCATTTCCAAGGCAAGCTCCCTATTCTGTGCTGAGAACATCAGAGGGTTAAGAGATACAGAACTCAGGTGGGTTGACCAAAGGATGGGATACATGCATGCTTAGTCGCTCAGTCATGTCTGACTCTTTATAACACTATGGACTGTAGCCTACCAGGCTCCTCTGTCCATGGAATTCTCCAGGCAAGAATACTGGATTGGGTTGCCATGCACTTCTCCAGGGAATCTTCCCAACACAGAGATCAAAACTGTGTTTCTGGGGGCTTCCCTGGTGGTCCAGTGGGTAAGGACACTGCCTTGCAGTGCAAAGGGCGCCGGTTCGGTCCCTGGCCTGGGAAGATCCCACGTGCCGCGGAGCGGCTGGACCGATGTGTCCAATTACCGAGCCGGAGCTCTGGAGCGCATGCACCCAGAGCCGGCGCTCTGTGACAACAGAGGCCACCGCGATGGGAGGCCCACAAGAGCCAAAGAACAAAGACAGATGAAAATAGACAAACGAAAGACCAATAGAAGTGGCCCGCCAACCCCCTCCCACCCCAACCCACCCCCCCAAAAAAAAACAAACAAAAAACTGTTTCTGGGGCTTCCCTGGTGGTCTGGTGGGTGGGGACAGCGCCTTGCAGTGCAGGGGGCACTGGTTCGATCCCTGGCCTGGGAAGGTCCCTTGTGCCTCAGAGCGGCTGGATCAATGTGTCCAACTGCCGAGCCGGAGCTCTGGAGCACGCGCGCCCAGAGCTGGTACTGTGGCGATAGAGGCCACTGTGGGAGCTGGTACTGCGGCGAGAGAGGCCACTGTGGTGAAAGGCCCACACAAGCCAAAGAACAAAGATGGAAATAAATGAAAGACCAATAGAAGTGGCCAAAAGAAAAAAAAAACTGTGTTTCTTGCGTCTCTGCATTGGCAAGAGGATTCTTTACCACTGAGATACCTGTGCACAAAGTGAGAGACAGAAAGAGTGGGAAGAGAAGGAAGTGGTCTTATTCGGCAACAGCATAGAATTTACCCTCCCCTTCCTCCCACTTCGGTCTTGGCCTCTCTCCTGGTCTCTGATGTGACCAGATTCTGGATAACGATAAGGTAATAGTGGGGTGAGAAAGGAGGAGCAGCATCAGGGCAAAGATTGGGGACCCAGAGAATGCAGGTCAGTGATTGTAAGTGCTAGTGTCCAAAGGGGTCCCCTAGGGTGCTTATTAAAAGTATAACCTCAGTTCTTCAGCTCTGGAACACAAGCAGCCAGGATGATTTTTGAAGCCGGTCATGCTTTGAGAAATAGCTTTTTCTAAATATAGAAAGGAAGGAAATAAACTAGCCTTACATTAATGCCGGCCCCTGGTAATTTAAACAAGCACAATGTGAACTCTGTCTCATAACATGAAGGATAAATAAATTTCTGCTTTACTTTTATGTCCGACTTCCCCTCTCTGATGTGCTCAGTGAGGAAGGTTTTCCTCATCCCCAGGAAGCTAACCCATTACACACACCCCACAGACCTGTGGACTCCAGCTTGGCTCGCCCTGCTCCTCAAACTCCAATGTGTCAGCATATCACCTGGAGATCTTGTTAATATGTGAGTGATTTGGTAAGTTAGAATGGGGCCAGAATTTTAGCCCTTCTAACAAGCTCCCAAGCAGTGCTGCTGCTACTATTCCTTGGCCCACACTGTAAGCAGCAAGAAGTTGGAGGACAGAGCGAACAGGGATAAGAAACATGTTACTTGAATCAGCACAATCTTGAGCTGGCCTTGGGTCTCCTGGGCCCTGCAGATTTGTAAAGCAACCTACCTTATAAGGGTGTTCATGAACTCCCCAGAGATGTATATCCCTTGGGGTCTCCAGCTTGCCGTTATCTTGACTTGGCTTATAAATCTCTCCTCTGGGTTCTCACCTGCTTTTGGTTCACCAGTCCTTAGGAATTTAGATCTACCTCTATTTCTTGCTGCTAGGGTCTCTTTGGCTTTCTGCATGGCCTCTACTGACCAAAGCTAAAAAGATCCTTCTCAGTCTCTCTGCCTGTCTCTGTGTGTGTGTGGATGTCTCTTATTCTCACTTTCATTCTCTCAGTGTCCATTGTCCATGGAAAACCCTATATAACCTCTGCCTTGATAAATCTTGGGACTGCAGGCTGATTCCAAAGCAATAGACATTCCCCTGGTTGTGACACCAAAACACATCTCAGATAAGCTGGGTCAGTTGGCTCACCTCTCATCGTCTGGATTTCCTAAGTGAGAGACAGACTTCTGTTCACGAAAGCCCAGCAACGGGGGCCACATGCTGAGCTTTCTGAGTCTTCTACTTAAAGTCTCCTCCCTGAGCTTGAAATTTTGAAGCCGGTCATGCTTTGAGAAATAGCTTTTCTAAATATAGAAAGGAAGGAAATAAACTAGCCTTACATTAATGCCGGCCCCTGGTAATTTAAACAAGCACAATGTGAACTCTGTCTCATAACATGAAGGATAAATAAATTTCTGCTTTACTTTTATGTCCGACTTCCCCTCTCTGATGTGCTCAGTGAGGAAGGTTTTCCTCATCCCCAGGAAGCTAACCCATTACACACACCCCACAGACCTGTGGACTCCAGCTTGGCTCGCCCTGCTCCTCAAACTCCAATGTGTCAGCATATCACCTGGAGATCTTGTTAATATGTGAGTGATTTGGTAAGTTAGAATGGGGCCAGAATTTTAGCCCTTCTAACAAGCTCCCAAGCAGTGCTGCTGCTACTATTCCTTGGCCCACACTGTAAGCAGCAAGAAGTTGGAGGACAGAGCGAACAGGGATAAGAAACATGTTACTTGAATCAGCACAATCTTGAGCTGGCCTTGGGTCTCCTGGGCCCTGCAGATTTGTAAAGCAACCTACCTTATAAGGGTGTTCATGAACTCCCCAGAGATGTATATCCCTTGGGGTCTCCAGCTTGCCGTTATCTTGACTTGGCTTATAAATCTCTCCTCTGGGTTCTCACCTGCTTTTGGTTCACCAGTCCTTAGGAATTTAGATCTACCTCTATTTCTTGCTGCTAGGGTCTCTTTGGCTTTCTGCATGGCCTCTACTGACCAAAGCTAAAAAGATCCTTCTCAGTCTCTCTGCCTGTCTCTGTGTGTGTGTGGATGTCTCTTATTCTCACTTTCATTCTCTCAGTGTCCATTGTCCATGGAAAACCCTATATAACCTCTGCCTTGATAAATCTTGGGACTGCAGGCTGATTCCAAAGCAATAGACATTCCCCTGGTTGTGACACCAAAACACATCTCAGATAAGCTGGGTCAGTTGGCTCACCTCTCATCGTCTGGATTTCCTAAGTGAGAGACAGACTTCTGTTCACGAAAGCCCAGCAACGGGGGCCACATGCTGAGCTTTCTGAGTCTTCTACTTAAAGTCTCCCTCCCTGAGCTTGAAATTAAGGAGCTGTAATCTGCATCCAGCCTCCCTTTCAGAAGTTAGAAAAGAGACAGGGCTCAGAACACAGCTTTCTCCAAAGATGCCCACCTCACTAAAATGGTATGTTATTTGCTAGCAGATAAACGATAATGCTACTTTTTGGAAGACTGTTTATTTATTTTTGGTAGCACTGTGCATTGGTTGCGGCTTGCTGGCTTTCTCTAGTTGTGGTATGTGGGTTTCTAGAACACACACACTTCAGAAGTTATGATGCACCAGCTTAGCTGTTCTGAGGCATGTAGACTCTTTCCATACCAGGGATCAAACCTGTATCTCCTGCATTGGCAGGCAGATTCTTATCTACTGCGATACCAGGGAAGTCCCAATAATGCTAACATTTTTTTAAAGCAAAGAGATAATCAATACAGAATTGAGGGTAGTGATTACCTATGATTGGGTCACAAATTTAGCATCAATGATTTTGAAAATACTCTTGCTGTAATGTGACAGGTTCACATAAGCAACTGTTTTATTATTGTGTATTTGAAGAGATTCAAAACACACAGCCCCCCAAAATGCTGCTTTGGCATATTGATTATTTTGAATTAGAGGCACTTGAAAAACAACAGATGCAAGAAAGGTGCTCTGACCTCCCTTTTTACTTCCCAGTAGTAGGAGATTAAATTTCCATGTGAGGAATACCCTTCCTACATCAGGAGGAAAGAGATAAGGAATAAAGGCCAAGAGAAATAACTCTCGCCTTCTTTTGTGTGCTCAGTCGCTTCAGTTGTGTCCGACTCTGTAACCCCATGGACTGTAGCCCACCAGGAGATTACCAGGATGACTGTAGCATCTATGCCATGAGAAAACCCTATATAACCTCTTCCTTGATAAATCTTGGGACTGCAGGCTGATTCCAAAGCAATAGACATTCCCCTGGTTGTGACACCAAAACACATCTCAGATAAGCTGGGTCAGTTGGCTCACCTCTCATCGTCTGGATTTCCTAAGTGAGAGACAGACTTCTGTTCACGAAAGCCCAGCAACGGGGGCCACATGCTGAGCTTTCTGAGTCTTCTACTTAAAGTCTCCCTCCCTGAGCTTGAAATTAAGGAGCTGTAATCTGCATCCAGCCTCCCTTTCAGAAGTTAGAAAAGAGACAGGGCTCAGAACACAGCTTTCTCCAAAGATGCCCACCTCACTAAAATGGTATGTTATTTGCTAGCAGATAAACTATAATGCTACTTTTTGAAAAACTATTTATTTATTTTTGGTAGCACCGGGCCTTGGTTGCTGCATGCTGGCTTTCTCTAGTTGTGGTATGTGGGTTTCTAGAACACACACACTTCGTAGTTATGATGCACCAGCTTAGCTGTTCTGAGGCATGTAGACTCTTTCCATACCAGGGATCAAACCTGTATCTCCTGCATTGGCAGGCAGATTCTTATCTACTGCGATACCAGGGAAGTCCCAATAATGCTAACATTTTTTTAAAGCAAAGAGATAATCAATACAGAATTGAGGGTAGTGATTACCTATGATTGGGTCACAAATTTAGCATCAATGATTTTGAAAATACTCTTGCTGTAATGTGACAGGTTCACATAAGCAACTGTTTTATTATTGTGTATTTGAAGAGATTCAAAACACACAGCCCCCCAAAATGCTGCTTTGGCATATTGATTATTTTGAATTAGAGGCACTTGAAAAACAACAGATGCAAGAAAGGTGCTCTGACCTCCCTTTTTACTTCCCAGTAGTAGGAGATTAAATTTCCATGTGAGGAATACCCTTCCTACATCAGGAGGAAAGAGATAAGGAATAAAGGCCAAGAGAAATAACTCTCGCCTTCTTTTGTGTGCTCAGTCGCTTCAGTTGTGTCCGACTCTGTAACCCCATGGACTGTAGCCCACCAGGCTTCTCTGTCCACGGGATTATCCAGGCAAGAATACTGGAAAAGGACTTCCCTGGTGGTCCAGTGGGTAATGACGCCGCCTTGCAGTGCAAGGGGTGCCGGTTCGACCCCTGGCCTGGGAAGATTCCACGTGCTGTGGAGCAGCTGGATGGGTGTGTCCAACTACTTAGCCAGCGTTCTGGAATGCATGCACCCAGAGCTGGTGCTCTGCAACAAGACAGGCTGCTGCAATGGCAGGCCCATACGACCAAAGAACAAAGATGGATGAAAATGAAAGACCAATAGCAGTGGCCAAAAAAAAGAATACTGAAATGGGTTGCCATTCCCTTCTCCAAGGGATCTTCCCAGCCCAGGGATAGAACCTGGTCTCTTAGGTCTCCTGCATTGGCAGGCGCATTCTTTACCACTAGTGCCACTTGGGAAATTCTTCTTTTAGTCTCTCCATATTTTGTAGTTATTTTTCCACAATCACCACTCTTTGTTCAACTTCATATATAAGCACTTAGGCCCAGTCACATCTCTGAGTCTTCATTTTCCTGTGGGGACTCAATGTACACATAAAATGTAATCAGATGTGTATGCTTTCCTTGTGTTAATCTGTCTCATGTCAGTCCCAGCCAGAAACCAAAAGAAAGTCGAGGAGAAACTGTACCTCCCTTATACATTATGACATATTTTTATTTCTATTTTTATTTCTATCTATTTAGTGTTACATGATAAAAAGGAATTTCAAGTGTATAGATGTATACTATCCATTGCTGTGTAACAAACCACCCTGACACTTAGTGGCTGAAACAGTGATCTATTCTCATTCCTAATTTTGTCATTTTACTAGGAAGTGTCTCTACTCCATATGATTCTGGCAGAGTGACTCAGGAATTGTTCACATAAGCAATTTTTTTTTGGGTCAAAACAACAGCCCAAATGCTGCTTTGGCATATTGATTATTTTGAATTAGAGGCACTTGAAAAACAACAGATGCAAGAAAGGTGCTCTGACCTCCCTTTTTACTTCCCAGTAGTAGGAGATTAAATTTCCATGTGAGGAATACCCTTCCTACATCAGGAGGAAAGAGATAAGGAATAAAGGCCAAGAGAAATAACTCTCGCCTTCTTTTGTGTGCTCAGTCGCTTCAGTTGTGTCCGACTCTGTAACCCCATGGACTGTAGCCCACCAGGCTTCTCTGTCCACGGGATTATCCAGGCAAGAATACTGGAAAAGGACTTCCCTGGTGGTCCAGTGGGTAATGACGCCGCCTTGCAGTGCAAGGGGTGCCGGTTCGACCCCTGGCCTGGGAAGATTCCACGTGCTGTGGAGCAGCTGGATGGGTGTGTCCAACTACTTAGCCAGCGTTCTGGAATGCATGCACCCAGAGCTGGTGCTCTGCAACAAGACAGGCTGCTGCAATGGCAGGCCCATACGACCAAAGAACAAAGATGGATGAAAATGAAAGACCAATAGCAGTGGCCAAAAAAAAGAATACTGAAATGGGTTGCCATTCCCTTCTCCAAGGGATCTTCCCAGCCCAGGGATAGAACCTGGTCTCTTAGGTCTCCTGCATTGGCAGGCGCATTCTTTACCACTAGTGCCACTTGGGAAATTCTTCTTTTAGTCTCTCCATATTTTGTAGTTATTTTTCCACAATCACCACTCTTTGTTCAACTTCATATATAAGCACTTAGGCCCAGTCACATCTCTGAGTCTTCATTTTCCTGTGGGGACTCAATGTACACATAAAATGTAATCAGATGTGTATGCTTTCCTTGTGTTAATCTGTCTCATGTCAGTCCCAGCCAGAAACCAAAAGAAAGTCGAGGAGAAACTGTACCTCCCTTATACATTATGACATATTTTTATTTCTATTTTTATTTCTATCTATTTAGTGTTACATGATAAAAAGGAATTTCAAGTGTATAGATGTATACTATCCATTGCTGTGTAACAAACCACCCTGACACTTAGTGGCTGAAACAGTGATCTATTCTCATTCCTAATTTTGTCATTTTACTAGGAAGTGTCTCTACTCCATATGATTCTGGCAGAGTGACTCAGGAATTGTTCTGGCAGATGGAAGAACTGGGCCGGAAGGTGCAAGAAGCCTCTCCTCTTGTATCTAGGGCTTGGTTGTGGTGCCACCTCTTGACTGGAGCGTTTTGGTTCTCTTTCACATGCCATTTCTTTCTACATGATTTCTGATCATCATCAGCCTTTCTTCAAGACCATCCTCTTAAGAATAATAGCTTACAGTTCCTAACAGCACGTCAGCTGGGTTCCAAGACAGCAGAAGCGGAAGCTAGTTGGCTATGAAGGCTCCCAGCATGGGCTGTGCATTACTTCTGCCACTAAACCTATTGGTTTGAAGCCTGCCACAAATCTGTCAAGATTCAGGGGAAAGGAAATAGAATCTGCCTCTTGATGGAAAAAGTGGTATGTGCATAGATAAAGGGAGGATTTGTTGACAGCTGTCTTTGAAGAGTATCTGCCACATTAAGCCATGAACTATCTTTCCTATAAATGAAAGGACGGTGATCTGAGCTATAAAAACTTATTTGTAGACATGAATCTGACCTTAAGGGAATTTGACCAAGTCCACCTGTCATTACTCACAAGTATGTCTATTAGGTATAAGCCCTACATGTTACCATCAACAAAGAAAGATTACATGGGAAATAAGATGGTCTTAGTTCACAGAGGAATAAATATTTTAAAGACAGTTTTGGTGCCATCAACGTAGCTTTATCTAGCAAACTTTTGTTGTTGTTCAGTTGCTAAGTCTTGTCTGACTCCTTGCTACCCCGTGGACTGTAGCATGCCAGGTTCCTCTGTCCTCCACTATCTCCCTGAGTTTGCTCAGATTCATGTCCTTTAAGTCAGTGATGCTATCTAACTGTCGTATCCTCTGATACTTCTCCTTTGGCTTCAATCTTTTCCAGCATCTGGGTGTTTTCCAATGAGTTGACTCTTCACAAACCTAGGAAATTAAACACTCCACAAACTAAATATTTGTAAGGAGGAACACTTGATTCCAACACTTTTTGCAAAAAATGAAAATTTAGCAACAGTTAATTCTAACTGATGCCAACTTAGGAAAGTAAGGTAAAACTCAGCATTCCTTTGCCCTAAATGGGCATCTTCCTCCTACCCTATTTCTCTTAGTAGAATCACTCTTCTTCAATCAGTGAAGCTCAAACTGTCTAAGTTTAGTGGTCACTTTTCCTTTCTTCCTCCTATCAAATCTTTCTTCAAAGCATTCCTTTGCCTAAAGGTCTCCTTCACTTGCCACATGTCAAAGCCTTTCTTCAAGACCATCCTCTTAAGAATAATAGCTTACAGTTCCTAACAGCACGTCAGCTGGGTTCCAAGACAGCAGAAGCGGAAGCTAGTTGGCTATGAAGGCTCCCAGCATGGGCTGTGCATTACTTCTGCCACTAAACCTATTGGTTTGAAGCCTGCCACAAATCTGTCAAGATTCAGGGGAAAGGAAATAGAATCTGCCTCTTGATGGAAAAAGTGGTATGTGCATAGATAAAGGGAGGATTTGTTGACAGCTGTCTTTGAAGAGTATCTGCCACATTAAGCCATGAACTATCTTTCCTATAAATGAAAGGACGGTGATCTGAGCTATAAAAACTTATTTGTAGACATGAATCTGACCTTAAGGGAATTTGACCAAGTCCACCTGTCATTACTCACAAGTATGTCTATTAGGTATAAGCCCTACATGTTACCATCAACAAAGAAAGATTACATGGGAAATAAGATGGTCTTAGTTCACAGAGGAATAAATATGTGTAAAGACAGTTTTGGTGCCATCAACGTAGCTTTATCTAGCAAACTTTTGTTGTTGTTCAGTTGCTAAGTCTTGTCTGACTCCTTGCTACCCCGTGGACTGTAGCATGCCAGGTTCCTCTGTCCTCCACTATCTCCCTGAGTTTGCTCAGATTCATGTCCTTTAAGTCAGTGATGCTATCTAACTGTCGTATCCTCTGATACTTCTCCTTTGGCTTCAATCTTTTCCAGCATCTGGGTGTTTTCCAATGAGTTGACTCTTCACAAACCTAGGAAATTAAACACTCCACAAACTAAATATTTGTAAGGAGGAACACTTGATTCCAACACTTTTTGCAAAAAATGAAAATTTAGCAACAGTTAATTCTAACTGATGCCAACTTAGGAAAGTAAGGTAAAACTCAGCATTCCTTTGCCCTAAATGGGCATCTTCCTCCTACCCTATTTCTCTTAGTAGAATCACTCTTCTTCAATCAGTGAAGCTCAAACTGTCTAAGTTTAGTGGTCACTTTTCCTTTCTTCCTCCTATCAAATCTTTCTTCAAAGTTTTTCTCACTTTCACTCTTCCTCTTCAGGCCTCTATCCACAATACAGATCAGATTTAATGCTATAAAAGCATTAAAGCAAACTGACTGCAGTCTCCTTGTGTCTCTGATTTCATACCCATCCTAACCCAGGACACTTGAACAACGTAAATCCAAAAAGGCTTCTTCATCTTTCCTTGTGCTGTGCTTAGTCACTCAGTGGTATTCTCCAGGCAAGAATACTGGAGTGGGTGGCCTGCCCCTAGTCAAAAATTTTATTGATTCTTCCCTCTCTTGACTGCCCCTAGGGGTGACTGAGGAAATGGTTTTCAGAATTCACTAAGACTTTTTTTTTTCCCCCCCGAAATGGTTCTCTTCAGGGATTCTAACTAAATGACTGCTCTTTTCCCTCCACTCCCCAACGTGTACTCAAGAAGAAAATAAGAATTACTAATGGGAGTGGATCACATCTTTTATGTGTTGTCCGGGACCGCGGGGCGGCCTGGCCACATCCTATAACCTCCTATATGTGAATGCTGCAATGTGCCACTTAAGATGGCGCCTAGCGGAGCCTCTCACGCATGAGCCCTGGTCGCACTTTGCAGCCTCCAGTTTAGGAGCATCGTCATGTTTGCACAAAGATGACGCCTGGAGGATGTAGGGAGGTGTGGTTTAAGGCGTGTGCATATTGCTCTGATAGGTTGTTCCTGGTTTCCGTGCTCCTGATCGGTGCATGCTTCAGTTGCGTTCCTATGGGGTCAGAAGCGCGTGTGCATCTGACCTTTTACATGATTGGCTTATGAGTAGCGCCTTCCTGTTTCTGTGTAGTATAAATACCCCCTTGTTTCCGCAATAAAACGAGACTTGATCAGACTCCTGTCTTGTCTCTATTTCTTATGTCTCTTGTCCTCTCAATTCCCACTCTCCCCCCTTTTAGGGCCTGCATTAACGAATCCTAGGTCTGCGCTGAGGAAGCCCGCAGGTCGGAACAATGTGTAGTATAGGGAAAAATTGAGAACCACTGGACTATAAGATAAAATCCAAATTCCTTGTCTAAGTTTAGTGGTCACTTTTCCTTTCTTCCTCCTATCAAATCTTTCTTCAAAGTTTTCTCACTTTCACTCTTCCTCTTCAGGCCTCTATCCACAATACAGATCAGATTTAATGCTATAAAAGCATTAAAGCAAACTGACTGCAGTCTCCTTGTGTCTCTGATTTCATACCCATCCTAACCCAGGACACTTGAACAACGTAAATCCAAAAAGGCTTCTTCATCTTTCCTTGTGCTGTGCTTAGTCACTCAGTGGTATTCTCCAGGCAAGAATACTGGAGTGGGTGGCCTGCCCCTAGTCAAAAATTTTATTGATTCTTCCCTCTCTTGACTGCCCCTAGGGGTGACTGAGGAAATGGTTTTCAGAATTCACTAAGACTCTTTTTTTTTTCCCCCCCGAAATGGTTCTCTTCAGGGATTCTAACTAAATGACTGCTCTTTTCCCTCCACTCCCCAACGTGTACTCAAGAAGAAAATAAGAATTACTAATGGGAGTGGATCACATCTTTTATGTGTTGTCCGGGACCGCGGGGCGGCCTGGCCACATCCTATAACCTCCTATATGTGAATGCTGCAATGTGCCACTTAAGATGGCGCCTAGCGGAGCCTCTCACGCATGAGCCCTGGTCGCACTTTGCAGCCTCCAGTTTAGGAGCATCGTCATGTTTGCACAAAGATGACGCCTGGAGGATGTAGGGAGGTGTGGTTTAAGGCGTGTGCATATTGCTCTGATAGGTTGTTCCTGGTTTCCGTGCTCCTGATCGGTGCATGCTTCAGTTGCGTTCCTATGGGGTCAGAAGCGCGTGTGCATCTGACCTTTTACATGATTGGCTTATGAGTAGCGCCTTCCTGTTTCTGTGTAGTATAAATACCCCCTTGTTTCCGCAATAAAACGAGACTTGATCAGACTCCTGTCTTGTCTCTATTTCTTATGTCTCTTGTCCTCTCAATTCCCACTCTCCCCCCTTTTAGGGCCTGCATTAACGAATCCTAGGTCTGCGCTGAGGAAGCCCGCAGGTCGGAACAATGTGTAGTATAGGGAAAAATTGAGAACCACTGGACTATAAGATAAAATCCAAATTCCTTGTCAGGTCCTTGAACTCATACTCAACTAATATATCTTCTTAATATTTTCCCCACTACCTTTGGCTAAAAACCAATTATTGCTAGAAAGAAATTAGAACAGGAACCTTGGCTTCCCTTGTCATAAAGCTTACTGTGTAATGGGGAGAAAAACAGTAAACAAATAAGCTCATTATGTTAAGGGAAGAAGCAGGGAGCAAGAGGCAGGGAGAAAAGGCAGGCTCCTCGCTTCAGAGCGGAGCAAAGAGCACCAGCATCCTCGCTCATCTTGGATTAAGGAGGATAGCTTCTCCTTTAGGGTGACACATAGCAACTTCCTCTCTATGGAAATATCACTCAGGCCACTGTTGATTCTCTTATTCCTGGGCGCACCTCAGCCAAACAAGGGTGTGGTCTAAGAAGCCGGCTTAAGATCCAAGACAACATAACAGTTTTCTGACAGATCCTGAAAACAAGTAAGATATATTCTGGTAGATTTTGCTAACCACCCAGTGTGTCTAAAATGGGAAAGAAAACAAAATAAAACAAAAAAGGAGAGGCTGTGGGTATGTGTTGTCCATTCATATTTTGCGGGTTGTCTTTCTGTTTGTTTTGTCAGCTATTTTTATTAATAATGAGCAAAAAGAGAAAAACAGAGTGAGTCACAAACAGCAGATGCAAATTTAGGGTTTCTGGCTAAGGAGCGGAAGGTGACCAAAAAAAAAAAAACCAGTATGTAAGAAACTAGGACTGAAATAAAGCTCTCTTGAAGCCCAGAAGGCTGGAGTCTCACACAAGGGCATGACTGTGTACCTTTTACTTCCACTAGGGGGAGCTTGTCCTGTGCACTCAGGTCAGGCATTTAGGATGATGCACCTAAGGAGCTCCGCCCAGGAAAGCAGAAGGAACAGGCTCTGAGGCCAAACTTAGGTTTGACTTCTGGTTCCAACACTTTCTAGCAATATAAGCCTCAGTTTCCTTCTCTTTGAAAAGGAAATGATAAAACTTCTCTGGCAGAAATTTTGGTGAAAATTAACAGATGATACATGAGAAGATGAGGCTTTCCTGGTGGCTCGGTGATCAAGAATTCACTTGCCAATGCAGAAGTTTGATTCCTGGTCTGGAAAGATCTCTTGGAGAACAAAATGGCACCCACTCCAATATTCTTGCCTGGAGAACCCCATGGACAGAGGACTCATAGGGTCACAAAGAGTCAGACATGACTGAATGACTAAACAACAACAATAAGGGAAGATACTGGTTCACAGTAGACTTTAAGTAAACTATAGCTGTTAATTTTGTCAACACTAGGCCAAGGTCAACTATATAACATAACCATGTGCCCCACTGAAAAAACACAGTGAGGCCACCTGTGTTTCAGCAATTCTTCCCAACACCTTAAGGGACCATCAAACCTCTCTAGCTGTCAGATGATAGGTAAAGGTACTCGACTGTTCTGAATTTGTCCCTCATACACACAGGGTTAATAATGTCTAAGGATTAAGAGAAATTGTTATTTTAGAGGTTAGGTTCAGTTGGTGCCTGTCACATCCAGTAAATGGTGAATGTTTTTTTTTTTTTAAATTAATATTGCCCTTTTATAAACAGAAAAGATTGAATACTGTTATTTTTAAAATCTGAATTTCCAAGCATCTTACTTACCAAATGCTGTCATTTCCTATCACCTGTAACCCGATGAAATTGAATTTTTTGACCTTAGGTCCACAAACTTAGCAAAAAGAGCAAAAAGAAACAGAGTGAGTCACAAACAGCAGATGCAAATTTAGGGTTTCTGGCTAAGGAGCGGAAGGTGACCAAAAAAAAAAAAACCAGTATGTAAGAAACTAGGACTGAAATAAAGCTCTCTTGAAGCCCAGAAGGCTGGAGTCTCACACAAGGGCATGACTGTGTACCTTTTACTTCCACTAGGGGGAGCTTGTCCTGTGCACTCAGGTCAGGCATTTAGGATGATGCACCTAAGGAGCTCCGCCCAGGAAAGCAGAAGGAACAGGCTCTGAGGCCAAACTTAGGTTTGACTTCTGGTTCCAACACTTTCTAGCAATATAAGCCTCAGTTTCCTTCTCTTTGAAAAGGAAATGATAAAACTTCTCTGGCAGAAATTTTGGTGAAAATTAACAGATGATACATGAGAAGATGAGGCTTTCCTGGTGGCTCGGTGATCAAGAATTCACTTGCCAATGCAGAAGTTTGATTCCTGGTCTGGAAAGATCTCTTGGAGAACAAAATGGCACCCACTCCAATATTCTTGCCTGGAGAACCCCATGGACAGAGGACTCATAGGGTCACAAAGAGTCAGACATGACTGAATGACTAAACAACAACAATAAGGGAAGATACTGGTTCACAGTAGACTTTAAGTAAACTATAGCTGTTAATTTTGTCAACACTAGGCCAAGGTCAACTATATAACATAACCATGTGCCCCACTGAAAAAACACAGTGAGGCCACCTGTGTTTCAGCAATTCTTCCCAACACCTTAAGGGACCATCAAACCTCTCTAGCTGTCAGATGATAGGTAAAGGTACTCGACTGTTCTGAATTTGTCCCTCATACACACAGGGTTAATAATGTCTAAGGATTAAGAGAAATTGTTATTTTAGAGGTTAGGTTCAGTTGGTGCCTGTCACATCCAGTAAATGGTGAATGTTTTTTTTTTTTTAAATTAATATTGCCCTTTTATAAACAGAAAAGATTGAATACTGTTATTTTTAAAATCTGAATTTCCAAGCATCTTACTTACCAAATGCTGTCATTTCCTATCACCTGTAAACCCAGATGAAATTAATTGAAATTTGTCTTTGAATTTTCCTTCTCAGGTCTTCTTTTTCCTCTGCACCCTTTTTCTTTCACAAAGGAGGCACCAATGTTTCTACAAAGAATTCTACTGGCTTATCTATTTTATAGGGACTACTGAGATTAATTTTCAGGCCTTTGGCGGGGAGATGATAACATAAGCACAAAGAAATTTCATCATTACCATTTTCTCCTAAGATGACTGTGGTTAAGCTTTCAATCATGTGCAAATGATTTAAAATTACACAGCATGTATTTTGGTCTTTCCTACTCTAGCTCAGCTCCTTCAGACTGCAGAAGAGGTGGGCCATATTTTGCCTCATCTAAGGAACTTCAGGGTCATTTTACCTTCGCAAATCTTCAGGATTTCTTCATGATAACACTAAAGGATGTAGAAAATGTAATATTTGGGAATGAGGCATATTTCCTGTAAATATAGAAGTGTTGGGTAACTATATGTTACTCTGTGGGAGGAATCTGAGAAAGGGTGCTGTGATTTTGAAGTGTTGAAGTTTGGTTTCTCATTTTAAGCTTTGGAGGGCTGATTGAATGGAATCCACAGGGGTGTGATGTTTACGGAAGCAAGTGTGGGCCACCTACTGAGGGCCCAGGTACACTTTTTTTTTTTTTGGCCACTTTTATTGATCTTTCATTTATTTATCTTTGTTCTTTGGCCTGTGTGGGCCTCCCATCACAGTGGCCTCTCTCGCTGCAGAGCACCGGCTCTGGGCGCGTGTGCTCCAGAGCTCCAGCTCAGTAGTTGGACACATCCGTCCAGCTGCTCCGCGGCACATGGGATCTTCCCAGGCCAGGGATCGACCGGCGCCCCTTGCACTGCAAGGCGGTGTCCTTACTCACTCGTCCACCAGGGAAGCCCCAGATACACTTTTTTAAGCATTATTGAACTTGGGATAAGCAATTCTGGAAAGGCTACTCTGCCCCAGGCCCTGGGCTTGGCCGTGGGATAGAGCTAATTAAAAGAGATCCTTACCCATGTTTTCCCTGTGGCTGCATTTTAGATTCATTGGAATAAATGGTGAATGTTTTTTTTTTTTTAAATTAATATTGCCCTTTTATAAACAGAAAAGATTGAATACTGTTATTTTTAAAATCTGAATTTCCAAGCATCTTACTTACCAAATGCTGTCATTTCCTATCACCTGTAAACCCAGATGAAATTAATTGAAATTTGTCTTTGAATTTTCCTTCTCAGGTCTTCTTTTTCCTCTGCACCCTTTTTCTTTCACAAAGGAGGCACCAATGTTTCTACAAAGAATTCTACTGGCTTATCTATTTTATAGGGACTACTGAGATTAATTTTCAGGCCTTTGGCGGGGAGATGATAACATAAGCACAAAGAAATTTCATCATTACCATTTTCTCCTAAGATGACTGTGGTTAAGCTTTCAATCATGTGCAAATGATTTAAAATTACACAGCATGTATTTTGGTCTTTCCTACTCTAGCTCAGCTCCTTCAGACTGCAGAAGAGGTGGGCCATATTTTGCCTCATCTAAGGAACTTCAGGGTCATTTTACCTTCGCAAATCTTCAGGATTTCTTCATGATAACACTAAAGGATGTAGAAAATGTAATATTTGGGAATGAGGCATATTTCCTGTAAATATAGAAGTGTTGGGTAACTATATGTTACTCTGTGGGAGGAATCTGAGAAAGGGTGCTGTGATTTTGAAGTGTTGAAGTTTGGTTTCTCATTTTAAGCTTTGGAGGGCTGATTGAATGGAATCCACAGGGGTGTGATGTTTACGGAAGCAAGTGTGGGCCACCTACTGAGGGCCCAGGTACACTTTTTTTTTTTTTGGCCACTTTTATTGATCTTTCATTTATTTATCTTTGTTCTTTGGCCTGTGTGGGCCTCCCATCACAGTGGCCTCTCTCGCTACAGAGCACCGGCTCTGGGCGCGTGTGCTCCAGAGCTCCTGATTGGTAGTCGGACACATCGGTTCAGCCACTCCATGGCACGTGGGATCTTCCCAGGCCAGGGATCGACCGGCGCCCCTTGCACTGCAAGGCGGTGTCCTTACTCACTCGTCCACCAGGGAAGCCCCAGATACACTTTTTTAAGCATTATTGAACTTGGGATAAGCAATTCTGGAAAGGCTACTCTGCCCCAGGCCCTGGGCTTGGCCGTGGGATAGAGCTAATTAAAAGAGATCCTTACCCATGTTTTCCCTGTGGCTGCATTTTCTGAGGATTCACTGGCCCTCTGCACCATGCCCTAAGCCTGTCTATTTTTCTTTATTTGTCAAGTTACCCTTGGTTTGGTCCGTGGAAAGGAATCATGACTTTTATCCTGCAGCAGTTCATCAGGTTACCCTCTTCTTCTCTTTACTAACTTCATGCAGACACAACCAGTCCGTGTCATTCTGGTCAAAATAACATGTTTCCCTCAACGGTAGTCCTTTCTTTCTTATGCTGAATGTAGCACAGGAGGCCCTCAACCTCCGGAAGTCATTAAGGCTTGGCTGATGAAAGTTATTTAGCATTTGCTTGATTAAATTTGGAGTTGACTTTTATTATCCAAAAACATGTTACTTCACCTTTTGGATTTAGTTATGTACTTTGAAAATTTCAGGTAGAACTGTGAATGGAGGCCTTGGCACGAGCTCTCTCAGCAAAATGGTAAAACCAGAAGCGAGAGGATATGGTACAAAGAGCACAGTCCACAGTTTGCATCCAGATGGACCAGGAGACTGGCACACCAATAGACCCCTGACTAGCAGCAGAACTAGACAAGCTAATCTCCTTAACCAGCATGTTTGGGACAATAATCCCAACCTCGTGAGGTCATTTTGAAGATTAACTAATACAATGAATGTAAGTGAAAGTGTTAATCATTCAGTTGTGTCCAACTCTTTGTGACCCCATGGACTGCAGCTTGCCAGGCTCCTCTGTCCATGGAAATCTCAAGGCGAGAATACTGGAGTGAGTTGCCATTCCCTTCTCCAGGGGATCTTCCCCACCCAGGGATCAAACCTCTGTCTCCTGCTTTGTAGGCAAACTCTTTATCATCTGAACCATCAGGGAAGCCTAAATGAATGTAAACCCTATGCTATATATTAGATATTTTCTGTTTCGTTTTTCTTTTCCCCTCACAAAAATTTAACTTCACCATGAAAAAATAAAAAAGGCACCCAAAGTTGTTTGTCACTTCTTTCTTATTCACCCAAATATTCAAGATGTGTCAGGTATATTCCAAAATCCAAAGAAAGTTAAATGCTTGCTCCCCTGCCACCCTGTCTATCCACCAGGGCCCCAGAGCACATTAAAATAAGATTAGAGCAATGATTTAAGCTGAAGATTTGGCTGACAGGGAAACCATGAGGACCCCCTTCTCTGAGTCTTAGCTGTGCCTATGGGCACAACCACAGAGCGGCTCCCCGGCAGGCTGACGTCACAGCTTAATGCAGTTTTTGCCCGGGTCGTCTGGGCATCTGCGAGGTAGGACTGGAGGGCTGAGGGATGCGACGCCTCTGGTGTGTTGGAAAAGCTCGCTGGGGACCCCCAGTGGTCATCAGGAGTCATAGCTTTCTCTGCAAAACAAAGCCTGTGGCCTTGGGAAAACACCTGAGCTTCAATTATATCTGTCTTCTTCATCTCTCCCCAGTGATCCGGGTTTCTTCCTGGGAAATTAGTGGTGAGAAAGTAAATGCTTTGGGGTCTCAGGTTTATAAACTGGAGTTCTGTTTGGCATGGATATAAAAAGAGGCTTCAAATTGGGAGCGAGACTTGAACCGTTCTTTGTCAGCCTCAGCGGGGAAAGCAGGAGACAGGGGGTTGAATGAAACAGTCGAGTGTGTCCTGGCTCAGCCCTGCTCTCCCCAGGACCACATCGCTGAGACAGCAGGTGAGGGGCCTCCTTAGTGCCATCCCCGCAGACACTGGGGAAGACACAGACAGTAGCAGAGCTGTCCTACTCATAAACTAGCTGTAGCTTGTGCATTTCTGCTTCCTGAACCTTCATTCCTCTAGTTCTGTTGCAGATAAGCAATAAAACTTTATAATGTTGGGGAATAAATAATAAATGATACAGCCTACACTCTAGGCAGTATCTGGAGAACAGAGATAGACCAATGGGGATTTATTTACAGGAAGTACCAAGATACTTTTGAGTAGGAACTTTTTGGGGGGAATGACTGAGGCAATAAATACAAGCTTGTTTCAAAGCAGGGTAGGGGTGTAATTTTGAACACAGCATAGTTTTTGTTACTCTGATTCATCTCCAACTCAGCATTCCAGCCTCAGTTCTTTTCTTGCAACAACAACACCCTAAACTGACTCCTCCTGCAGCTGTTAGAGGCTCCTCTGGTGGCTCAGACAGTAAAGAATCCACCTGCAATGCAGGAGACCCGGGTTTGATCCCTGGGTCAGGAAGATCCCCTGGAGAAGGGGATGATAGCCCACTCCAGTATGAGGAGATGAAGATCCACCCGGTGTGACATCTGCTAAGACACAAGTTCCCACAGCTTCACCAGTGGGCAAAGACAGCCGTCTGGGCACAGTCACCAAGAACCACACAACAGACACCTGCATCTCAGTATCTCTGGTTGCCCCGCTGATGTCCCTGACCTAGTCCCTAGAGTGAGACCTGTCACTTTGGGCATCAGCAGTGACAGGACATAGGATCCCAGGCAGCCAGAGCAGAAGAGGAAAATGGCAGACACCACAGGCAGCCAAGGGGCTGGTGAGTGTGTTCATCTGCACCTCCTTCAAATGCAATGCTGTAGTGGGTTGAATGGTGGCCCCAAAATACATGTCTGGGTCCAACCCCCCAAATTCCTGCACGGAATTTTATTTGGAAAAAGGTTTTTGCAGATATAATTACCTTAACGATCTCAAGATGAGATCATCCTGGATTATCTGAATGGACCCTAAATCCAAAGACAAGTGTCATTATAAGAGACACACAGAGACACACAGAGATGGAGAAGGCCATGAGAAGATGGAGATAGAGACTGGAGGTGGGAAACCCTGAGACAAGGAACGCCGAGGGCCCCCTCTCCCAGACTGTTCTGAAGGAGTCAAGCTCTGCCAACACTTTCATTTCAGACCTGTGGCCTCCAGAAATGTGAAAGAATAAACTTCTGCTGCCATGCAATTTGTGGTAATTTAAAAAGGCAATTCCAGGAGCTAATACATTTGCAAAACAAAAAACAATTACTGAGCATATTCACTGTGCCAGACACCATGCCAGGTACTGGGACATAGCAGTAAAACAAAACAGACATCATGCTCACAGCGCTTGTCTTACAAGGAGGAAAGAGATATGGCACTGGTGAATAAAACAAGGGAATTTATGAGAACAAAATGTCCTACAAATAAATGTTGAATATGGTGGTATGGTCAAGAGTAACTGAGGGGTGCTTCTCTCTACCAGACTGAGTGTTGAAAAGCTCTACTCTTCAGAAGGGTCAGCTCTGCTCTTCAAAATGGTCAGCCAGACAGAGGAACCAGGCCAGCTACAGTCTATGGGTCACAAAGAGTCAGACGAGACTGAAGCAACTTAGCATGTAGCACACGTAGGCCCTCCTTTAGACAGTAAGTCAGCTTGTCTATTGTTTACTCCTTCCCCCAGTATTCCCTGTGTCTCTTGCTTAGTATCTGGTACTTAGAAGCTGCCCAATATATAAGAGTCAATGCCTTTTAAATTTCCTGTTTTACAAGCATAGTGTGAATTTCCCCAGAAAATATCTATTTATGCTATATACAACATATATGACTAATATTATAAACTTTTTTCCATTACACCTGCCTAAATGATGGTTTCACACAAAATAAAAATAAAACATAAATTTTTCTTTCTTCATAATCTGGAAAGTCCAAATCGTTTGGGGAGGATGGTATTTATATTGGTGAATTGAAGCATAGAAGAGTGGAGAGCATTGTTTTATTTCTGTTTTTCAGTCTTCCTAACAGCTGTAGGCCCAGGTATTTTCTTGGTCACTCCAAGTTCACGTGTAGTTCATTTTTGTATTGATTTGCTCTTGATTTTAGTTTTTGAAGATACTCTGATCAGAGTAGCAGCCTTGCTTCCATATTGGAGCCAATTGGATCTAATTTTTAACAACACAGACCACAGTTTTGATCCTCTACCTGGAACAGTCCCCCATTTGCAGCTTTATTGAAAAATCCCCTGGTAAGCCATCTCCAGCATGGACTACGTAAGGGCCGACGTGGAACCGATTCAGGGAATCAAGATGGCACAGCTCTCAACATTAATCTGTCACAGAAGTCAGCCACGTCTTTCTGTATCTCCTTGCATAGAAATAGCCAGGAAAAATAAAATGGCTAGGACAGAGAGAAAAAAGAATCACGTCAACTGTATCTGCAGTGTTTTCTAATTATCGCCCTCTACATGACTCCATTATTAAATGACTCTGTATCATATTTTTAAAATTATTTATTTATAGCCAGGAAAAAATTTATGTCCTACAAATAAATGTTGAATATGGTGGTATGGTCAAGAGTAACTGAGGGGTGCTTCTCTCTACCAGACTGAGTGTTGAAAAGCTCTACTCTTCAGAAGGGTCAGCTCTGCTCTTCAAAATGGTCAGCCAGACAGAGGAACCAGGCCAGCTACAGTCTATGGGTCACAAAGAGTCAGACGAGACTGAAGCAACTTAGCATGTAGCACACGTAGGCCCTCCTTTAGACAGTAAGTCAGCTTGTCTATTGTTTACTCCTTCCCCCAGTATTCCCTGTGTCTCTTGCTTAGTATCTGGTACTTAGAAGCTGCCCAATATATAAGAGTCAATGCCTTTTAAATTTCCTGTTTTACAAGCATAGTGTGAATTTCCCCAGAAAATATCTATTTATGCTATATACAACATATATGACTAATATTATAAACTTTTTTCCATTACACCTGCCTAAATGATGGTTTCACACAAAATAAAAATAAAACATAAATTTTTCTTTCTTCATAATCTGGAAAGTCCAAATCGTTTGGGGAGGATGGTATTTATATTGGTGAATTGAAGCATAGAAGAGTGGAGAGCATTGTTTTATTTCTGTTTTTCAGTCTTCCTAACAGCTGTAGGCCCAGGTATTTTCTTGGTCACTCCAAGTTCACGTGTAGTTCATTTTTGTATTGATTTGCTCTTGATTTTAGTTTTTGAAGATACTCTGATCAGAGTAGCAGCCTTGCTTCCATATTGGAGCCAATTGGATCTAATTTTTAACAACACAGACCACAGTTTTGATCCTCTACCTGGAACAGTCCCCCATTTGCAGCTTTATTGAAAAATCCCCTGGTAAGCCATCTCCAGCATGGACTACGTAAGGGCCGACGTGGAACCGATTCAGGGAATCAAGATGGCACAGCTCTCAACATTAATCTGTCACAGAAGTCAGCCACGTCTTTCTGTATCTCCTTGCATAGAAATAGCCAGGAAAAATAAAATGGCTAGGACAGAGAGAAAAAAGAATCACGTCAACTGTATCTGCAGTGTTTTCTAATTATCGCCCTCTACATGACTCCATTATTAAATGACTCTGTATCATATTTTTAAAATTATTTATTTATTTGGCTGCATGGGTCATAGTTGTGGCATGTGGGATCTAGTTCTCCGACCAGGGATCAAACCTGGGCCCCCTGCATCAGGAACACAGAGTTTTAACCACTGGACCACCAGGGAAGTCCCATATGTTATTCTTATAATGATGAAGTAATAGTAGTAGCTAATATTCATTGAGCATGTACTGTCTGCCAGGCAAAGCCATCAAAATAAAGTAGTAGGGAACAGTAGGTTAATCTAATGCCATTAAACCAAATACAGTAGAGCATCCTGTGTTTGAAATTCACCATGCCTGGCTGTATATGTATATTTATGAACAGTACATAGGATCCTCTACCTATAAATTGGTTGACCATTCAACTCATAAGCCTTTTGCTTGAGCACTTTCCTTCCACATTCAAATCTTGATATTTGTCATCATTACCCTCTGTCTTCACTTGGGTTTCAAACTATTAACTAAACAACCTCCTTAGGTGCCCAGTGATTTATTTCTTAAATGTATTTCCCTCCCAAAGGTTGATTAGGTAAGAATTATGGTAAGCAACCCACAGCCATTAGCCTTTTGAAGCCCACTGGCTTTGAGACTCTGTCCATAATATAATTTCAAGGCTAAGAAGTGACACTATTACTACTGACAAATGATATTCCCACCAATGCACTTATTAGTAAAACCCTCACCAAGTTTTCTCTTGCCCCTAGGCCCCTATATATTCTGTTTCCTGTGAAACCCACAACCTTGTTCTACCTAGAAAATTCTGAACCATCCATCATATCTAAGTCTTCACTTCTCCTAAATCCAGATATCCAACAGGTGCTCCTATTGTATAACGTTAATCATAGACATAGACATAGACAACTTATTTGTCTATGTCTCCCAATGGATTACAAGCTTCAAAACAGTCTTCTGTTTACTTTTTGCATAAAATGCAGACAAAATAAATATCTGTCAAATATATACATACATAAACACATTGACTATTTATCATAGCTCCAGGCAATGACTAAAGAGATATGTCTCCCACAAAGCTTAAGGACCAGCTCTAAGTTGCCCAGTTCTCAAACATAAACATTCTGCATCACAGATTCTTCTGCTTTTATTGCAAAAGCAACCACTACCCAAACAGGTGAATATAAACAAACACATTCACCTACACAAATCCCCAAATAAACTAACAGTTCAAGATTCCTTTCCATCAAATGTATCTTTCATAAGTAACATATGGAGAGATTGGTAAAATCACGGTGGACTTTTCAATGTGAGAATTTACCTAAAGCAATGGATAGATTGATTGTCCGCCAAACTTCCAGTGGTGCCCTAGTAGCTATAAATTTGCAAGGACCTGTGTGTCTGAGGCTCTCATTCAAGGCTATCCACAGTTTTGCTCCTTCCTAACTTCCGAGCTCTTTCATCCCAACTTTTCCACGTTCTATATTCTAGGAAAGTCAGGTTGTTAGTTTTCATA
This sequence comes from Tragulus kanchil, assembly GCA_022376925.1. Lineage (NCBI taxonomy): Eukaryota > Metazoa > Chordata > Mammalia > Artiodactyla > Tragulidae > Tragulus > Tragulus kanchil. Next base: position 79,519,360 of record JAIOJX010000025.1, read on the forward strand.
TTGACCCAATATGTGTAATCTTTTGGGTCATAATATAGATAGTCCTTGGAGAGTCTTTATTATATACTAGGCTCTCTTCTAAGCCATGTGGTAACCTATTTAATCCTTACAGCCACACTTTGGGGCGATGTTATTATGATTCCTGTGTTAGAATGAGGAAGTTGACGCACCTGGCTCAGGTCAAACAGTTAATAGGCAATGAAGCCTACCTGTGATGCCTTACCCTCAGTCCAGGTGTTTGGTAGTTTTGTCCATAGTAGACATTTAATACATGTTTTGGAAATTTTAGAAGTGACAAATGGTTAGTAAAACCCTCACCAAGTTTTCTCTTGCCCCTAGGCCCCTATATATTCTGTTTCCTGTGAAACCCACAACCTTGTTCTACCTAGAAAATTCTGAACCATCCATCATATCTAAGTCTTCACTTCTCCTAAATCCAGATATCCAACAGGTGCTCCTATTGTATAACGTTAATCATAGACATAGACATAGACAACTTATTTGTCTATGTCTCCCAATGGATTACAAGCTTCAAAACAGTCTTCTGTTTACTTTTTGCATAAAATGCAGACAAAATAAATATCTGTCAAATATATACATACATAAACACATTGACTATTTATCATAGCTCCAGGCAATGACTAAAGAGATATGTCTCCCACAAAGCTTAAGGACCAGCTCTAAGTTGCCCAGTTCTCAAACATAAACATTCTGCATCACAGATTCTTCTGCTTTTATTGCAAAAGCAACCACTACCCAAACAGGTGAATATAAACAAACACATTCACCTACACAAATCCCCAAATAAACTAACAGTTCAAGATTCCTTTCCATCAAATGTATCTTTCATAAGTAACATATGGAGAGATTGGTAAAATCACGGTGGACTTTTCAATGTGAGAATTTACCTAAAGCAATGGATAGATTGATTGTCCGCCAAACTTCCAGTGGTGCCCTAGTAGCTATAAATTTGCAAGGACCTGTGTGTCTGAGGCTCTCATTCAAGGCTATCCACAGTTTTGCTCCTTCCTAACTTCCGAGCTCTTTCATCCCAACTTTTCCACGTTCTATATTCTAGGAAAGTCAGGTTGTTAGTTTTCATATTGACCCAATATGTGTAATCTTTTGGGTCATAATATAGATAGTCCTTGGAGAGTCTTTATTATATACTAGGCTCTCTTCTAAGCCATGTGGTAACCTATTTAATCCTTACAGCCACACTTTGGGGCGATGTTATTATGATTCCTGTGTTAGAATGAGGAAGTTGACGCACCTGGCTCAGGTCAAACAGTTAATAGGCAATGAAGCCTACCTGTGATGCCTTACCCTCAGTCCAGGTGTTTGGTAGTTTTGTCCATAGTAGACATTTAATACATGTTTTTGGAAATTAGAAGGAGAAAGAAGCAATTGCTTAAAAAAAAAAAGAAAAAGTAGGTGACAAATGGGTTATCCTGTGATACTTCATATTTCGCTTCAATTTTTTTTTAACATTTTAAACATTTATTTATTTATTTGGAGGAGGAGGGGGGCGGGCGGGCAGGCCACTTCTATTGGTCTTTCATTTATCTATTTTCATCCATCTTTGTTCTTTGGCCCGTGTGGGCCTCCCATCATAGTGGCCTCTGTTGTCACAGAGCACCGGCTCTGGGCGCATGCGCTCCAGAGCTCCGGCTCGGTTGTTGGACACATTGGTCCAGCCGCTCCGCAGCACATGGGATCTTCCCAGGCCAGAGATCGAATCAGCGCCCCTTGCACTGCAAGGTGGTGTCCTTACCCACTGGACCACCAGAGAAGCCCTCTATTTTTAAATATTGGGTTCAAAATCAAGGAAGACACATGTCTAAGTAAAAGAAATTCTAATAAGCTAAAAATACTTTATCAGACTTTATTTCTCCATGACTCCCTCCTGCTGCCCACCTCACTACTCGCCTCAGTCTTTCAGGCAGACAGGTACTCATTCTTCAGGACTCAGTTGAAATGTTACTTCCTGGAGAAACTGTCCCTGAAGCTCCAAATTAACAGCTCCGAGGGTGATTAAGAACTTTTCTTCTGTCCCCCAGGACACTCTTGCCTGACTGTTACAGAGTTCTCTAATTGCGAGGACGGCTGTTGGTTGACAACTTGTTAGGCTGGGGTGGGAAGCATGTCCTTGATCTTTATGTGGTTGGAGGCACTGTCAGTCACTCCTCCTATATGCGCAACCCCATCACAGGAAACCCCACTGCTGATGCTCCCATCCCTCAGGACAAAAAGGTCACCATGCCACCTTCCTTTGTCAGTTATTGACGCCCAGGGCCAATCCTGGCAGGCTTCTCACTAATACACAAATGTTCCTCCATCATTATCACTTCATACTTTACAGTCTCTGAGAATAAAATTAATGTTTGTTTTTGGAAGACATTGTTGACTTTATAATTGGTCCAGAAAAGGAGGGCTTTCCTGGTGGCTCAGTGGTACTCATCTGCAATTCAGAAGCCCCAGGAGACACAGGTTCGATCCCTGGGTCAAGAAGATCCCCTGGAGAAGAGCATGGCAACCCACTCCAGTATTCTTGCCTGGAGAATCCCATGGACAAAGGAGTCTGATTGGCTACAGTCCATGGGGTCACAAAAGAGTCAGATACGCCGGAAGTGACTTAGGATACACATATACAGTACGGAACCAGCAGGCCTCCAGTTTCCCTGGGGGAATGTTAAGAAGGAAACTCGTGACGCTATGCTACTCTCCAGGAGGGAACTGGAGCCCACCTCTCCCACACCTATGGCTCGGTTGTTGGACACATTGGTCCAGCCGCTCCGCAGCACATGGGATCTTCCCAGGCCAGAGATCGAATCAGCGCCCCTTGCACTGCAAGGTGGTGTCCTTACCCACTGGACCACCAGAGAAGCCCTCTATTTTTAAATATTGGGTTCAAAATCAAGGAAGACACATGTCTAAGTAAAAGAAATTCTAATAAGCTAAAAATACTTTATCAGACTTTATTTCTCCATGACTCCCTCCTGCTGCCCACCTCACTACTCGCCTCAGTCTTTCAGGCAGACAGGTACTCATTCTTCAGGACTCAGTTGAAATGTTACTTCCTGGAGAAACTGTCCCTGAAGCTCCAAATTAACAGCTCCGAGGGTGATTAAGAACTTTTCTTCTGTCCCCCAGGACACTCTTGCCTGACTGTTACAGAGTTCTCTAATTGCGAGGACGGCTGTTGGTTGACAACTTGTTAGGCTGGGGTGGGAAGCATGTCCTTGATCTTTATGTGGTTGGAGGCACTGTCAGTCACTCCTCCTATATGCGCAACCCCATCACAGGAAACCCCACTGCTGATGCTCCCATCCCTCAGGACAAAAAGGTCACCATGCCACCTTCCTTTGTCAGTTATTGACGCCCAGGGCCAATCCTGGCAGGCTTCTCACTAATACACAAATGTTCCTCCATCATTATCACTTCATACTTTACAGTCTCTGAGAATAAAATTAATGTTTGTTTTTGGAAGACATTGTTGACTTTATAATTGGTCCAGAAAAGGAGGGCTTTCCTGGTGGCTCAGTGGTACTCATCTGCAATTCAGAAGCCCCAGGAGACACAGGTTCGATCCCTGGGTCAAGAAGATCCCCTGGAGAAGAGCATGGCAACCCACTCCAGTATTCTTGCCTGGAGAATCCCATGGACAAAGGAGTCTGATTGGCTACAGTCCATGGGGTCACAAAAGAGTCAGATACGCCGGAAGTGACTTAGGATACACATATACAGTACGGAACCAGCAGGCCTCCAGTTTCCCTGGGGGAATGTTAAGAAGGAAACTCGTGACGCTATGCTACTCTCCAGGAGGGAACTGGAGCCCACCTCTCCCCACACCTATACAAACCACCTTCCCCCAGGGGATGGGGAGTAGGTAGTAGATTTTTCAGACTGAAAAGCTTGTTTCCAAAAGGATAGTTTTTGTGAAGCAATAATCAAAAACTAAAAAGTAGGGCTTCCCTGGTGGTCCAGTGGGTAAAGAGTCTGCTTCACGTATGGAGGGCACCGGTTTGATCCCTGGCCTGGGAGGATCCCACGTGTTGCAGAATCGGTGTGTCCAATTGTGAGCCAGTGCTCTGGAGTGCATGTGCCCAGAGCGCTCTGCAGCAAAAGAGGCCACTGCGGTAGGAGGCCGAAGAATAAAGATGGATGAAAATAAATAAATAAGAAAACAGAAAAAGAGGCCAAAATTTAAAAATAAATAGATGAATAAATAAAAAGTAAAACACTCTGAGGGTAGAAGAACCATCCTCTGGCAGCTAGAGTTGTTCACTGAGTGCTGACCTGTTGGAGTATTCCTTCTGAGAATCAAGACAAAGCACAAGCGAGCTAAAGAGTCCCTTCAACTTTGTAATTCCCCATGCCTTCACCCTGTAATACAGACACTCCTAATTTCAATTCACTACCATGTCCATGGCAGCATTACTCATAATTGTTCTACATATGGAAACAACCTAAGTGTCCATTGACAGATGAGTGGATAAAGCAGATGTGGCATATATACACAGTGGAATATTATTCAGCCATGAGAAAGAAGGAAATCCTGCCACTTAGGAAAATATGGATGGACTCTGAAGGCAATATGCTAAGTGACGTAAGCCAGACAGCAAAAGACACATATTGCAGGCTATCAGTTGTATGTGGAATCTAAAATAAATGTCAAACTCATAAAACAGAAAGTAGAAAAGTAGTTGCCATGGACTGGGGGAAGGAAGGGGAGAAAAATAGAGGTTAGTAAAAGGGCATAAAAAATTCAGCTCTAAGATGAATATGTAAACCATGATGACTAACATTGATAACACTATATCGTGTAACCAAAACCTGCTAAAGAATAAAACCTAAATGTTCTCTTCAGGGTGATGGATGTATCAATAACTTGACGCTATGCTACTCTCCAGGAGGGAACTGGAGCCCACCTCTCCCACACCTATACAAACCACCTTCCCCAGGGGATGGGGAGTAGGTAGTAGATTTTTCAGACTGAAAAGCTTGTTTCCAAAAGGATAGTTTTGTGAAGCAATAATCAAAAACTAAAAGTAGGGCTTCCCTGGTGGTCCAGTGGGTAAAGAGTCTGCTTCACGTATGGAGGGCACCGGTTTGATCCCTGGCCTGGGAGGATCCCACGTGTTGCAGAATCGGTGTGTCCAATTGTGAGCCAGTGCTCTGGAGTGCATGTGCCCAGAGCGCTCTGCAGCAAAAGAGGCCACTGCGGTAGGAGGCCGAAGAATAAAGATGGATGAAAATAAATAAATAAGAAAACAGAAAAAGAGGCCAAAATTTAAAAATAAATAGATGAATAAATAAAAAGTAAAACACTCTGAGGGTAGAAGAACCATCCTCTGGCAGCTAGAGTTGTTCACTGAGTGCTGACCTGTTGGAGTATTCCTTCTGAGAATCAAGACAAAGCACAAGCGAGCTAAAGAGTCCCTTCAACTTTGTAATTCCCCATGCCTTCACCCTGTAATACAGACACTCCTAATTTCAATTCACTACCATGTCCATGGCAGCATTACTCATAATTGTTCTACATATGGAAACAACCTAAGTGTCCATTGACAGATGAGTGGATAAAGCAGATGTGGCATATATACACAGTGGAATATTATTCAGCCATGAGAAAGAAGGAAATCCTGCCACTTAGGAAAATATGGATGGACTCTGAAGGCAATATGCTAAGTGACGTAAGCCAGACAGCAAAAGACACATATTGCAGGCTATCAGTTGTATGTGGAATCTAAAATAAATGTCAAACTCATAAAACAGAAAGTAGAAAAGTAGTTGCCATGGACTGGGGGAAGGAAGGGGAGAAAAATAGAGGTTAGTAAAAGGGCATAAAAAATTCAGCTCTAAGATGAATATGTAAACCATGATGACTAACATTGATAACACTATATCGTGTAACCAAAACCTGCTAAAGAATAAAACCTAAATGTTCTCTTCAGGGTGATGGATGTATCAATAACTTGATGGAAGGAATTTTTTCACAAAGGATACATGTTTATTAAATCACCTTGATGTATATTTTAGGTATCTTATAATTTTACATATCAATTAAGCCTCAGTGAAGCTGACATCAAAATGAAATATATAAATAAATAGCAAGGCAAGCTTTTTTTTTTCTCCTTTATTTTAAAGATTTTACAGAGTTTTGTTGTTCACCAACATGTATGTTCCCAGATCAGTCATATGCATATCCTTGGACCATCCCCCCACCCAGTTCCCCCCCTCCCATCCCTCCAGACCATCGCCCCAAATGGTTGTAGGTACTCCTATTCCCCTAGCACAATGACAATAGCTATCTTTTCCACACATGACAGTATAGGTTTCCATGTTACTCCCTCCATGCCTCCCTCCCACTGTTCAGTCTCCACAATGTCTTTGTGTCTATTCTCTGTTTTTTCATGAGTTCACTGCATGTGTTATCATGACCATCTTACTAGATCCCATATATATGAGTTAGTATACTGTACTTGTCTTTCTCTTTTTGACTTACTTCACTTTTGATGATAGGTTCTAGAGCCAGCCACCACATTAGGACTGAGTCTTCTGCATTTCTTTTAACAGCTGAGTAGTATTCCATTGTATATATGTACCAGAGCTTCTGGATCCATTCATTTGTTGATGGGCATCTAGGTTGCTTCCATGTTCTGGCTATTGTATAGAGAGCTGCAATGAACATTGGGGTACAGGTGCCTCTTTCAGTTTTGATTTCATCAGGATATAGGCCTAATAGTGGGATTGCTGGGTCATAGGGTGCTTCTATTTTTAGTTTTTTAAGGAATCTCCATATTGTCTTCCATAGAGGTTGTATCAATTTACATTCCCACCAGCAATGCAAGAGGGTTCCCTTTCCTCTGCACCCTCTCCAGCATTTGCTGTCTGCCGATTTGTTGATGATGGCCATTCTGACAGGTGTGAGGTGGTATCTCATTGTGGTTTTAATTTGCATTTCTCTAATAATAAGCGAGGTTGAGCATCGTTTCATGTGTTTTGGGGCCATCTGTATGTCCTCTTTGGAGAGGCGTCTCTTTAGATCTTTTTCCCATTTTTTGATTGGGCTGCTCATTTTCCCTGTGCTGAGTTGTCTGAGTTGCTTGTAGATTTTGGAGATTAATTCTTTGTCTGTTGTTTCATTTGCTATGATTTTCTCCCACCCTGTGGGCTGTCTGTTCAGCTTTTTGGTGATTTCTTTTGCTGTACAAAAGCTTTTAAGTTTCATGAGGTCCCACGTGTTGATTTCTTTTGTTACTATTTTAGTAGTGGGCAGAGTCATGGTCTGTTGATTTCTTTTCAGTCATATGCATATCCTTGGACCATCCCCCCACCCAGTTCCCCCTCCCATCCCTCCAGACCATCGCCCCAAATGGTTGTAGGTACTCCTATTCCCCTAGCACAATGACAATAGCTATCTTTTCCACACATGACAGTATAGGTTTCCATGTTACTCCCTCCATGCCTCCCTCCCACTGTTCAGTCTCCACAATGTCTTTGTGTCTATTCTCTGTTTTTCATGAGTTCACTGCATGTGTTATCATGACCATCTTACTAGATCCCATATATATGAGTTAGTATACTGTACTTGTCTTTCTCTTTTTGACTTACTTCACTTTTGATGATAGGTTCTAGAGCCAGCCACCACATTAGGACTGAGTCTTCTGCATTTCTTTTAACAGCTGAGTAGTATTCCATTGTATATATGTACCAGAGCTTCTGGATCCATTCATTTGTTGATGGGCATCTAGGTTGCTTCCATGTTCTGGCTATTGTATAGAGAGCTGCAATGAACATTGGGGTACAGGTGCCTCTTTCAGTTTTGATTTCATCAGGATATAGGCCTAATAGTGGGATTGCTGGGTCATAGGGTGCTTCTATTTTTAGTTTTTTAAGGAATCTCCATATTGTCTTCCATAGAGGTTGTATCAATTTACATTCCCACCAGCAATGCAAGAGGGTTCCCTTTCCTCTGCACCCTCTCCAGCATTTGCTGTCTGCCGATTTGTTGATGATGGCCATTCTGACAGGTGTGAGGTGGTATCTCATTGTGGTTTTAATTTGCATTTCTCTAATAATAAGCGAGGTTGAGCATCGTTTCATGTGTTTTGGGGCCATCTGTATGTCCTCTTTGGAGAGGCGTCTCTTTAGATCTTTTTCCCATTTTTTGATTGGGCTGCTCATTTTCCCTGTGCTGAGTTGTCTGAGTTGCTTGTAGATTTTGGAGATTAATTCTTTGTCTGTTGTTTCATTTGCTATGATTTTCTCCCACCCTGTGGGCTGTCTGTTCAGCTTTTTGGTGATTTCTTTTGCTGTACAAAAGCTTTTAAGTTTCATGAGGTCCCACGTGTTGACTTTTCTTTTCAGTTCCACTATTTTAGTAGGTGGGTCAGAGAAGATCTTGCTTTGATTGATGTCCTTGAGGGTTTTGCCTATATTCTTCTCTAAGAGTTTGATGGTTTCTGGTCTTACATTTAGGTCTTTAATCCATTTTAAGTTGATCTTTGTGTATGGGGTCAGGGAATGTTCCAACTTCATTTTTTTGCATGTAGCTGTCCAATTTTCCCAGCACCATTTGTTGAAGAGGCTGTCTTTGTCCCATTTTATAGTTTCTCCTCCTTTGTCAAAAATAAGGTACCCATAGGTGTGTGGGTTGATCTCTGGGTTCTCGATCTTGTTCCATTGATCTATAGTTCTGTTTTTGTGCCAGTACCATACTGTCTTGATGACTGTTGCTTTGTAGTAGAGTCTGAAGTTAGGGAGGCTGATCCCTCCAGCTCCATTCTTCTTCCTCAGGATTGCTTTGGCTATTCGAGGTCTTCTGTGTTTCCATATGAACTGTGTTATTATTTGGTCTAGTTCTGTGAAAAATATCAATGGTAGTTGAATAGGTATTACATTGAATCTGTAGATGATATTTGGTAGTATGGTCATTTTCACAATATTGATTCTTTCGATCCAGGAACATGGAATATCTTTCCATCTGTTTAAGTCTTCTTTAATGTCTCTCATGAGTGTCTTGTAATTTTCTGTGTACAATTCTTTTGTTTCTTTGGGTCGGTTTATTCCTAGATATTTGATTCTTTTGGTTGCAATGGTGAAGGGGATTGCCTCTTTGGTGTCGTGTTCTGATTTTTCATTTGTGTTGTCAGTTTTGGGACTTTCCTAATAATAAGTGAGGTTGAGCATCGTTTCATGTGTTTTGGGGCCATCTGTATGTCCTCGTTGGAGAGGTGTCTGTTTAGGTCCTTTTCCCATTTTTTGATTGGGTTGTTCGTTTTTCCGGTGCTGAGTTGTCTGAGTTGCTTGTAGATTTTGGAGATTAATTCTTTGTCTGTTGTTTCATTTGCTATGATTTTCTCCCACCCTGTGGGCTGTCTGTTCAGCTTTTTGGTGATTTCTTTTGCTGTACAAAAGCTTTTAAGTTTCATGAGGTCCCACGTGTTGACTTTTCTTTTCAGTTCCACTATTTTAGTAGGTGGGTCAGAGAAGATCTTGCTTTGATTGATGTCCTTGAGGGTTTTGCCTATATTCTTCTCTAAGAGTTTGATGGTTTCTGGTCTTACATTTAGGTCTTTAATCCATTTTAAGTTGATCTTTGTGTATGGGGTCAGGGAATGTTCCAACTTCATTTTTTTGCATGTAGCTGTCCAATTTTCCCAGCACCATTTGTTGAAGAGGCTGTCTTTGTCCCATTTTATAGTTTCTCCTCCTTTGTCAAAAATAAGGTACCCATAGGTGTGTGGGTTGATCTCTGGGTTCTCGATCTTGTTCCATTGATCTATAGTTCTGTTTTTGTGCCAGTACCATACTGTCTTGATGACTGTTGCTTTGTAGTAGAGTCTGAAGTTAGGGAGGCTGATCCCTCCAGCTCCATTCTTCTTCCTCAGGATTGCTTTGGCTATTCGAGGTCTTCTGTGTTTCCATATGAACTGTGTTATTATTTGGTCTAGTTCTGTGAAAAATATCAATGGTAGTTGAATAGGTATTACATTGAATCTGTAGATGATATTTGGTAGTATGGTCATTTTCACAATATTGATTCTTTCGATCCAGGAACATGGAATATCTTTCCATCTGTTTAAGTCTTCTTTAATGTCTCTCATGAGTGTCTTGTAATTTTCTGTGTACAATTCTTTTGTTTCTTTGGGTCGGTTTATTCCTAGATATTTGATTCTTTTGGTTGCAATGGTGAAGGGGATTGCCTCTTTGATTTCATGTTCTGATTTTTCATTGTTTGTGTATAGGAATGCCAGTGACTTCTGTGTGTTGACTTTGTATCCTGCGACTTTGCTGAATTCATTGATTAGCTCTAGTAGCTTTGTAACCGTGTCTTTGGGATTTTCTATGTATAATATCATGTCGTCTTCAAAAAGAGAGAGGTTGACTTCTTCCTTTCCAATCTGGATTCCTTTGATTTCTTTCTCTTCTCTTATTGCTGTAGCTAGGACGTCCAGGACTATGTTGAATAGTAGTGGTGAAAGTGGGCACCCCTGTCTTATTCCTGATCTTAGAGGGAATGCTTTCAGTTTTTCACCATTAACAATAATGTTCACTGTGGGCTTCTCAGAGATGGCTTTTATTATGTTGAGATAGATTCCTTCTATGCCCATTTTCTGAAGAGTTTTGGTCATAAATGGACGCTGTACATTGTCGAAGGCTTTTTCTGCATCTATTGAGATGATCATGTGGTTTTTGTCTTTTAATTTGTTGATATGGTGTATCACGTTGATTGATTTGCAGATGTTGAAGAAGCCTTGCATGCCTGGGATGAACCCGACTTGATCGTAATGTATGAGTTTTTTTATGTGTCGTTGAATTCTGTTTGCTAGGATTTTGTTGAGGATCTTGGCATCTAAGTTTATCAGTGAAATTGGCCTATAGTTTTCCTTTTTTGTGTTGTCTTTGCCTGGTTTTGGTATCAGGGTGATGGCAGCCTCGTAGAATGTGTTTGGAAGTGTTCCTTCTTGTGCAATTGTTTGGAAGAGTTTTAGAAGGACAGGCATTAGCTCTTCTTTAAATGTTTGGTAGAATTCGACTGTGAAGCCATCTGGCCCTGGGCTTTTATTTTTGGGTAGATTTTTAATCACAAATTCGATTTCTGAGCTTGTGATTGGGTTGTTCAAAGTTTCTGTTTCTTCTTGGCTCAGTCTTGGGAGATTAATCCTCTCCAAGAAACTGTCCATTTCTTCCAGGTTGTCCGGTTTGTTGCCATAGAGTTGCTCATAATAGTCTCTTAGAATCCTTTGGATTTCTGCATTATCTGTTGTAATCTCTCCTTTTTCGTTTTTGATTTTGTTGATCTGGTTCTTCTCTCTCTTTTTCTTAATGAGTCTGGCCAGTGGCTCGTCAATTTTGCTTACCTTTTCAAAGAACCAGCTTTTTGTTTTATTTATCTTTACTATTGTTTCTTTTGTTTCTTTTTCATTTATTTCTGCTCTGATCTTTATGATTTCTCTTCTTCTGCTGGCTTTGGGGTGTTTTTGTTCTTCTTTCTCCAACTGTTTTAAGTGGAGGGTTAGGTCATCTGCTTCATATTTCCCTAGTTTCTTGAGGTGGGATTGTATTGCTATAAATTTCCCTCTTAGAACTGCTTTTGCAGTATCCCATAGGTTTTGCACTGTCGTGTGTTCATTGTCATTTTCTTCTAGAAATTGTTTAATTCCTCCTTTGATTTCCTCAATGATCAGTTGGTTTTTTAGGTATGTATTGTTTAATCTCCATGTGTTTGTGTTTTTAGGGTTTTTTTTCTGGTAGTTGATCTCTAGTCTCATTGCGTTGTGGTCTGACAAGGTGGTTGATATAATCTCGGTTTTCTTGAACTGACTGAGGTTTGATTTGTGGCCCAAGATGTGGTCTATCCTGGAGAATGTTCCGTGAGCGCTTGAGAAGAAAGTGTATTCTTCTGCTTTTGGATGGAACGTCCTAAAGATATCGATGAGGTCCATCTTTTCCAGTGTGGCATTTTAGACTTGTGTTTCTTTATTAATTTTCTGTTTGGATGATCTGTCCATTGTTGTGAGAGGAGTGTTAAAGTCTCCTACTATGATTGTGTTAGTGTCAATGTCTTCTTCTATGTCTGAAAGTGTTTGTCTTATGTATTGAGGTGCCCCTGTGTTGGGTGCGTAGATATTCATGACTGTTATGTCTTCCTCTTGGATCGATCCCTTAATCATGATGTAGTGACCTGCCTTGTCTCTTAGAATCTTTTTTACTTTAAAGTCTATTTTGTCTGATATAAGGATTGCTACTCCAGCTTTCTTTTGATTTCCATTTGCATGAAATATCTTTTTCCAGCCTTTCACTTTCAGTCTATGAAAGGCAAGCTTTTTTAAAAAACAGATTGGATATGATGATTTTTAAAAGAATTTTTAGCCTCAAATTCTGATAATCTAAACATAAAATAATTAACCTCCAAATTTAACAAGAATGGAAAGAAATTCCCAGTCTCAGGTAGTGTTTTAAGAATGCTAAATCAAGAGAGTTGTGAAGAGGAAAGGAGTTTGCTTCCCCCTCTAAGCTGGGCCCCATTGCAGAGACGGTACTGGTGCACTCATTGGTGCTGCACCTTGAGCAGTAGTGAGCAGTGTTTAGGAGCAAAACTGGGAAGAACATGACCCATAACATGGGAGGAGCATTCTCAGGCGGTTGTCTAAACAACAGAATAATACCAAAAATTTCAGATTCTCTCAAGGGAAGAGAGAGCACTCTCCCCTGAGAAGGAAAGGCTGGATATAGAAAAATCCCATCAGAGATATTAATTCAATAAAGGTGTGATACCCATGCAAAACCCTAAAGAAATATTTCTACTTTTCTTCTGAAAGTCAAAGTCTAAAAACTTAGACACTTTACTTATGTTTAAGAAAAATACAATGAGAAGGAGGCTCTTAGTCCCATGGTTAAGAACCAGGCTCTAGGCAGTGTTATCTAGTACAACTTTCTGTGATTATAGAAGATTATGGATTATGCTATATAACTGTGAAATCCAATGTGGTAGCCCATAGCCACACATGGTTATTAGGTATTTGAAATGTGGCTAATATGATTAAGAAACTGAATTTCAATTTGAATTAATTTAAGTTGAAATAGTGACATATGCTTATTTGCTACCACACTGGATACCTCAGTTCTAGAGTCACGTTGACTTGTACTTGAATCCCAGTTGTGCCTTTTTACAATCTGTGCAATCTAAGGGAAATGAACCTTTCTCAGCTTTCAGAGTCTTCAGGTAGAAAATGCAGACATTGGGCTTCCCCTGGTGGTCCAGTGGGTAAGGACACCGCCTTGCAGTGCAAGGGACGCCGGTTGGATCTCTGGCCTGGGAAGATCCCACGTGCCACGGAGCGGCTGGACCGATGTGTCCAATTACCGAGACGGAGCTCTGGAGGGCATGCACACAGAGCCGGTGCTCTGCAACGACAGACGCCACCGCGATGGGAGGCCCACAGGAGCCAAAGAACAAAGACAGATGAAAATAGAGAAATGAAAGACGCATAGAAGTGGCCCACCCGCTCCCCTCCCTCTCCAACCCGATCCCCGCCCTAAATAAATAAATAAATAAATCTTTTTTTTAAAAAAAAAAGAAAGAAGAAAATGCAGACATTAATAACACCCACTCTTTGGGAAAATGTTGAGAATTAAATTAGATAATCCATATATAACTGCTTAACAGAGGGCCTAGCATGCATACTCAATACATGTTAGCAAATCATTATTGAACATCAAGACAGATGATAAGAATATGAGATCTTTCCAACTGATATAAAAGAAAAACAGTTTTCTTAATAATGAAAGAGTTGTTCTTTGTCCCATTGCCATATTTTGTTCATAGCACTACCACTCTCTAGAAATCATATTATTGATTTACTCATCTACACGATTTTTATCTGTTTACCTGCAAGAGCATAAAGGCCAGAAAGGTGTTTTTCTCTGTCAATGTCATTGTTCTTAGTAAGTCCAGTACCTTGACGAGCACCTAACCCACAATGAGGATGTTATCAGCTGCTTATTGAGTAGGTGAATGACTTAAGAAACTAACCTAACTTTGTCTTCTCCCAGGAGCCTGCCTATCAAAAGAGAAAAGAAAAGACACTTTTCACCTACAGATCCTTCAGAGTGTAAGATTAATAATAATAGGTAAGTATATGGCGGTTTTATAAAATAGCATGGGTCATTTAAGCCAACAGTAAATGGTATTTTTTTTAAGATTTAGAACTTCAACTCTCAATTGCTTTATTGCTTAATTATTTAAGAATTGCCAAATGCTTTAAACTACTCTATATAAAATTTGTGAATATAAAAATAATATTTCATCAAAATGAACTGCCTTATATTTTTGCTAACCTTGTTTTTAAAGAATTCAATCAAAATGTGAAAATGTTTTCCAGAAAATAAAGTTCCATTAACATAAACAAAATGGAGATAACTACACTTTTATTCACTGATGTATTTTAAATGCATTTTGCATGCTTAGTACTCAGCAAAAGTACAGCCCAATAAAACTTTTAAAAACATTTAAATCATCTCTTAATTTGCAGTATCACCACAGTCAAAATACATTAAGTTAATAAAGTTATAATTTACATAATGTCACTAACACCAAAGTGTACTTAATATAAACTGAGCTAAATAATTTACTGGGAAGAAATCTCTTCTAATTGCCAGAGTAGGGTTCTGAACAGTGATTGACATCTATAGCACTCAGACATATAGTCAGGATTTACAGTCTCAAAGGATCTATAATTTAATGCTTCAAATGGAGGTGGGAAAAGAATGAGAAAACACTCTATTGCAGTTACAAAAGTGTGTGTTTTTTGTTTGTTTACTTTGCTCCTCTTTTAAATCATTAGATATGACCATCACATCTAAGGATGAAGAAGATGCTCAAATCATATCTTTTTGCTTCTTATCATAGCTAAAAAATATACAGTATTTACTACCTTTTCAACATTGTTTTAAGACTTTATATAAAAATTGTCCAAGCCTTCTGTCCATTGGTCAGTCAACATAAAGTCAGCATTTCCAACATTTCCACAAACCTGCAAATCATTTGAGCCATTTCTTAACTATTATTTATTGTTACCAATATGTACCTTCTTTAAGAACACCTGAAAAATCAAAATATGGAGATGCAAAACAGATCATTTTATTTTATATTATTTATTTACTTAGCCATGCCCCACAGCATGCACATGGGATCTTAGTTCCTCAACCAGGGATCACACCTACACCTTCTGCAGTGGAAACTCAAAGTCTTAACCAGTGGGCCACCAGGGAAGTCCCCAGACAGATTATTTTAATATTGGGTATGTTTAAAATGCATGCATGGAACATGACATAATTAAAATGCATCTTTAAACTACTCTATATAAAATTTGTGAATATAAAAATAATATTTCATCAAAATGAACTGCCTTATATTTTTGCTAACCTTGTTTTTAAAGAATTCAATCAAAATGTGAAAATGTTTTCCAGAAAATAAAGTTCCATTAACATAAACAAAATGGAGATAACTACACTTTTATTCACTGATGTATTTTAAATGCATTTTGCATGCTTAGTACTCAGCAAAAGTACAGCCCAATAAAACTTTTAAAAACATTTAAATCATCTCTTAATTTGCAGTATCACCACAGTCAAAATACATTAAGTTAATAAAGTTATAATTTACATAATGTCACTAACACCAAAGTGTACTTAATATAAACTGAGCTAAATAATTTACTGGGAAGAAATCTCTTCTAATTGCCAGAGTAGGGTTCTGAACAGTGATTGACATCTATAGCACTCAGACATATAGTCAGGATTTACAGTCTCAAAGGATCTATAATTTAATGCTTCAAATGGAGGTGGGAAAAGAATGAGAAAACACTCTATTGCAGTTACAAAAGTGTGTGTTTTTTGTTTGTTTACTTTGCTCCTCTTTTAAATCATTAGATATGACCATCACATCTAAGGATGAAGAAGATGCTCAAATCATATCTTTTTGCTTCTTATCATAGCTAAAAAATATACAGTATTTACTACCTTTTCAACATTGTTTTAAGACTTTATATAAAAATTGTCCAAGCCTTCTGTCCATTGGTCAGTCAACATAAAGTCAGCATTTCCAACATTTCCACAAACCTGCAAATCATTTGAGCCATTTCTTAACTATTATTTATTGTTACCAATATGTACCTTCTTTAAGAACACCTGAAAAATCAAAATATGGAGATGCAAAACAGATCATTTTATTTTATATTATTTATTTACTTAGCCATGCCCCACAGCATGCACATGGGATCTTAGTTCCTCAACCAGGGATCACACCTACACCTTCTGCAGTGGAAACTCAAAGTCTTAACCAGTGGGCCACCAGGGAAGTCCCCAGACAGATTATTTTAATATTGGGTATGTTTAAAATGCATGCATGGAACATGACATAATTAAAATGCATCTTTACAATTTAGATGTCCATCAACAGATGAATGGATAAAGAAGCTGTGGTACATATATACAATGGAATATTACTCAGCCATAAAAAGAAATGCATTTGAATCAGTCCTAGTGAGGTGGATGAATCTAGAACCTATTAAACAGAGTGAAGTATGTCAGAGGGAGAAAGATAAATACTGTATACTGACCTATATATATGGAATCTAGAAAGATGATGTTGATAAACTAACATGCAGAGCAGCAATGGAGAGGCTGACATGGAAAACAGGCTTATGGACATTGGCGTAAGGGAGGGGAATATGCTGTGGGACTAGGGGATCTCAGACAGGGGCTCTGTGGTGATCTGGAGGGGTGGAATGGGGAGGGAGATGGAAAGGAGGTTGAGGCAGGGGAGGACATATGTACACCTATGGTGTATTCAGATTGATGTGTGGTGGTAAACAACAAAACTCTGTAAAAATATAAATAAAACAAAATGCAGCTTTACTTTAGGGTTCTCATCCTCTCTTTAAGTCTCATTCAACTGGCCTTGGACTTCCCTGGTGGTCTAGAGGTTAAGACTCCGCCCTTCCAATGCAGGGGGTACAGGTTCAATCCCTGGTCTGGGAACAAGAATCCTAAATGCCCCATGGCAGGGCCAAAACTTCATCAGTTAATTAAAATACGTTCAGCTGGCAACCACCATATCAAGAGAAAAACTGCAGCACATTCAAGGTCTTTTAAAAATTCACTTTTCAGTAACACATAGGTTTTGTTAATTCTTCCCGCCTCCACCCCTCAACTGTGGCTTCAGGGTGAATGTTTACAGTGAGAAAAGTGCGTGGGCTGCTTCTTTTTGATTTGTTTCTGTTGCTTCCCCACTGGTCAATAACAGGCTCCTGGTTCTCGGTTACTCCTTCAGAGGAGGGAGCAAGGGAAGGTGGAGTAAAGGGACTAACTGGCTAAAGGGCCTCCTACTCCCTAGTCCAGGCAGGCAATGACAGTGCCCTCTCTCTGGGTGGGCTGTAGTGGGTTCCTTGGTGCTTTACCACCAAGCCCCTCCCTCATGCTGCCCCCTGGACCCAGAGGATTTGTCTTCCCAGTGGTCAGGTCCATCTCCAGGCTCCTTCAGCCAAAGACTCCTCCCCACAGAAAGAGGCCCGTCAGACAGATGTGGGACTCACATTGGATTGCTCCTGTAGCCCACAGGAAAGTTAGGTCCCCCCATGGCTTCATAAAGAAGCTGTGGTACATATATACAATGGAATATTACTCAGCCATAAAGAAATGCATTTGAATCAGTCCTAGTGAGGTGGATGAATCTAGAACCTATTAAACAGAGTGAAGTATGTCAGAGGGAGAAAGATAAATACTGTATACTGACCTATATATATGGAATCTAGAAAGATGATGTTGATAAACTAACATGCAGAGCAGCAATGGAGGCTGACATGGAAAACAGGCTTATGGACATTGGCGTAAGGGAGGGGAATATGCTGTGGGACTAGGGGATCTCAGACAGGGGCTCTGTGGTGATCTGGAGGGGTGGAATGGGGAGGGAGATGGAAAGGAGGTTGAGGCAGGGGAGGACATATGTACACCTATGGTGTATTCAGATTGATGTGTGGTGGTAAACAACAAAACTCTGTAAAAATATAAATAAAACAAAATGCAGCTTTACTTTAGGGTTCTCATCCTCTCTTTAAGTCTCATTCAACTGGCCTTGGACTTCCCTGGTGGTCTAGAGGTTAAGACTCCGCCCTTCCAATGCAGGGGGTACAGGTTCAATCCCTGGTCTGGGAACAAGAATCCTAAATGCCCCATGGCAGGGCCAAAACTTCATCAGTTAATTAAAATACGTTCAGCTGGCAACCACCATATCAAGAGAAAAACTGCAGCACATTCAAGGTCTTTTAAAAATTCACTTTTCAGTAACACATAGGTTTTGTTAATTCTTCCCGCCTCCACCCCTCAACTGTGGCTTCAGGGTGAATGTTTACAGTGAGAAAAGTGCGTGGGCTGCTTCTTTTTGATTTGTTTCTGTTGCTTCCCCACTGGTCAATAACAGGCTCCTGGTTCTCGGTTACTCCTTCAGAGGAGGGAGCAAGGGAAGGTGGAGTAAAGGGACTAACTGGCTAAAGGGCCTCCTACTCCCTAGTCCAGGCAGGCAATGACAGTGCCCTCTCTCTGGGTGGGCTGTAGTGGGTTCCTTGGTGCTTTACCACCAAGCCCCTCCCTCATGCTGCCCCCTGGACCCAGAGGATTTGTCTTCCCAGTGGTCAGGTCCATCTCCAGGCTCCTTCAGCCAAAGACTCCTCCCCACAGAAAGAGGCCCGTCAGACAGATGTGGGACTCACATTGGATTGCTCCTGTGCAGCCCACATCAGGGGAAACGTTCAGGCATTCCAACCCTACCAATGGCTTGGAAGCAGGAGCCACCAGCACCAAAGTAATTCGTCAGACCTCATGGCTCCCTCCAGACCTTCTGGGCAAGAATCAGACCCCAGGGCACCATTCCCTTAGCTTCTCAGACTGGAGACAGGCACCAGCCACTGTATCTCCCAATTCAAGGGAGCACACTTCAAAGCCTTCCAAACCTCCTATTTTCATTAAGCTTGGGTCAACACTGAAAGCTCTCTGCCACCTTCTTTCAAAGATGGGTGATGATGTAGCCTCAGACCATGAAAACACTTCTCTCTAATTACATTTCTTTCACAGTCTTCTCTCTCTTCATACCCTCTATATCCTGCCAAGTCAGGAACTGGTTCTCAGAGGTTTCCTTCACTAAACTCTTCATTTACAGGTTTGTCTCACACCCAGTTTTTCTATCAATGCCTATTATATTTGTGCCTCAGCTGAAGCTAAGGCCTGAAGAGGTTCATTCTTTTTTTTTTTTTTAAACATTTATTTATTGATTTATTTTGGGGTAGGGTGGAGTGGGGTGGGGAGGGAGGGGGGGCAGGTAGGCCACTTCTATTGATCTTTCGTTTGCCTATTCTGCATCCATCTTTGTTCTTTGGCCCTTGTGGGCCACCCATCGCGGTGGCCTCTGTTGTCACAGAGCACCGGC
This sequence comes from Tragulus kanchil, assembly GCA_022376925.1. Classification (NCBI taxonomy): domain Eukaryota; kingdom Metazoa; phylum Chordata; class Mammalia; order Artiodactyla; family Tragulidae; genus Tragulus; species Tragulus kanchil. The sequence goes on from JAIOJX010000025.1 coordinate 79,538,852, forward strand.
TCCAGCTCGGTAATTGGACACATGGGTCCAGCCGCTCCACGCCACGTGGGATCTTCCCAGGCCAGGGATTGAACCGGCGCTCCTTGCACTGCAAGGTGGTGTCCTTACCCACTGGACTACCAGGGAAGCCTGAGGCTCATTCTTATACAACTGTTATAATTAGTTGAAGGCTATGAATCTGTAACAGAGAGACCTAAAGTATAACAGATTGAAACTTGACCGGTCCTACTCCTTCAGAGACTCCTCCCCTACCCAGAGCAGGCAATGACAGTGCCCTCTCTCTGGGTGGGCTGTAGTGGGTTCCTTGGTGCTTTACCACCAAGCCCCTCCCTCATGCTGCCCCCTGGACCCAGAGGATTTGTCTTCCCAGTGGTCAGGTCCATCTCCAGGCTCCTTCAGCCAAAGACTCCTCCCCACAGAAAGAGGCCCGTCAGACAGATGTGGGACTCACATTGGATTGCTCCTGTGCAGCCCACATCAGGGGAAACGTTCAGGCATTCCAACCCTACCAATGGCTTGGAAGCAGGAGCCACCAGCACCAAAGTAATTCGTCAGACCTCATGGCTCCCTCCAGACCTTCTGGGCAAGAATCAGACCCCAGGGCACCATTCCTTAGCTTCTCAGACTGGAGACAGGCACCAGCCACTGTATCTCCCAATTCAAGGGAGCACACTTCAAAGCCTTCCAAACCTCCTATTTTCATTAAGCTTGGGTCAACACTGAAAGCTCTCTGCCACCTTCTTTCAAAGATGGGTGATGATGTAGCCTCAGACCATGAAAACACTTCTCTCTAATTACATTTCTTTCACAGTCTTCTCTCTCTTCATACCCTCTATATCCTGCCAAGTCAGGAACTGGTTCTCAGAGGTTTCCTTCACTAAACTCTTCATTTACAGGTTTGTCTCACACCCAGTTTTTCTATCAATGCCTATTATATTTGTGCCTCAGCTGAAGCTAAGGCCTGAAGAGGTTCATTCTTTTTTAATTTTTTAAGATTTATTTATTTATTTATTTTGGGGTAGGGTGGAGTGGGGTGGGGAGGGAGGGGGCAGGTAGGCTACTTCTATTGATCTTTCGTTTGCCTATTCTGCATCCATCTTTGTTCTTTGGCCCTTGTGGGCCACCCATCGCGGTGGCCTCTGTTGTCACAGAGCACCGGCTCCAGCTCGGTAATTGGACACATGGGTCCAGCCGCTCCACGCCACGTGGGATCTTCCCAGGCCAGGGATTGAACCGGCGCTCCTTGCACTGCAAGGTGGTGTCCTTACCCACTGGACTACCAGGGAAGCCTGAGGCTCATTCTTATACAACTGTTATAATTAGTTGAAGGCTATGAATCTGTAACAGAGAGACCTAAAGTATAACAGATTAACCAAGACTGAAGCTTGACTACTCTAGACTGGAGAGGCTACTTTGCTTGATTAACTATTAATAATTTAGGACTCAAGTTCTTGCCATCATGATGCTTGGGATCCTCTAGGGTAGTGTTTCTCAAACATGTTGTCTCAGAACCCCTTTTGTATTCTTATATGTGTTTTCTTTTTTCAAATTATGAGAATATGATAACACATTTACAGGAAAACACAGACCAAAGTTATATATAGTTCCACTATATATTACAATTATTTTTTAAAGTAGATAAATAGTTTTTTAGTTGGAGTCTCGGTATCAAACTCTCAAAAATTAATAGAATGAATATACAGAGAAGTAGAAGGATATAGTAGACTTGAAAACACCATGAATCAATTCAAAATAATTAGGATTTCTACAATTTTCACACAAAACAGTAGGATACAAATTCTATTCAACTTCCTATAGACTATAAACTAGGAGATACTGGGGCATATCCAGGGACATAAAAAAGGTGCAAAAATTTTATGATCTAAACATACTGACATCATAATCTGTTCTCTTATCTCTGTTATGCTCTTAAAAATTACTAAAAACCTATGAAAATCCCAAACATTGACAACACCAAATTCTGGCAAAGATGGGACATATCTGTGCACCCCAGGAGGCAATATTACTGTACCTTAAAAATCCTAGGACCAGGGAGTTTCTTGGTTGCCCAGTGGTTAAGTCTCCACCCTTCCATTGCAATAGGCAAAAGTTCAATCCCCGGAGGGGGACTAAGATCCTGCATGTTGCACAGCACAGAAAAAAAAAAAAAAACTTGGGTTGGGAAGGTGCCAGACCATGAGGAGCCATTTCTTTCTTTCTTTCTTTCTTTTTTAAGATTTATTTATTTATTTATTTATTTTGGGGGGGTTGGGGAGGGAGGGGAGCGGGCGGGCCACTTCTATTGGTCTTTCATTTCTCCATTTTCATCCGTCTTTGTTTTTGGCTCCTGTGGGCCTCCCATTGCGGTGGCGTCTGTCATCGCAGAGCGCCAGCTCTGGGCGCATGAGCTCCAGAGCTCTGGCTCGGTAATCGGACACATCAGTCCAGCCTCTCCGCGGCACGTGGGATCTTCCCAGGCCAGGGATCAAACCAGCACCCCTTGCACTGCAAGGCGGTGTCCTTACCCACTGGACCACCAGGGGAAGCCCGAGGAGCCATTTCTGAATCCCCAATCCTCTGCCCACAGTCATTTAAACTAGTCAATTCTAAGCTGTTTCTCCTGCCCTGCCAATAAAGTGAACAGCCTAAATCTGTACTAAAGTAACAGCAGCTTTAGCCACTATTAGCTTTGCAGCATCAGTGTAAATGTCAACATAGTGGAAAAGACAAATAACAACTGAATAGTTGAATAGTATTATTAAAATAGTTTTGATCTCTCAGATGCTCCAGAGTGCCTTGGAAATTTTCAAGAGTCTGATGCCCCAGAATTCTGTCTAAATCTGCTTACTCCAGGTTAAGTGACATCCATATCATCCTCTTTGTCATCACCTACTAAATGGACATGAGTCTAAGCAAACTCCGGGAGATGGTAAAGGTCAGGGAAGCCTGGTGTTCTTCAGTCCATGGGTCTCAATGAGTCAGACATGACTTAGTGACTGAACGACAACAAAAAAGGAGAAAGCTGGTGGTGTCACTCCACAAACATGGAGGTGTCACTTCTGCTCAGGTGAGCACTTGGTCGCTTTGTATTCATTAGCTGTTTCTGAGATTCGTTGGGTAGCTCTTCTGATCTCTGTTGGGATCTCTCATGCATTGTTGGTCTGTTTCAGGTCAGCTAGGCAGTTTTGCTACCAGGGATTGGCTGACTGCCAAATGAAGAGATGAGGTGACTAGTCATATGTTTCTCACTATCCAGCAGGCTAGCCCAAGCTTGTTCACAGAAAGCAGCAAAATTCTAAGACAGAGTGAAGATCCACCGAGACCTAGGTTTTGAACTGACACAATATCATACCCACTGCATTCTACTAGGAAAATCAAGTCATAAGGTCAGTTCATATTCAGAAGGTGGGGAGATGGACTCTACCTATTGAAAGGAAAATCAGCAAAGTCACATTACAAAATGTATGGATGCAGCAAAGGGAATAACTGCAACAAGTCTGCAAGAATTCGACCACTTATGGTTAAAGCTAGCTGCCAAGAAGAGTGAGAATTTTCAGTTGCACCTATAAGCTTATGTGTGTGTGTGTGTGTGTGTGTGTGTGTGTTACTCGCTCAGTTGTGTCTGGCTCTGTGACCCCATGGACTGTAGCCTGCCAGGCTCCTCTGTTCATGGAATTCTCCATGCAAGAATACTGGAGTGAGTAGCCATTCCCTTCTCCAGGGGATCTTCCCAACCCAGGGATCAAACATGGGTCTCCTACACTGCAGGCAGATTCTTTACCAACTGAACCATCAGGGAAGCCCCAAGCTAAAGAAGACCAAGCTAGGGACACTCAACTTTACAGATGCTCCAGAGTGCCTTGGAAATTTTCAAGAGTCTGATGCCCCAGAATTCTGTCTAAATCTGCTTACTCCAGGTTAAGTGACATCCATATCATCCTCTTTGTCATCACCTACTAAATGGACATGAGTCTAAGCAAACTCCGGGAGATGGTAAAGGTCAGGGAAGCCTGGTGTTCTTCAGTCCATGGGTCTCAATGAGTCAGACATGACTTAGTGACTGAACGACAACAAAAAAGGAGAAAGCTGGTGGTGTCACTCCACAAACATGGAGGTGTCACTTCTGCTCAGGTGAGCACTTGGTCGCTTTGTATTCATTAGCTGTTTCTGAGATTCGTTGGGTAGCTCTTCTGATCTCTGTTGGGATCTCTCATGCATTGTTGGTCTGTTTCAGGTCAGCTAGGCAGTTTTGCTACCAGGGATTGGCTGACTGCCAAATGAAGAGATGAGGTGACTAGTCATATGTTTCTCACTATCCAGCAGGCTAGCCCAAGCTTGTTCACAGAAAGCAGCAAAATTCTAAGACAGAGTGAAGATCCACCGAGACCTAGGTTTTGAACTGACACAATATCATACCCACTGCATTCTACTAGGAAAATCAAGTCATAAGGTCAGTTCATATTCAGAAGGTGGGGAGATGGACTCTACCTATTGAAAGGAAAATCAGCAAAGTCACATTACAAAATGTATGGATGCAGCAAAGGGAATAACTGCAACAAGTCTGCAAGAATTCGACCACTTATGGTTAAAGCTAGCTGCCAAGAAGAGTGAGAATTTTCAGTTGCACCTATAAGCTTATGTGTGTGTGTGTGTGTGTGTGTGTGTGTTACTCGCTCAGTTGTGTCTGGCTCTGTGACCCCATGGACTGTAGCCTGCCAGGCTCCTCTGTTCATGGAATTCTCCATGCAAGAATACTGGAGTGAGTAGCCATTCCCTTCTCCAGGGGATCTTCCCAACCCAGGGATCAAACATGGGTCTCCTACACTGCAGGCAGATTCTTTACCAACTGAACCATCAGGGAAGCCCCAAGCTAAAGAAGACCAAGCTAGGGACACTCAACTTTACAGATGTCAAGACCAGTGGAACATATTAGAAGTCAGAAACAAATCTACACACATACTGGAACTCAACTATAAATGAGTATATACTATATATCTGTGGAAAATAAAGGACTAAATACTTCAGTGTGAAAGGGAAAAGTAAAACAGTTCTACAAAGCACTAGAGAATATCCTTACTATTTGGAAGAAAAGCAGGGTCTCTTATGTAAGACCCAAATTTACCATAAGTGGGGAGAAAATGCCACAGTTGACTATACTAGAATCTGGGTCTTCTGTTCATCAAAAGACACTATAAAGAGCACAATAATGTGAGCTAATGCAGAAATGGAAGAGGAATCGGTAAGTAGAAGACAAGATAGGACAGCCAGGCAGAAGTGGCCCAACTAGTCATAAACCAAAAACTGGGAAGGAATTTTGACCATGCAAATGACTAACAAAAGACTGTTATCCAAAATTCATGAACAACTGCTACAAAGAGGAAAATGAGCAAAGATAGAAGCATTTCAGAGAAGAGAAAATAGTGATGATGGATAAATATATCAAAAGATGTCCAGGCTCATTCATAGCCAGGGGGAAAATTAAAATCAGAATCAGATGGCATTTTATGTGTGCCTGATCTTGCAAATATTAAAGTATCTTCATAATGAAGGAATTTAGTATCAGACAAAGTCATCCACTATCAGTAGGAGCACACCCCTCATGGAAAACAATTTGATGAAACATATAAAGTTTCACGTGGCACACTCTCTTATCTCAGAAATTTCCCTCGTTGTTGTATACACTAGAGAAAGCCATAAGGAGCCATATATACAACATTCATAGAAATATTCTGCGTAAGAGCAAGCTGTGGGAAAAAACAAGTATCTAACAATATTTAAGTGGATAAATAAATGATACTTTCATACTTTGGGATTGTGTCTACAGTGCTTAAAAGTGAATGTCTCAACAGAAACAAATCTCAAAAATGATGTTACCATGCAAGAATACTGGAGTGAGTAGCCATTCCCTTCTCCAGGGGATCTTCCCAACCCAGGGATCAAACATGGGTCTCCTACACTGCAGGCAGATTCTTTACCAACTGAACCATCAGGGAAGCCCCAAGCTAAAGAAGACCAAGCTAGGGACACTCAACTTTACAGATGTCAAGACCAGTGGAACATATTAGAAGTCAGAAACAAATCTACACACATACTGGAACTCAACTATAAATGAGTATATACTATATATCTGTGGAAAATAAAGGACTAAATACTTCAGTGTGAAAGGGAAAAGTAAAACAGTTCTACAAAGCACTAGAGAATATCCTTACTATTTGGAAGAAAAGCAGGGTCTCTTATGTAAGACCCAAATTTACCATAAGTGGGGAGAAAATGCCACAGTTGACTATACTAGAATCTGGGTCTTCTGTTCATCAAAAGACACTATAAAGAGCACAATAATGTGAGCTAATGCAGAAATGGAAGAGGAATCGGTAAGTAGAAGACAAGATAGGACAGCCAGGCAGAAGTGGCCCAACTAGTCATAAACCAAAAACTGGGAAGGAATTTTGACCATGCAAATGACTAACAAAAGACTGTTATCCAAAATTCATGAACAACTGCTACAAAGAGGAAAATGAGCAAAGATAGAAGCATTTCAGAGAAGAGAAAATAGTGATGATGGATAAATATATAAAAAGATGTCCAGGCTCATTCATAGCCAGGGGGAAAATTAAAATCAGAATCAGATGGCATTTTATGTGTGCCTGATCTTGCAAATATTAAAGTATCTTCATAATGAAGGAATTTAGTATCAGACAAAGTCATCCACTATCAGTAGGAGCACACCCCTCATGGAAAACAATTTGATGAAACATATAAAGTTTCACGTGGCACACTCTCTTATCTCAGAAATTTCCCTCGTTGTTGTATACACTAGAGAAAGCCATAAGGAGCCATATATACAACATTCATAGAAATATTCTGCGTAAGAGCAAGCTGTGGGAAAAAACAAGTATCTAACAATATTTAAGTGGATAAATAAATGATACTTTCATACTTTGGGATTGTGTCTACAGTGCTTAAAAGTGAATGTCTCAACAGAAAGAAATCTCAAAAAATGATGTTAACCACATTAACAATTAACAAAGCAAGTCATAGAAATAAATATGGCATGATTTCCATTATGATGAAATACAGCCCAAACCAAACAGCATATTGTCTTAGGAGTCACTCATGGGGGCAGTGCTGATTTATTCTGTTGCCAACTTGACTGACGCTGATAGGTCCCTGAGTTTCCTTCCTTCTATGGTTTGAGGTAAGACTTGGTTAAAAGAGGAACTTGAGCAAAATATTGGAGGCATTAGTGAAGTTGCAGCCATTTCCTTTTTTTTTTTTTATGCTTCTTACAAATTTTATTTCCAGCTATTTTGTGGTGGTTTTTTTTTTGTTTGTTTTGTTTTTTACAGTTTTTAAAGATTACACTCCATTTTCTGTTATCACAAAATATTCGCTATATTCCCTAGTAGCCTACCTTACACACAATAGTTTGTACCTCTCACTCTCTCTCCCCTATATTGCCTCTCTCCAAGACCCTCCATTCCCCACTGGTAACCACTAATTTGTTCTCTATATTTGTGAGTTTGTTTCTTTTTGTTATTCACTATTTGATTATATTTTTCAGATTCCCCATGTAAGTGATTCTGAAAGGGTTTTGCCTCAATTTGAGACTTAAACCCAAGGCCCAGAGACCTGATCGAACCCTACTTGGGATTTGAACCCACGTGACTGGAGCTTGAATTCCAGCCAAAACCCTGTTTGGGACTTGAACCCACATGACTGGGGCTTGACCCTAGCCAAAACCTGGTTTGGGACTCGAACACACGTGGCTAAGGCTTAACCCCAGCCAAAACCCTGCTTGGGAAGTGAATCCACGTAGTCAGGACTCAATTCCGGTCAAAATCCTGTCTGGGACTCAGACCCACGCGGCCGGGACTTAATTCAGCACTCACCCAACATCTGGACCCACTGAGGCTCAGGTTCTTCGTGCCTCAACACAGAAGGGATTCAGCGAGAGGCAGAGTGATAGACAAGAAGAGGATTTATTAGGATAGGGTACTTCTAAGAGGTGCAAGCAGTCAGGCAGGAAAGCTCTGCTCTGCTCTGCTCTGCTCTGCTCTGCTCTGCTCTGCTCTGCTCTCCCTCAATTGAGTGTGCAGCAATATATATAGGATGGTAGAAGACCGCCCCTCTCAAGTAGATGCAGATGCAGGACATACATCATTGGTTGCTTCTTCGCCAGCTCCTCCTTCATCAGCTGTTTATATCCAGTTGAGCCTGCTTTACTGAACAAGGAGCAGCTCTCCTGAGTTATTGTCAACTCACTGACCTCCCAACCTTTCTCAGGTGTCTCTCTTCTACCTACCATCCCGTACTAGGACACTACAACCACCTACCAATTCTACTCTGTCCCTATCAATACCATACACTATTTGTCTTTGTCTGACTTATTTCATTTAGCATAATGCCCTCCGAGTCCATCAATGTTGCTGCAGATGGCAAAATTTCATTCTTTTTTGATGGCTGAGTAGTATTCACTCTGCATAGAAAGGCATGGCAGTCAGATGTGGTGGGCAGAGCAGAGAAGCCAAGGAGTCCCAGCTGAACTTCTCCCCAGTCCCCAGTCCTTTTTCCCCTCTGCTGGCCCCAGACCAAGACAGTCGGCAGCGACCCCCTCTGAGGGCCAGCAGTGCAGAGGTCATCACGTCCAGAGTCGCCTCCAGCTCCCGCTTTTCAACCCCACTTCATGGCTGGGGGACACACTTAGATCCATAGGTCTGGAATTCAGTCTCAACCGAGCCCACAGTGCCTCAGGAGGCTGCTTGCTGGGTTTTCCTCCATCTCTCCAGTGTTCCCTGTAGATCTTCACTGAAAGATCTCAGGTTTAATGAGGAAACCCCTCATCCCACATCACTCAGAGTGGCTCTGCCTTTCTGGCAAGACCCTGATAGATCAACAAAACTAAACAGAGAAGCAGGGGGATATCGTACACAGAAGTCAGGATACGGGTCCTCTGGTGGGTGGGTGGGTGTGTAGGGGGAGGAGCATTAAGGAGAGGTATGCAGGGGACCTCTGAGGCACTGGAATACCCTTTTTCCTAAGATGGGTGGTCGGTACATGAGCATTCATTTTGTTAGTATTGTTAAATTGCACAAAATGTTTGGCAGTAACAACAAAACTCTATAAAGCTATTATCCTCCAATTAAAAAAAAATAAAATAGAAGAAATTCCTAAAAGCTTCTAGAAGCAAACCTTGAATTTGCTGCATGCTACTATTTACATAGCATTTACCTTGTATTTATAGCTATTTACATAGCATTTACATTGTACTAGACTTTACAAATGATATAGAGATTATTTAAAGTATATATGAGGATGTGCATAATTATATGTAAATACTATGTCATTTTATATAAGAGACTTGAGTCTCCATGGATTTCAGTACCCAAGGGGGTTCCTAGAATCAATTCCCCATGGACACCAAGGGTCAACTGTACAATCGTTTATGTAAAAATGTTAACATACAAGACATTATTGCACTTGCTTAATATGTCACAGGCATAATTACAAACTGTGCACTAACTTTAGGAGATTTTTACTTGAGAAGGAGAAAAAAGAGGTAGGGGACTAGGACAGCAAAGAGGAGGCTTTGGAAGAATCTGTATTTTAAACTTCATTTAATGTAACAATAAATGTGGCAAGCTACTAAAATGAATGTAGATGTATATATATTTATCTATGTAACAAATCTCATAATTAAAAGTTAGAAACAAAAAAGTTATAGTGAGAGGTTTGAAGCCTTTAGGGAAAGTCGAGATGTTTTAAAGAAGGAGAAAATGAATCTCGTGGATCAAAGAGAAAGGTGGTAGTGTTAGCTCCAGGGACCAGGTCTCTGTGCAGAGAGATCCCCACTTCATGGCTGGGGGACACACTTAGATCCATAGGTCTGGAATTCAGTCTCAACCGAGCCCACAGTGCCTCAGGAGGCTGCTTGCTGGGTTTTCCTCCATCTCTCCAGTGTTCCCTGTAGATCTTCACTGAAAGATCTCAGGTTTAATGAGGAAACCCCTCATCCCACATCACTCAGAGTGGCTCTGCCTTTCTGGCAAGACCCTGATAGATCAACAAAACTAAACAGAGAAGCAGGGGGATATCGTACACAGAAGTCAGGATACGGGTCCTCTGGTGGGTGGGTGGGTGTGTAGGGGGAGGAGCATTAAGGAGAGGTATGCAGGGGACCTCTGAGGCACTGGAATACCCTTTTTCCTAAGATGGGTGGTCGGTACATGAGCATTCATTTTGTTAGTATTGTTAAATTGCACAAAATGTTTGGCAGTAACAACAAAACTCTATAAAGCTATTATCCTCCAATTAAAAAAAAATAAAATAGAAGAAATTCCTAAAAGCTTCTAGAAGCAAACCTTGAATTTGCTGCATGCTACTATTTACATAGCATTTACCTTGTATTTATAGCTATTTACATAGCATTTACATTGTACTAGACTTTACAAATGATATAGAGATTATTTAAAGTATATATGAGGATGTGCATAATTATATGTAAATACTATGTCATTTTATATAAGAGACTTGAGTCTCCATGGATTTCAGTACCCAAGGGGGTTCCTAGAATCAATTCCCCATGGACACCAAGGGTCAACTGTACAATCGTTTATGAAAAAATGTTAACATACAAGACATTATTGCACTTGCTTAATATGTCACAGGCATAATTACAAACTGTGCACTAACTTTAGGAGATTTTTACTTGAGAAGGAGAAAAAAGAGGTAGGGGACTAGGACAGCAAAGAGGAGGCTTTGGAAGAATCTGTATTTTAAACTTCATTTAATGTAACAATAAATGTGGCAAGCTACTAAAATGAATGTAGATGTATATATATTTATCTATGTAACAAATCTCATAATTAAAAGTTAGAAACAAAAAAGTTATAGTGAGAGGTTTGAAGCCTTTAGGGAAAGTCGAGATGTTTTAAAGAAGGAGAAAATGAATCTCGTGGATCAAAGAGAAAGGTGGTAGTGTTAGCTCCAGGGACCAGGTCTCTGTGCAGAGAGATGCAGAAGAGGCAGTCAGATCCAGAGACCTGGAAGGTGAGATGAGAAACTCAGAATGCAATTAATATTTATTACATACATGTTAGTTCTGCTGGATACTGACTCAAGCTGTTGTTAAATCGCTCAGTCATGTCTAACTCATTGTGACCCCATGGACTGTAGCACTTGAGGTTTTCCTGTCCTTCACTCACTATCTCCCAGAGTTTGCTGAAATCCATGTCCATTGAGTCAATTCAAGCTATGAGTGTGGGCAAGTTGATTTAGGGCACTGGGACTTAGCAAAAGCCTAGATGATCAGAAGATGGGACATCCAAGAAAAGAAATCCAAACCTGGATTCCAGAAGAATGTATTTGCATTCCAAATAGAGACAAGCCAGAAAGTGTGTCCTTGAGACTACAATATATTGCTGGGGTGTAAGCATTCACTGAAAAGTCAAGTCAGGGAGGAAGATGAAAGGAAACCAGGAGATGTTCAAAAACAGGCCTTTTGAAAAACAGTGCATGGACACGCATTCAGAATTAAAGTTCCACAATGATTATGTACTACTTCATGATGGAACATCTTATTATAGCAAAATGCTACTATGTGTGATGTAGTTTATCTATGTTAATTGAGGACTGATAAAATCTGAAACCATAATCTATCATAAGATGGAAACTAAGGTTTTGCAAATAGATTTTTACCTAGAAAATGAAATGGCCACAGGATGGCAGTAAAAGGTAAGAGATAAGGCTATATTTTACTAATCCTTAGCAACCCTTTAAAACATTTTAAAGATATACAACACTTTCACTGTCTGAATATAACCTGTAAACTATCATTAAAACCGGATATACAAACAAACAAAAATATCCTAAATACTGAAATTCTTTGACTAAAATTTGTTTGCTTAAGTAACATTTTACTTGCCCAGTTTATGATCATAACATCGTATAGATTTTGTGTCTCCCATACCTCTGTCTTCAAGTCTGAGCTAATATTACAGACAAATTATAAGGTAATTCAGTTATATATTAAAGGGCATTCAGAAGCATGAGGCAAGCTTCCCCTTGAGTTCTCAATGCTCAGGGCTCTTCCTCTGCCTTCACTGCATTTCCAACCAAAGTCATTGATCCTCTCAAAAAGCATTTTTAAAGGTCTTCCCTTCACTTTGAAAATGATCTTTGGATTCAAAATCTTGTTATGAAATGATCTGCTTGGTGAGTTCTTCACACTCATCTATGTAAATGGAACTCACTCTTGGATTTCCGGTTTTAACTCTTCCAAAGCTATCGCTTCAGTGTTGAAGGGCAAATGGTCAATGAAGGAGTTTTAATCCAAGCTAAGTCTTATCAAAGGAATATCAAGGGTGTGCTGTATGTGTAAAACACACACTCGATTTCAAAGATTTAGTATGGAAAAGAGTGACTGTGAAATGTCTTGATATTTTGCATATTGAAATAGAAATTATAGTATTTTATACATACCAGATTAAAGAAAAACATAATTTAAAAAAATTTTTAAAAAGTATCAGGGATAACTCCAATCAGGAAAACCATGCACTATGGGACAAAAGTCGGGAGCATCATGCGTGTCCATTAATTTGTTCTACATAAATCTGTACCAAAGTACCAGGCAGTATAATGTGTGCTGGAGGTCATAGCAGAAAGCAGTCATTGCCCTCAAGGAGCTTCCAGACTACTTGGGGCAACAGAGAGGCAAATAGGCAGGTGACTATGTAAGTGTCCATTGCTAAGGTCAGAGGTCAGTATGCAGTAAGCACTAGAAGGTGAACTCTATGAAGGTAAGAATTTGGGTTTGTTTTGTTCATTACCTCAGTGAAGGAATGGCACTCTAATTTATGAGGCCCAGTCAAATTGAAAATTTGGGATTCCTTGTTTACAAAAAAAAATGGTTAAGAATTTCGAAACAGCAACAGCAGGGTATTCAGCCAAATGTGGGACTCTACTAAGCTCAGAGTGTATGAAGCCTCTCTGCCCTGTGCCTTAAACCAGTGCTGGCATCCAGTAGGTATAGATTTTGTGTCTCCCATACCTCTGTCTTCAAGTCTGAGCTAATATTACAGACAAATTATAAGGTAATTCAGTTATATATTAAAGGGCATTCAGAAGCATGAGGCAAGCTTCCCCTTGAGTTCTCAATGCTCAGGGCTCTTCCTCTGCCTTCACTGCATTTCCAACCAAAGTCATTGATCCTCTCAAAAAGCATTTTTAAAGGTCTTCCCTTCACTTTGAAAATGATCTTTGGATTCAAAATCTTGTTATGAAATGATCTGCTTGGTGAGTTCTTCACACTCATCTATGTAAATGGAACTCACTCTTGGATTTCCGGTTTTAACTCTTCCAAAGCTATCGCTTCAGTGTTGAAGGGCAAATGGTCAATGAAGGAGTTTTAATCCAAGCTAAGTCTTATCAAAGGAATATCAAGGGTGTGCTGTATGTGTAAAACACACACTCGATTTCAAAGATTTAGTATGGAAAAGAGTGACTGTGAAATGTCTTGATATTTTGCATATTGAAATAGAAATTATAGTATTTTATACATACCAGATTAAAGAAAAACATAATTTAAAAAAATTTTAAATAGTATCAGGGATAACTCCAATCAGGAAAACCATGCACTATGGGACAAAAGTCGGGAGCATCATGCGTGTCCATTAATTTGTTCTACATAAATCTGTACCAAAGTACCAGGCAGTATAATGTGTGCTGGAGGTCATAGCAGAAAGCAGTCATTGCCCTCAAGGAGCTTCCAGACTACTTGGGGCAACAGAGAGGCAAATAGGCAGGTGACTATGTAAGTGTCCATTGCTAAGGTCAGAGGTCAGTATGCAGTAAGCACTAGAAGGTGAACTCTATGAAGGTAAGAATTTGGGTTTGTTTTGTTCATTACCTCAGTGAAGGAATGGCACTCTAATTTATGAGGCCCAGTCAAATTGAAAATTTGGGATTCCTTGTTTACAAAAAAAAATGGTTAAGAATTTCGAAACAGCAACAGCAGGGTATTCAGCCAAATGTGGGACTCTACTAAGCTCAGAGTGTATGAAGCCTCTCTGCCCTGTGCCTTAAACCAGTGCTGGCATCCAGTAGGCTTTCATTAACTATTTGTGGAAAAAAAAGGGGGGAAGGAAAGGAGGGAATAAGAACAAGCAGGTAGGGTGCCAGGAGAGGTAAGAAAGAGTTCCTGAGCTGGACTTGCTAAGTCAGTCAAGATTCCCCAAGCCCTTCTGGTTAGGTTGAGATGGAAGGTCAAGTACTCCCCGGAAAGAAAGCACATGTGTGAAGTCCCATAAGAAGACAGGGAACCTGCCTTATGGAGGAACTAGGGATCATAAAACTGACTGGAGAAGTATTAACCTGGGTTTCCCAGGTGGCACTAATGTAAAGAACCTTCCTGGCAATGCAGGAAACATAAGAGGCATGGGTTCGATGCTTGGGTCTGGAAGACCCCCTGGAGGAGGGCATGGCAAACCACTCCAATATTCTTGCCTAGAGAATTCCACACAAAGGAGCCTGGCAAGCTACAGTCCATGAGGTCGCAAAGAGTTAGACACGACTGAGCAACTTGGCATGCATGTACGCATTACCCTATATTGTTGAGGGAAAATAGAGAAAAGGGGAAACATTTAGTGTGTCTTCCATTTTTTCCATAAAACTTTTCCATTATATTCTACCTATGTGTGCATGTTTGTATACTGGAACACAGTGTAAAGTATTGAAAATTATTTACTGGGTTAAGGTCACAAAGGCATGAAAGGCCCTAGGCTATAGCAGGGGAGCATGGGGCAAACCAGAGGGTGCAGAGGGGAGAGGGGAAAGAGAATCTCAGATGAGCCTGGAAAAGTAGCAGGGATTAAGTTCAAGCAGGGCCTCGCACACCTCATTAAAAATTTAGATGTTATTCTAATAAATGCTCAAGAAGGTGCAGAGAAAAGGGAACACTCTTGCATTGCTGGTGGGAATGTAGATTGATACAGCCTCTATGGAAGACAGTATGGAGACTCCTTAAAAAACTGAAAATAGAAGCACCATACGACCCAGCAATCCCACTCTTAGGCTTATACCCTGATGAAATCAAATCTGAAAGAAGCACCTGTACCCCAGTGCTCATTGCAGCTCTCTATACAATAGCTAGAACATGGAAGCAACCTAGATTTCCATTGACAAATGAATGGATACAAGAGCTCTGGTACATATATACAATGGAATACTACACAGCTATAAAAAGAAATGCAGAAGAGTCAGTCCTACTGAGGTGGCTGGATCTAGAACAGATTAAAAAAGCGAAGTAAGTCAAAAAGAGAAAGACAAGTACAGTATACTAACACCTATATATGGAATCTAGTAGGATGGTAATGATAACACATGCAGTGAAGCGATGGAAAAGCACACATAGAGAATAGACATATGGACATTGTGGGGAATGAACAGTAGGTGGGAGGCGTAAAGGAAGTAGCATGAAAACCTATACTATCATATGTGAAAAAATAGCTATTGTCATTGCACTGTGGGAAAAGGGGATCCTGAAGGGTGCTATGAGATGGCCTGGAGGGGTGGGATGGGGGGTATACATATGACTAATCTGGAATCATACATATGTATAAACAACAAAACTCTGTAAAAGTAAAACGTAAAATAAAAATTTTAAAAAAAATTAGATGTCATTCTGATGGCGTTAAGAAGTCACTGAAATTTTTAAAACAAGAGTGATGTAATCAGATTGCACTCACAGAAGATTTGCTGTCATTTGGAATGAATTCTCCATGCTGCAAACCTTAATTGCCTTCCAACATCCCTGCAGATAAAAAATAAAATCTCCCCCTGGTTTACAGGACTCTTCTAGATTTGAGACTGAGACCAGACTTCACTGGGGCTGACTCCCACCTAACTCACTTGACCCCAAAATGTCAGTCCTCTCCCTTCTCCTGGGTACTGTTCAGTCTTTCCCTGACTATGCTAGGAACCTTCTTATCCCTCTCGCCCTCTGTTGACCCTCTGCTTGGTGAATTCCTCCTCATCCTTCTGGCCTCAGGTTAAAGACCCTCTGGGTATCTTGGGCTGCCTTTCTCTGAGCTCCCACTTTCTCTTCCCATGTAATGAAATCCTGGAAACCCTATCATGCTCAGCATTTAAATTACTTCTCATTGAAATTCTTCCCATGAGGCAAATCTGAAGCACCTGTACCCCAGTGCTCATTGCAGCTCTCTATACAATAGCTAGAACATGGAAGCAACCTAGATTTCCATTGACAAATGAATGGATACAAGAGCTCTGGTACATATATACAATGGAATACTACACAGCTATAAAAAGAAATGCAGAAGAGTCAGTCCTACTGAGGTGGCTGGATCTAGAACAGATTAAAAAAGCGAAGTAAGTCAAAAAGAGAAAGACAAGTACAGTATACTAACACCTATATATGGAATCTAGTAGGATGGTAATGATAACACATGCAGTGAAGCGATGGAAAAGCACACATAGAGAATAGACATATGGACATTGTGGGGAATGAACAGTAGGTGGGAGGCGTAAAGGAAGTAGCATGAAAACCTATACTATCATATGTGAAAAAATAGCTATTGTCATTGCACTGTGGGAAAAGGGGATCCTGAAGGGTGCTATGAGATGGCCTGGAGGGGTGGGATGGGGGGTATACATATGACTAATCTGGAATCATACATATGTATAAACAACAAAACTCTGTAAAAGTAAAACGTAAAATAAAAATTTTAAAAAAAATTAGATGTCATTCTGATGGCGTTAAGAAGTCACTGAAATTTTTAAAACAAGAGTGATGTAATCAGATTGCACTCACAGAAGATTTGCTGTCATTTGGAATGAATTCTCCATGCTGCAAACCTTAATTGCCTTCCAACATCCCTGCAGATAAAAAATAAAATCTCCCCCTGGTTTACAGGACTCTTCTAGATTTGAGACTGAGACCAGACTTCACTGGGGCTGACTCCCACCTAACTCACTTGACCCCAAAATGTCAGTCCTCTCCCTTCTCCTGGGTACTGTTCAGTCTTTCCCTGACTATGCTAGGAACCTTCTTATCCCTCTCGCCCTCTGTTGACCCTCTGCTTGGTGAATTCCTCCTCATCCTTCTGGCCTCAGGTTAAAGACCCTCTGGGTATCTTGGGCTGCCTTTCTCTGAGCTCCCACTTTCTCTTCCCATGTAATGAAATCCTGGAAACCCTATCATGCTCAGCATTTAAATTACTTCTCATTGAAAGTCTCTGTTCCCATGAGGCTATAATCTGCAGAGATAGAGACTTTCTAATATGTGAGCAGCCCATAGGGGCTTGGATGACATACAGTAAGCTCTGAGTGGACATAAACACACGGAAGAAAACACAGCTCCTGGAAGCACCAATTCCTATTAAAAACTGTTACAACAATGCAGATGAGATCAAAGAGAGTAGAGACGGAGAGGAATGGGTAGCCGTAAGAGCTCTTGGGGATGTACAGTTGCATGATGTACAGTAGGTGCTCATGCTCAGTCATGTCCAACCCTTTGCGATCCTATGGACCATAGCCTGCAAGGCTCCTCTGTCCATCGGATTTCCCAAGTAGGGAAATACTGGATTGGGTTGCCATTTCCTACTCCAGGGAATCAAACTCCCATCTCTTGCATCTCCTGCATTGGCAGGTGGATTCTTTTACCACTGTGTCTACCCTTCTTGCTTGGAGAATCCCATGGACCTGGTGAGCTGTAGTCCCTGGGGTCGCAAAGAGTCAGACATGACAGAGCAACCAAGTACACACACACCTGGGAATCCCCATGTACCGTTGATGGAATGTTAACTGAGATAACTGCGTTTTACCTGGCTGCTAGGCACTTTCTCCGGCATAGGTTTCTTCCTACAGAAAAGCACTTCGATAAAACCGCATTAAGTTATTGGTGAGGGAGGACTGTGACCCTCATAAGGAATTTATGAGCCTGGAGCTACTCAAAACTGCTGTGTCCCCTCTTTACTATTTGGGTAAGCCCCCAGGCAAAGCAGGAAAGGAATCAAATGCTAATTCCCCTGCTTCAGAAAAGAATAGCAGCGCAGACATGAATGGTCCTGAGTGTCTCTTTACTTAAGAGACTATTTCCTTTCTCAGAACCTCCCTTGAAAGGTAATGTCTCTCCTTGAGAAAGTTTCTGCTCAACTAATCTGGTTTATAACTAGAGGAACAAGCATATCAGCAATTTGCAACTATGGGAATATCCAAAGACCGAATCCTGTCCTTAAGCTTATACAGGTTTTCTTCCTCACGGTTCTGAAAAAGGAGCTCCAATCTTTACCAGGAAAGTCTGGGTATCTTGGGCTGCCTTTCTCTGAGCTCCCACTTTCTCTTCCCATGTAATGAAATCCTGGAAACCCTATCATGCTCAGCATTTAAATTACTTCTCATTGAAAGTCTCTGTTCCCATGAGGCTATAATCTGCAGAGATAGAGACTTTCTAATATGTGAGCAGCCCATAGGGGCTTGGATGACATACAGTAAGCTCTGAGTGGACATAAACACACGGAAGAAAACACAGCTCCTGGAAGCACCAATTCCTATTAAAAACTGTTACAACAATGCAGATGAGATCAAAGAGAGTAGAGACGGAGAGGAATGGGTAGCCGTAAGAGCTCTTGGGGATGTACAGTTGCATGATGTACAGTAGGTGCTCATGCTCAGTCATGTCCAACCCTTTGCGATCCTATGGACCATAGCCTGCAAGGCTCCTCTGTCCATCGGATTTCCCAAGTAGGGAAATACTGGATTGGGTTGCCATTTCCTACTCCAGGGAATCAAACTCCCATCTCTTGCATCTCCTGCATTGGCAGGTGGATTCTTTTACCACTGTGTCTACCCTTCTTGCTTGGAGAATCCCATGGACCTGGTGAGCTGTAGTCCCTGGGGTCGCAAAGAGTCAGACATGACAGAGCAACCAAGTACACACACACCTGGGAATCCCCATGTACCGTTGATGGAATGTTAACTGAGATAACTGCGTTTTACCTGGCTGCTAGGCACTTTCTCCGGCATAGGTTTCTTCCTACAGAAAAGCACTTCGATAAAACCGCATTAAGTTATTGGTGAGGGAGGACTGTGACCCTCATAAGGAATTTATGAGCCTGGAGCTACTCAAAACTGCTGTGTCCCCTCTTTACTATTTGGGTAAGCCCCCAGGCAAAGCAGGAAAGGAATCAAATGCTAATTCCCCTGCTTCAGAAAAGAATAGCAGCGCAGACATGAATGGTCCTGAGTGTCTCTTTACTTAAGAGACTATTTCCTTTCTCAGAACCTCCCTTGAAAGGTAATGTCTCTCCTTGAGAAAGTTTCTGCTCAACTAATCTGGTTTATAACTAGAGGAACAAGCATATCAGCAATTTGCAACTATGGGAATATCCAAAGACCGAATCCTGTCCTTAAGCTTATACAGGTTTTCTTCCTCACGGTTCTGAAAAAAGGAGCTCCAATCTTTACCAGGAAAGATACTTATGAGCCTCTTATTTATAACACCAGAAATGTTTCTCAGATTGGCTTTGCTTCCAAGTTCCCTAGCCTCCTCAAACTACCCTTTAGCTCTTACCCAAATCCCTCCAAACTTTCAACTCCCCAAATGTGTGACCTTTTTAAAGTTTCTGTCTTTGTTATGTATCTTTTGCTTCTCTTACTAACAATCTGACCCCTCTCTTTTTAACTTGGGTGTCCTGTTGAAGGTCCTGTTGGACAAGGAGTCTGT
The DNA here is from genome assembly GCA_022376925.1 of Tragulus kanchil. Classification (NCBI taxonomy): domain Eukaryota; kingdom Metazoa; phylum Chordata; class Mammalia; order Artiodactyla; family Tragulidae; genus Tragulus; species Tragulus kanchil. The sequence goes on from JAIOJX010000025.1 coordinate 79,558,590, forward strand.
ACACTTTATGAAAGTACCAGCTCAAGGTCTACAGCAGGTGCTGATTTTAAACTTGGACTCCTCTTGCACCCAAGTCAGCTGGGCTTCACCTGCCATGGGGTCCTTTGCCAATCATCTGTCCTGAAACAGGCCCTCCTCTGGAGTAAGGGGGAAGGAGCAGGGGTAAGGTGAGTGAGCACACAGTTTTCCCTTCGGGGGATGGGACAAGAGGAAGACAGAGAGAACTCACATGTGAATCTCAGGGTACACAAAGACTCCTTACACTTACAGATTTTATGTGACAATCAAGCCAAATTAAACTTATGAATTCTATTTTAAACATGCAAACGCAATATGCCCAAATTTATCACATTCATTTAATGTGAGGATTAAATGTGTTTTGCTGAATCTGCCAGGTTTGATTTTGTGAACTATATAATCCTGTACTAAGTGATGATTCAATTTTGTCAACACTATTTGCTATTCAAAGTACTGTTCTGCAGACATAGATATTATTATTACTTTTTTTCCTAGCTACACCACCTTGCAGTATGCAAGATCTTAGCATCCCCAACCAGGGACTGAACCCATGCCCCTTCAACAGAAGTGTGGAGTACTAACCATTGGACCACCATGTAAGTCCTGCAAAACAATTGCTTTTGCAAGTTTGTCAATGAGGTCTTCACTTGATGATAATGCTTCATTTACATATTAAACCTCCTTCTGTTTTTTCTCATCACTTCATGATGATAAACAGGGAAATTAGAACTAAACAAAATGGAGCACCCCATTAACTGCTCAACTAATCTGGTTTATAACTAGAGGAACAAGCATATCAGCAATTTGCAACTATGGGAATATCCAAAGACCGAATCCTGTCCTTAAGCTTATACAGGTTTTCTTCCTCACGGTTCTGAAAAAAGGAGCTCCAATCTTTACCAGGAAAGATACTTATGAGCCTCTTATTTATAACACCAGAAATGTTTCTCAGATTGGCTTTGCTTCCAAGTTCCCTAGCCTCCTCAAACTACCCTTTAGCTCTTACCCAAATCCCTCCAAACTTTCAACTCCCCAAATGTGTGACCTTTTTAAAGTTTCTGTCTTTGTTATGTATCTTTTGCTTCTCTTACTAACAATCTGACCCCTCTCTTTTTAACTTGGGTGTCCTGTTGAAGGTCCTGTTGGACAAGGAGTCTGTACACTTTATGAAAGTACCAGCTCAAGGTCTACAGCAGGTGCTGATTTTAAACTTGGACTCCTCTTGCACCCAAGTCAGCTGGGCTTCACCTGCCATGGGGTCCTTTGCCAATCATCTGTCCTGAAACAGGCCCTCCTCTGGAGTAAGGGGGAAGGAGCAGGGGTAAGGTGAGTGAGCACACAGTTTTCCCTTCGGGGATGGGACAAGAGGAAGACAGAGAGAACTCACATGTGAATCTCAGGGTACACAAAGACTCCTTACACTTACAGATTTTATGTGACAATCAAGCCAAATTAAACTTATGAATTCTATTTTAAACATGCAAACGCAATATGCCCAAATTTATCACATTCATTTAATGTGAGGATTAAATGTGTTTTGCTGAATCTGCCAGGTTTGATTTTGTGAACTATATAATCCTGTACTAAGTGATGATTCAATTTTGTCAACACTATTTGCTATTCAAAGTACTGTTCTGCAGACATAGATATTATTATTACTTTTTTTCCTAGCTACACCACCTTGCAGTATGCAAGATCTTAGCATCCCCAACCAGGGACTGAACCCATGCCCCTTCAACAGAAGTGTGGAGTACTAACCATTGGACCACCATGTAAGTCCTGCAAAACAATTGCTTTTGCAAGTTTGTCAATGAGGTCTTCACTTGATGATAATGCTTCATTTACATATTAAACCTCCTTCTGTTTTTTCTCATCACTTCATGATGATAAAAGTGGTACTCTATGGGGCCAACATAATTATGAACACAAATACAAAAGGAGACAGAAATTGAGAGGCACCCTCAATTATAAGATGATGTAGGGGATCCCAAATACTACTCTTTTTTTTGGCCACTTCTATTGGTCTTTCATTTTTATTTTCATCTATCTTTGTTCTTTGGCCTGTGTAGGCCTCCCATCGCAGTGGCCTCTCTTGTTGCAGAGCACCAACTCTGGGCGCATGCGCTCCAGAGCTCCGACTCAGCAATTGGACACATCGGTCCAGCCACTCCGCGGCACGTGGGATCTTCCCAGGTCAGGGATCGAACCAGCGCCCCTTGCACTGCAAGGCGGTGTCCTAACCCACTGGACCACCAGAGAAGCCTCACAAATACTACTTTTTATGTGAGTGTTACTTCTTCAGTTGTGGCTGACTCCTGTGACCCAGTGGACTGTAGTCCACCAGGTTCCTCCCTCCATGGGCTTCTCCAGACAAGAATACTGGAGTGGGTTTCCATTCCCTTCTCCAGGTTTATTGACCATAACAATTGGCAAATCAGCATTGAAACTCTTTCTGTGTATTATATTATCTACATTTGTTATTTAATGAGTTAATGCCTGGTTTCTACTTAATTTGATCTCTGCTATCCCTTCCTGGAGTAGGAAATGACAACCCACTCCAGCATTCTTGCCTGGAGAATCCCATGGACAGAGGAGCCTGGCAGGCTAACGTCCATAGGGTCACAAAAAGCTGAACACAACTGTCACTGAGCACACACTCATGCACCCCTTACAAACAGCAGGAACCAACATCTTGTTCTCAAATTTACTTGGATCCTCACCATACCTAGAGCCATAATATCCATGCTGATTGATAGGGGAGTTTGTCTTTGTTGATCATTTTGTGCTCTTTTTAAGGCACTTACACAGTTCTCCTCGGGTCCTCATGTGATATTGCTCTATAATTTCTCTTGACTCTGCCAATAATAGTCATTTACAATGTGTCAGTTTGGATCCTCTAAGAAGCAGATGCTGAAATAAGAACCCAAGGGATTTATTGGAGGAAATGTCTCCGAGGGAAAAAAAGAGCAAGAGAAGGCAGAGAGTGGCTTTAGACCATGATGTAGGTCTTTTATTTGTGTAGAGAAAGAGGAGGGATTGGGAAGAAAGAGCCTCACATAGCAGCAAAGCCTCAATCAGCCAATGGGGTGTCCCCACACTGACTCTGAGCTGTCTCTGTGACTGCTAAATGGTGGGCAGCAGGCTGAGGTAGGTGTGGCCTTACATCTTGCCACAGTGGATTCCCAAGGTGTAAGAGCTGGACTGTCAGGTCACTATGTTCCCCACTGCAGATCTCTTAAAGGGACATTGCTACCGTATAAAGCTTACTGTGAATATGTCAGTATGAATATAACTCAGTGTTTCTGCTTCCAAGGATGCCTGCACATAAACCTGCACACATATCTGCATTTTCAGCTTTATTACAAATTATGAAACATTGCGTTTCAGAAATCATTGAACATGTAAGAAATTTGAACAGAGGAAATTAGAGGCCTTTGATCAACACCTAAGACTCCAAGAGACTTCCAAAAAAGAAGGAAAGCATTCTTCATGCTTCCACTCCCAGTCTTGAAGCACTTTCAGAGTATGCCAATTCACCTGCTCTTCCAAACTCCTTGTTACACAATAGGATCAAGTAAACCACATGCCGAAACAGTGCCTCTCCTATCGAGGATGGAGTTTGGGAATAGATTCTTCAACTTCTTATTCACACCAATTAAATTTACAGAATAAGGTGCATGCCTTAACTCCAATTTGCTGCATTTATTAGGTACACATAAAATACATTCCCTAGGTGATGCTAAACAACTTAAGAAAACTCAGTCGTCAATTCAACTCAGCCTCAAGTAAAGGCTGAATTTCTCTGGTACATTTATATATGTGTGTGGTATGTATGCATGTATTTGTGCTAGAAATGTAAATAATAAGATTTTTTGAATGAATGCTTGAAGCAAAATGTATTAAAAACACATATTTTGTTGATTTCCTTTGGCCTGTTTCTGAGAATATCCCAAAGCAAGAAGGGAGGTACTGTGTGAATAACAGAGTACCATAGACTGGATTAAACAATAAACATTCATTTCTCACAATTTTGGAGGCTGGAAGCCTGAAACCAGGGTAGAGTTCTTGGTGAGGACCTTCTTCTCAGTTTATAGACACAATCACATTCTTGCTGTATTTTCCTATGAGAGAGGGAACAAGCTCTCTGGTCTCTCTTTTTTTTTAAGGACACTAAATCTCATAAGAGGGCCCCACCCTCATCTATACCTAATTATGTCCCAAAGACCCCATCTCCAAACACCATCACAGTGATAGGGTTTCAACATATATGTTGGGTGGGACACAACATTCAGACCATAGTAGGCAGGAACAACACAAAAGGTATGGAAAAATCTTGATATTCTTTCAGAGCTCTTGGTGTCCACGCAAGCGCAGTTGTTAAGTGACGTCTGACTCTTGGCAACCACGTAGACTGTAGCCTTTTAGGCTTCTTTGTCCCTGGGATTTCCCAGGCAAGAACACTGGAGTGGGTTGCTGTTTCCTCTTTCAGGGGACCTTCCCAACCCAAGGACTGAACCCACATCTCCTGCATATCCTGCATTGGTGGGCTGAGTCTTTACCACTGATCCACTAGGGAAGCCCCCAGATCTCTTGGAGATAAAGGCAATTCTAGGCCAAACATGAAGCAGATGTTTTACTGTCAGTTCCCAAATTGTTACAGTTACTGACTCTACTCTGTTTTCTTTGAAGACGGGAGCCAGGAGAGTAAGAGTGAGGAAGCCCTAAAGAATTGTATCTGAGCATAAATTGGGAGGAGTGGAGACGGACAAATTAGAGAAACTCTGGCTCCCTTAAATAGGACAATAGCGCTTTGAACCCAACCTTGTATGAATTTCATTTTGACACATTTTCTGTTGTTTAATGGCAATAGATATTTTTGTGAAGTTGCATATATATATATGATTGAATGTTGATTCTAAACACTATATATAAAAAAAACACTATTAAAAAACACTGTTGAGGCCAAACAAATACAGCTACAAACCAGTTTTATTTCACAGGCCACTAAATTTCACCCTCTCCCTTACTGTGATGCCTTTCCCACAAATGCTTATATTATAATGACCTGTAAACCTTTAAAGGGAAACATTTCTGGCAAGTTAGATTTTCAGACTAAAAGAAAAGGAGGAGATTGAATACTGTGTTCTCCCAGTGTCCTCTAAATCTCAGGTGTACACAACAAGGTCTAAGACTAACCTTGTTGGAAAACACAGTCTAAATAAATGCTTTGATTTTCTGTAAGAATCACTTTCATCTTCCAAAAGAGTCTCATTTTACCACTCATGAAAAGGCTTTATTTTGGTGATTACTCCAATTTTATTTAAAAAAACAAAACCCTTCGCCTAAAGGAGCTGTTTTCCAATTGGGGTGCATATGAATGACAAGCCTCTCAGGTGTGCCCTAGACCTCACATCTGCCTAACCGTGTACTGCATGTGCCATCAGTCACCATCCCTAATTTGAAAGATATCTAGTATAAACAGAAAAGTAATTATCAGTTCAAGGCCTAATTCTATAGCTTAAATGCTTGAATGGCTCTCCCAAATTCCACTGGGAACCACAGGCACAGAAGTGCTAGAACATCTCATCTTTTCTGGTGAAAAGTTAAAATAGGGCATCTTATCACCATGGTTACAGAGTTCTGTGAGTCATCTTGGTCCCTTACCAACCAGAAAGATCAGCTAAGTGACCAGCAGGGACTCTGAACTGTAGCTGCACTGACATGCTGATCACAGCAGAGGCACTCAGGCAACCTGAGGCACGACCTACTCTGTTTTTCTTTGGGAGCCAGGAGAGTAAGAGTGAGGAAGCCCTAAAGAATTGTATCTGAGCATAAATTGGGAGGAGTGGAGACGGACAAATTAGAGAAACTCTGGCTCCCTTAAATAGGACAATAGCGCTTTGAACCCAACCTTGTATGAATTTCATTTTGACACATTTTCTGTTGTTTAATGGCAATAGATATTTTTGTGAAGTTGCATATATATATATGATTGAATGTTGATTCTAAACACTATATATAAAAAAAACACTATTAAAAACACTGTTGAGGCCAAACAAATACAGCTACAAACCAGTTTTATTTCACAGGCCACTAAATTTCACCCTCTCCCTTACTGTGATGCCTTTCCCACAAATGCTTATATTATAATGACCTGTAAACCTTTAAAGGGAAACATTTCTGGCAAGTTAGATTTTCAGACTAAAAGAAAAGGAGGAGATTGAATACTGTGTTCTCCCAGTGTCCTCTAAATCTCAGGTGTACACAACAAGGTCTAAGACTAACCTTGTTGGAAAACACAGTCTAAATAAATGCTTTGATTTTCTGTAAGAATCACTTTCATCTTCCAAAAGAGTCTCATTTTACCACTCATGAAAAGGCTTTATTTTGGTGATTACTCCAATTTTATTTAAAAAAACAAAACCCTTCGCCTAAAGGAGCTGTTTTCCAATTGGGGTGCATATGAATGACAAGCCTCTCAGGTGTGCCCTAGACCTCACATCTGCCTAACCGTGTACTGCATGTGCCATCAGTCACCATCCCTAATTTGAAAGATATCTAGTATAAACAGAAAAGTAATTATCAGTTCAAGGCCTAATTCTATAGCTTAAATGCTTGAATGGCTCTCCCAAATTCCACTGGGAACCACAGGCACAGAAGTGCTAGAACATCTCATCTTTTCTGGTGAAAAGTTAAAATAGGGCATCTTATCACCATGGTTACAGAGTTCTGTGAGTCATCTTGGTCCCTTACCAACCAGAAAGATCAGCTAAGTGACCAGCAGGGACTCTGAACTGTAGCTGCACTGACATGCTGATCACAGCAGAGGCACTCAGGCAACCTGAGGCACCAGGGAGCTGACATATGCCTTCAAATAACAGGTCCACACAAGGACAAAAAAATTTGAATGTGTTTTACAATATTCATAATCGTACAAATCAGTGTGAACTTGGGCTTGTTTTTCTAAAATAAGGGTTTGCATTAATATTTGCATACTATTCATTTCATACGTGTAAGATCAACAATATTAAATTGAACCTGATAGAAGCAACATGCATGTGTCCTAAGATATATAAATGAACATGAATATGGCCCTGATTAGTTAACTTGTATTGGATATTTTCTACATGATGGACACCGGGATGGATGTTGTGGGTAATACAAATAAAGCAGGCAACGTCCCCATCTTCAGTTAGCCCAGAAGCTAATGGGAGATTTGTAAAATGGAAAAATGATTACTACCCAGCATTAAGTGCTAGGTAAATGTTATCTGTAAATTGTTACGGGACCCAAGAGTAAAAAATAATTGGAGAATTTCAATGAAGCTTCCAGGTGGAAAGCTGATTCTTTACAATAAGTAGGAAGACAGAGCCTGTACGGAGACCCAGCTGGGGAAGAGCGCCGCCTGTAGGCAGTGAGGGTAAGAAGGTCTTTGTAGCTGGAGCTCCTTGGGTGCAGGCTCCAGGGGCTGAAGCTGAGGCAGGGGAGGTTATTTGCAGCCAGAATAAGCAAAGGCTTTCAGCCTGGATTTAATACTGTAGGCAGTAGGGAGCCACTGGGACTTTAATCAGAAAGCAAGATGATCAGATTTGAAAGGCATCCTCAGCTGTCATATGGAGAAACTAGAAGAGTTAAAGGCCCATAACAAATGTATAATAAGCACACTATTTGATGCAACAGCCTCCTTCTTGTTCAAAGAACTTTTTTTCCCCCATCTTTATTTATTTATTTATTTTCGTCCATCCTTTTATTCTTTTGGCATGTGTAGGCTTCCCATTGCAGTGGCCTCTCTCATTGCAGAGCGCTGGTTGGTAATTGGACACACCAATCCAGTCGCTCCACGGCACGTGGGATCTTCCCGGGCCAGGGATTGAACCAGTGCCCCTTGCACTTAAAGGTGGATTCTTTACCCACTGGACCACCAGGGAAGCCCCCAAAGAACTTTTATTCAGTATGTATCCATAACAAAAAAAATTCTGAAAATATACATATCAGCTTTATAGGAGAATATATCCTTATCCCCAAGGATTTTGTGGATAGAGAAAGCATCTCATGTACCTTTGTATAGTCTCTAATAAGAGAATGGTTTTAATGAATCTGCTTCTCAGAATTCTGAGCCTGAAAGATTTGTTTGTTTGATTCTCATTCATTTTGCATTTCAAAACCTTGAAAATATGCCCCTGCACAGAGCTCAAAGAGGCTGGAGGTTATTTTAAAGGAATGTCTCAAAAGGAAAAAAAAAAACAAAAAACACAGCACTCCCTTGGAAATAAATTAATTCTGATATCTATAATGTATTCTTAGGAAGAAAAACACAAAAAAGGAGAAATAATGCTACAGAATGAAAAGAGGAGAAATAAAGAGAAACAACAAAAAGGAGACTTTGAGACTGTTTTGCAGCAATCCCTGGGTAATAGTAAATATTTCCTACTTTCCTCTTGCACCACCACCGACGAGTCATGAAACCAAGACAATAATGATTCACAACTACATTCACCACAAATCATCAATAGACACAACGCCAGCAGCTTCTGTCAGCTCTGGGAGTCTGAGTCAAAAAGAGTCCTCAAGAGTTACAGGAACAGGGCTTCACTCATAGCCCCATAATATTTTCCTACAGATTCCACAAGAGATGACTACTGAATCTAATTTGGCAAAAAAAAGACACGATTATGACAGCATCTCCAGTAATATGCTAATCACATACAGTATCTATAATCAATGATCATTATCTATAATCAATACATTATCTATGGTAGTGATTTAACACCCCAGTTTTCCCATTTGACAGATGAGATGACAGTCCTAAAGAGGCTGAGTAAATTTTCTAAAGGCACATAGCTGGTACATGGCCCAGATAGGACTGAACCTATGACTTCCTGATTCCAAAGCTAGTGCTTTGGAACATACATAAGGAGGAATGGCAAGCACCAGTTGGGTAAGACAGGTGGTGAATTCCATAGCTCTGGGAAGAAACAGCTCCCCTCTGTCCAGCCTGAAGGGTCAAGGAAGTCTTCCAGCAAGAGTGGCTCTTGATCTGAGTACAATCCACCGGACAAGTCGAAAGATGGAGAAAGCCCATTCCAGGTTTGAATTTAGTAGCAAAGGTGAAGAGATGTAAATCTGTAAGTGATGTAAGACGTAAACTTGTCCATGGTTATCCACTTAATATATCTTATACACCTGTTATGTGTAAGGTACCATGCTGAGTGGTAAACAAAAAGGTAAAGAGAGGAAAACATTCATATATATATATATATATATAAATAATATGTATATGTATATATATGTATATATACATTTCCATTTGTTTTTATTTTCTGTTCACTTTTTTTTTCTTTTGCTTTTTTGCTTTTACAGAGTTTTGTTTTACAGATATGTATAATCCCAGATTAGTCATATGTATGTCCCATTCCCCCCCATCCCACCCCTTCAGGCTGTTGCAAAGCCCCCATGTAGGATCCCTTAGTCTCACAGTGCATTGACAATAGTTATCTCTTTCACATATGAGAGTGTAGGGTTTCATGTTACTCTTTCCATATCTCTCACCCACTCTTGAGGGAAACATTCTTGAAAATTGCTTTTTAGTATTACTGCCTTAAAAGGTTACCAGGTCAACCAATATACCTATAGCAAGAAGTTGGTAGAGAAAAAGTAACACAAGGCTGTCCACATAATTTAGAGTAGAAGCTGTGGACTAACACATTTGTAATTGTGATGACAATTTTTATGTCATATCTCAGTATAAAATGATTTTGAAGTGGCTTACAAAGATATCACGGTGAGCATAATACAAAGTAAAAATCTGAGGAAACTGGAGTGGAGAAAAATACACATAAAAAGTAAGATGAAGGTAGGGTAAGGTCAGTCAAAAAGTCAAATACCTGCTGGAAAGGGCTGTAAATTTGGCTCTATACTTCCTAGCAGTTAAAACCTAAACCCAACAACAACAAAATCCACAGTTACACAGTCCCATAAGACAAAATAAGCTATTCAATTAAAAATAAAAATTAACTTCTGCTGGTAGGAGTAATAATGGCTAGTGTTCATCAGTTATCATGTACATCCAGAATATGGAGCTTTATTAACTCATATGTATTTTCTTGTTTGGTGTTCACAATAACCCCACAGATGAATACTATTATACTCTCCATTTTACAGAGATGAAAATTGGGCCTTAAGGAAGTTAAGCAAGTTTCCCCAAATCACGTCACCACTAAAGACTGGCCACCTCTAATCAACTAACTCCTCACCCTCCTCAAGCCCAGGAATATAACCACTAAGGTATGTCTGAAACAAAGCATTCATGGGAATCTTCCAGAAAACAAACCAAGCAATGAAGAACAGTGCATTTCACACTTCACTGTGCATATAAAGCACCCTAGGATCCTGAAACGCAGATTTTGATTAAGCAGACCTGGGGTGGGGTTTGAAATTCTGCATTTGTCCCCAGCTCCCAGCAGACTTTCAGGCTTGGACAGCGGTGTGGTTGCCAAAGCTGTAGGGAACAGTATCCCAACAGACTTGAGGAGTGCTATCTCCAATCCCCAAAGAATGGTCTAAAACAAAGTATTTCAGGAAAAGCTTTTTTTAACAATTGCTTTTCCCTAGTCATTACTTTGGCTGTTGCAAAGCCCCCATGTAGGATCCCTTAGTCTCACAGTGCATTGACAATAGTTATCTCTTTCACATATGAGAGTGTAGGGTTTCATGTTACTCTTTCCATATCTCTCACCCACTCTTGAGGGAAACATTCTTGAAAATTGCTTTTTAGTATTACTGCCTTAAAAGGTTACCAGGTCAACCAATATACCTATAGCAAGAAGTTGGTAGAGAAAAAGTAACACAAGGCTGTCCACATAATTTAGAGTAGAAGCTGTGGACTAACACATTTGTAATTGTGATGACAATTTTTATGTCATATCTCAGTATAAAATGATTTTGAAGTGGCTTACAAAGATATCACGGTGAGCATAATACAAAGTAAAAATCTGAGGAAACTGGAGTGGAGAAAAATACACATAAAAAGTAAGATGAAGGTAGGGTAAGGTCAGTCAAAAAGTCAAATACCTGCTGGAAAGGGCTGTAAATTTGGCTCTATACTTCCTAGCAGTTAAAACCTAAACCCAACAACAACAAAATCCACAGTTACACAGTCCCATAAGACAAAATAAGCTATTCAATTAAAAAAATAAAAATTAACTTCTGCTGGTAGGAGTAATAATGGCTAGTGTTCATCAGTTATCATGTACATCCAGAATATGGAGCTTTATTAACTCATATGTATTTTCTTGTTTGGTGTTCACAATAACCCCACAGATGAATACTATTATACTCTCCATTTTACAGAGATGAAAATTGGGCCTTAAGGAAGTTAAGCAAGTTTCCCCAAATCACGTCACCACTAAAGACTGGCCACCTCTAATCAACTAACTCCTCACCCTCCTCAAGCCCAGGAATATAACCACTAAGGTATGTCTGAAACAAAGCATTCATGGGAATCTTCCAGAAAACAAACCAAGCAATGAAGAACAGTGCATTTCACACTTCACTGTGCATATAAAGCACCCTAGGATCCTGAAACGCAGATTTTGATTAAGCAGACCTGGGGTGGGGTTTGAAATTCTGCATTTGTCCCCAGCTCCCAGCAGACTTTCAGGCTTGGACAGCGGTGTGGTTGCCAAAGCTGTAGGGAACAGTATCCCAACAGACTTGAGGAGTGCTATCTCACAGAATCCCTCTAAGGAAGGGAATGGTCTAAAACAAAGTATTTCAGGAAAAGCATATTTTTAAGTAACTTTAAAAATTTTGTTTTAGAAATGTATTAGTTTATGATTTTTTTTTTCATCTTCTGGCTGTACGGCATGCGGGATCTTAGTTCCCTGACTAGGGATCAAATCCATGCCTCCTGCATTAGTAGTACTGAGTCTTAACCACTGGACCACCAGAGAAATCCCAAAGCATCTCTTTTTAAAAACAAAAATATACACGGAGTGTAGCACTGTAGCGGCTGACCCTAACCCAGGAATTTAAAGTATATAGAGGAAAAAATAGGTACTATTAATAATATACATACCTTATGTTCATAGTAAATCTGTCTTTAATTTGCAACAAAATTAAAACTAATCATTTCAGCTGCTGATGAGATATCGATGAGGTGGGGGTAAGTGCTAATTACACGCATGGCTAGGACTGAGTGTGAGCAAGTGAAAAAGCCCACAACAGAGGGAGACTTGGGAGAAAAGAAAACAGCTATTTACTTCTTTGCCTAGAAGACAGATTTTCTTTTTTAAATAGTGGTAAATAACAGCATCTGAAATAAAGAACGTCTCTTTTCAATTAACAAAGGGTGGGAAAGAACTTCTGAAAGCAAAATGTGCATTTTCAATCTCTATTTTGCTCTTGACTTAGAATCCCACAATTTTTGAACCCAAAAGTGTGCCTTAAGGAAGTTAAGCAAGTTTCCCCAAATCACGTCACCACTAAAGACTGGCCACCTCTAATCAACTAACTCCTCACCCTCCTCAAGCCCAGGAATATAACCACTAAGGTATGTCTGAAACAAAGCATTCATGGGAATCTTCCAGAAAACAAACCAAGCAATGAAGAACAGTGCATTTCACACTTCACTGTGCATATAAAGCACCCTAGGATCCTGAAACGCAGATTTTGATTAAGCAGACCTGGGGTGGGGTTTGAAATTCTGCATTTGTCCCCAGCTCCCAGCAGACTTTCAGGCTTGGACAGCGGTGTGGTTGCCAAAGCTGTAGGGAACAGTATCCCAACAGACTTGAGGAGTGCTATCTCACAGAATCCCTCTAAGGAAGGGAATGGTCTAAAACAAAGTATTTCAGGAAAAGCATATTTTTAAGTAACTTTAAAAATTTTGTTTTAGAAATGTATTAGTTTATGATTTTTTTCATCTTCTGGCTGTACGGCATGCGGGATCTTAGTTCCCTGACTAGGGATCAAATCCATGCCTCCTGCATTAGTAGTACTGAGTCTTAACCACTGGACCACCAGAGAAATCCCAAAGCATCTCTTTTTAAAAACAAAAATATACACGGAGTGTAGCACTGTAGCGGCTGACCCTAACCCAGGAATTTAAAGTATATAGAGGAAAAAATAGGTACTATTAATAATATACATACCTTATGTTCATAGTAAATCTGTCTTTAATTTGCAACAAAATTAAAACTAATCATTTCAGCTGCTGATGAGATATCGATGAGGTGGGGGTAAGTGCTAATTACACGCATGGCTAGGACTGAGTGTGAGCAAGTGAAAAAGCCCACAACAGAGGGAGACTTGGGAGAAAAGAAAACAGCTATTTACTTCTTTGCCTAGAAGACAGATTTTCTTTTTTAAATAGTGGTAAATAACAGCATCTGAAATAAAGAACGTCTCTTTTCAATTAACAAAGGGTGGGAAAGAACTTCTGAGATGGCTGCTTCAGAACCCACAATTTTTGAACAAAAGTGTGCATTTTCAATCTCTATTTTGCTCTTGACTTAGAATCCGTTGCCAAGGGAACATCAATATCTAAGTACATACAAGGTAAATCTTTCTTTCTCCTGTTTTTGAAGAGAGTCCTTTATCAAGGTGGCAAGGAGTTCCACAGATTAGTTAATTCAGCTGTTAGTTGGGTTTAATTCCAAGCACTGTGTTCTTGATAAATCAAATGGGCCTTCTTCAGCCTCAGTTTCTTCACTTATAAAGTAATTTTCTCCAGTATAATTCTGGGGCATGGTCCCTGTATCTGATATAGAGTTTGTTATCTCATTATGTATGGTCAGAAAACTAGCTTCAAAGTTTTCTGTATGATTACACAGGGAAAGAAGAGAACTAAGAACCCCCATTTTCTCTCTCAGCAATGCAAAGTCAATACTTGGCTTGCCGAAAGGAACTGAAACAATGTGAAGACTGAATTGAAATTTTTTAAAAATCCCAACCCCAGATAATTAAGACAGCTTGCTTGGCATGGACATGTACACACTGCTATATTTAATATGGATACACAACAAGGACCTACTGTATATAGCACAGGGGACCCCGCTCAATGTTATGTGGCAGCCTGGATGGAAAGGAAGCTTGGGGGAGAATGAATACATGTATATGCATGGCTGAGACTCTTCACTGTTCACCTGAAACTATAACAACATTGTTAGTTGGCTATAATCCAATATAAAATCTCATCCTTACAATACACTAATCCCCCAGGTATCCACTGGGGTTGATTACCTCCAGGACTCCCACATCTGCAGATACCACAATCCATGCATGCCCGTGTTCCTTATATAAAATGGGTCTGCTGGCCCTCCTCATCAAAGGGTGCAGAACTTGTCGATACAGAAGCTGCTGCAGAGTGCTGACTTATATTTAGGTTTCTGGGTTTTTCTGGATTCAGAACTCAGGGAAAGCTACAAACTTAGGTGTGTTTATCAAGGTGCTTTGGGGTTATCTGGTTGACTGTTACAAAGGGGAGCAGATTCAAGTAGTGTGCTCAGAAGCCTGTACAAGTTGGGGGCTGCCTTTAGAAAAAGAATCACAAACTTGTGAGTCCAAAAATGAGTACAAATATATCAAGGAATAAAAAGAGAAAGAAATCACAATGAATAAACTAACAATTGGCACATATTATAAACATCCAGAAAGAAATAACATAGTGGTCTTTAACTTCCTGACATACCCCTATTAGCCTTTTTCTTTCCTATGTTCTAGACTTCATGCTTTTTGAGCACCTTTTCATGTGACAATTATTTTATTAATATACTTTCTATAGAGATACTAGAAAGATTGCAGTATCTCTGTAAGCAGGATTTTCCAATTTTATTTTATTGATAATTTAGGAAGACTTTCAGCTTTATAACTCATTATTGGTAAATTCATATAAATTTGGGGGATCATGGTTAATATTAGGAAGGCTTTTTTTTTTCTTACCAAGCTTCTACAACACGAGCACTAAGGCTCAGGAGAATTTTCTACCGGTTACATCTCGTTCAGTACACATCCACCACGTTCTCCTCTACCACCCACATATTTCTGAGGCCGGATACTGTACAGTGAGCAGCTTAACCACACCTCTGGGCTTGCACAAATCACAGTGCGCAGCTGTAGGCTTTCTAGAAGTCATTGCAGCACGAAGACTGCTAGCAGTAACTCAGCTATACGTGAAAGTCTGAGTCAGAAATATCCCCCAAACCCAAACTGAACATTTTCCCAACTCAACTCTCCCACATCTGAAATCCAGAAATGCCTGCAGTCCTCCAATGTCAGTTTATGCCAGGGCAAATGTGATAGAGAAGAAGTCAGAGTGAGAAGCGAAAGTGATCCTAGCCAACTGTGGTTAAAATATCTTGCTCTGAGTACATCTGTGAAGGGTTTCTGCAAGTGAAAGGCTGTGGCTTAACTTCATTTGCTTCATTATAAATCCACCTCTGACAGAAAAACGACTACTCTCTTATTTTCTCATGCCAGATATTTATACCCATCTTTAATTCAGTTGCTTATTTCATGCAAAGCATTGTGCTTTTAAACATTAGCTCACTTAATCCTCTCCATGACACTATGGGTAGTTAATATTGCACACCCGAGGCAACTCTGAAAGGTAAATCCATATATTCAGGATTGGAGAATTTGTGCAATTGTTTCCAAAGCTGGCAGACACATTCAAGTAGTGTGCTCAGAAGCCTGTACAAGTTGGGGCTGCCTTTAGAAAAGAATCACAAACTTGTGAGTCCAAAAATGAGTACAAATATATCAAGGAATAAAAGAGAAAGAAATCACAATGAATAAACTAACAATTGGCACATATTATAAACATCCAGAAAGAAATAACATAGTGGTCTTTAACTTCCTGACATACCCCTATTAGCCTTTTTCTTTCCTATGTTCTAGACTTCATGCTTTTTGAGCACCTTTTCATGTGACAATTATTTTATTAATATACTTTCTATAGAGATACTAGAAAGATTGCAGTATCTCTGTAAGCAGGATTTTCCAATTTTATTTTATTGATAATTTAGGAAGACTTTCAGCTTTATAACTCATTATTGGTAAATTCATATAAATTTGGGGGATCATGGTTAATATTAGGAAGGCTTTTTTTTTTCTTACCAAGCTTCTACAACACGAGCACTAAGGCTCAGGAGAATTTTCTACCGGTTACATCTCGTTCAGTACACATCCACCACGTTCTCCTCTACCACCCACATATTTCTGAGGCCGGATACTGTACAGTGAGCAGCTTAACCACACCTCTGGGCTTGCACAAATCACAGTGCGCAGCTGTAGGCTTTCTAGAAGTCATTGCAGCACGAAGACTGCTAGCAGTAACTCAGCTATACGTGAAAGTCTGAGTCAGAAATATCCCCCAAACCCAAACTGAACATTTTCCCAACTCAACTCTCCCACATCTGAAATCCAGAAATGCCTGCAGTCCTCCAATGTCAGTTTATGCCAGGGCAAATGTGATAGAGAAGAAGTCAGAGTGAGAAGCGAAAGTGATCCTAGCCAACTGTGGTTAAAATATCTTGCTCTGAGTACATCTGTGAAGGGTTTCTGCAAGTGAAAGGCTGTGGCTTAACTTCATTTGCTTCATTATAAATCCACCTCTGACAGAAAAACGACTACTCTCTTATTTTCTCATGCCAGATATTTATACCCATCTTTAATTCAGTTGCTTATTTCATGCAAAGCATTGTGCTTTTTAAACATTAGCTCACTTAATCCTCTCCATGACACTATGGGTAGTTAATATTGCACACCCGAGGCAACTCTGAAAGGTAAATCCATATATTCAGGATTGGAGAATTTGTGCAATTGTTTCCAAAGCTGGCAGACACACAAGTTTGGTCTCCTGCTTCCTTGAGAGAACAGAATGAATGGAAAAGAACAAGAGGAGGACTTACTATGCTTAGTTTGACACAAAAAGAGCATGCATAGATTTCAAAATCATATTAAGAATTTAAAACACATCAATAGGTTTTTTTTTTTTTTTTTTTTTTGGTGAGGGTGGGGAGGGAGGGGTGTGGGCAGGCCACTTCCACTGGTCTTTCATTTGTCTAGTTTCATCCATCTTTGTTCTTTGGCCGGTGTGGGCCTCCCATAGCGGTGGCATCTATTGTCGCAGAGCACCGGCTCTGGGCACATGCACTCCAGAGCTCTGGCTCGGTAATTGGACACATCCGTCCAGCTGCTCCAGGCACAGGGATCTTCCCAGGCCAGGGATCGAACCGGCGCCCCTTGCACTGCAAGGCAGTGTCCTTACCCACTGGACCACAAGGGAAGCCAACATCAATAGTTTTTAGCAGTAAGTTGGATCCTAGGTGAAAAAGTTTATTCAGTTATTAGTACTGCCTTTGGGTTACTCTGATGAGCCATTCATCAATAGTTTAATTCAGTTTTTAAAATATGCCAAATAACACTTTCTAATAAAATTTAAAATATATTGTTTACATTTTTAAATCCAGATTCAATGTACAAGCTCTCTCTTCCTCTCTCCTTCTTAATTTCTTGCATTTCCCACTTGACTCTTTCTCCAACTACAGGAAGAAAAGGTGGAAGTATTGCTTTGGCTTCAGGGCATTCCTGATCTTTCTCATTCTCTGGTTTTGCACAAGGGATTTAGTTTCAACCCAAAAGAACTGGTAGGTCATGCTCTATTCGACACTCTAGTATAAAGGTCAATTGAAGGGGTTTCAAAGTCGCTTAAACAGTCTTTCTAACTATAGTTACACCTTTTCAATTAGTTTATTATTTTATTTCAGCAACTCTTAAAAATATAAAGGTCAATTGAAGGGGAAAGTTTATGCATATTTATACCCATCTTTAATTCAGTTGCTTATTTCATGCAAAGCATTGTGCTTTTAAACATTAGCTCACTTAATCCTCTCCATGACACTATGGGTAGTTAATATTGCACACCCGAGGCAACTCTGAAAGGTAAATCCATATATTCAGGATTGGAGAATTTGTGCAATTGTTTCCAAAGCTGGCAGACACACAAGTTTGGTCTCCTGCTTCCTTGAGAGAACAGAATGAATGGAAAAGAACAAGAGGAGGACTTACTATGCTTAGTTTGACACAAAAAGAGCATGCATAGATTTCAAAATCATATTAAGAATTTAAAACACATCAATAGGTTTTTTTTTTTTGGGTGGGGGTGGGGAGGGAGGGGTGTGGGCAGGCCACTTCCACTGGTCTTTCATTTGTCTAGTTTCATCCATCTTTGTTCTTTGGCCGGTGTGGGCCTCCCATAGCGGTGGCATCTATTGTCGCAGAGCACCGGCTCTGGGCACATGCACTCCAGAGCTCTGGCTCGGTAATTGGACACATCCGTCCAGCTGCTCCGCGGCACAGGGATCTTCCCAGGCCAGGGATCGAACCGGCGCCCCTTGCACTGCAAGGCAGTGTCCTTACCCACTGGACCACAAGGGAAGCCAACATCAATAGTTTTTAGCAGTAAGTTGGATCCTAGGTGAAAAAGTTTATTCAGTTATTAGTACTGCCTTTGGGTTACTCTGATGAGCCATTCATCAATAGTTTAATTCAGTTTTTAAAATATGCCAAATAACACTTTCTAATAAAATTTAAAATATATTGTTTACATTTTTAAATCCAGATTCAATGTACAAGCTCTCTCTCTTCCTCTCTCCTTCTTAATTTCTTGCATTTCCCACTTGACTCTTTCTCCAACTACAGGAAGAAAAGGTGGAAGTATTGCTTTGGCTTCAGGGCATTCCTGATCTTTCTCATTCTCTGGTTTTGCACAAGGGATTTAGTTTCAACCCAAAAGAACTGGTAGGTCATGCTCTATTCGACACTCTAGTATAAAGGTCAATTGAAGGGGTTTCAAAGTCGCTTAAACAGTCTTTCTAACTATAGTTACACCTTTTCAATTAGTTTATTATTTTATTTCAGCAACAATGAACTATTAAAAGACATTATCTGCACCCTAATGCAAAGAAAATCAATATTAGTTTGAGAGGCTTTTAGAACTCACCTGAAAGAATTTTTAAAAATAAATTTTACATCAGTTATTGGTTATTTCTATGGTATATCTTCACAATGGTCAGTTTTGGTTGTCACTATAACAAGTCTTTGAAATACTACTTTAAAATGAAATACACTAAAGTGGCTGTTGGGGCTTCCCAGGTGGCTCAGTGGTAGAGAATCTGCCTACCAGTGCAGGAGACACAGGAGACAGGGGTTGGATCCCTGCATCGGGAAGATTCCCTCAAGAAGGAAACAACAACCCCAGTATTCTTGCCTGAAAAATCCCATGGACAGAGGAGCCCGTAAGGCCACAGCCCATGCAGTAACAAAGAGTCAGATAATCAACTTATCAACTGAGCACACACAAAGTATCATCATGAAGGTAAAAAGTGCACATTTCCATGGTGGTTGAAATTACTGTCCTAGTATTATGCAAATATTGTCCAAATATTATGCGATCAATGCTCAGAGATATTAATATATCTGAAACAACACAGATTGAAATGAAGACTATGTCCTCTGGGAAAACATAAGGAAAACTTGAAGTGTTTCTGAGGATGACATTTTCTTTAAGGGAAGAACTAAGCTTATGAATTTTGGATTTTCTACACCGAGTTTTAAAGTGCTTTGTAAAATAAAGAAGTGAGAAAAAAGAAAACCTTTGACTATTTTTTTTTGTGGCCACTTCTATTGATCTTTCATTCACTTATCTTTTTTTGTTCTTTGGCCTGTGTGGGCCTCCCATCACAGTGGCCTCTCTCGTTGCGGAGCACCAGCTCTGGGCACATGTGCTCCAGAGCTCCGGCTTGCTAGTTGGACACTTGAGTCCAGTCACTCTGTGGCATGTGGGATCTTCCCAGGTCAGGGATCAAACCAGTGCCCCTTGCACTTCAAGGCAGTGTCCTTACCCACTGGACCACCAGGGAAGCCTTACCTTTGACTATTCTTATCTTCATCCTTTAAAAGCTTATACACTCAAGTTTGGACAAAGAGACTGCCAGAAAGTCAGTCATCTAGTACATGTGCAAATAGTATAAACTTGAAACTTGAACTTAAAGGCAAAACAAGTGTCTTCTACACAGCATAATCATTGTATTAAATCCTATTTTAACACTTTTTTCATTCTTACATCACGTTTCTAAATGTATATTCCCAGGAGAGAATTGTGCTATAATGTAAATGCAACAAATATAGGTACCTACATTTAAGGTTTAAAAATACCACTTTAAAAGAATAGAAACATATGGCTCATGCTCAAATAATAATACAGTTAGAAAATGTAGCTGAGTTACTGGGTAAGGTAAGTTCTCACTGTGAACTAGTAATAAATCCAGGTACCTGTTCTTGGAGCATCTTTGTATTTCTTAGCAATGAGATGTTAATAATTTGAGGGAGAAACTAGTTAAGAAATTCAACCCTAGTTCACCCCTCATGTTATGACTCTGTACATATTACTTCTCTATACTGGTTTCCACCTCTGTAAAATGGGAATGATAACATTACCTATCTCATAAGGCTTTTATCACAGGTGAATGCTAACATATTTGGGAACAGTTAAGAAAAAAACATACACGTGGCAGGAGCTCCATAGCTGTGAGCTGTTCTATCTTAACCTCTTCCCTCCTCTTGACAATATTCACAGCCTTCTTAATTTTCCCCATAGAGGCCTTTTTGTAATGCAAAAGGTGAATACAATAAAATACCATAGAAACCTAATTGAGCAGAAAAATGAAATGTAGAGATGAAAACAAGTTTATTTTAAGCAGAATACCACATGTCATAGATGAGGCTAATGATGAGTTTAGCTTCTTCACAGTGGATCTGTGGGTGCCAGCTAACACATCCAAGAAGCCAAGGCTCTGGCGTGACAGGTTTCTTCCTTCCCTTCCTCCCACCACTGCATACAATGCTCACTGACTTGAAAACTTAGCTGAGGTGAGCAGTCATGCAAACCAAAGAAAATATCCTTTATCCAGAAGAGGTCAAACTCCAATCCCAAGAAAACACAGAGACAACAACTTGCTCCCCGGCCTGGAGATCTAATGTCTGATATAATAATAGATAAACTGTACAATCAATGTAATGCACTCAAATCATCCCAAAACCATTCCCCCCTACCCTAGGGTCTATGAGAAAAATTGTCCTCCATGAAACCAGTTCTTCGTGGCTAAAAAGGTGGGGACCGCTGCTTTAAAGGACTTAGAACAGCAAATTGAAGATATAAAACTATAACTAAAAGCCATTTCCACCGACAGTTTCACAAACATTGTAAGGCCACAGTTGACGAGTGAGACACACAGACTCTGCTCCAGAAAAAGCATGCAGACATGTGTTAATGTTTATAAAAAACTCCCTATTCTTTTAGTTGGCGAGGGCTTGCTCTTAGTCCCAATAACATTCTCCAGAAGTTCCTGGGCTTCTTGGATCCCCCGTCTCGCAGCAAGATGAAGGAGTATCTCTATGTCCCTAGGAGAGACAGTTACTTTAAGTAGCACAAGGAAAGAGGGAGCCAAAAGAGCCTGTGTGTCCAAGTGTTTAGGAAAAGGGCCAGGTTAACACCTGTTTAGACTCATTCTAAGGTATTGAGTGAAGCACATGCCATTTCATCTGGGTTTCATCATCAGCATCTTCATAACAAAGTCAAAAACTACCCAAAGAAACAGTCTTACAACGTCAGAATCCAGCTGGATACTTTGGCCTTATTTTAAAAAGCTTTTCCAGCCAAAACTCTTAGGTAATGTCTGAGACACCTCTTTCTTTTAAGAAAATTCTATATTTTGGTTTCAGGGTGGTAACTGGAGCGGGGCTCCATTCAAACTGCTCATCAGTCAGTTGTAAAACTGCCCACCAGCAGCTGTGAAAGAGAACACTGACTGCACCATATTGAATTGGTTGCCACCCTCTGGTCATTTCAAAATTCCATTACCGGGCTTCCCCTGGTGGTCCAGTGGGTAAGGACACCACCTTGCAGTGCAAGGAGCGCCGGTTCGATCCCTGGCCTGGGAAGATCCCACGTGCCGCAGAGCAGCTGGACTGATGTGTCCAATCACCGAGCCGGAGCTCTGGCGCGCATGCGCCCAGAGCTGGTGCTCTGCAACGACAGAGGCCACCGCGATGGGAGGCCCACAGGAGCCAAAGAACAAAGACGGATGAAACTAGAGAAATGAAAGACCAACAGAAGTGGCCCTCCCGCCCCCCTCCCTCCCCAACCCGACCTCCACCCAAAGAATAAATAAATTAAAAAAAAAAAATTCCATTACCAAGTAATGCATGCAACCAATATTACTGAGTATGATACCAAGTCTCAAGACTCACCCCATCCTTCAACCTCTCACTGAAATGCCCTCTTTCTGGACCTCATATATGCCTCAGTCTGAGGTAGATCAAGGGTTAGAGTTGGGGGGAGAGATTACACACAGCACATGGTAATGAAATATATGTCAGTTGCATTACTCAAAACAAGCTGAAAGTTTAACAGTTTATTTGGGGAAAACCTACCAGGATGGCTCTGGCTCAAAATCGCTGCATGAAAATGTCACAGATTATGAACTATTCAAAAACTTTAAGAAAAATGTCTCCAGAGAAAATAGTATTATTTCTCTTGGTGACTGTGATTAATCAAAAGGGGATTTATCCAATAAACAAAAAGAATTTGTGTCCCCAAAGAGCTTTTTACCTTATATTCTTCTATGTTCCATTGTGTTTATAAAAAATGCTATACAGATGTAAATATGGGAGCCCTAAGAGCCTTAGAAATTCACAGGAGACTCTTAGAATCACAAAATAACCTGGCCTTTCACCTTGGACTCATGGGATACCTTAAGAATGTATCCCGTATGCTCTATGCACGTATATGAATACTGGATTCTTTTACTTTGTGACTTCTATCATAACTCATAGCAATGTAAGTAGATAAAAAGGCAAGAGTGGGAGTGAACTATATATAAAATGCTTCTGTCTGTCAATTGCAGATAATGTATGGGGGCAGGTTTAGAAGGAATGACATCTCTGCTGGAAGAGAAAATATAGCTAATTTTCATTACCCTACTGCCATGGACCCAGTTATGTTTTTCAGTTTTCCTACTGCAAGGTTAAAGGAAGCATGAGGATGGTCCTGCTGGGAGGCTTGTCTGAAAAAGAGGAAAAGAAAACAGGAGTGGAAATGGGTTGGAGAGAGGGGTATGCAATAAAAACAACAACAACAACAACAAGGAAACAATCCTGTGAAAATGAATCTCCTTAACACAATCAAAGGCAGTGCTAATACAAATATGTAACCATTACTGGAGATTAACCAGTCAGTCTTAAAGGAAATCAACCCTTAATACACTTTGGAAGGACTAATACTGAAGCTGAAGCTCCAATACTTTGGCCACCTGATTCAAACAACTGGCTCACTGGAAAAGACCTTGATGCTAGGAAAGATTGAAGGCAGAATGAGAAGAGGGTGACAGAGGATGAGATGGTTGGATGGCATCTCTGATTCAATGGACATGAAGCTGGGCAAACTCTAGGAGACAGTGAGGGACAGGGAAGCCTGGCGTGCTGTAGTTTATGGGGTCACAAAGAGTCAGACACGACTTAGTGAGTGAAAAACAAAAACATTACTGGAAACCATGGAACTTCCCAGGGAACTGGTAAAGCACCTGGCTGCCAATGCAGGAGACATAAGAGACACAGGTTGGATCCCTGGGTCAAGAAGAGCCCTTGGAGTAGGAAATGGCAACCCACTCCAGTATTCTTACCTGGAGAATCCTATGGACAGAGGAGCCTGGCAGGCTACAGTCCATGGGGTCACAAAGAGTCCGGCACAACTGAAGCCTGTACTGGAAACCATTACTTCTGTCTTACACATCAGGACAATTGTTAATAAAACTTTCATTTAAAAATTCTCTTATTCTGGGGATTTCCCTGGTGGTCCAGTGGCTGTGCTCCCAATGCAGGGTGCCTGAGTTCTATCCCTGGTCAGGGAACTAGATCCCACATGCTGCAACTAAAGATTCCATGTCCAAAAACTAAAATTTCAACACAACCAAATAAATAAATACATTTTTAAAATCTCTTACTTAAAACAAATACAGCACTTTTTAAAAAGCTGATGTTGTAAGAATATTTAAATCACTTATTTGTTCCAAACCCATTCATCAGTTTCTCCAAACTTTAAAAGAATTACAGTCTTCTCTCCAAAATATATAGGCTATCAAAATATAGGAAAGAACCATCTGGGAATGTTAAGAATTCAGTAGCTTGTAACCTGATTCTTACGTACTACTTCCAATTGCTGATGTATATAATGTGCCAGTGCTTTCCAACAGAAATTTCTACAAAGATGCAAATGTCTGTGTCTGCACTTTCCACTATAGTAACCATTAGCCATGTGTGGCTGTTGAATGCTCGAAATACAGAGAGTGAAACTGAGGAACTGAATTTTTTTAGTTCATTTAAATTTAAATGACCATCATATTGTTAATGGCCACCTGATTCAAACAACTGGCTCACTGGAAAAGACCTTGATGCTAGGAAAGATTGAAGGCAGAATGAGAAGAGGGTGACAGAGGATGAGATGGTTGGATGGCATCTCTGATTCAATGGACATGAAGCTGGGCAAACTCTAGGAGACAGTGAGGGACAGGGAAGCCTGGCGTGCTGTAGTTTATGGGGTCACAAAGAGTCAGACACGACTTAGTGAGTGAAAAACAAAAACATTACTGGAAACCATGGAACTTCCCAGGGAACTGGTAAAGCACCTGGCTGCCAATGCAGGAGACATAAGAGACACAGGTTGGATCCCTGGGTCAAGAAGAGCCCTTGGAGTAGGAAATGGCAACCCACTCCAGTATTCTTACCTGGAGAATCCTATGGACAGAGGAGCCTGGCAGGCTACAGTCCATGGGGTCACAAAGAGTCCGGCACAACTGAAGCCTGTACTGGAAACCATTACTTCTGTCTTACACATCAGGACAATTGTTAATAAAACTTTCATTTAAAAATTCTCTTATTCTGGGGATTTCCCTGGTGGTCCAGTGGCTGTGCTCCCAATGCAGGGGGCCTGAGTTCTATCCCTGGTCAGGGAACTAGATCCCACATGCTGCAACTAAAGATTCCATGTCCAAAAACTAAAATTTCAACACAACCAAATAAATAAATACATTTTTAAAATCTCTTACTTAAAACAAATACAGCACTTTTTAAAAAGCTGATGTTGTAAGAATATTTAAATCACTTATTTGTTCCAAACCCATTCATCAGTTTCTCCAAACTTTAAAAGAATTACAGTCTTCTCTCCAAAATATATAGGCTATCAAAATATAGGAAAGAACCATCTGGGAATGTTAAGAATTCAGTAGCTTGTAACCTGATTCTTACGTACTACTTCCAATTGCTGATGTATATAATGTGCCAGTGCTTTCCAACAGAAATTTCTACAAAGATGCAAATGTCTGTGTCTGCACTTTCCACTATAGTAACCATTAGCCATGTGTGGCTGTTGAATGCTCGAAATACAGAGAGTGAAACTGAGGAACTGAATTTTTTTAGTTCATTTAAATTTAAATGACCATCATATTGTTAATGGCCATCATATTGGACAGTACAATTTCTGTAATTATTGTCTTGATACCTGCAGTTCTTTTCATGTTATTTATAGTTAGGGGAAAAAGTCAAAAATATAAGGAAATGTACAAAAGTTTTCTATCTCTAATGCATAAACATTTTGAAAAGTGACCAGGAAAATAACACCCAGTGGAAAAGTGGGTAGACTGCACAAATAGACTTCTTGCAAGACCAGATACTGCAATTACAATGTGCTTTGTGTGCTTAGTCACTCAGTTGTGTCTGATTCTCTGTGATCCCATGGACTGTAGCTTGCCAGGCTTCTCCCCCCATAGAATTCTACAGGCAAGGGAATGGGTTGCCATTCTCTTTTCCAGGGGAATCTTCCTCACTCAGGAACTGAACCAGAGTCTCCTACATTGTGGGTGGATTCTTTACCATCTGAGCCACCAGACATTTAGAAAAGGAAGCTACACAATTGACAAAAAAAGAAAAAATTAATTAGACACTTATTTAATAAATAAATGTAATGAGTCATAAACCATAAAATACACCTTTAAGAAATGCTGGTGGAAATCTTGCCTTTCTAATGCCATTTTAATCTCATTCCTGACAGTGTACTTCATCACTGAAAACTAGATAGATTTTTCAAATTGGCTACTTATTGTATGTCCCATGTGAGGAAGGCCTGGTTTACAAAATTATGTTGAAGGCAACGCTTCTAAAATTTTAATGCACATACAAGTCACCTCAGAATCTTGTTATAATTAAGATTCTGCTTCAGTAGGGCTGGGCTAGGACCTCAAATGCTGCATTTCTAACAAGCACCCATATGTCTGGTGGTGCCGGTGCTGCTGGTGTGTGGCCTAGGTCTCAGAAGCAAAGTCTAGTTAAGTACCAACCACACTTACCCACTCCAGAGACATGTCATTCCCTTCCTGGTTCTCACAGGTAATTTTCTGCTGGCAGGTATGTGGTCAGCATATCCACTTTAAACCTCATGTTGAAATGTGCTACTGAAATGGCTTCCTCTGCTGCTTTGTGTTTACTTTAGACACCAATGTGGACTTCTAAAGCAGTGGTTTGACCTGGCTGCCCATTACAGGTTACCTGGGGAGCTTTTCAGCACAATTCAGTCAATCTGGAGCTGGGAATTAGTTTGTTTCAAAAGCTCCCCAGGGGACTTTAATATGCCACCAGGTTTGTCACCCATGGTTCTAGTAAGAAAAAAGAAAGCATCTGAAAGGGATGATTTCATCAATATGAGCGCAAGGGTAAAGCCATGGCTGTGTTCACTGCTCACTCAGAGAACTAAACACTTCTCCGGATCACAGGAGACTTTGTGCATCAGCAGTACTCTACAGAAACATAATGCAAGCCAGGTGTAATTTTAAATGTTCAGATAACCACATTAAACATTTTAAAAGGAATAAGTAAAATTAAATAATATTTATTTAATCCTATATATCCAACATATTATCATTCGACATGCAATCAATATAAAGAATTGCTAGTGAAATATTTTACCTTCCTTTCTTCATATGAAATCTTGGAAATTCAGTGTGTGTTTTGCATGTACAGCACATCTCCATTCACACTAACCACCCTTCAAGTGCTCAATGCCTATGTGGATAGTCAGTGTCATATTGGACAATATCATGTGAAAGAGTACCACAGAAAAATTCCACTTTGGGGGGTTTCTACTACTGAATACACCAAAACTACATGACCCAAAACCAGTTCTGGAAATGAATAAGTTGAATGGAATTTAGGCCAAAAACAGAATAAGCAATAGGGAAGATGTATTTCTACTTTTAAATCTCAAATGAGTGTGTCTCTAATGGTCAAGAGCTCAAAACTTTAATGAAGTGATGCTTTACTGTTAGTAAAAGTATGCTGTTCGGGATCTTGATCGAGAATGGCACATTTCTCCAGTTTAGCTCTGTCAGAGCTAATCTAGTGTTTGTTGCGTTGTGGAGGTTGTTTACAAATGCATCAGACCTTTCGCCTCCATCACTACTCCCACCTCACTGCCACGTGGAGAAAGGAGAGAAGGTATCAAGCCTGTAACATTAAGAAAGGTTACCTTATTTTTATTTTAGGGGAGAAGCACCAAAATCATAAGATTTTACATTTCAGCACTTCTGAAATGACAGCTCTAGAGTTTGGCTTTGAGTAGAGGTTGTCTTTCTTACCTAAACCAGTGCATCGTCATCTCTTCATCCTTTACCACCCCAGCTCCTGAGTGAAACCAAAAGGTATCATAGACAAAACCAGCACAAGTTAATGGTTAACTAACACCTTCTATAAACCTAGAGATACATAAATTGTAACCAGCCAACGCCTTCACCTAATAAGTTGTGTACAAGACAAACAAATATGTTACCTTTCAGGTATCTCTGGCCAACAATATACTGGGCACTAGGGTAACCAAAGTGAGCATAAAGATGTGCCACATGGAAATGGAAGCTCTGAGAATACAGCCAGATGTAAAGCAGAGAGACTATGCTTCCTGTTAGGACCAGGAGCTGCAAAAAAAAAAAGAAAAAGAAAAAAAGGATCAAGAAGAGAAGTATGGGGAGACACTTCAGCTATGGTTCAGATGTGGGAGGAATGAGTATATTCTATGAGAACGGCATTTCAGGATGAGATGCATATGATTTACAGATGAGGTATGTTCTTTATAGGTCTCTATTGTATAGGGCAAAAAACTTGCAACCACTAGTCTTTTGTTTCTAATCATTCTGATATGTACTTTTTCTGGGTGATGTAATATAACTGGTTTGGGTAATTAACTAGGATAGGATGCTGGCCAATAGGATCTTGGCTGTTTATAAAAAGGGGAAAAAATGAAGACAGAAACAAAAGAGGAAGCAGAAAAGAGAATTAATCTATTTGCTGTTTGGGCCAAAACATGGTGGTGAGGTTAAGATGGGAGGAAGGTTCCTGCTCTGCTCTGCCACAGTCTGAAGAACCCACAGCCCTGGTCTGCTTCTCTGACACTTTTGGCTGCACCTACAGAAATACAAAACCTTCAGATGGCACCTTAGGCTTCTTCCTCTTTAGAGGTCCAGGGGAGCCAGTGGACCTCCAGAAGATGAGGGAAAATGAGAACTCACAGTTGGCTAGGGCTGCGATAGTCATGTATAACAAACTGGGTGGCTTACACAAAAGAAATTAATTTCCTCACAATCTATAACTGGATGTTCCAGATCAAAGGATCAGCAGGATTGGTTTCTTCTAGGCTTTTCTCCTTGACTTATAAATGACTGTCTTCTCCCTGTACATCTGTCCTCTGTATGTCTCTATGACCAAATGTCCTCCCTTTGTAAGGACACCGGTCATATTGGTTAGGGTCCACATTAATGATCTTAACATAATTACCTCTGTATAGACCCTGTCTAGGGGCTTAACATATGAATCTGGGGGGACAAAATTCAGCACACACCAGTAGCCCAGGCTGACAAAGGGGGATACTTCCTAAAAGAGCTGGTAGGTTAGCTGGAGCTTTGATTTCAATCTTTTGAGGGAGAGGGGCACACACTGCATAGCTTGCAGAATCTCAGTTCCCTGACCAGGGGCTGAACCTGGGCCATGGCAGTAAAAGCCCAGAATCCAGTCCTCTAGGGTACCAGAGAGCTTCCAACATCAACCTTCTCTAGCAGCTCAACCATGCCTCTGAGTTCTCTTCAGAAAGCTCTTCTAAGTGAGGTCTTTTTCCATCAGAAGCTGGTCCTCCAGCCATGGGTTGATGCCCACACATGTTTATCACTGAATAGATGAATCAGCATGGCCACTACTGCTTCCAGAAACATGACAAACATCTTCTGAGATGTTGATTCATCTAGGGGTAAGGAACTCAGTCCTGTGGGGCAGCCTTGAAATGCAGCAAGACCCCAAAGGGCCCCAGCACAATTGGCCTAAAACGGGATGAATATAACTGGTTTGGGTAATTAACTAGGATAGGATGCTGGCCAATAGGATCTTGGCTGTTTATAAAAGGGGAAAAAATGAAGACAGAAACAAAAGAGGAAGCAGAAAAGAGAATTAATCTATTTGCTGTTTGGGCCAAAACATGGTGGTGAGGTTAAGATGGGAGGAAGGTTCCTGCTCTGCTCTGCCACAGTCTGAAGAACCCACAGCCCTGGTCTGCTTCTCTGACACTTTTGGCTGCACCTACAGAAATACAAAACCTTCAGATGGCACCTTAGGCTTCTTCCTCTTTAGAGGTCCAGGGGAGCCAGTGGACCTCCAGAAGATGAGGGAAAATGAGAACTCACAGTTGGCTAGGGCTGCGATAGTCATGTATAACAAACTGGGTGGCTTACACAAAAGAAATTAATTTCCTCACAATCTATAACTGGATGTTCCAGATCAAAGGATCAGCAGGATTGGTTTCTTCTAGGCTTTTCTCCTTGACTTATAAATGACTGTCTTCTCCCTGTACATCTGTCCTCTGTATGTCTCTATGACCAAATGTCCTCCCTTTGTAAGGACACCGGTCATATTGGTTAGGGTCCACATTAATGATCTTAACATAATTACCTCTGTATAGACCCTGTCTAGGGGCTTAACATATGAATCTGGGGGGACAAAATTCAGCACACACCAGTAGCCCAGGCTGACAAAGGGGGATACTTCCTAAAAGAGCTGGTAGGTTAGCTGGAGCTTTGATTTCAATCTTTTTGAGGGGAGAGGGGCACACACTGCATAGCTTGCAGAATCTCAGTTCCCTGACCAGGGGCTGAACCTGGGCCATGGCAGTAAAAGCCCAGAATCCAGTCCTCTAGGGTACCAGAGAGCTTCCAACATCAACCTTCTCTAGCAGCTCAACCATGCCTCTGAGTTCTCTTCAGAAAGCTCTTCTAAGTGAGGTCTTTTTCCATCAGAAGCTGGTCCTCCAGCCATGGGTTGATGCCCACACATGTTTATCACTGAATAGATGAATCAGCATGGCCACTACTGCTTCCAGAAACATGACAAACATCTTCTGAGATGTTGATTCATGTAGACATCAGTGGCTGAGAGGGAACTCAGTCCTGTGGGGCAGCCTTGAAATGCAGCAAGACCCCAAAGGGCCCCACCAGCACAGTCCAGGGAACCAGACCCCACTCCAGCCACACTCAGCTGGCTTCTAGGGAGGAGCTCGGACTCAGAGGAAAGCATGACCGACATCTTCTCTCAGGTGTGACTCTGCTTCTGCAGCTTCAAACTCAAGAACCCAATTCTCAGCAGCTGCCATGAAAGTTAGTATCTGTTACTGATTCCAAGATCAAGAACTGAACTTAAAAACAGATGATTTAACTCAAGTCTTTTAACCAAACAAGTCAATCAGGAATTGAAAACTTGGAGAATGACAGAAGGGGTTTTTCAGACTTTCATTTAGAATCATTATAGGAACAAAGATCATTAAATATGTTTAGTGGTCACACTGAAGATACATGAGAGAAAAAATAATTATCTTAGCATAGTCCAAAATGGACAAAATGAAAAGTTATAATTATAAATATTTATACTTATACTTAATAAGTTACATATTACTCTAATTTCTATAACTTCAACTCTAAAGACACATCTCTTTCCTCTTTAGGGAGCTGTTGGTTATTCACAACAATGTACTGAAAAGTCTATGTTTCAGTTTTTGTGTGAATGTATATGTGATAGCACTGGTGTTCCTTATTGTTGATTTTTTGTGTGTGGTTTATGTGTATACGTGTGTGTATTGGAGGAGACTTTAATTTTTTGATCCTCTTATTATGGCATCCAAAATCACCTCTATTGATCTGGCTTCCTGAACACATACTCTCTCACATATTTCTATAGGTCAAGGTTTCACAGAAGATAAATGTCTGAAATTATTAATTACTCCTCAAATCCCTTTTGAAATTATTTTATTTATTCAGTATTTATGTTGTACATATCTGATATTGTTCTAGTCACTGTGAACAAAGCAAGCAACATTCACCGACCAATTGTAGCTTAACTTATAGTGGGGGTAGAGAATGAGGGAACATAAAATAAATAAATTAAAAAGTAAAGCATATATTGGATCATAATACAAGCTATAGAGGAAGAACTGAGGGATAATAGGGAATGGTGTGAAGCAAGAGGTACAAATTTCAAAAGGATAGATGAAAATGATGGGCAAGGAAAAGTAGAAAATGATGTGTAATGGGGTGAACTCCAAGGAGCATCACAGGATGTCCAGAATTTGAGAGAATTACAACAGCAAACGTACTCGTAGGGACAGAGATGGTACAAAATAAAAAGAGGTCATTGAGCCCCTGATTTTCTACTTACAGGAAGCAAGCTAAGAAAACTCACCTGCAAAACATGGTACCTGTGATGGAGAAAGGAAGGATGAATCAGAGTGAAACCAAGGGCTCGGAGGGTGGAGCCAAAAGCCATGGAGAATTGCTTCCAGCCCTTGGAACCCAATCAAGGAACTTCCAGTCTTTGTCAGGCTGGACCCTAAAACTGCTCTAGACTGAGAATTCTCTTGTGCCTCCCGTTTTCCCCTGTTATGGACTGAAATGTCTATGACAGTTTTCCTATGCTGGTCCCATTATGTTGGCTGTGTGGAGTCAGATGACTTGTCTCTTTAGTCTCATGGCTCACAGGCAAATAGATACTGCATTCAAGGGGTTGTTTGTGAGTTGTACTTGTCTGTGGAGAGCCTCACTCACACCAAGGGTTTCCGGAGCCACCCCACCTGGGAGAAAGGCATGGAATGGAGTCTCCAGAAAGAACAAAACCTGCTGATAACTTGACTTCAGCCTTCTGGTCTCCTAAACAGTGGCAAAGTAAGTTTCTGTGGATTTTAGTAGTTTGTAGCACTTTTGTCACCTAGGAAATAAACATATCCTCCAAAGTAAAGGTTAGTCAGACTTACTGTCTGTTATAAAAAGATCTGTATTCCCCCGAAATCAGGGCTCCTGTGCTGTATTCAGCCTGTTCTATGAACATTGTCACCTGAGTTGTCACCTTCCCCCTCCCTGACACCCCTCCCCATGGGCACTTGGTTTTGAAAACCAGTAAGGCCTTCTTTCCCAGCTTTCCAGGTGGCACTAGTGATAAAGGACCTGCCTGCCAGTGCTGGAGACTTCAGAGACATGCATTTGATCCCTCCCTGGGTTGAGAAGATTCCCTGGAGGAAACCATGGCAACCCACTCCAATATTCTTGCCTGGAGAACCCCATGGACAGAGAAGCCTGGCAGGCTCCAGTCCTATAGGGCTGCAAAGATCTGGACACTGCAGCTTAGCACATATGAGGGGGTGTAATGGGTGAACTCCAAGGAGCATCACAGGATGTCCAGAATTTGAGAGAATTACAACAGCAAACGTACTCGTAGGGACAGAGATGGTACAAAATAAAAAGAGGTCATTGAGCCCCTGATTTTCTACTTACAGGAAGCAAGCTAAGAAAACTCACCTGCAAAACATGGTACTTGTGATGGAGAAAGGAAGGATGAATCAGAGTGAAACCAAGGGCTCGGAGGGTGGAGCCAAAAGCCATGGAGAATTGCTTCCAGCCCTTGGAACCCAATCAAGGAACTTCCAGTCTTTGTCAGGCTGGACCCTAAAACTGCTCTAGACTGAGAATTCTCTTGTGCCTCCCGTTTTCCCCTGTTATGGACTGAAATGTCTATGACAGTTTTCCTATGCTGGTCCCATTATGTTGGCTGTGTGGAGTCAGATGACTTGTCTCTTTAGTCTCATGGCTCACAGGCAAATAGATACTGCATTCAAGGGGTTGTTTGTGAGTTGTACTTGTCTGTGGAGAGCCTCACTCACACCAAGGGTTTCCGGAGCCACCCCACCTGGGAGAAAGGCATGGAATGGAGTCTCCAGAAAGAACAAAACCTGCTGATAACTTGACTTCAGCCTTCTGGTCTCCTAAACAGTGGCAAAGTAAGTTTCTGTGGATTTTAGTAGTTTGTAGCACTTTTGTCACCTAGGAAATAAACATATCCTCCAAAGTAAAGGTTAGTCAGACTTACTGTCTGTTATAAAAAGATCTGTATTCCCCCGAAATCAGGGCTCCTGTGCTGTATTCAGCCTGTTCTATGAACATTGTCACCTGAGTTGTCACCTTCCCCCTCCCTGACACCCCTCCCCATGGGCACTTGGTTTTGAAAACCAGTAAGGCCTTCTTTCCCAGCTTTCCAGGTGGCACTAGTGATAAAGGACCTGCCTGCCAGTGCTGGAGACTTCAGAGACATGCATTTGATCCCTCCCTGGGTTGAGAAGATTCCCTGGAGGAAACCATGGCAACCCACTCCAATATTCTTGCCTGGAGAATCCCATGGACAGAGAAGCCTGGCAGGCTACAGTCCTATAGGGTTGCAAAGATCTGGACACGACTGCATGACTTAGCACGCACATATGTACACACATCCACATAAAACAGTTTATTAGTTTCATCTGCAAGCTTTTTCTGTTCCTAAGTATCTAATTCACTTGGACCCCAAAAATATGTGGGCTAACTTACTGAGAACATCTAGACCATTTTCTACAATCTACCCAAAAGGTAATACTGATAAAGAAGTAAAGCTCAAATTTGTCACTGTCATCTGTAATTTTATGCCACTACTTCAAAATAGTGAATCTGTCTTTCTCCAAAATCTCCAACCATTTTTATTTTCCAGTTTTAAGCAGCCTCCATTTTCTTCCTATGAGCTCATAAATGTTCCTTTCTTATATTTCCCCTTTATTGATTGATGCTTGAATTTTGTTCACATATCCTTTTCTTGGGTTCATAGGCAAATGCATTATGTAAATACCAAGCTTTGGAGAGAATGCTATATCTTCTTCCTCTTTGGATCATTTGTTCATTAAAAAGAAATGAGGCAGGCTCTATGCTAGATACTAGGTCGTGATCAAAACAAAAACAATAATGAAAACATATATAGCTTATGATATGGGAGATAAATACTAATAATGAAATATGCAAGTGAAATTACAACTGTGGTAAGTACCAGAATAAAACTGTGTAATAAGGAGATTCAGTTTTCTGTTTCTTCATACTTCAAAGAGGGTTAGTTTGGGGAAGATGAAGCTGGAGAAGGAGACAGATGGCAAATCATGAAAAGCTTTGATCAAAGGCCATGTTAAGGATTTTGGTCTTATTTTAAGAGCAATAGTTAATCTCTGGAGTGTTCATATATATGGAAAAGAGGGAGGGGAACATGAGTTTGGGAGGAACATGATCATGTTGAGTTTTAAAACTATCACTCTGACCGTAGTATAGAGTCACAGTGTCCAAAGTGAAGTACACAAGATGCTCCACCGGGGAGCAATGGAAGTATCTGAACTTCTGTTAACATATTATATTAAAATTTTAAGTGACACTGATATTTAGCCCAGGGGTTCATTTAGACTCTATGTCAGATGAACATATGTCACTTGGAGAAGTAGAGATAAGCCCAGGAAAGCAAGCCTGTTCCACAATATTGCCTGGGAACTCTCACTCATTCACACACTTTCACTCATCAGCTGTGTCTCAGTTTATGTATGTATGAGTTTATGGACATGATGCTAGTTTATCTACAATAACCTTTATAAAGTAGGCATAATTTTAAAAAAGACTCCTGTAAAGAAACCTGAGATAAACTGAATGCTAACACTGTAAGACTTAATGACCAAAAAGAATGCCCTGGGTTTCTGACTTGCAATGACTCCAATCACTGGGTTAAGAAGACCAGGTTAGGATGTGCTGAGGGGCAGAGGGCAGGGGTGCCTGACTTTTGTTTGGATCACATTGGGCTCAAGAAGTGTGGTATAGCAGGCTACTGGCTATGGGTGTCAGGAATTTTACAGATGTCTAGACTAAACATTTGAGTCACACAAATAAAGGTAATAATTTAGGTTTTATAAGCTTTAATGAAATCTTAACTTTAAATGCCAAATTTTCAACTTTTTAAATTCTCATATCATTTATGTTCTGTCCACCCTTTCTGTAAATAAACTGAAATGTCTTTAAAGTTATCCTGTCTTAAACATCTGGGGGAGGCAGGCTCTATGCTAGATACTAATAATGAAAACATATATAGCTTATGATATGGGAGATAAATACTAATAATGAAATATGCAAGTGAAATTACAACTGTGGTAAGTACCAGAATAAAACTGTGTAATAAGGAGATTCAGTTTTCTGTTTCTTCATACTTCAAAGAGGGTTAGTTTGGGGAAGATGAAGCTGGAGAAGGAGACAGATGGCAAATCATGAAAAGCTTTGATCAAAGGCCATGTTAAGGATTTTGGTCTTATTTTAAGAGCAATAGTTAATCTCTGGAGTGTTCATATATATGGAAAAGAGGGAGGGGAACATGAGTTTGGGAGGAACATGATCATGTTGAGTTTTAAAACTATCACTCTGACCGTAGTATAGAGTCACAGTGTCCAAAGTGAAGTACACAAGATGCTCCACCGGGGAGCAATGGAAGTATCTGAACTTCTGTTAACATATTATATTAAAATTTTAAGTGACACTGATATTTAGCCCAGGGGTTCATTTAGACTCTATGTCAGATGAACATATGTCACTTGGAGAAGTAGAGATAAGCCCAGGAAAGCAAGCCTGTTCCACAATATTGCCTGGGAACTCTCACTCATTCACACACTTTCACTCATCAGCTGTGTCTCAGTTTATGTATGTATGAGTTTATGGACATGATGCTAGTTTATCTACAATAACCTTTATAAAGTAGGCATAATTTTAAAAAAGACTCCTGTAAAGAAACCTGAGATAAACTGAATGCTAACACTGTAAGACTTAATGACCAAAAAGAATGCCCTGGGTTTCTGACTTGCAATGACTCCAATCACTGGGTTAAGAAGACCAGGTTAGGATGTGCTGAGGGGCAGAGGGCAGGGGTGCCTGACTTTTGTTTGGATCACATTGGGCTCAAGAAGTGTGGTATAGCAGGCTACTGGCTATGGGTGTCAGGAATTTTACAGATGTCTAGACTAAACATTTGAGTCACACAAATAAAGGTAATAATTTAGGTTTTATAAGCTTTAATGAAATCTTAACTTTAAATGCCAAATTTTCAACTTTTTAAATTCTCATATCATTTATGTTCTGTCAACCATTGCTGTAAATAAACTGAAATTCTGTATTTACTCTGATGTCTTTAAAGTTATCCTGTCTAAAGTTAAGGGGGAGATGTGTTCAATCTGGGTATTTAGAAAAGAATTTCACTGTATTTTTTTTTTTTTTTCATGAGTAAATGTGCTAACTCCATGTGTTAACCAATGTGTTCATATGGATACTCATTTTTAAAAGGCATTTGAAATCAGTCAGTGCATTTTGAAAGCATAATATTTTAAAACATACAGAAAATAAATTCAATTCCCATGTACCCACCAGCCATATTTGGTAGGTTTATGTTTTGCCATGTTCACTCCAGATGTTTTTTTAAAGAATTAAAGCATTGTAGAAATAAAAACACTCATCCTCATCTTTTCCCCTCTCTCATCCTAGAAGAAACCACTAAGCCAGCATTAAGAGCACAACATTCAACTGAATGTTTTTAAGCAAAAATGGGCTAAAGTTAGCTACATCAACAAGCATAAATCCTACAAAATCAATGTTAATGGAAAAAAGGAAGTCACAAGCTATTTCAATATTTTGTAATTGAATGAAAACAATATTTAACTTGGGTTTCCCATGTGGCACAGTGGTAAAGAACCTGCCTACCAATGCAGGAGACACAAGAAATGACAGTTTGATCCCTGGGTCAGGAAGATCCTCTGGAGAAGGAAATGGCAACCCATTGCAGTATTCTTGCCTGGAAAATTCCATGGACAGAAGGGGGCCTTTGGCAAAAGCTAGACATGACTGAGCAACTGAGCACACACACAAAAGAATGCCCTGGTTTCTGACTTGCAATGACTCCAATCACTGGGTTAAGAAGACCAGGTTAGGATGTGCTGAGGGGCAGAGGGCAGGGGTGCCTGACTTTTGTTTGGATCACATTGGGCTCAAGAAGTGTGGTATAGCAGGCTACTGGCTATGGGTGTCAGGAATTTTACAGATGTCTAGACTAAACATTTGAGTCACACAAATAAAGGTAATAATTTAGGTTTTATAAGCTTTAATGAAATCTTAACTTTAAATGCCAAATTTTCAACTTTTTAAATTCTCATATCATTTATGTTCTGTCAACCATTGCTGTAAATAAACTGAAATTCTGTATTTACTCTGATGTCTTTAAAGTTATCCTGTCTAAAGTTAAGGGGGAGATGTGTTCAATCTGGGTATTTAGAAAAGAATTTCACTGTATTTTTTTTTTTTCATGAGTAAATGTGCTAACTCCATGTGTTAACCAATGTGTTCATATGGATACTCATTTTTAAAAGGCATTTGAAATCAGTCAGTGCATTTTGAAAGCATAATATTTTAAAACATACAGAAAATAAATTCAATTCCCATGTACCCACCAGCCATATTTGGTAGGTTTATGTTTTGCCATGTTCACTCCAGATGTTTTTTTAAAGAATTAAAGCATTGTAGAAATAAAAACACTCATCCTCATCTTTTCCCCTCTCTCATCCTAGAAGAAACCACTAAGCCAGCATTAAGAGCACAACATTCAACTGAATGTTTTTAAGCAAAAATGGGCTAAAGTTAGCTACATCAACAAGCATAAATCCTACAAAATCAATGTTAATGGAAAAAAGGAAGTCACAAGCTATTTCAATATTTTGTAATTGAATGAAAACAATATTTAACTTGGGTTTCCCATGTGGCACAGTGGTAAAGAACCTGCCTACCAATGCAGGAGACACAAGAAATGACAGTTTGATCCCTGGGTCAGGAAGATCCTCTGGAGAAGGAAATGGCAACCCATTGCAGTATTCTTGCCTGGAAAATTCCATGGACAGAAGCGCCTGGCCAGCTACAGTCTATGGGATCACAAAAAGCTAGACATGACTGAGCAACTGAGCAACACACACACAATATTAAAATACAATAGCATTGATAAAACTAACCAAAGCATCAGGTTGCTTTACTCTTGGTTAAAATGTTTAAGTGATACAGTGTGTGTTTATATCAACAAGGATCATAAGCCAGAGATTATTTTTATATTGCAGCTTGCTTAGTAGAAATTTATTAAAACACAAACTTCATTGGGAGAAAATAGTTTTTTAAGTGGCTCCTTAGTGATGAAAAATTGAAATCAATATCTCACTCCCTGACTATATAGTCAGTTCCACAAATCCGAGGACATAATTTGTGCTACACTCTATGGTTACAAAGATAAATGTATGACCAAAGCCTTGATTTCAAGCATTTTAAAAGTTGTGGGCAGAGATATAAACAAGTTGCAAAACAGAATGATAAGCTCTTTTATAAAAATGCAGAATGTACAGAGTTCCAGGAGAGAAAAGAAGATAGTATTTGTCCAAAATTAATTTCCTACCTTCTCCCTCACAACTCACATTCTCACTTCCGCTGAGTCTGTGCTCAGGTGCTAAGTCCTGTCTGACTCTTTGTGACCCCACAGACTGTGCCCACCAGGCTCCTCTGTCCATGGGGTTTCTCAGACAAGAAGAATGGAGTGGGTTGTCATTTCCTTCTCCAGGGGATCTTCCCAACCCAAGGATTGAATTCACATTTCCTGCTTGGCAGGCCCCTGATCCGCTTCCCTTACTTTCAACCAACCTGATCGCTTCAAACAAACATTCAATGTTTTAAAAATGGGCTAAAGTTAGCAAATCAACAAGCATAAATCCTACAAAATCAATGTTAATGGAAAAAAGGAAGTCACAAGCTATTTCAATATTTTGTAATTGAATGAAAACAATATTTAACTTGGGTTTCCCATGTGGCACAGTGGTAAAGAACCTGCCTACCAATGCAGGAGACACAAGAAATGACAGTTTGATCCCTGGGTCAGGAAGATCCTCTGGAGAAGGAAATGGCAACCCATTGCAGTATTCTTGCCTGGAAAATTCCATGGACAGAAGCGCCTGGCCAGCTACAGTCTATGGGATCACAAAAAGCTAGACATGACTGAGCAACTGAGCAACACACACACAATATTAAAATACAATAGCATTGATAAAACTAACCAAAGCATCAGGTTGCTTTACTCTTGGTTAAAATGTTTAAGTGATACAGTGTGTGTTTATATCAACAAGGATCATAAGCCAGAGATTATTTTTATATTGCAGCTTGCTTAGTAGAAATTTATTAAAACACAAACTTCATTGGGAGAAAATAGTTTTTTAAGTGGCTCCTTAGTGATGAAAAATTGAAATCAATATCTCACTCCCTGACTATATAGTCAGTTCCACAAATCCGAGGACATAATTTGTGCTACACTCTATGGTTACAAAGATAAATGTATGACCAAAGCCTTGATTTCAAGCATTTTAAAAGTTGTGGGCAGAGATATAAACAAGTTGCAAAACAGAATGATAAGCTCTTTTATAAAAATGCAGAATGTACAGAGTTCCAGGAGAGAAAAGAAGATAGTATTTGTCCAAAATTAATTTCCTACCTTCTCCCTCACAACTCACATTCTCACTTCCGCTGAGTCTGTGCTCAGGTGCTAAGTCCTGTCTGACTCTTTGTGACCCCACAGACTGTGCCCACCAGGCTCCTCTGTCCATGGGGTTTCTCAGACAAGAAGACTGGAGTGGGTTGCTATTTCCTTCTCCAGGGGGAT
Source organism: Tragulus kanchil (assembly GCA_022376925.1). Taxonomy (NCBI): domain Eukaryota; kingdom Metazoa; phylum Chordata; class Mammalia; order Artiodactyla; family Tragulidae; genus Tragulus; species Tragulus kanchil. Next base: position 79,598,835 of record JAIOJX010000025.1, read on the forward strand.
CTTCCCAACCCAGGGATTGAATTCACATTTCCTGCTTGGCAGGCAGGTTCTTTACCACTGATCCGCTTCCCTTACTTTCAACCAATTCCAAGCTCCGTGTAATCAGACTTCTAAGGTCTCTCAGGTGACCACTCTTCTCTTTCCCCACTGTCATGGCCTCACTTCCACCACCACCTTCTCACTGGAACTGTGCAGTGGAGTTAGAGGCTGCTCCTCTGCTTCCATAGCAAGGGGTACTCACATCTGTTGCAGTATCAGTGATACCACTCCCACCCCCACTCACATATAAACCCACATTTTATAGCTTCCACAAAAGAAAAGTTATTTTATTTTCATTTTTCTTTGGATACCCTACTACCTGCCTCATACACTATAGCTCCTTTAATAGTTGAATGAATGAGCCTGAGTGGGGCAGAATTTGAACTTAATTTACAAAATGTACTGGTTATCTCAAGTTTGTCCTTACCTTCGGTTAAGGAAAACTCACTGAGGATTTTCAAGTATTAATTAGGAATTATGAAAATATAAGTACACTGGCAATTTGCAAAATGAAACTGGCTTAATTGCAAAAATAAATCAATAACCTGAGATGACAGTTTTTGAATTTGCCTTTCCCGGGCCACAGTGGTTGTTACTGGTCCAGCTTGACAGCCAGGCTCACAAGCCACAAATAGGCTTTAATCTAACAGTTCGTTTGCTCAGCTTTATGGAGGGAAATGGGACAGGAAATACAGGAGGTATAATCTCTGCATTCATCCCGGGCCTGGAAGCCACCCCTCAGCCACAGCTTGTGTGGCAGCCACAGAGCAGGTGTGTGTGGTTCCAGGGCCTCAGGGAAGCCGCCCTCCACTTGTCACCTATCTTTTAAACTGTTCCAGTCAGGTCAGCTGAAGGCCGGCACCCCCACTCACGGCTCCCCAGCCCAGGTGCAGCTGCACAGACCAAGGGTAAATAAAGCAAAACAGACACAACATTCTGTATTTTGTCTTTCCTATGCAGTGGCCAAGGGAACTGTACTGTGAGGAGACATTCCTAGGCAGGCCTAGGTCAACCTGAGCCTGCTGTTAACCCCTTCCGCACGGCCTACTATCCTTTCATGCCCCCAGCTTCAATAAATAACTGTTCAACAGGTAAAGTGTGGTGGAGGGGAGAGGAGGTTCGCTGATGTCTCAGTAAGAATCCACCTGCAATGCAGGAGTTTCGGGTTCGATTCCTGGGTTGGGAAGATCCCTTGCAGAAGGGAACAGCTTCCCACTCCAGTATTCTTGCCTGGGAAATCCCATGGACAGAAGAGCTTGGTGGGCTATAGTTCATGGGGTCTCAAAGAGCCTGACATGACTTAACAACTAAACAAGGTAAACTGGGAGGGGAAAGATGTTATCGAATTTAAAAATAGGATAATAAAACTTGAGAGGAAAAAAAAGATAATAAAACCTATGGCTTCACCAATCAAGTCCATGCCTTTTCTCTCATGGCTGCTCCATGTATCCTATGTCATCCTACGTATTTGCCATTTCTGAGGGTGGTTAGCCTGGGAATAACCTCTGCACCTCCTTCCTAAATGACGAATCTGGTGCTCCTGCTGGAGAGGAAGCTGATAGTGCACCTGTAATCTACATGTATGTCTGTGCAACAGAAAAGACTAGTCCTGGTTAACATTTTAGGGGAGGGAAAGTTTGGGGGAACATATAAGGAATACTGAAAACCACTGTTAGCCAAAAGAACCACAATAATCAGTTACAGAGGCATGCATTTTTGAATGTCCCTTAACTCATAATTATCTGAGAAGGCTAAAAAAATGAGTTAAACTAGCATAAAATCTGGCATTTCCTCCTCCTACATATAAAGTAAGTGGTTCTAGTGACTAGTATTGTTTAGGTCACTATTAGTATTTCAGGTCAGCAGTAAACATGATGTGTGTATTTTGTATGTTGGTGTTTTTATTGCCAAGAGAGTGTCACTGATTTGGAGGACCCATTTAATGTTAAGGCCAAGATAAAGATTTCTTTCAAGGGATTTAGTTTTGTTTTGTTTTCTCCTGCTTGGAAACTGAAATAATTTCCCTATCCTAAACTTTTTGGATGCATTTCTAGACTAGTTTATAGGTACTTAGTCAGGCATCCTCATAAAAGTTTTCATGTAAGGTGATTTCCTTTTTTTTTAAAGATTTTATTTTACTTTTAACTTTTACAGAGTTTTGTTGTTTACAGATATGTATGTTCCCAGAAAGTGATTTCATATTTGAACAATAAAAAGGATAGGGCTTCCCTGGTGGTTCAGTGGTAAAGAATCTGCCTGCCAATGCAGGAGATATGGGTTCAATCCCTGATCCAGGAAGATTCCACATGCTGTGAAGAAACTAAGACCATGAGCCACAACTACTGAGCGCCTGTGCTCTAGAGCCTTGGAGCCACACCTGTTGAGCCCATGTGGCTCAAGTACTGAAGCCCGTGTGCCCTAGAGCCCGAGTTCCACAACAAGAGAAGTCACCGCAACCAGATGCCTGCTCACCTCAACTAGAGAGTGCCCCCCTGCACCCCACAACTAGAGAAGAGCCTGCAGCAGCAGTGAAAACCGAGGACAGCCACAAATAAATAAATAATAGTTTAATACTGGCCACTAGGACTTAGCCACTAGTTCTCTGGGAACTGTTTCCTGCAAAACTTCAGTTCCTTCACAACTGTCAGACTCATAATTAAATATCATGCAATAAATATATATTCATGTATACTCCTTCTTGAAACCTCACTAAATTGGCAGGAAGCCAATGAGAGAGGTAAGTAGGGGTGGTGAGAGAAAGACAGCAACAAAATAAAAAAGATAAAAGAGAATTAGGGCATCGTTCCAGGAACTCTAACTTCCAAATATAGGAGTTCCATGAAGAAATAAGTACAAATGAAAAGGAGAAAATCATCAAACAATCAATTCAAAAAAAAATTTCCCAGAACTAAAGGACAGGAGTTTCCAGACTGAAAGGTTACATCACGATGGAAGGTGATGTCTAGCAGTACAGGAAGGAAAAATCCATTTTATTGCCAAGAGAGTGTCACTGATTTGGAGGACCCATTTAATGTTAAGGCCAAGATAAAGATTTCTTTCAAGGGATTTAGTTTTGTTTTGTTTTCTCCTGCTTGGAAACTGAAATAATTTCCCTATCCTAAACTTTTTGGATGCATTTCTAGACTAGTTTATAGGTACTTAGTCAGGCATCCTCATAAAAGTTTTCATGTAAGGTGATTTCCTTTTTTTTTAAAGATTTTATTTTACTTTTAACTTTTACAGAGTTTTGTTGTTTACAGATATGTATGTTCCCAGAAAGTGATTTCATATTTGAACAATAAAAAGGATAGGGCTTCCCTGGTGGTTCAGTGGTAAAGAATCTGCCTGCCAATGCAGGAGATATGGGTTCAATCCCTGATCCAGGAAGATTCCACATGCTGTGAAGAAACTAAGACCATGAGCCACAACTACTGAGCGCCTGTGCTCTAGAGCCTTGGAGCCACACCTGTTGAGCCCATGTGGCTCAAGTACTGAAGCCCGTGTGCCCTAGAGCCCGAGTTCCACAACAAGAGAAGTCACCGCAACCAGATGCCTGCTCACCTCAACTAGAGAGTGCCCCCCTGCACCCCACAACTAGAGAAGAGCCTGCAGCAGCAGTGAAAACCGAGGACAGCCACAAATAAATAAATAATAGTTTAATACTGGCCACTAGGACTTAGCCACTAGTTCTCTGGGAACTGTTTCCTGCAAAACTTCAGTTCCTTCACAACTGTCAGACTCATAATTAAATATCATGCAATAAATATATATTCATGTATACTCCTTCTTGAAACCTCACTAAATTGGCAGGAAGCCAATGAGAGAGGTAAGTAGGGGTGGTGAGAGAAAGACAGCAACAAAATAAAAAAGATAAAAGAGAATTAGGGCATCGTTCCAGGAACTCTAACTTCCAAATATAGGAGTTCCATGAAGAAATAAGTACAAATGAAAAGGAGAAAATCATCAAACAATCAATTCAAAAAAAAATTTCCCAGAACTAAAGGACAGGAGTTTCCAGACTGAAAGGTTACATCACGATGGAAGGTGATGTCTAGCAGTACAGGAAGGAAAATATCCCATAAATGCATATAACTGAGACACTTCAGAGTACAGGCTAAAGAAAAGGGGTTCCCAAACCTCCTGAGGGTGGAGGATGAGAAGAGAAGAGGGAAAAGGAAAGGGAAGTCACACACCAAAAAGGAGAATTAGAATACTCCAGATGTCTCAGCCCCAAAGCTGTTACCTGGAGGATAGAACAAATCTTTCAAATTTTAAGAATAAAGCCTTTGAAATCTAGAATTTTAGACACCCAGTCTGACTAGAAAGTAAGTTTGATGTTAGACGGGACATTTTCCAGTTCAGTTATAGAACTGTCTCCACGTCTTCCTCTCATGTAGTCTCATAGGAAGTTACTAGAGGACATGTTCCATCAGAACAGGGGAGTAAACCAAGAAGGGGGACATCTCAGGACACAAGAATGAGGGATCCAGGACAGGATGAAGGTGAAGGCAATTTCTAGGATGCTGTGGTGGACATTCCAGGAAGGACCCTGAGAAGCAAGTGGTGAGAACAAATGTCCAGACTGGAGCAGCAGGAGGGAAGGTGTGTCTTCAAGGGAAAGGGGAAATGAGAGATTATCCAAAGTGTTAGAATATATTAAGAGGAAGCTAGTGGTTTGTAAAGCAACACAGGATGAATTAGACATGAACATATGGAAAATTAAGCTGAAAAAATAAAAGACGGAATTATAACTATCTAGAAAACAAAGTTATAGGAGAAAGCAATTGCAATCATGATGTTGATGGAGCTCAGAATAGAGGACCCCCAAATATGGCACCTTGACACATTGAATATTTTGAGTTTGAAAGAGTTTGAGACAACAGAAGAAGCTAGAGGGTCTCTTTGACCTTCTCCCGTCCTCCTCCCCTGAAGAAAATCACATGACCCTTACTTGAAAGATAGCCTTCCTATACCTTTAGGAAAGGAACATCCTTATCTCTAAGATCCAGAAGTCAAATGAGGAGGCCTTGCTAAGTTTTCCTCATCACTACACTGACTTTACACCTTTTGTCTTATCATGTTTCTCCACAACTGTCCATTCTTCATCAGACTAAAGGACAGGAGTTTCCAGACTGAAAGGTTACATCACGATGGAAGGTGATGTCTAGCAGTACAGGAAGGAAAATATCCCATAAATGCATATAACTGAGACACTTCAGAGTACAGGCTAAAGAAAAGGGGTTCCCAAACCTCCTGAGGGTGGAGGATGAGAAGAGAAGAGGGAAAAGGAAAGGGAAGTCACACACCAAAAAGGAGAATTAGAATACTCCAGATGTCTCAGCCCCAAAGCTGTTACCTGGAGGATAGAACAAATCTTTCAAATTTTAAGAATAAAGCCTTTGAAATCTAGAATTTTAGACACCCAGTCTGACTAGAAAGTAAGTTTGATGTTAGACGGGACATTTTCCAGTTCAGTTATAGAACTGTCTCCACGTCTTCCTCTCATGTAGTCTCATAGGAAGTTACTAGAGGACATGTTCCATCAGAACAGGGGAGTAAACCAAGAAGGGGGACATCTCAGGACACAAGAATGAGGGATCCAGGACAGGATGAAGGTGAAGGCAATTTCTAGGATGCTGTGGTGGACATTCCAGGAAGGACCCTGAGAAGCAAGTGGTGAGAACAAATGTCCAGACTGGAGCAGCAGGAGGGAAGGTGTGTCTTCAAGGGAAAGGGGAAATGAGAGATTATCCAAAGTGTTAGAATATATTAAGAGGAAGCTAGTGGTTTGTAAAGCAACACAGGATGAATTAGACATGAACATATGGAAAATTAAGCTGAAAAAATAAAAGACGGAATTATAACTATCTAGAAAACAAAGTTATAGGAGAAAGCAATTGCAATCATGATGTTGATGGAGCTCAGAATAGAGGACCCCCAAATATGGCACCTTGACACATTGAATATTTTGAGTTTGAAAGAGTTTGAGACAACAGAAGAAGCTAGAGGGTCTCTTTGACCTTCTCCCGTCCTCCTCCCCTGAAGAAAATCACATGACCCTTACTTGAAAGATAGCCTTCCTATACCTTTAGGAAAGGAACATCCTTATCTCTAAGATCCAGAAGTCAAATGAGGAGGCCTTGCTAAGTTTTCCTCATCACTACACTGACTTTACACCTTTTGTCTTATCATGTTTCTCCACAACTGTCCATTCTTCATCAGACCTAGAAAAAAAAACATTTAGGTTTAACCACTTCTTCAGGTCTTCATTTTCTTATGAAGGTTCCTATGTCATATAAAATGTGCTAAATAACTGTATATGCTTTTCTCCTATTAATCTGCCTTCGTCAGTTTAATCTTCAGACTCAATCGAAGTGGTCAAGCAAAATGTTTTTCCTCCCCTATAACATACTATGTGGATCAGCTGTAAATGATATCTAAATGGACATAATAATGAACACTGAATATTGATTTAGCAAAGAAGAAGCTGCAGCTGTACTATAATGAAGAAAGGATAACCTTGTGTTCAAAGGACAGTAGGGCAGAGGCTAAAAGTACGAATTAATCAGTAGCAATAAATTGAACAAAACACTACTACATGAATTCTATTTAGAAATACCAGGAAAAAGATCTAAAAATTGAAAATGGCTTTTGAGGAGCAATAATCAGGAGAGGGAAGGAGGAGAAGACTGCTGTTTTAAAGTGATAAACCTTGTGAAATACTTTACTTTTGAAATTATGTTTGTTTATAGCTTTAAAAATAAAATTTTAATTTAAAAGATAGAAAAAAGACTTGTTTTGTCTTCAGAGACTCAAATTTAATTTATAAATAATAACAAATGATCATCTCAACAATGGCTAACCTGGGAAAATAAGTATTGATCAGGTTCAGACTCTTGTGACCCTCTGTTGGCACATACTATGGGCATAATGATTTATAACTAGTAATACGTTCTAGGATACTTTCTGAGACGTGACATTCTCACCTTGAACATCATCACTATGTAACTGTTCTGTCAAATTCCAATGGTCCTATTTGTACGCAGCAGGTTTCCCAGGTGAGTCAGTGGTAAAGAATCCACCTGCCAATGCAGAAGTCATGGGTTTGAGTCCTGGGACAGGAAGATCTCCTGGAGAAGGAAATGGCAACCCACTCTAGTATTCTTTAAATGGTCAAGTTTTTTTTTTTTTTGCCCCTTCTATTGGTCTTTAGGAGCCTTGCTAAGTTTTCCTCATCACTACACTGACTTTACACCTTTTGTCTTATCATGTTTCTCCACAACTGTCCATTCTTCATCAGACCTAGAAAAAAAACATTTAGGTTTAACCACTTCTTCAGGTCTTCATTTTCTTATGAAGGTTCCTATGTCATATAAAATGTGCTAAATAACTGTATATGCTTTTCTCCTATTAATCTGCCTTCGTCAGTTTAATCTTCAGACTCAATCGAAGTGGTCAAGCAAAATGTTTTTCCTCCCCTATAACATACTATGTGGATCAGCTGTAAATGATATCTAAATGGACATAATAATGAACACTGAATATTGATTTAGCAAAGAAGAAGCTGCAGCTGTACTATAATGAAGAAAGGATAACCTTGTGTTCAAAGGACAGTAGGGCAGAGGCTAAAAGTACGAATTAATCAGTAGCAATAAATTGAACAAAACACTACTACATGAATTCTATTTAGAAATACCAGGAAAAAGATCTAAAAATTGAAAATGGCTTTTGAGGAGCAATAATCAGGAGAGGGAAGGAGGAGAAGACTGCTGTTTTAAAGTGATAAACCTTGTGAAATACTTTACTTTTGAAATTATGTTTGTTTATAGCTTTAAAAATAAAATTTTAATTTAAAAGATAGAAAAAAGACTTGTTTTGTCTTCAGAGACTCAAATTTAATTTATAAATAATAACAAATGATCATCTCAACAATGGCTAACCTGGGAAAATAAGTATTGATCAGGTTCAGACTCTTGTGACCCTCTGTTGGCACATACTATGGGCATAATGATTTATAACTAGTAATACGTTCTAGGATACTTTCTGAGACGTGACATTCTCACCTTGAACATCATCACTATGTAACTGTTCTGTCAAATTCCAATGGTCCTATTTGTACGCAGCAGGTTTCCCAGGTGAGTCAGTGGTAAAGAATCCACCTGCCAATGCAGAAGTCATGGGTTTGAGTCCTGGGACAGGAAGATCTCCTGGAGAAGGAAATGGCAACCCACTCTAGTATTCTTTAAATGGTCAAGTTTTTTTTTTTTTGCCACTTCTATTGGTCTTTCATTTACTTCCATCTTTGTTCTTTGGCCTGTGTTGGCCTCCCATTGCAGTGGCCTCTCTTGTTGCAGAGCACCGGCTCTGGCACATGTGCTCCAGAGTGCTAGCTTGGCAGTTGGACACAACGGTCCAGCTGCTCCATGAGACGTGAGATCCTCCCAGGCCAGGGATCGAACTGATGCCCCTTGCACTGCAAGGTGGTGTCTTTACCCACTGGACCACCAGGGGAGCCCCCACTCCAGTATTCTTGCCTGGAAAATCCCATGGACAGAGGAGCCTGGCGGGCTATAGTCCACGGGGTCACAAAAGAATCAGACAGGACTTTGCGACTAAACAACAACAACAATTTGTATCCAGTCCGAACCTATTGGACTGCTATGTGCACCAATTTAGACGGCATCGGGGAATATAAGGGAGAGCTTCCATCATTAACTGTCATCATAGCTTGTTTGTCAAAACTGTTCCAATTTAACCTCAGATTTATAGCAATGAGAACTACCACAGAACTGGCATTTATCTACTGGAAATACCAAAACAAAACTTTGGCATGATAAGAACCATGGATGATACTTTGATGAAGACTTTCTGCTATACCATCTTAGTAAGTTTTAAATAGTTGCAAATTATAGATATTTTGGTGACATCATCAATTTTAAAGAGCTTAGAACTCAAAAGATCTAGAGCTATATTATTAATAGGTATTTTATATAGACACAATAGTCATATAAATTTATCCGCACTCTGCAAAGAGGAAGATGTGTAGGTTCTTTCTGTTTTTTTTTTTTTTTTAATCAGTGCATTTTCAGGTGGTTGGTGATAATTCACCAAAAGCAGATAAGAAAGTGTGGCTATAACAACAAAAATCAAAGAGTAATCTGTCTCTTTTCACAGCCCTGGCCACCTATATCATTTAAACTATACAAGTGAATCACATTCATTTTATATTTTCTTTTGGATTCAGCTGTAACTTCTCAGCAATGAACTAATGAAATAAGGCCCATTATGGATGGACAGTTTCCTAGGAGTTGTCTATTTGTCTTGACAGAGAAAAGAACCCTCTCCTAAGGCAGAATGGGGACCACACCTGATATATTCAGTAAGCTCTCAGCTGTCTGGACTGATACAGAAGTCATTTTCATGTCAGAACAAAGACTGGAATTCCACTTTGCTGTTTTAAGTCAATGAAAAACTCCTTGAAGTTTCAACCAAGGGACAAAAGAGAAAGTTTAAAATCTCCCACATAACATCTCTGGACAATACAGAAGATATCTTAACTGCAGTCGCCTCCAGGGAGGGGAATTTGGTGGGTGAAGGTTATTCATATGGTGCAAAAGTTTTTTAAACTAGAGAAGGACAGATACAGTGTACTAACACACATATATGGAATCTAGTACGTTCATACTGAGAAATACACACACAGAGCATCGATGGAAAAACAGTCATAGAGAACAGACTTATGGACATTGGAGAAAGGGAAAAGTGGGTGAGAGATATGGAAAGAGCAACATGGAACGTTATCTTATGTAAAAGAGAGGACTATTGTCATTGCTCTGTGGGATTAAGGGATCCTACCTGGGGGCTAGAGGGCTGGGATGGTGGGGTGAATGGGACATACATATGACTAATCTGTAATTATACATATCTGTAAACCACAAAACTCTGTAAAATCAAAAAAGCAAATTAATAAAAAGGAAAAAAAGTCTTTGTTAGCTATTTTTAAAAACTCTATATAAAGATATATCTATAATCTTATAATATCCATATAATTGCTGTTACTCAGTATTGCCTAATAGCATAGTAGTTAATGATAGTTTCTGTTCAAAGATATTCTGTAAAACTAAGTTCTACCTTAATATATTGCATAGTTTTTTTTTTTTTTCTTATGCAAACATCACAGCTTCTCCCTAAACTCCTTTGGTTTCTGTTATGTGTGCTTACGTGTACATGTGTCTGTGTGTTCACAGCTCACAGCTGAATTTTTATGCTTCCTGAAGGTGCTTCTAGTTTCATTTCTTTGGGGAATATCAGGTGTGCAATGTCCATTAGGAATCAGCTAAGAGAAAAGAAATGCAGAGAGACACAGCGGTAGATTTAAAGAGAGCTGTGAGAAGTAGGAGAGATAAAGACCAGCACCATCAAAGGGCCTAAAGTTGTATTTCTAGCTGCAATAGATGTCTGAAAATGTGTGCTTTTTCATCAATTCATAAATATATTTTCTTTACTTGGGCATCACAGAACTGCTGGCATCCTCTTCCACCACCTCTGCAGCCCCCAACCCCTTTATTTACTACATTTAAGTAAGCCACTTTCTAATACCTTAGGATAAGAGTATGTTAAAATATGAATGAACTGGGAATACTAATAGCAAGCAAGTTTTGTAGGAGATTTTTATTCTTTGCATGCTGAGTTTCAACTTTTTAAAGCTCTAAATGTTTGATACCAAATTTTCAAAAGATGAAAATATTAACTGAAATTGATACTAGTTCTCCAACTTTTCAGCTAAGTTTATATAAACTAGACTGTGTTTATGTGAATTCTAGCAGCTGACTAAAAAAATGGAAAAATGCAAGACTAGCTATCTGGTGGCAAATAATTGACTAAATTTTAATGAGTTTTTTGTTTGTTTTGTGAGTTCTTTGTTTATTGGTTTTTAAATAAACTGATTAAGTCAAGAAGCCCAAACGTGTGGGTACATAGAAATTTTGAAAACTTTTTGACACATATGATCTTGAATAAATCTATCTTCAATATATTTTCAAGGAAAATAAATATTTCCTCTGTAAACTCTTAACTCTGCAGCATCGTGGAAAAACATAGTGTGGTTCCTATGTTATGTAACCATGGTTTACCATCAGCAGCATTTCTCCCTCTGTTTGGTCTCCTGCCTTGGAATTGAGCCCTTACCTCCCATGTATTCCATGAATCCGATGTGTGCGCCTTGTATTTCCAGGACAGATTGGTTCCCAAGGCATGTATGTCACTCGCCTGGGATCTTCTTTTCTGGTTTTGAGGTATCAAAGGTGTCATCTTTCTCTTCCCCCGTCGGCACCTCTGTTCTGCCTGTGCTCACCGGTATGGTTGGTTAGAGGCCTCGTGTTTGTTGTGTTCGGCCCAGTGGACTCTCCAGGGGTCTTTTATTCTTTCTTTCTCCTCCTCTGGAGGTTTATTGCCTTCACCCCTGTTTACTTGACAGAGAGGGCTGGCATAAGAGAAAAGAAATGCAGAGAGACACAGCGGTAGATTTAAAGAGAGCTGTGAGAAGTAGGAGAGATAAAGACCAGCACCATCAAAGGGCCTAAAGTTGTATTTCTAGCTGCAATAGATGTCTGAAAATGTGTGCTTTTTCATCAATTCATAAATATATTTTCTTTACTTGGGCATCACAGAACTGCTGGCATCCTCTTCCACCACCTCTGCAGCCCCCAACCCCTTTATTTACTACATTTAAGTAAGCCACTTTCTAATACCTTAGGATAAGAGTATGTTAAAATATGAATGAACTGGGAATACTAATAGCAAGCAAGTTTTGTAGGAGATTTTTATTCTTTGCATGCTGAGTTTCAACTTTTTAAAGCTCTAAATGTTTGATACCAAATTTTCAAAAGATGAAAATATTAACTGAAATTGATACTAGTTCTCCAACTTTTCAGCTAAGTTTATATAAACTAGACTGTGTTTATGTGAATTCTAGCAGCTGACTAAAAAAATGGAAAAATGCAAGACTAGCTATCTGGTGGCAAATAATTGACTAAATTTTAATGAGTTTTTTGTTTGTTTTGTGAGTTCTTTGTTTATTGGTTTTTAAATAAACTGATTAAGTCAAGAAGCCCAAACGTGTGGGTACATAGAAATTTTGAAAACTTTTTGACACATATGATCTTGAATAAATCTATCTTCAATATATTTTCAAGGAAAATAAATATTTCCTCTGTAAACTCTTAACTCTGCAGCATCGTGGAAAAACATAGTGTGGTTCCTATGTTATGTAACCATGGTTTACCATCAGCAGCATTTCTCCCTCTGTTTGGTCTCCTGCCTTGGAATTGAGCCCTTACCTCCCATGTATTCCATGAATCCGATGTGTGCGCCTTGTATTTCCAGGACAGATTGGTTCCCAAGGCATGTATGTCACTCGCCTGGGATCTTCTTTTCTGGTTTTGAGGTATCAAAGGTGTCATCTTTCTCTTCCCCCGTCGGCACCTCTGTTCTGCCTGTGCTCACCGGTATGGTTGGTTAGAGGCCTCGTGTTTGTTGTGTTCGGCCCAGTGGACTCTCCAGGGGTCTTTTATTCTTTCTTTCTCCTCCTCTGGAGGTTTATTGCCTTTCATCCTCCCTCCAGGCCCAGCTTTGCTGAGTAACTGGTTTTTCTCTTCTGATTTATGCCTGGGGTAAAACAGCTGTCTTTTAAAGATAAGAACCAAAGAACAGAGATATCAAACAGACATGAGGAATAACCTAGGGAAGACAAAAAGCCCCTGTCTCTAAAGATGGCTCTGCCATTAGCTCTCTGTATGCTGAACACCCAGATTTATCTCCTCTTGTCCATTTGAACAAACCAAGTCAGTCAAACTGCCTCACCTGAAGAAAAATAAAACAGGGAAAAGGCCGCTTTTCCCAAAGTAATACAGAATAAAAGGTGACTAACTGGAATCTTCTTCATTTTCAGTAACTGTTAAATTAGAGTACCATAATCAAAGAGAAGTGATTTTTGCTCAAAAAGAAAGTATAGGATGAAAAGACGAATCAGAAGAAAATGAACTATAGGAACACCAAGGAAAATGGAAAGCAAGGTAAGGTAAGCTAGAAATCAAACGAAGCATTTGTAATACATGGTTATATTACATTGACAAAGTTCACCCATACATCTGTACCCACAAAATGGAGGTCACCCTAGTGGTCAGGCCAATATTACAATTCTAAACCTAATCCTTGTCAAGAAAACTTAACATACCAGTTATCGTCTTCCAACTCAGCTTAACGAGCTCACCTTAAAAAAAAGGGCCTGCTGGCCTTAACAGAAAACTCCTGACCTCCTGTTTCCTAGTGGGTACTTCTAACCTATGCATGCCTCAGCTTCCTCGTTTATCAAATGGGAACAAGTACTCCTGCCATCATGGGCATATAATGAGTACATGCATAGGAATAGCAAATGTTCATTAAAGGACAAGTCATAAAATATGGTTCAGGATTCTGAAGTTGAATTCAATGCTCCAGTGTGCACACAATTAAGTGTAGCTAAAAGCTGGGTTTTAATCCTAAATACTAACTGACTTTTATGACGAGTTCCCTAAATGAGGCAGTCACTTAAAACTGAGCAGTTTCGGGCTTCCCTGGTGGGCCAGTGGGTAAGACACCGCCTTGCGGTGCTCACCGGTATGGTTGGTTAGAGGCCTCGTGTTTGTTGTGTTCGGCCCAGTGGACTCTCCAGGGGTCTTTTATTCTTTCTTTCTCCTCCTCTGGAGGTTTATTGCCTTTCATCCTCCCTCCAGGCCCAGCTTTGCTGAGTAACTGGTTTTTCTCTTCTGATTTATGCCTGGGGTAAAACAGCTGTCTTTTAAAGATAAGAACCAAAGAACAGAGATATCAAACAGACATGAGGAATAACCTAGGGAAGACAAAAAGCCCCTGTCTCTAAAGATGGCTCTGCCATTAGCTCTCTGTATGCTGAACACCCAGATTTATCTCCTCTTGTCCATTTGAACAAACCAAGTCAGTCAAACTGCCTCACCTGAAGAAAAATAAAACAGGGAAAAGGCCGCTTTTCCCAAAGTAATACAGAATAAAAGGTGACTAACTGGAATCTTCTTCATTTTCAGTAACTGTTAAATTAGAGTACCATAATCAAAGAGAAGTGATTTTTGCTCAAAAAGAAAGTATAGGATGAAAAGACGAATCAGAAGAAAATGAACTATAGGAACACCAAGGAAAATGGAAAGCAAGGTAAGGTAAGCTAGAAATCAAACGAAGCATTTGTAATACATGGTTATATTACATTGACAAAGTTCACCCATACATCTGTACCCACAAAATGGAGGTCACCCTAGTGGTCAGGCCAATATTACAATTCTAAACCTAATCCTTGTCAAGAAAACTTAACATACCAGTTATCGTCTTCCAACTCAGCTTAACGAGCTCACCTTAAAAAAAAGGGCCTGCTGGCCTTAACAGAAAACTCCTGACCTCCTGTTTCCTAGTGGGTACTTCTAACCTATGCATGCCTCAGCTTCCTCGTTTATCAAATGGGAACAAGTACTCCTGCCATCATGGGCATATAATGAGTACATGCATAGGAATAGCAAATGTTCATTAAAGGACAAGTCATAAAATATGGTTCAGGATTCTGAAGTTGAATTCAATGCTCCAGTGTGCACACAATTAAGTGTAGCTAAAAGCTGGGTTTTAATCCTAAATACTAACTGACTTTTATGACGAGTTCCCTAAATGAGGCAGTCACTTAAAACTGAGCAGTTTCGGGCTTCCCTGGTGGGCCAGTGGGTAAAGACACCGCCTTGCGGTGCAAGGGGCGCCGGTTGCATCCCTGGCCTGGGAAGATCCCACGAGCCGACAAGCGGCTGGACCGATGGGTCCAACTACCGTACCGAGCTGGGGCTCTAGAGCGCATGCGCCCAGAGCCGGTGCTCTGCAGCTACAGAGGCCACTGCAATGGGAGGCCCACACGGGTCAAAGAACAAAGATAAACAAATGAAAGATCAATAAAAGTGGCCAAAAAAAAAAAAAAAAAAAAAAATCTGAGTAGTTTCAAAAGGACCATCCGTACCAGCTGCCTAGCAAGGCACTTTAGTTTCCTGGAAATAGGTTTCCTTTTCCAAGCTTAAGAGCCAGTCAGCTAATTTCTTTTCTAATTCTAATTTTTGATCTTACGGTATTTGCTATGAAAACTAATACTCATTTACTTATTAATTTGGAATATCACAAATTAGATGGCATAATGGCATAATTATTAGTCTTTCTAATTTATGAACATCGTAACTTAGAGGGAAGAGAAAAGAACAGAAAGGCAAGTATGACCAGGCTGAGGCAAAACCTAAAGGAGGGACTGAGTGGAATCCTTTAGATCTCTGACTTCATTTCTCTAACTGTAAGATCACTAAGGCTGCGTGCAATTAAATGTGTTAAGTAAGAGATTCCTAAACACAATGGGGCATAAAACTCATATGAGCCTCTGGTTTAAAAACACTAATTTCTAGGTCCTCATCTCCAGAGGTTCTGATTCAGGAAGTCTGAAGCCCTTAAATTTGTCTTTATAACAAACACCCCAGGAGTTTACTCTGTAGGCAGATCACAATTTGAGAAAACACTCTGCTAGGTGGTTTTTCTTATGTCAAACACAGATCGATAACTGCATATTAGAGCACACAATGTACGGGAGCTTCCCAGGTAGTACAGTGATAAAGAATCTGATTGCCAGTGTAGGAGAGGCATGCTGGATCTCTGGATTGGGAAGAGCCCCTGGAAGAGGAGGTGGCAACCTTCTCCAGTATTCTTGGCTGAAAAATTCCATTGACAGAGGAGCCTGGTGGGCTACTGTCCACAGGGTTGCAAACATTCAGATATGACTGAGCAACTGAGCACACACATACAAATCCTATAATACAAACGTATTTTTTACTCACAAATATCTATCCATAAGCATGCCCTACTGTTATATTTAAGTAGAGCTACTGTCATCTGGGAAAATATAAATATCTTTCAACTTAGTTCTATGTTCGGCATGCTAAGCAGCAAACAGATAATTTAATGTTTATATTTCTCTTTGTCCTTAATTACAAACTAGGACTGACCTGAAACATTTCTTGTAAGAATCACATGAGATAAGGATCTCAAAAACTCTAAAGTGACTTTAAACATAATGTTGATGATCATACTTCTTCAATTCATGATTCTTTTCAAGTGCACAGGGTTCTTGAGAGCAGGGACTGCATCTTTTAAATTTCTTTTAGTAGACAGCTATTGTTTATCTTCCCCAGTGGCTCAGCCGTAAAGAATCCACCTGCAAAGCAGGAGACTCACAGGAATTCATCCCTGGTGCAAGAAGATTCCTTGAAGAAGGAAATGGCGACCCACTCTAGTATTCTTGACTGGAAAATCCCATGGAGAGAAGAGCCTGGCACTCTACAGTCCATGGGGTCACAAAGAGTGGGACATATTGAGCGACTAAACAACAATTGTTTATCTGCCTAATATCCTTTCCCCCTTATTTTGGTAACAGAATCCTGATTTTTCCATCAGGAAACCTGTATTATTGCATTCTCAGGCCTTGTTATTGGGGAGGAATGTGGCTCCACTCTGGGTCCAGCTCAGAGCCTATGACCTCCCTAGCAAATCTGAACATCCCATTCCTCCCTGCTACTGTGATTGGTTCAGGAATTTTTAAGTAATCCAAGCAAGGCCAATAGGAGGCAGCTCCAGAACTTTTGCTGAAACTATGGGAAACACAAATCTTTTTTGGAACTGGCTAACCCTCCCACTAAAGGCAACCTGGAGTGATGTTCACCATCACAAAAGAAAACAAAGCTGGCTAAAAACAAAGCCAATGCAAAAGAAAAGAGAGCCAAGAGTTTGAAAGACATGTCTAATGACATATTGTTGTTAATCACACCTAGACTTTTCCAACACAAGAACCCACATCTCACTCTCTCTCTCATTGCTAGGCAATTATCATGCAGTTGCAGGTTTTCAAATGTCGACTAATCTGTTTGCTAATGAGATAAAAATCCGTACTCATAGACAAAAGAGGGAAATGTTCAAATTCATCATTGCAATGTTTTGGCAATTCATTAAAAAGTAACACAGGCATGTATGTAACTGAGAGGTTTTCCAATTTAATCAGCAGAGCAACCCCAAATGTCTTGTATAACTACCAGACAGTAAAATGAGGTACGATCCATAAATTATTCTTCTTTGTACAATTTGCCAAATAATTCCCTTACTTGTTACCCAAAGCCGTTCAGTTTCAAGGATGAGTCACAGCCCGACTGTCTGGTTTTAGTTTAAAATCTCAGACTCAGAGCTCTCTTAATGCTTGGTGTTTTTGAAATCTGGAAACCATCATTTACCCTCAGTTCCTGCATCTGTAAAAATCAACTAGGATAAAGGGTTCAGTAAGTAGGTAGATTTGAGCTTTTTCTCTTTGTGCATATAGATGTTTTTAAATTAAAAGGATGGTTTGGAGTGGATTCTATTCTTTTAACATGCTGCCATCATGTGGCTGCTTTGCTCATTCACACTCAAGTGTTTCAAAGATAACAATGTTTACAGTAACCCTTTTATTTAGCAACATGCAAAGGACAAAGCCCCCAAAGAAAACAAAAATGAGTAGAACACATTCTTCCCATAAGCTTACTGCAGCGTGTGGCATAAAATGGGTATAACTTGCCAAAGTTGTGAAATATACATTTAATTTGCCAAAGTCCAAGATGGAATATGGTAAGAACCTAAAAAAACTTAAGACTAAGTGCTAAGGAGACTCAGGGGAGAATCAACTGTCTTAAACTACAGTCTTTTAAGCACTTTTAAACTATTTAATAAAATTTGACATTAACTATGGGAACACAATCTTTTGGAACTGGCTAACCCTCCCACTAAAGGCAACCTGGAGTGATGTTCACCATCACAAAAGAAAACAAAGCTGGCTAAAAACAAAGCCAATGCAAAAGAAAAGAGAGCCAAGAGTTTGAAAGACATGTCTAATGACATATTGTTGTTAATCACACCTAGACTTTTCCAACACAAGAACCCACATCTCACTCTCTCTCTCATTGCTAGGCAATTATCATGCAGTTGCAGGTTTTCAAATGTCGACTAATCTGTTTGCTAATGAGATAAAAATCCGTACTCATAGACAAAAGAGGGAAATGTTCAAATTCATCATTGCAATGTTTTGGCAATTCATTAAAAAGTAACACAGGCATGTATGTAACTGAGAGGTTTTCCAATTTAATCAGCAGAGCAACCCCAAATGTCTTGTATAACTACCAGACAGTAAAATGAGGTACGATCCATAAATTATTCTTCTTTGTACAATTTGCCAAATAATTCCCTTACTTGTTACCCAAAGCCGTTCAGTTTCAAGGATGAGTCACAGCCCGACTGTCTGGTTTTAGTTTAAAATCTCAGACTCAGAGCTCTCTTAATGCTTGGTGTTTTTGAAATCTGGAAACCATCATTTACCCTCAGTTCCTGCATCTGTAAAAATCAACTAGGATAAAGGGTTCAGTAAGTAGGTAGATTTGAGCTTTTTCTCTTTGTGCATATAGATGTTTTTAAATTAAAAGGATGGTTTGGAGTGGATTCTATTCTTTTAACATGCTGCCATCATGTGGCTGCTTTGCTCATTCACACTCAAGTGTTTCAAAGATAACAATGTTTACAGTAACCCTTTTATTTAGCAACATGCAAAGGACAAAGCCCCCAAAGAAAACAAAAATGAGTAGAACACATTCTTCCCATAAGCTTACTGCAGCGTGTGGCATAAAATGGGTATAACTTGCCAAAGTTGTGAAATATACATTTAATTTGCCAAAGTCCAAGATGGAATATGGTAAGAACCTAAAAAAACTTAAGACTAAGTGCTAAGGAGACTCAGGGGAGAATCAACTGTCTTAAACTACAGTCTATTTTTAAGCCAACATTTTAATTAAGCTATTTAATAAAATTTGACATTAATTGTTTATATTATTAATTCTTTGCAACATCTCAGCAATCATCCTCATTTTTTTCTGAGGTAGTCGAGACCCATAAAGTATTTGCCATATGTCTTAGTAACCTAAAAGCAAAAGTGAGGCTTTACTCATAGTTTGGTTAAAATACCTTGGACTTGTAAAGCTTCCTGTAGTTTGTACTATTGTTTTTCAGTACTGTGAGGTAGATAAGACAGAAGAATTAGATAAGATTCCATCAAAATGTACATTTATTGGCTTTTGTACATTACTGCATTTTGCTTTAAATATAGGTGCTCAGAAAAAAATGGTTTCATTTGATTGGATGGATCCATATGAAAATATTTGTGAGTTTTGAGATTTTATATTGATCTATGATTTCCTATAACCAAAGGAAAATTCAGTAAAATCAGTAGGATTAAGTTTTATTGTCATATTGTCAAATTGTTTCCAGAATGAGTTTTAGCATCCAGAGCAAATTAGAGAAGTTGTGCTTTTCTAAATCACACACACACACACACACACACACACACACACACACAGTGTTTATAGTGCTGCATACAGGACATATACCTACCAAAATCTACATAGATTTAGTTGCCTAGATCATGTCTGCAAATTATTCTTTAAAAATATCACTACCATAGATTGCATACTGAGAGGTTTTCTGAGGCCTGTTCACATTTGAAAATGTCATTATCTCAGACTCCTGGCCTTTGGCACTACTTCCTTCCCAAATTAGAAGCCAGTACAGCCCAAAGAGTCTTTCACAGTCTCCTATCTTCCTCTCCTAAACACAATTTATATTGTTAAGATTAGTGACGAGAATAATCTTGTTTGGGTCCCTCTCAAAATTCGTATGTTGTAGTCCTCATATGTAGCACCTCGACACGTGACCTTATTTGGAGAGATGATCTTTACAGAGATAAGCGAGTTAAAATGAGGTCATTTGGATGGGCCCTAATCCAGTATAGGTAAAGGAACCTTAAAAACTTAATTTGCCAAAGTCCAAGATGGAATATGGTAAGAACCTAAAAAAACTTAAGACTAAGTGCTAAGGAGACTCAGGGGAGAATCAACTGTCTTAAACTACAGTCTATTTTTAAGCCAACATTTTAATTAAGCTATTTAATAAAATTTGACATTAATTGTTTATATTATTAATTCTTTGCAACATCTCAGCAATCATCCTCATTTTTTTCTGAGGTAGTCGAGACCCATAAAGTATTTGCCATATGTCTTAGTAACCTAAAAGCAAAAGTGAGGCTTTACTCATAGTTTGGTTAAAATACCTTGGACTTGTAAAGCTTCCTGTAGTTTGTACTATTGTTTTTCAGTACTGTGAGGTAGATAAGACAGAAGAATTAGATAAGATTCCATCAAAATGTACATTTATTGGCTTTTGTACATTACTGCATTTTGCTTTAAATATAGGTGCTCAGAAAAAAATGGTTTCATTTGATTGGATGGATCCATATGAAAATATTTGTGAGTTTTGAGATTTTATATTGATCTATGATTTCCTATAACCAAAGGAAAATTCAGTAAAATCAGTAGGATTAAGTTTTATTGTCATATTGTCAAATTGTTTCCAGAATGAGTTTTAGCATCCAGAGCAAATTAGAGAAGTTGTGCTTTTCTAAATCACACACACACACACACACACACACACACACACACAGTGTTTATAGTGCTGCATACAGGACATATACCTACCAAAATCTACATAGATTTAGTTGCCTAGATCATGTCTGCAAATTATTCTTTAAAAATATCACTACCATAGATTGCATACTGAGAGGTTTTCTGAGGCCTGTTCACATTTGAAAATGTCATTATCTCAGACTCCTGGCCTTTGGCACTACTTCCTTCCCAAATTAGAAGCCAGTACAGCCCAAAGAGTCTTTCACAGTCTCCTATCTTCCTCTCCTAAACACAATTTATATTGTTAAGATTAGTGACGAGAATAATCTTGTTTGGGTCCCTCTCAAAATTCGTATGTTGTAGTCCTCATATGTAGCACCTCGACACGTGACCTTATTTGGAGAGATGATCTTTACAGAGATAAGCGAGTTAAAATGAGGTCATTTGGATGGGCCCTAATCCAGTATGCCTGTCGTCCTTATAAAAATGATAAATGTGGGTGGAGAGACACGAACCGAGGGAAGACGAAGTGTAGGCACCCTGAGAAGAAAGCCATCTACAAGCCAAGGAAAGAAGCCTGGAACAGAGCCTTCCCTCTCGGCTCACAGAAAGAACCAACTCTGCTGACGCGCTGACCTTGGACACCATCTAGTCTCCTGGAGTGCAGGACATTCAGTTCTGTCATTTAAGGCACCCAGTTTGTGGTGCTTGCTTACAGCAGCTCTAACAGACTAATACAATTAGCCTGAGGAAAAGCAGTTACATCCACTTTTTAGGCCATGTATATCTTTATGGTTAGTTCTAACTTTATTGTTATAATTCTAGAAGATAGAAAAACACTAAATCATTATTTTCATGGAGAAACTGTCAGTGTATTCCATCATTTTTGAGAAAAACTAAGCAGATGGTAAGAGATTGTACAATTTTAAAATCAGAGTATGGTAAAGGAATAAAAATTGGTACTTTCAGGCATAAACTTTGGCTTTGCATAAATTTTGGCTTTGGCAACTAGCTATTTCTTCACCTGAATCTTCCTCTTTCCTTTCCTAGCCAAATTCTGATCAGGCAATGCCAAGAGAGGATCAATGCTTTTCCTTCTTATCTTCCAATATTTTAGGCCAAGAGAAAAAGTAGAGTATTAGACTACTTGTCAAGTAGCCATCTTTTGAAGACTTTGGCCCAGAGAATAAAATCAGGTGAGAACCGTGGATGACAATGGTCCATCTTTTTGGCCATACAGAATCTAAACACCCCTCCAGAGATGCAGCCTCCCAATTTTATTATGAGCCTGCCTCTGCCTACAGAAAGTGAGCATGCCTAACACTGGCTTCCATAGCTTCTCTTCCAGTAGACTGTAGACACCACAACCAGATCACAGACCAAACAAAGCCTAGACTAACCAAGTCAGACGCTGTGTGTCCAAAGACGCAAGGATTGCTCTAAGTTTATGCTCGAGATGCCAGTATCAGCCCCATCTGTCTTCTAGGGTAAATGAGCAGCTATGCTAGCAGCAGCCCCCAGGGTCTATTACCAGGAGTGATCAAGTCACACTCAACAATGCTGCTAGACTCACGGTTCTGTGACATGACTCTAACCACTATTCACAGATCAAGTAGCCTAGTTAAATGCCTGCCAGATATCAGAACTGCTCCATTTGTGTTCAAATCACCCATGGCTTCTGTTGCTTCTAACTAAAACCTATGACACAAAAAACAATTGTATCTTTTATTTATCATTTAGTAAATGTAGAATTATCTAATTATTTTTCTGTTTACATAAGGAAATGGATCACAAAATTGTGCTCAGTAAATAGATATACTACATACACTTAAATTCTTACAAATAGTTAAGAGAAGGGACAGAGAAGAATAGGAAAAGGAAGATAGAGAATGAAATGCCAAAAGGAAGATGATCAATAAAAATTCCTTCAAATTTTTTCTTTTTAATTATTTTAAGATTAAAAACTTCTTGTCTTGACTTCTGACCATTACTTGGGTTTTATTTTGCAGAATTTAAAGTAACTTCTGTCAAACTTGTATCACAAACTTGTGTTTGTGAGACATAATAGAAATATTGGCAAACTATATTCACAGATAAAAATGGAAAGACAAACAGTCCTTGAACAGATGAAAAGATAGCCAACTGCACTCACAGTAAGAGAATGTAGTTTAAAACAACAATGAGATACTGTCTTGCATCTATCAAATAAGCAAAACCCAAAAGTTTGGCATACATTCTCACACCTTTCCTGAAAGATGGCAGCCTCAATGCTTTTCCTTCTTATCTTCCAATATTTTAGGCCAAGAGAAAAGTAGAGTATTAGACTACTTGTCAAGTAGCCATCTTTTGAAGACTTTGGCCCAGAGAATAAAATCAGGTGAGAACCGTGGATGACAATGGTCCATCTTTTTGGCCATACAGAATCTAAACACCCCTCCAGAGATGCAGCCTCCCAATTTTATTATGAGCCTGCCTCTGCCTACAGAAAGTGAGCATGCCTAACACTGGCTTCCATAGCTTCTCTTCCAGTAGACTGTAGACACCACAACCAGATCACAGACCAAACAAAGCCTAGACTAACCAAGTCAGACGCTGTGTGTCCAAAGACGCAAGGATTGCTCTAAGTTTATGCTCGAGATGCCAGTATCAGCCCCATCTGTCTTCTAGGGTAAATGAGCAGCTATGCTAGCAGCAGCCCCCAGGGTCTATTACCAGGAGTGATCAAGTCACACTCAACAATGCTGCTAGACTCACGGTTCTGTGACATGACTCTAACCACTATTCACAGATCAAGTAGCCTAGTTAAATGCCTGCCAGATATCAGAACTGCTCCATTTGTGTTCAAATCACCCATGGCTTCTGTTGCTTCTAACTAAAACCTATGACACAAAAAACAATTGTATCTTTTATTTATCATTTAGTAAATGTAGAATTATCTAATTATTTTTCTGTTTACATAAGGAAATGGATCACAAAATTGTGCTCAGTAAATAGATATACTACATACACTTAAATTCTTACAAATAGTTAAGAGAAGGGACAGAGAAGAATAGGAAAAGGAAGATAGAGAATGAAATGCCAAAAGGAAGATGATCAATAAAAATTCCTTCAAATTTTTTCTTTTTAATTATTTTAAGATTAAAAACTTCTTGTCTTGACTTCTGACCATTACTTGGGTTTTATTTTGCAGAATTTAAAGTAACTTCTGTCAAACTTGTATCACAAACTTGTGTTTGTGAGACATAATAGAAATATTGGCAAACTATATTCACAGATAAAAATGGAAAGACAAACAGTCCTTGAACAGATGAAAAGATAGCCAACTGCACTCACAGTAAGAGAATGTAGTTTAAAACAACAATGAGATACTGTCTTGCATCTATCAAATAAGCAAAACCCAAAAGTTTGATAATTCACTGTCTTGGAATGAATGTAGGGAAACAGGACCTTCCATATTGCCTGTGGGAATAAAAACAGAAACAACCATTTTGGGGGGATGAAGTCTAGACGTATCCATCAAGATTACACATACACCTGCCCTTTGACCCAGCAAGTCTATTTCACAAATCAACAAAGGCAAATGAGTATTATTTGCAACTGTAACAGAGAACTAAATAAGTCAATTCTGATATGCCCAAACAATGAAATACTATAAAGCTGGTTAAATAAACCAGGGACCCCTCCAAATGCCACTATGGCAATGAAAGCCAGGACTTCTTGGTAAGTGGGGAAAATGTTTTATTACATAATATGTTATCATTAGTAGAAAAATAACTGTAACAATTTGGTAGTTATAGCAATCTTTATATGTATGACTATATTCATGTGTACACAATCATGCATGGATAAAAATATACCTTGAAGGTCTTATTTAAAAAAAAAAAAAAAAAACACAGCAGAACCTCCCTTGTGGTCCAGCAGTTAAGACTCCTCTCTCCCAATGCAGAGGACCTGGGTTCAATCTCTTGTCAGGGAACTAGATCCCACATGTAGCAACTAAGAATCAGCACAGCCAAATAAATAAATAAATAAAAACTGTTAATATAAGCAGTGATTACTTCCTAAAAGGAAAAATAAACACCCAGAAAACAGTGGACAGTAGATGAAATGATACATACGCATTCTTGTATCTTCTGAATTTTATAACCTGTTACTATATTACCTATTTTAAAATTATGCAAAAATATTAAATCACACATATGAATATGTATATAAAAGACAGCAAATCATTTTTGCTTAACTATAAGTTTAAGCATAAAAAGATCTATTATTTGGTTGTAATGGTGAATGGGATTGCATTTTTGATTTCACTTTCTGATTTTTCATTGTTGGTATATAGGAATGCGAGTGATTTCTGTGTATTGATTTTGTATCCCATGACTTTGCTGAATTCACTGATTAGCTCTAGTAGTTTTCTAATAGTGTCTTTGGGGTTTACTATGTATAATATCATGTCATCTGCAAATAGAGTTTTACTTTTTCTTTTCCAATCTGGATTCCTTTTATTTGTTTTTCTTCTCTTATTGCTGTTACTAGAACTTCCAGGACTATGTTGAATAAGAGTGGTGAAAGTGGACACCCTTGTCTTGTTCCTGATAGTAGAGGGAATGTTTTCAGTTTTTCACCATTGAGGATAATGTTCGCTGTGGGCTTCTCATATATGGCTTTCACTATGTTGAGCTAGGTTTCTTCTATGCCCATTTTTTGAAGGTTTTTTTTTTTAATAAAAAAACAATAAAATATCTACGAATATACCTACCTAAAGAAACAAAAGAACTGTACTCAGAAAATTACAAGACACTAATGAAAGAAATTAAAGTAGACTTAAACACATGGAGAGATATTCTATGTTCCTGGGTTGGAAGAATCAATATTGTGAAAATGACCATACTACCAAATATCATCCACAGATTCAATGCGATCTCTGTCAAACTTCCAGTGACATTCTTCATAGAACTAGATCAAAAAATAACACAGTTCATATGGAAATACAAAAGACCTCAGATAGCCAAAGCAATCCTGAGAAAGAAGAATGGAGCTGGAGGAATCAGCCTCCCTAATTTCAGACTCTACTACAAAGCAACAGTCCTCAAGACAGTATGGTACAGGCACAAAAACAGAACTATAGACCAATGGAACAAGATCAAGAACCCAGAGATAAACCCATGCACCTATGGGTACCTTATTTTTTTTTTTAAGATTTATTTATTTATTTTGGTGGGGGTGGGGGTGGGAGGGGGGCAGGCGGGCCACTTCTATTGGTCTTTCATTTGTCCATTTTCATCCATCTTTGTTCTTTGGCCCGTGTGGGCCTCCCATCGCGGTAGCCTCTGTTGTCGCAGAGCACCAGCTCTGGGCACATGCACTCCAGAGCTCCGGCTTGGTAATTGGACACATTAGTCCAGCCGCTCCGCGGCACATGGGAACTTCCCAGGCCAGGGATCAAACCGGCGCCCCTTGCACTGCAAGGCGGTGTCCTTACCCACTGGACCACCAGGGAAGCCCTGGGTACCTTATTTTTGACAAAGGAGGCGAAACTATAAAATGGGACAAAGCCTCTTCAACAAGTGGTGCTGGGAAAATTGGACAGCTGCATGCAAAAAAATGAAGTTGGAACATTCCCTGACACCATACACTAAGATCAACTCAAAATGGATTAAAGACCTAAATATAAGACCAGAAACCATCAAACTCTTAGAGGAGAATA
The DNA here is from genome assembly GCA_022376925.1 of Tragulus kanchil. Taxonomy (NCBI): domain Eukaryota; kingdom Metazoa; phylum Chordata; class Mammalia; order Artiodactyla; family Tragulidae; genus Tragulus; species Tragulus kanchil. The sequence goes on from JAIOJX010000025.1 coordinate 79,625,187, forward strand.
TAGGCAAAACTCTCAAAGACATGAATCAAAGCAAAATCTTCTCTGACCCACCTACTAGAATAGCGGAACTAAAAACAAAAATGAACATGTGGGACCTAATGAAACTTAAAAGCTTCTGTACAGCAAAAGAAATTACAAAAAAGCTGAACAGACAACCCACAGAATGGGAGAAAGTCGTAGCAAATGAAATAATAGACAAAGAATTAATCTCCAAAATCTACAAGCAACTCAGACAACTCAGCATTGGAAAAATGAACAACACAATCAAAAAATGGGAAAAGGACCTAAACAGACACCTCTCCAAAGAGGACATACAGATGGCCAAAAAATACAAGAAATGATGCTCAACCTCACTTATTATTAGAGAAATGCAAATCAAAACTACAATGAGGGCTTCCCCTGGTGGTCCAGTGGGTAAGGACACCGCCCTGCAGTGCAAGGGGAGCCGATTCGAGTCCTGGCCTGGGAAGATCCCACGTGCCGCGGAGCGGCTGGACTGATGTGCCCAATTACCGAGCCGGAGCTCTGGGGCACATGCGCCCAGAGTCGGTGCTCTGCGACAACAGAGGCCACTGGGATGGGAGGCCCACAGGAGCCAAAGAACAAAGACAGATGAAAATAGATAAATGAAAGACCAATAGAAGTGGCCCGCCCGCTCCCCTCCCTCCCCAACCCAACCCCCACCCAAAAAAAAAAAAAAAAAACTACAATGAGGGCTTCCCTGGTGGTCCGGTGGATAAAGAGTCCACCTTGCAGTGCAAGGGGCACCGGTTCAATCCCTGACCTGGGGAGATCTCATGTGCCGCAGAGTGGCTGGAACGGTGTGTTCAATTACGAGTCAGTGCTCTGGAGCACATGTGCCCAGAGTCGGTGCTCTGCGACAACAGAGGCCACTGGGATGGGAGGCCCACAGGAGCCAAAGAACAAAGACAGATGAAAATAGATAAATGAAAGACCAATAGAAGTGGCCCGCCCGCTCCCCCCCCCCCCCCACCCCACCCCCACCCCAAAAAAAAAAAAAAAAACTACAATGAGGGCTTCCCTGGTGGTCCGGTGGATAAAGAGTCCACCTTGCAGTGCAAGGGGCACCGGTTCAATCCCTGACCTGGGGAGATCTCATGTGCCGCAGAGTGGCTGGAACGGTGTGTTCAATTACGAGTCAGTGCTCTGGAGCACATGTGCCCAGAGCCAGTGCTCTGCAACAAGAGAGGCCACTGCCATGGGAGGCCCACACAGGCCGAAGAATAAAGATGGATGAAAATAAATAAAGAACCAATAAAAAGGTAAAAAAAAATTTAAAAAAAAAAAAAAAAACAACTACAATGAGATATCACCTCATATCCATCAGAATGGCCAACATCAAGAAATCTATAGGCAATAAATGCTGGAGAGGGTACGGAGAAAAGGGAACACTGTTGCATTGCTGGTGGGAATGTAAATTGAGACAGCCACTATGGAAGACAGTATGGAGATTCCTTAAAAAACTGAAAATAGAAGCACCGTACGACCCAGCAATCCCACTCTTAGGCTTATACCCTAATGAAATCAAACCTGAAAGAAGCACCTGTACCCCAATGTTCATTGTCACTCTCTATACAATAGTTAGAACATGGAAGCAACCTAGATGTTCATCAACAAATGAATGGATAGAAAAGCTATGGTACATATATACAATGGAATACTACACAGCTATAAAAAGAAATGCAGAAGAATCAGTCCTACTGAGGTGGCTGGCTCTAGAACCAATTATAAAAAGTGAAGTAAGTCAAAAAGAGAAAGACAAGTATAGTATACTAACACCTATATATGGAATCCAGTAAGATGGTAATGATAACACATGCAATGAAGCGATGGAAACGCAAACATAGAGAACAGACATATGGACATTATAGGGAATGAACAGTGGGTGGGAGGCATAGAGGGAGTAACATGGAAACCTACAGTATATGTAAAAAAGATAGCTATTGTCATTGCACTGGAATAGGGAATCCTGCAGAGGCGCTGTGCAATGGCCTGGAGAGGTGGGATGGGGATACTGAGGGGGTGGAGGTGGGAGGGGGCCAGGGATATACATATGACTAATCTGGGATTATACATATCTTTAAACAACAAAACTCTGTAAAAGTAAAATAAAAATAATTTAATTTTAAAAAAGGAGCAAGTGATGCCAGCAGAGTCAGTGAATACTTCCCCCAAGACCATCTCTAGAGCCATTATTTTCAGTAACAATACGGATAAGATTAATGCAACATGTACGGACACTGAGGATACAAAATTTAATTCACTTGTACTTTTTCCTGTTTCTCTCAAGTTATGATGAAAGATCAGAAACCCGTATGGGTCTGCTTGAGCCCTGCTCCTGTACATCATGTAGGGTGTATAAAGTGGACTGTATATAGTGCTACCTACTTTAGCCTCATACTAAAGTGAAATCATGGTTTTGATATACTATTTTTTTCTGATATGAATTAAAGTAGACACACAATCATTAAGAAAATTTTGGGGCTTCCCCTGGTGGTCCAGTGGGTAAGGACACTGCCTTGCAGTGCAAGGGGCGCCGGTTCGATCCCTGGCCTGGGAAGATCCCACGTGCTGCGGAGCGGCTGGACCCATGTGTCCAATTGCTGAGTCGGAGCTCTGGAGCTCATGCGCCCAGAGCCGACGCTCAGCAAGGACAGACGCCACCGCGATGGGAGGCCCACAGGAGCCAAGGAACAAAGACGGATGAAAACAGCCAAATGAAAGACCAATAGAAGTGGCCCGCCTGCTCCCCTCCCTCCCCAACCCGACCCCCGCCCAAAAATAAATGAATAAATAAATCTTTAAAAAAAAAAAAAAGAAAATTTTGTCTATGTATGCTACCTAAAATAATTTCATGCCTTGCGGTGGTCTACATACTACATTTTGGAAAATTCTGGACTAGAGAAGATGTCACAATGCCCTATGTTGTTTAGAATGCTACATTTGTGTTCAGAATTATAACATCTCCTTTTTAAAAAGAAAAGCCACTATGAGCAATTATGAGGAAAAAAGTTCACACCCAGAGGAAGAAATGCTGTGGATTGTATTTTAACTCATACTTTGAGCCAGTATGGATATGAAGCAGTTATGAGGTGGTCCTTTTTGCACATATGATTAAGTTTTTCTCTTGCCATTCATGACACGTCTCTGGAGCCTAACTGCTACGTAGCTCCGGGCAAAAGGGAGCCAGCTCTAATGGCTCCACAAATTAGTATATCTTTCTCTCTCTCCTGTTCAAATAAGAAGTCTCACTTTAATTTCCTTCTGTGAATAGTGATAAATTAAGCTCAGGAGGTTGGGACATGTCCGCTTGGTTTACTACTGAATCTGTAGCACCATGCCAGTGCTCAGCACAGAGTAGGGCTCCATGAATATTTGCTGAATGAATGAATCAATGAATGAGCATATTCACACATAGGCTTTTCAAGTGAGCAAGTCAGGTAGCATGAGTATTGATAATGGAACTGAGACTAGGATAAGTTATGAGGCGTCTTTTATGTCATATAATCAGTGACAGAATTGGGATTTGTGTCTTTTATCCTTTGTGTAGACCCCCAAGCTACATCTGTTGAATAAAAAAGTTAATAAAACAATAATATATATTGTTCTCTTAAACATTCTCATACTTTATTGATTCTAAAAGGCACATTTGAAAGAGAGACAAACTACTTTTATGCCTTTAACGTTGTTAGGAACCAAGTGAGAGTGGGGTAGGAATGAGGGGATAGAACCGGCAGATTCACAATAACTTGAATATCTTAGAAGTAGCACATATTGTCTATTAATAAGAGTAATTTAATCATGGAATGACAAGGGATACCTTAAAGTGGCTCACACACCAGTTTTCATCTTTGTCATAAAAATGTGATTAATAAGAAAATTGTTTCATGCTGGAAAATGCTTCCTGTGAGATCTGTATTTTGGTACACAATGCACCAAAACCTTTGTTTCTGTTTACCTTGAGAAAAACAGTCCTCTTCAGAGATACCATGTGGAGAGCGGTCATCTGTTCAGGATTACACTTCTGAACTGCTGTTTCTCTGAACTCACCAGACCCTGTATATTCCAAAAATAAGGACTGTTTTCCCCCTTTATCAATTTTGTTACTGAACACTATTATAAAGATGTACTTATATTCTAGTGTGCATTAGTAACTGTTAATTGGCTATTGAATAACTAAACTGGGAACCCTGGAGTCTCTGGGAAAAAAAAAAGATCTAGCAAAACCATAAAAATAAACAAAAAATATCAAAAATAAGTACTTATTAAGAATTGTGTTGTTCTGGTTGTTTAGTTGCTCAGTTCTATCTGACTCTTTTGAGACCCCATGGATGGTAGCCCATCAGGCTCTTCTGTCCATGGGATTTCCCAGGCAAGAATATTGGAATGGATTGCCATTCCTATTTCAGGGGATCTTCCAGGGAATGAACCTGTGTCTCCTGCATTAGCAGGCAGATTCTTTACCACTGAGTCACCAATCAAGAACTGGATTCATGCAAAAAAAATCTTAAACTTGCTTCCGATTGAATAACCTAAGTCTGGTTTTTTTGCTGATACAATGTGGCAGGCAAAGTTCCCTCCATGCATCTTTTCCTCTGGTCCTAGATTTCACTTAAGGCCTGGGAAGATTTGAGAAAGCAGAAATGGACATATAATCATGTGACAGATTTGGGTTTTTTATCCTTGTGTAGACCCAAGCTAATCTGTTGAATAAAAAAGTTAATAAAACAATAATATATATTGTTCTCTTAAACATTCTCATACTTTATTGATTCTAAAAGGCACATTTGAAAGAGAGACAAACTACTTTTATGCCTTTAACGTTGTTAGGAACCAAGTGAGAGTGGGGTAGGAATGAGGGGATAGAACCGGCAGATTCACAATAACTTGAATATCTTAGAAGTAGCACATATTGTCTATTAATAAGAGTAATTTAATCATGGAATGACAAGGGATACCTTAAAGTGGCTCACACACCAGTTTTCATCTTTGTCATAAAAATGTGATTAATAAGAAAATTGTTTCATGCTGGAAAATGCTTCCTGTGAGATCTGTATTTTGGTACACAATGCACCAAAACCTTTGTTTCTGTTTACCTTGAGAAAAACAGTCCTCTTCAGAGATACCATGTGGAGAGCGGTCATCTGTTCAGGATTACACTTCTGAACTGCTGTTTCTCTGAACTCACCAGACCCTGTATATTCCAAAAATAAGGACTGTTTTCCCCCTTTATCAATTTTGTTACTGAACACTATTATAAAGATGTACTTATATTCTAGTGTGCATTAGTAACTGTTAATTGGCTATTGAATAACTAAACTGGGAACCCTGGAGTCTCTGGGAAAAAAAAAAGATCTAGCAAAACCATAAAAATAAACAAAAAATATCAAAAATAAGTACTTATTAAGAATTGTGTTGTTCTGGTTGTTTAGTTGCTCAGTTCTATCTGACTCTTTTGAGACCCCATGGATGGTAGCCCATCAGGCTCTTCTGTCCATGGGATTTCCCAGGCAAGAATATTGGAATGGATTGCCATTCCTATTTCAGGGGATCTTCCAGGGAATGAACCTGTGTCTCCTGCATTAGCAGGCAGATTCTTTACCACTGAGTCACCAATCAAGAACTGGATTCATGCAAAAAAAATCTTAAACTTGCTTCCGATTGAATAACCTAAGTCTGGTTTTTTTGCTGATACAATGTGGCAGGCAAAGTTCCCTCCATGCATCTTTCCCTCTGGTCCTAGATTTCACTTAAGGCCTGGGAAGATTTGAGAAAGCAGAAATGGACTTGTCCAAAATCGAAGAATAAGGCTCACACATGTTCAGGCTTGTACCTGTACATGACACAGGTTAGAAAGAGTAGGAAAGGTCTTGGATCTAGGAACCAGAGTCACATACTGGTTGTCTCCAAGACTTGGGGAGAAATATCTTTCAGGCCATGAAACCAAAGAAGGATAAAGAGGGTTGCTATGGGCAATGACGAAGTGCTACAGGGTGTACACTTGCCAGAGCTACACCAAAAGCCAATATTTCAAGCAGAAAAGACCTTAGATATCATATGCAATCCACCTAACTCTAATTTTTACATATGAATAAACTGAAGGCTGTGACTAGCTCAATGTTGCACACCCTGAATGCAGCAGAATTAGGACAATAAGTAACATTCTGCAACTCCAAGTCTGGTAGAGCTGCTTCCTTGAGCCCCCACCTTCATTCATTCCCAGCCTCCCCATATGTGACCCTTTTACACATAGCTGCTTCCATTTTCAATACGAGAGAGATGAAATGGGCAGCAGTATTTTCTTCTTTCCATCAGTTCAGTAGTCAACACTTCCAGTTCTTTATCTTTCAGTTTGGGGCAGCTCCTTAGGCTGGCCTCCAGCCCTGCAGACTAAGGATGAGAGAAGTGAGTACTAGTTGGGTTAATGCCATGTTCAAGCAACGGCTGTTTTGAGTGAAAAGACCAGAAATCCACTCGCGTTAGTTCAAGTACAAGGAAAGCCAATACTGATGATACAGTGCATCATGCGAAATGCCACGCTGGATGAAGCACAAGCTGGAAGCAATATTGCTGGAAGAAACATCAATAACCTTAGATATGAAGATGACACTACCCTTATGGCAGAAAGTGAAGAGGAACTAAAGAGTCTCTTGATGAAGGTGAGAGAGTGAAAAAGTTGGCCTAAAACTCAACAGTCAAAAAACTAAGATCATGACGTCTGGTCCCATCACTTCATGGTAAGATGGGCAAATAATGGAAAAAGTGGCAGACTTTATTTTCTTGAGCTCCAAAACCACTGCAGATGGTAACTGCAGCCATGAAATTAAGATGCTTGCTCCTTGGAATAAAAGCTATGACAAACCTAGACAGTGTATTCAAAAGCAGAGACATCACTTTGCGAAAAAAAAAAAGTGATGTCACATATATTACAAAAGTCCACATAGTCAAAGCTATGGTTTTCCCAGTAGTCACGTATGAGAACCAAAGAAAGAGTAGGAAAGGTCTTGGATCTAGGAACCAGAGTCACATACTGGTTGTCTAATGGGCAATAAACGAAGGATAAAGAGGGTTGCTATGGGCAATGGGTGTACACTTGCCAGAGCTACACCAAAAGCCAATATTTCAAGCAGAAAAGACCTTAGATATCATATGCAATCCACCTAACTCTAATTTTTACATATGAATAAACTGAAGGCTGTGACTAGCTCAATGTTGCACACCCTGAATGCAGCAGAATTAGGACAATAAGTAACATTCTGCAACTCCAAGTCTGGTAGAGCTGCTTCCTTGAGCCCCCACCTTCATTCATTCCCAGCCTCCCCATATGTGACCCTTTTACACATAGCTGCTTCCATTTTCAATACGAGAGAGAGAAAATGGGCAGCAGTATTTTCTTCTTTTCCATCAGTTCAGTAGTCAACACTTCCAGTTCTTTATCTTTCAGTTTGGGGCAGCTCCTTAGGCTGGCCTCCAGCCCTGCAGACTAAGGATGAGAGAAGTGAGTACTAGTTGGGTTAATGCCATGTTCAAGCAACGGCTGTTTTGAGTGAAAAGACCAGAAATCCACTCGCGTTAGTTCAAGTACAAGGAAAGCCAATACTGATGATACAGTGCATCATGCGAAATGCCACGCTGGATGAAGCACAAGCTGGAAGCAATATTGCTGGAAGAAACATCAATAACCTTAGATATGAAGATGACACTACCCTTATGGCAGAAAGTGAAGAGGAACTAAAGAGTCTCTTGATGAAGGTGAGAGAGTGAAAAAGTTGGCCTAAAACTCAACAGTCAAAAAACTAAGATCATGACGTCTGGTCCCATCACTTCATGGTAAGATGGGCAAATAATGGAAAAAGTGGCAGACTTTATTTTCTTGAGCTCCAAAACCACTGCAGATGGTAACTGCAGCCATGAAATTAAGATGCTTGCTCCTTGGAATAAAAGCTATGACAAACCTAGACAGTGTATTCAAAAGCAGAGACATCACTTTGCGAAAAAAAAAAAGTGATGTCACATATATTACAAAAGTCCACATAGTCAAAGCTATGGTTTTCCCAGTAGTCACGTATGGATGTGAGAGTTGGACAGTAAAGAAGGTTGAGCACCGAAGGATTGATGCCTTTGAACTGTGGTGCTGGAGAAGACTCTTGAGAGTTCCTTGGACTACAAGGAGATCAGACCAGTCAATCCTAAAGGAAACCAACCCTGAACATCCATTGGAAGGAATGATGCTAAAGTTGAAGCTCCAATACTCTGGTCATCTGATGTGAAGAGATGACTCACTGGAAAAGATGTTGGGGAAAACAGAAGGCAAGAGGAGAAGACAACAAAGGATGAGATGGTTGGATGGCATCACTGAGTCATTGGACATGAGTCTATGCAAGCTTTGGAAGATGGTGAATGACAGGGAAGCCTGGCATGTTGCAGTCCATGGGGTTGCACAGTCAGACACTACTGAGCAAATGAACTGAACTGAAGGACAGGGAAGAAGTTAGGACGGGTTTCACGTAAAATCAAAAGCTGGGAAACAAAAATGTTTTGTGTACACTTTCACTTTTGCACCTGGAAGGACAAAATTTAATCTACAGAATAAAATCAAATCTACAGGAGTAGATTAAATTCCACATTTGAACCTTAAAAAGCCATTAGAGGGCTTCCCCTGGTGGTCCAGTGGGTAAGGACACCACCTTGCTGTGCAAGGGGCGCCGGTTCGATCCCTGGCCTGGGAAGATCCCACGTGCCACGGAGCGGCTGGACCGATGTGTCCAATTATCGAGCCAGAGCTCTGGAGCTCATGCGCCCAGAGCCGGCGCTCTGCAATGACAGACGCCACCGCGATGGGAGGCCCACAGGAGCCAAAGAACAAAGATGGATGAAAATGGAGAAATGAAAGACCAATAGAAGTGGCCCGCTCACTCCCCTCCCTCCCCAACCCAACCCCCGCCCAACATAAATAAATAAATAAATCTTTAAAAAAAAAAGCCATTAGAAGAAAATAGAATGGGGAAAATATGGCTCAGTCATCAGCTACTGTAAGAAAGAAGAAGAAAAGTCAAGATTTTAACTAAAACCTGTATATGATCTAAAGACATGTTAGGGTTTCTTAGGTGGTGCTAGGGGCAAAGAACCCACCTGCCAATGCAGGAGACGTAAGGGACACAGGCTTAGTCTCTGGGCTAGAAAGATGCCCTGGAGGAAGGCATGGAAATCCATTCCAGTATTCTTGCCTGGAGAATCCCTTGGACAGAGGAGCCTGGTGGGCTATAATCCATGGGGTCGCAGAGCTGGACATGACTGAAGTGACTTAGCACATACACGCAAAAGGATGTATTAATAGAAGTACAGGGTTTAGGAATAAGGAAAGTGATTTTTTTTTTTTCTGTATAATTCATGCCACACCTGGAATATTCTGCTCTAAACACCATGAGGGAAATAGAAAAACTGAAAATATCCAGTGAACAGTGATCCAACTGGCAAAAATCTGAAAACCTAGAAAGAAGAATTCATTGCTCTCTTCAAATATTTGAGGAGCAGTTCATTAGGAATTTTCTGTGGGGCTTTGAGAAACTAGGATTGATTAGTGGAAGTTGTGGAAATGGAATAGTTTGTGGTGTTGACATTCAGTGCACAGAGGGGTCATGTGCAAGCCGGGATATACAGTCATATGTTTATTGAGTCTTTTTTAGCACATGGCTCAAGGAGGAAGAAAACTCATGGGTACTCTTTTTTTTTTTAATCACAAAGTTGCTTTCTTAAATTTCATTGGGGACATTTTTTTTACTACTTATTAGATTATATTCTTTAAGAAACACCAGACTGTTAGGAAATTGACACTTATTTGTAGGCATTAAAATGTTAACAGATGTATCTGCTTGCAAAGTAGCAACTATTTAACTCTTTACTCTGGTGCGGCACTTGAGTTCACAAAATGCTCTTACATGAATTATTTTATTTTGGAAACATTTCTGCAGGATAAATGTTACTATCACTAGGAAACAGGTTAGAGAGACAAAATGACCTGCCAAAGATTCTAGAAAATTGAGGATAATGTTCAAGCAATATTTAGTTCAAAAGGCATACTAGATGACTCCCCAAAGAGATCTGCATGGAGGAAGAATTCACTTAGCATTGGGAATACTAAAGTGGAAGGATGTTTACGTGATTACTTTAAGTCTTTCCAAAAAGGAATTTTTGGGAAGCACATTACTTAACTTAGTTTTTCCATTATATATCAAGGGACACAGGCTTAGTCTCTGGGCTAGAAAGATGCCCTGGAGGAAGGCATGGAAATCCATTCCAGTATTCTTGCCTGGAGAATCCCTTGGACAGAGGAGCCTGGTGGGCTATAATCCATGGGGTCGCAGAGCTGGACATGACTGAAGTGACTTAGCACATACACGCAAAAGGATGTATTAATAGAAGTACAGGGTTTAGGAATAAGGAAAGTGATTTTTTTTTTTTTCTGTATAATTCATGCCACACCTGGAATATTCTGCTCTAAACACCATGAGGGAAATAGAAAAACTGAAAATATCCAGTGAACAGTGATCCAACTGGCAAAAATCTGAAAACCTAGAAAGAAGAATTCATTGCTCTCTTCAAATATTTGAGGAGCAGTTCATTAGGAATTTTCTGTGGGGCTTTGAGAAACTAGGATTGATTAGTGGAAGTTGTGGAAATGGAATAGTTTGTGGTGTTGACATTCAGTGCACAGAGGGGTCATGTGCAAGCCGGGATATACAGTCATATGTTTATTGAGTCTTTTTTAGCACATGGCTCAAGGAGGAAGAAAACTCATGGGTACTCTTTTTTTTTTTTTAATCACAAAGTTGCTTTCTTAAATTTCATTGGGGACATTTTTTTTTTACTACTTAGATTATATTCTTTAAGAAACACCAGACTGTTAGGAAATTGACACTTATTTGTAGGCATTAAAATGTTAACAGATGTATCTGCTTGCAAAGTAGCAACTATTTAACTCTTTACTCTGGTGCGGCACTTGAGTTCACAAAATGCTCTTACATGAATTATTTTATTTTGGAAACATTTCTGCAGGATAAATGTTACTATCACTAGGAAACAGGTTAGAGAGACAAAATGACCTGCCAAAGATTCTAGAAAATTGAGGATAATGTTCAAGCAATATTTAGTTCAAAAGGCATACTAGATGACTCCCCAAAGAGATCTGCATGGAGGAAGAATTCACTTAGCATTGGGAATACTAAAGTGGAAGGATGTTTACGTGATTACTTTAAGTCATGGTGAACACATTATTAATAGTCCTGAAAGTTTCTTTGAAGAATCTGCACATTACCAGTAATAAAATTCTCATTATGCCTTTATTTTATTCTAAACATTATATATCAAGAATTTCAACAGCTCCAGAGATGGGAAGCTATCTGGAAGTAGAAGCATGCAACTGCTTTTACACACATTCTTATCTGATTTTTAGAGCATTTTTGTAAGAACTGAACAGTATCAAATCATGTATCATTGTCCCTTTATAAAGTCTAAAACCTAACAAGAAATAAAATATTTATTTACGTAGTATCAGAACAGCCCTATGAGGTAGAACAACACTTGTGGTTTAACTCCACCTTACAGATCTGGAAACTGAGACTTGCATAGATTAACTGACCTCTCCAAGGTCACAAGGCCATTGGCTGGGCTAGTACTGTTAGCACAAGATAGTCAGAAAGAGAACTAGTTTAGAGGTCAAAAAAGTGAGGTTCCAAAATAACTGTAGAAGTAATTAGTCCTGTGACCTTTGGAAAGTCAGTCATTTACCCTTCTGATAATTTTGAAGTTTAAATTAAACTTTAAGTTTTAATTTGTAAGTTACAGTTCATAGTAAAAAATATGACATGATCTCACAGAAGCTGTGAAAGCTGTGTCTTTGCTCTTCCATGCTCTATCCCTATCTACTTAACCTTTTCAACTGTACTGAATGATCTGAACGTGATGTGAAGAGATGACTCACTGGAAAAGACCCTGATACTGGGAAAGAGTAAGAGCAGGAGGAGAAGGGGATGACAGAGGGTGCGATGATTGAATGGCATCACAGAGTCAATGGACATGAGTTTGAGCAAGCTCCAGGAGATGGTGAAAGACAGAGAAGCCTAGTGTGCTGCAGTTTATGGGGTCTCAAAGAATTGGACACAGTTGAAGGACTGAACAACAACAATAATTTAAGGAGACATGTGGTGTGCCATTTTCCAGTTTAATCTCTTGGTATCTCCTGGTATGGTCTTTCTTTTTCAATTTGCCTTATCTCTAAATCAGTATTGATATTCTCTAGTTCAACATCCCAAGTGAGGAAAGATGATTGGTCTAAGTCAAGAGAAAACAGTCAAAGATGTTTAAACAATGCCTTGGGCAGCCAGATTGAGTACATGGACATTAAGAAAGAAGGGGAAATGAGGGTTAGAAGTACTTACAGTGGAATCTCCATACAAACCAAATATCAGTCACTGTTCTGATCTGTAGTCTAGGTGTCTTCTTTTTTTTTTTTTTTTTTTGTGGGTGCAATTTAAAGATTTATTTATTTATTTATTTTGGGCGGGGGTTGGGTTGGAGAGGGAAGGGAGTGGGCGGGGCACTTCTATTGGTCTTTCATTTCTCCATTTTCATCTGTCTTTGTTCTTTGGCTCCTGTGGGCCTCCCATCGCGGTGGCGTCTGTCGTTGCAGAGTGCCGTCTCTGGGTGCATGAGCTCCAGAGCTCTGGCTCGATAATTGGACACATCGGTCCAGCCGCTCCGCGGCACGTGGGATCTTCCCAGGCCAGGGATCGAACCGGCGCCCCTTGCACTGCAAGGTGGTGTCCTTACCCACTGGACCACCAGGGGAAGCCCTTTAGGTGACTTCTAATGGTCCATACATCAAGAAAGACAAGCCAGGACTTCCCTAGTGATCCAGTGGTTAAGACTGTGTGCTCCCAATGCAGGTGGCCCAGGTTTGATCCTTGATGAAGGAACTAGATCCCACACGCCACAACTAAGATCCAGCACTGCCAGATAAATAATTAATTAAAAAAAAAAAAAAAGAGGAGGAGGAAAGAAATACAAGTTGCAGTGGGAAATTACCTTCTGGGAAACTCCAACAGCTGATCTCTAATGTAAGTCATAAGCAGTAAATTACTTACTCATGGACTCCATATGCCATTATTCAAATTTTCTACTAGTTAAGAAACCAGATCTTATACCTAGAGTGTGGGTACTTTGTGAGTAAAGATTTCATTTCTAATCAGCCTCTTTCACCTCGTTGGGCAAGTTCCAACACAAAATACTTTACCTTTCGTTTTCACAGTTGAAGGACTGAACAACAACAATAATTTAAGGAGACATGTGGTGTGCCATTTTCCAGTTTAATCTCTTGGTATCTCCTGGTATGGTCTTTCTTTTTCAATTTGCCTTATCTCTAAATCAGTATTGATATTCTCTAGTTCAACATCCCAAGTGAGGAAAGATGATTGGTCTAAGTCAAGAGAAAACAGTCAAAGATGTTTAAACAATGCCTTGGGCAGCCAGATTGAGTACATGGACATTAAGAAAGAAGGGGAAATGAGGGTTAGAAGTACTTACAGTGGAATCTCCATACAAACCAAATATCAGTCACTGTTCTGATCTGTAGTCTAGGTGTCTTCTTTTTTTTTTTTTTTTTTTGTGGGTGCAATTTAAAGATTTATTTATTTATTTATTTTGGGCGGGGGTTGGGTTGGAGAGGGAAGGGAGTGGGCGGGGCACTTCTATTGGTCTTTCATTTCTCCATTTTCATCTGTCTTTGTTCTTTGGCTCCTGTGGGCCTCCCATCGCGGTGGCGTCTGTCGTTGCAGAGTGCCGTCTCTGGGTGCATGAGCTCCAGAGCTCTGGCTCGATAATTGGACACATCGGTCCAGCCGCTCCGCGGCACGTGGGATCTTCCCAGGCCAGGGATCGAACCGGCGCCCCTTGCACTGCAAGGTGGTGTCCTTACCCACTGGACCACCAGGGGAAGCCCTTTAGGTGACTTCTAATGGTCCATACATCAAGAAAGACAAGCCAGGACTTCCCTAGTGATCCAGTGGTTAAGACTGTGTGCTCCCAATGCAGGTGGCCCAGGTTTGATCCTTGATGAAGGAACTAGATCCCACACGCCACAACTAAGATCCAGCACTGCCAGATAAATAATTAATTAAAAAAAAAAAAAAAGAGGAGGAGGAAAGAAATACAAGTTGCAGTGGGAAATTACCTTCTGGGAAACTCCAACAGCTGATCTCTAATGTAAGTCATAAGCAGTAAATTACTTACTCATGGACTCCATATGCCATTATTCAAATTTTCTACTAGTTAAGAGAAAACCAGATCTTATTCCTAGAGTGTGGGTACTTTGTGAGTAAAGATTTCATTTCTAATCAGCCTCTTTCACCTCGTTGGGCAAGTTCCAACACAAAATACTTTACCCTTTAATGACTTGTATATACTTTAAGGCTAAAGGATACACTTGAAGTTCTTTTAAAGACTCATAATCTTCCTTAAGATACATAATTAAGAGTTTTCAATTATCTTTGAGGTAATTTAGACCAACTTCCTGTTTTATAAGGACTTCCCAGGTGGTGCCAGTGGTAAAAAAATCCCCTGGTCAATGCAGGAGGTGCAAGACACCTAGGTTCTATCTCTGGATCAGGAAGATCTCCCAGAATAGGAAATGCCTATCCACTCCAGTATTCTTATTTGGAAAATACCATGGACAGAGAAGCCTGGTAGGACTGCAAAGGGTCTGATATGACTGAGCAACGAACACTTTCACTTTATTTTCTTTTTTCTATTTTATAGTTAAGGAAGCAGAAGGTCCTGAGAGGTTCAGTGACTATTCCAAGACCCTACAGCTGGCTGAAGGCAGACTGTAGGACCTTGTGTTTGGCTTGGCTTTAATACAAACAATAGCACTTTATTTCCAAATGATCTTTATGAACAAAATGGAGGTGTTTTTTTTTTTTTTTTTTTTCTATTATTTTATTTTGGGCGGGGGTCGGGTTGGGGAGGGAGGGGAGCGGGCGGGCCACTTCTACTGGTTTTCCATTTCTCTATTTTTCATCCGTCTTTGTTCTTTGGCTCCTGCGGGCCTCCGATCACGGTGGCGTCTGTCGTTGCAGAGCGCTGGCTCTGGGCACATGCGCTCCAGAGCTCCGGCTCGGTAATTGGACACATCGGTCCAGCCGCTCTGCGGCACGTGGGATCTTCCCAGGCCAGGGATCGAACCGGCACCCCTTGCGCTGCAAGGTGGTGTCCTTACCCACTGGACCACCAGGAAAGCCCTGGAGGTTTTTTTCACACATAAATTTTTCAGATAACTGAAACTTAAGGACTAAACAATTGTCAGCCATTTTTTTGAAATCTGCCCTAATGTATACATTTCATATTTTCCTGCCTTTAAAGACAAAGTAACTGGAACTTCACATTGCCTTTCATGGATGAACTGGGTTATTATAAATGGAAATCTTAAGAGAGTATCAAAAATATGAAAAGCTTGGTCAGCAGTGATTCTCTGTGTCTTAGTAGAAGCTCTATAAATATCTGTTTAGTGGACTGGTTCTGCACTTTGGCTATCATATTCTTTGTTGTTACTTAGTTCCTAAGTCATGTCTGACTCTTTGTGACTCCATGGACTGTAGCCTGCTAGGCTCCTCTGTCCATGGGATTCCCCAGGCAGGAACACTGTAGTGGGTTGCCACTACCTTCTCCAATCACATTCTTTATGTGTTAGCTTTCCTCATCCTCTCTCTCATTCTTATTTCTTCAGATGTGTAGTCTAGGGCTGCCTAGTCACTAAGCTTGATTGTGTACAAAAAACAGTTCCTTTGGCATGAAGGTGACAGAGGACAGCCACAATAAGAAAGGCCCAGGATAGGGGGTTAGAGGCCTGGAGAAGTGAGGAGAACCACTGTGCAGGGAAAGTAACCTGGCCTGATGTAGACAGGTCTGAGGGAGGAAGGTACGCAGTGAGGAGAAAGATAGCCCAGGGCAGGGAATAAAAGCCTAGGTTTGGGGTGAGGGAAGTTCATGCGAGTGAGGGGTTGCAGTTGAGTGATCAAATAAACATGAAAAGGGAGAAAGCTAGAACGAGCTCTGTGATGTTTGATAGGAATTGAAAGTTATCAATTAAATTCATAGATTGTGATGCTTATAGATAGATATAGAACTTAATGCAATTGTAAATGCATGTTAATATACATGTGCATATGTGGGAGAGTATACATATGTATGTGTATACAGACATTATTTCCAACCTATAACCACTGATAAGAGCTTGCAGCAGTGATCACCCCACTCCCATTAGCACCCCCAATAGCAGTGAGCACACCAAGAACCTAGATCATGGTTTATACATCAGTCTCTAATGAAAAGAACACGGACTCCTTGATGAAGTGACCGGTGAGAGAAGACTGACAAAATACAAGCTGAGCCTCGGTATCTGGTGCCCCCAAACAAGGAAACACTCCAGAAAGATAAACAGCATGTCAAAAACATACCAGCATGAGATGGAAAGCACTTCTACCAGCCAAATCTGGGACCATTACACATGTTGGTAAATAATGACAGTAAAAATTGTAAGGCACTGAACAAAATAGGAAATCATGGATTCAATGAAATAGATCAATACATATATAAAAAGTTTGATGAGAAATAGAATGAGGGAAATATTTCAAAGTATCTCTCCATTAAACACTAATTATGAAAGAAAAGGAATAACTTCAGGATGGAGAAATCTGGCTGATTATACCTTATCATGTGATCCAAGTTAATGAAAATAATAATGAGACAGATTAAAGTCATGAGTCACTGGAACAAATGCAATGAGAAGAAAACAGCATTATTTCTATGGCATTCCTACTAAAGATGGAAAATCTGAATGTAATTGCGACAAACAACTGACAGACAAATTCAAACTGAGAGGCAATTTATAAAATAAGTGGTTCAGGGGCTTCCCTGGTGGTCCAGTGGGTAGGGACACCATCTTGCAGTGCAAGGGGCACTGGTTAGCTCCCTGGCCAGGGAAGATCCCACATGCCGCGGAGCAGCTGGACCAATGTGTCCAATTACGGAGCCAGAGCTCTGGAGCGCATGCACCCAGAGCCAGTGCTCTGCGACAACAGAGGCCACTGCAATGGGAGGCCCACAAGGGCCAAAGAACAATGATGGATGAAAAAATAGACAAATGAAAGACCAATAGAAGTGGCCCATCTGTCCCCCCTCCCCCCCCCCCGCCCCCCAAGAAAAAAAGGTTCATAATCTTAAAAGAGTGTCAAAGTCATGAAATTCAAGGAAGAGATGATGGATTCTTTCAGACTGAGGGTGAAAAAAAGGTGTGGCAGCTAAAGGTAATCAGCATGCACTGGATCCTTTTGCAGTAAGGCTATTTTTACAACAAATTGAAGAAATCTGAATGGGTCTGTGGACCTGATGTGGATTTGCTGATAGTAATGTAGGAATGCTAATGTCCTTGTTTTTATAGTTGTGCTGTGGTTGTCATGTAGGAGGATGGCCTGTTTGTTAAAAATATACCACAACGTATCTGAGGATGATAGATATCAGGCCAGCTACTTACTGTCTAATGGCTTAGGTGAAAAAGAGTTCTTTGTGCTTTTTTTGTTTTTCAGTTTAAACTTGTGCTGTATTGGGGTATATCCGATTAATAAGGCCATGATAGTTTCATGTGAACAGCGAGGACTCAGAAATAAAGATCAAAATACATATATAAAAGTTTGATGAGAAATAGAATGAGGGAAATATTTCAAAGTATCTCTCATTAAACACTAATTATGAAAGAAAAGGAATAACTTCAGGATGGAGAAATCTGGCTGATTATACCTTATCATGTGATCCAAGTTAATGAAAATAATAATGAGACAGATTAAAGTCATGAGTCACTGGAACAAATGCAATGAGAAGAAAACAGCATTATTTCTATGGCATTCCTACTAAAGATGGAAAATCTGAATGTAATTGCGACAAACAACTGACAGACAAATTCAAACTGAGAGGCAATTTATAAAATAAGTGGTTCAGGGGCTTCCCTGGTGGTCCAGTGGGTAGGGACACCATCTTGCAGTGCAAGGGGCACTGGTTAGCTCCCTGGCCAGGGAAGATCCCACATGCCGCGGAGCAGCTGGACCAATGTGTCCAATTACGGAGCCAGAGCTCTGGAGCACATGCACCCAGAGCCAGTGCTCTGCGACAACAGAGGCCACTGCAATGGGAGGCCCACAAGGGCCAAAGAACAATGATGGATGAAAAAATAGACAAATGAAAGACCAATAGAAGTGGCCCATCTGTCCCCCCTCCCTCCCCACCGCCCCCAAAGAAAAAATGGTTCATAATCTTAAAAGAGTGTCAAAGTCATGAAATTCAAGGAAGAGATGATGGATTCTTTCAGACTGAGGGTGAAAAAAAGGTGTGGCAGCTAAAGGTAATCAGCATGCACTGGATCCTTTTGCAGTAAGGCTATTTTTACAACAAATTGAAGAAATCTGAATGGGTCTGTGGACCTGATGTGGATTTGCTGATAGTAATGTAGGAATGCTAATGTCCTTGTTTTTATAGTTGTGCTGTGGTTGTCATGTAGGAGGATGGCCTGTTTGTTAAAAATATACCACAACGTATCTGAGGATGATAGATATCAGGCCAGCTACTTACTGTCTAATGGCTTAGGTGAAAAAGAGTTCTTTGTGCTTTTTTTGTTTTTCAGTTTAAACTTGTGCTGTATTGGGGTATATCCGATTAATAAGGCCATGATAGTTTCATGTGAACAGCGAGGGGACTCAGCCACAAAGATACATGTATCCATTCTCCTGCAAACTCCCTTCCCATCCATGCTGCCACATAACCCTGAGCAGAGTTCCATGTGCTATACAGTAGGTCCTTGCTGGTTATCTTTTAAATACAGCAGTGTGTACATGTTCTTCTCAAACTTCCTAACTATTCCCTCTCCCAACTCTTCCCCTGACAACCATAAGTTCATTCTCCTAAGTCTGCGAGTCCCAAAAAGAGTTCTTTGTGTTATACTTGTAATTTTTCTGTAAGCTTGAGATTAAAAATCATCATCATAACAATAGTACCTCTTCTCTAACCGACTCAAAGGTCACCTGCTCAGTGAGGTCTTTCATAACAATACCTTAAAACTGCAACCTCTCCCCAGCACTCCCCATCCCCCTATGCTGACTTGCTTTCTTCATAATACTTATCCTCAAACATTGTGTATAATTTACTTCTTTGTTCTCTGTGTCCTTACCCACTCTATCCCAGAATGCATGTTCCTTGCAGGCAGGACTCTGTTTTTGTTCACTGCTATAAACCACTGGCTAGAACAACAGCTAGTAAAAAGTGTATACTTAATAAATACTTATTAAGTTACTGAATATAGTTGGTTGTTCAGAAACAGATTCTAGTTTTACTCTATAAACTGATGACTTCTTTGGTCATCAAAAACCCAGAAAGCATCTCATTCCATTAACAAAATAGTCTAAGTATATTAATTAATGTAGGAGGTTAAGGATTCTTAGAACTCAATTTTCTCATCCCAAGTCAAAATAAAATTCTAGAAGTAAAACATATGAGTAGGTATCAGTCTTCCCTGATAGGTGATTCCTACGTTCTCAGTAATACAGTATAGTTTCAAATCAGCAAGAGGTTTCTGCTAGTAATGTAGGAATGCTAATGTCCTTGTTTTTATAGTTGTGCTGTGGTTGTCATGTAGGAGGATGGCCTGTTTGTTAAAAATATACCACAACGTATCTGAGGATGATAGATATCAGGCCAGCTACTTACTGTCTAATGGCTTAGGTGAAAAAGAGTTCTTTGTGCTTTTTTTGTTTTTCAGTTTAAACTTGTGCTGTATTGGGGTATATCCGATTAATAAGGCCATGATAGTTTCATGTGAACAGCGAGGGGACTCAGCCACAAAGATACATGTATCCATTCTCCTGCAAACTCCCTTCCCATCCATGCTGCCACATAACCCTGAGCAGAGTTCCATGTGCTATACAGTAGGTCCTTGCTGGTTATCTTTTAAATACAGCAGTGTGTACATGTTCTTCTCAAACTTCCTAACTATTCCCTCTCCCAACTCTTCCCTGACAACCATAAGTTCATTCTCCTAAGTCTGCGAGTCCCAAAAAGAGTTCTTTGTGTTATACTTGTAATTTTTCTGTAAGCTTGAGATTAAAAATCATCATCATAACAATAGTACCTCTTCTCTAACCGACTCAAAGGTCACCTGCTCAGTGAGGTCTTTCATAACAATACCTTAAAACTGCAACCTCTCCCCAGCACTCCCCATCCCCCTATGCTGACTTGCTTTCTTCATAATACTTATCCTCAAACATTGTGTATAATTTACTTCTTTGTTCTCTGTGTCCTTACCCACTCTATCCCAGAATGCATGTTCCTTGCAGGCAGGACTCTGTTTTTGTTCACTGCTATAAACCACTGGCTAGAACAACAGCTAGTAAAAAGTGTATACTTAATAAATACTTATTAAGTTACTGAATATAGTTGGTTGTTCAGAAACAGATTCTAGTTTTACTCTATAAACTGATGACTTCTTTGGTCATCAAAAACCCAGAAAGCATCTCATTCCATTAACAAAATAGTCTAAGTATATTAATTAATGTAGGAGGTTAAGGATTCTTAGAACTCAATTTTCTCATCCCAAGTCAAAATAAAATTCTAGAAGTAAAACATATGAGTAGGTATCAGTCTTCCCTGATAGGTGATTCCTACGTTCTCAGTAATACAGTATAGTTTCAAATCAGCAAGAGGTTTCTGCTAGAGACGAATGGGGACGTATTGAAAGGATGTTTGAGAGGAAGCTTAAAGAGAAAGGAAGACCTAGCAGTTGATGGAGGATTTTGGAATGAACAAAGGTAGCTGTGATCTGAAGAAATTTAGGGAAAGAACCAAGATATGTAAAAGGTGTTTGTGGAGGCTGTCACATGCTTTGTTGTTTAAACCTAACCTCTTTTACTTTATAGCCCTAATGTGAGTTTGATTTGTAGGCTGCAGTCTTCGCTAGTATCATTGAAATGAAATACCTATCCATTAGGTAAAATTTTTTTCAAATCATTTGCTACCTGAAATCATCTCTATGCACAAGTTGTACATAGAAGTATGCAGAGAAAGCAGAAGGCTTAGGATGAAGCCCTAGGAATCTGCCATCCTGCAGTCAGGTAGTCAAGAGGTAGTAAAGAGGGGACAGTGGGAGAGAAGGAGGAGCAACCATGCGGATTCTGCAAATCAAGAAAGACAGTGTCTGGAGCAGAGAGTGGTTATGCTGCTGAGAGGTAAGGAGGCCCTTCCCTCCTAAGGGAAAACTGGCCCTTGAGTTTGGCAATGTGACAAGTGATGAGGACAAGGACATTTTTGAGGCCTGATGGGAATGAGAGCCAGATATAAGTGGGTTGAAGAGAGACTTGGAGAGGGGAAAAATGACAATCTTGTGTATAGCAGCACATCATAAGACAGTTTGCCGGGAAGGGGAACAAAGAACAATGGTTGCTGGAAGAAGGCCTACAGAAGAAAGACGAATGCTTTCTTACCTGTGACCAGAGAAACGCAGGAAAGATGGGTGTGTGTGCAGGCAAGGGGCACACCTGACACTGACAGAAGAGCATGGTTTCATGAAATGAGGTTAAAGGATTCATTCCATTAACAAAATAGTCTAAGTATATTAATTAATGTAGGAGGTTAAGGATTCTTAGAACTCAATTTTCTCATCCCAAGTCAAAATAAAATTCTAGAAGTAAAACATATGAGTAGGTATCAGTCTTCCCTGATAGGTGATTCCTACGTTCTCAGTAATACAGTATAGTTTCAAATCAGCAAGAGGTTTCTGCTAGAGACGAATGGGGACGTATTGAAAGGATGTTTGAGAGGAAGCTTAAAGAGAAAGGAAGACCTAGCAGTTGATGGAGGATTTTGGAATGAACAAAGGTAGCTGTGATCTGAAGAAATTTAGGGAAAGAACCAAGATATGTAAAAGGTGTTTGTGGAGGCTGTCACATGCTTTGTTGTTTAAACCTAACCTCTTTTACTTTATAGCCCTAATGTGAGTTTGATTTGTAGGCTGCAGTCTTCGCTAGTATCATTGAAATGAAATACCTATCCATTAGGTAAAATTTTTTTCAAATCATTTGCTACCTGAAATCATCTCTATGCACAAGTTGTACATAGAAGTATGCAGAGAAAGCAGAAGGCTTAGGATGAAGCCCTAGGAATCTGCCATCCTGCAGTCAGGTAGTCAAGAGGTAGTAAAGAGGGGACAGTGGGAGAGAAGGAGGAGCAACCATGCGGATTCTGCAAATCAAGAAAGACAGTGTCTGGAGCAGAGAGTGGTTATGCTGCTGAGAGGTAAGGAGGCCCTTCCCTCCTAAGGGAAAACTGGCCCTTGAGTTTGGCAATGTGACAAGTGATGAGGACAAGGACATTTTTGAGGCCTGATGGGAATGAGAGCCAGATATAAGTGGGTTGAAGAGAGACTTGGAGAGGGGAAAAATGACAATCTTGTGTATAGCAGCACATCATAAGACAGTTTGCAGGGAAGGGGAACAAAGAACAATGGTTGCTGGAAGAAGGCCTACAGAAGAAAGACGAATGCTTTCTTACCTGTGACCAGAGAAACGCAGGAAAGATGGGTGTGTGTGCAGGCAAGGGGCACACCTGACACTGACAGAAGAGCATGGTTTCATGAAATGAGGTCAAGGATTGAGACGAGCGCACAAAGGTGGGTTAGGTCACCAATTCTTAAACTTAGCTGCACATTGGAGTCACGTGGCAACTTATAAATAGTCCTAGGCATAGATCCCATAGATTCTGATATAATCGGAATGGGAGAGAGGCAGGGAGAAAGGCAGGGAATTATGAGTTCCAGCTGATTCTAACAGCAGCAAGTTTTGAGAAACACCAGGTCAGATTTTTGAGGCTAGAGAACGTACTAAGCATCTCGTCCAGACTACCTGCTACCTGAAAACAAAAGAGATGGGAATTATTTCTTGCTTTCAAGGAATCTACAAATCCATAAGCCATTCAGAAATCTTCTGTTCAGGAAATATGAAAGAAACTTAGGAATATTAACATTTTAAAATATTAAAGCAGGCAAGGTACAAATCATATGCAATTATGTAGAATAAGGGAAACAAGGAATCAGTCTTAGAGCTGATAGTTCAGGGAATGCTTGTTATAGGAGAATAATGAGCTACATTCTTAAGAAGTGAAGGGAAAAAATTGAAAGAGGGTTGAAGGACACTTCAGATAAAGGAAGCAATGTGAACAAAAGCAGGTGATCAAGGAAGATATGAGGGAAATATATTCCTGGATATTTGAGGGACAGGAATGGGAGAGAGAATTTTCACTATACACCTTCTCTTTTTCTCTTCAGCTCTTTAAACTGTTGAAACATGTAAACATTTAACCCCTTCAAAAATAGACGGGTAATTGTTTTATCTAAAAAGATCAATCTGGATTGAAAAACAATAATAAAAAGTGGGGACTTACTTGGTGGTTCAGCGGGTAAGAATCCATCTTTCAATGCAAGTGATGTGGATTCGATCCCTGGTCAGGCAACTAAGATCCCACATGCTGCAAGGTGACCAAGCCTGCACCACAATGAAGATTCCACCTATCGCAACTAAGATTCAATGCAGCCAAATAAATACAGTTATTTTTTTTAAAAAGAGAATAGTAAAAAGTGAGGGTCATGAAATATGGAAGAGCCAGTTGATAAAGGTATTAGAAGTATCCATAGGAATATAGTCTGTTTTCTCTACCTTACCACCAGAAGAAACAGAATAACAGTTTAAGTACACAAGGTCTAGCACCACCATAGTGCTTGGCAGTACGGTGGGCACTGCCTGTTTGGCAGGCAAAAAGCCAAAAGCCAGTGTGGATCTCTGTGTTTGCTGAGCTGATCTAATGCTCCTACTGACAGAAAATGTAGAATCAGCTGAAATGCATTTCTTATTGCCATTCATTAGGGAAAAGAAATCTTTCTTTTTGTTGTTTCTTTGTTTTATAGTATTTGTAGCCCTTAAGACATTAATTACTCTAAAGAGATATTCATGCTTTTTCATGTGGTTTCTTCTGGTAATGAGTCCCTGGGTTTATGCTTAGTTGCTCAGCCCTGTCTGACTCTTTGTGACTCTATGAACTGTAGCCCACCAGGCTCCTCCATCTGTGGGATTCTCCAGGCAAGAACACTAGAGTGGGTTGCCATTTCCTCCTCCAGTGGGTCGTCCTGAGCCAAGGATCACACCTGAATCTCTTGCATCTCCTGCACTGGCAGAGACGATAGGGCAAAAGGTTATGTTTTCTTCAACTCTCTCCTCGTGATTCACAATTATATTGTAAAACAACTTTTCATTAACACAGGATATTTTCAGTGCCTTAAACAATTAAGAGGAGAACAGCCTTGGGGGTGGAGCTAGGATGGCGGCGTAGAAGGACGTGCACTCATCTCTCCTGCAAAATCGCCTGAATTGCGACGAGTTCCTGGGAAACCATCCGACGAAAGGAGGTTGGATCTGATCACAGAGAGGATACCCCACATCGAAGAACAAAGGAGAAACCGCATCAAGACGGTAGGAGGGGCGCAATAGCACTTTTAAAAGTCAAACCTCATACCCGCCAGAGAGACTGGGCGGGCCAAAGGCGCAAAGCCTGTTGCAGATCAAAACCCGGGAAAGGAGCAGTGACACCCACAAGGGACTGAGCCAGACCTGCTTTGGAGGGTCCAGGTGCCCCCCTGAGCTAGAAGTGCCCTTGAGCAGTCCTCGGAAGGATGGCACTCAGTTCCCTTTGGAGGAGGTTACCATTAACCCGATCACAGAGTCGCCGAGGAGGACTGGAAAGTCTCTGCGCACTGTGATCCGAGACAGGGGAACAGCGATCCTGCATGAGACTGAGCCAGACTCACCTCTGAGTAACCTGACGTCTCTCGTGGTGGCGGGGGTCGACGGTGGCCTGCAGCAGGGTCGGGGTCACTGCGGAAGTGCTTCCCATAGAGCATGTGGGAATAAATCCTTTGTGAGACAGACGCCATTTTCCCTACTGTAGTTTGGCTGCTGGTCAAACTGCAGGGCTGCTGGTCAAGCTACAGGGAGGGAATTTAGCTCCACCCAGCAAGAAACGGGATTTGGATTATGAAACTCCCAGGGTCAGCCTGGGCGGGCCTTTTAGTTCTGGAATAGGCCGAAATAAACAAGCAGTCAAAGAGGTCTTCAGATCCAACCACTGCCAGAGGCAAGAAAAAGACTGATAATTCCTGAATAGTCAGCAGGAGACAGAAGAACATAAACACTATTTTCACGCTTTGTCAGAAGCTGGAGTTACTACTGGACTTTAAAATTTCATTTTTTGTATTGTATTACTTTGTTTCAATTTTTTTTTTCTCTTTTTTCAAACCCACTCAGTGCACCCCCCACTTTCTTGTTTGTTTGTTTTTTGGGTTTTTTTGGGGGGTGGTGAGAGAGTGGGTGTGTTCATTTCCTTCACTGAATTCTATTGAAGCTACTAATCTTATCAGTAAGACTGAATATATTCAAGTTTACATAATTTTTTTTTTTCTTTTTCCTTTTAAACCACACATTTTATTTTGGTATAAACTTCTGGTTCCCCATTGGCCTTTTAAGGTTCTGTGGGGGTTTTTGTTTGTTTTTAATATTTTTGCTTTGTTTTTCTATATTTTTCTATATAATTAGCTCTTTTAATTTAAAAAAAAAACTTTCATTTGTACTACTACTTCCTCTATAATTCTTTGCTTTCTCTGAAGCGCCTTTCCTATAGCACTAAATTCTAATACATACAACTCTTTATCTCCCTATATTTAACTTTGCAGTATCATTCTATATTACTCTTCTATCCTCCCTTTCTCTTTCTTCCTTTCCCCACCATATTTCTTAGTCTGTTCTGTCCTCATTGCCTTATCCCCAATGGGGATCCTGCTCTAGCATTATTCTCCAATTGGTGCTCTACTTAGTTTGGTTACGAACTGGTGGATATCATTCTTGGTTTTCTCTATTCGCCGTGCTAACGTATTGTACTGTATTTTTGGTTGGAATGCTTGGGTTATGTTACAGCTGTATATGTTTATGTGTATAATTCAATACGCTAGATAGTATTTGCATAATTTTTTAATTGCCATTTGTCAAAGGTATACCTTCTATTTCTCATTTGCATATATGTTTTAATATCATTTAATGCCATAACAAACCAGCTGTGAAACCTTCATTCCCTGGTCAGGCAACAAGCCCCGGGGCTTTAGGGAGGGAGCACTGACTCCAAAACTCTACAATACTAGAGAACACGTAACACAAAAGAGCAATATACAAGTGAGAACACCAACAAAGGTAATCACTTGTATGCAAGTCTTGACATCACCCAATCACCAGCATCACCCAGAATAAAAAGCCCCCTCCAAACAACAAACACCAACAGACGTAACTCAAAGTCTGGGAAAAGGAAATCCCAAACAGAGGCAGTTAAAAAATTAATAATAACAATGAAATGGCAGAGAAATACCACACAAGCGAAGGAACAATCCACAAACACACAAGATCAAATCAATGAAGAGAATTTGGACAAACTCTCTGAAAGTGATTTCAGAAGAATGATAGTAAAGATGATCAAAGACACTGAAAACAGAATTTCAGAGAAATTGCAAGACACAACTAACACACTGAATAAAGAAATACAAGAACTTAAAAAAAAACTAACAGAGACAAACAACTCAATTGCTGAACTGAAAAACACTGTAGAAGGAATCAAGAGCAGAGTACCTGAGACATAAAACCGGGTAAGTGAGCTGGAAGATAAAATGGTGGAAGTAACTGCTGAAAAACAGACTCTAGCTCAAAGAATGAAAAGAGCAGAGGATAGCCTCAGAGACCTCTGGGATAATATCAAACGCACCAACATTCGAATTATAGGGGTTCAGAAGAAGAAGAAAAAAGAAAGGTTATGAGAAAATTTTTGAAGAGATTCTAGTTGAAAATTTCCCCACCATGGGAAAAGAAACAGTCCATCACGTCCAAGAAGCACAAAGAATTCCATACAGAATCAACCCGAAAAGAAACACACCAAGACACATATTAATGAAGCTAACACAAATTAAACACAAAGATAGAATTCTCAAAGCAGCAAGGGAAAAGCAACTAGTGACATACAAGGGAAAGCCCGTACGTTTAACAGCTGATCTTTCAACAGAAACTCTGCAGGCCAGAAAGGAATGGCAGGACACATTTAAACGGCTGAAAGAGAATAACCTGCAACCAAGAATCCTCTACCCTGCAAGGATCTCATTCAAAATTGATGGAGAAATCAAAAGCTTTACAGACAAGCAAAAATTAAAAGAATTTAGCCACACCAAACCAGCCTTACAACAAGTGTTAAAGGGACTTATATAGACAACAAGTATAAAAGGAGAAGATCCACGAAACAAACCCATCATAACATCTAAGAAGATGACAATAGGATCATTTGTATCAGTAATTACTTTGAATGTCAATGGACTAAACGCCCCAACCAAAAGACACAGAGTGGCTGAATGGATCCAAAACCACGACCCATACATATACTGCCTCCAGGAAACTCATTTCAGACCTAGAGACACTCATAGACTGAAAGGGAGAGGCTGGAAAAAGATATTCCATGCAAATGCAAATCAAAAGACAGCTGGAGTAGCAATCCTCATATCAGACAAAATAGATTTTAAAGTAAAGAAGATTCTAAGAGACAAGGCAGGTCACTACATCATGATTAAGGGATCAATCCAAGAAGAAGACATAACAATCATAAATATCTACGCACCTAACGCAGGAGGACCCCAATACATAAGACAAACACTTTCAGACATAGAAGAAGACATCAACACGAACACAATCATAATAGGAGACCTTAATACTCCTCTCACACCAATGGACAGATCATCCAAACAGAAAATTAATAAAGAAACACAAGCCTTAAATGCCACACTAGAAGAAATGGACCTCATTGATATCTTTAGGACTTTTCATCCAAAAGCAGAAGAATACACTTTCTTCTCAAGTGCTCACGGAACATTCTCCAGGATGGGCCACAAATCAAACCTCAGTCAATTCAAGAAAACTAAAATTCTATCAACCATCTTCTCGGACCACAATGCAGTGAGACTAGAGATCAACTACAGGAAAAAAACTGCTAAAAACACAAACACATGGAGATTAAACAATACATACCTAAAAAACCAACTGATCATTGAGGAAATCAAAGGAGAAATAAAACAATTCCTAGAAGAAAATGACAATGAACACACGACAGTGCAAAACCTATGGGATACTGCAAAAGCAGTTCTAAGAGGGAAGTTTATAGCAATTCAATCCTACCTCAAGAAACTAGGAAAATCTCAAACAGACGACCTTACCTTACGCTTAAAACAACTGGAGAAAGAAGAACAAAAACACCCCAAAGCCAGCAGAAGAAGGGAAATCATAAAGATCAGAGCAGAAATAAATGAAAAAGAAACAAAAGAAACAATAGTAAAGATAAATAAAACAAAAAGCTGGTTCTTCGAAAAGGTCAATAAAGTTGACACACCACTGGCCAGACTCATCAAGAAAAAGAGAGAGAAGAACCAGATCATCAAAATCAAAAATGAAAAAGGAGAGATTACAACAGATAATGCAGAAATCCAAAGGATTCTAAGAGACTATTATGAACAACTCTATGGCAACAAACTGGACAACCTGGAAGAAATGGACAGTTTCTTAGAGAAGATTCATCTCCCAAGACTCAACCAGGAAGAAATAGCAACTATGAACAAGCCAATCACAAGCTCAGAAATTGACCTTGTGATCAAAAATCTACCCAAAAATAAAAGCCCAGGGCCAGATGGTTTCACAAGTGAATTCTACCAAACATTTAAAGAAGAGCTAATGCCTGTCCTTCTAAAACTCTTCCAAACAATTGCACAGGAAGGAACACTTCCAAACACATTCTACAAGGCTGCCATCACCCTGATACCAAAGCCAGGCAAAGACAACACAAAAAAAGAAAATTATAGGCCAATTTCACTGATGAATCTAGACACCAAAATCCTCAACAAAATCCTAGCAAACAGAATTCAGCAACATATCAAAAAGCTCATTCATGATCAAGTTGGGTTCATCCCAGGTATGCAAGGCTTCTTCAACATCTGCAAATCAATCAACGTGATACACCATATCAACAAATTGAGAGACAAAAATCACATGATCATCTCAATAGATGCAGAGAAAGCCTTCAACAAAGTACAACACCCATTTATGATAAAAACTCTTCAGAAAATGGGCATAGAAGGAACCTATCTCAACATAGTGAAAGCCATCTATGAGAAGCCCACAGCGAACATTATCCTCAATGGTGAAAAACTGAAAACATTCCCTCAAGGATCAGGAACAAGACAGGAGTGCCCACTTTCACCACTACTATTCAACATAGTCCTGGAAGTTCTAGCAACAGCAATAAGAGAAGAGAAAGACATCAAAGGAATCCAGATTGGAAAGGAAGAAGTCAAGCTCTCTCTTTTTGCAGACGACATGATATTATACATAGAAAATCCCAAAGACTCTATTACAAAGCTACTAGAGCTAATCAACGAATTCAGCAAAGTCGCAGGATACAAAGTCAACACACAGAAATCACTGGCATTCCTATACACAAGCAATGAAAAATCAGAAAACGAAATCAAAGAGACAATCCCCTTCACCATCGCAACCAAAAGAATCAAATATCTAGGAATAAACCTACCCAAAGAAACAAAAGAACTGTACACAGAAAATTACAAGACACTCATGAGAGACATTAAAGAAGACTTAAGCAGATGGAGAGATATTCCATGTTCCTGGGTTGGAAGAATCAATATTGTGAAAATGACCATACTACCAAATGTCATCTATAGATTCAATGCGATCCCTATCAAACTTCCAATAACATTCTTCACAGAACTAGACCAACGAATAACACAGTTCATATGGAAACACAAAAGACCTCGAATAGCCAAAGCAATCCTGAGGAAGAAGAATGGAGCTGGAGGAATCAGCCTCCCCAACTTCAGACTCTACTACAAAGCAACAGTCCTCAAGACAGTATGCTACTGGCACAAAAACAGAACTATCGACCAATGGAACAAGATCGAGAACCCAGAGATCAACCCACGCACCTATGGGTACCTTATTTTTTACAAAGGAGGCGAAACTATAAAATGGGACAAAGACAGCCTCTTCAACAAATGGTGCTGGGAAAATTGCACAGCTGCATGCAAAAAAATGAAGTTGGAACATTCCCTGACACCATACACTAAGATCAACTCAAAATGGATTAAAGACTTAAATGTAAGACCAGAAACCATCAAACTCTTAGAGGAGAATATAGGCATAACCCTCAAGGACATCAATCAAAGCAAGATCTTCTCTGACCCACCTACTAGAATAGCGGAACTAAAAAGACAAATGAACATGTGGGACCTAATGAAACTTCAAAGCTTTTGTACAGCTAAAGAAATTACAAAAAAGCTGAACAGACAGCCCACAGAGTGGGAGAAAATCATAGCAAATGAAACAACAGACAAAGAATTAATCTCCAAAATCTACAAGCAACTCAAGACAACTCAGCACCAGAAAAACAAACAACCCAATCAAAAAATGGGAAAAGGACCTAAACAGACACCTCTCCAACGATGACATATAAATGGTCCAAAAGCACATGAAACAATGCTCAACTTTTCAAAATAATAATTAGAGAAATGGCAGTAAATGCTGGAGAGGCTGCGGAAAAGGAACACTCCTGCATTGCTGGTGGGGTGTCAATTGATACCGAGACTAGTTTCTGGAGAAAACAAAAGAACTGTACACAGAAAATTACAAGACACTCATGAGAGACATTAAAGAAGACTTAAGCAGATGGAGAGATATTCCATGTTCCTGGGTTGGAAGAATCAATATTGTGAAAATGACCATACTACCAAATGTCATCTATAGATTCAATGCGATCCCTATCAAACTTCCAATAACATTCTTCACAGAACTAGACCAACGAATAACACAGTTCATATGGAAACACAAAAGACCTCGAATAGCCAAAGCAATCCTGAGGAAGAAGAATGGAGCTGGAGGAATCAGCCTCCCCAACTTCAGACTCTACTACAAAGCAACAGTCCTCAAGACAGTATGCTACTGGCACAAAAACAGAACTATCGACCAATGGAACAAGATCGAGAACCCAGAGATCAACCCACGCACCTATGGGTACCTTATTTTTTACAAAGGAGGCGAAACTATAAAATGGGACAAAGACAGCCTCTTCAACAAATGGTGCTGGGAAAATTGCACAGCTGCATGCAAAAAAATGAAGTTGGAACATTCCCTGACACCATACACTAAGATCAACTCAAAATGGATTAAAGACTTAAATGTAAGACCAGAAACCATCAAACTCTTAGAGGAGAATATAGGCATAACCCTCAAGGACATCAATCAAAGCAAGATCTTCTCTGACCCACCTACTAGAATAGCGGAACTAAAAAGACAAATGAACATGTGGGACCTAATGAAACTTCAAAGCTTTTGTACAGCTAAAGAAATTACAAAAAAGCTGAACAGACAGCCCACAGAGTGGGAGAAAATCATAGCAAATGAAACAACAGACAAAGAATTAATCTCCAAAATCTACAAGCAACTCAAGACAACTCAGCACCAGAAAAACAAACAACCCAATCAAAAAATGGGAAAAGGACCTAAACAGACACCTCTCCAACGATGACATATAAATGGTCCAAAAGCACATGAAACAATGCTCAACTTCACTAATAATTAGAGAAATGCAAATCAAAACTACAATGAGATATCACCTCACACCCGTCAGAATGGCCCTCATCCACAAAGCGACAGACAGTAAATGCTGGAGAGGCTGCGGAGAAAAGGGAACACTCCTGCATTGCTGGTGGGAGTGTCAATTGATACAGCCTCTATGGAAGACAGTCTGGAGATTTCTTAAAAAACTAAAAATAGAAGCACCATATGACCCAGCAATCCTACTCTTAGGCTTATACCCTGATGCAATCAAAACTGAAAGAAGCACCTGTACCCCAATGTTCACTGCAGCTCTCTATACAATAGCTAGAACATGGAAGGAACCTAGATGCCCATCAACGAACGAATGGATCCAAAAGCTCTGGTACATATATACAATGGAATACTACACAGCGGTAAAGAGAAATGCAGAAGATTCAGCCCTAATGAGGTGGCTGGATCTAGAACGTATCCTAAAAAGTGAAGTCAGTCAGAAAGAGAAGGACAAATATAGTATATTAACACATATATATGGAATCTAGTAGGATGGTGATGATGGCACACGCAGTGAAGCGACGGAAAGACAGACATGGACAGTGGACATATGGACATTGTGGGGAAGGAACAGAAGGTGGGAGGCGTAAAGGAAGTAGCATGAAGGCCTGTACTATCATAAGTGAAGAAAATAGCTCTAGTCATTGCTCTGTGAGAAAAGGGGATCCTTCAGGGGTGCTGTGCGATGGTTGGTAGGGGTGGGAAGGGGGGGATATGCATATGACTAATCTGAAAACATATGTATCTGTAAACAACAAAACTCTGTAAAAGTTAAAAGTAAAATAGAAATTACAAAAAAGCTGAACAGACAGCCCACAGAGTGGGAGAAAATCATAGCAAATGAAACAACAGACAAAGAATTAATCTCCAAAATCTACAAGCAACTCAAGACAACTCAGCACTGGAAAAACGAACAACCCAATTAAAAAATGGGAAAAGGACCTAAACAGACACCTCTCCAACGATGACATATAAATGGTCCAAAAGCACATGAAACAATGCTCAACTTCACTAATAATTAGAGAAATGCAAATCAAAACTACAATGAGATATCACCTCACACCCGTCAGAATGGCCCTCATCCACAAAGCGACAGACAGTAAATGCTGGAGAGGCTGCGGAGAAAAGGGAACACTCCTGCATTGCTGGTGGGAGTGTCAATTGATACAGCCTCTATGGAAGACAGTCTGGAGATTTCTTAAAAAACTAAAAATAGAAGCACCATATGACCCAGCAATCCTACTCTTAGGCTTATACCCTGATGCAATCAAAACTGAAAGAAGCACCTGTACCCCAATGTTCACTGCAGCTCTCTATACAATAGCTAGAACATGGAAGGAACCTAGATGCCCATCAACGAACGAATGGATCCAAAAGCTCTGGTACATATATACAATGGAATACTACACAGCGGTAAAGAGAAATGCAGAAGATTCAGCCCTAATGAGGTGGCTGGATCTAGAACGTATCCTAAAAAGTGAAGTCAGTCAGAAAGAGAAGGACAAATATAGTATATTAACACATATATATGGAATCTAGTAGGATGGTGATGATGGCACACGCAGTGAAGCGACGGAAAGACAGACATGGACAGTGGACATATGGACATTGTGGGGAAGGAACAGAAGGTGGGAGGCGTAAAGGAAGTAGCATGAAGGCCTGTACTATCATAAGTGAAGAAAATAGCTCTAGTCATTGCTCTGTGAGAAAAGGGGATCCTTCAGGGGTGCTGTGCGATGGTTGGTAGGGGTGGGAAGGGGGGGATATGCATATGACTAATCTGAAAACATATGTATCTGTAAACAACAAAACTCTGTAAAAGTTAAAAGCAAAATAAAGATTAAACAAATTATTAAGAGAAAAGCTGAATTGAAGGGCATAATAACACTGAGTACTTACTGCAAATTGAAATTATAAATTACTGAAAGCAAGCTAAGTCATAATCATGGTTACCTGTTGCCCTTCAGTATGGTACTCAATTTACCCATAAGTTTTTTTTTAACTTTTTTTTTTTTTTTTAATTTTGGTCTCTTTTCTTATTATTTATTTATTTATTTACTTTATTTTCATCCATCTTTATTCTTTGGCCTATGTGGGCCTCCCATTGCAGTGGCCTCTCTCGTTGCAGAGCACCGGCTGTGGGCACATGCGCTCCAGAGTGCTGGCTCATAATTGGACACACCGGTCCAGCCGCTGTGCGGCACACTGGATCCTCCTGGGCCAGGAGTCGAAAAGGTGCTCCTTGCACTGCAATGCAGACTCTTTACACACTGGACCACCAGGGAAGCCCTACCTGTAAGTTTTTGAATAGGAGGAACTGTACTAGGTGCTGAAGTAAAGCCAACACACAAACTTAATATATTAAAGATAAGGCATAAAACAAGGAAATGGGTAATATTATACATTATGAAATTATCATTTCTTTACTCTGGCATCTTTTAATGCAAAATTTGGGTGTGTTTACTTGTGCTATTTAAAAAAATTAATTTAGAAAACTTTTCATTTTTGGAAAGTAAAAATAGTCACATGAAATACTTCCAGTATTTACTCTTCATGCTGATAATGTTATGAGGCTTCAGAGTTGAAAAAGCAACTCATGGAGCTCATGCAGTCCTTATAATAACCATGTCACCTTTTCCATCCTGCCCATGATGGCACATGTAGTGAAGCGACGGAAAGACAGACATGGACAGTGGACATATGGACATTGTGGGGAAGGAACAGAAGGTGGGAGGCGTAAAGGAAGTAGCATGAAGGCCTGTACTATCATAAGTGAAGAAAATAGCTCTAGTCATTGCTCTGTGAGAAAAGGGGATCCTTCAGGGGTGCTGTGCGATGGTTGGTAGGGGTGGGAAGGGGGGGATATGCATATGACTAATCTGAAAACATATGTATCTGTAAACAACAAAACTCTGTAAAAGTTAAAAGCAAAATAAAGATTAAAAAAAAAATTAAGAGAAAAGCTGAATTGAAGGGCATAATAACACTGAGTACTTACTGCAAATTGAAATTATAAATTACTGAAAGCAAGCTAAGTCATAATCATGGTTACCTGTTGCCCTTCAGTATGGTACTCAATTTACCCATAAGTTTTTTTTTAACTTTTTTTTTTTTTTTTAATTTTGGTCTCTTTTCTTATTATTTATTTATTTATTTACTTTATTTTCATCCATCTTTATTCTTTGGCCTATGTGGGCCTCCCATTGCAGTGGCCTCTCTCGTTGCAGAGCACCGGCTGTGGGCACATGCGCTCCAGAGTGCTGGCTCATAATTGGACACACCGGTCCAGCCGCTGTGCGGCACACTGGATCCTCCTGGGCCAGGAGTCGAAAAGGTGCTCCTTGCACTGCAATGCAGACTCTTTACACACTGGACCACCAGGGAAGCCCTACCTGTAAGTTTTTGAATAGGAGGAACTGTACTAGGTGCTGAAGTAAAGCCAACACACAAACTTAATATATTAAAGATAAGGCATAAAACAAGGAAATGGGTAATATTATACATTATGAAATTATCATTTCTTTACTCTGGCATCTTTTAATGCAAAATTTGGGTGTGTTTACTTGTGCTATTTAAAAAAATTAATTTAGAAAACTTTTCATTTTTGGAAAGTAAAAATAGTCACATGAAATACTTCCAGTATTTACTCTTCATGCTGATAATGTTATGAGGCTTCAGAGTTGAAAAAGCAACTCATGGAGCTCATGCAGTCCTTATAATAACCATGTCACCTTTTCCATCCTGCCCAAGAGAAGTGTATTATTCACAGAGGTTGATGGGACCAGTATCTTAGCTGGGCAGTATTAATGTCCAAACCACATTGTCTGAATTCAATTTTTCTCTTTTATCCTGCCTTATTGCTCCTTATCTTTTGTGGTTTATACTGGTACACTGTGAACTCTTGAACAAATTTCCTGCATGTTATTTTAGTATAGCCAAAGCAAAGCAAAATTAACAATAAAAACATTTATAGAGATAAATTTCTCTGTTAAAGACAGCTAGCACAAGACCAAACAATAAAAGACCCTTTATGTGGTGAAACCAGATTGGCTCTAGTTCATATCAGACACTGGGGTTACACTTTATAAAAAAATTTAAAGGGAAAACCATCATGCAAAACACAGTTTCAGACCCCAAGCAAGGTAGGGACCACTCCTCTTCCATGAAGATACCATTTGTAGCAGTTTCACCGCCTTCAAAAAGATTTGTGTTTTTGAACTGTCCCTGAAATTTTCAAATTATAAATACCTAATTTCAATAATCATCAATGTTTTGCCAAGTTTATCTTTCCGGCATTAAAAAAATTATTATCTTGGTTGAAACATTTTAAAGCAAATTCCAAACATGTTTTCATCCTTCTCCTAAATATTTTAGTGTGCATCTTTGCAAATAATAAGGGACATTTCTTTACATAACTAAATGCTATTATTTTATCTAATAATGTTAATGATAACTCATTAATATTATCTAATCCTAAATTCATAATCAATTTTCCCCAATTATCTAAACTTAAACAAAAGCGAAAAACTAGGGACAAAACATTAGCTTTCAAAGAAGGTGCACACATATTACTGGCTCTTAATTCTTTGAAATTTTCTCAATCTAGAACAGAGTACTCTCTTTCTATCTCTCTCTCTCTTCCCCTTCTTTTATGCTATTTCCTACTTGGGTGTGTTTATTGTCTATAAAAAATTAATTTAGAAAACTTTTCATTTTTGGAAAGTAAAATAGTCACATGAAATATTGTACTCTTCATGCTGATAATGTTATGAGGCTTCAGAGTTGAAAAAGCAACTCATGGAGCTCATGCAGTCCTTATAATAACCATGTCACCTTTTCCATCCTGCCCAAGAGAAGTGTATTATTCACAGAGGTTGATGGGACCAGTATCTTAGCTGGGCAGTATTAATGTCCAAACCACATTGTCTGAATTCAATTTTTCTCTTTTATCCTGCCTTATTGCTCCTTATCTTTTGTGGTTTATACTGGTACACTGTGAACTCTTGAACAAATTTCCTGCATGTTATTTTAGTATAGCCAAAGCAAAGCAAAATTAACAATAAAAACATTTATAGAGATAAATTTCTCTGTTAAAGACAGCTAGCACAAGACCAAACAATAAAAGACCCTTTATGTGGTGAAACCAGATTGGCTCTAGTTCATATCAGACACTGGGGTTACACTTTATAAAAAAATTTAAAGGGAAAACCATCATGCAAAACACAGTTTCAGACCCCAAGCAAGGTAGGGACCACTCCCCTCTTCCATGAAGATACCATTTGTAGCAGTTTCACCGCCTTCAAAAAAATTTGTGTTTTTGAACTGTGCCTGAAATTTTCAAATTATAAATACCTAATTTCAATAATCATCAATGTTTTGCCAAGTTTATCTTTCCGGCATTAAAAAAATTATTATCTTGGTTGAAACATTTTAAAGCAAATTCCAAACATGTTTTCATCCTTCTCCTAAATATTTTAGTGTGCATCTTTGCAAATAATAAGGGACATTTCTTTACATAACTAAATGCTATTATTTTATCTAATAATGTTAATGATAACTCATTAATATTATCTAATCCTAAATTCATAATCAATTTTCCCCAATTATCTAAACTTAAACAAAAGCGAAAAACTAGGGACAAAACATTAGCTTTCAAAGAAGGTGCACACATATTACTGGCTCTTAATTCTTTTTGAAATTTTCTCAATCTAGAACAGAGTACTCTCTCTTTCTATCTCTCCCTCTCTCTTCCCCTTCTCTCTTTTCACTGCTATTTCCCTACTTGGGAAACTAGGTCAATTTTCCACACTGTACATGTGGCTAACCTCCAATGGCATTCAGTGGATTTTCTTCTCTCTCTCTCCTTCCCTCCTCCTTCCCTTCTCCTTCCCTTCCCTTCTCCTTCTCCCTCTCCCTTTCCTCTCTGCTGTTCCCTTTCCTCCTCTCTTTTCTAATTAGCTCAGCCACTCTGTGGCATGTGGGATCTTCCTGGGCCAGGGATCGAACCAGCACCCCTTGCACTACAAAGCTGACTCTCCACCCACTGGACCAGGAGGGAAGCCCCTTCCTGGTATCTCTTTTTTTTTTTTTTTTCTTCCTTCATAGTTTATTCTGACTCACTGGAAAAGACCCTGATGCTGGGAAAGACTGAAGGCAAAAGGAGAAGGGGGC
Organism: Tragulus kanchil; assembly: GCA_022376925.1. Lineage (NCBI taxonomy): Eukaryota > Metazoa > Chordata > Mammalia > Artiodactyla > Tragulidae > Tragulus > Tragulus kanchil. Next base: position 79,663,262 of record JAIOJX010000025.1, read on the forward strand.
AGCAGAGGATGACATGGTTAGATAACATCAGTGAATCAAGAACATAAATTTGAGCAAACTCCAGGAGATAGTGGAAGACAGAGGAACCTGGTATGCTGCTAGTCCATGGGGTAGCAAAGCGTTGGCTACAACTTAGCAGGCTGAACAACTGAAGACTGAGAGTAATACTGTTTTGAAGTTTACTTGAAATACTTTCTTTTCTCTGTTAGTAAATGACATCAACTTAATATCCAGGCACGTTTATTTAGTTCACTTTGCTTTTAATATTTACAGTCTGCTTTTTACATTTTTTGTTTTTTAATTATACAAAAACATTCACAACACATCAAAGTAAAACCTGTGAAGTAAGTTTTGTTTCCATCCCTGTTCTCTAAACGCTCCCTCTTACTATAATAATTTTTATTAATTTTTGGCTCATCAATCCACTATTGTTCCTTTTGTAAATACTAGCAAATATACAACATATACAAAACATGCTAAATAGCCTATTATATACTTTATTTCTTTCATATCATTCCCCTTTGCAGCTCCATCTTACTTCATTATGCTGACGTACCACAGTTTATTAATAAGTTCTCTATCAATGATCATCTGGATTATTTCCAATCTTTTGCTACTACAAATACTGCCACAGAAAGTAAACCTGTGTATAAATTACTCTATATTTTTGGAAAGAAGTTTTTTTTTTTTTCCCCCAGTATTTTAACTATCTTTAGGAATAGGTTTTGTTTTTTTTGTTTTTAAAGTAGAGAATAGGGCTTCCCTGGTGGTGCAGTAGATGAAGAGTCCACCTTGCAATGCAAGGGGCACCGGTTCGATCCCTGGTCCTGGAAGATCCACGTGCTGCAGAGCTGCTGGACCAGTGTGTCCAATTAAGAGTCAGTGCTCTGGAGCGCATGCGTCCAGAGCAGGTGCTCTGCAATGAGAGGCCACCGCAATGGGAGGCCCACACAGGCCAAAGAATAAAAATGGATGAAAATAAATAAATAAATAAAACAATAAAAGAGATCAAAACAACTATATATATATATATATACACATATATATATAATATAAAAAAGAATGGATATAAGAAAAAATGTAGGGAATAATGGGGACTTCCTTTGTGGTCCAGTGGCTAAGACTCTGCACCCCCAATGCAGGGGGCTTAGGTTGGATCCCTGGAAACTAGATCCCACACGCCACAACTAAGAGTTCCCATGCTGCAACCAGAGAATCTGCATGTTGAAAATAAAGATCCTACATTGCTTCAACAAAGATCGAAGATGCTGCGTGCTGCAACTAAGACCCAATGTAGCCAAATGAATTTTTTAAAAGTAGAGAATAATGAAAACAATGATTCTTTACAATGGTGTGTTTACCAAAACTTATCCTTCTGTCATACAGTTTTTGCAAATGGAACCAGCATTCTAATAATAATAGATCACACATACATAGGTCATTCAAAAACATCTCTGCTGGGGCTTCCCCTGGTGGTCCAGTGGGTAAGGACACTGCCTTGCAGTGCAAGGGGTGCCGGTTCGATCCCTGGCCTGGGAAGATCCCACATGCCGCAGAGCGGCTGGACCGATGTGTCCAATTACCAAGCGGGAGCTCTGGAGCGCATGCACCCAGAGCTGGCGCTCTGCAGCGACAGACGCCACCGCGATGGGAGGCCACAGGAGCCAAGGAACAAAGACGGATGAAAATAGAGAAATGAAAGACCAATAGAAGTGGCCCGCCTGCTCCCTTCCCTCCCCAACCCAACCCCCGCCCAAAAATAAAATAATAAAATAAATAAATCTAAAAACAAAAAAAAAATCTCTGTTTTCATGGTTTTGTGTCTATAAACCACGTGATTAGTTGGAAAAGGCTAACTGCTATAGCAAACAAAAAAATTGTGGGGACTTAACACAATACAAGTATTCATCTGGTGTTTCTGATTGGTGGGTAGCTTTTGTGAGACTGATCTCAAGGTTTTAATCTCCTATCTTACTTGTTTTGAGGTCTCCTGCTTTGTGTACAACTCTCAAAACAGAAAAAGAGGGTGAAGAAGGCACACTTCCTTTTCGAAAGCCTTGATATGGAAACAACAACCCCACTTCCACATACCTTGACAAGAACCTATCACATGGCCACCTCTCCTGCAGGAGTTCTGGTGGAAAGCTCTGGAAGGAAAAATGGGTTTGGTGAACAGCGAGTCAGTCTCAGTCATTTAAGGCTCTGGCTATCTGTTTCATATTCAATATATTTGCTCCAATATTTATAGAAATCTATAAACCATGCAAGAATCATGTCAGCAAAAAGGTGCTATATCCCACTTCCCATACCCTTTGGATGTGTGAGAAGCAAATGAAACCAAAGCGCCGATGATGAGTACAATCTGATAAATGTCTGTATTTTCACATGAGCTATCCTTCAAGGCAAAGTTTCAGCACCTAGGTGTGGCTTGGAGAGATTTGACCGACCTGCAAAATATGTAGTCTGAATAAACCTGTGGTGCTCTGTAAATGCTGTTTCAAGTCATGTCCCCCAGTTCTGACAGGCAATCAAATTGCTACAGGTGACCAAGAGTAGACCCTCTATATTTCAGATCCTATTCTTTGAGAATTTTCAATATGTCTTTGGATAATGGATACTGAAACTATAGTTTAAATCATTCACAAAGAATGTTTGTTAACCACCTTAATAGGGAACACAAAATACAGAAATTTCCAAATATGTATTATAAAAGTTCCTGAGTTTTGATACCTTTTCAAACAATTAATGTTATTTAAATTCTTTTTTTAAAGCAAACCTACTGGTATTCGTTCTTGGCAAAACTATTTCCTGGTCACCTGGAGTGTTATATATCATCCTCCCAGGTGACACTAGTGGTAAAAAAAACCCACCTGCCAATGCAATTGATGGAAGAGACACGGGTCTGATCCCTGGGTCAGGAAGATCCCCTGAAGAAGGAAATGGCAACCCACTCCAGTATTCTTGCTGGGAGAGAGGTGCCTGGCAGGCTACATTTCATAGGATCAGAAAGAGTCAGAGATGACTATATTTGTTCTTTGCAAAGCTATTTACTGATCACCTGGAGTTTTATATATATCCATATGTGAAAGTTTATAAATGTGCTATATGTTTATCTTTATACATATCATACATATATTTATCTTCAAGTGCTCTGTAATTTATAATATTAAGTTGAAACAGCTCCTTCTGTAAAATCAGTAAAGTTTTATTACAAAATTAGTGTTGTCAAACAGGTTCTACATTATAATAATATATAGTAACTCTTTTCCCTCTGTTTACAGATTCTTGTAAAATTCCTGAATTGTCAGCTTAGTTTGGAGAAAAAGTGGCTTGTTTTACTTTTGAGAATTAAAATGAGTACAGTGTTTTAATTTTAAAACAGGAAATAAAAATCTAAACAAAGAGCCAGCATGTAAATCTCCATATCCTGTGGTGAAATATGATAAATGACCTGGCCAGCTCTTGCCTAGACTTGTTGAACTAATCTATTAATGGAGGAAGAGTTCATCTCAGGCTGTTTCCTGCTGAGGTTCTGCTCAGTAGAGAAGGCTCATCGAAGAAATTAATGATTTATTTCACAAAACATCAGGATACTAGCAGATAATGAAAATGGTATTCATCTAGAAAGAATAACACTGATGTCCTCAAAGTTGTTCAGTGAGAGACTGCATCTATTTCACTCAAGACAGAGAAGATCACAGGTACATATGGATGGGCACTAATCAAATCCTCTTCCGAGGTTTTTAACTCAGAAGTACGAAGCTCTAGAAACACCACAGGGAACGTACACCAGGTCCTTTTATCCCTGAATGTCCCCTAAGTCTATTTCCTTCATCTTTTAAATTGAAGATAAGCCACGATCATGTCTACTTCAGACATTTTTAGGTTGAAATTTGACCTCTAGGTCAAATGCCATAGAAAAGTCATAAAACACCTTACAATGCTCAAAAATCCTAAACACAGTGATTTATTAATCATGGTCTAATAGCCTGATCTACTCCTATGAACAAAAGCATTGCTCTTTCATTCTCTGCCTGGGCTCAGACAGTACAAAATCTCAGTAAGAGTAATTCTATAGCAAAATGGCTAACATTCTGCACTCCCAACGCGGGGGGCCTGAGTTTCAGGCTTGCATTGCACTTTCGTATCAAAGGAAGACAATGTGCTAGACAGGGAAAAAGATTTATGAATCGAAGATACTTCATTTCATCCTTCCCCAGCATTCAATGTAAAGGACACCATCATTATCATCTGGTGCTTAGTATGTAATAAACACATGTTAAACCATTCGTTGCATACCTTCTCTTTTAATCTTTCAACAACCACCTGAAAATAGGTGTCACTATACCCTTTTCATAAAAGAGAAACTTGACGCTCCAAAAAATAACTAAGATGGCACACTGAGAAGGAAACAGACCAGAATTCTTGCCTACTTGCTCTTGAGCACATTCTCTTAACCACTGTTCAGTGAGGCAACAGTGAATTCCTTAAGCTGGACCTCATTGCCAAGAGCACATATTGTCCAAACTAGAAAAGGTATTAATGTTGGCTTCTAAGCTAAGTCATCAGGAAGACTCGGCAGAGTTCAGGTTAACCATTACATCAGGTTTCAATTTTTAAACGTCATTATATCAGTTCAGCAGGAGAACTGATCAATGCTTGCTATTGATTACATTGTAAGAATTCCTCAGCTGTAAGGGGAAGAAAATGAACCTTTGAGTCAAAGTGTTTGGAACTTCTTCTCTGGAATTTATCTCCCAGAAATGGAAGGGTCCTCTAATTTGATAAAAGCTTTCAAACTGAAATCCAAACTACAGTACTTAAGAGTACACATATTAAAACTTCTTGGCGTCAGAAATAATGAACTATATTTAAAATGTAATACACTATTAAACGCTATTAATGTAAAAGATTTACATCACTACTGTCTTCGAGCAGCTGGACATGTACACAGGTGTTATTAATCTATTCGTTGGACCACTAAACTGGTATTATGATAGTACTGTGTGTACAGTACTATTTTTTAAGCCCACCATTTGCAATTGATTACACGGACCATTTGTAACTGTCTGTGAATCATGTTAGGAGTTACCCCGCTGACATTTACCGAACATTTGTCATGTAGCAAACTGTTTAGCATAAAAAGTTGACATAACAGCTTTGAGGTTTCACTAAATCAACTTTAGACACCAGGTTGTAGCTATAACCCATTGATGTGTAATCTCCAGAAAAATACGGCTTATGATTTGATTAAAGACTCCTGCCTCGCTGGAGGGGTGGGATGGGGGAGGTGGGAGGGGTCAGGGATATATATGACTAATCTGGGATTATACATATCTGCAAACAACAAAACTCTGTGAAAGCAAAAAGTAAAACAGAAATAATTAAAAAAAAAAAAAAAAAAGAATCCTGTCTCACCCCAAGCCCTCTGGGGTAGACCAAAGTGTGTTTTGTGACCTGCAAGGTGACTTTCTTCACCGTTTTTCCCGTCAAAGTTTCCCACTGGGGTGGAGGAGAGGTAGAGGATTCACAAACAGCGAGACAAGAAGAGGGAGATATAGCTGAAAATGACGTGGGATCAGGGGGTCGTGATCAGTCGATGGCTCGAGACTCACCTAGGGAGTGAGAAAAGTGGACTATCAAGGCAGTGGTTAGCGAAGGCGTCGGCGCGCCCCTCACTGGACGCACTCGCGCCACCTGTCAGACTGAAGAAGCAGTTGGGAGGCAGAGGGGACGGGGGAAGAGGCTACCCGGGGCCTCAGAGGAAGGCTGCGGACGGGCGGGTCTGTCTTCGAGGTGCTGCTCTGGAAGGGGAGGGCAGCAAGGCAGGGCGCGCTAGATCCCGCGGAGACTTCACGTGGTCTCCGGCAGCAGGTTAAGAGACGGAGGTGAACCGGGGGATGGTGGGGTGCCAAGTCCTGCGTGCCCGTCCCCTGAGCCTCTCGACTCCGCCTCCCGGGCACGTGACCCCAGCCGGGGAGCGGAGGGAGGTACCCTGGCTCCGGCGGCGTAGCTCGCTCTGTTTCTTCCCTCCCGCCGCCGTGCCCTTCTTCTCCGCGTTTCCCATCCCTCCGCCCTCCCCCACCTCCTTCCGCACGCCCCAATGGCGGCTCGGGCTCCGAAGTGCCCGCCCCTCCGCCCTTTTCTTCGCTTTCTCATTGGCTGAAGCTTCAAGGACGCGTCCCGAGGGCGGGTGGCAGCCATTGGTGGGATGAGCAATCCGAGTTCCCGGATGAGGGAACATTCTGCAGTATAAAGGGAGCAGGGAAGGCGGGAGACAGCGCAGTTTGAATCGCGGTGCGACGAAGGAGTAGGCGGCTGGTTCTCGTTGGGTGTCTGACTAGTCCTTTCTCTTCCTTGCTTGTTTGAGCTTCGGCAGAATTCGAAATGGTAAGCGTGGTGGAGGCGTTCGACGACTCCGCGGGTTTTTGCCGGCAGGAGGAAAACCCGTTACACGCGGAGATGGGGGCGAAGCGGCGACGTTTGGGAACGCGCGGAGACAGGATTTGCAAGAGCGGGGGGAGGTGTTTTGTCGGCGGCGAGCGGAGAAGCCTCCGATCTCGCGGCGACGGTTGGGTGGCGCGCGCGGCTCCGCTGGGGGCCGGCGGGCGGCGAGCGGGCGGATCGAGGCGCGCGGCCGCGGCGGGAGGCGGGCGGGCGGGGTCGCCCTTGCGGCGCGCGGCGGGCCGGAGACCCCGGCTGGGCGCGGGGCCGCGGCGCGGTGGGGGAAGGGCGCGCCGCCCTGGTAATCCTATATTCTGCGTTCCTCCTTCGCTCGCGGGCGTGTGCGCGCCGCAGGCTGGCGGCAAGGCTGGGAAGGACTCCGGAAAGGCCAAGACAAAGGCGGTTTCCCGCTCGCAGAGAGCCGGTTTGCAGGTCAGTGGTGGTTCGTGCAGTCCGGGAATCGTGGCGGTCTCCGTTTCTTTTCCTCTGCTGTTTATCGTCGCTCTAGACGAGCGTCTCGTCTTTGCGCGGATGATAGTGTCGCGACGTGGCTGACCAACACAATAAATGCCGAGGCGGGGGGAGCGGTCACGTGGGGCTCTGCCGGGGCTCGTTGCTGCACCCGCGTCCGTGCCCCCCGGCCTTTCGCGCGCGTCCGCTTTTACCGTCTCTAGCTCGTCTTATCTTTGTGCGTTTGTGTTTGTGCATGCTGAAAATGAAGTTCCCGGTGGGCCGCATTCACCGACACCTGAAATCTAGGACGACCAGCCACGGGCGTGTGGGCGCTACCGCCGCCGTGTACAGCGCAGCCATCCTGGAGTACCTCACCGCCGAGGTAAAGGGGTGCCTGCCCGTGATCGGGAAAAGGTTGGCAGGGCGGGGGCAGGCTGCGAGAGGGAAGGAGGAAAGTGATGCAAGAAAACTCCAGGCTCCGCAGGCGGTGAGAAGCTGCCGACGACGCTAGAGGGGGCTGGTGCTCGCAACGGGGCCCTCTGGGGCTGGAGTTGGCGGCTGCAGGAAATAAAAGTGCGTGCCCCTTGGTAGCTCTCGGGGATCTGGCCGTTCAGGCGGTGGGAGAGGTGACCGCTGGTAGATGCACATTCTCAAAGGCTTGATTCTTGTGGGATCTTGACGTTCAGGGAAAGCTGGAAGGAGATTGATGGCATTCTGCCTTCTAGGTACTTGAATTGGCAGGAAATGCATCAAAAGACTTGAAGGTAAAGCGTATCACCCCTCGCCACTTGCAGCTTGCTATTCGTGGAGATGAAGAGTTGGACTCTCTCATCAAGGCTACGATTGCTGGTGGTGGTATGTTCAACACTGTTTTAAATTTCTCTAGAGAAAACTTGGATCTTTAAATTCCCGCCAGTCATGTTCTGAATTTTTACTCTGCACACTCCTCACATTGTGAGACACCTTCCGAGGTGAACCTTAAACTGTCGTGGTTTAAAGGACTGTTATTTTATTCCTCTTCTAGGCGTCATTCCACACATCCACAAATCTCTGATTGGGAAGAAAGGACAACAGAAGACTGTCTAAAGGATGCCTGGATTCCTTATTATCTCAGGACTCTAAATACTCTTAACAGCTGTCCAGTGTTGGTGATTCCAGTGGACTGTATCTCTGTGAAAAACACAATTTTGCCTTTTTGTAATTCTCTTTGAGCAAGTTGGAAGTTTAAGTAGCTTTCCAACCAACCAAATTTCTGCATTCGAGTCTTAACCATATTTAAGTGTTACTGTGGCTTCAAAGAAGCTATTGATTCTGAAGTAGTGGGTTTTGATTGAGTTTGACTGTTTTTAAAAAAAACTGTTTGGATTTTAATTGTGATGCAGAAGTTATAGTAACAAACATTTGGTTTTGTACAGACATTATTTCCACTCCGGTGGATAAGCTCAATAAAGGTCATATCCCAAACATTGTGTATAAAATTTGCTTGATTATAATAGGAATAATTTTGTTTTGAATAGATATCTTACCTGGCAATAACTTAAGCACATTTCTTATCTTGAAGTTACTGTTTATTCTGTCTGTAGATCAACAAAGTCAAAAGGTCCAAGTATTTTTTTTTAATACTGTGTAATGAACTATTAAAAGATTTTAAAACTTCAGCACAAGTTGATGTTTCTTAGGCTAAGTGTGACCATCTCGGTTTGTTAGCTCCTTTGCTCTTAGAGACCACAGCCCTGAGCCAGAGCACTGGGGTCTTGGGGGGAGGGCAGCAGAGGCCAGGTGGGGATGCCCTGCATGTATCTGTCTCCACCGAAGGAACTTTGTTTAGATGGATAGTATCCGGGTGCTACACACTGTTTTGAAGGTTACTTGAATTGTTCAGTATTCCCATTTAACAGGAAAAATCGAGTTTTTTTGAAAGTCCTTAACCACACTTGCTGGCATGGCTGAAAGTATCTACCAATGTGTGGAACTGGTTATTTCGTAATTAGGTTAAGTGGATCATTTTGACACTGGTTTCTAGCAAGTTCCTGACACCAAGCAGAAGGTGGGCCCTTTGCCTTCACTGGAGATAACCTACATTCCACAGGGATGAGAAAATGCGAGAAGTAGGGAGAAGAAAACTAATACGAGGTGATACACATTACCAAAGAGCTGATTCCTGCCCAGTTCTGGTCATGGTTATTAGGGTTGGTTTTCACCAGAGTAAGTGCAGGCCTCAAAACACTTTGTCCTTCTTGGATGTACCAAGTTTAATGGCACTGCGTCAGAAAAATGGGTTATGAATGAAGGCAAGGCAACAGGAATTAGGGTCAAAGCGCGCCCTACAGGCTTCCTGCACACCTGTGCCGGAAGCGCTGCGGAGGGGCCGGCAGCCGGTGCTCGCCGGACCAAAAGGCCCCCTGGGCTCGGGGGGCTCGGGGGCGGGGCCTTCGGTCCCTGGGAATTTTCCTGAGACGAACGTTCCCACCCTCGTCGCCCGGCCGCTAGGCAGGAGGGCTGCCGCCTTCCCGGGCCGCGCTGGGGGCTCGGGGCCGGACCCCCGCCGCGACGGCGCCCCTCCGGCGGTAGCCGGCCTGGTGGCCCCCGGCCCCTTGCCCCAGGTGGTCGGCCCTGACGGGCGGGCCCTGGAGCCCAGTCCGGGGGCCGGAGGGATGCGGCTCGCCCCGTAGCGGCCCGCGGGGGCGGGGAGGCCGCCGCGAGGAGGCGGAGCCGCGAGCCCGCCCGTGCGCCCCGGCCCCGACGCGGCGGTCGCCTGCGCTCCTCCCCGCTCGCCTCCGCACGCCCCCAGACCCGGCCGGCCTCGCCTCCTCAGCGGCGGCGGCGGCTTCCGCTCCTCGGCGCTGAGCTCCCGCAGGAAACGGAAGAAGGCACACGCCATGGAGGGCAACCGGGATGAGGCGGAGAAATGTGTCGAGATCGCCCGGGAGGCCCTGAACGCCGGCAACCGCGAGAAGGCCCAGCGCTTCCTGCAGAAGGCCTTGAATTGTTCAGTATTCCCATTTAACAGGAAAATCGAGTTTTTTTGAAAGTCCTTAACCACACTTGCTGGCATGGCTGAAAGTATCTACCAATGTGTGGAACTGGTTATTTCGTAATTAGGTTAAGTGGATCATTTTGACACTGGTTTCTAGCAAGTTCCTGACACCAAGCAGAAGGTGGGCCCTTTGCCTTCACTGGAGATAACCTACATTCCACAGGGATGAGAAAATGCGAAGTAGGGAGAAGAAAACTAATACGAGGTGATACACATTACCAAAGAGCTGATTCCTGCCCAGTTCTGGTCATGGTTATTAGGGTTGGTTTTCACCAGAGTAAGTGCAGGCCTCAAAACACTTTGTCCTTCTTGGATGTACCAAGTTTAATGGCACTGCGTCAGAAAAATGGGTTATGAATGAAGGCAAGGCAACAGGAATTAGGGTCAAAGCGCGCCCTACAGGCTTCCTGCACACCTGTGCCGGAAGCGCTGCGGAGGGGCCGGCAGCCGGTGCTCGCCGGACCAAAAGGCCCCCTGGGCTCGGGGGGCTCGGGGGCGGGGCCTTCGGTCCCTGGGAATTTTCCTGAGACGAACGTTCCCACCCTCGTCGCCCGGCCGCTAGGCAGGAGGGCTGCCGCCTTCCCGGGCCGCGCTGGGGGCTCGGGGCCGGACCCCCGCCGCGACGGCGCCCCTCCGGCGGTAGCCGGCCTGGTGGCCCCCGGCCCCTTGCCCCAGGTGGTCGGCCCTGACGGGCGGGCCCTGGAGCCCAGTCCGGGGGCCGGAGGGATGCGGCTCGCCCCGTAGCGGCCCGCGGGGGCGGGGAGGCCGCCGCGAGGAGGCGGAGCCGCGAGCCCGCCCGTGCGCCCCGGCCCCGACGCGGCGGTCGCCTGCGCTCCTCCCCGCTCGCCTCCGCACGCCCCCAGACCCGGCCGGCCTCGCCTCCTCAGCGGCGGCGGCGGCTTCCGCTCCTCGGCGCTGAGCTCCCGCAGGAAACGGAAGAAGGCACACGCCATGGAGGGCAACCGGGATGAGGCGGAGAAATGTGTCGAGATCGCCCGGGAGGCCCTGAACGCCGGCAACCGCGAGAAGGCCCAGCGCTTCCTGCAGAAGGCCGAGAAGCTCTACCCGCTGCCCTCGGCCCGCGGTGAGGCCCTCGGTCCCTCTCCTGCCCGCCGGTCCCCGGCCGCCGCGCGGCCCGCCCCGCCCCCGCCCTCGCCCCGCCGGGGCCGCGGGCCGCACCCGCCGGACCCCCCACCCAGACGCGCGACCCCCAGACGCGCCTCCCGGACACTCCCCGCCCGGCTCCGAACGCCCGGGCCGCCGCGCCGTGGGCTGCCGGGACTCCCCGCTCCCCGCCGGCCGGCCGGCTCGAGTTGCCCGTTCCCGGGGCGGTTTTCATAGATGTCCAGCGGTCCTTCTCGCAGGAGATCCGCCTGATCTCCCCTACCAGAGTGGGGCTTTACATCTGGATGTGTGGCTGGGGGGCCCCTGGTTCCTCATCCCCGTCCCCGAGTAAGGCCTAGGCTCCTAGGGAAATGAGAGGAGCAGGGAACTCAGTGGTTAAGGTCCAGGTCCCTCGTTCCACCGCCTCTGGGAGTAGAAAACACTGTTCCCAAAGCAAACATTGTCGCACACCTGAGATGACATTGCTTTTCCTGGGAGAGAGTTTCTTAGAAGAGAGGAGCACAAGAATGATAGAGTCACTAATGGTTTGCTACATAGTGTCGGACTATCTTGATAGCACCGCAGTTATCAACAAATGAGGCACATCTTTCGAAATGGAGTACTGGACTTCCTTTAGTTCAAGTCACTCTCTTGTCTTGCTCTTTAGGCTTTAACGTAATGATAGCCAGCACTAAGTGCTTCCAGAGTACATACTGCTTTATATGTCTGATTTGGCCCCCAGATGGTTCCTGGGATTCTTTTGACCTGGCTTACTCATATGGAGACAGACTTTTCGATGTGAATAACTGAATGAGTGAATGAATGAAAGTATCTTACCAAGGTCACACAGTAATTAGAAACAAAGTCAGAATAGTACTTGAGCTCTCCAGCTCCATAAGGCCTTTATAACCACTGCGCTCCATTGTCTGGCCTAATAGGGTACTGTTTCAGTTGAAGTTCAGGATATTTCCAGGTTAAGAAGAAAATTATCAATAAGTCAATAAGAGTGTGGGGTTTACTTTTATTGTTATTTTCTGAGTATTTTTTTCTACATTGTGGAAGCCCTTGAATGTCTTTACTTTTCTTTTTTTTTTTTTTTTTGGTCCTTTTCATTTCCCTCATAGGGAAAATAAGTGAATTTAAATAAGTAAATTTAAATAAGTGAAAGAAAATAAGTGACCTTTTTTTAATGTGGCAAAAACACAACAAAACTTACCAACTTAAACATTTTTAAGTGTACAGTTCGCTAGTGTTTACCATTTTCACACTCTGGTACAACTGATCTCCAATATTGTGGTCTTACAAAACTAAAACTCTCTGCCAATTAAACAGTTCCCTGTTTTCCCTGCCCATGCAACCGCTGGGAACCACCATGGTACTTGAGTTTAACAATTTGGCTATTTTGGATACTTATTATCTAATAAGTGGAATTATATAGTATTTGCCTTTTTTCACTGGCTTATTTAGTTTAGCATAATGTCTTTGAATTTTATTCATGTTGTAGCAGAAATACCATAGGAGGACCTTTTTGAAGGCTTCATACTATTCTATTTGCATATACCATATTTTTGCTGTCGTTCACCATCTATGAATAGATTGTTTTGGTATTTTCTGTATCTTGGCTCTTGTGAATAACGCTACTAAGAACACAAGTGTACAAATACCGCTTTGTAATTTGTTTTCAGTTCTTTTTGATGTGTACCCAGAAATGGGATTCCTGGATCATATTGGTAGTTTTTTTTTCACTTTTTGAGAAACTGCCATACTGTTTTCCATAACAGTTACAGCGCTTTACACTCCTGCTAACAGGTGGACAAGAGTTCCCGTTTCTCCACATCCTCATCAGTACTTGTTATTTTCTGTTTGATTGCATGTTGGGTTTTGATAGTAGCCATCCTGGCAAGTGTGAGGTGATATCTCATTGTAGTTTTGATTTCCATTTTTCTAACAATTAGTGACACTATCATTTTATTTGCTCATTGGCCGTTCTTATTATCATTTTTTTGAGAAATATACAAGTCTTTTGTCAATTTTTAAATTAGGTTATATTTAGTCGATGAGTTGTACTAAGTACTTGCATAGTTGCTTCAGTTGTACCCGATTCTTTACAACCCTGTGGACTTTAGCCCGCCGGGCTCCTCTGCCCTAGGGATTCTTCAGGCAAGAACGCTGGCGTGTCATGCCCTTCTCCAGGAGACTCGCCCAACTCAGGGAAGCCCTACTTCTTTATATAGTCTGCATATTCACTCTATCAGATGTATTGAAGATTTTTTTCTCCCATTCTGTAGGCTGTCTTTTGTTCTGTTGTTTTCTTTGATGCGCAGGAGTTTCTTAAGTTTGATTATGGGCCGATTTGTCTATTTTTGCTTTTATTGCCTATGTTTTTGGTTTCATATTCAGGAAATCATTGTCAAGAGTTAAAAGTTTTTGAATTATTCTACCGTATAAATTCATGATTTCACTGAGTCATTATGTAGTCTTAGATGGGGGCTTCCCAGGTGGCACTAGTGGTAAAGAATCCACCTGCCATGTTGGAGACTTAAGAGACATGGGTTCGATATCTGGGTCAGGAAGAAGCCCTGGAGGAGAGCATGGCAACCCACTCCAGTATTCTTACCTGGAGAATCACATGGACAGAGGAGCCTGGTGGGCTACTGACTATAGGGTTGCAAAGAGTAGGACAGAACTGAAGTGACTTAGCACACACACACGCACATTTTTTTTTTTTTTTGGCCACTTCTGTTGATTGGTCATTTATCTGTCTTTGTTTTTGTCCTGTGTGGGCCTCCCATCGCAGTGGCCTCTGTTGTTGCAAAGCACCAGCTCTGGGCGCACGCGCTCCAGAGCTCCGGCTTGGTAGTTGGACACATCAGTCCAGCTGCTCCGCGGCATGTGGGATCCTCCCAGGCCAGGGATCAAATCGGTGCCCCTTGCACTGCAAGGTGGTGTCCTTACCCACTGGACCACTAGGGAAGCCCCCATGCACATTTTTAGCATTAAGTATGTAACCACTCCAGACAGAATACCCTGGCTTTTGACACCTCACCCCAAACTAGCTTGTAACCTTAATCTTGGGCAAGTTGTTTAATCTTTTTAGCATTTAGGATTTGTGTCTGCAAAATAGGACAATAACATACTGATTTCATAGGGCTCTTATAAGGATAAATGAGTTAATACATGGGAAGGATTTATTAGCGCTTGATTATTTTGGTATCATTTTCATTTAACAAGTGTTGAGAGTAAAAATTTTTAAACAAGCAACTAAAGTCAGTCTACTAAAGATACTGTAAGATATGAAAGCACATCACAATTGCTGCTTTGAAAGACATGAACACAGAAAATTAAGACGGTGACAGTAAAAGTTAATAGTACAATATATTGTAAGGCAATATGTGATTATGAAATAAAGTGATTAGGTATGGTTGTGGTGTAGTCTGAAGATATTACTTAGATGCGGACTTTGAGTTTTGAGTTACCCTGACAGGGATGTGTTACTTCACATTGCCAGGCCTGGTTTAGTTATGTATAACATGAGAATTTCATCACAGGGTCGATGCGAACATTAGCTGAAATAAGTCACATGCAAATATTTACCAAAGTGTATTTTGTATAGAACTTTCTCACATGTTTACTGGAATAATTTAAGAATTCAGGGAAGGAAAAGTTGTAGAACATTTGCATAAGCTCCTAATAAAATATTTAGTCTAGACGGGAATTGAAGCTATTGTTCGAAATGAAATTTGGAGGAGAGCATGGCAACCCACTCCAGTATTCTTACCTGGAGAATCACATGGACAGAGGAGCCTGGTGGGCTACTGACTATAGGGTTGCAAAGAGTAGGACAGAACTGAAGTGACTTAGCACACACACACGCACATTTTTTTTTTTTTTTGGCCACTTCTATTGATTGGTCATTTATCTGTCTTTGTTTTTGTCCTGTGTGGGCCTCCCATCGCAGTGGCCTCTGTTGTTGCAAAGCACCAGCTCTGGGCGCACGCGCTCCAGAGCTCCGGCTTGGTAGTTGGACACATCAGTCCAGCTGCTCCGCGGCATGTGGGATCCTCCCAGGCCAGGGATCAAATCGGTGCCCCTTGCACTGCAAGGTGGTGTCCTTACCCACTGGACCACTAGGGAAGCCCCCATGCACATTTTTAGCATTAAGTATGTAACCACTCCAGACAGAATACCCTGGCTTTTGACACCTCACCCCAAACTAGCTTGTAACCTTAATCTTGGGCAAGTTGTTTAATCTTTTTAGCATTTAGGATTTGTGTCTGCAAAATAGGACAATAACATACTGATTTCATAGGGCTCTTATAAGGATAAATGAGTTAATACATGGGAAGGATTTATTAGCGCTTGATTATTTTGGTATCATTTTCATTTAACAAGTGTTGAGAGTAAAAATTTTTAAACAAGCAACTAAAGTCAGTCTACTAAAGATACTGTAAGATATGAAAGCACATCACAATTGCTGCTTTGAAAGACATGAACACAGAAAATTAAGACGGTGACAGTAAAAGTTAATAGTACAATATATTGTAAGGCAATATGTGATTATGAAATAAAGTGATTAGGTATGGTTGTGGTGTAGTCTGAAGATATTACTTAGATGCGGACTTTGAGTTTTGAGTTACCCTGACAGGGATGTGTTACTTCACATTGCCAGGCCTGGTTTAGTTATGTATAACATGAGAATTTCATCACAGGGTCGATGCGAACATTAGCTGAAATAAGTCACATGCAAATATTTACCAAAGTGTATTTTGTATAGAACTTTCTCACATGTTTACTGGAATAATTTAAGAATTCAGGGAAGGAAAAGTTGTAGAACATTTGCATAAGCTCCTAATAAAATATTTAGTCTAGACGGGAATTGAAGCTATTGTTCGAAATGAAATTTAGAATTTTTATGCCTGAATTTCACCTATTCTAGACAACCTTTAGGTTTTATTTTATTTATTTATTTTTTTTGGCCACTTATATTGGTCTCTCATTTATCTGTTTTCATCCATCTTTGTTCTTTGGCCTGTGTGGGCCTCCCATCGCAATGGCCTCTCTTGCTGCAGAGCACCAGCTTGGTAGTTGGACACATCAGTCTAGCCGCTCCGCGGCACGTGGGATCTTCCCAGGCCAGGGATTGAACTGGCATCCCTTGCGCTGCAAGACAGTGTCCTTACCTGCTGGACCACCAGGGAAGCCCCCTTTAGATCTTTTTAATGCAGAGCTTTGGTTAAATATTTCTCTTGTATATGTTTTTCATACTAAGGTAGGCAAAATAAAACATTGCATTTTGAGTTCTCTTATTTTTATACGGTGAATGCAAAACTGTTGAGACTAAATTCTAGCTAAATTCCAGAATCTTTGTCCCCTTTATATTTTATTCTTGTTAGGTAAGAAGTCTGATTGATAAGCCACTTAAAAATATTGGCAAGAGTTTTACTTAAGGAAAAACTGCATCCTTAAATGAATCTAGGACATTGTTGATTTCTAAGTATTTAGTTGAAAATATTATTTTACAGTCTATTTAAGTGGACTTCTAAGCAAATTGAATTTACAGCCTTCAGATATTTCTATACTATGAATTTGGGTTATGTCGGAAAGGATTGGTGTATATATATATATATATATGTAAGGCTACTACATGGAAAATATAAATATTCTGGAAAAGTATCAATAAGAGAAAGTGTCAATAAGAGAAAGTAAATTGCATTTTAATTCCTTAAACTGTACATTTACTGAATTATTGATATGTTTTAGATTTTTACAAAGATACATCCTCGCTGTTTTACTGCTTTACATTGCTATTTTAATACTTTAGTGTTTCAACTAATTGGCAGGCAGGTTAAAGTATAGAGTCTTTTTTCAGAGAAAACATTTTAATTGTTTTCAGGAGTTTTGTGGTAATTTGAACTGAATGGCAGTCTACAGCTTCAAAAAAGACCATCCTGTGTCTATTTTAATGAATGGATACTCATGTATAATTTGCAATATCTGTCTGCATAATAACAAGACAGTCTACTTTTTATTTTTTCCCCTCAGGTGAGAGCCATGTATATAAATTTTTCTTCCTTTCTTTTGCTACATTATTTTAAAATTTAAATCTAATAAGAAATTCAAAGTTCTGTTCCATTTTGTCTCACTTAAAATGGTAAAATAAAGCATTTAAAACTGTCCTTTCACATCTGGAGTATTATGCAGCCTATTCTTTTTAAGATAATACCATTTTCTTTCTGTTTCTGACAATCACAATTTAGTGGCAAGTGTAAATTATACATTCAAAATAGTTTTTTTGATAGCACCAGTTAAGTATTATAAAAAGATATCTGGACATCAGCCAATAACTGTTTCAGACATAATTGAAGGAAGAATACTAAATTTGGTTTTGAACCTTAATTTAATGGTTTTATGCCTTTACATCCATACCTGTCTTTCTGTGCCTCAATTTTAACAATTATCAAATAGGGATATATTTATTCAACAGATATTTACTGAATCTGTACTTCTTTGTGGCAGACACTGTGCTGGAAGCTAGGGAGTCAGTGATCAATAAGACAGAATTCTTGTCCTCTTGGAGCTTCCATCTTAGAGGAATGAAATAGGAAATGTCTGCTGGACACAAAAATCCCTATCATTCCCCTTTTCTTTCCTGAGCCACAGTTTTCTCACCTGTAGTCCTCACAGGATTATTAAGAGATTACTTTATTAGGTGCTATAAGGATTTCATGTATTAGTACTATGGGAGAAGTATTCGGATGATGCCTTGGAGTTACTATGTAATATTTGTCTCTCTGTCATTTTTTAATTACCTATTTAAGCATAAAATAATTGCCTTGAGGGTTAATCTCCACTTGAATTCAACTACTCATTCCATTCTTACTTAACATGTCATTCTCCCTGCCTTGCATTTATTCCTTCTGTTATTTATGTATGTAGCTCTATTTCTACTAGATTAAAAATTCCTCTGCTCTCAAGAACTGTTTTAATGTTAATCATCTTTTCTACTCTTGCAGTGCCTGTACCAGAGTTTTGTGTATATTTGTGGCAACTGTAAAACTTAGTTTTCTTGAATTATTCCTGTTGATGTAATTTTGTTCTCTTATCAGTAAAGACAGTTTGTTAAATAAATAAATGAAAAAGTTATATCTATAAGGCTTATCTATACTTATATCTATAAGTAATATAGTCGCAAATGAAGCTTTCCCAAAATAGACAAGTATGACAAAATATTTATAAGGGTTGTCATTATAACAAAAATTTGAAGAGTCCATCAGTGGGAACTGATTAAATAAACTGGATTGCCTACATTTACCGTGCACTTACTAAATAAACTGGAATTGCCTACATTTTTCTAAATTCAGAGTTCAGCCCTTTCACAATTTAGTGGCAAGTGTAAGTTATACATTGAAAATAGTTTTTTTGATGGCACCAGTTAAGTATTATAAAAAGATATCTGGACATCAGCCAATAACTGTTTCAGACATAATTGAAGGAAGAATACTAAATTTGGTTTTGAACCTTAATTTAATGGTTTTATGCCTTTACATCCATACCTGTCTTTCTGTGCCTCAATTTTAACAATTATCAAATAGGGATATATTTATTCAACAGATATTTACTGAATCTGTACTTCTTTGTGGCAGACACTGTGCTGGAAGCTAGGGAGTCAGTGATCAATAAGACAGAATTCTTGTCCTCTTGGAGCTTCCATCTTAGAGGAATGAAATAGGAAATGTCTGCTGGACACAAAAATCCCTATCATTCCCCTTTTCTTTCCTGAGCCACAGTTTTCTCACCTGTAGTCCTCACAGGATTATTAAGAGATTACTTTATTAGGTGCTATAAGGATTTCATGTATTAGTACTATGGGAGAAGTATTCGGATGATGCCTTGGAGTTACTATGTAATATTTGTCTCTCTGTCATTTTTTAATTACCTATTTAAGCATAAAATAATTGCCTTGAGGGTTAATCTCCACTTGAATTCAACTACTCATTCCATTCTTACTTAACATGTCATTCTCCCTGCCTTGCATTTATTCCTTCTGTTATTTATGTATGTAGCTCTATTTCTACTAGATTAAAAATTCCTCTGCTCTCAAGAACTGTTTTAATGTTAATCATCTTTTCTACTCTTGCAGTGCCTGTACCAGAGTTTTGTGTATATTTGTGGCAACTGTAAAACTTAGTTTTCTTGAATTATTCCTGTTGATGTAATTTTGTTCTCTTATCAGTAAAGACAGTTTGTTAAATAAATAAATGAAAAAGTTATATCTATAAGGCTTATCTATACTTATATCTATAAGTAATATAGTCGCAAATGAAGCTTTCCCAAAATAGACAAGTATGACAAAATATTTATAAGGGTTGTCATTATAACAAAAATTTGAAGAGTCCATCAGTGGGAACTGATTAAATAAACTGGATTGCCTACATTTACCGTGCACTTACTAAAAATGATGACATGCCTCAGTAATTTTCCTTTCACTGACCCACCTTACTCTGCTCATTGGCTATACATTTCCAGTTGTCTTTACTAAATTCAGAGTTCAGCCTGCTGTCACTCCCCTATTGCAATAGTCCTGAATAAGCTCTTAAAAAATAATGATAATGTGCACCTAGATTTATGGCTATAAAATGATATATACATTGAATTATGAACTTATTAAGAGTAGGCTAGAAACATATGAAGATTATTCTAGTTTTGTTTCAAAATATATAAAATGCTAGACCAGCTAGCTCAGTAGAATTAAATATAGAGTTAAATGTACCATAATGGTTGAGGGATATTTTTTTTCTTGTGTGAAGTTTTTAAGAGCTCTTTACTTTGTTATGTCTTTTTTTAATAGCGGAATAACAATACTTTTATAATCACACAAATAAAAGCTATTTCCAGTTTCTAAAAAGGAGTGAAAAAATCTATTCGTTTTCCTAATCATATGTTCTTATTTTAAGCTTTGTTAGTGATGGACATTATATATAACAGGTGTGTAGCAGAACCTTATGAAATAAAAACAGATCTTGGGTATTCACTTTTGGATTATCAGCATAAACATTTTAATACTGTGTTTACATTTCACTGGTCCTTAGTATGGGATATATGTAAATTAAGTACAGATTGCATTAAAACCATACGGATTACATTAAGGCACAAACAAAACTGCATGTTAGTGTAGTGAACATATAAAATAAGATTGGATAGTTTTAAAATCAAAAGTAATCTGGTTTATAGCAGTTTTGTAATACTGTACATTATTATATTATAAATGAGATCTCATATAATAGCTAAGACATTTAATAAATCAGAAAAAGCTGGTTTGTTCTAAATTCTGGCAGTACTTGAACTGAACCACATTACCTTCTCAGGCACTGATTCCAGTGATAGTTAATACAGAAAACCTTGCTGATTCCATCTTTAAGATGATAAAACTGGATACTGAGACCCAGAGGTAACGGAACTTGTCCAGATTTTCACTTTTTGGAGCCACAGTGCTTGCTGTGAGTGTGTGTATACACATAGCCATTTTTAAGAAGAATCTTTATGCATGAAATTATAGAAAGATTTTCAGTATCATGATAACTTGAAAATTTAAAACAGCTATATAGTCTTGCTTTAGTAATATCAGCATCTAGCTGTTAGTATGGAAGATTTCCAGAAAAATGCTCAGAGAATGTGTTTGTGTAAAGAATGAAAGCAGATGTACCAGTAACTTCTAACTAGCATGCATAGGGACTTTATGCCCACCCGTAAATATAAACACATATAACAGTTTCACATCTGGCTTTACAGTTGTTTTTTTTTTTTTTTTTTGGCCACTTCTGTTGGTCTTTCATTTATTTCCATCTTCGTTCTTTGACCTGTGTGGGCCTCCCATCACAGTGGCCTCTCTCACTGCAGAGCACCAGCTCTGGGTTCATGCGCTCCAGAGCTCCAGCTTGGTAGTTGGACACATTGGTCCAGCCACTCCATGAGACTTGGGATCTTCCCAGGCCAGGGATCGAACTGGCGCCCCAAGGCGGTGTCCTTACACAATGGACCACTAGGGAAGCCCTGGCTGGCTTCACAATTTTTAAAAGTAATTTCTTCTTTTATTAGCTCAAATACTTCTATAAAGAGACACTTTCCCCTCACGTATCTTAAGGTTACACATTGGTACAGTTCATATAGGAAAGGCAAGATATGGTAAACACTTGACTGCTTTTATTAGATTTTAAGAAAAGGATTGACTCCCCTTTTCCAAAACCAGATGGTATTATTTTTAGATCTGGCCAGTGGGAACCTCTTTAAGTTAGCTTCTGAGTCCTATAGACACATTCCCAATAGTCTTTTATTGTTATTATTATTATTATTTGCCTCTAAGTCATCATTTATTTTTCATCCATCTCCATTCCTTGGCATGTGTGGGCCTCCCATCGCAGTGGCCTCTCTCACTGCAGAGCACCAGCTCTGGGTTCATGCGCTCCAGAGCTCCAGCTTGGTAGTTGGACACATTGGTCCAGCCACTCCATGAGACTTGGGATCTTCCCAGGCCAGGGATCGAACTGGCGCCCCAAGGCGGTGTCCTTACACAATGGACCACTAGGGAAGCCCTGGCTGGCTTCACAATTTTTAAAAGTAATTTCTTCTTTTATTAGCTCAAATACTTCTATAAAGAGACACTTTCCCCTCACGTATCTTAAGGTTACACATTGGTACAGTTCATATAGGAAAGGCAAGATATGGTAAACACTTGACTGCTTTTATTAGATTTTAAGAAAAGGATTGACTCCCCTTTTCCAAAACCAGATGGTATTATTTTTAGATCTGGCCAGTGGGAACCTCTTTAAGTTAGCTTCTGAGTCCTATAGACACATTCCCAATAGTCTTTTATTGTTATTATTATTATTATTTGCCTCTAAGTCATCATTTATTTTTCATCCATCTCCATTCCTTGGCATGTGTGGGCCTCCCATTGCAGTGGCCTCTCTCGCCACAGAGCACTGTCTCAGTGCATGTGCTCCAGAACGTTGGCTCGCAGCTAGACACTGGCCCAGCCGTTTCTCAGCACGTGGGATCTCGCCAGGCCAGGGATCGAACCTTAGCCCCTTGCACTGCAAGGTGGACTCCTTACCCACTGGACCACCAGGAAAGCCCTCCCAATAGTCTTTAATAATAGTTTTCTTTATCTTCTGTATAACAGCGTTTCAGGTTTCTCCTTTACATTCCTTGTACTAGACCTGGAATCAACCATATCACCAATAAGCCCTGCTTTCTTTTAGTGGAAAATGGTGTTTCAGCATCACAGTCTGATACTAAGGATGCTGTGGTTAATAGATTGTTCGTTGTTTATGGGCCTTTTCAGACTAGGGAATTTTTTTTAGGTTAAAACAGCTTATATATACATTTATACTAGTAAGTGCGATTTAAGGTACACACTTTGAGATCTTTAAACTTTTCTTGTGTGTATTTCTTTTTCCTTCTACCATAGTAATCCTGGTTTTCAAGTCCATGGCAAATGATAGAATATATCATGATTATTATTTGCTTTATGCCATTTCATATATATATATATATATATATATACATATATACACACACTATTATGTATGTAATACTTTCAATGTAATATTGCCAGTATTACCTCACTGATAAAATTACTGAAAACAGTTAAATTTTCTTTGCATATACTCTTTCCATTTTCCCTCTGTATTTTAGCTTTTAAGAATTGTGCAATACTTTGAAACTTATAAGAAAGTCTTAAAAATAATGTAGACTTCCCATATACATTTCATTGAATGCTTCCTATTTGATAAAATTTTACTGCATTTGCTTTATCATGCCCTTTCTCTCTCCCTCCTTTCTCTCTGTCATCCCTTAGATACACAGTTTGTTCTTATTTTATTTTTTCCAGAATCAATTAAGAGGACGTTGTAGACATGATGCCCCTAAATAATTCAGCGTATGTTTTTTAAGATAAGCATATAACCATAAGATTCATGAAATTAATGCATGTGCTTCATTCAGATTCTGCCAGTTCTCCCAGTTATGTTTTTGATAGCAGAAAGAACTTGTATTTATTTGGGATATTTTGCTATCTAGATATCATCTTTTCCTTTTTATTTTTATTGTATATTGAACTATAGTTGATTAACAGTATTGTGTTAGTTTTAGGTGTACAGCAGAGTGATTCAGACATGTATCTATTTATCAAATAAATAACCACTTAAGTAAACCCATTTGAGTTATTACAGAGTATTGAGCAGAGTTCCCTGTGCTATATAGTAGGTCCTTGATGATTATCTGTTTTAAATATAGCAATGTGTACATGTCAGTCTCAAACACCCAGTTTATCCCTTTTCCTCAGTCCTTCCCCGCTGGTTCTTTCTGTAAGTCTGTTTCGGTTTTGTAAATAAGTTCATTTGTATCTTTTTTTAAGATTTCACATATAAGCAATATCATCTTTTGTCTTTCTCTGCCTTCATTTAGTGTGATAAGCTCAAGGTCCATTCACGCTGCTGCAAGTGGCATTATTTTGTTCTTTTTAATGGCTGAGTAATATTCCGTTGTATGTGTGTACCACATTTCTTTATCCATTCATCTGTCGATGGACTGGGTTGTTTTCATGTCTTAGGGAACACCGGGGTGCATGTATCCATTTGAATCATGTTTTTGTCTGGGTATATGCCCAGGAGTGGGATTTCTGATAGCTCTGTTTTTAGTTTCTTAAGGAACCTCCATACTGTTCTTCATAGTGACTGCACCAATTTACATTCAGTCTCTTTTCTTTCTTTTTAAAAAAATTTTTTTTTTAATTTATTTATCTTTTGGAGGGTGGGGTGGGGAGGGAGGGGGATGGGTGGGCCACTTCCACTGGTCTTTCATTTCTCCATTTTCATCCATCTTTGTTCTTTGTCTCCTGTGGGAGCCCATCGCTGTGGCCACTGTCGTCGCAGAGCACCAGCTCTGGGCACACGCGCCCCAGAGCTCCGGCTTGGTAATTGGACACATCGGTCTAGCCGCTCCGTGGCACGTGGGATCTTCCCAGGCCAGGGATCGAACCGGCGCCCCTTGCACTGCAAGGCAGTGTCTTTACCCACTGGACCACCAGGGGAAGCCCAGTCTCCTTTCTTTCTTGATCTTTGTGTATTTTGATGAGTACAGGCCAGCTGTTTTATAGATTTTCCTTCAATTTAGGTTTGGCTGACATTTCCCCATGAATTTTTGGCAGGCATACCACAGAAGTGATGTTGTATTCTTAGTGTAATGTATAAGGGAATATGTTGATTTGGTCCTTCCCAGTGAGATTAACTTTGATCACTTACTGAAGTTTGTGTTACTAGATTTCTCTACTCTGAACTTACATTTTTCCCTCCTGTAATTAGTAAATATTTTGTGAGAAAATACTTTTAAACTGTAAGTGTCCTAATCTAAAGCAAACTTGCCCCAGCTCCTTTTAGTGTCTATTGATGATTCTTTCCTGAATAAATTTCTGATGGTTTCCAAATGTTGGTTTTCTTATTCCATTACTCCTTCTACAGTTTATTAGTTGACATTCAGCTTTATCTTTAATACGGATTCATGGATTCCTGTTTAAACCATTATTATCATTGTTCATTTTGATGCTCAGGTTGCCTTAGGTTTAGTCAGTAGGAGCCCCTTCTGGCTGGCTCCTATGTCTTACAGACATGTCTTCATCATTCTTTGAACTTCCTTACTTTCAAACACAAAAAAGTATTCAAGCTCATTTTCTCTGCCCTGGGAGTCTCATCTTAGGAACACCGGTCATTTCATTTGTTTTTCTGGGTATATGCCCAGGAGTGGGATTTCTGATAGCTCTGTTTTAGTTTCTTAAGGAACCTCCATATTGTTCTTCATGGTGACTGCACCAATTTACATTCAGTCTCTTTTTTTTCTTTTTAAAAAATTTTTTTTTTTATTTTATTTATCTTTTGGAGGGTGGGGAGGGAGGGGGATGGGTGGGCCACTTCCACTGGTCTTTCATTTCTCCATTTTCATCCATCTTTGTTCTTTGTCTCCTGTGGGAGCCCATCGCTGTGGCCACTGTCGTCGCAGAGCACCAGCTCTGGGCACACGCGCCCCAGAGCTCCGGCTTGGTAATTGGACACATCGGTCTAGCCGCTCCGTGGCACGTGGGATCTTCCCAGGCCAGGGATCGAACCGGCGCCCCTTGCACTGCAAGGCAGTGTCTTTACCCACTGGACCACCAGGGGAAGCCCAGTCTCCTTTCTTTCTTGATCTTTGTGTTTTTGATGAGTACAGGCCAGCTGTTTTATAGATTTTCCTTCAATTTAGGTTTGGCTGACATTTCCCCATGAATTTTTGGCAGGCATACCACAGAAGTGATGTTGTATTCTTAGTGTAATGTATAAGGGAATATGTTGATTTGGTCCTTCCCAGTGAGATTAACTTTGATCACTTACTGAAGTTTGTGTTACTAGATTTCTCTACTCTGAACTTACATTTTTCCCTCCTGTAATTAGTAAATATTTTGTGAGAAAATACTTTTAAACTGTAAGTGTCCTAATCTAAAGCAAACTTGCCCCAGCTCCTTTTAGTGTCTATTGATGATTCTTTCCTGAATAAATTTCTGATGGTTTCCAAATGTTGGTTTTCTTATTCCATTACTCCTTCTACAGTTTATTAGTTGACATTCAGCTTTATCTTTAATACGGATTCATGGATTCCTGTTTAAACCATTATTATCATTGTTCATTTTGATGCTCAGGTTGCCTTAGGTTTAGTCAGTAGGAGCCCCTTCTGGCTGGCTCCTATGTCTTACAGACATGTCTTCATCATTCTTTGAACTTCCTTACTTTCAAACACAAAAAAGTATTCAAGCTCATTTTCTCTGCCCTGGGAGTCATTTCTTTCTCCAGGAGTCCTGATTTTACTTAGTGGATAATAGTACTTAGAAACTAAGATAAATACATTTGGATAAGCTCGTTGCTACAAGTGTGTCATTGCCTCCAGGTCCTCCAAGTCGACAGAGCTGAGAAATGTGGGTATGCACGAATGTACATGTATATGTGTATGTGTGTCTCTGTGTTATATGTGTTTGTGTATATACACATACCTGTAGTAATTTAATTTATATTAATTTTTCAGTCTGTGCAGAGTCACACACCTCTCTTTGAAGTCTATAGGGTTCATTCATTCTTGCCTTCTGCATTTTCATCTTTGTAATTCCATTCTCTGACAGCAAGAAAGGTGGTTCTTGTTATCATCAGTCTACCTTTTTGTTCATTGCCCCCTGTATGTAATGACTTCCCTTTTTGACCTCATTGGTGCAATCCCTGTCAGGCTCAGCCATGCCTTTGGCTATGAGTGCTTCCTTGGTTTCCGTAAGTTTCCTTGGTCCAGGCCTCAGCTGCCAAATAAAAAAGAAAGGAAGAGAAGACAGTCCCTGCTCCCCACCCCACCCCCAACAAGTAAAAAGAAAGACAGAGGAAGCCTACCATGTAAAACCTACTGGAACCTGTCTACAGTGTCAGAGCACATTATCACTATGTGCTGTCTTTCAGTTGTCATTCAGTCTTTTTTTTTTTTTTTTGGCCACTTCTATTAATCTTTCATTTATTTATCTTTGTTCTTTGGCCTCTGTGGGCCTCCCATCGCAATGGCCTCTCTCTCTTCAGAGCACCGGCTCTGGGCACACATGCTCCAGAGCTCTGGCTCGGTAGTTGGACACATCGGTCCAGCCGCTCTGGCAGCACATGGGATCTTCCCAGGCCAGGGATTGAACCGGCATCCCTTGCGCTGCAAGGCAGTGTCCTTACCCACTGGACCACCAGGGAAGCACGTCATTCAGTCTTAATTCGATAGGTCACTTTACATATAAAGCTTACTGTTGGACCTTATGTCATTTATTTAAAATTATTTTAGATTCCTGAAGCCTGTTCTGTAGTAGATTTCTAGGAAGGCCTTGTAGGAACTGTTTTCCCTAAGTTCTGAGGAATGTTGAAAGCAGTTCATCTGTGGATCTTAATACTTGAAGTTAGTGATGGATACACAGTCTTTGGCTCAAATATTCTTTCTTTGGGTAAATATATTCTCCTGTTTTATATAAATACTAATGAGCAAAGTTTGATGACAAAGTCTTATTTTCTTTCCTTTATAAACTATTTAACCTTTTTGACCAGATGCCCAATTGATTTTACTAGAATATATCTTGATGATGGTTTTTCCAAGTCAGTATTATTAGATATGTGATTTGCCCTTTCATTATGTGGTTTCAGATATTTTTATATCAGAAAAATTTTCTTCAGTTATTGTGGTTTTGATTTTATTTCCTTTTTTTTTCTTCTTCAGTACTCCTGTTATATATACGCTGGATCTTCCCTATTTTCAGTATTTGCCATTTCTCTAATTTTTTGTCTTTTTCATTTGATTAAGAAGTCTTCCTTTTTATTTTCTCTTTCATTTAGAAGACGTTATCTTTTGTGTTTATTAACGCTTTGTTTCTTCTGGTTTAGTCCTTTTTTGAATTGATGCTTCCTTTTATTTCCTTTTTTATGCCCTGAGTGTTTTATCACTTAAGCAGCAGGTAGGTAATTTGAGGGGTTGTTTTAATTCTAATGTATGCTGTTCTTTAGTATAATGTATAATTTTTAAAGTCTTTTTCACTTGTTTTGAAGTAGTAAATTATGGTGTTTATTTTGTTGGCAAGTCTTTGTGGTGTGCTTTGGTTGTGTTTGGAGATTTGTCCTGTTCTCTTTTTTCTTTTGTAACTGTGTCAGATTTCACTTTTTGTCATTTCATTTACTTTTATGTGAAGTTAGCCTGTCTAAATACACAAAGATCTTCTCCAGGTTTTGTGTAATGTTTGAAAATGCTTCACCTTGATATATAAGATCTCTTCACTCCTGTCTCCTTCCCCATTTGACCTGAAATTTCTCTCTCTGTCTTTTTTTTTCTATTTCCCTGTCCTCTTCAGTATGGATCCTATTCCTAGAAATCTCTTCTTGGTGTGGCTTTGCTCTGGAGTAGAGATTTGACTGATTAGTTTTGAGAATTGTAGTGACTGGACCATTCTATACCCTTGAGAGTTTATTGTGGACTCTTTCAATCTCATGCTATTGTTGTGAGCAAAATTCATTTCTTTTTATTCCCCTTTCTCATTTTTATCTGCTGTGTTTCATAGAGAGTCCTTGCTGGCTATTTTGGAGTTATTTTTTCTGTGAACTGGTAAAATACCCTGTTACTATCGTCCGTGTTTTCCCACGCAGATAACTAATACCTACATAGACCTTGCAACTATTGTGGTTTGTCCCAGCTTCTTGTATTTTGGGATTCTGTACATGATATTTTGATTTTGTTATCTGACTGCTCTGATTTTATGATATTTAAAACTTAAGCTTCTGCCTTCCTAGAATTTCCACAAAACTTTTCATATTAAAAGTTGTGAACCACTACCCCTTAGACCACTGGCTTCTGCTTTCAAGGTCAGTGTGACTGCATTAAATGTGAACTGTAGTTGAAAATAAACTTTATGTTATTCTTATCTTGTTAATAACTACTAGATTGCTATATAATTAAGAGCTTTTCTGTATCATCTATAACTGAATTGTTATAAAAACTAAATATCTTATATCTTTGTTGACCTGTTGGAAGTTCTCTTAGATGTAGAATATTAAGAATAATTATCGGGAGTTCCCTGGTGGTCTAGTGGTTAGAATTCAGCACTTTCATTAGCATGTCCCAGGTTCAGTACCTTGTCAGGGAACTAAGATCCCACAGGCTGTATGGCAATGACTGGTGGATTTTTCTTTTTTTTAATATATATATATATATATATATATAAAACAGCTTTATTGAAATGTACTTTACATACCTCATAACTCATTCAGAGGATTCACAGAGTTGTGTGACCATTACAACAATTAATTTTAGAACATTTTCTTCATCACAGAAATAAATCACATACTCACTAGCAATCATTTCTTCTTTCTCCCTGATTTCATCCTTCCCTCCCCAGTAATCTTTGGCAATAACTGATCTGTTTCTGTAGATTTGCCTATTCTATACATTTCACATAAATGAAATCATACAATATGTGGTCTTTTGTGACTGGCTCTTTCACTTAGCATATTTTCAACGTTCATCCATGTTGTAGCATATATTAGTACTTGATTTTTTTTTTGGTCAGATAATATTCCATTGTATGAACATCTCACATTTTATTCATTCATTCATCACATTTCAGTTGTTTACACTTTTTTCCTATTATGAACAATATGTGAACCAGTTTTTGTATACATATATGTGGTTTCATAGAGAGTCCTTGCTGGCTATTTTGGAGTTATTTTTTCTGTGAACTGGTAAAATACCCTGTTACTATCGTCCGTGTTTTCCCACGCAGATAACTAATACCTACATAGACCTTGCAACTATTGTGGTTTGTCCCAGCTTCTTGTATTTTGGGATTCTGTACATGATATTTTGATTTTGTTATCTGACTGCTCTGATTTTATGATATTTAAAACTTAAGCTTCTGCCTTCCTAGACTTTCCACAAAACTTTTCATATTAAAAGTTGTGAACCACTACCCCTTAGACCACTGGCTTCTGCTTTCAAGGTCAGTGTGACTGCATTAAATGTGAACTGTAGTTGAAAATAAACTTTATGTTATTCTTATCTTGTTAATAACTACTAGATTGCTATATAATTAAGAGCTTTTCTGTATCATCTATAACTGAATTGTTATAAAAACTAAATATCTTATATCTTTGTTGACCTGTTGGAAGTTCTCTTAGATGTAGAATATTAAGAATAATTATCGGGAGTTCCCTGGTGGTCTAGTGGTTAGAATTCAGCACTTTCATTAGCATGTCCCAGGTTCAGTACCTTGTCAGGGAACTAAGATCCCACAGGCTGTATGGCAATGACTGGTGGATTTTTCTTTTTTTTAATATATATATATATATATATAAAACAGCTTTATTGAAATGTACTTTACATACCTCATAACTCATTCAGAGGATTCACAGAGTTGTGTGACCATTACAACAATTAATTTTAGAACATTTTCTTCATCACAGAAATAAATCACATACTCACTAGCAATCATTTCTTCTTTCTCCCTGATTTCATCCTTCCCTCCCCAGTAATCTTTGGCAATAACTGATCTGTTTCTGTAGATTTGCCTATTCTATACATTTCACATAAATGAAATCATACAATATGTGGTCTTTTGTGACTGGCTCTTTCACTTAGCATATTTTCAACGTTCATCCATGTTGTAGCATATATTAGTACTTGATTTTTTTTTTGGTCAGATAATATTCCATTGTATGAACATCTCACATTTTATTCATTCATTCATCACATTTCAGTTGTTTACACTTTTTTCCTATTATGAACAATATGTGAACCAGTTTTTGTATACATATATGTGTATGTTTCATTTCTCCTGGATATGCACGTGGAGACAGGATTGTTGGGTCAAATAATAACTATATGCTTAGTCTCTTAAAGAACTACCAGATGAATTTCAAAACGAGCACACCGTTTTATATTACCACTACCAATGTATGAGCATTCCCTTTTTTCTAGTAATATATCTTTGTCAACACATATTATTGACCACCTTGTTGATTATAGTTATCCTAGTGTTATGTAAAGCGGTATCTCGAGGTAGTAAGAATCTTCTAGTGAAATCTTAGTGCTAAATTTTCTTAGTTTTTGTTTGTGTGAAAATGTTTTTAATCTTATATAATTTTCAGAAAATTAGTGTGGAATTCAAGTTAACATTTTCCCTGAATATTTTGAAACTGTTACTCAACTTACTGCCATTATTGCTGTTGAGAAGTAAATAGGAAGTCTAACCTCAATTTCTTTGTAGATAATCTCATCAGCTACTGTAAAGATTATCTTTTTCTTTGGTATTTTGCAGTTCACCATGATATGACATGGTATGTCATAAGAAATTGTGTGGTAGTAATTTTGAGTTATTAGATTAAACTTCTTAATATTCTGCTTGTTAATAGTGATTAGTGGTCTGTGAACAGCGAAGTACATAAGGGAATGCTTACTGTTTATTTAAAAAGGCTCTGTGATATATCTTTCTACAGTACACAGCTTGTCAGCTTTATAACTTTCTTCTCAAGACCATGTATGTGTACCTTGATGTAAACAGATGGAGTATGCTTTCCATATCTTTCTACAGCACTATTGGAAATAATCATGAAAAATGGAAGCACTGCTGGAAATAGCCCTCGTTGCCGAAAACCATCAGGTAGTGGTGATCAGACAAAGCCTAATTGCACAAAGGACAGCTTATCTGGTAGTGGTGAAAGTGGAAAAGGCTACACCAAAGATCAAGTAGATGGAGTTCTCAGGTAGGAATGAATATGACTTATATGCCCATTATAATTCATACTAATGTAAGTTTAATGTTGTACCACCTAAAAATTGGGTTTGAATTATATAATTCAACAGATATTGAGGAGTTGAACTTTTGATGTGTTATGCTTTATATTCTTTATAAAATAATTTATATTATCAATTCGATTGCAGTTTCCATCTTTTAAAGTACACATAAGCCACAAAACTACTTACAGAAAAATTTTTTTAGGAAAATTGTTCCTATTTTTTGACACAGTACATTGTTTAAGTCATATTGAGAGGATAAAGAATTGTTTTGTGATATATGTGTGTGTGTGTGTGTGTGTGTGTGTGTGTGTATTTATATGAAAACCTTCCCTGGTGGCTCAGTGGTAAAGAATCTGCTTACCAATGCGGGAGACGTGGGTTAGATCCCAGGGTTGGGAAGATTCCCCTGGAGAAGGAAATGGCAACTCACTGTTGGAAATGGCAACTCCTCTGTCCATGGAAAGTCCCATGGACAGAGGAGCCTGGTGGGCTACATTTCATATAGCTGCAAAAGAATCAGACATGACTTAGCAACTAAACAAAAAATGTGTATATAAAAGTACGAGAATTTCACATGAGGGGAAAATTGAGAACAATTGCAACATCATTTTCAATTTCATACTTACATTTATAAAGGATAAGCTTTTTTTCCTATTTATATTCTTTCTTTGAGGCTGGCTTTATATAGAGCAAACACTATAGTGCCTTATATTTGTTACTCATATTATTCTGCTTCAGTATTTCAGTTTTACTTCATGATACACCTCTACTTAAAGCAAAAGAGTTAGGTAGAATTGGTAAATTATGAACTGGGTTTTGGAGATCTAACTTTGTTAATTTCATAATTAAGAAAAGATTTTCTGTAAAGGAAATGAATTTCTGAGTAAGAAACATTAGAAAAATTCCTGTGATTGTTTCTTCCTACAGCTTGAAGAGGCTGTACTGATGTGTTGAACTTGCTGTCTAGGGATACTGAAGTATTAAGGATGAGAGACTCTAAACAGTGATTAATTAGATACAGTGAATTAGCTTAAGTAGAGTAGGTAAAGTTAGTTTTCTTTCTCTTTGCCCTTTCTTCTTTTAACCTTATTTTCTTCTTTTTTTTTTTTAAACTCTTTTTCTTCTGTTCTTATTTTTAATTAATTCTTTTTAACTCACCATTATTTGGAATTGAAGTTATTTTTAAATCATTTCAGTGTATTTGTATTTTGCTTTTCTTCATATATATTTAGATGCTAAAGCTTAAATATAACATTTTGTATGTGTGAGCACAATAAAGACTTCCTAATTATGTTAAAGTCATGGTAAAGGGTATTTGGTTGGCCTGAATAGTAGTGAAGTACTTTGAGAATTACAAATAATGTTGCTAACCACTTTATAACTGTAGTGTTGTGTGAGAGGTGGCTGAATAAGTGAGATAAGTGAATAAATGAGAGACTTGCTTTTGAATTTCGTTAAGGAAAAGCTTTAATTGAAGAGTGTGCTGAAAATATGTTCCAGGAAGCCACATCTCTCAAAAATACAAATTGTATTTTCTTTTAGAAATTACTTTTTATTAGGAGAACATGTTCTTAGCAAAAGACCTAGATAGAGTGAATTTTGTTATATGTTATTTTGTTTTATTTTAAAATGTATATTTAGGACTGTGCTTTATATAAAAGTAGTTCAATAAATGAGAACAATTGCAACATCATTTTCAATTTCATACTTACATTTATAAAGGATGCTTTTCCTATTTATATTCTTTCTTTGAGGCTGGCTTTATATAGAGCAAACACTATAGTGCCTTATATTTGTTACTCATATTATTCTGCTTCAGTATTTCAGTTTTACTTCATGATACACCTCTACTTAAAGCAAAAGAGTTAGGTAGAATTGGTAAATTATGAACTGGGTTTTGGAGATCTAACTTTGTTAATTTCATAATTAAGAAAAGATTTTCTGTAAAGGAAATGAATTTCTGAGTAAGAAACATTAGAAAAATTCCTGTGATTGTTTCTTCCTACAGCTTGAAGAGGCTGTACTGATGTGTTGAACTTGCTGTCTGGGGAAATACTGAAGTATTAAGGATGAGAGACTCTAAACAGTGATTAATTAGATACAGTGAATTAGCTTAAGTAGAGTAGGTAAAGTTAGTTTTCTTTCTCTTTGCCCTTTCTTCTTTTAACCTTATTTTCTTCTTTTTTTTTTTTAAACTCTTTTTCTTCTGTTCTTATTTTTAATTAATTCTTTTTAACTCACCATTATTTGGAATTGAAGTTATTTTTAAATCATTTCAGTGTATTTGTATTTTGCTTTTCTTCATATATATTTAGATGCTAAAGCTTAAATATAACATTTTGTATGTGTGAGCACAATAAAGACTTCCTAATTATGTTAAAGTCATGGTAAAGGGTATTTGGTTGGCCTGAATAGTAGTGAAGTACTTTGAGAATTACAAATAATGTTGCTAACCACTTTATAACTGTAGTGTTGTGTGAGAGGTGGCTGAATAAGTGAGATAAGTGAATAAATGAGAGACTTGCTTTTGAATTTCGTTAAGGAAAAGCTTTAATTGAAGAGTGTGCTGAAAATATGTTCCAGGAAGCCACATCTCTCAAAAATACAAATTGTATTTTCTTTTAGAAATTACTTTTTATTAGGAGAACATGTTCTTAGCAAAAGACCTAGATAGAGTGAATTTTGTTATATGTTATTTTTATTTAGAATTATTTTGTAATGTGTTTTTAAAGAAAGACTGTGACATCATCTATATACTGGAAAACATATCCCCCGCAAATAGTTGAAATTTGGAAGATAAGTATCTCCTCAATCTGTTGTTATTTTTTTTTTGAATCTCTTTTCTTTATTTCTTCTACCCTACTCTTGAAAGAAAAAGAGGACTAGCTCACAGTATGCTAGACATAAGGAAAGAGCAGTGCTTTGTCTTCCTGTCTTTGTTTTAGTATTTGGGCAGGGGGACATTTTGAGAAGGGAAGAATGAAGGATGATGTGGATGCAGATGTACTTTGTATGTGACCAGTATTGGACAGCTGGAAATAAAATGTTGAGAGAGAGCCTGTTTGCTGTGTCTGTATTCTCTGTGAAATTGAAGATGAAGTTATCCTCTAAGAGTTAGAAGAAAAGAGATGAGATTGAAAGCTTGAGAAGAATGGTAAAAGTATGAGGTACTTGCAGCCAGAAAGGCAACAGGAAGGGAGGATTGCTGTCTAGCCCTAAGAAACCAACCAAGTCCGAGACTGAATTCTTACCGAGTACAAGTCTTAGCTTTGTTATATGCCTGTGTTAGAGATTGTTTCTCTGGTCAATAATCTTAGCACACTCTTTTATTGTATTACATAAATGTAGTTTTTTGGGGGCGGGAGCTTAATATGATCAGAACATTCTTTAATAGAATCCTGGAGTTATTCAAAGTATTTTACTTGATGCCTTATATATAAAAGAGTTGATAAACTAATCATGTAACACTTACTATATTAGCCTTCATAAGTGTTGCTTTAGTGAGGTAACAGATCACCAGCAAACACTTACGTGCTGTGTGTTTTTGTTTTACCTGTACACAGGGGATTTTTCTGAAGAAAGCTGTGTTACCTTGTTGGTTAGCACGATTATGCAAACAAGTTGCTCAGTGACATTTTGGCTCAATGGGAGAAGCCATGCAATAATACTGCATCCATTGCATAAGTAAGAGCTAGTGTACAGCAAGACTGAAGAAAAAGTGTGTAACTTTGTAAGACTTAGTTTCTGTGAAACTAAGCACTGTTTCTTGTCTTTGAGTGTTGCAATATATTGAAAAATTTACAGAGCAAAAGGTGTCCTGGATCTTACTTTGAAGAATGTTTAATATCTCATTGAAAAAAAAATCTTCTTTTTATTTTAAGAATTTACAAGATCAGTGTGAAATTATTAACTGGCCATCATTGTATTTATTGGTTAGGAACACTTCTATATAGCTGAAAATTATTTGAATTATGGAGATTTACTTAGGTTTGGATTTAAGCTGTAGTCCTTTAAATGAAAACAAGTCATCTTGCTAAATTTATAAAATAATCATTTGTCTCAGGAATAAATGTTTTCTTAAATACCAATTAAGTTTGGAGTACATTTAAAAATCATCTGTAAGAACAACAAAGCATCATCTATAACATATGAAAAAAATAATAGAAAGAGACCCCTCCTCCCCTGGCCAATATGCTTTCTAGCACATAAAGGAAGACATAAAATTTGAGCCATGTACACTTCTCCCTTGTTGAGCTCCCAGACAAATATTTCTGGCCTTTGTCCACAATATTTCCTTCCAGGTCAGGTAACAGTTTACTTCTTGTTAATTTATTTTCTTTTTTCTTCCTTCTTTTCTTTTTTTAATTCTTTGTTGAGAATGGAGAAAGAAGGTTTGAATCTTTGAGAAAGAAGTGAACTACAGAAAGTGTGACAAATGCATTTACCTGGTGAAAGGAGTGTGATGACAATATATGGATACAAATTAATGCCTGAATGATAGTTTCTTATTTAGGTGTGAAAAGTTAAGCAAATAAGTATATTTGTGGCATTACTTAAAATATGTCATCGATAGCTTGTTCATTGTTAATATTGCCTTTATACCTATCTGCTGGCTTCTCGAAGAATTTCTCCCCTTCCTGACACACAGTAGGTGTTCTGTTCATGTCTTTTTCTCATGTCTATCACATAGTTAGCCCCTGGGGTTTACGACAGGGATTTTTCTGAAGAAAGCTGTGTTACCTTGTTGGTTAGCACGATTATGCAAACAAGTTGCTCAGTGACATTTTGGCTCAATGGGAGAAGCCATGCAATAATACTGCATCCATTGCATAAGTAAGAGCTAGTGTACAGCAAGACTGAAGAAAAAGTGTGTAACTTTGTAAGACTTAGTTTCTGTGAAACTAAGCACTGTTTCTTGTCTTTGAGTGTTGCAATATATTGAAAAATTTACAGAGCAAAAGGTGTCCTGGATCTTACTTTGAAGAATGTTTAATATCTCATTGAAAAAAAAATCTTCTTTTTATTTTAAGAATTTACAAGATCAGTGTGAAATTATTAACTGGCCATCATTGTATTTATTGGTTAGGAACACTTCTATATAGCTGAAAATTATTTGAATTATGGAGATTTACTTAGGTTTGGATTTAAGCTGTAGTCCTTTAAATGAAAACAAGTCATCTTGCTAAATTTATAAAATAATCATTTGTCTCAGGAATAAATGTTTTCTTAAATACCAATTAAGTTTGGAGTACATTTAAAAATCATCTGTAAGAACAACAAAGCATCATCTATAACATATGAAAAAAATAATAGAAAGAGACCCCTCCTCCCCTGGCCAATATGCTTTCTAGCACATAAAGGAAGACATAAAATTTGAGCCATGTACACTTCTCCCTTGTTGAGCTCCCAGACAAATATTTCTGGCCTTTGTCCACAATATTTCCTTCCAGGTCAGGTAACAGTTTACTTCTTGTTAATTTATTTTCTTTTTTCTTCCTTCTTTTCTTTTTTTAATTCTTTGTTGAGAATGGAGAAAGAAGGTTTGAATCTTTGAGAAAGAAGTGAACTACAGAAAGTGTGACAAATGCATTTACCTGGTGAAAGGAGTGTGATGACAATATATGGATACAAATTAATGCCTGAATGATAGTTTCTTATTTAGGTGTGAAAAGTTAAGCAAATAAGTATATTTGTGGCATTACTTAAAATATGTCATCGATAGCTTGTTCATTGTTAATATTGCCTTTATACCTATCTGCTGGCTTCTCGAAGAATTTCTCCCCTTCCTGACACACAGTAGGTGTTCTGTTCATGTCTTTTTTCTCTTTATGTCTATCACATAGTTTCTTAACATATCTAGGAAAATGACACTCTGATAAGGCAGTGATCATTTTCTGTTTTTTTCACTAACTGATCTCAAGTACCATGGGAGATAAATATTATTGACTCAATAATAAAGAAATAAATTTTATAGTTTATTGCTCAATAAATATTATTTCCTAAATAAAGGAAATGTCATGTTTATGAAATAAAATTGACTTGTATTAGAATTATTAAGTATCTAAAGTAAAAAAGTCTAATTTTAATTATTATTACTCTGAAGAAAAATGCCTAACAGAGTTTTATTGATGTGATTATAAAAAATTTCTGTAATCTTTTTCAGTGTATTTTCTTTTTCCTCTTGTTCGTATAACAAATGATGAATGCTTTCGTTATGAAAGGAGAGCTAAGGTTCATTTATTCTGTAAATATTCACGGAGAACCCCTCATGTATCAAGCACTGGGATGACTAATAGATTTAGTAGTGAAAAAGGATCAGTCTTGTGTCTTTGAACACTTGGAGTCAGCCTTTGCAGTTCTTTACCTGTCAATGAACAATTATGCCTCAGATCCATTAACCTCTTACTGCCTCTGTCATCAAGCCACTCACATGGAACACATTTAAAGTTGTAAAGTGTGCACCAAAAAATATGTAAAATGTATCTGTATTTTAGTGAAAGAAAATTATTATGAGAGAATGTTAGCATCCAGAAGGATTAGTTTTCTTCTTTGCTCCACTCACAGTACTTCTTTTCCTAACCTACTTCAAAGACTCCGGAATTAAACGTTGCATGTTTCGGGTTATAAACTGTATAAGCTTAAGAGTATGTTCTTCATAATAAAAATCAGGAGTAACAAATATTTTTGAGTCCGTAATATATTTTATTATGAGATTTTATCTTTCACAGAGAGTGACACAAATGAATTATCTTTAATGATGCCTAGCTAAATTAACTTGCTTTGACATTTAAGCCATAGGATACTGTAGCTGTTCTGCATGCTCTGAACTGTTGCTTTCATATTTGGTTAGGTTTACATTGTGCAACAACAAAATTCTTGGAATGCAGTACGTATTAATCCTTAGCTGTGACATCTTATGAGGAATTTTGGAATTTTTTATGTATTTAAGAATACTATAAAATTGTTCTTTCTCTCTCATTTTAGTATGTGCTCTGTCCTCCATCCACATTTGTTATGAGCTTGTTTTACTTCTCTGTAGTTGTGATAAATTTCACCAAGGACATTCTCATGGTGAATTCTTAGGCTTAGAGAGAAAAATGGAAAAATGGTCTGTGGTTGAAAAAGAGAATGGAGCAATGACCCTTAATGAATAAACTATAATTTGACATTGAGAAAACAACCCACAGATAGTTCTGTATACTATTATAATAAATAAAAAATTAGAAGTATTGCTAGAAGTTCTTCCTTGAAATTTACTTGTAACACACTGTCTTGTTCACAGCATAAACAAATGTAAAAATTACTATGAAGTACTTGGAGTTACCAAAGATGCTGGTGATGAAGATTTGAAAAAAGCTTATAGAAA
Source organism: Tragulus kanchil (assembly GCA_022376925.1). Taxonomy (NCBI): domain Eukaryota; kingdom Metazoa; phylum Chordata; class Mammalia; order Artiodactyla; family Tragulidae; genus Tragulus; species Tragulus kanchil. The sequence continues at coordinate 79,702,036 of JAIOJX010000025.1, forward strand.
GCTTGCTTTGAAGTTTCATCCAGAAAAAAACCATGTACCTGGAGCAACAGATGCTTTTAAAAGTAAAGTAAACCTTTTAAAGCAATTTTCTAAACTCTTTAGAATCTACTTTACACTGTTTCAGAATATTAAATTCTTCTTTTACACTTGTGCATTTAGAGGCCAACATAAGCATGGGTCCTCAAAATCCTTTAAAACTTAACTTGTGGGACTTCCCTGGTGGTCCAGTGGGTAAGACTTTGTGCTTCTAATGCAGGGGGCGCGAGTTCGATCCCTGGTCAGGGAACTAGATCCCACATACCACAATGAAGACCCCGTGCAGCCAAATTGAGATAAATAAAGCAATAATTAAAAAAAAAGAAAATTTTTTCACAGACTCCGAATTAAACGTTGCATGTTTCGGGTTATAAACTGTATAAGCTTAAGAGTATGTTCTTCATAATAAAAATCAGGAGTAACAAATATTTTTGAGTCCGTAATATATTTTATTATGAGATTTTATCTTTCACAGAGAGTGACACAAATGAATTATCTTTAATGATGCCTAGCTAAATTAACTTGCTTTGACATTTAAGCCATAGGATACTGTAGCTGTTCTGCATGCTCTGAACTGTTGCTTTCATATTTGGTTAGGTTTACATTGTGCAACAACAAAATTCTTGGAATGCAGTACGTATTAATCCTTAGCTGTGACATCTTATGAGGAATTTTGGAATTTTTTATGTATTTAAGAATACTATAAAATTGTTCTTTCTCTCTCATTTTAGTATGTGCTCTGTCCTCCATCCACATTTGTTATGAGCTTGTTTTACTTCTCTGTAGTTGTGATAAATTTCACCAAGGACATTCTCATGGTGAATTCTTAGGCTTAGAGAGAAAAATGGAAAAATGGTCTGTGGTTGAAAAAGAGAATGGAGCAATGACCCTTAATGAATAAACTATAATTTGACATTGAGAAAACAACCCACAGATAGTTCTGTATACTATTATAATAAATAAAAAATTAGAAGTATTGCTAGAAGTTCTTCCTTGAAATTTACTTGTAACACACTGTCTTGTTCACAGCATAAACAAATGTAAAAATTACTATGAAGTACTTGGAGTTACCAAAGATGCTGGTGATGAAGATTTGAAAAAAGCTTATAGAAAGCTTGCTTTGAAGTTTCATCCAGACAAAAACCATGCACCTGGAGCAACAGATGCTTTTAAAAGTAAAGTAAACCTTTTAAAGCAATTTTCTAAACTCTTTAGAATCTACTTTACACTGTTTCAGAATATTAAATTCTTCTTTTACACTTGTGCATTTAGAGGCCAACATAAGCATGGGTCCTCAAAATCCTTTAAAACTTAACTTGTGGGACTTCCCTGGTGGTCCAGTGGGTAAGACTTTGTGCTTCTAATGCAGGGGGCGCGAGTTCGATCCCTGGTCAGGGAACTAGATCCCACATACCACAATGAAGACCCCGTGCAGCCAAATTGAGATAAATAAAGCAATAATTAAAAAAAAGATTGTCATACCGAGAGCCAAACAAATGCTGTTTGACTTCACAGAAGCATCATGTCAGTTTTAGCAAAGTTCTAAATAACTTCTAGATATGCAAGCATGCATTCTAGTTTACCAAGCATGACTAGTTTATCTAGTCATCTAGTGTGATGACTATGTATGAGCTTCTAATATATTACCAGCTGGTTCAAAATTTTTTGTGTGTGAGTTTTTAAGATATTAGAGAGTGTTTAGAATTATGCAATTACTTGGAATCACTTTTCAGTGTTCTTCTGTTTCTGTTATCTTTAGCCAATTATTTTAGATTTTTCATATGTAGTTCTAACTAATATAATTTTTTTTCAAGAGTATTTCTTCCCTGTTGGCTACTATTCATTTTTCTTCATTTTCTTTCCTGTTAGTTTTTTGCCAATTTAGTAAGTATGAGAGAACTGATTTTATAATTTCATGTTTATTACAGTTTATTCATAATAGTTATCTTCTGATTCACCAGAAATGCTTACATTTGTAATTAGTCATTTTCATGAATATGACATTGATAGAGCCAGCGTATGATGTTTATGGTGAAATGCTGGGGTCTTGGAAATTTTTTTTAAATTTTCCTAAAATATAGATTGGTTGTTCACAAAAATGCTATTAAAATTGTTTCTAAAACAGTTTTATTTTTTAGAGGGAGTTGCTGATCAAAATACATTTGGGGGTTGTTAATGTATTTCAATAAAAACAGCTGCCACAGTGGTGTTAGGAGAAGTAAAATATCACTGTGACAGTGAGAACCTTCTCTGTGTTTCCTTAACATGTAGCATATTGAAAGTATAGGAAAAGCTTCTTTAGTTAAAAATACTAACTTTTACCACATATTCCCCCTGCAAAGTTAAAAAACATTTTTTCACATTCTGGATTAAAATAATTAAAAATTTTTTGTGTGTTTTTAAGCTGTTTAAAATGTTTGTCAGTGGGTTATTTGCATGTTTGTGGTCTGTTAGATGATTTCAGTATTAATTCTTCATTAATGCTAAGGACATGCTTCTTTCTCCCATTTTGGTATTAAAGTCATGTTATTAATACCATTATTGGTCCTGGAATAACAGTAAATGGATCTCTCAGTATTTTTACAGCTAGTCTTACGTTTTGAAGAGATGAGCAACATAAATATCACCCCACACAGACACTCAGAGGAATTTTTAAAATTGGTGGTACTTTGGTGTGTTTACCAAGCATGACTAGTTTATCTAGTCATCTAGTGTGATGACTATGTATGAGCTTCTAATATATTACCAGCTGGTTCAAAATTTTTTGTGTGTGAGTTTTTAAGATATTAGAGAGTGTTTAGAATTATGCAATTACTTGGAATCACTTTTCAGTGTTCTTCTGTTTCTGTTATCTTTAGCCAATTATTTTAGATTTTTCATATGTAGTTCTAACTAATATAATTTTTTTTCAAGAGTATTTCTTCCCTGTTGGCTACTATTCATTTTTCTTCATTTTCTTTCCTGTTAGTTTTTTGCCAATTTAGTAAGTATGAGAGAACTGATTTTATAATTTCATGTTTATTACAGTTTATTCATAATAGTTATCTTCTGATTCACCAGAAATGCTTACATTTGTAATTAGTCATTTTCATGAATATGACATTGATAGAGCCAGCGTATGATGTTTATGGTGAAATGCTGGGGTCTTGGAAATTTTTTTTAAATTTTCCTAAAATATAGATTGGTTGTTCACAAAATGCTATTAAAATTGTTTCTAAAACAGTTTTATTTTTTAGAGGAGTTGCTGATCAAAATACATTTGGGGGTTGTTAATGTATTTCAAAAAAAACAGCTGCCACAGTGGTGTTAGGAGAAGTAAAATATCACTGTGACAGTGAGAACCTTCTCTGTGTTTCCTTAACATGTAGCATATTGAAAGTATAGGAAAAGCTTCTTTAGTTAAAAATACTAACTTTTACCACATATTCCCCCTGCAAAGTTAAAAAACATTTTTTCACATTCTGGATTAAAATAATTAAAAATTTTTTGTGTGTTTTTAAGCTGTTTAAAATGTTTGTCAGTGGGTTATTTGCATGTTTGTGGTCTGTTAGATGATTTCAGTATTAATTCTTCATTAATGCTAAGGACATGCTTCTTTCTCCCATTTTGGTATTAAAGTCATGTTATTAATACCATTATTGGTCCTGGAATAACAGTAAATGGATCTCTCAGTATTTTTACAGCTAGTCTTACGTTTTGAAGAGATGAGCAACATAAATATCACCCCACACAGACACTCAGAGGAATTTTTAAAAATTGGTGGTACTTTGGTGTGGTATATTTCAGAGTCTAATGCTTTGCTTTGCAAAACCAGAAACTATTTATCAACATGTTGGGCAGTGATTCATCTATAGAAGAAAGATACATATTATTCAGTACACACAAGGTTGTTTGTAAATCAGAATGCCAATTTATTAATTCCAAAGAGGATCATAATAGGATGGTGGTTGATGAACCCATTTTTCACTGAGTGGAAACTACATAGAAATCTCAGATTGTTGGGACTTCTTGGTGGTCCAGTGGTTAAGACTCTGCTTCCATTGCAAGGGGCATAGGTTCAGTCCCAGGATGGGGAATCCCACAAGCAGCCATATGGTATGACTGAAAAGAAATAAAAGGAAATTCATATTGTAAGCCACTGACACTTGGTGAACAAAGGTAGTAAATTAGACAATATTACTACTAGTGTGTCATCACAGAGAAATGGCAGATTTCACTGATTTAGCACATAGGATCTTTTCATGACCGTCTAAATCATCTTATTTTGTCTCCACCCAGTTGATCTTAACTTCCATGTTTGGAATACCAAGAAGTTTATTCTGAATAAAGGCTATAGATTTTGTTTGCATTAGAGGTAATTACAGATTTATTGCTTTTTATTTGCTAAAATACTTTTTTACAGAAGATGGAAACCATTTGTTTTTTATTTTTTAAAATTTCCTTCAAGAATGGAAGAAAACACATTTGGGTAAGGAATTAAATTAGATAGAAGAGATATTTTCATTTATGTGTTTTGTAAGACTTTAAAAATAAAAGCTTACCATCAAAGAAGATAGACTAAATGAACTCTGAAGTTTACGTAGCTGTTTGTTTTTTAATTAGGTTTGTGGTCTGTTAGATGATTTCAGTATTAATTCTTCATTAATGCTAAGGACATGCTTCTTTCTCCCATTTTGGTATTAAAGTCATGTTATTAATACCATTATTGGTCCTGGAATAACAGTAAATGGATCTCTCAGTATTTTTACAGCTAGTCTTACGTTTTGAAGAGATGAGCAACATAAATATCACCCCACACAGACACTCAGAGGAATTTTTAAAAATTGGTGGTACTTTGGTGTGGTATATTTCAGAGTCTAATGCTTTGCTTTGCAAAACCAGAAACTATTTATCAACATGTTGGGCAGTGATTCATCTATAGAAGAAAGATACATATTATTCAGTACACACAAGGTTGTTTGTAAATCAGAATGCCAATTTATTAATTCCAAAGAGGATCATAATAGGATGGTGGTTGATGAACCCATTTTTCACTGAGTGGAAACTACATAGAAATCTCAGATTGTTGGGACTTCTTGGTGGTCCAGTGGTTAAGACTCTGCTTCCATTGCAAGGGGCATAGGTTCAGTCCCAGGATGGGGAATCCCACAAGCAGCCATATGGTATGACTGAAAAGAAATAAAAGGAAATTCATATTGTAAGCCACTGACACTTGGTGAACAAAGGTAGTAAATTAGACAATATTACTACTAGTGTGTCATCACAGAGAAATGGCAGATTTCACTGATTTAGCACATAGGATCTTTTCATGACCGTCTAAATCATCTTATTTTGTCTCCACCCAGTTGATCTTAACTTCCATGTTTGGAATACCAAGAAGTTTATTCTAAATAAAGGCTATAGATTTTTGTTTGCATTAGAGGTAATTACAGATTTATTGCTTTTTATTTGCTAAAATACTTTTTTACAGAAGATGGAAACCATTTGTTTTTTATTTTTTAAAATTTCCTTCAAGAATGGAAGAAAACACATTTGGGTAAGGAATTAAATTAGATAGAAGAGATATTTTCATTTATGTGTTTTGTAAGACTTTAAAAATAAAAGCTTACCATCAAAGAAGATAGACTAAATGAACTCTGAAGTTTACGTAGCTGTTTGTTTTTTAATTAGGTTTGTGAATTTCTCAAGGCAGAGAATATTTTCTCTACATCTTGACAGCGACTTTCATAATATATATAAACTTATCTTTAAAAATGAAATGGATTCCTTTCCTACTCTCTGATGTGGATATTTTCAAAAAATGCCCAGTCAGCATTATCTTTAACGACTTCAGGGACTATTTGAATAGTATATGTGCCTCTTGACATGTACATGAATCTGATTACAAAGGGCATGGATTAGCTGTTTATATGTTTGCTTTATAAATAATAATGGATACTACTGCATGCGTCAGGTTTGGGAGTTCAGTATTCTTTTCTTCTTTCATAGCTTTTGACTGTGCTGGGTCTTAGTTGCTGCATGGCTTTTCTCTAGTTAACGGCAAGCAGGAGTTACTGTCTAGTTGTGGTGCGGTGGCTTGTCTTGTTGCAGAGCACAGGCTCTAGGTTGGATGGACTTCAGTAGTTGTGGCACGTGGGCTCAGTAGTTGCAGTTCCTGGGCTCTAGAGCACAGGCTCAGTAGTTGTGGTGTATAGGCTTAGTTGCTCTAGGGCATGTAGAATCTTCCCAGACCAGGAATCAAACCTGTGTCTTCTGCATTGGCAGGTGGATTCTTTACCACTGAGCCATCCGGGAAGCCTGTTGGTATTCTTAACATCTAGAATGAATTTCTAAGAATAGATAAGTCAGTTATACCTTATGGGCTAGTTTTTCTGGAGAAACACAAAAAGAAAGTATGACATATCTTGTTATCAAATGAATTAGTAATTTATAAAGAGGAGACGAATCTCACAGAGAATATTTGAAATAATTGTAATACCTAAAATTTGACAGGTTTTAGCATAGTCAGTGAAGCAGAAATAGTTTGACTACGCTAAAGGCTTTCAAATGTTAGGTATCACTATTACTCCAAATGTTCTCTGTGAGATTCATCATGGGAATACCAGACCACCTTACCTGCTACTTGCACACCTGTATGCAGGACAAGAAGCAACAGAGCCAGACATGGAACAAACTGGTTGCAAGGTGGGAAAAGAGTACGTCAGAGTTGTATATTGTTACCCCGATGCAGAGTGCATCATGCAAAATGCCAGTCTCGATGAAGCACAAGCTGGAGTCAAGATTGCTGGAAGAAATATCAATAACCTCAGATATGCAGATGATACCACCCTTGTGACAGAAAGTGAAGAGAAACTAAAGAGCCTCTTGATGAAGGTGAAAGAGGAGAGTGAAAAATCTGGCCTAAAACTCAACATTCAAAAAATGAAGATCATGCCATCTGGTCCCATCACTTCCTGACACATGGATGGACAAACAATTGGAACAGTAACAAACTTTATTTTCTTGAGCTCCAGAATCACTACTGATGGTGACTGCAGCCATGCAGTTAAAAGGTGCTTGCTCCTTGGGGAAAAAAACAGCTATGACAAACCTAGACAGTGTATTCAAAAGCAGAGACATCACTTGATCGACAAAAGTCCATATAGTCAAAGCTGTGGTTTTCCTGGTAGTCATATATGGATCTGAGGGTTGGACCAAAGAAGGCTGAGCACAAAAGAATTGCTGCCATTGAACTGTGGTGCTGGAGAAGACTCTTGAGCGACCCTTGCACTACAAGGAGATCAGACAAGTCAATCTTAAAGGTAATCAGTCCTGAATATTCATGGGCAAGACTGATGCTGAAGCTGAAACTCCAATACTTTGGCCACCTGATGTGAAGAGATGACTCACTGGAAAAGACCCTGATGTTGGGGAAAATAGAAGGCAGAAGGAGAAGTGGACAATAGAGGATGATATGGTTGGATGGTATCACTGAGTCAATGGACATGAGTTTGAGCAGGTTCTGGGAGATGTAGAAGGATAAGGAAGCCTGATGTACTGCAGTTTCCCTGGGATCACAAAGAGTCAGACATGACTAAACAACTGAACTGAACATTTGACAAGCGTTTTATAGTTTCTCATTCCCATATTTGAGATTTTAATGCTTTAATAATCTTCTGAAGTAGACAGGGATCAGTCATCCCTTTGAAAGTAAGAAAATTGAGTCCCAGAGAGAAATTAACTGATTTACCAAGGATCTCCCAGAAGACTGAATGTAATTAAATTCAACACGTAGAATAAAGATATCCAAAGAAAAGCCAGAAAGATAAAGTTATAATCAGGTAATTGGAGAAGGCTTCATATAATTGGTGAGAATTATGTTTTCTCAAGATGAGTATGATTTATGTGGTCAAAGAAGATTGCAGAAACTTGGGACAGAAAGTGAAGAGAAACTAAAGAGCCTCTTGATGAAGGTGAAAGAGGAGAGTGAAAAATCTGGCCTAAAACTCAACATTCAAAAAATGAAGATCATGCCATCTGGTCCCATCACTTCCTGACACATGGATGGACAAACAATTGGAACAGTAACAAACTTTATTTTCTTGAGCTCCAGAATCACTACTGATGGTGACTGCAGCCATGCAGTTAAAAGGTGCTTGCTCCTTGGGGAAAAAAACAGCTATGACAAACCTAGACAGTGTATTCAAAAGCAGAGACATCACTTGATCGACAAAAGTCCATATAGTCAAAGCTGTGGTTTTCCTGGTAGTCATATATGGATCTGAGGGTTGGACCAAAGAAGGCTGAGCACAAAAGAATTGCTGCCATTGAACTGTGGTGCTGGAGAAGACTCTTGAGCGACCCTTGCACTACAAGGAGATCAGACAAGTCAATCTTAAAGGTAATCAGTCCTGAATATTCATGGGCAAGACTGATGCTGAAGCTGAAACTCCAATACTTTGGCCACCTGATGTGAAGAGATGACTCACTGGAAAAGACCCTGATGTTGGGGAAAATAGAAGGCAGAAGGAGAAGTGGACAATAGAGGATGATATGGTTGGATGGTATCACTGAGTCAATGGACATGAGTTTGAGCAGGTTCTGGGAGATGTAGAAGGATAAGGAAGCCTGATGTACTGCAGTCCATGGGATCACAAAGAGTCAGACATGACTAAACAACTGAACTGAACATTTGACAAGCGTTTTATAGTTTCTCATTCCCATATTTGAGATTTTAATGCTTTAATAATCTTCTGAAGTAGACAGGGATCAGTCATCCCTTTGAAAGTAAGAAAATTGAGTCCCAGAGAGAAATTAACTGATTTACCAAGGATCTCCCAGAAGACTGAATGTAATTAAATTCAACACGTAGAATAAAGATATCCAAAGAAAAGCCAGAAAGATAAAGTTATAATCAGGTAATTGGAGAAGGCTTCATATAATTGGTGAGAATTATGTTTTCTCAAGATGAGTATGATTTATGTGGTCAAAGAAGATTGCAGAAACTTGGGTATGAGAATGAGGAAAGTGATTTAAAAAGTCACTAAGGATTTCCACTTTCAGAAAGATGGAAGAGATGTACTTTTCCTTGCTACTTATCTGAAAATCATTTATAAAACAAAACAAACATGAATTACTCAACATAGTGTTAGAAATTCTAGTCAGTCCATTAAGGTGAGAAAGAAAGAAAAGGCAGGGTTTCCCTGGTGGTCCAGTGGGTAAGGACACCGCCTTGCAGTGCAAGGGGTGCCGGTTCGATCCCTGGCCTGGGAAGATCCCACATGCTGCGGAGCAGCTGGACCGATGTGTCCAGTTACCGAGCCGGAGCTCTGGAGTGCATGCGCCCAGAGCTGGTGCTTTGCAACAACAGAGGCCACTGTGATGGGAGGCCCACACTGGCCAAAGAACAAAGATGAATGAAAATAGATAAATGAAAGACCAAGAGAAGTGGCCCACTCGCCTCCCTCCGTCCCCAACCCCCCCCCCCACCAAAAAAAAGAAATGAAAGGCATATGGACTGGAAAGGAAGAGGTCCAGCTGTCCATTTGCAAATAATGTGATCATGTGTAAAATACCTAAGGAATGTACCAAAATATATATATATATATCCTAGAACTAGTAAGTGAATCCTGCAAGATTTCAAGGTAAAAGATAAACATAAAAATCACTTTCTATGTAGTATATTTCTTCATACTAACAGTGAACATGTAGACACTGAAATTAAAAAATGCATTACTGTATATAATCACATACACAAGAAATATTTGGGTGTAAACTTAGCAAAACTTGTGTAAGATTTGTATGCTGAAAACTGTACAATATCAGTGAAAGAAATAAAATGGAATGATATATCATGTTCATAGACTGGAAGACATAGTAGTAAGCGTGTCAAAACTCCCCAAGTTGATATATACATTTAATACAGTTCCTGTCAAAATCTTAACAAGTCTACTTTGTAGGTAAAAGGAAGTTGTTTATCCTAAAACTCACCTGGAAATACAAAGAACCTAAATAGGGCTCCCCTGGTGGTCCAGTGGGTAGGGACTCCATCCTGCAGTGCAAGGGGCGCTGGTTCGATCCCAGGCCTGAGAAGATCCCGCATACCACAAAACAGCTAGACCAATGTGTCCAATTACCGAGCCAGAGCTCTGGAGTGCATGCGCCCAGAGCCTGTGCTCTATAACCAGAGAGGCCACTGCAATGCGAGGCCTACACAGACCAAAGAACAAAGATGGATGAAAATAAATAAATTAAAGACAAATGAAAGTGGCCAAAAAACAAAAAAAATCCCCCTCTGACTCAGGTCTTCGAGTCACCCATCCTCTTGAAAAAAAAAAAACACAATATATATTGGCAGAAGGGCAGACACACAGATCAGTGGAACAGAACAGGCAGCCCATACAGATATGACAAAAGTGCAAATCCAGTTCAGTAGAGGAAAAGGATAGCCTTTTCGGCAAATGGTTTTTGAGTAATTGGACATTCATGGGCATCACACACACAATTTTAACCTTGATATAATCTCATGTTTTATATGAATTCAGCATGAATGAATTCAGCATGAACCTTACAATTTAAAGTGTAAAACAACATTTCAACTTTTAGCAAAAAATCACAAGAGCAAATATGTAGGATGTTAGGCAATGCAATGACTTCTTAGACTTTACACTAGACAATTCATATTGCAAAAGTAGGTAAGTTGGACTAGATTTAAAAAAAAATTTTTTTTTTGCCCTGCAAAGATGCTATGAAGTAGAAGAAAAGCAACAATATAGGAGAAAATATTTGCCAAGCACATATCTATATAACAGAGTATTAGTATCTAGAATATATAAAGAATTCCCAAAGCTTCCAATTAAAAAAGACAATACCAAAACTTGTGTAAGATTTGTATGCTGAAAACTGTACAATATCAGTGAAAGAAATAAAATGGAATGATATATCATGTTCATAGACTGGAAGACATAGTAGTAAGCGTGTCAAAACTCCCCAAGTTGATATATACATTTAATACAGTTCCTGTCAAAATCTTAACAAGTCTACTTTGTAGGTAAAAGGAAGTTGTTTATCCTAAAACTCACCTGGAAATACAAAGAACCTAAATAGGGCTCCCCTGGTGGTCCAGTGGGTAGGGACTCCATCCTGCAGTGCAAGGGGCGCTGGTTCGATCCCAGGCCTGAGAAGATCCCGCATACCACAAAACAGCTAGACCAATGTGTCCAATTACCGAGCCAGAGCTCTGGAGTGCATGCGCCCAGAGCCTGTGCTCTATAACCAGAGAGGCCACTGCAATGCGAGGCCTACACAGACCAAAGAACAAAGATGGATGAAAATAAATAAATTAAAGACAAATGAAAGTGGCCAAAAAACAAAAAAAATCCCCCTCTGACTCAGGTCTTCGAGTCACCCATCCTCTTGAAAAAAAAAAAAAACACAATATATATTGGCAGAAGGGCAGACACACAGATCAGTGGAACAGAACAGGCAGCCCATACAGATATGACAAAAGTGCAAATCCAGTTCAGTAGAGGAAAAGGATAGCCTTTTCGGCAAATGGTTTTTGAGTAATTGGACATTCATGGGCATCACACACACAATTTTAACCTTGATATAATCTCATGTTTTATATGAATTCAGCATGAATGAATTCAGCATGAACCTTACAATTTAAAGTGTAAAACAACATTTCAACTTTTAGCAAAAAATCACAAGAGCAAATATGTAGGATGTTAGGCAATGCAATGACTTCTTAGACTTTACACTAGACAATTCATATTGCAAAAGTAGGTAAGTTGGACTAGATTTAAAAAAAAATTTTTTTTTTGCCCTGCAAAGATGCTATGAAGTAGAAGAAAAGCAACAATATAGGAGAAAATATTTGCCAAGCACATATCTATATAACAGAGTATTAGTATCTAGAATATATAAAGAATTCCCAAAGCTTCCAATTAAAAAAAAAAAGACAATACAATTAGAAATTGGATAAGAGACATGAAGAGACATCCTGCTGAAGATTATATGCACATGGAAGTATGCTTGTAAAAAGTTTTTAACCTCATTCGTTAGTCATTAGACATACTACAAAGTAAGACCAAATGAGATACTACCCCCCATATCTATCAGAATGTTTAAAGTAAGAACACCAAATGCTGGTATGGATACAGAGTAACTGGATCACTTACACATTGCTGATGGTTTATGATATGACACAGTCACTCTGTAAAACAGTTTGGCAGCTTCTCACAAAACTTAGGTTTTCAACTAATAGCCAACCCAGCCATTGTATTTCTAGGAATTTATCCTAGAAATAAAAATTTATGTTTACGTGTAAATCTATGCATGAATGTACATAGCAGTTTTATTTGTAATAACCATCATCTAGATGTTGTTCACTGGGGGATTAGTGAAACACAGTGGTACATCCATGCCATGGAGAGCTAGTCAGCAATAAAAGGAATGAATGACTTACATAACGATTTAGATTGATCTCCAAAGAATTATGCTGATTGAAGAAGGCTAATCTAGGAGATTTCATTCCATTTACATACTATAGTATCCCATTGATACAACATTCTTGAAATGCCAAAGTTACAGAAATAGGGAAGACTGGTTAGTGGTTGTGGGGAGTTGAAAAGGGGAAGGAGGAGAAGGAAGTAGGTGTGAGTATAAAAGGGCAACCTGAGAAAGTGATGGAAGTATTCTATATCCTGATTGTATCGTTTTCAGTATCCTGTCTGTGATAGTGTGCTATAATTTTATAAGGTATTACCATCAGAGGAAATTAGGTAAGGGGTAGAAGGGTCTCTCTATATTACTTTTTACAACTTCATGTTGCATCTAAAGTAAAATTCAAAATAAAAAGTGTAATTAAAGAAAAATGAACATTTGCTTTTAGTTAAGCAAATAACACTGAGATGGAAATGTATTTTGTGAGACTTTGAATACCAAAATAAATTCTGGTTTTAATTCTTGAGATAATAAGGAACTGAAAAAAAAAAATCTTGATTATGGGTATAGCACAAGGTAGAAAATTAGTCACAGTAGATAGACTAAATTATCTTATATATAAAATTATAAATTATGGCAGTTTTTCACAAATATCTTCTAAAATATAGCATTGGGAAGTTATTTTTTACAGCAGAGCCTTAGAAGTAGAACTGAGTTGCCAATACTTTAATAGTTTAGAAAGTAACAGCATTATGAACCTGAACAGTGTGTAGCGTTAAATCCTAACTGTGTTAATTTTGGAAGTACAGCTTTGGCAGATTCTCACAAAACTTAGGTTTTCAACTAATAGCCAACCCAGCCATTGTATTTCTAGGAATTTATCCTAGAAATAAAAATTTATGTTTACGTGTAAATCTATGCATGAATGTACATAGCAGTTTTATTTGTAATAACCATCATCTAGATGTTGTTCACTGGGGGATTAGTGAAACACAGTGGTACATCCATGCCATGGAGAGCTAGTCAGCAATAAAAGGAATGAATGACTTACATAACGATTTAGATTGATCTCCAAAGAATTATGCTGATTGAAGAAGGCTAATCTAGGAGATTTCATTCCATTTACATACTATAGTATCCCATTGATACAACATTCTTGAAATGCCAAAGTTACAGAAATAGGGAAGACTGGTTAGTGGTTGTGGGGAGTTGAAAAGGGGAAGGAGGAGAAGGAAGTAGGTGTGAGTATAAAAGGGCAACCTGAGAAAGTGATGGAAGTATTCTATATCCTGATTGTATCGTTTTCAGTATCCTGTCTGTGATAGTGTGCTATAATTTTATAAGGTATTACCATCAGAGGAAATTAGGTAAGGGGTAGAAGGGTCTCTCTATATTACTTTTTACAACTTCATGTTGCATCTAAAGTAAAATTCAAAATAAAAAGTGTAATTAAAGAAAAATGAACATTTGCTTTTAGTTAAGCAAATAACACTGAGATGGAAATGTATTTTGTGAGACTTTGAATACCAAAATAAATTCTGGTTTTAATTCTTGAGATAATAAGGAACTGAAAAAAAAAAATCTTGATTATGGGTATAGCACAAGGTAGAAAATTAGTCACAGTAGATAGACTAAATTATCTTATATATAAAATTATAAATTATGGCAGTTTTTCACAAATATCTTCTAAAATATAGCATTGGGAAGTTATTTTTTACAGCAGAGCCTTAGAAGTAGAACTGAGTTGCCAATACTTTAATAGTTTAGAAAGTAACAGCATTATGAACCTGAACAGTGTGTAGACGTTAAATCCTAACTGTGTTATTAATACTGGAAGTACAGCTTTGGCAGATATTGATAGATACGCTTCTTTGGGGGGGGGGGTGTTAATACTCTGGTGGTGTTTATAAGTACATTACTTGAATCTCTGATTATGCTGTCCCATCAGAGCAACATTGTAAATGATTGCTATATTTCCGAGTCATAGATCTATTTAGAAATCTAACGAAAGTTTTGGGCCATGTCCTCAAGATAAATGGACCATCCACCTAATTTTTCAAACCTTAGTGTTCACAAATGACTGGAAAGTTATCTCTGAATCAGAATAAAGGTTCCAGAGTATCTGTATATAATTCATTTCAATGTGATATGTAATCATCCTAAACAGCTACCTAATGAGCGTCCCAGTCGCTTGCTCAGTACCAATGGCAGCCACCGCATGGAATCCAAAAAGTATTTTTAAAATAATTCCATACGCAAGAGGCTTATGATCTAGTTTGAGAAGCAAGTTATATTTATGTAATGATTAATTATTAGAAGTTTCAGAATAAGAATAGGATAATCTGGGCTTCTCTGGTGGTTTAGTGGTAAAGAATTCACCCGCCAACACAGGAGACTTGGGTTTGATTCTTCTCAATCAGGAAGATTCCACATGCTATGGGGCAACTAAGCCCGTGCGCCACAACTACTGAGCCTACGTGCTGCCGCTACTGAAGCCTGCATGCCCTGGAGTCTGTTCTCAGCAGCAAGAGAAGCCACCACAAGAATCCTGCGTACGGCAGCTGGAGAGTAGCCCTGCTTTCTGAAACTAAAGAAAGGCAGCGAAGAAATGAAGACCTAGCATGGCCAAAAATAAACAAACAAATAAAATTAAAAAAAAAAAAAAGAATAGGGTAATTCTTTCTTTTAGATTAAAGCATTACAGCTTTTGTAAATTACCAAGAAGGCAGTTTAGTAATTAATGTGCTCTTTTGGATGTGGAAGTGAGATAAGAAATCGAATTCTTAATGAAAGTCACAGAAGTAGCAAAGTGAGATAGGAAAACTAGAGACTACATGGCAGTTTTTCACTCTTTAGAGGAAGTAACAGAGCCTTAGAAGTAGAACTGAGTTGCCAATACTTTAATAGTTTAGAAAGTAACAGCATTATGAACCTGAACAGTGTGTAGACGTTAAATCCTAACTGTGTTATTAATACTGGAAGTACAGCTTTGGCAGATATTGATAGATACGCTTCTTTGGGGGGGGGGGTGTTAATACTCTGGTGGTGTTTATAAGTACATTACTTGAATCTCTGATTATGCTGTCCCATCAGAGCAACATTGTAAATGATTGCTATATTTCCGAGTCATAGATCTATTTAGAAATCTAACGAAAGTTTTGGGCCATGTCCTCAAGATAAATGGACCATCCACCTAATTTTTCAAACCTTAGTGTTCACAAATGACTGGAAAGTTATCTCTGAATCAGAATAAAGGTTCCAGAGTATCTGTATATAATTCATTTCAATGTGATATGTAATCATCCTAAACAGCTACCTAATGAGCGTCTAGTCGCTTGCTCAGTACCAATGGCAGCCACCGCATGGAATCCAAAAAGTATTTTTAAAATAATTCCATACGCAAGAGGCTTATGATCTAGTTTGAGAAGCAAGTTATATTTATGTAATGATTAATTATTAGAAGTTTCAGAATAAGAATAGGATAATCTGGGCTTCTCTGGTGGTTTAGTGGTAAAGAATTCACCCGCCAACACAGGAGACTTGGGTTTGATTCTTCTCAATCAGGAAGATTCCACATGCTATGGGGCAACTAAGCCCGTGCGCCACAACTACTGAGCCTACGTGCTGCCGCTACTGAAGCCTGCATGCCCTGGAGTCTGTTCTCAGCAGCAAGAGAAGCCACCACAAGAATCCTGCGTACGGCAGCTGGAGAGTAGCCCTGCTTTCTGAAACTAAAGAAAGGCAGCGAAGAAATGAAGACCTAGCATGGCCAAAAATAAACAAACAAATAAAATTAAAAAAAAAAAAAAGAATAGGGTAATTCTTTCTTTTAGATTAAAGCATTACAGCTTTTGTAAATTACCAAGAAGGCAGTTTAGTAATTAATGTGCTCTTTTGGATGTGGAAGTGAGATAAGAAATCGAATTCTTAATGAAAGTCACAGAAGTAGCAAAGTGAGATAGGAAAACTAGAGACTACATGGATTCATTAAAAAAAATTAAGACTTTATGCTGGACCATGGGGATATTGCAGTGAAACATAAATAGTTTCTACCCTCACAGAGTTGACACTTTTTAAGAGAAATAAATTGTTCAGGGATAGAATGAGGAATAGCTCACTGTGGGCTGGTATGTGTAAAAGAGGTTTTATGGTGTAGGTTGCATAGAGTTTACTTACCTTGCCAAAATAAATCTGATCTTGAACAAGTGTCCTAACTTTTTTGAACCTCAGGGGCCTCATCTGTAAAGTGGGAATAATAATGGATGATGTAATAAGATACTGGGTTCAGAGCCTGGCAGTTGGTAGCTACTGCTGTTATTACTGATTTAAAGAGCTCTAGTGAGTGACTAGATTAAGATACTCAAAAAGGAAATAGGTTATTAGCAGATAGAACACAATAGTAAGAAAGCAAGATGGACATTCCTCTATGTTCAAGGTAGTAAGGGAGACTTTCTTGTCTAGTGTAAGAAGTTATATTGGGAGGTAATACATGTATTGTAAGCAATGTATAATACCTTTAAAAGAAATTGTTGCTCTTGTATTATTTTTCTGGTTAGTCTTAAGTAGTTTTTTGTTGTTTGACAAGTAGATTTTATATGGGCCAGTCTTTTTTAGTATAAAAACTTTGCTTATCAAATTCTTATTACTCTTTCAGAGATTGGAAATGCTTATGCTGTTTTAAGCAATCCAGAAAAACGAAAGCAGTATGACCTCACAGGCAATGAAGAACAAGCATGCAATCAGCAGAACAATGGTAGATTCAATTTCCATAGAGGTTGTGAAGCTGATATAACTCCAGAAGACTTGTTTAATATATTCTTTGGTGGTGGATTCCCTTCAGGTATTTTAATTTTGATTATAAATGTTATATTTTATGAAGCTAGAGAGCCTCACTACCAGTTAGGCTATTTAGAGATTTATGTACCTCTTCCCTGACATTTCTTATAATATTATGATCCTGTGATGGTTCTTCATAAAAACAGAAGAAAAATGTTAGACTTATTACTTTTACTGTAAGTCTGTCTTTTTCCCAGAGCATATTTTAATTTTAAAAAGATGTTCTGTATTTTACATAAAGCTGAAGAAAGGATCTCTTAAGTTGGAAATCCAGTGGCAGTGTCTTAGTTAAGTGCTCTTACAGTTATAGCAAGTAATCTGTATCTTGGAAGACTGTTTGACATTGGTTCTTTGAAGATCTTAGTAGATATTTCATTAATAACATTACAGATATTGCTGATATGGATGTATGTGAATACACTTTCCATTGAAATATTTAAAATGTCTGAATCATAGGTTATATATAAAGTAGGTGGGTTTTAAAAAATTATATTAAGATAGAAATAATTATTCAAACGAGACTATCAAAGTAACTTACTATAGAAGAACTACTAAATGAATAGATTTTATTGTATAGCATATGTAGTATGGACTTTTACTTATATTTATTGTGAGTTGCTTCTGTGGAAATGAATTTTCTTCAAGAGTAGTTTCTCTTAGGTGATTAAAATTACAGCTCTAGTCTTGTTTACCGCCGTTAAAAAGGTGCTGAGTTAAACATCTCATTCAAAATTAGGAGAGTCTTTATGAATATAACAGTGTAATTCAGCCTGGTCGCACTGTCTTGAATATTGAGAAAAATTGTGGCCATTCATAAGACATTTTGTAAAGCATCCTTGAAAGAAAGAGGATATGTAAAACAAATTAATGATTAAAATATAGCCTGCATTTTGACATACTAGGATACATAACTACCTTTCACAGAAAAATTATTCAGACTAATAATTTTGACTAAAAATATGCTAGGAACAATTAGAAGTCTTTTACATAATAGTGAATTTTCTGATAGTTGATTTGCAGCATGAACAAAATGGTAGATTCAATTTCCTTAGAGGTTGTGAAGCTGTTATAACTCCAGAAGACTTGTTTAATATATTCTTTGGTGGTGGATTCCCTTCAGGTATTTTAATTTTGATTATAAATGTTATATTTTATGAAGCTAGAGAGCCTCACTACCAGTTAGGCTATTTAGAGATTTATGTACCTTTTCCCCTGACATTTCTTATAATATTATGATCCTGTGATGGTTCTTCATAAAAACAGAAGAAAAATGTTAGACTTATTACTTTTACTGTAAGTCTGTCTTTTTCCCAGAGCATATTTTAATTTTAAAAAGATGTTCTGTATTTTACATAAAGCTGAAGAAAGGATCTCTTAAGTTGGAAATCCAGTGGCAGTGTCTTAGTTAAGTGCTCTTACAGTTATAGCAAGTAATCTGTATCTTGGAAGACTGTTTGACATTGGTTCTTTGAAGATCTTAGTAGATATTTCATTAATAACATTACAGATATTGCTGATATGGATGTATGTGAATACACTTTCCATTGAAATATTTAAAATGTCTGAATCATAGGTTATATATAAAGTAGGTGGGTTTTAAAAAATTATATTAAGATAGAAATAATTATTCAAACGAGACTATCAAAGTAACTTACTATAGAAGAACTACTAAATGAATAGATTTTATTGTATAGCATATGTAGTATGGACTTTTACTTATATTTATTGTGAGTTGCTTCTGTGGAAATGAATTTTCTTCAAGAGTAGTTTCTCTTAGGTGATTAAAATTACAGCTCTAGTCTTGTTTACCGCCGTTAAAAAGGTGCTGAGTTAAACATCTCATTCAAAATTAGGAGAGTCTTTATGAATATAACAGTGTAATTCAGCCTGGTCGCACTGTCTTGAATATTGAGAAAAATTGTGGCCATTCATAAGACATTTTGTAAAGCATCCTTGAAAGAAAGAGGATATGTAAAACAAATTAATGATTAAAATATAGCCTGCATTTTGACATACTAGGATACATAACTACCTTTCACAGAAAAATTATTCAGACTAATAATTTTGACTAAAAATATGCTAGGAACAATTAGAAGTCTTTTACATAATAGTGAATTTTCTGATAGTTGATTTGCAGTTCTTTGGCTTGTCATAACACACTTTATTAGTGATAGCCATTGAAAACAACTTGAATGTCCATCAACAAGAAAATTGTGGTCCACCTGTACCATATATATTATATGGCTGTTTTTTAAAAAATGAATGAGAGCACTATCTTTGGATTTCTAGAGGTACTTGTGATTCATTGATAAATGCAGAAGGCAGAATTTCAGATTAGTGATCCCAGGTTTGAAAATCAACCAACTACAACAAAAGTCCTGTCTGTATGCAGTACTAGGAAGGAATTCTTCTTTTTTTTTTTTTTTTTTAAGATATATTTATTTATTTTGGGCAGGTGTTGGGTTGGGGAGGGAGGGGAGCAGGCGGGCCACTTCTGTTGGTCTATCGTTTCTCTATGTTCATCCGTCTTTGTTCTTTTGGCTCCTGTGCGCCTCCCATCGCGGTGGCGTCTGTCGCTGCAGAGCGCCGGCTCTGGGCGCATGCGCTCCAGAGCTCTGGCTCAGTAACTGGACACATCAGTCCAGCTGCTCTGCGGCACGTGGGATCTTCCCAGGCCAGGGCTCGAACCGGCGCCCCTTGCACTGCAAGGCGGTGTCCTTACCCACTGGGCCACCAGGGGAAGCCCAAGGAAGGAATTCTTATTCAAGTTTTTGTCAAGGAAGAGTTTCTCCTCTAAGGGAAACAAAGAAGACTCATTCCTGGTTCTGTCCACCCTTTATTCACAATAGGAAATGGCAATAAGCATTCATTACTCAAACATGCATTATTTTAGTAATTTTAAAAATATAAAGGAAATAGAATTTTTCTGATCATAATTATTCTCCTTATTTTAATCTTGCTTTTAATTTTCTAGGTAGTGTGCATTCATTTTCAAATGGACGAGCTGGTTATAGCAATCAACATCAGCATCGACACAGTGGACATGAAAGAGAAGAAGAACGAGGAGATGTATGTTTATGATATGGTTAGAAATAAAAGGAAAATGGCTAAATGTCTAAAAGTATCAGGTTTTAAATTTTAAAAAAATAGACCTGCACACTTTATTAAAAATTATTCAGACTAATAATTTTGACTAAAAATATGCTAGGAACAATTAGAAGTCTTTTACATAATAGTGAATTTTCTGATAGTTGATTTGCAGTTCTTTGGCTTGTCATAACACACTTTATTAGTGATAGCCATTGAAAACAACTTGAATGTCCATCAACAAGAAAATTGTGGTCCACCTGTACCATATATATTATATGGCTGTTTTTTAAAAAATGAATGAGAGCACTATCTTTGGATTTCTAGAGGTACTTGTGATTCATTGATAAATGCAGAAGGCAGAATTTCAGATTAGTGATCCCAGGTTTGAAAATCAACCAACTACAACAAAAGTCCTGTCTGTATGCAGTACTAGGAAGGAATTCTTCTTTTTTTTTTTTTTTTTTAAGATATATTTATTTATTTTGGGCAGGTGTTGGGTTGGGGAGGGAGGGGAGCAGGCGGGCCACTTCTGTTGGTCTATCGTTTCTCTATGTTCATCCGTCTTTGTTCTTTTGGCTCCTGTGCGCCTCCCATCGCGGTGGCGTCTGTCGCTGCAGAGCGCCGGCTCTGGGCGCATGCGCTCCAGAGCTCTGGCTCAGTAACTGGACACATCAGTCCAGCTGCTCTGCGGCACGTGGGATCTTCCCAGGCCAGGGCTCGAACCGGCGCCCCTTGCACTGCAAGGCGGTGTCCTTACCCACTGGGCCACCAGGGGAAGCCCAAGGAAGGAATTCTTATTCAAGTTTTTGTCAAGGAAGAGTTTCTCCTCTAAGGGAAACAAAGAAGACTCATTCCTGGTTCTGTCCACCCTTTATTCACAATAGGAAATGGCAATAAGCATTCATTACTCAAACATGCATTATTTTAGTAATTTTAAAAATATAAAGGAAATAGAATTTTTCTGATCATAATTATTCTCCTTATTTTAATCTTGCTTTTAATTTTCTAGGTAGTGTGCATTCATTTTCAAATGGACGAGCTGGTTATAGCAATCAACATCAGCATCGACACAGTGGACATGAAAGAGAAGAAGAACGAGGAGATGTATGTTTATGATATGGTTAGAAATAGGAAAATGGCAAATTTCAGCTCAGGGAAAGCTTAGAATGTCTAAAAGTAGATCAGGTTGTTTTAAAAGGAATATTGAGTTTTCCTTTTGCCAGAGGTGTGTGATAGAGACTAGAGAATCCCATAGGGATGTTGGAACAGGAGTTGAAGTCAGTATGGCGGGTGGTTGGCAATGTGACACCTTCACATTTGATATTCCATGATTCTAATGAAGATAATAACCCTGAGGTGTTCATGTTTCTAAGGTAAATTCTTAACTGTTCGGTCTAAAGAGTTTACAATTAATACTGAAAAACTTAAGTTAGAAGCAGTTTTCCTTGTTCTAATGTAGTCATACTTAACTGCGTATAGCAGTTAAATTGCAGGAAGGAGAAAGGTAAATGGCAAGAACACTACACTAGAAATTAAAAGGTCTGGGCCCCAGCTCTGCCATTTTCATCAACGCCCTGGTCCATCCTCAGATCTAAGGTAGAAATAGTTTTGCAGCCTGCTGCGTATTGATAGAGTCTCTGTGTATGAAAAAAAATGATGGAGACAGAGAACTTCTTCCTCATCTGTAAAATGAGATCAGATTATAACAATGTTTTCCAAATCAGGATCAGGGTCTCTAGGTGAAGCACTTAAAGAGTTGTATCTTTAGGAGCCATCCCAGGAAGTTGATGTGATCAGACAAATTGGGAAGCTCTGAACCAGATGATCTCAAATGTCATTCCTGCCTCTAAAAATGTTTGACAACTGTTGGATTATTGACGACTACAGTTATCTTACAATTTGTTGTTCTTTGATGATTTTTTACAGGGAGGTTTTTCTGTATTTATCCAGCTGATGCCCATTATTGTATTGATCCTGGTATCATTATTAAGCCAGTTAATGGTCTCTAATCCTCCTTATTCCTTATATCCCAGATCGTAAGTAGCTAAGTGAAGTTTTACCCTCTTCCTGAAACTGTTTCCTCCTTTACCTAACTTTAAAGGGCCTTGTGCATTTTTAAGCTTTTAAGTGAAAGAGCCATTACTTTATGTGTACTTGATTTAAAAATCTATTTTTAAAGATAGTTTACTTAAGCAGTAAGTTTGTGTAATGTTAGTGCACATTTCTGTTCTGTTGTGGATAAAGACAGAAGTGCTGTATTTGAATTTGATAGCAATGTTACGTAATAGGTAATGGGTTGACATCAGAGAGGAAAACTTTCAGAAGACAAAAATACTTCAAAGACAAAAAATAGAATTGTGATTGATCTTACATGGATTTGTGTCACTAAAGTGGAAATCATGTTACTCTTCTGTTTATAAAATGTTGATTACATAAAAGCAAATATTACTTTTTTGTTATATATTTTTCCACAATATATTGTACTCTGTATATAAGCGATTTGGGACACAGAAAATTTAATGCAGCATATATTCTAAAAAATGTTACACAGTGACTATAAAGGAAACTTTGTAAAATCATATCACTAGTGATTTTATAGTATTAAAAAGATTGATCTAAAAATAAACAATCTATTTCTTCCAAATAAAATTTTTACTAACTAAAAATTGAGAAAACTTACAAGAACATAGTGTCTTAAATATGATTACTTTTTTTGACAAAAAAAAAAGATTTAGGTAATTTGAAATTATTTAAGTACCTGATTACCAATAGTAACTGTTTAATTATTTTTAATTGTTTTTGTTAGCTTGGTTTGTAAAAGCAGATCAGTATGTACAATTTGGATTAAAAAGTAATGTCAAACATTTCTTTTACAGTGGATCAGGGCAGACAATTAAGATGCAGACAGAAAATTTGGGTGTCGTTTATTATGTCAACAAGGACTTTAAAAATGAATATAAAGGAATGTTATTACAAAAAGTAGAAAAGAGTGTGGAAGAAGATTATGTGACTAATATTCGAAATAATTGCTGGAAAGAAAGACAACAAAGTAAGTTTATCAAATGTCTAACATTTAAAAACTTACTTGTTTTGGAATTGATTACTGTATATTTCCTTATTTTAGAATTCCAGAATTGCCTGGTACATACCCGGAGCCCAATAGTTAAATGAGATAATATGTTTTAAATGTACATGTGACCGTATAACCATATTTGGCACATGACAAAAACTTAACAAATGGTATTGAAGGAAGGCTCAGAAATACTTCTTTGCTAAATACCACTACCATGATTGTATAGCAAGGTTTTTTTCTTTTTTATGTTCCTTTAGTAAATTTAATTATATGATTCTTTCATATTATTATTTACTTATTTGGCTGTGCTGGGTCTTACTACAACAAATTTTAAAGATCAAATGGGCCCTACTGGGAGCAATGAATTGTGATTGATCTTACATGGATTTGTGTCACTAAAGTGGAAATCATGTTACTCTTCTGTTTATAAAATGTTGATTACATAAAAGCAAATATTACTTTTTTGTTATATATTTTTCCACAATATATTGTACTCTGTATATAAGCGATTTGGGACACAGAAAATTTAATGCAGCATATATTCTAAAAAATGTTACACAGTGACTATAAAGGAAACTTTGTAAAATCATATCACTAGTGATTTTATAGTATTAAAAAGATTGATCTAAAAATAAACAATCTATTTCTTCCAAATAAAATTTTTACTAACTAAAAATTGAGAAAACTTACAAGAACATAGTGTCTTAAATATGATTACTTTTTTTGACAAAAAAAAAAGATTTAGGTAATTTGAAATTATTTAAGTACCTGATTACCAATAGTAACTGTTTAATTATTTTTAATTGTTTTTGTTAGCTTGGTTTGTAAAAGCAGATCAGTATGTACAATTTGGATTAAAAAGTAATGTCAAACATTTCTTTTACAGTGGATCAGGGCAGACAATTAAGATGCAGACAGAAAATTTGGGTGTCGTTTATTATGTCAACAAGGACTTTAAAAATGAATATAAAGGAATGTTATTACAAAAAGTAGAAAAGAGTGTGGAAGAAGATTATGTGACTAATATTCGAAATAATTGCTGGAAAGAAAGACAACAAAGTAAGTTTATCAAATGTCTAACATTTAAAAACTTACTTGTTTTGGAATTGATTACTGTATATTTCCTTATTTTAGAATTCCAGAATTGCCTGGTACATACCCGGAGCCCAATAGTTAAATGAGATAATATGTTTTAAATGTACATGTGACCGTATAACCATATTTGGCACATGACAAAAACTTAACAAATGGTATTGAAGGAAGGCTCAGAAATACTTCTTTGCTAAATACCACTACCATGATTGTATAGCAAGGTTTTTTTCTTTTTTATGTTCCTTTAGTAAATTTAATTATATGATTCTTTCATATTATTATTTACTTATTTGGCTGTGCTGGGTCTTACTCACATAGGATCTTTAGTTATGGCATGTGGCATTAGTGTCCTGAGCAAGGATCAAACCTGGGCCCCCTACATTGGGAGCAATGAAGCCTTAGCCCCTGAACCTCCAGGGAAGTCCCATTATATATGTTTTTAATTGAAACGAACTCTGAACAAGATTGCAAATTTTTCTACTCAGAAATTGGCATAATTAATCTGGAACCTTAATAAAAGGTCACAACAACTACTAATAACAGTATCGAATAGCATATGATATTTTGGGGAAAAGAGATAAAGAGGAGGCTTTAGAACAGTGGGTTTTTTTTAACCTTTGGGAACAGGAGTGGATGAGGGAAAGGGAAGGTAGGTTCCTATCCTTATTTCCATTACTAGAGCAGCTCTGTATTTGTTTTATATAGTAAGACTCCAAGTGGCTTTTAGGTCTAGTACTTGATAAGAGACTTCCCTGCTAGTCTAGTGGCTAAGACTCTGAGCTCCTAATGCAGAGGGTCCTGGTTCGATCCTTGGTCAGGGGAACTAGATCCTAGATGCTAGAGTTCACATGCCGCAGGTAAAGACCCCACATGCTACAACTAAGATCTGGTGCAGCCAAACAAATAATAAAAATATTTTTTAAAAAAGTTAATAGAAATATATTGAAAGGATTTTATAAAACATCACGAGTTCAGACAACTAATTGATGATCTAAGTGATTTACTTAGCAAGATGTTTGTGTTTGTTAACAGAAACAGATATGCAGTATGCAGCAAAAGTGTATCGTGACGAACGACTCCGGAGGAAAGCAGACGCCTTGAGCATGGACAACTGCAAAGAGCTGGAGCGGCTGACTAGCATTTATAAAGGAGGATGAGTTAGAAGCGTGTTTATACCTTTTAGAGTACTTTCTATTTTTTCTGTAAGTTTAGTTTCATCATGAGAGCTAAAGAAAAAGATTTGATATTGAAAACTAAACTGTATAGTTGACCCCTGAAATCTTGGACAGTTTATGACCTACTGACTCCTTTAAACAGTAAGAAACTAAAAACTAAACTTAATATTTTAGTTATGCTTCTGCAATTATTTTCATCTTAAAAGCCTATACAATTCCTAACTAAATGTGTCTTGAGAAAGGATTATCACACCTGTAGCAATTTCTAGGTTTTAGATCCCCCATTTTTTTCCCTTGTCATGTAAATATCTACAGGATGATCATTTTGTGTATATATGTTTTAATTGAAACGAACTCTGAACAAGATTGCAAATTTTCTACTCAGAAATTGGCATAATTAATCTGGAACCTTAATAAAAGGTCACAACAACTACTAATAACAGTATCGAATAGCATATGATATTTTGGGGAAAAGAGATAAAGAGGAGGCTTTAGAACAGTGGGTTTTTTTTAACCTTTGGGAACAGGAGTGGATGAGGGAAAGGGAAGGTAGGTTCCTATCCTTATTTCCATTACTAGAGCAGCTCTGTATTTGTTTTATATAGTAAGACTCCAAGTGGCTTTTAGGTCTAGTACTTGATAAGAGACTTCCCTGCTAGTCTAGTGGCTAAGACTCTGAGCTCCTAATGCAGAGGGTCCTGGTTCGATCCTTGGTCAGGGAACTAGATCCTAGATGCTAGAGTTCACATGCCGCAGGTAAAGACCCCACATGCTACAACTAAGATCTGGTGCAGCCAAACAAATAATAAAAATATTTTTTAAAAAAGTTAATAGAAATATATTGAAAGGATTTTATAAAACATCACGAGTTCAGACAACTAATTGATGATCTAAGTGATTTACTTAGCAAGATGTTTGTGTTTGTTAACAGAAACAGATATGCAGTATGCAGCAAAAGTGTATCGTGACGAACGACTCCGGAGGAAAGCAGACGCCTTGAGCATGGACAACTGCAAAGAGCTGGAGCGGCTGACTAGCATTTATAAAGGAGGATGAGTTAGAAGCGTGTTTATACCTTTTAGAGTACTTTCTATTTTTTCTGTAAGTTTAGTTTCATCATGAGAGCTAAAGAAAAAGATTTGATATTGAAAACTAAACTGTATAGTTGACCCCTGAAATCTTGGACAGTTTATGACCTACTGACTCCTTTAAACAGTAAGAAACTAAAAACTAAACTTAATATTTTAGTTATGCTTCTGCAATTATTTTCATCTTAAAAGCCTATACAATTCCTAACTAAATGTGTCTTGAGAAAGGATTATCACACCTGTAGCAATTTCTAGGTTTTAGATCCCCCATTTTTTTCCCTTGTCATGTAAATATCTACAGGATGATCATTTTGTGTATATACAGGTTATTGCCTTTTTATTTAAATTCCTTTGGTGTTTAACTCCATGAGACACTTTAGTTTAAATTGATGGAATAAATGTTTTATGACAAAATTACATTTACCTTGTCAGATGTCAAATGTGTGGAGTTTACAATGAAACTTTATCAAAAAGAAAAGAAAAAACAGAAGCTGTTTAACATGTGTAAAATCTTGTAGCATTATCTGCTTAGAGGAAATTGATATTTTTAATATTGCCATTATATTCTAAAGTATATATTGAGATAGATGAACTGGTGTAAAGTATCAGTTTGCTATTTATTTAGTTTTATGAATTGCTAAGCCATGCATAGAAATGAAATGCTATACTGATAGATTTTAAAGAAAATATGAGAAAATGGCTATATAAATATTAACCAAAAAGGGTCTTCAACAATAAATTGCAGTTATGTCATTTGCAAATCCAATAACTAAAAGGCCCCTAAATGTTCATATACACATCTTTGAAGGCTGCTAAAATTTACAAAGAAGAACCTACCTGTTTTATCCCTTGCCCCTGGAAATTTGCAGTTTCTTCTTAGTGTTCATTTAAGCAGAATCCAAAAGTAAATGGGTTCTTACTATTGTCTAAGTAATAAGAAAAATTACTACTGAAATGAAGCTTTGTGCCTTTTTAACCTGATTGCCAACTTTTCAACGTATAAGTAGATTACAGCACACTTACTTGATCAAAGCATGATCTGTTTGGCCGTATGCAACAGGGAGCAGAAATATAACAGCAGATAGAATAGTGATTTATAGCAAGTTATCTTTATAAAAATTTGAGCTAAAATCTATTCATCATTGAGTCATTCAGTCAATCCTATAGAAATAAGCTCCTTACAGTTACATCCAAAAAATGTAAATTAGAAACATCAGCTGGAAATTGAAGTCTTTGGTGCCTGTATATTGGATATGAAGCTATTTGAGTTCTAGTTTTCTATGTTTTAACAAATTGTAGTATTTTAATAATGATTTTGCTTTCATACTCATATAACAGAACATGAACACATCTTTGTTAGGTTTTTTTGTGTGTGGGATGATGCTCGTTAGAGTGCAGTGTTCTTTTATTTAAAGTTTCTTTTTCTGAATATAATTTATATAGCATCTGCTGAATAGTACTTCTGAAATGACCATTCTTTTAAAAAATATTCTCTTATATCCCCTTTTCCAGGTAAATCAATAGAAATGCCTTGATTGAATTAGTTGTTTAACTAAACAACACACTGTCCTAGGAAAACTGGACATCTTAACCAACTTTCTCTAGAAATGCAACCTTAAAACAAAAACAGTATGCTTAAAAGAAAAACAATCTAAAATGTTTTCTTCAGTCTATAGAATGAATTTCTACAAAAAACAAAGTAATAGCTTTCTAATTCATTTAAAAGTTTATATACATCAAAAAACTTTAAAATATTTAAATGAAAAAATTCCATTCATTAATTTTCCAGTTTTAATGGGAAATTTACACTGTTGTGATTGATGCTTATGTGATTGTTTTTCCCTTAATCCTGACTTTAAAGAGACAAGTGAAATTACCAGTTTAAGTGAAGTGGAACTCATACATGACTTTTAGACAGTATTATATTCCAGTTGCATTACATTTCATAAAATGTGTTTGATAAAATGTTCAAACAACTTGGGAAAATGGCTGATTGAGTGCCTGACAGTTTAAGATACATGTAAAGCATGCAAGTAAAGAGTAAGTCCTAATGTCACCCTACATCACAGTGTAAAGACCTGTCCAAGTAAGTGTCTTAGAATTGTGGGTTAATTCTCCAAAGTAAAAAGATCTAAACTATCTCCTTTTAATTATTATTATTTGAAGTATAGTTGATTTGCAGTATGAACTATCTTGAGATGTAAGATTCTCACATTTCTGCTCTTCTAACAGAAATCTGTTTTACCATCTTATTTTTAGCTATCTGAGCTCTGCAGTTTAAATTTGAGAACCTGTCTTTTTATCTTAAAAGCCTCAATCATTTGAGTCATTCAGTCAATCCTATAGAAATAAGCTCCTTACAGTTACATCCAAAAAATGTAAATTAGAAACATCAGCTGGAAATTGAAGTCTTTGGTGCCTGTATATTGGATATGAAGCTATTTGAGTTCTAGTTTTCTATGTTTTAACAAATTGTAGTATTTTAATAATGATTTTGCTTTCATACTCATATAACAGAACATGAACACATCTTTGTTAGGTTTTTTTGTGTGTGGGATGATGCTCGTTAGAGTGCAGTGTTCTTTTATTTAAAGTTTCTTTTTCTGAATATAATTTATATAGCATCTGCTGAATAGTACTTCTGAAATGACCATTCTTTTAAAAAATATTCTCTTATATCCCCTTTTCCAGGTAAATCAATAGAAATGCCTTGATTGAATTAGTTGTTTAACTAAACAACACACTGTCCTAGGAAAACTGGACATCTTAACCAACTTTCTCTAGAAATGCAACCTTAAAACAAAAACAGTATGCTTAAAAGAAAAACAATCTAAAATGTTTTCTTCAGTCTATAGAATGAATTTCTACAAAAAACAAAGTAATAGCTTTCTAATTCATTTAAAAGTTTATATACATCAAAAAACTTTAAAATATTTAAATGAAAAAATTCCATTCATTAATTTTCCAGTTTTAATGGGAAATTTACACTGTTGTGATTGATGCTTATGTGATTGTTTTTCCCTTAATCCTGACTTTAAAGAGACAAGTGAAATTACCAGTTTAAGTGAAGTGGAACTCATACATGACTTTTAGACAGTATTATATTCCAGTTGCATTACATTTCATAAAATGTGTTTGATAAAATGTTCAAACAACTTGGGAAAATGGCTGATTGAGTGCCTGACAGTTTAAGATACATGTAAAGCATGCAAGTAAAGAGTAAGTCCTAATGTCACCCTACATCACAGTGTAAAGACCTGTCCAAGTAAGTGTCTTAGAATTGTGGGTTAATTCTCCAAAGTAAAAAGATCTAAACTATCTCCTTTTAATTATTATTATTTGAAGTATAGTTGATTTGCAGTATGAACTATCTTGAGATGTAAGATTCTCACATTTCTGCTCTTCTAACAGAAATCTGTTTTACCATCTTATTTTTAGCTATCTGAGCTCTGCAGTTTAAATTTGAGAACCTGTCCTCTTTATTTTAGTCATTGCTTAAAAGCCCTTGGTCTTTGGATATGGCTTCGCCAGCTTCTCTGATTGGTATTTTAGAAGTTTGGCAGTAATTTTATTTATTAAACTTTACATTTTTATCCCTTTCAAACACACACGCAGACATCATTGTCCTTGCAAGAATTGGGGGGCGGGGGTAGTAAATAGTACCTTTTCTCCTCTACTTTTGATTCCTTTGTTTCCCAATAGATGCTAATCCTTGGTAAGTTTTGGAATTTATTGTGAGCAAATCTGAGAATCTAATTCTCAACAATGAGAAACAGTAAGTGAAAACAATATATTTGGGGAACAGACTGCATTTGAATGCTTAAATTAGTATTTGTTTCATAATCATTCCATTCTTATTTATTTATTTATTTTTTTATTTTTTTTAAACCTTTATTTTACTTTTCCATTCTTATTTATGATTTACAAGGATTTGATAGAGAAAAGTAAGTCCTTAAGGTACATACATGCCAGTGCATTAAGCCACTGCTTGTATGTCAGCTCAGGTTTTATTATTAAGAACAGGAAGGTAGAATGCCAGACCTTTATTTTAATTGCACTTGCATGCTTAAATGTTCTTCCTGTTGCATCTTTAGTTACATCGGTATGGGTACTGAGAGAAATGATTACCTCTTGATTTCCGTTTGTTGAGGTGTAATATTTTTAAATGCAGCTGTTATTTAACAGACATGACATGTTAATATTACTTAATGATGCATTCAGCAGGTTACATTAAAGAAAATCTTCCACCTGTGTTAAGGCAGTGAAATATTCCATGGTGTTGGCCTGAGAACCAAATGAGCCATCTTTTTAGTTAATAAAGAATTATGGCAAAAAACCAAAAGATTCAAAAGGAGAATTTGTGCACTGCTTAGCTTCCTCATATGAAGCTTGTGTTCAGTATTACTCATAACTGTTGTCTGTCTTCGTTCTGAGTGAACCAACTGAAAGGGCATTTATAATCTTTTTTCTTAATAGAAAACCATCTGAAAATAAACAATAGATCTGAATTTTAATCTATACTAGATAGATGAAAGACCTTGTATCTTGGCCACATTGGACTACTGTTTAAAGTCCATAAAATTCTCTATAAACTAATGAAAGAGAAAACAGAACAGCGTCATAATAACTTCAAAGGTGTTTTTTTAATTTTATTTATTAAACTTTACACTTTTTCCCCTTCAAACACACACGCAGACATCATTGTCCTTGCAAGAATTGGGGGGCGGGGGTAGTAAATAGTACCTTTTCTCCTCTACTTTTGATTCCTTTGTTTCCCAATAGATGCTAATCCTTGGTAAGTTTTGGAATTTATTGTGAGCAAATCTGAGAATCTAATTCTCAACAATGAGAAACAGTAAGTGAAAACAATATATTTGGGGAACAGACTGCATTTGAATGCTTAAATTAGTATTTGTTTCATAATCATTCCATTCTTATTTATTTATTTTTTTTTTATTTTTTTAAACCTTTATTTTACTTTTCCATTCTTATTTATGATTTACAAGGATTTGATAGAGAAAAGTAAGTCCTTAAGGTACATACATGCCAGTGCATTAAGCCACTGCTTGTATGTCAGCTCAGGTTTTATTATTAAGAACAGGAAGGTAGAATGCCAGACCTTTATTTTAATTGCACTTGCATGCTTAAATGTTCTTCCTGTTGCATCTTTAGTTACATCGGTATGGGTACTGAGAGAAATGATTACCTCTTGATTTCCGTTTGTTGAGGTGTAATATTTTTAAATGCAGCTGTTATTTAACAGACATGACATGTTAATATTACTTAATGATGCATTCAGCAGGTTACATTAAAGAAAATCTTCCACCTGTGTTAAGGCAGTGAAATATTCCATGGTGTTGGCCTGAGAACCAAATGAGCCATCTTTTTAGTTAATAAAGAATTATGGCAAAAAACCAAAAGATTCAAAAGGAGAATTTGTGCACTGCTTAGCTTCCTCATATGAAGCTTGTGTTCAGTATTACTCATAACTGTTGTCTGTCTTCGTTCTGAGTGAACCAACTGAAAGGGCATTTATAATCTTTTTTCTTAATAGAAAACCATCTGAAAATAAACAATAGATCTGAATTTTAATCTATACTAGATAGATGAAAGACCTTGTATCTTGGCCACATTGGACTACTGTTTAAAGTCCATAAAATTCTCTATAAACTAATGAAAGAGAAAACAGAACAGCGTCATAATAACTTCAAAGGTGTTTTTTTTTAATTTGATTTTTAAATGGAAAGAAAAAAGTGGGTAGAATGAGGATCCTCAACGGTATATTGTACGTCCCTTTTAATAATCTGGCAGGCAGCACAGTCCTTGAATTCAGGCTTCCTTTTTGGTTATGTTACTATTAAATAAACAGTTTCATATTAATGGAAACATTTTCCCTCAAAACACTACTTCAAAACATATTCCTTATATTAAGGATTATGTAACCACCTCTTTTGTAAATTCCTTGTGCATAACTTTCCTGTTGGTATGTGATTCCTTTTCATTTAATTTTACTATCTGCTGGTTTTGGGGCCAATAGATCTGTGAATATTCTGTGGATGTGTCCATGTATAGGTGTATATATATATATATATATAAATATATTTTCCAGCTAATACCTCAAATGTGTGATTGTTTAATATATACCACACTATATTTGCACAGTGCAGGGCTTCCATTAGCAGTGGATTTTCTTATTTCTAACTTTGAAAATCAGTCCATAGAATTTCATTGGTGTGGATTCTTTTTGTTGATCTTTTCCATATTTAAACAGAGATTCCTATTATATAAGGCCCATACTTCAAATATAACTATTTTCTATAGCAGTCTGGAAATATGTAGGGGGAAGAAGTGTTTCTTGCAGTGTTTTAGTAAGTTATATTAAATATTGGGATTATTGGTTGCCAGACTGGTAACTACATAACAGATCACATCTGGCATGAATGTGAATGTCTCATTCACTTCAGCACAGGAGGTGGGACATTCTAATCTGATATTCTATTTTACCATTTAAGAGCACCATTAAAATGATAAATTTTCAGTGACATTGGAGTATTTCAAGCATCAATTTTAAAATGAATTGTTTTGGACTCTGGATGGATGACTGTTGTCTGTCTTCGTTCTGAGTGAACCAACTGAAAGGGCATTTATAATCTTTTTTCTTAATAGAAAACCATCTGAAAATAAACAATAGATCTGAATTTTAATCTATACTAGATAGATGAAAGACCTTGTATCTTGGCCACATTGGACTACTGTTTAAAGTCCATAAAATTCTCTATAAACTAATGAAAGAGAAAACAGAACAGCGTCATAATAACTTCAAAGGTGTTTTTTTTTAATTTGATTTTTAAATGGAAAGAAAAAAGTGGGTAGAATGAGGATCCTCAACGGTATATTGTACGTCCCTTTTAATAATCTGGCAGGCAGCACAGTCCTTGAATTCAGGCTTCCTTTTTGGTTATGTTACTATTAAATAAACAGTTTCATATTAATGGAAACATTTTCCCTCAAAACACTACTTCAAAACATATTCCTTATATTAAGGATTATGTAACCACCTCTTTTGTAAATTCCTTGTGCATAACTTTCCTGTTGGTATGTGATTCCTTTTCATTTAATTTTACTATCTGCTGGTTTTGGGGCCAATAGATCTGTGAATATTCTGTGGATGTGTCCATGTATAGGTGTATATATATATATATATATATAAATATATTTTCCAGCTAATACCTCAAATGTGTGATTGTTTAATATATACCACACTATATTTGCACAGTGCAGGGCTTCCATTAGCAGTGGATTTTCTTATTTCTAACTTTGAAAATCAGTCCATAGAATTTCATTGGTGTGGATTCTTTTTGTTGATCTTTTCCATATTTAAACAGAGATTCCTATTATATAAGGCCCATACTTCAAATATAACTATTTTCTATAGCAGTCTGGAAATATGTAGGGGGAAGAAGTGTTTCTTGCAGTGTTTTAGTAAGTTATATTAAATATTGGGATTATTGGTTGCCAGACTGGTAACTACATAACAGATCACATCTGGCATGAATGTGAATGTCTCATTCACTTCAGCACAGGAGGTGGGACATTCTAATCTGATATTCTATTTTACCATTTAAGAGCACCATTAAAATGATAAATTTTTCAGTGACATTGGAGTATTTCAAGCATCAATTTTAAAATGAATTGTTTTGGACTCTGGATGGATGACTGTATCAATGAGAAGAAAGAAACTCACACATAAATGGTATTTTTGTAATTTGTTTGTATTAAGAAATGCTTCTTACATTTTTTGTGTTTCAATTTTTGGATTGCTATGTAAGACTTTTCTTTCCATAAAAAATTTAGATCATGTGGTTTTAAAAGCTGCAGGTAATTTTCAAGGTGTGATGGAATTTTAATGGAAGCCTTGTATAAGTTAAATGAAATGAAACTGGTAAAGATCTTACTTTATTTGTCTATAGTGCATTCAAGATTATACAATTAGATTTAAAAATGAAATGTCTGATTTGTGAAATATTTAATGTTATTATCAGGCTTATATAAAATGAATTTTCTGTGTGAGAACTCTGTTAAAGAAAATGCATTTGATTTTTAATGAATGTTCTGCTGAATGATTTATGATGAATTTTTGTCTTTCAGTCTCTGCAGTTTATCTCAGTATATGAATAAAAAGGTCTGTTCTCACTGTAAAGGATTTGTTTATCATATTCTATATTCTACCTATGACTTTCATTCAGTCAACCAGTCAACAAATGTATGAATGTTTGCTATGACCCAGGAAGTAATGTGGGAATTAAATTACTGAACAAGACAGAAGTCCTTATGAAGTTTAAAACTAGCAAGGGAAATAAATGTCAAGTAAATAACTAATTATAATTATGATAAATATTACAGAGAAAATTACAAGGTATAATGAAAGTGTGTGTCTAGAACAGTTAACCTACTCTGGGAGGATTAGAGAAAGTTTCTCTGAGGAAGTGAGGGTAAACTGAAACCTGTAAGATGAGATAAGTTGGAGTGAGGTGAATGCTAGATAAGTATTCCAGGCAGAGTGTGCTAAGTTGATAAAGGTCATAGAAACTTTACAGATGTGGAAATAAACTTGTATGATTATAACATAGGAAGCAAGGCCAAGTCAGAGAGTTAAAATAAGAGCCAGATATAAGGACATATATGTCCTTATATAAGGACATATATAAACCAGGATGATTTATGTTCAAAGAAAACCTCTGAGATTTTTAATGGAGTTAATATGATGAGATTTGATTTTTTAAAAATAACAGTTGCTGTGCAGAGAAGACTGGAGGTCAAAAGTGAACATGGGAATGACAGTATGTAAGGTAAGGGAGAGCTGATCATGGCTTCGGCGAGAGTACAAATATCTATAGTGACTGATACTGAGATAGGATGTAGAATCAAGAGAATTATTTGATTGGTTGAATTTGGGATACATGGAGGCAAGCGATTAAAAACTAAAAATCTGGCTATGAAAGCTGAGAAAAAGAGTGGTAGCTCAAAGATGTGGTTTCTAAAAAATCTTTTCTTTTTTCAATTATTATTTATTACACTCAACCTTACATGAGAGACCTTACTAGTTCTTTTTATTCATGGAAAGGGACAGGTACAAAGTGAAAGAATAAAGGCAGAGAAAGAGAAGGATAATAGCATGAAATACCTGGTGCTCCAGAGGATGCTGGATCCATTGTAGAGATGGAGCAGTCAGCTAAGTGACACCAGCAGCGTTCTTTCAGAAAGGAACATACAGAGGTTGGGTGCACAAGCGAATCTGTAGCATCAGGGGTTCCATGTCATGGCTTGTATTTTCTTAATGAAATAAGCCATTTATGGAAAATTAGGCAGTGGGAAGGATGCTAAGCAGGGGAAGACAGTTTGAAGGAATCCTTTTCACTGAGTCAGCAAACTAGTGAAAAGTAGGATTTCTGTAGCTCCCACATTAGTGACAGAATTTACAGTCTGTTAAATTTTGTGTATTATTTCCAGCTTAACTCAACAGTGTCAGCATAGACATGGAGAATACCACTCATTTAATTCATCCAAATTTGAGGTTATGTTAGGCAGTAATGATGGCAGGGATGTCCAAGATGTTGACAACTGAGTGATTTCACTATTAGAGATGTAAGCCAGAGATCAGGGTAATTAGTTATTTCTGAAGTTGCCTGAATACAGCATGTGATGACCATGGATGATAGTACGGAAGAGAAAGTTACTGTATATACCTTATAATTGTGTTTTCCATGGACCAAACCACAGGCATAGTCAAAAAAAATTTATGTTCAAAGAAAACCTCTGAGATTTTTAATGGAGTTAATATGATGAGATTTGATTTTTTAAAAATAACAGTTGCTGTGCAGAGAAGACTGGAGGTCAAAAGTGAACATGGGAATGACAGTATGTAAGGTAAGGGAGAGCTGATCATGGCTTCGGCGAGAGTACAAATATCTATAGTGACTGATACTGAGATAGGATGTAGAATCAAGAGAATTATTTGATTGGTTGAATTTGGGATACATGGAGGCAAGCGATTAAAAACTAAAAATCTGGCTATGAAAGCTGAGAAAAAGAGTGGTAGCTCAAAGATGTGGTTTCTAAAAAATCTTTTCTTTTTTCAATTATTATTTATTACACTCAACCTTACATGAGAGACCTTACTAGTTCTTTTTATTCATGGAAAGGGACAGGTACAAAGTGAAAGAATAAAGGCAGAGAAAGAGAAGGATAATAGCATGAAATACCTGGTGCTCCAGAGGATGCTGGATCCATTGTAGAGATGGAGCAGTCAGCTAAGTGACACCAGCAGCGTTCTTTCAGAAAGGAACATACAGAGGTTGGGTGCACAAGCGAATCTGTAGCATCAGGGGTTCCATGTCATGGCTTGTATTTTCTTAATGAAATAAGCCATTTATGGAAAATTAGGCAGTGGGAAGGATGCTAAGCAGGGGAAGACAGTTTGAAGGAATCCTTTTCACTGAGTCAGCAAACTAGTGAAAAGTAGGATTTCTGTAGCTCCCACATTAGTGACAGAATTTACAGTCTGTTAAATTTTGTGTATTATTTCCAGCTTAACTCAACAGTGTCAGCATAGACATGGAGAATACCACTCATTTAATTCATCCAAATTTGAGGTTATGTTAGGCAGTAATGATGGCAGGGATGTCCAAGATGTTGACAACTGAGTGATTTCACTATTAGAGATGTAAGCCAGAGATCAGGGTAATTAGTTATTTCTGAAGTTGCCTGAATACAGCATGTGATGACCATGGATGATAGTACGGAAGAGAAAGTTACTGTATATACCTTATAATTGTGTTTTCCATGGACCAAACCACAGGCATAGTCAAAATTTATAAAACATTTTCCAACTTGGCCATGTAAGTGATTAAATTTTCAGTTTTATATGTTGGAGATTCAGCAAGCCTTTCCTTCCTATGTAAGTTCATATAGAACCTACAGTTTTTATAGACAGTGGAGCCAGCCTAAATTCAGATGATTGTTTATTTTTTGATAAAAATCCAGAATTTTAAAAAAAATCGAGAGCTTTGCCGTATACAGCAGCTAAGAGAAATTTAAGCTAAAGAGAAACAGAGGGGCTTCCCTGGTGGTCCAGTGGGTGAGGACACCGCCTTGCAGTGCAAGGGGCGCCGGTTCGATCCCTGGCCTGGGAAGATCCCACGTGCTGCGGAGCGGCTGGACCAATGTGTCCAGTTACCAAGCCGGAGTTCTGGAGTGCATGCGCCCAGAGCTGGTGCTCTGCGACAACAGAGGCCACTGTGATGTGAGGCCCACATGGGCCAAAGAACAAAGATGGATGAAAAATAGACAAAGACCAATAAAGAAGTGGCCCGCCTGCCCCCCCCCCTTACTCACCCCCCCAAAAAATAAATAAATAAATAAATGTTTAAAGAGAAACAGAAACACAGGCTCTGATAAAAAGTCAGAACATGTGTATGTTTATTAACTATACAATGTACTATTTTTATGCTGTGCACATAGTAAAAACAGCAAATTTGTATAATGAGATAAAAATGTTGTATGCATGTACATGTATACAATATGTTTCTTTCTGAATCTCAGTGATCATCTGTTACATCCCACTTTGAAGAACTGGCACATGGTGCTGATAATCTTAGGTCAGTAAATATTTCCCTCAGTCCTGGACCAACAGCAGTATTATTGATGGATAAATGCAAACAGATGAGTCTGAATACATAAGGAACTCTATTGACATGCTATAATTTAGAAACCACCACACTTGGAAATTGAAAGTCTTACTAGACTTTTCAATTTGCAGACACTGGTGTTTGGAGATCTTGGAAAAGCTGGGCTCTGCATTTCTGCCACTCAAGAGGAAGGGGGAAAAAAAAAAGCAATGTTTTCCAGGTCAATTACTATATAATAATGTGCATATAGAACCTAAACCATGGACCAAACCACAGGCATAGTCAAAATTTATAAAACATTTTCCAACTTGGCCATGTAAGTGATTAAATTTTCAGTTTTATATGTTGGAGATTCAGCAAGCCTTTCCTTCCTATGTAAGTTCATATAGAACCTACAGTTTTTATAGACAGTGGAGCCAGCCTAAATTCAGATGATTGTTTATTTTTTGATAAAAATCCAGAATTTTAAAAAAAATCGAGAGCTTTGCCGTATACAGCAGCTAAGAGAAATTTAAGCTAAAGAGAAACAGAGGGGCTTCCCTGGTGGTCCAGTGGGTGAGGACACCGCCTTGCAGTGCAAGGGGCGCCGGTTCGATCCCTGGCCTGGGAAGATCCCACGTGCTGCGGAGCGGCTGGACCAATGTGTCCAGTTACCAAGCCGGAGTTCTGGAGTGCATGCGCCCAGAGCTGGTGCTCTGCGACAACAGAGGCCACTGTGATGTGAGGCCCACATGGGCCAAAGAACAAAGATGGATGAAAAATAGACAAAGACCAATAAAGAAGTGGCCCGCCTGCCCCCCTCCCCCCTTACTCACCCCCCCAAAAAATAAATAAATAAATAAATGTTTAAAGAGAAACAGAAACACAGGCTCTGATAAAAAGTCAGAACATGTGTATGTTTATTAACTATACAATGTACTATTTTTATGCTGTGCACATAGTAAAAACAGCAAATTTGTATAATGAGATAAAAATGTTGTATGCATGTACATGTATACAATATGTTTCTTTCTGAATCTCAGTGATCATCTGTTACATCCCACTTTGAAGAACTGGCACATGGTGCTGATAATCTTAGGTCAGTAAATATTTCCCTCAGTCCTGGACCAACAGCAGTATTATTGATGGATAAATGCAAACAGATGAGTCTGAATACATAAGGAACTCTATTGACATGCTATAATTTAGAAACCACCACACTTGGAAATTGAAAGTCTTACTAGACTTTTCAATTTGCAGACACTGGTGTTTGGAGATCTTGGAAAAGCTGGGCTCTGCATTTCTGCCACTCAAGAGGAAGGGGGAAAAAAAAAAGCAATGTTTTCCAGGTCAATTACTATATAATAATGTCATAAAGATGGATAATTTTGTTAAAATGAAAAGTCATGCTTCCAGAAATTAGAAGTTTTACTAGAGTTCATATTTTCATTTGCCTGCAAACTTAGGGACAAATGGAGGGGAAGAACAAGGGGGAAATAAGGGGTTTTAGTTTTAGTCAGGGCCAGGACTAATGGTTTCTTGTAATCACTTTCATTCTCCAATGTTGAATGAGTACCTACAGGCAGAGTGCAAGAAACAGGCATTGGAAAAAACTGACACCATGACCCCTCCTTCTAGACTTTATGGCCTCATTGGGTAAACAAAGTTATGACACATACTTATGGACAAATATCAATTATTCTTGGTAGTATATACGAGCATTTAACAGAATATGATGGATGAGAAGATATTATGGGGAAACAAGATTTAAATAGTCATGGTAGAAATGAAAGGGTTTAGAACATGCCACCCTGAAATATGCCACTTTGGCATATTATTTTAAGCTGAAGGCACTAAGAGCAAATGCATGAAAGGCTCTTTGACCTTCCACCTTCTATGCAAAGGCTTGTCATAAAACTTCCCATGAGAAAAGTGCCCTCTTTCTACCAGAAAGAGAACATTTGTATCACCAGAGATGGGATTGACACTGAAATGGACCTGTATAAACAAACCTACTAAAATAACCCTTATCTCCCATTAGTTTATCCCATATGTTTAATAGTCACTATCATGCAATTCACTGCTCTTAGCCCAAGCCCCCTCGTTTTGTCTCATCCTCAGAGTTTATTGTACTTAGTGTATCAAGGCATATAAACTTACGGGTCTAACAGCTTTAAATCTTCGTTTTCCTTCTGAAGATTCTCATGTACATGTAGAAATAGTAAATGAATTTTATGATTTTGCTCCTGTTATTCGATCTGTTAATTTCATTGTTAGGCCCAGCCACAAGATCTAATAAGGTAGAGGAAGTTTTTCCTCTCTTACAGGAGAAATGGGCATTTCAGATTTAGGAATGTCTACAACTAACATGGAAAAATAGAGTCATTTTGATGGAAGGGTTACAGGAGTATAGGATTCTGCCACTCAAGAGGGAGGGGGAAAAAAAAAAGCAATGTTTTCCAGGTCAATTACTATATAATAATGTCATAAAGATGGATAATTTTGTTAAAATGAAAAGTCATGCTTCCAGAAATTAGAAGTTTTACTAGAGTTCATATTTTCATTTGCCTGCAAACTTAGGGACAAATGGAGGGGAAGAACAAGGGGGAAATAAGGGGTTTTAGTTTTAGTCAGGGCCAGGACTAATGGTTTCTTGTAATCACTTTCATTCTCCAATGTTGAATGAGTACCTACAGGCAGAGTGCAAGAAACAGGCATTGGAAAAAACTGACACCATGACCCCTCCTTCTAGACTTTATGGCCTCATTGGGTAAACAAAGTTATGACACATACTTATGGACAAATATCAATTATTCTTGGTAGTATATACGAGCATTTAACAGAATATGATGGATGAGAAGATATTATGGGGAAACAAGATTTAAATAGTCATGGTAGAAATGAAAGGGTTTAGAACATGCCACCCTGAAATATGCCACTTTGGCATATTATTTTAAGCTGAAGGCACTAAGAGCAAATGCATGAAAGGCTCTTTGACCTTCCACCTTCTATGCAAAGGCTTGTCATAAAACTTCCCATGAGAAAAGTGCCCTCTTTCTACCAGAAAGAGAACATTTGTATCACCAGAGATGGGATTGACACTGAAATGGACCTGTATAAACAAACCTACTAAAATAACCCTTATCTCCCATTAGTTTATCCCATATGTTTAATAGTCACTATCATGCAATTCACTGCTCTTAGCCCAAGCCCCCTCGTTTTGTCTCATCCTCAGAGTTTATTGTACTTAGTGTATCAAGGCATATAAACTTACGGGTCTAACAGCTTTAAATCTTCGTTTTCCTTCTGAAGATTCTCATGTACATGTAGAAATAGTAAATGAATTTTATGATTTTGCTCCTGTTATTCGATCTGTTAATTTCATTGTTAGGCCCAGCCACAAGATCTAATAAGGTAGAGGAAGTTTTTCCTCTCTTACAGGAGAAATGGGCATTTCAGATTTAGGAATGTCTACAACTAACATGGAAAAATAGAGTCATTTTGATGGAAGGGTGAGATAATCAATTTGTCTGGAGTATAGGATTCACCTCAGAATGTATTTAGATGAGATCGGGCATGTTTGCCGTAGATTAGACTGTATTTAGAAATTATATAAAATATGTTAGTGCTAAGTTAAAGACTGTCAACTATTGTCTGCAGTGGTGTAATCACTAAAGATTTTTTGATTATGTACATTGTTTTAGAAAGGTTTTACTGGCCATTGTTAAGTGGCTATTAATATAGTCTTCCTGAATAGAGTAATGATGTGAATGAAAAACTGAAAAAATATAGATGTGAGAAATCACTGTTGAGTTAGAAAAGGACATGAGAAAGGAAACAGAGCAAACATGTTACCTGACAGAATCATAGAACCAACAAGGAAGCACATGCATCAGCAAACAGGTTTACTGGAGTTTTTAGAACCTTTGCGTTAGAACAGACAGATGTATGTAGAAATATCCAATATCCAACAAACAACTGAAAATATGAACCTAGAACTAACTCAGAGGAAAGGTGCAAATTTAAGGGCTCACATTCTCAGGATACTGTGGAAAGAAACAGCAGAGGAATCAGACGAGCTGTAAGAGGGAGGAGACTAGAGTTAGGGTGAGAGACTAAAATTAAGGACAGTGCTCCAGAAGCTAAGAAATGGGAGGAAAAGGAAGTGGTCTTTAATGACATCAGTTGCTATGGAACTGTGAAATTCACTTGTAATGACAAGGAGATCATCTGTGACATCTAGGAGCTTTGTTAATTTACCATTTCCTCCTCCTAAGGATGAGGAACTGAGTGTCATGTCACCACGCCTTGCTAGTTCTTTTGCACTTCTAGTTTCAGGGATTGGGTTTGATGATCAATGGAAAATAAGTTCCTTTAGTCCTCATTTTCCTACCATTTACTGTTAGTTTTCCTTAAATGTGCAAACAAGCAACGCACCAAGCAAAAAATTATAATATTGACAGTCCTTAAAGGTACAGCCTTCTGAGACCTTAAAAAATGTGCAAAAACAAGCAACTGACCAAGCTCATGGATCCCGGAGAAATTTAGGAATTTTTGGAGAAATGGGCATTTCAGATTTAGGAATGTCTACAACTAACATGGAAAAATAGAGTCATTTTGATGGAAGGGTGAGATAATCAATTTGTCTGGAGTATAGGATTCACCTCAGAATGTATTTAGATGAGATCGGGCATGTGTGCCGTAGATTAGACTGTATTTAGAAATTATATAAAATATGTTAGTGCTAAGTTAAAGACTGTCAACTATTGTCTGCAGTGGTGTAATCACTAAAGATTTTTTGATTATGTACATTGTTTTAGAAAGGTTTTACTGGCCATTGTTAAGTGGCTATTAATATAGTCTTCCTGAATAGAGTAATGATGTGAATGAAAAACTGAAAAAATATAGATGTGAGAAATCACTGTTGAGTTAGAAAAGGACATGAGAAAGGAAACAGAGCAAACATGTTACCTGACAGAATCATAGAACCAACAAGGAAGCACATGCATCAGCAAACAGGTTTACTGGAGTTTTTAGAACCTTTGCGTTAGAACAGACAGATGTATGTAGAAATATCCAATATCCAACAAACAACTGAAAATATGAACCTAGAACTAACTCAGAGGAAAGGTGCAAATTTAAGGGCTCACATTCTCAGGATACTGTGGAAAGAAACAGCAGAGGAATCAGACGAGCTGTAAGAGGGAGGAGACTAGAGTTAGGGTGAGAGACTAAAATTAAGGACAGTGCTCCAGAAGCTAAGAAATGGGAGGAAAAGG
This sequence comes from Tragulus kanchil, assembly GCA_022376925.1. NCBI lineage: Eukaryota > Metazoa > Chordata > Mammalia > Artiodactyla > Tragulidae > Tragulus > Tragulus kanchil. Next base: position 79,745,797 of record JAIOJX010000025.1, read on the forward strand.
AAGTGGTCTTTAATGACATCAGTTGCTATGGAACTGTGAAATTCACTTGTAATGACAAGGAGATCATCTGTGACATCTAGGAGCTTTGTTAATTTACCATTTCCTCCTCCTAAGGATGAGGAACTGAGTGTCATGTCACCACGCCTTGCTAGTTCTTTTGCACTTCTAGTTTCAGGGATTGGGTTTGATGATCAATGGAAAATAAGTTCCTTTAGTCCTCATTTTCCTACCATTTACTGTTAGTTTTCCTTAAATGTGCAAACAAGCAACGCACCAAGCAAAAAATTATAATATTGACAGTCCTTAAAGGTACAGCCTTCTGAGACAAGAGCTAATGAAAGAAGGTTGTTCCATGTCTGCATATGGAAGACGCCCGAGGTACACATGCAAACTGAGATCTCTGGAAAGCTCATGGATCCCGGATTCAGTTCAGACAAGGCCTTGAGTCACAGTAGGTGGGGAGCACCCATGGAAAGCCAAGAGTCTACTCAATTAGGGTTAGAAACCTATGGACCTGAGACTTAATCGCGGGCAATCTGGTGCTTGCTGTTGAGTAACACCACACCCTTTAAATTTATTTATTTTTACATTTTGGACTCGTTGTTTTTTTTTTCTTTTTAATTTATTTATTTTCATCCGTCTTTACTCTTTGGCCTATGTGGGCCTCCCATTGCAGTGGCCTCTCCGGTTGCAGAGCACTCTGGGCGCATGCGCTCCAGGGCGCTGGCGCGTAACTGGCCACTGGTCCAGCCGCTCCGCAGCACGTGGGATCTTCCCGAGCCAGGGATTGAACCAGTGCCCCTTGCACTGCAGGACAGGCTCTACCCACAGGACCACCAGGGAAGCCCCCCTTTAAGTTTCTTTATCTACAAGATAAGGTTTTAAGATAACCTAGGGAAAAAAAATTAATGAATTTATGCACCCTCTCCAAACAAAAACCTCTTCTTGCTTGCGTTTTCCGGGGAGTCCTGGGCTCCGCCATCTCGAAGAAACCGCCACAGGATCGCAGGGGCAGCCTGGTGCCGGATGTCTGGGCAGGCGCGGAAAGCATCCGCGGTGGGTCGGGCAGGGCTTACCGCGCGACTGCGCGCGCTCTCCCCGAGGTGCCTCCCCGGAAGTCCCGCGTCACCCGGGGTCGGAGTCTTGGGAAGTGCTTCCTGGAGCACAGAAGAGGTCACAAATCATGTGACGGCGGATTGTAGAGGAACCTGTCTCAGAAGTTGTCCCTGAAGTGACAGCTCAGAGAATCAGGCCACGCAGAAGCCCAGGTAACGAGCCACTTTGCCCAGTAGCTTTGGGCGGCAGGTGTCCTGGCGGCGAGACGGAAGAGAACATGCCCCTTTCGCCTCCCCTTTGGGCTTGGATTTTGGGGCTTAGAGGCTGGAGTGGGCTGAGGTCAGGCATCTCGCTTACCCGTCTGGGTGTCTGGGAACTCTGACCCTTCAGCTTCCCTGGCCAGAGCCCGGGAGCCGCGGATCCTTGCCTGATCCTGCGGAGAGCTGACACTGCTTATTAGGTTGGGGGTGGGGAGGACAAGGAAGTCTTGAGAGTTACCAGGAGTTTCTCTTTCAGGCGTGGAGATTGAACCTGCGGGAGACAGGGGTTCATCATGGCGGATGTGAGTTTACACCCCCATATAAGAGGAAGGAGGATGGGGAGAAGGTTGAGGCTACTGGGCGGGGAGAGGCGGCGCTTCCCAAATACAAATTCGTTTCATTTTAGCGCTTCCCTCCAATTATTTTCTCTAAGTTCTGAAGTGAAAGACTAATGCGAATACTTTTCAGAGCCCTGAGTTTTTGCCTGGAAAGGGGGTAGAAGACAGTAAGGTGTTTGAGGTTGAGACAGTTTTATTTTCCCACGCCCCAGTTCTGCGAGCATAAGTGATGGTTTGTTGCTGTTTATCTTTTTCCAGTTATGCCTCTCTGAATTCATTGTAGCAATTTCAGATGATATATAACCAATGCGTATTTAGCACAGCAGTACAACTGAAATTTTAAATTTAGAGAAGTGTGCTAGTTACTAGAAACAGCAGGTAATTAATACTATTTGTGTTTGTTTATATCTTAGTTATATTTCTACATACTGTTATTTGCTTATATACATGCTTAATATTTTTTGCAACATTGAATTTATTTAATTATTATAACAACTTTTATGAGGTATGCACTGTTATTATTATCCCTGTGTTATAGAGGAGATGCCAAGTCTCGGAATGATCAAGTAACTTCCTCAGGTTACTCAGCTGGTGTGTTGCAGAGTTAAGATACAAACCCAGGCAGACTGGCTCCAGAATCCATGCTCTTAACTACACTAAATGGTTGCTTAAAAATATGAACTTGATTTTTCATTTAGGTTGCAGGATTATGTGTTCAAACATTTAGCAACTTTTTATGCCTTTATCACTCCATTTGTGGATGTCTTCCAGTATGTTTTTGAGGCCTTATTCTTCAGGCATAATCAAATCACTGAAGCGTCGAAAACTGCCTCCCCCGGGATTTTGGGGCTTAGAGGCTGGAGTGGGCTGAGGTCAGGCATCTCGCTTACCCGTCTGGGTGTCTGGGAACTCTGACCCTTCAGCTTCCCTGGCCAGAGCCCGGGAGCCGCGGATCCTTGCCTGATCCTGCGGAGAGCTGACACTGCTTATTAGGTTGGGGGTGGGGAGGACAAGGAAGTCTTGAGAGTTACCAGGAGTTTCTCTTTCAGGCGTGGAGATTGAACCTGCGGGAGACAGGGGTTCATCATGGCGGATGTGAGTTTACACCCCCATATAAGAGGAAGGAGGATGGGGAGAAGGTTGAGGCTACTGGGCGGGGAGAGGCGGCGCTTCCCAAATACAAATTCGTTTCATTTTAGCGCTTCCCTCCAATTATTTTCTCTAAGTTCTGAAGTGAAAGACTAATGCGAATACTTTTCAGAGCCCTGAGTTTTTGCCTGGAAAGGGGGTAGAAGACAGTAAGGTGTTTGAGGTTGAGACAGTTTTATTTTCCCACGCCCCAGTTCTGCGAGCATAAGTGATGGTTTGTTGCTGTTTATCTTTTTCCAGTTATGCCTCTCTGAATTCATTGTAGCAATTTCAGATGATATATAACCAATGCGTATTTAGCACAGCAGTACAACTGAAATTTTAAATTTAGAGAAGTGTGCTAGTTACTAGAAACAGCAGGTAATTAATACTATTTGTGTTTGTTTATATCTTAGTTATATTTCTACATACTGTTATTTGCTTATATACATGCTTAATATTTTTTGCAACATTGAATTTATTTAATTATTATAACAACTTTTATGAGGTATGCACTGTTATTATTATCCCTGTGTTATAGAGGAGATGCCAAGTCTCGGAATGATCAAGTAACTTCCTCAGGTTACTCAGCTGGTGTGTTGCAGAGTTAAGATACAAACCCAGGCAGACTGGCTCCAGAATCCATGCTCTTAACTACACTAAATGGTTGCTTAAAAATATGAACTTGATTTTTCATTTAGGTTGCAGGATTATGTGTTCAAACATTTAGCAACTTTTTATGCCTTTATCACTCCATTTGTGGATGTCTTCCAGTATGTTTTTGAGGCCTTATTCTTCAGGCATAATCAAATCACTGAATTCTTTTGAGCATCTCCCTTGAAAAGACTAATCTAGTAAGAGCTGTGGAAGAGGTAAAGATAACAAAGGTATAATGTCTCTTTTTAAGAGTTTTTAAAAGTGAAAAAAAATATAGGCAAATGATCGTAGATATGCATACCTTATTGTGTGAAAAGGGAAAGAGGGATTATATGAGTTTATCTTTATCAGGGAAGCCTGTCTGGAGTGTTCCATGGTTGAAATTACCTCTAATTGATCAGTAGCAATTTTTTTTTAAGTAAGATCAGAGGGTATTACTATTAATAGTTACAATGAGTAGCATGAGCAAAGTTAAGGATGGGAAAGGAAAGTTGTGTGTGGCAGAGCTGTGGACCATCCAGTTCATCTGGGGCTGAGGAAATACTTGAGGGAGTAATAGGAAGCAGGACTGTAAAATGAGTTGTAGACCATCCGTGTTGTGGAGAGTCTCAGATGTCTACAGGATTTGTACATAATTCGGTGAACAGCAGAGAGCCATTCAAGCATTGGTCCTCGATCTTGGCTGCACAGGGAATCCTCTGGGGAGCACCTTTAACCCAGGCATCAGAGCTGTTTCTGTGCTGTCCAAGTGTTTTCCAAGGCCATGGGTTAGAGTCATGGCAGCTATGGATTTAGAGAAGGAGAACTACATAATTAGTGGTATTGTGTAGACATATGTGAGTAGAAGTGGTAGACCATCATACTGATTGGGAGGTTAGGGTAAGTCATAAATATTAAAATGAACCTAAATTGTAATGTCATCTGAAAAGTAGAGGAAAACATCAGTTTAAAAACATTTCACTTCACAAGTGGTTTTTTAAATGACACATACGAAATTTAAGGTTGATGAGTTTAAGGTTAAAACCTTATGTTTCAAAGCTAAGTAACAGGGAATGGTAGTGCCATGAGTGTGAACAGGAAGAGATTGGGGAAATCTAGATTTTGGGTGAGTTGAGTTTTGTGAATGTGTGTTTAAGATGAAAGTAAAGGTAAGCTGGTGGTGATAACATGAAATAAAATGAGCATTCAGGTTTTGGAACAACTTTTTATGCCTTTATCACTCCATTTGTGGATGTCTTCCAGTATGTTTTTGAGGCCTTATTCTTCAGGCATAATCAAATCACTGAATTCTTTTGAGCATCTCCCTTGAAAAGACTAATCTAGTAAGAGCTGTGGAAGAGGTAAAGATAACAAAGGTATAATGTCTCTTTTTAAGAGTTTTTAAAAGTGAAAAAAAATATAGGCAAATGATCGTAGATATGCATACCTTATTGTGTGAAAAGGGAAAGAGGGATTATATGAGTTTATCTTTATCAGGGAAGCCTGTCTGGAGTGTTCCATGGTTGAAATTACCTCTAATTGATCAGTAGCAATTTTTTTTTAAGTAAGATCAGAGGGTATTACTATTAATAGTTACAATGAGTAGCATGAGCAAAGTTAAGGATGGGAAAGGAAAGTTGTGTGTGGCAGAGCTGTGGACCATCCAGTTCATCTGGGGCTGAGGAAATACTTGAGGGAGTAATAGGAAGCAGGACTGTAAAATGAGTTGTAGACCATCCGTGTTGTGGAGAGTCTCAGATGTCTACAGGATTTGTACATAATTCGGTGAACAGCAGAGAGCCATTCAAGCATTGGTCCTCGATCTTGGCTGCACAGGGAATCCTCTGGGGAGCACCTTTAACCCAGGCATCAGAGCTGTTTCTGTGCTGTCCAAGTGTTTTCCAAGGCCATGGGTTAGAGTCATGGCAGCTATGGATTTAGAGAAGGAGAACTACATAATTAGTGGTATTGTGTAGACATATGTGAGTAGAAGTGGTAGACCATCATACTGATTGGGAGGTTAGGGTAAGTCATAAATATTAAAATGAACCTAAATTGTAATGTCATCTGAAAAGTAGAGGAAAACATCAGTTTAAAAACATTTCACTTCACAAGTGGTTTTTTAAATGACACATACGAGTTTAAGGTTGATGAGTTTAAGGTTAAAACCTTATGTTTCAAAGCTAAGTAACAGGGAATGGTAGTGCCATGAGTGTGAACAGGAAGAGATTGGGGAAATCTAGATTTTGGGTGAGTTGAGTTTTGTGAATGTGTGTTTAAGATGAAAGTAAAGGTAAGCTGGTGGTGATAACATGAAATAAAATGAGCATTCAGGTTTTGGAGAGTACTGGGAATTAGAGGGTTGAAACAGCATGTATCTGATTTGCCTATGTAGAGCTCATGTTTGATGCCTGAGTTGTCAGTGAAATTCCCCACATGAGAGAGTATAATGAGACCAAGTTGTCTTCTGAGTTTTTTTAAGTCATAATTATGTTCATGAATACTTTATAGACATTGTCGTTTGTCTTTTCTCATGAAAGAAAACTCAGTTTCAATAAGCTAGTCAACTTGCCTCAAATCTTAAAATGATGGGCTTCCCCTGGTGGTCCAGTGGGTGAGGACACCGCCTTGCAGTGCAAGGGGCGCCGGTTTGATCCCTGGCCTGAGAAGATCCAATGTGCCACGGAGCAGCTGGACTGATGTGTCCAATTACCGAGCCGGAGCTCTGGAGCGCATGTGCCCAGAGCTGGTGCTCTGCAACAACAGAGGCCACTGCGATGGGAGGCCCATGGGAGCCAAAGAACAAAGACAGATGAAAATAGATAAATGAAAGACCAACAGAAGTGGCCCACCTGCTCCCCTCCGTCCCCAACCCGACCCCCACCCAAAATAAATAAATAAATAAATCTAAAAAAAAAAATCTTAAAATGATGTTTAAAGGTGTGGGGATATGGAAAGATACTCACAGTATATTCTCAAGTGAAGACAAAGTTAACAAGACACACAGTAGTCTGAGAAGTATGATCTAATATTATAGCTGATTTCTAGTCCTGGATATGCTCATCACTTGACATGGATCTTCTCAATAATGTCTTATAATGTAGGTTCTTTATTTTTACTCAGTAAATAATGAAACAGAGGTTTCGAGAAAAAGACTAGTTGTTGCAAGTCACACCACTTACTAAAGCATCAAAATCAGAACGAGAAAGACAAAACACAACCAAGAATGGTTGTGAATGAATACTTAAGGTATCCAAGAGGTGGACAGGACAGTGTCTAGAGATCCAGTACAATGCATATTATTATAATATAATTTTTTATTCTCTCTTTCAGGATCTAAACGGGTGAGTTGAGTTTTGTGAATGTGTGTTTAAGATGAAAGTAAAGGTAAGCTGGTGGTGATAACATGAAATAAAATGAGCATTCAGGTTTTGGAGAGTACTGGGAATTAGAGGGTTGAAACAGCATGTATCTGATTTGCCTATGTAGAGCTCATGTTTGATGCCTGAGTTGTCAGTGAAATTCCCCACATGAGAGAGTATAATGAGACCAAGTTGTCTTCTGAGTTTTTTTAAGTCATAATTATGTTCATGAATACTTTATAGACATTGTCGTTTGTCTTTTCTCATGAAAGAAAACTCAGTTTCAATAAGCTAGTCAACTTGCCTCAAATCTTAAAATGATGGGCTTCCCCTGGTGGTCCAGTGGGTGAGGACACCGCCTTGCAGTGCAAGGGGCGCCGGTTTGATCCCTGGCCTGAGAAGATCCAATGTGCCACGGAGCAGCTGGACTGATGTGTCCAATTACCGAGCCGGAGCTCTGGAGCGCATGTGCCCAGAGCTGGTGCTCTGCAACAACAGAGGCCACTGCGATGGGAGGCCCATGGGAGCCAAAGAACAAAGACAGATGAAAATAGATAAATGAAAGACCAACAGAAGTGGCCCACCTGCTCCCCTCCGTCCCCAACCCGACCCCCACCCAAAATAAATAAATAAATAAATCTAAAAAAAAAAATCTTAAAATGATGTTTAAAGGTGTGGGGATATGGAAAGATACTCACAGTATATTCTCAAGTGAAGACAAAGTTAACAAGACACACAGTAGTCTGAGAAGTATGATCTAATATTATAGCTGATTTCTAGTCCTGGATATGCTCATCACTTGACATGGATCTTCTCAATAATGTCTTATAATGTAGGTTCTTTATTTTTACTCAGTAAATAATGAAACAGAGGTTTCGAGAAAAAGACTAGTTGTTGCAAGTCACACCACTTACTAAAGCATCAAAATCAGAACGAGAAAGACAAAACACAACCAAGAATGGTTGTGAATGAATACTTAAGGTATCCAAGAGGTGGACAGGACAGTGTCTAGAGATCCAGTACAATGCATATTATTATAATATAATTTTTTATTCTCTCTTTCAGGATCTAAAACGATTCCTATATAAAAAATTACCAAGGTAAAAAGTTACTAATTTGTTATTAAATAAATACTACTTAATGTGTGTTGATCGAGTTTGTGTAGTATTTTGTTTCTGTTTATCTTAGACTAATGTTATGCTGTTATTTAAGCACTTTCAAATACCTAAGTTAATCTTAGGTAGCACAAGTGATATGTTTTGAGTTCATGTTGTTTATGCAGATAAACAACATGAGCCCCAGAGAAGTTACATGACTTGTCTGAGGTTAAACAGCTAGTGAATGGTGAAGGGCTAGAACCCAGATTTTTTGCCACTTTAGAGTTCTTTCTTAGCATTTTACTGGATTATACGTTGAAGTAATTAGAGTAATATTCAGGGAGGGGAAACCTAGGAACTTGTCTTTATTTTTAATATTGCTTTTCAGACCTCATTTCTAGGTACACAGTATAGTGATTCACAATTTTTTGTAGTGCAGGAAACCCGGGTTCAGTCCCTGGGTCGGGAAGATCCTCTGGAAAAAGGAATACCTTCCCACTCCAGTATTCTTGCCTGGAGAATTCCATGGACAGAAGAGCCTGGAGGGCTACAGTCTGTGGGTTCAGAAAGAGTCAGACATGACTTTGTGACTAACACTACCATGTTCTGAGTAGGCAATACATTTATAAAGTTCAAGATTCCAAAGTTAACAGAAGGACATAGAGTAAGGAGCTGCTTGTGCCTGTCCTCCAGCCACACAATTCCCATCTCAGAGGCCCCCATTGTTACCTTCAGAGATATTTTATGCACCTGCACATTAAGTTAATGTTAATATTCCTCACTCCCATGCTAAAGTACTTAAGTTAGCACAATAAGGAGTGGATAATTTGGGGATATAATAGAAACAGTAAGCGTATTTCTGAGTTGCAGTCTGCAGATATTTTAAGATACAGGCATACCTCAGAGAGATTGTGAGTTTGGTTCTAGGCCACTGCAATAAAGTGAATACTGAAATAAAGCAAGTCACAATTTTTTTTTTGGTTTCCTCTTGCATATAAAACTTATATTTATACTTTACTATAGTCTGTTAAGTGTGTAATAACATTACGTCTAAAAGAACAATGTATATTGTTAGGTAAAAAACACTTTATTGCTAAAAAGTGTTAAGCATCACCTGAACCTAAAATGAGTCTGAATGTTTTTGCTGGTGGAGAGTCTTGCCTCAGTGGTGGTGGCTGCTGACTCATCTGGGAAGTGGTTGCTAAAGATTGAGTCACCCTGGCAGGGTCTCCTGTAGCCACAGGCAGATTCTTTACCATTGCACCATCTGGGAAGCCTCATGTCAATGATGAAGACTTGAGAATGTTTCCCCATTATAATTTTTAACATTTTTGTGCTCTAGGAATTTTCACTAGTAATTTAGTATTTAAATGGCAGGGAGAAATTACATCATTCTCAATGTGTGCAGGTGATAACACTGATGTTAATACAAATTTTTGAATGTTAGTTATGTATCAACGACCCTCTTCTTTACATGCATTATTTTAATTAAATTTCGCAGTAACCAAATAAGTCCAGGTATCCCCATTTTCAGATTAACTGAGGCTGAGAGAGGTTTTGTAACCGATGCAAGGTAGCATGAACAGTAAGCACCAGTGCCTGGACTAGACCTCAGGTCTTTTTAACTTCAGAGTGTGGTCTTGACCAGTCTGCTTGCTCCTTGTGTAGGCATGGCTGAAAGGCTTGCCCTGGGATTTCCATTCTTTCTGTCCTGTTCCCTCAGCTTACAGTGGTCTTCTTACCCCTTTTTCTTACTACGATAACATTTCAGGTGAGGCACCACTTCCTCGGGGACGCCTTCCCTGACCCGCCTTAGGCTCTCTCATGGCCCCACACATCTCTTAATGACACTTCCCCCGGTTGCAGTTTTACAGAATGTTAGCTGCTCTGCTTTTAGATTGTAAGTTATGTGAAGGCCGCAGCTGTGGCTCCTTTTGCTTGTTATGGTGGAAGAGTTTTGGTAAACAGGTTATAGAAGTTCATATCAATAATTGAGTTCTCATGGTTTTTTCAGAAATACACGTGAAAATTTATCATTATGATCTTGAAAGTAGAGATTTTGAGAAAATGTTTTATATTAACTGTTCTTTTTCTTTCTAGTGTGGAGGGTCTTCATGCTATTGTTGTGTCAGATAGAGATGGAGTACCTGTCATTAAAGGTAAAATGGAGCAATTATATGTCAGTGGCATGTTTGCTTTTGAATGAAAATGTATTTATATCTGAGTACTATGGAAAGCAAGCATAAAACAATCCATCAATACATTCAGGACAGTTTAGAAGAAAATGTTTGCTTTTGCTTGTTGAAGGTTAGTTTGGAATCGTATCAAATATATCATTGATAGCATACAAAGTTTAAGCATGGATTCATCAGTTTTCCGCTGAAGACATTGTATGTATAATGTAAACAATTAGTAAATCTAAGTGATGAGAATGCACATGTATGCAGCTCGACATATTGTGCACACAGACTTCCCCGATGGATCGTTTTCATCAGTATTACTAGTGATTTTCGGATATATAGCCATATATTTGAATTAACATAAATGTATTCTGTGTACTCTTTCTTGGTCTTCCTTATTGGAAATAAGATTTTGAAAAAATTTTAACTTTACAATTACTTTATTGTTAACTGGAATCTCAGAAGAATTTTTGCCTGAAGAAAAACTGGTTAGCCTTTAAAAAAAAAGAAGAAAAAGTTCCTTTTTGCCTGAGTTTTAACTCTTTTTTTTTTTTAAGTATATGTGCTGTCACAGATAGATTAAATAATATTCTGCATATTTTGTTTATGATGTATTCTCCTCCTGGGGTAATCATGTATGCTAGATAACTTCAGACTTTAGAATTCAAAGAAAGTTTAGAAATTAGCTAATTTAGTTCCTTCATTTTATTAATGAAAATGATCAGGTGGAAAAAGTGTGTTGTTAGCTCCAAGTTGCACATGAGTCAGTGACAGGATAGTCATAGAACCCATCATCTGCCGATGTGTGATCCATCGTGCCTCGTAATCCAGCATAGACCATAGGTAGCCACGGGCAAATCACTTCCTTTTCTCAGTTCCATAGTGAGGACTTTGAACAAAATAGTCCCAGAGATTTTCCGGCTCTTATATTCAGAAATACACGTGAAAATTTATCATTATGATCTTGAAAGTAGAGATTTTGAGAAAATGTTTTATATTAACTGTTCTTTTTCTTTCTAGTGTGGAGGGTCTTCATGCTATTGTTGTGTCAGATAGAGATGGAGTACCTGTCATTAAAGGTAAAATGGAGCAATTATATGTCAGTGGCATGTTTGCTTTTGAATGAAAATGTATTTATATCTGAGTACTATGGAAAGCAAGCATAAAACAATCCATCAATACATTCAGGACAGTTTAGAAGAAAATGTTTGCTTTTGCTTGTTGAAGGTTAGTTTGGAATCGTATCAAATATATCATTGATAGCATACAAAGTTTAAGCATGGATTCATCAGTTTTCCGCTGAAGACATTGTATGTATAATGTAAACAATTAGTAAATCTAAGTGATGAGAATGCACATGTATGCAGCTCGACATATTGTGCACACAGACTTCCCCGATGGATCGTTTTCATCAGTATTACTAGTGATTTTCGGATATATAGCCATATATTTGAATTAACATAAATGTATTCTGTGTACTCTTTCTTGGTCTTCCTTATTGGAAATAAGATTTTGAAAAAATTTTAACTTTACAATTACTTTATTGTTAACTGGAATCTCAGAAGAATTTTTGCCTGAAGAAAAACTGGTTAGCCTTTAAAAAAAAAGAAGAAAAAGTTCCTTTTTGCCTGAGTTTTAACTCTTTTTTTTTTTTAAGTATATGTGCTGTCACAGATAGATTAAATAATATTCTGCATATTTTGTTTATGATGTATTCTCCTCCTGGGGTAATCATGTATGCTAGATAACTTCAGACTTTAGAATTCAAAGAAAGTTTAGAAATTAGCTAATTTAGTTCCTTCATTTTATTAATGAAAATGATCAGGTGGAAAAAGTGTGTTGTTAGCTCCAAGTTGCACATGAGTCAGTGACAGGATAGTCATAGAACCCATCATCTGCCGATGTGTGATCCATCGTGCCTCGTAATCCAGCATAGACCATAGGTAGCCACGGGCAAATCACTTCCTTTTCTCAGTTCCATAGTGAGGACTTTGAACAAAATAGTCCCAGAGATTTTCCGGCTCTTATATTCTTTTTGAGGATCTCTATGTTAAAACATTAAGCTCAGCACTTACTGGTACAACCAGTTCCACTTAGACCTTTGGAAAACACTTAGATGGCCAGGTGTAGAATTATTATCATCTCCAAATGATACTTCAGTGGGTTTTGTACAAGCTAAGGTTCTCAAAGCTTTTTTCACTATTCTTCCTTTGCTCTTAGTTAACGAGAATATTCAGCTTATTAATTGTACTGATAATCATAACCTGTTTTAAGTTAGATATTAAGAAAATAGAAACATGTAGTATTCATTTGAAAATTTTTAAAAAATTGTGAGAACCACCCTTAGTTGTGATCGCTCAACTTCTGATGCAGTGGTTTTTCTTACCTAAATTGATGAGACCCAATTCGTATTATGAACTTTAGTATTGTGAAGCATAACTCTTGTGCTTGTTGTTTTAGTAGGTTTTTTTTTAAAGTGCTATAAATCTCTTCCCTACCATATTGCCTGTATAATTTTTACTCAAATCTCTTATATTTTCAGTTGCCAATGATAACGCTCCAGAGCATGCTTTGAGACCTGGTTTCTTGTCAACGTTTGCCCTTGCAACAGACCAAGGGAGCAAACTCGGACTTTCAAAAAACAAAAGTATCATCTGTTACTATAACACCTACCAGGTAAGTCCATAGTTATCAAATGACTTGCTGATGATTTCAACTATTATTATGTCCTCTGTGTGAAATAGTGTTTTTTTTATAATTCTAAATTTTGGTTTCAAAAGCAGTGGAATTTTAACATCTTAACCTTCAAATTGGTTGCATTAAACTATGGTGATTTTTTTTACACTTTACTTCAGGAATTAATTAATATGAAAATTACATTAAAAGACTTAATAGTAAAGTATATGTTATCCTAAAAAGGTTAAGTCAGGTCACTATTATTAATACCTCCAGTAGATGGTGCCCTTAGCTTATTTAACAACTGATTTCTCAAATGACACACTTTTTGTTGTTGTGACAGATACAAGAGTTTCCTTGAAAGTCAAATATAAGTTATTTACATTTGTTACTGCTACTGGGTCCTTCATTTGGTTTGAAATATATAAATATATAAAATAACTGAAGTTATTATTTATGGGAAAGAAATTAGTTGCTACAGATCACTTGATCTCCAGGTAGATTTTTGTTCTTTAGAATAAATCGGTAATTTTTAGCGATAGTAAAGAGTCTGCCTACCAATGCAGGAGACAAAAGAGATGTGAGTTTGATCCCTGGGTCAGGAAGATCCCCTGGAGTAGGAAATGGTAACCCACTCCATTATTGAGCAGCTGAGCACACACACACACACTTTAGAGCAATGTTTCGCAGGGTATAAGTCATGTACTACCAATGATACATATGTGACATATTTTAAGTTACGTATTTTAACATATATATAATAATTATATAGTCTAGTGTCTGTTAGGCAGAAGATAAGCAGTCTGTCTAATCTTTAATTTAGCCAGTAAGAGTTAGGTTGGCGCTAAATTTTTTGAAAAGATACCTGACTCACAATTAATTTAAATTTATTTAAATTATAGAGATAGAAGGCTAAAAATCATGAAGTTGCAGCCACTTGAATGACTGAGAAATAATGCCTTTTAGCTCCTTGATTATCAAATATTTATGGAGCACCTGTTATGTAATTGACACTGCAGGGTTTTAAAAGATGAAAAAAATGAAGACGACACAGCCCTACCTAAGAAATTTTCCAGGCTTAATATTAATGTCTCTAAGATATAATTAGTAAGTCTGTTTTATGGAAATACTTATTTTCAGCTTTTTCACATTTCATGACTGTAATACCATCATGATGTTAGGGTAGTATCTTACACATGTAAAGTTGTTAGAAGGATTAAGATATTTGACTTGAATTATACTGCTGTTTCACCATGTAACGTAAAATTTACATCTTGTTCTCTTTTTAGGTGGTTCAGTTCAATCGTTTACCTCTGGTAGTGAGTTTCATAGCCAGCAGCAATGCTAATACAGGTATGTTTTATTACTTTAAATACAGTTTTTAATCTTTATAATGTTATATCTGAACAGTCTAACATGATAGGAATAGCAGATTTAGAGGAAGAAAACCTTAATGCATGGGCAAGCTCTATCATCTGTTTTCTGGGAATGTAGCCTCTCTGAATTGTGTTTTTTATATCTGTGTAATGGAGCTAATAACTGCTTTCTTGATCTTATGCTGCTGTTCTTTAGTTCAGATGAGATGATGTTTAGGTAGTGATCATTTAAGATAGAAAGGAAAATTAAATGTTATTTTCACCTCTTGAATACTGTATTTTGCTCACATTACAACAGTTCAAGAAAGCAAAAAAGGAGTTGAGAAAACAACCAAAGCATAAAAACAGTCGAGAATGAGTTGAGTTCCATAAGGGCCAGTCTGTAAAATCTTGAACAAGAGTGGGCAAGGTAAATGTGTTTGGGAATTTAAAGACTGTGACTAGGATGAATATGCTCATATTCTTCTTCAGGGTGGAAGAATTTGAGACCAAACACTGGGAAACCTTACAGTGCTTTGTATCCAGTGGTCTTCCCTGACTATTTATGTGTAAAATCATGACAGTATTCAATTGAATTACAGTTTTTTTACTCTCTTTTGGTTAAAATGCAGTTTTTTAAAGATCCCTCTCCTTTAGATTTCTCCACTGTTAGAACTACTTTGCATTCCTTTTCTGGTTTTTTGTTTTTTCTTTCCGAGCTGTTTGAGCCAGTTTTGTTTCCAGCTCTGTCCCTGAAGCCTGTATTTAGATATTTCAGTATTTAAAAGGAGGGGTTTAGACTTAATGATCTGTTGGGTCTCTTCCATTTCTAGATGTTTTGAAAATGTAAAATACCATATATGAAAACCTTGTAAATTGTATGGGGTAGTAGTCGTATCAGTATTTTAAATACGTTAAACCTCACTATCACATTATAAAATCGTCAGTTGTTATAAATTATGATCATCTCCAGAATCATATTCTAATACATAGAATATTTGTTTGTGAATCCCAGGTGCTTTCTTTTTTTTTTTTAATTTTTATTTAATTTTGTTCTTCATGCCATGAGCTCTTTTTTATTTATTTATTATTTTCATCCATCTTTTCTCTTTTGGCATGTGTGGGCCTCCCATTGCAATGGCCTCCCTCGTTGCAGAGCACCGGCTCTGGGCGCATGCACTCCAGAGTGCTGGCTCGTAATTGAACACACCGCCGCTCCACGGCTCATGGGATCTTCCCAGGCCAGGGATTGAACCGGTGCCCCTTGCACTGCAAGGTGGACTCTTTACCCACTGGACCACCAGGGAAACCCCTCCCAGGTGTCTTAATGCTCTGTGAAACAGAGGAAGATCTTTAGTTGAGCATAAAATAAACAGTGTTTAAGGATTGAAACCTTATTTTCACCTCTTGAATACTGTATTTTGCTCACATTACAACAGTTCAAGAAAGCAAAAGGAGTTGAGAAAACAACCAAAGCATAAAAACAGTCGAGAATGAGTTGAGTTCCATAAGGGCCAGTCTGTAAAATCTTGAACAAGAGTGGGCAAGGTAAATGTGTTTGGGAATTTAAAGACTGTGACTAGGATGAATATGCTCATATTCTTCTTCAGGGTGGAAGAATTTGAGACCAAACACTGGGAAACCTTACAGTGCTTTGTATCCAGTGGTCTTCCCTGACTATTTATGTGTAAAATCATGACAGTATTCAATTGAATTACAGTTTTTTTACTCTCTTTTGGTTAAAATGCAGTTTTTTAAAGATCCCTCTCCTTTAGATTTCTCCACTGTTAGAACTACTTTGCATTCCTTTTCTGGTTTTTTGTTTTTTCTTTCCGAGCTGTTTGAGCCAGTTTTGTTTCCAGCTCTGTCCCTGAAGCCTGTATTTAGATATTTCAGTATTTAAAAGGAGGGGTTTAGACTTAATGATCTGTTGGGTCTCTTCCATTTCTAGATGTTTTGAAAATGTAAAATACCATATATGAAAACCTTGTAAATTGTATGGGGTAGTAGTCGTATCAGTATTTTAAATACGTTAAACCTCACTATCACATTATAAAATCGTCAGTTGTTATAAATTATGATCATCTCCAGAATCATATTCTAATACATAGAATATTTGTTTGTGAATCCCAGGTGCTTTCTTTTTTTTTTTTAATTTTTATTTAATTTTGTTCTTCATGCCATGAGCTCTTTTTTATTTATTTATTATTTTCATCCATCTTTTCTCTTTTGGCATGTGTGGGCCTCCCATTGCAATGGCCTCCCTCGTTGCAGAGCACCGGCTCTGGGCGCATGCACTCCAGAGTGCTGGCTCGTAATTGAACACACCGCCGCTCCACGGCTCATGGGATCTTCCCAGGCCAGGGATTGAACCGGTGCCCCTTGCACTGCAAGGTGGACTCTTTACCCACTGGACCACCAGGGAAACCCCTCCCCAGGTGCTCTTAATGCTCTGTGAAACAGAGGAAGATCTTTAGTTGAGCATAAAATAAACAGTGTTTAAGATACATAGCTTTCTATTCTGTTAAACTAAGGAAAACCTGGATATGCTAATTTCTAGACTAACTTGTTTCTTTCAATGTGTGTTTTACAGTCCTATGAAACATCTTTAAAATTATGTTTTTCATTTGAAGTACCCATTTGTGCCTTAGCTTTATTGAAATTATATATTAAAAATCTGATTATTCCTTTGCTACCTTTTGATAAAGTTCATTAAAATAGGCTCAGGATAAGAGTCTACCTTTTTCTGTGTGTGTGAAAATCATGTGTATTATTCCTGAATCAGTGCAGATTTTGAAATAACAAGGCATAAATTCAGTGAAGTTTTCCATAAAACTCTAACAAAATTATAGCACATGTATAGTTCATTTTATATCTTCTAATACATATAGTTTCATTTTATTTACATTAATAATATATGATGAAAATAAACTTCATAATGAGTATGAGTCTTGGGTTACTTTGTTTAGAATTACAGTATTTTGTTTAGAATTACAGCATTTTGTTTTTAAGTATGTTTTAGTTATGGAAAATGAACTATGTCTCATTTACTTTTTAGTTAATACAAAATTTGATAAGCCTTTCTCTAATGTGTGAATTTTTTAAATCTCTGTTTTAGGACTAATTGTCAGTCTGGAAAAGGAACTTGCTCCATTATTTGAAGAACTGAGACAAGTTGTGGAAGTTTCTTAATCTGGAATTTTCTTCATCATATCAAACACAGTATCAATGCAGCAATCTTTAGGCCACACAACACTTGTATCCAAGAACAGGTCCCTGTACTCAAGAACAGGTCCCTTTTCCACTTTACTCTAGAGAAAGAGCCTTACAGATAGAATTTGTGGACAGGTTGATTGTTATCTTTTCTTGTGTAGGGCCTTTTCTTATTTAGTGAGTTCTGGGGATACCACAAGAATAATTCAGTCTATCACAGCTCCTATGGAGTTAGTCCAGTCACCAGATATGCATGAGATCCTATTCAGTGGCTCAGAATCAAGATGATACTTTGATCTGCATGAGTCACGAAGAGCTCCCTGTTGTACCTACCATATGCCAGGCCTGCAGAACAAAGCAGACTCTTTTTATTGTGAATAATGAGGACATATTTTTCTTCGTATTATTTTCTTTGCAATGCGTGTGAGGAAGATAAAATGGCTTAGAGAAAGTAAATAAAACCAGTACAATCACTAACTTTCCTTTGTATATATTATTGTGCAGTAGCGATGAGTCTTACTAACTGATTTGAGTCTTCTCAGAGGGTGCTGCTCTTTAATGGCAATGGAAATGATAGCTAATGTTTTTTCTCTTCCACTCTGCTTTCTATAACCAATCAGTGTTTGTTTTTTTTTTAATGTTTGTATATTCTTTGTAAAATTTAGGTGTGATTCATTATTGAATTCTGTTTCCAGTATTGGTATGTATGTACCCATGGTAGTATAGCCCTTTTTTTCATACATGAGTATAAATAAAATAGTATTTTTAAAAGTACAGTTTGAGCACTACATAGGTTTTTTTATCCCCCCCAGACTGTTCTCAAATGTTTAAACTCTATAATTCACTCTTTCAACCACATGAATAAGTGTTTCTTGTTTAGTTTGGAGACTGTTCTACCTAATAGATATTATCAGTTGGAAAATAAACCTCCTCTACAAGCCTAATTTAATCTCTGTGAAATTGGTATCACAGTTCTAGCAGGTGCTTTTCTTGTTTAAGAATGTCATCCGCCATTCGAGGCTGTTCATTTCATCCTGTGTTCTTTGACAATCAGTTCTCACTGGTGCCTGGCATAGAGTCCCAAATGTGTCCTGTTGACTAGAACTACCACACTGCAGAATCCTAAGGAGCACAAGTGTCCATCAGGTTTCTGTGCTCCAAGGATGCATTTTACACGGCATGTGTGAAAATGCAGTCCCTCAAGTTGTGCAGTGAGATCGGCCAGGCACTGTGCCCGCCTCCTTCCAGCTTCCTCCGTCCCTCCCTTCTTCCCTTCCACTCTCCTCCCATCCTCTACAAATAAGAGACTAAATTGAGGTACCTATGTTTAAAGAATGTGCGACTCAGTGAACAAAACCCGCATAGGAAGGGTGACGAAGCTGTGCACAGGATGCTATGGAAAATAAGGATGAGGCATTTAAATTCAGCAAGGACAACAGCCTTTACAGAGAAATAAGGGCAAGAGATAGGTTTTACCTGCGGTAAGACTTTACATAGTTAATTGTTAATACAACCTAATGAAGCAATAGACGCTGGATTAAAATCTAGAATTCCCATTAGCTAGATTATTGTTTAGTACTGTTTAGAAGTTTTTGTCAATGCAATGATGCATGAAACAAGAAAGTCTTTTATAAATAAGGTGACCAAAATTGTGGTTTTATTCATATATGTATATATTATATATATACACATGCACACATGTACATACATTACACATCCCCCAGGAAAGAGAATAAAGATTCTATATACCTGCATCAGATATACAATTAGACAGATTAGTAGAACAGAAAAACCCAGAAACAGACTTTAGTATGTATATATACAAGGAATAAAACATTGTGAAGATGACAGAAGGCAATGGGCTTTTTTTATTATTCAAAAAACATTTTTTATGCACCACTGATGGATGTACCATTTTATATCTGACTATTTGGCCATCTCTACCAAATTCACATGCGCATAACCTTTGACATGATGCGTTAGGATTCTCCAGAGACACACAACCCACAGGCACAAAATGTTTAGTCTGGCCACCCCATGACTGGTCATGTTGACATGAAAGCCCACAGTTCCACTTCTAGATAGTTATGTTGCCAGAGCATATGGACATGTGAAAAGTGTACAGTTGCAGCTGTATTCATTGCAATTTAGTAACATTAAAGGATTGAAAATGGATGAAATATCTTTCATAGATAAAATGACTTTCTGTCTCAAGTGTCCCAGTTTAGATAAATTACGTGTTCATACTGGTATAGAGCACTGGTTAAAGAAATTTCTACATTTGCCCAATGGGAAAAAGAATGAAGACTTCAGGTACTGAGATGTCGAATGATCTCCAAAACATAATGTTCAATGAGAAAAGCATGGTGTGAAACTGTTGTGCTACAACTTACGTGCTAGGAAGAAATAAATGCATGTGCATGTTGACATCTGCTTGTCTTGATAGGATAGGTATTTGTGGAGATACATGGAGTGTGGGGTCACTGGTAACTTCCATGGGGTGGACCTAGGAATCCGGAGAACAGTGATCCCAGGAATGACCTTTTTCACTGTAAACTTTATTGTTCTTCTTAAATTTTTAACTATTTGAAAACAAACTACTTCAGCAAACAATACAATTTATAATAAAACGGTGATTTGGTATTTGGGAAAGAAAGTTGTATCACTTGGGGTTCACCAAAAAAGACCCAGTGGAGTACATAAACTAGACTTATTTCAAGGAACTGGTTGTCTCATTTTGGAAAGTGGCAAAGCCCGTATCTGTAGAGCAGGCCAGAAAGCTGAAAAATCTCAGGCAAGAGCTGAGGCCGCAGGCTAAGGGGAGAATTTCTTCTCCATGTGCTTAGTTACTTAGTCATGTCTGATTCTTTGCAACCCCATGGACTGCAGCCCACCAGGATCCTCTGTCCCTGGGGATTCTGCAGGCAAGAATACTGGAGTGGGTTGCCATTCCCTTCTCCAGGGGATCTTCCCAACCCAGGGATAGAACCCAGGTCGCCTGCACTGTAGGCAGATTCTTTACCATCTGAGTCACCAGGGAAGCCCAAGAATACTGGAGCGGGTACCCTATCCCTTCTCCAGGGGATCTTCCCAACCCAGGAATTGAACCCGTATCTTCTGCATTGCTGAAAGATTCTTTACAAGCTGAGCTACCAGGTGGAAACTTCAGTTTAGCTGTTAATGTCTTTCGACTGCTTGAATGAGGCCTAACCATGTTATGGAGGATAACCTCTTTTATATAAATTCAGGGGATTGTCGATGTCATTAAGCACATCTATGAAACACATTCATAGCAACATCCAGATGAATTCTTCCTCAAAAAAACTCTGATTTAGGTGACCTGCCCGTCCACTAGCCAGAGCTACTTGAAATGTAGTCCACAGCCTGGGCTGGTCAGTTTGTTAGTACATGACAAGATAAGTTACAGAAGTTGTTGGTCGAGGGTATAAAAAACAGTTGACATACTATGTCTACTGAATTTAAAAAAATATTTTGTCTGTTTGACTGCCTTGGGTCTCACGTGCAGTCCATGGAATCTTCCATCTTAGTTGTGGCGTGTGGGATCTAGTTGCCTGAACAGGGATTGATCCTGGGCCACTTGCACTGTAAGCTCAGAGTCTTAGCCACTGGACCTAATGAAGTTCCATGTCTGTTGAATTCGATTTTAAAAATGGGGTTTTGATTATTGTATTTTTACTTCAGTTTTCAAGTTAACAACTGGATTTTACAAAATCCCAGTGATACATTTAAAAAGAAAAACAAAAAATCTGGCCCCTTTCCACAGATAGTTTAAGGAACTCCTGAGTCTGTAGTGAGCAGAGAGCATAGGCTCAACATGGCTAGAAAGACTTTGGAAAAAGTACAGGTTTGCTGAAGTTGACCTGATATAGCAGTAGAGGAGGGGAGCAGAATTTATATTCACCCTGTAATAATCCTCTTGCTCTTTTCTGACTCAGACAGGGTAGCTCCCTAAGATGCACTCCCAGAGAGAGAGAGAGAGGGGAAGATCGGAGTCCATTCATGGGTGCCGCCCAGATGGAAGAAGAGGCTCTGGGCACTGAGTGTTCTGCCCAGCGGCCCTGGAATAGGGCAGGTTTCCCCGGAGGCAGTAACAGCCATTCCCACTGTTGACAGGGGCTCCTCCGGTCCACAGGCAACAGGGCTTCTGTGGGACAAGATTTTCCCAGGACGAATTCTGAGAACAACTTTGGTTGTGCCTTGATGTAACCCGTATCTTCTGCATTGCTGAAAGATTCTTACAAGCTGAGCTACCAGGTGGAAACTTCAGTTTAGCTGTTAATGTCTTTCGACTGCTTGAATGAGGCCTAACCATGTTATGGAGGATAACCTCTTTTATATAAATTCAGGGGATTGTCGATGTCATTAAGCACATCTATGAAACACATTCATAGCAACATCCAGATGAATTCTTCCTCAAAAAAACTCTGATTTAGGTGACCTGCCCGTCCACTAGCCAGAGCTACTTGAAATGTAGTCCACAGCCTGGGCTGGTCAGTTTGTTAGTACATGACAAGATAAGTTACAGAAGTTGTTGGTCGAGGGTATAAAAAACAGTTGACATACTATGTCTACTGAATTTAAAAAAATATTTTGTCTGTTTGACTGCCTTGGGTCTCACGTGCAGTCCATGGAATCTTCCATCTTAGTTGTGGCGTGTGGGATCTAGTTGCCTGAACAGGGATTGATCCTGGGCCACTTGCACTGTAAGCTCAGAGTCTTAGCCACTGGACCTAATGAAGTTCCATGTCTGTTGAATTCGATTTTAAAAATGGGGTTTTGATTATTGTATTTTTACTTCAGTTTTCAAGTTAACAACTGGATTTTACAAAATCCCAGTGATACATTTAAAAAGAAAAACAAAAAATCTGGCCCCTTTCCACAGATAGTTTAAGGAACTCCTGAGTCTGTAGTGAGCAGAGAGCATAGGCTCAACATGGCTAGAAAGACTTTGGAAAAAGTACAGGTTTGCTGAAGTTGACCTGATATAGCAGTAGAGGAGGGGAGCAGAATTTATATTCACCCTGTAATAATCCTCTTGCTCTTTTCTGACTCAGACAGGGTAGCTCCCTAAGATGCACTCCCAGAGAGAGAGAGAGAGGGGAAGATCGGAGTCCATTCATGGGTGCCGCCCAGATGGAAGAAGAGGCTCTGGGCACTGAGTGTTCTGCCCAGCGGCCCTGGAATAGGGCAGGTTTCCCCGGAGGCAGTAACAGCCATTCCCACTGTTGACAGGGGCTCCTCCGGTCCACAGGCAACAGGGCTTCTGTGGGACAAGATTTTCCCAGGACGAATTCTGAGAACAACTGTTGGTACTTTGGTTGTGCCTTGATGTAATTCCTTTATGATGAGTACGTACTGTCACTGTTAGTGACAGAGCTTGACAGAGACAGCTTTTATCCCAAGCAACCCCACTCCAGTCTGCCATTGGCACAGAATGTCTTCTCTCGCTCTGAGCCCTTTCCCTGAACTCTCTCACGTGGCAAGATCATGACCACTTTACAGGGCTGCTGGGAATAGTGTATGTTAGACTGTCTTTTTCATGTCAACCACCTGCCCAAAAATGGTTTTCTCCCTGCTGAATCCTAAAGGAAACCAACCTTGAGTATTCATTGGAAGGACTGATGCTGAAGTTGAAGCTCCAATACTTTGGCCAGTTGATGCAAAGAGCCAACTCTTTGGAAAGATCGAGGGCAGGAGCAGAAGGGGACGACAGAGGATGAGATGGTTGGATGCATCACTGACTCAGTGGATGTGAATCTGAGCAAACTCCAGGAGATGGTGAAGGACAGGGAAGCCTGGTGTGCTGCAGTCCATGGGGTTGCAAAGAGCTGGACACAACTGGGCAACTGAGCAACAACAATCCCACTAAAACAGTCCATCGTCTAGGTTTGTCTTACTTTCAGCATTTGTTTTGTTTACTTGTGTGCATTATCATACATATACATATTATCTCTCCCAGATTCAACTGAAAACTCCTTGAGGACAGGACTTTTCTTCATTTCTGAATCTTTCAATCCTTCATAGCTCATAGTCTAACCACAGTGGATTCTTCATTACTATTTATGATATTAATCAGTTATATTTCTTTTAAATTACAGATAATAAAAGCACTTTAAAGGGAAAATATTACAGACAGCAAAATCATGCTCTTTTTAATACAACCAAAGGATATAAATAAACATGACATATTTTACAAACAATAAAAACAGTATTACCTACATAAACAATTGGATCTAAGAAAGCAAAATATGAAACTGTACATCTCAGTGAACATTTATGTCTAACTTCTTACTTTGCAAACTTGACACAACACATTTTTTCACTTGGCATTTGCTTTATCTCATATGATACAAACATTAAAAAAATACATTTATATGTTGAAACATATAAAATTTAATGTTAGTCCTAGATGTTTAGGATAACCCTTTGGACTGCAAGAGCAATGTCATATTATCACTTTGCCTCACAACACTTTTCCTTGTTTTTTTCTTACATTTTAATCTCCCTTCAAATTTAAATCTATCAAAGCAGTATCAATAAAGAGTCTAGAAGGAGTTAGAACTTACTTAAGAGACCTGGCTGCCAGTATCTTATCTCTCTATTTCAACCCCCTTATTCTAGCTTGAAAATGCTATGTAGCAAACACATCATTACACTTTACATGTGGGTCAGTGTTGCTCCCTCAACTGGCAAAAGAAGTGGCTCTTGAATAAGGTGGAGGGTACTCATGCAGTGCAGGACACAGTTTAGTTCACTTGGGCCAGTACCTACCTCTCACTTTGGGGAAGGGATTGTTACCACACACTCCTTAAGAAGTCTCTTTCAGGCTGTTTGAGAAGTGCTGGATAAAGACAATAACTTAGTACTTACAAGCCCTCTGTTGGTTATACTAATAATTCACATGATAATTATTATTATTAAACTAGAAGTTATCTACTACTTTATTGCTCTTCCTCAATTTGTTTTCTCACTCTTTAAAACTTTTCCCAAAATGACTTATAAGCATTTGTTTTGTTTACTTGTGTGCATTATCATACATATACATATTATCTCTCCAGATTCAACTGAAAACTCCTTGAGGACAGGACTTTTCTTCATTTCTGAATCTTTCAATCCTTCATAGCTCATAGTCTAACCACAGTGGATTCTTCATTACTATTTATGATATTAATCAGTTATATTTCTTTTAAATTACAGATAATAAAAGCACTTTAAAGGGAAAATATTACAGACAGCAAAATCATGCTCTTTTTAATACAACCAAAGGATATAAATAAACATGACATATTTTACAAACAATAAAAACAGTATTACCTACATAAACAATTGGATCTAAGAAAGCAAAATATGAAACTGTACATCTCAGTGAACATTTATGTCTAACTTCTTACTTTGCAAACTTGACACAACACATTTTTTCACTTGGCATTTGCTTTATCTCATATGATACAAACATTAAAAAAATACATTTATATGTTGAAACATATAAAATTTAATGTTAGTCCTAGATGTTTAGGATAACCCTTTGGACTGCAAGAGCAATGTCATATTATCACTTTGCCTCACAACACTTTTCCTTGTTTTTTTCTTACATTTTAATCTCCCTTCAAATTTAAATCTATCAAAGCAGTATCAATAAAGAGTCTAGAAGGAGTTAGAACTTACTTAAGAGACCTGGCTGCCAGTATCTTATCTCTCTATTTCAACCCCCTTATTCTAGCTTGAAAATGCTATGTAGCAAACACATCATTACACTTTACATGTGGGTCAGTGTTGCTCCCTCAACTGGCAAAAGAAGTGGCTCTTGAATAAGGTGGAGGGTACTCTGCGCAGTGCAGGACACAGTTTAGTTCACTTGGGCCAGTACCTACCTCTCACTTTGGGGAAGGGATTGTTACCACACACTCCTTAAGAAGTCTCTTTCAGGCTGTTTGAGAAGTGCTGGATAAAGACAATAACTTAGTACTTACAAGCCCTCTGTTGGTTATACTAATAATTCACATGATAATTATTATTATTAAACTAGAAGTTATCTACTACTTTATTGCTCTTCCTCAATTTGTTTTCTCACTCTTTAAAACTTTTCCCCCCAAATGACTGAAAGAGATGTATTTTTAAAGATCATATCTCCTATTATCTTTATTATCTCGCCTCATAGGCCATAGGAGATTTAGTTCTCACAGGTTGATTGTTAGAAGGGAAGAAAGGACCCAGTAGATACCTGAGTCTTTTACAATGAGAAAATAAATACTACAAACATTTTCCAATTTCATTTTGGAAAATTTTCTTTCTATATAAATAAGGGAAAAAAGCAAAGCCAGCACTGCCCCCTGCCTCATCTTGGAGGCCTGCTATCTCAGTAGACTTTCTGAAGAAGCAGTCTAAGGCTCCGACGACATATATAGCCTTTCCTTCCTGGTTAATAGGACAGCCTGGATGTCAGATGAACTGACCATGATGCAGAATGGGACTCAGGGTAACAAATGTCAGCCATCTTGGGGACAACAACAAGGGAAAACAGAGCCATCTCCTGCCACGCGTGCTAAGAGCCAGCACACCTGGTTGCTGTGGTCTGTCCGTCCCCCATCAGAACAAGGATGCTTTGGTATTCTCAGGGAGATGGCAGGAGCCTGAAGGCCAATAGTTTTCCACTGAGTCAGCAAACATGGTGTCTTCTGAATGGTCCAAATCTGCATCTGCTTTTCACTTGTTTCTACAGAAAAATCCTCAGTCAGTTCTCCTCTGGATCATGCTGTGGATCACACCATCGGGAACACTCCACCCTGCTCCTGTGTGAGGGTATCCCTCCTGGAGGGAGGTCTGTTTATTGAAAGGTGAATGACCGGGATCGGACTGTGCCTTCCCCTTGACTGAGCTGTTTCCTTATTTGAGACTGTAAGAAAGCACACCCACGTGTATTGACTATGGAGACACTTTAAGGTAACAAGCTTTGGTTTTGAACAGATATTAAATAAGAAATGCTGACTGGCAAGAAAACCATGCAACTGCAAGTGATGATCATGTCCCCACTTCCCCAAATTTTATCTCTTTCAGGCTGTTTGAGAAGTGCTGGATAAAGACAATAACTTAGTACTTACAAGCCCTTTTTTCAATAATTCACATGATAATTATTATTATTAAACTAGAAGTTATCTACTACTTTATTGCTCTTCCTCAATTTGTTTTCTCACTCTTTAAAACTTTTCCCCCCAAATGACTGAAAGAGATGTATTTTTAAAGATCATATCTCCTATTATCTTTATTATCTCGCCTCATAGGCCATAGGAGATTTAGTTCTCACAGGTTGATTGTTAGAAGGGAAGAAAGGACCCAGTAGATACCTGAGTCTTTTACAATGAGAAAATAAATACTACAAACATTTTCCAATTTCATTTTGGAAAATTTTCTTTCTATATAAATAAGGGAAAAAAGCAAAGCCAGCACTGCCCCCTGCCTCATCTTGGAGGCCTGCTATCTCAGTAGACTTTCTGAAGAAGCAGTCTAAGGCTCCGACGACATATATAGCCTTTCCTTCCTGGTTAATAGGACAGCCTGGATGTCAGATGAACTGACCATGATGCAGAATGGGACTCAGGGTAACAAATGTCAGCCATCTTGGGGACAACAACAAGGGAAAACAGAGCCATCTCCTGCCACGCGTGCTAAGAGCCAGCACACCTGGTTGCTGTGGTCTGTCCGTCCCCCATCAGAACAAGGATGCTTTGGTATTCTCAGGGAGATGGCAGGAGCCTGAAGGCCAATAGTTTTCCACTGAGTCAGCAAACATGGTGTCTTCTGAATGGTCCAAATCTGCATCTGCTTTTCACTTGTTTCTACAGAAAAATCCTCAGTCAGTTCTCCTCTGGATCATGCTGTGGATCACACCATCGGGAACACTCCACCCTGCTCCTGTGTGAGGGTATCCCTCCTGGAGGGAGGTCTGTTTATTGAAAGGTGAATGACCGGGATCGGACTGTGCCTTCCCCTTGACTGAGCTGTTTCCTTATTTGAGACTGTAAGAAAGCACACCCACGTGTATTGACTATGGAGACACTTTAAGGTAACAAGCTTTGGTTTTGAACAGATATTAAATAAGAAATGCTGACTGGCAAGAAAACCATGCAACTGCAAGTGATGATCATGTCCCCACTTCCCCAAATTTTATTCTGGGTTTCTGTATTTTCTCCGGAGAAATACTGTAAAGTGGTTGCTGAAACATACACAAATTAGGAACTGGCCTAGCACTTTTAGTAACAGTAACACTACTTAATGAATCAAAATGAAGACATAGATCTAAATTTATTGATATGGAGAAATGTTTATGATACATTATTAAGGGTAGAGAGCAGATAAAGAACACCGCAGAATGACCGCCTTTTGTTTTAATGTTTTTTTGTTTTGTTTTGTTTTTTGCCAAAGGAGAAATCTGAAATGTTCATCGATACATTTTTACTTTAAATTTTCTATAATGATTATGTGGCACTTTCATAGTTACAGAACAGAAGGAATAAAAAAATAATTCATATTCAAGCAAAGGCTTCATATGGCAAAGTACTTCCCAACTGAATATCAAATACATTGGAACTATCTCAAAATGAGTTGTTTATTTCTTTGGATCCTGAACTGAAAAGACAATCAAAAGCAAAAGTCCTAGTATTTAGAAAAGAATATTCAATAAAATTCTAATATATCAGCTAATTTCATTTTTTAAATTAGGGGGAATTGTCTGTAGCTGAAAAACATCAAGGGTTTCAAGACGGTGTTTATACAAAATTTGAGAAAGCTTTAAAGAGATGTACTTGGGTAACAGCTTACTAACTGGCAAATAAACACAGACAGAAAGATGCATGAGACTAGACTAGTAAATTCTTATATCTGGCTCTTAGAACACTTTGTCATCCTCCTGGAAAGTCCATGGAAAGCAGATAAATTAAAGTACCTTTTGTCCTTGATCTTCACAAAGTAACATTCACACTGGTCACTGGACACTAAGCTAAGTCTTTCAGGCAAGCCTCCTTCTCTTACAATATAATAGGAATTTGCTACCATAAAAATATGTCAGCTTCCCTCTGTCTGTCTTTCTGGTACCACATGTCCTTCTCCAAACCAACTTGGACCTGCCCGCACTTACAGGAAGTCTTATAGACATGAGGCTAGGCTCTGGGCTGAGACCCCAGTGCAACTTCATTCTTTCTTTTTTTTTTTTTTTAATTTCTTTCTCCATCCTTTCCACATCTCAGAAGAATGAACAGACTCTTCCACAAGCCTGCATGTAGACCTCCCATTGGTTTCCAGGGGTTGCCTGACTCTTCCAATAGAAATACGTTTGAAATGATCAACATGTGATTTCCGAGTACTAGGGGTTCAGAGACTCAAGTAACTCACCAACTTCCAGCGTAAAATCTTGATCCACTCATCAGCTTCTACTCCTGTCTTTGCACAGAGATAAAACGTCCTGAATGGAAATACTAAGCTGATAAGACAAAAGAAAGAACATAAGATACTCCAGATAGTTGGTTGAGCTTGAGCATTAATTAGAGAAAGACGAATTGACAAAGAATCTGGGTAAGAACTCTAGGATTTGGTGTATAGCGAGCTAGTCCTGTCAGCAAACTGCAGAAATGTTGAGGACGTGGTAGATCTATATTATTACAGGCGAAAACAACTGTCAGAAGCTATAAGGCTTCATATGGCAAAGTACTTCCCAACTGAATATCAAATACATTGGAACTATCTCAAAATGAGTTGTTTATTTCTTTGGATCCTGAACTGAAAAGACAATCAAAAGCAAAAGTCCTAGTATTTAGAAAAGAATATTCAATAAAATTCTAATATATCAGCTAATTTCATTTTTTAAATTAGGGGGAATTGTCTGTAGCTGAAAAACATCAAGGGTTTCAAGACGGTGTTTATACAAAATTTGAGAAAGCTTTAAAGAGATGTACTTGGGTAACAGCTTACTAACTGGCAAATAAACACAGACAGAAAGATGCATGAGACTAGACTAGTAAATTCTTATATCTGGCTCTTAGAACACTTTGTCATCCTCCTGGAAAGTCCATGGAAAGCAGATAAATTAAAGTACCTTTTGTCCTTGATCTTCACAAAGTAACATTCACACTGGTCACTGGACACTAAGCTAAGTCTTTCAGGCAAGCCTCCTTCTCTTACAATATAATAGGAATTTGCTACCATAAAAATATGTCAGCTTCCCTCTGTCTGTCTTTCTGGTACCACATGTCCTTCTCCAAACCAACTTGGACCTGCCCGCACTTACAGGAAGTCTTATAGACATGAGGCTAGGCTCTGGGCTGAGACCCCAGTGCAACTTCATTCTTTCTTTTTTTTTTTTTTTAATTTCTTTCTCCATCCTTTCCACATCTCAGAAGAATGAACAGACTCTTCCACAAGCCTGCATGTAGACCTCCCATTGGTTTCCAGGGGTTGCCTGACTCTTCCAATAGAAATACGTTTGAAATGATCAACATGTGATTTCCGAGTACTAGGGGTTCAGAGACTCAAGTAACTCACCAACTTCCAGCGTAAAATCTTGATCCACTCATCAGCTTCTACTCCTGTCTTTGCACAGAGATAAAACGTCCTGAATGGAAATACTAAGCTGATAAGACAAAAGAAAGAACATAAGATACTCCAGATAGTTGGTTGAGCTTGAGCATTAATTAGAGAAAGACGAATTGACAAAGAATCTGGGTAAGAACTCTAGGATTTGGTGTATAGCGAGCTAGTCCTGTCAGCAAACTGCAGAAATGTTGAGGACGTGGTAGATCTATATTATTACAGGCAGATTTGTATTTTTTTAATGAGAGTCCAAAGAGCAGAGGTGGGTCAGGGAAGCAGGTCTAGGTCAAAGCCAGATTGTTTTATTGTTCATGTCTTAGGCTGAATACACATATGTGTTTATTCAGCTGATCTGTTAAATGGCTCAGAACTTGTGCTGTATTCAAAGAACAATCTAGACAAATAAAAGAAAGTTGCCTGAAGGAACTCATTTGTGTCAGCTGACTGCAACATGGAAGACCGCGCCCTCTGTGGATAAAAGCAGTTTTAACTTTCCTGGACAGGAAAATAGACAATAAATCTCTTCAGTTATTCACATTGCCTACTTCTGACCATGAGTTAATTTTTTCTGAAGGGAAGATGAACTTGCCAACAGGCATGAAAGACTGTTCTAGGAATAGGATTAACTCCTCCTTTGACTGTGCCTTTGGCTATAACCTTAACACCATCTGATTTAGGGGGCTTCCCTGGTGATCCAGTGGCTTAAACTCCTAGTTCCCAATGCAGGGGGTGGGGTTCAGTTCCTGTCTTGAACTGAAACCAAAATGGTTTCTATACCCTAAGTGGCATATCTTGTTTATACCAGTAAATAATGTTGAATAGATAAGAAGTCTCTGTATATGAAAGGTAAACCTTAACGTGAGGGCTAGTTGGGCACTGAGTAGACAGAAGGGAAGTTGGGAAAGGGGTATGATATTGTGCAGACACAGTACAAAACTGATTGCTGGAATTATCATAGTTTGGTACTCCTTGGGAGAGACATTATTAATTGCCTGTTAATACAGTAATTCTTCTTTTCTTCTAGCTAATAGAACTCCAGGTGACAAATTACAATTAGTTGGAGCCAATTATAATCATGTGCGGGTGCTCAATTACTCAGTCATGTCTGACTTTCTGCAACCCCATGGACTGTAGCCCACCAGGCTCCTCTGTCCATGGGATTATCCCAGCAAGAATAGAGGAATGGGTTGCCATTTCCTACTCCAGGGTATCTTCCCAACCCAGCATAAGATACTCCAGATAGTTGGTTGAGCTTGAGCATTAATTAGAGAAAGACGAATTGACAAATGGGTAAGAACTCTAGGATTTGGTGTATAGCGAGCTAGTCCTGTCAGCAAACTGCAGAAATGTTGAGGACGTGGTAGATCTATATTATTACAGGCAGATTTGTATTTTTTTAATGAGAGTCCAAAGAGCAGAGGTGGGTCAGGGAAGCAGGTCTAGGTCAAAGCCAGATTGTTTTATTGTTCATGTCTTAGGCTGAATACACATATGTGTTTATTCAGCTGATCTGTTAAATGGCTCAGAACTTGTGCTGTATTCAAAGAACAATCTAGACAAATAAAAGAAAGTTGCCTGAAGGAACTCATTTGTGTCAGCTGACTGCAACATGGAAGACCGCGCCCTCTGTGGATAAAAGCAGTTTTAACTTTCCTGGACAGGAAAATAGACAATAAATCTCTTCAGTTATTCACATTGCCTACTTCTGACCATGAGTTAATTTTTTCTGAAGGGAAGATGAACTTGCCAACAGGCATGAAAGACTGTTCTAGGAATAGGATTAACTCCTCCTTTGACTGTGCCTTTGGCTATAACCTTAACACCATCTGATTTAGGGGGCTTCCCTGGTGATCCAGTGGCTTAAACTCCTAGTTCCCAATGCAGGGGGTGGGGTTCAGTTCCTGTCTTGAACTGAAACCAAAATGGTTTCTATACCCTAAGTGGCATATCTTGTTTATACCAGTAAATAATGTTGAATAGATAAGAAGTCTCTGTATATGAAAGGTAAACCTTAACGTGAGGGCTAGTTGGGCACTGAGTAGACAGAAGGGAAGTTGGGAAAGGGGTATGATATTGTGCAGACACAGTACAAAACTGATTGCTGGAATTATCATAGTTTGGTACTCCTTGGGAGAGACATTATTAATTGCCTGTTAATACAGTAATTCTTCTTTTCTTCTAGCTAATAGAACTCCAGGTGACAAATTACAATTAGTTGGAGCCAATTATAATCATGTGCGGGTGCTCAATTACTCAGTCATGTCTGACTTTCTGCAACCCCATGGACTGTAGCCCACCAGGCTCCTCTGTCCATGGGATTATCCCAGCAAGAATAGAGGAATGGGTTGCCATTTCCTACTCCAGGGTATCTTCCCAACCCAGGGGTCAAACCCACATCTCCTCTATTGGTAGGCAGGTTCTTTACTGCTTGAGCCGTCTGGGAAGCCCAGTCATGATCATACTAGTACCCTTTTTAGCTTCCCTTACTGCTGGTGATGGCCATGAGACAGTCTTGGCTAATGGGGTTGGAGGGGAGAGAACTTTTCTCAAAAGAGTTTCTGAAAAAATGTCTGCTTTCCTGAATTAAAAAACAGCAGACCTGGTTAATACCATCCCACCATCTTTCTTAACGGTTTACATGAAAATGTGAGACCTACAGTTGGCATAGCTCTCTTGGGCTTGGAAGTAGTAAGCATGAGGATAAGACCAAGAGAACTGTAGAGACACTGGTTGTAACCTTGTCATCTGATTGCTTGTTATATGAAGAATATAAATATAAAATGAGTTTATATGGTACTTTTTTAAAAATTTTTTTGGCCACTTTTTTTTTGGTCTTTCATTTTTATTTTAGTTTCATCCGTCTTTGTTCCTTGGCCTGCATGTGCCTCCAATCGCAGCAGCCTCTCTCGTCGCAGAGTACCGGCTCTGGGTGCATGCACTCCAGAGCTCCGGCTTGGCAGTTGGACACATTGGTTCAGCTGCTCCGCGGCACGTGGGATCCTCCCAGGCCAGGGATGAAACCGGCGCCCCTTGTACTGCAAGGCAATGTCCCCACCCACTGGACCACCAAGGAAGCCCTGTATGATACTTTTATGTGAAAAATCTTTAAACAGATTTTCATTACTGATTGATACTATACAATCACAAATTAGTAATAGCTGATGTTAACTTTTTTAGGTCGGACAATGGTATTGTTCTATAGGTGATATTTTTATTCTTAGTAGACGCAAATGTAAAGTGCCATGATGTCTACAACTTACATTCAACTGGTTCTGAAAAAAAAGCAAATATGGCAAAATAGTAATGATTCATGCATCTAGGTGAAGGGTAGGCATATGGGCATATAAGTCTTTCAACGTTTTTTTATTCTTTTTTCCCCCATACTTTAAACTTTTTATTTTGTATTGAGGTAGAGCCAATTAACAATGCTGAGGTAGTTTTAGGTGAACAGCAAAGGGACTCAGTCATACATACACACATACTCATTCTACCCCAAACCCCTCCTCCCAACCAGACTGGCAGATAACATTGAGCGGAGTTCCATGTAAGTCTTTCAACTTTTATATGTTTGAAAACTGTAAAATAAATGTTGGTAGGAAATAAATCACTCTTTTCTCAAGATACTTTACTTCTCTCAGTTAGAGAATTATCATGATATACTGATTGTGTTAAAATAAAACTCTTTTGTGCCATTTGCCAACACCTCAAAGAAATAAAAGCTGTCTAACATGTGACTGGCATTCTGTCATGTTACATAGTACTTGTTGCAAAGTACAGCCTAAACAATTAAACCCAGTAGACCTGCCTATTTGCTTAAACCACTATAAATGAGGTATTGGGCTTCCCTGGTGGTTCAGTGGGAAGGCATCTGCCTGCCAAAGCAGGTGACACAGGACCCTTGGGTTCGATCCCTCGGTAGAGATGATCCCCTGGAGAAGGAAATGGCAACCCCACCAGTATTTCTTGCCTTGAAAATGCCAAGAATGGACAGAGGAGCCTGGTGGGCTACAGTCCACGGGAATACAAAGGAGTCAGATACAACTCAGTGACTAAAACACAGCAAATGAGATGTTATGCCACACTCAGCTGAAAGGACACCTAATATGCATACCCTGTGGGATGGTTAAACACACTGCCTCAGATCAAAACATCTGTACACATTAAAACAGAAACAATTTTTAATTCCACTAAAATAAGAGTCTGGCAAGAAGACTTTAAAAGCAATTTCCTTTATAAAACAACTTACCAAAAGCAGTTTACCCTTTCCTGTGAATAATCAAATTGTACAGCCGAACATTCTGTTAAATCTAGGATCCGAATTGGTTCTGGTGACTTAAAAAAAAAAAAAAAGACAAGCTATGTCATCATAAAAAATGTGCACACAAATCTATCCATCACTTACTCCCCTAACAAGTCTCCACTATGAGGGTCTGTTAACCGTACTTCCACCACAGGGCATTGATAAAAAAAAAAAAAAAAAACCCTTCCTAAAGGAAGTCCCATGCTTGTTTGAGGAGTGGCTTTTCATGAAACTGGTCATTAGGAATTTGTCAACTTAAATTTGGTGGAGATGGATTTTTAACACTTGGAAGGGAGTCTTTTTTTTCCCCATGTTTTTATTTTTATTTACTTTTTGGCCACTTCTATTGATCTTTAATTTATTTATCTTTGTTCTCTGGCCCCTGTGGGCCTCCCATCGCAGTGGCCTCTGTCGCTGCAGAGCACTGGCTCTGGGCACATGCGCTCCAAAGCTCCGGCTTGGTAGTTGAACACATCGGTCCAGCCATTCCGTGGCACGTGGGATCTTCCCAGGCCAGGGATCGAACCGGCGCCCCTTGCACTGCAAGGCAGTGTCCTTACCCACTGGACCACCAGGGAAGCCTTCCCATGTTTTTAGACATCCACTTTCTCAGAAATTTTGTGTAGGAAAAATGAAAGAGCTGAAATAATTTTAAATTTGCTCAATGAAATGGGCCTGGGGGCATAAATAAATAGGACATATTTTTAATAAAGGGAACACTACTACAGAGATAGGGATAAGAGAACACTTCCAGTGCCCTGAACAGAGCTAGTGGAGTGCCCCAGGGAGCTTGAGGTCAGCCAGCCTGCGAAATGGTTTAACTGTTTGGCAAAAACCCAAACTAAAACAAAACTCTGCTCATAGCAGGAATCAAGAACTCATATCTCCAATCATTTATAGCAAAACATCTCAGTACTAGCCTCCCACTGCTAAAATAATCAACCTGTGGGATGGTTAAACACACTGCCTCAGATCAAAACATCTGTACACATTAAAACAGAAACAATTTTTAATTCCACTAAAATAAGAGTCTGGCAAGAAGACTTTAAAAGCAATTTCCTTTATAAAACAACTTACCAAAAGCAGTTTACCCTTTCCTGTGAATAATCAAATTGTACAGCCGAACATTCTGTTAAATCTAGGATCCGAATTGGTTCTGGTGACTTAAAAAAAAAAAAAAAGACAAGCTATGTCATCATAAAAAATGTGCACACAAATCTATCCATCACTTACTCCCCTAACAAGTCTCCACTATGAGGGTCTGTTAACCGTACTTCCACCACAGGGCATTGATAAAAAAAAAAAAAAAAAACCCTTCCTAAAGGAAGTCCCATGCTTGTTTGAGGAGTGGCTTTTCATGAAACTGGTCATTAGGAATTTGTCAACTTAAATTTGGTGGAGATGGATTTTTAACACTTGGAAGGGAGTCTTTTTTTTCCCCATGTTTTTATTTTTATTTACTTTTTGGCCACTTCTATTGATCTTTAATTTATTTATCTTTGTTCTCTGGCCCCTGTGGGCCTCCCATCGCAGTGGCCTCTGTCGCTGCAGAGCACTGGCTCTGGGCACATGCGCTCCAAAGCTCCGGCTTGGTAGTTGAACACATCGGTCCAGCCATTCCGTGGCACGTGGGATCTTCCCAGGCCA
The DNA here is from genome assembly GCA_022376925.1 of Tragulus kanchil. Lineage (NCBI taxonomy): Eukaryota > Metazoa > Chordata > Mammalia > Artiodactyla > Tragulidae > Tragulus > Tragulus kanchil. The sequence continues at coordinate 79,781,645 of JAIOJX010000025.1, forward strand.
GGGATCGAACCGGCGCCCCTTGCACTGCAAGGCAGTGTCCTTACCCACTGGACCACCAGGGAAGCCTTCCCATGTTTTTAGACATCCACTTTCTCAGAAATTTTGTGTAGGAAAAATGAAAGAGCTGAAATAATTTTAAATTTGCTCAATGAAATGGGCCTGGGGGCATAAATAAATAGGACATATTTTTAATAAAGGGAACACTACTACAGAGATAGGGATAAGAGAACACTTCCAGTGCCCTGAACAGAGCTAGTGGAGTGCCCCAGGGAGCTTGAGGTCAGCCAGCCTGAGAAATGGTTTCTGTCATACTCGTCTCATCTTGGCAAAAAAACCCAAACCAAAACAAAACTCTGCTCATAGCAGGAATCAAGAACTCATATCTCCAATCATTTATAGCACATTTCCTAAAAATTTCTGGGATGCTAAAGACAGATATTGCTTTCATTTAGAGAGCTCATTTTTAAAGAGAAAATATATGATTATATTTCTTACCATCTGGTCTTTGAAATATTTTAGTTCATTCCTGTGCAAAGTAAACCACCTTGTTTTCCAGGTCTGAAAAAAAGAAAGAAAGAAACATGAAGGTTTAGAATACATGACTATAATATTTGGACTAGATAATTTTCTTTTGTTGTATAAGTACCGAAAAAATTAGATACAGTGAAATATTCTTGTGGTGTGATTTCTGAGAAAAAAAACTTTCAAAGTGAAACTTAAAATTTTAAGGTTTCCAAAATGAAGATGATTCCATGTACTAAGCTTATTATGGAGACAAAGATACCATTCACATTTTTAAATAAGTAAAAAGAAATAACCTATCATAAATATTCAAGATGATTTACAACAAATCACTGAAATTTCCATCTTAGTAAGACTTAATAATCTTAATAAAACTATAATAAGAATAGATGCAATTTTTAGGCACCTACTGAAAACTTCATACTATCCTTGGAGGTTTTTGCACATTATAGCCAGTTCTAATACAATGCCAAGTATCATTATTCTTGTTTTCCAAATAAGTACATTGAGGTTTAGGATCCTTAAACCACATGCTATTCTAAATTTGCCTAGGAATTTCATGGTAGTGGTGGAAAAACTCTTGTTACCCATTGCCTCCTTCTTACATACTAATGGAATGCTCATCATCTCAGGCAACAAAGTTCCCAGTTAAAAGAAGTAATGGGAGGTTTTTGCTAAAACCTGGGGCAAAATTTTTTAATAAAGGGAACACTACTACAGAGATAGGGATAAGAGAACACTTCCAGTGCCCTGAACAGAGCTAGTGGAGTGCCCCAGGGAGCTTGAGGTCAGCCAGCCTGAGAAATGGTTTCTGTCATACTCGTCTCATCTTGGCAAAAAAACCCAAACCAAAACAAAACTCTGCTCATAGCAGGAATCAAGAACTCATATCTCCAATCATTTATAGCACATTTCCTAAAAATTTCTGGGATGCTAAAGACAGATATTGCTTTCATTTAGAGAGCTCATTTTTAAAGAGAAAATATATGATTATATTTCTTACCATCTGGTCTTTGAAATATTTTAGTTCATTCCTGTGCAAAGTAAACCACCTTGTTTTCCAGGTCTGAAAAAAAGAAAGAAAGAAACATGAAGGTTTAGAATACATGACTATAATATTTGGACTAGATAATTTTCTTTTGTTGTATAAGTACCGAAAAATTAGATACAGTGAAATATTCTTGTGGTGTGATTTCTGAGAAAAAAAACTTTCAAAGTGAAACTTAAAATTTTAAGGTTTCCAAAATGAAGATGATTCCATGTACTAAGCTTATTATGGAGACAAAGATACCATTCACATTTTTAAATAAGTAAAAAGAAATAACCTATCATAAATATTCAAGATGATTTACAACAAATCACTGAAATTTCCATCTTAGTAAGACTTAATAATCTTAATAAAACTATAATAAGAATAGATGCAATTTTTAGGCACCTACTGAAAACTTCATACTATCCTTGGAGGTTTTTGCACATTATAGCCAGTTCTAATACAATGCCAAGTATCATTATTCTTGTTTTCCAAATAAGTACATTGAGGTTTAGGATCCTTAAACCACATGCTATTCTAAATTTGCCTAGGAATTTCATGGTAGTGGTGGAAAAACTCTTGTTACCCATTGCCTCCTTCTTACATACTAATGGAATGCTCATCATCTCAGGCAACAAAGTTCCCAGTTAAAAGAAGTAATGGGAGGTTTAAAAATAATACTACAAATACAAATACTTGCTCTCGCCAGAAAGAATTCCCTTGAGCTGGGACACAAATAACTAAATATTTAGGTTAAATTCAAGCAGGCCAGTGCCCTTGAAAGATTCAATACCCTGACTCTTTAAATGGGAAAGAATAGATACATTCCATGAAGGTCTGCTTGGCATATGAAAATGAGATAGAGTAATTTTAAAGGTGGTGGTGATGGTTGTTTAAGTCAATTAATGGTGTCCAACTCTTGTGACTCCATGGACTGTAGCTCTCCAAGTTCTCTGTGCATGGCATTTCCCAGGCAAGAAAACAGGAGTGGGTTGCCATTTCCTTCTCCAGGGATCTTCCTCACCTAGGGATCAAATATCTCCCACACTTCACACAGATTCTTTCACTGAGCCACCAATTAAAGGTACAATCACATAAGTAGAGGACAATTGAATACCCCCCAACTTCTAAGTCCTAAATTTTGTTCCTCTGGGATTTTATAATGTAATTAAATTACTGTCAGTGATGGTTTTTTGTTTTGTTTTGTTTGACCTATGTTAGGTAAAGATTTCATAAGAATTTTCCTTCTTTTCTGTTAAACTTAGAAAACATAGACATGTGCTAGAGTTCACTTGCTAGTTTCATCCTCAGTATTGCATCAGAAGGATTGTACATTTTGAGTACTAACGATAGGATATTCTCACAGATTTGGCTTCTTGAAAGAATAGTCAAATGATTTTCCATCAAGATAAGCTCTAGAAACAGATAAATATTATAACTGGGTCAAAATGAAAAGACAGTTATGCTTTTTTAAATTTTGGCCTGTTGTATTGGTTTTTTTATTCATTTATTTTCATCCATCCGTATTCTTTGGCCTGTGTGGGCCTCCCTTTGCAGTGACCTCTCCCGTTGCAGAGCACCAGCTCTGGGCACATGCGCTCCAGAGCGCTGGCTCATAATTGGACACAGCAGTCCAACAGTTCCACGGCACCCATTCCATGGGATCTTCCTGGGCAAGGGATCAGACCGATGCCCCTTGCACTGCAAAGCAGATTCTTTACTCACTGGACCACCAGGGAAGCTCCAGTTATGCTTTTTTAAAAGTCAAAAAGAAGATTGCACCCCCAAGATGCATTCTCTCTTTGTGGCTGGTCCTGGCGGCCACGCGCTTCCTTACCTTGACCAGGCCCCCCTGCTTGGTGAGGTAACCTTCTTTGGTGCCCAGCTGAAAAAGAAAGGAAACATTGGAGTGAAGTCCAGAACTATCAAAATTTGAGTTTTGTCTATTTCTGTCCTATTTTAAAATGAAACACAAGTTTGCCTTTCATCTTTAAGTAATCTCCTTTCTTTCTTCATGGAGGCACTTGAGAATCCTCCCTGGGTGGTGGAGACTGATTTCAGACCTGATTGTCTTCCATGACTCTGGAGAAGCAGCGACAATGAACAGAGTCTCTTCTAACAAGAGTTAGCACTTTCCAATCAGCCACTGTTGCTGAGGTGTTATGTACATGAACATGTTCACACACACTGCCATGGAGTCAATACATAGGAAACTCTGGATTAAGCAAAGAAGAGGGATTTTTGTACTTTTCAGAGTCTGTTTTGTGCTAATCTGCTTTATGAATTAGAAATAGCACTTTAAACACTTTACAATATAATTCTTCTTTAAACACCCCCTTATTTTTTTACAGATGATCTCTTGAGACCTATATTCCATGGGACAGACTCTGGAGTACAGATTTATTTACACTTGATTCATCTGGAAGGAATTTGAAGTAGGAGTGAGTCATTTCTTTTAACTCACCCATTATTAATTCAAGAGTAACAATATGACACATAGCTGACACCTATGAAGTATGAGGAATGGTGGGGAGCTATGTGAATAGTAATTTTCATTAAACCAAGACCCTCAGGTGAAAAAATTTCAAAATTCATACACTTCCAAAGAAATTAGATTCCTGGTAAGATATTTTGCTCTAATGTGCTGTCATAATGTATCTTATATTAGTAAGAAAAAAGTGAATAAAAACTGGGAAAAGATTTGGTTGATGTCAATGTTTCTTCATGGGAGTTTCCAGAGTGTTTGTTCCTGAGGAAAAGTCTACCTATCACCAAATAAAAAGAGGAACAGCAACTACCACAATAAAAAGAGTTAAAACTAGAAATAGGATACTACCACTTGCTTCTAAATTCTTAGGGCATTGAAGTAACAATGAATTTCCCAGATGTTCATTTAAATAATGCTTAATAGCATTGATGACTTTGATACTGAGTAATCAGTTTGACTGATTTTGACATTAAAAGAAACTGAACTCAGTTTGGACATTATATTATAGAAATAGAAAAAAATTTACCATTTTGGATTTTTGAGTCTACAGAGGCAGTAAGTAAGGGCAAATTGTTATATAGAAGATCCTGATATAATTATTTATTCAGAGATTTCCCTGGGGGTCAAGTGGTTAAGAATCCACCTGCCAATACAGAGTACACAGGTTTGATTCCTGGTCTGGGAAGATTCCACATCCCGCAAGGCAACTAAGCCTGTGAGTTACAACTATGCAGCCCAGGAGTCTAGAGCCTGTGCGCCTTGCAACAAGAGAAGCCACCACCATGAAGAGTCGACCCCACTCTCCACAACTAGGGAAAGTCCATGCCCAGCAATGAAGACTCAGCACAGTCGAAAAACAAAAATTAAAAAAATTAAGAAAAATAGATTTATTGATAATTGCACTAAGGAATTATGCTACTGACTCCATCTTATCTCCATCCATACCATATATAAGAAGTCTAGTAGCTAACTAAGATAAATATTTTAATGGATAAGTGGAAGGCTGCAGAGAAAAGAGCTGAAAATACCAATTTCACTCATGGTCTTAGGAGGTAAAAATGGAAATAACTATGTCACGGCAGATTTTTTAAAAAAATCCTCTCATCTAGATATTTTAAAAGTAAAGCATCAGCCTGCCCACCGTCCTTCCTACCTGCCTGCCTGCTTTGTGTGAGTTCATGCTTAGTTATATCCAACTTTTCGCAGCCCCATTGACTCTAGTCCGCCAGGCTCCTCTGTCCATGGAATTTTCCAGGCAAAAATACTGGAATGGGTGGCCATTTCTTACTCCAGGAGATCTTCCCCACCCAGAGATGGAACCCATATCTCTTGAATCTCCTGCATTGGTAGTCAGGTTCTTTATCACTAACGCCACCTGGGAAGCCCTGCCTGTCTTCAATTTGGTCAGGAGTGGTCAGGTGGGATGAACTGAGGAGGTGTTCCAGAGTGAAAACTACTCAAGAGACAGGACAGATGAAGGCAACCTGTGACTTTGGATTGCATTCTTTTGCTCTAAAGGGCTTTACTGAGAAAACAGGTGATGCCAAAATGAGATTTGCAGTTGGGACAGTGTTAATTTCCTGCTGCAGTCTTAATTTGAACATCTCTGTATGGTCATGTGGGTGAATGTCCTATTAGGAACTCAGTTGACATTCTTCCGTTGATGAACATCATGATCTCCCTACTAGAGTGTGAGCTCCCTACTAGGGCAGAGCCTTTGCCTAGTTTATTCTCAACCCTCTAGTGCTTAAGACAGTCCTAGGTGCATTATAAATACTTTTTTTTTTCATTTAATCCCTACTTAAAGAATGAAGTTTCATCAATGCATCTTAATTTTTTTATACATATCTGTAAACAACAAAACTCTGTAAAATCAAAAAAGCAAAATAAAAAACTTGTGATTGTGGAAAAAAAAATACATAAGTACTTGTTTTTTTTTTTTAAGTTTTTAAACAAATGAATTATTAAATTCATCCTTTCTCTGGAGCCCAATCCTATGTTGTATACAAAACAGGTAAGTACTCATTTCTCCAAATGCCAAAGGATGGCAAATATTTCTGCAGAAGCATCTACATTTCTGGGTGATAGGACACCTATTTTCATTTTCACTTCAAGGAGGAAGTTCTTTTTCCTGTAAATAGTATTTAATTCTCTCCCTCCACTGCCACAGCTTGTGCAATAAGGGCATCTCCTAAAGCGAAGGCAGAAGTGCAAAAGCTCTCAGTCAAAGCTGTCAATTCTTGTGCTCAGCAGGGAAGAAGTGCACCTGATCAGACCAGAATGCTCCCCAGATGGCTGGTCCATTCCTTACTCAGGAGTAGTTTAATACTCCGAATTCACTAGAAGACTTCTACAGTTTTCTGTCGTATCAGTGTACAATAAATGCCACAGACTTCTTATTATACAGTGTAAATGAAGACATTTTCAACTATCTACTCACCATTGTTTTACTTTTGTAATTAATCAGTTAATTTTCGCCTTGTCACCTGGCTCACAGGAGACAATGCCCTACCAGGTTGAACCCAACCCTGGCAGTGACTCAGTTAGCTGAGTCCTAACTACTGAACCACTACGGAATTCCCACCACTGTTTTAAAAACGTCATTATGCTGCACTTTCTGCCTATGTTCCTATTTGGATCCTTGAGCAGTTGAATCCATCCGATACTTGGAGTGAACCAAGAAGTAAAGCAATAAAGCTTGCAGAATTTGATCTCAAAAAGGTTGCTTCTAAGTCTGCTACATCCCATGCTAGCACCAACTCTGCAAATTAGGTCTTATCTGCATTCTACTGTTGAAAAAGGATGCAGGTAGTAGGCTCTGGTTTGATAAACCTTGAGTGGAAATCTTTAGGGGAAGGTGACAGAGGAGAGTATAAAGCCCAGCTGAGAGTACCAATGGAAACGATCCCTACTTAAAGAATGAAGTTTCATCAATGCATCTTAATTTTTATACATATCTGTAAACAACAAAACTCTGTAAAATCAAAAAAGCAAAATAAAAAACTTGTGATTGTGGAAAAAAAAATACATAAGTACTTGTTTTTTTTTTTTAAGTTTTTAAACAAATGAATTATTAAATTCATCCTTTCTCTGGAGCCCAATCCTATGTTGTATACAAAACAGGTAAGTACTCATTTCTCCAAATGCCAAAGGATGGCAAATATTTCTGCAGAAGCATCTACATTTCTGGGTGATAGGACACCTATTTTCATTTTCACTTCAAGGAGGAAGTTCTTTTTCCTGTAAATAGTATTTAATTCTCTCCCTCCACTGCCACAGCTTGTGCAATAAGGGCATCTCCTAAAGCGAAGGCAGAAGTGCAAAAGCTCTCAGTCAAAGCTGTCAATTCTTGTGCTCAGCAGGGAAGAAGTGCACCTGATCAGACCAGAATGCTCCCCAGATGGCTGGTCCATTCCTTACTCAGGAGTAGTTTAATACTCCGAATTCACTAGAAGACTTCTACAGTTTTCTGTCGTATCAGTGTACAATAAATGCCACAGACTTCTTATTATACAGTGTAAATGAAGACATTTTCAACTATCTACTCACCATTGTTTTACTTTTGTAATTAATCAGTTAATTTTCGCCTTGTCACCTGGCTCACAGGAGACAATGCCCTACCAGGTTGAACCCAACCCTGGCAGTGACTCAGTTAGCTGAGTCCTAACTACTGAACCACTAGGGAATTCCCACCACTGTTTTAAAAACGTCATTATGCTGCACTTTCTGCCTATGTTCCTATTTGGATCCTTGAGCAGTTGAATCCATCCGATACTTGGAGTGAACCAAGAAGTAAAGCAATAAAGCTTGCAGAATTTGATCTCAAAAAGGTTGCTTCTAAGTCTGCTACATCCCATGCTAGCACCAACTCTGCAAATTAGGTCTTATCTGCATTCTACTGTTGAAAAAGGATGCAGGTAGTAGGCTCTGGTTTGATAAACCTTGAGTGGAAATCTTTAGGGGAAGGTGACAGAGGAGAGTATAAAGCCCAGCTGAGAGTACCAATGGAAACGATGCTAAAGTGATTGGTGTGGGGTAGGATAGTATAGAGAGGGCTGGGAAGAGGATGATTGACTGGGAAACAAGGAATTGGTTAGAGGGTGATCTCCAGGTGTTCTTTGGTCTGTTTTGACTTGAGACTAGTTATCATCTTGCATTCCTAAATGTCTCTAGTCCTGAGGTCTTATACTTCCCTCTCTAACAAAAATAAAATATCTTTCTCAACCAGTTTCCATGATTTTTATTATTATTATTTTTTTGGCCACTTCTATTGGTCTTTCATTTATTTATCTTTGTTCTCTGGCCCCTGTGGGCCTCCCATCGCGGTGGCCTCTGTTGTCGCAGAGCACCGGCTCTGGGCGCATGTGCTCCAGAGCTCTGGCTCAGTAGTTGGACACATCGGTCCAGCCGCTCCGCAGCATGTGGGATCTTCCCAGGCTAGGGATCGAACTGGCGCCCCTTGCACTGCAAGGTGGTGCCCTTACCCACTGGATCACCAGGGAAGCCCTGATTTTTATTTTTGAGTGGGTGTAGCGGAGTGAAAATGTAATGCGTCATGAGCCTGGTTAGGCTATAAAGTTACTGGCTATGATTCCTGTCCCAGGAAAAGTGTCAGGCTCCTGGGGAGGGTAGGCTCCATGCAAAGCTTGGATTCCAAAAGATAAGGGCCGGTTTTTTACCTTGTCACCTGGCTCACAGGAGACAATGCCCTACCAGGTTGAACCCAACCCTGGCAGTGACTCAGTTAGCTGAGTCCTAACTACTGAACCACTAGGAATTCCCACCACTGTTTTAAAAACGTCATTATGCTGCACTTTCTGCCTATGTTCCTATTTGGATCCTTGAGCAGTTGAATCCATCCGATACTTGGAGTGAACCAAGAAGTAAAGCAATAAAGCTTGCAGAATTTGATCTCAAAAAGGTTGCTTCTAAGTCTGCTACATCCCATGCTAGCACCAACTCTGCAAATTAGGTCTTATCTGCATTCTACTGTTGAAAAAGGATGCAGGTAGTAGGCTCTGGTTTGATAAACCTTGAGTGGAAATCTTTAGGGGAAGGTGACAGAGGAGAGTATAAAGCCCAGCTGAGAGTACCAATGGAAACGATGCTAAAGTGATTGGTGTGGGGTAGGATAGTATAGAGAGGGCTGGGAAGAGGATGATTGACTGGGAAACAAGGAATTGGTTAGAGGGTGATCTCCAGGTGTTCTTTGGTCTGTTTTGACTTGAGACTAGTTATCATCTTGCATTCCTAAATGTCTCTAGTCCTGAGGTCTTATACTTCCCTCTCTAACAAAAATAAAATATCTTTCTCAACCAGTTTCCATGATTTTTATTATTATTATTTTTTTGGCCACTTCTATTGGTCTTTCATTTATTTATCTTTGTTCTCTGGCCCCTGTGGGCCTCCCATCGCGGTGGCCTCTGTTGTCGCAGAGCACCGGCTCTGGGCGCATGTGCTCCAGAGCTCTGGCTCAGTAGTTGGACACATCGGTCCAGCCGCTCCGCAGCATGTGGGATCTTCCCAGGCTAGGGATCGAACTGGCGCCCCTTGCACTGCAAGGTGGTGCCCTTACCCACTGGATCACCAGGGAAGCCCTGATTTTTATTTTTGAGTGGGTGTAGCGGAGTGAAAATGTAATGCGTCATGAGCCTGGTTAGGCTATAAAGTTACTGGCTATGATTCCTGTCCCAGGAAAAGTGTCAGGCTCCTGGGGAGGGTAGGCTCCATGCAAGTGGTCAGCTGCCTATAGGATGATTCCAGGATAAAGGGGAATAGAGGGTGCACAGGGGTAGGGGGTTTAGAGGAAGTTAGAAAGGGGTCCAAGAAGGCTTCCAGGAAGAGACTGATCCTGGGTGCAAGATTATAAGGATGAGGGGACAGTAGAGATATTGGCAGCATTTCAGATGTAGAGAAGAGAAGAGAAGCATTGAAAAAGGGAGGGTCCTCTAGGCATAAGTGCAGGAGGAGCAGGAGGTCAGGTCAGAGGTCAGGACACAGGCAGATGAAGACAGTGGGCACTGCCAAAGGCTGCTAAGCTAGAAGTCATGTGGTAAATCTGGCTACATCAGGAGAAATGTCTCTGATGGCAGAGTTTTAGTATGGCTGCAGAAACCAAAATTCATGCATGTTTTTATTTAATCTGTAGCTAAATATCTTCAAATATAATGGTTGCTATCTAGAAGTAGTTCTTGACATTTCATTTAGGTGTGATCTCTTTATCATCAGCACTCAGCCAGATGTCTTATACTAGAGCATGCAGCCAACGAGGAAGAGGAAAAGAATTGGGGATGCCTAGACACTATGAAGGGAAGAAGGTGCTGGAGAGAAATCTTTGTGGAGTCACAGCTCACGGGACAAATGTCAGTGGACTCTGAAGAGAGCGACTAATGAAACCTCAGTTACACTGAAATTGGACAGTGGCTCACATGCTGCAAAGAAGTTCACAGATCGCCTGTCTGTGCCTTTCATTCAGTGAAGGGAAAACATAAATAATAAAAAAAGGCCAGGGAAAAATAACATTCTGAGCATTTAGAGTAAGGGTGGAGAATCTTTTTTTTCCATAGAAAGTTGAAATGTAAAAGAATTTCTCTTCTTAATTTAAGGAATTTGTAGAATAACCTTTTAGCCAACCTTGTGACCATAAACATTTTTGTCCATTTCACCATGAACTTGTTTGGTGAAGTAAGGACAGGATTTGAGTGCCATTTCTAAAGTCTTTAAAATCCTATCACTATTACACTGTAATTTTTTTTCTTTTTCCCCATCATGCCTCTTTTATTTATATCTATATTTACATTTATATTTATTTTCAACCATCTTTTTATTCTTTGGCATGTGTGGATCTCCCATTGCAGTGGCCTCTCTCACTCCAGAGCACTGGCTCCTAATTGGACACACCAGTCCAGCTGCTCCTCTACATGTGGGATTCTCCTGGGCCAGGGATCGAACTGGGGCCCCTTGTACTGCAAGGTGGACTGTTTATCCACTGGACCACCAGGGAAGCCCTGCATTGTAATTTTTTTTTTCAACTTATCATGGACTGGATGAACTGAGTCATAGGCTTTGAAATTTATATTCCTTTTCTGTTTTTACATACTGCAGAATTTTATGTTAACAAATGTTCTTTAAAAAGTGTGCAACTTCTATTGTGTGCTATTGCTTTTAGACAGTGAGCCCTGCAGGCAGATGGATGGCCACTTACAGAAGGGGCAGTGGGAACCAGGTCATTTTCTGTTCTTCCCGTCTGCATTGCTGTGTGAACCCGGACAGATTCATAAATGGATGGTTCTTCCACTTTTTTAGGATAGGGGTGTTTCAGAACAATCAGAGTGCCTGAATGAAGACAAAAAAAAAAGTCAAATATAACCCCCAGAAAAAAGGCCCTAGTGCTAACAACAGATAGCTATACTTGGAATAGTATAGTCTCTTGTTCTTCATGGATTCACTGACTCATTTTCTCAACATTTACTGAGTACAAACTATGTGCCAGGCACTTAAGCTGGACTCTGGAGATATAAATATGAATCGTGATGATTTGATTTCTGGCCTCCTAGTGCTGGGAAAGAACTCTCAAAGAATACAGTCATTATTTGAACACGGTGATAAAAGCACCGTGGGCAGTGTGAACCAAGCACGCTGGGTGTGCATGTGGCAACTCTTTTTTAGGAGAGATGTCTCTAGGTGGCAAAGGAGAAAAACTACCATGGAGACAAAAAGATCATGCATAGAGGAGCAGTTCTACAGAATGCTTTAGAAATGCTTTCTTAGGGGAGGTGATACCATTAGGTTCCGTGAGACCTTAGCTATTACTGGAGGTTTTCCAGGAGGGTTTCACAAAAGCTGTGCAAATACAACTATGCCAATGCACCAGGTAAGGGAGGATATATTCCACTACCCTACTTCTTTCTAGTTTCAGAACAACTTGCAACAAATTGGTGGGCCTGAAAAATATGCTTGTGGCATTTTCCATACAGTCTCCAACCGGCCCATTGACAGCTGAAGGAAATCCAGCCTTTGCTTTTCTTTGGTGAATATGAAGTGAATAGGCTGGGGCTCCTGTGTGGTTACATTCACTTCCATCTGGAGGAGGAGGTCCAGGCAGAAAAAGTTCCCCCTGGGGGCCAGGCAATGGGGTCTAATCACTTTCAGCTCAACACTGACATTTCTCCCTTCTGCATCCTTCCCTTCCCCCTGCCTCTCCCCACCCTGATCAATCAGTCAATCAGAAACAAGAAACTGAGCACAAAAAGAGTAAGTTAAGGGTTTTGTCCCCCTTTCTATGGCTTCCTCCTTTTTTATTTCACTTGGGTCGTTTACAGGGCAGGACCAGGATTGTATCAGACACTGGGGGGAGATGCAAAGATTTCAGTAGTTGATACAACACATACTTCCTGAGCTTTCCCCAGGCCCTTGTGTAGGCCCTGGGAACTCAGCAGCAGCCCCAGGAGATGGGGCATCTGCTTTCATGGCAGCAGAGACAGAAAAAAAAATGAAAAAAAAAATCAGGGGAGAGAATTGTTATGAAAACTCTAACAAAGGAAAGTAAAGGAACAGAGAGTGAAGAGAGAAAGGGATCTGGGTGACATGGTGTTTGTATCAGGTCAAGGAAGGCTTCTTTGACAGTGTGACAGAGAGCTCACAGAAAGTATAGACTTTGAACTGGAGTAATAAATAGACAATGAAGAGAGGAAAATACTTCCTCTCAGTTAAAAAAACCCTTAATATTAATAATAAGTCTACAAACAAAGAAAAAATCTATGAGGCTTGAGTACAGTGAACTGACTGCAGAAACAGAACAGTAACTTCTGATACTTTACTGGTGGAAAGTGAAAAGGAGCATAGAGAAGAGCCAAGAAGGGCTCTCATCCTGGCCCTCAAACTATAATTTTCTGAGCCTCAGAGTCACAGTGACCATTAGGTTCCGTGAGACCTTAGCTATTACTGGAGGTTTTCCAGGAGGGTTTCACAAAAGCTGTGCAAATACAACTATGCCAATGCACCAGGTAAGGGAGGATATATTCCACTCCCTACTTCTTTCTAGTTTCAGAACAACTTGCAACAAATTGGTGGGCCTGAAAAATATGCTTGTGGCATTTTCCATACAGTCTCCAACCGGCCCATTGACAGCTGAAGGAAATCCAGCCTTTGCTTTTCTTTGGTGAATATGAAGTGAATAGGCTGGGGCTCCTGTGTGGTTACATTCACTTCCATCTGGAGGAGGAGGTCCAGGCAGAAAAAGTTCCCCCTGGGGGCCAGGCAATGGGGTCTAATCACTTTCAGCTCAACACTGACATTTCTCCCTTCTGCATCCTTCCCTTCCCCCTGCCTCTCCCCACCCTGATCAATCAGTCAATCAGAAACAAGAAACTGAGCACAAAAAGAGTAAGTTAAGGGTTTTGTCCCCCTTTCTATGGCTTCCTCCTTTTTTATTTCACTTGGGTCGTTTACAGGGCAGGACCAGGATTGTATCAGACACTGGGGGGAGATGCAAAGATTTCAGTAGTTGATACAACACATACTTCCTGAGCTTTCCCCAGGCCCTTGTGTAGGCCCTGGGAACTCAGCAGCAGCCCCAGGAGATGGGGCATCTGCTTTCATGGCAGCAGAGACAGAAAAAAAAATGAAAAAAAAAATCAGGGGAGAGAATTGTTATGAAAACTCTAACAAAGGAAAGTAAAGGAACAGAGAGTGAAGAGAGAAAGGGATCTGGGTGACATGGTGTTTGTATCAGGTCAAGGAAGGCTTCTTTGACAGTGTGACAGAGAGCTCACAGAAAGTATAGACTTTGAACTGGAGTAATAAATAGACAATGAAGAGAGGAAAATACTTCCTCTCCAGTTAAAAAAAAAAAACCTTAATATTAATAATAAGTCTACAAACAAAGCAAAAATCTATGAGGCTTGAGTACAGTGAACTGACTGCAGAAACAGAACAGTAACTTCTGATACTTTACTGGTGGAAAGTGAAAAGGAGCATAGAGAAGAGCCAAGAAGGGGCTCTCATCCTGGCCCTCAAACTATAACTCTCTCCTTTCTCTGCACCTAGTTCATCTCAGGAGCACTGGGATCACAGTGAGAAACAGCTTCCGCAGCTCTCAGAAGCCTCTCAGAAGCCCCAGTCTTGCCCTTGCACACTGCCTGAGCTCCCTTTTCTTGAGGCGATTGTTTCATGAGAACAGATCCAGTCATATCAGGACAAGGGGCCGCTTACAGGTCTACAGTCATAATGAAAGCAGTAACACCTAAACCAAGAGCAGCCGTTGTGCAGGCCCAGGGCTGCGTGGATGTGCCTGTGACATGGCAGATGCTTGGTGAAGTTGAGGCTGGTTTTTTAGTGGCCTACCCCAGAGAAAAACCTTCTGGCAGTCACCCTGGCTTCGTGGAAAGAGCCACTGTGGCCACTTAGTACCCAGGACTTTGGATGTTCTACTCCAAGCTTCTCTTTCTTCCTCTGACAAGAGAGAATGATTACCCTTTCCTCATGGTGCTGTTTTAAGCACCAAATAAGGAAGTGCTTGTGAAAGGATATAACAATGTTAGATGTCGTTATGCCCCGGTATGTTTTTAAATCCTTAAGTGAAATCCCAATGAGTATTGTCTTTGGGCACGCGGACTTAAGAATTAGGAAGAAAAGGCCTAAGATGTGCTAAGAATAAAAATGGCAGTAGTCTAGATAATCATTGATGACGGCACCCAGATGGAGGGGTGCCTCTTAAAGACTTCTGTCTGACAGTGGAGGAGGGGAAGACTGGAGCTCAGGGCTTAGAGCAGTCATAAATTAGAAAAAATGTGAAATTGTGTACTTCATCTTCAGTTAATGCTAACTCATCACTATTCCACATGCTTAGTATGAAAATAATATTTTAAATGATGCCTTTGAAAGATGCCCCTGGTCAATCTCCTTGTTCTTTTGCATAGAACTGAGCATTCCCCAGGTACCTGCCTACCTAAACTAGTTCCCTATTGAAGCTGTAACGAATCGTCACGAATGTAATGACTCAACTCGAACTGATTACCCTACAGTTCTGGAGGTCAGAAGGCTGAAGTGGATCTCACGAATCTAAAGGGAAGGTATTGGCAGGCCTGCCTTCTTTTTGGAGGCTCTCTCCAGGACCATCCATTCCCTTCCCCTTTCTAGTGTCTGGAGGCTGCCTGCATTCCTTGACTGGTGGCCCCATTCCTCCATCTTTAAAGCCAACAGTAGTGTGCCAGGCCCTTCTCAAGCCGCTGTCTCTCCAGTTCTCCCTCTCCTGCTTCCATCTTATAAGGACAGTTGTGATCATAGTGGGAGCTCCTGGACAACCCAGGATAATCTCTGCATCTCAAAGTCAGATAATTAGTAGCCTTAATTCTATCAGTAAAACTAAGTCCCTTTTGCCATGTAACATAGCATTCACACTTCCAGGGAGGAGATAGGAGCACCTTTGGCAGCAGGGGTGGGGGTCTGATGGGGTGGTCATTATTCTACTACTTCAGTATCAGTTTCTGGGAGGTAAGCTTAACCATAAGGGGCCTGTTTTGCTGCAGTGTAAAGGTCTCTGGGCCAGATTTGCTGCCTGAGCCTGTAGCACTGTAACCTCTTGGAACCATAAAGCCATTGCCTGTCCAACATGTGCATTTCCAAGCCCTTTGAGTCCTTTCAGAGCAGGTATAGTGCTAAATTTACCTTTGTGTTCCTATCTCCTGACAGTTTCTGACTTAAGGAAGGCTTGATGAGTGAATGAATGAATGAATATCGCAGTAATTCAGACTTAAGGCAGGGAATAGCCTGAGATGAACCAGCCTTCCAGTTCCACAGTTACCCTGGCCAGGGAAAGGACAGGAGAGAACAACAACTCCAAGTTCAGCTCTCCAAATCTCCACTGGGGGCACTCAAATTCTATTTTGAAAACTTCCTCTGAAGTTTAACCAATCAGTAGCCACACTGAGGTAAATGACACTGAGTCAACCAGTAAAGCAGAACTGACAGATTGACTTTTAACTAGTAAGACCACAAATGAGGCTAGGTTGAATGGTGTCATGAAGACAGTGACAACCTACTTATAAAATGTTAACTTTCACCAATAAAAATCTGGCCTCCTGAGAGACATATCTCCTTAGCCAACCATTCTGCCCAAGGAGGGCAGATATACGGACTTCTCGGCATGGCTGCTAGACTTACTTAAAATGGTTTCCTCTTTTTAAAACGTTATTCCACGTCTGGGGTAGACTCCCAGATATCCCAGTCCACCCCAACAAACACCTAACCTGAACACTCATTGGACCAGGCCAGAGATCTGCTTAGTCACATCTCTGAGAGATGGACCCTTCTCAAGCGCTGTCTCTCCAGTTCTCCCCCTCCTGCTTCCATCATGAAAGGACAGTTGTGATCATAGTGGGAGCTCCTGGACAACCCAGGATAATCTCTGCATCTCAAAGTCAGATAATTAGTAGCCTTAATTCTATCAGTAAAACTAAGTCCCTTTTGCCATGTAACATAGCATTCACACTTCCAGGGAGGAGATAGGAGCACCTTTGGCAGCAGGGGTGGGGGTCTGATGGGGTGGTCATTATTCTACTACTTCAGTATCAGTTTCTGGGAGGTAAGCTTAACCATAAGGGGCCTGTTTTGCTGCAGTGTAAAGGTCTCTGGGCCAGATTTGCTGCCTGAGCCTGTAGCACTGTAACCTCTTGGAACCATAAAGCCATTGCCTGTCCAACATGTGCATTTCCAAGCCCTTTGAGTCCTTTCAGAGCAGGTATAGTGCTAAATTTACCTTTGTGTTCCTATCTCCTGACAGTTTCTGACTTAAGGAAGGCTTGATGAGTGAATGAATGAATGAATATCGCAGTAATTCAGACTTAAGGCAGGGAATAGCCTGAGATGAACCAGCCTTCCAGTTCCACAGTTACCCTGGCCAGGGAAAGGACAGGAGAGAACAACAACTCCAAGTTCAGCTCTCCAAATCTCCACTGGGGGCACTCAAATTCTATTTTGAAAACTTCCTCTGAAGTTTAACCAATCAGTAGCCACACTGAGGTAAATGACACTGAGTCAACCAGTAAAGCAGAACTGACAGATTGACTTTTAACTAGTAAGACCACAAATGAGGCTAGGTTGAATGGTGTCATGAAGACAGTGACAACCTACTTATAAAATGTTAACTTTCACCAATAAAAATCTGGCCTCCTGAGAGACATATCTCCTTAGCCAACCATTCTGCCCAAGGAGGGCAGATATACGGACTTCTCGGCATGGCTGCTAGACTTACTTAAAATGGTTTCCTCTTTTTAAAACGTTATTCCACGTCTGGGGTAGACTCCCAGATATCCCAGTCCACCCCAACAAACACCTAACCTGAACACTCATTGGACCAGGCCAGAGATCTGCTTAGTCACATCTCTGGAGAGATGGTACACTCACTTCAGTTTCTGAGTTCATGAAGGAGACTTAAAGTTTCTCCTTTTGACATGAAAGCTGGTTTCAGAAACACTCCACGAGGCTACATTTTTGAGCAGATCAGAGTAGAGATGAGGAAGGCAGGCATTTTAATGCACTGCGTTTCAGAGTAGCCATGATCACTGGGCTGATCCCTTACTGTCTCTTTCTGTTTACCTCACCCTTAAATTCTGAATGGGCATGCGATTTTTTTTTTAATCTTGGCCTCTTTTATTGTGTTTATTTATTTATTTTCATCTATCTTTATTCTTTGGCCTATGTGAGCCTTCCATTGCAGGGATCTCTCTCACTGCAGAGCACTGGCTCTGGGCGTTTGAACTCCAGAGCACTAGCTCATAACTGGACACACTGGTCCAGTTGCCTCTCGGCACATGGGATCTTCCCAGGCCAGGGATTGAACTGGTAGCCCTTGCACTGCAAGGCAGACTGTACGCACTGGACCACTGGGAAAACCCTAGGAATGCAAATATTTTTTCCAAAACATTCCACTTTTTTTCCTGTATCTTTTTTTTTTTTTAAGTCAGCTACCTGTCACTGGCAGTTGAAAGAAACTAATATAAGCCACCACAGACTTCTTAAGTTCTAAGTTCCAAGGTTCATGCATGACAGCACGCTGACTCTATGAGAAAAGCTCTGGGCTAGTGACATTCAGACTCCAGACTTGGTTGGAAGATTCAGACAAAAGGCAACAAAGGGGAGGCAGGGCTGGTAGAGGGAGAAAAAAGATCTGTAACCACAGGTTGGAGCCCTGACTGTTTCACTTCAGTTTCTGAACTATAAGGAGACTGTTGTTTCCTGACTTTGACATAAAACCCGGTATCAGAAACACTTAGTGGTGGACTGTTTTCGAGGTGATTAGAGTCAGACCAAGGCAGTATTTGTTTTGGCTAAACTGTGCTTACAGATACCTACTCAGTGTGTAGTACTGAGCTTGCCTTGAAAGATTCCTTATCTTGTATTCCAGCAGGAATTCAGAAAATAAGCAAGGACAGTCTCAGGAGCTTAGGCATTGGTTTGATATCTAATAGAGTATAGTACAGGGCATGTATAGCTCCTAAAAAAGGAAACTTTTGTTTAGAATATTTCTTTTACGCACTAGACTATAAGATGTCAGGAAGGCAAGGATGACCCCTATTTCATCACTATATTATCAGTGGCCAGCAATGCCCAGCTCAGAGCTAGCACTCAATATAGATTAGTTAATTGTGAATCAAAATAAGATCATATCCATCCATGTTGTATGAGTGCCTTCAGGTTCAGAAAACAAGCTTTCCAACTGAATATGCGTGGTGGACTCCTCCATCTCCTCCTGCCATTGCAGGGTAATTTTCTAGGAGGAGTTATAAGAATATTGAAGACCTTTCTCTTTTCTTCTTTACTACATGCTCTTTGAATGGACTTCAACTGATCATAAAATGGCGCTAGTAAAACCACATTCGTTGACACATGAAGGAGTTTTAATATTTGATTTCAAGTCTCATAAGGGGAAATACACTGAGGTAAAAAAAGCAGACCAGATAACCAGTGCAAAAGAAGGTTCTGTTAAAATATCCAAGCTAAGTCAAGTTAGTTTTTTGGAGTACTTGAGTCTACCTTTCATAAGAGTACTGTATGAAACTGACTTCAAATTTGAAGAAGATTTGATAAAAACACTAATCCAAGTGTTCCTAAACCAACTCTTCATGATATGTCAAAGAATAATAGTTCTAGCATATAATTATTGGGATAAATTATCATAATAGGACTTCATTAAATAGCATAGATTATTTCTGCCATGCTCAGAATTATTATAAATATCACTATCTTACATGCCTAATTTCAACAAAGGGAGGCAGGGCTGGTAGAGGGAGAAAAAAGATCTGTAACCACAGGTTGGAGCCCTGACTGTTTCACTTCAGTTTCTGAACTATAAGGAGACTGTTGTTTCCTGACTTTGACATAAAACCCGGTATCAGAAACACTTAGTGGTGGACTGTTTTCGAGGTGATTAGAGTCAGACCAAGGCAGTATTTGTTTTGGCTAAACTGTGCTTACAGATACCTACTCAGTGTGTAGTACTGAGCTTGCCTTGAAAGATTCCTTATCTTGTATTCCAGCAGGAATTCAGAAAATAAGCAAGGACAGTCTCAGGAGCTTAGGCATTGGTTTGATATCTAATAGAGTATAGTACAGGGCATGTATAGCTCCTAAAAAAGGAAACTTTTGTTTAGAATATTTCTTTTACGCACTAGACTATAAGATGTCAGGAAGGCAAGGATGACCCCTATTTCATCACTATATTATCAGTGGCCAGCAATGCCCAGCTCAGAGCTAGCACTCAATATAGATTAGTTAATTGTGAATCAAAATAAGATCATATCCATCCATGTTGTATGAGTGCCTTCAGGTTCAGAAAACAAGCTTTCCAACTGAATATGCGTGGTGGACTCCTCCATCTCCTCCTGCCATTGCAGGGTAATTTTCTAGGAGGAGTTATAAGAATATTGAAGACCTTTCTCTTTTCTTCTTTACTACATGCTCTTTGAATGGACTTCAACTGATCATAAAATGGCGCTAGTAAAACCACATTCGTTGACACATGAAGGAGTTTTAATATTTGATTTCAAGTCTCAAAAGGGGGAAATACACTGAGGTAAAAAAAGCAGACCAGATAACCAGTGCAAAAGAAGGTTCTGTTAAAATATCCAAGCTAAGTCAAGTTAGTTTTTTGGAGTACTTGAGTCTACCTTTCATAAGAGTACTGTATGAAACTGACTTCAAATTTGAAGAAGATTTGATAAAAACACTAATCCAAGTGTTCCTAAACCAACTCTTCATGATATGTCAAAGAATAATAGTTCTAGCATATAATTATTGGGATAAATTATCATAATAGGACTTCATTAAATAGCATAGATTATTTCTGCCATGCTGAGAATTATTATAAATATCACTATCTTACATGCCTAATTTCATTCAGGGTTCACAGCAAGTCATGAAGATATCAACTATTACCACCAGGTCAATTTTATAAGATACTAAAACTGAAGCTCAGAGAGGTTACATGACTTACCTAAGGACACACAGATACATAGCAAAGGTTGGAGTTAGAACTGGGGTTCACATATTTATACATCAGTCCATATATTTTTCTCAGCCTTGGTGATAATCACCACCATGGAAATTCTAAATGGCATGTAAAATGTACTCTGGATATTGTGGGTAAGAATCACATGTATAAATCACAATTTGAAGAAATGAATTTTTCAAGAAGCAGCTTGAGGAAAGAAGAGGAGAGTTTTTGCTTCAACATTTCTCACCAGGCCTCAGTTACTTCATTTGTAAAGGTCTCTGAGCTCTCTTCCAATTCCAGTATTCTGTATATCTAGTTAAATGCCCAGGTCCAACTGAATATCAAGAAATACTAGGATGCGTGGTAACCAAATGTTTATCCTGTTTCTGTGAATGTGCAATATCCATGTGATATACTTTACTCCTGACATCACTTTATTTTTGCTGTAATTTTTCGTTTCCTCCACCTTTTCTTCAAACCTTGAATTTTATTTTACTTTATTGTAATTACATAGGCTGCTTTATGTCCGTCAGTGGAGGTATGAGTGAGATGGGGCTAAGTATTTAGAAGATGCTTGATGTATCTGATTTTTTTACTTTTGGCTGTGCTAGGTCTCTAGTTGTCCTGGGTGGGCTTCTCACTGTGGTGCCTCTCTTGTTGTGGAGCTATGGCTCGAGGGCTCAGGAGCCATGGCACATAGGCTTAGTTGCCCTGTAGCATGTGGGACCTTAGTTCCCTGACCAGGGATTGAACCCATGTCTCCTGCATTGCACAGTGTAACCACTGGACGACCAGGGAATTCCTAGTCAACCTTTTTATGTTTTATGATTTTTTTTAGAATCATTTCTTCAGTGAAAATTTACAGTAATAAATGAAGAATAGCAGTAAACACAAAGTTCACATTGTGTCATATTCTGTAGAATAATAGTTTTATATCACATATCAAGAATATTATTATAGATTTTAAGGAGACTGTGGGCCTGCCATGTATTCTACAAGCATTCTTCTACATCACACAGCACAGACTCTCTCCATCCTAATCCTTTCAAGGCCAGGTTGTCCTGTGGCCGCAGTGCCTGCCGTGTCACTGGGACTCCAGTTTTAGGAGACCACAAGGTGAGTGGGAAGCACACACGCTCTAGAACCAGGCTAGCCCGCATTCCAGTCTCAGCACTGATGTTTTCTCTGTTTGCAACTTGGGCAAAGAGATTAAAATCTCCGAGCTTTTATTTCCTTATGTGAAAATGGAACCACTTCACCCACTACCATGAGTGGTCCAGAAGATTAAATAACTTGGTATCTGTGAAAATATCTCATAGCACGCCTGCAACTTAGTAAAACTCCACAGAAATTTGTTTCATTCTCTTCCTGGCTGGCCTTCTACTTTTCAAACACACCTCACCTACAAACTAAGATTTATATTTCTGAAAAATAGAAACTAAAGAAGTGATTCCTGGGCTACCCTGGTGGCCCAGTGGTAAAAAATCCACCTGCCAATGCAGGAGACATAGGTTTAATCCATGATCTGGGGAAGATCGCACATGCCACAGAGTAACTAAGCCCTTGTATCACAGCCATTGAGCCTGTGCCCTGGACCTCAGTAGTGTGGCACCTATTTAAGCCCACATGCTCTAGAGTCTATGCTCTGCAAAGAGAGAAGCCACTGCAATGAGAAGCCTGTGTACCACAGCTAGAGAGAAGCCTGAACAGCAGTGAAGATCTAGCACAGCCAAAAATAAATAAATAAAATTATTTTTTAAAAAAGATAGAGAGAAGTGACTCGTGGTTGTGATTTGGCAACATTCCAGCTTGTCACCAATTATTTTCAGAAGTGTCAGGTCATTCTCAAATTAAAATTAATTTTAACTTAATTATTTTACAATGCCATTTGGATAAAATGGCTGGTCACAAAATAAAAGAATAATTACTGCATTAGTTACCAAAAGGTTGGGAATCCCCACAGCAAAACAAAAAGAGAAGTGGAAATTTGACATTTGAAAAAAACCAGATAGGATCTTCAAAACTGAGAACCAATTACTATAAAGGGTAAGTACAAACATAGCACTTAACTTATATTTTTTTCATGCTAGTTAGATGATTAAAGTCATAACACAGTAATTCCTGTAAAAATTGTACATGATACTTTGATGTACAAAAGTATTACAATATAAAGGTAAAGTGTCACTGGGACTCCAGTTTTAGGAGACCACAAGGTGAGTGGGAAGCACACACGCTCTAGAACCAGGCTAGCCCGCATTCCAGTCTCAGCACTGATGTTTTCTCTGTTTGCAACTTGGGCAAAGAGATTAAAATCTCCGAGCTTTTATTTCCTTATGTGAAAATGGAACCACTTCACCCACTACCATGAGTGGTCCAGAAGATTAAATAACTTGGTATCTGTGAAAATATCTCATAGCACGCCTGCAACTTAGTAAAACTCCACAGAAATTTGTTTCATTCTCTTCCTGGCTGGCCTTCTACTTTTCAAACACACCTCACCTACAAACTAAGATTTATATTTCTGAAAAATAGAAACTAAAGAAGTGATTCCTGGGCTACCCTGGTGGCCCAGTGGTAAAAAATCCACCTGCCAATGCAGGAGACATAGGTTTAATCCATGATCTGGGGAAGATCGCACATGCCACAGAGTAACTAAGCCCTTGTATCACAGCCATTGAGCCTGTGCCCTGGACCTCAGTAGTGTGGCACCTATTTAAGCCCACATGCTCTAGAGTCTATGCTCTGCAAAGAGAGAAGCCACTGCAATGAGAAGCCTGTGTACCACAGCTAGAGAGAAGCCTGAACAGCAGTGAAGATCTAGCACAGCCAAAAATAAATAAATAAAATTATTTTTTAAAAAAGATAGAGAGAAGTGACTCGTGGTTGTGATTTGGCAACATTCCAGCTTGTCACCAATTATTTTCAGAAGTGTCAGGTCATTCTCAAATTAAAATTAATTTTAACTTAATTATTTTACAATGCCATTTGGATAAAATGGCTGGTCACAAAATAAAAGAATAATTACTGCATTAGTTACCAAAAGGTTGGGAATCCCCACAGCAAAACAAAAAGAGAAGTGGAAATTTGACATTTGAAAAAAACCAGATAGGATCTTCAAAACTGAGAACCAATTACTATAAAGGGTAAGTACAAACATAGCACTTAACTTATATTTTTTTCATGCTAGTTAGATGATTAAAGTCATAACACAGTAATTCCTGTAAAAATTGTACATGATACTTTGATGTACAAAAGTATTACAATATAAAGAAAAGGTAATGGAAAGGGCAATTTGTTTTAATGTTACTTGGACATGTAAGCCTAAAGATAAATGTCGGGTACCTTTTCCACAATGAAACTCAGTCAAGAGGATACAGTAAAATTAATAATGGATCAGACATGTTGTCCATACTAAAAAAGACTCTCAGATTTTCAGATCTATTTAAATTGAATTTAGAAGTCATATACAAATAAATAGAAGATTCACATAACATCTTACTATTACAAATGAAAGGTAGAGTCTGAATGTAATAATTACTGAGCACATACAACACAAATCATTTTGAAATTAAGTATTGCATATATTTTGGAAGTGAAAATTGTCAGTGTCTAGCTGTGATGTTGTGATGTTGCCCTGAAAACTGCAATGTGGACATTGGTAATGGGATACCCTCCATAGAATGTTGTGCATCATGATTAGCATTTATTCTTTTAGGCAATGGGACATAACAGCGGAAAAGAAAAACTGGCAAAAATTCCTCTTCTCAAAGAATTTATATATGATTGTGAAGATTTTTTAAAAAAATAAGTGGATTAAAAATATGTCAGGAAAAAAAAATATATGTTAGGGACCTCCCTGGCAGTCCAGCAATTAAGACTTCACCTTTCAATGCAGGAGGTACAGGTTCAGTCCCTCAAAGGAAAGCTAAGATCCCATATGCCTCATGGTCAAAAAAAAAAAAAAAGGAAAAAATAGTGTAGCAATTCAATAAAGACTATAAAAATGATCCACATCAACAACTTAAAATATCTTATAAAAATATGTTAGAAGGTAAAAGAACATTGAAGACAGTAAAGCAAGTGGGTACATTGTATATCTCTATGATATACCTGAGAGATGATTGAATTTTGAGGAGAAGTATCTTAAGAGTGAAATACAAAGGAGTTAGAGTGAATGGGAACTTTAATAGAGATTAGAGAGATTAAATGTAGATTACAATAAGTGAAAGGGAGAATTATAATATTAATTATAGAATCTTAAAGTTTTCATGAGGGTTAGACCTTGTTTATAAAAATCTTCATTCTTTACTTAGAAAACAGAAATCCTAGGAGTTTAAAGGTGGTAAAATAGGAATAAGCAAGGAAAAAAATATCTTAAAAACAGTATCATCACTTTATATTAACACTTTTACCTATCCTGAGTACAAACAATTTCTGGATTTACTCTACTGAAGACATTATATAGATAGAAAATTGTAAAGCAAAAGCTACAGGTTGTTGAAAGTTGCCCTCGAAGGTTCACATGAACTAAAAAGACTCTCAGATTTTCAGATCTATTTAAATTGAATTTAGAAGTCATATACAAATAAATAGAAGATTCACATAACATCTTACTATTACAAATGAAAGGTAGAGTCTGAATGTAATAATTACTGAGCACATACAACACAAATCATTTTGAAATTAAGTATTGCATATATTTTGGAAGTGAAAATTGTCAGTGTCTAGCTGTGATGTTGTGATGTTGCCCTGAAAACTGCAATGTGGACATTGGTAATGGGATACCCTCCATAGAATGTTGTGCATCATGATTAGCATTTATTCTTTTAGGCAATGGGACATAACAGCGGAAAAGAAAAACTGGCAAAAATTCCTCTTCTCAAAGAATTTATATATGATTGTGAAGATTTTTTAAAAAAATAAGTGGATTAAAAATATGTCAGGAAAAAAAAATATATGTTAGGGACCTCCCTGGCAGTCCAGCAATTAAGACTTCACCTTTCAATGCAGGAGGTACAGGTTCAGTCCCTCAAAGGAAAGCTAAGATCCCATATGCCTCATGGTCAAAAAAAAAAAAAAAGGAAAAAATAGTGTAGCAATTCAATAAAGACTATAAAAATGATCCACATCAACAACTTAAAATATCTTATAAAAATATGTTAGAAGGTAAAAGAACATTGAAGACAGTAAAGCAAGTGGGTACATTGTATATCTCTATGATATACCTGAGAGATGATTGAATTTTGAGGAGAAGTATCTTAAGAGTGAAATACAAAGGAGTTAGAGTGAATGGGAACTTTAATAGAGATTAGAGAGATTAAATGTAGATTACAATAAGTGAAAGGGAGAATTATAATATTAATTATAGAATCTTAAAGTTTTCATGAGGGTTAGACCTTGTTTATAAAAATCTTCATTCTTTACTTAGAAAACAGAAATCCTAGGAGTTTAAAGGTGGTAAAATAGGAATAAGCAAGGAAAAAAATATCTTAAAAACAGTATCATCACTTTATATTAACACTTTTACCTATCCTGAGTACAAACAATTTCTGGATTTACTCTACTGAAGACATTATATAGATAGAAAATTGTAAAGCAAAAGCTACAGTTGTTGATTGTTTGAACATTCTCCCCGTTGCCCTCGAAGGTGATGCCATTCCTGCTGCTGAATGAGTGTGAGACCGTTCTTAAATAAACTCACTCCCTCGGATCTGCAGAGTGAAGTTGGCCTAAGAGGGCTCTGGGCTGAGAGGAGAGACCTGAAATAACCTTTCAGGAGAGTCCTTTCCATTCTGGGGATCTGGAGGTCAGAACCCTGACAGGGTCTCATCCATTGTGCAGGAAAATGCTTTTCCTGGTGATCCTTAACTGAGCGAAAATTTTAATAAGAATTTGTGCTTCATCTGATGGTGAACAAGGAATCATTAGCCTGAAGGTGTCCTGATCACTGGAAGCAATCCTTTTTTTTATTCATTTTTAAACTTCTTTTGAAGTATAGTTGATTTAAAATATTGTGTTAATTTTTGCTGTACAGCAAAGTGATTCAGCCATATATATGTATGTGGCTGAATATATATATTCTTTTTTATATTCTTTTCTATTATGGTTTGTCACAGGACATGGGATATTAGTTCCCTGAGCAATAGAGGAAGACCTTGATGCCTATCCATGTCATATAGAAGAGTTTGCATCTGCTAACCCCAAACTCCCAAATCACCCTTCTTCCTCTGTCCCTTGTCTTTGGCAGCCACAAGTCAATTCTTTATGTAAGTCTGTTTCTGTTTCATAGATAAGTTCAATTGTGCTGTATTTTAGATTCCACATATGAGTCATACCACATGATTTTTGTCTTTTTCTTTTTGACTTATTTCACTTAGTATGATGATCTCTAGTTCCATCCATGTTGCTGCAAATGGCATTCACTTAGTAGTATTCTATTGTGTGTGTGTATGATAGAAACACATCTTTATCCATTCACAATCTTTAAATTTTTTTGACAAAGAGATTAAAATAGGAAAATTAAAAAAGCTTAAGTTTCGAGGGTTAGACCTTGTTTATAAAAATCTTCATTCTTTACTTAGAAAACAGAAATCCTAGGAGTTTAAAGGTGGTAAAATAGGAATAAGCAAGGAAAAAAATATCTTAAAAACAGTATCATCACTTTATATTAACACTTTTACCTATCCTGAGTACAAACAATTTCTGGATTTACTCTACTGAAGACATTATATAGATAGAAAATTGTAAAGCAAAAGCTACAGTTGTTGATTGTTTGAACATTCTCCCCGTTGCCCTCGAAGGTGATGCCATTCCTGCTGCTGAATGAGTGTGAGACCGTTCTTAAATAAACTCACTCCCTCGGATCTGCAGAGTGAAGTTGGCCTAAGAGGGCTCTGGGCTGAGAGGAGAGACCTGAAATAACCTTTCAGGAGAGTCCTTTCCATTCTGGGGATCTGGAGGTCAGAACCCTGACAGGGTCTCATCCATTGTGCAGGAAAATGCTTTTCCTGGTGATCCTTAACTGAGCGAAAATTTTAATAAGAATTTGTGCTTCATCTGATGGTGAACAAGGAATCATTAGCCTGAAGGTGTCCTGATCACTGGAAGCAATCCTTTTTTTTATTCATTTTTAAACTTCTTTTGAAGTATAGTTGATTTAAAATATTGTTTTAAATTTTTTGCTGTACAGCAAAGTGATTCAGCCATATATATGTATGTGGCTGAATATATATATTCTTTTTTATATTCTTTTCTATTATGGTTTGTCACAGGACATGGGATATTAGTTCCCTGAGCAATAGAGGAAGACCTTGATGCCTATCCATGTCATATAGAAGAGTTTGCATCTGCTAACCCCAAACTCCCAAATCACCCTTCTTCCTCTGTCCCTTGTCTTTGGCAGCCACAAGTCAATTCTTTATGTAAGTCTGTTTCTGTTTCATAGATAAGTTCAATTGTGCTGTATTTTAGATTCCACATATGAGTCATACCACATGATTTTTGTCTTTTTCTTTTTGACTTATTTCACTTAGTATGATGATCTCTAGTTCCATCCATGTTGCTGCAAATGGCATTCTTTTTTATGACTTAGTAGTATTCTATTGTGTGTGTGTATGATAGAAACACATCTTTATCCATTCACAACATCTTTATAGCATCCTTATCCATTAATCTGTCGATGGACATTTATGTTATTTTCATGTTTTGACTATTGTGAATAGTGCTGTTATGAACATAGGGTGCTGTATCTTTTTGAATTATAGTTTTGCAGGAGCTAACTCTTAAATGAACATTAAGAGGTCTGTTTTTAGAAGAGGGAATCCCAGTTTCTGTTCACTGGTGTTCGTAGGCCTATTACTCCCAGAGGACAAGACAGGGACACTCATAAGCTATGGGTTTTGCTTCTTTTCCCCAGATTTGGTGGATTTGCCTTCAGCTGGCAGGGATAGATAAGAGGACTATTTCATAGTTACTGGAATGTAACTCAGGCGCTGGAAGCCAGATGGTCAAGTACATATCTATCACTGCCTAGAGTCTATAGCAGGGGTTTAAAGTGTGCCAAATTCTCAATTTGGTAGTGAATAGCAGAGAGGAGAGGCAATGGAGAGTATAAAAATTTCAGTTTCCCAATTTTTACTGCAATAAATAAAATAAATATTATAGCAATGATAAGGGATTCAAGAAGCTTTAAGTTTGGAGAAAACTACTATAGGAGCCTAGGTTACAAATACTTATAATCCCTATTGCATTAAGCACAGGCCTTCTTTATTCAGATTAATCTATTTGCTGGGAAGGCTTAACATTGTCCTAAAGGCAGCATTGAGGAGCCTTTGTTTTGGTTCAGTCTCAGGTGGTTCTTTCACCTAGTGATCAAATCAATATCAGAAAGGTTCAACCAGAAAGTACTGCATCACTTTGATTTCAAATACATACATATATACATATATATGTATATGTACACACACACACAATGAAATACATACATACTTACATACACACACCTAATGGAATACTACTCAGCCATAAAACATGCCACTTGTAGCAACATGGATGGACTTGGAGGGAATTATGCTAAGTGAATTAAATAAGACAGAGAAATACTATATACCACTTATATGTGGAATCTAAAAAATATAACAAACCAGTGAATATAATAAAAAAGAAGAAGACTCACAGATATAGAGAACAAACTAATGGTTATCAGTGGAGAGAGGGTAAAAGGGAGGCACAGTATAGAGGTAGGGGATTAAGAGGTACAAACTATTATGTATGAAATAAGCTACATGGATATATTGTATAGAACAGAGAAGGGCTTCCCTGGTAGCTCAGAGGTAAAGAGTTTGCCTGCCAATGCAAGAGACATGGGTTCAATCCCTGATCCAGGAAGATCCCACATGCTGCGGAGCAACAAAGCCTGTGAGCCTAAACTATTGAGCCTACGTTCTAGAGCCTTGGAGCCACAACTACTGAAGCCCATGTGCCCTAGAGCCCAAGTCCCACAACAAGAGAAGTCACTGCAGAAAGAAGCCTGCTCACCTTAACTTGAGAGTATCCCCCACTCCCTGCGACTAGAGAAGAACCTGCAGCAGCAGTGAAAACCCAGAATACTCAAAAAAAAAAAAAAATTAAATTAAATTAAACAAAAGAAAAACAGGGAATATAGCCAATATAAATGGAGTAAAATCTTTTGTGAATCATTATATATGCACATGTAAGATTATATATCAACCATATTTCAATATAAAAATAAAAGATAAAACAAAAACAGATTAGAAACCTCCTCAAGAAAATTGGAGATATCAAGGGAAATTTTCATGCAAGAATGGGCATGATAAAGGACAGAAATGGTAAGGGCCAAAGAGAAGCAAAAGAGATTAAGAAGAGGTGGCAAAAATACATACAACTACACAAAAAAATGTCTTAATGACCCAGATAACCACAATGGTATGATCACTCACCTAGAGCCAGATATTCTGGAGTGTGAAGTCAAATGGGCCTTAGGAAGTGTTACTACCAACAAAGCTAGTAGAGGTGATGGAATTCTGGCTGAACTATTTCAGATCCTAAATATCGTGCTGTTAAAGTGCTACACTTTTTTGCATTAGCAAACCTGGAAAGCTCAGCAGTGCCCACAGGACTGGAGGAATTATGCTAAGTGAATTAAATAAGACAGAGAAATACTATATACCACTTATATGTGGAATCTAAAAAATATAACAAACCAGTGAATATAATAAAAAAGAAGAAGACTCACAGATATAGAGAACAAACTAATGGTTATCAGTGGAGAGAGGGTAAAAGGGAGGCACAGTATAGAGGTAGGGGATTAAGAGGTACAAACTATTATGTATGAAATAAGCTACATGGATATATTGTATAGAACAGAGAAGGGCTTCCCTGGTAGCTCAGAGGTAAAGAGTTTGCCTGCCAATGCAAGAGACATGGGTTCAATCCCTGATCCAGGAAGATCCCACATGCTGCGGAGCAACAAAGCCTGTGAGCCTAAACTATTGAGCCTACGTTCTAGAGCCTTGGAGCCACAACTACTGAAGCCCATGTGCCCTAGAGCCCAAGTCCCACAACAAGAGAAGTCACTGCAAAAAGAAGCCTGCTCACCTTAACTTGAGAGTATCCCCCACTCCCTGCGACTAGAGAAGAACCTGCAGCAGCAGTGAAAACCCAGAATACTCAAAAAAAAAAAAAAATTAAATTAAATTAAACAAAAGAAAAACAGGGAATATAGCCAATATAAATGGAGTAAAATCTTTTGTGAATCATTATATATGCACATGTAAGATTATATATCAACCATATTTCAATATAAAAATAAAAGATAAAACAAAAACAGATTAGAAACCTCCTCAAGAAAATTGGAGATATCAAGGGAAATTTTCATGCAAGAATGGGCATGATAAAGGACAGAAATGGTAAGGGCCAAAGAGAAGCAAAAGAGATTAAGAAGAGGTGGCAAAAATACATACAACTACACAAAAAAATGTCTTAATGACCCAGATAACCACAATGGTATGATCACTCACCTAGAGCCAGATATTCTGGAGTGTGAAGTCAAATGGGCCTTAGGAAGTGTTACTACCAACAAAGCTAGTAGAGGTGATGGAATTCTGGCTGAACTATTTCAGATCCTAAATATCGTGCTGTTAAAGTGCTACACTTTTTTGCATTAGCAAACCTGGAAAGCTCAGCAGTGCCCACAGGACTGGAAATGGTTAATTTTCATTCCAACCCCAAAGAAATGCAATGTCAAAGAAAGTTCAAACTACTGTACAACTGCATTCATTTCACAAGCTAGTAAGGTAATACTCAAAACCTAGACAGTGTATTCAAAACCAGACACATCACTTTGCTGACAAAAGTCCATATAGTCAAATCTATGGTTTTTCCAGTACTCATGTACGGATGTGAGAGTTGGCCCATAAAGAAGGCTGACGACCAAGAATTGATGCTTTCAAACTGTAGTGCTGGAGAAGACTCTTGAGAGTCCCTTGGAATGAAACAAGATCAAACCAGTCAATCCTAAAGGAAGTCAACCCTGAATATTCATGGAAGGACTAATGCTAAAGCTGATGTCCCAATATTTTGGCAACCTGATGTGAAGAGCTAACTAAGACCCTGAGGCTGGGAAAGATTGAAAATGAAACAAGAAGAGGGAGGCAGAGGATGAGATGATTAGATACCATCACCGACTCAATGGACCCGAATTTGAGCAAAGTCCAGGAGATAGTGAAGGACAGGGAAGCCTGGTATGCTACAATCCATGAGGTCTCAAAGTTGGACACAGTTTAGTGACTGAACATCAACAAGGCCAAGGTAGCAATGGAAATAAACTCATCCCCATTTGACTTTTATTTATGAGACCTACTGCTGATTAAATGGGTTTATTAGGAGAATTTCCATCAGAAAAAGATAAAAAAAGATCGCTTCAATTTTACTGTTTGGAATATTCTATTAAAGACCTTGCATGGTCAATATAAAAGTAAGGCAATTATTTTGTGGTTTCCACTGTACTTTTCTGTCTCTGCTCAACACTGTGTGATTCATATCAGGGTCTATTCAGGCCACAGAAATAGCAGAAGAGGAAAAGGCAATGCTGGTATTTTCCCAGAGTGGTTCAAAGCAATGGTATGATCACTCACCTAGAGCCAGATATTCTGGAGTGTGAAGTCAAATGGGCCTTAGGAAGTGTTACTACCAACAAAGCTAGTAGAGGTGATGGAATTCTGGCTGAACTATTTCAGATCCTAAATATCGTGCTGTTAAAGTGCTACACTTTTTTGCATTAGCAAACCTGGAAAGCTCAGCAGTGCCCACAGGACTGGAAATGGTTAATTTTCATTCCAACCCCAAAGAAATGCAATGTCAAAGAAAGTTCAAACTACTGTACAACTGCATTCATTTCACAAGCTAGTAAGGTAATACTCAAAACCTAGACAGTGTATTCAAAACCAGACACATCACTTTGCTGACAAAAGTCCATATAGTCAAATCTATGGTTTTTCCAGTACTCATGTACGGATGTGAGAGTTGGCCCATAAAGAAGGCTGACGACCAAGAATTGATGCTTTCAAACTGTAGTGCTGGAGAAGACTCTTGAGAGTCCCTTGGAATGAAACAAGATCAAACCAGTCAATCCTAAAGGAAGTCAACCCTGAATATTCATGGAAGGACTAATGCTAAAGCTGATGTCCCAATATTTTGGCAACCTGATGTGAAGAGCTAACTAAGACCCTGAGGCTGGGAAAGATTGAAAATGAAACAAGAAGAGGGAGGCAGAGGATGAGATGATTAGATACCATCACCGACTCAATGGACCCGAATTTGAGCAAAGTCCAGGAGATAGTGAAGGACAGGGAAGCCTGGTATGCTACAATCCATGAGGTCTCAAAGTTGGACACAGTTTAGTGACTGAACATCAACAAGGCCAAGGTAGCAATGGAAATAAACTCATCCCCATTTGACTTTTATTTATGAGACCTACTGCTGATTAAATGGGTTTATTAGGAGAATTTCCATCAGAAAAAGATAAAAAAAGATCGCTTCAATTTTACTGTTTGGAATATTCTATTAAAGACCTTGCATGGTCAATATAAAAGTAAGGCAATTATTTTGTGGTTTCCACTGTACTTTTCTGTCTCTGCTCAACACTGTGTGATTCATATCAGGGTCTATTCAGGCCACAGAAATAGCAGAAGAGGAAAAGGCAATGCTGGTATTTCTCCCCAGAGTGGTTAACAAAAAGCCCGCTAACCAAGTTTACCATGAACACGAGTGTGTACAAATTCTCAGCAACTGACTGTGTTATTAAGGTTTGAATTCCTCTTGAGTTTGGTTCTTGGAATTGTCAACTTTTGATTAACTGAGAATTACCATCATTTAGGGCATATAAAGCTGTGATTCTACTACCACTAATAAAGAGGAAATCTTTCACTTTATTTAAATAGTATAGACAAATGGGTTAGATAATTCAAAAACCAAGATAGTGTGCTTTGTTTTTAATTTGAATTTTCTGGTTTCACTCTAACCACCCTGATGAGAACGGGAGCATTCAGGATGGTAAGGTTGCAGACTCTAACCACCCAAAAAGGAAATTTCAAACTTTTTCAGCCATACTTAAGCCCCATTTAAAAACTTGTAAGAAACTAAGACTCAGGAGAGCAATTTCTAGTCAGTGTTTTCAATATTCAATGATATTTGGGAAATTTAAGTGTACATTTCATTGTTTGTGTTTTTTCCTTACACTTCATTTTTTAAAATGCTAAAAAACTGTTCAGAATGATCATTTTGTTGTCTCCCAGGTATGCAAACTGTCCATACCTAAACTTCTGATAAATCAAAAAGTTGTTATTCCCTTTGTTCTTTGTTTATTGTATACATCATTATAAAACAAATAGGCCATTTTAAAGAAATGTGTGCTTTTAATCAATCCTCTAAGTAACATATTCTGAGAAAAACACCTATTTTGTACAAAGCACATTGCTTTCTCTTAACAATAACACTGAAACGTATCTACAATTTATTAAGGTAGCATATGGCACAGTAATTGGAAAAATACATTTCTAAGCATATTCAATTTTATATATATTATGCAGATAATCCAATAAGAAGTGACAACTGTTTATTTGAAATCTGTTTTTTCCCTCCTCCCTCCTGAAACAACATCTCATCTCACTATATGTGCATAGCTTACCTGTCTCACTTCCAATCAAAGGCTGATTTGCAAAATGCTTGACAAAATCCTTCAAACATGAGAATTCATTAAAGCCGAATTTAAATGAATATCCAGTATATTCAACATGAAAGTGTTTGACAGAGTCTTTGGCTCTAAAAGGAAGAAAAGGGAAAAAAAAGTTTAATGTGATGAAAAGTGTATCTTTTCCAAAGAGAAATGTAACCTCAGGCATTAGTATTACCATGAAATCCCTTTATAAACAGTTATCACACAATCAACAAAGCCACTGGCATTTAAAGAAGAGCATTTTTCTAATGATTATTGATATTTAGCCTCTTTTCATGTGCCTATCTGTACATCTTATTTGGAGAAACATCTATTAACATCCTCTGCACATTTTTCGATTGGATTGTTTGTGTGTTGGTGGGGACATGAGGGGAAGAATGGCAAGAAGAGAGGTGATAGAAATGGCAGGTGGCTCCCTCCCCGGCGTCTCCCCTCTGCCTGGCCCTCCTCCTTTCTTAGGAGTTAGTCCAAATTCTGCCCCTGTCACTTAATCAGTTATACAAACACAGCCCTTTGCCTCCCATACCTGTTTCACTCCCTGCTGAATAAAATACCAAATTTCTTACTTTGTCATTTTTGGAATAAGGCAAAGAATTAAACTCACACTTTCAGGACTTGTTCCACCATTAGCAACCATCAGAAATAAGAATCACCTAGAGAGCACAGATTTCTGGGTCTTACCCCTGAATTCCTGATTCAGTAGGTGCAGAGCTGGGCCCAAGACTTGTATTCCTAACATGCCCTCAAGTGATACTACTGGTATGGGGACTACATCTTTTGAACAGCCATAGCCTAGCCAGGTATACTGTTCTCCTAGGAGTTTTTGCCTTTGGCCCTTAGCTCATACAATTCCCTTCACCTGTGACTTCTTCCACTTTATTTCTGATTCAGTGTCAGTTCAAATGCCACTTACTCAGTCAAATATTGCATGTTACTCCATCTTGATACTTGCCTTTTCTTTTCTCGACAACCCACACACTTACCTTGCTGTCTTTCACATCATTCACAGCACTCCACTTTCTAGTAAGGTGTTTGAATGCAGCCTTATGGCCTCTGTGAGGCTATACTTCCTGAAGACAATGACTCTAAACCCCCTACCACACTTATCAAAGGGGTAGGCCCAGAGTGGATGCTCTGAAATATTTATTATTAAGGAAGTGAATGAACAAATGAATAAAAATAATCATTCTCCTGAGCTGGTCTGTGGTTTCTCTTAATTTTTTCTGGTGGTTATTACTTTTTAAAGCATTTCCACATGCTTGTAATGGAAATGAATAATTTTATTTTAAAGTTGTATATAGATGCATTATATATGTCATCTCTTTGTAAGACTTATGATCTAATTGATAAGGAGTGAGACATATAAAAGTGAAATGTTAACATTCTTTGAGCCAACAGTTCCACAGGTTTGTGTGAGATTTTGGAGAGATCCATGAAATAAAGGGTTAACAATCTAACAATTTAATACAATTTTAACATTTGCTGTTGATTCAAGAAAGCACAATTCCTGCTTCTGCCCAATCAGACTTCCATTTTGATAAATAGTTTTCCTAAAAATGTTGTTTAGAAAATTTATGAACAAAATGAAACAATAATGGTTTGAGGTTAATGGATGGGTGGACAAAGGCAATTTCTGCGCAGTTCTCATATCCCAGCAACTGCCCATGTAAGAACCCAGTAAGATTTTCTGTGTCTGTGGAAGCCAAGGTGACGGATGCTAACTGACAACGAATGACTTGCCCTGATTATCATGTGGCTGGGTCACCTTCTCTGAAAGGGAAGCCAGCCAGGAGAAAGCATGGGAGAGAAACCCTGAAAGGGTTGGCCAATCACTGTTTTGAGCCAGGCAAATATAGTAGGGACTAGATTAACTTTCTTAACAGTTGGAGGAAATGGAGCTTTGAGAAATATTGTCAGTCTGTTCACAGAAAAAAAATTAAACATTGCAAATCACCTGCTTGAGTTTCTGATTATGAAAGTTGCACAGTCACAGGTCATTTTGATTTTCCAGAGGAAGCAAGGAAAAGTGAAAAGGGTACTGGATCAGGTTTCAGGGATGCGAATGCTGGGGTGGTTTCTATTGCTAAACATTTACTAATTCGGATTTCATTTTCTTCATCAGTCAGTAGGGAAAAATCATAAAATTTACTCACTTTTCTTTTACTAATTGGCCTCTGTGAGGCTATACTTCCTGAAGACAATGACTCTAAACCCCCTACCACACTTATCAAAGGGGTAGGCCCAGAGTGGATGCTCTGAAATATTTATTATTAAGGAAGTGAATGAACAAATGAATAAAAATAATCATTCTCC
Organism: Tragulus kanchil; assembly: GCA_022376925.1. NCBI lineage: Eukaryota > Metazoa > Chordata > Mammalia > Artiodactyla > Tragulidae > Tragulus > Tragulus kanchil. Next base: position 79,818,243 of record JAIOJX010000025.1, read on the forward strand.
TGAGCTGGTCTGTGGTTTCTCTTAATTTTTTCTGGTGGTTATTACTTTTTAAAGCATTTCCACATGCTTGTAATGGAAATGAATAATTTTATTTTAAAGTTGTATATAGATGCATTATATATGTCATCTCTTTGTAAGACTTATGATCTAATTGATAAGGAGTGAGACATATAAAAGTGAAATGTTAACATTCTTTGAGCCAACAGTTCCACAGGTTTGTGTGAGATTTTGGAGAGATCCATGAAATAAAGGGTTAACAATCTAACAATTTAATACAATTTTAACATTTGCTGTTGATTCAAGAAAGCACAATTCCTGCTTCTGCCCAATCAGACTTCCATTTTTGATAAATAGTTTTCCTAAAAATGTTGTTTAGAAAATTTATGAACAAAATGAAACAATAATGGTTTGAGGTTAATGGATGGGTGGACAAAGGCAATTTCTGCGCAGTTCTCATATCCCAGCAACTGCCCATGTAAGAACCCAGTAAGATTTTCTGTGTCTGTGGAAGCCAAGGTGACGGATGCTAACTGACAACGAATGACTTGCCCTGATTATCATGTGGCTGGGTCACCTTCTCTGAAAGGGAAGCCAGCCAGGAGAAAGCATGGGAGAGAAACCCTGAAAGGGTTGGCCAATCACTGTTTTGAGCCAGGCAAATATAGTAGGGACTAGATTAACTTTCTTAACAGTTGGAGGAAATGGAGCTTTGAGAAATATTGTCAGTCTGTTCACAGAAAAAAAATTAAACATTGCAAATCACCTGCTTGAGTTTCTGATTATGAAAGTTGCACAGTCACAGGTCATTTTGATTTTCCAGAGGAAGCAAGGAAAAGTGAAAAGGGTACTGGATCAGGTTTCAGGGATGCGAATGCTGGGGTGGTTTCTATTGCTGATTTACTGGGTAGAAGACACTTTACTAATTCGGATTTCATTTTCTTCATCAGTCAAGTAAGTGTTTTGGATCAAACAAGTCATAAAATCTCCTTCAACTCTAGCTTTCTTTTCATTTTTTGACCCAGTTCTAATTTTTTTCCCCTGCCAAGGAAGGAGCAAGAGTGTTTTTTTGCAATCTCATACTCAGAGCTTGGCATCCTTGGACCTACTGGTCTAACAAGAATCAAGAGGGAACTTCTCTGGTGTTCCAGTGGCTAAGACTGCAGGCTTCCCATGCAGGGGGGCGGGATTTGATCCCTGGTCAGGGAGCTAGATCCCACGTACTGCAACTAAGATCCAGCACAGCCTAAATACATAAATAAATTAAGAGAATTCCATTCTCTGGCAATCTCAGTGTGATGATGAAGTCAGTGCCCATGTCAATAAGAGATGGATCCCACTGAGTTCATAGATCCCTACCTCACAGAGAGAGAGTAAAGGCCGGTCTTTTCATTGCTGTCCCGCAGAAGGTAGCTCCCATCACATCCATTAGAGAGGAGAAGAGCCTCAGCTGCATGTCGGGTCAGGTTGCCATGGTACCACCTGGGGAGAAGAGAATAGCACTTTCACTCAGAGTGAACCGCAGGGGGACTCTTCCTGCACTGGGTTTTCCTCTCAGAGATTACCTCAGCAATATTTTCCACCCTGGTAGCCCTCAGACCAAACTCTGAGCCAAGACATCAAGAAAAGGAAATTGCTGGATGAAACTGAGAGAGTTGGCTTATCCCAGAGTGTTATGGGTTGAGTTGTATCCTGAACATTCTTATGCTAAAGTACTGAGCCCCAGTACCTCAGAATGAGGCCTTATTTGGAGACAGGGTCTTCAGCAAGTAATAGTGAGTTTATTAAGGTGGATCCTAAGGGTCTTCCCTGGTGGTTCAGACGGTAAAGAATCCACCTGCAATGCAGGAGACCTGGGTTCATTCACTGACTCAGGAAGATACCCTGAAGAAGGGAATGGCAACCCACTCTAGTATTCTTGCCTAGAGAATTCCATGGACAGAGGATACTGGTGGGCTACAGTCCATGGAGTCGCAAAGAGTCGGATGCGACTGAGAAAGTAACACTTTCACTTTTCAAGGTGGGTCCTAATTCAGTAGGACTGGTGTCCTCTTGTGAAAAGGGGACTTCTGGAGGCAGACTTTGCACAGAGGGAGAATGGCTTGTGAATCTGAAGATGATCATTGGCAAGTAAAGAAGGGTGGACTGGGGCAGGCCCTCCTCACAGGCCTCAGGAAGAACCAACCATACGGACACCTTGACTTTGGGCTTCTAACCTCTGGGATGTGAAACAATCAGTTTCTGCTGTTTAAGCCACCATTTTGTGGTACTTAGTCATGGCAAGTCCTAGCAAACAAACACACATTACTTTGTAGACAAAAAGTTTTTTAAAAGTTCAAGTCAAAAACAGTCAAAAGAATAGGTTTGGGCCAGTTTTCTCTCTTTCTTTTGATCCATCACACTCTTTTTTAAAAGTGTCATATTACATTTTCCAGTGTGGAAAGGAGTGAGACATATAAAAGTGAAATTGCGGAAAACCACTGAGCAATTATACCAGAGTCCATTGTCATGAGGGAAATGAAGTTGAACACAAGAAATTCAGATGTTTTATACTGAGACGCAAGCCCCATTCAATATTGTTTCAAACTGACAAATAACTGCTGGGCTAGGAACGTCCCAAGGAGATTCAACTTAAGGCATGTGGTGTTTTTGTTTTGTTTTGTTTTTTAAATAAACACCAGAAACACATCAGGAAAGGTAGCATATATCTATGGTAGAAAAACGTCTACATAGTTCAAAAGGAGCATAATGAAAATGAAGCTTTCTTCTTTTCCTTTAGTCCACATCCCCTCCTGTTCCTTTCCCCAGAGGACCCCAATGTTACCCATTTTCCATGCTGCCTTCTGAGAGGAATCCTGTGTGTTTAGAGCACCCAGGCACTTCCTCAACCAAAGTTCTATGCAAACAAGAGCATTCCAGGCTCTTGTTCCACACCATTCTGCACCTCACTCTTTCTTCCTAATGACAGCTCTTTCCCCTTCTTTTTAAAGCGTCAATAGAGAGAGACAGTTCAGTGTGGTGACTAGGACTGTGGTCTCTGGCATCAGTTTGCTGGAGTCTCGAGCCATGTGAAACCTCTTAGAGCTCTAACACCTTGGGCAAGTTACATAACCAATCTAAGCCTCCGTTTTCTCACCTTTAAAATAGAATTAATAACAGCTGTACCCAATACTGAAAAGGGGGACTTGTGGGGAGGCAGACTTTGCACAGAGGGAGAATGGCTTGTGAATCTGAAGATGATCATTGGCAAGTAAAGAAGGGTGGACTGGGGCAGGCCCTCCTCACAGGCCTCAGGAAGAACCAACCATACGGACACCTTGACTTTGGGCTTCTAACCTCTGGGATGTGAAACAATCAGTTTCTGCTGTTTAAGCCACCATTTTGTGGTACTTAGTCATGGCAAGTCCTAGCAAACAAACACACATTACTTTGTAGACAAAAAGTTTTTTAAAAGTTCAAGTCAAAAACAGTCAAAAGAATAGGTTTGGGCCAGTTTTCTCTCTTTCTTTTGATCCATCACACTCTTTTTTAAAAGTGTCATATTACATTTTCCAGTGTGGAAAGGAGTGAGACATATAAAAGTGAAATTGCGGAAAACCACTGAGCAATTATACCAGAGTCCATTGTCATGAGGGAAATGAAGTTGAACACAAGAAATTCAGATGTTTTATACTGAGACGCAAGCCCCATTCAATATTGTTTCAAACTGACAAATAACTGCTGGGCTAGGAACGTCCCAAGGAGATTCAACTTAAGGCATGTGGTGTTTTTGTTTTGTTTTGTTTTTTAAATAAACACCAGAAACACATCAGGAAAGGTAGCATATATCTATGGTAGAAAAACGTCTACATAGTTCAAAAGGAGCATAATGAAAATGAAGCTTTCTTCTTTTCCTTTAGTCCACATCCCCTCCTGTTCCTTTCCCCAGAGGACCCCAATGTTACCCATTTTCCATGCTGCCTTCTGAGAGGAATCCTGTGTGTTTAGAGCACCCAGGCACTTCCTCAACCAAAGTTCTATGCAAACAAGAGCATTCCAGGCTCTTGTTCCACACCATTCTGCACCTCACTCTTTCTTCCTAATGACAGCTCTTTCCCCTTCTTTTTAAAGCGTCAATAGAGAGAGACAGTTCAGTGTGGTGACTAGGACTGTGGTCTCTGGCATCAGTTTGCTGGAGTCTCGAGCCATGTGAAACCTCTTAGAGCTCTAACACCTTGGGCAAGTTACATAACCAATCTAAGCCTCCGTTTTCTCACCTTTAAAATAGAATTAATAACAGCTGTACCTCTTGGGCCAGTGGTAAGTCCTTCTCACTTTAACACATGTGGAATGGTCAAAACAGGCTTGGCGAACAGTAGAGCTCGAAACACGTTGGTTGAGATCCGCACAGCCATAACTTGTGATGTTTCCTCTGAGGTGTGATTTTCTTGTTGCTCAAATATAACTGTTGATTACTTTCAACTTATTTCAGATAATAGGAAGCTAGGGTGGTGGCTGCTGCCAGGATCCACAATGGAAGGCCGTGAAGAGAAGAAGGCAGAAGCAGCTACCCAAATACTATTGATAATGTCGGTGAACAAAGTACTATGACAAAAGTGTGTATGGTGTACACAAGTTCCCTGCTGTGACGGTGACAGATACTGCCAGGATGTTCTGTGGTATAATATTTTAGCCTGATAATAAAATTTAAACATAAGACCAAATGCAGAGGGAATTTCTACATAGATCTCTGAGCTGTTTCCTAAATCTGCATGTCCTAATGTCTGCTTCTTTACCACATTTCCTCTTTGGGGTAGAGATATCTCCACCCTGAGTTAGAAATACACTTGCTAACTGAAAACAAAGGTGAGGAAAAGCATTTTCATAAGAAATTCCATCGAAAAGTCATGCACACGCTGCAACATTTGAAATGGATAACTAACAAAAATCTGTTGTATAGCACATGGAACTCTGCTCCATGTTATGTACCAGCCTGGATAGGAGGAGTTTTAGGGAAGAATGGATACATGTATATGTATGGCCAAGACCCTTCACTTTTCACCTGAAACTATCACAAAATTGTTTATTGGCTATACTCCAATACAAAATGTTTTTGGTGTTAAAATTTAAAAAAAAAAAAAAAAAAGGAAGAAAGAAGAAATCACATCAAGTTATTTGCCAATTTTTTTGGACTAATTCCCAAACATGTTCAAATTTTCTCACTATGAAAGTCTTTAAAAGTTGGAACTTAAAACAAATACGTTTTATGTCAATGATACCTCAACTTTAAGAAAGAAAAAGGACAACTGGAAGAGCTAACAGTGAGGCTATCAAAAGCTTCAAGTTTGGTTACAGACAAAATACAAATTCTTTTGAAAAGTAAAATCTTTAGGAGGTCACAAGTTGTTAAAAATATTATGCCAATAGTTACATTTTGAACAGACATTTCAGTTTAAGCCAATAGATGACTTCTTTGAAGCAACAAAATTTGATCAGCAAGATTCTAAAATATAAAGAGTTTGGACATTTCTTGGAATTCTTTCCAGTAAGATCTAATGATGTCTGTTTAAAGCATTTATAGAATTCTGATCATCACAGCTTGACAGCAATTTTTTTTATTGAGGATTTTCTTTTTTATCTCTTGGTCATGCTGCAAGGCAAATAGGATCTTAGTTCCGTGACCAGGGTTCCAACTCACCTTCCCCACGTTGGCAGTATGAAGTCTTAATCACTGGACCACCAGAGGAGTCCCAATGGAAACTTGTTTCATAATAATCTTTTAAACAGTAACTACATATCATAAGCACATCAGACATCACTGAGTAGAAAGCAAGAAATACCACACTGTACCCTAACTTGGAACATCTCAAGGACTGTTCATTTCTGGTGGCAGCTTGGTAGAGTCAGCATAGCTGTCACAGGTCTCATGAAGTCCTGGGCCAGGGCAAACCTAAGAGAGAGTCTGCCAGGAAGCCACCTACATTTTACCATGTCTGCATGGCAAATGAGGATTGTCATTCCCCAAAACCTTTGAAATGGATAACTAACAAAAATCTGTTGTATAGCACATGGAACTCTGCTCCATGTTATGTACCAGCCTGGATAGGAGGAGTTTTAGGGAAGAATGGATACATGTATATGTATGGCCAAGACCCTTCACTTTTCACCTGAAACTATCACAAAATTGTTTATTGGCTATACTCCAATACAAAATGTTTTTGGTGTTAAAATTTAAAAAAAAAAAAAGAAAAAATCTTAGGAAGAAAGAAGAAATCACATCAAGTTATTTGCCAATTTTTTTGGACTAATTCCCAAACATGTTCAAATTTTCTCACTATGAAAGTCTTTAAAAGTTGGAACTTAAAACAAATACGTTTTATGTCAATGATACCTCAACTTTAAGAAAGAAAAAGGACAACTGGAAGAGCTAACAGTGAGGCTATCAAAAGCTTCAAGTTTGGTTACAGACAAAATACAAATTCTTTTGAAAAGTAAAATCTTTAGGAGGTCACAAGTTGTTAAAAATATTATGCCAATAGTTACATTTTGAACAGACATTTCAGTTTAAGCCAATAGATGACTTCTTTGAAGCAACAAAATTTGATCAGCAAGATTCTAAAATATAAAGAGTTTGGACATTTCTTGGAATTCTTTCCAGTAAGATCTAATGATGTCTGTTTAAAGCATTTATAGAATTCTGATCATCACAGCTTGACAGCAATTTTTTTTATTGAGGATTTTCTTTTTTATCTCTTGGTCATGCTGCAAGGCAAATAGGATCTTAGTTCCGTGACCAGGGTTCCAACTCACCTTCCCCACGTTGGCAGTATGAAGTCTTAATCACTGGACCACCAGAGGAGTCCCAATGGAAACTTGTTTCATAATAATCTTTTAAACAGTAACTACATATCATAAGCACATCAGACATCACTGAGTAGAAAGCAAGAAATACCACACTGTACCCTAACTTGGAACATCTCAAGGACTGTTCATTTCTGGTGGCAGCTTGGTAGAGTCAGCATAGCTGTCACAGGTCTCATGAAGTCCTGGGCCAGGGCAAACCTAAGAGAGAGTCTGCCAGGAAGCCACCTACATTTTACCATGTCTGCATGGCAATGAGGATTGTCATTCCCCAAAAAACCCTTCCATAAATGCCTAAACTTCCTCTCTTCATTGAGTTAAGTAGCATTTCCTAGAAATTTTAGATCAGCATATCTTCCAGGGAAGTGACTATAAAGCCAAATACTGTTACATACATGTAGGAATACGTCCATTTTTGGTGAGGAAGGTTCAGGACTGTGTCCATAAAGAATGACAGGTTGGGTGCTCTCCTGGAGGACCAGTGGTTAAGAATCCACCCCTCAATGCAGGGGAAACAGGTATGATCCCTGATCTGAGAAGATTCCACATTCTGTAGGGCAACTAAGCCTGTGCACTGCAATTACTGAAGCCTGTTTGCTCTAGAGCCTAAGATCAGCACCAAAACAGAAATCATGGCAATGAGAAGACTGTGCACTGCAACTAGAGAGTAGCCTCTGCCTGCCTCAACTAAAGAAAACTTGTGTGCAGCAATGAAGACCCAAAGCAGCCAAAAACGAACCAACAAATAAACAAATTACATTTTTTAAAAAAGAGCAAAGATTGAAAATACAGCTTTGTTCAGTTGGTAGCTTTCCCACAATTCACCTTCTCTACTTTTGTCATTCGATTTTCTAAGTCTTCATCTGTTAAGCACAAATATGTGCAAGGTAGTGTACTAGGCAGATCAAAGGGAACAAAAATCCACGCTGAGCTTCAAGAAACCATTAATCTAGTCACAAGGGTGAGACAAGTGCTTTCTGAACTATACCCAAGAGAGAGTAATGCATCCAGTGGGGGTGCCAGGAAGAAAGATCAAGGCCTTTTTTGAATGGCCCAACATCTTAAGTAGGCCTTAAAGAATATGCTTATGCTTAAAAGTGTGCTTTTTTCCTGATAATAAAGCAATTTTATTGAATACAGAAGAGGAAAGTCCTTCAAAAGTCACATCTTTAAACAGTAACTACATATCATAAGCACATCAGACATCACTGAGTAGAAAGCAAGAAATACCACACTGTACCCTAACTTGGAACATCTCAAGGACTGTTCATTTCTGGTGGCAGCTTGGTAGAGTCAGCATAGCTGTCACAGGTCTCATGAAGTCCTGGGCCAGGGCAAACCTAAGAGAGAGTCTGCCAGGAAGCCACCTACATTTTACCATGTCTGCATGGCAATGAGGATTGTCATTCCCCAAAAAACCCTTCCATAAATGCCTAAACTTCCTCTCTTCATTGAGTTAAGTAGCATTTCCTAGAAATTTTAGATCAGCATATCTTCCAGGGAAGTGAATATAAAGCCAAATACTGTTACATACATGTAGGAATACGTCCATTTTTGGTGAGGAAGGTTCAGGACTGTGTCCATAAAGAATGACAGGTTGGGTGCTCTCCTGGAGGACCAGTGGTTAAGAATCCACCCCTCAATGCAGGGGAAACAGGTATGATCCCTGATCTGAGAAGATTCCACATTCTGTAGGGCAACTAAGCCTGTGCACTGCAATTACTGAAGCCTGTTTGCTCTAGAGCCTAAGATCAGCACCAAAACAGAAATCATGGCAATGAGAAGACTGTGCACTGCAACTAGAGAGTAGCCTCTGCCTGCCTCAACTAAAGAAAACTTGTGTGCAGCAATGAAGACCCAAAGCAGCCAAAAACGAACCAACAAATAAACAAATTACATTTTTTAAAAAAGAGCAAAGATTGAAAATACAGCTTTGTTCAGTTGGTAGCTTTCCCACAATTCACCTTCTCTACTTTTGTCATTCGATTTTCTAAGTCTTCATCTGTTAAGCACAAATATGTGCAAGGTAGTGTACTAGGCAGATCAAAGGGAACAAAAATCCACGCTGAGCTTCAAGAAACCATTAATCTAGTCACAAGGGTGAGACAAGTGCTTTCTGAACTATACCCAAGAGAGAGTAATGCATCCAGTGGGGGTGCCAGGAAGAAAGATCAAGGCCTTTTTTGAATGGCCCAACATCTTAAGTAGGCCTTAAAGAATATGCTTATGCTTAAAAGTGTGCTTTTTTTCCTGATAATAAAGCATATGTAGTAAAAATTAAAATATGTACACATACAGAAGAGGAAAGTCCTTCACAGAAAATGTATTTTTCAAATAAACAGTGACACTATTAATCATGGAAATGCAAATTAGAACAACAGGTCAGTATTTTTTTAATCCACCAGATTAGATAAAATGGAAGGATTAGTAGTATTAAGTACTGGATAATTTGGGGACAGTAGATATTATCATCTACTATTGGCAGGTGTTTAAGTTGGAGGAGAACTTACATATCTAGTGTAACTGGACACGCCCACATGACCAGCGACTCCACTTCTGGTGTCTGATTAGTGAAACTCTCACATGTACACAGAAGGAAGTGTGAATGAAAATGTTTACTGCAGAGCATTTGTGAGGCTAAAAATTAGGAGCCATCCGAATTTTTCACCAACAGCGAGATGAAAAACAAAGTTGAGTGCTCATAGGATGAGACTGTGTTGAAAGTTAATCAGATTCCTTAAAAAAGGGCTTCCCCTGGTGGCCCAGTGGGTAAGGACACCGCCTTGCAGTGCAAGGGGCGCCGGTTCGAGCCCTGGCCTGGGAAGATCCCACGTGCTGCGGAGCGGCTGGACTGATGTGTCCAATCACCGAGCTGGAGCGCATGCGCCCAGAGCCGGTGCTCTGCGACGACAGACGCCACCGCGATGGGAGGCCCACAGGAGCCAAAGAACGAAGACTAATGAAAATAGAGAAATGAAGGACCAACAAATAAACAAATTACATTTTTAAAAGAGCAAAGATTGAAAATACAGCTTTGTTCAGTTGGTAGCTTTCCCACAATTCACCTTCTCTACTTTTGTCATTCGATTTTCTAAGTCTTCATCTGTTAAGCACAAATATGTGCAAGGTAGTGTACTAGGCAGATCAAAGGGAACAAAAATCCACGCTGAGCTTCAAGAAACCATTAATCTAGTCACAAGGGTGAGACAAGTGCTTTCTGAACTATACCCAAGAGAGAGTAATGCATCCAGTGGGGGTGCCAGGAAGAAAGATCAAGGCCTTTTTTGAATGGCCCAACATCTTAAGTAGGCCTTAAAGAATATGCTTATGCTTAAAAGTGTGCTTTTTTTCCTGATAATAAAGCATATGTAGTAAAAATTAAAATATGTACACATACAGAAGAGGAAAGTCCTTCACAGAAAATGTATTTTTCAAATAAACAGTGACACTATTAATCATGGAAATGCAAATTAGAACAACAGGTCAGTATTTTTTTAATCCACCAGATTAGATAAAATGGAAGGATTAGTAGTATTAAGTACTGGATAATTTGGGGACAGTAGATATTATCATCTACTATTGGCAGGTGTTTAAGTTGGAGGAGAACTTACATATCTAGTGTAACTGGACACGCCCACATGACCAGCGACTCCACTTCTGGTGTCTGATTAGTGAAACTCTCACATGTACACAGAAGGAAGTGTGAATGAAAATGTTTACTGCAGAGCATTTGTGAGGCTAAAAATTAGGAGCCATCCGAATTTTTCACCAACAGCGAGATGAAAAACAAAGTTGAGTGCTCATAGGATGAGACTGTGTTGAAAGTTAATCAGATTCCTTAAAAAAGGGCTTCCCCTGGTGGCCCAGTGGGTAAGGACACCGCCTTGCAGTGCAAGGGGCGCCGGTTCGAGCCCTGGCCTGGGAAGATCCCACGTGCTGCGGAGCGGCTGGACTGATGTGTCCAATCACCGAGCTGGAGCGCATGCGCCCAGAGCCGGTGCTCTGCGACGACAGACGCCACCGCGATGGGAGGCCCACAGGAGCCAAAGAACGAAGACTAATGAAAATAGAGAAATGAAGGACCAGTGGAAGTGGCCCGCCCACTCCCCTCCCTCCCCAACCCGACCCCCGCCCAAAGTAAATAAATAAATAAATCTTTAAAAAAAAGATTCCTTAAAAAACTAAAAATAGAGGCACCCTATGACCCAGCAATCCCGCTATTAGGCCTATATCCTGATGAAATCAAAAATGAACGAGGCACCTGTACCCCAATGTTCATTGCAGCTCTCTATACAATAGCCAGAACATGGAAGCAACCTAGATGTCCATCGACAAATGAATGGATACAGAAGCTTTAGTACATATATGCAATGGAATACTACTCAGCTGTTAAAAGAAATGCAGAAGACTCAGTCCTAATGAGGTGGCTGGCTCTAGAACCTATCATAAAAAGTGAAGTAAGTCAAAAAGAGAAAGACAAATACAGCATACTAACACACATATATGGAATCTAGTAGGACGGTCTTGATAACACACGCAGTGAACTCATGGAAAAACAGAGCATAGACATATGGACATTGTGGGGAAAAAATAGGAAGGGGGAGGCATGGAGACAGTGACTTGGAAACCTATACTGTCATGTGTGGAAAAGATAGCTATTGTCATTGTGCTAAGGGAATAGGAGTACCTACAATCACTTGGGGCGATGGTCTGGAGGGGTTGGAGGGGGTGAACTGGGTGAGGGGAGGGTCCAGGGATATGCATATGACTGATCTGGGAACATACATGTTGGTGAACAACAAAACTCTGTAAAATCTTTAAAATAAAGAATAAAAAAAAAGTTAATAGATAAGGGATGAAATTGGGAGATTTGTAGTGATGTGGATGAATCTAGAATCACATGGAGTGAAGTAAGAAAAACAAATATCATATATTAATACATATATTATATATGGGATCTGGAGAAATGGTACTAATGAATCTATTTGCAGGGGGAGAATAGAGGTGCAGATGTAGAGAATGGACTTGTGGACAGAGCAGGGAAAAGGAGGGTGGGATAAACTGAGACAGTGGCAGTGACATATATAAACCACCAGGTGTGAAATAGTTAGCTAGTGGGAATCCACTGTGGAGCACGGGGAGCTCAGTTCAGTGCTCTGTGATGAGCTAGAGGGGTGGGAGGTGCCAGAGAGAGGGTATAGAGGCATTCTTACAGTTGTCTCACGTCGTGGTACAACAGAAACTTGTACAACATTGTAAAGCAATGATCCTCCAGTTTAAAAAGAAAGTTTAAAAGAAAAGTTAACCAGAGTTTGAAAAGGTGAGAGCATTGCTAGTTCCACATGGTCGAGGCAGAGGGTCCAGTACAATGATCACTTCATGAGGAGTGCCAGGAATGCCTCCATCTGTGAAGACTGATACAGTCCTGAGCAACCGAGAATTGTCACGCTACGGCTGCCTGTTGCACTCCCATGGAAAAACACTGAGTGATCGCGTCCACACAGGTCAAAGTTGACAGATCCCAAAACATACTGTTAAGTAAGAGAAACCAATTGTAGATGCAGTATGAAACCACTTAATTAAAGAAAAATCTCTCTCATCCCCTCCAAATAATATAATACATATACACATAAAAGTATATAAAAGCAAAAAATAGGAACCTGATAAAATACACTCCAAACTCATAAGTCTGATTCTCAATGGAAGGAACCATGATTGAAAGTATTGAGTCCTTAGTTCAATTAAATTTTCCTAATTTAGCTTGTTCTAATGAAAAAATACATACATTAATTGAGCTGGAGACAGTGACTTGGAAACCTATACTGTCATGTGTGGAAAAGATAGCTATTGTCATTGTGCTAAGGGAATAGGAGTACCTACAATCACTTGGGGCGATGGTCTGGAGGGGTTGGAGGGGGTGAACTGGGTGAGGGGAGGGTCCAGGGATATGCATATGACTGATCTGGGAACATACATGTTGGTGAACAACAAAACTCTGTAAAATCTTTAAAATAAAGAATAAAAAAAAAGTTAATAGATAAGGGATGAAATTGGGAGATTTGTAGTGATGTGGATGAATCTAGAATCACATGGAGTGAAGTAAGAAAAACAAATATCATATATTAATACATATATTATATATGGGATCTGGAGAAATGGTACTAATGAATCTATTTGCAGGGGGAGAATAGAGGTGCAGATGTAGAGAATGGACTTGTGGACAGAGCAGGGAAAAGGAGGGTGGGATAAACTGAGACAGTGGCAGTGACATATATAAACCACCAGGTGTGAAATAGTTAGCTAGTGGGAATCCACTGTGGAGCACGGGGAGCTCAGTTCAGTGCTCTGTGATGAGCTAGAGGGGTGGGAGGTGCCAGAGAGAGGGTATAGAGGCATTCTTACAGTTGTCTCACGTCGTGGTACAACAGAAACTTGTACAACATTGTAAAGCAATGATCCTCCAGTTTAAAAAGAAAGTTTAAAAGAAAAGTTAACCAGAGTTTGAAAAGGTGAGAGCATTGCTAGTTCCACATGGTCGAGGCAGAGGGTCCAGTACAATGATCACTTCATGAGGAGTGCCAGGAATGCCTCCATCTGTGAAGACTGATACAGTCCTGAGCAACCGAGAATTGTCACGCTACGGCTGCCTGTTGCACTCCCATGGAAAAACACTGAGTGATCGCGTCCACACAGGTCAAAGTTGACAGATCCCAAAACATACTGTTAAGTAAGAGAAACCAATTGTAGATGCAGTATGAAACCACTTAATTAAAGAAAAATCTCTCTCATCCCCTCCAAATAATATAATACATATACACATAAAAGTATATAAAAGCAAAAAATAGGAACCTGATAAAATACACTCCAAACTCATAAGTCTGATTCTCAATGGAAGGAACCATGATTGAAAGTATTGAGTCCTTAGTTCAATTAAATTTTCCTAATTTAGCTTGTTCTAATGAAAAAATACATACATTAATTGAGTAACTAAAATTTGAAAGAAAAAAAACAGTATTTCTACCTTAATGCAGCCCCCAGAGTTCTGTTAATGCTTACTGTATTTAATTATTTTATTTACTTATTCAACTATTGTTTATTGAATAGTAGAAGTGACTTCGTTCTTGGATGGAAAGACTTTTTCTCTATGTAAAGTCTGGTGGAATTTGGAGTGACAGTTGTTCAGGGAGCTATTTGTGCAAAGGGAATACCAGGAATAACAAGAGCAAAGTCCAGAAAACAAGAGAATGTCAGGTATGTATCGGGACAGAGCCCTGCACAGTGGTGAGGGTGAGCAATCTAGGTGAGCACCCAGGCTCAGAAGTCAGGTGTGGTGAGATGAAGCTGGGAGATTGATGCTGTCTTGTACTAGCTCTGGACACTCGCAGTCCCTTGGCTGATGTCTACAGAGCTTTCTATGGCTTAAGATGCATACACAACAGCACACTGCATAGTGTACTGATTGAATGCACGTAAAGTTTATGTAACTGGGGCTGTGTTTTAAGTATTTCCATTAGGTTATTCTGATTATTAGATGGAAGACTCAAATTTTAAGGGACTCAAAGCTTGGAAAATTTGGAAGTCTCTGTAAGAAAATTAATTATCAAAAAATTATTGAGAATCAGAAATTATAATAGAAAATTAATAATCAACAAAATGAACAAGCAACCTACTGAGGGTCCAGTACAATGATCACTTCATGAGGAGTGCCAGGAATGCCTCCATCTGTGAAGACTGATACAGTCCTGAGCAACCGAGAATTGTCACGCTACGGCTGCCTGTTGCACTCCCATGGAAAAACACTGAGTGATCGCGTCCACACAGGTCAAAGTTGACAGATCCCAAAACATACTGTTAAGTAAGAGAAACCAATTGTAGATGCAGTATGAAACCACTTAATTAAAGAAAAATCTCTCTCATCCCCTCCAAATAATATAATACATATACACATAAAAGTATATAAAAGCAAAAAATAGGAACCTGATAAAATACACTCCAAACTCATAAGTCTGATTCTCAATGGAAGGAACCATGATTGAAAGTATTGAGTCCTTAGTTCAATTAAATTTTCCTAATTTAGCTTGTTCTAATGAAAAAAAATACATACATTAATTGAGTAACTAAAATTTGAAAGAAAAAAAACAGTATTTCTACCTTAATGCAGCCCCCAGAGTTCTGTTAATGCTTACTGTATTTAATTATTTTATTTACTTATTCAACTATTGTTTATTGAATAGTAGAAGTGACTTCGTTCTTGGATGGAAAGACTTTTTCTCTATGTAAAGTCTGGTGGAATTTGGAGTGACAGTTGTTCAGGGAGCTATTTGTGCAAAGGGAATACCAGGAATAACAAGAGCAAAGTCCAGAAAACAAGAGAATGTCAGGTATGTATCGGGACAGAGCCCTGCACAGTGGTGAGGGTGAGCAATCTAGGTGAGCACCCAGGCTCAGAAGTCAGGTGTGGTGAGATGAAGCTGGGAGATTGATGCTGTCTTGTACTAGCTCTGGACACTCGCAGTCCCTTGGCTGATGTCTACAGAGCTTTCTATGGCTTAAGATGCATACACAACAGCACACTGCATAGTGTACTGATTGAATGCACGTAAAGTTTATGTAACTGGGGCTGTGTTTTAAGTATTTCCATTAGGTTATTCTGATTATTAGATGGAAGACTCAAATTTTAAGGGACTCAAAGCTTGGAAAATTTGGAAGTCTCTGTAAGAAAATTAATTATCAAAAAATTATTGAGAATCAGAAATTATAATAGATTACAAAATTTAAAAGCTGACATCAACAAAATGAACAAGCAACCTACTGAATAGGAGAAAACATTTGCACATCATGTATTTGATGAGGGGTTAATAGTCTGAATAAAGAACTCATACAACTAAATAGAAAAAAAAAAAAAATCCAAAGCAGTCCAGCATTGAAATGGGCAGAAGATCTGAAGAAACCTTTTCCAAAGAAGACAAACAGATGGTCAGCAGATATATGAAAAGATGCTCAACATCATTAGTCATCAGGGAAATGCAAATCAAAACCACAGTCAGATATAACCTCACACCTGTTAGAATGGCTATTATCAAACAGACAAAAAATAAGCAGTGCTGATGAGGATATAGAACAACAGATTGGTGGAAATGTAAATTGGGGCAACCGCTGTATAAAACAGATTGGAGGTTGCTCAAAAAATTTAAAATAGAACTTCTATATAACCCATAAATTCTACTCTTGGCTATTTATCTGAAGAAAATTAAAACACTAATTAGAAAATATGTATATTCAAAACCCCCATGTTCATTGCACCATTATTTACAATAGACAAGATATGGAAACAAGCTAAACATTCTTTAATGGATGAATGGATAAAGAAAATATTATTTAGCCATAAAAAAGAGTGAAAACTGACCATTTTCAACATGATTGTACCCTGAGGGCATTATGTTAAACAAAATGTCAGAAAAAGACAAATACCATATGACACTGCTCATATGAGAAATCTAAAAAACAAAACAACCAGACCAAACGAAACAGAATCATAGATATAGAAAACAAATGGATAGCTGCCAGAAGGGAAGGGGCTGTGTGTGAAATAGGTGTAAGGGATTAGGGGGGACTAATATCCAGATATAAAATAAATAAGACACAGGGATGTAATATACAGCCTAAGGAATATGGTCAATAATATTCTAAGAACTTTGTAGGGGACAGATGATTACTAGACTTACCATGGTGAGAATTTCATAATGTATGCAAATATCAAGTCACTCTGCAGCACTCCTGAAACTAACACCAAATTGTATGTCACCTGTGTGTGTGTCTATGCTCAGTTGTGCCTGACTCCTGATGACGTCATGGACTGTAACCCAGCAGGCTCCTCTGTCTGTGGAGTTTTCCAGGCAGTACTGGAGTAGGGTGCCATTTCCTACTGCCAGGGTATTCCCAGCCCAGGGATCAAGCCTGTGTCTCTTTAGTCTCCCACGTCAGCAGGTGAATTCTTTACAACTGTGTCACCTGTATTTTATAGTGGTTGCTGGATCTGCAAGTTGAGGAAGTAGTGAGGTAAGTAAAGGATATTAAAAGATACAAATTTCCAGTTAAAAAAGGATCAAGTCATGGGATATAACGTTGATCATGGTGACTATAGTTAATAATACTGTACTGCTTATTTGAAAGTAGCTAGGAGAATGCATCTTGAAAGTTCTCATCTCAAGGGAAAAAAAAAGTTTTGTTAGCCATATGTGTTGATGGATATTAACTGAAATTATTTCAGTGGTCATTTTGCAATATGTACCGCTGAAACAAATATAATGTTATATGTCAATTATATCACAATTTTTTTAAAAAATTAAAAGCTGACAAGTAGCATAAACATTACAAACTGAGAGAACAACTTACATTCATTAATTATCTGTTTAACACACCCCTATGCTTTTCTCTGTGCTTTTGGCTGTATCATTTTTGGTTATTTCTTTCATCTAAAAACAATGCTATACTATAATTTTCTACAAAAAGAACAGAAGAAGAATTCAGTTTTTCACCTATAATTTATTAAAATAATTGATGGCATAGGAAAGTTGTTTTGAACTTTATAACATGATATTGGTAATGAAGTTTTTAGGATTGTTGGAAAATTTGAGAACCTCTATCAAATTTCTTTCATAAATGAGCTATAAGGGTAAATTTTTAATATTCAGGAAATAATCTTAAATATTCTTCCAATTGACTACATTTATTTTAACTATATCACTATAGGATCTATGCAAGACAGAGGCCCTGAAGCTGAAGCTTCATTGGCTTCCCAGTAAACTCACTTCTGGTGATTGTAAGTCATGTCGGCTTTTCATTGTTTTAGATTAAGCAATTAAAAATGTTTGACTCAGTAAATAAAAATCACATAGAATCCCTAATCTCCAACAGCTTGGTTTATATTTCTAATTTTTGTATAGTGTCTAAGTAAAGGCTAAACCCTAACAAGACTCTTATCTGGGCTTCCCTGGTAGCTCAATGGTAAAGAGTTCACCTGACAATACAGGAGACATGGGTTTGATCCCTGATCCAGGAAGATCCCACATGCTGTGGAGCAACAAAGCCCGTAAGCCACAACTATTGAGCCTGTGCTCTAGAGCCTCGAAGCCACAACTATTGAGTCCATGTGCCACAACTACTGAAGTCCATGTATCCTAGAGCCTGAGTTCCACAACAAGAGAAGCCACTGCAACAAGAAGCCTGCTCACCTCAACGAGAGAGTAGCCCCCAGTCCCTGTAACTAGAGAAGAGCCCGCAGCAGCAGTGAGGACCCAGAGTAGCCAAAAAATCAATAAATAAAAATTTTTTAAAAGAATAAAAAAATTCTTATCTGATCTTTGTTACATATTGCTAATGATGGGTAACTCACCACTTGTATAGGCAAGCCTGTACACACTTCTATAATGGATGGCCAGAAAACCCTTGCCTACATCAGTCTACTGTTTCCAGCTGTGCAGCTTTCAACAGATGGTTTCAAGGCTACTTCTTATTTAGATGTTGCTTATACAAATTGTTGAAAGTAGTTAGAACGTTCTCTCTTCTGTTTTCATCATCGTCAACTTCTCCTTTTACAACAAATTTTCAGGCCCTTGATCACACAGAGACCTTATCTCCTCTGAATACTTTCCAAATATTTAAAATCTATCTTCAAGGTAAGATTGGATGTGCAAAACAAAACCCCACAGGATCTCCCTTTCCAGCTGTCAGGTAGACTGTAAGGCAAGCCAAGGTTGCATTCATTTCTTGCTAGTTGCATCATGCTGCTGATTCATGCTGGGCCTGCTGCTGATTAAACCCCCAAGTCAGTCACGTTGCTCTGTGGCTCTGCCACGTCTCCCCCAGCTGCATTAGATGATGCTTTCAGAATTAAGGGCCATAAGAAACCTTTTTGCTGCTGGGAGCTGCCAAGCCAAAAAGAATGCTAATAAGCAGCTAACCTGCCTCACAAACACACATGCAGTAGCAGTGAAAATTTTGTGAGGCGAGAGCATGCCTTTATCTCCACTCATTTCCTTAGTGATGAATCTTGCCCCAACGACTTCTGACACGTTAGTTGTGACCTCATGCAAGGAGCAACCTTCATTTTTCTCATCTGTTAACATGCCTAATAAACACACCTGGTAGGAAAACTCTTATTTTCATGCTGAAACATTGATTTCTTTAATAAACCTCTTACATGATTTCTAACTTCTGGAGAAAGAACAAGATACAAACTTTGCAATTTATGCAACATATATGGGGCTTTCTTGGTGGCTCAGTGGTAAAGAATCCACCTGCCAATGCAGGAGACTCAAGTTAGATCCCTGGGTCCAGAAGATCCCCTAGAGCAGGAAATGGCAACCCATTCCAGTATTCTTGCCTGGAGAATCCCATTAAAAGAGGAGCCAGGTGGGCTACAGTCCTTGGGGTTGCAGAGTCAGACACAACTGAGACTGAACAACAACAATTACTAATATTCTAAACATTATGCAGTTGCTGGAAATATGGCTTCTCTGTTGTTTGGGATAAGGTTCATTTTCCTGAAACTTAAAAGAAAATTATTCTGGCCTCATTGTTCCTGAAGAAGTGAAAAAGAGCAAGAAACTACTCTTTACAACAACGCATTTGAAGCAATGTTGTATTTTCTTTTCTCCCAAGGTCCACACGCTCTCATGAATGTCTCTAGAGTAATAGAGTTAACAAAATTCATCAGACTTCCAAAGAATATTTATACCGGGTTTAGGAGCTTATCAAATCCACAGTTGGCCTTGAAGGAAACAGTGGTGTTATTCCTTCCATGATACAGTAACAAATTAGGAAATATCCACCCACTAAAAACTTTTCATAGCTGCCTCTCAGTGAGATACAGAAATAAGCTCAACCACAGAGAAAACAGATGAGCTCCATCCAGAAAGCGGGTCTTCACTTCTGCCACTTATCTCACTCTAGTGCCCTTTGTGCTAGAACCTGCTGGGAAATTGCCCCAGCATACTGGAGTCTTCACAGTTTCTTATACCATTTGGTTTAATTGTCTTAACTTGATTTGCTGATACAAGTTTATTTCTCACTCTGCTCTGTCCTTTGAAGGAGAAGCTTTCAAGCTTTTTGAATTGGTCAACAGCATAAAATATATTCTGTCTCTCTCTCTCTACACACACATATATATATTACATATACATATTCACTTGCATAATAGACATACACACACACAAAAACAAAAAGTGTTATAGGAAACAATACTATTCTTCTAAACGCTATTTACTATTTTCTTTCTATTTCTTTTTTAACAAATATTGATTGTGATCCACTAAATTAAGAATACTCTTGGGTTGTACCTGATGTTCGAATAACAATGTGAAGTCTTTTGTCACTCAAAACCCTAATATTGGGACTTCCCTGGTATTCCAGCAGTAAAGAATCTGCCTGCCGGGCTTCCCTGGTGGTCCAGTGGGTAAGGACACCACCTTGCAGCACAAGGGGTGCTGGTTCGATCCCTGGTCAGGGAACATCCCACGTGCTGTGGAGCGACTGGACCCATGTGTCCAACTACAGAGCTGGAGCTCTGGAGCTCATGTGCCCAGAGCCGGTGCTCTGCGATGAGAGGCCACAGAGATGGGAGGCCCACACAGGCCAAAGAACAAAGATCAAAATAAATGAAAGACCAATAGAAGTGGGAAAAAAAGAATTTCCAATGCAGGGACCAATTAAAAAGTGGAAAAAAGCCCCTTTCCAATGCAGGGGACACAGGTTCAATCCTGGCCTGAGAAGATTCCACATGCTGTGGAACAACTAAGCCCTTGTGCAGCAATATTGAAGCCCCCACCTAAACCCATGACCTGCAACAAGAGAGCCCCCCAAGGAAACAGTGGTGTTATTCCTTCCATGATACAGTAACAAATTAGGAAATATCCACCCACTAAAAACTTTTCATAGCTGCCTCTCAGTGAGATACAGAAATAAGCTCAACCACAGAGAAAACAGATGAGCTCCATCCAGAAAGCGGGTCTTCACTTCTGCCACTTATCTCACTCTAGTGCCCTTTGTGCTAGAACCTGCTGGGAAATTGCCCCAGCATACTGGAGTCTTCACAGTTTCTTATACCATTTGGTTTAATTGTCTTAACTTGATTTGCTGATACAAGTTTATTTCTCACTCTGCTCTGTCCTTTGAAAGAGAAGCTTTCAAGCTTTTTGAATTGGTCAACAGCATAAAATATATTCTGTCTCTCTCTCTCTACACACATATATATATTACATATACATATTCACTTGCATAATAGACATACACACACACAAAAACAAAAAGTGTTATAGGAAACAATACTATTCTTCTAAACGCTATTTACTATTTTCTTTCTATTTCTTTTTTAACAAATATTGATTGTGATCCACTAAATTAAGAATACTCTTGGGTTGTACCTGATGTTCGAATAACAATGTGAAGTCTTTTGTCACTCAAAACCCTAATATTGGGACTTCCCTGGTATTCCAGCAGTAAAGAATCTGCCTGCCGGGCTTCCCTGGTGGTCCAGTGGGTAAGGACACCACCTTGCAGCACAAGGGGTGCTGGTTCGATCCCTGGTCAGGGAACATCCCACGTGCTGTGGAGCGACTGGACCCATGTGTCCAACTACAGAGCTGGAGCTCTGGAGCTCATGTGCCCAGAGCCGGTGCTCTGCGATGAGAGGCCACAGAGATGGGAGGCCCACACAGGCCAAAGAACAAAGATCAAAATAAATGAAAGACCAATAGAAGTGGCAAAAAAAAAAAAAGAATCCGCCTGCCAATGCAGGGGACACAGGTTCAATCCCTGGCCTGAGAAGATTCCACATGCTGTGGAACAACTAAGCCCTTGTGCAGCAATATTGAAGCCCCCATGCCTAAAGCCCATGCTCTGCAACAAGAGAAGCCACCCCAACATAAAAAACCTGCACACTGCAACTAAAGAGTAGCCCCTGCTTGCCACAACTAGAGAAAACCCATATGCAGCAATGAAGATTCAGTGCAGCTCCCCCCACCAAAAAAAATCTGATATTTTGTTAGAAATTCACATTAGCAAGCCTCCTAGACCTGCTGAATTATAATATGTTTTCTACCTAAGCCCTACATGATGGATATGCAGTTCAGAGTTTGAGAAGCATGGAGTTGAAGGACTCTTGGTTCTAAAATCTTTAATTCGTTTCAGTAATCTTGATGGTTTGAGTGTACCATATGTGGTATTAAAGAGGGAGACAAAAAGAGCAAAGGATGTTCTAAGTGGCTTTACAGTACTTAGGAAGAAAAGAGAAGGGTCTGTGGCTAATTTAATTTAGAAACATCCCCAAATAGCTGCTGTCTTAATGATATGGACAGTCAGTGGTATAGAAGAGGGAGCTTCTGAAGAAATGGAATGATCAAGAAAAACTTCATGGAGGAGGAGGTCCATGAGTTGCACCTTGAAGAACAGATATAGATTTCACTGTGTGAGAGAAAATTGCATTCCAACAGGAGTAGCAGCATAAGCAAAGGCACTGGGGTTTACATATGCACGGTATCTACAGGAAACACAATGACTACCTGGAAGAGACGGTCTATAGTGAAAAGTAATGCAAAAATTGCACTAGGAGAACAGGTGGGCACAGGAACAAGTCTCACATGTTAAAACATGAGTCATACATCCATTTAAAAGTATACACACCTTGGGGGAGAATATTTCTTTGTAACCCATGTCTACAGATCATTCATATATTTAACAACATATTTTCTGCCTTCCTGGCAAAAAGAAGTGACACATAAATAAGATTCTGTCCCTTCAGACTTATGAAGAGGACATACATTTCAACTCAGAGCAATAACAGAAATTCCTGATTATGTGAAATGACCTTATAGGCTCTGGAGTTGAACAGACAATGAAAGCATGCTTCTTTAGAGAATTTTCACTTTCGTTTCCATTTTCACAATTACTCTCACTTTTTTTCATGTTCATGGCACACACTTATTATTTTTTAGACAAAAAAAACAAAAAGTAAGATGGCAAGCCTTCTTACCCCAAACCTTAATATTTTATATTTGAGGAGCTTTAGAACACAAAAGAAACATTTCTGAAAATTATTCTTGCTTTTCAATGGCACTGACATACTTGTTGAACTCTCTAGACCAAAGGTGGTGCATTCAAAATATATGATGCCCTCCCCTTTTCTTTGTTTTGTTTTTTTTTTTTTTTTACTTGTTTGTCTGTCTTATGATGCTTCAGGATCTTTCAGTCTTCCTTGCAGCATCTGGAATCTTTAGTGCAGCACACAAACTGTTAGTTGTAGCATGTGGGATTTAATTCCCTGACCAGGAATCGAGCCAGGCCCCCTGCATTGGGAGTGTGGAGCCTTAGCCCCTGGACCACGAGGGAAGTCTCTCCACTCCCCTTTCCTTAAGGTTGTGGATTATTACGTAGCCTGTTGATCTGTTTTCTTCCTTCCTAAGCCTATGCTTGGCCTCAGAATCCTTTTGAACACAATGATGATAGAACAACAAAAAAATTAATCTATTAGGTGACCTCAATCTAAGCCATCTTAACTCAGGCTACTCTGTCCCCAGCCCTTGAGTCATTCCATGGCTGAGTGACTCAGTCCTTGAGCCACTTCATGTACATGAATACAAATGTATTCATTTGTTCATAGGGTTGGTGCTAGATACTTTGATTTCTTGAAAAAATAAAGCACTTGGCTCTCTCAGTCATCAGAAATCATGGGTTAAGGAAAAGGAAATCAAAAGTCTCACATGTTAAAACATGAGTCATACATCCATTTAAAAGTATACACACCTTGGGGGAGAATATTTCTTTGTAACCCATGTCTACAGATCATTCATATATTTAACAACATATTTTCTGCCTTCCTGGCAAAAAGAAGTGACACATAAATAAGATTCTGTCCCTTCAGACTTATGAAGAGGACATACATTTCAACTCAGAGCAATAACAGAAATTCCTGATTATGTGAAATGACCTTATAGGCTCTGGAGTTGAACAGACAATGAAAGCATGCTTCTTTAGAGAATTTTCACTTTCGTTTCCATTTTCACAATTACTCTCACTTTTTTTCATGTTCATGGCACACACTTATTATTTTTTAGACAAAAAAAACAAAAAGTAAGATGGCAAGCCTTCTTACCCCAAACCTTAATATTTTATATTTGAGGAGCTTTAGAACACAAAAGAAACATTTCTGAAAATTATTCTTGCTTTTCAATGGCACTGACATACTTGTTGAACTCTCTAGACCAAAGGTGGTGCATTCAAAATATATGATGCCCTCCCCTTTTCTTTGTTTTGTTTTGTTTTTTTTTTTTTTTACTTGTTTGTCTGTCTTATGATGCTTCAGGATCTTTCAGTCTTCCTTGCAGCATCTGGAATCTTTAGTGCAGCACACAAACTGTTAGTTGTAGCATGTGGGATTTAATTCCCTGACCAGGAATCGAGCCAGGCCCCCTGCATTGGGAGTGTGGAGCCTTAGCCCCTGGACCACGAGGGAAGTCTCTCCACTCCCCTTTCCTTAAGGTTGTGGATTATTACGTAGCCTGTTGATCTGTTTTCTTCCTTCCTAAGCCTATGCTTGGCCTCAGAATCCTTTTGAACACAATGATGATAGAACAACAAAAAAATTAATCTATTAGGTGACCTCAATCTAAGCCATCTTAACTCAGGCTACTCTGTCCCCAGCCCTTGAGTCATTCCATGGCTGAGTGACTCAGTCCTTGAGCCACTTCATGTACATGAATACAAATGTATTCATTTGTTCATAGGGTTGGTGCTAGATACTTTGATTTCTTGAAAAAATAAAGCACTTGGCTCTCTCAGTCATCAGAAATCATGGGTTAAGGAAAAGGAAATATCAGCTCAAAAGCTATCAGTACTCCTACTGGTACTGTAATCAGGCTGTGGCATATCTTATGTGACAATGCAGTGTTGTCCACATGAGCATGTTAAGACTTCTGTCCACAGATACGGGCTTATCTTTCTATCGAAAGGATCCCATCCAAGTAGAGAGAACCAAGCAGAGGACTGACAAAACATTTGAAAAGTCTGTTTATCATAGTGTGATACACAGGGGAAGCAGTAGAAAGACTCACTACGGTCTTCCCAGTCAGGAGGTTTCTGTGAGGGAACCAGCTAGTCTGAGGCTTTCCACATTGTCGTTCTAAATGCCCAGGTTTACAAATGCTCACAGCAGAGCTATATGGGGAGGCCAGCTGCCCCAAGCTTTAGGAAATACACCTGAGTGATAACAGGGGCAGAGTATGTATCTGGTCAGGCAGTGCACTAAAGGAGGGACCTCAAGTGTTTTTTGCTTTTTTGTGAGAATCAAGGTCTAGCTAACAGGAAATAAGACTGAAGGGGTGCGATAATTCTGTGGGCTTTGGAAACCAGGCTAAACCCATTCTTGAAGGAGCCTGAGGAATGAGACAAGAAGTCCTCAGAAATCCAGAGACACAGAGGAACACAAAGAGTCAGAGACACATAGTCAAGAGCTGTAGAAAGAGACATAGAGACCTGGAGACCAGGAATCGAGCCAGGCCCCCTGCATTGGGAGTGTGGAGCCTTAGCCCCTGGACCACGAGGGAAGTCTCTCCACTCCCCTTTCCTTAAGGTTGTGGATTATTACGTAGCCTGTTGATCTGTTTTCTTCCTTCCTAAGCCTATGCTTGGCCTCAGAATCCTTTTGAACACAATGATGATAGAACAACAAAAAAATTAATCTATTAGGTGACCTCAATCTAAGCCATCTTAACTCAGGCTACTCTGTCCCCAGCCCTTGAGTCATTCCATGGCTGAGTGACTCAGTCCTTGAGCCACTTCATGTACATGAATACAAATGTATTCATTTGTTCATAGGGTTGGTGCTAGATACTTTGATTTCTTGAAAAAATAAAGCACTTGGCTCTCTCAGTCATCAGAAATCATGGGTTAAGGAAAAGGAAATATCAGCTCAAAAGCTATCAGTACTCCTACTGGTACTGTAATCAGGCTGTGGCATATCTTATGTGACAATGCAGTGTTGTCCACATGAGCATGTTAAGACTTCTGTCCACAGATACGGGCTTATCTTTCTATCGAAAGGATCCCATCCAAGTAGAGAGAACCAAGCAGAGGACTGACAAAACATTTGAAAAGTCTGTTTATCATAGTGTGATACACAGGGGAAGCAGTAGAAAGACTCACTACGGTCTTCCCAGTCAGGAGGTTTCTGTGAGGGAACCAGCTAGTCTGAGGCTTTCCACATTGTCGTTCTAAATGCCCAGGTTTACAAATGCTCACAGCAGAGCTATATGGGGAGGCCAGCTGCCCCAAGCTTTAGGAAATACACCTGAGTGATAACAGGGGCAGAGTATGTATCTGGTCAGGCAGTGCACTAAAGGAGGGACCTCAAGTGTTTTTTGCTTTTTTGTGAGAATCAAGGTCTAGCTAACAGGAAATAAGACTGAAGGGGTGCGATAATTCTGTGGGCTTTGGAAACCAGGCTAAACCCATTCTTGAAGGAGCCTGAGGAATGAGACAAGAAGTCCTCAGAAATCCAGAGACACAGAGGAACACAAAGAGTCAGAGACACATAGTCAAGAGCTGTAGAAAGAGACATAGAGACCTGGAGACCAGGAAGGCACAGAGGTGCACATGGAGAGCCAGAAACCCATAGGGACAAATAGAGACCCAACCAGAGTGGTCCAGGACACAGAAGCAGAGAAGCCAAAGGGAGAGAAGAATGCAGATCCACTGAGCCTGAGTTGGGTCAATGGACCCAGGAAAGTCAGAGACCTGTGAGACCCAAGGTCAGAGCCACCAAGAATGAGGAGGGCGTGGGGTTGGGGCAAACTGCATCTCATTCCAGCAGAGGTCCTGTCCAGTCTCCAGGTCCATCTGCAGCATGCACAAATGGTTGTAAACCTGAAAGCACATCACTGTTCCCCCTAGTGACTGGGGCTTACACAGGGAATATGTGATGTGGGAACCAAATTTCAGGGACTGACTAGAAAAACTATTTTGTGGATAAGAGCTTATTCCTTCCTTACTATTCCCTACCTTACCATTCCCACTATTCTTATTTCTTATTCACTGATCTGTGAAGTCCCTCACTCTTCATATGGAGAGGTGAAAAGTTTCTTGGTTCTGGACTCATTTGATATGGATCAAGCTCAACTACCAGATTGACCTATCCCAAAACAAAGCATGGTAACTCTGCAATTCCGTGTTCCTGTAAACATTCAATGATTCCATACTATCAAATGAAGTTTAACCAAAGTCCAAACTCCTAATCTGTTTAAGGTTTTCTGGAATTTGGACCAGTCTAAATATTCAAATTTAAAATGAAGAAACATGCTGCTTGAGGAAAGACCAGACCTGAAACCTGCTTTAAGAAAGAACAAGAACTTCCCAGGTTTACAAATGCTCACAGCAGAGCTATATGGGGAGGCCAGCTGCCCCAAGCTTTAGGAAATACACCTGAGTGATAACAGGGGCAGAGTATGTATCTGGTCAGGCAGTGCACTAAAGGAGGGACCTCAAGTGTTTTTTGCTTTTTTGTGAGAATCAAGGTCTAGCTAACAGGAAATAAGACTGAAGGGGTGCGATAATTCTGTGGGCTTTGGAAACCAGGCTAAACCCATTCTTGAAGGAGCCTGAGGAATGAGACAAGAAGTCCTCAGAAATCCAGAGACACAGAGGAACACAAAGAGTCAGAGACACATAGTCAAGAGCTGTAGAAAGAGACATAGAGACCTGGAGACCAGGGAAGGCACAGAGGTGCACATAGATAGCCAGAAACCCATAGGGACAAATAGAGACCCAACCAGAGTGGTCCAGGACACAGAAGCAGAGAAGCCAAAGGGAGAGAAGAATGCAGATCCACTGAGCCTGAGTTGGGTCAATGGCCCCAGGAAAGTCAGAGACCTGTGAGACCCAAGGTCAGAGCCACCAAGAATGAGGAGGGCGTGGGGTTGGGGCAAACTGCATCTCATTCCAGCAGAGGTCCTGTCCAGTCTCCAGGTCCATCTGCAGCATGCACAAATGGTTGTAAACCTGAAAGCACATCACTGTTCCCCCTAGTGACTGGGGCTTACACAGGGAATATGTGATGTGGGAACCAAATTTCAGGGACTGACTAGAAAAACTATTTTGTGGATAAGAGCTTATTCCTTCCTTACTATTCCCTACCTTACCATTCCCACTATTCTTATTTCTTATTCACTGATCTGTGAAGTCCCTCACTCTTCATATGGAGAGGTGAAAAGTTTCTTGGTTCTGGACTCATTTGATATGGATCAAGCTCAACTACCAGATTGACCTATCCCAAAACAAAGCATGGTAACTCTGCAATTCCGTGTTCCTGTAAACATTCAATGATTCCATACTATCAAATGAAGTTTAACCAAAGTCCAAACTCCTAATCTGTTTAAGGTTTTCTGGAATTTGGACCAGTCTAAATATTCAAATTTAAAATGAAGAAACATGCTGCTTGAGGAAAGACCAGACCTGAAACCTGCTTTAAGAAAGAACAAGAACTTCCCTGGTGGTCCAGTGGGTAAAGAGTCCACCTTGCAGTGGAAGGGGTGCCAGTTTGATCCCTGGCCTGGGAAGATTCCACGTGCCATGGAGTGGCTGGACCGGTGTGTCCAATTATGAGCCAGCACTCTGGAGCATGTGCCCAGAGCCAGTGCTCTGCAGCAAGAGAGGCCTCTGCAATGGGAGGACCACACAAGCCAAAGAATAAAGATGGATGAAAAATAAATAAATAAAAAATCAATAAAAAGAGGCCAAAGAAGTAGATGAAGAAGATATATGGCATCAGAAAGCCAGAGCAAAATTATACATATGGTATGACTGCAGTCCCATCTCTTTGTGTGTGTGTTTACAGAAAACTGTTTTTAAAAGACTGGAGAACAGTTGGATACTATGTCATTTTGTAACAGTAAGGAAAGGGCAGAGCACAATTTTTTGAAAGAATGACAGCCCAAGGACACAACATAAACCCATTAGAATCAAATGGCTCCAAGATGGCAGACTAGACCTTGATTCTTAGGTCAGCCAGCTAAGTGACACACCCAGACGCACCACGACAGTTCCACCCCTTCCCCAAAAAAGTTGGAATAATCTTCGCACTCATTAGAACATGAAATTGCCTAGCCCATAAAAGCTAAGAATGCCATGTCTTCGGGCCGCTGGTTTCGCCCTCTGTGATGGCTCACACTCTGTGGAGTGTGCCTTTCTCTGAATCTGAATAAATCCATTTCTTACCTATCACTTTGTTTCTCACTGAATTCTCTTCTGTGAAGAGACATGGCGAACCTGAGCTTCATTAGGTCCTGAAACCAGGTATGGTGGGTTTTGGCTGAGTTTGAGTCCCAGCCACGTGGGTTCAACTCCCAAACTGGGTTTTGGGTTGAAGTCCCAAATCCAAGGTAGAATGGTTTCAATTTTGGGTGTCATTTTTTGTGCTTTTCTTTGTTCCACAAATTTTTGATAATCAAGGCATTTGCTATTATTTTAAACTGCTTATGAATAATATCAAATAAATAAGACAGTAAAAAATAGTATAAATAATACACATTTAAATAATATCTATAAGTAATTTTTAACTTTTGCCATATTTTCTTCCTCTATTTTTAGGTGAACATTTTAAAGTAAATTACAGATATCACAGACTACAATCTTAAATAATTCAGCATGTACCTTTAAAAGGTAGCATTCTCTGAGATAACTATATTTTTCTCAAAACAAATTATAGTCCTTACGCTTTTTAAAATTTAAAGGTTTTTAAACAAAGCAGTTCTAACAGCAGATAACTGGAGCAGGCACTAGTGGGCAGGGAGTTGGTGGTGCAGGACCACAGGGAGCCTGGAGGTGACTAAGTGACAGCTAGGACTCGGCTCCAGGCACAGTGGTTGGGTTCAGACGGGCCCACATCAGGGAGTAGGAGCCAGAGTGTGTGGACTCAGACCAGGAGTTTATCCTAGCTGATGTTGGGGGGTTTTGGTGGGAACAAGAAATTCACCCAGGTTTAAAAAAAAAAAAAAAAACAGGCTAAGGGCATCGTTATGAGAACAGAAATCATAAGAGGACAGCCAGGGGGGAATGTTCTCGCAGAATGTAGCTGAAGGTGGGGTCTCTGAGAGGTAAGGATGGAAACAAGACTGAACGCTGAGTAGCGGCTGCATCCCAGGGGCTGGGAGAGTGTGAGTCCATGTGGATAGTTTTTATTTTCTGAATACTCATATGTTTTTCCACTTCTGTTGTGTTATTCATGGCATTTTCTCTTTAGAAAATGTCTCTTTCTCTGCCTTCAACTAACAAAACTCCTATGAATCCCAAGGTCATCTTCTCCACATCCAATGAGCTCCCTCCTTCCGGCCATCTGCTGTGTGCCTTATGTAGACACTGTGATAACCCTTGGCCCCTCTACTCTGCATTCAAACTCCACTCACTCGTGCATTCCCTGTCCTCTGCACTGTCAGCTCCTCCGGGCGACAGCCAATTCTTACTGTCAGCGTCTCCTATGGTGCCTTACACAATGTCATCATTCAACAGACAGATCTATGAGTGAATGGAAGGGAGAATGAATGAAACAAAGTGACCTCACTCAGTGTATAGAACCTGTGTGGCCAAATTTCCACATGTAAGTAGGAGGAAGTTACTATCACCCATAGAGGAACAGAAACATAGCAACCAAAGAGGAAATTCACTTGCATCAAGCAGCGATCAAACTGTGCACTAGGGACATGCTCTCACTCAGCCACAAGAGAATCACCTTCCATGTTTAGAGTCCAGGATTACAGAATTGTGTCCAGAAGAGGAACATACAGCGTAGCTTTACTTGGTATCAAGTAAACAGGTTCCTTTAAGGCTTTGATTCTACTATGTTTTCCTTAGCCTATTCAATTTGCCTAGCCTGGAAGAAAGGAATCTACACACAATTCAAAAAAGTTCTGATGAATTAGGGCATAGATTTGGCTTTGTGTGCATATCTAGTATGCAAAGAATGTGAACCAATACCGTATTTTAGTTTAGGAAAATGTGTTGGTGGTAGTCATCACAGAACTTTGTTTTTTCCTCTTAGTTCTCACCGGCACTAATGGTGAGGGTATTATAAGAATAGAGAAGTTTGACAGAAATTAGGAAGTTGTGTTAGTGAAGAAACACTTGGGCTCTGTGAGCCAAACTCCTGGATTTGAAGGTTAGCAAGCATGTAAACTTGGGCATGTGGTGATAATAAAAGTTCTGGGCCACCAGACTTGCCCTCTGTGATGGCCCACACTCTCCGTGGAGTGTGCTTCTCTCTGAACCCGAATAAGTCCACTTCTTACCTATCAAAATAAATACAAATAAAAACTCTGGCCTTCATTTCTCCAATTGTAAACAAGAATGACGCTAGTGGTAGTATCTATCCCACAGTGGTGCGTGAACTTAATGTCACGCAAGCAAAGGGCTTAAACTAATGCCTGGCACATGGTGAGCATCCAGCAATGACTAGTTGCCATTCTTAGAACATTTACCTTTTTCATTGATGGAAAGAGCATGAGCTATGGAGCAAGCTCCCAGGCTCTGGCAGGGCACCAGCTGGGAGGTCTGTGACCTGGAAGTTTCACCCAACTGACTTGAAGACCCCTTCTGCATCTATAAAATGAGTCTAATCTTATTGTGCTGATGGTGGTACAGTGAAGGCCAAATGATGTGAACAGCCTCCGGCTGGCACGTGGCTCTTACTACCTGGCCAGGAAAGCAACCTGGCGCGGTGGGGATTAGCATGGCCTTGGGACCCGGATTCTCTGGGACACCAGGCAGCCTGATTTCTCTGCTGGTGAATCTCCTTGGATATGGAGCTGAAACATCAATACCAAGACCAGCATTAATTTATGCAAAACACCTGCCTCTCCATACAAACTTGCTTTGGTTAATTATTACTTATTCCCTGGCTTGGCAAGTTATCATCTGAGGGCCAATTCCTGCCAAAGCACACATTTTTGTACAGATGGTGAGCCATGCAGACTTTTATGCTTTTAAATGGTTAGGGGGGGAAAAAAGAAGAGTATTTTATGACTCATGAAAGTTATATGAAATTCAAATTTCAGGGTGGGCCCTTAAATAACATTTTGTTTGCACATCGTCACAATCATTTATTTCTGTGTTTTTACTCCACAGGGGCAGATGTGAATAGCTGAAACAGAAATCATAAAGTCTGCAACGCCTGGGTCTTCACAGAAAATGTTTACTGATCCTTCATCTGGTCTAACCCTATAAAACTTGGTGACTGGGGGGAAAAACACTTGGGCTCTGTGAGCCAAACTCCTGGATTTGAAGGTTAGCAAGCATGTAAACTTGGGCATGTGGTGATAATAAAAGTTCTGGGCCACCAGACTTGCCCTCTGTGATGGCCCACACTCTCCGTGGAGTGTGCTTCTCTCTGAACCCGAATAAGTCCACTTCTTACCTATCAAAATAAATACAAATAAAAACTCTGGCCTTCATTTCTCCAATTGTAAACAAGAATGACGCTAGTGGTAGTATCTATCCCACAGTGGTGCGTGAACTTAATGTCACGCAAGCAAAGGGCTTAAACTAATGCCTGGCACATGGTGAGCATCCAGCAATGACTAGTTGCCATTCTTAGAACATTTACCTTTTTCATTGATGGAAAGAGCATGAGCTATGGAGCAAGCTCCCAGGCTCTGGCAGGGCACCAGCTGGGAGGTCTGTGACCTGGAAGTTTCACCCAACTGACTTGAAGACCCCTTCTGCATCTATAAAATGAGTCTAATCTTATTGTGCTGATGGTGGTACAGTGAAGGCCAAATGATGTGAACAGCCTCCGGCTGGCACGTGGCTCTTACTACCTGGCCAGGAAAGCAACCTGGCGGTGGGGATTAGCATGGCCTTGGGACCCGGATTCTCTGGGACACCAGGCAGCCTGATTTCTCTGCTGGTGAATCTCCTTGGATATGGAGCTGAAACATCAATACCAAGACCAGCATTAATTTATGCAAAACACCTGCCTCTCCATACAAACTTGCTTTGGTTAATTATTACTTATTCCCTGGCTTGGCAAGTTATCATCTGAGGGCCAATTCCTGCCAAAGCACACATTTTTGTACAGATGGTGAGCCATGCAGACTTTTATGCTTTTAAATGGTTAGGGGGGGAAAAAAGAAGAGTATTTTATGACTCATGAAAGTTATATGAAATTCAAATTTCAGGGTGGGCCCTTAAATAACATTTTGTTTGCACATCGTCACAATCATTTATTTCTGTGTTTTTACTCCACAGGGGCAGATGTGAATAGCTGAAACAGAAATCATAAAGTCTGCAACGCCTGGGTCTTCACAGAAAATGTTTACTGATCCTTCATCTGGTCTAACCTTCTCTTATATGTGAGAAATGAGAGACTTTTTAATAAATTTATTTTAATATCCAGAGCTTAGAATCTATTTTCTTGACTTTGACCAACACAGCCAAACACAGACACTTCCTATAAAATTTGAGACTTGAAAATTTGTATGTAAAGAAAGAACATTTTTTATGACCAATTTTGGATTATGTATAGCTGTAAATAACAAAACTCTGTAAAAGATGTATAACAGTAACTTCGCTGTACACCTGAAATTAATGCAACATTGTAAATCAACTATATTCCAATAAAAAAAGAACATTTTTAAGAGAAATATTTATCATATTTCTCACTTGAGGGAATATGTATGACTAGATAATTTGCATATTTGGTCTGTTCTTTTTTTTCTTTTCTTTTTACATTTTAGCCCAGAAACATGTAGGATCTTAGTTCCCCCAGGCCCACCAACAGGGATCAAACCTGTGCTTCCTGAGGTGGTAGTACAGATTCTTAACCTCTGGACCATCAGGAAAGTCCCCGTGAATATTTAATTTTAAAATATCCTACAATGTATCCCTTTAGTGTTGGTGGTTGCACTGTTGGCAAGGGAGTGTCCCTAAACAAACAACACATCCACACTGTTGTACACTCTTTTGTAGGAACCTTTGTTGTAATCAAAGAATTGCTGGAATTTCAAATGGTTGACTGATCAGCAATTCTAGCCTACTTCGCTCCTTAGGTGGTGTCTCAGTATCCATCATTTGTTTCATTTCCCCATCTCTTCATTTTGAAAGCCTCACCCAGCCTGCTCTCTGTTCCCAGTCCACCTCCTGTTTCTCACCGACCCTCCCTTCCCCCTCCCATCCGCCCATATGTAAGTGAAGCTGAGCAACCACCGCAAATTGTTATTTCCCTTTGCTTCTGGCCTCTTTAATATATTTAGGATGAAGAAAAACAAATGCTTTCAGACTGACACTCGGCAAATGAGACACAGAAATGTCTCTGAGTCGCTTGATTTAGGTATTTTAGAAAGAATAAACCTGTCTTCTGCACAAGTCTAGAAAGGCAGGGGATGGAGCTGCTGCAATTCAGGGTTTAATCTGCAGAGCTGACAGATTCCACAGTCACAGAAAAATAAGGACTGAAGAACAAAGATGCAGGACATGTCTTTCATTTAACCACTTTATCTGTTCTTTTCTATCAAAGTTCCGAATGTTAAGAATCTACCTAACTACTCAAATAATCCTATTAAAAATAATTTTTAAAATGAAGGCATTAAAATCAGTCCCTTTTTATCTATTAACTTCTTTAAATCATTTTGTTTTTAGGGTGCATTTTTAAAAAAACTGAATTAATTAGAAGTTTATGGGTAGGTGGATTCCTAGGTGGCACATTCAGGAGACGTAAGAGACTCAGGTTTGGTCTTTGGGTCATGAAGATCCCCTGGAGGAGGAAATTGTCACATACACCAGTATTCTTGCCTGGAAAATTGGACAATGGAGCCTGGTGGGCTATAGTCTATGGGGTCGCAAAGCGTAGGACATAACTGAGCAACTATTCACTCCCTCTTCACACTCAACTAGGGGGCAGATTATATCCAACCAGTAGCTTGAAATTTCAAAAAGTAGTTTCATTTTATTCAGAATTCTGCCAGAGACGAGAGGTCATTTTCAAATTTTCTCAAACCCTATGACCTATGAGAGGTGCATCAGGATTGATACACCTAGATGGACAAGTACTCAGGTCCATTTTTAAATTCTCAAGGATTGTGCAAACTTGTTGTTAAACCTTTGAAAATGCTTGAAAATGCCTGAGATCAGAGTATTTATACCTGGGAAACAGGCCCATCTCTCAGTCAAGTGGTTTATTAGCACACCACTGAGTATATTTTTTAAAAAAAAATATACTCCTGAGGTTTCTTGAAACCTTTAGAACATTCATGAAAATGTTCTAAAATTGATTTATGGTGATGGTTGTAGCACTCTTTAAAGCCACTACAAATATTGAATTGTACACTAGAAATGAGTGAGCTCTATGATCTATAAAATACATCTGTAAAATACTTGTTAAACAAAATGCTCCCAAACCCACAAACGAAATGTCAGTATCTATTAATGACTCAGATTCCTCAGGTACATATCCAACAAATGAAGAGCAAGGGCACCTTGACTCCATGCTTCTGATAGATTTCTGTTCTGTGCAGTGATTCTCAACACCGGTCTCCCTCCGAAGTCACTGGAAAGTTTGAAAAGACAATGCTCACCCGCAAGATACAGATATCTTTGGTCTGAGGTGTGACCCAGGACAGGGATTTTTTATTTTATTTTTTTAAAACACCTTGGGTTACTCTAGCTCATGGCTAAGGTTAAGAATCACAGCTATAGAGCAATTTCCCTAGACAGCTGTACCTGGCCTGTGGTTACAGAAACCATCCTTCAATGTTTAAGACATTTCCAGGCCTCCTGAAATGGAGAGGTCTGGACATATAAGCACTTTTTTGAGGTGTTTGTGGGTTGTAGTGTATGTCCATCTCCACGTGTGGAGGGAAGACACATTCTGCTTCCTTGTGGGTTTTACAAGGTAATGCTTTTAGACTGACACTCGACAAGTGAGACTCAGAAATGCCTCTGAGTCGCTTGATTTAGGTACTTTAGAATAAACCTGTCTTCTGCTCTGGACCTTAACAGGGGAAGAAGAGACAGCATTAGCTCATCTTTGTTATCAAGTGAGTGCCAAGGGTACTTTGTTATCAAGTGAGTGCCAAGGGTACTCAAGCACATAGCTTAGGCTCCACGGTTGTTTGTTTGTTTGTTTGTTTGTTTTAGAAGAATATTTATTTGACTCTACAGGGTCTCTTGTTTGCAGCATGTGAGATCTAGTTCCCTGACTAGGGATCAAATCCAGGCCCCCTGCACTGGGAGCATGGAGTCTTAGCCACTGGGAAGCCACTGGGAAGTCCCCAGGTTTGTTGAATTAAGCGAGCAGATCTGAGCATGTCCTTTGTCTCTTTTTCTTTGGGATTTCCTGCTCATCATGGGCTAGGAATCCATACAACCCAACAGGTAAAGAAAGATAATTTAATAACTTAAGAAAGATCTATGCGAGGGCCCAGCTTCTTTCATGCCTGGACGTTGTGACACCCGTTTGGATGCTCAGGGGGCATTTTACCTCTGCTGTTTGGAAATTCAATGGTCCAGAAGGCTAGAGGCGTCCTGGAGCTCTGACTCCCCATAAGGGAAGTTTCCTTTACTAAAAAATCTAGTTGTTATGTCTGATTTACCTTATGAAGTTTAAGGTTCAATTCTGAGACCTCAAGTTTAACATCTATTCCCTGGTGGCTCAGATGGTAAAGAATCCACCTGCAGAGTAGGAGACCCAGGTTTGACCCCTGGGTCAGGAAGGTGCCCTGGAGAAAGGCATGGCTAGCCACTCCAGTATTCCCACCTGGAGAATCTCATGGACAGAGGAGTCTGGCAGACTACAGTCCATGGGGTCGCAAGAGTCAGACACAACTCAGTGACTAAACTACCACCAGTAAAGACAGGGCTTATTAAGAACTCTTATAGTAATACAGTCCCAAAAGATACAATCTCTGTAGTCTTCACGCAGAGAGAGTTCATCCCTACTTTAGTTTTTTCTCTGGTTAAGGACACTGACTTGACAGATTGGAAACCTGATTCGTCATTGATGGGGGACCAAGGGAAAGTTATTCAATTTCTTTAGTGCCTGTTTCCTTCCTTTGTAAGATGGAGACGAGGGAAGGTCCTCTGTCCTTGTATGCTTGTGAAGGTCAGAGCTGTTTAGTAGGACAGCAGATGCAGGGCTCGCCTCTCTGGAATCACAGGTGTCCAAACCAGCCTCACCAGCCTGTTCCTGGTACAT
The DNA here is from genome assembly GCA_022376925.1 of Tragulus kanchil. Taxonomy (NCBI): domain Eukaryota; kingdom Metazoa; phylum Chordata; class Mammalia; order Artiodactyla; family Tragulidae; genus Tragulus; species Tragulus kanchil. Next base: position 79,855,309 of record JAIOJX010000025.1, read on the forward strand.
TGGGGGAAAGGGACAGTTTCTCTAGGAAACCCCCTACCCTTCTCTTGTGTAATACTTGCTTCTTTTATTAAATATCCTGATGAGCTGTTTCATCTGGTCCCATCTGAAAGGCAGGACTATTATGACTCCACCTACCTAAACATACAGCTGGTTTGGGACTCAACATGTATCCCCTTCCTGACTTGTTAGCTCTTAATAGGTTCAAAGTTGCCCTTCCAGACATGCCTTCAAGAGCTCCAAGTGCACTGCTGGAAAAAAGAAACACATATGGGACACGGCTGCACACACTTCCTCATTCTTTCTCTTTTGAAAAAGTCCCTCTCCCTTACAGCAGGGTCAAGGCTTCTTGTTTATTTCACAGCTCAGAGCTCAGAATATTTTAACAGCACATTTATTTATAAACCAGATCAATAACAAGAAAACCCAGCTACATCCATGACCAACAGCCCAATTTTGTCCCCAGTCTCAACGAATGCCCAGTATTTGATTTTTTTCCTATTTTCTCCACCAACTTAACTTTATATCTGGAAAGATGATACGTGCTTTCACAATGGAATTGGCCCCAAACAGACACAGATGAGTAAAGTAAAAGGGATAGAAGGAGGCAGATAGGGATAGCGCCAAAGACAAATCATTCATCAATGCGAGCATTCGGATGGGAGCAGGGAGTTAAGGCTCACCCAAGAAGCACTTGGAAAGGGGATCTGTCCTCTTACCCCAAGTCCTGGAGCAGCTCTGCGTCTCCATCTGGCCTGCTCCACAGATCTGAAGGATCCTGGGTGCTCATCTTCCCTCTCAGAGATTTTCCCTGCCATAGTAATACAGAAGTTCGTATCTCCTACCTTTAGTTTTTTCTCTGGTTAAGGACACTGACTTGACAGATTGGAAACCTGATTCGTCATTGATGGGGGACCAAGGGAAAGTTATTCAATTTCTTTAGTGCCTGTTTCCTTCCTTTGTAAGATGGAGACGAGGGAAGGTCCTCTGTCCTTGTATGCTTGTGAAGGTCAGAGCTGTTTAGTAGGACAGCAGATGCAGGGCTCGCCTCTCTGGAATCACAGGTGTCCAAACCAGCCTCGCCAGCCTGTTCCTGGTACATTGGGGGAAAGGGACAGTTTCTCTAGGAAACCCCCTACCCTTCTCTTGTGTAATACTTGCTTCTTTTATTAAATATCCTGATGAGCTGTTTCATCTGGTCCCATCTGAAAGGCAGGACTATTATGACTCCACCTACCTAAACATACAGCTGGTTTGGGACTCAACATGTATCCCCTTCCTGACTTGTTAGCTCTTAATAGGTTCAAAGTTGCCCTTCCAGACATGCCTTCAAGAGCTCCAAGTGCACTGCTGGAAAAAAGAAACACATATGGGACACGGCTGCACACACTTCCTCATTCTTTCTCTTTTGAAAAAGTCCCTCTCCCTTACAGCAGGGTCAAGGCTTCTTGTTTATTTCACAGCTCAGAGCTCAGAATATTTTAACAGCACATTTATTTATAAACCAGATCAATAACAAGAAAACCCAGCTACATCCATGACCAACAGCCCCATTTTGTCCCCAGTCTCAACGAATGCCCAGTATTTGATTTTTTTCCTATTTTCTCCACCAACTTAACTTTATATCTGGAAAGATGATACGTGCTTTCACAATGGAATTGGCCCCAAACAGACACAGATGAGTAAAGTAAAAGGGATAGAAGGAGGCAGATAGGGATAGCGCCAAAGACAAATCATTCATCAATGCGAGCATTCGGATGGGAGCAGGGAGTTAAGGCTCACCCAAGAAGCACTTGGAAAGGGGATCTGTCCTCTTACCCCAAGTCCTGGAGCAGCTCTGCGTCTCCATCTGGCCTGCTCCACAGATCTGAAGGATCCTGGGTGCTCATCTTCCCTCTCAGAGATTCTGCTCTGCCCATCCACGCCCCTCACGTCTGCGACGCCACTGCCAGGTGCTCGGGGTTGGAGGCAGAGAGGGACGACTCTGCTGCTTCTCAGTCTCCCTCCTCAGTGAGACCCAAGCTGACTGAGGCTGCGAGTCTTCAACCAGCAAGGAAGTGAAACTTGGTTACTCCTCCCACTGACACACACCACCCCGGCCCGAGGCACTGGCAGGAGTGTTGTGTCAGTGAGGAAACATGCAAAACTAGGTAGCCACCTCAGAGGACACCCACACTGCCTCACGCACCCCACGGTTTCTGTCAAAGGAAATGCAGATGAAACCACTCCAACTGAGATTGGCTAGTAATTCCGACTCTTCTCAGGGGGCCAAAGACAGTTTTTCTTAATGCTATTTGCCTCTGGTTTGTAAAGCAGACACCCTCCCACCTCCATGTTCTGTCTCATACACCAGGAGCGCCGAAGACCCTTCTAGATCAGAAACACCCTTCAAGGGGAAGAGAAATCAGACTCACACCACTAGCTTCCGTCCTGAGGTCTGGCTTTTAGCACTTTCTCACTATTTCTGCTTCAATCATCCCAAGTTTATACCTTGATGTTCAGGTTAAGCATGATTCAGAGACAATTATCATTTCTCCATGGAAGAAGGATTAGGTGAGAAGGAGTTAGCAAAGCTGCAGGGACAGCCAGGTGCCCAGCTAAGAGGGCAGGTTAGAACTCCAGAGCCTTCGCTTTCCACTTCCTTGGTGACTCACATCTGGTATTGCTCTGTGTCCAGATTCATGTGTAGATGGAAATTGAAAATCACATCTGAGTTTAAAAAATTTCTTTTGTGTCAGATTCAAAATGGAATTGGCCCCAAACAGACACAGATGAGTAAAGTAAAAGGGATAGAAGGAGGCAGATAGGGATAGCGCCAAAGACAAATCATTCATCAATGCGAGCATTCGGATGGGAGCAGGGAGTTAAGGCTCACCCAAGAAGCACTTGGAAAGGGGATCTGTCCTCTTACCCCAAGTCCTGGAGCAGCTCTGCGTCTCCATCTGGCCTGCTCCACAGATCTGAAGGATCCTGGGTGCTCATCTTCCCTCTCAGAGATTCTGCTCTGCCCATCCACGCCCCTCACGTCTGCGACGCCACTGCCAGGTGCTCGGGGTTGGAGGCAGAGAGGGACGACTCTGCTGCTTCTCAGTCTCCCTCCTCAGTGAGACCCAAGCTGACTGAGGCTGCGAGTCTTCAACCAGCAAGGAAGTGAAACTTGGTTACTCCTCCCACTGACACACACCACCCCGGCCCGAGGCACTGGCAGGAGTGTTGTGTCAGTGAGGAAACATGCAAAACTAGGTAGCCACCTCAGAGGACACCCACACTGCCTCACGCACCCCACGGTTTCTGTCAAAGGAAATGCAGATGAAACCACTCCAACTGAGATTGGCTAGTAATTCCGACTCTTCTCAGGGGGCCAAAGACAGTTTTTCTTAATGCTATTTGCCTCTGGTTTGTAAAGCAGACACCCTCCCACCTCCATGTTCTGTCTCATACACCAGGAGCGCCGAAGAACCTTCTAGATCAGAAACATCTTTCAAGGGGTAGAGAAATCAGACTCACACCACTAGCTTCCGTCCTGAGGTCTGGCTTTTAGCACTTTCTCACTATTTCTGCTTCAATCATCCCAAGTTTATACCTTGATGTTCAGGTTAAGCATGATTCAGAGACAATTATCATTTCTCCATGGAAGAAGGATTAGGTGAGAAGGAGTTAGCAAAGCTGCAGGGACAGCCAGGTGCCCAGCTAAGAGGGCAGGTTAGAACTCCAGAGCCTTCGCTTTCCACTTCCTTGGTGACTCACATCTGGTATTGCTCTGTGTCCAGATTCATGTGTAGAGGATGCCAGCTGCCTAAAACTTCTAAAGGGAAACCATCATCACTGTGAATCCTGGGGAACTGGACAAAGTACCCTAATATAGGAACAGAGAAAACAGGTTGCTTTCTGCATTCTGTCTATACTTACTTGCAGGAAAGCAGCTCTCTCTCATTCTCTCCCTTCCTCTTGTCACACCTGACTTCACTCAGGGTTCATCAGGGTACTCTATAACTTAATTCTCCCAGTGCTGTCTGAGGACCAGCAGCATCACCAGGAGATTATTAGGACGCAGTAATTGGGTTCATCCCAGCGCTTCTGACCCGGTATCTACATTTGAACAAGATCTCTAAGTTGACTCTGGTGTGCCTTAAAGTTCAAGGAGACTGCTTTATAGGAAACCAAGATAGCAAGAGGGACTTCCCTGGTGACTCAGGGATAAAGAAGCCACCTGCCAGTGCAGGAGTTGCGAGTTCTATCCTTGATCCGGGAAAATTCCACATGCTGCAGAACAACTAAGCCCATGCACCACGAATACTGAAGCCAGGGCACCCTAAAGCCTGTGCTCCACAATGAGAGAAACCACAGCAATGAGAAGCCAGTGCACCACGACTAGAGAGCAGCCCTCGCTCTCTACAACTAGAGAAAGCCATGCAGCGATGAAGACCTAGCACAGCCATAAATAGCTATATAAAATTATTTTTAAAAAAAAAAAGGAAAGAAAAGAATATGCCTGCAATGCAGGAGACTCAGGTTCCATCCCTGAGTTGGGAAGATCCCCTGAAGGAGGAAATGGCAGCCAGTTTTCTTGCCTGGAGAATTCCATGGACAGAAGAACCCGAAAGGATCCATGAAGAGTCCATGGGATCGCAAAGAGTCAGACGTGACTGAGCGAGTAAGCCACCACCACCAAGAAGAGGTGAGTCTGCACCTGGCATTATTCTAGCTTTTCTGACAGCCCTTCCCTATCCACTTCCTTGGTGACTCACATCTGGTATTGCTCTGTGTCCAGATTCATGTGTAGAGGATGCCAGCTGCCTAAAACTTCTAAAGGGAAACCATCATCACTGTGAATCCTGGGGAACTGGACAAAGTACCCTAATATAGGAACAGAGAAAACAGGTTGCTTTCTGCATTCTGTCTATACTTACTTGCAGGAAAGCAGCTCTCTCTCATTCTCTCCCTTCCTCTTGTCACACCTGACTTCACTCAGGGTTCATCAGGGTACTCTATAACTTAATTCTCCCAGTGCTGTCTGAGGACCAGCAGCATCACCAGGAGATTATTAGGACGCAGTAATTGGGTTCATCCCAGCGCTTCTGACCCGGTATCTACATTTGAACAAGATCTCTAAGTTGACTCTGGTGTGCCTTAAAGTTCAAGGAGACTGCTTTATAGGAAACCAAGATAGCAAGAGGGACTTCCCTGGTGACTCAGGGATAAAGAAGCCACCTGCCAGTGCAGGAGTTGCGAGTTCTATCCTTGATCCGGGAAAATTCCACATGCTGCAGAACAACTAAGCCCATGCACCACGAATACTGAAGCCAGGGCACCCTAAAGCCTGTGCTCCACAATGAGAGAAACCACAGCAATGAGAAGCCAGTGCACCACGACTAGAGAGCAGCCCTCGCTCTCTACAACTAGAGAAAGCCATGCAGCGATGAAGACCTAGCACAGCCATAAATAGCTATATAAAATTATTTTTAAAAAAAAAAAGGAAAGAAAAGAATATGCCTGCAATGCAGGAGACTCAGGTTCCATCCCTGAGTTGGGAAGATCCCCTGAAGGAGGAAATGGCAGCCAGTTTTCTTGCCTGGAGAATTCCATGGACAGAAGAACCCGAAAGGATCCATGAAGAGTCCATGGGATCGCAAAGAGTCAGACGTGACTGAGCGAGTAAGCCACCACCACCAAGAAGAGGTGAGTCTGCACCTGGCATTATTCTAGCTTTTCTGACAGCCCTTCCCTATGGACGCCACTCATCAATGTTGTGTGAGCTATCGACTTACTCTGACGGCTGTGGAGGGATTCCTGTGTGTCTAGAGATAGCCTAGGGGAGACTAAGCTCTGATAACACGTGGGAATGAATGGTACACTGATACTTAAAATTCTTTTGGCTACAGTTTGTTCAGAGAGAAGCACAGTGTCTACTTGGAACAGGAGTCAGTCCTGGCCAGGGAGGCTCTGGATGTGAACACGGCAGAGATAGGGGGACAGTTGGGCAGAGTTTCTGTTCCCTTTCTATAGCCCTTTGTTCAGGGATTTATTATCTCTTCTGTTCCCGGTTTAGCAAATTCTGGTTTTTCTTTTGCTTGATCTTCTTTTTTTATTTTTAGGAAAGTAGCAGTATTCACTAAGGCGACTGTCTTCCCCTTTCCGTGCTTCCTTCCCCTATCCCTTTCTCAGCTTCCTGTCCCATCTACTGCCTTCTCCTTCGATGTCATATACATATATTTTTTGTCATGTATTCCTGTTCTGCAGGATCCCTTTCATCCCTACTGCTCCCCGGCTCCTCTGAGTTGTCATTAAGCATTGTAGGGGAACCCGTTCCTGCAGCATTATAGATGGTTTCTACAAAATGCTGGACAGTTATAAAATATTTGGTAATTTTTTATATTAGATGGATCACGTGCCATATGTATATATAGACTTCTATATTTATATATAATTATAGTTGTTTATTTATATTTATAAACATATAATTATACATAAATATATGAGATATATATATTTGGGCTTCCTTAGTAGGTCAGTGGTAAACAATCCACCTGCCAATGCAGGAGATGTGGGTTTAATCCCTGGTTTGGGAAGATCCCCTGCAGAAATAAATGGCAACCCACTCCAGCATCCTTGCCTGGGAAATCCCATGGACAAAGGAACCTGGTGTGCAGTAATCCATGGGGTTGCAAAAGAGTCAGATCAGTTCCTACAGCGTTACTAGATGGATTCAACAAAATGCTGGCATGATAAATAGGCATGATCTCTTCTTCTGTCTAAGATTTATGTCGGTGGGAAATAAGGGACACATTCTGGAAAAGGAAACCATATTTGGGATTACCATGGGCTGAAGTTACCATAGCCTGGGCTTGAGGAAGCCTAATTGTTTCCTACTGGCTGTTCTTCCCACCCAAGAAAAAGAGAAATTATAATTTCATGTAAAATTGGAAGAGAGGAACAGTAGAGGAAGAAAGAACTAACCATTGTTTTCCGGCTGCAGGCCAGCTTTCCAAAGGGAAGGCTTCCCACTCTCCTATCTGTGGCAAGCTCAGAGTTGCTGTGTTGCTTTTTCAACTATGTCAGGTGGAATTTCATTTCAAGCCACCATCTCCGTGCTCTCTGCCACAATTGTGTGACCACTTAGTACAGTATCAAAAGTCAAGGCAGTTGGTAGTCTTGAATGAACTGCTATCCTTTCTTATTCTTTTTTTGTCTAAATAAGCAGTCCTACCTTCTTTGTTGGATGAAGCTGTCTGTATGTGGCTATAACTCGGACTTCCCTGATGGCTCAGAGGTAGAAATCTGCCTGCAATGCAGGAGGCGTAGAAAACGTAGGTTCAGTTTCTGGGTCAGGAAGATCCCCTGGAGGAGGGTATGGCAACCCACTCCAGTATTCTTGCCTGGAGAATCCTATGGACAGAGGAGCCTGGCGGGCAGTAATCCATAGGGTTGCAAAGAGTCAGATCAGTTCCTACAGCGTTACTAGATGGATTCAACAAAATGCTGGCATGATAAATAGGCATGATCTCTTCTTCTGTCTAAGATTTATGTCGGTGGGAAATAAGGGACACATTCTGGAAAAGGAAACCATATTTGGGATTACCATGGGCTGAAGTTACCATAGCCTGGGCTTGAGGAAGCCTAATTGTTTCCTACTGGCTGTTCTTCCCACCCAAGAAAAAGAGAAATTATAATTTCATGTAAAATTGGAAGAGAGGAACAGTAGAGGAAGAAAGAACTAACCATTGTTTTCCGGCTGCAGGCCAGCTTTCCAAAGGGAAGGCTTCCCACTCTCCTATCTGTGGCAAGCTCAGAGTTGCTGTGTTGCTTTTTCAACTATGTCAGGTGGAATTTCATTTCAAGCCACCATCTCCGTGCTCTCTGCCACAATTGTGTGACCACTTAGTACAGTATCAAAAGTCAAGGCAGTTGGTAGTCTTGAATGAACTGCTATCCTTTCTTATTCTTTTTTTGTCTAAATAAGCAGTCCTACCTTCTTTGTTGGATGAAGCTGTCTGTATGTGGCTATAACTCGGACTTCCCTGATGGCTCAGAGGTAGAAATCTGCCTGCAATGCAGGAGGCGTAGAAAACGTAGGTTCAGTTTCTGGGTCAGGAAGATCCCCTGGAGGAGGGTATGGCAACCCACTCCAGTATTCTTGCCTGGAGAATCCTATGGACAGAGGAGCCTGGCGGGCTACAGTCCACAGGGTTGCAAAGAGTCAGACATGCCTGAAGCATATGGTGAGGGTGACTTTTTGAGGGGAAATCATAAGAAGCCTTGTAGCTTCAGCCTGGTCTCTTTGAACACCTGTTCTCTGGACATTCTTTTCAGAGTGTTCCCTCGTGGAACCCAGTGGTCATGCCAGGAGAAGCCCAAGTCAGGAAGCCTGAATGCTTCCTGTGTGTGCTCTGTTTACAGTCCCAGGAGACCCTGCTCAAGCCACCTCAGTCCCCATTCCAGACACAATCAAAGGGACTCCAGATGAGCTATATATGAGCCCAGCCTCCAGCCAGCTCAGTCAGTCCCAGGGGTCTGAGTCTTGCTAACTGAGTCTCAGACACTGATGAGCAGAGACCAGCTCTCCCCTCTACTCCCTGTTTGAACTGTGGATCTAAGGAACACACACACATGATAAGGTGGCTGCTGTTTTATGCCACAGGGTTTGGGCTGGTTTGTTAGCCAGTCACCAATAACTAAAACACTTGTTTGCCCTCTGGGTCACTGCCCAGAATGGGTATTCTGTCTTCATATGTGTCAACATGACTGGGCCACAAAGTGCTCAGGTATTTGGTCAAACACTATTCTGGGTGCTTCTGGGATGGCTGGTGTGTGTGTGTGTGTGTGTGTGTGTGTGTGTGTGTTGCTTAGAGAGAGAGATTTACATTTAAATTGGTGGGTTGACTGAAGCAAAGTTTTCCAGACTTAGGTGGGCCACATCGAATCAGTTGAAGGTCTGCACAGAACAAAAACACCAGCTTCCCCCAAGCAAGACAGCCCTCCAGGAGACTGCGCTCAGACTTCATCTGAAACATTGTTCTCCCTGATGCTATGACAGAAGGCCTTCAGACTCAAGCTTTCCTGAGTTTCCTGAACATCAAGTTTCCTGACTCTCCAGCCTACTAGCTCATCCTACACGTTTTTGATTTTCCAGTCTCCAATATCAGATGAATCAATTCCTTATAATAAATCTCTTTATATATGTACACATGCTATTGGCTCTGCTTCTCTGGAGAACCCTAATACAGTGTCCACAGGCCTTAAAACTGTGATTCTCAGCAGGAAAAGTTTTGCCAACCAGTTTGGCAGCATCTGGAGACATTCTGGTTTCACAGTTTGGGGAGCTATTGGCATCTAGTGAGCATTAGTTCGTAGGACACCCCTCCATCACACACATACACACAACAAAACAGTATTCTGTCTCACCAAAAACATGAACTTGTGCTTGCCTGTCTTTGCCCTGTTTGGACATTCTTTTCAGAGTGTTCCCTCGTGGAACCCAGTGGTCATGCCAGGAGAAGCCCAAGTCAGGAAGCCTGAATGCTTCCTGTGTGTGCTCTGTTTACAGTCCCAGGAGACCCTGCTCAAGCCACCTCAGTCCCCATTCCAGACACAATCAAAGGGACTCCAGATGAGCTATATATGAGCCCAGCCTCCAGCCAGCTCAGTCAGTCCCAGGGGTCTGAGTCTTGCTAACTGAGTCTCAGACACTGATGAGCAGAGACCAGCTCTCCCCTCTACTCCCTGTTTGAACTGTGGATCTAAGGAACACACACACATGATAAGGTGGCTGCTGTTTTATGCCACAGGGTTTGGGCTGGTTTGTTAGCCAGTCACCAATAACTAAAACACTTGTTTGCCCTCTGGGTCACTGCCCAGAATGGGTATTCTGTCTTCATATGTGTCAACATGACTGGGCCACAAAGTGCTCAGGTATTTGGTCAAACACTATTCTGGGTGCTTCTGGGATGGCTGGTGTGTGTGTGTGTGTGTGTGTGTGTGTGTGTGTGTGCTTGAGAGAGAGAGATTTACATTTAAATTGGTGGGTTGACTGAAGCAAAGTTTTCCAGACTTAGGTGGGCCACATCGAATCAGTTGAAGGTCTGCACAGAACAAAAACACCAGCTTCCCCCAAGCAAGACAGCCCTCCAGGAGACTGCGCTCAGACTTCATCTGAAACATTGTTCTCCCTGATGCTATGACAGAAGGCCTTCAGACTCAAGCTTTCCTGAGTTTCCTGAACATCAAGTTTCCTGACTCTCCAGCCTACTAGCTCATCCTACACGTTTTTGATTTTCCAGTCTCCAATATCAGATGAATCAATTCCTTATAATAAATCTCTTTATATATGTACACATGCTATTGGCTCTGCTTCTCTGGAGAACCCTAATACAGTGTCCACAGGCCTTAAAACTGTGATTCTCAGCAGGAAAAGTTTTGCCAACCAGTTTGGCAGCATCTGGAGACATTCTGGTTTCACAGTTTGGGGAGCTATTGGCATCTAGTGAGCATTAGTTCGTAGGACACCCCTCCATCACACACATACACACAACAAAACAGTATTCTGTCTCACCAAAAACATCAAAAGAGTCCGTCTGGTCTACCTCAAGAACTTTTTTTCCCCCTCACACCAAGAGTATCCTAAAAGCAATGAAACCATCAATCCAGAGAGGGTAGCTATGCAAAGACACCTACCTAAAGAGAGAGCTGAGATGCAGCCAAAAGTCATTTGCTACTGTCCACATTACTAACTGCCAGAGTGACTCAGGGAAGGGGGCATGCTGGGGAGCAGGAAGAGTCCTGCACTGTGGAGAGAGACCTCAAGGACGATGTGAGCTGAAGGGGGATGCAGGCTGAAGGACCTCGGCAAGACCCTTGGCACTGAGAGTAGAGCAGGAGACTTGGTTTTGCACATGTAAGGCAGTGTCTCCGGAAAATCTGAGCAACAGCTGCGGAGGATGTGAAAGATAAAGGCTGAGGTCCTGCCTCTCCTAAGAAGAACCTAAGTGAGTGATGAGAAGCAAGTAGAAGTCAGAGAACACTAACCTAGGATACTGTGGTCACTCCTCCAGAACACTTGTCTACCATGTGTTCTGTGCCCAAGCCCATTCCTGGTGTTTGATCAGCTTTGCATGGTTCCAGGAAGTCAATGTTCAGTGAAGTCTGGTATAAATGAGCATTTTTATGCACTGTTCTGGGTATGATACTAGCCATTTAGCAGTTTAATTTCTAAAGTTTTGGTGTTCAGTTGTGTCTGAGTCTTTGCGACCCCATGAACTGTAGCCCTCCAGGCTCCTCTGTCCGAGGGATTTTCCAGGCAAGAATACTGGAGTGGGTTGCCATTTCCTTCTTCAGAAGATCTTCCTGACTCAGAGATTGAACCCGAACCTCCTGTGTCTCCTGCATTGCAGGTAGACTCTCTTTTGTTGTTGTTTTTCGCGACTGAATTGAACGAGTATTTATTTATTTGTTTGGCTGTGTCACGTCTTAGTTGTGGCACACAGTATCTTCATTGAGTTATGCAGGATCTTTCTCTGTGACACAGGGACTCTCTAGTTGTGAGAGGGCTCATCTGCTCTGAGGCATGTGAGATCTTAGTTCCTCAACCAGGGATTGAACTGGCGTCACCTGCAAGGCGGATTCTTAACCACTGGACCACCAGGGAAGTCCCTACAGGAAGATTCTTTAATGACTGAGCCATCGGGGAAGTCCAGAGGTTTTGTAGGAAGTGTTTCATAATCTTTGACCCAGTATTTCCATTTCTAGGAAATTCAGCCCAAATAATAACCAAATAGACTAAAATAGAAAATACAATAATCTTCATCTTGTAAGACTGACAGGCTGGAAAGAACCTAAATGCCTATTATTAACAGAGGAGTCAAGAAATGTATGGCCCAGCCATAGAGTGGATTTTTATATAGTCTTTAAAAATATAGTTTTCTAGGGGTCTTTAGAATACTTATATAAATAATCTTAATCATTTAAAGAAAAATTTGACAGAAGGAAATGCAGGAAATTTTCCAAAAGGTAGACTGGAAACAGCTATGAATAGTGAAATTATACACCATTTCTTAATTGCTTCTTAATATTTTTTGTACATCTTCTAAGGTATAAAATATTACTTCTATAATTAGGAGATATGAAGTAGAAACCCTATTTTTAAAAATTAGAAAGAAGTGTGCTTTTAGTCAGACTTCCGTGGTGGTTCAGTGGTAAAGAATCTGCCATGCCAAGCAGAAGACAGAAGTTTGATCCCTGGGTTGGGAAGTTCCCATGGAGAAGGAGTGGCAACCCCCTCCAGTATTCTTGCCTGGAGAACACGATGGACAGAGGAATTAGGGAAGATGAAGTGTGCTGTTAGGGACTCAGAGATTGGATTTGACCCCTGAACCCTCCAGGCTCCTCTGTCCGAGGGATTTTCCAGGCAAGAATACTGGAGTGGGTTGCCATTTCCTTCTTCAGAAGATCTTCCTGACTCAGAGATTGAACCCGAACCTCCTGTGTCTCCTGCATTGCAGGTAGACTCTCTTTTGTTGTTGTTTTTCGCGACTGAATTGAACGAGTATTTATTTATTTGTTTGGCTGTGTCACGTCTTAGTTGTGGCACACAGTATCTTCATTGAGTTATGCAGGATCTTTCTCTGTGACACAGGGACTCTCTAGTTGTGAGAGGGCTCATCTGCTCTGAGGCATGTGAGATCTTAGTTCCTCAACCAGGGATTGAACTGGCGTCACCTGCAAGGCGGATTCTTAACCACTGGACCACCAGGGAAGTCCCTACAGGAAGATTCTTTAATGACTGAGCCATCGGGGAAGTCCAGAGGTTTTGTAGGAAGTGTTTCATAATCTTTGACCCAGTATTTCCATTTCTAGGAAATTCAGCCCAAATAATAACCAAATAGACTAAAATAGAAAATACAATAATCTTCATCTTGTAAGACTGACAGGCTGGAAAGAACCTAAATGCCTATTATTAACAGAGGAGTCAAGAAATGTATGGCCCAGCCATAGAGTGGATTTTTATATAGTCTTTAAAAATATAGTTTTCTAGGGGTCTTTAGAATACTTATATAAATAATCTTAATCATTTAAAGAAAAATTTGACAGAAGGAAATGCAGGAAATTTTCCAAAAGGTAGACTGGAAACAGCTATGAATAGTGAAATTATACACCATTTCTTAATTGCTTCTTAATATTTTTTGTACATCTTCTAAGGTATAAAATATTACTTCTATAATTAGGAGATATGAAGTAGAAACCCTATTTTTTTAAAAATTAGAAAGAAGTGTGCTTTTAGTCAGACTTCCGTGGTGGTTCAGTGGTAAAGAATCTGCCATGCCAAGCAGAAGACAGAAGTTTGATCCCTGGGTTGGGAAGTTCCCATGGAGAAGGAGTGGCAACCCACTCCAGTATTCTTGCCTGGAGAACACTATGGACAGAGGAGCCTGGTGGGCTATAGTCCATGGGGTCACAAAGAGTTGGACATGACTTAGTGACTTCGTGATTGATGTCCTCTTAGTCACCTAATGTTAAACCAGAGACCAGCTATTGTAGACAGCAGGGAACTGGGTGGGGTTGAGCGGGAGAGTGGTGCTGGCCTGTCCCTGCCCGGAGGAGCATCTTATCACTGAGGCTGTTGGGAACTGCTGGCCTCTGGTGATAATAACAGCAGGCTGACTTCTCCTCCAGTGTAGCACTGTCTCTCAGTTCTTACCGGCTATCCTTGGAGCTAGGTTGCTCTCACACCCTCCTTTACCCTGCCTTTGTAGCTACTGATGAAATGATTCTTACATTTGGAAGAAATCGCTTTTAGGATTTCTTTTAACTGTGAGATATTGTGACTTTCTGCAACAATCCCGGAGGGTTGCTGAAGCTCTGCCCACACACAGTACATACCATGCTTTGTGCTGAAACCTGGGACCATTGCCTTCCACCCAACATCGCTTATCACAGTGATCAGCGTGCCTTCAGATAGAGGGTGTTTATAATCATTTGAACAAAGCATAGGTATGTGTGGTTTCGGAAGAGTGCTTTGTTTAGTGTGTCTCCTAATTTCCTAGAACTGCTGTATGATTTTTTTTCACAAGCAGTACAAGCAGATTAAGTGATATTAGGCTCTCTTCTGCAACACCTTTCCTTCAGCACTTACTGTACCAGATTAAGACACACCTGCATTTGGGGGTTAATGTGACGGTGCTATTTGCCTCTTTGAAGGATGGCGCCATCTGTACAGAAAGATTAAGCTTAATCGTCTTTCCACTGATTGCTGAACAGTGAAAGCAAAGGAACTGAACTTCTTAATATTTTTGTACATCTTCTAAGGTATAAAATATTACTTCTATAATTAGGAGATATGAAGTAGAAACCCTATTTTTTTAAAAATTAGAAAGAAGTGTGCTTTTAGTCAGACTTCCGTGGTGGTTCAGTGGTAAAGAATCTGCCATGCCAAGCAGAAGACAGAAGTTTGATCCCTGGGTTGGGAAGTTCCCATGGAGAAGGAGTGGCAACCCACTCCAGTATTCTTGCCTGGAGAACACTATGGACAGAGGAGCCTGGTGGGCTATAGTCCATGGGGTCACAAAGAGTTGGACATGACTTAGTGACTTCGTGATTGATGTCCTCTTAGTCACCTAATGTTAAACCAGAGACCAGCTATTGTAGACAGCAGGGAACTGGGTGGGGTTGAGCGGGAGAGTGGTGCTGGCCTGTCCCTGCCCGGAGGAGCATCTTATCACTGAGGCTGTTGGGAACTGCTGGCCTCTGGTGATAATAACAGCAGGCTGACTTCTCCTCCAGTGTAGCACTGTCTCTCAGTTCTTACCGGCTATCCTTGGAGCTAGGTTGCTCTCACACCCTCCTTTACCCTGCCTTTGTAGCTACTGATGAAATGATTCTTACATTTGGAAGAAATCGCTTTTAGGATTTCTTTTAACTGTGAGATATTGTGACTTTCTGCAACAATCCCGGAGGGTTGCTGAAGCTCTGCCCACACACAGTACATACCATGCTTTGTGCTGAAACCTGGGACCATTGCCTTCCACCCAACATCGCTTATCACAGTGATCAGCGTGCCTTCAGATAGAGGGTGTTTATAATCATTTGAACAAAGCATAGGTATGTGTGGTTTCGGAAGAGTGCTTTGTTTAGTGTGTCTCCTAATTTCCTAGAACTGCTGTATGATTTTTTTTCACAAGCAGTACAAGCAGATTAAGTGATATTAGGCTCTCTTCTGCAACACCTTTCCTTCAGCACTTACTGTACCAGATTAAGACACACCTGCATTTGGGGGTTAATGTGACGGTGCTATTTGCCTCTTTGAAGGATGGCGCCATCTGTACAGAAAGATTAAGCTTAATCGTCTTTCCACTGATTGCTGAACAGTGAAAGCAAGGACTGAAATGAAACCTCGAACAGACCAGCTTTTGTTTTTCAGTTTGCAAAATTAGCTGCTAACTCAACACAATGAAACCACGTCAAGCTTACACGTCTTTAGATCTTGTTGGCCTTGTTGCAATCCTTTTTGTCTTCTTGGTCTGCATTTATTTGAAAAGATGGCTATACTAACCAATAAGTACAAATAGCAAAGAGGAAAAATTATTTGACCAGCTGGCCAGCCGAGATATAGCTGAGATATTCTCACTTCCCTGAAGGCTCCGGGGTAGAACTAGGTTATGAAAATGGGTCATCCTTGAAATCACCCATACTAATGTGGGGGCGGGGATGGGAGTGGGGCGTGCAGAGGGATGGGAACAGATCAGCTGAAAGTTCAAAATGTTTGGTCTCCCTTAGGGTGGAAATTAATCAACAGGAGAGGTCTTCTCATGGAGAGCCTCTTAGAGTTTATTTCGACTCCCTTGTTTAACAGGTTGGGAAAACGGGTTGGAACATCCTAAAGTTCTTATCTGAGGTCCGGGGCAGGCCAGTGGGGGTGCTGAATGGCTCTGACTTAGCTCACAGTTCTTTCTTTCTGATTCCAGTGATACAAAAGCCAGCAATTTTCAGTGTTTTCATAGAAATGTATATTTTATATATGTATTTATTATATATACACACACATATATAATATATGTTGTTTGTCCATTTGGGAGTCTACATTGAAATAAAGATAAACTCCTTATGAGTGAAAACCAAGCTTTACATGTCCGTATATAACTCCCTTTGAAACGGCATCAATAAAAATATATTTCTTAAAATATCCGTTTGAACAAAGCTAGAAGAGTGCTTTGTTTAGTGTGTCTCCTAATTTCCTAGAACTGCTGTATGATTTTTTTTCACAAGCAGTACAAGCAGATTAAGTGATATTAGGCTCTCTTCTGCAACACCTTTCCTTCAGCACTTACTGTACCAGATTAAGACACACCTGCATTTGGGGGTTAATGTGACGGTGCTATTTGCCTCTTTGAAGGATGGCGCCATCTGTACAGAAAGATTAAGCTTAATCGTCTTTCCACTGATTGCTGAACAGTGAAAGCAAGGACTGAAATGAAACCTCGAACAGACCAGCTTTTGTTTTTCAGTTTGCAAAATTAGCTGCTAACTCAACACAATGAAACCACGTCAAGCTTACACGTCTTTAGATCTTGTTGGCCTTGTTGCAATCCTTTTTGTCTTCTTGGTCTGCATTTATTTGAAAAGATGGCTATACTAACCAATAAGTACAAATAGCAAAGAGGAAAAATTATTTGACCAGCTGGCCAGCCGAGATATAGCTGAGATATTCTCACTTCCCTGAAGGCTCCGGGGTAGAACTAGGTTATGAAAATGGGTCATCCTTGAAATCACCCATACTAATGTGGGGGCGGGGATGGGAGTGGGGCGTGCAGAGGGATGGGAACAGATCAGCTGAAAGTTCAAAATGTTTGGTCTCCCTTAGGGTGGAAATTAATCAACAGGAGAGGTCTTCTCATGGAGAGCCTCTTAGAGTTTATTTCGACTCCCTTGTTTAACAGGTTGGGAAAACGGGTTGGAACATCCTAAAGTTCTTATCTGAGGTCCGGGGCAGGCCAGTGGGGGTGCTGAATGGCTCTGACTTAGCTCACAGTTCTTTCTTTCTGATTCCAGTGATACAAAAGCCAGCAATTTTCAGTGTTTTCATAGAAATGTATATTTTATATATGTATTTATTATATATACACACACATATATAATATATGTTGTTTGTCCATTTGGGAGTCTACATTGAAATAAAGATAAACTCCTTATGAGTGAAAACCAAGCTTTACATGTCCCTATATAACTCCCTTTGAAACGGCATCAATAAAGATATATTTCTTAAAATATCCGTTAAAACAGAAGCTGTCCGAGTTGACCTGGTAGAAAGTATAATTCACTTCAATCACTCTGTGCTTTTAGCTTGCAGCTCAGGCCTGCAGTCAGGGGGCTCTCTTGACCCTCCTCGCCGCCCACTGGGCAGGACTCGTGATGAGGATATTCTGCCACTAGGTGGCAGTCATACCTCTCTGGTTAGGGGGTTCTGCGGCTTTATCCAGAGATTAGATCTACCGCTTTTCCCTCCTGTCTGTAAAAGTAGGTATAGCTCCTTATTAAAGAAGCTGGATTTAAGCACTACTACCCAACACCTCATTTGTAGAAGACAGTATGAAAACCAAACCATTAAATGACTCAAGTATCATTCTTTACCTGACTCATCAATCTTGAAATGGTCCAATTCTTAATTTGGCTTTCTTTCCCTTTAAAGCTTTCTGATTGACACTTACCAAAAAGATTTGAATAAGTAAAAAAGTGAGCTGGATCTAAAACTTCAGTTTTGCACTTTTTTAAAAGTGATTTTTGTTCCTGCAATTAGAAAATATTTTAAGAACTTACTTTCCTCCTCATTTAGTAAATCTAAATCTTCAAAACATTTCATTTTTCATTTAAAATAAGGCATGCAGATGACTATTAAACTGCGAAAGCAGAAACCTTGTATTACTAACTGTTAAATGCTAGACCAGAATCTTTTCACTGAATGAAATGTCATTTTCTGTCCAGTCACCATCAGTAACTGAGAACTGAGAACACGTCTTTAACGTTCTCGGTTTCACAGTGAGAGCAGCCCTCACCCTGGTGATCCTTATCCCCTCCAAAAGTTGACTCTTTTGAGACTCTTTGAGACCACGGAAGAGCCTGCAGACCGAGAGTGGTGTGGCGAGAAATTTGGGGGCTTCCAAGGAAAGGATTCGTGCAGTAAGCCTGAGCCGGGGAAGCTGGAATGGTGTCCGGGTTTATACCGGGGTCAGCACTCTGCATGAAGGAAGGCTCAGTCCTTCCCTTGAAACATCTGTGTATGCTGACCAGAATGGGCTGGGGGCCAGGAGAAAGGAGAACTTCCAGGAACAGCAAAGACCAGGCCTGTTCGCATGTGGCAGCTTGTGAAACCAAGGTCTCCTGTGCCCAAGTCTCTTGACCGCAGTAGAGCTGAACTTTGCAGGTGTTAGGATGGGTTGCCTTCCCATAGGGACCCACCCCATGTGCATCAAGCCTTCCAAGGGTCAGGGGTTACTCAATATCATGGATAATTCTGGGGCCCTGGAGTCCCATAAGAAGAAATGCGAACTTTATCCAGACTTAGGGTCCAGACACACACACACCTGACAGAGAGGAGCGGAAGGTGAATTTCAGGGGGTGACAAAAGGGATCCTCCGGGCTAGATGCAGGCAGGCAGCAATGGCTTTTCCTGGCCTCAAGTCAACCTACTCTCTCTCAGTCTCTTACCTTTGTGTCCTGGGAGGAAAGGGCACAATGATACTCAGTGTGTAACCATTTACTACTGCTGCTGCTTAGTCATTTCAGTCATATCTGACTCTGTGTGACCCCCGGACTGCAGCCCACCAAGCTCCTCCATCCATGGAATTCTCCAGGCAAGAATACTGGAGTGGGTTGCCATGCCCTCCTCCAGGGGGATCTTCCCAGTTTTGCACTTTTTAAAAGTGATTTTTGTTCCTGCAATTAGAAAATATTTTAAGAACTTACTTTCCTCCTCATTTAGTAAATCTAAATCTTCAAAACATTTCATTTTTCATTTAAAATAAGGCATGCAGATGACTATTAAACTGCGAAAGCAGAAACCTTGTATTACTAACTGTTAAATGCTAGACCAGAATCTTTTCACTGAATGAAATGTCATTTTCTGTCCAGTCACCATCAGTAACTGAGAACTGAGAACACGTCTTTAACGTTCTCGGTTTCACAGTGAGAGCAGCCCTCACCCTGGTGATCCTTATCCCCTCCAAAAGTTGACTCTTTTGAGACTCTTTGAGACCACGGAAGAGCCTGCAGACCGAGAGTGGTGTGGCGAGAAATTTGGGGGCTTCCAAGGAAAGGATTCGTGCAGTAAGCCTGAGCCGGGGAAGCTGGAATGGTGTCCGGGTTTATACCGGGGTCAGCACTCTGCATGAAGGAAGGCTCAGTCCTTCCCTTGAAACATCTGTGTATGCTGACCAGAATGGGCTGGGGGCCAGGAGAAAGGAGAACTTCCAGGAACAGCAAAGACCAGGCCTGTTCGCATGTGGCAGCTTAGAAACCAAGGTCTCCTGTGCCCAAGTCTCTTGACCGCAGTAGAGCTGAACTTTGCAGGTGTTAGGATGGGTTGCCTTCCCATAGGGACCCACCCCATGTGCATCAAGCCTTCCAAGGGTCAGGGGTTACTCAATATCATGGATAATTCTGGGGCCCTGGAGTCCCATAAGAAGAAATGCGAACTTTATCCAGACTTAGGGTCCAGACACACACACACCTGACAGAGAGGAGCGGAAGGTGAATTTCAGGGGGTGACAAAAGGGATCCTCCGGGCTAGATGCAGGCAGGCAGCAATGGCTTTTCCTGGCCTCAAGTCAACCTACTCTCTCTCAGTCTCTTACCTTTGTGTCCTGGGAGGAAAGGGCACAATGATACTCAGTGTGTAACCATTTACTACTGCTGCTGCTTAGTCATTTCAGTCATATCTGACTCTGTGTGACCCCCGGACTGCAGCCCACCAAGCTCCTCCATCCATGGAATTCTCCAGGCAAGAATACTGGAGTGGGTTGCCATGCCCTCCTCCAGGGGGATCTTCCCAACCCGGGGATGAAACCCAGGTCTCCTGCACTGTAGGCAGATTCCTCACCACTGAGCCAGTTTCCTTCACAGGCCAGTGATGCCTCCCCACACGGCCACTCCCACCCTCCGACCTCTGGCAACACAAGGTCCTTTGAGCCTCAGCTCTCCTGCTAAAGAGCTAGAGACTGTGGGCTTTACCAAAGGTTTCCTTGGAGAAGTGGAGGCAGGCTCAGATGATAGCACAGCTCAGAAGAAACCTCCACGCTGATTTCTAGTCTATGCTGAAGGTCTGCTTCAGCACCAGCCTAGAGCATCACCTGGGGCTCAGCTTGGTCACAAAGCCACATTCTCCATCATCTGGAAGGAGGCTCCTTTCTTCTCCCAGTCTTCTCAGTCTCTGGCCGCCTCCAGAAAAGAGGTGGCCACTGGGAGGAGATGTTCTTAACCCGACAAAGAGATGAGTACCAGGGACCACGAAGCAGATGGCAAGGCACTCCAGGTCCCAGTAGAACAGAGTGCGGCTGCTCTGGGCTCAGAGGTCCAGAACACATCCACTTTCTTTGAGGGTGGTCAGAGACATGTGTCAGTAGCAGCATTAAAGTTTCAGGGACCCGATGCAGAGGCTGCCCCAGAACTGGGCAGCAGCTGGAGCGACAGGTAGTGTCTGTGAGGGACTCCTTTCCTTCCAGGACCTGCAGACAGACACAAGAATGCAGAGTGGCTGGGACCCCAGTACTGGTAGGAGGAGGGTGTGGGGCCAGCAGGCACAGGAACAAACTGGGAAAGGGCTTTGCCTAGGACAGCCAAGCTGATGGGCCTTGGATTCACTCAGGTAGATCCACCAGGAAACAGAACAAGGTCCACTCTCTTGTGGCCTCATATCCTCTTTGGACATCCAGAAATGGTTCATTGTCTTTCCAACATGGAAGCCTAGGATAAGTCAGTCTACATTATGCTGTTGGAAAAATCCCGAAATGGCTTTCTTATCTGACTCTGTGTGACCCCCGGACTGCAGCCCACCAAGCTCCTCCATCCATGGAATTCTCCAGGCAAGAATACTGGAGTGGGTTGCCATGCCCTCCTCCAGGGGGATCTTCCCAACCCGGGGATGAAACCCAGGTCTCCTGCACTGTAGGCAGATTCCTCACCACTGAGCCAGTTTCCTTCACAGGCCAGTGATGCCTCCCCACACGGCCACTCCCACCCTCCGACCTCTGGCAACACAAGGTCCTTTGAGCCTCAGCTCTCCTGCTAAAGAGCTAGAGACTGTGGGCTTTACCAAAGGTTTCCTTGGAGAAGTGGAGGCAGGCTCAGATGATAGCACAGCTCAGAAGAAACCTCCACGCTGATTTCTAGTCTATGCTGAAGGTCTGCTTCAGCACCAGCCTAGAGCATCACCTGGGGCTCAGCTTGGTCACAAAGCCACATTCTCCATCATCTGGAAGGAGGCTCCTTTCTTCTCCCAGTCTTCTCAGTCTCTGGCCGCCTCTCCAGAAAAGAGGTGGCCACTGGGAGGGAGATGTTCTTAACCCGACAAAGAGATGAGTACCAGGGACCACGAAGCAGATGGCAAGGCACTCCAGGTCCCAGTAGAACAGAGTGCGGCTGCTCTGGGCTCAGAGGTCCAGAACACATCCACTTTCTTTGAGGGTGGTCAGAGACATGTGTCAGTAGCAGCATTAAAGTTTCAGGGACCCGATGCAGAGGCTGCCCCAGAACTGGGCAGCAGCTGGAGCGACAGGTAGTGTCTGTGAGGGACTCCCTTTCCCTTCCAGGACCTGCGAGACAGACACAAGAATGCAGAGTGGCTGGGACCCCAGTACTGGTAGGAGGAGGGTGTGGGGCCAGCAGGCACAGGAACAAACTGGGAAAGGGCTTTGCCTAGGACAGCCAAGCTGATGGGCCTTGGATTCACTCAGGTAGATCCACCAGGAAACAGAACAAGGTCCACTCTCTTGTGGCCTCATATCCTCTTTGGACATCCAGAAATGGTTCATTGTCTTTCCAACATGGAAGCCTAGGATAAGTCAGTCTACATTATGCTGTGAGTCAGTGCTTCTTAAACTTTAATATGTGTATTTGTTATCTGTGAACCTTATTAAAATACAGACTCTAATTCTGATTCATCAGTATTTCATTTCTCATCCACATCCCATGTAATCCTGGTGTTGCTGGTCCACAGGTGAAGTTTGTGAAGATATAAGCAATCTGGTGTTCTCCTTGCCTTCCCCAAGCATTTCCATTTGTAAACAACCAATAGTAGGCACTCGGGGAAAGAGACAAGTCTAGTCCCAAAGTGCAGGGTGTACATAGAGGATTGTAGGCTCTAATGTAAAGCAGGAGTGGAGGAGTGAGGGATGGGAGCGACTGTCCTTAGACTCCTTAGTGGATGTCCTTGACCTGGCCCAGGAACAACACATTCAGCAATTTCCTTCTCCAAAGCTTTTCCTTCTAAGGGGGCTTCCAAGACCATGCCGTCTCCTATGCCAGTCCCCTGACCTGTCAAGGACACTGTGACTTTAAAGTATGAAGGCACACTGTGATTTTAGCAAAGGGTGTTTAGATTCTACACTTGACCTTTTACTTATGGAATGAAAGGCTTGGATTGTTTCCAGAGAGCGAGGCAGGGGGATTATTTCAGGGGACACTTTGCCCCCACTACGTCAGCTGGGAGAGGCAGTCAACCTTTCCAGAACCAATGGTCCTGCCATCTTCTTCCTTGCACAGATCTCTGTCTAAGTGCCCAGGGAAAATGCAGCAATGTATTCTGGTAAACCTTTGCCCCAGGGTTGTTGGTTGGGGCACTAGCGGTGGCTGCTGTGACCAGCCCCACAGCGACATGTCTGTTTAATCCCTGTTGGTGTGTCTGGCCACCCATCCAGTTCTTCTGTTCTACAGCCCTGTGCAGAGCAACTCTCCACAGAGTTATAATTAGAATTGTTAAAGCACATCAACAAAACTCAAGCCTAAAACATCTACCCACTCCCACCTCCAGTTTCAGAAAAGCTAAACACCTCACAGTAAAACTCCCCTTTTGAAAAAGAATTTATAGGAAGAAAGGAGTAGACTTGGATGAAACTAACAGTCAAACAAAAAAGGGGCCCAGCTAGTGGCAAAGGCTATTTGTTTACTACAGATTATGTTTAAAGGCAGGCGTCTGGGAGGTGAGAGCAGCTTTGATGAACTGGGCGACTCAGCTTGTAGGTTGTGTCTCTGAAAAAATCCCTCAGCAGAAAATGGTCTCACATCAGTCCAACATTGCTCATGGGAAACAAAGGAGTCAGTAGGTTGGGGAAGCAGAGAACATGGGAAAGGGAAAGCATGTGAAAATAGGCAGGACCTCCTCGGCAAGCATACCACAAGGAGTCCGCTGGGCACAGCTGGGCCCCAGCTCACTTTTAGCGAGGTCGGAAATTCACAAGGAGGCCCCCAAAAAAAATCAGAGGACATTTGAAGTGTCATTGAGAAGAGTGTCTTTTCTCTGTGTTTCTGGTGGTCATAAAGTAAGCTATTCTCTGCGGTGTTATTCCGTGGAATGATTGCCACCATAAAAGTAATGTTTCCCCAGTACTCTAGACCATGTTTTACCAAAGTGTTTTAGTTGCACTAAAAGCAATTACGGTGACCTAAATTGTTCAAGGTGATTATTCAGATGCTCAGCAAGGACTCCTAGAGGCAGACTGATGGCATCAGGTGTCAGGCCCTTTGGAAATCATCCTGCACCATTCCTCTTCTGATCTCACAACGGTTCCCAGCGTGGGAGAGGCAGTCAACCTTTCCAGAACCAATGGTCCTGCCATCTTCTTCCTTGCACAGATCTCTGTCTAAGTGCCCAGGGAAAATGCAGCAATGTATTCTGGTAAACCTTTGCCCCAGGGTTGTTGGTTGGGGCACTAGCGGTGGCTGCTGTGACCAGCCCCACAGCGACATGTCTGTTTAATCCCTGTTGGTGTGTCTGGCCACCCATCCAGTTCTTCTGTTCTACAGCCCTGTGCAGAGCAACTCTCCACAGAGTTATAATTAGAATTGTTAAAGCACATCAACAAAACTCAAGCCTAAAACATCTACCCACTCCCACCTCCAGTTTCAGAAAAGCTAAACACCTCACAGTAAAACTCCCCTTTTGAAAAAGAATTTATAGGAAGAAAGGAGTAGACTTGGATGAAACTAACAGTCAAACAAAAAAGGGGCCCAGCTAGTGGCAAAGGCTATTTGTTTACTACAGATTATGTTTAAAGGCAGGCGTCTGGGAGGTGAGAGCAGCTTTGATGAACTGGGCGACTCAGCTTGTAGGTTGTGTCTCTGAAAAAATCCCTCAGCAGAAAATGGTCTCACATCAGTCCAACATTGCTCATGGGAAACAAAGGAGTCAGTAGGTTGGGGAAGCAGAGAACATGGGAAAGGGAAAGCATGTGAAAATAGGCAGGACCTCCTCGGCAAGCATACCACAAGGAGTCCGCTGGGCACAGCTGGGCCCCAGCTCACTTTTAGCGAGGTCGGAAATTCACAAGGAGGCCCCCAAAAAAAATCAGAGGACATTTGAAGTGTCATTGAGAAGAGTGTCTTTTCTCTGTGTTTCTGGTGGTCATAAAGTAAGCTATTCTCTGCGGTGTTATTCCGTGGAATGATTGCCACCATAAAAGTAATGTTTCCCCAGTACTCTAGACCATGTTTTACCAAAGTGTTTTAGTTGCACTAAAAGCAATTACGGTGACCTAAATTGTTCAAGGTGATTATTCAGATGCTCAGCAAGGACTCCTAGAGGCAGACTGATGGCATCAGGTGTCAGGCCCTTTGGAAATCATCCTGCACCATTCCCTCTTCTGATCTCACAACGCCCTGGTTGAAGGCTGGAGATGACTATTTCTGAAGTAGAAAGAAATAAGCCGAGGCGCACGTCTAGAAGCGGCAGTGGGAAGTGACAGTGGTTCCAACTCTGGGTCTCTCTGGCTCCAAACCCCTTCTTTATTCCCGCCCTGTTCCTTCACCCCCGCTGCACCCAGGGAGGTCAGGTCTCCCCAGGGAGTGGAGAAGGCACCTTGCTGGCCTACTAATGGGCTCACTTTGCCCTGCGTGGGATTGAACCCCAGGCTGCACACAGACAACTCCACAGCTGAGGCAGAAGGATCCTCAAGCCCTGGCAGCAGCGAGGATTCATTGATGGACAGATTTGTTCTCAGGCTTCTCAGGGTACAGCAACGAGCAAATGTGATAGTAGTCTGTTAAGACGTTTTGTAGAAAGAAGGATTAAAAAAATCAACTTTCAACATCACTCCTCAGCAACTCATGGAATGTACCTCCTCCGACTTCCCCAGAATAACCCACCTCGTCTTCCTCCTCCTCACCACTACCTCTTCTCAGGCTGACTTTTCTAATGATAATACGACCAACCCTTGGAGTCAGACTCATTGAAGGTTTATTTTTAGGAGAGCTCTAAAAGAACTATGCAGCCCACCTGTGGCAATTAAGGATCCTAGAATGCTCCTGGGAGTCTGGCAGCCCCAGCCCTGGCTTTCCTCCAGTTTGGGGTCACTATATTTAGCCTGACTCAAAGTTCTCCCCTGCCACGGAGCCTGAGGCCCCATTTTCACTTCCCAAGCTTGCCTGTGGGCTGACCTGTTTCTTTAGGGGCCCTCCTATCCTCTGAACCTGGCTCTGCCACTGCTGTTAGGGATTTTCAGAGGGCCAGCCATTCCATGCTGGGGACTCAGCCTGACCATCTATAGAGTAGAGTGGTTCATGGACTCCTGCCATGAAAAGAGGGAATTCCTGCCAATGATTCTGTGCAGAGACTGTTTTAGTTGCACTAAAAGCAATTACGGTGACCTAAATTGTTCAAGGTGATTATTCAGATGCTCAGCAAGGACTCCTAGAGGCAGACTGATGGCATCAGGTGTCAGGCCCTTTGGAAATCATCCTGCACCATTCCTCTTCTGATCTCACAACGCCCTGGTTGAAGGCTGGAGATGACTATTTCTGAAGTAGAAAGAAATAAGCCGAGGCGCACGCCCTAGAAGCGGCAGTGGGAAGTGACAGTGGTTCCAACTCTGGGTCTCTCTGGCTCCAAACCCCTTCTTTATTCCCGCCCTGTTCCTTCACCCCCGCTGCACCCAGGGAGGTCAGGTCTCCCCAGGGAGTGGAGAAGGCACCTTGCTGGCCTACTAATGGGCTCACTTTGCCCTGCGTGGGATTGAACCCCAGGCTGCACACAGACAACTCCACAGCTGAGGCAGAAGGATCCTCAAGCCCTGGCAGCAGCGAGGATTCATTGATGGACAGATTTGTTCTCAGGCTTCTCAGGGTACAGCAACGAGCAAATGTGATAGTAGTCTGTTAAGACGTTTTGTAGAAAGAAGGATTAAAAAAATCAACTTTCAACATCACTCCTCAGCAACTCATGGAATGTACCTCCTCCGACTTCCCCAGAATAACCCACCTCGTCTTCCTCCTCCTCACCACTACCTCTTCTCAGGCTGACTTTTCTAATGATAATACGACCAACCCTTGGAGTCAGACTCATTGAAGGTTTATTTTTAGGAGAGCTCTAAAAGAACTATGCAGCCCACCTGTGGCAATTAAGGATCCTAGAATGCTCCTGGGAGTCTGGCAGCCCCAGCCCTGGCTTTCCTCCAGTTTGGGGTCACTATATTTAGCCTGACTCAAAGTTCTCCCCTGCCACGGAGCCTGAGGCCCCATTTTCACTTCCCAAGCTTGCCTGTGGGCTGACCTGTTTCTTTAGGGGCCCTCCTATCCTCTGAACCTGGCTCTGCCACTGCTGTTAGGGATTTTCAGAGGGCCAGCCATTCCATGCTGGGGACTCAGCCTGACCATCTATAGAGTAGAGTGGTTCATGGACTCCTGCCATGAAAAAGAGGGAATTCCTGCCAATGATTCTGGAAGTCTGCAGTATTACATGCCAGCAGCGTCTTCCAGAGGGGAGAATGGGGAATAACATGTGCAGATGATCAGTTTCCATCCAGGGTAGGGCCTGGTGGGGCTGGCAGATTTAGGCAAGGTTCCACATGAGAGGTCACACGGCTCAGAAAGAGCCAGAAGGAGGCCTGGGGCAGCGAGGACTGGATGTGAGAGGGTGCCCAAGGCTGGAGAGCAGCTCTGCCCCTTCCATTCCTGAAGTCACACTTCCCTTGCCTTAAGGGAATTTCCATTATGGCTGGTTGTAATTACCCAAACTCATTAGTGACAAGATGGTATTGTTACAAAGAATGTTATTGTTTGTATTCCCTTGCTAGGGGAGTTCCTATCTTGAGAATGTTTGGTTTTAGGACCAAAAAAGGGGTAAAACTCACTCTTGTTAAAGATAACTCCTTGGTTATATATCTGTCTCTTTCTTTTATAAGAGAAACAGCCACAAAGAAAAAACCCCATGTCAGCTTTGTGGAAACTACCTAAAAATCAAAAAGAAGCATAGTGAATTTCCTAAGCACATTTTCCCTTTCAGATGACATTTTAATCTTCCTCAAACTGTAAGGTAATGATATAGTATAGGAATGATGAACTCTTTTTTGGACAAAGATAGCTTCTTATATGACTAATTTATGCAAATTTTCTTTTGTTATAGTTGAGGCAAACCTCACGCACACATAGATACGCACACAAAACTTGCATGCACATAAACACAATTACTTTAAAATCCTAGGCATGAATACTTCTTTGCAGGCAATGACAATCATAAATATCAATTGGATCAACACACTGCTAAACTATAACTATGAATGAACTTATCAAAATGCTCACATCTAGGGAGGAGGGTTTGGGGAGAGAATGGATACCTGTATATGGATGGTTGAGTCCCTTCACTGTTCACCTGAACCTGTCACAGCACTGTTAATTGGCTATACCCCAATACAAAATGTTTTTAACAAATGAAAAAGACTGCTCATGTCTGGGTACAAAATTTGCTATATATATATATATATATAGCAAATTTCATTCATTCAGGAATGTATTTTCCAAACCACGTTTTACAAAAGTGTTTTAGAAGCAGTAAAAGCAACGGTTATTACCAAAGTTGCTCAAAGCGATTATCTGGATTCTGGGCAAGATCCCCTATAGATATTAATTCTAGCAATCTGAATCTTTCAAAAGTTGTCAACCACTAGA
The DNA here is from genome assembly GCA_022376925.1 of Tragulus kanchil. Lineage (NCBI taxonomy): Eukaryota > Metazoa > Chordata > Mammalia > Artiodactyla > Tragulidae > Tragulus > Tragulus kanchil. The sequence goes on from JAIOJX010000025.1 coordinate 79,883,440, forward strand.
AACTTCAATAATTGTTCTGGAAGTACTGCAGCACATTAGCGTTACTCTCAGAGGAACTTGAAACTCTGCAGCATGCATTCTATCAAACTGCTTTACTTCTAACTGCTTCTAAATAAGGTCAAAGTGTGGCTTACCCTTCTGCTCTTGAGGCAAGGCCTGCAGACTGCACGGTGTGTGTGTGTGTTTTCTTGGGGGGCTCACCTCCTTAGAACTCCCAAAGACCAGAGTTTGCCTCCTCTGAATCTTTGGGAAAGAGGATGTTCTAGGATTTGATTCAAGGAAGTCATGACCCATGAAAGGCAACTGCTTATGTAGATAAGGGTCTTAGCAGATAGAACTGAAATAAATGAACCTCATTCTGTGCCTTCAAGCCAAAGGCATGGTCGGTCTCCCCTCTTCAAAGACCTTTGTAAGTCTGTTACAAGGTTTCCCATAATGTTTGCTTTTACACTCTGCTGAAGTTTTCTAGAGATTTGATCTGAGAGAAGTATTTTCCTTCTTCTTGTCTTTAGTTTGGAAGATTCACCAGAAATGAAACATATTTCTAAATACAAATATATATAAATTTATATTTATAAATATATTTCTTATACAGTTAATTTTCCAAACAAATAAGTGAACAAACAAAAGATAACTCCAAATGTTCAGATATACCTGAAATAGCAATCATCATCTCCACCAGATGCTGTGAGAGAACAAGCGAGCATTTCTTTCTTTTTTTTTTTTTTATTTATTTATTTTGGGCGGGGGTCGGGTTGGGGAGGGATGGGAGCAGGCGGGCCACTTCTATTGGTCTTTCATTTCTCTACTTTCATCCGTGTTTGTTCTTTGGCTCTTGTGGGCCTCCCATCGCGGTGGCCTCTGTTGTCGCAGAGCACCGGCTCTGGGCGCGTGCGCTTCAGAGCTCCGGCTCGGTAATTGGACACATCAGTCCAGCCGCTCCGCGGCACGTGGGATCTTCCCAGGCCAGGGATCGAACCGGCTTCCCTTGCACTGCAAGGCGGTGTCCTTACCCACTGGACCACCAGGGGAAGCCCCAAGCGAGCATTTCTAATCAGCACTGGACAGTCACTACCCTGACGGCCACCTTACAACTGAAGATCAAGTGTGCCCCTCGCTGTCTTTCTTCATGACCTGGTTCTTATGATTTTTTATTCTCCCAGTTACTGAACTTGAAGTCAGATGCTTGGCCAGCCTTCCTCTACTCATAGCTAGCTGTTGTCTGGGAAGTTCTAGAAGGTCTGTAAGTTTAAGTTTCTTGACTTGTGAATAGATTGAGGTCCCAACCATCAGAGATCTTCAGGAAACGTGTGGTGGAGGATGGCATTTGGACATCAACTCCAGTTGAATTCCGAGTGGTTTTCTCTTCCTCTCTGGACCTGGGCCCACATACTGAATCAGCCTTGTTTTGAGCCCTCCCCACTCTCTCTGGACCTGGTCAGGCCTCTGTCACCTCACTCTAGGAATAGGGTGTTTGCTGCTCCTAACTGGTCTTCTTTTTTTTATCTCCCGTCCATCATTCCCACTCCTGGTAGCACATGCAGGGGGGTGGGGGGAGTCAGTTTTTCCTCCCACTTAGGTCTATTAAACAGGGCACTATAAATTAGACTGATGAACAGGGGAAAGGTGGGGAGTTTTTCTCCTATCTGTTTTGTCTCAATTGCCTTCAGTTCAAAATAAGCCATAGGTCAAAGTGACCTGTTTTGGGATGGCCTATGCTGCCATCTTTCAGTACTAATATTTATGTACTATATTTACATGCTATGTCCTCCTGCTCAAAACTTTGACCTAACTCGTTATTACACACACACACACACACACACACACACACAGAGCTCTATCTCCTTGGCCTGGCATTCAGCTTCCCCATCATCTAGTTTCAACCTACTTTTGAAAACATATTTTATATTATATCCCCTCCAACCACACTGGGTTCCTGATCCTTTTCAAATATACCGTGTGTTTGCATAGTCCTGTACCTTTGTCTACACACTTCTGTTATGGTAGAATGTTTCTCTTCCCAATCAGAGATCGTTCGGACAAATACAAGTCAAAAGATACTTACGAGGAGGCAGTCTAGAAACCTCCCTTAAAAATTAATGACACCATTCATTGTCTCTCTCTGGTGTAATTCTGTGACTGTCTCATGGCCTCCGCCTTACCCTGCCCTCCTGAGCTACCAAAGAAAATTTAACACTGTGTGAAGATATAAGTTGCCTCATTCACCTTTGTGTATCCATTTTTCCCTCAAAGATTTGGCAGGAAGCCTTGCACAGAGTAAATGCTCCCATATATGGACATACTAAAAAAGTAATAACACAGAAATAAGTTACACCTTTGCCTGACTTACTTAAAATTACACAGGAGCTCAGAGAGACCCAATATCATTCCAGAAGTCAGATATTCTGGAGTAATTTTCTCCAAGTCCTACACTCAACAGTGTCATAGTACTATAACATTGTGTTCCTCTGGGGCAGAACATCAGGTTCAGATGTAGCCATCAACTGTGACAGTTAATTAAATACAGGTGTCCCGAGAAGCCATCTGTAGAGAAGATGATCTTGGGCCTGCGGCACTCTCTAATCCCTAGGGTGGCAGAGGAGGGCTGGGTTGTTTTCAATCTTTTGGCTAGCAGAAGCTTTGTTTACACACCTGCTCCTCCTCAGTAACCAAAGGTGACTGATATCTGTGCGCTCGTACATGCCCAGACAGGCTTCCAGTCCCAAACAGCCAACTAAAATTATCCTTCTCGGGGGATCTATTTGAATCTGACATTTGTTCATTTATTTTTTTCAAAATCTAATGGAAAAAAGTCAAGAGACTGCTCACTGCTATTCTGGGGATAGACAGCAATGTCTTCTCTCACTTGACACATGAGGGCTTGACACAGTATTGGTGGATTTTCAGGCACCTAGACATCCTGAAGGAAGGGAAGAAAGGGCTGTCGGCTAGAGATTTTTATTCTTTATTGAGAATTCCAGGAAAGATGTCCATGCTTTGCCTGTGCTGTTTCTCTCGACCACAATGCACTCCTGAAACCTTTTATCTCAGATTGAGACTTGAACCCATGTGCAAGACTCAAACTCAGCCAAAACCTAGTTTGGGACTTGAACTTGGTCAAAATCCTGCTTAGGATTTGAACCCAACCAAAACTCATGGTCTTTGAGATCACAGACCTGGTTTCAAGGACCTAATGAAGCCCTGGTTCTTATTGGCTCCTTGCAGAAAGAATTCAGAGAGAAGCAAAGGGATAGATAACAAGTAGATTTATTTAGAGAGAAATGCATTTTAAAGACAAGTATGAGCCATCACAGAGAACGAGCGCACTCTTGAAATGTGGTGTGGTTAGCTTTTATGGGCTGAGTAATCTCACAGACTGATGAGTGGGAGGATTATTCCAACCATTTGGGGGAAGAGGTGGAGATTTCCAGGAATTGGGCCACTGTCTACCTTTTGGTCTTCGATAGTTAGCCTTGGAACTGTCACGGTGCCTCTGAATGTGTCATTTAGCTTGCTGATGTGTTACAATGACTGTATACTGAGGATCAGGGGCTTTCCTGGTGGCTCAGTGGTAAAGAAGTCACTTGCCAATGCAGGAGATACGGGTTTCCTCCCTGGGTTGGGAAGAAATTCTTGCCTGGAGAATCTTATGGACAGAGGAGCCTGGTGAGCTACCGTCCATGGACTGCAAAATAGTCAAACATGACTGAACAACTGAGCACCCATGGTGTGTTACAATGAGCACGTACTAAGGATCGAGGCATACCGGAAGTTGACTTGTCTGCCACATGGACCCATTTGATTCTAAATGATTGATGTTGTGTCCTGAGGCTCTGTCATTCTTTTTAAGGGTTGTGCCCCACCCCCTTCCCTCCTGGTCCACTTCTGCCTGCGCTCTTATCATCCCTAAACCTCCGCTCGCCTCAAGGTCAGGCTAGAAGGCTGCCTCTTTCCTGAGGCCTTCCCCAATGGTGCAGACAGCTTTTCTGCCTTTTCTCTGAACTGCTCTTACTTCTCATTCGTGCCACCCAATGTGCATTTTTGGCCTCTCACTGTTTTAAAGATGTTCCTTCATCTGATCTTCCCTGCCAGAAGGCAAGCATTTTTAGGGCTGAGATTATGCATCTCTTCTGCCTCCCCACCACAGTCTTACTTGACAAATACTTCTCAGAAGCCACTGAAATCAAGTAAAATCAAGTCAGAAGCTTCAGTGACTAGAACAGTCTCTTGGTAACTCTGATTTCTAAAAATCTTTAGAAACCAAAAGAAAATTGAATTGTTGCTGAAGAACATATTTACTTAAAGACAAAAAGTATATCTCACAATGATTTCTAAATGACATCTTCCATGTAGAAACAAAAGAAAATTGAATCGATTTATTTAGAGAGAAATGCATTTTAAAGACAGTAATCACAGAGAACGCGCACTCTTGAAATGTGGTGTGGTTAGCTTTTATGGGCTGAGTAATCTCACAGACTGATGAGTGGGAGGATTATTCCAACCATTTGGGGGAAGAGGTGGAGATTTCCAGGAATTGGGCCACTGTCTACCTTTTGGTCTTCGATAGTTAGCCTTGGAACTGTCACGGTGCCTCTGAATGTGTCATTTAGCTTGCTGATGTGTTACAATGACTGTATACTGAGGATCAGGGGCTTTCCTGGTGGCTCAGTGGTAAAGAAGTCACTTGCCAATGCAGGAGATACGGGTTTCCTCCCTGGGTTGGGAAGAAATTCTTGCCTGGAGAATCTTATGGACAGAGGAGCCTGGTGAGCTACCGTCCATGGACTGCAAAATAGTCAAACATGACTGAACAACTGAGCACCCATGGTGTGTTACAATGAGCACGTACTAAGGATCGAGGCATACCGGAAGTTGACTTGTCTGCCACATGGACCCATTTGATTCTAAATGATTGATGTTGTGTCCTGAGGCTCTGTCATTCTTTTTAAGGGTTGTGCCCCACCCCCTTCCCTCCTGGTCCACTTCTGCCTGCGCTCTTATCATCCCTAAACCTCCGCTCGCCTCAAGGTCAGGCTAGAAGGCTGCCTCTTTTCCTGAGGCCTTCCCCAATGGTGCAGACAGCTTTTCTGCCTTTTCTCTGAACTGCTCTTACTTCTCATTCGTGCCACCCAATGTGCATTTTTGGCCTCTCACTGTTTTAAAGATGTTCCTTCATCTGATCTTCCCTGCCAGAAGGCAAGCATTTTTAGGGCTGAGATTATGCATCTCTTCTGCCTCCCCACCACAGTCTTACTTGACAAATACTTCTCAGAAGCCACTGAAATCAAGTAAAATCAAGTCAGAAGCTTCAGTGACTAGAACAGTCTCTTGGTAACTCTGATTTCTAAAAATCTTTTAGAAACCAAAAAGAAAATTGAATTGTTGCTGAAGAACATATTTACTTAAAGACAAAAAAAGTATATCTCACAATGACTTTCACACCAATGACAGCTTAAATGACTCGCAGGCAGTTCCTTACCCAGTGTGAGTAAATATTCATCGATTCTCGATGGGAGAGACTTTAGGGAAGACACAATTTGTAATCTTGCGGGTCATATGATGGAGAGAAAAGTAGCCATCAGAGAAGTTCTTCAAAAAGGGCAGGATGAGGACTTCCCTGGTGGTGCAGTGGATAGGAATTCTCCTGCCAATGCAGGGGACACAGGTTTGATCCCCGAGCCAGGAAAATTCCACATGCTGTGAAACAACTAAATCAATACTACAACCAACCCCTTGTGCCACAACCACTGGGTCCAACTAGCTGCAGCTCCAGAGCTCATATGCTGCAGCTACTGAAGTCCATGGACCTAGAGCCTGTGCTACAGAAGAAAAGCCACCACAGAGAAGCCTGAGTACTACAATGAAGAGTAGCCCTTGCTCACTGGAACTAGCGAAAGCCACAGCAACAAAGACCCATGCAAGCAAAAATAAATTTTAAAAAGAAAATTCTTTTAAAGGCAGGATGAGCTCAGGGACTTCTGGGGACATATTGAAACAGAAGATGTTAAATGTTTTAAATCATTCTGAAAGTTTTCCAGGCTATGATTTTTTTGTTGTTGTTTTTTTGTTTTTTAAAACAGCCTTTCTAAATCTTACAAGTTTAAGATATGTTTTGGCCTTTGGCGATTAAAAGATCTCTTACTATTCGTCCTTAGCATCTTATTAAAGTATAATGGTTTTAGTATTGTTTGGAATTTCTTTTTCATGTAGAAAGCATGACTGTGGATTTACAAGGACAGTAGACTTCGTACATTGGCACAGTAAGGCACCAAGAAATGTGATTACTAATCCCACTGAGATAAAACCAAGGAATATGGTTGTATGGTTCAAATATGGTTCAAATTCTGTGAAGGAAGAATAGATGAGAGGAAGAAAAGATTTTTATTGCCAGACCAAGCATTGTGAATGAGTATAAGGGGAACTCTGGACCAGCAAAAAAATTAGGTTTGTTTTAGATTTATTAAATTTATTTTAGCAAAAGAGGCATTGACAGTTACAAAAAAATACAACTTCTCATTCAGAACTGATTAGGTTTTTTTAAAATTGAAGAATAATCGCTTTACAATGTTGTGTTAGTTTCTCCTGTACAACAATGCAAATCAGCCGTAAGTACACATCCATTCCCTCCTCCCTGGACCTCGCTCCAACCCCCGCCTCCCTGCCATGATCAGGGGTTTCAAATAGTATTATGCTGTGGTTAAATGTAATGTGAAAAGTTAATAGCCCCAGTAAAACTATCAGACAAAGTTCTACATTACAATGTGCTGTAAGCCACGGAAAGGGAAAGATGAAGCCAGTCATATCACCAAAGATTCATTTAGGGAGAAGGAAACATGCTAATTCATATTAAAAATGTCTTTATTCATGAATTCACTTATTTATTCAAAAACTGTTGATTACCAATTACGCATAGGCACTACAGATAAAGGAATGACTGAAACAATCAGAACTCCTTGTCCTCAGTAGAACTTTTTCTAGCAGGGTGGCAGATAATATTAAATGAATAAAAATAAGAATATCTCACGTTGGAGAGTAATAGGGTCTATGGAGCATGAAAGAGAAGCCAAGCTGGATAGAAAGCAGGCTGTAGGGAGTTGTAAATTTGAATCAAATGGCCAGGAAAGGCCTCACTGGAAAGGCTGTTCCTGAGCCGGGAAAGAGCCTGGGACGAGTGCTGGGGCGGAAGGCCCAGCGGCACCAGGGAGGCCAGAGCGGGCGTGAGAGGCAGGGCTGCAGGAGAGGATGCTGGGAAGACAGGAGGGAGATGGATCCCTCTGGTCTGTGAAAGGACTCTGGCTTTGGGGAATTTTAACAGAGAAGAGGCCTGACTTGACTTCTGGGGGCCCAGGACAGGCTGCCCCTAAATACACCACAATGGCCTATTGACTATTTTGACTTAAAGTTGTTTAAGAAATGGCTAATGCAAGAGGGCCACTCTGCCGCCTCCATGTCCTTGAAAGCAGGAGACAATCTCTCCAGGGTAAAGTGCCCTCCCTGTGCGGAGAGGGAGGAGGACACTCTTATCACCAGAGACAGAATTTGGGCCAAGAAACCTGTATAAACAAGCCTTGATTCTTCTTCGATGTATTACTTTAAACCTAAGCTCTGTTTACATTCTTCACTAATTGGGTGCTCTAAGTTTCTTGGTCCTTCAATTCCTCAGAAATGTATTGTTTCTTTGTCTAAAAAGCATAAAAGCATCCCAGTTTGGCCACCACTCAGGCCCCATTTCTGTGAGACCTCTGTGCACATGAATTAAACTTTGTTTCTTTTTTCCTTGTGTTCTTCTTTCTTGCATCAATTTTGTTACTAGTTAATAGCCCCAGTAAAACTATCAGACAAAGTTCTACATTACAATGTGCTGTAAGCCACGGAAAGGGAAAGATGAAGCCAGTCATATCACCAAAGATTCATTTAGGGAGAAGGAAACATGCTAATTCATATTAAAAATGTCTTTATTCATGAATTCACTTATTTATTCAAAAACTGTTGATTACCAATTACGCATAGGCACTACAGATAAAGGAATGACTGAAACAATCAGAACTCCTTGTCCTCAGTAGAACTTTTTCTAGCAGGGTGGCAGATAATATTAAATGAATAAAAATAAGAATATCTCACGTTGGAGAGTAATAGGGTCTATGGAGCATGAAAGAGAAGCCAAGCTGGATAGAAAGCAGGCTGTAGGGAGTTGTAAATTTGAATCAAATGGCCAGGAAAGGCCTCACTGGAAAGGCTGTTCCTGAGCCGGGAAAGAGCCTGGGACGAGTGCTGGGGCGGAAGGCCCAGCGGCACCAGGGAGGCCAGAGCGGGCGTGAGAGGCAGGGCTGCAGGAGAGGATGCTGGGAAGACAGGAGGGAGATGGATCCCTCTGGTCTGTGAAAGGACTCTGGCTTTGGGGAATTTTAACAGAGAAGAGGCCTGACTTGACTTCTGGGGGCCCAGGACAGGCTGCCCCTAAATACACCACAATGGCCTATTGACTATTTTGACTTAAAGTTGTTTAAGAAATGGCTAATGCAAGAGGGCCACTCTGCCGCCTCCATGTCCTTGAAAGCAGGAGACAATCTCTCCAGGGTAAAGTGCCCTCCCTGTGCGGAGAGGGAGGAGGACACTCTTATCACCAGAGACAGAATTTGGGCCAAGAAACCTGTATAAACAAGCCTTGATTCTTCTTCGATGTATTACTTTAAACCTAAGCTCTGTTTACATTCTTCACTAATTGGGTGCTCTAAGTTTCTTGGTCCTTCAATTCCTCAGAAATGTATTGTTTCTTTGTCTAAAAAGCATAAAAGCATCCCAGTTTGGCCACCACTCAGGCCCCATTTCTGTGAGACCTCTGTGCACATGAATTAAACTTTGTTTCTTTTTTCCTTGTGTTCTTCTTTCTTGCATCAATTTTGTTACTAGTGCCACCACAAAAACTCACGAGGGATCCAGTGGGAAATTCCCCTTCCCAACACTGTATTCTGCACAGAGCAACTGCAAGCTTGTACTACATATGTGCCCTTGGAACACTATGGTCTAGGACAGTGACCACTTCCAGGCATCATAGTTTGCACCTTGTGTTTCTGACACATGGTGTGTCTCATTCCGTTTTTCACCTGCTTGGATCCTGTAGGCATTTGAGTTTACCTCCATTTCGAGGAATTCATAAAGAGAAGGATTGAAGAACATAAGAATAACAGAATCTCCAACAGAAGTTGGAGCTAAGATCCTAGCGTGATAGAGAGAAAAGGAAATAGTCTTTGAAGTCAAATATACCAGTCTTGCTGTATGATCTTAGGGAATTTATTTACCCTTGTCTATAAATGGACATAACTAATACCACCTGGTTTGGTTGCTCTGAAGATTAAATAAGATAATGAATGGAAACAGAGTGGTGGATCAAAGAAAGCTATCAGTAATTATGGCAGGAGTAATTATCCTCTTGAGGGCTCACTCCTCACTTGTATAATAACGATCGAACCACACGCCTCACAGCTTCATTGTGAAGGTTAAATAAGACATTTGAAAAAAGCACTTTCTCTTTCCTGGTCTAAGTGCCAATCGATACACTTTAATGTCCTTTGTCCTTCTCTAAAATAAATGTAAAAGTGAATTTGACTTTGGAGTATAGTGTTCCTTTTGGTTTTCTTCTCAAATAAGGGGGCCAACCTGCCGCCTCCATGTCCTTGAAAGCAGGAGACAATCTCTCCAGGGTAAAGTGCCCTCCTGTGCGGAGAGGGAGGAGGACACTCTTATCACCAGAGACAGAATTTGGGCCAAGAAACCTGTATAAACAAGCCTTGATTCTTCTTCGATGTATTACTTTAAACCTAAGCTCTGTTTACATTCTTCACTAATTGGGTGCTCTAAGTTTCTTGGTCCTTCAATTCCTCAGAAATGTATTGTTTCTTTGTCTAAAAAGCATAAAAGCATCCCAGTTTGGCCACCACTCAGGCCCCATTTCTGTGAGACCTCTGTGCACATGAATTAAACTTTGTTTCTTTTTTCCTTGTGTTCTTCTTTCTTGCATCAATTTTGTTACTAGTGCCACCACAAAAACTCACGAGGGATCCAGTGGGAAATTCCCCTTCCCAACACTGTATTCTGCACAGAGCAACTGCAAGCTTGTACTACATATGTGCCCTTGGAACACTATGGTCTAGGACAGTGACCACTTCCAGGCATCATAGTTTGCACCTTGTGTTTCTGACACATGGTGTGTCTCATTCCGTTTTTCACCTGCTTGGATCCTGTAGGCATTTGAGTTTACCTCCATTTCGAGGAATTCATAAAGAGAAGGATTGAAGAACATAAGAATAACAGAATCTCCAACAGAAGTTGGAGCTAAGATCCTAGCGTGATAGAGAGAAAAGGAAATAGTCTTTGAAGTCAAATATACCAGTCTTGCTGTATGATCTTAGGGAATTTATTTACCCTTGTCTATAAATGGACATAACTAATACCACCTGGTTTGGTTGCTCTGAAGATTAAATAAGATAATGAATGGAAACAGAGTGGTGGATCAAAGAAAGCTATCAGTAATTATGGCAGGAGTAATTATCCTCTTGAGGGCTCACTCCTCACTTGTATAATAACGATCGAACCACACGCCTCACAGCTTCATTGTGAAGGTTAAATAAGACATTTGAAAAAAGCACTTTCTCTTTCCTGGTCTAAGTGCCAATCGATACACTTTAATGTCCTTTGTCCTTCTCTAAAATAAATGTAAAAGTGAATTTGACTTTGGAGTATAGTGTTTGGCCTGTGTATGATAGAATAGGACTTAACTATATTGCAGAAAGCATTCAGTTGAGATCAGAAATAACAAAAAACTGACCGGAAGTTAAATATTTAGGATTGACTTGCATAAGCAGAGGATTGAAGAACACAGCAGTAAACAGGATTATTCTTTCAAAAGAGAATAATCGTCATTAGGATTCATAGCATTTATGTGCCTGGAAGATTAGAGACTATGAGAGATGCTATACTTTCTTTTTCTGATTCTGCTGTGCTAATAGAAATTAGGTTCTCAAAAGTGGTAATTTGGACCAAGGAAATGAGAGGGAAAACAAATTATTGTAAATTAAGAAAAATGTTGGAACAAGAAGATACGAATGTGAGAGGCAACATAACAAAATACTCAAGAGGATGGACTTGGGTGTCTGAATATCAGTTCCATCTCTCATTAGCTGTGTGGCCTTAGACAGGTCCCTTAGCCTTGCTGTGCCTCAGTTTCCTCTTCCTCTTTTAAATCTTTAAAATGTTTATAAAGATGGAAGATATCTCATTAACTTTTTCTGTATAGTACATTAAGTTAGCTTAACATAGATAAAATATCTAGGCTAGTACCTGGAGCATCATACATACTATATAAGCTATTACTATAGAGGCAAGGTCAATGGAGAGAATTCTGATTATTTTTTCCTAAATATCAGAGACTGATCATTTAAAACATGGCAAAATTCTCTCGAGTAAAAGAGACAGTAAAAGACACTCAAGTAAAAGACACTCTTTGATGAAGAAAATTCTAAAAACAATTATTCTCCCAACTTCCAAACACAGAAGTGAAAAAAATAAGAAAAATTTGAAAAGCAAGTCAAAGATAACTGTGGAGACATATTAGAGCTGTTAAAAAAGAAGCAAATGGTCTCTGCTCATTGGTGCTGCACCCGGTATCATCCTTAGAGTGCATAATAACGATCGAACCACACGCCTCACAGCTTCATTGTGAAGGTTAAATAAGACATTTGAAAAAAGCACTTTCTCTTTCCTGGTCTAAGTGCCAATCGATACACTTTAATGTCCTTTGTCCTTCTCTAAAATAAATGTAAAAGTGAATTTGACTTTGGAGTATAGTGTTTGGCCTGTGTATGATAGAATAGGACTTAACTATATTGCAGAAAGCATTCAGTTGAGATCAGAAATAACAAAAAACTGACCGGAAGTTAAATATTTAGGATTGACTTGCATAAGCAGAGGATTGAAGAACACAGCAGTAAACAGGATTATTCTTTCAAAAGAGAATAATCGTCATTAGGATTCATAGCATTTATGTGCCTGGAAGATTAGAGACTATGAGAGATGCTATACTTTCTTTTTCTGATTCTGCTGTGCTAATAGAAATTAGGTTCTCAAAAGTGGTAATTTGGACCAAGGAAATGAGAGGGAAAACAAATTATTGTAAATTAAGAAAAATGTTGGAACAAGAAGATACGAATGTGAGAGGCAACATAACAAAATACTCAAGAGGATGGACTTGGGTGTCTGAATATCAGTTCCATCTCTCATTAGCTGTGTGGCCTTAGACAGGTCCCTTAGCCTTGCTGTGCCTCAGTTTCCTCTTCCTCTTTTAAATCTTTAAAATGTTTATAAAGATGGAAGATATCTCATTAACTTTTTCTGTATAGTACATTAAGTTAGCTTAACATAGATAAAATATCTAGGCTAGTACCTGGAGCATCATACATACTATATAAGCTATTACTATAGAGGCAAGGTCAATGGAGAGAATTCTGATTATTTTTTCCTAAATATCAGAGACTGATCATTTAAAACATGGCAAAATTCTCTCGAGTAAAAGAGACAGTAAAAGACACTCAAGTAAAAGACACTCTTTGATGAAGAAAATTCTAAAAACAATTATTCTCCCAACTTCCAAACACAGAAGTGAAAAAAATAAGAAAAATTTGAAAAGCAAGTCAAAGATAACTGTGGAGACATATTAGAGCTGTTAAAAAAGAAGCAAATGGTCTCTGCTCATTGGTGCTGCACCCGGTATCATCCTTAGAGTGCAGGTTGAATCCGTGGATTGCTTCAAACAATAGAATGTGGCAAAGATGATGGGATATTACCCCTTTGATTAGTTTACATTAGATGAGAAGAAACTCATGTGGTTGTGTTACATTATTGAAGACTCCCATTTAGCAAGCTGGAGTTAGAGACCCTCCTACTTCCAGGAGTAAGTGGCCTTGTTGGAGAAGCCATGGGCCATATAACTGATACCTTAGACCTGAGGACAGAGTCCAGCCAACAGCCAGCAAGAAGCTGGGGTCCACAGTCCTGCTGCTGCAAGGAAATGGCTTCCTCCAACAAGCTAAAGGAGTCTGGAAACAGATTCTTCCCCTGTCAAGTCTCCAGATGAAAACAGCCCAGTCGATGCCCTGACTGCAGCCTGGTAAAGACCTGAGTAAAGAAGTGGACCAAGCTGTACCTGGACTCCTAACCCACTGAGTGAGAAACTGTGAGACAATAATGCATACATGCTGTTCTAAGCCACTAAGTTTGTGCTAATCGTTACATGTGTTGTGCTCAGCCTCTTCGGTCATGTTGGATTCTTTACCACCCCGTAGACTGTAGCCCTCCAGGCTCCTCTGTCCATAGGATTCTCCAGGCAAGAGTACTGGAGTGGGTTGCCATACCCTCCTCCAGGGGATCTTCCCAACCCAGGGATCGAACTGGCGTCCCTGCATTTAGGGCAGATTGTTTACCATCTGAGCCACCAGGGAAGTTGATCATGTCATCCCTGGTGCCCAATCTCTTTCCCACTGACCAAGTCTGGCTGGATTGTGGGGAGAGCGATCTATGGAAGGCCTCTTACTTTGACCCCATAAACACAGCTGGTGGTTCATGTACCACATGTCAGCCACCAGACACTGGCCCTCTTATTTCTAAGGCAGGAGATGACAGCAAAGAAAGCAAGAATGTGCTATTAGCCCTAACTGCTTCATTGCCTGAAGCCAGCAGATGAGCGAATGAAAGGAGATACAAAGATCTGTTTTACAGTACATAAAAAGAGCTTTAGAAGGGAGTGGATTTAAGGATGAGGCCTGAGCTCAAGAAAGAGATGGCCTCAGACAGCAGAAATACATGGAAAGCTCATACACACCTCTGCTGACCTCAGGCAGTGAAGCATTCAGGGCTAATAGCATACTCTTATCAAAAGATGGAAAGGGCTGGAGGAAAGATGGCCATGCAAGGTCTCTGAATGCTTTGAGTAAAAGTTGGTTAGATGTGAGCAAATCAAAGGAGGAAGGGAAACATGCAAAATCATTTTAGCATGAATAAGGTTATTGATTTAGTGGAAATGTCTAAGTCAGAGATTTGTAAATATCTAGAAAAGCTAGCTGTAAGAATAAACAGGATCACACTTTACAGATGAAATAAAAAGGAAAGGAAAATAATGAAAACTTGAGGACACTGTAGTTACAGAAAGCGGTTATTACACACCTATGGAAAGTTCTTGGTAACTGGGAAATGTACAAATATTGTCATTAAATAAATTTTTTAGTATTACAATTCTCATACTTAAATGTGCGATTATAATGTAATTTCATGTAACACTAAATACAAATTACATATTTAAATCTGTGCAGCTTAAAAACGGTTTTTTTAATTCCAGCAGCAAGAAATGACGTTTGAGTGAGAAACTGTGAGACAATAATGCATACATGCTGTTCTAAGCCACTAAGTTTGTGCTAATCGTTACATGTGTTGTGCTCAGCCTCTTCGGTCATGTTGGATTCTTTACCACCCCGTAGACTGTAGCCCTCCAGGCTCCTCTGTCCATAGGATTCTCCAGGCAAGAGTACTGGAGTGGGTTGCCATACCCTCCTCCAGGGGATCTTCCCAACCCAGGGATCGAACTGGCGTCCCTGCATTTAGGGCAGATTGTTTACCATCTGAGCCACCAGGGAAGTTGATCATGTCATCCCTGGTGCCCAATCTCTTTCCCACTGACCAAGTCTGGCTGGATTGTGGGGAGAGCGATCTATGGAAGGCCTCTTACTTTGACCCCATAAACACAGCTGGTGGTTCATGTACCACATGTCAGCCACCAGACACTGGCCCTCTTATTTCTAAGGCAGGAGATGACAGCAAAGAAAGCAAGAATGTGCTATTAGCCCTAACTGCTTCATTGCCTGAAGCCAGCAGATGAGCGAATGAAAGGAGATACAAAGATCTGTTTTACAGTACATAAAAAGAGCTTTAGAAGGGAGTGGATTTAAGGATGAGGCCTGAGCTCAAGAAAGAGATGGCCTCAGACAGCAGAAATACATGGAAAGCTCATACACACCTCTGCTGACCTCAGGCAGTGAAGCATTCAGGGCTAATAGCATACTCTTATCAAAAGATGGAAAGGGCTGGAGGAAAGATGGCCATGCAAGGTCTCTGAATGCTTTGAGTAAAAGTTGGTTAGATGTGAGCAAATCAAAGGAGGAAGGGAAACATGCAAAATCATTTTAGCATGAATAAGGTTATTGATTTAGTGGAAATGTCTAAGTCAGAGATTTGTAAATATCTAGAAAAGCTAGCTGTAAGAATAAACAGGATCACACTTTACAGATGAAATAAAAAGGAAAGGAAAATAATGAAAACTTGAGGACACTGTAGTTACAGAAAGCGGTTATTACACACCTATGGAAAGTTCTTGGTAACTGGGAAATGTACAAATATTGTCATTAAATAAATTTTTTAGTATTACAATTCTCATACTTAAATGTGCGATTATAATGTAATTTCATGTAACACTAAATACAAATTACATATTTAAATCTGTGCAATGCACATAAAATAACCTAAAAAGCATTAGAGAAATGTAAGAAATCTTTTTCTTTTAAATTCCAGCAGCAAGAAAGACCTATAATTAATGTGAATGCCCCTGGAGGGAGATGAAGTGCCCTTGCCAGCCAAGCAGCCTTTAGGCATGGATTCTTTTTCTTACAGAAATACTCCACGTAAAGCAACAGAGTGCTCAGGAGAGGCAGGCTTTTTTTTTTTTTTTTTTCTGAACCAACTTTTGCATTGGTGCATTAGTGTTCGGTTCTTTCTCAGATAAACTCCGTAATTATTCAAGAATCGATATATATGAGGCTCTTAAAACTATTTCCTGGTACCTAGTAAGTAACTTCATAAATAGATAATAAATAAACGCATGATAGTAAAATGTTCACTCTCAATATCTGAATTTAACCTTACATATGTATGCTTTTCTTCATTATATTCAAAATCAACTTGGCTAATGATATGAAATAGACCTCATGGTTTACAAAACCAGTGGAGACAGGTATGTTAAGGGGGTTGGTACACTTACAAAAAACAGCTAAATGCCTCATTTTCTCATAATGCTTTTTTAATTCTATGTCTCTCCTTTATATTCTCTTCCACACTTGGTGAGATCTGTCAGTCTTAACTGAATACTATGAGAATTTTATTCTGAGACATTTAAACATGTCAGTGCTTGCATATCTACAAAAGTAACCATTTCATTTTTAACAGATCATTTCTCCCTTGTTATCCTGAAAAGAAATGTCACAAAGTTACTCTTCCTCTTTCTATATTCACTGCATTGTTCTAGAAATACAGGATACAAATGGAAGAAAATGGAGTCTGTTTTTCAATATTGCATTGTCAGCAACGACCCAAGACCAAATTCAGGTCTCTTCAACTTCAGATCTCTAAATGACTCTGTTATAATCTTTCTGTTCTGTTCACGTGAATGCGGGAAACATTTCACTTTGCAGTTGGTGCTGCCTGAACTGCATTTAGACTCTGCAGCCTGCGCCTCTTGCCTCTTGCCTTGCATTCCTCTTTTACCCAAATGTGGAAGAGCTGGACCGAAGGATGCTGAGGCAGGACTCAGGACGGCAGGTCCTGGTGCACTCTCCCCTGCCCTTCTCTCCCCAGCTCCAGGCCTAAAGGTTCTGCACCCATATTCCCTACCTCCTCTCTGGATGCACAGAAGGTACGAGATAAGAGAAAGGGTGAAAGCTGCCTGCGGGTTGTACTCACGCACATCATGGGGGTGCATAAATGTAGTTCAACCTAGAAGGGCAGGTGTCCCACCTCTGTGAATCAATCACAGTGATTTTGCCTCAGAAAATCAATTTTTAACCCACGTCACTTACTATAGGTGGCGCTAGTGGTAAGGAACCCGCTGCGAAGCAGGCCACGCAAGACAGGAGGGTTCAGTAAAAATAAAGAAAAAGATGAGGGTTTGAGCCCCGAGTGAGAAAGATCCCTTGGAAAAGGGAATGACAACCCACTCCTGCATTCTTGCCTGGAGAATCCCATGGGCAGAGAAGCCTGGCAAGCTACAGCCCATGGGGTCTCAAAGAGTTGAACACGACTGAATTGACTTAGCTAAGCACGCACACACTTAACTGTGGGAAAAACGATATGCAGTACTTCACATTTTAACATAAAGTTGATCATTGATTTCAGGAAGAATAATTAGCAATGTAGGACAAAGGAATTGATTTCAGAGATAATAACAATTTTTTTGGAGATCAGTCTTAACTGAATACTATGAGAATTTTATTCTGAGACATTTAAACATGTCAGTGCTTGCATATCTACAAAAGTAACCATTTCATTTTAACAGATCATTTCTCCCTTGTTATCCTGAAAAGAAATGTCACAAAGTTACTCTTCCTCTTTCTATATTCACTGCATTGTTCTAGAAATACAGGATACAAATGGAAGAAAATGGAGTCTGTTTTTCAATATTGCATTGTCAGCAACGACCCAAGACCAAATTCAGGTCTCTTCAACTTCAGATCTCTAAATGACTCTGTTATAATCTTTCTGTTCTGTTCACGTGAATGCGGGAAACATTTCACTTTGCAGTTGGTGCTGCCTGAACTGCATTTAGACTCTGCAGCCTGCGCCTCTTGCCTCTTGCCTTGCATTCCTCTTTTGCCCAAATGTGGAAGAGCTGGACCGAAAGGATGCTGAGGCAGGACTCAGGACGGCAGGTCCTGGTGCACTCTCCCCTGCCCTTCTCTCCCCAGCTCCAGGCCTAAAGGTTCTGCACCCATATTCCCTACCTCCTCTCTGGATGCACAGAAGGTACGAGATAAGAGAAAGGGTGAAAGCTGCCTGCGGGTTGTACTCACGCACATCATGGGGGTGCATAAATGTAGTTCAACCTAGAAGGGCAGGTGTCCCACCTCTGTGAATCAATCACAGTGATTTTGCCTCAGAAAATCAATTTTTAACCCACGTCACTTACTATAGGTGGCGCTAGTGGTAAGGAACCCGCTGCGAAGCAGGCCACGCAAGACAGGAGGGTTCAGTAAAAATAAAGAAAAAGATGAGGGTTTGAGCCCCGAGTGAGAAAGATCCCTTGGAAAAGGGAATGACAACCCACTCCTGCATTCTTGCCTGGAGAATCCCATGGGCAGAGAAGCCTGGCAAGCTACAGCCCATGGGGTCTCAAAGAGTTGAACACGACTGAATTGACTTAGCTAAGCACGCACACACTTAACTGTGGGAAAAACGATATGCAGTACTTCACATTTTAACATAAAGTTGATCATTGATTTCAGGAAGAATAATTAGCAATGTAGGACAAAGGGAATTGATTTCAGAGATAATAACAATTGCAAAATGCTAATAGCTGTGTTTTGTTCAACATTGAATGAAAGGAAGTTCAGAGCTATTTGCTGTTTTTACAAGACTAACTGTGGGTCGGCAATGTGTCCAGTTCATTCTTTGGCAAATTGATTGCTAATTCTCCTTTTCCTAAAGGACAGTGCAGGCTGTATCTCAAGATTTGGGTTCTAGCCTGAGTAGTTTTTCAAGTGTTACTGAAATTCTACGGATTTCAGCTTTCTCGTTTGTGAGATAAAGGCTCTAGTCTAGATCAGAGGCCCTGGCAAAGGAAATGGCGACCCACTTCAGTATTCTTGCCTGGAGGATCCCATGGACTGAGAAGCCTGTCGGGCTACAGTCCATGGGGTCACACAGAGTTGAACACAACTTAGCAACTAGACAACAACTAGATCAGAGGTGGACAAGCTTCAGTAAAGGACCAGACAGGAAATGTTTTTCCTCTATCACCTCCATAATTCCTGTCACAACTCAACCCTGCTGCATGAATCCCGAGTAAGAAAACGAATGTCGCTCTGTTCCAATATAACTTTATCTACAAAAACTGGGCAGTGGGCGGAATATGATCCATTAATCATTTTCCGAGTGTTCCTCAGAGATTTCTGGGACCATCTTAAAGGGATAAAAAGAAATAAGAAGCCTGATGAAGCGGGGTTCTGCAGCTCTCACCCCCATTTCAACCAAAGCATATGTTGGCTTTCCAAGTAAAATTAGTTTTAAAGGCTCTTCAGTCAAAAAGCATATAAATAAAACGTAGGCTCTCTCTAGATGCTGGAAAACAGTATGCTTCTAAGTAGTGTCAACCTCTCTCTTGTTCTGGGCCCTCTGCCTTATCCTCCTCTCTGACCCCCAATGATCTGACATTCCAATTCAGAATGCTTCCTGAATTAGACTTCTATATTCAATTTCCTTCTCGATAACTATCTCAACCACCCCAAACTCATTTTCACCCTAGACATGCAGACTTGTTCCTTCTCTCTCTTTCTCTCTCCCTCTTTCATTTCAGTTAATGACTTCAAGGAGCTTCATGAGTGGCTCAGATGGTAAAGAATCTGCCTGCATTGCAGGAGAGCTGAGTTTGATACCCTGGAAAACACTCTGATGCTGGGAAAGATTGAGGGCAGGAGAAGGAGGCAACAGAGGACAAGATAATTAGATGGCATCACTGACTCAATGGACATGAGTTTGAGCAAACTCAGGGAAATAGTGAAGGACAGGGAAGCCTGGCATACTGCAGTCCATGGGATCATTACTGACTGAACATCAACATCAATGGATTCAAATTCCCTCCTGTGAAGCAAAACAGAAACCTAGGACTTTCTTGTCTCTCTTCTTTTCCACTGAAAATTAGTCTCTGACTCCCAACAGATTTTCTCCTGTGATTATATGTTTACTCCTCTGTATTAGCATCTCAACGTTAGTCAAGGTTTCTCCTATCTCTCATTTAGGCTATGACCAGATGGGAGAAAATGAGAGAAGCGTGAGATGAGGCATAAAGTGATCCTGACCACCCACTTCAACTGTGAGAATGATCTGTCTAAAATCTGAGCTGGAAACTCACTTAGTTACAATTATTCATTACTGTCCCACCCAAAACAAGATGAAGTACACATTCTTCAACCTGAAATTAGTACAAAGCTGTCTCAAACTGACTCTTCCAAACAGGTGGTAGAACCATGTGAAGCTGTCATTTCTGTAGTTCAAAATGCTTGACTCTGGCAATGTTTAATGATTAACCTAAAACACCTCTGTCTTCACCCACTGTCATTCCCTCATTCAGATGTCACACACATGGGTAAATTCTTTCGGTGGAATTCACATGTCCATCCTCTCCCCAAGCCTGGTCAGTGTCTACACATCTTTCACAGTTTAGGTCTGGTAGATATTTCCTGCAGATATCTCTAAACTACAGACTGGTAAATTGTTCCCTCTCTGAGTTCCCATGGCAACCAGTGTGAGGACCAGTGTGAGCACTCAGGCAGCGGCTGCAAGGGTGTGTTTGTGTGCCGGTTGCCCCGGGAGACCTTCAAGTGTTTGAGAGCACCATTGTCTCCCCTCTGCCCGGCACAACACATCCCATTTGGTGAACTGAGCGGAATGGAACAAAACTAGCAGGTCCATAACAGATAATGATCATTGATCAATTAAGCTGACTTTGGATATTAATGTTGTGTTTGAGTTTCAGAAGACTTTGGGGATCTGAACCCGGCCAGTGTTTTCATATGCTACTAAATGAGATTTGAGACTGACTCATTAATTAAACGAACAGATACTTCTGAGATTTGAAGGAAAGAATAAGCCAAAGGCAAGAACTTTCAGTCACAATTTTATATCACAATAAATGGTTTGACTAAAGGATTTCCGGAGTTGCATTATGGGAGAAAAGTGTCTTTATGGTATAAATAACGCAAACTTTCATTTCCAAGTTCTCTGAATGAGCAAAATTGCTTTTTCCTCAATCTCTGTACATACAGATATGTGTAGATTAAGATGAGATATTTCAGCCTCCGTTTCCTAAAAGTGAGAATACTTCTAAGAAGAGATTGCAGGCAAATAGTAATGCTGATTTAGATCAAAAACTGTTATCATTACAGCAACCCAGCTGTGAAACTCTACGTGGTGTGGAAACAGACATATATATTGGTCTGCTGGGGGAGGTAAGTAAGCTTTTACTCCAGGATAGAATGTTCCCAAATACAGCTTGCAGAGAAGGAGACATCAAACTAGCCTGCAGACACGTCTGCTCATCCATCTCATCGTTGTGTGGAGCTCCTGGAGAGGAGAGTCCAGAGAGGAAGGTAGTCATCATCCACGCTCATCATGGGGGCCCGGACCTGCCTCATCATAGGCTAGAAACACATGACAGCTCCACAAATTCAAAGAACTTCAGCAAAATACCAACAATAAAAAATAGCAGGCCTAAACAGGAGGCAGATATTGAACACCTCTCCTAGATACTGTGCCAGGTGGGCCACTTTCCCAGACAGAGCCTCGATGTGGCATCTCGCCCTTCCTTGAAATGCCCATCCTGAGAGGTAAGCCATCTCGCTAACCCATGTGTGTCCTGAGCCTTGACCCCAGAACAGCACCAGCCATAGCAGTTAGTAAAGGCTTCTCAATAGTTAAAGGGCCTAGCACAGGAAGAAGAGGGAATGGAGACGAAGGGGGAAGTGAGGTCCTGTGCAAAAGCAGCATGAGAACACCCAGCCTGCGACATATCCTGTGCTCAGAGGGGCTTTCTGTCTGGATACCGAAGCCGCCTCTGTGGAGGATGCTTCCAGGATTCATGCTCTTACCACCATCAGGGAAAATCTAAATATAGTGGATGTTATTTTCTCCTCTTCTTCCTCCCCCTCCTTCCCTCTTACTTCAGAGTTGTGTGGCTCAGCAGGGGAAGCAAGATGACCTTTCTAAATTCAGCTGCTAGAGTTTGATTTTACTACCATGCCAGTTTCTATACTCATAAGGATCCCATGTATACCCTCATTTTCCTTTTACCTTCACTCCAAGTTCCTTCCCTGGCAGCTCAATGGCAAAGAATTCGCCTGCAATGGAGGAGACACAGGAGACGGAGGTTTGTTCCCTCGATTGGGAAGATCCCCTAGAGGGGGAAATGGCAAACCACTCCAGTGTTCTTGCCTGGGGAACCCCATGGACAGAGGACCCTGATGGGATACAGTCCATAGGGTCGCATGTAACGGAGCAATTGAGCACACACAGAAAAACTGCCTCAGGTGTCTGGTTGATCTGTCTCCCCTCTTCTTTTCTGGCTCCCACCGATTATCCATGTAATAACCTCTAACACCTTCCGCTAGGCCTGGACCAGGAGCCTCTTTCTAGCTTTTCATACAAGGCCTTTTCCAGTGATGGCGGTGGTGATGGCGGTGGTGATGATGGCATATTTTTTTAGCCACTCTTCACTGTTCTACGCCACACACTACTGTGAGAAATTGACATACATTGTTTACTCTCATTTACTCTTATGTGAGTTTTATTCTCTGGACAGCCCATTAAATACATATGACCGTCTCCATCTTTAAATGAGGAAACTGATGATGAGAGAGAGGTTTGGTCACTTTAGGTTATCATATCATCAGGAACTAGCAAAGCTGCATTTCATTTGTGTTCTGGGTGATCTCAAAGCTCAGGCTCCTTCTACTTGACAGCTTTCATGGCAGATGGTGACATGTGGTTCTCCACTGTCATCTCATTTAGTTCCTCTTACATCTGAGTGGCTTCATGGACTTTGTTATCTATTCTTAACACATACACATAAAAGATGTAATACTTTGGTTTACACAGATTATTCATGGGGTGCAGAGTGCCCAGGGGCTGACTGATAGGAGCACAGTTGTTTAAGAGAGTCATCGGTCTGTACTCACTAGGATTGAGAAAGAGTCCTCTGAGAATGAGGATTCCTGTGACCAAAAACTGTGTAGTCATTGGCACTGGAAAAATTTATCCAAAAAGTCAGATATGACTCATTGCACCTCAGGGCTCACTGGTCCAAGGCACACCTGAGACCAGCCACTCTGCAGTATAACCAGCAAGATCTAGAGGATTCTTCGTGGATTCATGTCTTTAAAAAAAAAAAAAAAACTTTTTATTTATTTATTTATTTATTAAGATTTATTTATTTATTTTGGTGGGGTGGGGAGGGAAGGGGACAGGTGGGCCACTTTTACTGGTCTTTCATTTATCTATTTTCATCCATCTTTGTTCTTTGGCCCGCGTGGGCCTCCCATTGCAGTGGCCTCTGTTGTCACAGAGCACCGGCTCTGCGCGCATGCGCTCCAGAGCTCCGGTTTGGTAATTGGACACATCAGTCCAGCCGCTCCGCAGCACGTGGGATCTTCCCAGGCCAAGGATTGAACCGGCGCCGCTTGCACAGCAAGGCGGTGTCCTTACCCACTGGACTACCAGGGAAGCCCCGGATTCATGTCTTAACCACCATTCCCCCAACCGTGATATCATGTGAGCCAGAGCTCCTTCCCATAATTGTGAGTCCATCTTGGGAAGGACCAAAGAGCAGAAAAGACACTGGAGAAAGGAAGCAACCCTAATTATGAAATAAGCTCGGGTTTATTAGAGAAAAAAATCACAGATGATCTGCACACAAAAAAGAAAACAACAAAAGTCATAATCCCATACAGACAGAGAAAACAGCTTTTAGCATCTTGCAGCAGATAATTTTTTGGGTGGGGGTCAAAATATTTACCCATTTTTGTTGTTTATTTTCTTTTTTATTGGAGTATAATTGCTTTTCAGTGTTGTGTTAATTTCTGCTGTCCAACAAAGTGCTGTGGTGTACACCTATTTCTATCTTCTGAACCCTCTCTTTCTGTCTCTATTTCTTTTGTGGCTCTGCTGTTTAATACTCATATGACCTTGAGAACATTCATCATTTGTTAAATGAGCAGTAGTATCTGTTTGATAGAACTGTTTTAGAATTAAGTTTGAAAATGCACAAGAATGCTAGTACATAGTAAAGACTGAACACAGTTTAGCTGTAGAGTTTTGTTTTTAATGGTGTATAATTTATATATTATTCTTTTAGGTTAAGCATGTATAGTGAATACCTTTTCATCTTAGTGGTACTTTCCTATGATGTCCCTCTAAGGAGTAGGATAATACTCAAGGCTGGGTTATAATGGATTTAACCAATCCTCTGTTGTTGGCCAGTTAGGTTATTTCTGACTCTTCATGCTTACAAACAGTTGACATACACATATTCTTAGAGGTATATATTTGGAACAAAACTTTAACTGTTTTTTTTGGGTTAAATTTCCAGAAGCACAGTTTCTTGTTTGAATCACGGGCACATTTTAAAACTTTGAGTACCTATTTTTATATTGCTTTCCAATAAGACTAAACTCAAAACTGAGGATGTCTTTTAAAAAATTTGCTAGAACTTGTCTGAGTATATATCATTCTTCTTCCTCGACAATATAACTATTATTTAAGAAAAGATAAAGTTCTGCTGTGAATCAAAGAAACTCCCCCAGGAATAAGAGGTCTGATGTTTATCTTTCCAGATAGAGTGCAACCTGAGAGACGCCAGCAAGGAGATTCTCAGTTGCACCCTCCTCTTTGAGTACCATGTCATCATTTCTTTACAGATACAACAGATACACCTGTCTTTTCTTTGTAAATCATTCTGTAAAGGTTCTTGTTTGAAACATACCTGTGTTTTAATATGTGTATCATTGCTATATTCTGACATTAAAAAGAAAAAAAAAAACGGTTACCCTGAAAACTTCTCCAGCCTTGAGTTTTCGTTCTCACCCCCGCATGGATCATCATGGCTATGACTTCCTTAGAGCTTACTCACAAGAGTGAGAACAGTCTGCTTCGTGCATGGAAAGAGTGCAAGCTACTAATCTACAGAACTTAATTTAGCCACAACCTGCAAAAGATAGTTAGCAACTAATGAAGGTTACTGAACCCTCCCTGGAGATGGTTCTCCTGGCTGAGCTATAAGTGTGCAAAGCCTTTCTTTTGCATCTGTTACACTCAGAAGGCCAGAAAGAGAAAAAGACAAATGTGAGACAAATAGAGTCAGCTCTTCTGTCGAATCCCTGTTGCCCTACTTAAAAAAGTAGTGCAGGTTCATCTCAGAAATGAACACATGCTTTCTCAGATAGACATTCACAGTCCTTTCCAGATTAAAACCCCATGGGATAGTAATCATCAGACTCAACTGACTTAGGTGTCTTATGACAAACCTTGATGTAGGAACATATTGAGCTATAAAATAATGATAACTTCCTAATCATTTGATTCAGATGTTTTAGTCTTAAATTCTAATATTAGATTTCTTTTGTGATGTCAGGTGTGCCTTGATAGTATTAACATTCTTAAATGAATGAATTAGCTCATCAAATTTTTCATAAACATCTCTGATGGACAGAGTACCTTTAAGCAATGAAAGTCTTTAGAGAGAAGTATTTTTTCTATTTCTAAGTCTGAAATAGACAAAGTGTAAACAAATAATTAAAATACAAGGTAGACAACAATGTTGCCACATACAGATTAAGTATGCCACGTTGTCGGAGGGGAGGGAGATGGTATCCAACAGGATGAAACCGAGGGGCATTTGCTAAAGGAAGAGGTATTTTGAGTGGGTATGGACCCAAAAAAGTTGTTTACTAAGCACAGTTCTCCTTTGAGATCCGTTCAAAAGCCTCACCTACTAGGGTTTCCTCCCTTCCAACTTTCTGTGATATGAGAGTCCCATTGACCACACCTCCCCTCCCCTCACTTACTGCCAATCCTAATGGAAAGGCGGGGTAGGAGTTGCATTTTAAGTCTCCCTTTGTCCTTTGTTCTTAGGAGCACTTTTTCTTTAATGTGGAAAAATGGTCCTGGAGCTGAATTGGAAAGCTGAATCGGATGGAGAGTTTGATTGAATTAAGAGTGAGAAAAGTCTAGATGAGAGCAGTGAAGGATCCAGCTGCTTCGTGCATGGAAAGAGTGCAAGCTACTAATCTACAGAACTTAATTTAGCCACAACCTGCAAAGATAGTTAGCAACTAATGAAGGTTACTGAACCCTCCCTGGAGATGGTTCTCCTGGCTGAGCTATAAGTGTGCAAAGCCTTTCTTTTGCATCTGTTACACTCAGAAGGCCAGAAAGAGAAAAAGACAAATGTGAGACAAATAGAGTCAGCTCTTCTGTCGAATCCCTGTTGCCCTACTTAAAAAAGTAGTGCAGGTTCATCTCAGAAATGAACACATGCTTTCTCAGATAGACATTCACAGTCCTTTCCAGATTAAAACCCCATGGGATAGTAATCATCAGACTCAACTGACTTAGGTGTCTTATGACAAACCTTGATGTAGGAACATATTGAGCTATAAAATAATGATAACTTCCTAATCATTTGATTCAGATGTTTTAGTCTTAAATTCTAATATTAGATTTCTTTTGTGATGTCAGGTGTGCCTTGATAGTATTAACATTCTTAAATGAATGAATTAGCTCATCAAATTTTTCATAAACATCTCTGATGGACAGAGTACCTTTAAGCAATGAAAGTCTTTAGAGAGAAGTATTTTCTCTATTTCTAAGTCTGAAATAGACAAAGTGTAAACAAATAATTAAAATACAAGGTAGACAACAATGTTGCCACATACAGATTAAGTATGCCACGTTGTCGGAGGGGAGGGAGATGGTATCCAACAGGATGAAACCGAGGGGCATTTGCTAAAGGAAGAGGTATTTTGAGTGGGTATGGACCCAAAAAAGTTGTTTACTAAGCACAGTTCTCCTTTGAGATCCGTTCAAAAGCCTCACCTACTAGGGTTTCCTCCCTTCCAACTTTCTGTGATATGAGAGTCCCATTGACCACACCTCCCCTCCCCTCACTTACTGCCAATCCTAATGGAAAGGCGGGGTAGGAGTTGCATTTTAAGTCTCCCTTTGTCCTTTGTTCTTAGGAGCACTTTTTCTTTAATGTGGAAAAATGGGCCTGGAGCTGAATTGGAAAGCTGAATCGGATGGAGAGTTTGATTGAATTAAGAGTGAGAAAAGTCTAGATGAGAGCAGTGAAGGATCCAGCTCTGGAGGGAGTATGACAGGAGAAGAAACGGGAGGGGAAGGGCCCTTCAGAATCCAGGTGCTGAGAAATTCCCCATGGAGGGCTTCTAAATGATCTCTCAATTTAATTTTTAAAAATAAAACCATTTACATAATTCATAAATCAAAATGACCCAGAGAACAAAGTGAAACATCTTAGTTCACCTTCTGTCTCTCCACCCATGACACCCACTCCCCACTCCTACTACATAGTTCCTTTTTCACTTCCTATTGTTCTTTCCGGTGTTTATGCAAACAAAGTTAATGTATATTATTAATTCATATTTATAAACAAAATTAATTTATATTTTATTTTATGCCTTCCAGATATACTTTAACAGTGATGTTTATTATTCAAGTTAAGTTACTTGAGCTGTGAGGCAAATCCTTGAAATTCTGTAAAATCTGCTTCACACAACAGTGTTGTATAGCAAGAAGAGCCGGGCAAGATGAAACCCAGCCTTTTTTTTGGTTTTTTAAGGATTTTTTTTTTATTTCGGCATTTTTTCTTTTTTTATTGGTTTTTCATTTATTTATTTTCATCCCTCTTCACTCTTTGGCCTGTGTGGGCCTCCCATTGCAGCCGCCTCTCTTGCTGCAAAGTACCGGCTCCGGCCGCATGCGCTCCAGAGCACTGGCTCCTAATTGGACACACCAGTCCAGCCGCTCCTCGGCACGTGGGATCCTCCCGGGTCAAGGATCGAACCGGCGCCCCCTGCACTGCAAGGCAGACTCCCCACCCACTGACCACCAGGGAAGCCCAGAAACCAGTCTTTTTGTAGCCTAATCTCAGAAGTGATTTCACACCACATGTGCTGTATTCTATTTAATATGCGTTATTTCATTCATTCAAAGCTAGTTGCCAAGCTCCCGCCACATGAGCGGGTTGGGGTGGGGGGCAGGGCGAGATTATTCAAAGGTGTAAATATCAGCAGGGGGATCACTGGGAGTCATTTTAGGACTATTTCAACCTGGTAAGTTAGAAACAGGTGACACTGCAGTCGGATGGAGAGTTTGATTGAATTAAGAGTGAGAAAAGTCTAGATGAGAGCAGTGAAGGATCCAGCTCTGGAGGGAGTATGACAGGAGAAGAAACGGGAGCGGAAGGGCCCTTCAGAATCCAGGTGCTGAGAAATTCCCCATGGAGGGCTTCTAAATGATTTCTCAATTTAATTTTTAAAAATAAAACCATTTACATAATTCATAAATCAAAATGACCCAGAGAACAAAGTGAAACATCTTAGTTCACCTTCTGTCTCTCCACCCATGACACCCACTCCCCACTCCTACTACATAGTTCCTTTTCACTTCCTATTGTTCTTTCCGGTGTTTATGCAAACAAAGTTAATGTATATTATTAATTCATATTTATAAACAAAATTAATTTATATTTTATTTTATGCCTTCCAGATATACTTTAACAGTGATGTTTATTATTCAAGTTAAGTTACTTGAGCTGTGAGGCAAATCCTTGAAATTCTGTAAAATCTGCTTCACACAACAGTGTTGTATAGCAAGAAGAGCCGGGCAAGATGAAACCCAGCCTTTTTTTTGGTTTTTTAAGGATTTTTTTTTTATTTCGGCATTTTTTCTTTTTTTATTGGTTTTTCATTTATTTATTTTCATCCCTCTTCACTCTTTGGCCTGTGTGGGCCTCCCATTGCAGCCGCCTCTCTTGCTGCAAAGTACCGGCCCCGGGCCGCATGCGCTCAGAGCACTGGCTCCTAATTGGACACACCAGTCCAGCCGCCTCGGCACGTGGGATCCTCCCGGGTCAAGGATCGAACCGGCGCCCCCTGCACTGCAAGGCAGACTCCCCACCCACTGACCACCAGGGAAGCCCAGAAACCAGTCTTTTTGTAGCCTAATCTCAGAAGTGATTTCACACCACATGTGCTGTATTCTATTTAATATGCGTTATTTCATTCATTCAAAGCTAGTTGCCAAGCTCCCGCCACATGAGCGGGTTGGGGTGGGGGGCAGGGCGAGATTATTCAAAGGTGTAAATATCAGCAGGCGGGGATCACTGGGAGTCATTTTAGGGACTATTTCAACCTGGTAAGTTAGAAACAGTGTGACACTGCAGTCGGTGGTTTCTGTCACGTGGAGATGAGGGGTGTGATGTGAAAATGAAGACGGGGTTGGGAATTTTCAGAACTTGCAGACAGATTGAATGGGGGATGAATGGAAGAAAAGCATCAAGGCTAACTAATTGGGATGCATGTCAAGGGAGTCACAGAGAGAAACACATGAGAAGACAGATTTGGGAGAAATGTCTACTTAGAATAGGTTTTAAAAGACAGCATCAAGGAATCAGAAGAGAAAGAAATGAGGAACCTTTTGATTCTGTTAATGTACAGCAGCTGACAACAAAGTGAGACCATGTGGAGTGGAGTCAGGGAGACCAGGCTTCAGGTAGCAGCTCTCTCCATCATCACAAATCCCGATCCAATGGATGAACCGCTCTGAGTTTCAGCTGCTGTTCCATTACCCGTGGCAGCCAACTTCTAGCTCCTCTGGTGGTTTTCAGACCTACCTGTAATCACCTCTGTCAAACTCCTAGTACAGAATAGGTGCTCCATAAACAGAGTTGACTGTGGTTCTCCTACAAATTCTCAAAAACAGATGTGAAAATACCCTTTATCAGAATCGCCTTACAACCATCAAATAACCCCCTTGTATCATAGTCCTCTAACTTCAACATCTGCCAGGACATTTACTCCTGCATATCTGTACAGCTCAAAATCATTTTATATGTATAGGTTATATAAATATAGGTCTTAACTGTGTCATACAAATGCCCTCAAGTGAGGAAGTGAGGGCGCCTAAACATTTAGACTGTGGTATTAATAGCTTACTATTCCTCATATGCACAGTTTGGTGTCTTCCTTTCCTCCTCTTTCTTTTTTTTTTTTGAATCCTACTCTAATCTTTGGGTAGAATGTTTTTAATGGCCTCTCCTTTTATTCCATAGAAAAACACCATAGTAAGATATATACATATATTTATATACATATAAGGTATATATATACATATGTGTAAGATATATACATATATATATATATATATACACATAGATATAGAGATATATATTTAAGACTAGACTGCATTTGAAGGCCTGGGGTTGAATTCTGATTAGCCTTTTCATTAGCCTCATGTACTTTTTAGGCTCTAATTTCCTCATTCATAAAAATGGGAATAGTATGACTTACCTTATATCCCTTGCCTTATATCCCTACAGAGGAAATGGCTGAGAATTATACAGGTGGAAGCTGTCATCAACCTTGTCTTCACTGTATCCATGGGCTAAGCTGAGTTACGTGGAGATGAGGGGTGTGATGTGAAAATGAAGACGGGGTTGGGAATTTTCAGAACTTGCAGACAGATTGAATGGGGGATGAATGGAAGAAAAGCATCAAGGCTAACTAATTGGGATGCATGTCAGGGGAGTCACAGAGAGAAACACATGAGAAGACAGATTTGGGAGAAATGTCTACTTAGAATAGGTTTTAAAAGACAGCATCAAGGAATCAGAAGAGAAAGAAATGAGGAACCTTTTGATTCTGTTAATGTACAGCAGCTGACAACAAAGTGAGACCATGTGGAGTGGAGTCAGGGAGACCAGGCTTCAGGTAGCAGCTCTCTCCATCATCACAAATCCCGATCCAATGGATGAACCGCTCTGAGTTTCAGCTGCTGTTCCATTACCCGTGGCAGCCAACTTCTAGCTCCTCTGGTGGTTTTCAGACCTACCTGTAATCACCTCTGTCAAACTCCTAGTACAGAATAGGTGCTCCATAAACAGAGTTGACTGTGGTTCTCCTACAAATTCTCAAAAACAGATGTGAAAATACCCTTTATCAGAATCGCCTTACAACCATCAAATAACCCCCTTGTATCATAGTCCTCTAACTTCAACATCTGCCAGGACATTTACTCCTGCATATCTGTACAGCTCAAAATCATTTTATATGTATAGGTTATATAAATATAGGTCTTAACTGTGTCATACAAATGCCCTCAAGTGAGGAAGTGAGGGCGCCTAAACATTTAGACTGTGGTATTAATAGCTTACTATTCCTCATATGCACAGTTTGGTGTCTTCCTTTCCTCCTCTTTCTTTTTTTTTTTTTGAATCCTACTCTAATCTTTGGGTAGAATGTTTTTAATGGCCTCTCCTTTTATTCCATAGAAAAACACCATAGTAAGATATATACATATATTTATATACATATAAGGTATATATATACATATGTGTAAGATATATACATATATATATATATATATACACATAGATATAGAGATATATATTTAAGACTAGACTGCATTTGAAGGCCTGGGGTTGAATTCTGATTAGCCTTTTCATTAGCCTCATGTACTTTTTAGGCTCTAATTTCCTCATTCATAAAAATGGGAATAGTATGACTTACCTTATATCCCTTGCCTTATATCCCTACAGAGGAAATGGCTGAGAATTATACAGGTGGAAGCTGTCATCAACCTTGTCTTCACTGTATCCAGTCAGAGGTCTAAGCTGAGTTATGATGTCTAAGTACCTAGGGCAGAGCAAGTTTGGCGAGGGCTTGATATCACCCACTGACCAGCGTGATGGGTGGTAGGGTGAACAGACAGGGCCCAATCAGAGCTAGGGACATAGGCCACAATTCAGATACAGACAGGCAAGAAGCAGGTCACACAAATGACAATCATCATTTTTATACCATTTAATCAGTGTTTCCAACAGTGTTTCTGACTTCCTCTCATTTTTGACATTTTCAGATAATTATACTGAGTTCAGGAGTTTCAGGATAGGCAGAAAGGAATAAAGTATTTGACAGATCAGTTGAGACAGAAATGGATATTGATGCAAATTTTATTCTTTTTTTCTTGTTCCAAAAATCCTGAGCCCTTCAAAAATCCATGAGGCTTGGAATTTCACATGCAAATTGTGCTAAACATTTTTTCAAGCACTTTTTGTACAAGTTTGCAGTTAACTGCTAGCATTAAGAATTCAAGAGGGAGGGAACATACGTATACCTATGGCTGACTCATGTTGATGTTTGGCAGTAAACAACAAAACTCTGTAAAGCTTTTATTATTCTTCAGTTAAAAAAAATTCAAACTGTGCCAGGCACTGTGCTTTACATTTATTAACTTGTCTAATTTCTGCAACCACCCAGTCAGATGGGTATCAACACCTCTTTTTATGGTTAAATAAAACGAGCCATAGACTGATCTTCTGGAAAACATGGAAAGTGACAGAGCTGGGCATTGACACCTATGCAATCTGACTGCAGAGCCCACACTCTTACCCGCTAGGCTAAATTTCAAGTTCCAAATAACTCTTTTCAGATTGTAATCTGTCACTTTCTTGGCTTCAGAATTACCCACAAGTCTTCATAAAGCACTAAACCCTCAAAAAAAAAAAAAAATGGAGTGGGTAGACATTCCCTTCTCCAGACTAATTCTGAACCGCACTCCCGATCAGCTGAGGTGAGTCCTAGAAATCTGCATTTCAGTAAGAATTTACGTTATTCTAATGCAGACTAAAATTTAAGAACCACGGTATGAAATAACGCACAGCCTCACATTTTCCACGAGTCAGGAGCCATTGGATGCTGGGTCTTGCTTATTTTCTCCACCATCAGGACCATTGATGACCCCTTTTACAAAGCTCAGCCCAGACAATCTCCCAATCTAATCCCAAAGATCTCTCTGATTTAATGGACGTAGCCAGTTTGACTACCTCAGGTCCTCTCTGACTTTAGGCACAAGGGATATCACCATTCTGCCTTTTTTTTTTTTTAGGAGACAATTTCAAATAGACTATTTTCCCCTTACTCATCTTGTCTGATCTGGGGTGACTTTCTGAGAAGCTACTCTCCTGGCAAGAAGCTTGGGACTTTGTGTGAAGAGATGTTTGTCCAGATATTGGGGGTTTAGCTCCTGACTCTTATTTGCATCGTCTTCACCTTTGCATTAGCTTCTTGACTCTCTTGTCTGGGGTTTCC
Organism: Tragulus kanchil; assembly: GCA_022376925.1. Lineage (NCBI taxonomy): Eukaryota > Metazoa > Chordata > Mammalia > Artiodactyla > Tragulidae > Tragulus > Tragulus kanchil. The sequence continues at coordinate 79,916,406 of JAIOJX010000025.1, forward strand.
GCTGCTCATCTACTGCCTCATCACCTCAGCTCCCATGCCACCTTGCCTCTTGGGATCCCTCCCTACCTCTCCTGGTCCTCCCTGTCCCAGTTCTTTTAGGAAGGTGACTGCTCCTGGTATGAACAAACAAGAGACTGCCCATTTTAGATGCTACCTGTGTTGTCTAGATCTCTCTTGCCTGATGTCTGTTCCAGCCTCGAGATTCCTGTTTGGAGGATTCTGAAGAATCCCAGTGCCTTAAGGGCTACACCTTCCTTTCCCTCCCCTTGAGCTTTCCTCTCTCTGAAGGTTGCAGTCCTGCCCCATTGTCCCATCTGAAACCCTGCACTGGGTCACCACCTCCCTGTCAATCTTGCTGCCTTGGTGTGGCATGCATAGCTCTGGACACATTTCAGCCGCTTCAGGAGACTTGTTCTTTCTTGCTCCAGGGTCATCTCTGTTCCCTGTCCTAGTCTCATGATCTGGGCCCCCAATGCTTCTTCTTTTCACCACAAGTCTTCATAAAGCACTAAACCCTCAAAAAAAAAATGGAGTGGGTAGACATTCCCTTCTCCAGACTAATTCTGAACCGCACTCCCGATCAGCTGAGGTGAGTCCTAGAAATCTGCATTTCAGTAAGAATTTACGTTATTCTAATGCAGACTAAAATTTAAGAACCACGGTATGAAATAACGCACAGCCTCACATTTTCCACGAGTCAGGAGCCATTGGATGCTGGGTCTTGCTTATTTTCTCCACCATCAGGACCATTGATGACCCCTTTTACAAAGCTCAGCCCAGACAATCTCCCAATCTAATCCCAAAGATCTCTCTGATTTAATGGACGTATCCAGTTTGACTACCTCAGGTCCTCTCTGACTTTAGGCACAAGGGATATCACCATTCTGCCTTTTTTTTTTTTTTAGGAGACAATTTCAAATAGACTATTTTCCCCTTACTCATCTTGTCTGATCTGGGGTGACTTTCTGAGAAGCTACTCTCCTGGCAAGAAGCTTGGGGCTTTGTGTGAAGAGATGTTTGTCCAGATATTGGGGGTTTAGCTCCTGACTCTTATTTGCATCGTCTTCACCTTTGCATTAGCTTCTTGACTCTCTTGTCTGGGGTTTCCGCTGCTCATCTACTGCCTCATCACCTCAGCTCCCATGCCACCTTGCCTCTTGGGATCCCTCCCTACCTCTCCTGGTCCTCCCTGTCCCAGTTCTTTTAGGAAGGTGACTGCTCCTGGTATGAACAAACAAGAGACTGCCCATTTTAGATGCTACCTGTGTTGTCTAGATCTCTCTTGCCTGATGTCTGTTCCAGCCTCGAGATTCCTGTTTGGAGGATTCTGAAGAATCCCAGTGCCTTAAGGGCTACACCTTCCTTTCCCTCCCCTTGAGCTTTCCTCTCTCTGAAGGTTGCAGTCCTGCCCCATTGTCCCATCTGAAACCCTGCACTGGGTCACCACCTCCCTGTCAATCTTGCTGCCTTGGTGTGGCATGCATAGCTCTGGACACATTTCAGCCGCTTCAGGAGACTTGTTCTTTCTTGCTCCAGGGTCATCTCTGTTCCCTGTCCTAGTCTCATGATCTGGAATATTCTCTGTGTCCCTTTTGCTTCCAACTCCTTCTCAAGCTTTGGTTCTAATGTTGCTTCTTCTTTTTCACCACTCTTGACCTTTAATTCCTGGTCAAATGTCCCACCACTCTTCTCTCACTGAGCTCACTGCATCATAGGCACCTTTTCATATAAACATAGTCCCTCCAGATTCTAAACTCCATGATGTCAGGGAGTCAGTCTTCCTATTATAGCCTTAGTTCTATAAGTTCAGTAAATGTTGGCCCATAGTTCTTCAGTAAATATTTACTAGGTAAATAATACCTATTTGCCCAGATGCCGCTATGCACCCATTAGAATTAGAATACCTCCTGCTCTGCCATGAATCATGGCCAAGTTTTTTTTTTTAATTTTTGGCCTCTATCATTGTTTTTTCATTTATTTATTTTCAGCCATCTTTATGTTTTAGCCTGTGTGGGCCTCCCATTGCAGTGGCCTCTCTCATTGCAGACCACTGGCTGGGGGCTCATGCGCTCCAGAGTGTTGGCTCCCAGTTGGACACACCAGTCCAGCCACTCTGTGGCCCATGGGATCTTCCTGGGCCAGGGGACAAACTGGTGCCCCTTGCCACCAGGGAAGCCCCATGGCCAAGTTTTGATGCCTGTTCTGCACCCTTGTAACTACATGGCCCTCTTGCTTGTTCATATCAGAAGTGGTCACCTTCCTGAAAGCACTGGGACAGGAAGAACCAGGGGAGGCAGGGAGGGATCCCGAGAGGCAAGGTGGCACAGGAGCTGAGAGGATGAGACAGTAGAAGAGCAGAGGAGACCTCAGAGAAGAGCATCAAGAAGCTAATGCAAAAGTGAAGACGATGCAAATAAGGGTCAGGAGCTAAACCCACGACATCTGGATGAACATCCCTTCACACAGGTGTGGCACTTGCTGCCACACCTTCCCTGTCAATCTGGGTCACCACCTCCCTGCTTGCCTTGGTGTGGCATGCATAGCTCTGGACACATTTCAGCCGCTTCAGGAGACTTGTTCTTTCTTGCTCCAGGGTCATCTCTGTTCCCTGTCCTAGTCTCATGATCTGGAATATTCTCTGTGTCCCTTTTGCTTCCAACTCCTTCTCAAGCTTTGGTTCTAATGTTGCTTCTTCTTTTTCACCACTCTTGACCTTTAATTCCTGGTCAAATGTCCCACCACTCTATGCTTCTTCTCTCACTGAGCTCACTGCATCATAGGCACCTTTTCATATAAACATAGTCCCTCCAGATTCTAAACTCCATGATGTCAGGGAGTCAGTCTTCCTATTATAGCCTTAGTTCTATAAGTTCAGTAAATGTTGGCCCATAGTTCTTCAGTAAATATTTACTAGGTAAATAATACCTATTTGCCCAGATGCCACTATGCACCCATTAGAATTAGAATACCTCCTGCTCTGCCATGAATCATGGCCAAGTTTTTTTTTTTAATTTTTGGCCTCTATCATTGTTTTTTCATTTATTTATTTTCAGCCATCTTTATGTTTTAGCCTGTGTGGGCCTCCCATTGCAGTGGCCTCTCTCATTGCAGACCACTGGCTGGGGGCTCATGCGCTCCAGAGCGTTGGCTCCCAGTTGGACACACCAGTCCAGCCACTCTGTGGCCCATGGGATCTTCCTGGGCCAGCGGACAAACTGGTGCCCCTTGCCACCAGGGAAGCCCCATGGCCAAGTTTTGATGCCTGTTCTGCACCCTTGTAACTACATGACCCTCTTGCTTGTTCATATCAGAAATGGTCACCTTCCTGAAAGCACTGGGACAGGAAGAACCAGGGGAGGCAGGGAGGGATCCCGAGAGGCAAGGTGGCACAGGAGCTGAGAGGATGAGACAGTAGAAGAGCAGAGGAGACCTCAGAGAAGAGCATCAAGAAGCTAATGCAAAAGTGAAGACGATGCAAATAAGGGTCAGGAGCTAAACCCACGACATCTGGATGAACATCCCTTCACACAGGTGTGGCACTTGCTGCCACACCTTCCAGATTCTACATCTGGCCAGTGGAACTTCCGCTAAAAGACCACAGTTGGTTTTGGTGTGTCTGGTTCCGTGACCTGACCTGCTCCTCCCCGTATGCCCCTCCCTGTTCTAGTGCACGACCTGTGGTAGGCGGCTTCCAAGATGGCCCCTGATGACTCTCACCACCTGGTACTCATGTCTGGGTAGATGCTGAATAGAGCTGACCTCTGGAACCAATAGGATGTTGTAGAAATGATGGAACAGGACTTCCAGGGCTAAGTCATAAGAGATCCTGTGATTTTTTTTTCCTTATTCCCTGTTGGATTTCTACCTCTGGGAAAGCCAGCTGATATGTCATTAGGATGTTCAAGTAGTCCTATGAAAGAACTTAGACCTCCTGCTAAGCTCCAGCCTCAATCTGTGAACATGTAGATGGATGGACCTTCCTGGAAGCAGATCTTTTAGCTTCAGGCTTTGAGGTGACTGCAGTCCTGGCAGCCATCTTGACTACAACTTCCTGAAACATTCTGAGCCAGAACCTATCAGCTAAGATGCTCTTAAATCCCTGATCTATAGACACTATAAGATAATAAATAATTTCTTATTGTTATAAGTTGCTAGGTTTGGACGTTCGTTACACACCAACATAAAACTAATTAAATTCCTTATTTTACCTCAATTCACCAATGAGACCATTGAGACTAGTCAGCCAATCACAAAAGCAGAGTCTTTTCTGAAGGAGGAGGGGGAAGAAAAAAGCAATATTTTACTCAGATAAATTAAAATGGTTGTATTACTGGTATGAAATTAGCAAAGCCCAAATCAAATGATGGAAATCTTGAATTCATTCCCAAAACAGAAGCAAAATCACTTAAACATCACCAAAATAAATCCATGAAAGTGAAGTAGATTTACATTTCTTAATATGAGAAAACAACAACGTAGGTTAGGTTCGAAAGCCAAAAGAGCATGTAGCAAACAAGGGTGTCACTACAAACAACTCGACAACAGGTCAGTATGACTATAAGCCCAAAGCAGAGTCTTAGCAGGATAATAAAAGTTGACACTGATATAGAAAATCCTATTAAATTTAACAATATGACAATTAAAGTCAGCACAGACACAAAACAACAGATGTCCCCCTTATCTTTCATGGTTCTGAGCTGGAACAAACTTCTGATCCAATGAAGCATATACAAATGCCAGAACAAGATAAAATTTTGCTCTAAAGGAAACAAAATAAAACATAGAATTCATGTTTGGCTTTTCAGGTGCAGTGCTAGTTCTACACCTCAAGAAGATCCACTAGTTGATAGGAAAAAGAGAGACAAGAGGATTGAAAATAACTGCATTATTAAAGGGGCATCTACATGTGACAGATATTTTTTAACCTAGGCAGATAAAGGTTGAAAGAAAATATTATTTGTCTTTACATCATCCTATAGAAGGTGGACAAGTTAAAGAGGAATTGTTCATCTGATGACAGTGTGAATGTTTAGGTCTTTAGCAATATGATCTTTGTGGATGTCTTGTCCATATTTGGATTATAAAAAAAGCATCTACACCAAGAAATAGATATTTTTTTAAATTGTGCAAAGGTTTTAAGTTGGCAACGTAAATAGATACATGTAAAACTTTCAAAAAATTACAAGCTTGGAGGGCAGTGATATGAAAAGGGAATGTCTCACGTTCTCATTGACTAGCTCTTGATCTTTCGAGCATTCTTAAATTCTTGCAATATCCTTGTCCCCATTAGCCTTCTAACTAGTACTCTCACTTTTGCCCATGCCCCTCCCCAAGGCAGTTGCAATGTTCATTTTAAAATATAAAACAGATCCTCGGTCCTCTGCTGAAGCCCTTCAGGGCCTCTGCTTGTCCTTGATGTAAAGCAGAGCCTCCTCATCGTGACCTAGGGGCCCTGCAGCCCTCCGTACTGCCTCTTCTCCCACTTCATCCCCCCCCATCTCCTTTCTCTTCCAAGCCCTTTCCTGTCTCTGGCTTTGGCACCTGGAGTGCCTCCTGGAGCTGACTTATTCTCCTTCTAACATCTCCTAGGAAGGCCTTCACTGAAAATCCCATCAGAAGCCTTCTATAAAGGTTACATGTCTTTTGACGACACGACTGCTCTCTGTCGCAGCATTTATCTGAAATGCTTTTTCTTTCTTTCTTGTCTGTTTTTATCACCAAGCTCTAAGTTTCAAATATCTTGTTGGTTGTTGTACTCCCCAAACCTCCCACAGCGATTGACATTAATCAGCAGCAGGGTCACGAATGTCATGAAATAGACAAGTGAACCGGCAGATGTTTCATAGAAAATTTCCATAATCAATACCGTTTCACAAGCTCTTCCCTCCCTCTTTCTCTTCTTCCCTCTGTCCCTTCCCCAGCACTTTCTCTCTCTCATTTCTGTATGGCTTGAAACATGTAAAGTTTCAGCTTCACACGGGGCTGTTCACAGAAAGTGCAAGACATTTGTCTTCTGCTCTTAACTCACCACGGCAAGATTGCGTGTTCACGCTGGCTTACCATGGCCCTTAGTTTCCCTTTCAGGATCATGAGCATGCGGTAAGACGTCTCGGTAAAGACGTCTTAACATATTTAGTTCAGAGGCGTTTTTTCTATTGTGGCATATTATTAAATGCGTGATAGAAAGTGCTGAGTGAGGGAAGGAAAGACCTGTGGTTAGCAGCACTATTAATAGTCATCTGGGAAACGGAGACCCACAGGGTGTGACTCATGTCCAGCCCACCTGAGCCTGCTTGTGCCCACTGCCCTGAGAACAATATTTACTGAAGTTTCCTTTTCATTTTGCCAAACTGCAGGTTAACATGACCCTAATTAACACAAATAAAACAATAATATTTTATTTGTTGTATCACATTGTATTTATTTTGATACGTTTTCATTCAGTTACTCTTTTCATGAAATTTATTATATGGAGAAACTAAAGAAGAAATTTATTTCATTTTCATTTATACTTTTCTCATACACATAACCTGGTATAATAATTTTTTGCATCATAATAAAATATTGGAATAAAAATTTGGGACCTGAAAACATGATTCTTGTGTTAATTTTGAAATTTGGAAATCAAAAGAGTAAATATTAAGTAAAAAACTTTAAACTTTTTAATAAAACAATATTCCCACAGGGTTAAAGATATACCTAGGCTTATTTAGCAGACTTTACTTACATATGTGCGCTTAGTCTCTCGGTTGTGCCTGACTATGTGGTCCTGTGGATTGTAGCCCACCAGGTTCCTCTGTCCATGGGATTCTCCAGCAAGAATACTAGAGTGGGTTGTCATTTCCTTCTCCAGAGGATCTTCCCATCCCAGGGATCAAACCCATGTTTCTGGTGTCTCCTGCACTGGCAGGTGAAGTCTTTACCACCAGTGCCACCTGAGAAGCCCTTTACTTACCTATAACATGATTTATTAATGAATTATCAATAATCAGAATTGAGTACACACACATGACTACATTTCCACGATTGCAAAGTTTAAAGTGGTTTAAAAGCCAAAACGTTTTTTGTTTGTTTGTGTTTGTGGCAAACTCATTTGTCCAGAAAATCTTACCTGAACTGATGCAAGGTTTTTCATTATTTTAATTATTTCACTGAGTGTGAACAGCCATACATTTTACTGGAGAAATATTAATGTGTTTGATTTGGAAGTGCTGCCTCAGCCCGCTTGAAAGTGTTATTAAAAGTGTTTTATGCACTTTATTACCTTTGAAACACTGAAGCATTTGAATTCGGGAACACATGCAATCTCCAGGTTTGCCTATAGAGGACTTGTATCATAGAATCAGGAGTAAATGTTCTAGTTGGAAGGTTTGCACATGCTCGGTCGCTCAGTTGTGTCCCACTCTGTGATCCTATGCACTGCAGCCCTCCAGGCTCCTCTCTTCATGGAATTTTCCAGCAAGAATACTAGAGTGGGTTGTCATTTCCTTCTCCAGAGGATCTTCCCATCCCGGGGATCAAACCCATGTTTCTGGTGTCTCCTGCACTGGCAGGTGAAGTCTTTACCACCAGTGCCACCTGAGAAGCCCTTTACTTACCTATAACATGATTTATTAATGAATTATCAATAATCAGAATTGAGTACACACACATGACTACATTTCCACGATTGCAAAGTTTAAAGTGGTTTAAAAGCCAAAACGTTTTTTGTTTGTTTGTGTTTGTGGCAAACTCATTTGTCCAGAAAATCTTACCTGAACTGATGCAAGGTTTTTCATTATTTTAATTATTTCACTGAGTGTGAACAGCCATACATTTTACTGGAGAAATATTAATGTGTTTGATTTGGAAGTGCTGCCTCAGCCCGCTTGAAAGTGTTATTAAAAGTGTTTTATGCACTTTATTACCTTTGAAACACTGAAGCATTTGAATTCGGGAACACATGCAATCTCCAGGTTTGCCTATAGAGGACTTGTATCATAGAATCAGGAGTAAATGTTCTAGTTGGAAGGTTTGCACATGCTCGGTCGCTCAGTTGTGTCCCACTCTGTGATCCTATGCACTGCAGCCCTCCAGGCTCCTCTCTTCATGGAATTTTCCAGGCAAGAATACTGGAGTGGGTTGCCATTTCCTTCTCCAGAGGGTCTTCCTGACCCAGGGATTGAACCTGCAGCTCTTGCATCTCCTGCATTGGCAGGCATATCCTTTATCACTGCGCCACCTGGGGAGCCTGTGAGATAATGCATTCCCACCTCATTTTATGAATGAGGACTCTGAGTTCAGAGACAAGCAGTGACCTGCCAAAGGTCTTACTACTCAGTTAGTAGCAGAGATAGAAATAGACTCTACTCCCAAGATGCTCAAATCCTGGGCTTCTTCTACTCACAGCTCTTTAATGTGCTCTTCTGAGGTGGCTGAGGCTTCTTAACAAATGAAATATACATGGATGAATCATCTACTCAAGACTCGCTATTGTCATGTGCAAGGAGATGCAAGATTGTGCACATGCCTATGTATGAGAGAAACAATGTCCCTCCTCTCTTCCTAAATTGATCTCTATAAAATGAGTCTGCTAATCAGCACAGGAACAGTCACTGTCACAACTTTCCTGATTTGTTAGGCAATACCCTAAAAAGGCAATATACTTGACATTTATGTTCCTTTTTAACTTCATTGTCTGGTTTCTTTTAAAAACATTTTAGAATGCATGTAGGTTTCTGATTAATCACCAGGAATTCACTGTGCCTAGGACTGTGAAGTGACCAAATCACCGATTTTCAACTGGGGTGATCTTTCCTTTGGGGAATCTTTGGCAATGACTGCTTGTATATTTACTTGTCACAACTTGGAGAATGCTACTACCCTTTAGTGGTCTGGTGGGTGGAGAGACCAGGGTTGCTATCTAACACCCTGCAATGCACAAGACAACCTCTGGCTAAGATCAAGAAACTCCAGGACTATATAATACACCTGCTTCAGACTTTATACACTAACTACAAACCAATAACCTAACACTCATGAAAAATAATTAAATACTAGATTCAGTGGCCTGAAGACTGAGAGTCAGCCGACTGACGTTCAAGCCCCACCCCACCACCTTTCCCCTGCGACCTTCGGAAACTCATTCAAGCATTTGGGGCCTCAGTTTTCTTATCTCTAAAACAAGGCTACTGATAACTAACCTACACACTTTGTTGGATTACTTTGTCGGATTTGTGTGTCAGAAGAGATAGTGTTTTTGAAAATACTTTGAGAACTACAAAGCATTATATAAATATACAGCCATAATCCTGTCATTCTTTAAAACACTGTCTTTTACCCAGTATAGAAAGACAGGTACTGCATTTATCAGCAGAGCACTGAGCCTCTGAGTTCAGAGACAAGCAGTGACCTGCCAAAGGTCTTACTACTCAGTTAGTAGCAGAGATAGAAATAGACTCTACTCCCAAGATGCTCAAATCCTGGGCTTCTTCTACTCACAGCTCTTTAATGTGCTCTTCTGAGGTGGCTGAGGCTTCTTAACAAATGAAATATACATGGATGAATCATCTACTCAAGACTCGCTATTGTCATGTGCAAGGAGATGCAAGATTGTGCACATGCCTATGTATGAGAGAAACAATGTCCTTCCTCTCTTCCTAAATTGATCTCTATAAAATGAGTCTGCTAATCAGCACAGGAACAGTCACTGTCACAACTTTCCTGATTTGTTAGGCAATACCCTAAAAAGGCAATATACTTGACATTTATGTTCCTTTTTAACTTCATTGTCTGGTTTCTTTTAAAAACATTTTAGAATGCATGTAGGTTTCTGATTAATCACCAGGAATTCACTGTGCCTAGGACTGTGAAGTGACCAAATCACCGATTTTCAACTGGGGTGATCTTTCCTTTGGGGAATCTTTGGCAATGACTGCTTGTATATTTACTTGTCACAACTTGGAGAATGCTACTACCCTTTAGTGGTCTGGTGGGTGGAGAGACCAGGGTTGCTATCTAACACCCTGCAATGCACAAGACAACCTCTGGCTAAGATCAAGAAACTCCAGGACTATATAATACACCTGCTTCAGACTTTATACACTAACTACAAACCAATAACCTAACACTCATGAAAAATAATTAAATACTAGATTCAGTGGCCTGAAGACTGAGAGTCAGCCGACTGACGTTCAAGCCCCACCCCACCACCTTTCCCCTGCGACCTTCGGAAACTCATTCAAGCATTTGGGGCCTCAGTTTTCTTATCTCTAAAACAAGGCTACTGATAACTAACCTACACACTTTGTTGGATTACTTTGTCGGATTTGTGTGTCAGAAGAGATAGTGTTTTTGAAAATACTTTGAGAACTACAAAGCATTATATAAATATACAGCCATAATCCTGTCATTCTTTAAAACACTGTCTTTTACCCAGTATAGAAAGACAGGTACTGCATTTATCAGCAGAGCACTGAGCCTCTAGAAGGGTCCACCCTGAGCACAGTAAAGAGCTCATTGTGTGCGGGTGCTCAGTTGCTTAGTCATGTTTGACTCTTGGCAACCCCATAGGCTGTAGCCCACCAGGCTCCTGGGTTCATGGAATTTTCAAGGCAAGAATACTGGAGCAGTTTTCCATTTTCTTTTTTTTTTTTAAAGATTTATTTATTTATTTATTTTGGGCGGGGGTCGGGTTGGGGAGGGAGGGGAGCGGGCGGGCCACTTCTATTGGTCTTTCATTTCTCTATTTTCATCCGTCTTTGTTCTTTGGCTCCTGTGGGCCTCCCATCGCGGTGGCGTCTGTCGTTGCAGAGCGCGGGCTCTGGGCACATGCGCTCCAGAGCTCCGGCTCGGTGATTGGACACATCAGTCCAGCCGCTCCGCGGCACGTGGGATCTTCCCAGGCTAGGGCTCGAGCCGGCGCCCCTTGCACTGCAAGGCGGTGTCCTTACCCACTGGACCACCAGGGGAAGCCCCAGTTTTCCATTTTCTACTCCAAAGATCTTCCTGATCTTGACCCAGGGATCAAATCTGAAGCGCTTGCATCTCCTGCATTGGCAGGCAGATTCTTTACCAATGAGACACCTGCAAGAGCTCAGTACCCACTGGTGGTTCACATCAGGAACCCCACACCCTCTTGATTCTTTTTTCCCTCTCATTCCCCAGTCAGTCACTGAGTCCTGGGAATATTTTTTTTTCTTTTGTAAAGGGGGTAAATGCAGGAATAGAAACCCAAATGATTATTGCATCGAGGTACTCACTGATGAGTCTAAAGCTGAATCACAGACTAGAGTCATGACACTTTAATTACGCTTTTTTGTCCTCTTCCTCATCTTGCATCTTTCCTTCAGCCCCTCGAGATTTCTTCTCTGATTCTTTAGGTGAGAATATCTTCCTGGAGACTTAGGAATAAGTCTATTGTTTCCTGATGCCTTCCTACTTCTGTTTTTGGACGCAACTAGACTCAAGACCAGGTCATTTTCAGAGTGGAAATCAGGAGGTAAATGAAGGCATGTGGAGTTATCATTTGAAGTCTTGTGAAAGAGGTTAGACCTTTGGAATATTTGAGGCCCTCTTGGATCTCTTTCTGTAAAACAAGAACTAGTTGGCCAAATTGAGAACACCTGCCATATGTGTAGAGGGTACCACGGTTTACTACATTGTGTGTATGTGTTAGTCATTCAGTCGCGTCTGACTCTTTGTGACCCTATAGACTGTAGCCTGCCAGGCTCCTCTGTCCGTGGGACGCTCCAGGCAAGAATACTGGAGTAGGTTGCCATTCGCTTCTCCAGGACTACATTGTGTGGGATACTTAATATATTATTCGCATTTAGTGTATGAACTTCCATTTATGTAAAAAGATTTATCACAGTTTAATTATTCACCCCCTAAAATTTTTTTTCCCCTCTGAAATTATTCCTAACAGTGTAATAGACTGTCTCATTGCAATTAAAACATATTTTGATTTATAAACATTTTAAAAGCACATTTCTTCTGACATGTCAAGTGATGCCTACAAGCAAAAAGAAAAGGACAAAAGGTCCATCCCCGATGAAGGGAAGAATTGTATACGTATGCATTAAGAAAGAGAAGGAAAATGACTTCTTTCAAAAACTGATCAGTACAGGGCTTCCCTGGTGGTCCAGTGGGTAAGGACACCACTTTGCAGTGCAAGGGGCACCAGCTCAATCCCTGGCCTGAGAAGACCCCACATGCCACCGAGCAATTACCAAGCTGGAGCTCTGGGGCGCATGCGCCCAGAGCTGGTGCTCTGCGACAACAGAGGCCACTGTGATGGGAGGCCCACACGGGCCAAAGAACAAAGATGGATGAAAATAGATAAATGAAAGACCAATAGAAGTGGCCCGCCTGCCCAACTCCCTCCTCAACCTGTCCCTCCCCCCGCAATAAACCTGATCAGTACAAATCCTTTCACAGAACCAAATTCACCTTTTAAATACTTACAGTACTATGGTGGGTGTGAATAAATGTACTGACATGATTTTTCCCTTGGAGTTTTGAGTTCATGGTAGTATAAAACCTGATCACACAGAAGTGTTTAAATGAAATGTTCTTCACAAATTTCCAGTGTCACTCAATGGAATATAAATGTTTATGATACAATTAAACTATATTACTGGCTTGGTATTAAGAAAAACCTTCAGGTTTTTATTTATTATTATTATTACTTTACCGTGGCACTCAGCAGCACTGTATTTTTCCCGTGACATATACATTTTCCCTATAACATAGGATCCTGTACATCCTGATCTGTCTCCACCCACAAAGCAAAGAGAACAGCCTCTCCTGGTTGGGCAGCTGGCTCAGCCATCATGCTCCCTGCGCACAGAGACAGACTGGAAACTGCCTTCTGCCTGTCAACATTCAGCTATCTCTCTTTTGTCAGGCTGCGCATCTCTGATTCTGGTTCTCCATCTGGTTGATGGCGGTGTGGCTAACTGAAGAACAAGGACACAGGATGAGCTAGACGGTGGCACAACAGTAAAGAACGTGCCTGAGTGTGGAAAAGATAGCTATGGTCATTGTGCTAAGGGAATAGGAGTACCTACAATCACTTGGGGCGGTGGTCTGGAAGGGTGGGAGGGGGTGAACTGGATGGGGGGAGGGTTCAGGGATATGCATATGAATGATCTGAGAACATACATGTTGGTGAACAACAAAACTCTGTAAAATCTTTAAAATAAAGAATAAAAAAAAAGAACGTGCCTGCCGAGGCAGGAGACGAAAGAGATATGGGCTCGATCCCTGGGTTGGGAAGGTCCCCAAGAGTAGGAAATGGCAACCCACTCTAGTGTGTTTTTTTTTTTTAATTTTTATTTATTTTGGGGGGGGGGTCGGGTTGGGGAGGGAGGGGAGCAGGCGGCCACCTCTATTGGGTCTTTGGGCTTGTGGGCCTCCCATCGCTGGATCTGTCGTGCAGGGGAGCAAAGAAGTGGCCCGCCTGCCCAACTCCCTCCTCAACCTGTCCCTCCCCAATAAACCTGATCAGTACAAATCCTTTCACAGAACCAAATTCACCTTTTAAATACTTACAGTACTATGGTGGGTGTGAATAAATGTACTGACATGATTTTTCCCTTGGAGTTTTGAGTTCATGGTAGTATAAAACCTGATCACACAGAAGTGTTTAAATGAAATGTTCTTCACAAATTTCCAGTGTCACTCAATGGAATATAAATGTTTATGATACAATTAAACTATATTACTGGCTTGGTATTAAGAAAAACCTTCAGGTTTTTATTTATTATTATTATTACTTTACCGTGGCACTCAGCAGCACTGTATTTTTCCCGTGACATATACATTTTCCCTATAACATAGGATCCTGTACATCCTGATCTGTCTCCACCCACAAAGCAAAGAGAACAGCCTCTCCTGGTTGGGCAGCTGGCTCAGCCATCATGCTCCCTGCGCACAGAGACAGACTGGAAACTGCCTTCTGCCTGTCAACATTCAGCTATCTCTCTTTTGTCAGGCTGCGCATCTCTGATTCTGGTTCTCTCCATCTGGTTGATGGCGGTGTGGCTAACTGAAGAACAAGGACACAGGATGAGCTAGACGGTGGCACAACAGTAAAGAACGTGCCTGAGTGTGGAAAAGATAGCTATGGTCATTGTGCTAAGGGAATAGGAGTACCTACAATCACTTGGGGCGGTGGTCTGGAAGGGTGGGAGGGGGTGAACTGGATGGGGGGAGGGTTCAGGGATATGCATATGAATGATCTGAGAACATACATGTTGGTGAACAACAAAACTCTGTAAAATCTTTAAAATAAAGAATAAAAAAAAAGAACGTGCCTGCCGAGGCAGGAGACGAAAGAGATATGGGCTCGATCCCTGGGTTGGGAAGGTCCCCAAGAGTAGGAAATGGCAACCCACTCTAGTGTTTTGTTTTTTTTTTTTTAATTTTTATTTATTTTGGGGAGGGGGTCGGGTTGGGGAGGGAGGGGAGCAGGCGGGCCACTTCTATTGGTCTTTCATTTTTCTATTTTCATCCGTCTTTGTTCTTTGGCTCCTGTGGGCCTCCCATCGCGTTGGCATCTGTCGTCGCAGAGCACCAGCTCTGGGCGCATGTGCTCCAGAGCTCTGGCTCGGTAATTGGACACATTGGTCCAGCCGCTCTGTGGCACGTGGGATCTTCCCAGGCCAGGGATCGAACCGGCGCCCCTTGCACTGCAAGGAGGTGTCCTTACCCACTGGACCACCAGGGGAAGCCCCCACTCTAGTGTTCTTGCCTGGAAAATCCCATGCACAGAGGAGCCTGGTGGGCTACAGTCCACGGGGTCACAAATTTCTCACTTTACAAAGTATGTGGACTCTGTGCTTGCTCGTATAAACTATTCTATTTGGTTTTGATACCACTTCCTAGGGTCTTATATTTCATATGTAACAATTTCCTCTCTGATGTTCATGCTTGTGGACGTGTGCTGATGATATTCCTGTCAGAGAGATGTCTGTTCAGTTTACGTAACTGAGGAAGCTTCCTGTAAAAAATCACACAGCAGAGTGAAACTTGCCCCCTCAACACTCCTAATGCTATTGTCTGTGAAAACCTCTTTCTAACCCAGGAACAGCCTGTTCCCTATTCTTTCTTTCATTGAGCTCCATCTAATGGCAATACCTGTGCTTTTCAACATGGAGGGAAATTCCTGGGCTCTGGGTAAAGGGTAAACAGTCCACAGAGTCAAAAAGAGTCGGGCACGACTTAGCGACCAAACCACTTCCACCCCAGAAGAAATCAAGGGAGCTGAGCATGGACTTTTCTCAGTAACAGTAGGAAGCCTTGCTGTGTCTCATCTGATGTGTCAGGATCGTACTGACTGGATTGATTGCTGCTCTGAGGACATAGAAAGTCAACAAGAGAGCATGTGTTTTCACTTAACCATATCACAGAGCAACGCATCCCCAGTGCACAGCGCCAAGCAACATCTGCCCAGGGGTGAAGCCATCCAGCTGTTCTAAAGGCCAAGTCAGATCAGAAAATTGCAGGCTTGAGACTGAAGACTGTAGGAGGTCCCTCTAGCAGGCCTTTACTGGGTTACTTGATAATAAGGAGGCAATGTGGAAACAGACCGAAAATACACACAGCAGTGGGCACCCCTGTGAAGAAAGCAACCGTGAGAACAAAGACAGAACGTCTCGTTGATCACTCTGCTGCTCAGAAGAGTGGAGAGACCCACAGCTGCAGCTCACGGGGTGTCATTCAGTAGCTACTGGAGGCTCTCTCTGCTGAGTCACTGGCCTTGGCAAGACGAATTGGCCAGACCGGGTAGGCAGGTGATGGAGAGGAAAAAAAAAAGCCTGCTCTTTAAGTAGCAGGAGACTTTCCTTTCACATCCTTTCTTCTTTATGTTTCTCATATTTGAGTTGTTCAGAAAATACTGTAAATACATTTATTTATAAACATCTTGCATGATTGCAAATATGTCAGTCTTTTCAGGGAGAAGGACTTTTTATTCTTCCCTCTCACTTTCCTTTCTCTCCAAACATACAGGACAAATGCATGCTCATGCACACACAGATATAGCTATTTAGAAAGGATTTATGGTTATGACTGAAAAAAGTAAAGACTCCAACACCAGAAATGACATAGTACAAAAAAAATGGGTAAGACCTCCTCCTAGGCGCCTGGGTCCCTTGTCTCTGACTACAGCATCTGACATGCCCAGAAGCACCCTTCCCCTCAGTGTGAACTCTGACTGCCATGTGAGGTGACCTCCCACCTTGTGCCTTTACAACAACTTGCTAAATTGGAAGGATTTTCTATCCTATGAGTGAGCCAATAACTATTTCCGCTGAAAGGCTGTGATCGGGCACGACTTAGCGACCAAACCACTTCCACCCCAGAAGAAATCAAGGGAGCTGAGCATGGACTTTCTCAGTAACAGTAGGAAGCCTTGCTGTGTCTCATCTGATGTGTCAGGATCGTACTGACTGGATTGATTGCTGCTCTGAGGACATAGAAAGTCAACAAGAGAGCATGTGTTTTCACTTAACCATATCACAGAGCAACGCATCCCCAGTGCACAGCGCCAAGCAACATCTGCCCAGGGGTGAAGCCATCCAGCTGTTCTAAAGGCCAAGTCAGATCAGAAAATTGCAGGCTTGAGACTGAAGACTGTAGGAGGTCCCTCTAGCAGGCCTTTACTGGGTTACTTGATAATAAGGAGGCAATGTGGAAACAGACCGAAAATACACACAGCAGTGGGCACCCCTGTGAAGAAAGCAACCGTGAGAACAAAGACAGAACGTCTCGTTGATCACTCTGCTGCTCAGAAGAGTGGAGAGACCCACAGCTGCAGCTCACGGGGTGTCATTCAGTAGCTACTGGAGGCTCTCTCTGCTGAGTCACTGGCCTTGGCAAGACGAATTGGCCAGACCGGGTAGGCAGGTGATGGAGAGGAAAAAGCCTGCTCTTTAAGTAGCAGGAGACTTTCCTTTCACATCCTTTCTTCTTTATGTTTCTCATATTTGAGTTGTTCAGAAAATACTGTAAATACATTTATTTATAAACATCTTGCATGATTGCAAATATGTCAGTCTTTTCAGGGAGAAGGACTTTTTATTCTTCCCTCTCACTTTCCTTTCTCTCCAAACATACAGGACAAATGCATGCTCATGCACACACAGATATAGCTATTTAGAAAGGATTTATGGTTATGACTGAAAAAAGTAAAGACTCCAACACCAGAAATGACATAGTACAAAAAAAATGGGTAAGACCTCCTCCTAGGCGCCTGGGTCCCTTGTCTCTGACTACAGCATCTGACATGCCCAGAAGCACCCTTCCCCTCAGTGTGAACTCTGACTGCCATGTGAGGTGACCTCCCACCTTGTGCCTTTACAACAACTTGCTAAATTGGAAGGATTTTCTATCCTATGAGTGAGCCAATAACTATTTCCGCTGAAAGGCTGTGAAAGGCGGGAACGCTCCATCCGGAAGCAGCTGTTTGAGTTCCTGAACACCCATCAGGCCAGCTGGAGTCGCTTTATTATCTCTTTGTTACCGAGATGAGGTGACTCCCTATAGAGGATCCTGGCTCCTCAAAGGCTTGTGTTTCCCGTGTCTTTCTATATTTACCCGTAACAGTGGGAGGGACTTTTTATCCAGGCAAAAGTGAATGATTGTTGCAAAGATGATCCAAAGACTGAGGTGACTTCATAAGAGAGACAAGAAATGCAACCATATCCCTCCATTTCACTTCATTTAACACCACCACCCCCACCTTCTCAAATCCAGGACTCCTCTAGTGGTGGGTTTGGCTTTCAGTCATAATTTGTTTGCTAAGAAGGAAATTCTTGTCTCAGATCGCCTGCTCTCCAAGGGCATCAGTGGCAGTGTCTGTAAGGAAATTTGGATTTAGAGAAATAGGAAATAAATGCCTTTAGTATCGTCCTGTGGGCTTCCCTGGTGGCTCAGATGGTAAAGAATCTGCTTGCAATGCAGAAGAGCCAGGTTTACTCTCTGGGTTGGGAAGACTCCCTGGAGAAGGGAATGGCAACCCACTCCAGTAATCTTGCCTGGAGAATTCCACAACAGAGGAACCTGGTGGGCTGTATGCAGTCCATGGGGTTGCAAAGAGTTGGACACGACTGAGTGACTAACACACATGCACATCCTCCTGTAATGGTCATGTTGCCTCCCTGGAAGACCCAGATTGCTGCCCTGGAGGGATTTCCTATTGGGAATTGACATACACTTTGAACTTCTTTACCCCTTCCCTGAACACACCCCTAAATGGATTCATTCACACACAGCCTACTTTACAACAAACACCCACACCGTGTCTTGGACCTAATGGTAGTCATATGGGCCCATAATCCTCTTCCTTCCCTAAAACAGAGGAAGGTGTATTTCCTCAATTCTTCTCATTCATCCACCCACGGAGAAGATTTCAGGTTGGTCAGGAGATAAAAGGCTCAGGATATGAGACATCAATATTTAAGCCCCGTCATTCCTCCGGCAGATAACTGCCAAATTTCAACTTGGGCTTGTCTGGCTGTTTTGTTGGAACTTCACTCAGCTGCAAGTAACAGAGACCCAGCCCCCAGATGGTTTAAATGCATAAAGATGATCTCCCAGAAACCTTTAGTTTTTATTTTATTCTCCGTGACGATGTCACTCTGCTACCCTTAATTCTCAGACTCCCCAAGGCTGAAAATTTCAGCTTGACACACTGTTATTATTGTTGTTTAGTTCCTAAATCATGGCCAACTCTTTTGCAACCTGATGGACTGTAGCCCACCAGGCTCCTCTGTCCATGGGATTCTCCAGGCAAGAATACTGGAGTGGGTTGCCATTCCCTTCTCCAGGCCCTCTTCCCAACCCAGGACTGAACCCACATCTCCTGCACTGCCAAGTGGATTGTTTACCACTGAGCCACCAGAAAAGCCCTAGCACATTGTGACTTTGAGCAAAATGAGTAAGGAAGTAAAGGGCAAGGCAATAGGATTGAGAAGGAAAACAAGACTGTTGCAACCTCAGCATCTAACATTGTACCCAGAAGACAGTAAGTTATACACTTTTATTGAATGAGGTCTTAATTTGCTAAGAAAAGGCATGGTCTAATTCTAAAGTAATAAACCCTTTTCAGGTAGCACTAATAAATGTGACTGTGAAAATTTCATGGTAATGGAGACAAGCATAGAAGGCAAAAATTGATTAGTCTCTTTTTCATTCTTGCCTTGCTTGATGAAATAGAATAAGAGAGCTCAGAATGTCCTTAATATGCTTTAGCCATTAAAATAACTGTAACTCTCAGAATTGCAAGGATCTTTAAATATATTCTGGCAATTTCTTCTGGTCTGCAGAGTGGCAAGGATCTTTTTTTTTAAAACCTTTATTTTATTTTTAACTTTTACAGAGTTTTGTTGTTTACAGACATGCATGTTCCCAGATCAGTCACATGTATGTCCTCCCCCTTCCCACCCCTCCCAACCATCACACAGCACCCCTGAAGGATCCCCTTTTCTCACAGAGCAATGACTAGAGCTATTTTCTTCACTTATGATAGTACAGGCCTTCATGCTACTTCCTTTACGCCTCCTACCCTCTGTTCCTTCCCAACAATGTCCATATGTCCATGGTCCATGTCTGTCTTTCCATTGCTTCACTGCATGCGCCATCATCACCATCCTGCTAGATTCCATATATATATGTGTTAATATACTGTGTTTGTCCTTCTCTTTCTGACTGACTTCACTTTTTAGGATACGTTCTAAATCTAACCACCTCATTAGGGCTGATTCTTCTGCATTTCTCTTTAACGCTGTGTAGTATTCCATTGTATATATGTACCAGGGCTTCTGTATCCATTCATTCGTCGATGGGCATCTAGGTTGCTTCCATGTTCTAGCTATTATATAGAGAGCTGCAATGAACGTTGGGGTACAGGTGCTTCTTTCAGATTTGATTTCATCAGGGTATAAGCCTAAGAGTGGGATTGTATGGTGCTTCTATTTTTAGTTTTTTAAGAAATCTTCAGACTGTCTTCCATAGTGGCTGTATCAATCTACATTCCCACCAGCAATGCAAGAGGGTTCCCTCTTCTCTGCACCCTCTCCAGCATTTATTGTCTCTACATTTCTTGATGATGGCCATTCTGATGGGTGTGAGGTGATATCTCATTGTAGTTTTGATTTGCATTTCTCTAATTATAAGTGAAGTTGAGCATTGTTTCATGTGCTTTTGGGCCATCTGTATGTCCTCTTTGGAGAGGTGTCTGTTTAGGTCCTTTTCCCATTTTTTGATTGGGGTGTTCGTTTTTCCTGTGCTGAGTTGTCTGAGTTGCTTGTAGATTTTGGAGATTAATTCTTTGTCTGTTTCACTTGCTATGATTTTCTCCCACTCTGTGGGATGTCTGTTCAGCTTTTTTGTGATTTCTTTTGCTGTACAGAAGCTTTTAAGTTTCATTAGGTCCCACGTGTTCATTTTTGTTTTTAGTTCCGCTATTCTAGTAGGTGGGTCAGAGAAGATCTTGCTTTGATGTATGTCCTTGAGGGTTTTGCCTATATTCTCCTCTAAGAGGTTGATGGTTTCTGGTCTTACATTTAGGTCTTTAATCCATTTTGAGTTGATCTTAGTGTATGGTGTCAGGGAATGTTCCAACTTCATTTTTTTGCATGTAGCTGTCCAATGTTCCCAGCACCATTTGTTGAAGAGGCTGTCTTTGTCTCATTTTATAGTTTTGCCTCCTTTGTCAAAAATAAGGTCCCCATAGGTGCATGGGTTTATCTCTGGGTTCTCGATCTTGTTCCATTGATCTATAGTTCTGTTTTTGTGCCAGTACCATACTGTCTTGAGGACTGTTGCTTTGTAGTAGAGTCTGAAGTTGGGGAGGCTGATCCCTCCAGCTCCATTCTTCTTCCTCAGGATTGCTTTGGCTATTCGAGGTCTTTTGTGTTTCCATATGAACTGTGTGAGTCTTTGGTCTAGTTCTGTGAAGAATGTCATTAGAACTTTGATAGGGATCGCATTGAATCTATAGATGACATTTGGTAGTATGGTCATTTTCACAATATTGATTCTTCCGATCCAAGAACATGGAATATCTCTCCATCTGTTTAAGTCTTCTTGAATTTCTCTCATGAGTGTCTTGTAATTTTCTGTGTACAATTCTTTTGTTTCTTTGGGTAGGTTTATTCCTAGATATTTGATTCTTTTGGTTGCAATGGTGTGAGGTGATATCTCATTGTAGTTTTGATTTGCATTTCTCTAATTATAAGTGAAGTTGAGCATTGTTTCATGTGCTTTTGGGCCATCTGTATGTCCTCTTTGGAGAGGTGTCTGTTTAGGTCCTTTTCCCATTTTTTGATTGGGGTGTTCGTTTTTCCTGTGCTGAGTTGTCTGAGTTGCTTGTAGATTTTGGAGATTAATTCTTTGTCTGTTTCACTTGCTATGATTTTCTCCCACTCTGTGGGATGTCTGTTCAGCTTTTTTGTGATTTCTTTTGCTGTACAGAAGCTTTTAAGTTTCATTAGGTCCCACGTGTTCATTTTTGTTTTTAGTTCCGCTATTCTAGTAGGTGGGTCAGAGAAGATCTTGCTTTGACGTATGTCCTTGAGGGTTTTGCCTATATTCTCCTCTAAGAGGTTGATGGTTTCTGGTCTTACATTTAGGTCTTTAATCCATTTTGAGTTGATCTTAGTGTATGGTGTCAGGGAATGTTCCAACTTCATTTTTTTGCATGTAGCTGTCCAATGTTCCCAGCACCATTTGTTGAAGAGGCTGTCTTTGTCTCATTTTATAGTTTTGCCTCCTTTGTCAAAAATAAGGTCCCCATAGGTGCATGGGTTTATCTCTGGGTTCTCGATCTTGTTCCATTGATCTATAGTTCTGTCTTTGTGCCAGTACCATACTGTCTTGAGGACTGTTGCTTTGTAGTAGAGTCTGAAGTTGGGGAGGCTGATCCCTCCAGCTCCATTCTTCTTCCTCAGGATTGCTTTGGCTATTCGAGGTCTTTTGTGTTTCCATATGAACTGTGTGAGTCTTTGGTCTAGTTCTGTGAAGAATGTCATTAGAACTTTGATAGGGATCGCATTGAATCTATAGATGACATTTGGTAGTATGGTCATTTTCACAATATTGATTCTTCCGATCCAAGAACATGGAATATCTCTCCATCTGTTTAAGTCTTCTTGAATTTCTCTCATGAGTGTCTTGTAATTTTCTGTGTACAATTCTTTTGTTTCTTCGGGTAGGTTTATTCCTAGATATTTGATTCTTTTGGTTGCAATGGTGAAGGGGATTGCCTCTTTGATTTCGTTTTCTGATTTTTCATTGTTTGTGTATAGGAATGCCAGTGATTTCTGTATATTGATTTTGTAATCCTGCGACTTTGCTGAATTCGCTGATTAACCCTAGTTGTTTTGTAACCGTGTCTTTGGGATTTTCTATGTATAATATCATGTCGTCTGCAAAAAGAGAGAGCTTGACTTCTTCCTTTCCAATCTGGATTACTTTGATTTCTTTCTCTTCTCTTATTGCTGTAGCTAGGACGTCCAGGACTATGTTGAATAGTAGTGGTGAAAGTGGGCACCCCTGTCTTGTTCCTGATCTTAGAGGGAATGCTTTCAGTTTTTCAGTGTTGAGGATAATGTTCACTGTGGGCTTCTCATATATGGCTTTCACTATGTTGAGATAGGTTCCTTCTATGCCCATTTTTTGAAGAGTTTTGGTCATTAAATGGATGCTGTACTTTGTCAAAGGCTTTTTCTGCATCTATTGAGATTATCATGTGATTTTTGTCTCTCAATTTGTTGATATGGTGTATCACATTGATTGATTTGCGGATATTGAAGAATCCTTGCATGCCTGGGATGAACCCAACTTGATCATGATGAATGAGCTTTTTGATGTGTTGCTGAGTTCTGTTTGCTAGGATTTTGTTGAGGATTTTGGCGTCTAGATTCATCAGTGAAATTGGCCTATAATCTTCTTTTTTTGTGTTGTCTTTGCCTGACTTTGGTATCAGGGTGATGGTGGCCTCATAGAATGTATTTGGAAGTGTTCCTTTCTGTGCAATTGTTTGGAAGAGTTTTAGAAGGACAGGCATTAGCTCTTCTTTAAATGTTTGGTAGAATTCACCTGTGAAACCATCTGGCCCTAGGCTTTTATTTTTGGGTAGATTTTTGATCACAAGGTCAATTTCTGGCCTTGTGATTGGGTTGTTCAAAGTTTCTGTTTCTTCCTGGTTCAGTCTTGGGAGACTAATCTTCCCCAAGAAACTGTCCATTTCTTCCAGGTTGTCCAGTTTGTTGCCATAGAGTTGTTCATAATAGTCCCTTATAATCCTTTGGATTTCTGCATTCTCTGTTGTAATCTCTCCTTTTTCATTTTTGATTTTGGTGATCTGGTTCTTCTCTCTCTTTTTCCTGATGAGTCTGGCCAGTGGTGTGTCAATTTTATTGACCTTTTCGAAGAACCAGCTTTTTGTTTTATTTATCTTTACTATTGTTTCTTTCATTTCTTTTTCATTTATTTCTGCTCTGATCTTTATGATTTCCCTTCTTCTGCTGGCTTTGGGGTGTTTTTGTTCTTCTTTCTCCAGTTGTTTTAAGCGTAAGGTTAGGTCGTCTGTTTGAGATTTTTCTAGTTTCTTGAGGTGGGATTGAATTGCTATAAACTTCCCTCTTAGAACTGCTTTTGCAGTATCCCATAGGTTTTGCACTGTCGTGTGTTCATTGTCATTTTCTTCTAGGAATATTTTTATTTCTCCTTTGATTTCCTCAATGATCAGTTGGTTTTTTAGGCATGTGTTGTTTAATCTCCATGTGTTTGTGTTTTTAGGGTTTTTTTTCCCTGTAGTTGATCTCTAGTCTCACTGCATTGTGGTCTGAGAAGATGGTTGATATTATTTCAGTTTTCTTGAATTGACTGAGGTTTGATTTGTGGCCCAAGATGTGGTCTATCCTGGAGAATGTTCCATGAGCACTTGAGAAGATAGTGTATTCTTCTGCTTTTGGATGGAAAGTCCTAAAGATATCAATGAGGTTCATTTCTTCTAGTGTGGCATTTAAGGCTTGTGTTTCTTTATTAATTTTCTGTTTGGATGATCTGTCCATTGGTGTGAGAGGAGTGTTAAAGTCTCCTACTATGATTGTGTTAGTGTTGATGTCTTCTTCTATGTCTGAAAGTGTTTGTCTTATGTATTGGGGTGCTCCTGTGTTGGGTGCATAGATATTTATGATTGTTATGTCTTCTTCGATCGATCCCTTAATCATGATGTAGGGACCTGCCTTGTCTCTTAGAATCTTCTTTAATTAATATCTATTTTGTCTGATATGAGGATTGCTACTCCAGCTTTCTTTTGATTTCCATTTGCATGGAATATCTTTTTCCAGCCTCTCCCTTTCAGTCTATGAGTGTCTCTAGGTCTGAAGTGAGTTTCCTGGAGGCAGCATATGTATGGGTCATGCTTTTGAATCCATTCAGCCACTCTGTGTCTTTTGGTTGGGGCATTTAGTCCATTGACATTCAAAGTAATTACTGATACAAATGATCCTATTGTCATCTTCTTAGATGTTATGATGGGTTGGTTTCATGGATCTTCTCCTTTTATACTTGTCTATATAAGTCCCTTTAACACTTGTTGTAAGGCTGGTTTGGTGTGGCTAAATTCTTTTAATTTTTGCTTATCTGTAAAGCCTTTGATTTCTCCATCCATTTTGAATGAGATCCTTGCAGGGTAGAGGATTCTTGGTTGCAGATTATTCTCTTTCAGCCATTTAAATGTGTCCTGCCATTCCCTTCTGGCCTGCAGAGTTTCTGTTGAAAGATCAGCTGTTAAACGTATGGGCTTTCCCTTGTATGTCACTAGTTGCTTTTCCCTTGCTGCTTTGAGAATTCTATCTTTGTGTTTAATTTGTGTTAGCTTCATTACTATGTGTCTTGGTGTGTTTCTTCTCGGATTGACTCTGTATGGTACTCTTTGTGCTTCTTGATCTTGACTGACTATTTCTTTTGCCATGTTGGGGAAATTTTCAACTATAATCTCTTCAAAAATTTTCTCATAGCCTTTCTTTTTTTCTTCTTCTCCTGGAACTCCTATAATTCGAATGTTGGTGCGTTTGATATTATCCAAGAGGTCTCTGAGGCTATCCTCTGCTCTTTTCATTCTTTGAGCTAGAGTCTGTTTTTCAGCAGTTACTTCCTCCATTCTATCTTCTAGCTCACTTATCTGGTCTTCTGTCTCAGATACTCTGCTCTTGATTCCTTCTACAGTGTTTTTCAGTTCAGCAATTGAGTTGTTTGTCTCTGTTACTTTTTCTGTAAGTTCTTGTATTTCTTTATTCAGTGTGTTAGTTGTGTCTTGCAATTTCTCTAACATTCTGTTTTCAGAGTCTTTGATCATCTTTACTATCATTCTTCTGAAATCACTTTCAGAGAGTTTGTCCAAATTCTCTTCATTGATTTGATCTTGTGTAGATTGTTCCTTCACTTGTGTGGTATTTCTCTGGTGTTTCATTGTTATTATTAATTTTTTAACTGACTCTGTTTGGGATTTCCTTTTCCCTGACCTTGAGTTACGTCTGTTGATGTTTGTTGTTTGGAGGGGGCTTTTTATTCTGGGTGATGCTGGCGGTTGGGTGATGTCAGGACTTGCATACAAGTGATTACCTTTGTTGGTGTTCTCACTTGTATACTGCTCTCTAGTGTTAGGTGTTCTCTAATATTGTAGTGTTTTGGAGTCAGTGCTTAAAAGGCTTTGATTTCTCCATCCATTTTGAATGAGATCCTTGCAGGGTAGAGGATTCTTGGTTGCAGATTATTCTCTTTCAGCCATTTAAATGTGTCCTGCCATTCCCTTCTGGCCTGCAGAGTTTCTGTTGAAAGATCAGCTGTTAAACGTATGGGCTTTCCCTTGTATGTCACTAGTTGCTTTTCCCTTGCTGCTTTGAGAATTCTATCTTTGTGTTTAATTTGTGTTAGCTTCATTACTATGTGTCTTGGTGTGTTTCTTCTCGGATTGACTCTGTATGGTACTCTTTGTGCTTCTTGATCTTGACTGACTATTTCTTTTGCCATGTTGGGGAAATTTTCAACTATAATCTCTTCAAAAATTTTCTCATAGCCTTTCTTTTTTTCTTCTTCTCCTGGAACTCCTATAATTCGAATGTTGGTGCGTTTGATATTATCCAAGAGGTCTCTGAGGCTATCCTCTGCTCTTTTCATTCTTTGAGCTAGAGTCTGTTTTTCAGCAGTTACTTCCTCCATTCTATCTTCTAGCTCACTTATCTGGTCTTCTGTCTCAGATACTCTGCTCTTGATTCCTTCTACAGTGTTTTTCAGTTCAGCAATTGAGTTGTTTGTCTCTGTTACTTTTTCTGTAAGTTCTTGTATTTCTTTATTCAGTGTGTTAGTTGTGTCTTGCAATTTCTCTAACATTCTGTTTTCAGAGTCTTTGATCATCTTTACTATCATTCTTCTGAAATCACTTTCAGAGAGTTTGTCCAAATTCTCTTCATTGATTTGATCTTGTGTAGATTGTTCCTTCACTTGTGTGGTATTTCTCTGGTGTTTCATTGTTATTATTAATTTTTTAACTGACTCTGTTTGGGATTTCCTTTTCCCTGACCTTGAGTTACGTCTGTTGATGTTTGTTGTTTGGAGGGGGCTTTTTATTCTGGGTGATGCTGGCGGTTGGGTGATGTCAGGACTTGCATACAAGTGATTACCTTTGTTGGTGTTCTCACTTGTATACTGCTCTCTAGTGTTAGGTGTTCTCTAATATTGTAGTGTTTTGGAGTCAGTGCTCCCTCCCTAAAGCCCCAGGGCTTGTTGCCTGACCAGGGAATGTAGATTTCAAGGCTGGTTTGTTATGGCATTAAATGATATCAAAACATATATATGCGAATGAGAAACAGAAGGTATACCTTTGACAAATGGCAGTTAAAATATTATGCAAATACTATCTAGCGTATTGAATTATACACACAAACATATACAGCTGTAACATAACCCAAGCATTCCAACCAAAAATACAGTACAATACGTTAGCACGGCGAATAAAGAAAACCAAGAATGATATCCACCAGTTAATAACCAAACTAAGTAGAGCGCCAATTGGAGAATAATGTTAGAACAGGGTCCCCGTTGGGGATAAGGCAATGAGGACAGAGCAGTCTAAGAAATATGGTGGGGAAAGGGAAAAAGAGAAAGGGAGGATAGAAGAGAAATATAGAATGATACTGCAAAGTTAAATACAGGGAGATAAAGATTTGTATGTATTGGAATTTAATGCTATAGAAATGGAGTATCAGAGAAAGCAAAGAATTATAGGGGAAGTAGTAATACAAATGAAAAAAATTAAAAAAAAATTAAAACAGAAAAATATAGAAAAACAAAGCGAAAAAAATAAAAACAAACAAAACCCCCACAGAACTTTAAAAGGCCAGTGGGGGACCAGAAGTTTATACCAAAATAAAATGTGTGGTTTAAAAGGAAAAAGAAAAAAAATGTAAACTTGAATATATTCAGTCTTACTGATGAGATTAGTAGCTTCAATAGAATTCAATGGAGGAAATAAACACACCCACTCTCACACACACACACCCCCCAAAAAAAAACCCAACGGGGGGTGCACTGAGTGGGTTTGGAAAAAAAGGGGAAAAAAATTGAAACAAAACAATATGATATTTAAAAAAAAAAGCAATAAAAAACAATAAGGAATAAAATGAAATTTTAAAAATCCAGCAGTAACTCCAGCTTCAGACAAAACGTGAAAATAGTGTTTATGTTCTTCTGTCTCTTGCTGACTATTCAGGAATTATCAGTCTTTTTCTTGCCTCTGGCAGTGGTTGGATCTGAAGACCTCTTTGACTGCTTGCTTATTTTGGCCTATTCCAGAACTAAAAGGCCCGCCCGGGCTGGCCCTGGAAGTTTCTTAATCCAAATCTCTTTTCTTGCTGGGTGGAGCTAAATTCCCTCCCTGTAGCTTGACCAGCAGCCAAACTATAGTAGGGAAAATGGCGTCTGTCTCACAAAGGATTTATTCCCACACGCTCTATGGGAAGCACTTCCGCAGTGCCCCCGACCCTGCTGCAGGCCACCGTCGACACCCGCCACCGCGGGAGACGTCAGATTACTCAGAGGTGAGTCTGGCTCAGTCTCATGCAGAATCGCTATTCCCTTCTCCTGGATCACTGTGCGCACAAGAGTTTCCAGCCCTCCTTGGAGGCTCTGTGATTGGGTTAATGGTAACCTCCTCCAAAGGAAACTGAGTGCCGTCCTTCTGAGGACTGCTCAAGGGCACTATTAGCTCAAAGGGGCACTTGGACCCTCCAAAGCGGGTCTGGCTCAGTCCCTTGTGGGTGTCACCGCTCCTTTCCCAGGTCTTGATCTACAACAGGCTTTGCCCCTTTGGCCCGCCCAGCCTCTCTGGTGGGTATGAGGTTTGACTTTTAAAAGTGCGATTGCACCCTTCCTACCGTCTTGATGCAGCTTCTCCTTTGTTCTTCAATGTGGGGTATCCTCTCCGTGATCAGATCCAACCTCCTCCTGTTGATGGTTTTTCAGGAACTCGCTGCAATTCAGGCGATTTTGCAGGAGAGATGAGTGCACGTCCTTCCCAGTGCGGCTTCACGGTCCGGCGCTGCTTCGCGGTCCAGTGGCAAGGATCTTGACCTCAGCTCTTCCCTCAACAATGTTTATGAATCCCAAGGACAATGGCTCTGATAAGCACCCCAAGCGGCTCAGTGGTAATGAATCTGCCTGCTAATGTAGGCGACGTGGGTTGTTTCCAGGTTGGGAAGATTCCCTGGAGGAAGAAATGGCAAACCACTTCAGTATTCTTGCCTGGAAAGTTCCATGGACACATGAACAGACCTGAGACAGTTCTATAACTTTATAGAAAATCATCACAAAGAGAATATCAAGTATTAGCATTGTCTTGGGACTGTCTTTATTTTTCAGAACTTGATCATGGATGAGTTTCCATAAAACAGAGATGTCCAAAGCTGTCTTTGACTTCAGTAGAGTATTGAAAACTCAGTAAGGAGTACTTCTTGTATTCCAGGGACTGTGCTGGGCTCTGAGAATCGAGAGTCATGTAGCTTGACCAGCAGCCACACTATAGTAGGGAAAATGGCGTCTGTCTCACAAAGGATTTATTCCCACACGCTCTATGGGAAGCACTTCCGCAGTGCCCCCGACCCTGCTGCAGGCCACCGTCGACACCCGCCACCGCGGGAGACGTCAGATTACTCAGAGGTGAGTCTGGCTCAGTCTCATGCAGAATCGCTATTCCCTTCTCCTGGATCACTGTGTGCACAAGAGTTTCCAGCCCTCCTTGGAGGCTCTGTGATTGGGTTAATGGTAACCTCCTCCAAAGGAAACTGAGTGCCGTCCTTCTGAGGACTGCTCAAGGGCACTAGTAGCTCAAAGGGGCACTTGGCCCCTCCAAAGCGGGTCTGGCTCAGTCCCTTGTGGGTGTCACCGCTCCTTTCCCAGGTCTTGATCTACAACAGGCTTTGCCCCTTTGGCCCGCCCAGCCTCTCTGGTGGGTATGAGGTTTGACTTTTAAAAGTGCGATTGCACCCTTCCTACCGTCTTGATGCAGCTTCTCCTTTGTTCTTCAATGTGGGGTATCCTCTCCGTGATCAGATCCAACCTCCTCCTGTTGATGGTTTTTCAGGAACTCGCTGCAATTCAGGCGATTTTGCAGGAGAGATGAGTGCACGTCCTTCCCAGTGCGGCTTCACAGTCCGGCGCTGCTTCGCGGTCCAGTGGCAAGGATCTTGACCTCAGCTCTTCCCTCAACAATGTTTATGAATCCCAAGGACAATGGCTCTGATAAGCACCCCAAGCGGCTCAGTGGTAATGAATCTGCCTGCTAATGTAGGCGACGTGGGTTGTTTCCAGGTTGGGAAGATTCCCTGGAGGAAGAAATGGCAAACCACTTCAGTATTCTTGCCTGGAAAGTTCCATGGACACATGAACAGACCTGAGACAGTTCTATAACTTTATAGAAAATCATCACAAAGAGAATATCAAGTATTAGCATTGTCTTGGGACTGTCTTTATTTTTCAGAACTTGATCATGGATGAGTTTCCATAAAACAGAGATGTCCAAAGCTGTCTTTGACTTCAGTAGAGTATTGAAAACTCAACTCAGTAAGGAGTACTTCCCTTGTATTCCAGGGACTGTGCTGGGCTCTGAGAATCAGAGAAGAATCATGTACTGTTTCTCTTCTCAAGAAGTAAATAACTCAGTGTTGGGAGGAATCTCTGGTGTACTGAGTGCTATTATGTATGGACAAACATGGTGCTGTAGGACACTTGGGAGGATGGAACTAGATCCATGTGAAGAGATTCTTCAAGGTTGTTAGAAGGCTCGATATGGGTGTGGTGTACAGTAGGACTTATCAAGTAGAGGGAAGTGGTTGAAAATTCTATCCTCTTGCACTTGGTTCATAATAAAATAATTACATAAGGCAAGAAAAAAGTAAGCAAGTATGAAAGAATTAGTGTTTGGGAGAGCAGAAGTTTGACTTAAATTAATATCATACCTTTGGAGAAGGTTATTAAAATTGTTTTAAGTTCTAGTCATTGGGCACTTCACTGCCACAGTTCCTGAAAAAAGGGAAAAAGACTGGTAGGGATTTTGTAGGCTGTGTGATTTTTCTAAAGACTAAATAGTTAAACCCTCTTTTCCCTTGACCTTCCTTTTCATTTGAGAAAAACTTGGGAGTTCAGTCAGGCAACTTACCCTTTACTTTGTAATTGTGGGTTAGGAACTGCCATTTGGCTCCTTGGAGAACAAAACATTTCCCACACTAAGAATACTCAGATTATAGCACTAAGTGATTTCAAATATTTGAAAGGTTATGTAAAAAGTAAATCAGACTCTAGGATAGAGGGGGTTAGAGAGGGCAGGATAAATGGAGAGGGTTGGATAAATGGAGAGGGTATCATTGAAACATATACATTACCATATGTAAAATAAACAGCCAGTGGGAAGTTTCTGTATAACAAAGGGAGTTCACTGCAGTGCTCTGTGACAGCCTAGAGGGATGGGATGGGGTAGGGGGTGGGGGGAGGTTCAAGCGAGAGGGGACATGTGTATACTTATGGATGATTCATGTTGTGATATGGCAGAACTTAACACAATATTGTAAAGCAATTGTCCTCCAATTAAAAATTTTAAAAAGTGAATCAGTGTAGCTCTTTTCTCGTGAATCTGGAGTCTGTAAGTACGAGTTCAAAGGGTCAGCAGAACTGGTGTCCTCTCTCCTTGCTTGTAGATGGCCATCTTCTCCCTGTGTCTTTACGCCACCTTCCCTCTGTACTTGTATGCATCCTAACCTCCTTTTCCTGTAAGGATGCTAGTCTTACTGGATGAAGCTGCACTCTTCTGGGCCTCATTTTTGTTTAATCATCTCTTTCAAGATTTTATCTTCAAATAGTTTCATTCTGAGTTATTTGTGCGGGTGTATTAGGACTTCAACACATCAATTGGGGAAGTTTGGTGGGGGCACCACTTGGCCCATAACAGGAGATAATTAGCAAGAAAATATATTCACAATGTGCATAAATGCATTAAAGTATATCATATGCCAGGAGATGTGGTAGCTGTTTTACATATGTTATTTTTCATATACTTCTCAAAATGATTCTAAAACCTGGATTTTTAGAAGTTCTATTTAACAAATGAGCAAAGGTAGGCTCCAAAATAACTTTTCCAAAGCTGGAGAAAAGGCATTGTCGATACCAAGTCTGTACACTGTGTGCTGACGGGCATGGGTGAACATTACACTTTTCTGCAATATGTTCAAGGTCACATTGCTTGTTGGAAGCAAACTCAGGCCTGCTAATATCCAGGGCAGCATGCTATCATGCTCATGTGCAAGTAGTATTAGACTAAGGCACTTTTCACTACTCTGATTATCCAACATAAGGATATCATTTTGCCTTGCATTAGCTAGGTTGTTTTACTTTTCAAGAAATAGAGATATCGATCTCTTTGGCATCTTTCGGTAGTGATGAATCCTACGGTTATCGCTGCCATCCTGGCCTTGGCGACGGGGGTTTTGAGGGCCGCGGGAGGAGGACTCTGCGCTACTGATTCCTCTTTGATGTCGAGTCCTTTTTTGCCGGGGGGCGTGTCGGAGGCCCCGGCTTAGCACCCCTCTGCTGTCGGGCCTCTCCAGGCTGCGAAGGGGCACAGTGGGCGGCCGTGGGGGTGATGAGGGTACAGGCAGTCTGTGGTCGGCGCCGGCTCCTGAGGTCCAGCGTCTCGGGGTGACCTCTAAAAATGGTGCGCTATTCACTTGACCCAGAAAATCCCACAAAATCATGCAAATCAAGAGGTTCGAATCTTCGTGTTCACTTTAAGAACACTCGTGAAACTGCCCAGGCCATAAAGGGTATGCATATCCGAAAAGCCACCAAGTATCTGAAGGATGTCACTTTGAAGAAGCAGTGTGTGCCGTTCCGCCGTTACAATGGTGGAGTTGGTAGGTGTGCACAGGCCAAACAGTGGGGCTGGACGCAAGGTCGGTGGCCCAAAAAGAGTGCTGAATTTTTACTGCACATGCTCAAAAATGCAGAGAGTAATGCTGAACTTAAGGGCTTAGATGTCGACTCTCTGGTCAT
Organism: Tragulus kanchil; assembly: GCA_022376925.1. Lineage (NCBI taxonomy): Eukaryota > Metazoa > Chordata > Mammalia > Artiodactyla > Tragulidae > Tragulus > Tragulus kanchil. The sequence goes on from JAIOJX010000025.1 coordinate 79,948,998, forward strand.
TGAGCACATCCAGGTGAACAAAGCCCCCAAGATGCGGCGCAGGACTTACAGAGCTCATGGTCGGATCAACCCATACATGAGCTCTCCTTGCCACATCGAGATGATCCTCACTGAGAAAGAACAGATTGTTCCTAAACCAGAAGAGGAGGTTGCAAAAAGGTCTCCAAAATAACTTTTCCAAAGCTGGAGAAAAGGCATTGTCGATACCAAGTCTGTACACTGTGTGCTGACGGGCATGGGTGAACATTACACTTTTCTGCAATATGTTCAAGGTCACATTGCTTGTTGGAAGCAAACTCAGGCCTGCTAATATCCAGGGCAGCATGCTATCATGCTCATGTGCAAGTAGTATTAGACTAAGGCACTTTTCACTACTCTGATTATCCAACATAAGGATATCATTTTGCCTTGCATTAGCTAGGTTGTTTTACTTTTCAAGAAATAGAGATATCGATCTCTTTGGCATCTTTCAGTAGTGATGAATCCTACGGTTATCGCTGCCATCCTGGCCTTGGCGACGGGGGTTTTGGGGTCCTCGGGAGGAGGACTCTCGCGGCTACTGATTCCTCTTTGATGTCGAGTCCTTTTTTGCCGGGGGGCGTGTCGGAGGCCCCGGCTTAGCACCCCTCTGCTGTCGGGCCTCTCCAGGCTGCGAAGGGGCACAGTGGGCGGCCGTGGGGGTGATGAGGGTACAGGCAGTCTGTGGTCGGCGCCGGCTCCTGAGGCCCAGCGTCTCGGGGTGACCTCTAAAAATGGTGCGCTATTCACTTGACCCAGAAAATCCCACAAAATCATGCAAATCAAGAGGTTCGAATCTTCGTGTTCACTTTAAGAACACTCGTGAAACTGCCCAGGCCATAAAGGGTATGCATATCCGAAAAGCCACCAAGTATCTGAAGGATGTCACTTTGAAGAAGCAGTGTGTGCCGTTCCGCCGTTACAATGGTGGAGTTGGTAGGTGTGCACAGGCCAAACAGTGGGGCTGGACGCAAGGTCGGTGGCCCAAAAAGAGTGCTGAATTTTTACTGCACATGCTCAAAAATGCAGAGAGTAATGCTGAACTTAAGGGCTTAGATGTCGACTCTCTGGTCATTGAGCACATCCAGGTGAACAAAGCCCCCAAGATGCGGCGCAGGACTTACAGAGCTCATGGTCGGATCAACCCATACATGAGCTCTCCTTGCCACATCGAGATGATCCTCACTGAGAAAGAACAGATTGTTCCTAAACCAGAAGAGGAGGTTGCACAGAAGAAAAAGATATCCCAGAAGAAACTGAAGAAACAAAAACTTATGGCCCGGGAATAAATGCTGAAAAAGTAAATGTTGAAAAAATAAATGCAGAGGAAAGTAAAAAAAAAAAAAAAAGAAATAGAGATATCAAGTATGATAAGAACTTAAAAACCATCAGTGCTTTGCTTATTAACTCGGTTAATTAGGGCTATTGAAAGAATATATGCAGGTAGGTGACCTACCATCCCGGTTTGCCTGAAACTCAGGGCTTTCCCAGAATTTGTGTTAAACCCCAGTTGTGAAAACAGAAAGCATTTCAGAAGCAGAAACTATGGGAAACAGTCTCGGCAACCATAGAGTCAGATGCTATAGAGAACTGGATTATCTGTTCAGACATAAATGCTAAAGATTCCTCAGAGATGGAGCACAAATGGAAAATGGCCAGACAACCTATAAAGACAGACCTTTGACCCACAACTTGCAGCAACCCGCCCCGGAAACTAACCCCTCGTCTGCAATAAACAACCCAGGAAGCCCACCTGCTAAAAATCACACTTGCAGGAAGCCTGATTGCTATCTCTAGTGACAGTTTAGGAAGCTAAACCATAACCTGTACAACAGTCAGCCCAGTATGTATGGCCAGGATCTGATGAATAACCGACGACTTCCCCAGATTTTTGTTTCTGCTTTCAACTTACAACGATTAGAGCAAGTGAAGCATGCACTGCTAACCAATCGCATAGGATGGCCCTCTTCTATTTACAGTTAGCTCGCCTGTGGCTTCCCTTGCCGTAGTGTCCAATCAGAGCCGGCTAGAAGCTTTTCTTTTTTTTCCAGTGTGAAGCTTTCCCACACCTCTGCCTGCCTTTGAGTCTCCGCCCAAATGCAGGTAACAGTGGCACACTCCCTTGCTATAGCAAGTTCAGAGTAAATAGTCTTCGATTGCTCTCTTTAGTTGACCTTTGGTTATGTCTACACTCTATCAGCAGGACCCGTCTTCCACAGTCTACTCTTGTGTTCCACCATTTTGGTGACTCAGCATTTTGTCTCTACAGCTCTCACCTCTCTGCTGGCATGGACTGCCTCTGTCACCTTGCAGTCTTGGGCTTCTGTGTACTGCTTTCCTTCTGCATCCTTTAGGTTCTCTTTTCCCATTTCTTTAAGTTAAAGTTCCCAAGATAGCATCGGACTGCAATGTGCATGGAATACCTAGGGAACATCGTTATTATGCATTGTTTGGCTTCAGTCAGTTCATCAACTGCCGACCAGACTATAGATGACTGCCTTCAGCTCAAATGCCTGCCCTTGGCTAATTAGCTCTACTCATGGAAACACCATCATATGATACAAAGTATGGTAACTTATGCATTAAGGATCTTTTCATTCAGAAGGGCCTGTGGTTATGGCTTCGCTTAAAGTGTACATTTGTAAAATTGGCCAATAGCAATAATCTAAACGAGAGTTCTGTCTGAAAATGACATTTGATCCTTACTGGAAAGTCAAAATCCGAAGACTGGGTTTTGAAAACTATCCCCAGAAAGTTTTCTAGCTTTAGCTAGTTCTTGACTAAACTGGGGTGGGACAGTTAAACAGGCCTTTCGTATCATGTACCACTCTGCACAAGATATTGTCCTATTTTCAAGTTTTCTATCATAAATTAAATACATAAATATTTTCTGAGGCTTGAGGTAGAGTTGAAAAAAGAAAGAAGAGTATTATTGTGGGCCACTGCTGTGTTCACAAAGCTGTCATTTATATAAATTCTCTTTTCATCATTGGTTAGTGATGGCAGAAAGGGCTTCTCAGGTGGCATAGTGGTAAAGAACCTCTCTGCCAATTCAAGAGACATGAGACGGGGGTTTGATCTGTGGGTTGGTAAGATCCCCTAGAGGAGAGTGTGGCAACCTACTCCAGTATTCTTGCCTGGGAAATCCCATGAACAAAGGAGCCTGGCAGATTATAGTCCAAGAGTCTTAAAGAGTCGACGCAACTGAGCAATTTAGCACAAGTGATGGTAGAGGTAACCATTGGTACTGTCTGGGCACTTTCCAACTTCCCACCAGCAACATGTCTACAGGGAAAGTTCCAGATTGGGCAAGGTTAAACATACTCCAGCTGTCCTGGTTCTTCCTCTTCTGTATTTCACCTTTCCCATTACTATACTGCTGTCTCTTCCCAGCCTCCTGGCTACGATGGCCCCTGTAATCTGCACAGAGTATCCTCAGCGCATGGTACTCCCTTCTCCTCATCCTCACTGTCACCAAGTTGGAAAATGATCTCATCTTTCAGTTCATCTGATGTAAGGTTCATCATTGACTCTAGCATAGAAATGGTTAACACAGGAAGCACAGATTTCTTCCCTTAATCTTAATAAAACTAGTCCCGTGTGTTTTAGCTAGATACTCCAATCTGTCTTTTTATTTTATTATTTTTATTTTCAAGGTAAGTTTATTATTTTTGACTGTGCTGGGTCTGTGTGGCTCCCTGGTGGTCCTGGAGGTCAATAGCTGTAGCACACGGGTGTAATTGTGCTGTGGCATGTGGGATCTTCCAGAATCAGGGTTTGAACTCACGTCTCCTGCATGAGCAGGCAGATTCTTTACCACTGAGCCACAGAAGCCCCCATCGTTTTTTTTCCCATTGATCCCACTGTTTCTGAGTTTGCCACAGTAAATTAAGCACACTTGGATAAGCACTATTAAAGAGTGGTGACGGTCTCAGCCCAAATCAATTCCAAGTGTCACCCCCAGGTTTCAAGCCGGTGGCTTGATCACCCTGTGCTCAGTTCTGCCCTCTCACGGGCCCCTGGCGAGGAAGGCATTTCTCAGTGTGTCTGTGAGCTCTCAGGCACTGTCTGGAGCCATCACCACGGCATTAACTCCATTCGCAGAGGGCTCTGTGGCCTTGGGGCCCCAGATGTTCTGCCTTCAGCCCTCATCCATTCTCTCCAACTTGAATCATTTACTGGACACAGTCACTAACAGTGAGATGCTAAGGTTCATTTCACCCTCAAAACAAGATTATCTTCCTCACCTGCTATCCCAAGTTAGCACCATGTCCTCATATTATCCTCTATCTGCTTTTAATGACTGCTTCCATCTACCTTCATTTCAGTTACTCCTAATTATGAGAAGCAGAATCTCTGTCTTTTCTTTTGAAAAGAACCCATTCTTATCTGGGTCTCCACTAGGTTCCCTGTTGTTGTTCAGTCGCTCAGCCATGTTCAACTCTTTGACCTCCTGGACTGCAGCATGCCAGGCCTCCCAGTCCCTCACCATCTCATGAAGTTTACCCAAGTTCATGTCCATTGTGTCAGTGATGTTATCCAGCCATCTCATCCTCTGATGCCCTCTTCTCCTTCTTCCCTCATTCTTTCCCAGCATCAGGGACTTTCCCAGTGCTTCGGCTGTTGGCATCAGATGATCACTAAACTGAAGCTTCAGCTTCAGCAAAAGGTCCCTATTTCCTCTCTAAAAGAGACCTTTTAAATCTTAGCTCATCAGAAGAGAGGCTTTCAATGAGTAACCAAACTCATGTAAACAGCTCCCCTCACTGCCCCAGGTTCTGCTGAGTGACTCACCACTGAGAAAGCTTTGAGATGTCATTTTCTGGACTCCTGTAACCTTCACTGTTTTACAACAGCAAAAGGAATGATTCAGGAAGAGTAAGATCTATTTTAGAATGGATTTGACCTCTGGCACGTAGTGTTGGCATCATTTAAACACTGTACCTATTCAGTGCACAGAGTTTTAATTCACCCACCAGAATGATCTATAATTCTAAGACTTATTTTCTATTGGAAAATTTCTGTCTATGGCCGCTTGGTTTTTGCAATTGTTTTAGTCAAAGACTCTTCTGTGTTGCCACATTATCTTAAGAAAAAATTTGAGGCTCCATATTCTGATGAGTCAATAGCCAATTAGCCAGCCAGAAATGATTCCATATTCATTAGTGTCAGCTGTGATGAGGGCCACTCTGGGCATGTGTGAGGTGTGGTGGTGATCAGAGGAAATGTGTGGCACGCAAACAGTTAAGGGATGCCTTCTAAGGGTAAATTACATGAGTAGCCCTCTTATTTCTGTGCCAACAGAAAATAGCTTTTTGAGTTTTTTCGTGGTTGGTTGATTTCTAAATTTTAATCCATCATTATCCTCTATCTGCTTTTAATGACTGCTTCCATCTACCTTCATTTCAGTTACTCCTAATTATGAGAAGCAGAGTCTCTGTCTTTTCTTTTGAAAAGAACCCATTCTTATCTGGGTCTCCACTAGGTTCCCTGTTGTTGTTCAGTCGCTCAGCCATGTTCAACTCTTTGACCTCCTGGACTGCAGCATGCCAGGCCTCCCAGTCCCTCACCATCTCATGAAGTTTACCCAAGTTCATGTCCATTGTGTCAGTGATGTTATCCAGCCATCTCATCCTCTGATGCCCTCTTCTCCTTCTTCCCTCATTCTTTCCCAGCATCAGGGACTTTCCCAGTGCTTCGGCTGTTGGCATCAGATGATCACTAAACTGAAGCTTCAGCTTCAGCAAAAGGTCCCTATTTCCTCTCTAAAAGAGACCTTTTAAATCTTAGCTCATCAGAAGAGAGAGGCTTTCAATGAGTAACCAAACTCATGTAAACAGCTCCCCTCACTGCCCCAGGTTCTGCTGAGTGACTCACCACTGAGAAAGCTTTGAGATGTCATTTTCTGGACTCCTGTAACCTTCACTGTTTTACAACAGCAAAAGGAATGATTCAGGAAGAGTAAGATCTATTTTAGAATGGATTTGACCTCTGGCACGTAGTGTTGGCATCATTTAAACACTGTACCTATTCAGTGCACAGAGTTTTAATTCACCCACCAGAATGATCTATAATTCTAAGACTTATTTTCTATTGGAAAATTTCTGTCTATGGCCGCTTGGTTTTTGCAATTGTTTTAGTCAAAGACTCTTCTGTGTTGCCACATTATCTTAAGAAAAATTAGAGGCTCCATATTCTGATGAGTCAATAGCCAATTAGCCAGCCAGAAATGATTCCATATTCATTAGTGTCAGCTGTGATGAGGGCCACTCTGGGCATGTGTGAGGTGTGGTGGTGATCAGAGGAAATGTGTGGCACGCAAACAGTTAAGGGATGCCTTCTAAGGGTAAATTACATGAGTAGCCCTCTTATTTCTGTGCCAACAGAAAATAGCTTCTTGGCAATACCAGCAGAACAATCCTTTAGTTTTACTGGAAATATGACTGCCTACCTTGGTTTAACGTTTGGATTTTCTCAGGAAACATTATGGGATGAAGCAAACTGACGGTAACAGAAAGTAAAGGCGCGTGATCTGTTGAAGATCAGACAGAACACTGAATTTAAATCCTCTCTCTGACCCCGCTCTTTTTCAAATTAAGTTACTATCACGTCACAATTGTCAAAATGGGAGTAAAAGTGTTCAGATTGTGATTCCTTCAAGAATGATATCCTGGGGAAAGTTTGTGAAGGTCTAGAAATGCCCAAATTAAGAAGTTTAGGGATTTCCCTGGTGGTCCAGTGGCTAAGACATTGTACTCCCAATGCAAGGGCCCCAGGTTCAATTCCTGGTCAGGGAACTAGATCCCACATGCTGCAACGAAGACCCAATACAGTCAAGTAAAGAAATTAATTAAATCAATATATGAAAAAAAGAAGTTTGGATTTTCTTCTTTAGGCCAATAGTTTTTAATCTTTCCCTCCCTCCCTCCCTTCCTTTCCTTCCTACTTCAATCTCTTCCTTTCTTTCTTTCTTTCTTGTTTTTCAAATCAGGTCAGAACCCAAAAGAAATGGAATTAGATCTTAAATGACTGCTTAATATTGAAAATAGCTGGAATCAGGGAAGTGTTCTCAACTGTGTGTTTCAGGGTGGAACCCTGGAACCCACCTTGAGATGGCTAATGAGGTGACTCTGGGGCACCCTTTAGGGTCCTTTGAAATGTACATACAAATGGGAACTTTAGGTAATGGGTTGTCAGTAATGGATTTTGAGCTGAGAAGGCAAGCTTTAGCTGTGAGCCCTCTCTGGGGCTCATTTTCTCCTTTGTAACATAGAGATAATAAAACCTTCCGGAGGTTGCAATGATTAAACAAAATGGTGATAGCAGAGATGACCATATTCATTAGTGTCAGCTGTGATGAGGGCCACTCTGGGCATGTGTGAGGTGTGGTGGTGATCAGAGGAAATGTGTGGCACGCAAACAGTTAAGGGATGCCTTCTAAGGGTAAATTACATGAGTAGCCCTCTTATTTCTGTGCCAACAGAAAATAGCTTCTTGGCAATACCAGCAGAACAATCCTTTAGTTTTACTGGAAATATGACTGCCTACCTTGGTTTAACGTTTGGATTTTCTCAGGAAACATTATGGGATGAAGCAAACTGACGGTAACAGAAAGTAAAGGCGCGTGATCTGTTGAAGATCAGACAGAACACTGAATTTAAATCCTCTCTCTGACCCCGCTCTTTTTCAAATTAAGTTACTATCACGTCACAATTGTCAAAATGGGAGTAAAAGTGTTCAGATTGTGATTCCTTCAAGAATGATATCCTGGGGAAAGTTTGTGAAGGTCTAGAAATGCCCAAATTAAGAAGTTTAGGGATTTCCCTGGTGGTCCAGTGGCTAAGACATTGTACTCCCAATGCAAGGGCCCCAGGTTCAATTCCTGGTCAGGGAACTAGATCCCACATGCTGCAACGAAGACCCAATACAGTCAAGTAAAGAAATTAATTAAATCAATATATGAAAAAAAGAAGTTTGGATTTTCTTCTTTAGGCCAATAGTTTTTAATCTTTCCCTCCCTCCCTCCCTTCCTTTCCTTCCTACTTCAATCTCTTCCTTTCTTTCTTTCTTTCTTGTTTTTCAAATCAGGTCAGAACCCAAAAGAAATGGAATTAGATCTTAAATGACTGCTTAATATTGAAAATAGCTGGAATCAGGGAAGTGTTCTCAACTGTGTGTTTCAGGGCGGAACCCTGGAACCCACCTTGAGATGGCTAATGAGGTGACTCTGGGGCACCCTTTAGGGTCCTTTGAAATGTACATACAAATGGGAACTTTAGGTAATGGGTTGTCAGTAATGGATTTTGAGCTGAGAAGGCAAGCTTTAGCTGTGAGCCCTCTCTGGGGCTCATTTTCTCCTTTGTAACATAGAGATAATAAAACCTTCCCGGGAGGTTGCAATGATTAGAAACAAAGTACTCGGTACAGAGCCTGGTGTGTAGGTGTTTCACATAGATGTAACTGCAACGTTAATGATCATAGCGATGACAATAGAAACAGGACATCCACAGGCACCAAGTTACAAATTCCCAAACTCCTTATGAGATCTGTATTTGTGATTGGATTCTGGGCTGATTCACACTGTACAGCCACTATGAGGAGTCGCCACCTGTGTACCCCTGGCTCATCCTGGATACCTAGGGACGCTCCTTTGCCTGAGGCTTTCCTGAGTAGTGAGATAAGCTGAGCCTGAGGCTGACTCTCTGCAGGCCCCCTGGCATGCCTCCACTCCGGTCTGAACCTAGGACACCTGAGGAGGAAGCAAAGCGCTCCCTCATCCTCACACTCAGCATGGCTCAGCTCTAAGTGTTTTCTACTCCAGATGGATCCTTGCAGTCAGATAATCTGCTCCAGCCCTGGAGCGCTGGGAAAAGCAACCAGTTACACTCTTTTCCCTAAGACTCTCAAGGTCGTTTTTATGGATGAAAAACTTTTGGATTGTGTCATAGCTACATGCCTGTTATCTGTGGGTATTACCCTTTTGAGAAAGGATGGATTCATTTACCATTCATTTCTTTATCATCCATACCACAGAGAGAAACTGAATGTCCAGGAGGGTTGAGGGGCTTCCCAGTGGTAAAGAACCCACCTGCCAATGGAGGAGACATAAGAGACCCGGGTTCGACCCCTGAGTTGGGAAGATCGCTGGAGAAGGAAAAGGAAACTCATTCTATTATTCTTGCCTGGAGAATCCCATGGACAGGGGGAGCCTGGCAGGTTACAGTTCACAGGGTCACACAAAGTCAGACATGCTGAAGCGACTTAGCGTGCACGCAGGAGGTGCCGAGCACTGGGTTAGAAAATTCACTGACAGAACAGTCTGACGAGTAAATATCACATAAATGCTAGTGATATGTACATGTAATATCATGTGTATAGTGAATTCAAAAGATATAGATATATATAAACTCAAAAAATATATTTTTCTAAATGAATGTATCAACTCAAAGAACATTCAATGTGGAAAGTCAAAGCCAAGGTTTAAATGTGTTTGTGTCTTTCCAGAGTGACTTACGTGGCACTGCCAACACCATCTGCTCTAGAGCAGGGAGACTACTTAACAGCTGCCAGCTGAGGCTCCAATGTACTCTTTCCGTTCCCTCCAGGATGACCTGGTGTGACCGCCCTTTCTAGGTAAAGAGGCTTCTTTCTCCATTTGACAATAAATCCTCGACCTGAGGAAAGAGAGCTCCTGTCAGCCAGGTTGACTTTAAGTCACAGGAGGGTGGATTTTACAACTTAGTCCTCCCTCGTAAAGGCCAGCCACTCAGATGAGTAAATCCAGCTTGTTCTGGTTTCGGATCAGATTGCTTGTTTCAGTGTTTCAGCACCACTGATGAGAAGCGGGGTAATGTTTCTGAAATACTAACATATGTTACTCTTTCCCTGATATTTGAGATGCATTAAAACACAGTGGTTAATCCTTAGGATGGGGGTGTGCACAGGGTGAAGGAAGAGGTGGACTGGGAAAGGAAGGAGGAGTGAAAGATACTGAGACCAAGATGTTCCATTCTTGGAAAATGAAGATTTAAAATAAAAATTAATATTGCTATAGGAAAACATTTTAAATCTCTATCCTGCACACCTGACATTGTGGGAGGAGAGGTGATATCGGTTCATATGCTTTGGGAGGATTCAGTCTGAAGTTGTAACATCTTGGGCCTCACTGCTCTACAACTTTGGCAAATTGATTATTAATGAAGGCAAATGCAAGGTCATTGTAAGAAATTTGAGAAATAAAAGTATGTAAGTAAAGAGAAAAAAAGACTCATAACATTAGTATCCATTTCCTTCCAGTATGTTCTCTTAGCATTTTAGAAAATGTAACTGAAAACATACTGTGTGTATAATATAAATTTATACATACATACATTTATTTTACTGTCTTGTCTGATAATAAATACTGTTCACAGGGTCACACAAAGTCAGACATGCTGAAGCGACTTAGCGTGCACGCAGGAGGTGCCGAGCACTGGGTTAGAAAATTCACTGACAGAACAGTCTGACGAGTAAATATCACATAAATGCTAGTGATATGTACATGTAATATCATGTGTATAGTGAATTCAAAAGATATAGATATATATAAACTCAAAAATATTTTTCTAAATGAATGTATCAACTCAAAGAACATTCAATGTGGAAAGTCAAAGCCAAGGTTTAAATGTGTTTGTGTCTTTCCAGAGTGACTTACGTGGCACTGCCAACACCATCTGCTCTAGAGCAGGGAGACTACTTAACAGCTGCCAGCTGAGGCTCCAATGTACTCTTTCCGTTCCCTCCAGGATGACCTGGTGTGACCGCCCTTTCTAGGTAAAGAGGCTTCTTTCTCCATTTGACAATAAATCCTCGACCTGAGGAAAGAGAGCTCCTGTCAGCCAGGTTGACTTTAAGTCACAGGAGGGTGGATTTTACAACTTAGTCCTCCCTCGTAAAGGCCAGCCACTCAGATGAGTAAATCCAGCTTGTTCTGGTTTCGGATCAGATTGCTTGTTTCAGTGTTTCAGCACCACTGATGAGAAGCGGGGTAATGTTTCTGAAATACTAACATATGTTACTCTTTCCCTGATATTTGAGATGCATTAAAACACAGTGGTTAATCCTTAGGATGGGGGTGTGCACAGGGTGAAGGAAGAGGTGGACTGGGAAAGGAAGGAGGAGTGAAAGATACTGAGACCAAGATGTTCCATTCTTGGAAAATGAAGATTTAAAATAAAAATTAATATTGCTATAGGAAAACATTTTAAATCTCTATCCTGCACACCTGACATTGTGGGAGGAGAGGTGATATCGGTTCATATGCTTTGGGAGGATTCAGTCTGAAGTTGTAACATCTTGGGCCTCACTGCTCTACAACTTTGGCAAATTGATTATTAATGAAGGCAAATGCAAGGTCATTGTAAGAAATTTGAGAAATAAAAGTATGTAAGTAAAGAGAAAAAAAGACTCATAACATTAGTATCCATTTCCTTCCAGTATGTTCTCTTAGCATTTTAGAAAATGTAACTGAAAACATACTGTGTGTATAGCATATAAATTTATACATACATACATTTATTTTACTGTCTTGTCTGATAATAAATACTGTATAAAGAACATTTTTTTTCTGGACTTCCCTGGTGGGTGCAGTGGCTAAAAGCTCCCTTCCTCCCAATGTAGGAGGGGGCCAGTTTTGATCTCTGGTCAGGGAACTAAACCCCATATGCCACAACTAAGAGTTCTTATGCTACAACTAAAGGTCCCGTGTGCTACAACTTAAAAAAAAAGAACATTTTTTGCCATCACAGGGGCTATGCGATGGCCTGGAGGGGTGGGATGGGAGGGATGGGATATACATATTAATCTGGGATTATACATATCTGTAAACAATAAAACTCTGTAAAAGCAAAAAAGGAAAATAAAAAAATGGCAAAAAACAAACTACAAAAAAATTTATATATATTTTAATTAAATAAAATTGAATTAACTGGTGCCTATTTGCAAGAAATTTAGCAAATAGAGAATACATATTCCTAACTAACCAAAGACAGTCACTATTAATCTAGTTAGCTCTGAGCCATAGACAAGTGTTCTACTTCTAAAAGCCTCATTTTTTTACCTTAAAAATTTCCACTAATGATAATATTTTTCTTATAGGACTGTTATAATATACTTTATACAAAAATAAAATGTTTCTCATGGTGTCTGGCATATCAAAAGCACATATTTATAATTTTACACTAATTTTAAACCAAGCAGTTTCAAACTCTACAATTGTTCTAAAACCTGCTTTTTAAAAAAACTAAATAATACACCAAGATCATTTTCATATGTTAGCAAACATCAATCTGCAATATAATTTGAATAATTACATAGTGGTTTTTTTAAAGTTTTTTTGGGGGGGGCACTTCTATTGGTCATTTATTTATTTGTTTTCATCCATCTTTGTTCTTTGGCCTGTCTGGGCCTCCCATTGCAGTGGCCTCTCTTGTTGCAGAGCACCAGCTCTGGGCGCATGCGCTCCAGAGCTCTAGCTTGGTAGTTGGACACATCAGTCCAGCTGCTCCACGGCCCGTGAGATTTTCCCAGGTCAGGGATCGAACCGGCACCCCTTTCACTGCAAAACAGTGTCCTTACCCACTGGACCACCAGGGAAGCCCTCCATAGTGTTTTTAATGCTATGACATATGTATGACACACTTAGATTACAAAGATGACTTCTAATGACTGTGTGATAGTCCACAGTGTACTTACCACCTTATGCTGTCACCTGTATGCTGCCTAGGGAAAACAAAGCCATGTTAACAGTAATAAAGTATGTTTCTCTGACTCCCTCTCGCTCTTTTTTGCTGGGCTTCAGGCTCTCTTCAAAAACTCTCCCTCTCATTTCTAGGAGTCCCCAAGGTATTCATCTATTCATTCACTGTCATGTACGCATCCTTAGTAAAAAATAAGGGCTATCGATGGCCTGGGGGGGGGGGATGGGAGGGATGGGATATACATATTAATCTGGGATTATACATATCTGTAAACAATAAAACTCTGTAAAAGCAAAAAAGGAAAATAAAAAAATGGCAAAAAACAAACTACAAAAAAATTTATATATATTTTAATTAAATAAAATTGAATTAACTGGTGCCTATTTGCAAGAAATTTAGCAAATAGAGAATACATATTCCTAACTAACCAAAGACAGTCACTATTAATCTAGTTAGCTCTGAGCCATAGACAAGTGTTCTACTTCTAAAAGCCTCATTTTTTACCTTAAAAATTTCCACTAATGATAATATTTTTCTTATAGGACTGTTATAATATACTTTATACAAAAATAAAATGTTTCTCATGGTGTCTGGCATATCAAAAGCACATATTTATAATTTTACACTAATTTTAAACCAAGCAGTTTCAAACTCTACAATTGTTCTAAAACCTGCTTTTTAAAAAAACTAAATAATACACCAAGATCATTTTCATATGTTAGCAAACATCAATCTGCAATATAATTTGAATAATTACATAGTGGTTTTTTTAAAGTTTTTTTTGGGGGGGCACTTCTATTGGTCATTTATTTATTTGTTTTCATCCATCTTTGTTCTTTGGCCTGTCTGGGCCTCCCATTGCAGTGGCCTCTCTTGTTGCAGAGCACCAGCTCTGGGCGCATGCGCTCCAGAGCTCTAGCTTGGTAGTTGGACACATCAGTCCAGCTGCTCCACGGCCCGTGAGATTTTCCCAGGTCAGGGATCGAACCGGCACCCCTTTCACTGCAAAACAGTGTCCTTACCCACTGGACCACCAGGGAAGCCCTCCATAGTGTTTTTAATGCTATGACATATGTATGACACACTTAGATTACAAAGATGACTTCTAATGACTGTGTGATAGTCCACAGTGTACTTACCACCTTATGCTGTCACCTGTATGCTGCCTAGGGAAAACAAAGCCATGTTAACAGTAATAAAGTATGTTTCTCTGACTCCCTCTCGCTCTTTTTTGCTGGGCTTCAGGCTCTCTTCAAAAACTCTCCCTCTCATTTCTAGGAGTCCCCAAGGTATTCATCTATTCATTCACTCAATAAATATTGAACACATAACATGTACTAGGCAGTGCCCTGAAGACGCAATAGTGAGAAGAAAAATAGGCATAACTGCTGCTCTGTTGGTGTTTCCAATCTTATGGAGGAAACCAAACCTTAATCATACAATCACCAGGAAATCAAACTCAAGCTAAACAAAGAAAAAGTCAAGTGCCCTGAAAACAATGGCGAAGGGACTTGACTAGGTGGGGACTCGGGGAAGGTCTGTGAGGAAGATTCTGTTGAAATGAATCTGGATGTGGAGTAGCTCACTAGGTCTGGAGAATGTCTTTCTGAAGAAGGAGGGTCATCTCTGGCAGAAGGAATGGCAAGTCACATGCTTATGGTAGAAGGGGCCACAGTATGCTTAAAGAACTCAAGAAAGACCCTGGTCTGTGAATGAGTGCCACGTGGTGGCTTTTAAATTTCAGGCTTTGCTATTTTCTAGGTATGGGGGAGCCAACAGGTCAGGAGACAATTGCCATAGAAAAAAATCATTCCTTACACTCACAGATCCCAAGAGGAGGGGGTGCACAGGGCAGCTTGAGGGTTGGAGGCTGAGGGAGCCAGAAAGGAACGTGGGCAAGAGCCTTTGTCATGGTTTACGTGGGAAGGAATGGCCAAGGAGGGTATGCAGCCCAGAATTGACTGGTTTAACTAGCTTCCATGAGCTCTGGGCAATGAATGGGGGCTGGCCCTAATTGTCTGGTACCTGGTCCTGGGGTGGTTAGAGCCGGGAAATAGTAACCCCGCATCCACCAGGATCGGACCGGCACCCCTTTCACTGCAAAACAGTGTCCTTACCCACTGGACCACCAGGGAAGCCCTCCATAGTGTTTTTAATGCTATGACATATGTATGACACACTTAGATTACAAAGATGACTTCTAATGACTGTGTGATAGTCCACAGTGTACTTACCACCTTATGCTGTCACCTGTATGCTGCCTAGGGAAAACAAAGCCATGTTAACAGTAATAAAGTATGTTTCTCTGACTCCCTCTCGCTCTTTTTTGCTGGGCTTCAGGCTCTCTTCAAAAACTCTCCCTCTCATTTCTAGGAGTCCCCAAGGTATTCATCTATTCATTCACTCAATAAATATTGAACACATAACATGTACTAGGCAGTGCTCTGAAGACGCAATAGTGAGAAGAAAAATAGGCATAACTGCTGCTCTGTTGGTGTTTCCAATCTTATGGAGGAAACCAAACCTTAATCATACAATCACCAGGAAATCAAACTCAAGCTAAACAAAGAAAAAGTCAAGTGCCCTGAAAACAATGGCGAAGGGACTTGACTAGGTGGGGACTCGGGGAAGGTCTGTGAGGAAGATTCTGTTGAAATGAATCTGGATGTGGAGTAGCTCACTAGGTCTGGAGAATGTCTTTCTGAAGAAGGAGGGTCATCTCTGGCAGAAGGAATGGCAAGTCACATGCTTATGGTAGAAGGGGCCACAGTATGCTTAAAGAACTCAAGAAAGACCCTGGTCTGTGAATGAGTGCCACGTGGTGGCTTTTAAATTTCAGGCTTTGCTATTTTCTAGGTATGGGGGAGCCAACAGGTCAGGAGACAATTGCCATAGAAAAAAATCATTCCTTACACTCACAGATCCCAAGAGGAGGGGGTGCACAGGGCAGCTTGAGGGTTGGAGGCTGAGGGAGCCAGAAAGGAACGTGGGCAAGAGCCTTTGTCATGGTTTACGTGGGAAGGAATGGCCAAGGAGGGTATGCAGCCCAGAATTGACTGGTTTAACTAGCTTCCATGAGCTCTGGGCAATGAATGGGGGCTGGCCCTAATTGTCTGGTACCTGGTCCTGGGGTGGTTAGAGCCGGGAAATAGTAACCCCGCATCCACCAGAAAGTGGTTGGTAGTATGAACTCTGGGTTGGCTTGCATATGAAAGGCACACACATGCAAGCTGTTTGCTAACTCTAGAAATTGCTTAGCCTGGGATGGGAGTCCCTCCAGGGTCAGTAAGCCCCAAGATGCCAAAGCACCCAAAGTACAGAGTGACAGACATGATTATTACAGTACTACTTTGACACAGTGGCGTTAAAGGGGCAGAGTGGCTAGAGGAAGCTTAGCGAGAGGGAGCAGCAACAAGGAAGGATATTTCTCCATATCTCAGAAAGACTTCAATGAAAGCAGGTGTTTCCTTTTTTATTTTGTTCTTTTCCCCTGAGGGCATAAATAGGCAGCTGGACTGGAGATCAAAGTACACGCCACACTCCGCATCTGCACTCAGAAGTAATCCAACAACTGAGGTGCTGGTGTTGGACTGAGCCTGGATAGTGAATCTCTTCACTGGGGATATATCTTTTCTTAAGTTCTTTGGTAAGATAGGCCCTAGAGCAGTGATTCTCAGGTGGAGTTTTATTTCCCATGGGATGTCTAGAGATATTTTTCGTTGTCACTGCTTGATGGAGGATGCTACTGGCATTTAGAAGGCAGAGGCAGGGCTGCTGCAGAACATGTTAAACTATATGGGACAGTCCTCCACAACAAGGCATTATCAATCCCAAAATGTCACGAGTGCTGAGGTTGAGAAATACTGCTTAAAGAACTCAAGAAAGCCTGGTCTAACACGTGGTGGCTTTTAAATTTCAGGCTTTGCTATTTTCTAGGTATGGGGGAGCCAACAGGTCAGGAGACAATTGCCATAGAAAAAAATCATTCCTTACACTCACAGATCCCAAGAGGAGGGGGTGCACAGGGCAGCTTGAGGGTTGGAGGCTGAGGGAGCCAGAAAGGAACGTGGGCAAGAGCCTTTGTCATGGTTTACGTGGGAAGGAATGGCCAAGGAGGGTATGCAGCCCAGAATTGACTGGTTTAACTAGCTTCCATGAGCTCTGGGCAATGAATGGGGGCTGGCCCTAATTGTCTGGTACCTGGTCCTGGGGTGGTTAGAGCCGGGAAATAGTAACCCCGCATCCGCCAGAAAGTGGTTGGTAGTATGAACTCTGGGTTGGCTTGCATATGAAAGGCACACACATGCAAGCTGTTTGCTAACTCTAGAAATTGCTTAGCCTGGGATGGGAGTCCCTCCAGGGTCAGTAAGCCCCAAGATGCCAAAGCACCCAAAGTACAGAGTGACAGACATGATTATTACAGTACTACTTTGACACAGTGGCGTTAAAGGGGCAGAGTGGCTAGAGGAAGCTTAGCGAGAGGGAGCAGCAACAAGGAAGGATATTTCTCCATATCTCAGAAAGACTTCAATGAAAGCAGGTGTTTCCTTTTTTATTTTGTTCTTTTCCCCTGAGGGCATAAATAGGCAGCTGGACTGGAGATCAAAGTACACGCCACACTCCGCATCTGCACTCAGAAGTAATCCAACAACTGAGGTGCTGGTGTTGGACTGAGCCTGGATAGTGAATCTCTTCACTGGGGATATATCTTTTCTTAAGTTCTTTGGTAAGATAGGCCCTAGAGCAGTGATTCTCAGGTGGAGTTTTATTTCCCATGGGATGTCTAGAGATATTTTTCGTTGTCACTGCTTGATGGAGGATGCTACTGGCATTTAGAAGGCAGAGGCAGGGCTGCTGCAGAACATGTTAAACTATATGGGACAGTCCTCCACAACAAGGCATTATCAATCCCAAAATGTCACGAGTGCTGAGGTTGAGAAATACTGCCCTCACATCTGCCTCTGAAGACAATAGGGCAGGGTTTATTATCTTCCCTGGTGACTCAGACGGTAAACAATCTGCTTGCAAGGCAGGTGACCAGGGTTTGATCCCTGGGTAGGGAAGATCCCCTGGAGAAGGAAATGGCAACCCACTCCAGTGTTCTTGCCTGGAGAGTTCCATGGACAGAGGAGCCTGATGACCTACAGTCCATGAGATCACAAAAAGTCAGACACAACCGAGCAACTAACACTTAAGCTGTGACCCTTCACAACAGAATTTTTCATTAGTAATAATGCTTCAGTGGATATATTAAATATTAGTTCTATGAAATCTTCCTTTTAATCTCAAGAAATGTCTTGCTTTTCTTCTCCTGGTTTTTCTATTTCTATTTCTGGGCCACAAGACTTCTGGAGCTTAGGTGGAAAGAATTATTTAATCTACTACCTCATAGCACAGTTCCAACGCCCTTTCAGCAACAGCCTCTTATTTGTTTTGTTTATTTTTGAGTCTCCCTATTCATTTATGGGATCATGTCAGCTCAACAAGTCTTTAATCACTGCCCACCACGTGCTCAGCATGTATCCAAACTTTAAATCTAGCACAGTGCCTGACACAGTGTGCCCAAGGACCTGGCCCGTGAGAACGTTATCTTAGTGACTTCACCCAACAGCCCTGTTATGGAGGGATGAATATACCTCATCTTACACATGAGTAAATAGAGACCAGAGTGTTCTGTCACACCTAGGTCACATGTCTAGTATGTAGTAGATGCTGGGTTTGTACTCAGCACATAGTTTGACCCCAAATCCAATGCGCTTCTTATAAAACCAAGGACTCCATCCCCACTGATAGAAGCTGAAGACAACCACTCTTCATCCCTTAAGAACTATCCTCCAGCTGGCTCCATTAAACTCACTTCCCCCATAGAGTGAGCACAGTCCTGGATGAAAGGAAGAATATTAACCAGGGGAATAAAGAGTCCTTATAACAGCTGGACTCCCACTCCACCAGAAAGGCTGGATTTCAAAAACTCTGACTCCTTCTTAACTAGTACCTTAGTTTAGGTGCTATAAGCTAAGAGATCAGTTAGGGATAATGACAATGCAAAGGGCTTGTCCTGATTATAAGCCTACATCTGCCTCTGGCGGGGGTTATTATCTTCTGGTGACTCAGACGGTAAACAATCTGCTTGCAAGGCAGGTGACCAGGGTTTTATCCCTGGGTAGGGAAGATCCCCTGGAGAAGGAAATGGCAACCCACTCCAGTGTTCTTGCCTGGAGAGTTCCATGGACAGAGGAGCCTGATGACCTACAGTCCATGAGATCACAAAAGTCAGACACAACCGAGCAACTAACACTTAAGCTGTGACCCTTCACAACAGAATTTTTCATTAGTAATAATGCTTCAGTGGATATATTAAATATTAGTTCTATGAAATCTTCCTTTTAATCTCAAGAAATGTCTTGCTTTTCTTCTCCTGGTTTTTCTATTTCTATTTCTGGGCCACAAGACTTCTGGAGCTTAGGTGGAAAGAATTATTTAATCTACTACCTCATAGCACAGTTCCAACGCCCTTTCAGCAACAGCCTCTTATTTGTTTTGTTTATTTTTGAGTCTCCCTATTCATTTATGGGATCATGTCAGCTCAACAAGTCTTTAATCACTGCCCACCACGTGCTCAGCATGTATCCAAACTTTAAATCTAGCACAGTGCCTGACACAGTGTGCCCAAGGACCTGGCCCGTGAGAACGTTATCTTAGTGACTTCACCCAACAGCCCTGTTATGGAGGGATGAATATACCTCATCTTACACATGAGTAAATAGAGACCAGAGTGTTCTGTCACACCTAGGTCACATGTCTAGTATGTAGTAGATGCTGGGTTTGTACTCAGCACATAGTTTGACCCCAAATCCAATGCGCTTCTTATAAAACCAAGGACTCCATCCCCACTGATAGAAGCTGAAGACAACCACTCTTCATCCCTTAAGAACTATCCTCCAGCTGGCTCCATTAAACTCACTTCCCCCATAGAGTGAGCACAGTCCTGGATGAAAGGAAGAATATTAACCAGGGGAATAAAGAGTCCTTATAACAGCTGGACTCCCACTCCACCAGAAAGGCTGGATTTCAAAAACTCTGACTCCTTCTTAACTAGTACCTTAGTTTAGGTGCTATAAGCTAAGAGATCAGTTAGGGATAATGACAATGCAAAGGGCTTGTCCTGATGTTACTCAAGCTCTGTTCTACAGATTTCCCTCTGAAAAATTAAACATTCTCACTGAGACTGAAGGAAGCTGCAAATTTATAGATGATAGTATGATTCAACACAGCAGGCCTACCCTTGCAACCCTATTCTGGCTCTTAAAAGATACGTCTAACCCTCAGATATCAGTCCCTTCCCCACCCTCTTGTAACTCCCACACTGTCAGCAGTTTTTGAAAAAGTTATATCCTTCTGTATTGTACTCTATGACTATATTCCCTCTCCAAAGTATGACACGAGCCAACTAGCTAAATAATCTATAGTTATTAAGAGAACTCTCTGCCATTGTATAGTTTTAAAAATAAGATGCAGAGAAGCAAGTGTCAGAACAGTATATAAAATGTGAAATCAACTGTTATAAAAAAGGATACATTTTAGGGGCTTCCCTGGTGGTTCAGATGGTAAAGAGTCTGCCTTGCAGTGCAAGGGGCACCGGTTCAATCCCTGGCCCAGGAAGATCTCATGTGCCGAAGAGCAGCTGGGCCAGTGTGTCCAATCATGAGCCAGTGCTCTGGAGCACATGCACCCAAAGCTAGTGCTCTGGAGCACATGCACCCAGAGCTGGTGCTCTGGGGCAAGAGAGGCCGCTGCCATGGGAGGCTCCCACAGGTCAAAGAACAAAGATAGATGAAAATAAATAAATAACCAATAAAAGAGGCCAAAATTTGGAAGAAAAAAAATGATACATTTTAATATTCATAAAATCTGTCTGGACAGAGGCAATGGCTATCATGAGGAAGAGGGGCTGAGGAGCTGGGAGAGCTGTTGGATGTAGGAGAGGCTGACTTTTTGGAATTTTTTAAAGACCTACTCTGCTATCCCAATTGGAATTCTACCTGGACCAAGATGCCACTGTGAAAGTCTTAGGCGCTCTGGTGTGTCCAACTCTTTGCAATTCCATGAACTGTAGCCTGCCAGGTTGATCTGTCCATGGAATTCTCCAGGTAAGAATACTGGAATTCCAACCCAGGGATCGAACTCGGTCTCCTTCATTGCAGGTAGATTTTTACCATCTGAGCCACCACAGAAGCCCTACCACTCTGAAACTTCATGTCATATTTATACTTTAAGGCACTTAGCCCTTGATTTGTTTCCTAAAGGTTTTAATTTAATTACAGGTCATAGAGACTTCCAATAACATAAATTATTAGTCTTCACAAAACTACTTTGCATACCAGGGATCCACATGAAGATTTCAGAACAGCTATACCTTCACCAGTGGAGGTAGGGCATCTTTCTCTCAGTAATGTATTTACTCTTTTGGGGTTGATGCTCACCCAGTTGGCCCATTTCTGTTGACCTCTAGTAATGCTGATTTTGTGGTAAACAGCTACAACTATCACTGGGCAAAGATGACATTGTATGGTGGATGTGCTGTCATTACCTGACCAAAACAAACTAAGCCATTCAGTAACTGATCACAGTTGAAAGCAGAATCAGTACATCTTCCTAATGTTGGGCTTGCCAACCTGAGCCCTCTGGCACCACTAAAGTACTAACCAGTTAGACAGGCCCCCAGGACACACCATTCATTCTGCACCCTCAACTAGCTCTCTTCCTCTTGTCCAGCTTTTTTTTCCCATGATCATACTGCAGTCTCTGCTGAAATTTAAGAAAGACTAAAAATCAGGGACACCTGTTGTAGTTGGAAACGACCATGTTGTCTATGTTGTGGTGGCCACCAAGCCTGGCAACTGCACAAACACAAGGCCAGTCAGGGTCCACTTTAATAGAAAGGTCTTCTCTGTTTAGGGGAAAAGTGCCAACAGAACTTCAGATCCTGGGCTGTTGCTCTTGGTTTGTTTTTGTGTTTGTTTTTGCAGAAAGAATATTTTCTAGTCTGTCTCTCAATATAGACACACATGTATGCACATGGTTGGGCTAGAAACCAAGTGAAAAAGTCAAAGGGAGGGGCTTCCCTGGTGGTCCAGTGGGTAAAGACACCGCCTTGCAGTGTAAGGGGCACTGGTTCGATCCCTGACCTGGGAGGATCCCATGTGCCACGGAGTGGCTGGACTGATGTGTCCAACTATCGAGCTGGAGCTCTGGAGCACATGCGCCCAGAGCCGGTGCTCTGCAACGGTGCTCTGCCACTGCAATGGGAGGCCCACATGGGCCAAAGGACAAAGATGGGTGAAAATAAATAAATAAAAGACCAATAGAAATGGCCAAAAAAAAA
The DNA here is from genome assembly GCA_022376925.1 of Tragulus kanchil. Classification (NCBI taxonomy): domain Eukaryota; kingdom Metazoa; phylum Chordata; class Mammalia; order Artiodactyla; family Tragulidae; genus Tragulus; species Tragulus kanchil. The sequence goes on from JAIOJX010000025.1 coordinate 79,971,138, forward strand.
AAAAAAACCCTTCAAAAAAGAAGTCAAAGGGACAAATGATAAAGATAATATGTGTATGTTTACATATGGTATGCTATCACAAAACATAAATGTCTATTTATTCTCCAGTGTCTAAGGTAGGGCCAAGTCCTGTTTTGAATGAGGACACACTGGACTTGTGTGGTTGTCTCTTATGGATGAACCTCATTTTCTGATGCACCATGCACAATTCCAAGACTGAATTTCTCTAGAGTGGAATTAGAACTCCAAGTTACTTGTGAAACTACTTGTTATTTTATAGCAATAATTTTAGTGAGTTTTTTAAAAGTCTTCTCAAACAGCTAAATTTGGAAATGACATTGTATGGTGGATGTGCTGTCATTACCTGACCAAAACAAACTAAGCCATTCAGTAACTGATCACAGTTGAAAGCAGAATCAGTACATCTTCCTAATGTTGGGCTTGCCAACCTGAGCCCTCTGGCACCACTAAAGTACTAACCAGTTAGACAGGCCCCCAGGACACACCATTCATTCTGCACCCTCAACTAGCTCTCTTCCTCTTGTCCAGCTTTTTTTTCCCATGATCATACTGCAGTCTCTGCTGAAATTTAAGAAAGACTAAAAATCAGGGACACCTGTTGTAGTTGGAAACGACCATGTTGTCTATGTTGTGGTGGCCACCAAGCCTGGCAACTGCACAAACACAAGGCCAGTCAGGGTCCACTTTAATAGAAAGGTCTTCTCTGTTTAGGGGAAAAGTGCCAACAGAACTTCAGATCCTGGGCTGTTGCTCTTGGTTTGTTTTTGTGTTTGTTTTTGCAGAAAGAATATTTTCTAGGCTGTCTCTCAATATAGACACACATGTATGCACATGGTTGGGCTAGAAACCAAGTGAAAAAGTCAAAGGGAGGGGCTTCCCTGGTGGTCCAGTGGGTAAAGACACCGCCTTGTAGTGTAAGGGGCACTGGTTCGATCCCTGACCTGGGAGGATCCCATGTGCCACGGAGTGGCTGGACTGATGTGTCCAACTATCGAGCTGGAGCTCTGGAGCACATGCGCCCAGAGCCGGTGCTCTGCAACGGTGCTCTGCCACTGCAATGGGAGGCCCACATGGGCCAAAGGACAAAGATGGGTGAAAATAAATAAATAAAAGACCAATAGAAATGGCCAAAAAAAAAAAAAAAACCCTTCAAAAAAGAAGTCAAAGGGACAAATGATAAAGATAATATGTGTATGTTTACATATGGTATGCTATCACAAAACATAAATGTCTATTTATTCTCCAGTGTCTAAGGTAGGGCCAAGTCCTGTTTTGAATGAGGACACACTGGACTTGTGTGGTTGTCTCTTATGGATGAACCTCATTTTCTGATGCACCATGCACAATTCCAAGACTGAATTTCTCTAGAGTGGAATTAGAACTCCAAGTTACTTGTGAAACTACTTGTTATTTTATAGCAATAATTTTAGTGAGTTTTTTAAAAGTCTTCTCAAATCATTCTCTTTAGTATTCACAGAAATACTCATGACTTGCATTTCACTGGCTTGTATATGTAATTAATAGAATACAATCAACATAATATGTATAATTGATGCTGACTGATTTGGGGACAAAATCCAACTGATCCTTGAACTGTAGGCAGCCCAACTGGTGTGAACAGAGAGGGTAGGGTGGCTAGGGGAGCAGCGACAAGCCCTGCCCCGTTCCCACTGACCACATCAGTCAACAAGTCTGCCATAACCCTGGGAGAGGCTGAAGCGTAGGTTAGTTCATGGAATATTTACTGTTCATTCATCTCTTTTCTGGCTTTCCATTGCATTTTAAGCAGCATAAACCTTTCTTCAGAGACGATCTTACACAGAGGAAGCCATGTTGGACAAGAATGGGGATTCTCTGAGGTACTTGCATCCCTCTCTCTACATCCCTTCTTTTCCCCTGAGGTGGCCCTCGAAAGGCATCTGGAGCCCCTAGCATTGTGCAAAGCATATAAGAAAATGTCCAACAGAGTCCAGTCCTTTCACAATAAGATGATAAGCTGTGATCTAAAGATACTGTAACCAGTATTCTGGTCCCTGAGCTTAAAATTTTTTTGCTCCATTTTCTGACTTTTATTTTCAGTGTACCTGGAGGCTGCCATTCATGGTGTCTTTTTGCCACCTGGTTATCTCTGTGTAGTGGTGCAGAGGCAAGGAAGGAACAGAATGAAATAGACTTAGCATGATCTTGCTCTCCACAGAGCTTGCTGAACTTCTTGCCACCAGCATCTAACCTCTGTGAACCAGCAGGTGCAGTCATGACTTTCTTCCTGACCTTTCTTCAAGGTTCCATACTTTGTGGGTGAAAGAGGTATTTTCATTGATAAATGTATTGTCCCTACTTTTGTCTTCAAAACTGAGCTGGGTTTCATCAGGAGGAGGGGCCAGGAAATAGAAGGACATTCTAGGTATAGCAGATGTTAGACATACAGGGGTGGATTTGGGCCAGAACAATGTTTCTGAAGAGAAAATCAGAGCAGGATCCAGAATCATGAAGAGCTTTGTATCCATGCTGAGGAGTCTGGATTTTATCATGAAGGTGATGGAAGGGTATTAAAGAATTGCCAAGACCAGACTTGTGATGGAGATGGGTCATCCTGTCAACACCAGTAATTAATAGAATACAATCAACATAATATGTATAATTGATGCTGACTGATTTGGGGACAAAATCCAACTGATCCTTGAACTGTAGGCAGCCCAACTGGTGTGAACAGAGAGGGTAGGGTGGCTAGGGGAGCAGCGACAAGCCCTGCCCCGTTCCCACTGACCACATCAGTCAACAAGTCTGCCATAACCCTGGGAGAGGCTGAAGCGTAGGTTAGTTCATGGAATATTTACTGTTCATTCATCTCTTTTCTGGCTTTCCATTGCATTTTAAGCAGCATAAACCTTTCTTCAGAGACGATCTTACACAGAGGAAGCCATGTTGGACAAGAATGGGGATTCTCTGAGGTACTTGCATCCTCTCTCTCTACATCCCTTCTTTTCCCCTGAGGTGGCCCTCGAAAGGCATCTGGAGCCCCTAGCATTGTGCAAAGCATATAAGAAAATGTCCAACAGAGTCCAGTCCTTTCACAATAAGATGATAAGCTGTGATCTAAAGATACTGTAACCAGTATTCTGGTCCCTGAGCTTAAAATTTTTCTGCTCCATTTTCTGACTTTTATTTTCAGTGTACCTGGAGGCTGCCATTCATGGTGTCTTTTTGCCACCTGGTTATCTCTGTGTAGTGGTGCAGAGGCAAGGAAGGAACAGAATGAAATAGACTTAGCATGATCTTGCTCTCCACAGAGCTTGCTGAACTTCTTGCCACCAGCATCTAACCTCTGTGAACCAGCAGGTGCAGTCATGACTTTCTTCCTGACCTTTCTTCAAGGTTCCATACTTTGTGGGTGAAAGAGGTATTTTCATTGATAAATGTATTGTCCCTACTTTTGTCTTCAAAACTGAGCTGGGTTTCATCAGGAGGAGGGGCCAGGAAATAGAAGGACATTCTAGGTATAGCAGATGTTAGACATACAGGGGTGGATTTGGGCCAGAACAATGTTTCTGAAGAGAAAATCAGAGCAGGATCCAGAATCATGAAGAGCTTTGTATCCATGCTGAGGAGTCTGGATTTTATCATGAAGGTGATGGAAGGGTATTAAAGAATTGCCAAGACCAGACTTGTGATGGAGATGGGTCATCCTGTCAACACCAGCAAATGGATGGTAGTGAGAGGTGGAGCAGAAGCAGGGAAACCAGAGAAGAGGTGGCTACAGGAATTCAGCTGAGAGATGACAGAAACCTGCACTGAGGTGGTGACAATGTGGATGGACTGGAGAAGATAGATTCCAAGATGAATGCCTGTTCCTAGACAGGACCTGACTGCTGACTAGAAAGCTAGACTGAAGTGGTCAAAACAATTTGGGGGGCATAAAATAGTGTGGATCTCACATGTGATCAAGCTTCAGATCAATTTCAGGGACTCTTCCTAAGCTTCTAGTTTTTTATCAAGGCTACCAGGTGTGGCTGACAGACTGCACTGCACAACTCAGGGAGCTCCTGCTGGCACGACGATGATGTGTCTAAAGCCTCTTGAAGTTGTAAAATGCTGCCCTCCTGTTCCCTATGTTGTGCAAACAAACATTTCTAGAGATAGTCTACACAGCTGCTTGAGAAATGCTATCTGAGGTATATACGTCCTACTAAATAAAAGAGGTGATGGTGAGGCACGTTTACTGATGGCTGCTCTTAGGATCTAATGCAAGACTGAAACAGTCCTTGCTTCACATAAGAGCTAAGAGAGGAGAGGAGGGAAGATGGCAGTGGGCCCTCAGGTGGTTGAAGAAGGACACAGGGAGGTGGTACAAGGCAATTGGCATCAGAACAGACTGAATCAGAGCTTCTATCAAAACAGCCTGGCTCTGGAACACAGGAAGCAGCCCCAACAAGGATAGCCTGCCATGGTGCCCAATTCAAGGGCCCAAGGTGTGAGTCACAGATAAATGGGAGAGTCTTCTAATGGCCAGCCCCTCAATAGCATCTGCATCCACACATCCAGAGGTATTTTCTTTCCTTTCTGGGTTTGAAGAAGGCTGAGGGTCTCACACCCTCTCTTGTTTCACAATAGCCAATCTAGAAGATAATTCTTTTGGAAGTAGATGCTTGGTTCATAACTCATGGTGCATGTGAAATATAGAAAGATGTAAATGAATATGCGTAATTGTCTTTCACTTTACCCAGTTGATATAATTTTGAGAAGTTGGGGTATACTACATACAAATCAAGTCAGAAATCTCTAAGAGATGAAAATTGCCAATGAAAATCACAATACCAGTGCCCAACAGTGCCTCGTTTGTGGTACATGCTCCCTAAGTATTCACTGAATTCACAGATAAATGAGTGATGTTAACCAAGTGTTTCTACACAAATTCTCATTTGATCCTAACCTACTGTGTAGTAGCTGTTGTTATCTCTGTTTATAGAAGAGAAAACAGAAGTTCAAAAAGGTTAACTGACTTAAGTGTTCAAGGTCATGCAGTTAGTAAATAGTGTAACTGGGACACAAACTGAGGTCTTTTGATTCTTTCCACCACTTGACAGCTGTGTGTAAAAGCTTCGGTCTGCATAATTCTGATTCCTACTGAGGAATCCTTTTGTAAAGAAGAAGATTATGCTTAATATATATTTGACAAGTCATTTTTGGGGTGTTAGTTTGGATTTTCCTAGAGTGGAGCTTTCATCTTATAAATGCATAAATCGCTAGTTCACACTCATTTTGAAGATGGAGTAACTGAAGCACATAAAGGGTACACAAATGGTTGGTAGGCACAAAAAGAAGAAAAGAGAAAAGCAAAATGCAAAAAAAGACAAAAGAAAAAAATTAAACTTATTCACTTTCCCTCTTTGGTCTTGTTGAGAATCTATGTCTCTCATATTTGGCCAGCCTTATCTAATGTTTTTATTTCTTTATCAATCTGATTCAAAACTGAAAGATTTATTTTATAAAACTGGGATCCTAATTTGCTGGTTTGACCTTATAAATGAGTGAAATAGAAATTGTTGTGTAATGAAAAACCTCCCACTCCCCAAATCACAGGCATTAAAAACAGTAGATGGAAGGAGTCCTGAATCACTGAGGTCTCAAACTCTCTTTTATGTAAAATCTAAAATGACTAAGCTCAGTGGTGAGGGAAGCTGATCTCAGAAAGTGTCACCTCTCAGATTTCCATGTCTCTCCCACCTGCATGAGGGCTTCATGGGCTAAAGTCAGTTTGAACCTTCACATCCTCTGTGGTGTTCCCCTGGGAGCCCATCAGAGATCATGTTCTTGGTGCCTGTCCTAAACCATTGTTGAGCTCTGCACACTTGAAATGCTTTCTCTCCTGATCTTTTTTTAGGTGAGAGTGAACTAAAGCCCAAGGATCAGGTGCTGGCTCCAGAACAAAGATGCGTCATTTCCATCAGGATCAAAGGTGATCGTAAACCAAAAATAAGGACACCACCTTCACAACGGGAGTCTTCAGAAAATAAAGCAGAACACATTTTATAATTATATCCAATTCAGGAGAATCTGTCTAAAGCAATTCAGTGTCTTAATCTGATCGACACAGTCCTTGTTTCTCTGGTGGAAATCTCATATCTGGGGCACAGTAACCTGGCCTATGGTGATATTTTCAAGAATCTCAGAGAACTCAGATTTGTCTGTGGTTAAACTTCGTTCATTCAGCCTTCCTTCATTCAGAACACTTTCCCTAGAGTCAACTGATCTAAAGTGCTGACCAGAAATTGATCCAGTGTCAAATTTTAAAATAAAAAGATAATTCGCTTAGTACTTTAGCTGATAAAAGAGGACCCAATAAGGTCTAGATATGTACATGCATGCATAATATTTTGAGACAGGGGAGGTATATTTCCCCAGCAAGCACACTGCACATTCACAGTGGTGTTTACTGGAGTGTGCTATGTTTAGAAAAGGCCAGTCTGTGGAGCTGGGCTTTGAGAGAGCTGTTTGATCCTCTTTCATCACGACGTGGTGGAGTGGACTTTGGCAAGCTCTTGGGTGGGGAGAAATCACCACAAGGGCTTTCACAGCACGAACCTCCACTCTTGTGACCAAACAAAGCCCTGCTGCTTCAGGAAGGTTTGCATAAAAGGAATTGATTTTCATTTGATTCTGCAAATGGATTCACTGAGCAAGTCTGGCAGAAAGGAAGAGAAAAGAGGGGAAAAAAATTTCTTAGGCAGTTCTGTCCAGCTTCCAAATGCTTCAAGCTGACAGCACAACTGGTTTAATCTGCAGCTTTGTAGCTGAAAACATGCTTCACTTTTTAGACCAGAAGACTGGGACTTACTGAGTGATCACCTGAAATTTTGAATTTTTATCCCGGTAGAAAAGAACAAAACTAAAGCACAGACTAATATGTTTGAACTACTCTACATTAAAAAATTTTTAATTAAAATTTTAAATTCTCATTTGCTTAACAAATGATTTTTAAAATCATAAAAATGCATGACTTCTTTGAGAATCATTTTGTAGCTATTGTTACTGCATGATTACATTAATGCTGTTTAAGACAAAAAATATCCCTCTTTAAAATGAAATGAATTGACCTGGATTGAAAATCATTGTTATCTATTTCCTGATGATTTACCCTGGGCAAGTATTAATCTTGGATTAAGTTACAAAGATAAAGACCAAAAGAAAAGCATTCACTGTTCTCCAGGTCTTCACAACTTGGCAGGAAAAGCATACAGTCCCAACTACGTAAAGGCTATGTATTCTAATTTTCATATAAAGCAGCTAGTGCTATATAAATGGGAAGAACATGATGCTGTGACAACAAGACAAAGTAGTAATGAATTTGGCCTGGAATGGGGCAGAAGTTTATTGTGGCTTCACATGGATATTAACACTTAAGCCGGGCTTTAAAGAGATACTATCCAACAAGATTTAAGAGTAAGGCCAGGACCAAATGAGGACACAGTGTACAGCAATCACTCCCAGTGAGGCCAACTCTGTTCAGACAAGGCAACTGGGCCAGAAACAGGATTACTCAGCTGCTGTCACCTCTCACCTGAACTCAAATGCTAGGTGCCTACTTGGTCTTCTTGCTTCATCTCTAACTCTTCCCCAAAAGTCTACACTCCACGGTGTATCAAGACTCATTCCTTTAATATGTAAATCATTTATTTCCTTAACATATATTTACAGAGCAGCTATTTCACATCAGGCCCTCTGCTAAATGTTTGTGAATGTAGGTAAATTAAAAGAAAGACGCCCCTGTTTTTTCTCCATTGAGCTGTGGAGAGAGTCAGATAATGAAGAGCCCAATAAATAAGTATAAATAAGTAAATTTCATAGTAATTAGAAAGTAGCAAATACTATTAAGTAATCTAAGCAGTGAAAGGACATCAGGAGCAGAGGAGTTCGGAGCAACTTTACATTTTGAATAGGAAGGCCAGAGTGGACCGTATTGAGAAACTGACACTTAACCAAAAACTTGAAGAAAGGGAGCGAGTTACCCATGTAGACGATTGGGGAAGAGCATTACAAGCAGAGGGAATAGCCTATGTAAACCACAAAAGTAGAAAGTATCTCACATTAAAAAAGGAAAAAAAAAAAACAGTAAAGAGACCATTATGAGGAGAGAGTCAGGGAGAGAGAAATAAAGATGAAGTCAGAAAAATAAGGAAGAGGTCAGCTCATAAGGGTCTGTTTGGGTATTACAAGGAATCTGGCTTCTACTCTTTTGGAAATCGGTTTTGAGCAGAGAAATGGCCTGCTCTGACTTAAAAGAAATCATCTGGCTGCTGTGTTGGGGGTAGACTGCAGGTGGCGGCAGGCAGGGGGAAGGTTGAAACAGGATGAATGCTTAGTAGACTGCTTCAGTTACCCAGGGAGGAGACAATGGAGGCCAAGAGGAAGGAAATAAGCAGGAAAAGTGGGGAAAGAAGCAGTGTTCTGAATATATTTTGAGGGCAGAGCCATAGGATTTGCTGATGGATTTGGCTGTAAAGTGAGAGAATGGGAGGATTCAAAAATGACAAGGGTTTTGACCTGAGCCTCCGAAAGGATGAAGTTTCCATCAGCTGAAATGGGAAAGGTTGTTAGTAAAACAGATTGAGGATAAGATAAGGAGCTCCATTTGGGATGTATGCATGAGATGGGATGTATCCATTTGAGATGTCTGTTAGACAACTCAGCAGAGACATGAACCTGAGTTCACAAGAGAAGTTAGGATGGAGATATTAATTTGGAAATCATTGGTATATAAATTGTATTGAAAGTCCTGAATGATACTGAGTGAAATCACAAAGTGAGTGTGTATGTATGGAGAAGAAAAGGCCAAGCACTGAGGGAAAAAAAAGGAACAAACACTGAGAAGGAGAAATCAATGAGATAGGAGGTATGCCAGTAATACAGTTTCCTGGAAGCCAAATGAAAAACATTGTCAATACAATCAAGGGAGAAAATGTGGTCAACTCTGTCCCATGCGACTGAGAAAAGTTTAGTGAACTGATCTTTTGTATTTAACCATGTCAGGCTTACTGTTAAAGCCAAAGACTCATTGCTAACTCTTTTTTTTAAAAAACATTTATTTATTTATTTATTTTGGCGGGGGTGGGGGGTGGGCGGGCCACTTCCACTGGTCTGTCGTTTGTCTAGTTTCATCCATCTTTGTTCTTTGGCCTGTGTGGGCCTCCCATCACGGTGGCCTCTGTTGTCGCAGAGCACCGGCTCTGGGCGCATGCGCTCCAGAGCTCTGGCTCGGCAACTGGATACATCAGTCCAGCTGCTCCGCGGCACGTGGGATCTTCCCAGGCTAGGGATTGAACCAGTGCCGCTTGCACAGCAAGGCAGTGTCCTTGCCCACTGGACCACCAGGGAAGCCCCTCATTGCTAACTCTTACAAGGACAGTTTTGCTGGATTAGTGGGTGTAAAGTTTGATTGGAGTAAATCATTCAGTCTCTGTTTCAAAACTGAGTTCCCCAACTTATTCCTGTTTCTGCCTTTCATCTTATACTTCTGTCAGTCTACCTTGTTCTCATTTCTGTCTTCATAGCAAGTTTGGGCTTTGTGCTTTGCTCCATTTCCATGGTTATAACTTTGACTCCTTTACACAATGACTATGTGTCCTAGCCACATAGAGGATTCAAGTACAAATCTCTCCCAGCTCTCTGACCCTGACCCTTTCTACTCTGACATGGTATATTACTCATGGTTAATTACTACTGTATCTGTCCTGGTTTTAGAGAGGACCAGATACAAATGTCAATGAACATATCATAGATTGGGCTGTTGGCAAAGCTTCCCTAGTACATGATCATATCAAATTTCTTTCTTTTCTTCAACCTAGCCTGTTTCATTTTTCCTGGGACTCACCAATCCAAAGGTAATAGTTGGCCTTTCCTTTCCACAATGCCTTTGAACTGTTGGAGAGGGCTCTTGAGAGTCTCTTGGACTGCAAGGAGATCAAATCAGTCAATCCTAAACGAAATCAACCCTGAATACTCATTGGAAGAAATGATGCTGAAGTTTAAGCTCCAATATTTTGCCAAGAGATGACTAATTGGAAAAGACCCCGATGTTGGGGAAAATAGAAGGCAAAAGGAGAAGGGAATGACAGAGGACAAGATGGTTGGATGGCATCACTGAGTCAATGGACATGAGTTCGAGCAAGCTCTGGGAGATGGTGAAGGACAGGGAAGCTTGGTATGCTGCATCCCACGGGATTGCAAAGAGTCAGACATGACTGAGCACCTGCTTTATACCAGAGGAAAATGACCTCCAAACCAGTAGCACAAGCATTGTACTGGCCCTCACTTCGTGTTCAGAAGGTATCTGTTCTAGAGGATTGGAAACAGAACTGAACCTTTCCATGAAGTAGGACCCTTCATGACTTGAGCTGGCACAAGGCTTAGCTTCTCTTCATGACCATGTGACTTCCATGGCCTTAGTAAAGTATAGAGTTCTATACCCTTCGTAGCCTATCTTCCTGTGAATATCTCTGAAGCTATCTTGGAACTTTCTCTTTCAAAGATTATCTCATATATAAACATCCACTAAGTTCTTGTCACCAAGAACAACTCGACCATTCACCTTATTTGCATGACTATATGCAGACTATACTGTAATGCCAGGGACACAGAAATGAAAAGGAAGTTAAGAGGATTCCTCATAGATATTTGTTATCCAAAAAATATGATCAGGAGTATTTCTCACAGTCTTATGTTGACTCTTATGTTTGTTATGGCTCCATTAAATAACTAGATAAGATTATAATGGTAATGCTACTGGTAGATCCCAGGATCTAACTATCCATGAAAAATAAAATAATAATGGGATAAGGATGGAAGATTGTTGAATAATGACTGCTAATGAATATCCAGAGAAGACATTCAAATGAATGCTCTTTGTCCATGCTGTTTAGTCCAAATATTTTATGAAAGCTTCCTAAAAACAAACACAAAAATACCTGAGAACGGTAATGACGATTAGGTTAAGCATCCTAACAGATACTGTATGTAAAATTCACTATTTACTTCAGTTGATAATGATGGGAAATTTTAGCAAGAGTCTGTGGTAACCTGACTCCAGGATGGTCCCTGCCTAGAATTCACACTGTTTTGTGAAGTCCTATCCCACATCATAATCAATAGAATGAAGCAGAAGTGATAGTATGTGATTTCCAAAGCTAGGTCATAAAAGGCATCCTGGCTTTTGCCTTGTTCTTTCACTCTTGATTCACTTACTCTGGGGGGCAAATGTGCCTTGTTAAGAAGATGTTCAGGTAGCCCCGTGGAGAGGCCTACATGGTCAGGAACTGAGGTCTCCTACCAAATACCAGTCAGGGACTAGATTTCCTTGCCAATGTGTGAGTAAGCCATTTGGAAGTGGATTCTCCAGCCCCACTTAGCCTTCATGCATCTTCAGCCCTCTCCAACATCTTCACAGCAATCTCACGATAGATTCTCAGGCAGAATACTTCAGTTCAGCAAAATTCCTGACCCATAGAAAATGGTGTGAAATAATAACCACATGTAGTTTTAAGGCCTTAAATTGTGGCAGAGTATGCTACTCAGCAACTGATAATAAACATAGTGTCACTTAGAACTTGAAGGTGTGATCCTGCTCAAATCCTAGTGTGCTAATAAATCATCAGCTTTATTTACCTGGTCTCTCATGCACACTTTCATTTCCATTTTGAAACATTTTGAAAATGTTTTCCAAGTTCTGGAATTTCTACCCGTTTACCTTTAGATTGGCCAAATCTTAGCAATAGAGCTTGTGTGTGTTATCACTCAGTTGTATCCACCTCTTTGCGACCCCATAGACTGTAGCCCTCCAGACTCCTCTGTCCATGGGATTTTCCAGGCAAGAAGACTGGAGTGGGTTGTCACTCCTTTCTCCAGGGGATCTTCCTGACCCAGGGATCAAACCAGGGTCTCCCACATTCCAAGCTGATTCTTGATCATTAAAGTCACCAGAGAAGCCTGTGATAGAGCTTAGTGAATCAGAAATCAGGCTGTGGAATTAACAGACTTTAGTTGAGTCACTGTCCTGATACCATTTACTGGCAGTATGATCTTAGGAAAGATGTGCATCTTTCCTTTTTCTGTCAACATCATGATTATAAAAAGTACTTAATCCAGAAGACTCATGGAAGAATTACTTAGATAACCCATGTAAAACACTCAGCACATCGCTGGCTCCTAAACATGACTCACTAAATGGTATTGATGATGATGATAAGGATATTGATGATGATGGTGGTGGCAATGTGATGATAAGGGTGATAAAGAAGGCAAAAATTTCCTTGTTTTCAACTTGCAGGTAAACTTGAGACCAGGTAGACAATAGAATTTCTCATTTCTATATTATAGTGGTCTCAGTTACTACCCTATACTTCTTCTTGCACATGTGTAATTACACCTCTAAGAATCATTATTTAATATGACAACATAACCTATTTTTCTAGTTTCTTCATGCCCTTCTCTACAATCCATACTATATCAAGTATTTTGCAAGTATTCTCATGATAGAAACACATACTATTGAGTCAATTAAGGCAAAATGCTAGCAAGAATCTAATTTGGGAGTTGATTTATATTCCTACTGATTATTCTTTGTGCAGGTAAGTTATCAATTACTAGGGCTTTCCTGGTGACTCAGACAAAAGAATCCTTAAATCCTGGCTTGGGAGGATTCTCTAGAGAAGGAATGCCTACCCACTCCGAGTGTCACTTAGAACTTGAAGGTGTGATCCTGCTCAAATCCTAGTGTGCTAATAAATCATCAGCTTTATTTACCTGGTCTCTCATGCACACTTTCATTTCCATTTTGAAACATTTTGAAAATGTTTTCCAAGTTCTGGAATTTCTACCCGTTTACCTTTAGATTGGCCAAATCTTAGCAATAGAGCTTGTGTGTGTTATCACTCAGTTGTATCCACCTCTTTGCGACCCCATAGACTGTAGCCCTCCAGACTCCTCTGTCCATGGGATTTTCCAGGCAAGAAGACTGGAGTGGGTTGTCACTCCTTTCTCCAGGGGATCTTCCTGACCCAGGGATCAAACCAGGGTCTCCCACATTCCAAGCTGATTCTTGATCATTAAAGTCACCAGAGAAGCCTGTGATAGAGCTTAGTGAATCAGAAATCAGGCTGTGGAATTAACAGACTTTAGTTGAGTCACTGTCCTGATACCATTTACTGGCAGTATGATCTTAGGAAAGATGTGCATCTTTCCTTTTCTGTCAACATCATGATTATAAAAAGTACTTAATCCAGAAGACTCATGGAAGAATTACTTAGATAACCCATGTAAAACACTCAGCACATCGCTGGCTCCTAAACATGACTCACTAAATGGTATTGATGATGATGATAAGGATATTGATGATGATGGTGGTGGCAATGTGATGATAAGGGTGATAAAGAAGGCAAAAATTTCCTTGTTTTCAACTTGCAGGTAAACTTGAGACCAGGTAGACAATAGAATTTCTCATTTCTATATTATAGTGGTCTCAGTTACTACCCTATACTTCTTCTTGCACATGTGTAATTACACCTCTAAGAATCATTATTTAATATGACAACATAACCTATTTTTCTAGTTTCTTCATGCCCTTCTCTACAATCCATACTATATCAAGTATTTTGCAAGTATTCTCATGATAGAAACACATACTATTGAGTCAATTAAGGCAAAATGCTAGCAAGAATCTAATTTGGGAGTTGATTTATATTCCTACTGATTATTCTTTGTGCAGGTAAGTTATCAATTACTAGGGCTTTCCTGGTGACTCAGACAATAAATAATCTGCCTGCAATGCAGGAGACCTGGATTAAATCCCTGGCTTGGGAGGATTCTCTAGAGAAGGGAATGCCTACCCACTCCAGCAGTCTTGTCTGGAGAGTTCACGGACAGAGGAGCCTGGTAGGCTATCGTCCATGGGGTTGCAAAGAGTTGGACACGACTGAGCAAATAACACTTTCACTTTACATAAATTGTGCATAAATTATTCTGCTATTCAACTCTTTGTAGAGATGTATAACTGTCAGCTTTGGTCATGTGCCTGACAACTTTATCGGTTTAGCTAAATCTTCATAGTAGGACTAATTGAGAAAGACACATAGAATTCACATTCTTTAAAGAAGATTGGACTGTTCAATCTCATGGTTACATGTGATTTGGGCTTTTCTTTCCCTGTGGAATTGCACAAATGAGAAAAGAAGACCCACTCATTGTAAGACACTGGTAGTAACAAGCATCTGTTAGCTTGGTGCCTTTCTTTCGTTTTTTTTTTTAACTTTTATTTTACTTTTAATTTTTACAGAGTTTTGTTGTTTACAGATATGTATGTTAGCTTGGTGCCTTTCTTATTCTCAGTTTTATCAGCTTAACACTGAGTAAGTCGAACTAAAAAACCTATAGAGTCACTTTTCCTTCAGGTTTCTACTCATTCTCCAAGGGAAAAATCACAGACTACTTTTTTTTCCTCTCAAAGCCTATAAAATAAAGAAGACTTGGCTGAGTCCTTGTTTCAAATGAATATTGAGTATTAAAAGTGAACTCTATCAGCCTTTTATATGTCTGTTAATAATATGTCGGTTTATTTGTCTGTTTATATGTTGGTCAGTGAGTGATAAAACCTTCTCTAGATGGTTCCAAAAAATTCAGACTCATTCCCAGGCATTCCCAGGATGCCTGTTGTAATGAGATGAGCAACAGAAGCTATACCAACAGCAGTGCAGCACTCCCTGTATGCGGACAATATTTTAACTACTTCACACATTCATGTTTTACCTCCTCTAATCTTTCCCCTCGGCATGTTAGCTATGGCTACCCCAGTTTCCCAAGTTGTCTGGTGTCTCATTACGAGGACTCTCTCCACTTCTCAGACACCGGGGAGAGGAGAGCATTCTTATTTTCTCTGTGGAGTCCTCAGCCTGGTCTCCTTTATGCCAGTAGCAATGAGAGCTGAACTTAAAAAAGTGCAGCTCGGCAAAGTGAGACCTGAGTAAACACATCCATTCTCAGCATAAGGGTAAACATGTGGTCTAGAAGTGTATTCTGAGAGGTGTGACTCGACTTAGAGGTTGTGAAATGCGGTCCTTCCCACCCTCCACTTCCACACACACATAAAGACACACAGCCTCAAAGTACTCACTCCAGCCATTTCAAAAAAATTTAAATTTGATTACATATTACAATATTAGAAATGGAACATGTTTTACATTTAATGACTTTAAAAAAAACAAACTCAAATACTACATCTGAAGTCCATCAAGTGAATATATCATTTTATTGAAGAAAGACACCAAATAACAGATAGGAATTTGAAAAGGTCAGGGCTCTGACTGAGAAAGAAAAGCTACCTGCCATTCTAGATAATCAGAGGGTCTAAATGTGAATTTCTTCTGACTGTTTTGTTGGTCTAAGTAAAGCCTTGATGTTGTTTAAAGTTTTCCTTGGAAATAATATCTAAGGTACACAGCTGGTTCCAAATGAGCTTATTTCAAGCACAGAACAGACACCAAGGCTTCAGGTTAGAATTCAGCAAAGTTATGCTGAAGGTTTCTTTGTTTTTCCTCTCAAAGCCTATAAAATAAAGAAGACTTGGCTGAGTCCTTGTTTCAAATGAATATTGAGTATTAAAAGTGAACTCTATCAGCCTTTTATATGTCTGTTAATAATATGTCGGTTTATTTGTCTGTTTATATGTTGGTCAGTGAGTGATAAAACCTTCTCTAGATGGTTCCAAAAAATTCAGACTCATTCCCAGGCATTCCCAGGATGCCTGTTGTAATGAGATGAGCAACAGAAGCTATACCAACAGCAGTGCAGCACTCCCTGTATGCGGACAATATTTTAACTACTTCACACATTCATGTTTTACCTCCTCTAATCCTTCCCCTCGGCATGTTAGCTATGGCTACCCCAGTTTCCCAAGTTGTCTGGTGTCTCATTACGAGGACTCTCCACTTCTCAGACACCGGGGAGAGGAGAGCATTCTTATTTTCTCTGTGGAGTCCTCAGCCTGGTCTCCTTTATGCCAGTAGCAATGAGAGCTGAACTTAAAAAAGTGCAGCTCGGCAAAGTGAGACCTGAGTAAACACATCCATTCTCAGCATAAGGGTAAACATGTGGTCTAGAAGTGTATTCTGAGAGGTGTGACTCGACTTAGAGGTTGTGAAATGCGGTCCTTCCCACCCTCCACTTCCACACACACATAAAGACACACAGCCTCAAAGTACTCACTCCAGCCATTTCAAAAAAATTTAAATTTGATTACATATTACAATATTAGAAATGGAACATGTTTTACATTTAATGACTTTAAAAAAAACAAACTCAAATACTACATCTGAAGTCCATCAAGTGAATATATCATTTTATTGAAGAAAGACACCAAATAACAGATAGGAATTTGAAAAGGTCAGGGCTCTGACTGAGAAAGAAAAGCTACCTGCCATTCTAGATAATCAGAGGGTCTAAATGTGAATTTCTTCTGACTGTTTTGTTGGTCTAAGTAAAGCCTTGATGTTGTTTAAAGTTTTCCTTGGAAATAATATCTAAGGTACACAGCTGGTTCCAAATGAGCTTATTTCAAGCACAGAACAGACACCAAGGCTTCAGGTTAGAATTCAGAGTCTAAACAGTACCTCTGATTGCTGAAGCCATCTTCAATCCAAATAAATTTGATTTATGCAAATTCAACCACTCTGTGGGAGACTGGAAAATAAAATGTTATCAAATGTTATTCTGCATACATGCTTTCATTAAATACTGAATAAACATGCAAACATGTGCACTTATAAATTATCTATCGTACATAATCATGCAGATTCACATATTACGTTACACAGGGCTTTATACTCAAAACCCCAAATCAGAATTTATAAGCAGTTTAAGGGATTTCCAACCAGTGCTCTTGCCTGAGAAAGTCCATGGATAGAGGAGATTGTGGGAGGTAGGATGAATGGATTGGAAGTTTGTGATTAGCAGATACAAACTATTATATGTAGAATAGATAAACAAGGTCCTACCATATAGTGCAGTGAACTATTCCAATATCCTGTGATAAACTATAATGGGAAAACATGAAAAATTATACATATAGGAGCGATGGTCTGGAGGGATGGGGGGGGGACTGGATGGGGGGAGGGTCAAGGGATATGCATCTGATTGATCTGGGAACATACATGTACAAAAATAAATAAATTAAAAAAAAAATTATACATATACACACACGCATATATGTATATATATAAAAGGGCTTTCCAGGTGGTGCTAGTGGTAAAGAACCTGCCTGCCAATGCAGGAGACATAAAAGACTTGGGTTCAATCCCCGGGTTGGGAAGATCCCTTAGGGAAGGACATGGAAACCCATTCCAGTATTCTTGCCTGGAGAATCCCATGCACAGAGAAGCCTGGCGAGCTGTAGTCCACAGGGTCACAAAGAGTAAGACATGACTGAAGTGGCATAGCATGCACACAGCATCTATATCTGAATCACTTTGCTATATAGCAGAAATTAACACAACATTGTAAATCAACTATATGTAAAATAATTTTTTGCAAATGTGTTGCCTTGAGTTAGAAGTGGTATTCTTTCCCACGAGCTTGCTTCCCCAGCTGCTAAGGACTTGAAAGAGGACAGTTCACCAGAGTTAGCCAGAAAAGTCCTCTGCACCTATTTCTATTCTTAGGGGCTGTGAGCTTGGTAATTATAAAGAGACCAGCTTGAGTCTTATGGAAGGGGGTATATGTTTCCAGGGACTAAAATAGTAGCACATTAAAGTCAGGCAGGTGCTTGACTAGGGAATGTGAAACCATCTTCTTCTAAGAGGCTCTGAAAGTTTTTATTAAATGTTTTCAGCAAAATAAACTGTTACTAGGAAAACATGTTGTTATAAATATAAGAAGGGTCTGCGCGCCTGAAATATATCTGGCTGATTTCTCCTTCCTTTGTAATCTCACTAAGCCTAGATGCTCAGCAGTGAAAGTTAAGACCTCCTTGCACTCTTCGTCACCCGTGGCTGCTGGCAGAAGATGGTCAGCTTTCTGAGCTTAAAGTGAACAGTGCTTCTTGATGAGTGACCTCGGACCTTTCAAAGACGCTGTGCTCAGAGATCTCTTTTGACCCAGGAGGCTTCTGCATGACATAATGGGCCAATCTACAGACAGTCAAGAATTTGGCTGGAGTTAGTGACTGATTTAATGAAGGGTTACAACTACTCAAAAGAAGCCTCTTCTGGATTTACCTCATCAACTGTTGAGCTGAATTATATATGAAAGTCATTATTTTAGAATCTATTCATTCTGAATATTCATTCTAAAGATGTATTATTTGATAATCAGGTTGTTTACAAATTGGCAAATGCCAAGAGCATTTGCCAGTGACTGAATAACAGCAGGAACATTTGCTGGCTGCCTCAGTAGAGATTGAACCCTGTGCTGCTGTAGCTGCTGAACTTCAGCACCCCCTGAAGGGAATTTAGGGTGGAAAGTGAGGCCCTCTGGGCTCCAGGGAAACTGATGGAACAGGTCTTTAGAGAGTTAGATGTTTTCAGGAACTGATTTCATGATCACAATCCTTGCATCTCTTTATATCTAGAAAAGCACTAAATCCCTTCATGGTGAAATCAGCTCCTCATGGCTAGCAGAAAACCTTTTGAAGAGTGAGAACTTTATTGTATTGAACTCCTCCTTCATCAAACCTTCCCCAAATGGCTCTTTGGAGCAGTCTCAGAGCTATCTGAGGTGTTTTGTCTCCTGGGCTGCAGTCCACGTTTTGCCCCAAATAAAACTTAACTCATAACTACTACCTTATGCATCTTTTTAATTAACAGTGTATTTAGAAATTTATATTTCCTTTATTTAAAAAAGAGTTTTACTAAGCAAAATTTTGAGGTCAGAAGATAATGAGGGGATTATTTGCCAGCTTTTGAGCACTATTTCTAAGGATTTTGGATGCAACTGTTTATAAATAATGTGTTAATACTACCCAGAGATCATAGTGCTCTGATACATTAGTTGTAAGTCATTTTTAGCTATTCATTTAAGGAAGCTTTTTGCCTAAATAATGTTGCTAGCTTCTCTCCAGTTTTCCAAAAGTAGTAATTAATCTATTGATGATTGATTCAGTAATGTAGACAAAATAGCATTTACTAAGTCCCTACCTTCATTCAGCATTCAACAAATATTCCTGTGTACTTACTATGTGGCAGAACTTTTTTCAGGTTCTGGGAACAGTATCAGAGAAAAAAAGAAGTACAAAAGAAAAGAAAAAAAGAAAACAGAAGAAAATCTCTGCCCTTGTGAAGCTTTTATTTTCCAAAATATTGGGACTGAAGCAATAAACAAGTCAGACATGACCCCTCACTGAAGAATGTTTAAATTTTCACGGGAAAGATGGGCAATAAATACAGACATACGCTTTATAAAGTTAATTGGATTAGAATGGAATGCAATATACAATGTGATAGGATACATGGTCATTCTGAGGCCCACTTTTTTTTTTTTTTTTTTTACTTTGCATTCAGGTATAGCCGATTAATAATGTAACAGTTTCAGGTGTACAGCAGAGTGACTCAGCAATACATTTTCATGGGTCCATTCTCCCCCAAACTCTCCCTCTCACCCAATCTGAGGCCCCCTTTAAATGTGATAGTCAGGGAAGATCTCCTTAGGAAATGAAGATTGAGCTAAAATAAGGGATAAGGAGAAGGCAGGTAGTCAAGACCCAGGATGAAGCAAGAAGTGTTTGTCAGACAGAATGACAGCCCAAGGCAAGGAGGAGTTTGTTTTAGAGGAGCCTTGAGGGAGCCACCCTGGAAACACAGGCTGTGCCTTAGACTTTATTCTAAGAACAATGGGAAAGCTTTAAGAGAGGAAATGGCAACACTGGTTGGTATTTGCAAAAAGTCATTCCGGCAGCTGGAGAATGAATTCAGAGGCCAAAGAGGGAGCAGGGAGAGCAGTCTGGGAGCCACGTTAGAACAGTGAGGACTTGGGCCATGGTGGTGGCGGCTCTGGAGACGGAGAGAGGGAATGGCTTTGATGTATGCTTTGGAGCTTGATTCAAGAGGACTTAAAAATGGGTAAGGATGAACTGAGCAAAAGGGAGGACCCAGCTCTCAAATGATGGAAGCACCACTACCAAGATGGAAAATGGGATGGAAATAAGATTGTCTGGGGAAAGGGAAGGGTGGTGTGAACAGCCATGAGCTCCCTTCTCAACATGTTACGTCTCTGATGCCTCCTGGACATTCAGGGTATGTGAATCCAGAATCAAGGGATAATGTTTCAGCTGAAGGCATAATAATGATGGGCACTGGCAAATGTCAACCTTTTTTTAAATTTTTATTGTTGGCTACATCAGGTCCTCATTGCAGCATGCATGCTCTCTAGTTGGGGTGATGGGCTTAGGTGCCACATGGCATATGGGATCTTAGTTCCCCAATCAGGGATCAAACCTGCATCCCCTGCATTGGAAGGCAGATTCTTAACCAGTGGATCAACAGGGTCCCATATGTAAAGCATATAAGACCACAGGCCAGGATGAGATCACCTAAGAAGAGAATAATAACAGAACATAAGTGAAGAGTCAGTCAACACATTTTTACCGTGGACTCACTATATATAAGGTATACTGCTTAGTCATTGTGGGCAAACGAATGTGTAAGACAAATCCTTTCTCCTCAAGAAAATTGCATTCCGGGTCTGAGCAAAAACACAAGAAAGTGAAAATAAAATGTGAAAAGAAGAAACCATTTATTAGGTCAGGCAGGGATTGCTATGGGCAGTAAGAACAAGAGTCAGGGGGCTTCCCTGGTGGTCCAGTGGGCAAAGAGTCCACCTTGCAGTGCAGGGGGCACTGGTTCGATCCCTGCCCGGGAAGACCCCACGTGCCGCCTAGCAGCTGGACGGGTGTGTCCAATTGCGACCCAGTGCTCTGCAGCGCATGTGCCTAGAGCAGGTGCTCTGCGATGGGAGAGCCCACTGCAATGAGAGGCCCACACAGGCCAAAGAATAAGGATGGATGAAAATAAATAAATAAATAAACAATAAAAGAGGCCAAAATTAAAAAAAAAAAAAACAAGGGTCACTTTGTAATGGTGATGGAGTCTAAAGACCACAGGCAGGGTTGCTGGACCAGGGTTCAGGGGAATCATGAAACCTCCAAAACCAGATGGTTTGTTTGTATGCATGTACCTGTTTTTTTTTTTTTTTTTTTCCTAAAAGAGAGAAATTGTCAAATGTGTACAACAAAAAAGATCAGAAGCATTGCTATAGGAGATCAATTTAATCTTGGTCTTGAAAGACTGGTTAAATTATATAAGGTACAGAGGAGCAGAAGGATGTTTTGGGAAGCGGGGACAGTGTGAGACATAAGGAAAGAAACATCTGAGATACAAAAATGTAAGACATGCCTGTAATGCTTCTAGACGTGCATGTTTGGGACAGGGGATTAACATGGAAGAGTGAAGAAGCTGAAGCTGGGAACTAGATGGGGATGAAACAAGGAACAACCTTAAATGAAAACTAGGATATTGGACTTTCCTCCTGTAAAACAAGGGGAAGCATAGAATTCAATTTAAAAATATTGACCATCTGATATGTACACAGCTGTGCGTGGTGTTCTGGTTTGGAGATACACATGTAGGTAGAGAAGAGTTAACATTTCCACGCAGCATAACAAGGGTTGGCAATAATTAACATTTATCCCATGCCTGCGATGGGCTAGGCTCTATGTTAAGCACTTTAAGTGGATTATCCAATTTGCTTCTCACAGCTGTATTGGAATGTACCCTATTGGGCTAAAGGGAAATTAAATCACTTGTCCTGAGTTGTACTGCTAGGAAAGGTGGAGTCATTACTCAACTCAGGCAGTGTAGCTCCAGTGCCCAAGCTCTAGAACACTCTGCTGATTGGCCTGAAATACCCTGACTCCCTGCTGCAGCCAGAGACAGCTGTGATGCCTCTTTTCATCAATACCAGGGGTACCAGTGCCTCTGGAGACACCCTGGAGTCTGCCAAGGGCTATGGGAAGGGACGAATAATGCATGTTTTAACAAACCATCAAATTTATTTCAAGAATTGAAAACATATGTATGAAATTATATGTGGGTATATTTATGGTTCTAAACATCACATTAATTTTTTAACGAACATAGGACTTCCCTGCTGGTCCAGTGATTAAGACTCCACACTTTCAGGGCAGGGGGTGTGAGTTCGATCCCTGGTCATGGAACTAAGACCCCATATACCTAAGGGGTGCAGACAGAAAATAAAACAATTTTTAAAATTTTAATGATTACACTGTATAGCATGTGCATAGAAAAGTAAACAGTCATACATACTTTCACAAAGAAAATACAGGCCTGGGGAGAGGGGGCTTAAAAAAAAAAAAATGCTTGTGATCGGCATCTGGATGGAGAAATAGAACTTTTACAGCACTCCATAGCCCGACTGGCCACACTCTGGCACTGTTCCCAAAGGTTACCACCATTTGCCATACCTCCAACACCAGTGATTTATTTGTCCTGTTTCAGATTTCTTTTTTCTTTTCCCCATTATGCCTTTTTTATTTATATTTATTCTCATCCATCTTTTTTTATTCTTTGGCCTGTGTGGGCCTCCCATTGCAGTGGCCTCCCTCATTGCAGAGCACCAGCTCTGGGCGCACACACTCCAGAGTTCTAGCTCCTAATTGGACACAGCGGTCCAGTCACTCTGCGGCATGTGGGATCTTCCCGGGCCAGGAATGGAACCAGTGCCCCTGCACTGTAAGGCAGACTCTACCCACTGAACCACCAGGAAAGCCCCAGATTTTAAATAAATAGAATCACATAGTATACTCTCTTTGCATCTGGTTTCTTTTCCTAACATTGCATTTGTGAGATACATCTATGTTGTATGTGGCAGTAGTTGGTTTGTTTAATCGACATTAGTTTTTAAGGTAAAACATAATTTCACAATAAAATCATTTGTTCTTAGGGAACATACCCTGATTTTTTGAGAATGCAATTTGGTCTTCTATTCCCTTTGGTCACTTTGTGGACAAAGTTTCAGCAGCGCAGGAACAAGCCCTGAATTTGGAGTCAGGAGAAATGTATTCCATTCCTCCTCTGCTATGCATCACTGTGTGGCCTTGAGCAAGTCTCTTACAGTCTCTGAACATTTCAAGAATTGAAAACATATGTATGAAATTATATGTGGGTATATTTATGGTTCTAAACATCACATTAATTTTTTAACGAACATAGGACTTCCCTGCTGGTCCAGTGATTAAGACTCCACACTTTCAGGGCAGGGGGTGTGAGTTCGATCCCTGGTCATGGAACTAAGACCCCATATACCTAAGGGGTGCAGACAGAAAATAAAACAATTTTTAAAATTTTAATGATTACACTGTATAGCATGTGCATAGAAAAGTAAACAGTCATACATACTTTCACAAAGAAAATACAGGCCTGGGGAGAGGGGGCTTAAAAAAAAAAAAATGCTTGTGATCGGCATCTGGATGGAGAAATAGAACTTTTACAGCACTCCATAGCCCGACTGGCCACACTCTGGCACTGTTCCCAAAGGTTACCACCATTTGCCATACCTCCAACACCAGTGATTTATTTGTCCTGTTTCAGATTTCTTTTTTCTTTTCCCCATTATGCCTTTTTTATTTATATTTATTCTCATCCATCTTTTTTTATTCTTTGGCCTGTGTGGGCCTCCCATTGCAGTGGCCTCCCTCATTGCAGAGCACCAGCTCTGGGCGCACACACTCCAGAGTTCTAGCTCCTAATTGGACACAGCGGTCCAGTCACTCTGCGGCATGTGGGATCTTCCCGGGCCAGGAATGGAACCAGTGCCCCTGCACTGTAAGGCAGACTCTACCCACTGAACCACCAGGAAAGCCCCAGATTTTAAATAAATAGAATCACATAGTATACTCTCTTTGCATCTGGTTTCTTTTCCTAACATTGCATTTGTGAGATACATCTATGTTGTATGTGGCAGTAGTTGGTTTGTTTAATCGACATTAGTTTTTAAGGTAAAACATAATTTCACAATAAAATCATTTGTTCTTAGGGAACATACCCTGATTTTTTGAGAATGCAATTTGGTCTTCTATTCCCTTTGGTCACTTTGTGGACAAAGTTTCAGCAGCGCAGGAACAAGCCCTGAATTTGGAGTCAGGAGAAATGTATTCCATTCCTCCTCTGCTATGCATCACTGTGTGGCCTTGAGCAAGTCTCTTACAGTCTCTGAACTTCACTTCCTACATTAATAAATAAGGAAGTAAGGACTTCCCCCGGTGATAGAATGGATTAGGATTTGCCTGCTGATGCAGGGACCATGGGTTTCATTCCCGACCCAGGAAGATTCCACATGCCGTGTAGCAATGAGAGCCCATGTGCCACAACTACTGAAGCCCTCACATCCTACAGCCCACATGCTGCAATTATTGAGCCCTCATGCCGATGCAAATGTGAGGCCGGTGTTCTTAGAACTGATGGTCCACAACAAGAGAAGCCACCACAATGAGAAGCCTGTGCCCTGCACAGAGCAGCCCCCGTTCACTGCAAGTAGAGAAAGTCTGTGTGTAGCAACTCAGTGTATCCAAAATTTAAATAAATTGATTAGTTTAATTAAGTAAGGAAGTGAAATGTCTCTTTGGTCTACTAAAGCATGAGTTCTTTGTTTCCATTCTAAACTGCATGGGCTTAAGGAATGTTTATAGAGAAGAGAAATTTTCCCAAAATAAAAATTTTTATTGTACAAGAGAAACATTTGTTGTAACAATTGAAAGAATTTAATTGTAATTGTCCAGTCTTACCTTCCTACATATAGAAAAATGATATTAGCTTGGTATTACGCTTCTACTTACTTTCTGTTGATTCAAATATGTAAACTAAGTGAATTTAATTTACTGAGTTTTATTATTGTTGTTTTTGAGACAGAATCATATGATTACATTACATTTTTATTCTGTAGTTGTTTTAAATAAATAGAGTCACATAGTATACTCTCTTTGCATCTGGTTTCTTTTCCTAACATTGCATTTGTGAGATACATCTATGTTGTATGTGGCAGTAGTTGGTTTGTTTAATCGACATTAGTTTTTAAGGTAAAACATAATTTCACAATAAAATCATTTGTTCTTAGGGAACATACCCTGATTTTTTGAGAATGCAATTTGGTCTTCTTTTCCCCTTTGGTCACTTTGTGGACAAAGTTTCAGCAGCGCAGGAACAAGCCCTGAATTTGGAGTCAGGAGAAATGTATTCCATTCCTCCTCTGCTATGCATCACTGTGTGGCCTTGAGCAAGTCTCTTACAGTCTCTGAACTTCACTTCCTACATTAATAAATAAGGAAGTAAGGACTTCCCCCGGTGATAGAATGGATTAGGATTTGCCTGCTGATGCAGGGACCATGGGTTTCATTCCCGACCCAGGAAGATTCCACATGCCGTGTAGCAATGAGAGCCCATGTGCCACAACTACTGAAGCCCTCACATCCTACAGCCCACATGCTGCAATTATTGAGCCCTCATGCCGATGCAAATGTGAGGCCGGTGTTCTTAGAACTGATGGTCCACAACAAGAGAAGCCACCACAATGAGAAGCCTGTGCCCTGCACAGAGCAGCCCCCGTTCACTGCAAGTAGAGAAAGTCTGTGTGTAGCAACTCAGTGTATCCAAAATTTAAATAAATTGATTAGTTTAATTAAGTAAGGAAGTGAAATGTCTCTTTGGTCTACTAAAGCATGAGTTCTTTGTTTCCATTCTAAACTGCATGGGCTTAAGGAATGTTTATAGAGAAGAGAAATTTTCCCAAAATAAAAATTTTTATTGTACAAGAGAAACATTTGTTGTAACAATTGAAAGAATTTAATTGTAATTGTCCAGTCTTACCTTCCTACATATAGAAAAATGATATTAGCTTGGTATTACGCTTCTACTTACTTTCTGTTGATTCAAATATGTAAACTAAGTGAATTTAATTTACTGAGTTTTATTATTGTTGTTTTTGAGACAGAATCATATGATTACATTACATTTTTATTCTGTAGTTGTTTTCCCATGGAAAATCTTCAAAGACTGTAACATATGTTTCTGTTCATTTAGTGTATGCACGCCCTGTAAATGAATCAGCCATCCTCTACTGGTTGATATTTATGTGGGTTCCTTATTTTTTGCTTTTATAACATATTGCAATAAACATTCCTAAACATAGACTATTAAACCCTATTAGTTGTATTACATACGACAGATAAAAACAATCACATTATTTTCTAAAAAGTTGCTGAATTTGCATCTCAGTACTTGAGTTTTAAACAGATTTGAAGATGAGACTTGAAATAAAGAAAGAAATGAAATCTTAATTTTCATAGTGATTCCAAATATTCATTGAAAATAGAAAGCTGAAATATAAAATACTGAGTATATCTTTAGAGGCTTTTGGTTGAAATTGCTGCAGAAGTGTGTGGAGAAGAAAATAGTTACCACGAAACAGAAAGCACCACAAAATAGAAACATGATTTTAGCCCTCCCAATGCAATATCAAGAATTAAAAGGCAAAAAAAAAAAAAAAAAAATCCTTTCTAAAGTCTCAGAAATAATTCATTCATATTATTCCATAGATAGGCAGCTGCTGCGCTGACTGATGATGTAAATTCTATTTCAATACCAACTAGAAAAGACTTACAGCAACTTGTGAAATCCTTCGCAGGCCTCTTCCTTGACCTGCTCCCCCAGAACAAGGAGGCAACGTTAGCGGCACCCCCCTTCGGCTGCTGCCTCCTACAGGCTAGGATGACAAACAGCCTTGGGTGAGATGGACAATGAGAGGCCCTTCAAAGTGGTCCATACTCCATAGAGGAAGACTTAATTGTCCATGTTTCACTTTGAGACTGGTCTAGAAGGGATCATTTTTCTTTATCCAGTGAGATTTGAAACACAAAAAAACTTCACTACTCCCTCAAGAGACAACGAGATGGAAACTATTGTTGGGGGACAAGAGGAAAAAGAGGGGCATGGTACTTGGGCAAGTGAGGGGGTAAAACATCTAGGAAACCCAGAGGGGTAATGGGTTGGTAAAGGACCGGAGAGGAGCAGCCCCCGATATATAGATTCAAGGGGATAAGTGAAACACTTTTTGCACCACCTCTGCCCTCTGTGTGCAGGCTTGAGTGTCTATGAATGTTTTATTTCTGGTGATGAACTGCCCCTTTCTGTCCTTCCAAGTTTTAAGGGCATAGTGAAGAGGTTGCGTCTCCCATGTGCACGGCATGCTTCTACCATAACGTGCTCTTCTTTGCACAAGAAGAGAGTGCTACTTATTCACCCCCATGGTACATGCTGTTTTCTACTGACAGAGATAGTTTTACACTAATCCTGCCACTCCATTTCCTTGGACTCCATGGGGACCAGCTGCTCCCGTGTGCAGGCAGCTGGTGGAGACTGTGAAACAGCTAACTGGCCAGCACTCCTGTGACCTCCACTTCATGAGCTGAGAGCTCAGTCATCACTGAGTGTGGGCTTGAGTCACTCAAAGCCAGGCAGTCAGGGCTCCAGCACTTACTAATAAAACGTCATCCAGGTCAGGTGTCTTCACTAAATCTCAATTTTTGTCCATAAAATGGGAACAATTATTGCTCTCTCATGGTGTTTGTGAAATTATTTTAAGAGCTAAAGTACGCAAAGACATTTAATTCAGTAACTAAAAGACAATCTTTGGCACCACCAACCAAAAAACCAACCAAACAGATGAAAATGATGCCTTCTTTCAGATGTAATTCTTAGGTATGTTGACCCTCCCTAGGAGGAGGAACAGTTGGCCACACTCTGGACATTAAACAGTGGCCAACAGAGAAGCCTCCTTCACATCCATGCATGTAATAGGTATGCAGGTTTTTATGGGAAAGCTTTGTTGTTGTTCAGTCACTAAGTAGTGTCTGACTCTTTGCAACCCCATGGACCACAGCCCTCCAGGCTCATCTGTTCTCCACTATCTCCAAGAGTCTGTTCAAATTCATGTTCACTGAGTTGAATGAATATGATGTATCCAACCATCTCTTTCTCTATCACCTCCTTCTCCTGCCCTCAATTTTCCCCAGCATCAGGGTCTTTTTCAGTGAGCTGGCTCTTCACATCAACTGGCCAAAGTATTGAAGCTTCAGCTTCAGCATCAGTCCTTTCAATAAATATTCAGGATTGATTTCCTTAGGATTGACTTGCTTGATTTCCTTGCAGTGTGAAAGACTCAAGAGCTTTCTCCAGCACCACAGTTAAAAACAATGGTGAGCCTTACTCCAGAGTTAAAGTACTCAGAGACCTTCTCTCCAATTGCACCTTAGAGACTCCTGAAAATGTCTATGTTTGAAAAATCTTTTGTCTAGTTTAAACTTTTCTCGTGAAAAAACTACTTATTCACCCCATGGTACCTGTTCTACTGACAGATAGTTTTACACTAATCCTGCCACTCCATTTCCTTGGACTCCATGGGGACCAGCTGCTCCCGTGTGCAGGCAGCTGGTGGAGACTGTGAAACAGCTAACTGGCCAGCACTCCTGTGACCTCCACTTCATGAGCTGAGAGCTCAGTCATCACTGAGTGTGGGCTTGAGTCACTCAAAGCCAGGCAGTCAGGGCTCCAGCACTTACTAATAAAACGTCATCCAGGTCAGGTGTCTTCACTAAATCTCAATTTTTGTCCATAAAATGGGAACAATTATTGCTCTCTCATGGTGTTTGTGAAATTATTTTAAGAGCTAAAGTACGCAAAGACATTTAATTCAGTAACTAAAAGACAATCTTTGGCACCACCAACCAAAAAACCAACCAAACAGATGAAAATGATGCCTTCTTTCAGATGTAATTCTTAGGTATGTTGACCCTCCCTAGGAGGAGGAACAGTTGGCCACACTCTGGACATTAAACAGTGGCCAACAGAGAAGCCTCCTTCACATCCATGCATGTAATAGGTATGCAGGTTTTTATGGGAAAGCTTTGTTGTTGTTCAGTCACTAAGTAGTGTCTGACTCTTTGCAACCCCATGGACTACAGCCCTCCAGGCTCATCTGTTCTCCACTATCTCCAAGAGTCTGTTCAAATTCATGTTCACTGAGTTGAATGAATATGATGTATCCAACCATCTCTTTCTCTATCACCTCCTTCTCCTGCCCTCAATTTTCCCCAGCATCAGGGTCTTTTTCAGTGAGCTGGCTCTTCACATCAACTGGCCAAAGTATTGAAGCTTCAGCTTCAGCATCAGTCCTTTCAATAAATATTCAGGATTGATTTCCTTAGGATTGACTTGCTTGATTTCCTTGCAGTGTGAAAGACTCAAGAGCTTTCTCCAGCACCACAGTTAAAAACAATGGTGAGCCTTACTCCAGAGTTAAAGTACTCAGAGACCTTCTCTCTCCAATTGCACCTTAGAGACTCCTGAAAATGTCTATGTTTGAAAAATCTTTTGTCTAGTTTAAACTTTTCTCTTCATATCTGGTCTTGTAGTCGACATCTTATAACTGTTCTTGCCTTTGAATGAGATATTTTCCTATCATACTATGCCACTGTCAGAGACCTGAAATATAACCACCCCTTCAACTAGCTGGTGGATAGCCTGGCCCTCATTCTTCATTTCTTTCATCATGTTGAAGTTTTCTTTACTATGATACATCTCACAAGAGTTTCAGGGAATGCTAAAAGCTTTCTCTGCAGAGATAAATATAATGACATGAGTCATTTCCATTGTTGCTCTTTGAATTTCCATATAAAGTTATCTACTGAGTACACCTTCCCTGCTCTACCAAGTCTGCCTGCTTAACATGGGTTAATGCTGGCAACATTAGTCACTGTTAATTGCTCAAGAGCTGAGATCAGGTAGGCAATCACTGAGTTCATCTGTAAAAAAATATGGCCGTAGTCATGTTAGGGAATAAATGGCTCTATGGCTAATGAATGACAAAAAATTACCTCAACAGACTTGAAAGTATTTCACAGTAACATACACTGATTTAGAGCTCTGAAAATGCTGGAAAGTAGAAGTTAGGTGTTCTTCATTGTCTTACTTTACCTTACAGTTCATCTTTGTTTTTCCATTTATGAGTTTCTTTTTGAAAAAAACATTTAATAGAGTCTGTCCTACTCCAAATTCTCTCCTATTTTTGATTTTTAAGTAGAATTTATAGTTTGAATTAAACCCCATCTTGTGGAAACTGAGCTTATTTGGAAAAGACTTTTCTACAATTTTTTTCCTACACTGATATTCACTTGGACAGAACAGAGAAGAGGAGCCACACAGGTATTTGGAAGGTAAGTACCTATTTTAGGTTAGCCTTCTCTCTGCTGGGGAGCTTGGACTAGGGTTGTACTCTCTGGAAGAAGCAAAACTCTGGAAGTAAGCTTCCAGAACTCAGGACATTAAACAATTATGCTTTAATCTACATCCAGGGCATCTGACCTTCCAATTCTGTGCTTTGCCAACTGCAAGGCAAAACTATTAAAATCTGTTGAGTTGTCATGACAGACAGGGCTATATAGAAAGTGCTGGAGAAACCTCTTAAGAGTATAATTGCCTTGATGGGCAGAAACTCTGTTTTCTAATCAGCTGGGGGACGTGTATGGTCCATAGGACTTGAGACAGTATTCAGGGTTTCTCAATCCGGTGCTTTGACGAAAAATTAAAATGGGGCTTTGGAAGTATTCTGCTTGCCTGGAGGGAGCCAAATATATTTTATTTCATTTTATTTATAGGCTCATATTCTTTAATCCCTGAGCACATAATGTGGACACAGACTGATGATATAAACAAAGCAAAACTAAGAAACAGTTGTATGAAATGGTCATGCAGATGAAACAGCCCAGGATGTACTGCCCCAGTCTAATTGGGCATCTGGGTGTGGTCGAGAGTATTTGAGGGTGGGAGTAGGCAAGGCTCCACAGCAACACGGCAAAGGGACAGGTTTGGAACCGGACAGCCTGGGTTTGAATTCTACTCTATAATTTCTTAACATCTCTGTATGGAAAGCTTCAGCTTTCCCATCTATAAAATCACTACAATTATTGAGCCTAACTCACCAAGTTGTAATGAGAATTAAATACATTAATACAGACACATCTAAAAGTGCCTTGCACATAGTAAACAGTACGGAACTCTTAGTTGTAATGATTATGGTTCACAATTTTTACTATCATTAAGAATCTAGGATTTTGTGCCATTACTCCTGGTTCTCCATAATCACAAAACTGATTGTAAATTTAGCAAGTCCTCACTTTGTTTTGCTCTTTCATTCCCCCACTCTCTCCCCCACTTCTTGTTTTCTGTTTCCTTTTTCTTCTACTCTCTGCCTCTAGCACCCTGGCTCTCCATCCACATTGGGGTACTTGGCACTTCCAGCCTCCCCAGTGTCATGTTTTCAATGGCAGTGATGTGGGCAGGAGGCACTTGTCGTGGGAGAATGGTGGGGCCGCACGGTCCACACGCCAAGGAAGAGAAGGTGGACATTTCGGTTGTCAGGGGCTCCCACTCCATACCTCCCCCTACGCCCAGTCAGAGGAAGGAACATATTTCTGTGTGGGGGTGGCCTTCATGTTGGAAGGGGAGGATGGATGATGTTATTTTTGTTCCCTACAAATGTGAATGTTTAAAATAGTGCTTTATTCCATCGGCATTAGTGACACATAGACTATGTATAGGGGTGGAACTGGGCCTGGCAGGCAATGGGAGCCAGAGCTCACCAAACCAAGAGTCATGGTTCTCCACTGACAGCACCCGAGAGTTCTGCTCTGAGGATGGTCAGGACAGAAGCCCCATCTGGGGCTGCCTGGCAAGTACACTTGCACAGCTCCTAAACTGTTTGACATGGAAGAAGCTCAGAGCCAGTGATCTGGGATTTTGGCTTTGGTGCCACGGGGCATGCCGGTGGGTCACATTTCCTCTCCGCACCTCCCTCCAGGCTGCACTGTACTCATGAAGGGTAAGTGTATTCCTTGTTCGTCCATGCCTTCTGACTTGGTGCCCTGCAGGTCTGAACTCCAGCCAGTGTAACCGAATCGTGAGGCTGCAGCTCAGGCTATATATAATTGGAGGTTGATTGTCTTGCCACAGTTTTAGAAGTTTAGGGAACATTTTTGAGATTGCAGGTATTTGTAGTACTGTCAGTTTGGACCACGTGGTCCTTTTGAGTGACTCTAATTAAAAGTTTATTTCAAGTGTTCAGTTTTAAGTCTCTGAAAATTTCCCTTTTACACTTTGGTCAACAGGAAGAATTTGAGGAGGGGTTCTTCCTATTTTTAAACAGCCAGATTATTTTTCATAAACTGGAACTTTGGGGAAGGAGGAAGAGAGTAATTTCTTCCTATGAAAAGTAGTATTGCTAGGACATGACTGATGTGAGATGAAAGAAAAAAAAAAGGCAGAGATTTTCAGAAAAACATAAAGCTGCCCTATGTCCAAGGGAGATTTTTGAAGACTTTCTGGGCTGTCTTTAATTAACTGGAAATGTACTGCTGAATTTGGATTTTATTTAAGAACAAGGCGGGGAAAAGACATTTCATCAGACTTGGGAATGAATGATGGCAGTGAGTAGAGAATAATTTCATACTTGCTAGACATCCCTGTACTAGATGACATAGGACATTTGGGTGATTTCCATCAGAACCCACACGCCTCCTCCACCCCCAACGTTTCTCTGCATCCTCCAGCCCCTTCTCTCTACCCTCAAGTGTGGTTTCAGTATGACTAGGGAATAGACACTAAAAATATTTCTGGAATGACGTGACCCACTCTCTCCGCATCCAGGAAAGGGACAGGCTTCACAAGAAACAGCACATGCTTTCCTTTCATTTCTGGAAGTCCCAGGGTCGACCTACAGATGCTGCTCCTTCTGTGGCCGATGGCATTCGGACTCCCAGTTGCCGACGGCGCCAGGCCAGCAACTGGACAGAACCGCTCGGCTCCGGAAAGCTGGCCACGGTCTCGGCCAGAGCAGCAGCCCCCAGGCCACAGACCACCTCTGCCACCCCACCCAGGAGCCTTCCTCCCTCCCTCAGGCTTGCCTGGGCCCCGCCACAGGGGCTGAAGAACTGGGAGGTGGTGGCAGCAGCGGCAGTGGTGCCTGTCACCTGGGGGCCAGTCCAGGCACGTGGGGCCCTGCTTTGGGCTACTCTGCTGCCCCTCCGGGGCCAGGGAGGGACCCAGGACAGCCTCAGCGCTCACCACTGTCTCCTCCTGTCGCTGAAACCTAAGCGAGGGCTCAGAATGGAAGGCGCCCCTCCTGAACTGAATCTGCAGGCCAGACCGAAGGAGGTGGGGGACGGGGTGAGCGGAGCTCAAGATAGCCAGGAGCTAAAGCAGCAGCTGCGGCCGCTTCCCAAGCCATCAGCCTCCTCCCAGCGAGAAGCGAAATATGTGGAGATGTGTCCTTCGGCTCGAGTCCCGAGGGACAGTCCCCGGACCATGAGACTTACTCGGGAGCAGCTCCCAGGGGATCAGAGGGGCTCGAGGCGTCCCCAGGAGAAAACCCAAGAGGAAGCCAGCCGTCAAGAGTGCGACGCTCCAGCCCCCCGGAAGAATTCGGCCCCCTCGGAACTCTCCAGATCCCAGCTCTCCTGCACTGATGAGGGCAGCAACCTCTCCTCTTCCCCCTCCTCCCCGGTGGACCGGGCAGAAGAAGGTGGCCCTTCCAAGATGGATGACTCCACCACGTCCACAGGGGCTCTGGCCACCTCGTCCTCATCCTTAGGCTTCGAGAGTGACGGTGGAGAGAAGGCGGTGAGCTGCCAGCCCCAGGGAGGAGAAGAAGCGAGAAAAGCAGGAGGCGGAGGCGGGGGCGGAAGAGCGAGAGGTGCAGGCGGAGGAGATGGAACCGAGTGCAGGGCCCTGATCGCCAAGTCTCAGGGCCACAGGGACCCCCCCCAACATCAGGAGGCCCACTACATCACCACCCACGAGATCCAGCTGAGTGAGGTGGAGCAGGACACGGATTTCGACGTGGGCCTGGCCTCCCGCTGGGATTTCGAGGACAACAACGTCATCTACTCGTTCGTGGACTACGCTTCCTTTGGTGGCAGCGACGAGACCCCAGAGGACGTCACCACCCTGACCGAAGAGGAGGACGACAGCAGCTGTTACCTCAGCACCACTCCCAGCACCAGCGCCACCCGGACACCCAGCCCTACCAGCAGCGACCCCGCCCGCCCCAGCGCGGGCAGCGGCGGCGACACCAGCAGCACGGAAGTGGGCAGCGGCCCCTCGGACAGTGACCCCACTCCCCCACCCACGGGGCCTGGCACGGCCACCCCGCGGGAGCCCTGGCCCAAGCCCCCGGAGGCGGCTTCAGGGGCGGCAGCCGCCGCTAGCAGCTGTGGGAGCGCAGCAAGCCAGATCCTCCTATCAATCAAACCGACTTCCCGGGCTATAAATGAGCCTAGCAACGTGTGTGCAAAGCAAAACATTATTTACGCTGCCATAGGCATGAGCCTCCGCGTCTCTACAGCTGCTGAAATATGTGGAGATGTGTCCTTGCTCGAGTCCCGAGGACAGTCCCCGGACCATGAGACTTACTCGGGAGCAGCTCCCAGGGGATCAGAGGGGCTCGAGGCGTCCCCAGGAGAAAACCCAAGAGGAAGCCAGCCGTCAAGAGTGCGACGCTCCAGCCCCCCGGAAGAATTCGGCCCCCTCGGAACTCTCCAGATCCCAGCTCTCCTGCACTGATGAGGGCAGCAACCTCTCCTCGTTCCCCTCCTCCCCGGTGGACCGGGCAGAAGAAGGTGGCCCTTCCAAGATGGATGACTCCACCACGTCCACAGGGGCTCTGGCCACCTCGTCCTCATCCTTAGGCTTCGAGAGTGACGGTGGAGAGAAGGCGGTGAGCTGCCAGCCCCAGGGAGGAGAAGAAGCGAGAAAAGCAGGAGGCGGAGGCGGGGGCGGAAGAGCGAGAGGTGCAGGCGGAGGAGATGGAACCGAGTGCAGGGCCCTGATCGCCAAGTCTCAGGGCCGCAGGGACCCCCCCCAACATCAGGAGGCCCACTACATCACCACCCACGAGATCCAGCTGAGTGAGGTGGAGCAGGACACGGATTTCGACGTGGGCCTGGCCTCCCGCTGGGATTTCGAGGACAACAACGTCATCTACTCGTTCGTGGACTACGCTTCCTTTGGTGGCAGCGACGAGACCCCAGAGGACGTCACCACCCTGACCGAAGAGGAGGACGACAACAGCTGTTACCTCAGCACCACTCCCAGCACCAGCGCCACCCGGACACCCAGCCCTACCAGCAGCGACCCCGCCCGCCCCAGCGCGGGCAGCGGCGGCGACACCAGCAGCACGGAAGTGGGCAGCGGCCCCTCGGACAGTGACCCCACTCCCCCACCCACGGGGCCTGGCACGGCCACCCCGCGGGAGCCCTGGCCCAAGCCCCCGGAGGCGGCTTCAGGGGCGGCAGCCGCCGCTAGCAGCTGTGGGAGCGCAGCAAGCCAGATCCTCCTATCAATCAAACCGACTTCCCGGGCTATAAATGAGCCTAGCAACGTGTGTGCAAAGCAAAACATTATTTACGCTGCCAAGCATGAAGGCGACATGAGCCTCCGCGTCTCTACAGCTGCTGAACACAATTCAAGTTCCCTGAAGCAAGACCCGGCTGCAGCCGTGGCTCAGGACCATGCAAAGAAATTCATCGCCCTCCCCGCTCGCCCGCAGACCCGGTGCGGGGCCATCCGGGCGAAGGAGCTGGCGGACTACTCCAGCGGGGCCTCCAGCGCCGTGAGCGAGCTGGACGACGCGGACAAAGAGGTGCGCAGCCTGACCTCCCGGGCCTTCCGGAGCCTCGCTTACCCCTACTTTGAGGCTCTGAACATCAGCTCCCGCGAGTCCTCCTCGCTCTCCGAAGTCGGCTTTGGGCGTTGGTCGACCTTCCTGGACCTAAAATGTGGAGGTGTCGGAGCCAGGGTGGAACAGAGCCTGCTGAGGAGCAGCGCAGCCTCAGTGGCTGCAGGGCTGAGGAAGGGCGGTGGGGCCAGGACCACGGCGGACCAGCTCTACATCCAGTCCAAGAAGTCCCAGACCAAGGCCTTGGAGTTCGTGGTCAGCAAAGTCGAGGGGGAGATCAAACACGTGGAGACGCCTCTGTGTTTCCAGAAGCAGGTCCAGTCCGGGCCGCGCGTGGTCACCCTTCTCGAGCCTCTGAATTTACGCAGTGAGAGCAAAGCCAGCAGCGCAGCCGCCGGGCCCTGCAAGGCCACCAAAGGCCCCAGCACAGGCCCCGGCTCTGTGTACACGGATGATGGCTCGGAGACCTCTGAGAGCAGCAAGCCTGCCTCCCGTGCTGACGGCCCCCAGAAGTCCAAGTTTGCTTCCAGCCTGCTCAAGAATGTCATCTCCAAGAAAATGCAGCGGGAACACGAGTTCAAAATGGAGAGGGGAGAAGTCAGTGACACATCCCAGCAGCAGCTCTCCAGCACCTCCAGGGAGACCGAGGGCCCACCCCCCGCGGCTGAGAAGCAACGAGAGAGAGGCCTGCAGAGGCAGAGCTCTCGCCACTCGGAGGCCGGCTCCGAGTACACGGTGGTCAGCGTGTCGGATGCAGGTGGCGAGGGGTCCGTGGCTGGGTCGAAATCCCCCATTTTCAAAGCCAGTGCCCCCCGGGAGAGCCATGCAGGCTCCGGCCGTAATTTTGCCGATGGACACCCAGAAGTGTGTGAAATTAAAAAGAGTGCCTCAGAGACCGTCAAGGGCATCTTCCTCCGCAGTCAGAACAGTGCATTCCGTTCCTGGAAGGAGAAAGAGGCTGAGAAGCGTGAAGAAAAAGCCCCCATTGGGAAGCTGAAACTCCCCAAAGGGGGCGACTGGAGGGCCGATCTCGGGGAGATCTCTGCCGGCAAGTCCACCATCATGTCTCGCCTCTTTGTCCCCAACATCCAGCAGACACCCAAAGATAAGCAGCCGGGGAAGCAGGCCACCAAGTATCCTGCAGCTCAGGCCACCTCCACGGCGGTGATCCGGCCCAAGGCTCCCGAAATCAAGATCCGGCTGGGGAGCGTGCAGCAGCCGAGCTCTGACTTCAACATTGCCAAGTTGCTCACGCCCAAACTGGCCAGCAGCAGTGCCTCGAACCTCTTCAAGACCATTGAGGACCACAGCAGGGCCCAGCAGAAACTCTTCCGGGGCGACAACCTGGAAAAAGTGCCGCAGTTCCAGGTGAGAGACGTCAGGGACAAGTCGAAGGCCCAAGCTCCCCTCCACCAGGTGAGAGACGTCCGCAAATTAATCAAGGGGTCAGGGGACAGCAGTGACAAGGGCAGCGTTACCCCCGAGCAGGGGCTGACCGGGCCCAAACCCAGGCAGCTGGCTCCTGCAGCTGGCGGGTCGGGATCCTTGTCTCCCATGGTGATCACGTGCCAGGCCGTGGTCAACCAGAGGGAAGACAGTGCAGAGCGTGAGCCGAGGGCGGGCGGCAGGGTCCTGAACTCCTCCTCGCCAGAAGGGACAGTCTTGGTTCACAGGGCATCAGGCCGGCTGCCCGTGGCCACCATCGCGCCCAATAAGCCTGAGCAGGGCTCGTACCTGCCGGTGCTGAAGATCGTCTCCAAGGCTCAGAAGACCCCAGAGAAGGCCAAGGAGGAGGAGGGCAAGGAGGAAGGGAAAGGCCCCAAGACCTCCCGGAATGCCCTGGAGAAGCTGACGGCAGCCGTAAGGTCCATGGAAGAACTATACAGCTTCAACAGGAACGAGTGGAAGCGCAAAAGCGACCCCTTGCCCCTGATGACCGACAGCCACGTCCTGTCGCTCATCGCCAGTGAGGAGAGGGAAGGGGCCGGGGGTGCTGAGCGGGACCCCGACAAGCTGGCCAAACGGCTGGGGGAGGCGGAGGAGCGAGGTGCTGCGGGGAATAAAGGCGGGGTGGTCCTGCGAGGGGGCGCAGCGGAGCGTCTGCAGCGGAGAAACTCCAACCCCAGCGCCGAGAGCGTGTCTGCCCGCGCCGCCGCCTTTGAGAACCTGGCCAGGGAGAGACCCCGGTCTCTCTATATTCCTCCGGTGCACAAGGATGTGGACCGAAACCAGCCCCTGCAGCCCCTGCCCCCGCTCCCCAGCAACCGGAACGTCTTCACCGTGAGTGCCAGCAGCACCCAGAAAACTGGGGGTGTCGCTGGCAAGTTCCCGCAAGGCCCTTCTCCGGAGAGTCCCTCAGCGGCCAAGGGCGTCAAATCGCAGGGACTGCGGTCCCTCAAGATCTCTCCGGCCACCCGGGCGCCTCTGGAAGAGGTGACCAACAGGAAAATCGGCAGCAATTTGGAAAAGAGCAATGGTGACTGTGAGAATTACCTGACCATCCCTCTTAAAGGAAGTTCCGCAGCTGGGGAGCTTCCAGGCAGGCCTGGGGCTGGGAGGGAGGGGCCCCCAGTTTCCTCAGCCGCCACCCTCTGCAGCTTGCCCCCCCTGAGTGCCCGCAGTCAGGTCCCCACTAGTCCCAAGGGCTCTCAGGTCAGTGGAACAAGCCGGCCAGCTTGGCGCACCAAACCTGACCACCCCCGGGAGCCGGTAGCTGCCCCCACAGGGCCCCAGAGCCCGGAGCACGCCCCCACCGCCATCTACCATCAGCAGCCGCTGCCCTTCACCCTACAGGGGGCCCAGCCCCAGGTCCTCTGCTTCTCCCCGCCAGGCATGCCAGCCCCAGCCCCTGCAGGCCCAGCTCCTGTCCCCGCAGACCCCTTCCAGCAGCCTCAGCCTCAGCAGACCCAGCGCAAGATGCTCCTGGATGTGACCACCGGCCAGTACTATCTGGTGGACACGCCAGTGCAGCCCATGACCCGGAGACTGTTTGACCCTGAGACTGGGCAGTATGTGGACGTGCCCATGACCTCACAGCAGCAGGCTGTGGCTCCCATGTCCCTCCCTGTGCCTCCCCTGGCCCTGAGTCCCGGGGCCTACGGACCCACCTACATGATCTACCCTGGCTTTCTGCCTGCGATGCTGCCCACCAACGCCCTGCAGCCCACGCCGGTTGCTCGCACTCCAGGGAGCGGTGAGCTCTCCCCTCTGGCAGCAGAGCCCCCCAGCAAAGAGGCAGCTGCAGCATTCACGGAGGCCCCCTACTTCATGGCCTCAGGTCAGTCTGCTGCCCCCTCCTGCTCCTCTGCCCCGGCAGCCACGTCCCAGCTCGTAGGGGCCAAGGGCTTCGCCCAGCTGCACGGGAAGCCTGTCATCAGCATCACCTCACAGCCCCTGGGGCCGCGGATCATCGCGCCCCCCTCCTTTGACGGCACCACCATGAGCTTCGTGGTGGAACACAGATGATGAGCCGTCCCCGGAGAGCAGAAGGGAGCAGCTGCCGGTGAGTGACCATCACTTTGATAATCAGGTTTAAGGGATTAAGAGCAGTCCTAGTACTTTGTGTTTGAAGTGGCAGGTTTAGAGTAGAAGAGGCTGTCTCTAGAAAGACTCTTTGGGAAGAATAGAATCCCATCCAAATGATTAAGGAGCTAATTTTTTTGCTAAGCTTCCTTCTCTCTCCACTCCTCAGCCCCAGGGCTGGCCTTTCCCCTTTGACCTTTTCAAATTGCCTGAGTGGTTTTCCCACAGTGAGTAGGAGGGTTCTATCAGGGTTAGCCTTGGGTAAAGATTGGCAGGGGGAAGAAATGAAAACCCGGTCTGGATTTTGTAGGGGAACTTCACTCTATTTGGCAGCCCTAGTGACAGGCATGGGACTGTTACTCTGGTTGCTCCCTAGAGTAAGGAGATTCAAAACACTGACTTCTTGTTCAGAGGTTTTCTAAATTCTGCAGAAGTCTTCTTTCCCTCCACCGTATCTTCCTTTTGAAGTTTCTTCTACAAAGAGACTGTATTTTTAAGCTTTTGTTATTCTACTTTCAGACTGAATACTTTGTTTAGGCAACTCTAAAGTCTTTATAGTCTTAAAGTATTTTACACACAGATACACACACACACACACACACACACACACACATCTTGACCCCTAAGAAAGTGGGAGATTCCAAAGCTGCAGTGACTCCTGAGATGAAGCTGCTGTTTGATCCAGTCTGTTCAGAGTGAATCCACTGTGCTCTGCTGGGATCAGACAGGCACCACTGGGACTCTACAAGGCACCAATTTCCTATCTACTTTCCCTTCCTTCAGGAAAGAATCAACCTCCCCTTGTTCCCTTCTCTAAACGAAGTAGATGTAGATTCTGACACCTGAGCCAATGCAGTTCCACAGGTGGGAATCCTTGCTATAACTACAGTCCATGGAACTTGATAGGAAAGGAGAGCTTGATTTTTCTGAACCAGGATACTTCAGATCAAGCGCATAAGGCAGGGGCAACCTTCAGACAGGCTTCCCTGGTGGCTCAGCAGTGAAAGAATCTACCTGCAATGCAGGGGACACGGAAGGTGCAGTAAGTTCAGTAAGTTCCCCTGGAGGAGGGCATGGCAACCCACTCCAGGATTCTTGCCTGGAGAATCCCATGGACAGAGGAGGCTGGCAGGCTACAGTCCATGGGGTCACAAAGAGTCAGACATGACTTAACTACACACATATACACATAGACACTCACAAAACCTACAGCTCCAGCATGAAGCTACCAGCACTATGGGGATGGAATTGCCCCTCCTTCTGTCCTCTTCACATGAGGAAGGAAGCATAAATGCTTCTGAGGAGTTTCATGCCTTGATAAGAGTATACTGAACCAAGAAAGGAGAGAAGAGGAGAGGAACCCTTTCTATGCTTACATGAAAGAAACAGGCCTTTCCTGTCTCTCTGTACTGAAAGAAAAGTGAGGAAGATTGTTTCTTTCTGCAATGAAAGAGCCTTAAATTAAGAGATAGGATCAGTGTCTTCTCATCAATAGTGTGTTTGGGACATGCAAACTCTCTAGCACCCATGACACTTGTGTGTCAGTAATTTCTCCTGCTCAGAACTTAAGAGTTACATTTATTGGGTTGCAAAACAATAGGCCACTGTTCAGTAACAGTGGATCTTTCTCTAAAACTTCAGGTAAAACTACAACCCTCATTTCACTTGGAATCTAGAAATATATGTTTCGAATTCTTCGTTTCCAAGAATTTGCAATGGGCCCTATGTAGTGACCACAAGTAACGAAGGAAGGGAAAGAGTAAAGATAAACAATGCATCTATTATTCAATGTAGAAAATAAAGAAATATGCACGTAGAAGAAGCACAGATTTAGAGACTTCATTTTGCAGAAGGATAAGACTAGCCTCTAGAGAAAAATGTTTTCATCTTCTGGATAGGTGGGGTGCTTACCTAAGGCTGTTTGGGAGCAGCTAATCTTGGGAGGCCTTTGTGTGAGCTGTGGAGGCGCAGGGCAAGGGGAAGGAAGGACAAGGCCCCGAGGAGGGAGGAAGCGGGCACAGGCTTGCATCGTGTCCTGTAGCAGCTGCCTCTGGCCCTTCTCCCGTCTGCTGAGTCTGGGGGGATTAAGCCTGAGTGTCGTCAGACAGAAGTACAAACCCAAGTTTTTAGTACTTGAAATTTGAACAGTGATTTTTTTTGAAACCTTTTTGCTCCTTTGGCCTTTATGTTACTCCACAACTCTAAAGTTAGACAGACTGGCAAAAGCGGGCTTCAAAATTTAAGGCTAGTCAGGCACTAACGGGGGCTTCCCTGGTGGCTCAGATGGTAAAGAATCTGCCTGCAATGCAGGAGACCTGACTTCGATCCCTAGATCAGGAAGATCCCCTGGCAACCCAGTCTAGTAGTCTTGCCTGGAGAATTCCATGGACAGGGGAGCCTGGCTGCAACCCATGGGGTCACAAAACACCAGACACAACTCAGCGGTTAACACAGACACACAGAGGAGCTAATTATTAGCTTTCTGTACACAGGAAAAATCTAATTACTCAAATTCAGAAAATAACGAAAATCCTTCAAAGCTCACTGTCCTGAGATCTATGCCACTTTCCAAAGAAAAGTCAGATTCATCAAAAATGAAATGCATAGTTATTTTCCTTGTGTGAAAAAATTTAAACCTGGTTCAGATATAGCAAAAATTATGTGGTACACTCCATTTATCAGTTGATGTTCATATGGACAGTCAGTGTGAGAAGACTTGGAAGCTAGTTCCAGTTTAAGATTTCCTTTGAAAACCTGACTTACTCTAGATTTTTTTCCCTGAGGTAGAGTAGAATTTTATGTGTCCCTCTCAACTAAGAAGTCACATAAATGACTTAATCCAAGCACAGCATTTCATAGAGAAGAAAACTGGGGCTTAGAAAAAAGTGTTTTTGCTGAGGTCCCCAGGGAGAGAATCAGGACCGTGGGGCTGGCTCCCAGCTCTTGGACCACACAGTGTGCCTTTTTTTTTGTTGACAGGAGCCATGAAACAAGCAAACAGAAAAGGGTTGGCAGAGAAGTCTAATGAGCCCTGGACTGGCAGCCAGGACACTTTGGATCTGCTCTGCCTCCCTGGACTTTTGTAAAATGAATGTTTAATAAAACACACTAATTCCTTCATTCATTCCACAAGCATGAATTACATGTTTACACTCCATCAGCCGCGGTGAACTCTGTGGTGAGGCTACGAACCCACATGTGACCATCCTATTAATACAAGCCAGGAGCCTCCACTCCAGCTGGAAGACACAAGCCGTACACACAGAACCACAAAACCAGTGTTCAAATCCTGTCTTAACCTTTAAGATTCCTTCCAGCTCAAATAATACGTATTTCATCATCTATTTTTAGCCACAGGTTGTAACCAGGAGCCTTACTTTCTCCCCCGTATAGATTTGAGCATAGCCAACTGCTGCTACTCTTGGATTATTCTGTTAGGAATTTCCCTCTAGTGTTGCTCTTATAGGTGGGTCGTTCCTGCTTCTCTTCTTCCTGTGAACAAAGTTGCAGTGTTCTGCAAACTTTGCCAGGTCAGAACCCATCTCAGAAGCTAAGAAGTAATATTATGTATTTTCTTTGTATTTAGTAATGACATCACACATTGTGATAAATGAGCCAGACTTTTCCCAGCTGGTACCCAGAAAGTCACAACAGAACCCATCGGGAATGCATCAGTGTGCTGGGCACAGCAGTTTAAAACTTCGCATCTCTCTCTTTTTTGTTAGGGCTTTTCTGTTTGGGGCCTTTGTTGTTTGTTGAGTTTTGTTTTTAAAGTTCCTTCTCCACAGTATCTCTGATGCCTTTTCTGATGAAATTATTTTTGTTTTAGTTTTCTGTCATTTGAGGCATGTAGCTATATTTTTCCTTCCCTAATATATTCAGTCTCGCACTTTCTCCTGCTTGAGACTTGATACTAAATACCATTTACACGGGCATAAAGATAAGTGTGTAATAATAACACCAGAAACCTTTCATCGGCCCCATGTCTACCACCCAGTGGGAACTGCAATTTTGTTTCCTTTTAATGTCTTTTCCACGTTTGGGGCTGGCTAGGCCCAGCCTCTTGGACCACACAGTGTGCCTTGACAGGAGCCATGAAACAAGCAAACAGAAAAGGGTTGGCAGAGAAGTCTAATGAGCCCTGGACTGGCAGCCAGGACACTTTGGATCTGCTCTGCCTCCCTGGACTTTTGTAAAATGAATGTTTAATAAAACACACTAATTCCTTCATTCATTCCACAAGCATGAATTACATGTTTACACTCCATCAGCCGCGGTGAACTCTGTGGTGAGGCTACGAACCCACATGTGACCATCCTATTAATACAAGCCAGGAGCCTCCACTCCAGCTGGAAGACACAAGCCGTACACACAGAACCACAAAACCAGTGTTCAAATCCTGTCTTAACCTTTAAGATTCCTTCCAGCTCAAATAATACGTATTTCATCATCTATTTTTAGCCACAGGTTGTAACCAGGAGCCTTACTTTCTCCCCCGTATAGATTTGAGCATAGCCAACTGCTGCTACTCTTGGATTATTCTGTTAGGAATTTCCCTCTAGTGTTGCTCTTATAGGTGGGTCGTTCCTGCTTCTCTTCTTCCTGTGAACAAAGTTGCAGTGTTCTGCAAACTTTGCCAGGTCAGAACCCATCTCAGAAGCTAAGAAGTAATATTATGTATTTTCTTTGTATTTAGTAATGACATCACACATTGTGATAAATGAGCCAGACTTTTCCCAGCTGGTACCCAGAAAGTCACAACAGAACCCATCGGGAATGCATCAGTGTGCTGGGCACAGCAGTTTAAAACTTCGCATCTCTCTCTTTTTTGTTAGGGCTTTTCTGTTTGGGGCCTTTGTTGTTTGTTGAGTTTTGTTTTTAAAGTTCCTTCTCCACAGTATCTCTGATGCCTTTTCTGATGAAATTATTTTTGTTTTAGTTTTCTGTCATTTGAGGCATGTAGCTATATTTTTCCTTCCCTAATATATTCAGTCTCGCACTTTCTCCTGCTTGAGACTTGATACTAAATACCATTTACACGGGCATAAAGATAAGTGTGTAATAATAACACCAGAAACCTTTCATCGGCCCCATGTCTACCACCCAGTGGGAACTGCAATTTTTTTTGTTTCCTTTGAATGTCTTTTCTTTTTCTGTAATACTTAGCTCATTTGTTTCTTCATTTTTGAGTGTGCTTTATGCTGTTCTTGTATCATTGCTCTTTCTTTTCTCCTCACTGTTTCAGAGTTATTTCTGCCTCCTGAGTAGCGCCCCAAACATTAGCAACTGAAGCAGAAAGGAAAGGGAGCAGATTCAAGGGGAACTATTTTCATAGAATTGTCTAAGGGGGCCTTGT
Organism: Tragulus kanchil; assembly: GCA_022376925.1. Lineage (NCBI taxonomy): Eukaryota > Metazoa > Chordata > Mammalia > Artiodactyla > Tragulidae > Tragulus > Tragulus kanchil. The sequence goes on from JAIOJX010000025.1 coordinate 80,015,866, forward strand.
GGGTCCTTAGATCATCAAACCCTTCCCCCCCACCCTGTGTAAAAACTGCAGGAGAGAACTGAGGCTCAGCGAGGTTCAGTAACCCTTACTTTCACAGATGTGGGATTTCACCTGAGGGTCTGCTGAATGCTGATGGGTTCACACAATTCAGTTCAAAGGAAGCTGTGTGGCTTTGACCAAAACCCAGGTATGCACACCTTGAAGTCAGGCAGCCCCAGCTCAAACTCTCCCTCATCCAGACAAATGGCCTGCCACCTCTGGACCTCAATTGCCTCAAGAGTAAAATGGGAATACCTTGGCAGGAGCACTGTGAAGACTGAATCATGAAGTCATTGCAAAGGACACGGCACACAGTCCACGGCCGGTCCTAAGAGCTCAGTCTCCCTTGGAGACCAGAAGCTCGTCGGGGCCTCCGTCAAGGCAGAAAGTCAGCCCTTATTCCTGCAGACTCTCAGGGCGGCCCCAGGGGCCCCTACCCAAGATTGCTTGACATGTCCCCAATTGGAGGTCATGCTTACAGCTCTGTAGTTCCTTTGGGCTGGCCCTCGGAGTTGGCTGTGGTCAGAGTTTAAAACTTGCATCTCTTTTTTGTTGGGTTTGTTGGGGGGAGTTTTGTTTTGGAAGTCCCTTCTCCACAGGATCTTTGATGCCTTTTCTGATGAAATTATTTTTGTTTTAGTTTTCTGTCATTTGAGGCATGTAGCTATATTTTTCCTTCCCTAATATATTCAGTCTCGCACTTTCTCCTGCTTGAGACTTGATACTAAATACCATTTACACGGGCATAAAGATAAGTGTGTAATAATAACACCAGAAACCTTTCATCGGCCCCATGTCTACCACCCAGTGGGAACTGCAATTTTTTTTGTTTCCTTTGAATGTCTTTTCTTTTTCTGTAATACTTAGCTCATTTGTTTCTTCATTTTTGAGTGTGCTTTATGCTGTTCTTGTATCATTGCTCTTTCTTTTCTCCTCACTGTTTCAGAGTTATTTCTGCCTCCTGAGTAGCGCCCCAAACATTAGCAACTGAAGCAGAAAGGAAAGGGAGCAGATTCAAGGGGAACTATTTTCATAGAATTGTCTAAGGGGGCCTTGTGGGTCCTTAGATCATCAAACCCTTCCCCCCCACCCTGTGTAAAAACTGCAGGAGAGAACTGAGGCTCAGCGAGGTTCAGTAACCCTTACTTTCACAGATGTGGGATTTCACCTGAGGGTCTGCTGAATGCTGATGGGTTCACACAATTCAGTTCAAAGGAAGCTGTGTGGCTTTGACCAAAACCCAGGTATGCACACCTTGAAGTCAGGCAGCCCCAGCTCAAACTCTCCCTCATCCAGACAAATGGCCTGCCACCTCTGGACCTCAATTGCCTCAAGAGTAAAATGGGAATACCTTGGCAGGAGCACTGTGAAGACTGAATCATGAAGTCATTGCAAAGGACACGGCACACAGTCCACGGCCGGTCCTAAGAGCTCAGTCTCCCTTGGAGACCAGAAGCTCGTCGGGGCCTCCGTCAAGGCAGAAAGTCAGCCCTTATTCCTGCAGACTCTCAGGGCGGCCCCAGGGGCCCCTACCCAAGATTGCTTGACATGTCCCCCAATTGGAGGTCATGCTTACAGCTCTGTAGTTCCCTTTGGGCTGCCTGACCCCCTGGGGCAGGAGTTGGCTGTGGTCAGAGTCTTCTAGTACCCCACACTTTCCATCATGGTGTACAGCTCTGGGCATAGGGTGCTGGCTGCCTGTGGCAATTTTCCTCTCTGCTTGGGTGCAGGCCTGTGTGGAGCAAGGGAGAATCTGACCCAGCCTCCCTGTTGAACCTGTCATGTGCTCTTGGCCTAAGTCATGGGGAGTCATCCAGGCCAGACCACCCAGGAACACAGTCCAATCACCCCTTTCCTTTCCCGACTTCATCCTGACCCTCTGCTGGGTTCAACTGGCAACGATTATTTCAGCTTTTAATAGAAACTGCAGTAATGTTATTACTTTCAAGATTTCAAACACAGTTCAACTTAAGTAATAGATACTAACTGAAGCAGTATCCCACAGATGAATGAAAAGATCATATCTAGATCACCAGTCCCTAAAAATGATCCTAGCAGTTAGTAGAAACAGATGTCTCCCCCATTCCTTAGATTTCTCTCACCAACCTATGGTGTTCTCTCTCTCTCACTGTTTGTCTCTATGTGTGCCCTCTCTCCTCAAAGAGTTCTGGCAAACCTTGCTTCATGATGGGACTCAGCCTGAGTTGTCCTTAGATCTATGTTAAAATTTTTCTCCTTGGTCTTCTGTTTTCTTCTACTCTTCTATAGATTAAAAGAAAATTGTGTTTTCTTTTTTTGTTGCTGCTCTGTGTGTCCTAACGTAGAGAAACTTAAGCAAGTGAGAAGTTTCCAGACCCATAACAGTCCGTTTTCTCTTGAAAGTCATTTCTTGACATAAAATGTGAAAGAATAAGATCAAAAAACTTGAAAAATATACACTTGAATGGCCCCATTTGCAAAGGCACCTCTGGACCTCAAGTCAGTAAAATGGGAATACCTTGGCAGGAGCACTGTGAAGACTGAATCATGAAGTCCCCCTCCCCCAGAGCTCAGTCTCCCTTGGAGACCAGAAGCTCGTCGGGGCCTCCGTCAAGGCAGAAAGTCAGCCCTTATTCCTGCAGACTCTCAGGGCGGCCCCAGGGCCCCTACCCAAGATTGCTTGACATGTCCCCAATTGGAGGTCATGCTTACAGCTCTGTAGTTCCCTTTGGGCTGCCTGACCCCCTGGGGCAGGAGTTGGCTGTGGTCAGAGTCTTCTAGTACCCCACACTTTCCATCATGGTGTACAGCTCTGGGCATAGGGTGCTGGCTGCCTGTGGCAATTTTCCTCTCTGCTTGGGTGCAGGCCTGTGTGGAGCAAGGGAGAATCTGACCCAGCCTCCCTGTTGAACCTGTCATGTGCTCTTGGCCTAAGTCATGGGGAGTCATCCAGGCCAGACCACCCAGGAACACAGTCCAATCACCCCTTTCCTTTCCCGACTTCATCCTGACCCTCTGCTGGGTTCAACTGGCAACGATTATTTCAGCTTTTAATAGAAACTGCAGTAATGTTATTACTTTCAAGATTTCAAACACAGTTCAACTTAAGTAATAGATACTAACTGAAGCAGTATCCCACAGATGAATGAAAAGATCATATCTAGATCACCAGTCCCTAAAAATGATCCTAGCAGTTAGTAGAAACAGATGTCTCCCCCATTCCTTAGATTTCTCTCACCAACCTATGGTGTTCTCTCTCTCTCACTGTTTGTCTCTATGTGTGCCCTCTCTCCTCAAAGAGTTCTGGCAAACCTTGCTTCATGATGGGACTCAGCCTGAGTTGTCCTTAGATCTATGTTAAAATTTTTCTCCTTGGTCTTCTGTTTTCTTCTACTCTTCTATAGATTAAAAGAAAATTGTGTTTTCTTTTTTTGTTGCTGCTCTGTGTGTCCTAACGTAGAGAAACTTAAGCAAGTGAGAAGTTTCCAGACCCATAACAGTCCGTTTTCTCTTGAAAGTCATTTCTTGACATAAAATGTGAAAGAATAAGATCAAAAAACTTGAAAAATATACACTTGAGTTCTAAACCTATAATTATTCTTTTTTTTTCCCTACAATTATTCTTATGGACTTCTTTTTCCTTAAGCATATATTTAACACAGGTCAGTTTCTAGGTGGCAGGATTAAAATATCCTTTGCCACACTACTCTGATTGCATATAATTGATTAGATAGCTGTTATTTGATACTTCTTGGCGGTTAGTTTTCACATGATAGAGTCTTCTAATCCCTAAAAAAATATTACCTGTAGGCCACTCTATTTCTGTCTTCATAGTACTATGTTCAAATATCAACTCCCAAATGTTAATTTTAAGATGGTCTTTAGACAAAGTTCTAATAGATATACTATATATAGAGAAAGAGATTGTTAGAAAGAAAGGGGTGATTTTCAGTAAGCTTTTGAACACATCAGTGCTTGCCTTAGAAGGGATTTGAATAAGTTTTAGACTGTATCCAGTATTTCTCATTTCAAACAAAAGGCACAGTATGAAACTCTACATAATTTAGGTGGTAATCATTCACTTTAGAGTACAGAGTTTATTCATTTAACTAGATTAATAACTCATGGTGAATTTAAGATGTTTCAGTTTAGTTTAAATATAATTTTTGCATATTTTAAGAACATATCTGTTATACTGTCTTATCTCTATTATGGATGATTTCCAGAAAACCAAATATATGACTCTGAAATAATTTGTGAATGCATTGACTGTATTTAATTCAAGCTTCAAAGAGGCTCCACTTGAGGCAATTTCTTGAAATCAGTGGGATGTCTAGTAGGTTCAAAAATACCTTCTTCAATTTTTAAATGTGAACGTCAGCATTATTTATGCTGAAATTAGCCAAATAGTTAAATAAAATGTGTCTTGGCATTTTTCTTGCTTTTTTAAGAATAAGATTTACTTTTAGAACTAACAGTCTTTTCTTTGACTGTATTTGTTTATAGGAGCAAGACAGAAAGATGGACACATCTTCCTAAATCTGAAGGCTTCATTGTAACAACACTAAGAATCATCTAAAAAACTTCCTCTAGATATGTTATGCTTAGTTTTGTTTCTTATTGAACAAGTGTGTAAGTTTCTATATTTTTCTGATAGCCTTGTTAAGACAGGTTGTGTTATTTTAGTTTTACTAGCTGATTGACTGGTTGCATTTTTTCCTATGTAAAACTATTTCTTTTTGTACTTTAATACAGATATAAGCTTTCCCTTCATCTTTCCCTCCTGTATTTGTGACTAGGCAAATCATCTCTTATATGTCCTTGTAGTTCAGTCAAAATATACAACAGAATAAGATTGGTTTTGTTGTAAACCAAACTAGCAAATCAATCATTTGGATCACAAATCTCCTTATAGGTTCTTGGAATATATCAGGACTGGCTGGCAGAGTTGTAGCACTTGTTTGTGTTTAAATATGATGGTTATGCATTTTGAATCATAGACTAGCCAAGCCTAGTCATTCTCTTGGTTATGTTTTACATGTTCTTTTATTGGGTTCAGCATGATTTCAAATGTGATTATGAAAATTGGTGGTTTTAACTTTTGTGCCTTGTTGTAACTTTCCCATTGATACAATGCCATGACCCTATTTGTTGCCTTAAATTAGAATGGTTTGAAAGACTGGAGAGCCAGTGGTTGCAATTAAGATTAAGATCTTAGTTTCAAAAAAGTATGAAATACCTGTTTCCCTCTAGAATCCAACCTTTGCTGTGAGTGTAGAGGATTACTTTTTTTCTTCAACGATTGCCTCCATAGTTGCACACTTGTCTCTTTCAAGGATTGTTTGGAGTCTGAAGCACAACGTGTTTGGGGCAGTGGAGTAGAAAGTGAACTCTGATTTGGTGGCTCTGATTCTCTCCAGCCCTCAACATGCCAGTAGCAGTGACCTAGGTTTATATCACTTGCTCCTTATGGTTTTAAGAGATGTCGAGAATCCAAATCACAGAATCTTTCATTGATATTCAATACTGCCTCAGTTGTCGCCCAGGTCTGAAGGTTGTTTTAGTGAGTGTTCATGGTGAGTTTTGAAGAGTTGATTGAACAGATAAATATTTAGCTCATCATAATTTTTGAGTCACTATATTGTATATTCAGCAAATGTTACGTAGGAGTATTTCTTATTTTTAAAAGAATAACTTGAAGGTTCTCCTGGGGAGTTTTAAAAAGGAATCTTGTCTTATTTACTTACAAGTTCAAAGATAAAGCATTCTGGTAATTTTTTAAGCCCTATTTTGATTTTAATGAACACAAATATTGATTTCAGCTTAAAACTGCTTCTTGAAACCTCAATTGAACTATGTACTTTAATACAGATATAAGCTTTCCCTTCATCTTTCCCTCCTGTATTTGTGACTAGGCAAATCATCTCTTATATGTCCTTGTAGTTCAGTCAAAATATACAACAGAATAAGATTGGTTTTGTTGTAAACCAAACTAGCAAATCAATCATTTGGATCACAAATCTCCTTATAGGTTCTTGGAATATATCAGGACTGGCTGGCAGAGTTGTAGCACTTGTTTGTGTTTAAATATGATGGTTATGCATTTTGAATCATAGACTAGCCAAGCCTAGTCATTCTCTTGGTTATGTTTTACATGTTCTTTTATTGGGTTCAGCATGATTTCAAATGTGATTATGAAAATTGGTGGTTTTAACTTTTGTGCCTTGTTGTAACTTTCCCATTGATACAATGCCATGACCCTATTTGTTGCCTTAAAATAGAATGGTTTGAAAGACTGGAGAGCCAGTGGTTGCAATTAAGATTAAGATCTTAGTTTCAAAAAAGTATGAAATACCTGTTTCCCTCTAGAATCCAACCTTTGCTGTGAGTGTAGAGGATTACTTTTTTTCTTCAACGATTGCCTCCATAGTTGCACACTTGTCTCTTTCAAGGATTGTTTGGAGTCTGAAGCACAACGTGTTTGGGGCAGTGGAGTAGAAAGTGAACTCTGATTTGGTGGCTCTGATTCTCTCCAGCCCTCAACATGCCAGTAGCAGTGACCTAGGTTTATATCACTTGCTCCTTATGGTTTTAAGAGATGTCGAGAATCCAAATCACAGAATCTTTCATTGATATTCAATACTGCCTCAGTTGTCGCCCAGGTCTGAAGGTTGTTTTAGTGAGTGTTCATGGTGAGTTTTGAAGAGTTGATTGAACAGATAAATATTTAGCTCATCATAATTTTTGAGTCACTATATTGTATATTCAGCAAATGTTACGTAGGAGTATTTCTTATTTTTAAAAGAATAACTTGAAGGTTCTCCTGGGGAGTTTTAAAAAGGAATCTTGTCTTATTTACTTACAAGTTCAAAGATAAAGCATTCTGGTAATTTTTTAAGCCCTATTTTGATTTTAATGAACACAAATATTGATTTCAGCTTAAAACTGCTTCTTGAAACCTCAGAACTTTGTACTATTCATGACTGATAGTGTTTGTTATGCTTCCATCTCAGTTGTATTCTTAAAAAAAAAAAACAACTCAATTTCACATTCAGGGCCAGCCTTTAAGGGATCTTACTCTGAAAAGAAGTTTTGTTGAGTAAAAAGAAGTGTTTGAGGCAGGAATAGTCAGCTCTGGTCACAATCCAATCAACCATTGGGGTGATGAGCTATGAAATGAGGCAGTTGCCTCTATGAGATATGGAACGTGAAATATGAAATAGTCTCTGTATCTGGAAAAGATGCCCTTGTGTCATAATTGGGGGAAGTGCTATTCCTTTGTGATGGAGGTCATCTTACTCAACTCCATCACAGAGTCCCACAACTCAAGTTTTCTTTATCAGAAAGTGTCTTGTATGGCATCAGCTTTACCTCATGTTCAGTATAGATGTGCTGGGTATGGGTCACTTAACACTAAACCAAGAAAGTCGTATCAGTCAGAGATCTCAAACGTATATTTCTCAAAGAACTTATAATACTTAAATAGTTAAATCTCGAATGCTTGAACACATCCTATGAAACTCAGATAGGATTTCATAGATAGATCTGAACTGACAAGACTGTTTCAAAACTGACTTTTAGGAAAACCCAGTGCTGGTGCTGAGTAGTCATCTGCTTGCCAGGTCTCCAGAAAGAGAGACATCTCCTTTCCTAGAGAACGAGGTAGAGTTCTTACCTACCATAAAGGTCTGGGGGTCCACAGACCACAAGGGTCTGGGAGTCCCATTAAAGTGCTTATCACTATTTTCATTATTTTCACTAACAGATCTGAGCCCCCATTGAAGGTTGTTTTAGTGAGTGTTCATGGTGAGTTTTGAAGAGTTGATTGAACAGATAAATATTTAGCTCATCATAATTTTTGAGTCACTATATTGTATATTCAGCAAATGTTACGTAGGAGTATTTCTTATTTTTAAAAGAATAACTTGAAGGTTCTCCTGGGGAGTTTTAAAAAGGAATCTTGTCTTATTTACTTACAAGTTCAAAGATAAAGCATTCTGGTAATTTTTTAAGCCCTATTTTGATTTTAATGAACACCAATATTGATTTCAGCTTAAAACTGCTTCTTGAAACCTCAGAACTTTGTACTATTCATGACTGATAGTGTTTGTTATGCTTCCATCTCAGTTGTATTCTTAAAAAAAAAAAACAACTCAATTTCACATTCAGGGCCAGCCTTTAAGGGATCTTACTCTGAAAAGAAGTTTTGTTGAGTAAAAAGAAGTGTTTGAGGCAGGAATAGTCAGCTCTGGTCACAATCCAATCAACCATTGGGGTGATGAGCTATGAAATGAGGCAGTTGCCTCTATGAGATATGGAACGTGAAATATGAAATAGTCTCTGTATCTGGAAAAGATGCCCTTGTGTCATAATTGGGGGAAGTGCTATTCCTTTGTGATGGAGGTCATCTTACTCAACTCCATCACAGAGTCCCACAACTCAAGTTTTCTTTATCAGAAAGTGTCTTGTATGGCATCAGCTTTACCTCATGTTCAGTATAGATGTGCTGGGTATGGGTCACTTAACACTAAACCAAGAAAGTCGTATCAGTCAGAGATCTCAAACGTATATTTCTCAAAGAACTTATAATACTTAAATAGTTAAATCTCGAATGCTTGAACACATCCTATGAAACTCAGATAGGATTTCATAGATAGATCTGAACTGACAAGACTGTTTCAAAACTGACTTTTAGGAAAACCCAGTGCTGGTGCTGAGTAGTCATCTGCTTGCCAGGTCTCCAGAAAGAGAGACATCTCCTTTCCTAGAGAACGAGGTAGAGTTCTTACCTACCATAAAGGTCTGGGGGTCCACAGACCACAAGGGTCTGGGAGTCCCATTAAAGTGCTTATCACTATTTTCATTATTTTTCACTAACAGATCTGAGCCTTAAATTCTCACATTGAGGTAAACTAGGAAAGAAAGTACTTCTCATTTGTCAGCCCTATCATAGAGGCCAAGTCCTCTGAGAAGCTGCTTTGATTATAGTAAGTGTCCACATGGTTAAAAAAAAAAGTAACATTCTGTGAACAACATATCATCTACTGGTAATTTTATGGTTCTCATTTTCGTCAGCTCATAAAAAAAAAAAAATCAAAGCTGCCAGGCCATTTACTACCTCAAAGGATAGGGAGGAACAGTTTTAAAAACATGAGGTAAATCTAAATCCTCACTTTGGTTGATTTATTTCTTGAGGTTGGGTTGATATGTGAATGAAGTAGGTGTGCCCTTCCTTATCCCACCAAAATTAAGTAGAAAAAGCCAGGAGTCTGTGAAGCCCTCTAACCTATAAGACCATCACCCTAACAGTGTCCTTTTAGCTACTGAACTACCCTTTTATGGTTTAAGTACACAAAACCATTAATAAAGCATGTAGCATTTCCTATATGGCTCCTAGAGTTTGGATCTAATTAGATTTGCAGTCTAGTTTTTGCCATCTCCTCTTGTGGTTACATGTGAAATGCAGTTTTCTGGATGAACCACAGGGCACTGTGTGTAGAAATCTTGACCCATTTCCCCCTTTTCCCTGTTGTTCAAATGGTCGGTTGAAATACGCTCCTTTTGAATTGTTTCTGGAAAATGGAACAAATTTGTAACCAGTACAAAAATTTAATTCACCAGAATGTATTTTCTTTAAAAAACACTCACTGAAATAGCCCTCAGGAGGAAATGAAGTCCAAATATGCAGTTAGTGACTTAACATATTGTCTGAATGTATGTCTATCTGTGTCTCTGTTATGTTTGTACATGTATGGCTCTCTGTATATCATTGAGTAAATAAGCTAAAGTTGATTAAATTTTGACATCTTTACAATAAATCTTAAATGTTAACACACATTTCATATCCATCCTATATCACTCAGAAATATCTAGCTATACACATCTTTTTCTTAATTTCAGATTTAATTTCACCAATTTTACCTCTTAAAGAGATTTAATGCATTTTAATGATTTTCATATTCCATAGAAATGAAAGTCTGTGTTTGCTATAAATTGAATGCTCATGCTACCTAAAATAAAACTTTGGACTGCAGGACAGTGTTGATTCTTAAGTAGATTGACTATAATCCCATGATAATTATATATTGTATATGCATGAGAAGACACATTCAATCATTTTTAAAACCATCACAGTATACATTTTCCTATGTGGTGCTTGAGGAGTTTCATTCTACAGTTTACAAGGTGTAGGTTTGCACCCCCAATTCTCAGGGTATGCTATTTTACCCAAATACTTGAAAGAAAAAGGTGCCCTGTATTTTATCAGTACTGTTGAGGGGGAAAATTATGTGTAGGTTTGTTTTAGAAAACTACTTATAAAAATCAAACTCACAGAATATGTTGAGCTTTTACATAATTCTTAAAGAGGTATCCATATAGATATGATATATATTTTCAAGAGATTGTTTCTATATTCTTAACTAACTTCTGGGTCCTAAGTAGACCTCACAGGTGCCTAAAATCATTAACAAAGCATGTAGCATTTGCTAAATCGTACCTTGAGCTTGAATCTAATAATAATTGCAGATTCTAGTCCTCTGGGGGAAGAAAAAAACCCATGTCCATTTGTGACATGTGTGCTTACAAAGCCCAGAGTAGGATTCTGAAACTTGGAGTATTGGTGTGCCCCATGTCTCAGAAGAGAACTGAGCATTCACCGCAGTGTTCATATGTTGTTGCCATTCTTGTTTCATGTTGCGACTATAGCATATTATTAGTTGTATTCCTATTTGGTTCACAATGGTGCAGAATACAATATACACATAACACATCGAATTTGATTTCTTTTATAAGTTTCATACTTGCTTTTTACAAGCTAATGGTAATGGCAAAAAGTGCTTTCCAGGACTTCCTGAAATTACCTATCATCCCATATCCTTTTTCTAGCTGGTGGTCCTTTCTTTTTCTCCCCTTTTGAAGATGTTGGTTTCTATATTTACATTGAAGTCATCTTATTGTACAGTAAGGACAGTGGTGGTTGGAAAGAATGTGAAGACTGAGGAAGTTAGGTCCCAAACAAAGGAGAGTAAATTGTGTGGTAAGTGGAGAAAGACATTGGATAATGCTGAGCTATACCCTGACTATGAAAAAAGCCAGTGGGAAATGAAAAGAAGGTGAATATTTAAACTGCTCTCACGATAGAAATCTTGGTGGAAGAGTTCCTACTCGAGGTCAGATGTGATTCAATTATGGAATGCAGTGAGCATGCCCAGTGGGACTGTGACTCCAGCCCAACAGCTCCGAGAATTACTTTGTCAGTATATTGTATACGGAGAAAACTACTTAAACGAGGACTCTGTGAGACTAGCCTACTTATCTAGCATTTGTAAGTGACTGTGCAATCTTGTGTAATGGTCTTTTCATTTGACGCTTTTGAAAAAAATCGTTTTGTTCTTGTTGTTTTTTCTTTTTTCCAGTAAAAGTAAATGCAAAGAAAATGTGCATTGTTTGTCTTTAATTCAAAAAACAAGCTTTAGACACTTTCATTTTATTCTGTCTTCTAACTTAAATCTTTCCTTAAACTAAAGCACTCTATTATGATGTCTCACATCCAGGCTATATTCGTTTCCTCTTGTTGTGGTAACCACAAACTCAATGGTTAAGACAACATGCGTTTATTATTTTACGGTCTGGATATCTGAGTCTGGTATGGTCTTTTCTTGGACCCATAGTATTTCACTTCATCAGGGCATCTAAGGCATCTGCCTACTTGCATTATGAAGTAGCACTGTGAGGGGCACCTATCAAGGTGTGGGATGCTCCAACACTAAAGAGCAGCCTGGATGGTGAGTATCCCTGAGGGTCCACACTGAGGTCCAGGAGAGTAGCAGTGGTCATCCCCTTCCAAACCAAAAATATGTGGCACATGTTTGGAGATGCACTGGGTAGGAAGGATCAGAGCTCTAACACTGAAGTCACTATAAACCTTAATAATTGCATTGCATTATTCCACCAAGCTCCATTGCAGTACTCCCATCCTGTCCTGAGTATTCTAGATTCCAGACTGTATACATGTGGTAAGGTTGTGTTGAATCCTTGGGGTAATGGCACAGAGATTAGCGGGTACTCCATCCCTGCAGCCAACTGCATTAGCAAACATCTTTAACCTGAGCACTAGCACCCCTGTTCCCATACAGGCCCCTACCATCTCTAGCACTAGATCATTTTGCTGGCTGTTGAATTCATTTGTGCTTTAGCTATCCTGCCTATCGGTGGAGCCCTCTGCCTCTCTTCATCCTCTGCTTCCTAGGCTCCTTAGTTTGCTGGCTCAGAATCCTCTTAATTTCCTATTATTTCTTATATAGAGCAATTTAACCACCAAGCAAAACCCTCCTAAAGCAGATCCACTGCACTATGTCCAGAATTGTTCCCCTTGTGTATTGCTGAGTAACAATCCACCCCAAAACTTGGTGGCTTAAGAAACATAAAAATTATGTATCTAACTTGTGAGTTTGTAATTTGGGCAGAGCTCGGCATGGAAAGTTTGGCTTTGCTTCACACAGCTGCTCAACTTTCAGGAAGAATCTTCTACAAGGGCCCACTACCATGACTAGAAAGCTGATAATAGTGGTCAGCTGGGAGTTCAGTTGGAGTCAGTCAAAGGCCTCAATTCTGATTCTGCTGAGCTTCTCCATGAGCCGCTTGGACTTCCTCAAAACATGGTGGCTGGGTTCCAACAAGGAGTATTGAAGGGACAGGAACAGACACTGCCCATTTATCAAGGCCTAATTCAGAAAGTGACACAGCATCACTTTTACTCTATCTGACAAGCATTCACAGAGCCCGGCTTTCAACAGGCAGAAACAGCCCCAGCTCTCAATGGAAAGAGTGTCAAATAATTTGGGGACTTGTTTTAACCACCATCTTCATTAAGGAGTGATTTTTAAACAGATACTTTTTGAAGAAGGAATTTTAAAGGTAGTTCTTAGACTAGTATAGCCTCGGTCAGAGATTCTAGGATACATCTAGAATAAGAATGGTCTAAATAAGATTTATTCAAAGAAAAAATAAGTAATTGGGACAGAGCTTGAAGTCTCCAATTGCATTGCATTATTCCACCAAGCTCCATTGCAGTACTCCCATCCTGTCCTGAGTATTCTAGATTCCAGACTGTATACATGTGGTAAGGTTGTGTTGAATCCTTGGGGTAATGGCACAGAGATTAGCGGGTACTCCATCCCTGCAGCCAACTGCATTAGCAAACATCTTTAACCTGAGCACTAGCACCCCTGTTCCCATACAGGCCCCTACCATCTCTAGCACTAGATCATTTTGCTGGCTGTTGAATTCATTTGTGCTTTAGCTATCCTGCCTATCGGTGGAGCCCTCTGCCTCTCTTCATCCTCTGCTTCCTAGGCTCCTTAGTTTGCTGGCTCAGAATCCTCTTAATTTCCTATTATTTCTTATATAGAGCAATTTAACCACCAAGCAAAACCCTCCTAAAGCAGATCCACTGCACTATGTCCAGAATTGTTCCCCTTGTGTATTGCTGAGTAACAATCCACCCCAAAACTTGGTGGCTTAAGAAACATAAAAATTATGTATCTAACTTGTGAGTTTGTAATTTGGGCAGAGCTCGGCATGGAAAGTTTGGCTTTGCTTCACACAGCTGCTCAACTTTCAGGAAGAATCTTCTACAAGGGCCCACTACCATGACTAGAAAGCTGATAATAGTGGTCAGCTGGGAGTTCAGTTGGAGTCAGTCAAAGGCCTCAATTCTGATTCTGCTGAGCTTCTCCATGAGCCGCTTGGACTTCCTCAAAACATGGTGGCTGGGTTCCAACAAGGAGTATTGAAGGGACAGGAACAGACACTGCCCATTTATCAAGGCCTAATTCAGAAAGTGACACAGCATCACTTTTACTCTATCTGACAAGCATTCACAGAGCCCGGCTTTCAACAGGCAGAAACAGCCCCAGCTCTCAATGGAAAGAGTGTCAAATAATTTGGGGACTTGTTTTAACCACCATCTTCATTAAGGAGTGATTTTTAAACAGATACTTTTTGAAGAAGGAATTTTAAAGGTAGTTCTTAGACTAGTATAGCCTCGGTCAGAGATTCTAGGATACATCTAGAATAAGAATGGTCTAAATAAGATTTATTCATTGACATGTATACCGTATACACTACCATGTGCAAAAGAGATAGCTAGTGAAGTCGCTGGGCTCACTGCTCTGTGCTGACCTAGCAGGGTAAGATGTGAAGGGAAGGGAGGGTCAAGAGGTAGGAGATATATGTATACATATAGCTGACTCACACTGTTATACAACAGAAACTAATACAACATTGGAAAGCAATTATGCTCAAATAAAAATTAAAAAAAGATTTGTTGGGTGTGCTTTATGTGTGTGCTGGGTGTATTCTGGAATCTCAGAGGGCAGAATCTCACTGGTGTATTTCCAGGATGGAGGAAATCAATGTTCTTTAGGAATGAATGAATGCCTGCTATATGCCAGGCACTCTTGATTCATGAAGAGGTTAGGATTTCAGGAAGCCTTTAAACATGGTGAGAATGCCTGAAACGCTGATGAAGCTCTTTAGTCTAAGCCTTGTCGAAGGCATGGAGACTGAAAGAGGAACCTGGCCAAAGGCCACAAAGAGGAGATCCATGCCAGCAACCCAGCATGGGGCAGGCATGGCTCAAAAAGGGCTAGGTGTGAAAAGAAGCAGAAAACCACTGCGATAGCAAGAGACTGAAAGGGAAGAAGCTGTTTAGTTGTCCAGGCGGCAGGGAGCTGCTGAAAGGCAGAAGGGGAGAGCATATGAGGCAGGAGGATAGCCCGAGCCCTTTGACAGGAAGTTTATCCAACAGAAGTCATGTGAAAAGGTAGTCATCAAAGACAAAGACACAACAAAAACATATATATTTTTTCTGCTCTGATCATCAGATTGTCCCGCCAGTGTAATCATCCCTGAAGGCTTATATACCTTCAGTACTACTGGATAGAGTGAAAACAGGTTTTATCATTTCTTTCTTTGAAGGAAATTTAGAAAATATTTAAATATTCTAAAAACTGAAAAGTAAGGAGCATTCTTAATCACTAAGCAAAATGCCTCCAGAAATAAATACTAATACTTGCAAGTGTATTTGATACTTTATGTGCTATTTTGTAGTCTATTTTCTTTTTCATAAATTTATAAACCTATCCCCTTAATTTCCAGTATTCTTAAAGGAATGTTTCTTAACATCTGTGTCTTATTTCTTTATATGACTATATCATAACATGGTTAATCAATCTCATATTTTAAGTACTTAGTTCTTGGGTTTGGAGTTGTTAAAATAATGCTGCTCTGAACATCTTTGAACATAAATCTTTCTAAGCATCTCTGATGATTTCCTTGAGACAAAGTCTTCTAATAAATGGTCATGAACAATCTTAAAACTCTCAACATAGATATCTCCCTACCATCTACCCTAAAACATGCAAACACCCTATTTAGAAACTTCATGTTTTAGCACTTCACTTGTATAAAATTTATTCTAAAGACTGAGGGATGGGAAGCACCTTGTGATTTACTAAAATACATATTTCACTGCTGAAAGTAACAAGTTTTGCTTTCAACTCCCTCCAACAACTTCACCCACCAAAGACACAGAAACACACAAGTTTACAAACTTTAGGAGAGATCAGTGGTCTTCTCAAATCGTAATGCCTCAAAGGCAGGTGAAGCAAATGAAGGCAGAGGCATAGCCGAAGGCCACTCCATGCCAGCAACCCAGCATGGGGCAGGCATGGCTCAAAAGGGCTAGGTGTGAAAAGAAGCAGAAACCACTGCGATAGCAAGAGACTGAAAGGGAAGAAGCTGTTTAGTTGTCCAGGCGGCAGGGAGCTGCTGAAAGGCAGAAGGGGAGAGCATATGAGGCAGGAGGATAGCCCGAGCCCTTTGACAGGAAGTTTATCCAACAGAAGTCATGTGAAAAGGTAGTCATCAAAGACAAAGACACAACAAAAACATATATATTTTTTCTGCTCTGATCATCAGATTGTCCGCCAGTGTAATCATCCCTGAAGGCTTATATACCTTCAGTACTACTGGATAGAGTGAAAACAGGTTTTATCATTTCTTTCTTTGAAGGAAATTTAGAAAATATTTAAATATTCTAAAAACTGAAAAGTAAGGAGCATTCTTAATCACTAAGCAAAATGCCTCCAGAAATAAATACTAATACTTGCAAGTGTATTTGATACTTTATGTGCTATTTTGTAGTCTATTTTCTTTTTCATAAATTTATAAACCTATCCCCTTAATTTCCAGTATTCTTAAAGGAATGTTTCTTAACATCTGTGTCTTATTTCTTTATATGACTATATCATAACATGGTTAATCAATCTCATATTTTAAGTACTTAGTTCTTGGGTTTGGAGTTGTTAAAATAATGCTGCTCTGAACATCTTTGAACATAAATCTTTCTAAGCATCTCTGATGATTTCCTTGAGACAAAGTCTTCTAATAAATGGTCATGAACAATCTTAAAACTCTCAACATAGATATCTCCCTACCATCTACCCTAAAACATGCAAACACCCTATTTAGAAAGTTCATGTTTTAGCACTTCACTTGTATAAAATTTATTCTAAAGACTGAGGGATGGGAAGCACCTTGTGATTTACTAAAATACATATTTCACTGCTGAAAGTAACAAGTTTTGCTTTCAACTCCCTCCAACAACTTCACCCACCAAAGACACAGAAACACACAAGTTTACAAACTTTAGGAGAGACCAGTGGTCTTCTCATGACTTTAAGTGGTTTCCGTTTTCTCTAGAGCGAAGCTCTCCAAGTGCGGTCCTGAGCTTGAGGAGCTCACCCTTTATAATTCCTGAGTGGGTGGTAGAGGTACTAACTATACCTGGGAAGCAGGTGGCTCAGTCACTGGCAGCTTCTATGGCACAGGAAATTAGATGGAAGCTGAATTTGGGAAGATTCATTTGGGCAGAAGGGCATAGGGAAGGATGAGAGGCGAGGAACTGAAATAGCCGAATACTGGCGTGTGTTGAGAGTGCACATGGCAGAAACAGGAAGGGTGCTGTTTGTAGGGAGTCAGAGTCGTGCAGTTGAGGCCAGAACGAAATGTTGGATTTGTCCGTGGAGAGGAAATTGACTATCAGGCTTCGGAGCTCAGACTGTTAGGTAGTAGAGTGCAACGGTCATATGCTTGAACTCTAAAGGGAGACTCTTGTGCTAATCCTGACTGTGCTCTCTACCCACTGTGAAATCTCAGACAAGGCTCTGAGTCTCTCTGTGCTTCAGTTCTCTGTACAGAAAAGGTGTATAGGACTTCCCTGGTGGTCCAGTGTGTAAAGAGTCTACCTTGCACTGCAAGGGGCGCCGGTTCAATCCCTGGCATGGGAAGATCCCACGTGCCACGGAGTGATTGGACCAGTGTGTCCAACTACCGAGCCGGAGTTCTGGAGCACATGTGCCCAGAGCTGGTGCCCTGCTACAGGAGAGGCCACTGCAAAGGGAGGACCACACAGGCCAAAAACAAAGACGGATGAAAATAAATAAATGAAAGACCAATAAAAGTGGCCAAAAAAAGAAAAAAACGAAAGGTGTATAATTACAGTTCCTACCTTATAGGATTGTTTTGAGAATAAAATGCAAGGATACCTATGAAGTGCCTAGAGCAGTGCATGGTGCCTAGGAGGTGCTATATAAAATGATGAGTCATAGAGTAGAGGAAGACTGTGGAAGACTTTGGTTAAGTACAGATAATTAAGTGTTAGGAACTATCTGCTCATCCCATAAGTGCTTTGTATTCACCCAGGTGCCCTCAGATTTTATTGAAGAGCTAACGTCTTCTTCCCTGATTGGTGACTATGTTACAACATCTGCGCTCTTAAACATCTCTTCATATCTCAATAATTTGATTCATCTCACATTGAAATCTTACTGATGACTGTGTTTACATGGTTGGTCTTCAAGCAAACTGAGTGGGAGAAATATAAAAAAGTGGGGATCGGTACCCCAAAACAGAATGGACATGACTCACTTTCACCAACAAAGGAATCAGGTAATATAAACCTAAAGTCTATTCTGGAAAGAGAACATCCAAACTTTTACGTGTAATCCTAGAAGATTATGGCAGGAATCTTTCGGAGTCAGAGGGGTGCTGTTTGTAGGGAGTCAGAGTCGTGCAGTTGAGGCCAGAACGAAATGTTGGATTTGTCCGTGGAGAGGAAATTGACTATCAGGCTTCGGAGCTCAGACTGTTAGGTAGTAGAGTGCAACGGTCATATGCTTGAACTCTAAAGGGAGACTCTTGTGCTAATCCTGACTGTGCTCTCTACCCACTGTGAAATCTCAGACAAGGCTCTGAGTCTCTCTGTGCTTCAGTTCTCTGTACAGAAAAGGTGTATAGGACTTCCCTGGTGGTCCAGTGTGTAACGAGTCTACCTTGCACTGCAAGGCGCCGGTTCAATCCCTGGCATGGGAAGATCCCACGTGCCACGGAGTGATTGGACCAGTGTGTCCAACTACCGAGCCGGAGTTCTGGAGCACATGTGCCCAGAGCTGGTGCCCTGCTACAGGAGAGGCCACTGCAAAGGGAGGACCACACAGGCCAAAAACAAAGATGGATGAAAATAAATAAATGAAAGACCAATAAAAGTGGCCAAAAAAAGAAAAAAACGAAAGGTGTATAATTACAGTTCCTACCTTATAGGATTGTTTTGAGAATAAAATGCAAGGATACCTATGAAGTGCCTAGAGCAGTGCATGGTGCCTAGGAGGTGCTA
Organism: Tragulus kanchil; assembly: GCA_022376925.1. NCBI lineage: Eukaryota > Metazoa > Chordata > Mammalia > Artiodactyla > Tragulidae > Tragulus > Tragulus kanchil. The sequence goes on from JAIOJX010000025.1 coordinate 80,034,623, forward strand.
TATAAAATGATGAGTCATAGAGTAGAGGAAGACTGTGGAAGACTTTGGTTAAGTACAGATAATTAAGTGTTAGGAACTATCTGCTCATCCCATAAGTGCTTTGTATTCACCCAGGTGCCCTCAGATTTTATTGAAGAGCTAACGTCTTCTTCCCTGATTGGTGACTATGTTACAACATCTGCGCTCTTAAACATCTCTTCATATCTCAATAATTTGATTCATCTCACATTGAAATCTTACTGATGACTGTGTTTACATGGTTGGTCTTCAAGCAAACTGAGTGGGAGAAATATAAAAAAGTGGGGATCGGTACCCCAAAACAGAATGGACATGACTCACTTTCACCAACAAAGGAATCAGGTAATATAAACCTAAAGTCTATTCTGGAAAGAGAACATCCAAACTTTTACGTGTAATCCTAGAAGATTATGGCAGGAATCTTTCTAGTAAAAATAGAAGGATGAAAATAGCATACAGGTTTATGTGATGTTCCAAGTCAACTGTGAATAAATTAAACTTTTATTAAGAGGAGGGTAGCAAAGGATTACTAATTCATTCCAGATTAATTTTAATCCCATTATGGAAGGTAAATGTTAGCTAATATAATTCCAATGGTGGGCTGCTTATTGGTATCAATGTGTATGTTCTTCTCTAATCTCATCAAACAGAGTATGGAATTGTACAGTAGACTCTGTGAGAGTGTGAACTGTTTGTCTGCACATTCAAACTGAAAGCAAACAGACCTGACTCCCTCTGGGGGTTTCATATGTCCTGGATAGTAAAGGAATCTGAGACACCAAAGAAGCCAATCTGGGTTAAGTAGTAGCTGAAGAAAGGTGAAGAAATCATATCACCTTACTCCAAATCGTCCTCACTACTGTCCTCCCCTGCTTCCCATCCTCCTGGAGGCTGCATGTGAGGAGCTCAGATATCCCAGCCATACTGCACTGAGCCCTGAGAGTTAGAGAAACGTGACCACTGTGCCATCTCACTAGTTTCGACGTAGAGGTAGAAAGTATCAACAAACATCATTGTATTGAAACTGATCCTTGATAACTAAGAACATTGCTTGTGACCTCTTTAATACTAAAAACAATATTAATGACAGTGGAAAATAACATTTATCAGATGCTACTGTGTGCTCAGCACTATATGTCACATGCATTATCCTAATGAAGCCTTCAAAGCGCACAGTGAAATAGGATTATGATATCTACTTCAGAGAGGACATATGCCCCAAATCATTCAATCAATAGGCTGTGGAACTGGAATCTCAGGGCACACCCTGCTGGTCCCACCTCCCTGCTGTCCCACTGTCTCGGTTGACAACTAAATCAATGCAGACTGTGCTGTGAATATTTGAGCAACCTGAATCTAGGACAGACTCTTCCGCACTGTTTCTCGCAAACTGAGTGGGAGAAATATAAAAAAGTGGGGATCGGTACCCCAAAACAGAATGGACATGACTCACTTTCACCAACAAAGGAATCAGGTAATATAAACCTAAAGTCTATTCTGGAAAGAGAACATCCAAACTTTTACGTGTAATCCTAGAAGATTATGGCAGGAATCTTTCTAGTAAAAATAGAAGGATGAAAATAGCATACAGGTTTATGTGATGTTCCAAGTCAACTGTGAATAAATTAAACTTTTATTAAGAGGAGGGTAGCAAAGGATTACTAATTCATTCCAGATTAATTTTAATCCCATTATGGAAGGTAAATGTTAGCTAATATAATTCCAATGGTGGGCTGCTTATTGGTATCAATGTGTATGTTCTTCTCTAATCTCATCAAACAGAGTATGGAATTGTACAGTAGACTCTGTGAGAGTGTTAACTGTTTGTCTGCACATTCAAACTGAAAGCAAACAGACCTGACTCCCTCTGGGGGTTTCATATGTCCTGGATAGTAAAGGAATCTGAGACACCAAAGAAGCCAATCTGGGTTAAGTAGTAGCTGAAGAAAGGTGAAGAAATCATATCACCTTACTCCAAATCGTCCTCACTACTGTCCTCCCCTGCTTCCCATCCTCCTGGAGGCTGCATGTGAGGAGCTCAGATATCCCAGCCATACTGCACTGAGCCCTGAGAGTTAGAGAAACGTGACCACTGTGCCATCTCACTAGTTTCGACGTAGAGGTAGAAAGTATCAACAAACATCATTGTATTGAAACTGATCCTTGATAACTAAGAACATTGCTTGTGACCTCTTTAATACTAAAAACAATATTAATGACAGTGGAAAATAACATTTATCAGATGCTACTGTGTGCTCAGCACTATATGTCACATGCATTATCCTAATGAAGCCTTCAAAGCGCACAGTGAAATAGGATTATGATATCTACTTCAGAGAGGACATATGCCCCAAATCATTCAATCAATAGGCTGTGGAACTGGAATCTCAGGGCACACCCTGCCGGTCCCACCTCCCTGCTGTCCCACTGTCTCGGTTGACAACTAAATCAATGCAGACTGTGCTGTGAATATTTGAGCAACCTGAATCTAGGACAGACTCTTCACGTCAGGATAGACATCTTGATTTCTATCCCCCTTCCCTGTACGGGAGCACATGTAGGCTATTTTTAATATGCTTTAAGCTTTCCAATAAGTTTTTATGAATTTTAAACTAAATTATCTAGTGAAAATATATCTGGAGCATTGCCAAGTGATATAAGCCTTCCTCCCATGTCCTGGGGCTACCATCCCTCACCAACGTCACCCCCACCACCATCTTCACTAGCACTGCTATCTGTGCTATGTCCACACTCAAACACTGCATTCATTCGACATTTGGCCTCCAAGTTCTAGCCGGAGTATTTAAGCAAAAAAGACAATTAAAGCTATTTATATTGGAAAGAAAGAAGTAACAACAATATTTATTTATAGATGGTGTGATCTTTTATAGAGAAAACCTTTAGGAATATATCATAAGATATTAGAGCTAATAAGTGAGTTCAGCAGGGCTGCAGCATACATGATCAAATACAAAAAAATTGTATTCTATTAAACTTGTAATGAAAAATTCAAAAGTGAAAGTAAGAAAGCAATTCCATTTATAATAGCATCAAAACCAATAGAACATTTGGAGTAAATTTACGAAAAGATATGCAAAGCTTACATTCTGAGAATTACAAAACTTTGTTGAAAGAAATTTTAAAAGGTTTCAGTAAGTGGAATGCTGTCTCACATTCACGGATCAGGAGTCCCAATATTATTAAGATGGTAATACTTCTCCAACTGATGCACAGATTCAAGATAATCTTTATCAGAACCCCATCTGACTTTGTAAAAATTGACACACTAATCCTAAAATTCAGATAGCAACCCAAGGGACATAGGATAGCCAAAACAATCTTGAGAAAGAACAAAGTCCCAATTTCAAAACTTACTATAAAGCAAAAACAACCAAAAGAGTATTCCACTGAAATAAAAACAACATACAGATTAATGGAATAAAACTGACAATCCAGAAATGAGCCTTTACATTGATAGTTAACTGATTTTCAACAAAGGTCTCAAGAAAATTTAGAGGGAAAGAAATCCTTCAACAAATGCTTTTGGGACAACCAGGTATCCATATACAAAAGAATGAATTTGGACCCCCATATATAAAGACTAACTCAAACTAGATCAAATCTTAATTTAGAGCTAGCACTATTGAACTGTTAGAAGAAAACATGGGGGTATAGATTTGTGATCTTGGAGTTCCAATGATTTCTTGGATATGACCAAAAGTACAAGCAACAAAAGAAAGCATAGATTTCTCAGATTTCACTACAATTAAAATCTCTTGTGCCTCAAAGAACATTATCAAGAGAGTGAAAAGACATCACACGGAATGGACAAAAATATTCAGAAATTATCTATCTGACAAGGGACTTACACCCAAAATATATAAGGAATTCTTACAACTCAATAATAAAGACAAATAATCCATTTTTTAAGGGGCAAAGGATCTAAATAAACATTCTCCAAAGAAGATGTAATAATATGCTGTGGCTAATAAGTACATTGAAGGATGCTCAACATCATTAGTCATTAGGGAAACACACATCAAAACAACAGCGAGATACCACTTTATCCACTACGATGGCTATAATTTTAAAAAGGTAATAAGATTGTTGTTGAAGATGTGAAAATATCATATGAAAATATGTAAGATGGTATAGTCACTTGAACTATTTGGCAGTTCTTAAAAGGTAAAACATAGAGTTACTGTTTGATCGAGCAATTCCACTCTGAGGTATTTACCCAAGAGAAATGAAAACATAATCTCACAAGAAAACTGTACACAAAAGTTCATAACAGAATTATTCATAACAGCCAAGAATGAAAACTGCCTAAATGTCCATCAACTGGTAAATGACCTATCTATACAACTGAATATTATTCAGCCATATAAAAGGTAAAGTACTGATCACTAGTGGTAAAGAATCTGCCTGCCAATGCAGGAGATGTAAGTGACATGGGTTCAAACCCTGGGTTGGGAAGATCCCCTGGAGGAGGGCATACAACCCACTCCAATATTCCTGCCTGGAGAATCTCTTGGACAGGGAAGCCTGGTGGGCCACAGTGCACAGCATCACACAGTCAGACATGACTGAGCATGCACACACACATACACCACACAGGCTGTTATCACAGAAGCAGCTGGGATTTGTTAAGCACCACATGGCTGAGGTTTCTTAGCCCATGGCACCTTCAGCTCAGCACCCTACATCAACTTGCTTTCTGCTGCAGCAACGGTATTTGTATAGAATACTTCCCCCAAGCCAGTGCCACCACTACCACCAGTACCCCCCACGCCCTCCTGCTTTTTATTCCTTTTCTTTCCCTCAATAGCACAGCAACAAGTGTACTGGCCCAAAGCTTTATAAAAATGGGCTAAGAGCTTGCTTTTAAGCTTACAGGTCCTTAAGAGCTTCTGACTGCTTCTATTTTCAATAGCATATTTTCCAAAGGGCTTTCATCACGTATCAGAGCACCAGGCCTGTTCTGTATAGCTGTAGAGGTTTAGTTGTATATATCAGCAAATAATCCATTTTTTAAGGGGCAAAGGATCTAAATAAACATTCTCCAAAGAAGATGTAATAATATGCTGTGGCTAATAAGTACATTGAAGGATGCTCAACATCATTAGTCATTAGGGAAACACACATCAAAACAACAGCGAGATACCACTTTATCCACTACGATGGCTATAATTTTAAAAAGGTAATAAGATTGTTGTTGAAGATGTGAAAATATCATATGAAAATATGTAAGATGGTATAGTCACTTGAACTATTTGGCAGTTCTTAAAAGGTAAAACATAGAGTTACTGTTTGATCCAGCAATTCCACTCTGAGGTATTTACCCAAGAGAAATGAAAACATAATCTCACAAGAAAACTGTACACAAAAGTTCATAACAGAATTATTCATAACAGCCAAGAATGAAAACTGCCTAAATGTCCATCAACTGGTAAATGACCTATCTATACAACTGAATATTATTCAGCCATATAAAAGGTAAAGTACTGATCACTAGTGGTAAAGAATCTGCCTGCCAATGCAGGAGATGTAAGTGACATGGGTTCAAACCCTGGGTTGGGAAGATCCCCTGGAGGAGGGCATACAACCCACTCCAATATTCCTGCCTGGAGAATCTCTTGGACAGGGAAGCCTGGTGGGCCACAGTGCACAGCATCACACAGTCAGACATGACTGAGCATGCACACACACACACACACACAGGCTGTTATCACAGAAGCAGCTGGGATTTGTTAAGCACCACATGGCTGAGGTTTCTTAGCCCATGGCACCTTCAGCTCAGCACCCTACATCAACTTGCTTTCTGCTGCAGCAACGGTATTTGTATAGAATACTTCCCCCAAGCCAGTGCCACCACTACCACCAGTACCCCCCACGCCCTCCTGCTTTTTATTCCTTTTCTTTCCCTCAATAGCACAGCAACAAGTGTACTGGCCCAAAGCTTTATAAAAATGGGCTAAGAGCTTGCTTTTAAGCTTACAGGTCCTTAAGAGCTTCTGACTGCTTCTATTTTCAATAGCATATTTTCCAAAGGGCTTTCATCACGTATCAGAGCACCAGGCCTGTTCTGTATAGCTGTAGAGGTTTAGTTGTATATATGCCCAGACTCAGAAAGTGACAGGAACAGAGAAATATGGTACTCAAAGTAATGCATGGTTGGATGGCATCACTGACTCAATGGATATGAATTTGAGCAAACTCGGGGAGATAGTAAACGACAGATGAGCCTGGTGTGCTGTAGTTCATGGGGTTGCAAAGAGTCAAACACGAGTTAGCAATTGAACAACAACAACAAAGTAATGGAAGACAAAGACAATTCAATAGGAATTCCACACATTTATTTCATCACACATCATCTTAAATTTGCAATGAATGGTGGGCGAGTTAAGTTTCCAATGTGTGTGTGTGTGTGTGTTTCATGGACAAGCAAGCACCTGCTATCTGTTTGGAGCCTGTCACTATTAACACTTTTCTGTTTTATTAGTAAATATTTGAAAATGGTTAATTTTTATTAGTAAGTATTTGAAATGGTTAATTTGTACAAATAGAGACATTCTTCTCTTGATTTCGTATTTTAGTATCCAAATCCATCAGTTTCTCAAAGCATTATTAAATTCTCTCAGCTTCTGTAGACTGTAGGCCAACAGATTGGAACTTATACCACAAAACAATTGAATGAAAGATAAAAAATGATGAATATTTGAGGATGTCCCTTATAAAGGACAGAAGACCACACTTAAGTCTCAAAGAGACACAACACAAGAAAAGTCAAATAGAGTTCCTGAAGTTAATACTTCTAATTCTGATATGTTCAGTCTGACAGTTTTGTAAGGGAGAAGGCAAAGGACTGACTGGTTTTCTTCTACGGATCTGACTTTGTGACCAGCAGAAAGATGAGATGGTACGTGTAAATTTTGTGTGTCTCCTACCTCAGTTCTCAATACAACTAACAACAGAAGAGATAAATACTAAATCTTGAACATGGTTGACAAAAGCCTTTAAAAATCTTATCCTTTTTCCTGTATACCCCCTAAAAACAACAACAAAAAAGGTCTTTTTTCCTGATTGGGCATGTTCGGTGGAAACAAGCCATGTAAGATTTTTACCAAGAACTTCATACAATGATTGAACCTAGTTGAAACAAAAGTGTGCTTTTCTGAGTATGGCTGTGTCTTGTTTTGTTTTTTACGAACGCTAGTTTCTTCTTAGGGCAGAACAATTTTCACAGTACTAAATGTGATTCAAGAGAGGTACAGGAAAACTAAGAATGCTACTAAATGTGTCACATAGGTTGGCTCAGTGACACTGTAGGTAGTACTGAATGATTCAAACCCAAACTTAAGTATGAGAGGTTTTTCATCACTTTTTACAAAACTCTTAAATACAGGTAAATATGTAAACACTGTGCTCCCAGGGAACAAGTACTTAGGCACGTCATGTGGTATCCCTTCCGGTGAGATGGAGTCTAGTGAAGCAGCCCCCATCAGTTTCAAAACCAACCACTGGAAGTACTCTCGGGCTGAGGAGCAAACACCACCTTGCACATGTCCGAGTTCTCCTGGTGAAGTGGGAATTCACATCCTCCTATTAGGTCTTCTTTTCTCTTCCGAGAGACATAGCCTCTGCCTGTGGACAGCCTTTCATACTTGGTCTCAAATTGCCTGCATAACAAGAATAATCACAAAATCACATACATATTAAAGTCACACCACACCCATCAGAGCCAAGTGATTGAATGATCACTTGAAGCTTCTGACTCAAAGTCACTTGAGAAAGGACATGAGTACCAAAGCTTCCTTTGAGGTTTCATTCCTATGAACGGGGTGACTTTTTTTCTTCCCTTTTTTTTTCCCCACTAACAGATACATTTCACATGCCTAGGATATGGGAGTCTTGCCACTCATTTTTTCTGGAATGAAGAACCAAATGCCTCTCAGCTTTTTGGAGATGCTGATAAGCTGTGTAGGCCTTGCTATGTCCATTCCATTTGGAGTACTCCCTTTGGAGTAAGGAGCAAATCCAACTGAGTTTAAGTTGAGCATGCTGACAGGGAAACATCCCCAGAGCTCTGGCCCAAGTGAAATGTGGAACTAAACCAGTAAGCTCTGTGCCTGTGCTGGTCACTGCATTTTGACCACGGGAAGGCTGATTTTTAAAAATATGTTAATAGAGGCTTATCCTGAGGCTGCCCAAATGGCACTAGAGGTAAAGAACCTGTTTCCCAATGCAGGAGACATAAGAGATGTGGGTTTGATCACTGGGTTGGGAAGATCCTCTGGAGGAGGAAATGGTAACCCACTCCAGTATTCTTGCCTGGAGAACCTCATGGACAGAGGGGCCTTGTGGGCTACAGTCCATAGGGTCACAAAGAGTTGGACACAACTGAAGTGACTTAGCACACACACAATAGCATATAATCTACAATCTTTTCTTCTATAAAATTATTACCTGTTCATGTTTGTATTTACATCATCTAGCATTCTTTATATGGTTCATGAAATGAACATAAAATTAAGAAGGTGCTCAATTCTGGCCTATTTATCAAAGGAGATAATGTAAAAATGACTCTCTGTTTTTAAGTACACCAATTCCCTTCATGGTCAAGAGCGCCTGTCAAGGAGACCTCTACATGCACTACAGGAGAGTCTGTGTTTCCTAGACCCGAAGCATCCTACATCCTCATTATCGTTTTATCACAAGTAATTGTTACAAAATTCAAAAGGTACAGTTTAAATGAAATGCTCTAGAGTGGAAGAGGTATTGGGAAAACTACATGGACAATTATTTAGTTTCTGGGACACTAAGTACTCTAATGGGGCTTCCCAGGTGGTGCAGTGGTAAAGAATCTGCTTGCAAATACAGGAGACACAGGAGATGTGAGTTCAATCCTTGTATGGGGAAGATCCCCTGGAGGAGGAAATGGCAACCCACTCCAGTATTCTTGCCTGGAAAATTCCAAGGACAGAGGAGCCTGGGGGGCTATAGTCCATGGGGTCACAAAGAGTTTGACACAACTGAGTGACTGAGCACACACACATAAGTACTGTAATAAAAGAAATTTTATTTTTAAATTCAAAATCTCAAATGTTCAAGTTTGAGCCAAAACTTAAACCAGATCTGTTGTACGGATTACGCAAAAATTGTGAATTAATTTGGGCTTTTAAACCATAGTAAACGATTGTCAGATGTTCTGTTTTGAGTGTTCCATCCAAGAGACAACTGTGATAGCAAATATGTATCCAGTGTTTTTGTTGAAACTATAGGGCACTTCTTACAGTAAATCAAATCCCTTTGTTGTGTTGATAAATTATTTCTGGAATAGAATATGATTTTATCTCCAGAATCAAAAAAACTGGTCAATATAATTTCTCAGCATCTACTTTTTTTGGTCTTAACAATTATTCTTCACTCATTTAAAGAAAATTCACGTCTCACTGGGTTTTATCTTTTTCCTTTAATTTATGAAATGGAATGTTCAAAATTGGGTGCAAGTTCCTGGTGAACTGGGCATGACCTTGGAACATTCCATAAGTATGGCTTCTTACCTGTACGGAACTTCTTCTTTGTCCATCTGTATGCAAAACAAGAACGGGTACTGAGAAAACTGCACTGTGGAGATAAACTCCAAGCCTGCTTCTGTTTCTGCACCAATTTCCAGGCCAGCTTTCACAAAAGAGGAGTCCACTGTGATGTCACCAGTTATTAATACGCTTACCCTAAGAATTGAGCAAAATAATTTATGAATCACTTTTAATGGAGCTGAACTAATAGATCACAGAATCTGAATTTCTGACACTGACAGTGGAAAAACAGACTTAGGGGACAAAGATGTGACCTAAATGTGCTTAGAATTCTCTAGGTACCAGGACCTGGTTATTTGAGAAACTGGGCAGTGAAAGTTTGCCCTACCCCTGAGTCCTCTTGCAGCCTTCAGTTCTAGATGTGGGAATGAGATGTCTATGCGGGATTCATGTCTGATCAGGGCATAACAAGAGTCAAGAGGAAAACATGTCTGGGACCTGGTCCTTTCAGAAAGTCAGAAATACCTGAGTTATCTTAAAATCTAAGCTTACCTAGAAGATAGCTAATGTTTACAACAATTTTCTTGGTAACTATGTCTCTTTTGGCTTCTAACTTTGTAAATTCCATTTCATTAGTTTCTCCAAATGGTCTTTGGTGGCAGAAGTCTATGATTACCAAGATATTTTTTTAACTTTAGTATCACGAGGAACCATTTGTAAGCATGTATATTTGGGTGCTTTGAAAGGACAGATATGGTAGGTTCCCGTAGACGGGTTGGACTGACTAGGATAGAGGCTTGGATGAAAATGAAGAAGATAAGCAATCCTAGTAGAAGGCTTATTGCTGGGACCACTTTAATTTGATTGTCGACTTCAGATGAAATCAGAGTTGTATGGTCCTGTTTGTTTGATGGGGCTACTAATTTTTGCTCTGCTACTCACAGCACACCTGCTGCCATTGCCAGTGTAAACACAGGTCAAGGTGGTATCATTTAATTCCCAGAGTCCTTTACCATACCTTCTCATATCTTACACTCAACAAAGGCTTAAGAGATGTTTTCTAAATGAATAAATGTAAAACTGAAGATGAATTGGCTATAATGTGGACACTGGCAAACAGGGATAGGGATACTGTGTCCAGTTCAAAAAAGGCCAGACCTTTTGTGCGTGTGTGTGTGTGTGTGTGTGTTCCTGTTGTAGATTTCCTTCTGAAGATAATTCAACTCAGTTTAATTTGGGAAAACTTCTATCTAGAAAATCCATCAGAAAGAGGAGAAAGATGACTGATTGGGTGGGACACTCTAAATTATATTGTATATCTCTCTGAAAGCCTCTCCCATTTCTCATTCTTTGGTTCTTTTTAGTAATGCTGAGGGTCATCTTTCATGTTAAGTGTGCTACCTTTTGATTTTTCTTAATTCTTTCAACCATTGTTCAAAATAAATTAAAAATCTAATTTTAGCATTCCTATCTCACTTCTTCCCCACTGTGTTTTTAAAATATCCAAAAAGGTAACAATCAATTGCATGGTTTTCTTTTCAATATTATAACAAGCAGAAGAATAATTCCTTTGATTATCATGCTGGTTCAAAGATATTTTAATCTCAAAGTAAAATGCTTTCATTGGATCTGATGGGTCAATTAGAAAAACTAAAGGACTTGAGAAATTCTGTTTAGAAAAATGAATACTAATAAATACACTTAACTCAAAATATTAAAGACTTACATTCTGTGCAAAAGTGGTCATCATTTTATTTTTCTCCACTAAAGACAGCAGAAGAAAAAAGATTTTAAATCCCAACAAGAACGATAAGCGAATTTTTTTTTTTTTTTTTGGTTTAAAGTAAAGATTTACGAAAGTTTTGTCAACCATCAATCCAAGAGTAGATGAACACCTCAGCTACTGGGCAAGCTGTCCATGGATGTCTTTAAAAGCAAAAAGATCCTTCTTTGAGTCATACTAGGTATCAACTTTCTCATAAGAAGCTATGGAAAGAATGAACTCTACTCTTAGCTGGGGCTACTAATTTTTGCTCTGCTACTCACAGCACACCTGCTGCCATTGCCAGTGTAAACACAGGTCAAGGTGGTATCATTTAATTCCCAGAGTCCTTTACCATACCTTCTCATATCTTACACTCAACAAAGGCTTAAGAGATGTTTTCTAAATGAATAAATGTAAAACTGAAGATGAATTGGCTATAATGTGGACACTGGCAAACAGGGATAGGGATACTGTGTCCAGTTCAAAAAAGGCCAGACCTTTTGTGCGTGTGTGTGTGTGTGTGTGTTCCTGTTGTAGATTTCCTTCTGAAGATAATTCAACTCAGTTTAATTTGGGAAAACTTCTATCTAGAAAATCCATCAGAAAGAGGAGAAAGATGACTGATTGGGTGGGACACTCTAAATTATATTGTATATCTCTCTGAAAGCCTCTCCCATTTCTCATTCTTTGGTTCTTTTTAGTAATGCTGAGGGTCATCTTTCATGTTAAGTGTGCTACCTTTTGATTTTTCTTAATTCTTTCAACCATTGTTCAAAATAAATTAAAAATCTAATTTTAGCATTCCTATCTCACTTCTTCCCCACTGTGTTTTTAAAATATCCAAAAAGGTAACAATCAATTGCATGGTTTTCTTTTCAATATTATAACAAGCAGAAGAATAATTCCTTTGATTATCATGCTGGTTCAAAGATATTTTAATCTCAAAGTAAAATGCTTTCATTGGATCTGATGGGTCAATTAGAAAAACTAAAGGACTTGAGAAATTCTGTTTAGAAAAATGAATACTAATAAATACACTTAACTCAAAATATTAAAGACTTACATTCTGTGCAAAAGTGGTCATCATTTTATTTTTCTCCACTAAAGACAGCAGAAGAAAAAAGATTTTAAATCCCAACAAGAAAGATAAGCTAATTTTTTTTTTTTTTTTTGCTTAAAAGTAAAGTTTTCTGAAAGCTTTGTCAACCATCATGCCAAGAGAAGATGAACACCTCACCTACTGGGCAAGCTGTCCATGGATGTCTTTAAAAGCAAAAAGATCCTTCTTTGAGTCATACTAGGTATCAACTTTCTCATAAGAAGCTATGGAAAGAATGACTTCCTATGGTTACTCCCTACTCTATGTTTAGTGATTATAAATAGAAAACATAGATTTTGAGAAGCTGAAGGTCAAACAATTCCAAAACCATATCTCTGCATATCAATAACAGACTTGTGATTGCCAAGGGGGAGGGGGTGGGGAAGGGAAGGATTGGGAGTTTGCTATTAGAAGTTGCAAACTATTATATATAGAATGAATAAATCCCAAGGTTCTACTGTATGATGGTTGGATGGCATCACCAACTCAATGGACATGAGCCTGAGCGAACTCTGGGAGATAGCGAAGGTCAGGGAAGTCTGGCGTGGCATAGTCCATGGGCTCACAAAGAATCACACACGACTGAGTGACTGAAATGAACTGAACTGTATGACACAGGGAACTATATTCAATATTCTGTGATAAACCATAATACAAAAGAACCTATATATTTATCAATAAAATTGAATCTCTTTGCTGTACAGCATAAATTAACACAACACTGTAAATCAACTATACTTCAATAAAAATAAAGAAAAAGTCACTGTGGTTCTTTGCATAGAGTACTATACAGATGCTTACCTATTTTTCACTCGGGTTTTAGATTCACGATACCACAGACTAAACTCCATTGCACTTGTAATATCAATAGCTAGACCACCCTGAACATCCATATTGGCCTTAAGTCCAGATTGCAACTGAAGCTCCTAGAAACAAAAATATGTTATAATAGTTAGGAGAAGAGGAAGGATAGGGAAGGGAAAGAGGCAGAGGGAGGGCAAGGAGAAGTAGGAGCACAATAGCCAGCCCCCTTTCAGTCTTCCTGCGGTAGGTAATATCGTTTGAATTGTGTTAATGTTAAGTCTTTCTCTAGGCTTGGACACACATTCTATTCTTGATCACCGGAAGTAGATTATTCATATGCTAATTATGTAACCAATTAAAACACTAAAGAAGTGTCACTTGAAGGGTGCTTTCTTTCAGTCTTTGACTCACTTGGGGAGGGCAGTGGTTCTCAAAAGTGAGGTTCCCTGCCGAGTAAGAGGAGCATCCAGGAAACTTGTTAGGAATGCAAGCCCCATATCCACCGGATTAGAACTCTGAGAGTGGTGCCTAGAAATCTGTGTTTTAATAAATCCTCATGTGATTCTGATACACCTAAATTTGAGAGCCACCAGACTAGGGAAAATGAAGCCATCTGCTTATTAGAAAAGTAGATTTTGAGAAGCTGAAGGTCAAACAATTCCAAAACCATATCTCTGCATATCAATAACAGACTTGTGATTGCCAAGGGGGAGGGGGTGGGGAAGGGAAGGATTGGGAGTTTGCTATTAGAAGTTGCAAACTATTATATATAGAATGAATAAATCCCAAGGTTCTACTGTATGATGGTTGGATGGCATCACCAACTCAATGGACATGAGCCTGAGCGAACTCTGGGAGATAGCGAAGGTCAGGGAAGTCTGGCGTGGCATAGTCCATGGGCTCACAAAGAATCACACACGACTGAGTGACTGAAATGAACTGAACTGTATGACACAGGGAACTATATTCAATATTCTGTGATAAACCATAATACAAAAGAACCTATATATTTATCAATAAAATTGAATCTCTTTGCTGTACAGCATAAATTAACACAACACTGTAAATCAACTATGCTTCAATAAAAATAAAGAAAAAGTCACTGTGGTTCTTTGCATAGAGTACTATACAGATGCTTACCTATTTTTCACTCGGGTTTTAGATTCACGATACCACAGACTAAACTCCATTGCACTTGTAATATCAATAGCTAGACCACCCTGAACATCCATATTGGCCTTAAGTCCAGATTGCAACTGAAGCTCCTAGAAACAAAAATATGTTATAATAGTTAGGAGAAGAGGAAGGATAGGGAAGGGAAAGAGGCAGAGGGAGGGCAAGGAGAAGTAGGAGCACAATAGCCAGCCCCCTTTCAGTCTTCCTGCGGTAGGTAATATCGTTTGAATTGTGTTAATGTTAAGTCTTTCTCTAGGCTTGGACACACATTCTATTCTTGATCACCGGAAGTAGATTATTCATATGCTAATTATGTAACCAATTAAAACACTAAAGAAGTGTCACTTGAAGGGTGCTTTCTTTCAGTCTTTGACTCACTTGGGGAGGGCAGTGGTTCTCAAAAGTGAGGTTCCCTGCCGAGTAAGAGGAGCATCCAGGAAACTTGTTAGGAATGCAAGCCCCATATCCACCGGATTAGAACTCTGAGAGTGGTGCCTAGAAATCTGTGTTTTAATAAATCCTCATGTGATTCTGATACACCTAAATTTGAGAGCCACCAGACTAGGGAAAATGAAGCCATTACCATCAGAAATCTAGCATGGCTTTGGGATGGGGATGAAGGATTGGGAAAAATGATTTCCTGAAGTCCTTTAGCACTTCTGTAGTTTTGTGCTGTATCAAATAAAGTACAGTGCATCTTGGTGGCAAATGAAAGGCAAGATAAAAACCTCTGGGGCTATATACAAGTTCTACAAATTGCCTAGCAAAGGAAAGCTGGGAAAGAAAGGCAGGACAACTTAACTAAGCCTTCATACCCTATTGTTTGACATTTGGAATGACCTCAAAATAACACAAAAAGATCAACATGAACCCCAATGTGTATTCCAGAGAGACAATACTCATGTACAAATATAGTCCATCCTCAGCAACTTTGTCGTTGTCTGAAGCCCATTGTTTTATACTGTTTGCCAGCATAGACCTTTTAAGTCTTGCAATTTCTGTGTATACTGGACAGAGTGATGTTGGCTGAAAACGTATTCAGCTGAATTGGAATCAGATCGCCCAGGGATGGTGTTGGAAATAACAACAGTTCTGGGGAAAAGATTCAGTACCTTTAATTTTGATATTCCTCCAAAAATCTTAGGTTCATGATGACTGGCAGCATGACTAACTTCTTTAGGCAAATGCCTTACTCAGACCAAACAAGTCACACTTTCGCCAACACTTAATGCTGAAATTTCACTTTCTAGAGAGGACTGTGTTGGTCATTGATCTCCCTGAATTTTTCCCAACTTTCAAAAAAATGTGGCAAGAAAATCTCAGACACAGAACTTGGTTTACTAAAAAAAAGTCTGGAACTACCTTCAGTCTGAAAGACACGCAGATGAAAACAGGATTCTCAACACAGAGCCTAGGACACATGAGGAGATAGCCCTAAGGATACCTATTGCTACATTACATCTAGAACATACTAGTCTTTGCATTTCACTTGGGGAGGGCAGTGGTTCTCAAAAGTGAGGTTCCCTGCCGAGTAAGAGGAGCATCCAGGAAACTTGTTAGGAATGCAAGCCCCATATCCACCGGATTAGAACTCTGAGAGTGGTGCCTAGAAATCTGTGTTTTAATAAATCCTCATGTGATTCTGATACACCTAAATTTGAGAGCCACCAGACTAGGGAAAATGAAGCCATTACCATCAGAAATCTAGCATGGCTTTGGGATGGGGATGAAGGATTGGGAAAAATGATTTCCTGAAGTCCTTTAGCACTTCTGTAGTTTTGTGCTGTATCAAATAAAGTACAGTGCATCTTGGTGGCAAATGAAAGGCAAGATAAAAACCTCTGGGGCTATATACAAGTTCTACAAATTGCCTAGCAAAGGAAAGCTGGGAAAGAAAGGCAGGACAACTTAACTAAGCCTTCATACCCTATTGTTTGACATTTGGAATGACCTCAAAATAACACAAAAAGATCAACATGAACCCCAATGTGTATTCCAGAGAGACAATACTCATGTACAAATATAGTCCATCCTCAGCAACTTTGTCGTTGTCTGAAGCCCATTGTTTTATACTGTTTGCCAGCATAGACCTTTTAAGTCTTGCAATTTCTGTGTATACTGGACAGAGTGATGTTGGCTGAAAACGTATTCAGCTGAATTGGAATCAGATCGCCCAGGGATGGTGTTGGAAATAACAACAGTTCTGGGGAAAAGATTCAGTACCTTTAATTTTGATATTCCTCCAAAAATCTTAGGTTCATGATGACTGGCAGCATGACTAACTTCTTTAGGCAAATGCCTTACTCAGACCAAACAAGTCACACTTTCACCAACACTTAATGCTGAAATTTCACTTTCTAGAGAGGACTGTGTTGGTCATTGATCTCCCTGAATTTTTCCCAACTTTCAAAAAAATGTGGCAAGAAAATCTCAGACACAGAACTTGGTTTACTAAAAAAAAGTCTGGAACTACCTTCAGTCTGAAAGACACGCAGATGAAAACAGGATTCTCAACACAGAGCCTAGGACACATGAGGAGATAGCCCTAAGGATACCTATTGCTACATTACATCTAGAACAAAATGCGCCTGTAGTAGGTTGCAGGGGTTGCCTTGGACATCAAAACTAATATGAAGGAACACTAATAATCCTGAGAAAACCCAAACAATCATGTCCAAATTGTAACCTGTGCCTATGAATAGCAGAACCAAGCTATGAGTTCTATGCTTGCAAATCATAGTTTGTGATTGTTTTCAAATGGGACCTACTAAGTGTGCCCTGCCTCAGAAGTATTTCTTTCTATGGATCGAATTCTATGTTCCCAATTTGCAAACTATAATCTTGTTAGTTTACCCACCTTAGCAGAGGTCTGTGATGTCAACTGTGGTCTTCCCACTGACCATACATGACGTGGATGTTAAAACATACCAAGTGCCATGGAAAAGAACACTTCACACTTCATGCCTATTAGAAAATGTTCCCAAATGGGGAGAGAGCATTTCCACTGCAGTGTGGGTCTTGAGGAGAGCCCTGGCTTTCTGGAAGGATTTCATTTCTCTCAAACAAAGGGATCGAGGAAGAATTCTTATGTATTCATAGACGAATATGTTCAGAAGGATAGACCACTGACCCAGTAGAAGGACAATCCACTCTTTCCTTCATGAAAGAGACTAAATCACACAGCACAATGGTTCTAATTTTTGAGGGGTATAAAATGAGTAGAACTTGCAGTTTCTGAGTATCTACTGTGACCCTCAAAGCTCTGTATTTGGTATCTTATTTAATTCCCATACTAATCTTCCACAGTGGGCATTATATCTGAAGATCAAAAAGAAAAGGCTTGGAGGATACCTGTGAATCTAGAATGAATACCCAGACTGTCTCTAGTGGGGAGACTTTTCTACTACCATACATGAATATCATGAAATCATAACTCTCAGTCTCCTGCTGTGGAAGGAAGCCTGTTTTAAGTAATATTGCCAAAAATATAAATTATAAAGTATAGGCTTATAGACTTCCCTGATGACTGAGTGGTAAAAAACCCACCTGCCAATGCAGGAGACTCAGATTTGATTTCCAGGTCAGGAAGAACCCCCTGAAGTAGGAAATGGCAACTCACTCCAATATTCTTACCTGGGAAACCCCATGGACTGAGGACCCTGATGGGCTACAGACCATGGGGTTGCAAAAGAGTTGGACATGAATTAGTGACTAAAACAAAAGCAATCATAGCCTTATGTCCTTGTTTGAACTGAATGCATATTTAATTCTTGTCTGTGAACTAGAAGAACAAGATACTGGAGCTTTGGATTTGTAACTAATGTGACCTCTTTGGTTTTTCACTATTAGTGATGAAAGTGTTTGTTAAAGCTCAGACAATGATGTACTGACAACTCATTCCATGGCTTCCATTCAGGAAAATGCATTCTTTGCTGGCTAGAGAGGATCCCACTACTAATCTGAATTTATCAAACATCCTTCTCTGAAGGGTAATCTAATTAGCCGAAACAGAGAGAGCACAGAGTAATTCCATCTGCCCTGGTGGCTGTGACAGGCCCTCAACTGCCAAAATTTTCTTCAATGTCAGCACTTGACCTAGAGTGGTATGTGCCGCTCAAGCGGGGATTGCATTACTGGAGCTCTGGCTCAAACAGCTTATTTGTATAATAAATCGAGATCTGCCAAATACTCCCATCTAAAATACACTGGCACTGGGGTATGTTGAATAGCTAAGGGAAGATCTTTCTCTTAGAATATGCCTGCAGTGCCCTAGCTTAATGAATAGGAAAACCATATAATAACTGAATCACTTCACTGTAAGGTAGAAACTTACACATTTTAAATCAACTATACTCCAATAAAAATTTTCTTTAAATAGAAAAACTATACAAGAACATCTAGATCAGGGGCTAACCCACTGGCTACTTTTATAAATGAAATTTTATTGGAATACTGCCATATTCCTATGTGAATATACCACTTATAGCTATTGTCAATCTACAATGGCAGAGTCCATATGTCTCACAGAGCCTGAACTATTTACTTCCCTTTACATAACATGTTCACCAACCTTGGTCTAGACTACTATTCATGCTTGCATCAAGTTTTATATCTAATTCAGACATTAGGCATTGCTGATGGGTGGGTAACTACTTATAGATGATATTGATTTGCTACTATTCTTGCATCTTAAAATGTGGACTACTTCTTAGCACTCTTATGACTTTGTCAGAGATTCATTCATTAAGAATGCATCTCTACAGTGCTTTCCTGTGGTCCAGTAGTTAAGAATTCACCTTGGAATAAAACAAAAGCAATCATAGCCTTATGTCCTTGTTTGAACTGAATGCATATTTAATTCTTGTCTGTGAACTAGAAGAACAAGATACTGGAGCTTTGGATTTGTAACTAATGTGACCTCTTTGGTTTTTCACTATTAGTGATGAAAGTGTTTGTTAAAGCTCAGACAATGATGTACTGACAACTCATTCCATGGCTTCCATTCAGGAAAATGCATTCTTTGCTGGCTAGAGAGGATCCCACTACTAATCTGAATTTATCAAACATCCTTCTCTGAAGGGTAATCTAATTAGCCAAAACAGAGAGAGCACAGAGTAATTCCATCTGCCCTGGTGGCTGTGACAGGCCCTCAACTGCCAAAATTTTCTTCAATGTCAGCACTTGACCTAGAGTGGTATGTGCCGCTCAAGCGGGGATTGCATTACTGGAGCTCTGGCTCAAACAGCTTATTTGTATAATAAATCGAGATCTGCCAAATACTCCCATCTAAAATACACTGGCACTGGGGTATGTTGAATAGCTAAGGGAAGATCTTTCTCTTAGAATATGCCTGCAGTGCCCTAGCTTAACGAATAGGAAAACCATATAATAACTGAATCACTTCACTGTAAGGTAGAAACTTACACATTTTAAATCAACTATACTCCAATAAAAATTTTCTTTAAATAGAAAAACTATACAAGAACATCTAGATCAGGGGCTAACCCACTGGCTACTTTTATAAATGAAATTTTATTGGAATACTGCCATATTCCTATGTGAATATACCACTTATAGCTATTGTCAATCTACAATGGCAGAGTCCATATGTCTCACAGAGCCTGAACTATTTACTTCCCTTTACATAACATGTTCACCAACCTTGGTCTAGACTACTATTCATGCTTGCATCAAGTTTTATATCTAATTCAGACATTAGGCATTGCTGATGGGTGGGTAACTACTTATAGATGATATTGATTTGCTACTATTCTTGCATCTTAAAATGTGGACTACTTCTCAGCACTCTTATGACTTTGTCAGAGATTCATTCATTAAGAATGCATCTCTACAGTGCTTTCCTGTGGTCCAGTAGTTAAGAATTCACCTTGGAATACAGGAGACACCAGTTCAACCTCTGGTTTGGAAAGATCCCACATGCTGTGGAGCAACAAAGCCCATGCACCACAACTACTGAGCCCATGTGCCGCAACTGCTGAAGTCTGCGTACCTAGACCCTGTGTTCTGCAACAAGAGAAGCCACTCTAATCAGGAGCCCATGCAACTAGAGAAAGCCCAAGTGCAGCAACGAAGACCCACCACAGCCCTTCCAGTAAAAATAAGGTTGCCTCTCCCAGAGGTAACACTTTAATGGAAATGTAGAGCAAAATTCTGATAAATGTTTGACCTTGAGGATTAAGGGGCATGAGAAGCATTGTTGATTGTCCTTCTTTTCATTCATATTAACAGAAACAACGTTTTGTTCAGAGTATCAGTACAACCATCGAAAAACTGTATTTACCAGCTTCTCTTACAGCTAGAGAGAGCCATATGACATAGTCATATTGGAGCACTTCCTTTTGCAGATGCCTTTCTTTTATAGAAATAGATAAGACTTGTAGGATAGTTCTTGACACAACTCAGATTCTGCTGCCCCTTACTCTTCCCTCTTCCTTCCTGGAATGGAAATTAATGCTAGAAGTGCAACAGCCATTTGATTATCATGAGGTGATAAGCATAAGATTAAAGGCCACAAGTAAAGATGGACAATTTGAGGGAAAAGAGCCTGCATCCTAATAATATCTTAGAGTTGGTATATTAACCCTGGACTATCTACTTCTAAATATTTCTTACATGATAAAAATTAAACTATTAGGTTAAACTATCTCAAATTAGGGTTTTTTTTTTTTTGTCACATATAGATATCGTAAACTGTTATGAAGAATAATAAAGAAAGAGAATTAATTTCTAGGTACAACCAATGATCTTTGGGTGGATTTTTCATAAATTTGATACTTAAGGTCATTTTCAGATCTTAAAAATCTATGATTTCTTAAGTAAAACCCAACAAGTCAAGATCCTCAAATTATCCATCAAAGAATGAAGCTAATAAAAACTTTGAATCATCTGTTCCAAATCCCTCACTTTATGAGTAGGAAATCCTGGTTTAAAGCTATTAAGCAACAGCCGAAGAGCATACAAAAAGTAACTAGCGAAGGCAAAAGTCAAACCCAGGCTATTACTTCTGAATAAACCACAAAAGGAAAATTTCCAAGCAAGTCCTATAGTCTGTACATTTTAATGCAATCCCCTCATCTATCTTCAATATCACAAATACAAATTAGAGTGCAAGTGATCACTTTAAGGATTTTCCATAAGATCCTCTTTTTAGCAAATATTCCATTTTTATATTGCTATTCTTAGTAAGGCAGGAAATGTCAAGGCACTTAAAAAAAAATGTTTACGCATCAAACACACTCAAACTCAAAGGTTATTCAGATTAACCCACTTCTCTTTCTCAGAAAATTCCATGAGGCAGATCACTTCCATCCCACAGTAATCTGGTCACCTAAATCTTACCACACCCAATATGATATTGACGTATCTTAGTACAATAATGTAACATTAGGAGAAAAGAAAATTGAAGACTATTCTGAAAAAGGGATTGGCACTTCCTTTTGCAGATGCCTTTCTTTTATAGAAATAGATAAGACTTGTAGGATAGTTCTTGACACAACTCAGATTCTGCTGCCCCTTACTCTTCCCTCTTCCTTCCTGGAATGGAAATTAATGCTAGAAGTGCAACAGCCATTTGATTATCATGAGGTGATAAGCATAAGATTAAAGGCCACAAGTAAAGATGGACAATTTGAGGGAAAAGAGCCTGCATCCTAATAATATCTTAGAGTTGGTATATTAACCCTGGACTATCTACTTCTAAATATTTCTTACATGATAAAAATTAAACTATTAGGTTAAACTATCTCAAATTAGGGTTTTTTTTTTTTTGTCACATATAGATATCGTAAACTGTTATGAAGAATAATAAAGAAAGAGAATTAATTTCTAGGTACAACCAATGATCTTTGGGTGGATTTTTCATAAATTTGATACTTAAGGTCATTTTCAGATCTTAAAAATCTATGATTTCTTAAGTAAAACCCAACAAGTCAAGATCCTCAAATTATCCATCAAAGAATGAAGCTAATAAAAACTTTGAATCATCTGTTCCAAATCCCTCACTTTATGAGTAGGAAATCCTGGTTTAAAGCTATTAAGCAACAGCCGAAGAGCATACAAAAAGTAACTAGCGAAGGCAAAAGTCAAACCCAGGCTATTACTTCTGAATAAACCACAAAAGGAAAATTTCCAAGCAAGTCCTATAGTCTGTACATTTTAATGCAATCCCCTCATCTATCTTCAATATCACAAATACAAATTAGAGTGCAAGTGATCACTTTAAGGATTTTCCATAAGATCCTCTTTTTAGCAAATATTCCATTTTTATATTGCTATTCTTAGTAAGGCAGGAAATGTCAAGGCACTTAAAAAAAAATGTTTACGCATCAAACACACTCAAACTCAAAGGTTATTCAGATTAACCCACTTCTCTTTCTCAGAAAATTCCATGAGGCAGATCACTTCCATCCCACAGTAATCTGGTCACCTAAATCTTACCACACCCAATATGATATTGACGTATCTTAGTACAATAATGTAACATTAGGAGAAAAGAAAATTGAAGACTATTCTGAAAAACACAGGTCAGGTGAATGAAAGCATTCCTATATTTTACCAATGAATGGACCTTTATAAGGTTCTGTGAACATGTGAATGAGGGGCAAAGAGTCTCCATTAAGCATGTGGTCGTTGTCTGTGGTCATCTGTGCCTCTACTAATAAGGCAGGGATAAGGCACTCTTTGAATCTTTACCATTGCTGTAACTTATGAAGTCTTGTAGCTCCGTGCTTGCATTCAGAAAAAAGTATCACATAAGTGCCCAGGAAAGCCAAGTGAAGAAATAAGGCCATCTCTCCTCTGTTGAATCCTATAATAATAATTTCTTATTTTGTTTGCATCAGTTCCCCTCCCCCAACTTTTAGTTTGACTACGAGATATAAATGACAATATATTACACTCATGTTGAGAAGTTCCTCTTTTGCATCAACAGTGAGACGATGTCTTAATCAGATAGTACAGGCAAAAGAACACCCATTTTCTTGTAGTCAAGGAGAAAAGAAGAAAGAGCCATATACCAAGAAGATCAAATGCTTAGAATGTGAGCTACAAGGTGGGTGGAACATTGTCTTGTATCCTCCGTGTGTGTAAACTATCACTGGTACCTTCAATAAACACTTGCAGACTGACTTACCTGGGAATGATCTATTAGCAGAACAAGTGCTTTCACCACACTCATAGGGTCGCTCGATGCTGAGAGCATTTTGGACATCAAATCACTGTATCCATTGAAAAAAGTGAAAGGTCTGAGCTGAACATCAAAGAGGATGGCTGACAAGCCAGCATAGGAGTCGAGGTTCTCCTCCCCTTCATCGGGAGTGGCTGCAATTAAGGCCTCCAGCCCTTGAGCTTCGATGACCACCTAGGGAAAATGGATATAACATTCACATGAACACCCTGACTATTCTGTATGAGAGGATGAGCTATAGCTACAACTTTCCCGGGGGTCAAAAAGTTAAATATCTGTAGCTACCAGGAAAAAGTAAAACAGAGACAACTCTATGCCTAAATAGGAGCATTTTTCTTCATTTAATTCTCACAGTCACACTTTGAGGTACACGTGATTGTATCCACTTTGGAGTCGAGACCCTCCCAAAAAGCTCAAATGTTAGAGGTAGGTCTCCAACACCTTCTGAATGGTTGCAAAGACCATGAGATTTCCATCAAATGGCATCATCCTAAAGACACAGTCTCTGCAGAACTGTCACACAGAGTGGACTAGCTGTCTTTTGGAGCTCCTAGAAAGAGGCGGAGAGATGTTGGGTACAGTTCGCCCAAGTCTTCGCTAAGAGAGGTTGTGGAATTCTCTAAGCCATGCCTCACTCCTTTTCACATAAAAACTTTTCAGTAAAAGCCGATGAGCATTGAGAGAAGGCTCACATCCTGATCTCTGCCACACACACGAATCCTACATATTCTCCGTCCGCCATACCCAGTGCCCTACCCACGGGCATTTGGCATTTCACAGTGCATATCAGACAACAGATGGTGATTCCTCAGGACAGAGGCATGGTCAGTATCATGGTCCTATCAAATGGTGTAGCAATACAGTACTGATAAGAACTCAAATTCTTATATAGCACCAGATCATTTTTAAAGCTTAAGTGAGCTTATCCAGCTGGTCATACTTTGATATGTGTAAAAACTAAAAAGAAAGTATATGCTGCAACTATAGAGACTGTCACCAAATCTGGGGTAAAACTCAAGGGATGGGTGCCAGTCAGCTTTCAAATACCTACACTTTATTCTTTTTACTTTTAGAAGTATTAAGAGTTTTAGATTGACTCCTTGGAGAACCATATATTCTATTATGAGAGTTTTCATTATGGGGAATCAGTCTCATCACAGAAACACCAAAAGAAGGAAATACATTCTAGAATTAAATACCTAGAGCTCCAAGGAAGATACTCATAAATAAAAATAAAAATTTTTAAGAAACATACATGAGAAATATTGGCATGGTTTCGATTTTGTAAGCATGTGTACCTCTGAGAACATACAGATGTTTGACAAGTCAAGTGACTCAAAACACATGTTTTCAAGTTCATATCTGGAACTCTCTCTGGGACTGTAAACGATACCACCTCTTGCAGATGAAGGAATCGGGGTGACATGATAGTTCCACCATTAATTTATGCATTCTATAGTGTTATCATTAGTATATATTTTATTTTATTTTCTGCAAGCTGCTCACATACTTCCATAAGCAAAATTAATGAAAAATGAGATACCTGGATGCCATGAAGAGGAGTTTTCCCAATGTACTGAAAGATGTTCAGGTTACTTCTCCTTAGAATGCCAGAACCAGAGTACAGAATGTCAAGGCTGTAAGTAGATGCTGAATGGGGCTTCCCTAATGACACCAACAACAACGACAACAACAAAACAGCAATTTAATGACAGTCCCAGCAACAATGAGCAGGGCACAGGGCAGGGAGGGAGAACCCCTTTCTGGGTTACGTACGTTCTACATAGCCAGTATAGGCAGAAGAGGATCCACTCTTGGAGAAACGGTCATAATTATGCACAACCATTTCCTTCAGAACTCGACGGACCATTTTGCTGTCAACGTAAAAGGAAGAAGTTGCCTTGTGATGGCTGTTTCCCAAGTAGGATTTGGAAGGAACCCAAATCCTTAGAGGAAAAAAAGAGTGGGCCAAGTTTTCCTCATGCCACTCCAGGACTGGGGGGTGCCAGCTGGAGTACCAGCATCAGAATGAGGGCTTTCCCCTTCATTCCTCAGATATTTGAAATTCAGTTTGGTACCGAAATGACAGCAAGGTGAGGACACCCAGCTGTGAGATGGCTTCAGCGGAGCGAGGGACACACCTCAGGAGGGGCAAACACATGTTCTTTGAACCATCGTGAGTCTATTGTCAAATAGTATATGCTTTTAAGGAAAGTTGTCCCAGATTGGAGACGTTGTCTAATGTTTCTTTAAATGTTTTCCTACACCCTCTAATGTTATCCTTGGCTCATATTCTATAGCAGCAAATTTCAAGGAATTTCTTCTCATTTTCAATGAAAGGAACATCTCATAGGGGACTTCTCTGGTGGTCTAATAGTTAGGACTTCACAAGCTTCCACTGCAAAGGCACGAGTTCAATCCATGGTCAGGAAACTAAAATCCCACAAACCACTCAGCATGGTCATATAAAAAGAAAAAAAAGAAAGAAAGAACGAAACCTCTTAGTAAAACCCAATGTGCATGCTAAGTGGCTTCAAGTCGTGTCTGACTCTTTGCAACTCTATGGACTACAGCCCACCAGGCTCCTCTGCCCATGGAATTTTCCAGACAAAAATATGCCCTTCTCCAGAGGACCTATCCCACCGAAGGACCAAACCCGTGTCTCTTCCATCTCCTGCAATGGCAGGTGGGTTCTTTACCACCAGCACCACCTACAAAGCCCAATAGTCTCTTCCTAAGTAAGTCTTAAACCTTACCCCGCTGTCTTATCTGTTTATTTAATCAGTGTTGAAATATTGCAACGACAACAACAAAACAGCAATTTAATGACAGTCCCAGCAACATACAACAAAATTTCTGGGTTACGCGTTCTACATAGCCAGTATAGGCAGAAGAGGATCCACTCTTGGAGAAACGGTCATAATTATGCACAACCATTTCCTTCAGAACTCGACGGACCATTTTGCTGTCAACGTAAAAGGAAGAAGTTGCCTTGTGATGGCTGTTTCCCAAGTAGGATTTGGAAGGAACCCAAATCCTTAGAGGAAAAAAAGAGTGGGCCAAGTTTTCCTCATGCCACTCCAGGACTGGGGGGTGCCAGCTGGAGTACCAGCATCAGAATGAGGGCTTTCCCCTTCATTCCTCAGATATTTGAAATTCAGTTTGGTACCGAAATGACAGCAAGGTGAGGACACCCAGCTGTGAGATGGCTTCAGCGGAGCGAGGGACACACCTCAGGAGGGCAAACACATGTTCTTTGAACCATCGTGAGTCTATTGTCAAATAGTATATGCTTTTAAGGAAAGTTGTCCCAGATTGGAGACGTTGTCTAATGTTTCTTTAAATGTTTTCCTACACCCTCTAATGTTATCCTTGGCTCATATTCTATAGCAGCAAATTTCAAGGAATTTCTTCTCATTTTCAATGAAAGGAACATCTCATAGGGGACTTCTCTGGTGGTCTAATAGTTAGGACTTCACAAGCTTCCACTGCAAAGGCACGAGTTCAATCCATGGTCAGGAAACTAAAATCCCACAAACCACTCAGCATGGTCATATAAAAAGAAAAAAAAGAAAGAAAGAACGAAACCTCTTAGTAAAACCCAATGTGCATGCTAAGTGGCTTCAAGTCGTGTCTGACTCTTTGCAACTCTATGGACTACAGCCCACCAGGCTCCTCTGCCCATGGAATTTTCCAGATAAAAATATGCCCTTCTCCAGAGGACCTATCCCACCGAAGGACCAAACCCGTGTCTCTTCCATCTCCTGCAATGGCAGGTGGGTTCTTTACCACCAGCACCACCTACAAAGCCCAATAGTCTCTTCCTAAGTAAGTCTTAAACCTTACCCCGCTGTCTTATCTGTTTATTTAATCAGTGTTGAAATATTGCCATTCCTGACTACTTAACACTAATCATATCAGTAATAATAAAATTAAGACAACACAGCAAACAAGAAATCAAAATAACCCAAGAAATATGGACGCAGGTCTGAGGTAGAACAATATTGAGAGGAAGAACATTGCCTTATAGGTTTTCCCTCCAGCATCACTAGGTTATACGATTTTAGCCTAGAGAAGAAAAGGTAAAGATCAATCCTCAAATATGCAAAGGGGCTTGCATGTTGGTGAATGGTAAGGTCTCTTCTGCTTTGTTTCTGGGATAAAGACTGGCAGAGAGAAGATTTCAGTCATGCAAGGGTGAGAGGCTCTGAAAGAAGACCCAAGTTTCCTCAGAGATGGTGAACCTTCAGCCCCTGGAGAGGTACAAGCAAAATCTGGACACCACCTGCCAAGAGACTAGACCAGGACACTGGGGACAGATGGTAAGCAAGAGGCCTTTCATGTCCCTTCCAAATCTGATGCTTTCAGTTCTGAGTATGTGAACCACAGTACTCACCATGGCTTATTCTTGTTTCCCAGGCTGCTCTCTACCCTATCTCTTCCTCTTAAGTTCCCTCTGAATCACTAGGTTCACAAGAAAAGGGCAACAAACACACCTGGGATCTCTGCCACAGAGCCTCACAAAACCAAGAGGAGAGTCCATGCCATTTGACTATGAACACACAGCTGCAGAGAGAATGTGCCTCTTTCTCCATCTCTCATCTGCTCTCTCCTCTTTCCTTGTCTGCCCTGCTCTTTTGTCTCCCATTCCTACTGTTTTTCTTACCTTCACTTTTACTCTTTGTTTCTCTTCCCTTCAGTGCCTTACTACCATCCCCCCTCCTCCCATTTCTTTTCTCTTTATCTATTTCCCACCCTTCCCCCCATATTTGGTTTCCTTTTCGCCTGGGAACACTCCAACATGATCTTTCCTGAAGGCAGTGCTCAGCATGCAACTCAGGGGAAATACAGATTCCTTCCCTGGCCCTCTGATTTCAGTGAGGAAAAGGGACATCAGTGAATTTGGGAGAAGAGACTGGGAACTTGAAGGAAGATGAATCCATTAAGTAACTGAGAACAAGGAAGGTTGCTGATCCCATTCTTCATGCTTTGAATAATCCTAAAACGTGGGTCATGCCTAAGGTTTTAAACTTAAATGGTAAATTCATTTGATATATGATATATGAGGCTTTGAAGAACCCCAGCATTTGGAAAGTTAAGGTGAAAGACCATTTGGTGGAAACATACCTCATTTTATGATGCTAATTGTAAAAACAGTCCTATTGAAAATGTAGCTGGATTCTAAAACATTGCTAACATTTGGCAGTATGATATTACCAAACAAAACAAGACAAAAACTTAGAGTAAAAAAAAATCATAACGAAACCATAGGACCAAGGGGAAATTGTTTAAGCCAGCCTGCTAAATAGTCTTTTTTTGGGGAAATCTGGTGAACTCTTTGATTTTATGCAACATAACCCAGTGTAAAGACCATACCCTTATTTAAAGCCACATGTGTACCCCATCATTATGCAAACAGAGCTTGACTAAGCAGAGAGAAGGATGTTGTTTCCTACCTTGCAGGCATTTCAAAACGTAGGATGTCTTGGATCATGGAGAGCATGTACTTATTCATTTCCTTGGGAAGTTCTCCAATAGAGAGAAGGATGTTTTTCACTTCCATGTAGGATGGGTTGTTATTTAAAATGATGGCAGCAGCAGTGGTGCGCACAGTCTTTTCATGAACTTTGTGATTCTGGTGGTATATCCTGTTCATTGTCTTCTTCACCTGTTAGTAAGATATTCAAACTTGGTTAGTGCACATCTAGTTTTTTAAATTGATATCATGGCAGGAAGAGTTCATGCTCATAAAAACAGACGTATGCCTCCATATTTCCCATATTTCTTTGCACTTAGGGTGGGGCCATAGATCTGGCTAATGGACCATGAGCAGAATTGCTGTGGGTAGCTTCTGGACCAAGGCAGTTAAGAGCTGATATATCTTATCCCTGTCTTTCTTCTGCTGCTCTAGTGAGCTCAGGGCCACATTTTCCCTTAGCATGGATTAATCACTGCACAGATGAAAAGCTGAGATGTGAGAAGCTGAGATTTTTGAGTTTTGTTTAATTGCATCGTATCGTGGTATTACCTACCAAACAGACTTTTCAAAGGTATTGCTGCCACATGGCAAAGGGGCTCTGGAGAGAAATGACTGTATGAACCTATATTTCCTTACAATGAAGTGCCTCAGAATCTTGCCATCTTTTTTTTACATTAATAGACTATTTTTTGGAGCAGCTTAGGTTCACAGCAAAATTACACTGCAAGTATAGCATTTCTGTATATCTCCTTCTCCTCATTCCTTCCCACTCCCCCTCCCACACAACCTCCCCTCTATCAACAGCCTGCATCTCAGTGGTGTGTTTATTACAGCTGAACCTACACTCACACATCATTATCACCCAAGTCCATAGTTTACATTAGAGGATTTTCTCTTTTTTGACAAAGTATTCACACTAAAGAAAATTCAACAAAATAATTACATTCTGTGGCAACAAATAATTCCATTGGTCACTAGCATTACCTAATAACATGCAGTGTTTGGGGTTCTACACTAGGCATTTATAAATAGTTCCTTTAATGCTACTCCCCTCTGCTATTTCCCTCTCTCTCAGATGTTGAGCTTGTTCTCAGGTATACGGGAATTAAAGAAACTCATCTAAACAAAACCAACTAGGAAGGGACTAAACCAGAATTCACCTGTAGGTCAGTCTATCTACAAAACTCGTGACCTTAATTATCACACTTCTCAGTCTATCAACTTTGAGAGAAAATGTGGCTGGAAACTGGGAACATCATTCTCAGCAGGCAGTTTATCTTACACATTGTAAGCATTCTCTGTCTAAAAAAGAGAAATGCTTAATATGGATGACTTCCTGAAAATGCAGCTGTAGGAACCAACACTGTAGTACTTAACTCAGGTTATTCCTGTATCAAAAAATTTAAGAATATCTTAAAACTTGCAGTGTGTGTGTGTGTGTGTGTGTGTGTGTGAGTCGCTCAGTTGTGTCTGACTCTCCGACTATATGGACTGTAACCCACCAGGCTCCTCTGCCCATGAGACTTCCCAGACAAGAATAGTGAAGTGGCTTGCCATTTCCTTCTCCAAGGGATCTCCCTGACCCAGGAATCAAACCCAGGTCTCCTGAACTGCAGGAAGAGTCTTTACTATCTCATCCACCAGGGAAGTAAAGATATTTCAGAGAAGAATTTGTTTCTTCTTTTTTTATATAATTTATTTTTATTTTACTTTTACAGAGTTTTGTTGTTTACTGCTATACATAAACCCAAATCAGTCATAAGGGTCATACCCTTGACCCTGAATTTGTTTCTTAAAGTAAGAGAATGTGCTTTGCTATTTACTTGGCTAAATACATAAAAACCCTCAGTGGTGAAGATTCCTTCCTCCCCTCCCACACAACCTCCCCTCTATCAACAGCCTGCATCTCAGTGGTGTGTTTATTACAGCTGAACCTACACTCACACATCATTATCACCCAAGTCCATAGTTTACATTAGAGGATTTTCTCTTTTTTGACAAAGTATTCACACTAAAGAAAATTCAACAAAATAATTACATTCTGTGGCAACAAATAATTCCATTGGTCACTAGCATTACCTAATAACATGCAGTGTTTGGGGTTCTACACTAGGCATTTATAAATAGTTCCTTTAATGCTACTCCCCTCTGCTGTTTCCCTCTCTCTCAGATGTTGAGCTTGTTCTCAGGTATACGGGAATTAAAGAAACTCATCTAAACAAAACCAACTAGGAAGGGACTAAACCAGAATTCACCTGTAGGTCAGTCTATCTACAAAACTCGTGACCTTAATTATCACACTTCTCAGTCTATCAACTTTGAGAGAAAATGTGGCTGGAAACTGGGAACATCATTCTCAGCAGGCAGTTTATCTTACACATTGTAAGCATTCTCTGTCTAAAAAAGAGAAATGCTTAATATGGATGACTTCCTGAAAATGCAGCTGTAGGAACCAACACTGTAGTACTTAACTCAGGTTATTCCTGTATCAAAAAATTTAAGAATATCTTAAAACTTGCAGTGTGTATGTGTGTGTGTGTGTGTGTGTGTGTGAGTCGCTCAGTTGTGTCTGACTCTCCGACTATATGGACTGTAACCCACCAGGCTCCTCTGCCCATGAGACTTCCCAGACAAGAATAGTGAAGTGGCTTGCCATTTCCTTCTCCAAGGGATCTCCCTGACCCAGGAATCAAACCCAGGTCTCCTGAACTGCAGGAAGAGTCTTTACTATCTCATCCACCAGGGAAGTAAAGATATTTCAGAGAAGAATTTGTTTCTTCTTTTTTTATATAATTTATTTTTATTTTACTTTTACAGAGTTTTGTTGTTTACTGCTATACATAAACCCAAATCAGTCATAAGGGGTCATACCCTTGACCCCTGAATTTGTTTCTTAAAGTAAGAGAATGTGCTTTGCTATTTATGCTTCAGGACATAGGAATTATCCACTCAAAATGTGAGGGTGGGCTTCTCTGGTGGCTCAGTGGTGAAGAGTTCACTCACCAATGCAGGAGACTAGAGTTCAGTCCCTGATCCAGGAACATCCACATGCCGTGGAGCAACTAAGCCCATGAGCCACAGCTATTGCGCCTGTGCTCTAGAGCCTCAGAGCTGCAACTGTTGAGCCCACGTACCCTGAAACCCGAGTTCCTCCACAGAAGTCACCACAACAAGAAGACTGCTCACTTCAGCTACAGAGTAGCCCCCAGTCCCTGCAACTAGAGAAGAGCCATGGCAGCAGTGAAAACTGGAATAGCCAAAAATAAATAAAATTTTTTTAAAATGTGAGGGTACTTGAGAACAGCCTCAAATCCAATTGAAGAGTTATTTCTAAACAGGAAAAAGAGATTCTTAGTTTGGGCAGGAAAAATAGGCTGACTTCAGAGAATTTTGCATTTGACTTGTTGATTAAGCATCTTTTTTTCCTTTTGTGAAGGTTGCAAATATTCTTGGAGAACTTACCTCATCAGTTATAAAAGGGGCATCATATCTCTGGAGTGTGGTGGAGGCAAGGTGACTGATGGGACCTTCTCCTGTCTCTGCATATTTCAGAAGGAGTGGGATGCCTTCTGGAAGCCGGGCATTCTTCAGAGCCAGCAAGTACATCATGAGGTCTTCTTTTTTCTCTGCTTTTTCAAGGCCTCCCAAGATTAACTTCTTGGCTTCTACCACTCCCTAAAAGAACACATTCTACATCAGACATACATACATACCTAACTATATATGAAGCAAAGCTTGGGTGAGATTGGCTTGACCGCACTACATCTGGCTATACTACATTCAAACCCAGGTCTCCTGAACTGCAGGAAGAGTCTTTACTATCTCATCCACCAGGGAAGTAAAGATATTTCAGAGAAGAATTTGTTTCTTCTTTTTTTATATAATTTATTTTTATTTTACTTTTACAGAGTTTTGTTGTTTACTGCTATACATAAACCCAAATCAGTCATAAGGGGTCATACCCTTGACCCCTGAATTTGTTTCTTAAAGTAAGAGAATGTGCTTTGCTATTTATGCTTCAGGACATAGGAATTATCCACTCAAAATGTGAGGGTGGGCTTCTCTGGTGGCTCAGTGGTGAAGAGTTCACTCACCAATGCAGGAGACTAGAGTTCAGTCCCTGATCCAGGAACATCCACATGCCGTGGAGCAACTAAGCCCATGAGCCACAGCTATTGCGCCTGTGCTCTAGAGCCTCAGAGCTGCAACTGTTGAGCCCACGTACCCTGAAACCCGAGTTCCTCCACAGAAGTCACCACAACAAGAAGACTGCTCACTTCAGCTACAGAGTAGCCCCCAGTCCCTGCAACTAGAGAAGAGCCATGGCAGCAGTGAAAACTGGAATAGCCAAAAATAAATAAAATTTTTTTAAAATGTGAGGGTACTTGAGAACAGCCTCAAATCCAATTGAAGAGTTATTTCTAAACAGGAAAAAGAGATTCTTAGTTTGGGCAGGAAAAATAGGCTGACTTCAGAGAATTTTGCATTTGACTTGTTGATTAAGCATCTTTTTTTCCTTTTGTGAAGGTTGCAAATATTCTTGGAGAACTTACCTCATCAGTTATAAAAGGGGCATCATATCTCTGGAGTGTGGTGGAGGCAAGGTGACTGATGGGACCTTCTCCTGTCTCTGCATATTTCAGAAGGAGTGGGATGCCTTCTGGAAGCCGGGCATTCTTCAGAGCCAGCAAGTACATCATGAGGTCTTCTTTTTTCTCTGCTTTTTCAAGGCCTCCCAAGATTAACTTCTTGGCTTCTACCACTCCCTAAAAGAACACATTCTACATCAGACATACATACATACCTAACTATATATGAAGCAAAGCTTGGGTGAGATTGGCTTGACTCCTGTGTCTAAGACAATAGCCAAAAGTTTTAGAAATTTTTGCATAGGTTTCTTGAGAGAAGTACACAATGAAAATGAACAAGTAAAGCTTGATAAAGGTGTTGTTATTTTTTAATATATACATTAACATATTCATAAGATGCAATGAGTATAACTAACAACGGGCATATTTACTTTTGAACACATTCTGAATGTATAAAGTCATTTTTAAAATTCCTTTGTGATTGATTATTCCTAAAATTGCCCATTCACTGAAATTCTAAAATAAAAGTTAGAAGGTACCTAATTGGTGGCACTCCACCAATTTGTAACAATTTTGTGAAAGCTCTTAGGACTCAACTGTAAGGTCTTGTTCTATTGTTTAAAAGTGCTGTGTTTCCACTTGGCTCCAAATTTGATTAATGCTGACGTACTACTCAGAAAAACTTTCTTGAATGCCTTTTGTGTAACAGGTACTTTGCTAGGCCCTTTTCAAATATATTACTTAATCAGGCAAGATCTTCTTTCCCTTTCCTAGAAGCTATAAACTAGTAAGTTAATAGTTTTATAGAAAAGTAAATTAGAAATAGGCCCTATTTTACCTTTGTTAGTAGGTATGTTTTAGGGTTTCAGTATCCTCTATAAAATAAAGATACCCAAAATCTAGTTCATCTGTAGGATTTATAAACTCTGAAAGCAGGCTTCAGGTACACACATATATAAATGGGAGAGATTTGGGGGTAGCAAAGATATAAAAGGTCCTCAAACAGAATGAAGACTTTAAACTTAAAATGTAATAAAGAAATGCCATTTCTCAACTATCAGATTAAGCTCTAAAAATCTAAAAGTTTGATAACATACTTTGTTTTTGAGCCTACTGGGGAATAAGCATTCTAGGGGAAGCATAAAATATTACAGCTCCCATGGAAGATAATTTGCAAAAGCTAACAAATCTATCTTTTGATCCAGTACCTTATCCCTGAAGCTATATCTCCAGAAATAATAGAAATGCCTAAGATTATGCATTTAAGCATTATTTGTGATAGCAAAAATAGTACATCGCCTAATGACCATCAATGGGAGAATAAATTGTGGTGCCTCAGTTTCAAACACACAGGGGAGTGCTAGCCAACTCTAAAAGGAAGGAAGAGGAGCTCTGTGAACCAGTATGGGCTGGTTTCCAGGGTATGTTGTTAAGTAGAAATAAAAAAATGTGTTGGTATACCTGCATACTGTTATAAAAAGAAACAGAAAGGAGAACCCAAAACTAATGATACCACTTACTAGAAAAGGTAGGTAAGAATGGCTGGAAGGGTAAGAAAGGGAATGAGACCTTTGTGAGAATATTGTTAAGATAAAGTTTTGACTTTTAAATCATGTTACTATTTCATATATTCTAGAAGTAAAATGAAGTCAACAAGAATGAAAGGATGCTAAAATTGAATTCAAACAAAAGCAAATGAACATGAATAAATATCAGATTAATAACTAACTAAATAGAAGAGAAGGGGTGGAGGAGGGAGGGATCAGGGATAGACATATGACTAATCTGGGATTATACATATCTGCAAACAACAAAACTCTGCAAAAACAAAAAGTAAAATTAAAAAAAAAAAAGAATTAAGGGCAGCTAATAGCACTACTTTGGAAAAAAAAAAATAGAAGAGAATAAACAAGAATTAATCCAGGCAACACTTGAGCATACTACTCTGACTGTGTACGTTTAATGGAATATATTCTAAGGACAAAAAGACTGTGATGAAATCTTGAACTTGTAAGGGTTTTTTTGTAGTGATATTATTATAGCAATTTCAAAGCTATTTTGTACATGTTTTAGGATTGAGCAAATGGATAATGATATTGACATTCTTGAGAACCAAGGTCCTCACTGTAGAAGAAGGAAGGTATAATTACGGAATGATGGAAGGAGAGAAATAACCCTGTAGTACTGGATTTGAATTAGAGGTAGTAATATTTATATTCATGCGCATGTGTTTTGTTCATTGTAAGAGCCTAGAGGCAATGCCCTCAAGTAATGAGAAGAAAAAGTCTTTAGGGGTAAAATGTCAGATGTATACAACTTACTCTCAAAGGGTTCAACCAAAATAATACAAAATTAAATGAGATAATGCAAATATGACAACACACTGTCAAATATAGATGAAGCAGGTATATAAAAATTTATGGAATTGTGCTATTCTCACAACTTTTACATAGGTTCTTGAATTTTTCTAAATATAAATTTGGGTGAAAAAATAAATTAGGATGCAGGGTGACCAAAATGTAAGCAAAAACAAATATTAGTAGGAAACAGAAATATAAGTAAATGCTGACTGAAAGCTGGTTACATAATAAACATGGATAGAAAAAAAAGACTATATTTGTATATATTTAATATCTTTAACCTATTTGCCTTCCAAAAAGATGAGTTATGTTGGATATTAATCCATTTGTATTTTCCATATTTAGTTGTGCTTAAAAGTGAGTATTGTTATATTTTAATGAGAAAGATGTTAAAATTGATAGTCCACTCAGGCAAGTGGAGACACTTTGAGAAAATGAAATTAAAAATGAAATATAAAGTTCTAAAGGAGTTCGAAGTGACTAAATTTCTACCATAAAAACTCAAAACTACAAACCATACTTACTATAGATAACAGTCTGCTCTAGGAGGTAGCCCTAGAGTCTATTATTTTTCTAAGAACAAGAGCTTTATCATATACATCATTCAAAGTTGAGTACAGTATACAGTGTGCACTCAATAAATCTCTATTAATGAGGGATTCTTGGACTCTTCACTTTTACTAAGTATTTATTGAACATTATCTATGTACCAGGCACCTTTTTAGCAACTGGTATTGAACAAACAAAAATCTATTTCCTCAGAGAACTTGTATTTCAGTGGGAGACAGAAATAAATCATACATGTAATAAATAACGGAATTATAAAGTGTGTTAAATAGCAATCAATAATCGCCAAACAAATAGTGAAAACAGAGTAGGGTGAGGGGAATTAGGAGCACCAGCGGTGGACAGCATGGTGGCTGTTAAATAGGAGGGTCTGGAGCTATATTTTACTGTGACTGGGGCTGGATTTACACTTACTTTCAGTTTGCAGCCTTCGTTCTGACACAGCTTCCTAAAGCCTATCCAGAATGGAAGTTTTAGGGTAAGTATATACAACTTACTCTCAAAGGGTTCAACCAAAATAATACAAAATTAAATGAGATAATGCAAATATGACAACACACTGTCAAATATAGATGAATCAGGTATACAAATATTCATGGAATTGTGCTATTCTCACAACTTTTACATAGGTTCTTGAATTTTTCTAAATATAAATTTGGGTGAAAAAATAAATTAGGATGCAGGGTGACCAAAATGTAAGCAAAAACAAATATTAGTAGGAAACAGAAATATAAGTAAATGCTGACTGAAAGCTGGTTACATAATAAACATGGATAGAAAAAAAGACTATATTTGTATATATTTAATATCTTTAACCTATTTGCCTTCCAAAAAGATGAGTTATGTTGGATATTAATCCATTTGTATTTTCCATATTTAGTTGTGCTTAAAAGTGAGTATTGTTATATTTTAATGAGAAAGATGTTAAAATTGATAGTCCACTCAGGCAAGTGGAGACACTTTGAGAAAATGAAATTAAAAATGAAATATAAAGTTCTAAAGGAGTTCGAAGTGACTAAATTTCTACCATAAAAACTCAAAACTACAAACCATACTTACTATAGATAACAGTCTGCTCTAGGAGGTAGCCCTAGAGTCTATTATTTTTCTAAGAACAAGAGCTTTATCATATACATCATTCAAAGTTGAGTACAGTATACAGTGTGCACTCAATAAATCTCTATTAATGAGGGATTCTTGGACTCTTCACTTTTACTAAGTATTTATTGAACATTATCTATGTACCAGGCACCTTTTTAGCAACTGGTATTGAACAAACAAAAATCTATTTCCTCAGAGAACTTGTATTTCAGTGGGAGACAGAAATAAATCATACATGTAATAAATAACGGAATTATAAAGTGTGTTAAATAGCAATCAATAATCGCCAAACAAATAGTGAAAACAGAGTAGGGTGAGGGGAATTAGGAGCACCAGCGGTGGACAGCATGGTGGCTGTTAAATAGGAGGGTCTGGAGCTATATTTTACTGTGACTGGGGCTGGATTTACACTTACTTTCAGTTTGCAGCCTTCGTTCTGACACAGCTTCCTGACAAGGGCCCCGATGATGATCATTACGGATTCTCTGATGTCATTGCTTCCAAAGGAACCTTTGAATTTACTCTATTAGCCAAACAGTGATAAAATAGATTACCAAAACACTTACACATTTCCAGGGAATATTTTTCATTAAGCATCAAAGTAGCCAAAAGCCTAAAGAAATTGTTTTTAGATTGCAAATTCTGAATTTTGCTTTGGGGACACATATATTCACTATCTAGCTTTTAACTGTAGAATTAGTAGCGCCTATCTAGGTATTTTTAACATGGATCAATGAATTCCTGAGAGGCTTATGGACTAGGTTCATTGGGTCAGTGAATCCAGCAAATGGTCTGTAAAATTGTATGTGTGGGTTATGAGGAGCTTCACTGAATCCATCAGATTTTCAAACAAGCCCATTTTCCAAAAAACTTATGAACTATTCCCCTAAATCATAAGTGAATAAGTGCACTTTCTGTTTTTAAACCTTGGGTCCAAGAGAACTGTAGCTTTTGCTTCCAATATATTTTTTTCAATATGAGAAGAATTATGTCATATATATTGGGGTTGCAAAGTATCAGACACAACTGGGCTACTAACACTCTCTCTTCTTTTTATACATATTGGGTTGGTGAAACCATTCGTTTGGGTTTTTTGGTAACAACATATAAGAAACTTGAACGATTATGTAGTCGTTTATATTATATAATGTACTATAGATTAAATAGCATGAAGATTTTTTTGAAGTCAAAATAAATCTTTTAAATTCAAATTGTGAAACATCACCAAGATTTCTCCCCTCTGAAATTTTGTCCTATGCCACATTATATGATAGGTGAAGACAACCTTTAAATTTCCATTAAGTAGAGTTTAAGTTATTTAGAGGAATTGCAAAGAGACACTATGTGAAATAATTGACTATGTGAAATAATCTACTGTACCTTTAATAATGAACAGAAAGGAAATAGTCTAACATAATTTGAATAATTAGAAGGTTCTTGTTTCAGCCTTTATTCTGATTCTGTTGCTGGTGATGGTTCAGTTGCTAAATCGTGTCTGATTCTTGTGACCCCAGTGACTGTAGCCCGCTAGGTTTCTCTGTCCGTGGAATTTCAAAGGCAAGAATACTAGAGTAGGTTGCCATTTTTTTCTATAGGGGATCTTCCCGACCCAGGGACTGATCCAGATTCTCCTGCATTGCAGGCAGATTCTTTACAACTGAGTCAGCAGGGAAGCCCCATTCTAATGCTAGCAACTTCTAGATACTGCTTAGATTTCTAAGAGCAGCTGAGAGCTTTTGTTTAGGCAGTGCTGATTTGACTTACAAGAAGGGCTCTCAGGAGTTCTTCATCAGGATGTGAGGCAAATCCACAGGCATAGAGAAACCTCTCCTGGAGGATAACGCTCTTGGCACTTTTGAAATCCAGAAA
This sequence comes from Tragulus kanchil, assembly GCA_022376925.1. NCBI lineage: Eukaryota > Metazoa > Chordata > Mammalia > Artiodactyla > Tragulidae > Tragulus > Tragulus kanchil. The sequence continues at coordinate 80,074,194 of JAIOJX010000025.1, forward strand.
GTCCAAAATGGCATCTAATGAGTCTGGGGTCTGAGCAGAGGTGACAGCATCCACCAGCTGGGGTCTACAACGAAGACCATAGTCATGTTTATCCATGTTTAAGGCACTTCAGAAACTATTTTGAATCACTATCATTCATAGATCCCATTGGTTTCAGTTTCCTAAAGAAGCAAAGAATTTTTATTTAAACATAAGAAAAATGAACAACTTTCTCCAAAAGATGCTTCCCCATTTTATTTTTAAGCCACTCCCTTAACTCTCTTCTTTCTCCCTCAGTGTATACTCAGAATATGCAAATTAATTTTACTGTACTCTCCTAAGCCAACTATAATTTGGAGATTTGTAAATAAAATTATATAGATAATATTATAAATTAGGTTCAAATTCTTTTCTCCATAAGTATTATGTAAAAGCTATAGTCCCCAAATCAATTCTTTTTCTAATGAGCTTTGCAAATATATACATTTCTCAAATACATAACTAGGGCAGTATCATTTAGTTGAAAAGATAGGACATTCTTTTAATTTTCATTTATATCCAAGAAAGAAGTTGTCGTTCTTTTTTTTTTTTTAATGAGAAGCACCATTGAAAAAAAAAAAGCAAAAAGCACCATGATATAATCCAAGTTCAACCACAATGACTGGTTGTGAGCAGAGTAAAACTCCTGCAGGAGAGTGCTAGTTACATATTCTACCCATCAAGAATCTCTGGTTTGGGGATGATAAAATTTCTGAAACTAGTTTTTAATGAACTTAAGAAGGCACAAAATAGCCTTTATTCTGATTCTGTTGCTGGTGATGGTTCAGTTGCTAAATCGTGTCTGATTCTTGTGACCCCAGTGACTGTAGCCCGCTAGGTTTCTCTGTCCGTGGAATTTCAAAGGCAAGAATACTAGAGTAGGTTGCCATTTTTTCTATAGGGGATCTTCCCGACCCAGGGACTGATCCAGATTCTCCTGCATTGCAGGCAGATTCTTTACAACTGAGTCAGCAGGGAAGCCCCATTCTAATGCTAGCAACTTCTAGATACTGCTTAGATTTCTAAGAGCAGCTGAGAGCTTTTGTTTAGGCAGTGCTGATTTGACTTACAAGAAGGGCTCTCAGGAGTTCTTCATCAGGATGTGAGGCAAATCCACAGGCATAGAGAAACCTCTCCTGGAGGATAACGCTCTTGGCACTTTTGAAATCCAGAAAGTCCAAAATGGCATCTAATGAGTCTGGGGTCTGAGCAGAGGTGACAGCATCCACCAGCTGGGGTCTACAACGAAGACCATAGTCATGTTTATCCATGTTTAAGGCACTTCAGAAACTATTTTGAATCACTATCATTCATAGATCCCATTGGTTTCAGTTTCCTAAAGAAGCAAAGAATTTTTATTTAAACATAAGAAAAATGAACAACTTTCTCCAAAAGATGCTTCCCCATTTTATTTTTAAGCCACTCCCTTAACTCTCTTCTTTCTCCCTCAGTGTATACTCAGAATATGCAAATTAATTTTACTGTACTCTCCTAAGCCAACTATAATTTGGAGATTTGTAAATAAAATTATATAGATAATATTATAAATTAGGTTCAAATTCTTTTCTCCATAAGTATTATGTAAAAGCTATAGTCCCCCAAATCAATTCTTTTTCTAATGAGCTTTGCAAATATATACATTTCTCAAATACATAACTAGGGCAGTATCATTTAGTTGAAAAGATAGGACATTCTTTTAATTTTCATTTATATCCAAGAAAGAAGTTGTCGTTCTTTTTTTTTTTTTAATGAGAAGCACCATTGAAAAAAAAAAAAAAAAGCAAAAAGCACCATGATATAATCCAAGTTCAACCACAATGACTGGTTGTGAGCAGAGTAAAACTCCTGCAGGAGAGTGCTAGTTACATATTCTACCCATCAAGAATCTCTGGTTTGGGGATGATAAAATTTCTGAAACTAGTTGTCATACTAATGAACTTAAGAAGTGTGTATATATATATATTATTCTACATTCACATAACATATCACAGATGTATTCAATGTGTCACACTATTTTTTTAAAGATATTCTTGCACTATGCCATTTTGATCTTAACAAAATCCCAGGGAATGAAGCAGACCAAGAGAGAGAAAACACTTTTTAAGTGTTCATTATTGCACACACCACACTAGAAATTTTAGATTTGTAACCTCTTTTTGCTTTAGCTTCTTCATCTGTATTGTAGGGCTAAAAAGAGCAGTTATTTTAGGATTGTCAGGAGGATTAAGGCACATGATCTATGTAAAACACTTAGAATAATGCTTGGCACATTGTAAATGCTCAATAAATACATGCTGTTATTAATACCATCAGCTCATGGAACATTTCAGTTTAATACTAATATTCTCTCTACATATAAGGAAACAGACTCAGGGATATGAAATAGTTCGTTCAAGGTCCCATAGCTGGTAAGAATATATAGCTAGGACTGAAACTTAGGTTTTTCTGACTCTGGAGTACATCAGTGTCTAATTACAGTGTTTTCTAAACTGTTTTTCATGTAATACTAGTCCTACAAAATGCTTTAATAAGAGGGATTTTCAAGGTCATGTAAGTTTGGAATTTTCAACTTTAATTTTTTTTTCTGGTCACTTCTACTGGTCTTTCATTTATTTATTTTCATACATCTTTGTTCCGTGGAGATAATATTATAAATTAGGTTCAAATTCTTTTCTCCATAAGTATTATGTAAAAGCTATAGTCCCCAAATCAATTCTTTTTCTAATGAGCTTTGCAAATATATACATTTCTCAAATACATAACTAGGGCAGTATCATTTAGTTAAAAGTACATTCTTTTAATTTTCATTTATATCCAAGAAAGAAGTTGTCGTTCTTTTTTTTTTTTAATGAGAAGCACCATTGAAAAAAAAAAAGCAAAAAGCACCATGATATAATCCAAGTTCAACCACAATGACTGGTTGTGAGCAGAGTAAAACTCCTGCAGGAGAGTGCTAGTTACATATTCTACCCATCAAGAATCTCTGGTTTGGGGATGATAAAATTTCTGAAACTAGTTGTCATACTAATGAACTTAAGAAGTGTGTATATATATATATTATTCTACATTCACATAACATATCACAGATGTATTCAATGTGTCACACTATTTTTTTAAAGATATTCTTGCACTATGCCATTTTGATCTTAACAAAATCCCAGGGAATGAAGCAGACCAAGAGAGAGAAAACACTTTTTAAGTGTTCATTATTGCACACACCACACTAGAAATTTTAGATTTGTAACCTCTTTTTGCTTTAGCTTCTTCATCTGTATTGTAGGGCTAAAAAGAGCAGTTATTTTAGGATTGTCAGGAGGATTAAGGCACATGATCTATGTAAAACACTTAGAATAATGCTTGGCACATTGTAAATGCTCAATAAATACATGCTGTTATTAATACCATCAGCTCATGGAACATTTCAGTTTAATACTAATATTCTCTCTACATATAAGGAAACAGACTCAGGGATATGAAATAGTTCGTTCAAGGTCCCATAGCTGGTAAGAATATATAGCTAGGACTGAAACTTAGGTTTTTCTGACTCTGGAGTACATCAGTGTCTAATTACAGTGTTTTCTAAACTGTTTTTCATGTAATACTAGTCCTACAAAATGCTTTAATAAGAGGGATTTTCAAGGTCATGTAAGTTTGGAATATGTTTTTTGGGTTTTTTTTTCAACTTTAATTTTTTTTTTTTCTGGTCACTTCTACTGGTCTTTCATTTATTTATTTTCATACATCTTTGTTCCGTGGCCTCTTTGGGCCTCCCATCGCAGTGGCCTCTCTCACCACAGGGCACCAGCTCTGGGCACATGCGCTCCAGAGTTTCAGCTCAGTAGTTGCACACATCAGTCCAGCCACTCCACCACATGTGGGATCTTCCGAGACCAGGAATTGAACCGACGGCCCTTGCGCTACAAGTGTCCTTACCTACTGGACCACCAGGGAAGCCCAAGTTTGGAATATGTTTAAGGAAATGTGTAATATTATCAGCTTAAAGATGCTAGATATCTCTGCAGCACAGAAACCTACTTGACTTGGTTTCTCCCAGTGTTTTTAAAAGTCATTCACACACAGAAGCCTTTGAATACTAATAACCTGAAAGTCATAGGATACACATAATGAAAACTTTGGGAAATGTTACATTCCACCATCCTGACTTTCACTATCCTACAATAAACAGAAGACATTCTCTGTATTTTACTGCTGTTGAAGATGAGGCTCAGGGAGACTGAACGGAAATGACGTACTTATGTGCTGCTGGAAGTCAGAATTTAGAACTAGGTCTTCTGATTTTAGTTCATCCTAGTATCTTTTCTATTATGCTGTTACAGGTGCATTTCCTGTGATATGATACACTATTGTACATATTATCAGGTAAATAACTTGATTTAGAAAATATATTGTGCAAACATACAGGCTATAGCCACTTTAAAACTTTTAGGATGCAAATAAGGCTGAGGTTTGGTGTAATCTCTGTTGGAAGTTAATAGCTAAATTTTGCACTGTTTTTGTCAGTATTTTTGTTTTTAACAAAAAGATAAGTCACTGAAGTATATTTTTAAGTTCTATTAATTAAGAGTTTTGAGAATTTATGATTTTGCATACTTATGACTGTTTGGGGACTATGTATACCTGTAAACAAGAGAACTCTGTAAAAACATATAACGATAACTTTGCTGTACACCTGAAGCTAATGCAACATTCTAAAACAAATATACCACAATTAAAAAAAAAAGTTTTAGTTTAAATATTTATTTTTGAAGACACTACTCAACTTACTTATAGTTAGTCATATGAAATTCAATTTTTCAATGCCCTAAGGCAAGTAAATTACAAAACAATCAAGAGTAAACAGTCTTCTCAGGAAAAATAGCTAAATTCTCTTGTCAGTAATCGAGTCCTTGGAACTCAATGACTACTCTTGCTCTGTGTGTGTGTGTGTGTTTGTGTGTGTGTGTGTGTGTGACTTGGCCATTTTATGCTTTTGACTACCTTAATAGCTAGTTTCCACTGTTTGTCAAACTAATTGAGCCATGTTCTAGATCATCAATTAGAATAATTAGTCTTAAAGAGTTGAATTTGTAGTTGCATATGAATTTTGTATCACATACCAAAACACTTGTATTTAGAAAGTGTATTTGTATTGGTATTTACAAAGTAAGTTTGAGAAGTCAACATCTCTTTATAGTACATGTAAAATAAAGCACTCTTTCACCAAATACTGAAATGATGTATATATTTCTTTTCTCTGGATTCTTTTGGTTGTTTATCTCAGTTCTCAATCTTTCTTTTAAAATAAGTCTCTGACGGGGATGATCATTGGATCGTTAATGAAAGACATTTTCAATTGAAAAGAATCATACTTTTTTTTGTTTTTATAATCAACTCTGAATTCTTTTTAAGTGTAAACGCATAGCTCTGGGAACAGTTTCACCACTGTGTGGCAGTGCCTGCACTATGATGTCACAACAAAGTCCTGCCTTCCCCTGTCTAAGGTCCAATCTAGGCCTGATTTACCCTCCTGAACAAAATGTTCACATTGAGTCACTGTTGAAAACTTGTTACTGCATTTCTGGTCAGTTAACCATTGAGGTACTGCACTGAGGTATAACCACTTAATGAAAATGCAAAAGAACTGATCTGAAGGTGAGGCAGTTGGTTAAAAGAGGATCTTACTTGCTTAATAAACAATAACCCAGAGACACTTTCCTATAGACAACCCCACAAAAGGTTCAGGGTACTCACAGTACTTCCTTGTCTTCAGCCTTTAGGATTTGGAGGATCAACAATTTAACAATGCACTAAGTGCAACATTCTAAAACAAATATACCACAATTAAAAAAAAAAGTTTTAGTTTAAATATTTATTTTTGAAGACACTACTCAACTTACTTATAGTTAGTCATATGAAATTCAATTTTTCAATGCCCTAAGGCAAGTAAATTACAAAACAATCAAGAGTAAACAGTCTTCTCAGGAAAAATAGCTAAATTCTCTTGTCAGTAATCGAGTCCTTGGAACTCAATGACTACTCTTGCTCTGTGTGTGTGTGTGTGTTTGTGTGTGTGTGTGTGTGTGTGACTTGGCCATTTTATGCTTTTGACTACCTTAATAGCTAGTTTCCACTGTTTGTCAAACTAATTGAGCCATGTTCTAGATCATCAATTAGAATAATTAGTCTTAAAGAGTTGAATTTGTAGTTGCATATGAATTTTGTATCACATACCAAAACACTTGTATTTAGAAAGTGTATTTGTATTGGTATTTACAAAGTAAGTTTGAGAAGTCAACATCTCTTTATAGTACATGTAAAATAAAGCACTCTTTCACCAAATACTGAAATGATGTATATATTTCTTTTCTCTGGATTCTTTTGGTTGTTTATCTCAGTTCTCAATCTTTCTTTTAAAATAAGTCTCTGACGGGGATGATCATTGGATCGTTAATGAAAGACATTTTCAATTGAAAAGAATCATACTTTTTTTTGTTTTTATAATCAACTCTGAATTCTTTTTAAGTGTAAACGCATAGCTCTGGGAACAGTTTCACCACTGTGTGGCAGTGCCTGCACTATGATGTCACAACAAAGTCCTGCCTTCCCCTGTCTAAGGTCCAATCTAGGCCTGATTTACCCTCCTGAACAAAATGTTCACATTGAGTCACTGTTGAAAACTTGTTACTGCATTTCTGGTCAGTTAACCATTGAGGTACTGCACTGAGGTATAACCACTTAATGAAAATGCAAAAGAACTGATCTGAAGGTGAGGCAGTTGGTTAAAAGAGGATCTTACTTGCTTAATAAACAATAACCCAGAGACACTTTCCTATAGACAACCCCACAAAAGGTTCAGGGTACTCACAGTACTTCCTTGTCTTCAGCCTTTAGGATTTGGAGGATCTCTTCTTTCTTTGCGGTCCTGAGGTGCTTGATAAAGGCCAGGAAGCTTCTGACAGCCTCGGCCTTGGAGAGGCTGTCAGGCTGCAGGTGTTTTCTGATGGACTGCCAGTGCTCTGAGAGCTGCAAAACATGGCCGCAGGCCCAGACCACGTTCATAATTCTGAACATCCGTGCTTACAAAGAGTGCTCTCTCCAGAAATAAGTCTTCCTTTCCATCTGACAAGCAAAAGAAGCTCTGTATTTTACCTCAGTAAATCTGATCGTCCCCTGCCCCCATCAGAAATATAGACGTCTGCTGACCAGTGTACAATTCCTCTGTAGGAGAACTGTTTTTATCGATTAGTACTTAGCTCAAATGACATCAAGATTCTGGGCATAGGGCTTCCCTGGTGGTCCAGTGGGTAGAGAGTCCACCTTGCAGTACAAGGGGCACAGGTTTGATCCCCGGCCAGGGAAGATCCCACGTGCTGCAGAGCGGCTGGGCCAGTATGTCCTGTTATGAGTCAGCACTCTGGAGCTCATGCGCCCAGAGTCGGTGCTCCGTAACGAGAGAGGCCACTGCAATGGGAGACCCACACATGCCAAAGAATAAAGATGGATGAAAACGAATGATGACTTAGAGGCCAAAAAAAAAAAAAAAAATTCTGGACATACAGTTCATTCCATGGTGACACCAACAGAATTTCATCTGAAGTCAAGCTTTGATTACCATAGAGAAATTAGGTAGAATTTTCATTAACAACAGGATATTTTGGAGGGGAAAAACATCAGAACTGCTGAAGAATTGTGTCGGGTTTCTTATGAACTGAAACCTTACTGAAAACCAGTTTTTATAATAATTTGAGATCCCTATTCTCTTTATTTCATTGTTTGTATGAAATACAAGTAATAGTAAATGTAAAACGTATTACTGAAACCTGAACTGCTCATTTCATCTATCCGTGTTAAGTAGAGAATATTTAGACAGAAGTAATTCTCACACATACCATTGTTATGCTACTGTGGTTTTAAACTAGTAAATAGTTCTAATTAATGACACCTCTGGCTTAGAAAAAAGTTCAAAACCTTCTTTTCCCTAGTTTACCACTTTTCCCCTAGTTGTAAAAAAAATGTGTTAAGTCCCATTAGTGCCTTCTCTCTTAACTATAATCTGCATGCTACCAGCTTTTAAATTAGTCATTCCTTCCAATAAACAACAGATACATATTTTGCTCTTCTTCAAGTTTTTTTTGGTTATCTAATCTTAAGAGGATATTCCAAAAAAAAAAAAAAAAAATTCCAGTTGTACTTAGCTAAAGATTTACTGGGTTATTTCTGAGGGCACAGATCATATCAATGTGAAGTCAGAATTATTTCCTTTCAAGAGTTGCAATGGTGACATTATACTGACATTGAAAAAGCAAATCCCAAAGACATAAACCTTTCCTATAATAATAAAGAAATTGTTTTGAGAAATCTTGGATGGATCACAATATTTGATAACTGTGGGAAAATTAACAGCAGAAGAAAAGATCATTGGTTTCATTAGTCAACTCTCTAAATAATTTCCATCTCATATAATGTTAGAAAATTACACTGGAGCATTAGATAATTTATGAAAAAAGAAAAATAAAATTTGAGAACAATTATTTTTTGTCTCATTTTGTTTTCCCCTTAACTCAATTTGGATATATTTGAGAACTGGTAAGGAATTAGGAATAGTACTTCAATCAAATTCTGGTATTAGTTCTTGATGATTCTACTTTTCTGAATACTAATACGGCCAAGAGAAGAGCATCTTCTGGTAGCTACACAGCCTGGCTTCCTGAAACCAAGGGCTTGCTCCCCTGACCAGAGATTAAGTATTAGGAAATGCTGGAACCCAGAGTCATATCTGTGGTCATATATCACAACTGATTCATGCAATAAATGTAGTTTCTCTTTGTTGGATTAAAAATATTACAGTCACAAGCACACAGATGCACTCTCACAAACAAACTTAGCCTTGGGGGTTGTACTCATTTCTGCCTGTAACTGTAGAGGAGGTTGGAGTGTGGTAAGTGTTCCTCGTATAGGCAAAGAGCTTGGTATCCATTTTTAGTTCCCTAGCAATTCTCAGAGCACTGAGCTCAGTAAAACTTTCCACCTGTGGATATATTACTGCATGTATGCTCAGTGACTTCAGCTGCGTTCTACTCTTTGCGACCCTGTGGACTGTAGTCGGCCAGACTCCTCCGTCCATGAGGTTTCCCAGGCATGAATACTGGAGTGGATTGCCATGTCCTGCTCCAGGGCATCTTCCCGACCCAGGGATCCAACTTATGTCTCCTGCATTTTCTGCATTGCAGGGGGATTTTTCACCCACTGAGCCACCTGGGAAGCCTGGGCAAATTACTACCACGTGGCAGAACTTTCAGGATTCAGACCCCTCCGTGCCGTCCGCTCTTAGTGCTGTATGCTTCCTCCTGACGTCATCAGGCCCTTAACACCACTGCTTTCTAAGGACTGCTTTGCGGAAGCTGCCCTCAATTCATACCACTTATTATTTGAAATAAGTGGATGTGGCAATCATTTGTTAATTATTATAGCATAGTGCTAGACTCCTGCCATTATAATTGGCTGGTGGTTCTTTGTAAACTTTCCTTACATATTAACTGAAGCTTCCACTGGAGGCAAAAGGAAAACAGAGTGTTAGGCCATGATTATTCCGTAATTTGACCACACAACAGAGTGGCTCTCACTTACAGAAGGGCATCCTTTGCACTCGCTCTGGAAGACCTGGCCCACAATGGGAATGGCTGTGTACTTCGAATCTACTGCTTTAATGATGGCTGCCGCCTGCTTTCCCGGAATCAGTCTTGGGCCTGCCTCTGTGGTCTTCAGCTCCAATTTCTGCCTGCATAACCAAGGAAGAGAAATATCCTCTGAGCAGCATTCTTTCGAGTGCATAAGCTACTAGTTGTCATTCTTTTGGTAAACAAGATACTATTGTATTCAAATTCTGTAAAGCCAGGTCTTGCAAACTGAGGTATCCTCCAATAGTATCAGAAATCCTCTTTCAGAAACCTCCTTGTTTCCCTTCCAAAGGTGGAGTCTACATCCCTCTTAAACCTGGGCAGGACGCTGTGCCTTCCCAGACTTGCAGAGAACAGTAAAAGCTTCCATTTGTTTCTTGTAAGGCTAGGTCCCAGAAGGGAATTCAGCATTCATCTGGCATGCTAGCAGCACATACAGTGGGAGACTTGAGCTATCATGCAAGAAGCTGTGTGTACTGAAGCTGCCATTATGTTAAGAGGCCACATGGAGATAAAGAGAGATGTGTGAGGGGTCTAAGCAGTGTGAGCCTCCAGCCCAGATGCTACCTAGGTGAAGGAGCAGCCTCTGAACCAGTTCTGCATGTGTAAAACAGACACCAAGCAAGGCAGGCCTAGCGAGATCAAGGCATTTGTCAGGATTACGAGAGAGAATAAGAAAGTGATTGCCGTTTCTTACACGACTGAGTTTGCAGTGGTTTGTTATAGAGCAAGGTAATCCTGATAAACCTAAATAATTAAAAATATTAATTTTATGTGAAAAACAGTATGAAGGTAGTACAGAGTTGAACGCAATGTTCTAATCCAGAGGAGACTTCAATAAAATTTCAAGCGTTTGTGGTTTGAGGCATTTCTCCCAAGATTTTGCAACCATTCTGCTCTGACATTAGGGTATCTTCAGAAGAAGTATTCGAGAAATAATGGAATAAGATACAATTTGAACTTAATGTTAGAAAATGTTCTTCTAAATTAAAATCTAAAAATAAGACATTCTCTTAGATTTGAAATCTAGTACTTTAGCCTGTGAGAACTTTCTAATCAGAGAAATTTTCTCAGACTGAAATAACAGCCTTGATTATAAGAATTATAAATTGCAGCAAAAATTCTGTCATATCACTTTACTATGGAAATTTTTGTGTTTATTAACAACACTAACAAAAATAATCTTGAGGAAAGAACACACAAATGCTACTTTTTTTCACCCTTAACATTAAAAACATTTGACAGAGAAATCAGAAAATAAACAAGAATGAATCGAGGTGGTTGCTTTTTAAAAATTCCTATTCTATTCAATAAATCAGTTATTTTTTAATGAAGTTCTTTTTTAAAACATTAAGCATTTACTCCATGCCACATATTATTATTGATAATATGAAAAATAAAAATGAACAAGACATGATCATTATTTTAAAGGAACTCACCATCAAAACAAGAAAGCAATAAATATATTAATACATGTGCATGCATACATACACAGGTATATTTTTAAATATAATAATACATTACAGAACAGTAAAGAAAAACTTCATTTCAGCATTATCTTAAGAGGCCACATGGAGATAAAGAGAGATGTGTGAGGGGTCTAAGCAGTGTGAGCCTCCAGCCCAGATGCTACCTAGGTGAAGGAGCAGCCTCTGAACCAGTTCTGCATGTGTAAAACAGACACCAAGCAAGGCAGGCCTAGCGAGATCAAGGCATTTGTCAGGATTACGAGAGAGAATAAGAAAGTGATTGCCGTTTCTTACACGACTGAGTTTGCAGTGGTTTGTTATAGAGCAAGGTAATCCTGATAAACCTAAATAATTAAAAATATTAATTTTATGTGAAAAACAGTATGAAGGTAGTACAGAGTTGAACGCAATGTTCTAATCCAGAGGAGACTTCAATAAAATTTCAAGCGTTTGTGGTTTGAGGCATTTCTCCCAAGATTTTGCAACCATTCTGCTCTGACATTAGGGTATCTTCAGAAGAAGTATTCGAGAAATAATGGAATAAGATACAATTTGAACTTAATGTTAGAAAATGTTCTTCTAAATTAAAATCTAAAAATAAGACATTCTCTTAGATTTGAAATCTAGTACTTTAGCCTGTGAGAACTTTCTAATCAGAGAAATTTTCTCAGACTGAAATAACAGCCTTGATTATAAGAATTATAAATTGCAGCAAAAATTCTGTCATATCACTTTACTATGGAAATTTTTTGTGTTTATTAACAACACTAACAAAAATAATCTTGAGGAAAGAACACACAAATGCTACTTTTTTTCACCCTTAACATTAAAAACATTTGACAGAGAAATCAGAAAATAAACAAGAATGAATCGAGGTGGTTGCTTTTTAAAAATTCCTATTCTATTCAATAAATCAGTTATTTTTTAATGAAGTTCTTTTTTAAAACATTAAGCATTTACTCCATGCCACATATTATTATTGATAATATGAAAAATAAAAATGAACAAGACATGATCATTATTTTAAAGGAACTCACCATCAAAACAAGAAAGCAATAAATATATTAATACATGTGCATGCATACATACACAGGTATATTTTTAAGTATAATAATACATTACAGAACAGTAAAGAAAAACTTCATTTCAGCATTATCTTACTTTGATACTATTTTGCCTGCAATTGTTTGTAGAAAATTCAGCCTCAAAGAATGTATCTCTTCTGCGAGCACAGCTACCACAAAGCTGTCTTCTATCTTGTAGGTAGTGACAGATGTGGCTTTTGAAGTGACACCCAAGACCTAGATAAATAAATGTGGTTGTAACAAGCATATCAGCTTTTTATCTTTGAATCAAGACAAATGGCAAATTATCCTTTCCTTTTCACAAGAACATCCCCTTCATACTTCCACAGCACCCAAACCTATGATATATTAAAATAAATCTATGCATTTGATATTACAGAAAACTGTATCCTAAACTAAAAATTACAAATGTCTTCAAATTATATTGTTACTTTATTCATCTTTTATCTTTGAATAGTCTCTACAAAAGGTACCTTGGTTGCCTCAAAGAAAGTTACAGCAGGCATACCTGATTCGGGGTTGTAAATCCGGACCTCTCTATTTTGCATGAATCCAAAGCCTTAATTTTGGTCACTTTGTCTTGATGAGCCTGGTAAGTCACTTTACAATCTCCAGAGATGTCTACCTAAAAAGAAAAGCCAAAATACAATGTTTCAGATGGCATTCTCCCTTGGACATTTGGATTAAAGTGGGAAGTGGCTTAAAAATTGGAATTCTAATCTGTCATGCACTATTCCTTTTTCTGACAAGAAAGGAAGGCAGAAGAATTCAGTGTTTCCTGCAGCATGCAGATTCTTTTCCATCCTGTTTGAGTCTTATGAGAAGCCTCTTACTTCCCCAGGAAGAATAAATGATTTCCTACTTCTTGCTAATGTCTAATCAGAGTTGGACAAATGGCTTGGTCATCAGCAAAACCTCTTATAAATGGATAATTACGTGGTGAGGGGAGTTGACTTTTTTTTTTGGCCACTTCTATTGGTCTTTCATCCATCTTTTTTCTTTGGCCTATGTGAGCCTCCCATTGCGGTGGCCTCTCTCATTGCAGAGCACCAGCTCTGGGCACATGCCATCCAGAGCACTGGCTCTGTAGTTGGACACATCGGTCCAGCCGCTCTGTGGCACGTGGGTTCTTCCTAGGCCAGGGATCAAACCGGCACCCCCTTCACTGCAAGGCAGTGTTCTTACCCACTGGACCACCAGGGAAGTCCAGCAGTTCACTTTTGTTTTTTTTTTTGTTTGTTTGTTTGTTTTTTTTAAACCTTTATTTTATTTTTAACTTTTACAGAGTTTTGTTGTTCACAGACATGCATGTTCTCAGATTAGTCACATGTATATCCCCCCCTTCCCTCCCTTCCCGACCATCACACAGCACCCCTGAAGGATCCCCTTTTCTCACAGAGCAATGACTAGAGCTATTTTCTTCACTTATGATAGTACAGGCCTTCATGCTACTTCCCTTACGCCTCTCAACCACTGTTCCTTCCCCACAATGTCCATATGTCCACTGTCCATGTCTGTCTTTCTGTCGCTTCACTGCATGTGCCATCATCACCATCCTACTAGATTCCATATATATGTGTTAATATACTGTATTTGTCCTTCTCTTTCTGACTGACTTCACTTTTTAGGATACGTTCTAGATCCAGCCACCTCATGAGGGCTGATTCTTCTGCATTTCTCTTTACAGCTGTGTAGTATTCCATTGTATATATGTACCAGAGCTTTTGGATCCATTCGTTCGTCGATGGGCATCTAGGTTCCTTCCATGTTCTAGCTATTGTATAGAGAGCTGCAATGAACATTGGGGTACAGGTGCTTCTTTCAGTTTTGATTTCATCAGGGTATAAGCCTAAGAGTGGGACTGCTGGGTCATATGGTGCTTCTATTTTTAGTTTTTTAAGAAATCTCCAGACTGTCTTCCATAGAGGCTGTATCAATTTACACTCCCACCAGCAATGCAGGAGGGTTCCCTTTTCTCCGCAGCCTCTCCAGCATTTATTGTCTGTCGATTTGTGGATGATGGCCATTCTGACGGGTGTGAGGTGACATCTCATTGTAGTTTTGATTTGCATTTCTCTAATTATTAGTGAAGTTGAGCATCGTTTCATGTGTTTTTGGGCCATCTGTATGTCATCATTGGAGAGGTGTCTGTTTAGGTCCTTTTCCCATTTTTTGATTGGGTTGTTCGTTTTCCAGTGCTGAGTTGTCTGAGTTGCGGGAAAATTTTTTTGTTTCATTTGCTATGATTTCTTGGGCTTTTTTTGTACAAAAGTTTGTTTCACATCGGTCCAGCCGCTCTGTGGCACGTGGATTCTTCCTAGGCCAGGGATCAAACCGGCACCCCCTTCACTGCAAGGCAGTGTTCTTACCCACTGGACCACCAGGGAAGTCCAGCAGTTGACTTTTGTTTTTTTTTTTGTTTGTTTGTTTTTTTTTTTTAAACCTTTATTTTATTTTTAACTTTTACAGAGTTTTGTTGTTCACAGACATGCATGTTCTCAGATTAGTCACATGTATATCCCCCCCTTCCCTCCCTTCCCGACCATCACACAGCACCCCTGAAGGATCCCCTTTTCTCACAGAGCAATGACTAGAGCTATTTTCTTCACTTATGATAGTACAGGCCTTCATGCTACTTCCCTTACGCCTCTCAACCACTGTTCCTTCCCCACAATGTCCATATGTCCACTGTCCATGTCTGTCTTTCTGTCGCTTCACTGCATGTGCCATCATCACCATCCTACTAGATTCCATATATATGTGTTAATATACTGTATTTGTCCTTCTCTTTCTGACTGACTTCACTTTTTAGGATACGTTCTAGATCCAGCCACCTCATGAGGGCTGATTCTTCTGCATTTCTCTTTACAGCTGTGTAGTATTCCATTGTATATATGTACCAGAGCTTTTGGATCCATTCGTTCGTCGATGGGCATCTAGGTTCCTTCCATGTTCTAGCTATTGTATAGAGAGCTGCAATGAACATTGGGGTACAGGTGCTTCTTTCAGTTTTGATTTCATCAGGGTATAAGCCTAAGAGTGGGACTGCTGGGTCATATGGTGCTTCTATTTTTAGTTTTTTAAGAAATCTCCAGACTGTCTTCCATAGAGGCTGTATCAATTTACACTCCCACCAGCAATGCAGGAGGGTTCCCTTTTCTCCGCAGCCTCTCCAGCATTTATTGTCTGTCGATTTGTGGATGATGGCCATTCTGACGGGTGTGAGGTGACATCTCATTGTAGTTTTGATTTGCATTTCTCTAATTATTAGTGAAGTTGAGCATCGTTTCATGTGTTTTTGGGCCATCTGTATGTCATCATTGGAGAGGTGTCTGTTTAGGTCCTTTTCCCATTTTTTGATTGGGTTGTTCGTTTTTCCAGTGCTGAGTTGTCTGAGTTGCTTGTAGATTTTGGAGATTAATTCTTTGTCTGTTGTTTCATTTGCTATGATTTTCTCCCACTCTGTGGGCTGTCTGTTCAGCTTTTTTGTAATTTCTTTTGCTGTACAAAAGCTTTTAAGTTTCATGAGGTCCCACATGTTCATTTATCTTTTTAGTTCCACTATTCTAGTAGGTGGGTCAGAGAAGATCTTGCTTTGATTGATGTCCTTGAGGGTTTTGCCTATATTCTCCTCTAAGAGTTTGATGGTTTCTGGCCTTACATTTAAGTCTTTAATCCATTTTGAGTTGATCTTTGTGTATGGTGTCAGGGTATGTTCCAATTTCATTTTCTTGCATGTAGCTGTCCAATTTTCCCAGCACCATTTGTTGAAGAGGCTGTCTTTCTCCCATTTTATATGTTCGCCTCCTTTGTCAAAAATAAGGTACCCATAGGTGCGTGTCTTTATCTCTGGGTTCTCGATCTTGTTCCATTGGTCGATATTTCTGTTTTTGTGCCAGTACCATACTGTCTTGATGACTGTTGCTTTGTAGTAGAGTCTGAAGTTGGGGGGGCTGATCCCCCCAGCTCCATTCTTCTTCCTGAGGATTGCTTTGGCTATTCGAGGTCTTTTGTGTTTCCATATGAACTGTGTTATTCGTTGGTCTAGTTCTGTGAAGAATGTTATTGGAAGCTTGATAGGGATCGCATTGAATCTATAGATGACATTTGGTAGTATGGTCATTTTCACAATATTGATTCTCCCGACCCAGGAACACGGAATATTTCTCCATCTGTTTAAGTCTTCTTTAATGTCTCTCATGAGTGTCTTGTAATTTTCTGTGTACAGTTCTTTTGTTTCTTTGGGTAGGTTTATTCCTAGATATTTGATTCTTTTGGTTGCGATGGTGAAGGGGATTGCCTCTTTGATTTCGTTTTCTCCGCAGCCTCTCCAGCATTTATTGTCTGTCGATTTGTGGATGATGGCCATTCTGACGGGTGTGAGGTGACATCTCATTGTAGTTTTGATTTGCATTTCTCTAATTATTAGTGAAGTTGAGCATCGTTTCATGTGTTTTTGGGCCATCTGTATGTCATCATTGGAGAGGTGTCTGTTTAGGTCCTTTTCCCATTTTTTGATTGGGTTGTTCGTTTTTCCAGTGCTGAGTTGTCTGAGTTGCTTGTAGATTTTGGAGATTAATTCTTTGTCTGTTGTTTCATTTGCTATGATTTTCTCCCACTCTGTGGGCTGTCTGTTCAGCTTTTTTGTAATTTCTTTTGCTGTACAAAAGCTTTTAAGTTTCATGAGGTCCCACATGTTCATTTATCTTTTTAGTTCCACTATTCTAGTAGGTGGGTCAGAGAAGATCTTGCTTTGATTGATGTCCTTGAGGGTTTTGCCTATATTCTCCTCTAAGAGTTTGATGGTTTCTGGCCTTACATTTAAGTCTTTAATCCATTTTGAGTTGATCTTTGTGTATGGTGTCAGGGTATGTTCCAATTTCATTTTCTTGCATGTAGCTGTCCAATTTTCCCAGCACCATTTGTTGAAGAGGCTGTCTTTCTCCCATTTTATATGTTCGCCTCCTTTGTCAAAAATAAGGTACCCATAGGTGCGTGTCTTTATCTCTGGGTTCTCGATCTTGTTCCATTGGTCGATATTTCTGTTTTTGTGCCAGTACCATACTGTCTTGATGACTGTTGCTTTGTAGTAGAGTCTGAAGTTGGGGAGGCTGATCCCCCCAGCTCCATTCTTCTTCCTGAGGATTGCTTTGGCTATTCGAGGTCTTTTGTGTTTCCATATGAACTGTGTTATTCGTTGGTCTAGTTCTGTGAAGAATGTTATTGGAAGCTTGATAGGGATCGCATTGAATCTATAGATGACATTTGGTAGTATGGTCATTTTCACAATATTGATTCTCCCGACCCAGGAACACGGAATATTTCTCCATCTGTTTAAGTCTTCTTTAATGTCTCTCATGAGTGTCTTGTAATTTTCTGTGTACAGTTCTTTTGTTTCTTTGGGTAGGTTTATTCCTAGATATTTGATTCTTTTGGTTGCGATGGTGAAGGGGATTGCCTCTTTGATTTCGTTTTCTGATTTTTCATTGTTTGTGTATAGGAATGCCAGTGATTTCTGTATATTGATTTTGTATCCTGCAACTTTGCTGAATTCGCTGATTAACTCTAGTAGTTTTGTAATAGTGTCTTTGAGATTTTCTATGTATAATATCATGTCATCTGCAAATAGAGAGAGTTTGACTTCTTCTTTTCCAATCTGGATTCCTTTGATTTCTTTCTCTTCTCTTATTGCTATTGCTAGAACTTCCAGGACTATGTTGAATAGTAGTGGTGAAAGTGGACACCCTTGTCTTGTTCCTGATCTTAGAGGGAATGCTTTGAGTTTTTCACCATTGAGGATAATGTTCGCTGTGGGCTTCTCATATATGGCTTTCACTATGTTAAGATAAGTTCCTTCTATGCCCATTTTTTGAAGAGTTTTTATCATAAATGGATGCTGTACTTTGTCAAAGGCTTTTTCTGCATCTATTGAGATGATCATGTAATTTTTGTCTTTCAATTTGTTGATATGGTGTATCACATTGATTGATTTGCGAATGTTGAAGAATCCTTGCATGCCTGGGATGAACCCAACTTGATCGTGATGAATGAGCTTTTTGATGTGTTGCTGAATTCTGTTTGCTAGGATTTTGTTGAGGATTTTGGCATCTAGATTCATCAGTGAAATTGGCCTATAATTTTCTTTTTTTGTGATGTCTTTGCCTGGCTTTGGTATCAGGGTGATGGTGGCCTCGTAGAATGTGTTTGGAAGTGTTCCTTCCTGGGCAATTTTTTGGAAGAGTTTTAGAAGGACAGGCATTAGCTCTTCTTTAAATGTTTGGTAGAATTCACTTGTGAAACCATCTGGCCCTGGGCTTTTATTTTTGGGTAGATTTTTGATCACAAGGTCGATTTCTGAGCTTGTGATTGGCTTGTTCATAGTTTCTATTTCTTCCTGGTTGAGTCTTGGGAGATTAATCTTCTCTAAGAAACTGTCCATTTCTTCCAGGTTGTCCAGTTTGTTGCCATAGAGTTGTTCATAATAGTCTCTTATAATCCTTTGGATTTCTGCATTGTCCGTTGTAATCTCTCCTTTTTCATTTTTGATTTTGGTGATCTGGTTCTTCTCTCTCTTTTTCTTGATGAGTCTGGCCAGTGGTGTGTCGATTTTATTGACTTTTTCGAAGAACCAGCTTTTTGATTTCGTTTTCTGATTTTTCATTGTTTGTGTATAGGAATGCCAGTGATTTCTGTATATTGATTTTGTATCCTGCAACTTTGCTGAATTCGCTGATTAACTCTAGTAGTTTTGTAATAGTGTCTTTGAGATTTTCTATGTATAATATCATGTCATCTGCAAATAGAGAGAGTTTGACTTCTTCTTTTCCAATCTGGATTCCTTTGATTTCTTTCTCTTCTCTTATTGCTATTGCTAGAACTTCCAGGACTATGTTGAATAGTAGTGGTGAAAGTGGACACCCTTGTCTTGTTCCTGATCTTAGAGGGAATGCTTTGAGTTTTTCACCATTGAGGATAATGTTCGCTGTGGGCTTCTCATATATGGCTTTCACTATGTTAAGATAAGTTCCTTCTATGCCCATTTTTTGAAGAGTTTTTATCATAAATGGATGCTGTACTTTGTCAAAGGCTTTTTCTGCATCTATTGAGATGATCATGTAATTTTTGTCTTTCAATTTGTTGATATGGTGTATCACATTGATTGATTTGCGAATGTTGAAGAATCCTTGCATGCCTGGGATGAACCCAACTTGATCGTGATGAATGAGCTTTTTGATGTGTTGCTGAATTCTGTTTGCTAGGATTTTGTTGAGGATTTTGGCATCTAGATTCATCAGTGAAATTGGCCTATAATTTTCTTTTTTTGTGATGTCTTTGCCTGGCTTTGGTATCAGGGTGATGGTGGCCTCGTAGAATGTGTTTGGAAGTGTTCCTTCCTGGGCAATTTTTTGGAAGAGTTTTAGAAGGACAGGCATTAGCTCTTCTTTAAATGTTTGGTAGAATTCACTTGTGAAACCATCTGGCCCTGGGCTTTTATTTTTGGGTAGATTTTTGATCACAAGGTCGATTTCTGAGCTTGTGATTGGCTTGTTCATAGTTTCTATTTCTTCCTGGTTGAGTCTTGGGAGATTAATCTTCTCTAAGAAACTGTCCATTTCTTCCAGGTTGTCCAGTTTGTTGCCATAGAGTTGTTCATAATAGTCTCTTATAATCCTTTGGATTTCTGCATTGTCCGTTGTAATCTCTCCTTTTTCATTTTTGATTTTGGTGATCTGGTTCTTCTCTCTCTTTTTCTTAATGAGTCTGGCCAGTGGTGTGTCGATTTTATTGACTTTTTCGAAGAACCAGCTTTTTGTTTTATTTATCTTTACTATTGTTTCTTTTGTTTCTTTTTCATTTATTTCTGCTCTGATTTTTATGATTTCCCTTCTGCTGGCTTTGGGGTGTTTTTGTTCTTCTTTCTCCAGTTGTTTTAAGCGTAAGGTAAGGTCGTCTGTTTGAGATTTTCCTAGTTTCTTGAGGTGGGATTGTAATGCTATAAACTTCCCTCTTAGAACTGCTTTTGCAGTATCCCATAGGTTTTGCACTGTCGTGTGTTCATTGTCATTTTCTTCTAGGAATTTTTTTATTTCTCCTTTGATTTCCTCAATGATCAGTTGGTTTTTTAGGTATGTGTTGTTTAATCTCCATGTGTTTGTGTTTTTAGCGTTTTGTTTCCTGTAGTTGATCTCTAGTCTCACTGCATTGTGGTCCGAGAAGATGGTTGATAGAATTTCAGTTTTCTTGAATTGACTGAGGATTGATTTGTGGCCCAAGATGTGGTCTATCCTGGAGAATGTTCCGTGAGCACTTGAGAAGAAAGTGTATTCTTCTGCTTTTGGATGGAAAGTCCTAAAGATATCAATGAGGTCCATCTTTTCTAGTGTGACCTTTAAGGCTTGTGTTTCTTTATTAATTTTCTGTTTGGATGATCTGTCCATTGGTGTGAGAGGAGTGTTAAAGTCTCCTACTATGATTGTGTTGCTGTCAATGTCTTCTTTTATGTCTGAAAGTGTTTGTCTTATGTATTGGGGTGCTCCTGTGTTGGGAGCATAGATATTTATGATTGTTATGTCTTCTTCTTGGATGGATCCCTTAATCATGATGTAGTGACCTGCCTTGTCTCTTAGAATCTTCTTTACTTTAAAATCTATTTTATCTGATATGAGGATTGCTACTCCAGCTTTCTTTTGATTTCCATTTGCATGGAATATCTTTTTCCAGCCTCTCACTTTCAGTCTATGAGTGTCTCTAGGTCTGAAATGAGTTTCCTGGAGGCAGCATATGTATGGGTCATGTTTTTGGATCCATTCAGCCACTCTGTGTCTTTTGGTTGGGGCGTTTAGTCCATTGACATTCAAAGTAATTATTGATACAAATGATCCTATTGTCATCTTCTTAGATGTTATGATGGGTTTGTTTCGTGGATCTTCTCCTTTTATACTTGTTGTCTATATAAGTCCCTTTAACATTTGTTGTAAGGCTGGTTTGGTGTGACTAAATTCTTTTAATTTTTGCTTGTCTGTAAAGCTTTTGATTTCTCCATCAATTTTGAAGGAGATCTTGGCAGGGTAGAGGATTCTTGGTTGCAGATTATTCTCTTTCAGCCGTTTAAATGTGTCCTGCCATTCCCTTCTGGCCTGCAGAGTTTCTGTTGAAAGATCAGCTGTTAAACGTATGGGCTTTCCCTTGTATGTCACTAGTTGCTTTTCCCTTGCTGCTTTGAGAATTCTATCTTTGTGTTTAATTTGTGTTAACTTCATTAATATGTGTCTTGGTGTGTTTCTTCTCGGATTGATTCTGTTAGGTATTCTTTGTGCTTCTTGGACTTGATTGACTATTTCTTTTCCCATGTTGGGGAAATTTTCAACTATAATTTCTTCAAAAATTTTCTCATAGCCTTTCTTTTTTTCTTCTTCTTCTGGAACCCCTATAATTCGAATATTGGTGCGTTTGATATTATCCCAGAGGTCTCTGAGGCTGTCCTCTGCTCTTTTCATTCTTTGAGCTAGAGTCTGTTTTTCAGCAGTTACTTCCACCATTTTATCTTCCAGCTCACTTATCCGGTCTTCTGTCTCAGATACTCTGCTCTTGATTCCTTCTACAGTGTTTTTCAGTTCAGCAATTGAGTTGTTTGTCTCTGTTACTTTTTTGGTAAGTTCTTGTATTTCTTTATTCAGTGTGTTAGTTGTATCTTGCAATTTCTCTGAAATTCTGTTTTCAGTGTCTTTGATCATCTTTACTATCATTCTTCTGAAATCACTTTCAGAAAGTTTGTCCAAATTCTCTTCATTAATTTGATCTTGTGTGTTTGTTGATTGTTCCTTCGCTTGTGTGGTATTTCTCTGCCGTTTCATTGTTATTATTAATTTTTTAAAACTGATTCTGTTTGGGATTTCCTTTTCCCAGACTTTGAGTTACGTCTGTTGGTGTTTGTTGTTTGGATGGGGCTTCTTATTCTGGGTGATGCTGGTGATTGGGTGATGTCAGGACTTGTATACAAGTGATTACCTTTGCTGGCGTTCTCACTTGTATACTGCTCTTTAGTGTTATGCGTTCTCTAGTATTGTAGTTTTGGAGTCAGTGCACCCTCAAAACCCCGTGGCTTGTTGCCTGACCAGGGAATGAAGATTTCACGGCTGGTTTGTTATGGCATTAAATGATATTAAAACATATATATGCAAATGAGAAACAGAAGGTATACCTTTGACAAATGACAATTTAAAATTATGCAAGTACTAGCCGTTTAAATGTGTCCTGCCATTCCCTTCTGGCCTGCAGAGTTTCTTTTGAAAGATCAGCTGTTAAACGTATGGGCTTTCCCTTGTATGTCACTAGTTGCTTTTCCCTTGCTGCTTTGAGAATTCTATCTTTGTGTTTAATTTGTGTTAACTTCATTAATATGTGTCTTGGTGTGTTTCTTCTCGGATTGATTCTGTTAGGTATTCTTTGTGCTTCTTGGACTTGATTGACTATTTCTTTTCCCATGTTGGGGAAATTTTCAACTATAATTTCTTCAAAAATTTTCTCATAGCCTTTCTTTTTTTCTTCTTCTTCTGGAACCCCTATAATTCGAATATTGGTGCGTTTGATATTATCCCAGAGGTCTCTGAGGCTGTCCTCTGCTCTTTTCATTCTTTGAGCTAGAGTCTGTTTTTCAGCAGTTACTTCCACCATTTTATCTTCCAGCTCACTTATCCGGTCTTCTGTCTCAGATACTCTGCTCTTGATTCCTTCTACAGTGTTTTTCAGTTCAGCAATTGAGTTGTTTGTCTCTGTTACTTTTTTGGTAAGTTCTTGTATTTCTTTATTCAGTGTGTTAGTTGTATCTTGCAATTTCTCTGAAATTCTGTTTTCAGTGTCTTTGATCATCTTTACTATCATTCTTCTGAAATCACTTTCAGAAAGTTTGTCCAAATTCTCTTCATTAATTTGATCTTGTGTGTTTGTTGATTGTTCCTTCGCTTGTGTGGTATTTCTCTGCCGTTTCATTGTTATTATTAATTTTTTAAAACTGATTCTGTTTGGGATTTCCTTTTCCCAGACTTTGAGTTACGTCTGTTGGTGTTTGTTGTTTGGATGGGGCTTCTTATTCTGGGTGATGCTGGTGATTGGGTGATGTCAGGACTTGTATACAAGTGATTACCTTTGCTGGCGTTCTCACTTGTATACTGCTCTTTAGTGTTATGCGTTCTCTAGTATTGTAGTTTTGGAGTCAGTGCACCCTCAAAACCCCGTGGCTTGTTGCCTGACCAGGGAATGAAGATTTCACGGCTGGTTTGTTATGGCATTAAATGATATTAAAACATATATATGCAAATGAGAAACAGAAGGTATACCTTTGACAAATGACAATTTAAAAATTATGCAAGTACTATCTAGCGTATTGAATTATACACATGAACATATACAGCTATAACATAACCCAAGCATTCCAATCAAAAATACAGTACAATACGTTAGCACGGCGAATAGAAATCCAAGAATGATATCCACAAGTTAATAAGCAAACTAAGTAGAGTACCAATTGGAGAATAATGCTAGAGCAGGATCCCGTTGGGGATAAGGCAATGAGGACAGAACAGACTAAGAAATATAGTGGGGAAAGGGAAAAAGAGAAAGGGAGGATAGAAGAGAAATATAGAATAATATTGCAAAGTTAAATATAGGAGATAAAGATTTGTATGTATTAGAATTTAGTGGTATAGGAAAGGAGCTTCAGAGAAAGCAAAGAATTATAGAGGAGGTAGGAGTACAAATGAAAAATTATTAAAAATTAAAAGATCTAAATTTTATAGAAAAATATAGAAAAACAAAGCAAAAATAATAAAAACAAACAAATCCCACAGAACCTTAAAAGGCCAATGGGGAACCAGAAGTTTATACCAAAATAAAATGTGTGGTTTAAAAGGAAAAAGAAAAAAAAATTATGTAAACTTGAATATATTCAGTCTTACTGATAAGATTAGTAGCTTCAATAGAATTCAGTGAAGGAAATGAACACACCCACTCTCTCTCACATACCCCCCCAAGAAAAGAGAAAAAAAAAAATAAAAAAGCGGTGGGTGCACTGAGTGGGTTTGGAAAAAAGAGAAGAAAAAAAAATTGAAACAAAGTAATACAATACAAAAAATGAAATTTTAAAGTCCAGCAGTAACTCCAGCTTCAGACAAAACGTGAAAATAGTGTTTATGTTCTTCTGTCTCTTGCTGACTGTTCAGGAATTATCAGTCTTTTCTTGCCTCTGGCAGTGGTTGGATCTGAAGACCTCTTTGACTGCTTGTTTTGGCCTATTCCAGAATTAAAGGCCCGCCCAGGCTGGCCCTGGGAGTTTCTTAACCCAAAGCCCTCTTCGTGCTGGGTGGAGCTAAGCACCCTCCCTGTAGCTTGACCAACAGCCCTGCAGTTTGACCAGCAGCCACACTACAGTAGGGAAAATGACGTCTGTCTCACAGACGACTTAATCCCACACGCACTATGGGAAGCACTTCCACAGTGCCCCCGACCCTGCTGCAGGCCACCGTTGACCCCCGCCACCACGGGAGACGTCAGGTTACTCAGAGGTGAGTCTGGCTCAGTCTCATGCGGGATCGCTATTCCTCTCTCCCGGATCACAGTGCGCAGAGACTTTCCAGTCCTCTTCGGCGACTCTGTGATCGGGTTAATGGTAACCTCCTCCAAAGGTAACTGAGTGCCGCCCTTCCGAGGCCTGCTCAAGGGCACTTCTAGCTCAAGGGGCACCTGGACCCTCCAAAGCAAGTCTGGCTCAGTCCCTTGTGGGTGTTAGTGCTCCTCACCGGGTTTTGATCTGCAACAGGCTTTGCGGCTTTGGCCCGCCCAGCCTCTCCGGCGGGTATGAGGTTTGACTTTTAAAAGTGCGATTGC
This sequence comes from Tragulus kanchil, assembly GCA_022376925.1. Taxonomy (NCBI): domain Eukaryota; kingdom Metazoa; phylum Chordata; class Mammalia; order Artiodactyla; family Tragulidae; genus Tragulus; species Tragulus kanchil. The sequence continues at coordinate 80,099,325 of JAIOJX010000025.1, forward strand.
ACCCCTCCTACCGTCTTGATGCGGCTTCTCCTTTGTTCTTCGATGAGGGGTGTCCTCTCTGTGATCAGATCCAACCTCCTTTCGTCGATGGTTTCCCAGGAACTCGTCGCAATTCAGGCGATTTTGCAGGAGAGATGAGTGCACGTCCTTCTACGCCGCCATCTTAGCTCCACCCCCCAGCAGTTCACTTTTAATGCTGTATGTAAGCTGTGTGTGTGGCGGGGGGAGGGCAGGTTTTGATGACCCTGGCTAAATTCAAACAAGAACACCTGGACACTAGCATTGCTCTAGATGTAACACTCGGGCAGCCACTAAATTCCCCTAGTTTAACCTCAGTTTTCATCTATTAAATGAAAGGGTTCATGTAAGCCAGTGGTTCCCCAAACTGACATGACCCTTAAAACAGATGCTAATCTACTTTTCCCGTCCTTTTTCTTCTGTCTCTTGCTGACTGTTCAGGAATTATCAGTCTTTTCTTGCCTCTGGCAGTGGTTGGATCTGAAGACCTCTTTGACTGCTTGTTTTGGCCTATTCCAGAATTAAAGGCCCGCCCAGGCTGGCCCTGGGAGTTTCTTAATCCAAATCCCTTTTCTTGCTGGGTGGAGCTAAGTTCCCTCCTGTAGCTTGACCAACAGCCCTGCAGTTTGACCAGCAGCCAAACTACAGTAGGGAAAATGGCGTCTGTCTCACAGAGGATTTATTCCCACGCTCTATGGGAAGCACTTCCACAGTGCCCCGACCCTGCTGCAGGCCACCGTTGACCCCGCCACCACGGGAGACGTCAGGTTACTCAGAGGTGAGTCTGGCTCAGTCTCATGCGGGATCGCTATTCCTCTCTCCGGGATCACAGTGCGAGACTTTCCAGTCCTCTTGGCGACTCTGTGATCGGGTTAATGGTAACCTCCTCCAAAGGTAACTGAGTGCCGCCCTTCCGAGGCCTGCTCAAGGGCACTTCTAGCTCAAGGGGCACCTGGACCCTCCAAAGCAAGTCTGGCTCAGTCCCTTGTGGGTGTTAGTGCTCCTCACCGGGTTTTGATCTGCAACAGGCTTTGCGGCTTTGGCCCGCCCAGCCTCTCCGGCGGGTATGAGGTTTGACTTTTAAAGTGCGATTGCACCCTCCTACCGTCTTGATGCGGCTTCTCCTTTGTTCTTCGATGAGGTGTCCTCTCTGTGATCAGATCCAACCTCCTTTCGTCGATGGTTTCCCAGGAACTCGTCGCAATTCAGGCGATTTTGCAGGAGAGATGAGTGCACGTCCTTCTACGCCGCCATCTTAGCTCCACCCCCCAGCAGTTCACTTTTAATGCTGTATGTAAGCTGTGTGTGTGGCGGGGGGAGGGCAGGTTTTGATGACCCTGGCTAAATTCAAACAAGAACACCTGGACACTAGCATTGCTCTAGATGTAACACTCGGGCAGCCACTAAATTCCCCTAGTTTAACCTCAGTTTTCATCTATTAAATGAAAGGGTTCATGTAAGCCAGTGGTTCCCCAAACTGACAATACGTATACATTAGCTGAAAAAACTATTAAAATACAGATGCTAATCTACTGACCCAGAATCTCCACAGTGAATCCATATTTTTAGTAAGCTCCCCATGGGATAATACACAAGTTAAACCACTGGAAACTTCTCCAAGGTTTTTTGCATCTCTATCATTTCAGTCATCCTGTAGATCTCCTTAGTACAACTGATTCTAATTCCCTTTACCCTGTATTCAAATGCAAATCGGGTTAAATGACTATTTATTTCATCTGTAAATGATACAACTACTCACTTTTTCTAAGCAATACTATAGCGGTAACTTTTTCTTCTTTTTTACTGAATTGCTGCAAATAGAAACCTATATAAACAATTTTAGTAACTATATTGACAAGATTCTAGGTTCTTAATAATGTCAGTAAATACCTCATTGGCAGTTCCAGAGCTTAACTGCATCTGAAATAGGCTAGCCAGGCCTCGCTTGAGATTTTCTATGGCCGGTGGTTCATTTGGATATGAGTAGAACTCTTTGACCTAGGTGGAAAAAGGACAAACATAAATAGAGCAGAAATGGATCATTTACCAGATTTGGTTAAATATATAGCAGGAAAGGTAAGATTCGCACCTCTATCAATTCTGGAAGAAAGAGATCTGTTAGTTCAAAGCTGGGACTTCTTTTTTTGTGAAAAGAAGTCATTTGCGTTTCAAAAAGCTAGACCTCCAACATTTGACATTTCAAGAGATTGATAATGAAGGCTCTGCATAGGATGGGAATAACACAGGAAAGGAAGGAGAGCACTGATACAGGGTGGGATTTCTGTGAAAACAAGGATTGCCCAAGGAAATCAGGAACATTCTCTTCAGACATGTCAATACACTCCCTACCTGTAGTTCTGCTTGAAGCAAAAATTAACCAATGTCTGGACTTCCCTGGTGGTCCAGTGGTTAAGAATCTGCTTGCCAAAGCAGAGGATGTGGGTTTGGTCCCTGGTCCAAGAAGATCCCACATGTCATGGAGCAACTAAGCCTGAGGGCCACAACTACTGCGCTCACATACTACAGCTATTGAAAGCTGGGCCCCTAAAGCCCTGCTCCACAACAAGAGAAGCCACCACAGTGAGAAGCCTGCACTGCAGGGAAGAGTACCCCCTGCAACTAGAGAACACCCACACACAGCAACAAAGACCCATCACAGTCAAAAATATATAAGTAAAAATTTAAAAAGCTAATCAAGGTTCAAAGTAACATCAAAGAAATAGATTGTTGAAAGAGAATGGCAGTCACTATGCTTGAGAATCCTGAGACAGCACCATCTCTAAGGGCTGTGATGAGGGCCCCCACGTGGCTAAAATGCCCAAGGACAAAATTCCTCAGGATTGATGTTCCTCAGCCCTCCAGAGCTTCCTGTTGGCCTTGGGTATGAGGAGACACAGAAGGTTGGAAGATTTGAGGTTTAAGGTGCTAACATCTCATGGTCTGCTGCAGGCACTGCTTTGAAGGGGCAGGGTAAGGCTGGAATGAGGAAGGGAACCGTGATTTGACTGCAACAGTAAATCGCTTATCTTAGCTTTGCATCATCCTTAACATCTACAGACACAGAGATAATAACCGTGTCTCATACCATTTTGACCATTTAGCTCATGTTTAAGAAACAAGGATAAAAATACAAAGAATTTTCTGGAAAGCAGGCTGTCATTTCTTACCCTGTATTGACTCCAAACACATCACATGATTTAGAAATGGAGAGGATAGATATAGCTTCCCTATAAAAATTCCCAAGGTTTAGGGTAATTATAGATGCATGTCTACCAGAAATATCCTGAATGCCTTCCTATTTCTCTTTAAAACCAACCACGACTTCTCAAGTAAAACTGAAAGCTCAGTCATTATGTAATCAATTCAATCAATACCAATCTGAACAATTTAGCGTACATGAAAAATCCCACATACCTTGGAAGAAAAAATACTTTGTCTGATAAATCAAACACGTGTCTCAAATTTTCTATTTTTATTTTCTACTATACTCTGCTTAGAGACAGATTTACTAGGTACTTGATCTGGCAATCAATTTTAGTCATTACATTGGATGAACCTATAAAAGTTGGAATTGTGTTCGTTCAGGTTAAAAGGAACTAAGCCTGAGGGCCACAACTACTGCGCTCACATACTACAGCTATTGAAAGCTGGGCCCCTAAAGCCCTGCTCCACAACAAGAGAAGCCACCACAGTGAGAAGCCTGCACTGCAGGGAAGAGTACCCCCTGCAACTAGAGAACACCCACACACAGCAACAAAGACCCATCACAGTCAAAAATATATAAGTAAAAATTTAAAAAGCTAATCAAGGTTCAAAGTAACATCAAAGAAATAGATTGTTGAAAGAGAATGGCAGTCACTATGCTTGAGAATCCTGAGACAGCACCATCTCTAAGGGCTGTGATGAGGGCCCCCACGTGGCTAAAATGCCCAAGGACAAAATTCCTCAGGATTGATGTTCCTCAGCCCTCCAGAGCTTCCTGTTGGCCTTGGGTATGAGGAGACACAGAAGGTTGGAAGATTTGAGGTTTAAGGTGCTAACATCTCATGGTCTGCTGCAGGCACTGCTTTGAAGGGGCAGGGTAAGGCTGGAATGAGGAAGGGAACCGTGATTTGACTGCAACAGTAAATCGCTTATCTTAGCTTTGCATCATCCTTAACATCTACAGACACAGAGATAATAACCGTGTCTCATACCATTTTGACCATTTAGCTCATGTTTAAGAAACAAGGATAAAAATACAAAGAATTTTCTGGAAAGCAGGCTGTCATTTCTTACCCTGTATTGACTCCAAACACATCACATGATTTAGAAATGGAGAGGATAGATATAGCTTCCCTATAAAAATTCCCAAGGTTTAGGGTAATTATAGATGCATGTCTACCAGAAATATCCTGAATGCCTTCCTATTTCTCTTTAAAACCAACCACGACTTCTCAAGTAAAACTGAAAGCTCAGTCATTATGTAATCAATTCAATCAATACCAATCTGAACAATTTAGCGTACATGAAAAATCCCACATACCTTGGAAGAAAAAATACTTTGTCTGATAAATCAAACACGTGTCTCAAATTTTCTATTTTTATTTTCTACTATACTCTGCTTAGAGACAGATTTACTAGGTACTTGATCTGGCAATCAATTTTAGTCATTACATTGGATGAACCTATAAAAGTTGGAATTGTGTTCGTTCAGGTTAAAAAGGAACTGGAAAAGTGACCTCAGCGTCTGGAAATCCATGGTATCATATTCTCAAACAAATCACTGGCCATTTCTCAGAACCCAGGTTGAGTTTCTGATGTTCTATTTTGTAAACTAGGTCTTCTTACCTTTGAGGAATTAGAGTGTAACTTGCCTTTTAAATGTTTGGGAGGACAGGATCTCCAAATATCAGGACTATTAGAAGTACATAACTGGATTGCCTGAACCCATACAGTAAGAAGGGCTCTGTGGTAGCATATATGCAGATACCTAAGGTCTGGGACTTTTTTTGGCCTGAGCCTTAAATATTTCAGAAAGTGAGAGGAGCCATTAAGTGGGAAAAACCATTGTACTACCATTAGATCAGTCCTAACTTTGTTTCCAGGCTACAAAATATGCCTGAATTGTTTATAAAGTTTTACCTAAAATTTCAGAAACCCAGTTGACAGATTTAATCCTTATGTATAAGGTGCAATTGCCTCCTATTACTCCTTCTTCTGATCTTGACTGCTACATCCCAAAGAAAATGGTGTGACAGATGTTTTTCCTGGCAGGTTGAACAACCTAAACTATGAGACAGAAAATTTTTTTCATTCTTTCTATTAGCTTTGATTGTCTCATAGAACTAGAAAAGCAGAGGATTCCCTATCCCTCTGTATGCTTACTAAACATCAGGGCCTTAATCTTCTTCCTTAGTGCAGACTAAGGACATCCAGAGTGAAGATAGCACTGGTGTCCATACTAGCTAAATGTGAAAATTGTTAGAATAAAGTAGGTTTTTGATAATTAAGAAAATCATAAAGTCAGAACTTTGAAGTTTAGTCCATGTGACTGACACAATAATAATCTTTAATTCGTTATTTCACAACAGGAACTGAGCAATTTTTATTGTATTCAAGCCATAAAGTTGATTACTTCATTCACTTCTGAAATAATCTCTGACCATGCAAGAGCACAGGACTACTATCTAAGTTCACAGTCCCCAAAGCTTCCAGACAGCAACAGTGCCTCAGCCTAGTCACAAACTAAGCCATTAACCCAAGGAAACTAAACTCAGAGGGAGAGGAGTGGGTTGTGATGAAGGAGATGCAGTGTGTCTTCTAGACAAATTTTAAGGGTCAATTTCCCCTTGGTATCAAAAGGGATTATTCATATTTTTTTAAGAAAAAAAAATGCCTCTGTACATTCCCTCAATTTAAACATTCATTAAGCATAAGAGAAAGCAAAATTTCATTAACTGGCCAAAGAGCAAAAAGAAACAAGAAAGATCACAGCAAACAGAAATGAGTCATTTTCTTTGGTCTACTTTGCTGAAGCTATGTCTCTTCCATATGGACCTAAGACAGAGAATAGCTAAGAAATGTTACTTTGGAAAATACACAAGTGGGGCTTCCCCTGGTGGTTCAGTCGGTAAGGACACCGCCTTGCAGTGCAAGGGGCTCCAGTTCAATCCCTGGCCTGGGAAGATCCCACGTGCCGCAGAGCGGCTGGACCCATGTGTCCAATTACCGAGCCAGAGCTCTGGAGCGCATGCGCCCAGAGCCGACGCTCTGCAACGACAGACGCCACAGCGAAGGGAGGCCCACAGGAGCCAAAGAACAAAGACGGATGAACATAGAGAAACAAAAGACCAATAGAAGTGGCCCGCCTGCTCCCCTTCCTCCCCAACCCGTCTCCCACCCAAAAATAAATAATAAATAAATCTTTAAAAAAGAAAAGAAAGAAAGAAAGAAAATACACAGATGAAGAAAGGTATAAAGCCTTAGGAGATTTTCAAGGTGTCATGTTTCTTTTGTAATTCTGTGTGTGTACAGGAACACAATGCTAGATTCAAAGAACAATCAATGCCTAGGAACAACAAAAAGAAAGGGCAGACACAGCAGCCACATGATTAATTTAATCAAAACTGAGCAAAAACCAGACAGATCAATCTAGTAATATTCCAGTTAAATTGGATTAGCATTTCAGGCCAAAAAACAACCCATGTGGTGATTTGAGTTATCTTTTGTATTTCAGTCTTAACCAGAAAATTGTCATGTTTTCTGGTTAAGATTTCATTTAATTTGTTGATAAAATTAGAGTTCATTCACTTCTGAAATAATCTCTGACCATGCAAGAGCACAGGACTACTATCTAAGTTCACAGTCCCCAAAGCTTCCAGACAGCAACAGTGCCTCAGCCTAGTCACAAACTAAGCCATTAACCCAAGGAAACTAAACTCAGAGGGAGAGGAGTGGGTTGTGATGAAGGAGATGCAGTGTGTCTTCTAGACAAATTTTAAGGGTCAATTTCCCCTTGGTATCAAAAGGGATTATTCATATTTTTTTAAGAAAAAAAAATGCCTCTGTACATTCCCTCAATTTAAACATTCATTAAGCATAAGAGAAAGCAAAATTTCATTAACTGGCCAAAGAGCAAAAAGAAACAAGAAAGATCACAGCAAACAGAAATGAGTCATTTTCTTTGGTCTACTTTGCTGAAGCTATGTCTCTTCCATATGGACCTAAGACAGAGAATAGCTAAGAAATGTTACTTTGGAAAATACACAAGTGGGGCTTCCCCTGGTGGTCCAGTGGGTAAGGACACCGCCTTGCAGTGCAAGGGGCTCCGGTTCGATCCCTGGCCTGGGAAGATCCCACGTGCCGCAGAGCGGCTGGACCCATGTGTCCAATTACCGAGCCAGAGCTCTGGAGCGCATGCGCCCAGAGCCGACGCTCTGCAACGACAGACGCCACAGCGAAGGGAGGCCCACAGGAGCCAAAGAACAAAGACGGATGAACATAGAGAAACAAAAGACCAATAGAAGTGGCCCGCCTGCTCCCCTTCCTCCCCAACCCGTCTCCCACCCAAAAATAAATAATAAATAAATCTTTAAAAAAGAAAAGAAAGAAAGAAAGAAAATACACAGATGAAGAAAGGTATAAAGCCTTAGGAGATTTTCAAGGTGTCATGTTTCTTTTGTAATTCTGTGTGTGTACAGGAACACAATGCTAGATTCAAAGAACAATCAATGCCTAGGAACAACAAAAAGAAAGGGCAGACACAGCAGCCACATGATTAATTTAATCAAAACTGAGCAAAAACCAGACAGATCAATCTAGTAATATTCCAGTTAAATTGGATTAGCATTTCAGGCCAAAAAACAACCCATGTGGTGATTTGAGTTATCTTTTGTATTTCAGTCTTAACCAGAAAATTGTCATGTTTTCTGGTTAAGATTTCATTTGTAATTTGTTGATAAAATTAGAGTCCTACCCAAACATTTAAGTAGGGGAGATGGAAAAAAATATGTGCAATAAATATGCATCTATGTATTTCCATGAGATATCTTTCATAACATAAATGTGGGATCTTAAAACAGGGGTCTCTGAGAGGACAAAGATACATACTGGTGAGTATACTTGAGACCAAAGAAATTTCAGGGAGTCAAAATTAAATTGAGCCTGGGATAGAATACACTCTTTGAGAAAACTGCCAATCAACAGTATAGACTTTCCTTTCATAATTTCTCCCATAGTACATGCGTGCTTAGTCACTTTAGCCATGTCCAACTCCTTGCGATCCTATGGACTGTAATCCACCAGGCTCCTCTGTCCATGGGATTCTCCAGGCAAGAATACTGGGGTGGTTTGCCATTCCCTTCTCCAGGAAATCTTCCAAACCCCAGGATCAAGCCTGGGTCTCCTATACTGCAGGCAGATTCTTTACCATCTGAGCCACCTTAGATGATGTGATAGTTTAAGTAATGATCTTTTTGACAGTGAAGTAGCTAAAAATTCCATGTGGCTTCTTAGTCTCCAGGGTCATAGTTTTTCTAACAAGTACTTTATCATATAAGTGAAAGATACCACAATGTACTTTATCCTGTGGCTATAGCAAATTATAACAAGTAAAAGCTCCTGCAGAAATGGCAGATTGGAGTCACTGAAATAATGATGTGGCAGCTCCATCCCAGCCTTTGTACAGGGAGAGCCCTGAGTCCTTTTGTATGTGTAATCAAAGACTTTGGACTCAGCTGCCACCCGAGGAGCTATAAAATGATCGGTTGTGGTTAAGATTATAAATGCAATTAATATTTTATGGCTCAAGCATGTTGCCACATCGGAAGACCAGAGAGGAAAACAACATTATTTTGTGTTGTTAGTAAAGTTGTGCCATATGAAAATCAAGTGAATTAATAGATACAGAGTAGAACGACAAGAAGACTGTAAGGCAACCAGAGCAGTCTTTTTTCCCCCCAAATACTTTCCAGTTAGAAAAGATAGTAAAAACATAGAGGTTTCCACACGACTCTGTTTTAAATCCCGGTTCCACCACTTGTGGAACAAGTTGTTTTAGCTATTATTAAGCAAATAATAGGCACAGCCTTTCTCAAAGGCTGATTCATTGAAGTTCCATACAACCTTATTTGTTTATTCCTTTAGTTTACAAATGTTTATTGAGCTCCTACTATGAACGAGGTACTGAATATACAACCAAAGATGTAATAGCTACCCAAGAGAAGTTTACTCTGAATGTAGATGATGGACAAATAAAGAGAGATGTGCAATATACTCTAATAAATGCTTGGATAGAGATAAGCTGAGGGGAGTACGGGGCTTGGGAAAGACCTCCAGAACACCAGATCAGTCAGTGCAAGGCTTGGTTCTGGGCGCTCTGGGGAGGAAGGAGTAGAAAGCCTGGAATATAAAGAGGAACAACAATTTTCTCCACCAAAGCCTTTCATCTAGCAGCGAACACAAATGACTCAAAGGAAAATGATAAGGGCCATGAGTGAGCTATAACGTGCTAAGAAGGTTCTCAAGAGGGATGGTTATTTCCAGCTGGCTAAAAGGGTGTGAGCTTTATAAAAGAATGGGTAAGCAAAGCCTGAGGCATGGTAAGTATTAATATTTTGACAAGTAGAGAAGGGAGAGAAGCATTCTTGAAATGGTGATTCCTATTTGGTTGTGGGAGAGTGATGACACAATAATCCCTCCTGTGGGTCCCTTTTTAGTACTTTATTAAAAACGAGCAACAGGAATAGCAACGTATTACATGTTGAAATTTATATTTTAAAGAATTTGTTTCCATTTTTACTTTGAATCTAGAAATTTTGGATCTAGAGAAATTTCAGAGATCTCTGCCTGTTTTTCTGCTTTAGTTTCCTAAATGTAAACTTTCATCTTTACCAATAGAGTATGTTTTTACATGTAATAGAACTTCTATACTTTTTTTTTTTTTTTGGCTACTTCTATTGGTCTTTCATTTATTTGCATCTTTGTTCTTTGGAATGTGTGGGCCACCCATCACAGTGGCCTCTTTTGCTGCAGAACACCGGCTCTGGGCGCATGTGCTCCAGAACTCCAGCTTGGTAGTTGGACACATTGGTACAGCTGCTTCGCAGCACGTGGGATCCTCCCAGGCCAGGAATCAAACTGGCGCCCCTTGCACTGCAAGGCAGTGTCCTTACCCACTGGACCACCAGGGAAGCCCAGAACATCTATACTTTTCATAAACACACATATGTAAGGCCTGAAAATTGACAGATACTGTATTTCAATTCCAAACATATTAAGACTATTTTAATAGACAAGATTCAAATTGTGAGTAATGCACTGACAGAATTTTCAGAGCAAATTTCCAACATACAGTGCTCATTCATTAATTTAGTATACAAAATGCTTTTCAAAGTCATAGCTTTAAAATAATCTTTGAATGTTTCTGTAAAATCAACTCTATCTTAGAAATGCCTTCAAAAGCTCCAACTTTGTACTTAAGCCAGTTATTGATATTCATACGACAAGTTAATACCATTTATCTAAGTTATATCATATCACCCTCATAATTTGTCTACTTTTCTGAATTCATCCATTCATCTCTGACAACCTATTGTGCTAACAGTATCTTTTGAATCCTTCCTAATTTAATAAGGAATGTATCTTTTAATATTGCCTCTCGTCAATAAATAGTTGATTCTACTATAAAGATTTTTCATAAAATTAGGGAACATGAATGGCTAGGCAATATAAGTGAATCCAAGGCCTTGATTTACTTCTGAAACACTTAATTTGTGACCTCTGTTTCTTAGTTCTTAAAAAGCTCCACTTCATAAAAGTAGTGACACCATAATTACCTAAAATAATATCTACTGAAGGAAAGAAAAATATGTAGTTGGGGAAAAATAGATGGGGTACTCCAAAAATCTCTTTTACCTTTCCATGAACTAGATGAAGGAGCACAGGTCTTTGCAGAGCTTCCAAGTTCCCCTTTCTTATGATTTGAGATGGCTTTTTACCTTTGAAGATGCTCTTCTCTCCTCTCTGTTGATTCACATTTTCAACATTTATGTCTTTCATCTAGAATCATGGAAAGAAAGTTAGTAGAAAAACTCTCTATGTCTGTTTCCATCAGAGTTTCCTAGAAATTAAAATAGTAACACAATAAACAGGGTTGGCCATAATTTCTTCTGTCATTCAATTCATGATTCCCAGGACCTAGCCATCTTAAAAGAATACGTAAGGTATTCAAATCTTCGATTTTTGAATTAGGTAAAAGTCCTGAATTTAAAGGAATCTGTGATCAGGTTTACAGAAACTGCAAGGCAGTGTCTACCCACTGGACCACCAGGGAAGCCCAGAACATCTATACTTTTCATAAACACACATATGTAAGGCCTGAAAATTGACAGATACTGTATTTCAATTCCAAACATATTAAGACTATTTTAATAGACAAGATTCAAATTGTGAGTAATGCACTGACAGAATTTTCAGAGCAAATTTCCAACATACAGTGCTCATTCATTAATTTAGTATACAAAATGCTTTTCAAAGTCATAGCTTTAAAATAATCTTTGAATGTTTCTGTAAAATCAACTCTATCTTAGAAATGCCTTCAAAAGCTCCAACTTTGTACTTAAGCCAGTTATTGATATTCATACGACAAGTTAATACCATTTATCTAAGTTATATCATATCACCCTCATAATTTGTCTACTTTTCTGAATTCATCCATTCATCTCTGACAACCTATTGTGCTAACAGTATCTTTTGAATCCTTCCTAATTTAATAAGGAATGTATCTTTTAATATTGCCTCTCGTCAATAAATAGTTGATTCTACTATAAAGATTTTTCATAAAATTAGGGAACATGAATGGCTAGGCAATATAAGTGAATCCAAGGCCTTGATTTACTTCTGAAACACTTAATTTGTGACCTCTGTTTCTTAGTTCTTAAAAAGCTCCACTTCATAAAAGTAGTGACACCATAATTACCTAAAATAATATCTACTGAAGGAAAGAAAAATATGTAGTTGGGGAAAAATAGATGGGGTACTCCAAAAATCTCTTTTACCTTTCCATGAACTAGATGAAGGAGCACAGGTCTTTGCAGAGCTTCCAAGTTCCCCTTTCTTATGATTTGAGATGGCTTTTTACCTTTGAAGATGCTCTTCTCTCCTCTCTGTTGATTCACATTTTCAACATTTATGTCTTTCATCTAGAATCATGGAAAGAAAGTTAGTAGAAAAACTCTCTATGTCTGTTTCCATCAGAGTTTCCTAGAAATTAAAATAGTAACACAATAAACAGGGTTGGCCATAATTTCTTCTGTCATTCAATTCATGATTCCCAGGACCTAGCCATCTTAAAAGAATACGTAAGGTATTCAAATCTTCGATTTTTGAATTAGGTAAAAGTCCTGAATTTAAAGGAATCTGTGACTTCAGGTTTACAGAAACTGTGGCTGGAAGACGGCTCTTTCATGTCCTTGTGTTGACCTGTTGCTGTCTGCCTGCTCTCTTCACTTTCTATACCATTTATTTGAAATGTATCTTTCCCCACTGTACTTCATGTATACATACAGAATTAAGAATGAACAGTCTGATTACTGAACGAAGAGGTACAGAATGTTTTCTGCAGACTACTGTTCTATTGGGAAATGGAAAAGTAGATTATGAAGTGTTGATCCAACTCGGAAAACACATACAGATACTAGAGACAACCAAAGGAGCAAAGATCACTTGATAAATGTATTGCAAAGACACCTCATTATGAAGTATATTAGCAACTACTTATCAGTTACAATGAGGAAAATCTTGGTCCTGTTACTTGTTTCACGCTGACACAGAGAAGAACTGACCTTATTAAATCTATTGGTTTTAAGTTCTTGAAAAACAAATGTGGAATCACCATATATTAAAACTAGAAGAGGTTCCAAACGCCATCTAATCTGACCTTTGTCAGCACATAAATCTAAAGTATTATAACTGACCAGACACTGCCATTCTAGGGAGCACCATGTTCTGTGGTCAGAAAGAATGTCAAATGGTAGAATAGGTTTACTCCTTCATTGTTAATTCTACCTCTTAGATCAAGGAACTCAGGAAAATTGGAAGTTCACAATTTTTCTCCTCTTTAAGTAAGAGTGGTCTCACTTCCTTTTCACTTGACATGAATTCTAGACTCCTTACATTCAGAATATTTCATGTGGATTCTAGTTTAGTGTACCTATTAATATGACATATAGAACTGGGTATCATACTCACCTGTATATACCTTCATTTGACTGCTTCAATAATTTGGAAAAATGAGATCACTTTTGATCAGACAAAATTTCAAAACTGTACATCTACTTATTTTAGTGATGAATAACATTCAGTGAACATATGACCAGCAGCACAAACAAGTGCTATTGAATGGTACACTTCTGAAAGACTTTGCTGACATCTAATCTTTGCATTTCTCTGGGAGAAAATGCCCACCGTAATTTGGATCAGTTGGTCATCATCGCCATCAGGACTCCTCCACAGCAAGTTGACATTCACATTGGATGAAATTCGGTACCACACTGTCCTTTCCCACAAAACTGGAAAGTTGACATTCACATTGGATGAAATTCGGTACCCACACTGTCTGCCTGCTCTCTTCACTTTCTATACCATTTATTTGAAATGTATCTTTCCCCACTGTACTTCATGTATACATACAGAATTAAGAATGAACAGTCTGATTACTGAACGAAGAGGTACAGAATGTTTTCTGCAGACTACTGTTCTATTGGGAAATGGAAAAGTAGATTATGAAGTGTTGATCCAACTCGGAAAACACATACAGATACTAGAGACAACCAAAGGAGCAAAGATCACTTGATAAATGTATTGCAAAGACACCTCATTATGAAGTATATTAGCAACTACTTATCAGTTACAATGAGGAAAATCTTGGTCCTGTTACTTGTTTCACGCTGACACAGAGAAGAACTGACCTTATTAAATCTATTGGTTTTAAGTTCTTGAAAAACAAATGTGGAATCACCATATATTAAAACTAGAAGAGGTTCCAAACGCCATCTAATCTGACCTTTGTCAGCACATAAATCTAAAGTATTATAACTGACCAGACACTGCCATTCTAGGGAGCACCATGTTCTGTGGTCAGAAAGAATGTCAAATGGTAGAATAGGTTTACTCCTTCATTGTTAATTCTACCTCTTAGATCAAGGAACTCAGGAAAATTGGAAGTTCACAATTTTTCTCCTCTTTAAGTAAGAGTGGTCTCACTTCCTTTTCACTTGACATGAATTCTAGACTCCTTACATTCAGAATATTTCATGTGGATTCTAGTTTAGTGTACCTATTAATATGACATATAGAACTGGGTATCATACTCACCTGTATATACCTTCATTTGACTGCTTCAATAATTTGGAAAAATGAGATCACTTTTGATCAGACAAAATTTCAAAACTGTACATCTACTTATTTTAGTGATGAATAACATTCAGTGAACATATGACCAGCAGCACAAACAAGTGCTATTGAATGGTACACTTCTGAAAGACTTTGCTGACATCTAATCTTTGCATTTCTCTGGGAGAAAATGCCCACCGTAATTTGGATCAGTTGGTCATCATCGCCATCAGGACTCCTCCACAGCAAGTTGACATTCACATTGGATGAAATTCGGTACCCCACACTGTCTTGGAGGTTTCTTTTGCCCCGATCGAGAAGAACTTCAGTGGAATAGGTGAGTTTGTACAGTCGGTCATTATTTAATGAGAGACCAGTTGTATGACCTGCATAAAGATAGTGACACAAGTCAAGTCTTAGCTGTAAGGTTCCCATTGGGCCAGGGACTATGCTATTTTGTCACCATTGCATTCCTTCTCCAGCAGAGTGGTTCCCATGGGAGCTTATATTTGCTAATGGGAGTAAATCTTTGCTAAGTGAAACATGGTTCTGCTTCTCTATCTGCTGAAATCATTGGTTGAACAACAACAACTGACAAAGAAATAAGCTTCCACTTTAGAAAACCTTAGTTTGTATCCTTAAACAATCATCAGATTATCTCAATATTGCTCTGGTTGAACTATAGAATAGTTTTAAAGAAATATCATTGGGAACATACGTATCTGTAAACAACAAAACTCTGTAAAAGTTAAAAGTAAAATAAAAGTTAAAAAAAAGAAATATCACTGTATTTCTTTAAACTTTAGGACTATTATTTTTCCCCTCTCCCTGCCCAGCGTTCTTAAGGTATGATAAATATGATTTCAACTAGAGGTTCAATTGCATTACAATTGAATAAAAACATTTTTAATTAACATATTTAAAATACGACAGATAAAAGGCAAAGTAATTTTAGTAGATCACAATTGAATAAAAACATTTGTAATTAGCATATTTAAAATATGACAGATAAAAGGCAAAGTAATTTTAGTAGATCACAATTGAATAAAAACATTTGTAATTAGCATGTTTAAAATATGACAGATAAAACAATAATTTTAGTAGTTAGAAGGTAGTACCTTATGTTGGTTATTTTGAGTATTTGAATAATATCTCAATGTCATTTATCTGATTAATTAATAATTTAGTAGATCACAATTGAATAAACATTTGTTTAAATTAACATGCAAGTGGTGCTATTGAATGGTACACTTCTGAAAGACTTTGCTGACATCTAATCTTTGCATTTCTCTGGGAGAAAATGCCCACCGTAATTTGGATCAGTTGGTCATCATCGCCATCAGGACTCCTCCACAGCAAGTTGACATTCACATTGGATGAAATTCGGTACCCCACACTGTCTTGGAGGTTTCTTTTGCCCCGATCGAGAAGAACTTCAGTGGAATAGGTGAGTTTGTACAGTCGGTCATTATTTAATGAGAGACCAGTTGTATGACCTGCATAAAGATAGTGACACAAGTCAAGTCTTAGCTGTAAGGTTCCCATTGGGCCAGGGACTATGCTATTTTGTCACCATTGCATTCCTTCTCCAGCAGAGTGGTTCCCATGGGAGCTTATATTTGCTAATGGGAGTAAATCTTTGCTAAGTGAAACATGGTTCTGCTTCTCTATCTGCTGAAATCATTGGTTGAACAACAACAACTGACAAAGAAATAAGCTTCCACTTTAGAAAACCTTAGTTTGTATCCTTAAACAATCATCAGATTATCTCAATATTGCTCTGGTTGAACTATAGAATAGTTTTAAAGAAATATCATTGGGAACATACGTATCTGTAAACAACAAAACTCTGTAAAAGTTAAAAGTAAAATAAAAGTTAAAAAAAAAAAAGAAATATCACTGTATTTCTTTAAACTTTAGGACTATTATTTTTCCCCTCTCCCTGCCCAGCGTTCTTAAGGTATGATAAATATGATTTCAACTAGAGGTTCAATTGCATTACAATTGAATAAAAACATTTTTAATTAACATATTTAAAATACGACAGATAAAAGGCAAAGTAATTTTAGTAGATCACAATTGAATAAAAACATTTGTAATTAGCATATTTAAAATATGACAGATAAAAGGCAAAGTAATTTTAGTAGATCACAATTGAATAAAAACATTTGTAATTAGCATGTTTAAAATATGACAGATAAAAGGCAAAGTAATTTTAGTAGTTAGAAGGTAGTACCTTATGTTGGTTATTTTGAGTATTTGAATAATATCCCTCCAATGTCATTTATCTGATTAATTAAATTAGTAAACTTTCAGTATGAAGGTACATTTTAAGGCAACATATATATAAATTTAATTAGCTGTTTCGGAATAAATTATGTTTTCCTAACATAATACCGAGCGTAGGCTTTAATTTGGGGGGAACAATTTAATGTCAAATAATATATAAGTCAATATCATGACCAAAAAAAAAAAAAGATATGTGGAGGAGTTCATATACTCTCCAGTCAGTATATCCTAATCCAAAGAAACGTGAAAGAACAGCACCAAGTCCTTCTTAAAGATGAAGTTTATGGTCATACCAAGTCTTTTTGTATACCTTCTATCCATAGCTCTCAGGAGACAGTAAAAAGAAAAATCTCAGTATATATTTTTCCTCAGTGCTAACAGGGTAGCACTGACTAGTAAACTATAATAGACAATCATATTATTTCCCCCCTCAGGAAATAGGCGTATGGTGGAGGGACAGGAAAGGAGGTTGAGATGACCAGGGCAGAAGTGAAGCAGCTGAGAAAGGAAGTAAAAGTACTTGGAAAGCTAAAAATTAAGAAAAACTCCATTACCTACTACAACACCTACTGCCCAGAGGGAAAAAGGTCAAGATACATTGTCTCTAATAAACTGTTCCAAGTGTTATAATTGCGTTAACTTATTTAATCCTCAAAAAAACCTAATGGAGTAGTACTATTATTAGCCTGATTTTATAGATGAGGAAATTAAGAGACACAGAGATTATACACTTTACCCCAAATCACTCACTAGATTAGTGGTAGAGCCTCCAATATCCTGTCTGGATTCAGAGACCACACTCTTACCTATACTATGCACATATAAGCCTTTAGGTTGACCTGTCTCTTCCTTGGGAGTGACCTAGAAATTCATTCATTCACTCATTAACAAGGTTGTACTGAGCACCTACAGGTGAGTAAACATTTTTCTAGGCTCTGGGGCTATGCCATTTAACAAAGAGACAACACTTCTACCTTTGTGGCATTTACATTGAAATGAGGAGGGAATGGCAACAAAAAAGCAAGTATATAAGTAAATTAGAAAGTATGTTAGAAGTGTTAATGAAAAATGAAACAGGAAAGCAAATGGAATGGTAAGGAAAGAACTTTAATAAGGTACATTTAAGGCAACATATATATAAATTTAATTAGCTGTTTGAATAAATTATGTTTTCCTAACATAATACCGGCGTAGGCTTTAATTTGGGGGGAACAATTTAATGTCAAATAATATATAAGTCAATATCATGACCAAAAAAAAAAAAAGATATGTGGAGGAGTTCATATACTCTCCAGTCAGTATATCCTAATCCAAAGAAACGTGAAAGAACAGCACCAAGTCCTTCTTAAAGATGAAGTTTATGGTCATACCAAGTCTTTTTGTATACCTTCTATCCATAGCTCTCAGGAGACAGTAAAAAGAAAAATCTCAGTATATATTTTTCCTCAGTGCTAACAGGGTAGCACTGACTAGTAAACTATAATAGACAATCATATTATTTCCCCCCTCAGGAAATAGGCGTATGGTGGAGGGACAGGAAAGGAGGTTGAGATGACCAGGGCAGAAGTGAAGCAGCTGAGAAAGGAAGTAAAAGTACTTGGAAAGCTAAAAATTAAGAAAAACTCCATTACCTACTACAACACCTACTGCCCAGAGGGAAAAAGGTCAAGATACATTGTCTCTAATAAACTGTTCCAAGTGTTATATATGCGTTAACTTATTTAATCCTCAAAAAAACCTAATGGAGTAGTACTATTATTAGCCTGATTTTATAGATGAGGAAATTAAGAGACACAGAGATTATACACTTTACCCCAAATCACTCACTAGATTAGTGGTAGAGCCTCCAATATCCTGTCTGGATTCAGAGACCACACTCTTACCTATACTATGCACATATAAGCCTTTAGGTTGACCTGTCTCTTCCTTGGGAGTGACCTAGAAATTCATTCATTCACTCATTAACAAGGTTGTACTGAGCACCTACAGGTGAGTAAACATTTTTCTAGGCTCTGGGGCTATGCCATTTAACAAAGAGACAACACTTCTACCTTTGTGGCATTTACATTGAAATGAGGAGGGAATGGCAACAAAAAAGCAAGTATATAAGTAAATTAGAAAGTATGTTAGAAGTGTTAATGAAGAAAAATGAAACAGGAAAGCAAATGGAATGGTAAGGGAAAGAACTTTATGAGCAGGTAATATTCTGGGCAAAGACTTTAGGCTAGTCATTTGGATATCTGTGGAGAGAGGCCCCCTCTTCCCCTATTTCTTACACCTCATCCCTCCAGAGACGGAATAATAAGTTCAAAGGTCCTGAGGAATGTTCCTTCAGGCGTAACAGAGGAACAGCAAGGAAGCCAAAGATGCTGGGATTGGGCGAAAGACACAGCTGAAAGTTCAGTTCAGTCGCTCAGTCAGGTCCAACTCTTTGCGGCCCCATGGACTGCAGCATGATAGGCTTCTCTGGGCTTCACCATCTCCCAGAGCTTGCCCCGTGTCCATTGACTAAGTAATGCTGTCCCACCATCTCATGCTCTGTTGTCCCTTCTCCTTTGGCACCCATGAGTAGCTGGGAAACTTAGGGGGATGTTTGCCTAGACTTAGAATTCGAGTGAGTGAGATGGGAAGTTTTAGATAGTAAAGTTACATGATCTGACAAACCTTCAATGAAAGGGGATGAGGAGTTTCACAGGAATCAGGAAAAGCCAGGAGAAGGAAGTAAAAGAGTGGGTACCCAGGTGTGTACATAAAAATAGGCTGTGTCTAAACACCAAGTCAGGCAGAACCTCCGGTGTGAGATACAGCAAGCAGACAAAAATCAGGACAATCTTGAAGGAGACAAAATCTGTGACTCCCTCTAGCCTCCCTGATCTCCACCTTTTCTACATTTTAACTGGGGACACTGCTGCAGGTTCAAAAACTGGCTTCCTGACCAGGAAGATATTTTGGTCAAAGAGGTCTCCTTTCTATGACACCTATCAAATTCCACAAAGGGCAAAAAGGAAATACCCATTGTCTTATCTAATCCTCACAGCAATTCTAACAGGTAAGCAGTAAATGACAGCTGAGAAAAGCTGACTACACATTTATTTCAACATAACAGGTACAATGCAGAACTTGATGTTGGAACTTACTAAATTCAAGTTTTGTGGACAACCTGAAGGTGTCTTCTAATGAAAATAACTAGGAAAAGTTTGTTAGAGGTGTTAATGAAGAAAAATGAAACAGGAAAGCAAATGGAATGGTAAGGGAAAGAACTTTATGAGCAGGTAATATTCTGGGCAAAGACTTTAGGCTAGTCATTTGGATATCTGTGGAGAGAGGCCCCCTCTTCCCCTATTTCTTACACCTCATCCCTCCAGAGACGGAATAATAAGTTCAAAGGTCCTGAGGAATGTTCCTTCAGGCGTAACAGAGGAACAGCAAGGAAGCCAAAGATGCTGGGATTGGGCGAAAGACACAGCTGAAAGTTCAGTTCAGTCGCTCAGTCAGGTCCAACTCTTTGCGGCCCCATGGACTGCAGCATGATAGGCTTCTCTGGGCTTCACCATCTCCCAGAGCTTGCCCCGTGTCCATTGACTAAGTAATGCTGTCCCACCATCTCATGCTCTGTTGTCCCTTCTCCTTTGGCACCCATGAGTAGCTGGGAAACTTAGGGGGATGTTTGCCTAGACTTAGAATTCGAGTGAGTGAGATGGGAAGTTTTAGATAGTAAAGTTACATGATCTGACAAACCTTCAATGAAAGGGGATGAGGAGTTTCACAGGAATCAGGAAAAGCCAGGAGAAGGAAGTAAAAGAGTGGGTACCCAGGTGTGTACATAAAAATAGGCTGTGTCTAAACACCAAGTCAGGCAGAACCTCCGGTGTGAGATACAGCAAGCAGACAAAAATCAGGACAATCTTGAAGGAGACAAAATCTGTGACTCCCTCTAGCCTCCCTGATCTCCACCTTTTCTACATTTTAACTGGGGACACTGCTGCAGGTTCAAAAACTGGCTTCCTGACCAGGAAGATATTTTGGTCAAAGAGGTCTCCTTTCTATGACACCTATCAAATTCCACAAAGGGCAAAAAGGAAATACCCATTGTCTTATCTAATCCTCACAGCAATTCTAACAGGTAAGCAGTAAATGACAGCTGAGAAAAGCTGACTACACATTTATTTCAACATAACAGGTACAATGCAGAACTTGATGTTGGAACTTACTAAATTCAAGTTTTGTGGACAACCTGAAGGTGTCTTCTAATGAAAATAACTAGGAAAAGTTTGTAGTAAAGTGGTCTCTCTTTAATGCCAAAGCTTTCCAAACTATCATGTTGGGGTGTTTTTGTTTGTTTGTTTTTACTTGAGTGGTCTAAAGAATGTGAAAAGGAAGAAAGCATATCATTTTCCGACTATGACTCGGAAGTGGTAAAATAGAGGAAAGATAGGCTTTGCTCTAGAACTTTTTCCTACCTCTTTCAGCAGATGATAAATCCTAAAATGGTTTAAATAAGTGGATGGTGCTGATGTATGCCGGTCATCCTTTCCTTTTTGATAAGTATTTCTCTCTTTATGTTATTGAGGGATCTGGCCATACTGGGCAGTGGGGTTATGTTCCATTTACATTGACTGAATTTCTGTTTAAGCATGTTGCTCTGTAGTGTATGCAGAATGGCCATTGGAATTGATGGTAGATTAAATAAGGAAATCAGTTTTAGCCTCCAAAAGAGTCAGTACCTTTTCAAAGTCCTCCTTCAAGGGAATATTTTTAGTAACACAAAAGGAAAAAACAACTCTTAATTTTGAACTTTTTAAGAAATATCTTCTAATACTCCTTTATTAAACTCAGACCAATAGTTATTTGACTTAAGCAAAAAGACCAAACAGAAATAAGTTAATAAAGGTGAGGCTTGAAGAGACCTGCAGTGGTGATAAGGATGATAGACAGTGGGATTTAGAAATCCAACAGAAAACTAGAAGGGATGAAGTAAAAGACCAGGCTTAAGGATAAGGGAGGGAAAAAAAAAAAAAAAGGAAGATGCTTATTGTGAATGGACTGAAAAGTATGGGAGGGTCAAGGACGGACAGAAAGACTGGAGGGAAGGAACTGTTTGAAGGAGACAAAATCTTCCCTCTAGCCTCCTGATCTCCACCTTTTCTACATTTTAACTGGGGACACTGCTGCAGGTTCAAAAACTGGCTTCCTGACCAGGAAGATATTTTGGTCAAAGAGGTCTCCTTTCTATGACACCTATCAAATTCCACAAAGGGCAAAAGGAAATACCCATTGTCTTATCTAATCCTCACAGCAATTCTAACAGGTAAGCAGTAAATGACAGCTGAGAAAAGCTGACTACACATTTATTTCAACATAACAGGTACAATGCAGAACTTGATGTTGGAACTTACTAAATTCAAGTTTTGTGGACAACCTGAAGGTGTCTTCTAATGAAAATAACTAGGAAAAGTTTGTAGTAAAGTGGTCTCTCTTTAATGCCAAAGCTTTCCAAACTATCATGTTGGGGTGTTTTTGTTTGTTTGTTTTTACTTGAGTGGTCTAAAGAATGTGAAAAGGAAGAAAGCATATCATTTTCCGACTATGACTCGGAAGTGGTAAAATAGAGGAAAGATAGGCTTTGCTCTAGAACTTTTTCCTACCTCTTTCAGCAGATGATAAATCCTAAAATGGTTTAAATAAGTGGATGGTGCTGATGTATGCCGGTCATCCTTTCCTTTTTGATAAGTATTTCTCTCTTTATGTTATTGAGGGATCTGGCCATACTGGGCAGTGGGGTTATGTTCCATTTACATTGACTGAATTTCTGTTTAAGCATGTTGCTCTGTAGTGTATGCAGAATGGCCATTGGAATTGATGGTAGATTAAATAAGGAAATCAGTTTTAGCCCCCAAAAAGAGTCAGTACCTTTTCAAAGTCCTCCTTCAAGGGAATATTTTTAGTAACACAAAAGGAAAAAACAACTCTTAATTTTGAACTTTTTAAGAAATATCTTCTAATACTCCTTTATTAAACTCAGACCAATAGTTATTTGACTTAAGCAAAAAGACCAAACAGAAATAAGTTAATAAAGGTGAGGCTTGAAGAGACCTGCAGTGGTGATAAGGATGATAGACAGTGGGATTTAGAAATCCAACAGAAAACTAGAAGGGATGAAGTAAAAGACCAGGCTTAAGGATAAGGGAGGAAAAAAAAAAAAAAAAAGGAAGATGCTTATTGTGAATGGACTGAAAAGTATGGGAGGGTCAAGGACGGACAGAAAGACTGGAGTGAAGGAACTGTTTAGGCTTAGAGGTAACAAGATGGAACAGAAAGTATATGGGTGGGTTATCGAAAGGAAAATCATTATAAAGAAAACCTCAGAAGGCACTGAGAATAGACCCACCATTACAAAATATGATTCAGAAAAAGAAGGAGAAATCTCAGTCTTCCACACATTCAGTCAACACATCTCTTCTAAAACAGACGCTTCTCCATACTAATTCCAACTCCTCCTTCATGCTCCTCACAGTGCAATGTGAAAAGGATGCTTCTCAACACCCACCCAGCTATGAGGATTTGCTCAACATTGATAGTTAATTCTGAGATGAGTTTTGAAGTGATGCATAATATCTCAAATTTCTAATGGCCTGATTTTAAAGGAAACCCTTCACAAGCACTTTGCTTATTAAACGTCCATCATTTCAAATGACAAGCAATGTATGATTAAATGATGGTACCATAATACAAGAAGCTACCCCATCTAGGTAAGAAAAGGCTGTCAAGTCCTGTATGTTTTATTCACTGATATTTGACACAAGCAGCTTATACCTCGATGCTAATAATGCTTAAGCTTTGAATCCCTCACTTCCCTAGGCTTCTTTCAAGACCTTGGAAGGGGATCCTATTGTTGTATATACATGCCTTACCATTTTTTTCAGTAACATTTGCAGAGTAAGATTTCCTTTTAAAATGTACATTATTTTCTCAAAAATGGGGCCTAAATTGTATAAGTTTCAGTTTCTAAAATTCTGGATTTGCCACTGAATGTACAACAAACTGTAGCTATCTGTTATGTTCTCAGTCATATTTCCCTTTAGGTCATTGCTGTGTGTGTGTGTGTGTGTGTGTGTATTTAAATCTTTATAACTGCATCTTTTTTGAATACATCAAGTTATCCAACTCTCTCATGTGTAGGATGGGGAAAAAAGAGAAACTGTCAATATCTCATTTATTTTTCTCAAAATAATCATGGTATTAGGTGTGATCTCATGGTGTATAAAGCATTCATATTTTGAATATTCAGCAGTTTATTTGACAGATAATAAAACATAAGGTAACAATTCTCTCTGTCAGATATAATTCACAAACCTTTATTTGTTCTCATTAAAATTTCTTTCATCCAAGTAGGGGCTGTATTTTTAAATACCAAGCATTTTAGAAAATGGTAATATATATATATATATATATATATATATATGTGCTATTTGCTTAGGTGAAATAATTTAGCCTGCCCCCCATCGCCCATTTATTGTTCCAATAGCAAAGATTGTCTCTTTTCCTTATGTGGAAATTTCCATACAAAAAATCTTGAGATAAACTTCACCTCATGAATAAAAAAAGCCACAGTTATTCCAATAGGGTTTTAAAAGCTTACAAGTGAAGTGTTTTATATCAGTCATTTAGAGTACCCAGTTATTAAAACTGGATGCTATCATGCCAAGTTTTATATTAGGTCAACTGGCTTTGACGGTGAGTCCTCTTAAGATTCTAAAAAGTGATCATTTTACAAGTGCAACATTTAAATCTTCAAGGCATGCACAAACTAGTTGATTTAAAACAAGATTTCATATTAATATATTTCATACAGTTTTTTTAAATCAATACTCAAAATGTTGTTTGCTCTGAAAGTTATCAATTCATGCATTTTAAAATCAGTTTAATCTTAAAATAGAAACTATAATGTGCAACACTGTTTTTCCAAAGATAAATGTAATCTCTTAAATTTATGTCATGTAGTTTTATTTTCTATAATTCACCAACTATGATAATCCTATCACTTTTGAATGGTGATGGAATTAAATACAGGCTTTACCGTTTCATTCATAATCCTTTAGCAAGTCAAATGTGTTTTTCATTGAGCCTAATTCTTCTTGATGTCACATTGCTAGGCAACTAGAAGGAAATTTAAGAACTGGTGTTTTTTTAATCTACTTTTACAATTCAAATGAAGGAGCTTCATTCATTGAGTGACCAACAGCAGCAGGTAACAATAGCTGGCATCTTTTTCTCAAAATAATCATGGTATTAGGTGTGATCTCATGGTGTATAAAGCATTCATATTTTGAATATTCAGCAGTTTATTTGACAGATAATAAAACATAAGGTAACAATTCTCTCTGTCAGATATAATTCACAAACCTTTATTTGTTCTCATTAAAATTTCTTTCATCCAAGTAGGGGCTGTATTTTTAAATACCAAGCATTTTAGAAAATGGTAATATATATATATATATATATATATATATATTTTGCTATTTGCTTAGGTGACATCATATAGCCTGCCCACCATCGCCCATTTATTGTTCCAATAGCAAAGATTGTCTCTTTTCCTTATGTGGAAATTTCCATACAAAAAATCTTGAGATAAACTTCACCTCATGAATAAAAAAAGCCACAGTTATTCCAATAGGGTTTTAAAAGCTTACAAGTGAAGTGTTTTATATCAGTCATTTAGAGTACCCAGTTATTAAAACTGGATGCTATCATGCCAAGTTTTATATTAGGTCAACTGGCTTTGACGGTGAGTCCTCTTAAGATTCTAAAAAGTGATCATTTTACAAGTGCAACATTTAAATCTTCAAGGCATGCACAAACTAGTTGATTTAAAACAAGATTTCATATTAATATATTTCATACAGTTTTTTTAAATCAATACTCAAAATGTTGTTTGCTCTGAAAGTTATCAATTCATGCATTTTAAAATCAGTTTAATCTTAAAATAGAAACTATAATGTGCAACACTGTTTTTCCAAAGATAAATGTAATCTCTTAAATTTATGTCATGTAGTTTTATTTTCTATAATTCACCAACTATGATAATCCTATCACTTTTGAATGGTGATGGAATTAAATACAGGCTTTACCGTTTCATTCATAATCCTTTAGCAAGTCAAATGTGTTTTTCATTGAGCCTAATTCTTCTTGATGTCACATTGCTAGGCAACTAGAAGGAAATTTAAGAACTGGTGTTTTTTTTTTTAATCTACTTTTACAATTCAAATGAAGGAGCTTCATTCATTGAGTGACCAACAGCAGCAGGTAACAATAGCTGGCATCTTTTTTCTCCCTTTTAAAAATAAACCATGAATGACAGAATGAAACAAGAAGCATGCTAGTCTGAAGGACTGAAACTAAAAGGAACCTCTGTTTTCTTGATGTATGTAGGAATTTAAATTTAGTTTTCACTCCAACCCAGTCTTAATGTATGTAGAATTTAAATTTAGTTTTCACTCCAACCCAGTCATCCCTTCACCAGCGTTCTAAAGTTGCATGTTTTAAAGATCACTTAGTTAAGAATTCTTTCATTATACATACACACACACACATTTTTTCCCCCTCAACAATTAAAATTAAAATTTAGCAGAAGGCAATACAAACTTACCTTTAACAGAAGCTGAATATGAGGAAATGAAACAGAGAAAAAGCACAGCGAGAAGAATCATACTGACTCGTTACCATCTAACGCATCCAGTTCCCAGCCAGAAGTCACTGAGAAGTGGATTCTTCCAATGGCAGCAAGGGAGTGACCCTCCTCAGAACCTGTAACAGTGTTTATCTTTGGGAGAAAGGTCAGATTCCAAACTCCAAAATCACCACCTAAGTTCACAGAAGGGCTCACTATTAATGATTAAACTTAGGTGGGCTATAGCTTTCAGTCTCTCACTCTTTTACTTTTTTACTCAATAAGAAAAATTTAAAAAATTTTCACTTTTGAGAGCTAAACTAAACCAGTCAACCATCCTATACATTCAGAAGAACTGAGGGACAATCAAGGAAAACCGGGGATAACAATTTTCTGCTCAGTACATAACCATCATTATGCCTATTACATTAAATGACTGTCTTTAGATTTACCACTTTACATGGGAGGGTGGTAAGGATTTGCAAACTCACATAAATTTGATTGAATTGTATTGTCTTGAATGGTCACCTAATTTTTTTATACCATGTATACACTCATATTAAAGAATCATTCTGAATTTTTAAATTTAAATTTTAAAATTTCAATGTGTACTACTAAAATCACTTCAGAATAATGCTAGACTAGATACAATGTTCATTTCCAAAAACTAGATGTTTCTCCCTATGTGCGAAGCAGCATTGTCTACTATTAACATACTAGTAGGTAATCAAGTTTATCATAGTAGACTTATAGCTATAGCTATGACAAGAAACATTTGTCTGTGTCACCAAACTGGCTGGCTGGAGCTCCCTGTGGTTTCTGAATCCCATTTCTAGGCAGAAATTCAGAGAGGGGATTCCAGCCATTAACACTTTTGCAACACAGAATTAGGACACTTCTCTAGAATTAAAGTAAATACCCTAGAATGATTAAGACCACACTAACTAGATATGAATAAAACCTAGAATGATTAAGACCACACTAACTGGATATGAATAAAACCTACTGAAATAGGGTGGTTTGCAAGGTATATGGGGATGTTTTGGCAAAGGAAGGAATAATATGTTGGTGAAGGAATTTTTCAAATGAAACTAAAAATACTAATGGCCATGTTTGGGGTTTTCCTACTGGCTCAGTGGTTAAGAATCACCTGACAAGCAGGAGACCTCGGTTTGATCCCTGGGTCAGGAAGATCCCCTGAAAAAGGAAATGGCAGCCCACTCCAGTATTCTTGCCTGGGAAATCCCATGGACAGAGGAGCCTGGTGGGCTTACAGTCTGTGGATAACAGAGTCAGACAGGACTTAGCAATAGAACGGCAGCAGCATGGCCATGTTTAAGCATAATGAGTTCTTACATTTAACCACATCTGTCTCCAAACCCTTTCCTAGAATCCTAACCTTAAGCTTAAATCTTCTAGACAACCTGGGTAAAAGATAGTCAATTTGACAGGGCCACAAGATGAAATCTAAAATATAAAATCTCAAAGTTAAGCATACTTTCTCTTGAAATATATATATATATTTTATAAAGAACTGAAATGTGAAAAGTGTTGGTCTTTATCATCTATTGAGATTAGAACTTCATTTGCTATCATGTTTTATGTGTAAATCATGGCTAAAGGATTTGTACAAAATAAACTATTTGGTTATTACTTTCACTATAAAGTCAGTAATAATAAGTCGTCCTGAGGTAAACAGAAAAGGCCACTCTTATAAAAATAACTGTTGGAGAAATGTATGTTTTTATGAATGATAGGTATTATAAATAAAAGGTAATGTGAAAGTGCTTTATTGCTTTACACTTGAATAGATTTCGATGTATTCCCACAGTTTCTGCATTGCATACACAAGGATATGAAGTCACTATAGTCACTTAAACTTTGTATACTTACTGGTTTAGATTAAGGACTATATCAGATCTTATGAGAACCGCCTTTTTTGTTTTCATTTGAGGTTCACAGCTACACGTTCATGGCTCGACTATGTGGTGGCATGATACGTGTCTATTCGGTTAAAGTACTATTCGTTGTCAGGTGTTTACCAGAGTCCAGCCAATAAAAATCATATCACTATTGCCTAACAAAATCTGTTACATCTGAGCCTTTGCTTTCCACTAGAAAAACCTCCTATGAGTCACTGTCTTAAGTAGTCATTTCACATAGGATTTTCAAATAAGGTTACTTCTGCTGGTAATAAAAACCATCTTCTTTTATGTCTTGCTTGTGACTTTGTACAAAGATATTCTAGGCTTCTTAAAATTGTTTCACAAGAATGAAATAAGAATGCCAAAAGCCTGTCCATATCCAGTAAATTCTCCTCAGTTAATCTGATGACCAACAGAGCAGCACTGTGTAATACATGTGGGAGATAACCTCCGAATCTCATCACATGTAAATTAGCTATTTTCAAGGCACATGAAGCAATACAGAAGCATGGCACAATACAAAAATAAGAGCTGCCATCTATGTAGAAATGACTAGGTATAATGCACTATGCGACACACTGAACGTTTTGTAGTATAGCCAAACAACCACTATTACATGGTTATAACATCGCCATGTTGACAAAATGATATTCAGATTAATTTAGTAAAATGATTTGAGGATTATCAAAAAACAAGCCTCAAATCCTAGATCTGGTGTTCTCCTCCACTTAAAAAATATTAGAGATAGGGCTTTCCTGGGTAAAGAGTGTATAAAGAATCCACCTTGCAGTGCAAGGGGCACTAGTTCGATCCCTGGGCCAAGAAGAGCCCACATGCCAAGGAGCGGCTGGGCCGGTGTGTCCAATTATGAGCCAATGCTCTGGAGCTCATGTGCCCAGAGCTGGTGCTCTGCAAAGAGAGAGGCCACTGTGATGGGAGGCCCACACAGGCCAAAGAGTAAAAAAGATGGATGAAAAATAAATGATGACTTAGAGCCAAAAAAAAATTAAGAAAAAATTATAGAGATAGGAGGTGTAAAAAAATTCATTTCTTAAGGATTACATATACTTATCAATTTGGAGTGTCTTTTAATAAGTCCATCACACTTTTGTACGGAGGCTAACAGAGAGTTGAACTGCTGTAGTTAGATGTTCCAGTCTGAAGATGTTGTTCCAAGAGAAGAGTTGATCTGTGCTAGCCAGGTCAAAATCAAATAAATTTTAAAACAATGCTACTGCAATGAAATTCCATTGGTAAGTACATGACACCGTGGAGTATCTGCTCTACTATTTCATAGTGATAATGAGACTATGAAATAAAGACGGCTGACTCATTCCAAAGTACAGTCGTGTTTCTGTAAAGGATCAGAGGTTGCTAGGAGTTAATTCATTTCCTAGAATAGAAGATGAATGAACTTCACCCACTAAAGGTTGGAAGGAAATCTATTACCATACTAGATACAGTAAGGCAGAATGTATGTATTATAGTTATCTATGGAGGGAAAAAGCCTTTATAACATCAGAACACTTTACTCTGATCTCGAAAGAAGCATGACACTAATGAAAAAAAAAAATTAGAGGGACTCTTCAAGTCATCCCTATTTGGTCATGATAAAGTCTAATAGTACTTTCAATTCAGTGAGGGCATTAGCATTTTCAAGGAATCCTGCAAACAATATTTCGGTAGGTTAAGAACACAGCTGGCCCTCTGCACCAGCAGCTGAGGAACCAGGGGATGTCCAGGAGGGGCAACTGTAAGAGGGGCAAACTCTCCAGAGCTTGGTGACAGAGGGATCCTGGAACCAATCCCACATGCATACTGAGAGAAGGCTGTAGTCTTTGTTTTTGCCTTTTGTCAGTTAGTATGTTCTTATGTATCTGTTTTTAAATTTTTATTCATGTATAGTGTTTACAATGTGTAGTTTCAGGTGTACAGCAAATAAAACCAATTTTGCATATGCATATACCTACTCTTTTTAAGATTGTTTTCTCATATAGACCACTAGAGAGCATTGAGTAGTTTCCTGTGCTATACAGTAAGTCCTTGTTAGTTATCTATTTGATATATAGTGATGTGTATATGTCAATACCAGTCTCAATTTAGGGACCATGTTCTTATGAGGCAATCCTCTCTTTTATACCAAGGCAAAAATTATAGGGTTATTCAAATACTATTTTTAAAGGTATTGTTTAAAAATTCTCTTTGAGAATATAAAAATGCAATAAATGCCTTTCCTTAAAAAGAGTACATGAGACTAGGGTTTGAAACATTTGGAATCTAAGAGCTCTCCAAAAAACGTGGTCATTTTCCCATAATGGAGTTATTAACCAAACTTCACCTCCACCTACCACCCCTTCATATTCATGCATTTGACAACAACCAAAAATCCTTATGGGTCAGTAACAGTAACCCTTAGAGGAGTCTAACTTTATTTTTGGGTGGCACAAAACGGAATCTCTTGCATTTAAAGAAGAAAATTGATAATTTTCTTTCATTAAACTATTAGAAAGAAAACAAAGCTTAAATTTTGATGAAAATGATTCTATTTACTAAGACATTCCAGAGATTTCCCATATAGACTGTACTCAGTTGTCATTATTAATATCTTACACTAATGTGGTATATTTATTAATATTAATAATTAACATAGTAACTAAAATCCATACTTTATTTAGATTTGCTTAGTTTAAATCTAATGCTGTCTTTTTTCTGTCCCAAGATTCCATTCAGGTTTCATTAAGGTTAGTTGTCATGTATCTTTAAGCATTTCTTAGCTATGGTAGTTACTCTGATTTTTCTCAATTATTTTTAAAAAATTCATTGGAGTATAGTGTTTACAATGTTGTATTAGTTTCTACTGTACAGCAAAGTGAGTCTGTTATACATATATCCACTCTTTTTCAGCTTCTTTTCCCATATAGATCACTATAGAGTACGGAGTAGAGTTCCCCGTGGTCCAGAGTTGGTCCTTGTTAGTTACCTATTTTATATAGTGTATATATGTCAATCCCAACCTTCCAGTTTATTCCTGCCCTCCTCACCTCCTGGTAACCACAAATTCATTTTCTATATCTATAGTTCTATTTCTGTTTTGTAGAAAAACTCATTTGCCCACTTCTTTTTTTTTTTTTTTTTGATTCCATAGAAATGATTTTCCTCATTTTTGATGACTTGAACAGCTCTGGCGTTTTTTGCAAGATCAGGTCAGGAGTTTTGTAGAATGTTCCTTTATGAGTTTGTGAAATGTTTTTCTCAGGATCTGCATGGGCTTGTAGGTTTGTAGGAAAACCATAGAGGTGCGGTTTTCATCAGACTATACCAAAGGTATAATTTATCACTGCTGATGTCTGCTTTGATCACCTGGGTGACAAATGCTGCCAGGCTTCTCTTCTCTACTGTAAAGCTACGTTTTGTTTTTGTTTTAACCTTCTCTTCTGTACTGTTCTCTCTAGAAGGAATGACTATGGGCAGCTCACACGTAAGGACTAAAGACTTATGTTCCTCCTCCCAGAGGATGGAGCATCTATATAAATTTTATCTGGAATTCCTCTACAAGAGAGCGTTGTCTTCCCTACTTATTTATAATTTACAACAGTATAAGTGCAACTACTTATTTTATATTTCGGGTTATAATACAATATTACTATAAAATTTATTTCTATATAAAGAAAACAAAGCTTAAATTTTGATGAAAATGATTCTATTTACTAAGACATTCCAGAGATTTCCCATATAGACTGTACTCAGTTGTCATTATTAATATCTTACACTAATGTGGTATATTTATTAATATTAATAATTAACATAGTAACTAAAATCCATACTTTATTTAGATTTGCTTAGTTTAAATCTAATGCTGTCTTTTTTCTGTCCCAAGATTCCATTCAGGTTTCATTAAGGTTAGTTGTCATGTATCTTTAAGCATTTCTTAGCTATGGTAGTTACTCTGATTTTCTCAATTATTTTTAAAAAATTCATTGGAGTATAGTGTTTACAATGTTGTATTAGTTTCTACTGTACAGCAAAGTGAGTCTGTTATACATATATCCACTCTTTTTCAGCTTCTTTTCCCATATAGATCACTATAGAGTACGGAGTAGAGTTCCCCGTGGTCCAGAGTTGGTCCTTGTTAGTTACCTATTTTATATAGTGTATATATGTCAATCCCAACCTTCCAGTTTATTCCTGCCCTCCTCACCTCCTGGTAACCACAAATTCATTTTCTATATCTATAGTTCTATTTCTGTTTTGTAGAAAAACTCATTTGCCCACTTCTTTCTTTCTTTTTTTTGATTCCATAGAAATGATTTTCCTCATTTTTGATGACTTGAACAGCTCTGGCGTTTTTTGCAAGATCAGGTCAGGAGTTTTGTAGAATGTTCCTTTATGAGTTTGTGAAATGTTTTTCTCAGGATCTGCATGGGCTTGTAGGTTTGTAGGAAAACCATAGAGGTGCGGTTTTCATCAGACTATACCAAAGGTATAATTTATCACTGCTGATGTCTGCTTTGATCACCTGGGTGACAAATGCTGCCAGGCTTCTCTTCTCTACTGTAAAGCTACGTTTTGTTTTTGTTTTAACCTTCTCTTCTGTACTGTTCTCTCTAGAAGGAATGACTATGGGCAGCTCACACGTAAGGACTAAAGACTTATGTTCCTCCTCCCAGAGGATGGAGCATCTATATAAATTTTATCTGGAATTCCTCTACAAGAGAGCGTTGTCTTCCCTACTTATTTATAATTTACAACAGTATAAGTGCAACTACTTATTTTATATTTCGGGTTATAATACAATATTACTATAAAATTTATTTCTAAATAAAGTTTAGCTTAAGCTATTGGGAGCTTGTTTGGTTGGCTCCAATGTTCCTTTGACACATCCCATCCTTTTGTGTGTGTGTGTGTGTGTGTGTGTGTATTTAAGCATTTCCTTAATTTCTGGCCCTTCAAAATGCTTCAGGCTCATCTTGTATATTTTCAACCCAATACTAGAATCAGCCCTTTCTCCAAGGAGCCCTGGTCCCTTTTATTGAAGAATGGTATTAGAGACCAAGACCTAAGCTTGTCACTACAATACTGAGTCTTTTAACCCATGTACACAGAGTATCTTGTATTTATTTAGATCTTTATTTCTTCCATCAGAGTCTTGTAATTTCACTCATATAGACTCGGTATATTTTGTTAGATGTATAACTTTGATTTTGGTGCTAATGTTTTCTTGAATTTTACGTTCCAATTGTTCATTGCTGATAGACAGGAAATCAACTGACTTTTGAACGTTAATGTTGTCATCTGTGAACTTGCTATAATCACTTATTAATTCCATGAGGGATTTTTTGATTGATTTTTTGGGATTTTTTTCATAAGACAATCATGTCACCCGATGACAGTTTTCTATTTCCTTTTCTTCTTATTACACTAGCATGCACTTCTAGTATGCTGTTGAACATACTTATGTACTTTTTATATTCCATATATTCTGAGTTTTGCTACTCTTCTTCAAATCTTTTTTCCAGTCACTTCATTTCTAAGTTTTCTGGTTTATGCTGTTTTATCTTGAAGCATTTTTTAAAAATTCCCTTGTTTTGAAATATCAAATCACAGTTTTCATCTTTTTTATGTTTCATATTCTCTTTACTATCACAGCTTTTTCAAATATTTATGTTCCTCCTCCCAGAGGATGGAGCCCATGACTATGGGCAGCTCACACGTAAGGACTAAAGACTTATGTTCCTCCTCCCAGAGGATGGAGCATCTATATAAATTTTATCTGGAATTCCTCTACAAGAGAGCGTTGTCTTCCCTACTTATTTATAATTTACAACAGTATAAGTGCAACTACTTATTTTATATTTCGGGTTATAATACAATATTACTATAAAATTTATTTCTAAATAAAGTTTAGCTTAAGCTATTGGGAGCTTGTTTGGTTGGCTCCAATGTTCCTTTGACACATCCCATCCTTTTGTGTGTGTGTGTGTGTGTGTGTGTGTATTTAAGCATTTCCTTAATTTCTGGCCCTTCAAAATGCTTCAGGCTCATCTTGTATATTTTCAACCCAATACTAGAATCAGCCCTTTCTCCAAGGAGCCCTGGTCCCTTTTATTGAAGAATGGTATTAGAGACCAAGACCTAAGCTTGTCACTACAATACTGAGTCTTTTAACCCATGTACACAGAGTATCTTGTATTTATTTAGATCTTTATTTCTTCCATCAGAGTCTTGTAATTTCACTCATATAGACTCGGTATATTTTGTTAGATGTATAACTTTGATTTTGGTGCTAATGTTTTCTTGAATTTTACGTTCCAATTGTTCATTGCTGATAGACAGGAAATCAACTGACTTTTGAACGTTAATGTTGTCATCTGTGAACTTGCTATAATCACTTATTAATTCCATGAGGGATTTTTTGATTGATTTTTTGGGATTTTTTTCATAAGACAATCATGTCACCCGATGACAGTTTTCTATTTCCTTTTCTTCTTATTACACTAGCATGCACTTCTAGTATGCTGTTGAACATACTTATGTACTTTTTATATTCCATATATTCTGAGTTTTGCTACTCTTCTTCAAATCTTTTTTCCAGTCACTTCATTTCTAAGTTTTTCTGGTTTATGCTGTTTTATCTTGAAGCATTTTTTAAAAATTCCCTTGTTTTGAAATATCAAATCACAGTTTTCATCTTTTTTATGTTTCATATTCTCTTTTTTACTATCACAGCTTTAAATATAATTCAATTATAATTCTTTTCATGTTATGTTTTTAGGCTAAATTATACTTTTAAGAGAGAGGAGTGTACAGTAGCTTGTCTACCTTCTAGAGTTTCCTTTTCTTATGTTTTCATAAAACACCACCTGCATAGCCTAGTCATTTCTTAGCTGTCTCCTTTTCTCCCACTTTTATCTGAACCTTTTTCCTTAGGCTCTTTTGTCCCTGATCTGTCCAATTTGGATTCCACTCTCAGAAGTTTCTCCCTAGTGTGGGGCTTTTTTTCCAAAGTTTATTAAGTTTTGAGAGTTCATAACTCCCCCATCCCCACCGCACAAGCACTTTCAGGTCTTCCTGCTCACCCATTTGTAGTCACTCTGACATTAGAGTCTGTCAGTTTTGCTGTTAAGATCATATTGATCTCCCTTGCTTTTCAGTCAATATCTGTTGTCAGCCTGAGAGCCTCCCATCCTCATGGCCTTCAGCTGTTCTATTGTCTTTCCACCATTTCCTCTGAGCACAGATGCTGATACAAAGGCTGTGCTTTGCTCCCACTGTTCACACTTGGAGCTCTTGCTGTAGCCATGGTCTGTAATTACTGCAGTTTTGCCGTCCTCGATGCTCTACCTGTTTTATGAGCTTCAGATTGCACTGCCTCCATAGTCATCTTCCCAGAGCCTTCAACATGCATGTATTACTTAGAAGGGTGGGAATGAGGCATTTTTAAAAAATACTTTTCCTATAATGTTTGAAGGCAATCCAAATGCAAGTTGAAGCGATTAATAGATGATAGATTGATTCTGCCCTTTAGGTATCTTTCAAGTTATTAAAAAGAAATTAGGTTCTTTTTGGCTTTCTTGGCCTCAAATTAATGTACCCGCAAGTGTAACTCTATTCCCTTGCCTCCCCAACCTGCTGAAGAGTACTCTCACACTTAATAAAACATCAGAACTGGGCTCAAAATAATTTGTGATAAGTGGCCTATGTTTTCAGGCCAACATCTTGGAGGAGATGATAATTTTACTTGTGACCGTATTTTTGAGTCCTAAAATTCTGTTTATCTGTAGCCCCCTTCTCACTCTACAGTGTACAGCAGTGGTCCCAAACCTGTTTGGCACCAGGGACTGGTCTTGTGGAACACGATTTTTCCACGGATGGTGGCAGTGGCTGGTGAGGGGCTGGGGTGGCCGGGAGGGGTGGAGTGCTTCAGGTGATGACATGAGCCTTTGGAAACTGCAGATGAAGCTTTCCTCGCTAGCCCACTGCTCACCTCCTGCTCTGGCCCGGTTCCTAACTTGTCCATGGCCCCGAGGGTTGGGACACCTGATCTACAGTCCAATTTAACAAACTCGTTGCCAACAGTCTAGCTGTGGTCCAAGACATGTTTTGTTCAGGACTTAAAAACAAACAAAACAGTTGCCAACAGTTAAAAATCAGATTTCACCTAGAAAACTGGACTCTCAGCTGCTTTTTAAAAAATTGAGCTCTGATGACATTAGGCCCACAATGGACCTTGTACCCTGATTAACAGAGAATATGCTTTCAGGTTGGTGGCACTCCTCTCCTCGACAGCTTCTGCTATTTACTTTCCAGTCATAATAGACATTGTAAGCTTTGCAACCCATGATGTAGCATCTCTGATTTCAATCTCTGATGTTGGCTCTAAGTACCAAATATGTGCTGATAATTTCTAGATCTGTTTCTACTTGGATGTTCGGCAGACTCCCTAAAACCCTTACATATTCAAAACCAAACCAGTCTTTTCAAAGCCCAATTTTCTTCCACTATTCTCCAAATAACCCAGTTAACAGAATTACATTCCTACAGTTGTTCAAATTAGGAAAACCCTACAGTCAGTCTTTTATCCTCGTTTTTCATCTTACTCACAGCTGATCAGTCATGTACCAAACTATGTCTTTGCTCCGCTGTTCCCTATATTTAAAATACTTTTCCTTCTTGATATCTGGAGAACTCCTACTTACTTTCCAAGATAGAACAAAGTGTTCAATTTCTGAAACTATGTCCCTCACCTCCAGGAACATGTAGTTTCTCCTTTTTCATATTCAGGCATCTCAAGTACATCATGTTGTATGATATTTAACACTGGCTCTCCCACTAGACTAAGGACTCCTCGAGAAGGGAGATCATGATTTAGTTATCTTTGTATCAACGATACTAAGACAAAAATACATGGGACTCAGTAAGCATGTCAAATAAACACGTGAATTTTAAATTAGTAAAAATAATATTAGTTCATATTATATTTACCTTCCTACATTTTCTATACGTTTTCTTTGTCTTTGGTTAAACTGACGATTTTTTTGCTGGTATTTGCTGTGGATTAATACTAGAATCATTTTTAATTTCACACTCTATAACTGTAAGGTTAAATGGCAATGTTAAAAAAAAAATATGAGGGTTTTTAAAATAACCTAAAATTTCTGTTTTAACTATCCAAGGATACCAGGCACTAGCACTGACAAAAAATACTTAATTATTCATAAAACAGATCCCCGAGGGGCAACTGAACAGCTGTTGAAAGTTCTGGCATATCACTATGCCAGCCTGAGCTTAATGACCTACATGTGAAGGGCTACATATCCAGTTACTAATCCTCCCTCAGCTACTCTTTGGCTTGATATGGAGGCAGCTGAAAAAAGATGCCTAAAATATGCTTTCAGGTTGGTGGCACTCCTCTCCTCGAGCTTCTGCTATTTACTTTCCAGCATATGACATTGTAAGCTTTGCAACCCATGATGTAGCATCTCTGATTTCAATCTCTGATGTTGGCTCTAAGTACCAAATATGTGCTGATAATTTCTAGATCTGTTTCTACTTGGATGTTCGGCAGACTCCCTAAAACCCTTACATATTCAAAACCAAACCAGTCTTTTCAAAGCCCAATTTTCTTCCACTATTCTCCAAATAACCCAGTTAACAGAATTACATTCCTACAGTTGTTCAAATTAGGAAAACCCTACAGTCAGTCTTTTATCCTCGTTTTTCATCTTACTCACAGCTGATCAGTCATGTACCAAACTATGTCTTTGCTCCGCTGTTCCCTATATTTAAAATACTTTTCCTTCTTGATATCTGGAGAACTCCTACTTACTTTCCAAGATAGAACAAAGTGTTCAATTTCTGAAACTATGTCCCTCACCTCCAGGAACATGTAGTTTCCCCTTTTTTCATATTCAGGCATCTCAAGTACATCATGTTGTATGATATTTAACACTGGCTCTCCCACTAGACTAAGGACTCCTCGAGAAGGGAGATCATGATTTAGTTATCTTTGTATCAACGATACTAAGACAAAAATACATGGGACTCAGTAAGCATGTCAAATAAACACGTGAATTTTAAATTAGTAAAAATAATATTAGTTCATATTATATTTACCTTCCTACATTTTCTATACGTTTTCTTTGTCTTTGGTTAAACTGACGATTTTTTTGCTGGTATTTGCTGTGGATTAATACTAGAATCATTTTTAATTTCACACTCTATAACTGTAAGGTTAAATGGCAATGTTAAAAAAAAAATATGAGGGTTTTTAAAATAACCTAAAATTTCTGTTTTAACTATCCAAGGATACCAGGCACTAGCACTGACAAAAAATACTTAATTATTCATAAAACAGATCCCCGAGGGGCAACTGAACAGCTGTTGAAAGTTCTGGCATATCACTATGCCAGCCTGAGCTTAATGACCTACATGTGAAGGGCTACATATCCAGTTACTAATCCTCCCTCAGCTACTCTTTGGCTTGATATGGAGGCAGCTGAAAAAAGATGCCCTACTAACAGATCAGAAGTGGATCCAGACTTCCTTGCCAATGCTTAGTTAAAAGATCGTTTGGATTTGACACAATGAAGAAACAGAGCGTGGCCTACAACCATGTTGCAGTGACAGAGTTTTTCAAGTAAAATTTGACAGTTTAAAGAAGGCTGACTTCGGTTTTGTAACTGAAATTAGAGACATTTCCAATCTTTCAGAAAGTTCAAATCCAGAATTTTATCTCCTATTCATGGAAACCTTTAAACACGCTGGAAAGCTTTCAAATATCAAGTATAATTTACTCCAGAGCTTTTTCCATGCTGAAATGGAAGTTTTCTATTTATCATCATTCTTATCTTCAAATTCTGCAATATTCACCTATTAGAAGTAGGACCAAATTAAAAACTAAATAGAAAATGACAATCTAAAGGATTATGCTTCAGCTGTCCCACAGGTGACTTGATCTATATATAGCAAAAAGATTACCTAAGGTCAGGCATTATAAACAATGAAACGTTATATGATATCTTGCAAAATAACATGAAAAACAGCTCCAGGAATGAATGGAGAGTAAAACATAGTTGTTAGAATAGGTTTAAACGTTCTAGATTTAAATGCATCTTATTGGGAGTTTGACTCACTTTCGAAATTTGATTTTCCATTTGGGTTGTGCAAAATTATGTGATACTGAAAACTTCCTGTATTATAATAATATAAATAATTGAGGCAAGAGATGCTTTCCTCTCATCTCCCAACACGGAAGAATTATGAGCCCTTAATCAGTGTTTCGCACTGGTCATTTTTAAGAGTAGGAACGTCGTAACATTCCTCGCCATCCCCACGGGAATATATGAATAAATGCCTGAAGGTATACGCCTAGAAAAACAGATATTACGCAACCACCTCCCACTTCAGAAACTCTAAATCCAGACCCC
Source organism: Tragulus kanchil (assembly GCA_022376925.1). Lineage (NCBI taxonomy): Eukaryota > Metazoa > Chordata > Mammalia > Artiodactyla > Tragulidae > Tragulus > Tragulus kanchil. The sequence continues at coordinate 80,139,023 of JAIOJX010000025.1, forward strand.
GCCCACACAGACCCCGCCCCCTTTCTTCTTTGCGGGTCCGGGGTTGGCGCAGTAGTTGACGTAAGACGTAACCTCCATAGCCTGCTACGTGTAGCTACTGTCTCTGCCTCTGGGAGTTGAAGTTTCCCATAGAGGACCTTATCGAGTGGTAATAAACCACTACAAAAAGCTTTCTGTGCGGGTTCTCAGGTTCCCCGACCACTCCTCGTTAGGTAAGTCTCTTGGCGTGGAAGCTAGCGTTCGCCTACCCTTTGATATAATCCGGGTGCAAAAGGAGAGCGTGCCGGTGTCGCCTTCCACTGGCAATAGGGCTTCCGGGGGAGCGGGGAGGGGGACAGTAGAAAGTGGGAGCAGAGCCCCAGCTCCGGAAGGAAGTGACATCAGAGAGAGCGCGCCCCTTCGGCTCGCCAGGCAGCTTTCTGATTCATCCTCAGCGGTTTAGTCCCGCCTCTGGAGTGCGTCAGGCCGTGGCTGGTCTGGGGGCACAAGTTGGGCTATTCGCTGCCGACATGCGTTGGGGCTCTTGCGGTGGACGTCTGTTTGGGGGTCGAGTTACTGGCCCTAGTATGTGAAGGGTGTTCCCTTCCCAAGAATGAAGGGAGAGGGAAATCTGGACTCTGAAGGGCCGGAAAACGAATTGTGGTTCTGCCACTTGGTGGCTAGAGACCGTGGGCAAGTCGCTTTTCCTCTTTAACCCTACCTTCCCTCGTTTCTCCTACGAGGGCTCATGTCGCTGAGCGCTGTGAAATGTGGGTAGAGACCAGGGGAATGCTGCTGCAGGTGCTGTTAGGCCCCACGGTGGTGGGCGGAGGACGATTTTAAGACCTCTGAGGTGTTGACTGGGTTTTCACTGAAATATTTCGTGTTCAAATTCGGGAATATCTTTTAGAGATCTAAGAGGATAGCAACGGAAGATAGCTCACTTTTTTTGTTTGTTGTAAATCCTCAGCGTTTTCCAACCATGGCCCAGCCCTCAACCTAAGGGACCTCACAGATGAACCAAATACTTTTGCTATTGCAAGTTTGGCCCGCCCGTTTTTAAAATGGTGTTCCTTCTTTATTACCGTCAGATCATTTCATTCCATTCTGCGGTAATTTCAACGTTCATTTGGTGGTTTCTGGAAGGGAGGCAGTATCACAAATTATGGAGACTTTAGCCGCAATCAGTGAAACTATGATTTTTTTTTTTTTTTCAGCTTTTGGGCAGTCATTCATGATTTATGTTCTTCCTGCGAGGAGTACAACGGTGACTGAGACACTTTTTTTTATGTATCTGTGCCACATCAAATTGCTGTAGTCATCTTTATCCAGTAGTTTCATAAGACCAGCAGATACCCTACATCTATAACTGAATGAGCCATTAAAAAAAAAAATTCAGTACTCAAGTAAACTAAGTTTGACACAATTCTGTAATTGCTACAAAGTTGTTTGAACCTGGCCAATGAATTAAAATGTGCTGTGAATATCACTGCATGTAAGGACGGAATGCAAACTGCTAAGTCTAAACAAAAATAGCCCTTCGGCTGGTTTCTGGGGCCCCCAGTGCGTCAGGCCGTGGCTGGTCTGGGGGCACAAGTTGGGCTATTCGCTGCCGACATGCGTTGGGGCTCTTGCGGTGGACGTCTGTTTGGGGGTCGAGTTACTGGCCCTAGTATGTGAAGGGTGTTCCCTTCCCAAGAATGAAGGGAGAGGGAAATCTGGACTCTGAAGGGCCGGAAAACGAATTGTGGTTCTGCCACTTGGTGGCTAGAGACCGTGGGCAAGTCGCTTTTCCTCTTTAACCCTACCTTCCCTCGTTTCTCCTACGAGGGCTCATGTCGCTGAGCGCTGTGAAATGTGGGTAGAGACCAGGGGAATGCTGCTGCAGGTGCTGTTAGGCCCCACGGTGGTGGGCGGAGGACGATTTTAAGACCTCTGAGGTGTTGACTGGGTTTTCACTGAAATATTTCGTGTTCAAATTCGGGAATATCTTTTAGAGATCTAAGAGGATAGCAACGGAAGATAGCTCACTTTTTTTGTTTGTTGTAAATCCTCAGCGTTTTCCAACCATGGCCCAGCCCTCAACCTAAGGGACCTCACAGATGAACCAAATACTTTTGCTATTGCAAGTTTGGCCCGCCCGTTTTTAAAATGGTGTTCCTTCTTTATTACCGTCAGATCATTTCATTCCATTCTGCGGTAATTTCAACGTTCATTTGGTGGTTTCTGGAAGGGAGGCAGTATCACAAATTATGGAGACTTTAGCCGCAATCAGTGAAACTATGAATTTTTTTTTTTTTTCAGCTTTTGGGCAGTCATTCATGATTTATGTTCTTCCTGCGAGGAGTACAACGGTGACTGAGACACTTTTTTTTATGTATCTGTGCCACATCAAATTGCTGTAGTCATCTTTATCCAGTAGTTTCATAAGACCAGCAGATACCCTACATCTATAACTGAATGAGCCATTAAAAAAAAAAATTCAGTACTCAAGTAAACTAAGTTTGACACAATTCTGTAATTGCTACAAAGTTGTTTGAACCTGGCCAATGAATTAAAATGTGCTGTGAATATCACTGCATGTAAGGACGGAATGCAAAACTCTGCCAAGGGGTTTATAGTTTGCTTAACACGTTAATCTAAACAAATAGTATATAGTGAAATGCTTACCATATGTTATAGGGAGAAGCAGTTGGTACATATATTTGGAAAGTGTTCTGGAAGCAATAATTACAGGATCTCAAGCTTTTGATGCTAGATCATTGCATCATTTCCTGCAATATAGCTTATTTAAAGCTTTAAGAAATTCTTTTATTAACAGTGCATTTTGTTAATTGAAAATAACTTTTAAAATAGCAATGATAATGATGTTGACTAGCTCATGACCTTTCTTTGTATTTGATCGGCTGTTTAAAAATGTTAGTATGCAATGATAAGTTAAATTTAACTTGGATTTCTTAGGAAATGCGAAAGCTCCCTCTGGTGTGTATGAGCTGTAAAACATTGCTTTACTTTGTTGTTGTTTTTTTTTTTTAATTTTCACATTGTAGAATCAATCGGCACTTGCACTTTTGATCATAGTAGGAAACTAGTGAAAAACAATGCCACTGAAGATAGAAATCGTATCTCCTAGAATATTAATCACTGTTTCGTGAAGAGAGCAGTTTGTTTCCTCTCAATTTTAGTTGTGCCTTTAAGTTTACATATTTGACATGGGTGTGAGCTAAGTCACTTCAATCATGTCCAACTCTTTGCAACCTTATGGACTGTAGCCTGCCAGGCTCCTCTGTGTAAGGGATTCTCTAGGCAAGGATAGTGGAGTGGGTTGCCATGACCTGCTCCAGAGGATCTTCCTGAGCCAGGGATGGAACCCACATCTCCTACATTGGCAGGCAGGTTTTTATTTTTTTTTAACCACTAGCTCTACCTCAGAAGTCCACACATTTAGATTAATGGGCAGGTTTAGTTTTTGCTGTTGCTGTTTTCAATACCAAATATACTTGAACATACTTCAGATTTTTCTAATTCTGTTTAACAGTTAAAATCATAGGAAAAAACTGCAAAGAAGGGAAATGAGCTCAGTCCCTACTCCTTCTGAAAGAAGATTCTTAATTTGTAAAGTACAATCTATTATGATTTTATTTTGTCAATTTCAGTGTTTTTTTTTTTTTTTTTAAACAAGCCTATTTAAAGAAGATGCTTGGTTTGAAGGGAAAACTAGGATTCATTTCTTTTAGAGTAATTTATCTGTACTTGATTCTTATCTAAAGTAGAATAAATAGATTGTTAAAGAGTAATGATAACTCTTAATATAGTAATATGCGATTATCAAGGACACAGGATGTTTATTACAAGAACATGGGCCAGAAAGTAAAAGTAAATGGCATTAGATCGAAGAAAAGTACTTTGAAGCGTAGACAAATACAAAGCATGGATCGTTAGGAAAACAAGTTGTACTTCTCAATATGTGAGAATATCAGAAGTGAGAAGGGAGATTGGCCCTTTCTTACAATTGTCCAGGTTGTGCTGACCTTGCATAGTGTTGTGGCATGTTTGTTTTTCCTTAAATGTTTTGGCACTCACATGTTGCTTTGGTGTCCACTACATGCTGTTCACTTGAAAATCTGAACCAACTAAATAAATACAATGAGTGATTTTAATAGTGAAATTTGGGGGAAAAAGGCAGTTTTTGTTTCAAAGATTGTTTTAACAGTTTTATATAGTTCCTATATGGGCTTACCAGGTGATGCTAGTGGTAAAGAACCTGCCTACCAATGCAGGAGAGGCGAGTTCAATCCCTAGGTTTGGAAGATCCCCTGGAGGAGGGCATGGCAACCTACTCTAGTATTCTTGCCTGGAGAATCCCATGTTCAGAGGAGCCTGGTGGGCTACAGTTCATGGGGTCCATGGACTGCAATCGGGTTGCACCTGATTGAAGTAACTTGACTTAGCATAGCATAGCATAGCATATTGTTTTGGATATATTCATTGCTAATTTTTACTAATGTATTTATTTGTGGAAAGGAAATAAAAATCATCCTAGGAATCACAATATATATTTAAAATATTTCTTCTTATCTTTTCATGCATCTTTGTTCTTTGGCCTGTGTGGACCTCCCATCGCAGTGACCTCTGTCGCTGCAGGGCACTGGCTCTGAGCACATGAGCTCCAGCTCGGTAATTGGACACATCAGTCCAGCTGCTCTGCGGCACGTGGGATCTTCCCAGGCCAAGGATTGAACCAGCGCCCTTTGTACTGCAAGGCGGTGTCCTTAGCCACTGGACCACCATGGAAGCCCTGTCTGCTGTTTCTTAAATTGAGTAGTAACCTTATTTTCGAAAAAAAAATTAGTGAATGCACTCAAGGTTATACATTTACCTTTTGGCCGATTTTCTCTCAACCTGTTACTCACATCTTTTAAATGCTCAGACACTTGATTTTTTCATTCTATTTTTCTGTCCGAATTTGGAGTCAGATTGTGAGGATGTCTTCTAATTCATCAGTTACTTCTTGGACTCCAGGTAATCTGGAGTTTGTCTCCTATGTTGAAATTTTCATGACTTCATTTCCTGGTTTCCAAATTGTTTCCTTTTTTTTAATAGATTTTTATTTTGCTATTTTTATGCCTGCTTTTGTGTCACACTTTCCCAATTTTTATTTTTATGGTTATTACTCTGTGTGATCTCTTTTTTCATCATTTTTATCTTTTTGTCATTTTGCTTTCTATATCCATCTTGAATGGAATTATAGCTTTCCTCTCCAGGCTGCCTTTCTCTACTACTGATTTTGTAGTTTCTTCCACCCATGACCCTTTTCATTGCTTCAGTCCAACAACAGAGCCTTTATATGTGATTCAGAATTCCAGTCACCATATTGTATGTTCATATGTCACCTCATGGCTGGGCTCAGGTTGTAGCCAAGAAGATGCTGTCAGTTTCCTTCAGGTTTCTCCCAAGTAATCAGCTTTGTGTAAGCATAGTCTATAATTTTACCTGTTTTTACACTTTTTTCATAAAAGGAACCCCACCCCTGACACCAGTTTAAGGATTTCTGTCTCCCTTCTTATATTGTTTTTCTCTTTAAAGTTAGGAAAACTCTCAGCTGCCTTTACACAGCAGATCCAGTTCTTACTTTATATTTTGAGAGGCTGTATCTTTTATGTTTCCTCTTTTTATATTTTATCTGCTGTTGTCAGGCATTTCAAGATTGGGAGCCAGACTGCCTCAAACATGAACTTTTGGTGCAGCCGCATACAAATAGAACTGAGGGGGTTTTGCCTACACATCTTTCAGTGACACAGGTCTTTTCAGAGCCTTTCAGTAGCAGGGTGAAAGCAACACAGCTCTTTAACATTCTTTGGAAATTCTCATTTTCTAAATAAGACTTTGGATTTCTAGGAGACAGTAGAGTTGGATGTGGGTTTGAATGTTAGCTCCATTAACTTCATTCGTCTCTTTATTCACCAGGTATTTTGAGGAGCTATTTTGTGCAACATTTGCTCTAGGTACCTTGTTTCGTAGGAATTATATAGTAGCTTTGTAACTTGGGACACATTATTTAATCTTTGTACCTCTTCCTTAGCAAAGTAGGCATATATGACCACCTCATACTTTTTTTTTTTAAGAGTACATTAGATAATTTACTTGTTATAATAATAATCATGCAGTAAATTAGATAATAAACATAGTAGGAATTAATAAATGTTTGCTGTTAATTATTTTCATTACTTCTAAAAGTTCTTTGTGATACTCACTCATTTGTTTGTTCTACCAGTACATAGTTAGCATCTAGTAAGTGTCAAGCACTGTGTTAGTGTTGGCAATGTAATGTTGGGCAAAAGCAGATGTCAGCCCTGCGCAGTGGAGTTTCCAGTGGAGAGTCAAATTTGAGTTGCTTCTAGGAGATGTTCTCCCTAAGAAGTGTTTGGTTGATGGCATAAAGAAAACATGTCATACTTGTATTACTAGATAATTCTTACCCCTCTTAGTAATTTTGTGGTGTAATAATATGTCAGGGATTTGCTCTAGCCCCTAAAGTGTAGATCTTAAACTTTCTTGTCTTTCAGTCAAAATTTGGCAGACTTTCTAAGTTTGTTTAGTTTATCCCACATCCTGTTACATCATTGCATTTGTAAAGAAGGCAAGAACCATATAATAAAACTTCTGCTCAAATTATGAGGGGGAATCTTGCATGATACCACTACACCAGCGGCGCAGCTTCTGCTCAAATTATGTTCAGCAAAGATTTCTTTCCATTATCTGAATTGCAGAGATTGTTCTTTTTTCTTTTAGATGTTGGCTTCTCTGCACAGACTTGCTAGCTATCTCTGAAAAAGGAAAAAATTACACATTTTTCTTTTAGACCAAAGAATATTTGCAGGTTTCATGCTTAGTTTTTGGTGAGGATAAGCAACACATATTCTTTTTTTTTTTTTTTTTTTAAATTTTGGCCTCTTTTATTGGTTTTTTATTTGTTTACTTTCGTCCATCTTTACTCCTTGGCCTGTGTGGACCTCCTATTGCAGTGGCTTTTCTCGTTGCAGAGCACCGGCTCTGGGTGCATGCACTCCAGAGCGCTGACTGGTAATTGGATACACCCTTACAGCTCCTCCACGGCAGGTGGGATCCTCCTGAGCCAGGGATCGAACCAGCGCCCCCTTCACTGCAAGGTGGACTCCTTACCCACTGGACCATTAGGAAAGCCCAGCAACACATATTCTTAATTTTTGGTCTTAATAATCAATTAATAATCAATGAAAGAGCAGTATTTCTAGCCCCTTCCCTGCTCTGAAGGCAGGTTTAGTTCCAGACAATGAATATAAAGTTGTAGGTGGTTAAATCCACATAAAGATGTCTGAGATTACTCTAAGTGTTCTACAACTGATTACAGAGTCAACTTACAACTTTGTTTTTCAGCTGTGACTTACAGTGAAGATTTATAATTACATATTTATAATGAAATATGAGGCAGCAACTCAATTTGTTTTTGGTACTGTCCAAAATATAGAGATGTAATAGCATATCTTTAGTCAAAGACCAATCGAGTATACATCACGATGGTGAAATTCACATTTTTCTTGTATGATAGCATTAAAGACAAGCACAAAAGGGTGTTTTCCATCTCTTTTTTTAAAATAACGTGTTTTTCTTTTATTAAGCTGTGTATGTATCAAAATGCATGTACTCTAACCCTATTTTCATTATATAAAATTTAGAAAATGCAGAAATTCATAGGTCAGAATTAAAATATGTATTCTTTTAAACAAAATTGAACATTGTTGTTTTCTGTTTTGATTTTCTTATTTAACAATCATTTCTTTTTGTTACTAAGTAATTTTGAGAAACATTTTTCATGCCTGCTTAGTGTTTCAGTCCAATGTTAGAGATGAACTATAATTTATATTTAGTCCCCATTTGCTCACATTAAAGTAGTTTCTAGTTTTTTATTATTAAAAATAACAATAATACATACATCCTTTTGAATAAATTTTGTTTACATTTCTAATTAATTTAAAATAATTTATTCTAAGGAAACAAATTATTTTATGAAAGAGTATCAACATTTTAAATCTCTTTAAACATATAGGTCTGAGTAGCCTTCTGGGAAAATTGTGCTTGTGGCCAATAGTTTCGCCATCTTTACCCTTGGCCTGTGTGGACCTCCTATTGCAGTGGCTTTTCTCGTTGCAGAGCACCGGCTCTGGGTGCATGCACTCCAGAGCGCTGACTGGTAATTGGATACACCCTTACAGCTCCTCCACGGCAGGTGGGATCCTCCTGAGCCAGGGATCGAACCAGCGCCCCCTTCACTGCAAGGTGGACTCCTTACCCACTGGACCATTAGGAAAGCCCAGCAACACATATTCTTAATTTTTGGTCTTAATAATCAATTAATAATCAATGAAAGAGCAGTATTTCTAGCCCCTTCCCTGCTCTGAAGGCAGGTTTAGTTCCAGACAATGAATATAAAGTTGTAGGTGGTTAAATCCACATAAAGATGTCTGAGATTACTCTAAGTGTTCTACAACTGATTACAGAGTCAACTTACAACTTTGTTTTTCAGCTGTGACTTACAGTGAAGATTTATAATTACATATTTATAATGAAATATGAGGCAGCAACTCAATTTGTTTTTGGTACTGTCCAAAATATAGAGATGTAATAGCATATCTTTAGTCAAAGACCAATCGAGTATACATCACGATGGTGAAATTCACATTTTTCTTGTATGATAGCATTAAAGACAAGCACAAAAGGGTGTTTTCCATCTCTTTTTTTAAAATAACGTGTTTTTCTTTTATTAAGCTGTGTATGTATCAAAATGCATGTACTCTAACCCTATTTTCATTATATAAAATTTAGAAAATGCAGAAATTCATAGGTCAGAATTAAAATATGTATTCTTTTAAACAAAATTGAACATTGTTGTTTTCTGTTTTGATTTTCTTATTTAACAATCATTTCTTTTTGTTACTAAGTAATTTTGAGAAACATTTTTCATGCCTGCTTAGTGTTTCAGTCCAATGTTAGAGATGAACTATAATTTATATTTAGTCCCCATTTGCTCACATTAAAGTAGTTTCTAGTTTTTTATTATTAAAAATAACAATAATACATACATCCTTTTGAATAAATTTTGTTTACATTTCTAATTAATTTAAAATAATTTATTCTAAGGAAACAAAATTATTTTATGAAAGAGTATCAACATTTTAAATCTCTTTAAACATATAGGTCTGAGTAGCCTTCTGGGAAAATTGTGCTTGTGGCCAATAGTGTATGAACATATCCCATCTCATTAAATGATCTTTGACAGTAAATGACACATTGATTGCCCAGATTTACATTTTTTCATTACTAATATGGTTTCATTTTAGTCACATCCTTTCGTCTTTCTCTTTTTTTACTTTTTGTTTGTAAGTCACCTGTTCATGTCAAAGTTGCTTTTCACTTTTTCAGAGGCATCAAATAATGTCATCTGAAATGTTGCCAGCAGTTAGTGAGACTTCTAATGTTGGAAGACAAGACTTAAGTGAAGACCAAGAGGAAAACCAGAAGCCAGGATTAAGTGAAGGGTTTCAACCAGTATCTAAACGGCAAATGAAGAAGCTAATAAAACAGAAACAATGGGAAGAACAACGAGAACTCCGCAAGTACGTATCAAAATGCACATATTCTACCCTTATTTAGAGATTCAGAATATTGGACTTTGTAGTAGTAATTATGTTAACTAAAATTGGGACTGTACATATTGTTAGCTCACTTTGTGAATCAGTTACTAAAACTGTACATGTTTTAAGTTGTTTTTTTTATCAGTGTTGCTGAATTTATACTGTATGTACACTTTTCTCACCCAGAACCTATTGTGAGTAGCAGCACAATTTATAAAATAACTGATTTATAAAAGGGATATAGTTGGTATCCATGTCCTAGGTATGGAGCGAAAATAACCATCTCAGAAAGATCAAATTTGGGCCTAACATTGATTTTGCTAGAACTATTACAGGTTTTGGTAAGAGAAGTTAGGCTGAAGCTGTTACTGTATAAAGATAAAATTTTTTAGGAAAATAAATTATAGTTGACGCTGAGAAAAAAATACAACATTTTTTTCCACAGTTTTACTTTTTCTTTTTTTTTTTTTTTTTAAAAACGGGAGTAGCTTTTCCTAAAATGAAAAAAAGAACACCTTTTATTTTATTTTTATTGAAGGACTTCCCTGGTGGCTCAGATGATAAAGGAATCTGCCTACAGTGGGGGAGACCCGTATTTGACCCCTGGTTTGGAAAGATCCCCAGGAGAAAGGAATGGCTACCCACTCTGGTGTACTTACCTGGAGAATGTCATGGACAGAGGCACCTGGTGGGCTATAGTCCATGGGATCACAGAATTGGACACTAAGTGACTAACACTTTGTTCTTCATTTTATTTTTATGGGCTATCCTTGGTGGCTCAGAGGGTAAAGAATCCACCTGCACTGAAAAGTTTCTTTTCAGTGTCTGTTCATCTACTGCTATTGCTTCTTTTTGTTTGATCACTTTAAGATATTTGGACACTAAGTTGACTAACACCTGTTCATGTCAAAGTTGCTTTTCACTTTTTCAGAGGCATCAAATAATGTCATCTGAAATGTTGCCAGCAGTTAGTGAGACTTCTAATGTTGGAAGACAAGACTTAAGTGAAGACCAAGAGGAAAACCAGAAGCCAGGATTAAGTGAAGGGTTTCAACCAGTATCTAAACGGCAAATGAAGAAGCTAATAAAACAGAAACAATGGGAAGAACAACGAGAACTCCGCAAGTACGTATCAAAATGCACATATTCTACCCTTATTTAGAGATTCAGAATATTGGACTTTGTAGTAGTAATTATGTTAACTAAAATTGGGACTGTACATATTGTTAGCTCACTTTGTGAATCAGTTACTAAAACTGTACATGTTTTAAGTTGTTTTTTTTATCAGTGTTGCTGAATTTATACTGTATGTACACTTTTCTCACCCAGAACCTATTGTGAGTAGCAGCACAATTTATAAAATAACTGATTTATAAAAGGGATATAGTTGGTATCCATGTCCTAGGTATGGAGCGAAAATAACCATCTCAGAAAGATCAAATTTGGGCCTAACATTGATTTTGCTAGAACTATTACAGGTTTTGGTAAGAGAAGTTAGGCTGAAGCTGTTACTGTATAAAGATAAAATTTTTTAGGAAAATAAATTATAGTTGACGCTGAGAAAAAAATACAACATTTTTTTCCACAGTTTTACTTTTTTTTTTTTTTTTTTTTTTTTTAAAACGGGAGTAGCTTTTCCTAAAATGAAAAAAAGAACACCTTTTATTTTATTTTTATTGAAGGACTTCCCTGGTGGCTCAGATGATAAAGGAATCTGCCTACAGTGGGGGAGACCCGTATTTGACCCCTGGTTTGGAAAGATCCCCAGGAGAAAGGAATGGCTACCCACTCTGGTGTACTTACCTGGAGAATGTCATGGACAGAGGCACCTGGTGGGCTATAGTCCATGGGATCACAGAATTGGACACTAAGTGACTAACACTTTGTTCTTCATTTTATTTTTATGGGCTATCCTTGGTGGCTCAGAGGGTAAAGAATCCACCTGCACTGAAAAGTTTCTTTTCAGTGTCTGTTCATCTACTGCTATTTTGTAAATAACTTCATTTATATCACTTTGTTTAGATTCCACGTATAAAGTGATATATGATATTTGTCTGACTGACGTCACTTGGTATGATAATCTGTATATCCATCCATGCTGCTGCACATGGCATTCTTTCACTCTTGTTTATAGCTGTTGTGTATGTAAACCGCATCTTTGTCCATTCATTTGTCAGTGAACATTTAGATACTTCTGTGTCTTGGCTTTTTAAAACAGTGCTTCTATGAATGTTGGGGGTGTATGTATGTTTTTGAATTAAGAGTTTCCTCTGGCTGTATGCCCTGGAATGGGATTGCTGGATCATATGGAAACTGTTTTTATCTTTTTAGGGAACCTCCACTCTGTTTTCTATAGTGGCTTCACAAATTCACATTCTCAACAACAGTGCAGAAGGGTTCCCTTTCTCCACACCCTCTCCAGCATTTGTTATTCATAGACATTTTAATGATGGTCATTCTGACTGATGTGAGATGCTTCGTTGTAGTTTTGATTTGCATTTCTCCAAAGCAACATTGAGCTTCTTTGTGTATGCCTTTTGGGCATCTGTATGTCTTCTTTGGTGAAATGTCTGTTTAGGTCTTCTGCTCATTTTTTGATTGGGTTGTTTAGGCTTTTCAAAAATTTTTTTAAATTAAGCCGTATGAGCTTTTTATTTGTTTTGGAAGTGAATCCCTGTTGGTTACATCATTTGCAAATATTTACTCCCAATTCATGTGTTGTCTTTCATTTTGTTGATGGTTTCTTTCCCTGTGCAGAAGCTTGTCAGATTATTTTTGTTTTTACTGTTGTTACTCTAGAAGGTGGATCGGAAAAGATCTTACTGTGATGTATGTCCAAGAGTATTCTGCCTGTATTTTCCTCTAAGAGCTTTATAGAATCTGACCTTACATTTAGGTATTTAATACATTTGAGTTTATGTTTGTGTATGGTGTTAGGAAGTGTTCTAAATTCATTCTTTTCCTTGTAGCTATTCAGTTTTCCCAGTACCACTTATTGAAGAGACTTCATCCTACATTCTTGCCTCCTTTGTCATAGATGAATTGATAATAAGTGTGTGGGTTTGTTTCTGGACTTTCTATCCTGTTCCATTGATCTGTGTGTGTTTTGGGACCAGTGTCATACTGTTTTGATGACTATGGCTTTGTAGTATAGTCTGAAGTCATGGAGGATAATTTCTCCAGCTTCATCCTTTTTTCTCAGGATTTTTTTTTGGACTATTCAGGGTCTTCTGTGTCTCCATACAAACCTCAAAAATTCTTCTTCTAGTTCTGTGAAAAATGACATTGATATTTTGATAGGAATTGTACTGAATCTAGATTGCTTGCAGAATGTGGTCATTTTCACAATATTAATTCTTCCAATCCAAGAACATGGTATACCTTTGTGTCCTTTTGTATAGTCTTCATTTTTTTTTTTTTAATTATTGCTTTATTTATCTTAACTTGGCTGCACCAAGTCTTAGTTGTGGCAGGTGGGATCTAGTTTGCTGACCAGGGGTCGAACCTGGGCCCCCTGCATTAGAAGCACAGAGTCTTACCCACTGGACCACCAGGGAATTCCTAGTCTTCATTTTTTTTTTAATCAGTGCTTTAAAGTTTTCAGAGTATTGGTCTTATGTCTCCTTAGGTAGGTTTATTCCAGTTATTTTATTCTTTTTGATGAGATGGTAAAATGGACTGTTACTTAATTTCTCTTTTTGATATTTTGTTGTGTGTAGAAATGTAACAGATTTCTGTATAGTAATTTTGTATCCTGCAACTTTACCAGCTTCATTGTTGAGCTTTAATAATTTTCTGGTAGTGTCTATGTTATAATTATTGCTTTAAAATCATGTAGGGGAATGATAGAAGTAAAATTTATTATAACTCTCAAACTCAGTATTTTAAAAGTTTTATAAGTACATATAATGTGCTGCTAGTAATAAATTATTAGTATAGTTCAGATCTGTATAAAAATATATTGCTTTTGCAAACTCATTTATTATGTAAAGCTTTTAGACTATCTAAAATTACTGATATTTGACAATTTTTGATTCACAGAAGTGGCAAGTTTTTTTTATGATTTAGGCTACTGATTTTCAAAAGTAATTTTTTTCTTTGTCTGTTTAGAAAAGGTTTATAAATATCCAAATATACAAAAAATAAAAAGTTATTTGCAATTACTAATTTTAGACAAAAGCGGAAGGAAAAACGCAAGAGAAAGCAATTAGAGCGACAGTGTCAACCTGAGTCAAATTCAGATGGAAGTGACAGAAAACGTATTCGAAGAGATGTTGTTCACAGCCCACTCCGCCTTATCATTGACTGCAGTTTTGACAGCTTGATGGTATTAAAGGTATCATGAACCATTGTCAGAAAAATGCTGTAGCTGAACTAAACTGATTAGTTCTTGCTCTAATATATCATATGACTTCAATATAAATTTATATACTGAAATTCATCCTTTTTTCTTTTTAATTGTGGTTTTAATGTACATAACAAATTTTACCATCTTAACCATTTTTGAGTGTATGGTTCAGTAGTGCTGAGTACATTTATATTGTGCAGCCAATTTCCAGAACTCTTTTCATCTTGTAGAACTAAAACGTCACCTATTGAGCAACCATTTCCATTCCCCTTCCCCCAGCCCTTGGCCCCACCATTCTTTCTGTCTGTATGAATTTGACTACTCTGTGTATCTTTTTTTTTTTAACATTTATTTATTTATTTATTTGTTTTTTGGGGGGTGGGGAGGGAGGGGCGGCAGGTGGGCCGCTTCTATTGGTCCTTCATTTGTCTATTTTTCATCCATCTTTGCTCTTTGGCCCGTGTGGGCCTCCCATCGCGGTGGCCTCTGTTGTCGCAGAGCACTGGCTCTGGGCGCATGCGCTCCAGAGCTCCAGCCACTCCGCGGCACGTGGGATCTTCCCAGACCAGGGATCCAACCGGTGCCCCTTGCACTGCAAAGCGGTGTCCTTACCCACTGGACCACCAGGGAAGCCCCTCTGTGTATCTTATATAAGTAGAATCCTACAGTACTTGTCCTTTTGTGACAGGTTCATTTCACTGAGCATTATTGTCTTCACTGTGCTGTGCTTAATCGCTCAGTCATGTCTGACTCTCTGGGACCCCCATGGACTGTAGCCCTCCAGGCTTCACTGTCCTTGGGATTTCCCAAGCAAGAATACTGGAGTGGGTTGCCATTTCCACCTTCAGAGGATCTTCCCAATCCAAGGATCAAAGCCACATGTCCTGCATTAACAGGAGAATTCTTTGCCACTACACCACCCAGGAAGCCCTTGCATTGTAGTGTGTGTCAGAATTGCCTTGTGTTTGAAGGCTGAATACTATTTTAGTTTATATACAGACCATGTTTTGTTTATTCATTGATCTATTGTCAATAGACATTTGTGTTGCTTCTACCTCTAGGCTATTTTGTTGGTTTCTTGTGTGATTTTTAAGAAAATTATTTTATGGAAATATAGTTGATTTACAACGTTGTGTTAGTTTCTTCTGTACAGTAAGGTGACTTAGTTATGCATTTATGTACATGTATGTATATATACACACACATTATTTTTCATTATGATTTTTTATAAGATATTGAGTATAGCTACCTGTGCTATACGGTGGTACCTTGTCATTTATCCATTCTATGTATAGTAGTTTGTATAGTAGCTAAATCCCACACTCCCAGTCCGTCTCTCTCCTACCCCATCCCTTGGCAACCACAAGTCTATTCTCTGTCATCTGTTTCTGTTCTGTGGATAAGTTCATTTATGTTGTATTTTTAGATTCGCATATAAGCGACATCATATTTGTCTTTCTCTGTCTGACTCACTTAGTATAATCTCTAAATCCATCCATGCTGCTGCAGATAGCAATATTTCATTCTTTTTTATGACTGAGTAGTATTCATTGTATAAATATAACACATCTTCTTTTTTTCTTAATTGGAATATAGTTACTTTACAATGTTGTGTTACTTTACAATGTTGTGTTCATTTATGCTGTATAACAGTGTGAATCATCTCTATGGATATGTATATCCCCTCCCTCTTGAGCCAGCTTGGGTCATCACAGAGCACCAGGCCAAGTTTGCTGTTCTGTCTTGTATGGGGTAGTATATATGTATGTCAGTGCTACTCTCAATTTGTCCCACCTTCTCCTTCCCCCTTTGTCTACAAGTCCATTCTCTCCATCTTTGTCTTATACTCCTGCCCTTCTAATATGTTCATCAGTACCATTTTTCTAGACCCCATATATATTCATTAATACATGATATTTACTTTTCTTTTTCTCTTAGTTCACTCTGTATGACAGACCCTAGGCTCATCCACATCACTAAAAATGACCCAGTTTCTTTCCTTTTATGGTTAACATCACGTTGTATATATGTACCACATCTTTATCCATTCATCTGTTGATGAACATGTAAGTTGCTTCCATGTCCTGGCTTTTGTAAATAGTGCTGCATTGCACATTAGGATGCATATATTTTTTGAATTATGATGTTTTCCAAATGTGTGCCCAGGAGTGGGATTGCTGTATCATGTAGTTTTTAGTTTTTTAGGGAATTTCCATAGTAGCTCTTCCAGTTTATGTTCCCTCCAGCAATGTCGGAGGGTTCTCTTTTCTCCACATCTCCATCATTTATTGTTCGTAGATTTTTTGATGATGGCCATACTGACAGGTGTAAGATGATATCTCATAGTAGTTTTTATATGCATTTCTCTAATAATTAGTGATGCCGAACATCTTTTCATGTACTTTATAGCCATCTGTGTGTCTTCTTTGGATAAATGTCTATTTATATCTTCTGCATATCTTTTGATTGCATTTTTTTTTTTTTTTGATATTATGTATGCTGCATGAGCTATTCCTGTTTTTTGGAGATCCGTCCCTTGTAAGTTGCTTCTTTTGCAAATATTTTTCTCCCAGTCTGAGGGCTGTCTTTTTTGTTTATGGTTTCCTTTGCTGTGCAAAAGCTTTTAAGTTTATTTATGTCCTATTTGTTTATTTTTGTTTTTATTTTCATTATTCTAGGAGGTGGATTGGAAAAGATCTTGCTGTGATTTATGTCAAAGAGTATTCTGCCTATATTTTCCTCTAAGAGTTTTATAGTACCTGGCTTTACATTTAGGTCTTTAATCCATTTTATTTTTGTATATGGTGTTAGGGAGTGTTCTAATTTCATTCTTTTTCTGATTCAGTTCTTCCTTTTTTTTTTTCCTTATTCAGTTTTCCCAGCACTACTTATTGAAGAGACTGTCGTTTCTCTATCATATACTCTTGTCTCCTTTGTCATAGATGAATTGATAATAAGTGCATGGGTTTATATCTAGACTTTCTATCTTATTCCATTGGTCTTTTTTTTTGTGCCAGTGTCTTACTGTTTTGATGATTGTAGCTTTGTGGTATAATCTGAACTCAGGAAGCCTGATTCTTCCAGCTGCATTAATCTTTCTCAAGATTGTTTTGGCTATTCACAGTCTTTTGTGTTTCCATACAAATTGTAAAATTTTTTGGTTCTAGTTCTGTGAAAAGTGCCATAGATAATTTGATAGGGGTTGCATTGAATCTGTAGATTACTTTGGGGAGTATAGTCATTTTCACAGTATGCATTCTTCCAATCAAAGAACATGGTATATCTCTCCATCATGATCGTTTGTATTTCTGTGTTATTGTAATTTCTCCATTTTCATTTCTAATTTTATTGATTTGAGTCTTCTCCCTTTTTTTTCTTTATTAATTTGGCTAACAGTTTGTCCATATTGTTTATCTTCTCAAAGAACCAGCTTTTAGTTTTGTTGATCCTTGCTATAGTCTCCTATTTCTTTTTCATTTATTTCTGCTCTGATTTTTATGATTTTTTTTAAGATAAAATTTTTTTTCCTAAAAAATGCATCCTAAATTAAACTTTTCAAAATCTGTGACCCTAAATTAAAGTATTAAGTAGCTAATAAGTTGCTTCTATTTGTGCATACATGTATAGTTACAGAGAAAGACAGGTACTTGTAATAGGTTACAAAACTCAGTAACTCATGGTAATCATGAAGAGCTGTTGTTTTTTTTTTTATTAGTCCTAATTGCTTCTTTTGCAAATATTTTTCTCCCAGTCTGAGGGCTGTCTTTTTTGTTTATGGTTTCCTTTGCTGTGCAAAAGCTTTTAAGTTTATTTATGTCCTATTTGTTTATTTTTGTTTTTATTTTCATTATTCTAGGAGGTGGATTGGAAAAGATCTTGCTGTGATTTATGTCAAAGAGTATTCTGCCTATATTTTCCTCTAAGAGTTTTATAGTACCTGGCTTTACATTTAGGTCTTTAATCCATTTTATTTTTGTATATGGTGTTAGGGAGTGTTCTAATTTCATTCTTTTTCTGATTCAGTTCTTCCTTTTTTTTTCCTTATTCAGTTTTCCCAGCACTACTTATTGAAGAGACTGTCGTTTCTCTATCATATACTCTTGTCTCCTTTGTCATAGATGAATTGATAATAAGTGCATGGGTTTATATCTAGACTTTCTATCTTATTCCATTGGTCTTTTTTTTTGTGCCAGTGTCTTACTGTTTTGATGATTGTAGCTTTGTGGTATAATCTGAACTCAGGAAGCCTGATTCTTCCAGCTGCATTAATCTTTCTCAAGATTGTTTTGGCTATTCACAGTCTTTTGTGTTTCCATACAAATTGTAAAATTTTTTGGTTCTAGTTCTGTGAAAAGTGCCATAGATAATTTGATAGGGGTTGCATTGAATCTGTAGATTACTTTGGGGAGTATAGTCATTTTCACAGTATGCATTCTTCCAATCAAAGAACATGGTATATCTCTCCATCATGATCGTTTGTATTTCTGTGTTATTGTAATTTCTCCATTTTCATTTCTAATTTTATTGATTTGAGTCTTCTCCCTTTTTTTTCTTTATTAATTTGGCTAACAGTTTGTCCATATTGTTTATCTTCTCAAAGAACCAGCTTTTAGTTTTGTTGATCCTTGCTATAGTCTCCTATTTCTTTTTCATTTATTTCTGCTCTGATTTTTATGATTTTTTTTAAGATAAAATTTTTTTTCCTAAAAAATGCATCCTAAATTAAACTTTTCAAAATCTGTGACCCTAAATTAAAGTATTAAGTAGCTAATAAGTTGCTTCTATTTGTGCATACATGTATAGTTACAGAGAAAGACAGGTACTTGTAATAGGTTACAAAACTCAGTAACTCATGGTAATCATGAAGAGCTGTTGTTTTTTTTTTTATTATTAGTCCTAATTGAAAGGAAGGAAATAAGAAATATGATTGACTTAAGAGAATTATTTCTTATTTAGTAGTGTGAGAAACTTGGTTATTTAAATAGTGCTGCTTTAAACTTTTGGTAAGTTAGGAAAATTTTAATACTATGGCTATAAGAGTTCCTTTTGTTGTCTCTTAAGAGTGTAACTTTTCATGAACTTGTATTTTTAAGTGGATACAAAATGTGAAATTATGGGTCACTTACAGAGTATTGATTTACAGTAATTATTTAATTAATATGTAAGGAAGTTGAATGGAAATTATCAGAAAGAACTTATATTTCTAAAGAAGAAATGTACCTGTCTAGTTATCCCTCCTGCTTATTCTATTCCAGTTGGATTGTGAAATAACTACAGATAATTTTGAAAGTATTGCTTTTAAAAATGGCACTCTTTTATAGGACATTAAGAAACTTCATAAACAGATTCAGCGATGTTATGCAGAAAATCGACGAGCACTGCATCCCGTGCAGGTATGTTTGAGGAATTTAAAATAAACTTCCAGTTTCCTTTTACATCTTCGTTCAGAAAAGGCATAGATAATTCTGATTGCCTTTACAAGAAACAATCTTATGTAATCTTTCTTAATTAGCTAAGTGTCTCTTGGAAAAAATGTTCTATTTTCTACAAAAATAGAATATTTTAAACCTTTTTTTTCATGTCGTTTTCAGACATCATCAGTCCTCATCAGCCCTATACACACTGACTTGTTCACTGTGGTGTAGTTGAACATCTTCATTAAAGGACAGACACATATTTTCATACCAGATTCTTAACTCTCAATTCCTTCCTTCCTGGGAAGTAGGGGAGCTGCCCCTGTCTGATATGTGCCATTGTGCCTCTTGGCTAGATTTTTTTCTGTTTAAAAGATTTTGATGCACTGATAATTTTGAAAGACAGAATGAAGGAGTGATTTGTGAGACTAGTTGGCTGCTCTTAAGTCGGGTCATTTTCCTTACTGAATTTGTTTTAATTCTAGGTGACCTAAAAATTAACTTTGGCTCACCAATGTTAAAATCCAGTAAATCAGGCTTCCCTGGTGATCCAGTGCATAGAGTCTGCCTTGCAGTGCAAGGGGCACCGGTTCGATCCCTGGCCAGGGAAGATCCCACGTGCTGCGGAGTGGCTGAACCAGTGTGTCCATTTACGAGCCAGAACTCTGGAGCACATGTGCCCAGAGCCAGTGCTCTGTAGTAAGGGCACTGCAATGGGAGGCCCACACATGCCAAAGAATAGAAAGATGGATGAAAATAAATATAAATAAAAAAAAAGAGGCATTCTGTGGAAAAGAAAAAAAAATCCAGTAAATCTTGATATAATGTTGGTTAGATATTTCCTTTTTATCAAGTGATAGTAATATATTGTTACACTTTATGTTCCTTTCAACCTTAATTAGATTTCAAATAGGTTTCATATAGGGTCTAAAGTCAAAGCAGAATTATAAAGACTTTGGACTAGTGAAAAATAACGGTAGTGGCAAAAGAAGGGGAAGGGAAACAACATGGAAGCAAGAAGTTTATAGAAAAGTGATCATTAAACAAGAGGCAGATTATAACTGCTTAGAAAATGGAATGAAAAATGTAGATGGAATGCAGAACTTAGTGGGCTAGGGGATGCACCAAAAATACATATTTCTCCCACAAATTTATCTTTGCCTGCTTAAAGCATGTCATAAATTTATTTTTTTCCAGAATGAAAATATTTTATGTTTCATTGATAATCAAATTAGTGTATGAGGGAAATAAAATACTGACTTTAATTGCCTTTCACTTTCTTTTCTATGCTTGCCAATCTGTTTATCAGTTTTATTTGACAAGCCATGGTGATTTTAAACCTTTTTTTTCATGTCGTTTTCAGACATCATCAGTCCTCATCAGCCCTATACACACTGACTTGTTCACTGTGGTGTAGTTGAACATCTTCATTAAAGGACAGACACATATTTTCATACCAGATTCTTAACTCTCAATTCCTTCCTTCCTGGGAAGTAGGGGAGCTGCCCCTGTCTGATATGTGCCATTGTGCCTCTTGGCTAGATTTTTTTCTGTTTAAAAGATTTTGATGCACTGATAATTTTGAAAGACAGAATGAAGGAGTGATTTGTGAGACTAGTTGGCTGCTCTTAAGTCGGGTCATTTTCCTTACTGAATTTGTTTTAATTCTAGGTGACCTAAAAATTAACTTTGGCTCACCAATGTTAAAATCCAGTAAATCAGGCTTCCCTGGTGATCCAGTGCATAGAGTCTGCCTTGCAGTGCAAGGGGCACCGGTTCGATCCCTGGCCAGGGAAGATCCCACGTGCTGCGGAGTGGCTGAACCAGTGTGTCCATTTACGAGCCAGAACTCTGGAGCACATGTGCCCAGAGCCAGTGCTCTGTAGTAAGGGCACTGCAATGGGAGGCCCACACATGCCAAAGAATAGAAAGATGGATGAAAATAAATATAAATAAAAAAAAAGAGGCATTCTGTGGAAAAGAAAAAAAAATCCAGTAAATCTTGATATAATGTTGGTTAGATATTTCCTTTTTATCAAGTGATAGTAATATATTGTTACACTTTATGTTCCTTTCAACCTTAATTAGATTTCAAATAGGTTTCATATAGGGTCTAAAGTCAAAGCAGAATTATAAAGACTTTGGACTAGTGAAAAATAACGGTAGTGGCAAAAGAAGGGGAAGGGAAACAACATGGAAGCAAGAAGTTTATAGAAAAGTGATCATTAAACAAGAGGCAGATTATAACTGCTTAGAAAATGGAATGAAAAATGTAGATGGAATGCAGAACTTAGTGGGCTAGGGGATGCACCAAAAATACATATTTCTCCCACAAATTTATCTTTGCCTGCTTAAAGCATGTCATAAATTTATTTTTTTCCAGAATGAAAATATTTTATGTTTCATTGATAATCAAATTAGTGTATGAGGGAAATAAAATACTGACTTTAATTGCCTTTCACTTTCTTTTTCTATGCTTGCCAATCTGTTTATCAGTTTTATTTGACAAGCCATGGAGGCCAGTTGAAAAAGAATATGGATGAAAATGACAAAGGATGGGTCAACTGGAAGGTAACTAAAATAGATTAACTCATATAATACAAGGTACTTCTATGCTTAAAGGTCTACATTTTTTACCTAAGTTCTACACAGTGCTAAATATAAGTCAGCAGCTCCTATGTATCACTGTACATAAGTCTGAGTTTACCAATGGGAGAAGCTAAGAGACTTGAGGTATAGTTTGTACTTGCTTTCATGAAACCTCACTTGCTATTTTACTGCCAACTTTAAAACATGTATTTTAAAAAAGAAAAACATTTAAAGGTTTATATGCACTGTCTACCTAGCAAACTGGCTGTACATTATTTTTAAGAGTAAAGTCACTCTAAAATTTGGAAGTGTACTTCTTTCTTCTCAATTTGTTCTATATCATCTGATGTCCACTATCCACATGTGGCTGTTGAACTCTTGAAATGTTACTGGTCTGAGTTGAGATGTGCTATAAATGTCAAATAGACATGGATTTCAAAAACTTAGTACAGGCTACCCTGGTGGTCCAGTGGGTAGAGAGTCCACCTTGCAGTGCAAGGAGTGCCAGTTCGATTCCTGGCTCGGGAAGACCCCATGTGCCACTGAATGGCTGGACCAGTGTGTCCAAAGATGGATGAAAATAAATAAAGAACCAATAAAAGGCCAAAATTAAAAAAAAACAAAACACAAAAACCTTAATACAAAAAAAGAGAGACTAACATATCTGCTTAAAATGAAAAACCACATTTATAAGTTGAAATGAGAACTTTTCAGGTATATTGTATTGAATACTTTAAAATTAATTTCATCTATTTCTTGTCACTTTTTAAAGTGATTTTATTCATTTATTTTTGGCTGTGTTAGGTCTTTGTTGCTGCATGCAGGCTTTCTCTAGTTGTGGTTGAAATGGAGTAGTCAGGGCTACTCTGTAGTCGTAGTATGTAGCATTTTCATTATAGTGGTTTCTCTTGATTCCCATACCAGGAATCAGACCGGTGTACTTTGCCTCGCAAGGTGGGTTCTTAACCACAGGACCACCAGGGGAGCCCCTTGTCATTTTTTTTAATGTGGCTACTAGAAGATTTCAAATTATATATGTGGCTCATATTTTTTTTCTATTGAACTAAACTACTCTTTCATTTGCAAAGATAACTAATAGATTGACTTTAGTACCAATCCCTAAGGAACCTTAACCCTGTTCTACTCAGAGAAGTGGTGAGTTATTTGTGTACTTCTTTCCTTTTTCCAAGCCATTTCTCACTGTGACAGACTTTCCCTGTTTCACTCATTAATCCTGTACTGACTGCATTTTTTATTTTATTAAGCTTATAGCATAAAACATTTTCAAAATTTTTTTAAGTTTTAAAGTACAATATATTTACCAAGTTTTATGTTCATGTGTATTTTCCTAAAATATTATGTAATTAGTTGAGTGGGCTTTGTTGTTCAGTTGCTCAGTCACGTCCAGCTCTCATGTCACGACCCCATGGAAACCCCGCCCCCGCCAAGTCCTATCCACATGTGGCTGTTGAACTCTTGAAATGTTACTGGTCTGAGTTGAGATGTGCTATAAATGTCAAATAGACATGGATTTCAAAAACTTAGTACAGGCTACCCTGGTGGTCCAGTGGGTAGAGAGTCCACCTTGCAGTGCAAGGAGTGCCAGTTCGATTCCTGGCTCGGGAAGACCCCATGTGCCACTGAATGGCTGGACCAGTGTGTCCAAAGATGGATGAAAATAAATAAAGAACCAATAAAAGGCCAAAATTAAAAAAAAACAAAACACAAAAACCTTAATACAAAAAAAGAGAGACTAACATATCTGCTTAAAATGAAAAACCACATTTATAAGTTGAAATGAGAACTTTTCAGGTATATTGTATTGAATACTTTAAAATTAATTTCATCTATTTCTTGTCACTTTTTAAAGTGATTTTATTCATTTATTTTTGGCTGTGTTAGGTCTTTGTTGCTGCATGCAGGCTTTCTCTAGTTGTGGTTGAAATGGAGTAGTCAGGGCTACTCTGTAGTCGTAGTATGTAGCATTTTCATTATAGTGGTTTCTCTTGATTCCCATACCAGGAATCAGACCGGTGTACTTTGCCTCGCAAGGTGGGTTCTTAACCACAGGACCACCAGGGGAGCCCCTTGTCATTTTTTTTAATGTGGCTACTAGAAGATTTCAAATTATATATGTGGCTCATATTTTTTTTCTATTGAACTAAACTACTCTTTCATTTGCAAAGATAACTAATAGATTGACTTTAGTACCAATCCCTAAGGAACCTTAACCCTGTTCTACTCAGAGAAGTGGTGAGTTATTTGTGTACTTCTTTCCTTTTTCCAAGCCATTTCTCACTGTGACAGACTTTCCCTGTTTCACTCATTAATCCTGTACTGACTGCATTTTTTATTTTATTAAGCTTATAGCATAAAACATTTTCAAAATTTTTTTAAGTTTTAAAGTACAATATATTTACCAAGTTTTATGTTCATGTGTATTTTCCTAAAATATTATGTAATTAGTTGAGTGGGCTTTGTTGTTCAGTTGCTCAGTCACGTCCAGCTCTCATGTCACGACCCCATGGACTGCAGGACACCAAGCTTCCCTGTCCTTCACTATCTCCCAGAGTTTTCTCAAACTCATGTCCATTGAATTGGTGATGCCATCCAACCATCTCATCCTCTGTTGCCCTTTTCTCCTCCTGCCTTCAATCTTTCCCAGTATCTGGGTCTTTTCCAGTGAGTTGGCTCTTCACATCAGGTGGCCAGAGTACTGGAGCTCCAGCTTCAGCATCAGTCCTACGAATGTGTATTTAGGGTTGATTGCTTTTAAGATTGACTGGTTTGATTTTCTTGCTAAGGAACTCTCAAGAGTCTCTTCTAGCACCACAGTTTGAAACCATCAATTCTTTGCACTCAGCTTTTTTTATTGTCCAGTTCTCACATCTATACATGACTACTGGGAAAACCATAACTTTTGACTGTATGGATCCTTGTTGGCAAAGTGATGTCTCTGCTTTTAAATATGCTGTCTAGGTTTGTCATAGCTTTTTTTTCAAGGAGCAAGCGTCTTTTAATTTCATGTCTGCAGTCAGTGTCTGCAGTGATTTTGGAGCCCAATAAAATAAAGTCTGTCACTGCTTCCACTTTTCTCCCCATCTGTTTGCCATGAAGGGATGGGACAGGATCCCGTGATCTTCGTTTTTTGAATGTTGAGTTTTAAGCCAGCTTTTTCACTCTCCTCTTTCATCTTCATCAAGAGGCTCTTTAGTTCCTTTTCACTTTCTGCCATTATGGTGGTGTTGTGTACATATCTGAGGTTATTGATATTTCTCTTGGAAATCCTGATTCGAGCTTGCGCTTCATCCAGCCTAGCCATTTCACTTGATGTACTGTGCATATAAGGTAGCTAAGCAAGGTGACAGTATATAGCCTTGATGTAGTCCTTTCCCAATTTTGAATTTTTCAGTTATTTTGTGGCTTGTTAAATTTATTATTTTATACTACCAGTTTCCCAGAGAGACATGAGTTCACTGGTCTCTATGCACATTCCTCTTGGGGTCTTTATTAAGCATGGGCATCAAATTTATAATATACCGTTTTCCAGAAAATGATTGCTTATTAATCAATAGGTTATGCACTTAGGTGAGAGGGCTTCTGCTTCATTTTTGAGTTCCAGAAAATTTTTGAGAAGTGCTATATGAACTTTATGATGTACCTTCCTTTATTCTTTTGGCGCCGTTTGCAAAATTCTGACTGCACACTGTTGTTCACCCTTGTTCCTCTGACCTGACATTGGTGAAAATTTCAAATGTCTATTTTTATGGAAGTAGATACATGAAATTTATTAGCTCTCTAAGCCCTTTCCTTTTGATGATTCATATGAATGGAGAAGGAAGTAATTGGAGTGTTATTATTTGGCTGGAGAACAATGTGAGCAAATACATAACAAAAATGCTTTTGTTTTGTTGTAACAGAAAGTTAGAAAAATAGATTAGTGCTCTATTCAGGAGAGAATTAATAAGTTAAGGAGTTTGAATGTTATCCTTCAGATAATTATGAAGTATTGAGAGTAGTGTTTTCAGAAAATGAGTCCCCCGTCCATGTGTGGAAATAAATTGGAGGGATCTGAGGCTAGAGATGGAAATAATATCTGGAGGCTGCTTAAATAAATGAGATGTGAGGTGAAAAGATGTTGGAGTGATAGGTTCTAAATAATTATTAAAATATTCTTTCAAACTTCCTGTCATATATTTTTGGGGGGTGAGTTTGTCTAGGGAAAAGAAAATAATCATTTTTAGCCAGTTTACAAAGCCCTATTAATTCATAACATCTTTCTCATGTGTTTTAAAGGATATCCACATCAAGCCAGAGCACTATAGTGAATTCATACAGAAAGAAGACCTGATTTATCTTACATCAGATTCACCTAATGTATTAAAGGAATTAGATGAATCAAAGGCCTATGTGATTGGAGGATTAGTAGATCACAACCATCACAAGGTATATAGCCTTGATGTAGTCCTTTCCCAATTTTGAATTTTTCAGTTATTTTGTGGCTTGTTAAATTTATTATTTTATACTACCAGTTTCCCAGAGAGACATGAGTTCACTGGTCTCTATGCACATTCCTCTTGGGGTCTTTATTAAGCATGGGCATCAAATTTATAATATACCGTTTTCCAGAAAATGATTGCTTATTAATCAATAGGTTATGCACTTAGGTGAGAGGGCTTCTGCTTCATTTTTGAGTTCCAGAAAATTTTTGAGAAGTGCTATATGAACTTTATGATGTACCTTCCTTTATTCTTTTGGCGCCGTTTGCAAAATTCTGACTGCACACTGTTGTTCACCCTTGTTCCTCTGACCTGACATTGGTGAAAATTTCAAATGTCTATTTTTATGGAAGTAGATACATGAAATTTATTAGCTCTCTAAGCCCTTTCCTTTTGATGATTCATATGAATGGAGAAGGAAGTAATTGGAGTGTTATTATTTGGCTGGAGAACAATGTGAGCAAATACATAACAAAAATGCTTTTGTTTTGTTGTAACAGAAAGTTAGAAAAATAGATTAGTGCTCTATTCAGGAGAGAATTAATAAGTTAAGGAGTTTGAATGTTATCCTTCAGATAATTATGAAGTATTGAGAGTAGTGTTTTCAGAAAATGAGTCCCCCGTCCATGTGTGGAAATAAATTGGAGGGATCTGAGGCTAGAGATGGAAATAATATCTGGAGGCTGCTTAAATAAATGAGATGTGAGGTGAAAAGATGTTGGAGTGATAGGTTCTAAATAATTATTAAAATATTCTTTCAAACTTCCTGTCATATATTTTTGGGGGGTGAGTTTGTCTAGGGAAAAGAAAATAATCATTTTTAGCCAGTTTACAAAGCCCTATTAATTCATAACATCTTTCTCATGTGTTTTAAAGGATATCCACATCAAGCCAGAGCACTATAGTGAATTCATACAGAAAGAAGACCTGATTTATCTTACATCAGATTCACCTAATGTATTAAAGGAATTAGATGAATCAAAGGCCTATGTGATTGGAGGATTAGTAGATCACAACCATCACAAGGTATATACTATTAAGTTTTTATTTTTGCCTTTGGTCATACTTAAAATTGACATACCCGTATTCTTGGCTTTAATGTTAATTTTCTTGACAGTAAATACTGGGAGCTTATGTTTATTGAGTACCACAATATTTCAGTCACCTTTCTAGCTAAGCAGAGCATTTCACATATACTATATTTGCTTTATCCTTACTGCAACCAGTGAGGTCAGTGCTATTAATATGTACAGTTTACAGACGAGGAACCAGAGGCACACAGAAATTAAGTCTAAAATCAGTAATAACAGGTAGGAAAGTAGATACTTGAAACCAGGCAGATTGCTGTGGAGCCCATGTGCTTAAATGATTTTCTGTATCGATAAATGCTGCTTCTGCTGGTCAATTTCTAAGCTGCTGGGAAAATTTATACCAAAATTTATACCCAAACTGATAAACTGATGCCTGTTTTTTAAATATATGATTATCATGGGTTGTGTTTTTTCTTTAATTTGTACTTTTGTCTCTTCTTACCTTCTTGCCCTCATTCAAAGGAAAAATTACAGAAATACACTTTCTAAAAGAAAACATTAATTTGTATTTTGCCAGCTATGTTGCATTGTGCTAAATTCAACCCAACTTATTTAGTATTTACTGAAATGTTGTCAGTAGAATAACATGAAGTAATTCATTATTCTTATATAACACACTGTGCAGAATTTTATGCATTGTTGGAAATACTTATATCATCATGTCCAGTTTGGTAACCCGTTGGCTACTGAGCACATGCATTGTGCACAGTATGATTGAGAAACTGAGTTTTTTAAAATTATAGTTAGTTTAGACAGTCACATGTAACTGCAATTGGACAGTGCAACTCTATGGCATCATAGGGAATTTTATCAGAATGATCTTTAGCTTTTTTATAGTTTTCTTACTGGAAAATTTTTACCTTCATATTTCTGTAGAACTCTAGGAAAAGAAAATAATCATTTTAGCCAGTTTACAAAGCCCTATTAATTCATAACATCTTTCTCATGTGTTTCAAAGGATATCCACATCAAGCCAGAGCAATATAGTGAATTCATACAGAAAGAAGACCTGATTTATCTTACATCAGATTCACCTAATGTATTAAAGGAATTAGATGAATCAAAGGCCTATGTGATTGGAGGATTAGTAGATCACAACCATCACAAGGTATATACTATTAAGTTTTTATTTTTGCCTTTGGTCATACTTAAAATTGACATACCCGTATTCTTGGCTTTAATGTTAATTTTCTTGACAGTAAATACTGGGAGCTTATGTTTATTGAGTACCACAATATTTCAGTCACCTTTCTAGCTAAGCAGAGCATTTCACATATACTATATTTGCTTTATCCTTACTGCAACCAGTGAGGTCAGTGCTATTAATATGTACAGTTTACAGACGAGGAACCAGAGGCACACAGAAATTAAGTCTAAAATCAGTAATAACAGGTAGGAAAGTAGATACTTGAAACCAGGCAGATTGCTGTGGAGCCCATGTGCTTAAATGATTTTCTGTATCGATAAATGCTGCTTCTGCTGGTCAATTTCTAAGCTGCTGGGAAAATTTATACCAAAATTTATACCCAAACTGATAAACTGATGCCTGTTTTTTAAATATATGATTATCATGGGTTGTGTTTTCTCTTTAATTTGTACTTTTGTCTCTTCTTACCTTCTTGCCCTCATTCAAAGGAAAAATTACAGAAATACACTTTCTAAAAGAAAACATTAATTTGTATTTTGCCAGCTATGTTGCATTGTGCTAAATTCAACCCAACTTATTTAGTATTTACTGAAATGTTGTCAGTAGAATAACATGAAGTAATTCATTATTCTTATATAACACACTGTGCAGAATTTTATGCATTGTTGGAAATACTTATATCATCATGTCCAGTTTGGTAACCCGTTGGCTACTGAGCACATGCATTGTGCACAGTATGATTGAGAAACTGAGTTTTTTAAAATTATAGTTAGTTTAGACAGTCACATGTAACTGCAATTGGACAGTGCAACTCTATGGCATCATAGGGAATTTTATCAGAATGATCTTTAGCTTTTTTATAGTTTTCTTACTGGAAAATTTTTACCTTCATATTTCTGTAGAACTAGATTTTTTTCTTCCATGTTGTTTGTTTCTCTGAAGTAAAATAATTTTGTTTTCAAAGAGACTTGATCTGTGGTTAAATATTGGTCTCTAAAATATGCAAACTACTGGGAATCCCTCTGGTAGTCCAATGGTTAGGACTCTGCTGAGGAGGACCTGGGTTTAATCTGTGTTTGGGGAACTAAGATCCAAAAAGCCATGCAGCATGGAGTATTTTTAGAAAATGCAAACTAATGGTTGAGAAATTTAGCTCCACTGAAAGTTGTATTTTTTTTTTATTTTTGTTTTTCTTATACATAAATTAAGTATACCATTAATAGAATTTTTGAAATGTTTACATTTCATTAAAACAAAGTCTTAGGACAGGATTTAAGTTGATTTCCTTTCTAAAACTTTCTGTTCTATCATGCCAAAGTTTGGGAGGGTTGTGTTTTTTTCTCCTAATTCAGTATCTTTTAATTGACAGGAATGGAAAAATAAAATTTATGGACAATTGAAAATTTTCTTCATTTCAGGTTTTAATTTAATTTGTGTTTGCCATTTGTGCCTCTTGGTGTTATGTGATTAAAACAGTTTTACATTTTAAATTCATGAGAAGAATGATGCTGCTTCTCTAGGAATTGAGTTTGAACACTTTAAACTGAGAACAAGGCAGTGCAGAGTGATGAGAAGTTATTTGAGTCAGGAAGCATGAGCCAGGATTTTCCTTTAGTTCTACCACTGACAAACTTTGTGATAGGAAAGAGAACATGATGTCTTTGGTTTCCTCATTTCGTTCAAATAAATACCAGCTACGTTCTGACTGTACTCACTATCAAAAGAATGTTTCCAAATTAGCTGTTGAATGTACATACACACTAATTCAGATTATATTCTAAGAAATAGAGGCTTTTCTAAAAATTAATTATTTTGTCATAGGCTCTAAGTTTAAATAACGTAATGCTATAGTCCAAGTGATGATGTCTTTGTTTTAGGGACTCACATATAAACAGGCATCTGATCATGGAATTGATCATGCACAGCTCCCCCTTGGAAATTTTGTGAAGATGAATAGTAGAAAAGTTTTGGCAGTTAATCATGGTAAGTTATAAGCTTATGAACTGAATTTTACCTGACTGAACACTGTGAAAACTAGCCTTGTCTTTACATTTTGAAAAAAGTAGAAAATATGTTATGGGCAACTAAAACTGGGAATTTTCCCTCTGGTTTAGTCCAATGGTTAGGACTCTGCTGAGGAGGACCTGGGTTTAATCTGTGTTTGGGGAACTAAGATCCGAAAAGCCATGCAGCATGGAGTATTTTTAGAAAATGCAAACTAATGGTTGAGAAATTTAGCTCCACTGAAAGTTGTATTTTTTTTTTATTTTTGTTTTTCTTATACATAAATTAAGTATACCATTAATAGAATTTTTGAAATGTTTACATTTCATTAAAACAAAGTCTTAGGACAGGATTTAAGTTGATTTCCTTTCTAAAACTTTCTGTTCTATCATGCCAAAGTTTGGGAGGGTTGTGTTTTTTTCTCCTAATTCAGTATCTTTTAATTGACAGGAATGGAAAAATAAAATTTATGGACAATTGAAAATTTTCTTCATTTCAGGTTTTAATTTAATTTGTGTTTGCCATTTGTGCCTCTTGGTGTTATGTGATTAAAACAGTTTTACATTTTAAATTCATGAGAAGAATGATGCTGCTTCTCTAGGAATTGAGTTTGAACACTTTAAACTGAGAACAAGGCAGTGCAGAGTGATGAGAAGTTATTTGAGTCAGGAAGCATGAGCCAGGATTTTCCTTTAGTTCTACCACTGACAAACTTTGTGATAGGAAAGAGAACATGATGTCTTTGGTTTCCTCATTTCGTTCAAATAAATACCAGCTACGTTCTGACTGTACTCACTATCAAAAGAATGTTTCCAAATTAGCTGTTGAATGTACATACACACTAATTCAGATTATATTCTAAGAAATAGAGGCTTTTCTAAAAATTAATTATTTTGTCATAGGCTCTAAGTTTAAATAACGTAATGCTATAGTCCAAGTGATGATGTCTTTGTTTTAGGGACTCACATATAAACAGGCATCTGATCATGGAATTGATCATGCACAGCTCCCCCTTGGAAATTTTGTGAAGATGAATAGTAGAAAAGTTTTGGCAGTTAATCATGGTAAGTTATAAGCTTATGAACTGAATTTTACCTGACTGAACACTGTGAAAAATAGCCTTGTCTTTACATTTTGAAAAAAGTAGAAAATATGTTTAAATAATACACGCATACTTTAGAAAGTTTTGAAAATGTAAAAAAGTATAAAGAAAACTCAGTAGGTGTTATTTCACTACTCAGAAATACTTCATAGCAACTTTTCAGTGTTTTCTCCCAGTTCTTTTCCTACGCATATATATCATTTATTATATAATTGGATTCTTACTCTATTGCATAAAATGTTATAAATGTGGGATGTTTTCCCCCATTTAAAATTATGTTTATTGAATTGTTGTTAATGGCTGTGTAACTTCCCTTCATCTGAAGATATCAGTACAACAATGTAACCACTCTTCTATTGTTGATGTTTTTCTTTTCGCTGTTGTAAATATTGTAATAGATATCCTCAGACTTGAGTCTGCCTGGAGTTTTACTTTTTGAAATCTTTTTAGTAGAGATTTTTGTTAGTACACAACTATTGATTGGACTTTTTAAATTTTTAATGCTAAAGTTATAGAACTCTAGGAAGTTACAGAATTTATTGATTCAAGGAATGAACTTTTTCCAAGTTTTTTGATACATCAAAAGTCCTTTTCTATCATAAAGTAATCCAAAATTTACCTGTCAGCAGTATGTTAAAGTGAGAGGAACTTGTCAGTACAGTATTTAACAAAAAATGCATGCCAGACACACCCCAGAGTGAGTGGTACTATAATGGAAAGCTAGAAGAAATTTAGATTAATGCTAGCCCACCTTTTTTTCTTTTTCTAGTTTGTTGTTAACATATAAAGGATAAAGAAGTGGAAGGAATAAAAAATAAGAAGGAAACAAAAGAGGGCCTCTGTCTATTAATTATAATTGACAATGAATAATGGTAAACCTTAAGAACTGCTTAAGAACTGAAATGAGGAAAAGCAACAAAGAGGGAGTCTGAGAACCTTGGGGTGTATTAGCTCTGACAGCTAGTATAGGAGAAGGAAGTAATAGGAACAAAGTATTACTAGGACATAGCCTGACAAAAGCAGTTGTTTTAATATAATTGTGATGACAGCTAAAAATAAAGGGCAGTTAATCATGGTAAGTTATAAGCTTATGAACTGAATTTTACCTGACTGAACACTGTGAAAAATAGCCTTGTCTTTACATTTTGAAAAAGTAGAAAATATGTTTAAATAAACGCATACTTTAGAAAGTTTTGAAAATGTAAAAAAGTATAAAGAAAACTCAGTAGGTGTTATTTCACTACTCAGAAATACTTCATAGCAACTTTTCAGTGTTTTCTCCCAGTTCTTTTCCTACGCATATATATCATTTATTATATAATTGGATTCTTACTCTATTGCATAAAATGTTATAAATGTGGGATGTTTTCCCCCATTTAAAATTATGTTTATTGAATTGTTGTTAATGGCTGTGTAACTTCCCTTCATCTGAAGATATCAGTACAACAATGTAACCACTCTTCTATTGTTGATGTTTTTCTTTTCGCTGTTGTAAATATTGTAATAGATATCCTCAGACTTGAGTCTGCCTGGAGTTTTACTTTTTGAAATCTTTTTAGTAGAGATTTTTGTTAGTACACAACTATTGATTGGACTTTTTAAATTTTTAATGCTAAAGTTATAGAACTCTAGGAAGTTACAGAATTTATTGATTCAAGGAATGAACTTTTTCCAAGTTTTTTGATACATCAAAAGTCCTTTTCTATCATAAAGTAATCCAAAATTTACCTGTCAGCAGTATGTTAAAGTGAGAGGAACTTGTCAGTACAGTATTTAACAAAAAATGCATGCCAGACACACCCCAGAGTGAGTGGTACTATAATGGAAAGCTAGAAGAAATTTAGATTAATGCTAGCCCACCTTTTTTTTTTCTTTTTTCTAGTTTTTTGTTAACATATAAAGGATAAAGAAGTGGAAGGAATAAAAAATAAGAAGGAAACAAAAGAGGGCCTCTGTCTATTAATTATAATTGACAATGAATAATGGTAAACCTTAAGAACTGCTTAAGAACTGAAATGAGGAAAAGCAACAAAGAGGGAGTCTGAGAACCTTGGGGTGTATTAGCTCTGACAGCTAGTATAGGAGAAGGAAGTAATAGGAACAAAGTAGTTACTAGGACATACTAGCACTCTTAGCACAAAAGCAGTGTGTTTTAAAGTATGCAGCATTGTGATGAACTAGGCTAAGAAACATATGGAGTTTGTCTTTGTTACAGTGTTTGAGATTATTCTGGAATACCTGGAGACGAGAGACTGGCAAGAAGCATTTTTTACTATTTTACCCCAAAGGAAAGGAGCTATTCCCACAGACCAAGGCTGTGAACGTTCTTCACGTGACAAGAAGTCCACCAGGGCTGAAGACGAATTAAACAGTGATTCCAGTGAGGAGGAAAATAGAAATGAAGTAGACTCACCACATGAGGAAGAAAAGCAGGATAAAGAAAATAGCACTGAATCTACAGTGAACTCTATACCACACTAATATCATCTTTTTTTTCTTCTTAAGTTTATGGAAAAATTAGGAGAAAATTAGGTGTTTTATAGAATAGTTGAATTGGAAGAAAATTTCATTTTCTCTTATTTCTCTCATCCAAAAATTATTAACCAGGCTCGACCCTGATTACAGCTTCTGAGATCAGACGAGATCAGGCGCAGTCAGGGTGGTATGGCCGTAGACAATTTTCTCTTATTTCTGTTGTGAATTCCTTTAAACTTTTTTTAGAACTAAGTGATAAATACTCATAAGAAAGCATTTTTTTTGTGTGCATGAGTTAAATATGTAATAGGAAAAAAACATTACTTGAAAATATTACCCTATTAATAAATCTTCATTCTTTTATTTACAAGATTCTGTTCTTCAGAATGTGCCTTTTGATCTTTCAGTTTTATTACTGTATGTATGTTTATATCAATGTCTCTCTGATTTATGGCCTACTTATTTGTGAAGGCAGCTATCCTAAAGTTCTTGTAAGTCTAGTAAAATTTTCTGAATGAGAGGTTACCTTCTATTTGCAGCTTTTATATTCAGTTTAATTATTTCAAAAGAATATAGTGATTTTAGGAAGAAAGAAGTATTGGATTGACAGGGGGCTTCCCTGATATCTCAGTGGTAAGTAATCCACCTGCTAGTGTAGGAGACATGAGTTCAGTCCCACGATCAGGAAGATCCCCTGAAGGAAAAAGTAACCCACTCCAGTATTCTTGGATTGGATTGATAAACTCAAAAACTGGTGTCTTTTGAACTATGGAGCCATGTCTGTTCTTTTTTTGTAATGCCTTTGTGATTCTAAGGCAAGCACTGAGGGTGTTAAGACTTTAATATATTTTCTTAATTTCAGTAATGATGGTAAATTATTTTGATAACAAAATTTAATTTTGGGGGATAGATTATTTTGAAGGGCTGTTGAGGGATTTCCCTGGTGCTCCGGTGCAGGGGACCAATGCCAATGCAGGGGACATGGGTTCGATCCCTGGTCATGCTGTAGGGTATAAGTAAGCCCATGCACCACAACTACTGTGCCTGTGCTCTAGAGCCCTCAAGCCTCAGGGTCTAGAGCCCATGCTCCACAAGAGAAGCCGCCACAGTGAGAAAGCCACGCACAGCCACTAGACAGTAGCCCCTGATTGCCAGCAACTAGAGAAAGTCCGCACGCAGCAATGAAAACCCACCACAGCCAAATATAAGTAGAAGACCCACCGTAGTCAAATATAAATAAATAAACTTATTTTTTTAAAAAAAGACTGTTGAAAGATCCATTTTTGTCATTACCCACATTTAAAAAGGAACAGCTCTTAAGAAAAAAACATAGCCCTTAGCAGCTATCTTTTTCTTTCTATATGTATGTCTTTAAAATAAAATATGTTGTTTGTTCAGTGAATAAACTTAACTTTGTATGTGCATCTGTCTGTCATATAATGATAAGCTAATGTAAATGTTTCTGTAAATAATGTAAGCATATATGAAAATATGCATATAATTGTATATATATATCTATCCACATCATGTATGATTCTCAGTTACTAACTGATGATAGTAGAATTGAGTTGCCATATGTCTATATTACTTGCGTGAACATGTTGAAAAACACTAAGAATTTAAATTTCATAAAGTGCAAAAATCCGTAATAAACATTTATATGAGGGCATTAGCAAAGGATGGTGAAGCTAGAAGATGTTTTAATTCCTACCAGTAAATGTAAAGCAATTAATTATATTTAACATGATTATTCTTTGTCACAGCTAAAGTAACATTTCAGAAACATTTACTGAGTTTGGGTAAATTAGCTTTCTGTTCTTTTTACTCATTGGCATCTCAGATTATATATGTATTTGATAGAAAATTCACTGAATTTAGAACAGATATTCACTGTAGAATTGATATTCATTGATATTCACTATTCTTAGTAATATTACAGTTACCATTTAAAGTAAGGTCTGTGAGCAATGTATATAAATAAAGAAAAGCCCCCACAGTTGTGTAAGAACAAAGTGTATGTCTTAAGTTGTATTTTTCAAAGTTCTTGGTTTTTCTAAGTATAGTTAGTAGCATGCAATGTTATGCCTTTTACTTAAATCATTCCATATGGAATAAGGCACAATTTAATATTGAAAAGTGGGAAAAGATCATTAAAAGCAGCATATGTCATTTGATTTTTACTGATTGTAAAAGCCCTGTATTTGTTTCCTAGTGCTGCCATAACAAAATACTGGAAACTAGTGGTTTAAAACCGTTCATTCTTAAAACAACAGAAATGTACTTTCTTATAGTTCTGGAGACTGAAAGGCCAGAATCAAGATGTTGGT
Organism: Tragulus kanchil; assembly: GCA_022376925.1. Lineage (NCBI taxonomy): Eukaryota > Metazoa > Chordata > Mammalia > Artiodactyla > Tragulidae > Tragulus > Tragulus kanchil. The sequence goes on from JAIOJX010000025.1 coordinate 80,175,669, forward strand.
TGGCTCATGCTCCCTCAGAAGGCTGGGAAGATTCCTTCCCAGCCTCTCGTAGCTTCAGTGGCTGCCAGCAGTCCCTGGTGTTGGAACTGTATCACTTTAATCTTTGCCTTGCCATCACAGGAACTTCCAGCCTGTCTCTTGTGTTTGTGTCTGAGTCCTTTTAAGGATACCGTTGATTGGATTAGGATTCACCCTATCCATTGTGACTTCATTTTAACTTCATTATATCTACAAAGACTATTTTCCAATAAGTTCACATCCACAAGCACCAGATATTAGGACTTGAACATATCTTGGATGGATACAGTTCTATTCACCCCAAGTAATATCTCATTTGGAGTGCTGATGACACAAAGGTGAAGATGATAAGTCAAAATGACTAATTTCTGAGGTATTTGAAATTTGGGTTTTTAAAAAATAATTATATTTTTTCTTATTTTAACATGTTCTCAAAATTGTCATGGTTTATTTAAGATACCTTGTTTAAAAACTAAAGTAATATTAAAGTCACTTATATTGGAACATAGTAAAGGTAGTGAATTTAGTTAGTACTTAAATGCATCAAAAGGAGATATGTCTGCTAAAATAATAGGATTTTCTCTCATTCTTTTTTTCTCATTTTAAAATATTTATTTTTATTGAAGTATAGTTGATTTTTAGTGTTCGGGTGTACAACAGAGTGATTCAGTTCTGCATATACAGTATATATATAAAATGTATATTCTTTTTCAGGTTCTTTTCCATTATAGGAGATTACAAGATATTGCATATTGTTCCCTATGCTACAGGGTAGGTCATTGTTTATCTATTTTGTATGAAGTAGTGCACATCTGTTAATCTCAAATTCCTAATTTAGCCCATACCCCTCTTTGCCTTTTGGTAACCATAAGTTTGTTTTCTATGTGTTGTCTGTTTATGTTTTGTTAGTAAGTTAATTTGTATAATTTTTTTTAGATTTCACATGTAAGCGATAGCATACGATATCTGTCTGTGTGATTTACTTGACTTAGCATGGTAATCTCTAGGTCCATCAAGTGTTGCAAATGGCATTATTTTATTCTTTTTTAACATTCCATTGTATATGTACCACATATTCTTTATCTGTTCATTTGTCAGTAAACACTTAGGTTGCTTCCATGTCTTAGTTACTGCAAACAGTGCTGCAGTGAACACTGGAGTGTGAGTGTATAGCTTTTTGAATTAGAGTTTTTGTCTTTTCTGAAAATATGCCCAGGAGTGCAAATGATGAATATGGTAACTCTTGTCTTTAGTTTTTTTAAGGAACCTCCATACTGTTTTCCATAGTGGCTGCATCAGTTTACATTCCCAGCTACTGTTTGTCGACTTTTTGATGATGGCTATTCTGACTAATATGAGGTGATGCTTTATTGTAGTTTTGATTTATTTTTCTCTAATAAATAGCAATGTGAACATCTTTTAATGTGCCTCTTGACTATTGTATGTCTTTAGAGAAATGTCTATATTTTCTGTACAATTTTTTTCTATTCATTTTTGATTGGAGTTCGACTTTGTTTGGAGTTTTGATTGATACTTGATATTTCTGAGGTATTTGAAATTTGGGTTTTTAAAAAATAATTATATTTTTTCTTATTTTAACATGTTCTCAAAATTGTCATGGTTTATTTAAGATACCTTGTTTAAAAACTAAAGTAATATTAAAGTCACTTATATTGGAACATAGTAAAGGTAGTGAATTTAGTTAGTACTTAAATGCATCAAAAGGAGATATGTCTGCTAAAATAATAGGATTTTCTCTCATTCTTTTTTTCTCATTTTAAAATATTTATTTTTATTGAAGTATAGTTGATTTTTAGTGTTCGGGTGTACAACAGAGTGATTCAGTTCTGCATATACAGTATATATATAAAATGTATATTCTTTTTCAGGTTCTTTTCCATTATAGGAGATTACAAGATATTGCATATTGTTCCCTATGCTACAGGGTAGGTCATTGTTTATCTATTTTGTATGAAGTAGTGCACATCTGTTAATCTCAAATTCCTAATTTAGCCCATACCCCTCTTTGCCTTTTGGTAACCATAAGTTTGTTTTCTATGTGTTGTCTGTTTATGTTTTGTTAGTAAGTTAATTTGTATAATTTTTTTTAGATTTCACATGTAAGCGATAGCATACGATATCTGTCTGTGTGATTTACTTGACTTAGCATGGTAATCTCTAGGTCCATCAAGTGTTGCAAATGGCATTATTTTATTCTTTTTTAACATTCCATTGTATATGTACCACATATTCTTTATCTGTTCATTTGTCAGTAAACACTTAGGTTGCTTCCATGTCTTAGTTACTGCAAACAGTGCTGCAGTGAACACTGGAGTGTGAGTGTATAGCTTTTTGAATTAGAGTTTTTGTCTTTTCTGAAAATATGCCCAGGAGTGCAAATGATGAATATGGTAACTCTTGTCTTTAGTTTTTTTAAGGAACCTCCATACTGTTTTCCATAGTGGCTGCATCAGTTTACATTCCCAGCTACTGTTTGTCGACTTTTTGATGATGGCTATTCTGACTAATATGAGGTGATGCTTTATTGTAGTTTTGATTTATTTTTCTCTAATAAATAGCAATGTGAACATCTTTTAATGTGCCTCTTGACTATTGTATGTCTTTAGAGAAATGTCTATATTTTCTGTACAATTTTTTTCTATTCATTTTTGATTGGAGTTCGACTTTGTTTGGAGTTTTGATTGATTTGTTTGGTTTTGGTTTGTCTTGGCCCTCTGGTGGGCTGGGCAGTATCCAGAGGTGAGTCCAGAGGAGGCTGTGGGCTCTTTAGCCTTTAGGCTGCCTGATGGGTGGGGCTGTGTTCCCACTCAGTGTGTTGTTTGACCTGAGGAATCTTAGCACTGAAGTCCACAGGCTGTTGGATGGGTCTAGAGGTCTTGGCGCTCATCAGACAGGATGTTAGCTACCGATAGTCACAGTATTCACCAGGCTGAATGTTCCCCAGTGTGTCCATCACCAGTGTCTATACCCACAACATGAGCCCCAGCCACCCCCACCTCTCCAGGGGACTCCAAAACCAGCAGGTGGGTCTGGCCCAGGTTCCTTTGAAATTGCTCTTTTGTTCTGGGTCTGATACTTTATGTGTGCCTTTTAAGAGTAAAATCTGTATTTCTGCAGTCCTATGGGGCTGTTGACAATATACCTTGCTGATCTTCAAAGCCAAGTGTTCAGGGGACTCATCTTCCCAGTGCTGGACCCACAGACTGAGGAGTCTGATGTGGGGCTTAGAACTCTCATTCCAATAGGAGAACCTCAGCAGCATAAGTATTCTCCAGTTTGTGGCTTCCTCACCTGGTGGGTATGGGATCTGATTACGAGTCTGCTCCTTCTGCCTCTTGTTCCTTCTTCACATCTTTAGTTTGGGGTCCAGCAGTTGAAATGGCATTATTTATTCTTTTTAAATTCCAGAGTCATATTTTTTGTTCATTTGTCAGTAAACACTTAGGTTGCTTCCATGTCTTAGTTACTGCAAACAGTGCTGCAGTGAACACTGGAGTGTGAGTGTATAGCTTTTTGAATTAGAGTTTTGTCTTTTCTGAAAATATGCCCAGGAGTGCAAATGATGAATATGGTAACTCTTGTCTTTAGTTTTTAAGGAACCTCCATACTGTTTTCCATAGTGGCTGCATCAGTTTACATTCCCAGCTACTGTTTGTCGACTTTTTGATGATGGCTATTCTGACTAATATGAGGTGATGCTTTATTGTAGTTTTGATTTATTTTTCTCTAATAAATAGCAATGTGAACATCTTTTAATGTGCCTCTTGACTATTGTATGTCTTTAGAGAAATGTCTATATTTTCTGTACAATTTTTTTCTATTCATTTTTGATTGGAGTTCGACTTTGTTTGGAGTTTTGATTGATTTGTTTGGTTTTGGTTTGTCTTGGCCCTCTGGTGGGCTGGGCAGTATCCAGAGGTGAGTCCAGAGGAGGCTGTGGGCTCTTTAGCCTTTAGGCTGCCTGATGGGTGGGGCTGTGTTCCCACTCAGTGTGTTGTTTGACCTGAGGAATCTTAGCACTGAAGTCCACAGGCTGTTGGATGGGTCTAGAGGTCTTGGCGCTCATCAGACAGGATGTTAGCTACCGATAGTCACAGTATTCACCAGGCTGAATGTTCCCCAGTGTGTCCATCACCAGTGTCTATACCCACAACATGAGCCCCAGCCACCCTCACCTCTCCAGGGGACTCCAAAACCAGCAGGTGGGTCTGGCCCAGGTTCCTTTGAAATTGCTCTTTTGTTCTGGGTCTGATACTTTATGTGTGCCTTTTAAGAGTAAAATCTGTATTTCTGCAGTCCTATGGGGCTGTTGACAATATACCTTGCTGATCTTCAAAGCCAAGTGTTCAGGGGACTCATCTTCCCAGTGCTGGACCCACAGACTGAGGAGTCTGATGTGGGGCTTAGAACTCTCATTCCAATAGGAGAACCTCAGCAGCATAAGTATTCTCCAGTTTGTGGCTTCCTCACCTGGTGGGTATGGGATCTGATTACGAGTCTGCTCCTTCTGCCTCTTGTTCCTTCTTCACATCTTTAGTTTGGTGGCTTCCAGTCTTTTTCATCTATTATTGTTCGGCAGATAGTTGTGATTTGGGTGTGCTCATGAGAAGATATGAACTCAGGGTCTACCTACTCTTCCATTTGGCTGCTCTATCATTTCATTTCTTTAAAAACGCATGGTCTTTATAAAGCAAGGTTCTGTTTTAGGGAAAGGACATTGTTTAGACTGATTCTCCAGAGATCTGACTATTTCCATCTTGGAAAACTTGAAAATACTTGGGAAAAAAAGTAAATAATTCTGAGGATTCCTTTTAAGAATATTTTAGGAGGTGAATAACAATGATGAAACCCACCAGTTACAACCACAAGGGTAAGTGATGTATTATTTCACCCTAGAGCTAGCTGGAAAGGGTCACTGAGATGAGACAGATAGAAGGCAAGAATTGTCCATAGAGCGCCAAGTACAGTACAGACAACTGTCATAAAAAATGAATAAAGGAGAAAGAAAGGGATTAGAATTAATGATAGCAGTGTTCTACTGCTGATTAAACTTTGACTGCAGTTAGCATAGAGATGTTTATCTCTGGTTTCTTAGCTTCTTGCCAGACACATGTGGTAGGCACTTAAACAGAAAAGGGAGAACCAGTGACAGAAACAAGAGAGAATACAGTTAGTGGGAATAGTTGGCTTAAGTCTCCCTACTTCCACATGATAGTTGTGTGATTATGGGCAGCTTATTCAACCTTTGTAAGTCTCAAGAGTCCTTATTTGTAAGGAAACACCCTTAGGGAAAAGAAGTCATGGGTCTGGCCCAGGTTCCTTTGAAATTGCTCTTTTGTTCTGGGTCTGATACTTTATGTGTGCCTTTTAAGAGTAAAATCTGTATTTCTGCAGTCCTATGGGGCTGTTGACAATATACCTTGCTGATCTTCAAAGCCAAGTGTTCAGGGGACTCATCTTCCCAGTGCTGGACCCACAGACTGAGGAGTCTGATGTGGGGCTTAGAACTCTCATTCCAATAGGAGAACCTCAGCAGCATAAGTATTCTCCAGTTTGTGGCTTCCTCACCTGGTGGGTATGGGATCTGATTACGAGTCTGCTCCTTCTGCCTCTTGTTCCTTCTTCACATCTTTAGTTTGGTGGCTTCCAGTCTTTTTCATCTATTATTGTTCGGCAGATAGTTGTGATTTGGGTGTGCTCATGAGAAGATATGAACTCAGGGTCTACCTACTCTTCCATTTGGCTGCTCTATCATTTCATTTCTTTAAAAACGCATGGTCTTTATAAAGCAAGGTTCTGTTTTAGGGAAAGGACATTGTTTAGACTGATTCTCCAGAGATCTGACTATTTCCATCTTGGAAAACTTGAAAATACTTGGGAAAAAAAGTAAATAATTCTGAGGATTCCTTTTAAGAATATTTTAGGAGGTGAATAACAATGATGAAACCCACCAGTTACAACCACAAGGGTAAGTGATGTATTATTTCACCCTAGAGCTAGCTGGAAAGGGTCACTGAGATGAGACAGATAGAAGGCAAGAATTGTCCATAGAGCGCCAAGTACAGTACAGACAACTGTCATAAAAAATGAATAAAGGAGAAAGAAAGGGATTAGAATTAATGATAGCAGTGTTCTACTGCTGATTAAACTTTGACTGCAGTTAGCATAGAGATGTTTATCTCTGGTTTCTTAGCTTCTTGCCAGACACATGTGGTAGGCACTTAAACAGAAAAGGGAGAACCAGTGACAGAAACAAGAGAGAATACAGTTAGTGGGAATAGTTGGCTTAAGTCTCCCTACTTCCACATGATAGTTGTGTGATTATGGGCAGCTTATTCAACCTTTGTAAGTCTCAAGAGTCCTTATTTGTAAATGGGAATATTACCATTTATCCTATCCCTTAGGGTTGAGCAGTCAACTGGTTTGAAAGCAAGAAGAAACTAACTTGATAATACTTTCTCATATTTACATTCTTTCATTTCTTGTCTCATTTTCTTTGTTTCTCACTCTTCCTCTTTGATAGTGCACCCTCCTGCCCCACCAAAGGAATAATGTATAACCCTTTGTTTTAGGTTTTGTTTTAAGGACTGTGATTTAGATAAGATTCTAAATATTCGAACCTTCTAAATTATCAGAATGAACACTTACTAAAGTATAGCAACCATAGCTCCTTTTGGAAACATTGAAAAAACAATACTAACAGAGAATAATAACCACACAAGACAATATCTGTCTGTCTTATTAGCAGAGATAGTCTAAAATCAATCAAATTAGATTAAAAAAAAAACTGAAAACCTATATGCATGCTGTATTTAAATAAATTTACTCAGCAATGTTCAAAATAAAATAGAGGCATATCCAACTAACAATAAAAGATAAAAGACAGGGCTTCCCTAGTGGCCCAGTGGGTAGAGAGTCCACCCTGCAATACAAGGGGCACCGGTTCGATCCCTAGCATGGGAAGATCCCACGTGCCGAACCAGTGTGTCCAGTTGCGAGCCAGTGCTCCAGAGTGCATGAGCCCAGAGCTGGTGCTCTGCAGCGAGAGAGGCCACTGCAATGGGAGACCCACAAAGGCCAAAGAATTAAGATGGATGAAAATAAATAAATGAAGGACCAATAAGAGAGGCCAAAATTAAAAACAACAAAAAAAGATCAGACAGAAGTCACAGTTAACATTGGGGAAGGGTCAACACTTTACAGCAGAACAAGGAAAAGGCATGTTGTAGTGTTCAAGAATGTAATTATTAGTAGACGTGATAGTACTGAATATCTATGCACCAGGTCGTATAATATTCAAACTCATTGAGACAAAACTTTGAGAGTTATATGAAATATTAAGAAATGCAATAGTATAAGGAGACTTTAATTCATTCTTCACTATTCATAATAGCAGTCAAGAAACAGAGAGAATACAGTTAGTGGGAATAGTTGGCTTAAGTCTCCCTACTTCCACATGATAGTTGTGTGATTATGGGCAGCTTATTCAACCTTTGTAAGTCTCAAGAGTCCTTATTTGTAAATGGGAATATTACCATTTATCCTATCCCTTAGGGTTGAGCAGTCAACTGGTTTGAAAGCAAGAAGAAACTAACTTGATAATACTTTCTCATATTTACATTCTTTCATTTCTTGTCTCATTTTCTTTGTTTCTCACTCTTCCTCTTTGATAGTGCACCCTCCTGCCCCACCAAAGGAATAATGTATAACCCTTTGTTTTAGGTTTTGTTTTAAGGACTGTGATTTAGATAAGATTCTAAATATTCGAACCTTCTAAATTATCAGAATGAACACTTACTAAAGTATAGCAACCATAGCTCCTTTTGGAAACATTGAAAAAACAATACTAACAGAGAATAATAACCACACAAGACAATATCTGTCTGTCTTATTAGCAGAGATAGTCTAAAATCAATCAAATTAGATTAAAAAAAAAACTGAAAACCTATATGCATGCTGTATTTAAATAAATTTACTCAGCAATGTTCAAAATAAAATAGAGGCATATCCAACTAACAATAAAAGATAAAAGACAGGGCTTCCCTAGTGGCCCAGTGGGTAGAGAGTCCACCCTGCAATACAAGGGGCACCGGTTCGATCCCTAGCATGGGAAGATCCCACGTGCCGAACCAGTGTGTCCAGTTGCGAGCCAGTGCTCCAGAGTGCATGAGCCCAGAGCTGGTGCTCTGCAGCGAGAGAGGCCACTGCAATGGGAGACCCACAAAGGCCAAAGAATTAAGATGGATGAAAATAAATAAATGAAGGACCAATAAGAGAGGCCAAAATTAAAAACAACAAAAAAAGATCAGACAGAAGTCACAGTTAACATTGGGGAAGGGTCAACACTTTACAGCAGAACAAGGAAAAGGCATGTTGTAGTGTTCAAGAATGTAATTATTAGTAGACGTGATAGTACTGAATATCTATGCACCAGGTCGTATAATATTCAAACTCATTGAGACAAAACTTTGAGAGTTATATGAAATATTAAGAAATGCAATAGTATAAGGAGACTTTAATTCATTCTTCACTATTCATAATAGCTCAAGTGAACAAAGGATAAATATATGGCAGGTATAAATGCTATAATTAATAAGATAGATTTAACTGATATATATCCAGTTAAGTGCATAAGGGATATTCATAAACATGTCTATAAAATCACAATGGATATGTGAACAACAAAACTCTGTAAAACCTTTAAAATAAAGAATAAAAATAAATTTAAAAATTAAAAAAAAAATCACAATGGAAAGTAATTTCATAAGTATAAATAATGTAGGCAACTTCTCTAAAAACAACAAAAATTGAAAATAAACTTGTGAAACAGGAGGAAAGGCTTACAACCTAGCACTATAGAAAGCAATATTGAAGATAGTTTGTTATGACTTAATTATAAAATTCTAAACCACATTTACACATCATTTCAAAATACACGAATCAAAGTGGACAAAATTACAAAGACCACAGAACTACATCATCTACCATAATGGCTGGAAATTTTTAGTCGATAAATCAAACATGAAGAGAAAAATTAGATAGGGTATATAAGATTTGAACAGCACAATTAATAAGCTTGGTTTAATGGATATGCCTGTGTGTCTAAAAACTTTGAAATTCACATTATTTTCAAGTCTTATGGAACATTTATAAAATTGACTATATGCTAAGCCTTAAAACTGCCAACAAGAACATCATTGTGGATCATTTTTGCATATCATATTATTTGACCACAATGCAGTTATAAATCATTTTAAAAAACAGAACAAGTTTAAAAAGCATATGTTTGGAAATTAAAAAAAAAAAAAAGTCAACTTATGGGTTGTAGAAGAAAACAAAAATTAGAAAATTTTAGAAGTAAATTTTAATGAAACTATGAATTAAAACTTGTGGAATGTAGGTAAAACAATTTGAAGGAAAATTTATAGCCCATTAAGTTAGAAAAAGAAAAGACTAGCATTATTGAGCTATACATTTAACAAGTTAAGAAAAAAAGAACAGCAGAATAATTCAGAGTTGAAGGAGGGAAATAATAAAGATAAAATCAGCATTAAAAGTAGAACAGAGGGCTTCCCTGCTGGTCCAGTGGGTAAAGAGTCTGCCTTGCAGTGCAAGGGGCACTGTTTGGATCCCTGGCCTGGGAAGATCCCACGTGCCACGGAGCATTTGGACTGGTGTGTTCAATTACGAGCCAGCACTCTGGAGTGCATGCACCCAAAGCCAGTGCTCTGCAACGAGAGGCCACTGCAATGGGAGGCCCACACAGGCCAAAGAATAAAGATGGATGAAAAGAAAGAAAGAAAGAAACCAATAAAAGAGGCTAAAAATTAAAAAACTTTAAAAAAAAAGTAGAACGGACATCCAGTAAAGAGGCTCAAGGCAACAACTGATTCTTTGAAAAGACTAAGAAGATAGTCTTTTAAAGAAGAAGAAAAATTTAGGAAGGAGGTAACAGTATAGAAATAATGGAAAATTAAATTGTAAACAAATGGGTGTTATAAATTACTTTGTACTAATACATTTGAAGGTTTATTTGAAATGACTTCTAAAAAATTAAAATTACCAAAAAATAACTCCAAAGTATTTAATACTCCAATGAATTTTATAATTCTAAGTAATTTGATTTGGTATTTTAAAATCTAGGACCAAATGTTTTATGGGCATATCTATGAGACATAACAAAAGCAAGTACTTATTTTACACAGATTCTTTGTAGAGAACTAAGAATGAGGAAACAGTCATGAAATTTGTTAATTATGTTGTTCAGGTCATATATTTTTCCAATTTAGGTTTTTATTATGATAAATACATAACACTGAATTTACCATCTTAACTATTTTTAAGTATACAGTATAGTGAGATCTTATGGAAAAACCCAAGTGAACTTTTTGGCCAACCTAACGTATTGATATTGTTGGGGAATAGCTCTTTGGGATATATTCATTCATTTGGAAATTTATGTTTAATGGAACTCTTTCCCACCAGTCCTTGGTAGCCCTCTTTCTACTTTCTATCATTTGACTGCTTTATATACTTCATACAGAGGAATCATACAGTATTGTCGTTTTATGATTGGTTACTTCACTTACCATAATGCTCTCAAGGTTCATACAAGTTATAGCATGTGACTGAATTTCTGTTTTTAGGCTGCATAGTATTCCATCTGTCTCTTTGAATCTTACTTTCATTTCTTTTGAATATATGCCTGAAAATGGGATTAGTGACTCATAGTTCTGTTTTTCATTGTTTGAGGAATCTCTATACTGTTTTCCATGAGAGCCATACCATTTTACATTCCCACCAAAAATGCATAAATATTCCAATTTCTCCATATCTCACCAAAATTTATTTTCTATTCTTCTGATAGTGGCTATCATGATGGGTGGGAAGTGATATCTCATTGTGATCATCTCTGATGATTAGTGATGTTGAACATTTTTTCTCGTGCTTATTGGCTGTTTGTATAATCACATTTGGAGAAATGTCTGTTCAGGTCCTTTATTCATTAGTTTACTGTCATTGAGTTGTAAAAGCTCCTTACATATTCTAGATATTAATCCCTTATCAAATATATAATGTGCACATAGCTTCTCCTCTCCCATAGGTTGCCTTTTCACTGTGTTGTTTCTTGTGACATGGAGTTCTAAAATTTGATGGAGTCCAATTTATCTTTAATTTTGTTGCCTGTGTTTTGGGTGTCAGTATCTAAGAAATCACTGTTGAATCCAATATCCTGAAGTTTTTCCCCTGCTTGCTTTTAGGGGCTTACTACTTTTAGTTCTTACATTTAGGTCTTTAATCAAATTTAAGATGATTTTAAATAAAGTGTAAGGTAACTTTATTCCTTTGCATATGGGTAGCCAGTTTTCCCAACGTCATTAATTGAAGAGATTGTCCTCTCCTTGTATAGTTTTGGCACCTGTGTTGAAAAATCATTTGGCAATCTGTGCAAGGGTGTCCTTCTGTGCTCTCTAGCCTATTGATCTTTAGGTTTATCTTTACGCCAGTGTTACACTGTGTTAACTACTGTTGCCTTGTAGTATGCTTTTGTATTAAGGAATGTGAGGCTTCTTGTTTTGTTTTGTTTTTTTTTTTTTGAGATTGTTCTGGTTATTCAAGGTCCTTTAAGACTCCATATGAATTTTAGAACTTTTTTCTCTTTCTGCAAGAGGTGTTATTGAGACTTTAGAGAGACTGCACTGATTCTGTTGATCTCTTTGAGTAGTATGGACAGTTTAACATTATTGTCTTTTGGTCTGTAAGTGTGGGATGTCTTCTCGTTTCTTTGTTTCTTCTTTAATTTCTCTTATAACTTTTTCAGCGTGTAAGTCTTTCACCTCCTTGGTTGTTTTTCCCTTTCACCTCTTTGGTTGTTTTTTCCTAAGTATTTTATCCCTTTTAATACTATAGTAAGTGGGATTTTTTCCCCTTAATTTTCTTTTTACATTGCTCATTGTTACTGGTTCAGAATGCAACTGATTTTTAAGTGTTGACTGTGAATCTTCAACTTTGCTGAATTTATTAGTTCTAAAGGGAATTCTTTTTTTATGTGGAATCTTTTCAGGTTTTTTACATAGAAGATCATATCATCTGCAAATAGACATTTTAATTATATTCCTCCCCTTATTCTTTTCTAATTTGTATGCCTTTTATTTCTTCTTGTTTGATTGCTTTGGTTAGAATTTCCAGACTATGTTGAATAGAAGTAGTGAGATAAGGCAGCTTTGCCTTATTCCTGCTCTTAGAGAAAACACTTGCAATCTCTCCCTTGTTGAATTCCAAGTTGGCTGTGGGTTTTTCACGATAGTGTCGCTTTTTTTTCTTTATTTACACCGGATTAAATCAAATTTAAGCATAAAATCTTTGACAATAAAGTGTTTTAGGCTTACTACTTTTAGTTCTTACATTTAGGTCTTTAATCAAATTTAAGATGATTTTAAATAAAGTGTAAGGTAACTTTATTCCTTTGCATATGGGTAGCCAGTTTTCCCAACGTCATTAATTGAAGAGATTGTCCTCTCCTTGTATAGTTTTGGCACCTGTGTTGAAAAATCATTTGGCAATCTGTGCAAGGGTGTCCTTCTGTGCTCTCTAGCCTATTGATCTTTAGGTTTATCTTTACGCCAGTGTTACACTGTGTTAACTACTGTTGCCTTGTAGTATGCTTTTGTATTAAGGAATGTGAGGCTTCTTGTTTTGTTTTGTTTTTTTTTTTTTGAGATTGTTCTGGTTATTCAAGGTCCTTTAAGACTCCATATGAATTTTAGAACTTTTTTCTCTTTCTGCAAGAGGTGTTATTGAGACTTTAGAGAGACTGCACTGATTCTGTTGATCTCTTTGAGTAGTATGGACAGTTTAACATTATTGTCTTTTGGTCTGTAAGTGTGGGATGTCTTCTCGTTTCTTTGTTTCTTCTTTAATTTCTCTTATAACTTTTTCAGCGTGTAAGTCTTTCACCTCCTTGGTTGTTTTTCCCTTTCACCTCTTTGGTTGTTTTTTCCTAAGTATTTTATCCCTTTTAATACTATAGTAAGTGGGATTTTTTCCCCTTAATTTTCTTTTTACATTGCTCATTGTTACTGGTTCAGAATGCAACTGATTTTTAAGTGTTGACTGTGAATCTTCAACTTTGCTGAATTTATTAGTTCTAAAGGGAATTCTTTTTGTATGTGGAATCTTTTCAGGTTTTTTACATAGAAGATCATATCATCTGCAAATAGACATTTTAATTATATTCCTCCCCTTATTCTTTTCTAATTTGTATGCCTTTTATTTCTTCTTGTTTGATTGCTTTGGTTAGAATTTCCAGACTATGTTGAATAGAAGTAGTGAGATAAGGCAGCTTTGCCTTATTCCTGCTCTTAGAGAAAACACTTGCAATCTCTCCCTTGTTGAATTCCAAGTTGGCTGTGGGTTTTTCACATATGGCTTCTATTACACCGAGATAGTGTTCCTTGAATTCTTTGTTTTTGAATGTTTTTATCATGAAGGGGTGTTGAATTTTATAAGATGCTTTTTCTGCATTGATTGAAATGGTGTGATTTTTGTCCTTAACTTTGTTAATGTGATGTAGTACATTGATTCTCCAAAATACAGAAAATATAAACTGACCAGTTATCACAGAAAAAATAAAATTGTCAAAGGGCTACCACTCTCAAGACCCCAAACCTACATGGTCTGTGACAGGTGAATTTTACTAAGTTTCCAAGGAAAAGAAACGTACAATGCTATTACAACGTCTCCCTAACAGGGAAAAGATAAGGAGAGAGAATGAAAGCTTTGATATTAATTTAATGATGTGAGCATGGTTTTGATATATGTTAATTGTGCCTAGTGGTTAAACAGATTCCAGCTACACTTTAAACCAGTCACTTTTATGTCAGAGTTAACTGTCCACCATAGAATATAGTTGTAGCTGGAGATGTGATTCCTACTTTGTATCAGCCTCATTTCAGCTAGATTAGTTCTCAACCATTGATGGACTAAGTGATAGTTCCCATTTCCAGACAAAGACTTTAAGCAGATGTGTCTTCTCTGTGGAAAGCAGAATAATGACTCTCCCCAACCCTAACCCAAGATCCTAATTCCTGGATCCGATGGTGTTACATGGTAAAGGGGAATTAAGTTGCTAATCATTTGACTTTAAGATTTTATTGAATAACCTGGATAGCAAACAGGCTTGGTGTAATCAGGGGTTCTTAACAGTGGAAGAGTGGGGACAGAAGAGTCAGGACCAGAGATGTGTATTAAAAGGAGTCAGTCAGTGCCACCGGCTTTAAAGATAGAGGGAGTCATGAGCCAAGGAGTGTAGGTAACCCCTAGAGGTTGGAAAAGACAAGGAAGTAGATTCCCTGCTAAACCCTCCAAAAGGAGTGAAGCCCTGCCAACACCTTGGTTTGAGCCCAAGGAGATCCATTTTGGACCTCAGCCCTGGAATTTTAAGAATTTAAATTTGTGTTGGCCTCAGCTACTAAGTTTGTGGTAATTTATTAAAGCTACTGTAGAAAGTTAATAGTTTCTTCCATTTTTTATTTTTCCTCTTTTGCTAGCAAGATGAAATTAACAGTGAAACCTCAATGGTGGCAGAGCCACAAGATGGAAAGATCCAGGGCCTGTGAATCAGCCAAGTAAAGTGAAGTCATCTGCTGTTGAAAACACACACCTTGGACACTTACTTGAGGAAAAAAGCCTCTGTTGTATTTGAATGATGCCATTCATTACAGCTGTCCTGTCTCATCCCAGTGAGTACAATTCTCTAAGCTTTAATTTTCTTATTTTTGTTTTTAAAGAGGATTATCAATAGTAGCTACCTCAAATAGTTACTGTGAAAATGTTACTATATCTAAAGTGTTTAGAATGATTCCTGACACACAATGTGATATATGTTAATTGTGCCTAGTGGTTAAACAGATTCCAGCTACACTTTAAACCAGTCACTTTTATGTCAGAGTTAACTGTCCACCATAGAATATAGTTGTAGCTGGAGATGTGATTCCTACTTTGTATCAGCCTCATTTCAGCTAGATTAGTTCTCAACCATTGATGGACTAAGTGATAGTTCCCATTTCCAGACAAACACTTTAAGCAGATGTGTCTTCTCTGTGGAAAGCAGAATAATGACTCTCCCCAACCCTAACCCAAGATCCTAATTCCTGGATCCGATGGTGTTACATGGTAAAGGGGAATTAAGTTGCTAATCATTTGACTTTAAGATTTTATTGAATAACCTGGATAGCAAACAGGCTTGGTGTAATCAGGGGTTCTTAACAGTGGAAGAGTGGGGACAGAAGAGTCAGGACCAGAGATGTGTATTAAAAGGAGTCAGTCAGTGCCACCGGCTTTAAAGATAGAGGGAGTCATGAGCCAAGGAGTGTAGGTAACCCCTAGAGGTTGGAAAAGACAAGGAAGTAGATTCCCTGCTAAACCCTCCAAAAGGAGTGAAGCCCTGCCAACACCTTGGTTTGAGCCCAAGGAGATCCATTTTGGACCTCAGCCCTGGAATTTTAAGAATTTAAATTTGTGTTGGCCTCAGCTACTAAGTTTGTGGTAATTTATTAAAGCTACTGTAGAAAGTTAATAGTTTCTTCCATTTTTTATTTTTCCTCTTTTGCTAGCAAGATGAAATTAACAGTGAAACCTCAATGGTGGCAGAGCCACAAGATGGAAAGATCCAGGGCCTGTGAATCAGCCAAGTAAAGTGAAGTCATCTGCTGTTGAAAACACACACCTTGGACACTTACTTGAGGAAAAAAGCCTCTGTTGTATTTGAATGATGCCATTCATTACAGCTGTCCTGTCTCATCCCAGTGAGTACAATTCTCTAAGCTTTAATTTTCTTATTTTTGTTTTTAAAGAGGATTATCAATAGTAGCTACCTCAAATAGTTACTGTGAAAATGTTACTATATCTAAAGTGTTTAGAATGATTCCTGACACACAATGTGATATAAGTGCTAGCATTAAGATTGTATGCATATATGCATACACACACACACAATTTATAAGATCTATTTTGCATATCAGTGGAAACATTCTCAATGAAAGAATGGCTAATTGGTAGATAGAATTCAGCAATACACTGAAAAAATAATACAGCATGGCCCAAGAGTGATTTATTTTAAAAATACCAAACGTTCTGTATTAGGAAATGTGTTAATATCATTCACAATTATCAGTGAGTAGAAACTAGTTCCTTTCTGGCTCATAAGTTGGACTATAGGAAGAACACTCACCTCCTCACAAAGAGAAAACTTATTCCTAACTTATGACATGTGTTACAACTGTTTAACAAATAGTTTTTCCAATAATCCAACGTTATTGAACACAGTAGACTGTGAAAAGTGGCTCAGATGTTAAAATCCAGTTTGTTTATTATTGTTGTTGTTTATTTTCTATCAGAGTTTGGGGTAGTATTGAATCAAAATTGTCTAATTCTTATTATGGATGATTTTTCTAGTATCAGAGTCAAATGCTTATGTACTAACAGTAGCAAGACTAGGAATCTAATATATAAAGAAACATTTTTGTTACACATGGTACTAAATTAACTACAAAAAAAAACAAATCTATTAATATTTATTTATTAGCATTATATACAGGTGCTTTGAGATTTACATGTACCACTATATAGAGGAGCTGTTGATTCCTCAAAGGAAACTTGTGTTTGTGAAAGGCTTAGCCCAATCTAGAATCTCTACCTATGATAGGTTACAGGATAGAATGCTCTTTGGGGAGAGAGACAGTATCCTTGTTGTCTGCTCCTTGCTGACACTGGCTTTGTTGATGCGCTCTGAGTTTTAGGCCTGGGAAGAGACTTTGGCTTGCTGAAATATTCTGCAACGGGAATTTTCATCTGATTTCTTCTTATAAACAATGGAGGCTTGTGCCAAGCCTCTGAAATAGAAAAAGTCTCAATAAGTCCATAATTGAGACAGCAAATGTAGTAGATATGGTAGCTTCTGCCATGTCTTAGTAGCAGATGACATACAAAAACTGTGAAATTTAGGTGAATTAAATACACCCCAAATTAATAAAATTTACTCTCATCTTTCTTACCACCTGCTCATCTTTAATGAGTTATTTGTTCTGTAACATGCAGGATATGTTCTTTCAATCTTAGAATCAAACATAATTTTGGTAGGACGATTTAGAGGTGGTGATGGGTAAAGGACAGCACCAGTGAGAGAAAGGTAAAGGATCTATGGTCCTTATAAACAAGAAAGTAGACAAGCAGGTTAAAACAGTTGTCCTCACTCCTTTTTCAACGTTCATTAAAGGTTTTTTTGAGTAGAAACTAGTTCCTTTCTGGCTCATAAGTTGGACTATAGGAAGAACACTCACCTCCTCACAAAGAGAAAACTTATTCCTAACTTATGACATGTGTTACAACTGTTTAACAAATAGTTTTTCCAATAATCCAACGTTATTGAACACAGTAGACTGTGAAAAGTGGCTCAGATGTTAAAATCCAGTTTGTTTATTATTGTTGTTGTTTATTTTCTATCAGAGTTTGGGGTAGTATTGAATCAAAATTGTCTAATTCTTATTATGGATGATTTTTCTAGTATCAGAGTCAAATGCTTATGTACTAACAGTAGCAAGACTAGGAATCTAATATATAAAGAAACATTTTTGTTACACATGGTACTAAATTAACTACAAAAATAAACAAATCTATTAATATTTATTTATTAGCATTATATACAGGTGCTTTGAGATTTACATGTACCACTATATAGAGGAGCTGTTGATTCCTCAAAGGGAAACTTGTGTTTGTGAAAGGCTTAGCCCAATCTAGAATCTCTACCTATGATAGGTTACAGGATAGAATGCTCTTTGGGGAGAGAGACAGTATCCTTGTTGTCTGCTCCTTGCTGACACTGGCTTTGTTGATGCGCTCTGAGTTTTAGGCCTGGGAAGAGACTTTGGCTTGCTGAAATATTCTGCAACGGGAATTTTCATCTGATTTCTTCTTATAAACAATGGAGGCTTGTGCCAAGCCTCTGAAATAGAAAAAGTCTCAATAAGTCCATAATTGAGACAGCAAATGTAGTAGATATGGTAGCTTCTGCCATGTCTTAGTAGCAGATGACATACAAAAACTGTGAAATTTAGGTGAATTAAATACACCCCAAATTAATAAAATTTACTCTCATCTTTCTTACCACCTGCTCATCTTTAATGAGTTATTTGTTCTGTAACATGCAGGATATGTTCTTTCAATCTTAGAATCAAACATAATTTTGGTAGGAACGATTTAGAGGCGGTGATGGGTAAAGGACAGCACCAGTGAGAGAAAGGTAAAGGATCTATGGTCCTTATAAACAAGAAAGTAGACAAGCAGGTTAAAACAGTTGTCCTCACAAGACTTTCCCAAGCCTACACTGGCTACACCCAAGCAGAAAGAAGGATTTGGGGAGACACTGAATACCAACACCAAAGACTAACGGGAATGATTTGGGGATCTGTATATAAGTATCCAGACAGGGTAAAATATATTTGAGACCCACATATAAGACATAAAATTGAGTAATAGAAACCGTTGCTGTCATGATTTTGTGGTCTTAAGGTGAAGAGTTTGTTAAGAAAAGTCAAATACAATAGACCCTCCTTGGCATGTCAGAGTAAGGGGGTATGTTCTAATTTCTGAACTATATGTATTATTGCCTCCTGTTAGCAAATAGCACTTCTTCTGGGTTTGGTTAACTCCAGCAGAAACTGCTGGGGTCTAGAGTGACCTCATGGAACTCTTAATTGATTGCTATATGATTTCTGGTATAAGAGGGACTTATAGACTTGTGTTTGAGGCTTTAGACATGCCTCATAGTTGTTGCTCTTTAGTCATTGTTGCTGTGTTTGCTTTAAAGATAGGAGTTGCCAAATCCCCAGGGTCCTCCTAGTTTGGACCAAACTAGGACTTTCCACAGTTCTTGATTGCAGTCCAGATTGCAGGCTGGGGCTGGACTTCTGATAGGACACAGCACTGCTGCCTTCCTGCCACTGCATCCCAGCTGTGTCTAGGGCATATGCTTGTGGCTGATTGTCAGAATGTTCCTGTTTTCTCTGCTGTTTCAAGTGAAAATCCTTTGGCTCAGCGACAGTTAACAAAGAACCAAAATGGAGGCTTGTGCCAAGCCTCTGAAATAGAAAAAGTCTCAATAAGTCCATAATTGAGACAGCAAATGTAGTAGATATGGTAGCTTCTGCCATGTCTTAGTAGCAGATGACATACAAAAACTGTGAAATTTAGGTGAATTAAATACACCCCAAATTAATAAAATTTACTCTCATCTTTCTTACCACCTGCTCATCTTTAATGAGTTATTTGTTCTGTAACATGCAGGATATGTTCTTTCAATCTTAGAATCAAACATAATTTTGGTAGGAACGATTTAGAGGTGGTGATGGGTAAAGGACAGCACCAGTGAGAGAAAGGTAAAGGATCTATGGTCCTTATAAACAAGAAAGTAGACAAGCAGGTTAAAACAGTTGTCCTCACAAGACTTTCCCAAGCCTACACTGGCTACACCCAAGCAGAAAGAAGGATTTGGGGAGACACTGAATACCAACACCAAAGACTAACGGGAATGATTTGGGGATCTGTATATAAGTATCCAGACAGGGTAAAATATATTTGAGACCCACATATAAGACATAAAATTGAGTAATAGAAACCGTTGCTGTCATGATTTTGTGGTCTTAAGGTGAAGAGTTTGTTAAGAAAAGTCAAATACAATAGACCCTCCTTGGCATGTCAGAGTAAGGGGGTATGTTCTAATTTCTGAACTATATGTATTATTGCCTCCTGTTAGCAAATAGCACTTCTTCTGGGTTTGGTTAACTCCAGCAGAAACTGCTGGGGTCTAGAGTGACCTCATGGAACTCTTAATTGATTGCTATATGATTTCTGGTATAAGAGGGACTTATAGACTTGTGTTTGAGGCTTTAGACATGCCTCATAGTTGTTGCTCTTTAGTCATTGTTGCTGTGTTTGCTTTAAAGATAGGAGTTGCCAAATCCCCAGGGTCCTCCTAGTTTGGACCAAACTAGGACTTTCCACAGTTCTTGATTGCAGTCCAGATTGCAGGCTGGGGCTGGACTTCTGATAGGACACAGCACTGCTGCCTTCCTGCCACTGCATCCCAGCTGTGTCTAGGGCATATGCTTGTGGCTGATTGTCAGAATGTTCCTGTTTTCTCTGCTGTTTCAAGTGAAAATCCTTTGGCTCAGCGACAGTTAACAAAGAACCAAAACTCTGATATCCCTGTCCTTTCTGTTAGGTCAGTGTAGGTCTTCTCCAGTCACTGGATTGACATGCCCCGACGTAGAGTTCCTGCTGCCCTGCTTCTCAAATAGTGTGGTAAAGCACTTTGCCTTTCAAAACAAAGTCAAATACAGGTCAGATTTACCTCTGTGAGAAACTGAGCAAATGCTGTCCCTGAAGAGTAACTGTAAATCACTATCGTTTTATACTCCTTTGAAAATCACATATCCTTAACATCTGTGTCTCGAAATAGATACTTGTTTACTTATACCAATTCAGTAATTATCACAAACTGTACTTAACCTTTCGGTACTTCCTTATTTTCTTCAGATCCTTGACTTGGCACTCTAAATCAGTTGGAGAAAAGAGAAAATGAAATTCACAGATACAAATATTTTCTATAGACAGTGCCATCATGAACAAGCTAAGTATGCATGTTTCTTAAGTAGTCTATCCCAATTCTTTGCTTTTCAATGCAGAAGGCATTAAATGTACTTTCAGATGAAAAATTCTTCTGACCTGGAGTAAACATCTGAGCAGTGCATCAAGTATTATTCACTAGGGTGGAGAAACTGACCCTATCTCCCAGTTTCCAGCTTTATGGAAACTTCAGGGTGGTGACCTTGCAGTGTAAAATTCTCTGTCTTGATGCTTTTTAAAGTGACATATTGCATGTTTTAGATATTTATTTTCTCCAAATATAAAATTTACCCAACTTTTAATTTTGAAGCAACAAGATTTTCTCTCCCAGCTTAAATAACATCTTACCACTTTCTTTCACCATGATGTTATATATAAATATGTATTTTCTTCTGTCATTGATATTACAAGAGTTGAGAAAAATTTCTATCAAAATAATTCCAAATTCCACTAACAGCTGTTTTTCCTCTGGCAGCCCCAGGCACATGTCAGAGAAAAGTAAGTTAAGCAATTTATTTTAGTCTTGCATTGTTCTAGACAAAAAAAAGTGATACCTATCCATGAAAAACAACATTTTTTTTAGCCAGGAAAAAATTAAGTAACTTGTGGCTGATTGTCAGAATGTTCCTGTTTTCTCTGCTGTTTCAAGTGAAAATCCTTTGGCTCAGCGACAGTTAAAGAACCAAAACTCTGATATCCCTGTCCTTTCTGTTAGGTCAGTGTAGGTCTTCTCCAGTCACTGGATTGACATGCCCCGACGAGAGTTCCTGCTGCCCTGCTTCTCAAATAGTGTGGTAAAGCACTTTGCCTTTCAAAACAAAGTCAAATACAGGTCAGATTTACCTCTGTGAGAAACTGAGCAAATGCTGTCCCTGAAGAGTAACTGTAAATCACTATCGTTTTATACTCCTTTGAAAATCACATATCCTTAACATCTGTGTCTCGAAATAGATACTTGTTTACTTATACCAATTCAGTAATTATCACAAACTGTACTTAACCTTTCGGTACTTCCTTATTTTCTTCAGATCCTTGACTTGGCACTCTAAATCAGTTGGAGAAAAGAGAAATGAAATTCACAGATACAAATATTTTCTATAGACAGTGCCATCATGAACAAGCTAAGTATGCATGTTTCTTAAGTAGTCTATCCCAATTCTTTGCTTTTCAATGCAGAAGGCATTAAATGTACTTTCAGATGAAAAATTCTTCTGACCTGGAGTAAACATCTGAGCAGTGCATCAAGTATTATTCACTAGGGTGGAGAAACTGACCCTATCTCCCAGTTTCCAGCTTTATGGAAACTTCAGGGTGGTGACCTTGCAGTGTAAAATTCTCTGTCTTGATGCTTTTTAAAGTGACATATTGCATGTTTTAGATATTTATTTTCTCCAAATATAAAATTTACCCAACTTTTAATTTTGAAGCAACAAGATTTTCTCTCCCAGCTTAAATAACATCTTACCACTTTCTTTCACCATGATGTTATATATAAATATGTATTTTCTTCTGTCATTGATATTACAAGAGTTGAGAAAAATTTCTATCAAAATAATTCCAAATTCCACTAACAGCTGTTTTTCCCCTCTGGCAGCCCCCAGGCACATGTCAGAGAAAAGTAAGTTAAGCAATTTATTTTAGTCTTGCATTGTTCTAGACAAAAAAAAAAAAAGTGATACCTATATGATACACATTCAGCGAATTATACAATAACAATGCAGTTTGGGTTTTCTTTATTGCTTCTCTTTTTAGGTAAACTAACTCTAATCTATTTTCTTAGATTTTTGGGTGGCTACTCTTACTTTGCCCTTAGTAGACAATGAACTTTTCTCAAAATGCTAGGTTGTTGCGTAAGGAAGACATGGCCTCTGCTAACATGCTCCGAATAGTAGGATTTAGAATGATTTCTAATATTACATTTATGAAAATGAAAGAAAACAAATACATGTTGTTGCCATTTACTGAATAAGGAGGTTACTTAAAACCTTTTAGTGAAAGATAACCACAAAGGGATTCAGAGTCCTTATGAACCACATGCCCCAAAGGTGGCCTTCGGGCCCGATTACCTCCTCTGTTGATGTCCTTCCCTAGAAGTGGTTAGCACCTTTGACTTTGCTGATGAATCTGAGGGTGACTTAACTCTGGCTGGCCTCCCCATCTCTGCTGCTGGTTCTGCTGAGGTATTTCTTCTGAGGTGAGCTAACAAGTTTATCTCAGCCAGTTCAGCATGAATCAAAGCTGAGACCCACTCCTTTTCTGATTTAAAAAAAAGAGGCAGTAATTATCATGTTGGCTAGAAACACAGGATTAGTTCTTTTACCCAGCACTCCTGTGTGAAAGGTAACCAATTTTCTGAGTAGATACCTTTGTGAGCTAAGGCTTCTATAGAAAAGCTGGTTCACATCAACCTAGTTTCTGTCTCCCTGTGATACTGCAGAGTACTCAGAATGGTTCCTTCACTGGGCACTTGTCCCTGAGTGGTAGTGGAAGAGATTTTAAATATTGAGTACAAAGCCAAGCCTTACAGGCCGCTGCCAAATAAAAACAAATAAGGATATCTATAAAAAAAATAGGTACAATATGATCTCATTAAAATAAAGACTAATACTTAAATAATAATTATAAGCATAACGAGTTGAGAAAATTTCTATCAAAATAATTCCAAATTCCACTAACAGCTGTTTTTCCTCTGGCAGCCCCAGGCACATGTCAGAGAAAAGTAAGTTAAGCAATTTATTTTAGTCTTGCATTGTTCTAGACAAAAAAAAAAGTGATACCTATATGATACACATTCAGCGAATTATACAATAACAATGCAGTTTGGGTTTTCTTTATTGCTTCTCTTTTAGGTAAACTAACTCTAATCTATTTTCTTAGATTTTTGGGTGGCTACTCTTACTTTGCCCTTAGTAGACAATGAACTTTTCTCAAAATGCTAGGTTGTTGCGTAAGGAAGACATGGCCTCTGCTAACATGCTCGAATAGTAGGATTTAGAATGATTTCTAATATTACATTTATGAAAATGAAAGAAAACAAATACATGTTGTTGCCATTTACTGAATAAGGAGGTTACTTAAAACCTTTTAGTGAAAGATAACCAAAAAGGGGATTCAGAGTCCTTATGAACCACATGCCCCAAAGGTGGCCTTCGGGCCCGATTACCTCCTCTGTTGATGTCCTTCCCTAGAAGTGGTTAGCACCTTTGACTTTGCTGATGAATCTGAGGGTGACTTAACTCTGGCTGGCCTCCCCATCTCTGCTGCTGGTTCTGCTGAGGTATTTCTTCTGAGGTGAGCTAACAAGTTTATCTCAGCCAGTTCAGCATGAATCAAAGCTGAGACCCACTCCTTTTCTGATTTAAAAAAAAGAGGCAGTAATTATCATGTTGGCTAGAAACACAGGATTAGTTCTTTTACCCAGCACTCCTGTGTGAAAGGTAACCAATTTTCTGAGTAGATACCTTTGTGAGCTAAGGCTTCTATAGAAAAGCTGGTTCACATCAACCTAGTTTCTGTCTCCCTGTGATACTGCAGAGTACTCAGAATGGTTCCTTCACTGGGCACTTGTCCCTGAGTGGTAGTGGAAGAGATTTTAAATATTGAGTACAAAGCCAAGCCTTACAGGCCGCTGCCAAATAAAAACAAATAAGGATATCTATAAAAAAAATAGGTACAATATGATCTCATTAAAATAAAGACTAATACTTAAATAATAATTATAAGCATCTCTAAAAAGAGAAATGCCAAAATATTACTAAAATGATGTCTGTGATTATTTGTTTTTCCTCTTTTTTTTTTTCTGGTTCATCTGTTTTTCTGTCCAACAGTAAGCACTCGTGTAAAATTTTTAAAGTTATATTCTTAAAAAAGGAAAAATAACATAAAAACTCCTATTCATAAATACTTCTCAGTTGCCTGCCAAGGCAAGGTACTCCAAAATGCTCCCCATTTAAAAACATTAGTCTGTCCCTAGCACTTTTCTGTCTCCTAACTTTGATTTTTTTTTAATTTTGACCTCTTTTATTGGTCTTCTTTTCACTTATTTTCATCCCTTTTATTCTTTGGCCTGTGTGGGCCTCCCATCGCAGTGGTCTCTCTTGATGCAAAGCACTGGCTCTGGGCTTGTACACTCCAGAACGCTGGCTCATAATTGGACACACAGGGCCAGCTGCTCTGCGGCACATGGGATCTTCCTGGGCCAGGGATCGAACTGGTGCCTCTTGCACTGCAAGGCAGACTCTTTACCCACTAGACCACCAGGGAAGTCCCTAACTTTGATTACTGCAGTGATTTTCAAACAGTGATTCCCAGACCAGGCTTATCAGCATCACCTGGGACCTTGTTAGCAATGACAGTTCTCAGGGCCCACCCGCCTCAGAAATTTGACCTCAGTCTAATGACCAGCTAGGCTTGAGGACAGCTTCTTTGTTATTTACTGTTATCCGACTTGGGACTAGCATATATTTTCATGGAACAGACAAGGAAGATCCTAAAGGAGGCTGGGAGGTGATTGACTTGATGGTTTTGGTGAGGCAGAGCCCTTAGAATCTGGAACTTGGAAAACTGTGCTTCTCCCATCCACGTGGGCTGTGTGGAGGGTCATGGTAGGCCAGGTTGGAAAGGTAACATTTTCTAGATTTGGTTCCTGTCACGGGTTTTTGGGAAGGGGGAGATTTTAAATATTGAGTACAAAGCCAAGCCTTACAGGCCGCTGCCAAATAAAAACAAATAAGGATATCTATAAAAAAAATAGGTACAATATGATCTCATTAAAATAAAGACTAATACTTAAATAATAATTATAAGCATCTCTAAAAAGAGAAATGCCAAAATATTACTAAAATGATGTCTGTGATTATTTGTTTTTCCTCTTTTTTTTTTTCTGGTTCATCTGTTTTTCTGTCCAACAGTAAGCACTCGTGTAAAATTTTTAAAGTTATATTCTTAAAAAAGGAAAAATAACATAAAAACTCCTATTCATAAATACTTCTCAGTTGCCTGCCAAGGCAAGGTACTCCAAAATGCTCCCCATTTAAAAACATTAGTCTGTCCCTAGCACTTTTCTGTCTCCTAACTTTGATTTTTTTAGAATTTTGACCTCTTTTATTGGTCTTCTTTTCACTTATTTTCATCCCTTTTATTCTTTGGCCTGTGTGGGCCTCCCATCGCAGTGGTCTCTCTTGATGCAAAGCACTGGCTCTGGGCTTGTACACTCCAGAACGCTGGCTCATAATTGGACACACAGGGCCAGCTGCTCTGGCACATGGGATCTTCCCGCGCCAGGGATCAAACTGGTGCCTCTTGCACTGCAAGGCAGACTCTTTACCCACTAGACCACCAGGGAAGTCCCTAACTTTGATTACTGCAGTGATTTTCAAACAGTGATTCCCAGACCAGGCTTATCAGCATCACCTGGGACCTTGTTAGCAATGACAGTTCTCAGGGCCCACCCGCCTCAGAAATTTGACCTCAGTCTAATGACCAGCTAGGCTTGAGGACAGCTTCTTTGTTATTTACTGTTATCCGACTTGGGACTAGCATATATTTTCATGGAACAGACAAGGAAGATCCTAAAGGAGGCTGGGAGGTGATTGACTTGATGGTTTTGGTGAGGCAGAGCCCTTAGAATCTGGAACTTGGAAAACTGTGCTTCTCCCATCCACGTGGGCTGTGTGGAGGGTCATGGTAGGCCACAGATATGCTCAGGGAGACCCCGGCTGTGTGGGCTCAGGGTCGAAGCACAAACCAGCTTTGGATACAAGTGTTTCACATCACTCAAAAGTTCAGTTTGGGGCATGACCAGCTTGTGTGCAGCTGGATGGACAGGACTCTTGATTCTGAAACACTAGGCAAATAACACTGCAACATCGTCTTTGAAAATCCAGGGTAGAAAACTTCAGACATTGGCGTGTTCCTAATTTCTGACAGTAAACTGAGCTCTGTTCACAAATGCGTAATCTCACCTTTTGAACTTGCGTGAAGCAGCCACTGCAGAACTTCTGCCAGAGAATCAGTACGTAAAATATTACAGAGCTTTTCCAGAATCTGACAGAGAATATTTGAGTTACACAGTGAGCAAGGTTAATAAGGTTTCCTTTACCTTCCCTACAATCTCATCTTACCAAATATCCCTCTGTACACAGTATTCAAGTCAATTGGGATTTTAACTTGGAAACCAGATTTCAAATAGAAAAAACATCTTCAGTATGAGTACACTTGATCCTTGAGCAAAGCACAGATGGAGCTTCAACCCCTCAGGCAGTCGAAAATCCAACTCTAACTTGAGAGTCCCCCGTCTATGGAGGTGGTTCCTCTGTATTTCCTCTATATTCACATTTCCACATCCATCCATGAACTCAACCAACTACAAATCATGTAGCACTGTTGTATCAATTACTGCAAAAAAAATCATGTATAAGTGGACCCACACAGTTCAAACTCGTATTGTTTAAGGGTCAGCTGCAGTAGTTTAGTCAATCAGAATCCTTCATTGACATTTTTTTTTTAATCTGAAGCTGAGTACTGAATGTTGGTGTTAGAGGAAATACATGAAATAATTCTAATAAAAATGGACAGTAGGTATTAAAGTCTACAGTATGAAGCACATGTAATGACGTTTCCAGTTTTACCCTAAATTGTGTCTGCTAGAATAAAACTCAAGAGAAAGAATTGAAGACATATTCTATTTTAGCTCACTATAATGATAATTGCATTCTTTCAGAGTTAATCACTGAGTGACCTACAAATTAAAAGAAGCCAGAAGTGATGTACAATCACCATATATGAAAACATGGAAGATCCTAAAGGAGGCTGGGAGGTGATTGACTTGATGGTTTTGGTGAGGCAGAGCCCTTAGAATCTGGAACTTGGAAAACTGTGCTTCTCCCATCCACGTGGGCTGTGTGGAGGGTCATGGTAGGCCACAGATATGCTCAGGGAGACCCCGGCTGTGTGGGCTCAGGGTCAGCACAAACCAGCTTTGGATACAAGTGTTTCACATCACTCAAAAGTTCAGTTTGGGGCATGACCAGCTTGTGTGCAGCTGGATGGACAGGACTCTTGATTCTGAAACACTAGGCAAATAACACTGCAACATCGTCTTTGAAAATCCAGGGTAGAAAACTTCAGACATTGGCGTGTTCCTAATTTCTGACAGTAAACTGAGCTCTGTTCACAAATGCGTAATCTCACCTTTTGAACTTGCGTGAAGCAGCCACTGCAGAACTTCTGCCAGAGAATCAGTACGTAAAATATTACAGAGCTTTTCCAGAATCTGACAGAGAATATTTGAGTTACACAGTGAGCAAGGTTAATAAGGTTTCCTTTACCTTCCCTACAATCTCATCTTACCAAATATCCCTCTGTACACAGTATTCAAGTCAATTGGGATTTTAACTTGGAAACCAGATTTCAAATAGAAAAAACATCTTCAGTATGAGTACACTT
The DNA here is from genome assembly GCA_022376925.1 of Tragulus kanchil. Lineage (NCBI taxonomy): Eukaryota > Metazoa > Chordata > Mammalia > Artiodactyla > Tragulidae > Tragulus > Tragulus kanchil. The sequence goes on from JAIOJX010000025.1 coordinate 80,203,836, forward strand.
GATCCTTGAGCAAAGCACAGATGGAGCTTCAACCCCTCAGGCAGTCGAAAATCCAACTCTAACTTGAGAGTCCCCCGTCTATGGAGGTGGTTCCTCTGTATTTCCTCTATATTCACATTTCCACATCCATCCATGAACTCAACCAACTACAAATCATGTAGCACTGTTGTATCAATTACTGCAAAAAAAATCATGTATAAGTGGACCCACACAGTTCAAACTCGTATTGTTTAAGGGTCAGCTGCAGTAGTTTAGTCAATCAGAATCCTTCATTGACATTTTTTTTTTAATCTGAAGCTGAGTACTGAATGTTGGTGTTAGAGGAAATACATGAAATAATTCTAATAAAAATGGACAGTAGGTATTAAAGTCTACAGTATGAAGCACATGTAATGACGTTTCCAGTTTTACCCTAAATTGTGTCTGCTAGAATAAAACTCAAGAGAAAGAATTGAAGACATATTCTATTTTAGCTCACTATAATGATAATTGCATTCTTTCAGAGTTAATCACTGAGTGACCTACAAATTAAAAGAAGCCAGAAGTGATGTACAATCACCATATTGATGACAAAACCATGAGAGGCATACCACAGGGCTCTTCTATTTACCCCATTTCCACTGATTTATAGTGAAATTAGGAACAAGTTTAACTTATTTTCTTCTAGGATAAGCCTTATCAAGGACAGGAATCTTAATAATAAAGCTGAATACAGGATAGTAGATTTTTCTGTCCTTTAAATTCTCTATCTCCAGCACCTAGACCAATGATAAACACAAATAATGACATTTGCTGAATTAATAGTATTTTAAGAAAAGATTTCAGGCAGAAAGTCTAGGAAAAAAGATGTTGCAGTAGCTTTAGCAAAAATTAATGGTTTAGACTGTGTCAAAGCTGTGGGAATAAAGAGAAATGGAAAGATTTGAGACTCATTTACAAGAATGAATGCACTGAACTTGTTTGGCAGTATGTTGTAGAAAGGCCAAGGGTGTCCTCCAGGGTGAATCCCAGGGTCTTGTATGGACATACATTCAGTGTATGCAGATGCTTTCCACTGAGATGGGGAACCAGTTGTGTCCAACTCTTTGTGACCCCATGGACTACAACCTGCAGGCTCCTCTGTCCATGGAATTCTCTAGGCAGAATGCTGTAATGGGTTGCCATTGATTTCTCCAGGGGATCTTTCTAACTTAGGGATCCAACCTGTATCTCTTAAGTCTCCTGCGTTGGCAGTCCGGTCCCACTAGCGCCACCTGGGAAGCCCCTGAGTTTTATTTTGGAAAGCAGTTAATGTATTGGTGGGTGAGTCTGATCTATTGAAATTTGATTTTAGGATTTGAGAGTGTAGGTCTAGAGTGGTCCCACTGTGGGCCAGCGCATCAGAATCCTTCATTGACATTTTTTAATCTGAAGCTGAGTACTGAATGTTGGTGTTAGAGGAAATACATGAAATAATTCTAATAAAAATGGACAGTAGGTATTAAAGTCTACAGTATGAAGCACATGTAATGACGTTTCCAGTTTTACCCTAAATTGTGTCTGCTAGAATAAAACTCAAGAGAAAGAATTGAAGACATATTCTATTTTAGCTCACTATAATGATAATTGCATTCTTTCAGAGTTAATCACTGAGTGACCTACAAATTAAAAGAAGCCAGAAGTGATGTACAATCACCATATTGATGACAAAACCATGAGAGGCATACCACAGGGCTCTTCTATTTACCCCATTTCCACTGATTTATAGTGAAATTAGGAACAAGTTTAACTTATTTTCTTCTAGGATAAGCCTTATCAAGGACAGGAATCTTAATAATAAAGCTGAATACAGGATAGTAGATTTTTCTGTCCTTTAAATTCTCTATCTCCAGCACCTAGACCAATGATAAACACAAATAATGACATTTGCTGAATTAATAGTATTTTAAGAAAAGATTTCAGGCAGAAAGTCTAGGAAAAAAGATGTTGCAGTAGCTTTAGCAAAAATTAATGGTTTAGACTGTGTCAAAGCTGTGGGAATAAAGAGAAATGGAAAGATTTGAGACTCATTTACAAGAATGAATGCACTGAACTTGTTTGGCAGTATGTTGTAGAAAGGCCAAGGGTGTCCTCCAGGGTGAATCCCAGGGTCTTGTATGGACATACATTCAGTGTATGCAGATGCTTTCCACTGAGATGGGGAACCAGTTGTGTCCAACTCTTTGTGACCCCATGGACTACAACCTGCAGGCTCCTCTGTCCATGGAATTCTCTAGGCAGAATGCTGTAATGGGTTGCCATTGATTTCTCCAGGGGATCTTTCTAACTTAGGGATCCAACCTGTATCTCTTAAGTCTCCTGCGTTGGCAGTCCGGTCCCACTAGCGCCACCTGGGAAGCCCCTGAGTTTTATTTTGGAAAGCAGTTAATGTATTGGTGGGTGAGTCTGATCTATTGAAATTTGATTTTAGGATTTGAGAGTGTAGGTCTAGAGTGGTCCCACTGTGGGCCAGCGCATCTTTTCTGGGCTCCCAACTACATTCTTGGTGTGTTCAGCAAGGTCTCTCTACTTTAGCAGATCACAGCTCCATTATCTTTAAGCAGTGGCTCCCTCCCTTGAGTTCTCTTTTGCCTTTTCAGACTCTGATCCTGTCCCTGTGCACTTTGTATTGGGCTACAGACTCAGGGAACTGTATATAGCTTTCTAGAACTCATTCTCTGCACAGATACTTTTTTACTATCTTAATTTGGAAATTCAAACTACTTCAGCATCCCCAAACTCTAAACTATTTTCTCCACCTAGTGAAACTCTCCCTCCCTGTTTGGGCTCCACTTCTGTGTGCCATGATTTAGGAATGTGTTCCAGGAATAAATCTGCAAGTGAGAAACAAGAGCAGGCCTTGGATTTCAACCTGACTAGTTTTATGTCAATTCAGTTGTCAGTGGGAACCATTAAAGAGTTTTAAGGATGCTAATCATGTGATTGTTTTGTATATTCATGCTGTTGCCAAGTTACGGATTTAACAAACCTGCCTCTTACTTTGATTTCCTGGTCCAGATAGTTTGGTATGCAGACAGTGTTCTCTTTGACGGCAGTCCTGGTACTCTCACCTCTGAAGAGGAGGAGCCAGCAGTGGAGCACACCTTTGGAGGTGACGGTGGATTTTTTACCTTAATTTCATCCTAAATCAAAGATATATTATCATCAATATGCATTTGCATCCACTTATATTTTGTATGAAAATTGAATGAAAATGAATGAGAAATGTTGTAGCTGATTGAGACACGTATGTGAAAGTAAAAAGAGCTTAGTTTTAATCTTCCCTTAAAAGCCTAATTTATCAAATATTTACATTTGGAGACTCAACAAATAGTGATATATTATTTACTTTTATGAGACCATTTTAAACCTTTGGTTTAAAAGCTGATAATTTTGTAATACTGAATGTGCAACTATCACTTATCTTGCTGCTTCTAATAACAACCAACTCATGACACATGAGTTTTTCTACCTAGTTGAGAAGATTTTTTTACAATTAGGAAAAATCAGCCAAGAGTTTTTACACTGTCTGTAAAGAAGCAAATGGTATGAGCCACTGTTTCCTGGCTCTGCTAAATGGCAGGTGAGAGCTGGAGAATTAAAGGAGTAAATTACTCCCTTTGATTAGCTGGAAAAGGAAATAAAAAGACTATTTTGATCTGGTAGGTGAATATACCATTTGCAGTCTTTTAAAAAAATCTGTTTGTCTGTTCCAAGGAAGGGTTTTAATTTTCAGAAGGGGTTTTAATTTGTCAGCAGCCAGGGACCATGAGTTTTGAAAATAATTTTCTCCACCTACTTCAGCATCCCCAAACTCTAAACTATTTTCTCCACCTAGTGAAACTCTCCCTCCCTGTTTGGGCTCCACTTCTGTGTGCCATGATTTAGGAATGTGTTCCAGGAATAAATCTGCAAGTGAGAAACAAGAGCAGGCCTTGGATTTCAACCTGACTAGTTTTATGTCAATTCAGTTGTCAGTGGGAACCATTAAAGAGTTTTAAGGATGCTAATCATGTGATTGTTTTGTATATTCATGCTGTTGCCAAGTTACGGATTTAACAAACCTGCCTCTTACTTTGATTTCCTGGTCCAGATAGTTTGGTATGCAGACAGTGTTCTCTTTGACGGCAGTCCTGGTACTCGTCACCTCTGAAGAGGAGGAGCCAGCAGTGGAGCACACCTTTGGAGGTGACGGTGGATTTTTTACCTTAATTTCATCCTAAATCAAAGATATATTATCATCAATATGCATTTGCATCCACTTATATTTTGTATGAAAATTGAATGAAAAATGAATGAGAAATGTTGTAGCTGATTGAGACACGTATGTGAAAGTAAAAAGAACTTAGTTTTAATCTTCCCTTAAAAGCCTAATTTATCAAATATTTACATTTGGAGACTCAACAAATAGTGATATATTATTTACTTTTATGAGACCATTTTAAACCTTTGGTTTAAAAGCTGATAATTTTGTAATACTGAATGTGCAACTATCACTTATCTTGCTGCTTCTAATAACAACCAACTCATGACACATGAGTTTTTCTACCTAGTTGAGAAGATTTTTTTTTTACAATTAGGAAAAATCAGCCAAGAGTTTTTACACTGTCTGTAAAGAAGCAAATGGTATGAGCCACTGTTTCCTGGCTCTGCTAAATGGCAGGTGAGAGCTGGAGAATTAAAGGAGTAAATTACTCCCTTTGATTAGCTGGAAAAGGAAATAAAAAGACTATTTTGATCTGGTAGGTGAATATACCATTTGCAGTCTTTTAAAAAAATCTGTTTGTCTGTTCCAAGGAAGGGGTTTTAATTTTCAGAAGTGAGTGATATATACCTATAGAAGCTGGTGGCTGAATGTGTCAGCAGCCAGGGACCATGATGATTAAAATTTCCAGAACATTATTTAATTGTTGATGTTTAGTGAAAAAAAAAAAGGGCTTCCCAGGTGGTAAAGAATCTGCCTGCCAAGCAGGAGACATGGGTTTGATCCCTGGATTGGAAAGATCCCCTGGAGAAGGAAATGGCAACCCATTGCAGTATTCTTGCCTAGGAAATTCCATGGACAGAGGAGCCTAGCCAGATGGAGTTGATGGGGTCACAAAAGAGTCAGACATGACAGAGCAAGTAAACAATGACAACAAGTGAAAATAAAATTGTTGTATAGTATATAGATGTACTCTTCTGTTAAAGTTTATTATATAGGTGTCTTATTTAAGGGAAGAGCAATATATATACATATGTACACATATATGTTATGTGTGTAATATATGTTTGTATGCATATATATATATATATATATATATTCAACCCTCCCACTGAATACAACTAAAACAGTATATATAAAAAAATGTTTTCCTTTAAAATTTTAATTTTAATATAAATTAAATTTTTAATTTAACTTTTTAAATTTATTCATCTTAATGTATGAATAACATAGGAATTAATAGGTCAAAAAGTAAAGCAGAAAAGAGACTCCTGAGGTATAGAGTGTACAGTAGCCATTTTTCCCCTGAGGTCATTGTCTAACTCTAGAAAATGAAAGGTTTTTGACAGCCTTAAAGTTTCTAAAAGACAGACCTCAAAGCTCAGGACCCAGATAAAGGCCAATAAAGATCTACAGTCTTAAATTCAAGGTGACCTAGAAATGCAAAGTCCTTGAAGAAATATAGCCTGAGATCAAGGCCTGAACTCAGGTAAATTGGTCCAGGCTGGTAGGGCCTCAGGGTTCCTATATAAGCAGGTACTAATTCTCTGGAAGAAAATGCATTCATGAGTTTCAGATTCCTACAAATGATTTTTCATACATAATATCTAGCTATCAGTCAAAGAAGAAATTATAATGTGAACTAGAAAGGGCAGGCTTCTTTAGGATCGGGGAAAATAAAATTTGATCTGGTAGGTGAATATACCATTTGCAGTCTTTTAAAAATCTGTTTGTCTGTTCCAAGGAAGGGTTTTAATTTTCAGAAGTGAGTGATATATACCTATAGAAGCTGGTGGCTGAATGTGTCAGCAGCCAGGGACCATGATGATTAAAATTTCCAGAACATTATTTAATTGTTGATGTTTAGTGAAAAAAAAGGGCTTCCCAGGTGGTAAAGAATCTGCCTGCCAAGCAGGAGACATGGGTTTGATCCCTGGATTGGAAAGATCCCCTGGAGAAGGAAATGGCAACCCATTGCAGTATTCTTGCCTAGGAAATTCCATGGACAGAGGAGCCTAGCCAGATGGAGTTGATGGGGTCACAAAAGAGTCAGACATGACAGAGCAAGTAAACAATGACAACAAGTGAAAATAAAATTGTTGTATAGTATATAGATGTACTCTTCTGTTAAAGTTTATTATATAGGTGTCTTATTTAAGGAAGAGCAATATATATACATATGTACACATATATGTTATGTGTGTAATATATGTTTGTATGCATATATATATATATATATATATATTCAACCCTCCCACTGAATACAACTAAAACAGTATATATAAAAAAATGTTTTCCTTTAAAATTTTAATTTTAATATAAATTAAATTTTTAATTTAACTTTTTAAATTTATTCATCTTAATGTATGAATAACATAGGAATTAATAGGTCAAAAAGTAAAGCAGAAAAGAGACTCCTGAGGTATAGAGTGTACAGTAGCCATTTTTCCCCTGAGGTCATTGTCTAACTCTAGAAAATGAAAGGTTTTTTTTGACAGCCTTAAAGTTTCTAAAAGACAGAACTCAAAGCTCAGGACCCAGATAAAGGCCAATAAAGATCTACAGTCTTAAATTCAAGGTGACCTAGAAATGCAAAGTCCTTGAAGAAATATAGCCTGAGATCAAGGCCTGAACTCAGGTAAATTGGTCCAGGCTGGTAGGGCCTCAGGGTTCCTATATAAGCAGGTACTAATTCTCTGGAAGAAAATGCATTCATGAGTTTCAGATTCCTACAAATGATTTTTCATACATAATATCTAGCTATCAGTCAAAGAAGAAATTATAATGTGAACTAGAAAGAAAAACTTGCCATCAAGATGGCATTTACAAGGATGTAAGTGGATCCCCTCTTACAAAACTACCAAAATCACAACTAACTGCTGAACAATCATCAAAAAAGAAAAAAGGGTACCAAAAAAGATACCCTACATGCAAAGACAAAGAAGAAACCACAAGACGGTAGGAAGGACAGATGGGCAGTAAAATCAAATCTCATATCCACCAGGTAGATGGTGCACAAACTGAGAAGTACTTATACCACAGAAGTTCTCCCAGAGGAGTGAAAGTCCTGAGCACCACGTCAGGCTTCCCAGCCTGGGGGTCTGGCAACAAGAGGCGGCAGCTCCAGAAAGAATCTGGCTTTGTAGGCCACTGGGATTTGATTGCAGAAATTCCATAAGACTGGGGGAAAACAGAAAATTTACTCTTGGAGGGTGCATACGAGGTCTAGTGTGCACCAGGACCCACAGAAAAGCAACAACTGATAGAACAAGGAGACAACCTAGAGGTGTGGGGTTGGGGCAGGCACAGTGTAAAGGAAGCTCAAGAGAGGTCATGTTGTTATACGGCAGAAACTAACAACATTGTAGAGCAATTGTACTCCAGTTAAAAAGTAAATTTAAAAAATAAAAAACCATAATGTAATGGGCAAAAAGAGACAGCAGATCAATAAGGCTATAGAATACTTGAGTGATAGTATTAACCAAATTGACCTAACTGGTACTTATACAACATTCTCCAAAGAATCAACAGAGGGAACATTCTTTTTGTAGACATGGAACCATTTTTCCCTGAGGTCATTGTCTAACTCTAGAAAATGAAAGGTTTTTGACAGCCTTAAAGTTTCTAAAAGACAGAACTCAAAGCTCAGGACCCAGATAAAGGCCAATAAAGATCTACAGTCTTAAATTCAAGGTGACCTAGAAATGCAAAGTCCTTGAAGAAATATAGCCTGAGATCAAGGCCTGAACTCAGGTAAATTGGTCCAGGCTGGTAGGGCCTCAGGGTTCCTATATAAGCAGGTACTAATTCTCTGGAAGAAAATGCATTCATGAGTTTCAGATTCCTACAAATGATTTTTCATACATAATATCTAGCTATCAGTCAAAGAAGAAATTATAATGTGAACTAGAAAGAAAAACTTGCCATCAAGATGGCATTTACAAGGATGTAAGTGGATCCCCTCTTACAAAACTACCAAAATCACAACTAACTGCTGAACAATCATCAAAAAAGAAAAAAGGGTACCAAAAAAGATACCCTACATGCAAAGACAAAGAAGAAACCACAAGACGGTAGGAAGGACAGATGGGCAGTAAAATCAAATCTCATATCCACCAGGTAGATGGTGCACAAACTGAGAAGTACTTATACCACAGAAGTTCTCCCAGAGGAGTGAAAGTCCTGAGCACCACGTCAGGCTTCCCAGCCTGGGGGTCTGGCAACAAGAGGCGGCAGCTCCAGAAAGAATCTGGCTTTGTAGGCCACTGGGATTTGATTGCAGAAATTCCATAAGACTGGGGGAAAACAGAAAATTTACTCTTGGAGGGTGCATACGAGGTCTAGTGTGCACCAGGACCCATAGAAAAAGCAACAACTGATAGAACAAGGAGACAACCTAGAGGTGTGGGGTTGGGGCAGGCACAGTGTAAAGGAAGCTCAAGAGAGGTCATGTTGTTATACGGCAGAAACTAACAACATTGTAGAGCAATTGTACTCCAGTTAAAAAGTAAATTTAAAAAATAAAAAACCATAATGTAATGGGCAAAAAGAGACAGCAGATCAATAAGGCTATAGAATACTTGAGTGATAGTATTAACCAAATTGACCTAACTGGTACTTATACAACATTCTCCAAAGAATCAACAGAGGTAACATTCTTTTTGTAGACATGGAAAATTTATCAGAGTTGGCCGTATTCTGGGCCATATAAAAAGTTTCAAAGTGAACAAAAGATGTTCTCTGACCATAATAGAATTGGAAATCAATCACATAAAGATAACTTTAAAATCCCCAAATATTTGGAAGTTAAATAACATAATTTTAAGTAACACGTGAGTCAAAGAAGTTTAAAAGGAAATTAGGCAATATTTTGAGCAGAATAAAAAGGAAAACTCAGCCTAGTAAAATTTGGAGGATGCAGCTAAAGCAGTGTTTGTAGAAAAAGTAAAATAACATATGCCTGTATTAGAAAGGAAAACTCTCTCAACACGTAAGTTTTCATCTTATATAAAGACACGAACCAAAGTCAATGAAACAGAAACAGAACAACAACAGAGATCATCAATAAAATGAAAAGTTGAATCTTTAACAAACAATAAAACTAATAAACCTTTATAGAAGTATCAGGGGGAGAAAAGACACAAATTATATATCAGTATCAGTCATGAGAGACAGAACATCTACAAATTGTATCATAATTTAAAGGGTATTTTATGAATGACTTTATATCAGTAAGTTCAACAACTTAGATGAAATGGGCGAATATTTTGAAAAACATCCAAGACCTTGATTTAAAGAAAACTCCAGGTTCATATGGCTTCACTGAAGAATTCTAAAACTTTTAAATAAGAAATACCAATTCTACATAAAATTTCCTAGGATGCTAAAAGGGAGTTCCCAACTGATTTTATGAAGCAAGTTACTTTCCTAGTATCAAAACAAGAAAAGACATTATCAGTAAACTACAGATATTCCTTATGAACATATACACAAAAACACTAAGCAGTGTTTTATAAAATTAAATGTATAAAAAGAATAATACATCATGATCAACTGGAGTTTTCCCTCAGCAAAGCAGGTTAGTTTAACATTTGATTAACCAATGTAGCTCACCATATTAACAGACTAAAAAAAATCACATGATCGTTTCAGATAGACACAGAAAAGCATTTGGCAAAATCCTACCTTTATTTCTGATTCAAAAAAAAACAACTCTCAGAACACCAGAAATAGAAAAGAAATTTCCTTAGCCATGTAAAGGACACCTATGAATAAAGTAAGTTAACATCATACTTAACGGTGAAAGTCTGAATGTTTTCTCCATATGATTAGGTACTAGGCAAGAGTGTCTGCTGTCATCAGTTTTATTCAGTATTGTACTAGAGGTTGGCCATTGCAGTAAGGTACAAGAAACAGATAAACAGCATGTGAATTTGAAACTATAAGACATAAATTAGGGATTCACCAAAGTTGTAAATTTCGGTTCTTCAAAAGATACTATTATCAAAGGGGAAAAAAACCCAGCAAGCCTCAAACTGGAAGAATACATTTGCAAAATGTATATATGACGAAAGAATTATATCTAGACTATAACAAATGTCTAAAATTTCATGCTAGAAAGACCAACATCCCAACTGAAAAGGAGATACAATATTTGAACATAGACATTACATAGAAAAGATATATGGATGGCAAGTAAGAACATGAAAAAATGTCACTAGTCATTGGACAAATGTAAATTCAGACCATAATGAGATACCACTACACACCCACTAGATGGGTTAAAATTAAAAATGTTGGCCATACTAAATTTTGACAGGATATGCAGGAAATTGTTACATACAGCCTGTGAGAATGTAAAATCCTACAACCACATTAGAAACTTTGACAGTTTCTTAAAAATTTAAACATAATCTACAGTAAGACCCAGTCATTCCACTGCTATGTATTTACCCATGAATAAAGAAAATACATATTCATACAAAGACCTGTATACAAACGTTCACATCATCTTCGTTAAAAACTGAAAACAAGCTAAGTCCACCAAGAGATGAACATATAAACAAGTTATGAGATACCAATACAGTTGAATACTACTCATCAATAAAAAAAGGGAATGATACACATAACAACATGACTGAATCTTAAAACATGCTTACAGAAGCAAGATTTTAAAAACTGGTTTTCACTATAAGTTTCATTTATCTAAAATCCTAAAATTGCATGTTAATCTTCAGTGACAGCTCATAAATGTTTACCTGTGGGAGGGCCAGGTTCATGAGAAAACCTTGGGAGTTTGTTCATTACCTTCATTTCATTGTGTATCAATTTGTCAAAACTCATCAAACTGCACTATTTAAAAATGTGTTTTATATCATGTTAATTATACTTAAATAATTACAAATTATTTAAGTATAATTATATTTTTAAATTAACTGGAATTATGAATTATACATCATCATAAGTAAAAAATATCGTGAAAAACTTTTCCAGAAAGATATGTGAAGAAAAGGAGAGGAAATGATAGAAGTCAAAACAAAATAGGCACCTGTAAATAATTGTTTCTTTACCTTTTTAATTACTAAGGGATTCTCACTGGAAGTTTTGAAGCACTCCTTGACTCTTCGACAGGGCTCTGAAGTGACAATGAGGAAAAAATATATTTAGATCAAACTGAAAAATATTTCCTACCACATGATACATCCATCACTTGCTGAAATGGATGCGAATACATCTGAATTTCAGTTAAGGTCAACTCAGGGATCTGTTTACTAGAAAACTTACAGATAGAATTTTATTACAACAACATAATTAAAGCATATTTATATTATAGAACTAGTCCTATGCCCAGGAATCTGAGATAAAGAAATACTGCAAGACCTTCCTTGATCTGGGTAAACTGATTTGTAAAAGTATGTAGTTCAATATGATATATTTTCTGTTTTATTTACCACATGAATTACAACCACATTAGAAACTTTGACAGTTTCTTAAAAATTTAAACATAATCTACAGTAAGACCCAGTCATTCCACTGCTATGTATTTACCCATGAATAAAGAAAATACATATTCATACAAAGACCTGTATACAAACGTTCACATCATCTTCGTTAAAAACTGAAAACAAGCTAAGTCCACCAAGAGATGAACATATAAACAAGTTATGAGATACCAATACAGTTGAATACTACTCATCAATAAAAAAAGGGAATGATACACATAACAACATGACTGAATCTTAAAACATGCTTACAGAAGCAAGATTTTAAAAACTGGTTTTCACTATAAGTTTCATTTATCTAAAATCCTAAAAATTGCATGTTAATCTTCAGTGACAGCTCATAAATGTTTACCTGTGGGAGGGCCAGGTTCATGAGAAAACCTTGGGAGTTTGTTCATTACCTTCATTTCATTGTGTATCAATTTGTCAAAACTCATCAAACTGCACTATTTAAAAATGTGTTTTATATCATGTTAATTATACTTAAATAATTACAAATTATTTAAGTATAATTATATTTTTAAATTAACTGGAATTATGAATTATACATCATCATAAGTAAAAAATATCGTGAAAAACTTTTCCAGAAAGATATGTGAAGAAAAGGAGAGGAAATGATAGAAGTCAAAACAAAATAGGCACCTGTAAATAATTGTTTCTTTACCTTTTTAATTACTAAGGGATTCTCACTGGAAGTTTTGAAGCACTCCTTGACTCTTCGACAGGGCTCTGAAGTGACAATGAGGAAAAAATATATTTAGATCAAACTGAAAAATATTTCCTACCACATGATACATCCATCACTTGCTGAAATGGATGCGAATACATCTGAATTTCAGTTAAGGTCAACTCAGGGATCTGTTTACTAGAAAACTTACAGATAGAATTTTATTACAACAACATAATTAAAGCATATTTATATTATAGAACTAGTCCTATGCCCAGGAATCTGAGATAAAGAAATACTGCAAGACCTTCCTTGATCTGGGTAAACTGATTTGTAAAAGTATGTAGTTCAATATGATACATTTTCTGTACGTGTGTCACTTTCTTTAATTAAAGAGATTGCATGTGTGCTCTTTGCCCAGAAGACAAAAAGAGAAGGTGTGTGCTGAGTTATAATTACATCCTCTATTTCATCTGTGTCACAACCCTACCCATTTCACATAATTATCTAATTAAATTACCTGAAGTGTTACAGTGTTAGTTGCTCAGTTATGTCCAACTCTTTGCAACCCCATGGACTGTAGTCCTCCAGCCTCTTCTGTCTGTGGGATTTTCCAGGCAAGAATACTGGAGTGCGTTGCCATTTCCTTCTCCAGGGAATCTTCCTGATGCATGGATCGAGCCTGGGTCTCCTGCATTGCAGGCAGACTCTTTACTTTCTGAGCCACCAGGGAAGCTTCCAGATTACCCTGAATTACCCTTGGGTATGAAAAGACATAAAGATGTGACACTGAAAGATGAACTCCCTAGGTCAGTAGGTGCCCAATATGCTACTGGAGAAGATAGGATAAATAGCTCCAGAAAGAATGAAGAGGTTGAGCCAAGGCAGAAACACCACCCGGTTGTGGATGTGTCTCATGGTGAAAGTAAATTCCAATGCTGTAAAACGCAATATTGCATAGGAACCTGGAATGTTATGTGAATCAAGATAAATTGAAATCAATCAGACAGGAGGTGGCAAGAGTGAACATTGACATTTTAGGAATCAGTGAACTAAAAGGGGTGGGAATGGCTGAATTTAATTAAGATGACCATTATATCTACTTATTGTGGGCAAGAATCCTTTAGAAGAAATGGAATAACCCTGCATAGTGTCAAAATTTTTTTTTTGGAAGGGCACTCCTTGACTCTTCGACAGGGCTCTGAAGTGACAATGAGGAAAAATATATTTAGATCAAACTGAAAATATTTCCTACCACATGATACATCCATCACTTGCTGAAATGGATGCGAATACATCTGAATTTCAGTTAAGGTCAACTCAGGGATCTGTTTACTAGAAAACTTACAGATAGAATTTTATTACAACAACATAATTAAAGCATATTTATATTATAGAACTAGTCCTATGCCCAGGAATCTGAGATAAAGAAATACTGCAAGACCTTCCTTGATCTGGGTAAACTGATTTGTAAAAGTATGTAGTTCAATATGATACATTTTCTGTACGTGTGTCACTTTCTTTAATTAAAGAGATTGCATGTGTGCTCTTTGCCCAGAAGACAAAAAGAGAAGGTGTGTGCTGAGTTATAATTACATCCTCTATTTCATCTGTGTCACAACCCTACCCATTTCACATAATTATCTAATTAAATTACCTGAAGTGTTACAGTGTTAGTTGCTCAGTTATGTCCAACTCTTTGCAACCCCATGGACTGTAGTCCTCCAGCCTCTTCTGTCTGTGGGATTTTCCAGGCAAGAATACTGGAGTGCGTTGCCATTTCCTTCTCCAGGGAATCTTCCTGATGCATGGATCGAGCCTGGGTCTCCTGCATTGCAGGCAGACTCTTTACTTTCTGAGCCACCAGGGAAGCTTCCAGATTACCCTGAATTACCCTTGGGTATGAAAAGACATAAAGATGTGACACTGAAAGATGAACTCCCTAGGTCAGTAGGTGCCCAATATGCTACTGGAGAAGATAGGATAAATAGCTCCAGAAAGAATGAAGAGGTTGAGCCAAGGCAGAAACACCACCCGGTTGTGGATGTGTCTCATGGTGAAAGTAAATTCCAATGCTGTAAAACGCAATATTGCATAGGAACCTGGAATGTTATGTGAATCAAGATAAATTGAAATCAATCAGACAGGAGGTGGCAAGAGTGAACATTGACATTTTAGGAATCAGTGAACTAAAAGGGGTGGGAATGGCTGAATTTAATTAAGATGACCATTATATCTACTTATTGTGGGCAAGAATCCTTTAGAAGAAATGGAATAACCCTCATAGTCAACAAAAGAGTCTGAAATGCAGTACTTGGGTGCAATCTCAAAACAACAGAATAATCTCAGCTCGTTTCTAAGACAGACCATTCGATATCACAGTAATCGAAGCCTATGTCCCAACCACTAATGCTGAAGCTGAAGCTGAACAGTTCTATGAAGACCTCCAAGACCTAGAATTAACATCAAAGAAAAAGATGTCCTTTTCATCATAGAGGACTGGAATGAAAAGTAGGAAGTCAAGAGATACCTGGAGTAACAGGCAACTTTGGCCTTGGAGAACAAAGTAAAGAAGGGCAAAGACTAACAGAGTTTAGCCAAGAGAACGTACTGATCATAGTAAACACCCTCTTCCAACAACACAAGAGATGACTGTACACATGGACATCACCAGATTGTCAATACTGAAATCAGATTGATTATATTCTTTGCAACCAAAAATGGAGAAGCTCTATACAGTCAGCAAAAACAAGATCAGGAGCTGACTGTGACTCAGATCATGAACTCTTTATTGCTAAAGAGTGTAAATTGAAGAAAGTAGGGAAAACCACTAGGCCATTCAGGCATGACCTAAATCAAATCCTTTACGGTTATACAGTGGAAGTGACAGATTCAAGGGACTAGATCCGATAGAGTGCCGGAAGAACTATGAATGGAGGTTCAAAACATTGTACTGGAAATAGTGGTCAAAACCATCCCCAAGAAAAAGAAATGCAAAAAGGAAAAAAGGTTGTCTGAGGAGACCTTACAAATAGCTGAGAAAAAAAAAAAAGAAGCGAAAGTCAAAGGAGAAAAGGAAAGATACACCCATCTGAATGCAGAGTTCCAAAGGATACCAAGGAGAGAGAAGAAAACCTTCCTAAGTAAACAATGTAAAGAAATAGAGAACAATAAAATGGAAAAGACTAGAGATCTCTTCAAGAAAATTAGAGATGTGAGGGGAACGTTTCATGCAAAAATGGGCACAATAAAGGACAGAAATGGCATAGACCTAACAGAAACAAGAAGATATTTTTTTAAAGTGCCAAAAAAAACCCCACAGAAGAAGTATTCAAAAAAGATCTTAATGACCCGGATAACCACATGGTGTGGTCACTCACCTAGGGCCAGACATCCTGGAGGGTGAAGTCAAGTGGGCCTTAGGAAGTATCACTATGAACAGAGCTAGTGGAGGTGATGGAATTCCAGCTAAGTGATTTCAAATCCTAAGAGATGATGCTGTTAAAGTGCTGCACTCAATATGCCAGAAAATTTGGAACACTCAGCTATGGCCATAGGACTGGAAAAGGTCAGTTTTCATTCAAATCACAAAGAAGAGAAATGCCAAAGAATGTTCAAACTACTGCACAATTACACTCATTTCACATGCTACCAAGGTAATGCTCAAAATTCTCCAAGCAGTAGTATATGAACTAAGAACTTCCAGATGTACAAGCTGGATTTTAAAAAGACAGAGGAACTAGAGGTCAAACTGCCATCATATGTTGGATCATGGAAAAAGCAAGGGAATTCCAGAAAAACCTCTCCTTCTGCTTCATTGACTATCCTAAGGCCTTTGACTGTGTGGATCACAACAAACTGTGAAAAATTCTTAAAGAGTGTAAATTGAAGAAAGTAGGGAAAACCACTAGGCCATTCAGGCATGACCTAAATCAAATCCTTTACGGTTATACAGTGGAAGTGACAGATTCAAGGGACTAGATCCGATAGAGTGCCGGAAGAACTATGAATGGAGGTTCAAAACATTGTACTGGAAATAGTGGTCAAAACCATCCCCAAGAAAAAGAAATGCAAAAAGGAAAAAAGGTTGTCTGAGGAGACCTTACAAATAGCTGAGAAAAAAAAAAAAGAAGCGAAAGTCAAAGGAGAAAAGGAAAGATACACCCATCTGAATGCAGAGTTCCAAAGGATACCAAGGAGAGAGAAGAAAACCTTCCTAAGTAAACAATGTAAAGAAATAGAGAACAATAAAATGGAAAAGACTAGAGATCTCTTCAAGAAAATTAGAGATGTGAGGGGAACGTTTCATGCAAAAATGGGCACAATAAAGGACAGAAATGGCATAGACCTAACAGAAACAAGAAGATATTTTTTTAAAGTGCCAAAAAAAACCCCACAGAAGAAGTATTCAAAAAAGATCTTAATGACCCGGATAACCACATGGTGTGGTCACTCACCTAGGGCCAGACATCCTGGAGGGTGAAGTCAAGTGGGCCTTAGGAAGTATCACTATGAACAGAGCTAGTGGAGGTGATGGAATTCCAGCTAAGTGATTTCAAATCCTAAGAGATGATGCTGTTAAAGTGCTGCACTCAATATGCCAGAAAATTTGGAACACTCAGCTATGGCCATAGGACTGGAAAAGGTCAGTTTTCATTCAAATCACAAAGAAGAGAAATGCCAAAGAATGTTCAAACTACTGCACAATTACACTCATTTCACATGCTACCAAGGTAATGCTCAAAATTCTCCAAGCAGTAGTATATGAACTAAGAACTTCCAGATGTACAAGCTGGATTTTAAAAAGACAGAGGAACTAGAGGTCAAACTGCCATCATATGTTGGATCATGGAAAAAGCAAGGGAATTCCAGAAAAACCTCTCCTTCTGCTTCATTGACTATCCTAAGGCCTTTGACTGTGTGGATCACAACAAACTGTGAAAAATTCTTAAAGAGTTGGGAATACTAGACTATTTTATCTGCTTCCTGAGAAGCCTGTATGCAGGTCAAAAAACAACGGTTTGAAGTGGACGTGGAACAACTGACTGGTTCAAAATTGGGCAAGCAGTACGTCAAGGCTGTAAATTGTCATGCTGCTTATTTAACTTCTATGCAGAATACATCATGCAAAATGCCAAGCTGGATGAAGCACAGGCTGGAATCAAGACTGCTGGGAGATACATCAATCACCTCATATATGCAGATGACACCACCCTTAAGAGCCTCTTGATGAAGGTAAAAGAAGAAGGTGAAAAAGCTGGTTTAAAACTCAACATTCCAAAAACTAAGATCATGGTATCCCATCCCATCCCTTCATCGGTGGGTTAACAATGGAAAGAGTGACAAACTTTATTTTCTTGGCCTCCAAAATCACTGTGGACAGTGACTGCAGCCATGAAATTAAAAGATGCTTGCTTCTTGAAAGAAAAGCTATGATACACCTAGACAGCGTATTAAAAAGCACAGACATCACTTTGCCAACAAAGGTCCATATAGTCAAAGCTTTGGTTTTTCCAGTAGTCATGTATGGATGTGAGAGCTGAACCCTAAAGAAGGCTGAGTGCCAAAGAATTTATGCTTTTGAACTGTGGTGTTGAAGACTCTTGATAGACCCTTGGACTGCAAGTTCAAACCAGTCGATCCTAATGGAAATCAACCCTAAATATTCATTGGAAAGATTGATGCTTAAGCTGAAGCTCCAATACTTTTGACCACCTGGTGCAAAGAGCTGAGTGATTGGAAAAGATCCTGATGCTGGGAAAGGACTGAAGGCAGAAGGAGAAGGGGACGACAGAGGACGGGATGGTTGGATGCCATCACTGACATGACTCAATGGACCTGAGTTTGAGCAGAGTCTGGGAGATGGTGAAGGACAGGGAAGCCTAGTGTGCTGCAGTCCATGGGGTCACAGAGAGTCAGACAGGGCTGAGTGACTGAACAACAACCAGCCGTAATTACACTTAAATATTTGCTTAATTTCCTTGCATTTTTAAAGATATAATCCTAAGGCCTTTGACGGGGCACAACAAACTGTGAAAAATTCTTAAAGAGTTGGGAATACTAGACTATTTTATCTGCTTCCTGAGAAGCCTGTATGCAGGTTAAAAAACAACGGTTTGAAGTGGACGTGGAACAACTGACTGGTTCAAAATTGGGCAAGCAGACGTCAAGGCTGTAAATTGTCATGCTGCTTATTTAACTTCTATGCAGAATACATCATGCAAAATGCCAAGCTGGATGAAGCACAGGCTGGAATCAAGACTGCTGGGAGATACATCAATCACCTCATATATGCAGATGACACCACCCTTAAGAGCCTCTTGATGAAGGTAAAAGAAGAAGGTGAAAAAGCTGGTTTAAAACTCAACATTCCAAAAACTAAGATCATGGTATCCCATCCCATCCCTTCATCGGTGGGTTAACAATGGAAAGAGTGACAAACTTTATTTTCTTGGCCTCCAAAATCACTGTGGACAGTGACTGCAGCCATGAAATTAAAAGATACTTGCTTCTTGAAAGAAAAGCTATGACAAACCTAGAGAATGTGTTAAAAAGCAGAGGCATCACTGTGCCCACAAAGGTCCATATAGTCAAAGCTTTGGTTTTTCCAGTAGTCATGTATGGATGTGAGAGCTGAACCCTAAAGAAGGCTGAGTGCCAAAGAATTTATGCTTTTGAACTGTGGTGTTGAAGACTCTTGATAGACCCTTGGACTGCAAGTTCAAACCAGTCGATCCTAATGGAAATCAACCCTAAATATTCATTGGAAAGATTGATGCTTAAGCTGAAGCTCCAATACTTTTGACCACCTGGTGCAAAGAGCTGAGTGATTGGAAAAGATCCTGATGCTGGGAAAGGACTGAAGGCAGAAGGAGAAGGGGACGACAGAGGACGGGATGGTTGGATGCCATCACTGACATGACTCAATGGACCTGAGTTTGAGCAGAGTCTGGGAGATGGTGAAGGACAGGGAAGCCTAGTGTGCTGCAGTCCATGGGGTCACAGAGAGTCAGACAGGGCTGAGTGACTGAACAACAACCAGCCGTAATTACACTTAAATATTTGCTTAATTTCCCTTTGCATTAATTTAAAGATATAATCTATTTAAGTGATGCTGTGCTTTTTTTTTTTTTAAATGAAACCATAGTTAGCAAAGCACTTAAAAGATGAAAAGATTTTGTCTGCATACACAGTCATAACTGAAGTTATTAGTTCTAGCTGAGGAAAGATTCTCTCCAAGTAGTGAGAAGCAAGTTATGGGTGGTGAGTCTACTTAGTGTCCACTTACAGGAAACAGAAACCACTCATCTATTTTAAGCAAGAATGTAAACAATACCTGTAATTTAGCTATTTGTGACATCATTAGAAGGGTTAGAGAAGTGGGAGAAGCAAACTCTTTTTTTTTTTAATATAGATTTTTTTAACTTGAGGAAAATTACTTTACAGTGTTGTATTAGTTTCTGCTGTATAGCAATGCAAACTGTTTTATATATATATATGTGTGTGTGTGTACATATATATATTTTATACATGATTGTGTATCTGTGTTGCTGCTAATAGAGAATGGACTTGTGGGAGCAGCAGGGGAAGGTGAGCGTGAACTCTGCCTTGACCTCCACAGATCACTTCAAGACCACCACCATGCTCCTGTCCCCCAAGGCAGGCACAGCTTTAACCACAGTCAGGAAGAACCATGGCAATGTCAGCTGCTGTCACATAATCCATGAGGCTGAATCTTAGGCACTGGATCACTGTTGCAAACAGGCCACAACATCTGCTGAATTCACCCTGTAACACCCATAAATCCAGCATCTGAACACTGAGATGGCTGTATTAGAGCTCCATGTCTGCAGTCATGTTCAATAGCCGATAGCAACCAAACAGATGACTTTAGCCCTGTGTCTGCAGTACAAATCTTAGCAGATGTCAACTCCTTATTCTCATCACAGGATTCTTGTCAATGTAATTTTTGAATTTCTAGGTTCTACAATATAAGAAGGGACAACCAGAAAGAAGGTCGAGTAAATGGGTTTTAATTCTTCCTTAATGGTGAAAAGGATGAAATGAGAACTCATTTGAAGACTCTAGAATGGAATCTATTCCTTATTGTTATCTTTTAGACCACATTATACCAAAATAATTTTCACATGCCCTTAAAGTTTTATTAATAGCTTATGATTATATAGGGCAAGGGGGAAAGTACTGGATATTAACTTCTACCATCTAGAACTCCTTCTTGTCTTTTAGATCTTGCCATACTCTGCTTTTTAAAAAGTAGCTCAATGTGTACAACATGATTTGATATATGTATACTGTAAAGTGATTCTCAGAGTTAGTTTAGTTGACATCTGTCACCATAGTTGTATATATTTTCTTGTAACGAGAAATTTTAAAATCTGCTGTCTTAACTTTCAAATATATGATACAGTGGTACTCACTATAGTCATCATGCTATACATTTGATTAATCATTTTTACATTAATTTAATAAACATTAATTGAATTAAATTGTTTGCTAAAAATCAGGCACTATTCTAGGACCTGGGAGGACAGTAATACTGATCTCTGGCCTTGAGGTGACCGTCCAGTGAGGAAGATGTATACATGACATTCCAGTCTCACTGCATTTCCCCGACTCACTTTCGGTTTCAAATAGTTTCTCTGTCAGGCTTCCCTGGTGGCTCAGATGGTAAAGAATCTGCCCGCAATGCAGAAGACCTGGGTTCAAACCCTGGGTTGAGAAGAGCCCCTGGAGGAGGCCGTGGCAACCCACTTCAGTATTGCCTGGAGAATCCCCAGGTACAGAAGAGCCTGCCAGGCTGAAGTCCAAGGGGTCCCAAAGAGTTTGACATGACTGAGTGACTAAGCACAGGCAAATAGTTTCTCTATCAGTGCTCGCTATCACTCATTTTTGGTATCTCTTAGCTACTTTAGTAGGGCTTAGAGAGTAAAAACCATGCCAAATTTGTCTTGTGCACAATCAATAATGATAATTTTTAAATACTATTTATTCACATTATTGAACTACTGAATTGAGATTAGATGAGTGGAAATATTTATAATGAATACCTGTTTCACAGAATATTTCATGACTGTTTAAAAATGACCACAGCTATATAAACAGTCTTATAGATATTTTCCCTCCTGATAGTTGGCAGGAAACCTCAGGAACAATTTATGAATGGAGCGGAACTCACCAGAATGAGGCCGTGGGGGCACTCTGACCCTGCTGAGGGCTGGAGAGCCCCCTCTGATGGGGCCGTCTGTGGCTGCAGCACTGGGTGGGTAGCTGCACCTGGCAGGGGGTACCTCATCCCTCTCTGAGTGGTGGGACTGGCCAGCACTCCACAGTGTTCTGTAGGAGTTCTCGTCGTCATTCACGTTACAGATTGGAATATTATTCAAACCTAGGTGAATAAGGATGAAAAGAACAACTGACCCGGTTGGGTTTTTGGCAGATTTTCTTTGAATGATCAGCCATTTTCCAACCAGATATTATACAATGCACATAAGATGTCAGACTTAAGATTTTATGAACCAGTGGTAAGTGGACATTCTTGAAAATTCAGTGTAGCAAATTATGTTTACAATGTATCCTTCCTGAAAATTTTGTCCTAGGCCCCATATCCTTGATCTTGGTCTGGGAGTCATTATACATTTAATATTAATAAAACATTAATTGAATTAAATTGTTTGCTAAAAATCAGGCACTATTCTAGGACCTGGGAGGACAGTAATACTGATCTCTGGCCTTGAGGTGACCGTCCAGTCAGGAGGAAGATGTATACATGACATTCCAGTCTCACTGCATTTCCCCGACTCACTTTCGGTTTCAAATAGTTTCTCTGTCAGGCTTCCCTGGTGGCTCAGATGGTAAAGAATCTGCCCGCAATGCAGAAGACCTGGGTTCAAACCCTGGGTTGAGAAGAGCCCCTGGAGGAGGCCGTGGCAACCCACTTCAGTATTGCCTGGAGAATCCCCAGGTACAGAAGAGCCTGCCAGGCTGAAGTCCAAGGGGTCCCAAAGAGTTTGACATGACTGAGTGACTAAGCACAGGCAAATAGTTTCTCTATCAGTGCTCGCTATCACTCATTTTTGGTATCTCTTAGCTACTTTAGTAGGGCTTAGAGAGTAAAAACCATGCCAAATTTGTCTTGTGCACAATCAATAATGATAATTTTTAAATACTATTTATTCACATTATTGAACTACTGAATTGAGATTAGATGAGTGGAAATATTTATAATGAATACCTGTTTCACAGAATATTTCATGACTGTTTAAAAATGACCACAGCTATATAAACAGTCTTATAGATATTTTCCCTCCTGATAGTTGGCAGGAAACCTCAGGAACAATTTATGAATGGAGCGGAACTCACCAGAATGAGGCCGTGGGGGCACTCTGACCCTGCTGAGGGCTGGAGAGCCCCCTCTGATGGGGCCGTCTGTGGCTGCAGCACTGGGTGGGTAGCTGCACCTGGCAGGGGGTACCTCATCCCTCTCTGAGTGGTGGGACTGGCCAGCACTCCACAGTGTTCTGTAGGAGTTCTCGTCGTCATTCACGTTACAGATTGGAATATTATTCAAACCTAGGTGAATAAGGATGAAAAGAACAACTGACCCGGTTGGGTTTTTGGCAGATTTTCTTTGAATGATCAGCCATTTTCCAACCAGATATTATACAATGCACATAAGATGTCAGACTTAAGATTTTATGAACCAGTGGTAAGTGGACATTCTTGAAAATTCAGTGTAGCAAATTATGTTTACAATGTATCCTTCCTGAAAATATCCTGCCATCTTGTTAGCTCTGAGAGCCTAGGCCCCATATCCTTGATCTTGGTCTGGGAGTCAGGTCGAGGAGATCTTCTATCCCAGACAGACCTCTCATTTTCCAAGTCTTGATAATGACTAAGAGAGATTATGTTAACCCTCTTTAGGAATATCAGATTTAGATTCTTGAAAGCATCCAGAATGTCTCACTGTAACAGTCCCCCCACTAAGAGACATTCACTGGCTCTTCTGAGCTGGCAGAAGATAAAGAGCTGTTGGTCTGAGCAATAGGAGGCAGGATAAGGTAAGCTGTGGGAAGGAAGGAAGGAAAACCTAGGACGAGGGAACCTCCTTCCTCATGTCAGAGCCTTCTGGGTTCATTCATTCTCCTATAACAGCTATTTGCTTTTGGCTCAAATATTGAAGTATGTCCAGGTCCTCTTTTCAGTATCATTGCTGTATCATATCAAACTGGACAGCGTAAGAAATGGACATGTGCAGGGCACAGTTCTGTTAATCAGTGAATTATGAAGGGTAGTCATAGGTGGCTGCTTTGTTTCCTAAGATGTTGCGCAGGAAGCTTCTGGATAATGATTTTCAGTAGGAATGAGTAAATCTGACTAGGATTATGATATCGACTAAGTTGGTAAGATGGCCAAGGACCTACCTGTGAAGGGATTCCAACATTTACTGCAGAATATTTTTTTTTAATGGAAAGGAGAAACCACAGGAATAGTGAAAAAATTAAGGAATATATGGTGTGATAGAAACTAAACTTTTAAATGAGAAATAAAGAGGAACAGATGAAGAGAGAAAAGAAGGAAAGGGAAGGAAGGGAGGGAGGGGAGAAAGACAGAGAGAATGAATGAAATACATGCTTCTTCAGACTGGATTTTAGCATGTAGATGCTCGCATGACTGTACAGGTTGTCAAAAATTGAAAAATTTAAATTTACATGCCTTCTGTCAGGCGAGCAATCCAAGGGTGAATGCCTTTGCAGGCATTGTAGATGCAGTCGACATTTTCCAACCAGATATTATACAATGCACATAAGATGTCAGACTTAAGATTTTATGAACCAGTGGTAAGTGGACATTCTTGAAAATTCAGTGTAGCAAATTATGTTTACAATGTATCCTTCCTGAAAATATCCTGCCATCTTGTTAGCTCTGAGAGCCTAGGCCCCATATCCTTGATCTTGGTCTGGGAGTCAGGTCGAGGAGATCTTCTATCCCAGACAGACCTCTCATTTTCCAAGTCTTGATAATGACTAAGAGAGATTATGTTAACCCTCTTTAGGAATATCAGATTTAGATTCTTGAAAGCATCCAGAATGTCTCACTGTAACAGTCCCCCCACTAAGAGACATTCACTGGCTCTTCTGAGCTGGCAGAAGATAAAGAGCTGTTGGTCTGAGCAATAGGAGGCAGGATAAGGTAAGCTGTGGGAAGGAAGGAAGGAAAACCTAGGACGAGGGAACCTCCTTCCTCATGTCAGAGCCTTCTGGGTTCATTCATTCTCCTATAACAGCTATTTGCTTTTGGCTCAAATATTGAAGTATGTCCAGGTCCTCTTTTCAGTATCATTGCTGTATCATATCAAACTGGACAGCGTAAGAAATGGACATGTGCAGGGCACAGTTCTGTTAATCAGTGAATTATGAAGGGTAGTCATAGGTGGCTGCTTTGTTTCCTAAGATGTTGCGCAGGAAGCTTCTGGATAATGATTTTCAGTAGGAATGAGTAAATCTGACTAGGATTATGATATCGACTAAGTTGGTAAGATGGCCAAGGACCTACCTGTGAAGGGATTCCAACATTTACTGCAGAATATTTTTTTTTAATGGAAAGGAGAAACCACAGGAATAGTGAAAAAATTAAGGAATATATGGTGTGATAGAAACTAAACTTTTAAATGAGAAATAAAGAGGAACAGATGAAGAGAGAAAAGAAGGAAAGGGAAGGAAGGGAGGGAGGGGAGAAAGACAGAGAGAATGAATGAAATACATGCTTCTTCAGACTGGATTTTAGCATGTAGATGCTCGCATGACTGTACAGGTTGTCAAAAATTGAAATACTTTTATACCGCTTGATCAGTTGCTGCCCTGAGCTTGCTGAGTGGCCCCTTTGGCACCTCTCCAGGTCCCTTTCCTGTCAGGCGAGCAATCCAAGGGTGAATGCCTGCACAGAGGGTATCTGCAGGCCTCTGCTCTAACTTCTAGTACTGGCATTTGGTCCCAGCACTCAGTGTCTGTGCTCACCAGTGTTCAATTTTTTGAACAATACCTCTGTGTTTACCCACTAAAATGATTAAGTAGTCCAAATATAAAGAAGAGACAGACCCTTAGTGACCTTACCTTTGATATGGCGGACCCTTCTGGGATGAGGAGTGTGCCTGACTAGAAAAGAGTTCCCATTTCTAGCTGCAACGTGGCTGCCTCTGCTCTCAAACTGGGGAGCAGACATCGGGGAGTTGAGGCTTATGTTCACGGAATGTTGGCTTCCTCCTTTCCACTCTTGCCACAAAAGGTCTTGGAGTGTACCTTGTTAACCTCCCTTCCAGAGGTGCTCAAACTCTGAAATCACAGCATGACAATTGTTCAGATAAGGGGTTCTAGTCAGTTTCTTTCACATCAAACATTTCTCCATCTTCTTTGCTTGCATTGAATTGTCTCATGTTAGGACGACATGAGGCTAATTTTACTTTAAGATCAATTTTTTTGGTAAATGTTAAACAATAGGTATAATTGGAAGAGATAAAAATTATTCTCTGGAAAAATCAGAACATTTATGAGAACCTATAAAGATTACCAACAGGGCTTCCCTGGTAGCTCAGTGGCAAAGAATCCACCTGCCAATACAGACATGGGTTTGATCCCTGATCTGGGAAGATCCCACATGCTATGGAGCAGCTAAGTCAGTGAGCCACAACTATGGAGCCTGTGCTCTCGCGCCTCGGACGCACAACTATTGAGCCCATGTTCAGCAACTTCCGAAGCGCGTGTGCCCTAGAGCCCAAGTTCCACAACAAGAGAAGTCATGCAGTAAGAAACCTGCTCACCTCAACTAAAGAGAGAAAAGAGGAAAAAAAAAATGAATGAAATACATGCTTCTTCAGACTGGATTTTAGCATGTAGATGCTCGCATGACTGTACAGGTTGTCAAAAATTGAAATACTTTTATACCGCTTGATCAGTTGCTGCCCTGAGCTTGCTGAGTGGCCCCTTTGGCACCTCTCCAGGTCCCTTTCCTGTCAGGCGAGCAATCCAAGGGTGAATGCCTGCACAGAGGGTATCTGCAGGCCTCTGCTCTAACTTCTAGTACTGGCATTTGGTCCCAGCACTCAGTGTCTGTGCTCACCAGTGTTCAATTTTTTGAACAATACCTCTGTGTTTACCCACTAAAATGATTAAGTAGTCCAAATATAAAGAAGAGACAGACCCTTAGTGACCTTACCTTTGATATGGCGGACCCTTCTGGGATGAGGAGTGTGCCTGACTAGAAAAGAGTTCCCATTTCTAGCTGCAACGTGGCTGCCTCTGCTCTCAAACTGGGGAGCAGACATCGGGGAGTTGAGGCTTATGTTCACGGAATGTTGGCTTCCTCCTTTCCACTCTTGCCACAAAAGGTCTTGGAGTGTACCTTGTTAACCTCCCTTCCAGAGGTGCTCAAACTCTGAAATCACAGCATGACAATTGTTCAGATAAGGGGTTCTAGTCAGTTTCTTTCACATCAAACATTTCTCCATCTTCTTTGCTTGCATTGAATTGTCTCATGTTAGGACGACATGAGGCTAATTTTACTTTAAGATCAATTTTTTTGGTAAATGTTAAACAATAGGTATAATTGGAAGAGATAAAAATTATTCTCTGGAAAAATCAGAACATTTATGAGAACCTATAAAGATTACCAACAGGGCTTCCCTGGTAGCTCAGTGGCAAAGAATCCACCTGCCAATACAGACATGGGTTTGATCCCTGATCTGGGAAGATCCCACATGCTATGGAGCAGCTAAGTCAGTGAGCCACAACTATGGAGCCTGTGCTCTCGAGCCTCGGAGGCACAACTATTGAGCCCATGTGCAGCAACTACTGAAGCCCGTGTGCCCTAGAGCCCAAGTTCCACACCAAGAGAAGTCATGCAATAAGAAACCTGCTCACCTCAACTAAAGAGTAGCCCCCACTCCCTGCAACTAGAGAAGAGCCTGCAGCAGCAGTGAAAACCCAGAATAGCCAAAAATTAGTAAAAATGAAAAAAAAATTTACCAACATAAAAACATTTAACTTATCAATAAGTTTTAATATAATAAACTGTTAGCTTTAAAAGACAATGCCGGGCTTCCCCTGGTGGTCCAGTGGGTAAAGACACCGCCTTGTAGTGCAAGGGGCGCCGGTTCGAGCCCTGGCCTGGGAAGATCCCATGTGCCGCGGAGCGGCTGGACCGATGTGTCCAACTACCGAGCCGGAGCTCTGGAGCGCATGCGCCCAGAGCCGGTACTCTGCGACAACAGAGGCCACTGCGATGGGAGGCCCACAGGAGCCAAAGAACAAAGATGGATGAAAATAGAGAAATGAAAGACCAATAGAAGTGGCCCACCCGCTCCCCTCCCTCCCCAACCCGACCCCCGCCCAAAATAAATAAATAAATAAATCTTTAAAAAAAAAAAAAAAAAGACAATGCCTGCAAATGTGCTTTACATTCACTTTACTGTAAATGAGGACATTTCATGTTGTATTTTACGAAAATCAGCATCTTATATTTGTATCTTCTGAGAGGATGGTAAAACTTGGAGAAAAAAAAATCCAATAGCAAAAGAATGGTATTACATCTATAGATAATAGACAAGAGAGCTTTTGGCATGTTGTTATTTGTGATATCAGTAATATTTAATGATTTTCCCTCAACCACTCAACAGTTGTTTATTAGACCCAGTATCATAGGCCTAAGAGATAAAAGATAAACAGCTCAATTAAAAACTGGGCAAAAAATTTGAACACTTCATCAAAGAAGATTGTCAGATGGCAAATAAGCATGCATATGAAAAGATACTCAACATCATTTGTCATTAGTGAATTGCAGATTGAAACAATATAATACTGCCATACCTATTAAAAAGCAGCTAAAATCCAAAATATTAGCACCACTAAAGGCTGGTAAGAATATGGAGTAATAGGAACTCTCATTCATTATTGGCAAGAGCCCAGAGTGCCACATCCTGCAACTAGGGGGAAGAGCCCTCATGCAATAAGAAACCTGCTCACCTCAACTAAAGAGTAGCCCCCACTCCCTGCAACTAGAGAAGAGCCTGCAGCAGCAGTGAAAACCCAGAATAGCCAAAAATTAGTAAAAATGAAAAAAAAATTTACCAACATAAAAACATTTAACTTATCAATAAGTTTTAATATAATAAACTGTTAGCTTTAAAAGACAATGCCGGGCTTCCCCTGGTGGTCCAGTGGGTAAAGACACCGCCTTGTAGTGCAAGGGGCGCCGGTTCGAGCCCTGGCCTGGGAAGATCCCATGTGCCGCGGAGCGGCTGGACCGATGTGTCCAACTACCGAGCCGGAGCTCTGGAGCGCATGCGCCCAGAGCCGGTACTCTGCGACAACAGAGGCCACTGCGATGGGAGGCCCACAGGAGCCAAAGAACAAAGATGGATGAAAATAGAGAAATGAAAGACCAATAGAAGTGGCCCACCCGCTCCCCCCCCCCCCCAACCCGCCCCCCGCCCAAAATAAATAAATAAATAAATCTTTAAAAAAAAAAAAAAAAAGACAATGCCTGCAAATGTGCTTTACATTCACTTTACTGTAAATGAGGACATTTCATGTTGTATTTTACGAAAATCAGCATCTTATATTTGTATCTTCTGAGAGGATGGTAAAACTTGGAGAAAAAAAAATCCAATAGCAAAAGAATGGTATTACATCTATAGATAATAGACAAGAGAGCTTTTGGCATGTTGTTATTTGTGATATCAGTAATATTTAATGATTTTCCCTCAACCACTCAACAGTTGTTTATTAGACCCAGTATCATAGGCCTAAGAGATAAAAGATAAACAGCTCAATTAAAAACTGGGCAAAAAATTTGAACACTTCATCAAAGAAGATTGTCAGATGGCAAATAAGCATGCATATGAAAAGATACTCAACATCATTTGTCATTAGTGAATTGCAGATTGAAACAATATAATACTGCCATACCTATTAAAAAGCAGCTAAAATCCAAAATATTAGCACCACTAAAGGCTGGTAAGAATATGGAGTAATAGGAACTCTCATTCATTATTGGCAAGAATGCGAAATGGTACAGCCACTTTGAATGACAGAAGTTTCTTACAAAGCTAAATATACTCTTACCAGAGGATCCAGCAACCACATTCCAAGTTTACCCAAAGAGAGCTGAAAACACATCCACACAGAAATCTACCAATAATGTTTATTCATAATTGCCAAAAACTGGAAGCAATAAAGGTGCCCTTCAATAAGAATGGATAAACTGTGGTACCACCATACAATGGAATACCATACCGTGCTAAAAATAAATGAGGTTTCAAGCCATGAAAAAACATGTTTAAGGAAACTTAAACACGATTACTATGTGAGATCAATTTGAAAAGGCTACACACTGTATAATTCTAAATGAATGTTATATATAATAGATGGTCACTCAATAACTAAAATTTACCATGGATTCCTAGAGATGTAAAGACTTAATTAGGTAATGAATGCTTAACCATTTTGCATTCTAGAGCCCCTGGCCAGGCAGATCTTCCTATGGCTTCCTCTCTCACTCTGTTCATGGCTTCATCTAGGTAAGAATTTCTTCAAAAACTTTTCTACCCTTCTGTCAAGTAGTTTCCACCACCAACCAGCCTGACTCACTCTTTTCCTTAATCCTCTTTAAATTGTCCTCATAACTCGATGTAGGTCACTCTTTTTTCACTTTTTTGTGTTTATTTTCTCTCAAATAGGATGTGTTAAGCAAGCAGTGATCTAGTTAAATTTTCCACTTGTACATTCCCAGTACCTTCATACAGTTTATGCTCAGTAAGTATTTATTAAGGAAATGTTTCCAAAGAATAAATGTCCTTATCCCACAAATTCAGCATATTTTATTTGTATGATCTCAAAAACATTAAATGATAATTCCTTATTTCCTAAAAACAGACCTAATTGACTTTTATGTAGTCTTGAAAAGAATATGAATTCAACTGTGGTCCATCAACTAAATCAAACCTAAAACTTCAGAAAATTATTTTAACGATGAATTTAAAATTATACCTGAGGGCAATTTTAAAGGAAGGTGATCTGACTGACAGGAACTCGAGGCTGTTGCTACCCTTCAAGCCCTGCAGAGGGCCTCTCTTAAGTTGTCATTGATTCCCTTCTGTCTTTGTGTTTGAGCGGGGAATTTTGAATTGGCAGAGACAGCCTAATGTCTAATGTTTCCAAGTGAATGTAACTGTCTCCTTCCAGTTTCTCCCACTCTAGTTCCAAGGAGCCTATGTGGCTCCCTGGTTGTTAAGATACACCACATAGCTTGGCAACGTGGTAACATTCTTTGGGGAAATCTGAGTTCCAGAACCTCTTCACCTGCCATTCTCCCCAGAACTCTGCCTTACCCAGAGCTTGACAGAGCCACGTGACAGCAGACTTTTTTCAGCTTTGGATATAAAATAGAGCTGGATCAAATACAAGGGGGTAGGGGAGGAATGTTAGTCGTACAGATCATTCTCTGCATAATTTTGCATAAAAAACATGTACCGTGCAGATGTAATCAAACTTAGCTCATCAGAAACCTGTAGGGAGAAAATGAGAATGAACTTAAAGATATTCCAGCCTTTCTGCTGCAGTGGTCAAGATCTCTATGCTGATGAGATTGAAAATTGAAATGTTAATTAAAAGTCATAGAGAAATATTAAGCCATGCAAAGTCATAAAGTTCCCTTTGGAAATTAAAGATGGAATTACTATGCACACGCACAAATATGCACACCTATATGTTGCTGTCACCAGTCAGGATTATATATATTGGTGCTTCCCAGTATTTTTCTTTTCAGACCATACATAGTTATAAATCTCTGAATTAATGTCTCTGAAAGCAGTGTTGCTGATTTCTGAAGGGCAAATACTAATTTCCAACAAGGCAAGGAAAGAACCTAATCCAGTCTATTTTCTTGACTGGCCCCAAGAATCAAAGGCTAAGCATCTCCCTACATCTATAACCCATTCAGGACTTGGGTATTTTTTTATGGGAGGTTTCAAGGGTTTTCTAAGGTAATTTCTGCATTTTGAGATTTTTCTTTCTGTAGTTTGTATCAATTATGAATCGGTACACAGTCATGTCCTCTCTTGTAGGAGCCTTTCCGTAAGTCCCAGGCAATAATCCCAGGCACTGTTGCATTGATCCCGTGTAGCTGTCGTGGTACAAAAAACGTCGCTTCCTCCCAGAGTACATTCCCGTTCCTCTCTAAAACAGAGGTTCAAGAAACATACTTTAGGTTTATAGGCAGTGATCCCTACCACAGAGCCTGACATTCACACCCAACCCTTATGTGAGAGGTGTCTATACTCTGTGTACCTTCCTTTGTAGTTTTTTGCAGGTTTTAAAACCTAATGTCTAATGTTTCCAAGTGAATGTAACTGTCTCCTTCCAGTTTCTCCCACTCTAGTTCCAAGGAGCCTATGTGGCTCCCTGGTTGTTAAGATACACCACATAGCTTGGCAACGTGGTAACATTCTTTGGGGAAATCTGAGTTCCAGAACCTCTTCACCTGCCATTCTCCCCAGAACTCTGCCTTACCCAGAGCTTGACAGAGCCACGTGACAGCAGACTTTTTTCAGCTTTGGATATAAAATAGAGCTGGATCAAATACAAGGGGGTAGGGGAGGAATGTTAGTCGTACAGATCATTCTCTGCATAATTTTGCATAAAAAACATGTACCGTGCAGATGTAATCAAACTTAGCTCATCAGAAACCTGTAGGGAGAAAATGAGAATGAACTTAAAGATATTCCAGCCTTTCTGCTGCAGTGGTCAAGATCTCTATGCTGATGAGATTGAAAATTGAAATGTTAATTAAAAGTCATAGAGAAATATTAAGCCATGCAAAGTCATAAAGTTCCCTTTGGAAATTAAAGATGGAATTACTATGCACACGCACAAATATGCACACCTATATGTTGCTGTCACCAGTCAGGATTATATATATTGGTGCTTCCCAGTATTTTTCTTTTCAGACCATACATAGTTATAAATCTCTGAATTAATGTCTCTGAAAGCAGTGTTGCTGATTTCTGAAGGGCAAATACTAATTTCCAACAAGGCAAGGAAAGAACCTAATCCAGTCTATTTTCTTGACTGGCCCCAAGAATCAAAGGCTAAGCATCTCCCTACATCTATAACCCATTCAGGACTTGGGTATTTTTTTATGGGAGGTTTCAAGGGTTTTCTAAGGTAATTTCTGCATTTTGAGATTTTTCTTTCTGTAGTTTGTATCAATTATGAATCGGTACACAGTCATGTCCTCTCTTGTAGGAGCCTTTCCGTAAGTCCCAGGCAATAATCCCAGGCACTGTTGCATTGATCCCGTGTAGCTGTCGTGGTACAAAAAACGTCGCTTCCTCCCAGAGTACATTCCCGTTCCTCTCTAAAACAGAGGTTCAAGAAACATACTTTAGGTTTATAGGCAGTGATCCCTACCACAGAGCCTGACATTCACACCCAACCCTTATGTGAGAGGTGTCTATACTCTGTGTACCTTCCCTTAGAGAGAGCCCAGCATTGTCCATTAGAGGGCGATATACTCCTGGCATTGTAACTATGATTCTATTGTGCTCCTTTTTAAAATTTGCTCTCTTTTTATTATTATTTTTTTAGCATTTTCCCCCCATCATGCTTCTTTTATTATTTATATTTATTTTCATCCATCTTTTATCCTTTGTAATTCTGGCCTCTTTTTATTGACTTTTAGAATTTATTTATTTTTCATGCATCTTTATTCTTCAGCTTGTATGAGCCTTCCAGTGGTCTCTCTCGTTGCAGAGCACTGGCTCTGGGTGCATGCGCTCCAGAGCTGGCTTGTAATTGGACACACCAGTCCAGCTGCTCCGCAGCATGTGGGATCTTCCCAGACCAGGGATCGAACCAGTGCCCCTTGCACTGCAAGGCGGACCCTTTACCCACTGGACCACTAGGGAAACCCTATTATATTCCCTTTATGAGGACCTATGGGGACCTTTCTTCTCTCCTTACCAGGAAAAAAATGATCCAGCTGGTTCGGTTGGGCACAGTGTGCAGTAATTCTGTGATAACCATGGACAGAAATGGCTCTGGGGCACTGCTGAGGGCAGCCCATGTATCTTTGTTGCCTTAGTAACAGACGACCATTACAAGATAATAGTTATTTTTAGCAAAGACAGAAACTAGGTGGAGAGACTTCTTGGGACATAAGCATGATCTGAGAATGGTGATTAGTAGTGTTTAAAGCATGGGTACTCATCAGCAGGAGACTCCACAGGTTGTTCACTGTCCACAGACACTCTTGAGTATTGCTGTGGACTGAACTGTGTCCCCTGAACCCCTGGGTTGAAGCGTGACCCCCAGCATGACTGTATCTGGAGACGGGACCTAGAAGGAGATCAAGTTACATGAGGTCGTAAGGATGGGTCTTACATAGCTAGGACGGGTGTCTTTATACAAGAAGGAAGAAACACCAGAGCACTCTCTTCCTCTCTCTACACACCTAGAAGAAAGGTAATGTGAGGACATGGCAAGAAGGTATCCGTGTACTCCTCAGGAAGAGCAGCTTTACCAGAACCAGCCCTGCCAGTAACCTCATCTTAGACTTCTAGCCTCTACCACTCTGAAAAAATACACTTTGGTTGTTTAAGCCACCCAGTCTATGGCATTATACTATGGCAACCCTAGCAAATTCATACAGGTATGAATATGCAGGTTGCATTCTCTTAGGTCCGTTTTCTCCATGTGCAGGCAACGTGGAGAACGGTGTGGAGCTGTGAACAGAGAAGGCCTATTCATTTTTATCCTATTTTGCATTTACTATAAAATGCCACCAGTGTCTGGTTAACATATAAAAAGGTATTTAAATAAATTTGCAAAAGGCAAAACTTCTAGTTTAAAACAATACAGAAATAAAACTTAATTTCCTCTGGTGTCTTACCATCCAGTACTCTGTTCTGTCAATTTTGGAAGCACATGATTCAGCAGTGTATTTGCATCAAATATTTGCCATTCCAGAAAAGAGGACTTATGCACATGTTGTAGAGAGAATTATAAACTGGCCTCCAAGATTCCTTTCCCTGGTGTCCACACCCTCTGGAACCCTCTTCTCTTGATTGTGGGAGCACCTGTGACTAGGATGGATGTCACTTCTGTGATTACATTCTGTGAGCAAGATGAAGAGATTCTGCAGGTATAATTAAGATCTCAAATCAGAATTACTCAAGAGCTCACCAGTCTGTTCACCAAAAGGAGATTATTTGCAGGGGGCGAGGGTGACCTCATCAAGTGAGCCCTTTCAAAGAGATGCAGGCTTTCCCCAAGAACAGACGGCTCACCTGCTGGCCTTACAGAAGCAAGCAGTCATGAGGTCTACAGCAGCCAGGAAGTGAGTCAGCCAACAAGCACGAGAGCCTGAAGAGGACCCTAAGCCACGGATGAGAGCCCAGCCCCAGCTGGCCTGGACTGCAGCCCTATGAGACCCTGACCCGGGACAAGTTACATGAGGTCGTAAGGATGGGTCTTACATAGCTAGGACGGGTGTCTTTATACAAGAAGGAAGAAACACCAGAGCACTCTCTTCCTCTCTCTACACGCCTAGAAGAAAGGTAATGTGAGGACATGGCAAGAAGGTATCCGTGTATTCCTCAGGAAGAGCAGCTTTACCAGAACCAGCCCTGCCAGTAACCTCATCTTAGACTTCTAGCCTCTACCACTCTGAAAAAATACACTTTGGTTGTTTAAGCCACCCAGTCTGTGGCATTATACTATGGCAACCCTAGCAAATTCATACAGGTATGAATATGCAGGTTGCATTCTCTTAGGTCCGTTTTCTCCATGTGCAGGCAACGTGGAGAACGGTGTGGAGCTGTGAACAGAGAAGGCCTATTCATTTTTATCCTATTTTGCATTTACTATAAAATGCCACCAGTGTCTGGTTAACATATAAAAAGGTATTTAAATAAATTTGCAAAAGGCAAAACTTCTAGTTTAAAACAATACAGAAATAAAACTTAATTTCCTCTGGTGTCTTACCATCCAGTACTCTGTTCTGTCAATTTTGGAAGCACATGATTCAGCAGTGTATTTGCATCAAATATTTGCCATTCCAGAAAAGAGGACTTATGCACATGTTGTAGAGAGAATTATAAACTGGCCTCCAAGATTCCTTTCCCTGGTGTCCACACCCTCTGGAACCCTCTTCTCTTGATTGTGGGAGCACCTGTGACTAGGATGGATGTCACTTCTGTGATTACATTCTGTGAGCAAGATGAAGAGATTCTGCAGGTATAATTAAGATCTCAAATCAGAATTACTCAAGAGCTCACCAGTCTGTTCACCAAAAGGAGATTATTTGCAGGGGGCGAGGGTGACCTCATCAAGTGAGCCCTTTCAAAGAGATGCAGGCTTTCCCCAAGAACAGACGGCTCACCTGCTGGCCTTACAGAAGCAAGCAGTCATGAGGTCTACAGCAGCCAGGAAGTGAGTCAGCCAACAAGCACGAGAGCCTGAAGAGGACCCTAAGCCACGGATGAGAGCCCAGCCCCAGCTGGCCCCTGGACTGCAGCCCTATGAGACCCTGACCCGGGGACCCGACCCAAGAGAAGCCATGCCCCACACTCCCCACGCCCTGTGAAGAAACTGAGGTAACAGCAAAGGTATTAAACCAATATTTGTCAGACCCTGAACCCAGGGCTCTTTTCTATGATGAGTGCACACTGAGGTGCTGCCAGGCCAGGGTGTCTGGACTCTGCTCAGGCTATAAGAATCACAAACGGGCTTCCGTGTGGCTCAGTGGATAAGAACCCGTCTGCCAATACAGGAGACACAGGTTTGATCCCTGATCTGGGAAGATCCCACATACCACAGAGCAACTAAACCCACACATCAACAAAGACCCAGCACAGCTAAAAATAAAGTTTAAAAAAAAAAAAGAATCACAAACGCACGTTCTTTTGATAAGAATGCATTTGTTAGCTTTCTACCTTTCCACTCACCATCTTCTGGCCAATCCTGAGATTCTGCTTTGTCTGAACCATGTGCACTCCATCCACTGTTTACCTGCCACAGTTTTCCTTATTGAAAAGACCTAAGAAAAGTAAAAGTTGAGTAATTCTGCTTTGTTTTTTCCTTCTAGTTTAAGACATAGCATTTAAACACTAAAAGCCTCATTATTTGTTTTTGGCTCTTTTTTTTTTTAAAGTAAGTCTCACAGTATTACATTATTATCTTCCCCTTTAGCTTTAAGGCACTATTCTTATAGGTCCTAAGACTCTCTTTTAATAGAGCTTTGATTACAGGGCTCAGCTTTCACTGGTTGTTCAAACAGCAATGTTTAGGGCTTCCCTGGTGGTCCAGTGGGTAAGGACACCGCCTTGCAGTGCAAGGGGCGCCGGTTTGATCCCTGGCCTGGGAAGATCCCACGTGCCGCGGAGCGGCTGGACCGATCTGTCCAATTACCGAGCCGGAGCTCTGGAGCACACACACCCAGAGCTGGCACTCTGCAGCGACAGATGCCACCGCTATGGGAGGTCCACAGGAGCCAGGAAGTGAGTCAGCCAACAAGCACGAGAGCCTGAAGAGGACCCTAAGCCACGGATGAGAGCCCAGCCCCAGCTGGCCCCTGGACTGCAGCCCTATGAGACCCTGACCCGGGGACCCGACCCAAGAGAAGCCATGCCCCACACTCCCCACGCCCTGTGAAGAAACTGAGGTAACAGCAAAGGTATTAAACCAATATTTGTCAGACCCTGAACCCAGGGCTCTTTTCTATGATGAGTGCACACTGAGGTGCTGCCAGGCCAGGGTGTCTGGACTCTGCTCAGGCTATAAGAATCACAAACGGGGCTTCCCGTGTGGCTCAGTGGATAAGAACCCGTCTGCCAATACAGGAGACACAGGTTTGATCCCTGATCTGGGAAGATCCCACATACCACAGAGCAACTAAACCCACACATCAACAAAGACCCAGCACAGCTAAAAATAAAGTTTAAAAAAAAAAAAGAATCACAAACGCACGTTCTTTTGATAAGAATGCATTTGTTAGCTTTCTACCTTTCCACTCACCATCTTCTGGCCAATCCTGAGATTCTGCTTTGTCTGAACCATGTGCACTCCATCCACTGTTTACCTGCCACAGTTTTCCTTATTGAAAAGACCTAAGAAAAGTAAAAGTTGAGTAATTCTGCTTTGTTTTTTCCTTCTAGTTTAAGACATAGCATTTAAACACTAAAAGCCTCATTATTTGTTTTTGGCTCTTTTTTTTTTTAAAGTAAGTCTCACAGTATTACATTATTATCTTCCCCTTTAGCTTTAAGGCACTATTCTTATAGGTCCTAAGACTCTCTTTTAATAGAGCTTTGATTACAGGGCTCAGCTTTCACTGGTTGTTCAAACAGCAATGTTTAGGGCTTCCCTGGTGGTCCAGTGGGTAAGGACACCGCCTTGCAGTGCAAGGGGCGCCGGTTTGATCCCTGGCCTGGGAAGATCCCACGTGCCGCGGAGCGGCTGGACCGATCTGTCCAATTACCGAGCCGGAGCTCTGGAGCACACACACCCAGAGCTGGCACTCTGCAGCGACAGGTGCCACCGCGATGGGAGGTCCACAGGAGCCAAAGAACAAAGACGGATGAAAATGGAGAAATGAAAGACCAATAGAAGTGGCCCGCCCGCTCCCATCCCGACCCCTGCCCAAAATAAATAAATAAATAAATCTTTAAAACAAAACAAAACAGCAATGTTTACAGCAGAACCAGTTTAATAGCCCAAATGGGAAACTACCCAAATGCCCAACAAGAATAGAATGAATACATAAATCGAGGTATAGTCACAGTGGAATACCCCACAACAGTGAGAATGAATCATCTATGATTACATACAAACAGTATGATGAATCTCATAAACATAACGTCAAATGAGAAAAGACCATCAAAATGAATACAAATTGTACAATCCTCCCTTTTCATGAAATACAGAAACAGGCAGCACTAACCTCTGGAGTGAGAGTGTGCATGATGCCATCCTTGTGACGGGAGAGTGACAGGAGAGGGCAGAAGGCTCGGGTGTCTGGAAGGCTCTGTTTCTGGAGCGGGGTGCTGGTGGCACACATGGGTTCAGTTTGTGAAAATTCACTGAGCTCCACACCAATGATGTGGACACCTTTCTGTTGGAATATTACACTTAGAAGTTTTTAAACATATGGCTTCCTAGGCTCCACCCCTTTAGACTTACTGAGTCAAAATTCTCAGGAACAGAGCCTAGAAATTAAAATTTTAGGCAGCATCCCTAACCCCAGGAGATTTTAATGCCTTGTAACATATGAAAGCCACTTGTCTAAGATCCTTTAAAACAAAGGCAGGGCTTCCCCTGGTGGCGCAGTGGGTAAGGACACCCCCTTGCAGTTCAAGGGGCGCCGGTTGAGCCCTGGCCTGGGAAGATCCCACGTGCCGTGGAGTGGCTGGACTGATGTGTCCAACCACCGAGCCGGAGCTCTGAAGCGCATGCGCCCAGAGCCGGAGCTCTGCAACGACAGACGCCACCGCGATGGGAGGCCCACAGGAGCCAAGGAACAAAGATGGATGAAAATAGAGAAATGAAAGACCAATAGAAGTGGCCCACCCGCTCCCCTCCCTCCCCAACCCAGCCCCCGCCCACAATAAATAAATAAATAAATCTTTAAAAAAAAAAAAAAAACAAAGGCAGAAATATAATTTACTTTTCTAACTTGAGTAAATGTTTATAAAATTAAAAACTTCTTAATAGCCTTGCTAGTAACTAGTCTTCCTGGTAACATAAAACTGTAACCTCCCCCAAATTTGCATATTTGGCACCTGTTTTGACTTTGTTTCAGGTTGTAGGAGCAAAGATGGTAACTTAAAATCTGTGTTTGATTTAATGGACAAAAAAGAGGAATATGGATCATTGATAACTCCTGTGTTGCATAAAACAAATTTAGGAAGGAACTGACTTTCATCATTCAGAAAAGAAGTGTGTGTTAATGCTCTGCATTAAAAAGAGAAAAGGAGGAGGCTTCAAGTTGAGCTAAAATTGAAATAACAGTATGTTTCAGTGTTATTTTCTTAGATGACCTTTCTTCTAAATTATCACAATTGCCTGTTTTTGTTTTATTCTCATATTTTTACAAGAATAAAACATTTTTCTTTCCTATATACTTAAGTATTCCTAACACAAAATGCTCAAATGAGGGAGTCCAAGCCTAATAAATTTTCAGGTGAATATATTTGTATTCTCCTAATGCACCATAAAATTATATAAGCAATGATATGTACTCTTCTAATCACCCACATCTTTGGTGCCTAGAGATGTTCCCTTTGTGTTTGTTCTTAACTTCCTAGGCTCCACCCTTTAGACTTACTGAGTCAAAATTCTCAGGAACAGAGCCTAGAAATTAAAATTTTAGGCAGCATCCCTAACCCCAGGAGATTTTAATGCCTTGTAACATATGAAAGCCACTTGTCTAAGATCCTTTAAAACAAAGGCAGGGCTTCCCCTGGTGGCGCAGTGGGTAAGGACACCCCCTTGCAGTTCAAGGGGCGCCGGTTGAGCCCTGGCCTGGGAAGATCCCACGTGCCGTGGAGTGGCTGGACTGATGTGTCCAACCACCGAGCCGGAGCTCTGAAGCGCATGCGCCCAGAGCCGGAGCTCTGCAACGACAGACGCCACCGCGATGGGAGGCCCACAGGAGCCAAGGAACAAAGATGGATGAAAATAGAGAAATGAAAGACCAATAGAAGTGGCCCACCCGCTCCCCTCCCTCCCCAACCCAGCCCCCGCCCACAATAAATAAATAAATAAATCTTTAAAAAAAAAAAAAAAACAAAGGCAGAAATATAATTTACTTTTCTAACTTGAGTAAATGTTTATAAAATTAAAAACTTCTTAATAGCCTTGCTAGTAACTAGTCTTCCTGGTAACATAAAACTGTAACCTCCCCCAAATTTGCATATTTGGCACCTGTTTTGACTTTGTTTCAGGTTGTAGGAGCAAAGATGGTAACTTAAAATCTGTGTTTGATTTAATGGACAAAAAAGAGGAATATGGATCATTGATAACTCCTGTGTTGCATAAAACAAATTTAGGAAGGAACTGACTTTCATCATTCAGAAAAGAAGTGTGTGTTAATGCTCTGCATTAAAAAGAGAAAAGGAGGAGGCTTCAAGTTGAGCTAAAATTGAAATAACAGTATGTTTCAGTGTTATTTTCTTAGATGACCTTTCTTCTAAATTATCACAATTGCCTGTTTTTGTTTTATTCTCATATTTTTACAAGAATAAAACATTTTTCTTTCCTATATACTTAAGTATTCCTAACACAAAATGCTCAAATGAGGGAGTCCAAGCCTAATAAATTTTCAGGTGAATATATTTGTATTCTCCTAATGCACCATAAAATTATATAAGCAATGATATGTACTCTTCTAATCACCCACATCTTTGGTGCCTAGAGATGTTCCCTTTGTGTTTGTCTTAACTAGGAAAAAATAAGTGTAGAATACAGATAAATTCTCATTTCCAGGCAAATCTTCCAGAACCATAACTCCAAAGACTTTTCATCTGCATTCAAAGTTAAGAGCACCCATTTTGAAAATTTCCATAGCTGACCTATCATGTAAGAACAAACACCTTCAAAGATCTTTGAGTGATAAGTGCTAGGAGAGTGGGAGGTTCAAAGAATAGGAGTCAGTACCAATTTCAGTCCTTAAAGATAGCAACTATTAATTTTGCAATCATTTATAATAGTCTTGGGAGTTCCCTTGTGGCTCAGACAGTAAAGAATCTCCCTGCAGTGAGGGAGGCCCAGGTTTGATCCCTGGATTTGGAAGATCCCCTGGAGAAGAGAATTGAAACCCACTCCAGTATTCTTGCCTGGAGAATTCTATCGATAAGAGGAGCCTGGTGGGCTGCAGTCCATGGGGCCACAAAGAGTCTTAGCAACCAAAAAAAAAAAAAAGTATTATAAAGTAAGACATGGCAAATCTGTTTTTATTTCCACCTTGGAATTCTGCTTTCTCTGACTTAGCTGCAGTTACATGAGCAGGTTCATGTGCAGTGATGGCAGACCAGCAAATGCAGGATACATATCTAAAGGTGAAAACGTGAGAGTTAACACAGAATTCACGTCCAAACAGCAGGCCACTGCACCTCTGAATTGAAGTGACTTTCATCATTCAGAAAAGAAGTGTGTGTTAATGCTCTGCATTAAAAAGAGAAAAGGAGGAGGCTTCAAGTTGAGCTAAAATTGAAATAACAGTATGTTTCAGTGTTATTTTCTTAGATGACCTTTCTTCTAAATTATCACAATTGCCTGTTTTTGTTTTATTCTCATATTTTTACAAGAATAAAACATTTTTCTTTCCTATATGCTTAAGTATTCCTAACACAAAATGCTCAAATGAGGGAGTCCAAGCCTAATAAATTTTCAGGTGAATATATTTGTATTCTCCTAATGCACCATAAAATTATATAAGCAATGATATGTACTCTTCTAATCACCCACATCTTTGGTGCCTAGAGATGTTCCCTTTGTGTTTGTCTTAACTAGGAAAAAATAAGTGTAGAATACAGATAAATTCTCATTTCCAGGCAAATCTTCCAGAACCATAACTCCAAAGACTTTTCATCTGCATTCAAAGTTAAGAGCACCCATTTTGAAAATTTCCATAGCTGACCTATCATGTAAGAACAAACACCTTCAAAGATCTTTGAGTGATAAGTGCTAGGAGAGTGGGAGGTTCAAAGAATAGGAGTCAGTACCAATTTCAGTCCTTAAAGATAGCAACTATTAATTTTGCAATCATTTATAATAGTCTTGGGAGTTCCCTTGTGGCTCAGACAGTAAAGAATCTCCCTGCAGTGAGGGAGGCCCAGGTTTGATCCCTGGATTTGGAAGATCCCCTGGAGAAGAGAATTGAAACCCACTCCAGTATTCTTGCCTGGAGAATTCTATCGATAAGAGGAGCCTGGTGGGCTGCAGTCCATGGGGCCACAAAGAGTCTTAGCAACCAAAAAAAAAAAAAAGTATTATAAAGTAAGACATGGCAAATCTGTTTTTATTTCCACCTTGGAATTCTGCTTTCTCTGACTTAGCTGCAGTTACATGAGCAGGTTCATGTGCAGTGATGGCAGACCAGCAAATGCAGGATACATATCTAAAGGTGAAAACGTGAGAGTTAACACAGAATTCACGTCCAAACAGCAGGCCACTGCACCTCTGAATTGAAGTGACTCACAGAAATAACATGGGCAGAAGCAGCCAGAATTTTCTTTTCATTCTGCTACAATGCACAAATAATAATCAACTGTTTGTGGCTGTATGTATATATGTGTGTGTATGTATATATATGTGGCACATAGACAAATTAGAAATTTTATAAATGCTATTAAAAATCTCAAGTGATCAAGAACAACAAATGTTGGGTTTATGATTTTATAAGTATCTGAAAGATTATTTTAATCTTGGAGATACTTGATAGGATTGCATAGAGAAAAAGAAGGGTTCTCTGGATCCGAGACAACTTGGATTCAACTCCTGGGTTCAAATTCCAGCTTCATAACTTACTACACTATGGGTTATATTCTGGACTCCCTGAACCTCAGTGTCCCCATTTGTGAAACAAGAAAAATAGTATTTAATGCATGAGGTCATGACCTGGGATTAGCTGTAGAACTAGTCATCCTAAACCATCGACAAAGAGGCTCAGAAAATAGTACAGCCTTCTTTTGTCCATACTGTACACCACCACTAACTAAATACTGTTCCAGAAGCCTTATGCACTAACTTGCCATTTTTACATTACAGTGGTAAAAACTATGTTTCCACTCTCTAAACCTTGATGACAAGAAGCATGATGTCTTTCAAGAAAAAGATCTGGATAAAGTGAGTTCTGCACATGGCTTGTGGTGACAGCTGCATGCTGTGAACTCCCTAATGCCACTAAATTGTATACTTCAAAGTGGTTAAGGTGGTAAATTCTGTTATGTGTTTTATCACAAAAAATGTTTCATAATAATGACTAGAAAATGCTTTCATTGTGTGGGATATACAGAAAGTGCTCCAAAAAGAACAAATTTTATGCTTGTTATTTCATTAAACTTATTGAACAGAGGACCATAATGGTCTGGTTATGGCAAGAATTCCGTTCTGGGGAAAAGAAAGCAGGTGGTGAGACTGAACATCAGAATTTTTACATAAACTGCTAGTTACATGAGCAGGTTCATGTGCAGTGATGGCAGACCAGCAAATGCAGGATACATATCTAAAGGTGAAAACGTGAGAGTTAACACAGAATTCACGTCCAAACAGCAGGCCACTGCACCTCTGAATTGAAGTGACTCACAGAAATAACATGGGCAGAAGCAGCCAGAATTTTCTTTTCATTCTGCTACAATGCACAAATAATAATCAACTGTTTGTGGCTGTATGTATATATGTGTGTGTATGTATATATATGTGGCACATAGACAAATTAGAAATTTTATAAATGCTATTAAAAATCTCAAGTGATCAAGAACAACAAATGTTGGGTTTATGATTTT
Source organism: Tragulus kanchil (assembly GCA_022376925.1). Lineage (NCBI taxonomy): Eukaryota > Metazoa > Chordata > Mammalia > Artiodactyla > Tragulidae > Tragulus > Tragulus kanchil. Next base: position 80,247,800 of record JAIOJX010000025.1, read on the forward strand.
ATAAGTATCTGAAAGATTATTTTAATCTTGGAGATACTTGATAGGATTGCATAGAGAAAAAGAAGGGTTCTCTGGATCCGAGACAACTTGGATTCAACTCCTGGGTTCAAATTCCAGCTTCATAACTTACTACACTATGGGTTATATTCTGGACTCCCTGAACCTCAGTGTCCCCATTTGTGAAACAAGAAAAATAGTATTTAATGCATGAGGTCATGACCTGGGATTAGCTGTAGAACTAGTCATCCTAAACCATCGACAAAGAGGCTCAGAAAATAGTACAGCCTTCTTTTGTCCATACTGTACACCACCACTAACTAAATACTGTTCCAGAAGCCTTATGCACTAACTTGCCATTTTACATTACAGTGGTAAAAACTATGTTTCCACTCTCTAAACCTTGATGACAAGAAGCATGATGTCTTTCAAGAAAAAGATCTGGATAAAGTGAGTTCTGCACATGGCTTGTGGTGACAGCTGCATGCTGTGAACTCCCTAATGCCACTAAATTGTATACTTCAAAGTGGTTAAGGTGGTAAATTCTGTTATGTGTTTTATCACAAAAAATGTTTCATAATAATGACTAGAAAATGCTTTCATTGTGTGGGATATACAGAAAGTGCTCCAAAAAGAACAAATTTTATGCTTGTTATTTCATTAAACTTATTGAACAGAGGACCATAATGGTCTGGTTATGTCAAGAATTCCGTTCTGGGGAAAAGAAAGCAGGTGGTGAGACTGAACATCAGAATTTTTACATAAAGAAAGATCTGGAGTGTTTGAATGTTTGTGGTACTGCTTTCCAATTACAAATTTTGTCCTATTTCTCTGTTTAACCAAATCTTAGCTATTTTCAAGAGAAGTCAAGATTACTCATCCTTTCACCTCTAGATCATTAGATGTAGCCTAAGTTTACAGACTTTCAACTTAATCTGAGTCCATGTGTAGCCACATCCCTCCATGCCATATTTATCACATCCAAAAATTCTCCCCCTGGAGAAGGAAATGGCAAGCTACTTCACTGTCCTTGCCTCGAGGACCCCATGCTGCAGTCCATGGGGCTCCAAAGAGTCAGACACAACTGAGTGACTGAACTGAACTGAAAATTCTCCCCAATCACTGGCAGCTTCAGACTGCAATATTTCTCCAAACTTGGTCACCCCTAGATTTGTTTCTCTGCATGCCAATTTGCCTCTGAAAAATAATGTTTTATTGAGTTCATTAAATAAAGTGATTTGTTGCATGACATCATGCTATTAATATCTGTAATTATAACAACATCACACATTTCTTTAATTCAGAAATTCAGAATTCAGAAAGTGACAGTAAAAAGGAGCATTTGTGATGGGAGAAAAGGTGGAAAAAAGAAATGCATCTCACAGAGTAAGCGTATTCATTTTGGTTGTTTGTATTTCTTATTTACATAGCTTTTGATCTCTGCTTTCAGAGTAAAGTTCTTTAAAAGTCATTAAGGAGGAATTCTAAAATCTGGAGATGTAAAGTTACTAATAGACAGCTGAAGTTCTCAGCTATACCACATTGCAAGATATGCAATTATTAATTAATTATTCATTAATTCAACAAACATTTATTGGGTTGTATTGTACCTCCTCTGCACCAAGTCACTTCTTTCTTACAAGGTAGCACACGGGACAGCACATTCGTGATTTAAAAGCCAGTGACTTTCTATAACAGCTGATTTCTTCGGTGCGAATTCATGCAGCAGAGAGACGGTAAAAGCAAGTGATGTGGAGCATGGGTTTTGGAGTCAGGCCGACGGACTCATGTTCCAGCTTCAGCACTCCCTGTAACAGTCAGGGTCAGCCCCCTTCACTGCTGAGGCTTCAGTCTCGTCATCTGCTCACTGTACACAATAAACCTCTCAGCCTCAGGAATCTTTAGGATGAGATGCGATCATGCACAAGGTCTGGAACATGGTGAACATGCTAGAACTGTTTTTTGTACACAACACGGAAGAACAGTTTGATGACTGAAGTACCTGCGCCCAAGCGCTGAACGTGCGGGTCAGGGCTGGGAGAGGAGAGCTGAGCTCCAGCCCCGCCCTCCGGTCCCCTCACTGGCTCCCGGGCGCATCCATTTCAAACAGCTGAGAGAAACGGCAGCGACATGGATGGACCTGGAGCGTATCATGCCTACTGACGTAAGTCAGACAAAGACACGTACTGCACATTACCACATACATGTGGAGTCTAAAATAAAGCAAAGGAATTCTTAAATAATAAATTCAAACAGCTTAAGGATCTCACAGTGATTCTGTTCTGGATTCCAGACTCTCCATCTCTCCCCCAGTACAATCACCTGGAAAAAACTATGCTTCTCATATGTCCAAATCAGCTAACATGATTTGTTGCATGACATCATGCTATTACTATCTGTAATTATAACAACATCACACATTTCTTTAATTCAGAAATTCAGAATTCAGAAAGTGACAGTAAAAAGGAGCATTTGTGATGGGAGAAAAGGTGGAAAAAAGAAATGCATCTCACAGAGTAAGCGTATTCATTTTGGTTGTTTGTATTTCTTATTTACATAGCTTTTGATCTCTGCTTTCAGAGTAAAGTTCTTTAAAAGTCATTAAGGAGGAATTCTAAAATCTGGAGATGTAAAGTTACTAATAGACAGCTGAAGTTCTCAGCTATACCACATTGCAAGATATGCAATTATTAATTAATTATTCATTAATTCAACAAACATTTATTGGGTTGTATTGTACCTCCTCTGCACCAAGTCACTTCTTTCTTACAAGGTAGCACACGGGACAGCACATTCGTGATTTAAAAGCCAGTGACTTTCTATAACAGCTGATTTCTTCGGTGCGAATTCATGCAGCAGAGAGACGGTAAAAGCAAGTGATGTGGAGCATGGGTTTTGGAGTCAGGCCGACGGACTCATGTTCCAGCTTCAGCACTCCCTGTAACAGTCAGGGTCAGCCCCCTTCACTGCTGAGGCTTCAGTCTCGTCATCTGCTCACTGTACACAATAAACCTCTCAGCCTCAGGAATCTTTAGGATGAGATGCGATCATGCACAAGGTCTGGAACATGGTGAACATGCTAGAACTGTTTTTTGTACACAACACGGAAGAACAGTTTGATGACTGAAGTACCTGCGCCCAAGCGCTGAACGTGCGGGTCAGGGCTGGGAGAGGAGAGCTGAGCTCCAGCCCCGCCCTCCGGTCCCCTCACCGGCTCCCGGGCGCATCCATTTCAAACAGCTGAGAGAAACGGCAGCGACATGGATGGACCTGGAGCGTATCATGCCTACTGACGTAAGTCAGACAAAGACAGGTACTGCACATTACCACATACATGTGGAGTCTAAAAAATAAAGCAAAGGAATTCTTAAATAATAAATTCAAACAGCTTAAGGATCTCACAGTGATTCTGTTCTGGATTCCAGACTCTCCATCTCTCCCCCAGTACAATCACCTGGAAAAAACTATGCTTCTCATATGTCCACCTGAAACTCAGCTGACATGAGCATGTTCCCCAGGATCACACAGAGAGCCAGCGGCAGAACTGGTTCCGTGTTTAGCAGAACTGGGAGAAATGCAGTGTCGGCAGCCGGAGGATGCTGACAGCGTCACAAAGTTCAGACTTGAATCCATGAGCAATTTGCTTCTCACACGTCTACTCCCTCCTCTGAATAAAAGGGGGGGGGGGCGGAATAGACATGCTTTTTGAGCTCCTTGAGGAAATTTAGGATGAACGGGCTTACTTCAGGTCAGTAATCAACAGAAAAGTGGAGATGATGATACACTGACTTTTTCCAGCTGGTGATCTAATTGTCATCACTTCCTGTCAAGAGTTCTCTCTGAAGGTGAGATTTGCCTCTGTTAGAAATCAAAACCAAGTGCTTCTCAGTTGTTCTCCTGACTCTGAAAAGAGAGATTTCATTCATCAGAAGAAGTGCTATGCATCTGATATTTAAGGGGTCATTAAAGAGGTTGAAAGAGCATTCTCTGTTGTTGGCATAGCCATATTAGATATTTCACAGATACTGAGAAGTTAGGGTGAGAGTTTATTTCTGATTTTTTTTTTTTAATTAAGGAAAAATTACTAAAGGGTGTGAATAAAGAAAGGAAATGATCATAGCTTTAAAAAAAATCTAGTTATAGAATATCTAAACTTGTCAAAGGAATATATCGGAGTGGCTTTTTATTTTTTTGGTTGCGGGGGGAAGGTAAGAGGGGATTCAACCTTGTTTCCAAACTGATGTTGTTAATCGAGTCTCCCAGTTCTCTTCAAAAGGGATTTTTATTCCTAAAGTAAAGTGCCATATTGACCACTAGGTGGCGGAAAGATGCTATCCACAGACGGCTGTGCCCAAATCCACTAATGCAGAAAGAGCTGGAAGCAAGCCTTCCGGAGGCAGGACTGCTGTGGCCATGCTGTTTCCTAAACTAATAAACCCTTTAGAAGGTAAAACTCAAAGAAACCATGTATAGCCCTCTTGATCAAGCCCTACTCTTGATAAACTGGAACATCTGCAGTAGATTGTTTTCACTAGCAGACTTGACATTCTACCTCTTGGCATGGCTGCTAACTACCAGTCAGTTTCCTCTTCATTAGAACTGAGCTGCAAATACTCGTATGACATCCCAGGATAAGTAGAATGAACAATTAAAATAATTTCTACAGAAGTGCCTTACACACTCCAGGTGCTAGAGAAGGGGAGCTACCACTGATTCAAGTTGTTATTTCTGGATGACAACACTTAGAAACATGAGTCTTAATCCTGGGTATACCAAAGAATTACTTGGGGATTTCCCCCCCCTCCCTTGGAGGCTTTTCAGATACATGAGCAGAATCCATCCTCTGTGATAGTTCAATAATAAATATTTACTGAATGCATGAGTGTCCAAGTGAATAAAAGAATACCCAGGACAAGTAAGATGATGAGAACAAAGCATACCTCCCAGAGACAGGCTCTTCCAGCTGGACCGTACCCTAGTCCAGATCAACCACAGGAAGGTTCCCGGAGGTGACAGCCTTGGTGCTTCCAGAAAAGCTGTGGTTTGGGTAATAGTCTCAATAACCTGAATGACCTGGATGCTAACAGACCATGTGAGAAGTCAGGCTGAGATGTCCCCCCAAGAGCACCCTGTGTTTATTAAAATCTAGCCCTAGAACTCTATTTCCAAGTTGAAGAAGTAGCTCCCATTTCTAATCTATGGCTGGTAATCCTAGGGTGAATGTTAGCATCCTAGCCCTAAGGCTGTCTAAGTATCTGCTTTCTTGGAAGAGTGACACGATCGGTCCCTGTGTGGCTATGGAGCAGAGGAGGGCCTCAGTGTAGCATGGGGGGACCTCTGCCCAGAACAGCACCTTGCTCTTCAGTAAGGCTCAGAGCTCAGACTGGATATCAGGAGCACCTGCGTGACTTTGTGAAAATTCTGGAGCTCAAAATAAGGCCTGCAGTGCATTTTTTTTTTCTCCCTTTGGACACTTCTATTGGTCTTACATTTATTTCCATCTTTGTTCTTTGGCCTGTGTGGGCCTCCCATCGCAGTGGCCTCTGTTATCACAGAGCACCGGCTCTGGGCGCATGTGCCCCAGAGCTCTGGCTCGGTAGTTGGATACATCGGTCCAGCCACTCTGTGGCACGTGTGATCTTCCCAGGCCACGGATTGAACTGGCGCCCCTTGCACAGCAAGGTGGTGTCCTTACCCACTGGACCACCAGGGAAGCCCCCCTGCAGTGCATTTTAAAAAGCCTTTCCTGCACCTGAAACTATCACAACATTGTTAATTGGTTATACCCCAACACAAAATATATTTTTTGGTATTGAAGAAAATGAAAAACAAAAAGTTTTAAAACTGACAAAATAAGTTAGATTGAAAAAAAAAAAGCTTTTCCTGGTAGGCTGATGCAAAGTCAGGGTTTTAAAAAAAATAGCACAGTTCATATGGAAGCACAAAGACCCCAGATAGCCAAAACAATCCTGAGAAAGGAAAATGGAGCTGGAGGGATAAGTCTCCCTAACTTCAGACTACACTCAAGTAATAAGAATACCCAGGACAAGTAAGATGATGAGAACAAAGCATACCTCCCAGAGACAGGCTCTTCCAGCTGGACCGTACCTAGTCCAGATCAACCACAGGAAGGTTCCCGGAGGTGACAGCCTTGGTGCTTCCAGAAAAGCTGTGGTTTGGGTAATAGTCTCAATAACCTGAATGACCTGGATGCTAACAGACCATGTGAGAAGTCAGGCTGAGATGTCCCCCCAAGAGCACCCTGTGTTTATTAAAATCTAGCCCTAGAACTCTATTTCCAAGTTGAAGAAGTAGCTCCCATTTCTAATCTATGGCTGGTAATCCTAGGGTGAATGTTAGCATCCTAGCCCTAAGGCTGTCTAAGTATCTGCTTTCTTGGAAGAGTGACACGATCGGTCCCTGTGTGGCTATGGAGCAGAGGAGGGCCTCAGTGTAGCATGGGGGGACCTCTGCCCAGAACAGCACCTTGCTCTTCAGTAAGGCTCAGAGCTCAGACTGGATATCAGGAGCACCTGCGTGACTTTGTGAAAATTCTGGAGCTCAAAATAAGGCCTGCAGTGCATTTTTTTTTTCTCCCTTTGGACACTTCTATTGGTCTTACATTTATTTCCATCTTTGTTCTTTGGCCTGTGTGGGCCTCCCATCGCAGTGGCCTCTGTTATCACAGAGCACCGGCTCTGGGCGCATGTGCCCCAGAGCTCTGGCTCGGTAGTTGGATACATCGGTCCAGCCACTCTGTGGCACGTGTGATCTTCCCAGGCCACGGATTGAACTGGCGCCCCTTGCACAGCAAGGTGGTGTCCTTACCCACTGGACCACCAGGGAAGCCCCCCTGCAGTGCATTTTAAAAAGCCTTTCCTGCACCTGAAACTATCACAACATTGTTAATTGGTTATACCCCAACACAAAATATATTTTTTGGTATTGAAGAAAATGAAAAACAAAAAGTTTTAAAACTGACAAAATAAGTTAGATTGAAAAAAAAAAAGCTTTTCCTGGTAGGCTGATGCAAAGTCAGGGTTTTAAAAAAAATAGCACAGTTCATATGGAAGCACAAAGACCCCAGATAGCCAAAACAATCCTGAGAAAGGAAAATGGAGCTGGAGGGATAAGTCTCCCTAACTTCAGACTACACTACAAAGCAACAGTCATCAAAACAGTATGGTACTGGCACAAAAACAGACATAGAGGCCAATGGAACAAGATTGAGAACCCAGAGATAAACCCACGCACCTATGGGTACCTTATTTTTGACAAAGGAGGCGAAAATCTAAAATGGGGCAAAGACAGCCTCTTCAACAAATGGTACTGGGAAAACTGGACAGCTACAGGCAAAAAAAAAAAATGAAGTTGGAACATTCTCTAACACTATACACAAAGATCAACTCAAAATGGATTAAAGACCTAAAGGTAAGACCAGAAATCATCAAACTCTTAGAGGAGAATATAGGCAAAACACTCAAGGACATAAATCAAAGCAAGATCTTCTATGATCTACCCACTAGAATAACAGAAATAAAAACAAAAATTAACATGTGGGACCTAATGAAACTGAAAAGCTTTTGCACAGCAAAAGAAACTACAAACAAGGTGAACAGACAACCCATAGAATGGGAGAAAATCACAGCAAATGAAACAATCGACAAAGAATTAATTTCCAAAATATACAAGCAGTTTAGACAACTCAACACCGAAAAAACAAACCACCCAATCAAAAAATGGGAATAAGACCTAAACAGACACGTCTCCAAGAAGACATATGATGGTCAAAAAACACATGAAAAGATACTCAATATCACTTGTTATTAGAGAAATTCAAATCAAAACTACAATGAGATATCACCTCACATCAGTCAGAAAGGACACCACTAAAAAATCTACAGATAATAAATGCTGGAGAGGATGCAGAGAAATGGGAGCATTCTTGCATGGTTGGTGGGAATGTAAATTAATATAACCACTATGGAAGACAGTATGGAGATTTCTCAAAAAGCATGAATATGAAGATTCCCCAGCCATACACCTGAAAATCAATTGTTAATTGGTTATACCCCAACACAAAATATATTTTTTGGTATTGAAGAAAATGAAAAACAAAAAGTTTTAAAACTGACAAAATAAGTTAGATTGAAAAAAAAAAAGCTTTTCCTGGTAGGCTGATGCAAAGTCAGGGTTTTAAAAAAAATAGCACAGTTCATATGGAAGCACAAAGACCCCAGATAGCCAAAACAATCCTGAGAAAGGAAAATGGAGCTGGAGGGATAAGTCTCCCTAACTTCAGACTACACTACAAAGCAACAGTCATCAAAACAGTATGGTACTGGCACAAAAACAGACATAGAGGCCAATGGAACAAGATTGAGAACCCAGAGATAAACCCACGCACCTATGGGTACCTTATTTTTGACAAAGGAGGCGAAAATCTAAAATGGGGCAAAGACAGCCTCTTCAACAAATGGTACTGGGAAAACTGGACAGCTACAGGCAAAAAAAAAAAATGAAGTTGGAACATTCTCTAACACTATACACAAAGATCAACTCAAAATGGATTAAAGACCTAAAGGTAAGACCAGAAATCATCAAACTCTTAGAGGAGAATATAGGCAAAACACTCAAGGACATAAATCAAAGCAAGATCTTCTATGATCTACCCACTAGAATAACAGAAATAAAAACAAAAATTAACATGTGGGACCTAATGAAACTGAAAAGCTTTTGCACAGCAAAAGAAACTACAAACAAGGTGAACAGACAACCCATAGAATGGGAGAAAATCACAGCAAATGAAACAATCGACAAAGAATTAATTTCCAAAATATACAAGCAGTTTAGACAACTCAACACCGAAAAAACAAACCACCCAATCAAAAAATGGGAATAAGACCTAAACAGACACGTCTCCAAGAAGACATATGATGGTCAAAAAACACATGAAAAGATACTCAATATCACTTGTTATTAGAGAAATTCAAATCAAAACTACAATGAGATATCACCTCACATCAGTCAGAAAGGACACCACTAAAAAATCTACAGATAATAAATGCTGGAGAGGATGCAGAGAAATGGGAGCATTCTTGCATGGTTGGTGGGAATGTAAATTAATATAACCACTATGGAAGACAGTATGGAGATTTCTCAAAAAAGCTAATAGAAGCACCATATGACCCAGCAATCCTCCTACTAGCCATACACCCTGAAGAAATCAAAATTGAAAATCCCATTGTTCATTGCAGCATTCTATACAATAGCTAGAATATGAAAGCAACCTAGATGTCCATTGGCAGATGAATGGATAAAGAAGCTATGGTACATATATACAATGGAATATTATTCAGCCATAAAAAGCAATGCATTTGAATCAGTTCTAACGAGGTGGATGAATCGGGAACCTATTATACAAAGTGAAGTGAATCACAGAAAGAAGCACTAGTATACTAACACATATATATGGAATCTAGTAAGATCACACTAATAAATACACATGCAGAGCAGCAATAGAAAAACAGACATGGAGAATAGACTTTCGGACTTTGGAGAGAGGGAAGTGTGGATGAGAGGTATGGAAATGGTAGCAAGGAACCCTATAGTATCGTATACAAAAGAGGTAACTATTGTCAATGTGCTGTGGGACTAGGGAATCCTACATGGGGGCTGTGGAGGGGTGGGATGGGAGGGGGCTGGGAGGAGGGGCACAGGAGGGAGGGGTCAGAGATATACATATGACTTATCTGGGATTATACATATCTGTAGACAACAAAACTATATAAAAACAAAAAGCAAAATAAAAATAATTAAGTAAAAAAAATAGGGGTGGAGCCAGACCTTCCTCAAGACTTGCTCGGTATCCAGAGGGTGCTAACTGATCGTCCTACGCCCAGCCGCCGTGTCCCCTGTCCACACCACGGTCACTCAAGGCCTGCTTTTTCAGCACCTCCACCTTGGCCTGGAATGCGACAGCACTGAAGGCAGACTTGACAGCTCACCTCCTCGTTCGTGATCAGCTGGGCATCCTTTTCTTACTCTTGGCATAATAGTAATAGAATAATGGACTTTTATTGAACAATTATATGTCTTCAACTATCCTATTAGATAGGAACTATTATTGTCCCTTTTTCACAAATGATAGAACTGAGGTTAGAGAGAAGTCTGGGATGGACTACAGAGCTCAGAAGTGGCAGAACTGTGACCAGAACCCAGTTGTTTGATGCTGGGGGATGCGGGATCTCAGGTTGGTGGGAATGTAAATTAATATAACCACTATGGAAGACAGTATGGAGATTTCTCAAAAAAGCTAATAGAAGCACCATATGACCCAGCAATCCTCCTACTAGCCATACACCCTGAAGAAATCAAAATTGAAAATCCCATTGTTCATTGCAGCATTCTATACAATAGCTAGAATATGAAAGCAACCTAGATGTCCATTGGCAGATGAATGGATAAAGAAGCTATGGTACATATATACAATGGAATATTATTCAGCCATAAAAAGCAATGCATTTGAATCAGTTCTAACGAGGTGGATGAATCGGGAACCTATTATACAAAGTGAAGTGAATCACAGAAAGAAGCACTAGTATACTAACACATATATATGGAATCTAGTAAGATCACACTAATAAATACACATGCAGAGCAGCAATAGAAAAACAGACATGGAGAATAGACTTTCGGACTTTGGAGAGAGGGAAGTGTGGATGAGAGGTATGGAAATGGTAGCAAGGAACCCTATAGTATCGTATACAAAAGAGGTAACTATTGTCAATGTGCTGTGGGACTAGGGAATCCTACATGGGGGCTGTGGAGGGGTGGGATGGGAGGGGACTGGGAGGAGGGGCACAGGAGGGAGGGGTCAGAGATATACATATGACTTATCTGGGATTATACATATCTGTAGACAACAAAACTATATAAAAACAAAAAGCAAAATAAAAATAATTAAGTAAAAAAAATAGGGGTGGAGCCAGACCTTCCTCAAGACTTGCTCGGTATCCAGAGGGTGCTAACTGATCGTCCTACGCCCAGCCGCCGTGTCCCCTGTCCACACCACGGTCACTCAAGGCCTGCTTTTTCAGCACCTCCACCTTGGCCTGGAATGCGACAGCACTGAAGGCAGACTTGACAGCTCACCTCCTCGTTCGTGATCAGCTGGGCATCCTTTTCTTACTCTTGGCATAATAGTAATAGAATAATGGACTTTTATTGAACAATTATATGTCTTCAACTATCCTATTAGATAGGAACTATTATTGTCCCTTTTTCACAAATGATAGAACTGAGGTTAGAGAGAAGTCTGGGATGGACTACAGAGCTCAGAAGTGGCAGAACTGTGACCAGAACCCAGTTGTTTAAAACCAGAGCTTCTGTTCAGCCAGCCTCCTCCATAACATGTATTTCTTTTAGCTGTGATGGAAAGCCTCATAGAAGAACCTGATTGATAACTATATATACACACACACTACATATATATATACATACACATACACATACACACACTATATATATACACATACACACACAGACATTAAACAAAAGCTAATGAAGTTTGGGAGTAATAATAGTGGAACTATAGTAATACTTTATTATGTTTTATTTCTAGCTCTAGCAGGAAATAGATGCTACCTCCAAACTGAATTACTGAGAAGACTAATAGATTATAAAGCTGTGGACAGGACTTTTTAAAAGCAACAAACAAGAAATGTTCTAGTATCCTGGGCCACAAGTAAGGGGGTATGGATGAGGAGCTTTTATAGAACCGATTGAGAGAGGTGGGAGGAGGAGGGGGGTTAAACACAGGGGCCTCCCGACAGCAGCTGTGGCCTTTGGTGTCAGGACCCACAGAAGGGGTCTTGGGGAATAAACCTCCACCTGACTCTGCCTTTTCTTTTGCCTATAATCCCACCTTGTCCTAATTCCAGCCAGAGGGCGAGAGAGCCCATCAACTAATCCAAGGTTCCCTGAAGATAGAGCAGGGTGGAGGAGGAAGAAACCCTGGAGAGCCAACAGGTGATACCTGGAAGATTTGTATGAACTTAAACTGTCTGTAGGCATTTGGGTTGAAAAATGGAAAATATTACATTCCAAAATAATAACGGTATCCAGAGGGTGCTAACTGATCGTCCTACGCCCAGCCGCCGTGTCCCCTGTCCACACCACGGTCACTCAAGGCCTGCTTTTTCAGCACCTCCACCTTGGCCTGGAATGCGACAGCACTGAAGGCAGACTTGACAGCTCACCTCCTCGTTCGTGATCAGCTGGGCATCCTTTTCTTACTCTTGGCATAATAGTAATAGAATAATGGACTTTTATTGAACAATTATATGTCTTCAACTATCCTATTAGATAGGAACTATTATTGTCCCTTTTTCACAAATGATAGAACTGAGGTTAGAGAGAAGTCTGGGATGGACTACAGAGCTCAGAAGTGGCAGAACTGTGACCAGAACCCAGTTGTTTAAAACCAGAGCTTCTGTTCAGCCAGCCTCCTCCATAACATGTATTTCTTTTAGCTGTGATGGAAAGCCTCATAGAAGAACCTGATTGATAACTATATATACACACACACTACATATATATATACATACACATACACATACACACACTATATATATACACATACACACACAGACATTAAACAAAAGCTAATGAAGTTTGGGAGTAATAATAGTGGAACTATAGTAATACTTTATTATGTTTTATTTCTAGCTCTAGCAGGAAATAGATGCTACCTCCAAACTGAATTACTGAGAAGACTAATAGATTATAAAGCTGTGGACAGGACTTTTTAAAAGCAACAAACAAGAAATGTTCTAGTATCCTGGGCCACAAGTAAGGGGGTATGGATGAGGAGCTTTTATAGAACCGATTGAGAGAGGTGGGAGGAGGAGGGGGGTTAAACACAGGGGCCTCCCGACAGCAGCTGTGGCCTTTGGTGTCAGGACCCACAGAAGGGGTCTTGGGGAATAAACCTCCACCTGACTCTGCCTTTTCTTTTGCCTATAATCCCACCTTGTCCTAATTCCAGCCAGAGGGCGAGAGAGCCCATCAACTAATCCAAGGTTCCCTGAAGATAGAGCAGGGTGGAGGAGGAAGAAACCCTGGAGAGCCAACAGGTGATACCTGGAAGATTTGTATGAACTTAAACTGTCTGTAGGCATTTGGGTTGAAAAATGGAAAATATTACATTCCAAAATAATAATTAGCCATTAAAAATAAAAAGAGCTGTCCTAGTAAGTACCTATCACAACATGCGTTTTAATTACATTATCTTCAGAACAGGCCTTCAAGGCATGCCTCATTTACTAGGGCTCTGAAATGTGGTAACTTGGCCAAGGTATACGGTCAGTACACAGACAAGGTCAGTCTATAACTCCAGAACCTATGATTTGCTCTTCCCTCTAAATCCCTGAAAATAAACCAAACTGAAAATGTCTCAACAAAGAATTTTATCTAGAAGGACCTAAAAGGATGGGAAGAAAACAATACAGCTAACATTTTCAGATGAATCTTAAAGTTTTTATAATGGATCATTCAAATACAAGATTAATTTATGTTGCTTAGTCTAATCTCATTTTTCTCTTTAAAAGGATCCATTCCAACCCTTGTGCACTTGAAAATGTTTATGACTTGTTTATCCTGATGAATACTTTTATATCTACCTAATTTGCCTTGTTGACTTTCACATCGCTGCTGGGGTGATGGAGAGGGGACAGATCAGAACCTGCATTTACATGTGGCTTTAGCATTTAAACAGGTTGGGTCACTTGAAGTCAGGAATGTGATGTAGCCATGGCATGACTCATGCCATATCCTCAAATGACTTAATGTCTTTTGCAAAGTCCCGGCAGAAGAGGCAATTTGGAACCAGCACATTTCCTAGACACAGTTCCACTTTAATTCCTGCTTCCAGTTAGTTTGTTAGATGGTTGGTGTGCCTCTCTCCCCTTAAGGGGTATGGATGAGGAGCTTTTATAGAACCGATTGAGAGAGGTGGGAGGAGGAGGGGGGTTAAACACAGGGGCCTCCCGACAGCAGCTGTGGCCTTTGGTGTCAGGACCCACAGAAGGGGTCTTGGGGAATAAACCTCCACCTGACTCTGCCTTTTCTTTTGCCTATAATCCCACCTTGTCCTAATTCCAGCCAGAGGGCGAGAGAGCCCATCAACTAATCCAAGGTTCCCTGAAGATAGAGCAGGGTGGAGGAGGAAGAAACCCTGGAGAGCCAACAGGTGATACCTGGAAGATTTGTATGAACTTAAACTGTCTGTAGGCATTTGGGTTGAAAAATGGAAAATATTACATTCCAAAATAATAATTAGCCATTAAAAATAAAAAGAGCTGTCCTAGTAAGTACCTATCACAACATGCGTTTTAATTACATTATCTTCAGAACAGGCCTTCAAGGCATGCCTCATTTACTAGGGCTCTGAAATGTGGTAACTTGGCCAAGGTATACGGTCAGTACACAGACAAGGTCAGTCTATAACTCCAGAACCTATGATTTGCTCTTCCCTCTAAATCCCTGAAAATAAACCAAACTGAAAATGTCTCAACAAAGAATTTTATCTAGAAGGACCTAAAAGGATGGGAAGAAAACAATACAGCTAACATTTTCAGATGAATCTTAAAGTTTTTATAATGGATCATTCAAATACAAGATTAATTTATGTTGCTTAGTCTAATCTCATTTTTCTCTTTAAAAGGATCCATTCCAACCCTTGTGCACTTGAAAATGTTTATGACTTGTTTATCCTGATGAATACTTTTATATCTACCTAATTTGCCTTGTTGACTTTCACATCGCTGCTGGGGTGATGGAGAGGGGACAGATCAGAACCTGCATTTACATGTGGCTTTAGCATTTAAACAGGTTGGGTCACTTGAAGTCAGGAATGTGATGTAGCCATGGCATGACTCATGCCATATCCTCAAATGACTTAATGTCTTTTGCAAAGTCCCGGCAGAAGAGGCAATTTGGAACCAGCACATTTCCTAGACACAGTTCCACTTTAATTCCTGCTTCCAGTTAGTTTGTTAGATGGTTGGTGTGCCCTCTCCTTGCACAGAGCAGAGCCAGAGAGGAAGGAGGGAACTCGTCTGGGCAGCTGCATGTAGGAAAGGCTCAGACTCCGAAACATTTCAAGAAGGGAGCTTTACCTGGGGGACCCAAGTTCTATGGTGCAGTCTAGTGGGGAGACAATGCAAAGACGGATGCAAACAGAGGAGATAAGTGAATCGATTCACATAATGATATCTGGGACAAGCCATAGGCAAGAGCCATTCTGTGGGACTGCCTGTCTCTGAGGCTGCGCTCAACTCCCGTGTCCTTGTCCTCTGAATTAATGCAATACTCCTTAACATTCGCTGCTTATATACTCATACTACATTTTTTTATGTGACCATGCCTTGTTTTCTTTGTTATCCTACTGTGTATATGCTTTTTATTTTACATGTAGTGTGATGCTGAGCCAGTGTTAAGAGCAAAAGGGAAGAAGAAGAGCCTTTGCAGACGAGGGCAGAGATGGGAGCGGTGTGAAAGGACCCTGACGCAGTGAGCACTTCTCACTTCACGGCTCCTTAGGCATCACTACTTTCTGGTTTAGGCATCACTGCTTTCTGGTTTATGTTTCTTAGGCAACTCCAGCTTTCTGGTTTTCTTCTCGTGGTTTAAACGCATGTAACTCTTCTCTCAGTCTGCTCACCGGAAGCACTTCCTCTTCCTCAACCACTGTCCTTTACCAGAAGGCTATCCTCTTCCCTTGTTGCCATGCCAACACTGCCCCAGGTCTCTGATGCTTTATTGTTCTAGCTCCGGGGGGACATTTTTCTTTATGAGAAGTGATAATTTAGAAGCAAATGGGAAATGAGGAATAACTGCTTAGGAAGTTTCTCAGTGTGTTTATTATCGCTTCAATTATTTACTGGGTTGGAAAAAAACAGAAATCACATTTTATTTCCAAGAAAAGGGTTTTGCACTGAAATCTCCTAAGAATAAAAGTCTGCGGGGGTATTTGGAGACTAGATTCATAATGCTTATAGAAGAGAAGGTTAGATTCACAGCTTTCAAACTTTCTTCTGCCCTTGAACCCTCCCCACTCTGCTCTTCTGCTGTCCTTAAAAGCACTTCACAAAGAACATTTGAAATCTGTTTCTAAGTGATTGGAAAAGGTAGGACTCCAGACATACTGCCAGTTAGTGGGGTGGTGGCACTCAGGCTGAAGGAGATATGGGATTGCTGGCTATCAGATTGCTGGCTATAATATACAATGATTGGGGATAACCCACTGATGGTTAGGAATATTGGTCTGGAGAATGTTTGAATTCAAATCCCACTGCTTCCTAGCTGTGTGACATGAGATCAGTTCCTAATCTCTCAACACCTCAGTTTACTCATCGCTAATATGGGGATAATAATGTCAACCACTGCATGAAGACTTTCTTTTTTTCTCTTTTTCCCCTTCATGTCTCTTTTATTTATATTTATTTTCATCCATCTTTTTATTTTTTGGCATGTATGGGCCTCCTATTGCAGTGGCTTCTCTCTCTGCAGAGCACCGGCTCTGGGTGCATGCGCTCCAGTGCACTGGCTCCTAATTGGACACACCAGTCCAGCCGCTCCGTGGCACGTGGGATCTTCCCGGGCCAGGGATCAAACTGGCACCCCTTGCACTGCAAGGTGGACTCTTTACCCACTGGACCATCAGAGAAGCCCATGAAGAATTTTACTAGAATAAAATGATATCATGCATGTAAAGCACTGAGCACTGTATCTGACATATGGTGAAAATTCAGTAAATATTAGCTAATATTTTGATAATTCTATCTATAAACAACCTGAATTGATTTTTATCCATGCACAGTAGAGGAAGTTTACTGCCCAATACATCTCCATACTATTGTTGACACCTTTACTTTAAGTCCACAAGGAATGCACTGCAATCAGAGGAAACAGCACTCCTTGGCTTCCTTGGCTTGTACTAGTATGGCTCCAATCTCTGGCCCTGTGGTCACCAAGCATTCTCCTGTGTCTCCCCTTCTGTATCCTCACGTGGCCTTTTTATACAGGCACCAGCTTTAGATGTGAAAAGTGAAAGTGTTCATTGCTCAGTCATGTCTGACTCTTTGTGACTCCACGGACTACAGCCCGCCACGCTCCTCTGTCCATGGGATTTCCCAGGAAAGCATACTGGAGTGAGTTTCCATTTCCTTCTCCAGGGGAGCTTTCTGACCCAGGGATCAAACCCAGTTCTCCTATACTGCAGGTAGATTCTTTACCATCTGAGCCACCACTAATTTAGGCCTACTTTAATCCACCATGACCTCAGATTTACTATTTATATCACAAAGACATTCTAAGGTGCTGGTGGACATGAATGTTGAGAGAATATTCAGTCTGCTGCTTTCTTCCCAGCTAGACCTCACAGGAGCATGGGACAACATTCAGGCTTGCTTAAGACTTTACCCACCCCCTGGGAATGTAAACTGATACAGCCACTATGGAAGAATCTATACTTGGAGATTTTTTGAGGAATCTATACTTAAAGATTCCTCAAAACACTAGGAACAGAATCACCATATGACCCGGCAACCCCACTACTAGCCATACACCCTGAAGAAATCAAAATTGAAAATCCCATTGTTCATTGCAGCACTCTACACAGTAGCTAGAACATGGAAGCAACCTAGATGTCCATCAACAGATGAATGGATAAAGAAGCTGTGGTACATATACACAATGGAATATTCCTCAGCCATAAAAAGAAATGCATCTGAATCAGTCTAATGAGGTGGATGACTCTACAACCTATTATACAGAGTGAAATATGTCAGAGAAAGAAAGATAAATATTAGCTAATATTTTGATAATTCTATCTATAAACAACCTGAATTGATTTTTATCCATGCACAGTAGAGGAAGTTTACTGCCCAATACATCTCCATACTATTGTTGACACCTTTACTTTAAGTCCACAAGGAATGCACTGCAATCAGAGGAAACAGCACTCCTTGGCTTCCTTGGCTTGTACTAGTATGGCTCCAATCTCTGGCCCTGTGGTCACCAAGCATTCTCCTGTGTCTCCCCTTCTGTATCCTCACGGGGCCCTTTTTTATACAGGCACCAGCTTTAGATGTGAAAAGTGAAAGTGTTCATTGCTCAGTCATGTCTGACTCTTTGTGACTCCACGGACTACAGCCCGCCACGCTCCTCTGTCCATGGGATTTCCCAGGAAAGCATACTGGAGTGAGTTTCCATTTCCTTCTCCAGGGGAGCTTTCTGACCCAGGATCAAACCCAGTTCTCCTATACTGCAGGTAGATTCTTTACCATCTGAGCCACCACTAATTTAGGCCTACTTTAATCCACCATGACCTCAGATTTACTATTTATATCACAAAGACATTCTAAGGTGCTGGTGGACATGAATGTTGAGAGAATATTCAGTCTGCTGCTTTCTTCCCAGCTAGACCTCACAGGAGCATGGGACAACATTCAGGCTTGCTTAAGACTTTACCCACCCCCTGGGAATGTAAACTGATACAGCCACTATGGAAGAATCTATACTTGGAGATTTTTTGAGGAATCTATACTTAAAGATTCCTCAAAACACTAGGAACAGAATCACCATATGACCCGGCAACCCCACTACTAGCCATACACCCTGAAGAAATCAAAATTGAAAATCCCATTGTTCATTGCAGCACTCTACACAGTAGCTAGAACATGGAAGCAACCTAGATGTCCATCAACAGATGAATGGATAAAGAAGCTGTGGTACATATACACAATGGAATATTCCTCAGCCATAAAAAGAAATGCATCTGAATCAGTCTAATGAGGTGGATGACTCTACAACCTATTATACAGAGTGAAATATGTCAGAGAAAGAAAGATAAATATTGTATACTGACATATATATATGGAATCTAGAAAGATTGTGCTATAGATGAATATGCAGAACAGCAGTGGAGAGGCAGACATGGAAAACAGCCTTATGGACATTGGGGTGAGGGAGGGTAATATGCTGTGGGACTAGGGGATCTCAAATAGGGGCTCTGTGGTGACCTGGAGGGGTGGAAGGGGTAGGGATATTGGGGGGAGGTACATAGATATGTATATCTATGGTGGATTCAGGTTGATGTGTGGTAGTAAACAACAAAACCCTGTAAAAAAGTTAAAAATAAATAAAAATAAAAGACTTTACCCACCCCTGAAGCCTTAAATATCTAAAGAGAAAAGATCTAGAAAACTAGCCTTTCATCACCAAGTACACATGTATTAATAAGAGTTGCAGCTCAGAGAAAATAACATGTATAAATTACTCAAAACTGGGCCTTTCTGGGTGGTCCAGCAGTTAAGACTCCAGTGGCCGAATGTAGGGAACCCAGGTTCAATCCTGGTCAGGAAACTAGATCCTGCATGCCTCAACTAAGAGCCCACATGCTACAACTAAAGATATAGCACTCTGCAATGAGGATCCCAAGTGCTGCAACTAAGACCTGTTGTAGCCAAAAAAAATAAATAAAACCCTCAAATATCACCATGTGTTTCCTATTAAAGATAGTTCTCATGCATTGGACAGATAAACACTGTGTGTGATCTTCAGTAATAATGATAAAAGCTAATACTTGCTGATCATTAACCATTTATCAGGGAATATGTAATGTCTACAGCATCTCATTCAATTCTCATAAACATTCCATGAAATAAGTGCTATTAGTGTTATCCTTATTTTATAGATGAAGAAACTAAGGTTTGCAGAAATCACATAATTTACCAAGGTAAAGGCATTCTACCTATGACCCGCAACCCCACTACTAGCCATACACCCTGAAGAAATCAAAATTGAAAATCCCATTGTTCATTGCAGCACTCTACACAGTAGCTAGAACATGGAAGCAACCTAGATGTCCATCAACAGATGAATGGATAAAGAAGCTGTGGTACATATACACAATGGAATATTCCTCAGCCATAAAAAGAAATGCATCTGAATCAGTCTAATGAGGTGGATGACTCTACAACCTATTATACAGAGTGAAATATGTCAGAGAAAGAAAGATAAATATTGTATACTGACATATATATATGGAATCTAGAAAGATTGTGCTATAGATGAATATGCAGAACAGCAGTGGAGAGGCAGACATGGAAAACAGCCTTATGGACATTGGGGTGAGGGAGGGTAATATGCTGTGGGACTAGGGGATCTCAAATAGGGGCTCTGTGGTGACCTGGAGGGGTGGAAGGGGTAGGGATATTGGGGGGAGGTACATAGATATGTATATCTATGGTGGATTCAGGTTGATGTGTGGTAGTAAACAACAAAACCCTGTAAAAAAGTTAAAAATAAATAAAAATAAAAGACTTTACCCACCCCTGAAGCCTTAAATATCTAAAGAGAAAAGATCTAGAAAACTAGCCTTTCATCACCAAGTACACATGTATTAATAAGAGTTGCAGCTCAGAGAAAATAACATGTATAAATTACTCAAAACTGGGCCTTTCTGGGTGGTCCAGCAGTTAAGACTCCAGTGGCCGAATGTAGGGAACCCAGGTTCAATCCTGGTCAGGAAACTAGATCCTGCATGCCTCAACTAAGAGCCCACATGCTACAACTAAAGATATAGCACTCTGCAATGAGGATCCCAAGTGCTGCAACTAAGACCTGTTGTAGCCAAAAAAAATAAATAAAACCCTCAAATATCACCATGTGTTTCCTATTAAAGATAGTTCTCATGCATTGGACAGATAAACACTGTGTGTGATCTTCAGTAATAATGATAAAAGCTAATACTTGCTGATCATTAACCATTTATCAGGGAATATGTAATGTCTACAGCATCTCATTCAATTCTCATAAACATTCCATGAAATAAGTGCTATTAGTGTTATCCTTATTTTATAGATGAAGAAACTAAGGTTTGCAGAAATCACATAATTTACCAAGGTAAAGGCATTCTCAAATGGATGTCAGAGTGCAAAGATTGAGCTCTTAAGCACCGTCCATTGTAGTCTCCCCACAAGAAAGACATTAGCTCGTGAAAGGGGTTCAGAATGAAAGGGTTTCATAGGCAGAATTGGTAAGGAGGCTATCGAGTCCCAAGGACAAGAAGGAGAAGAGGAAAGACAAGGAGAAATAAAGGCAAAGATCTTCAATGTTGAAACTGGAAGCTTCTAGTCTTATGAAATCTGGGCATTTACATTAGAATGTCTCACCTAGCCCCGAGGCCTGGAGACTGCCCTAGCTAATCTCATGTTAATGTTGTGGGTGAGAGCCTAGAGGGCCTTTACAACCTTAAGATACTCTTTTGATTTATTGTTTTGGTAACTGACTGGAAAATACAAATTGTCATGCTTCAAATGGCAAAGGGTGATACTCTTCTAATCCCCTTCCAATGTCTATGCTGGAAGCTTTTCCCTATCCTTTCTTACTTTAATTGACTTTTCACTGCACAAAGCTCTGAGTGACCATCACCGGGTCTTTTGATCCCAATGTGAATTCTCCATCAGAGATTAAGAATCCAACACTGTTCATGGTAACCTACCGTCATCTATCACCTTTCATCCCCCCATTTAGCAGATGAGAAAAATGTGGGTTCAAGAAATTATTATCAACTGCCTGAAGTCGCCCAGCCAGCAAGTCTGAAATGCAAACCCAATCTAAATTCTTTTTACAGTTCTTGACTGGTTCTTTGGGCTCCACAGTACCCAGGTGATGCCAGCAATGGGAAAAAGAGGGTGGTTGATTCTTTGAGGATAGATATGATTTAAAAAAATGAGACAGAACCATAGATGATGACCTGGGTGTGTTTACCCAAGAGTTTGTTAAATCCATACTAGAGGCCTCCCTGGTGGTCCAGTAGGTAAAGAGTCCACCTTGCAGTGCAGGTGCACTGGTTCAATCCCTGACACAGGAGGATGCCACATGCTGTGGAGTGGCTAAATCATTGTGTCCAATTGCGAGCCAGCACTCTGGAGCACATGCACCCAGAGCTGGTGCTCTGCAACGAGAGACACCACTGCAATGGGAGGCCCACACAGGCCAAAGAACAAAGATGGGTGAAAATAAATAAATAAATAAAAACAATAAAAGAGGCCCAAATTTTAAAAATATATGTGTATACATATATATATATATATGTAACTATTTTAAAAAATGGGCAGAAGAACTAAGTAGACATTTCTCTAAAGACATAGAGATGGTCAGTAGGCACATTAAAAGATGCTCCACATTGCTAACTATTAAAGAAATACAAATCAAAACTACAATGATATATCACCTTACACCTGTCAGAATGGCCTACAAATAATAAATGCTGGAGAGGGTGTGGAGAAAGGCAACTGTTGGTGGAAATGTACACTGGTGCCGCCACTATGGAAAACAGCTATTTTGTTGTGGGTGAGAGCCTAGAGGGCCTTTACAACCTTAAGTCTTTTGATTTATTGTTTTGGTAACTGACTGGAAAATACAAATTGTCATGCTTCAAATGGCAAAGGGTGATACTCTTCTAATCCCCTTCCAATGTCTATGCTGGAAGCTTTTCCCTATCCTTTCTTACTTTAATTGACTTTTCACTGCACAAAGCTCTGAGTGACCATCACCGGGTCTTTTGATCCCAATGTGAATTCTCCATCAGAGATTAAGAATCCAACACTGTTCATGGTAACCTACCGTCATCTATCACCTTTCATCCCCCCATTTAGCAGATGAGAAAAATGTGGGTTCAAGAAATTATTATCAACTGCCTGAAGTCGCCCAGCCAGCAAGTCTGAAATGCAAACCCAATCTAAATTCTTTTTACAGTTCTTGACTGGTTCTTTGGGCTCCACAGTACCCAGGTGATGCCAGCAATGGGAAAAAGAGGGTGGTTGATTCTTTGAGGATAGATATGATTTAAAAAAATGAGACAGAACCATAGATGATGACCTGGGTGTGTTTACCCAAGAGTTTGTTAAATCCATACTAGAGGCCTCCCTGGTGGTCCAGTAGGTAAAGAGTCCACCTTGCAGTGCAGGTGCACTGGTTCAATCCCTGACACAGGAGGATGCCACATGCTGTGGAGTGGCTAAATCATTGTGTCCAATTGCGAGCCAGCACTCTGGAGCACATGCACCCAGAGCTGGTGCTCTGCAACGAGAGAGGCCACTGCAATGGGAGGCCCACACAGGCCAAAGAACAAAGATGGGTGAAAATAAATAAATAAATAAAAACAATAAAAGAGGCCCAAATTTTAAAAATATATGTGTATACATATATATATATATATGTAACTATTTTAAAAAATGGGCAGAAGAACTAAGTAGACATTTCTCTAAAGACATAGAGATGGTCAGTAGGCACATTAAAAGATGCTCCACATTGCTAACTATTAAAGAAATACAAATCAAAACTACAATGATATATCACCTTACACCTGTCAGAATGGCCTACAAATAATAAATGCTGGAGAGGGTGTGGAGAAAGGCAACTGTTGGTGGAAATGTACACTGGTGCCGCCACTATGGAAAACAGTATGGAGATGCCTTAAAAAACTAGAGTTACCAGATGATCTAGCAATCCCACTCCTGGATATATTTCCAGAAAAGACAAAAACTCTCTAGGAGAGATTCTGTTCCTTGTGGCCATCTCCTCTCCTCCTTTCACATTGGCAGAAATGTGGCCATACCTTATGTGATCCAGCAGTTAAACATATTCTGATATAAAATATTTCATTTATATGTCCATAATGCACTGAGATGTTTCAGAAAATTCCTACATGAGTGTTCCAATTATACTTCCAAGGAGAGGTATCAAATATTAAAGGAAGTGACATCAGCATCAACACCAAACCCTTTATTAGACTGTGTTGATTTTTTTTATATGAAAAGTATCAATTTTAAATTTATTATTATTTTTTAATTTTTTACTTTATTTTTTGTTGCACTGGGTCTTAGTTGCTGTGTGGATTTTCTCTAGTTGCAGCGAGCAGGCTTCATTGCAGTGCACAGGCTTCTCATTGCGGCAGCTTCTCTTGTTGCAGAGCACAGGCTCTAGACACAGTAGCTGCAACACTTGGGGTCAGTAGCTGTGGCGAATAAGCTTAGTTACCCTGGGGCACAAGGAGCAGGGATCAAGTCTGTGTCCCCTGCACTGGCAGGCAGATTCTTATCCACTGTGCCACTAAGGAAGCCCTAGACTGTGTTGATTTTTAATTAAGACAATAAAAGTCACTATATTGGGGGCATTATTAAACCTTCTGATTTTTAGGTCAGAAGTTTTTTGTTTTGAAATAATCCAGGACAAGTTGCAGAGTTATTCTCAGTTTAGTCCTCCCCCACAAGATAGCTCAGACTTCACTGAGCCACTAGCTCTCTTATGTTATGCAACCCTGGGTCTTGTCCTCAGTAAGAACTGCCATATGGCTTCCTCCTGTCACATACCATCATTCCTCAGACCAGAAAAGAAAAGCAGGGCTATGATTTTGTCTGACTGTGGGTCTTCAACCATGCTCTGGGCTCCTCCTTCCAGAAGTGTGATTGGCTGAGGAGCCTCCAAGTTAGCCTGAGACACCCAGGTAACCAGTGCTCATCTCCAAGTACAACTGAGTCCCTTCTTTTGCTTTTACCACTCAGAGGTGATTCATGTTTTATACAAATACGTGACTATTTTTTTCAGGTACATTATAGAAGTGAAAGACTGCTGCAACTGTGTCCTCTGAGAAAAAATGGCAAGGATAAGTCAACCCTTGAAGATGTTATATTTGATCCCAATAATGAAACCAAAAATGGTAAGGCATCCAGTGGAAGCCTCAGAAGGGCAGCAGGTACAGACAGCTTCTTCCTCAAAGTGCAGCCTTAAGCATGTCGCAAGGTTCTCCATGGGCTGGTGGTTCAGACAGTAAAGAATCTACCTGCAATGCAGGAGACTGGGGCTCAGTCCCTCGGTTGAGAAGATCCCCTGGAGAAGGGAATGGCTACTAACTCCAGAATTCTTGACAGAAGAATCCCACGGACAGAGGAGCCTGGTGGGCTGCAGTCCATAGCGTCTCAAAGAGTTGGAAATGACTGAGCAACTAACACACACACACACACGCACACACGGTTATCCAAAAAGATGCTTTTGAGCTGCACTTTCCAAACCACCTGTGGTGAAAACCCCTACCTCTCCTCCCCTGCTCCATCATGGAGTGATACTCTTGTACAATATAAGTGAATTACTAGAAAAAGGAAATAAAAAACAAAGACCTACGAAATACTAGCCTGTAGTTTTTTTTAATTATTTGGTTCAACAGACATATACTTACTCTGTCAAATCTATAAAAACTCCTAAGCCTTGGTACTCATCACATTGCTCCAGAGTTAAATGCCTTTTTAGTTTCATTCCTGCCAAGCGCTGACACACAGCCAATTTCATCCTATGTGGGATAACTATATAGTCCAGAGAGGTCAGACATTCTAGCCCAACCAAGCCAAAACAAAATAAAAAGCCTAGCTCTTTTTTTTTCTTTCTTCAAGAGACAATCTTGGCATTCATAAGGAAATTCTTAAGAATTTAAAGAATTCCTTTAATTAAGAATGACACCCTTCCTCTCAATAGCAACACTAGCTGACAGTATGATGTAAGCTAGTATGGTACACATGCACCTGTGTGTAAGACAAGACTATTTAACTGCCTGTGAGACAATGGCATGTCATCTGAAATCTTCAATAGCCAGTTGTTTTTAAGGTTTTCCTCAAAGGATCATTGTAAGGTTTTAATTTTTTTAAATCCACATAAATCGATCATATATTAGTATTTGGCAGGTAGTGAAGTTTACTTAAATATTAACTCTTGTCCCTATTTCCAGGGCTATCTCCCTAAATATTTCCTAAAATGAAAAACCGGCTGGTGTCTATTATAATGGATTGTGGACTCATTCGGATGAATTGGTGCCCATGTCTTTCAGGTTTGATAAATATTGTGAATATTACACCTGTCCATGATGATCCTTGTGCACAATCTGTTTAAAGTTATAGCAACAAGCATTACAAATTATTATATTATGAGCTGGTATCTAGTTTATCAGTTCTTCACTGGTGTGGTTCATGTGAATCAGCCTCCAGAATCTAGTCAAAATACTAAGAGAATCAAGTTGTTGAACTTGCAAAACTGAGACGTTTCTAGACGAGAGACCCCATGGAGATGGGCATCAATATTCCCTGGATCTACTGCCTAATCCTCTTAACGATAATTTAAAACACAAGGAGAGGCTGGGTGGAGCAGCAGAAATAGCAGATTCAGTATGAGTGCTAAATTCTCACTGTGCCAGGAAGAGCGTTCCTTCTGAATATGTAGTGGATTTTTCCAACAGAGAAGTGATCCATGGCTACTTCTCAGGCTAGTATTCTGGAATCTTACTTCATGTTTTACCAAGACAAGGGAAAACATGGAAAACAAGTTCCTGAAGGGAACTCTAGAAATAGATGCAAAGGGAGAAGAAACCAATTAACTCAACTTAATGCCATGCAGTGCCTCCCAGGACCATCTTTGCCTTCTTTCCAAGTGCATGATCTCCTGCCTTCTGGTCCTTAGGTCCCTTCCAGTTGCTGTGATGGTTCATGGCCCATTCTCTGCAAGGAGCAATTCCTAGGCCAGATCTGTAATGAAGTACTGCCAGGCCTTGTGCTCTGGCATTATTTTCAACTTGTCCTCAAGCAGACATAAGGCAAAACTGATTTCCCTATGTGGTTTTTTGTTTCCCCTTAAGGGAAGCTCAAGAAGGGAACAGGACAACTTGGATTTATGCTTTTCCCACAACGCTTTACCTCCCTGAATGGAAATTCTCAGCAACCAGCACACTGGGCTGGTGAGCAGAGCGTAATGGAAAATTTATCTAAAGCAGATGTGTAGCCTTGGTATTATTATAGAATATCTGCTTTGGATTCCTTCCCTGCATAGGATTTGCGTGCAGAAGAAAATTTTCTGAAACTGTCAAGCATAATCTCACATTGCAGGTCTGAGGACTGCCATGGTACACCTGAAAAAGGATTAGCAAAATCTTTGCCTGTCGGGGCAAAGCTGCAGAAATCCCACTTCAACCCTGCTTTCCAGCTCAGCCCCATTCTTGCCTGGCTTACCATAGTTCAAACATTCAAGGATGAGTTTCAGCTTGCAGTTGGTTGTTTGACTTACCACCTGAACTGGAAGTGTTTGAAACTCCACCCTTCAGATTTGATTTGCTAAGGCAGTGCAAATGTCACTGTGTTCAGGTGACTAGCAGTTGTATAACAGTGAGCATTCCAATTACATATCTATTTCTACTATTAAGAATGATTCAGCAATAAACAGAGGTCCATTTACCCAGGCACACAAAGGCCTTTTTTCCCTACTTTCTTAACCTTAGGGGTATCACTTACTGGAATTTTCATGTACTGAGTGTTCCACAGCTGAACGGGCACTTCCCTGAGTTCCATGGCTACTTCTCAGGCTAGTATTCTGGAATCTTACTTCATGTTTTACCAAGACAAGGGAAAACATGGAAAACAAGTTCCTGAAGGGAACTCTAGAAATAGATGCAAAGGGAGAAGAAACCAATTAACTCAACTTAATGCCATGCAGTGCCTCCCAGGACCATCTTTGCCTTCTTTCCAAGTGCATGATCTCCTGCCTTCTGGTCCTTAGGTCCCTTCCAGTTGCTGTGATGGTTCATGGCCCATTCTCTGCAAGGAGCAATTCCTAGGCCAGATCTGTAATGAAGTACTGCCAGGCCTTGTGCTCTGGCATTATTTTCAACTTGTCCTCAAGCAGACATAAGGCAAAACTGATTTCCCTATGTGGTTTTTGTTTCCCTTAAGGGAAGCTCAAAAAGGGGAACAGGACAACTTGGATTTATGCTTTTCCCACAACGCTTTACCTCCCTGAATGGAAATTCTCAGCAACCAGCACACTGGGCTGGTGAGCAGAGCGTAATGGAAAATTTATCTAAAGCAGATGTGTAGCCTTGGTATTATTATAGAATATCTGCTTTGGATTCCTTCCCTGCATAGGATTTGCGTGCAGAAGAAAATTTTCTGAAACTGTCAAGCATAATCTCACATTGCAGGTCTGAGGACTGCCATGGTACACCTGAAAAAGGATTAGCAAAATCTTTGCCTGTCGGGGCAAAGCTGCAGAAATCCCACTTCAACCCTGCTTTCCAGCTCAGCCCCATTCTTGCCTGGCTTACCATAGTTCAAACATTCAAGGATGAGTTTCAGCTTGCAGTTGGTTGTTTGACTTACCACCTGAACTGGAAGTGTTTGAAACTCCACCCTTCAGATTTGATTTGCTAAGGCAGTGCAAATGTCACTGTGTTCAGGTGACTAGCAGTTGTATAACAGTGAGCATTCCAATTACATATCTATTTCTACTATTAAGAATGATTCAGCAATAAACAGAGGTCCATTTACCCAGGCACACAAAGGCCTTTTTTCCCTACTTTCTTAACCTTAGGGGTATCACTTACTGGAATTTTCATGTACTGAGTGTTCCACAGCTTAACGGGCACTTCCATGCACAGGACTTCATTTCAGCTTCACGAGAAGCCCTGAAGTGGATCATTTCCTCTCACTGGGAAGCCCAGAACATTTAGTGCCTTGTCATGAGCACTTAAAACTCACTGCTAGAGCTCACAGTCAAACCTGGTTCTCCTGACTTCATTAACTATTCTCACTCTGCTGCTATCATCATGAGACTGGGTGATCCCACTCCTGGCTGAGTCCTCGATGGAGGACAGAGGGCGAAGACTCAGGACTCTGAGAGAGGGGGGTTGACACTCTGACACTCATGGGATCTTGTCCACCACACATGCTCACAGACTGTGCGGTGATGCTGGTGCAGAGCAGTGACCAGGTCAGCCGCCTGGGACTGTCCTGGTTGTAGCATGGAGACTCTTATGTCCTGGGAACCTCCTCAATCCTGGCCAACTGAGATGTTTGGCCACCTGCCCCCCACCCAATCTCATATGGATCATGTTCTGCTTCCACATTTCTACCTGACTTTCTGGTGGCACCTCTAGGTTTAAACGCTTCTTAACCCCAAACTCTTAGGGAATTCTAGAGGCTCACAGTGGATCTCAACAAGGCAGTGTTTTACTGAGCCTGGACTCCGGATCATTTTGTCCCAAGTGGTTACATTTTAAATATTTGAAAAATCTAAGCTCTTAGCTACTAATGGGAATCAAGTTAATAATGAAACAGGTGGTACAGGAAGTGCTTTTGATCCTCACTGCTAATCTTTGAGACACAGTGTGGTCAGTATTACTTCGTTTGACAGATGTGATATTGAGGTGATACATATTCCAGCAAGGCTCCCAACCTTGAACCAGGTAGAGTAGTCATAGTAATAGTAGTGTCAGTTGCTTAGTTGTGTTCAACTCTTCATGACCCCATGGACTGTAGCCTGCCAGGCTCCTCTGTCCATGGAATTCTCCAGGCAAGAATGCTGGAGTGGGTAGCTATCTCCTTCTCCAGGGGATCCTCCTGACCCAGGGATTTATCTTCTTCAGGCAGATTCTTTACCACCTGAGCCCCCAGGTGGCTATCTGACTCCAAAGTCCATACTCCTGCAGCCCATTTCTCAAAGTTCTACAAGGCCCCTGTGCCCCGTCCCAAGCAAACTGGAGTTACATGGCTACTTTGAGACCATCACCTTTCTTTAGAGGCTCTTAAACTCTGGAGTGGAACCAGTCTCACAGAATTTTGGAGGTTCTGAAAGACTTGGCCCCAGAATGTCATAGAAACAAGAGTTTACAGGGGAGATTCAGCTGGTAACTTCTCCAAACCAAAAATTAGGACTAACAACATGCCATATCATTCAACATGACCACTAACTTTTTTTACCTCAACAATTTTTTTTTCTTTTTAAAAAAGGTTACCTTCTAGGTTTCAGTCTTTGACATTTTAACATAAAATCAATTCTCCTGGAGAAGGCATTAGGGATATTAAACCTTACTTGATATACTATTTTCTTATAAAATTTTATTTTTTACATTAGATGCGATAACATTTTGGAAAGCCTTACAGAGGAATTTACCAAATGAGGACCTTTGTGTTTGTGCTGGCACCACCTGTGCTTGGTACCCTTTGGCCTTTGTTCGTAAGCAAACAACTTTTTGTTGCTGAGATAAACTTTGGTTTATTTGATTTGCAGATTAGGACTCAGAACAGTTGTTTGGTTCACTTAATGCTGTCCAATAAGACCTGTAAGACAGGCTGGGTTTCTTCCGTGTTTTGCTGCTAAAAACATGGCGCTCCCAGTTGAGGCCAATCAACTGGCAGGGCTTCTACCTGGTGGATTTAATTCGGCCAGTGAGTTAGCATGACTAAGTCTAACTGATAATTATTTTTTTAATGTGATTTCTTTTTCTTTCTTTTATGTATTAGCCAACTCACTTCTGGGTGTAGTCTGGACAAAACCATAATTCAGAAAGATACATGCACCCCTGTGTTCACAGTGTGTTCATGGCAGCACTATTCACCATTGCCAAGACATGGAAACAACTTAAATGTCCATTGGCAGATGAATGGACAAAGATGTGGTACCTATACACAATGGAATACTACTCGGTCCTAAAAAAGAATGAAATAATGACATTTGCAGCAGCATGGATACAACTAGAGATTATCATGCTAAGTGAAGTAAAAAGAAAGAGAATACCATATTACTTTATATCAAACCTAAAAGTGGCAAAATGAACCTAACTACAAAACAGACACAGACTCACTGACATGGAGAACAGACTTGTGGTTGCCAACTGGGATGGAGGTCGGGGGATGAAGTGGGAGATTGGAGTTAGCAGACATAATATAGAATAGAAATATTACATATACAATGGAGAAACAACAAGGTCCTCCTAACTTCTAATTCTGAATTAGCCAAATGGATTTTAAATTGGACCTACAACATGTAACATATTGCACTGAGAGGGGTATCTGTGGGCAAAGCTTATGCCAGGTTTTCCAAAGCAAACTTTATTCATTTTCTGTTGTCTAAAAATATATTTCGGGCTTCCCCTGGTGGTCCAGCGGGTAAGGACACCGCCTTGCAGTGCAAAGGGCGCCAGTTCAATCCCTGGCCTGGGAAGATCCCACGTGCCGCGGAGCGGCTGGACTGATGTGTCCAATTATCGAGCTGGAACTCTGGCGTGCATGCGCCCAGAGCCAGTGACAACATAGGCCACTGCGATGGGAGGCCCACAGGAGCCGAAGAACAAAGACGGATGAAAATAGAGAAATGAAAGACCAATAGAAGTGGCCCGCCCATCTCCCTCCCTCCCCAGCCCTCACTCCTCCCAAAAAGATAAATAAATAAAAAATAAAAAAAAAAATTAAAAAAAATATATTTCATGACCTGAACAGCTTTAAAGACTTACTCCAGAAGAGTAAAATCTCCTTTGTGCAGAGTAATTTTACGTGGAGGTGAGTGAGCCTTCATGTAAACAATAAAATCTATCCTGGGCATTCTCCCATCATTACTGTCAGAACTGCACTGATACAGTAGATCCAGCAGATTCCAGCATGATTGCATCTTATTTTAAGAAACAGTGGCTTGAAGGAGTTAAACAGCTACTTCAGAAGAGGGCGACACTTGCCAAGTAAATGAAATCCCTAGCACTTGAGAGCTGGTACATGGGCTGGACTTCACTTCCTTCTGCTCTGTCCTGTACGTCTTTGTGCCATGCACAATGTGCATGAGACAGCTGTGTGTAATGGTGACTTGGGTTCAACTCAGAGCTAACAAGTTTTACATATCTTTCTACTCCTCAAAAATCTAGAGACCACAGTTATCCATACCCATGTTCCACATACCCTCAATTCCTCTTCTCCAATTTTGACTTTCTATTCCAATTTTTGACATTTTTTTGGCCTTGTTTTATGTTTGACTACATGTCTTCCACAAACTACATCAAGTCTTTGTGTTGTGAAATATTAAGAGAACATCAATAAATAGATATGAACATCCTAAAATCAGCTGGGCCTTGCAAACCAGCTAAAGAAGCACACAATACACAATACCATTTTACTGAGCTGTGTTGAGCTGAACTAATCTGATGTGTCTTTATATCCCCAGATATAAAATGGATAAGAAAGCCTTCAGTCATTTTCAATAGATTAGATTATCTTGTCTATGTTAGCGCTCTAATCATGGTTTGATCATTATAGGTTACTGTGTTTCTTTTCACAATTTGATTTCACAAAGGTGGGGCTCATCACCACTTGGAAAGGTGTGAGTCATATTGCTCAAGGCAGAGCTTTTGAGCCAGATTATTTATCTGAAGGTGCAAGATGCTCTTGTTTATAGCAGACTACTCTGAACCACAGGCAGAAGAAGTTTGTTTACTGAACTACAGTGCGAGGAGAAAGACAGAATGGGCACCGCTGGGAAAGTAAGAGAACATTTCTGTATCTAATAATGTGGGGCTTGTTGTTAGAACCTGAATAACTTAATGTAGTTAAATACTTGAAGATATTGTTGGGGTAATTACATGCCTGTTAAGCAAGCACACTATGGGGATTAGGTGGGAGCACTGGGTTAGGATTTCAGAAAATGCTAGCAGAAAGAGGATCAACAGCATATGGAAGTTTTTAGTAAGAAAAACGAAGAAATGTAATTTCTATTGACATTGTTAATAATTTAATTTCAGGGTCGCTGGGCAATTGTTCTGGTAAACAGAATGTTTCCGTGAACTGACTTTCAATGGCACACATTGCTATTTACTATTCTCAACACACGAAATGCTCATTCTTGGATGTTTCCTCTATGACTTTCTTCTGTCATTCTTAAGCACAAAAATTCCTCCGTGTTCCATGTGTTTAACATTTAGAGTTTGACTTTAAATCTCAACTACTAATCCAGAAGGAATGAGTGTGGGATTCTGATGTGAGACTTCTAGCTTTAAGACTCGACCACATTACTCTGTGACTCACGATATTTGCCTTTGACAGACAGGGGGTGAATGTTAAAGTCACTGATGGCTTTCAGCACCCCATCTGTTTCCAGCATATCATTTCTCATGTAAATATCCATCTAAAGGAGATCTTGAGACCCACACACCTATTTTTTGACAAAAGAGGCAAGAATATACAATGGGGCAAAGACAGTCTCTTCAATAAGTGGTGCTGGGGAAACTGGACAGCTATGTGTGAAAGAATGAAATTAGAACATTTCCTAACACTATACACAAAGATAAACTAAAAATGGATTAGAGACCTAAATGTAAGACCAGAAACTATAAAACTCTTAGAGGAAAACTTAATGACATATCAAGAACACTTGATGACATACATCAAAGCAAGATCCTCTGTGACCAACCTCCCAGAATAATGGAAATAAAAAAAAAAATTAATAAACAACTGGGACCTAATTGAACTTAAAAAACTTTTGCACAGCAAAGTTGAAATAGTGAAAATACAACCCTCAGAATGGGAGAAAATAATAGCAAATGAACCAACTGACAGAGGATTAATTTCCAAAATGCACAAGCAGTTCATACACATCAATACCAAAAAGACAAATCAAAAACATGGGGAAAAGACCTAAACAGACATTTCTCCAAAGACATACTGATGGGTTACAAACACATGAAGAGATGCTCAATATTGCTCATTGTTAGAGACATGCAAATCAAAACCAGAATGAGATATCACCTCACATCAGTCAGAATGGCCATCATCAAAAAGTCTATAATGAAATGCCCTCACTGTTAATAATTTAATTTCAGGGTCGCTGGGCAATTGTTCTGGTAAACAGAATGTTTCCGTGAACTGACTTTCAATGGCACACATTGCTATTTAC
Source organism: Tragulus kanchil (assembly GCA_022376925.1). Classification (NCBI taxonomy): domain Eukaryota; kingdom Metazoa; phylum Chordata; class Mammalia; order Artiodactyla; family Tragulidae; genus Tragulus; species Tragulus kanchil. The sequence continues at coordinate 80,281,613 of JAIOJX010000025.1, forward strand.
TATTCTCAACACACGAAATGCTCATTCTTGGATGTTTCCTCTATGACTTTCTTCTGTCATTCTTAAGCACAAAAATTCCTCCGTGTTCCATGTGTTTAACATTTAGAGTTTGACTTTAAATCTCAACTACTAATCCAGAAGGAATGAGTGTGGGATTCTGATGTGAGACTTCTAGCTTTAAGACTCGACCACATTACTCTGTGACTCACGATATTTGCCTTTGACAGACAGGGGGTGAATGTTAAAGTCACTGATGGCTTTCAGCACCCCATCTGTTTCCAGCATATCATTTCTCATGTAAATATCCATCTAAAGGAGATCTTGAGACCCACACACCTATTTTTTGACAAAAGAGGCAAGAATATACAATGGGGCAAAGACAGTCTCTTCAATAAGTGGTGCTGGGGAAACTGGACAGCTATGTGTGAAAGAATGAAATTAGAACATTTCCTAACACTATACACAAAGATAAACTAAAAATGGATTAGAGACCTAAATGTAAGACCAGAAACTATAAAACTCTTAGAGGAAAACTTAATGACATATCAAGAACACTTGATGACATACATCAAAGCAAGATCCTCTGTGACCAACCTCCCAGAATAATGGAAATAAAAAAAAAAATTAATAAACAACTGGGACCTAATTGAACTTAAAAAACTTTTGCACAGCAAAGTTGAAATAGTGAAAATACAACCCTCAGAATGGGAGAAAATAATAGCAAATGAACCAACTGACAGAGGATTAATTTCCAAAATGCACAAGCAGTTCATACACATCAATACCAAAAAGACAAATCAAAAACATGGGGAAAAGACCTAAACAGACATTTCTCCAAAGACATACAGATGGCTAACAAACACATGAAAAGATGCTCAACATAGCTCATTATTAGACAAATGCAGATCAAAAACTACAATGAAATGTCACCTCACACCAGTCAGAATGTCCATCATCAAAAAAGTCTACAAATAATAAATGCTGGAAAGGGTATAGAGAAAAGGGAACCCTCTTGCACTGTTGGTGAGAATGTAAATTGATACAGTCACTATGGAAGACGGTATGGAGATTCCTTGAAAAACTAGGAATAGGGGCTTCCCTGGTGGTCTAGTGGGTAAAGAGTTCGCCTTGCAGTGCAAGGGGCACTGGTTCGACCCCTGGCCTGGGAAGATCAAACGTGCTGCGGAGTGGCTGGACTGGTGAGTCCAATTAACAGCTGGCGCTCTGGAGCACATGCAGCAAGAGAGGCCACTGAGATGGGAGGCCCACATAGGCCAAAGAATAAAGATGGATGAAAATAGATAAATAAAAAACCAATAAAAGAAGTCAAAATTTAAAAATACTTTTTTAAAAATAAAGGAGATTTCTAGGAGTGGTGTATTTGCTGATAAGATGAAATATAATGGATAACTTATTTTGCATTTGAACAAATCAAAAACATTTTAAACTTATTTTGCATTTGAACAAATGAATTTAAAAACACTTTATAGGTTTCCTAAACAAATTTGAGAAGGGGAAATCTAGAAAACAATCTCTCTCTACCTCTCTCTGATTGCAATAATGCCAGCCAAATTCTTTACCTGAGTAACTACCCAAACCAGCTGAACAGCTTGAAGTGACTCGCTGAGGACCTCTAGCCCTTAATTTCCACTTCCCTGAGATGAGAAACTCCACATCTACTATCTGAACCTATGAGATGCAAGAACTGGGCTGGGTACCAAAAAGGATTCGGAGATGCAAAGACACAGGCTGAGTTATCCAGGAATCCACACTCTACGTATGTCAAAATGTTCATGGCTCGTTTCATCTCTTACCAAGATAACTGTCTAATAACCCCATGATTCCTATGTGATTACACAGCAATTAAATTCTGGTTTAGATTCTTGAAGACATATCAACAACATTTTCTGTTTTATATATCTGCTCTTATGAATAAGTGATACACAAGTGACATTCTGTTACTTTGAGATGGTAGTCCAAAGTCAGATGCCAAATCTTTTCAAAAACTACAATGAAATGTCACCTCACACCAGTCAGAATGTCCATCATCAAAAAAGTCTACAAATAATAAATGCTGGAAAGGGTATAGAGAAAAGGGAACCCTCTTGCACTGTTGGTGAGAATGTAAATTGATACAGTCACTATGGAAGACGGTATGGAGATTCCTTGAAAAACTAGGAATAGGGGCTTCCCTGGTGGTCTAGTGGGTAAAGAGTTCGCCTTGCAGTGCAAGGGGCACTGGTTCGACCCCTGGCCTGGGAAGATCAAACGTGCTGCGGAGTGGCTGGACTGGTGAGTCCAATTAACAGCTGGCGCTCTGGAGCACATGCAGCAAGAGAGGCCACTGAGATGGGAGGCCCACATAGGCCAAAGAATAAAGATGGATGAAAATAGATAAATAAAAAACCAATAAAAGAAGTCAAAATTTAAAAATACTTTTTTAAAAATAAAGGAGATTTCTAGGAGTGGTGTATTTGCTGATAAGATGAAATATAATGGATAACTTATTTTGCATTTGAACAAATCAAAAACATTTTAAACTTATTTTGCATTTGAACAAATGAATTTAAAAACACTTTATAGGTTTCCTAAACAAATTTGAGAAGGGGAAATCTAGAAAACAATCTCTCTCTACCTCTCTCTGATTGCAATAATGTCAGCCAAATTCTTTACCTGAGTAACTACCCAAACCAGCTGAACAGCTTGAAGTGACTCGCTGAGGACCTCTAGCCCTTAATTTCCACTTCCCTGAGATGAGAAACTCCACATCTACTATCTGAACCTATGAGATGCAAGAACTGGGCTGGGTACCAAAAAGGATTCGGAGATGCAAAGACACAGGCTGAGTTATCCAGGAATCCACACTCTACGTATGTCAAAATGTTCATGGCTCGTTTCATCTCTTACCAAGATAACTGTCTAATAACCCCATGATTCCTATGTGATTACACAGCAATTAAATTCTGGTTTAGATTCTTGAAGACATATCAACAACATTTTCTGTTTTATATATCTGCTCTTATGAATAAGTGATACACAAGTGACATTCTGTTACTTTGAGATGGTAGTAAAAGAACCTAGGTTAATAAAATATTATGTGACCACAGGTAGAAAAAGCAAAGGGCCAGAAAGGAGCTACCTCAGGATCTGATTCATCCTTGCTTCTCATGGGCTCAGTGACCATGGATCCAGTTGTTAGCATCTCTGGGCTGTACATCTCATATTTCAAACACAAGTGTACACAGGATGATCTCTAGGGATTACAAAATGATCTGTCCAGATCTGTAATATTCAGAGGGTCTGTAACTGTAAAGACATAATTAGAGCCCATTCCAATTCTCACCAATTTCTTAGGTTATTAAATGTAAAGCGGCTGTGCTATGGGAACAGAAGAAACCCCTTTCTATTGAGGAGATAGAAGTCGCTCCACCAAAGGCTAAAGAAGTCCGTATTAAGGTAATGGCCCTGAGAGTGCATATAAGCCTAAAATTTTATCACACCTACTTTGAGTATATCATTGTTATGAGGCTGGTTCCTTAAATAAGGAAATGTTCCCTAATTTTCAGTTATTGAATCTCATTCTGTTTTTCTTTCAATTGATAAGGTCATACTGGATATAAAATTAATGACTTTATTACTGATGAGAAACAACTCTGCTAAATCTGTTCTACGATAACTTCTACTTGTTGAATTTTTATTAACATGGTATCTGATAAAAATGTTAATAATTATGACTAATAACAACTTTTAAAACCTTCCATATGTCAGATAACATTGAGATTGTTTTTCACAAAGAATGAGGAACTCATTTGTACCTGGAGAAATGACAGCTTCCTGGAGCATCCCCCCCACTTCTCTGAACACAGCCTAACCACTGGTTTGGTCACTGGTGGTTGAGTAGGCATTGCTGCCATTTTTCTTTGACCATCTCCTGTTACCGGAGCATTGTGGTAACATACAACTTTGCTCATACAACTTTTCTTACAAGATAACCTGTTCCAGGAATCCAATAATGCTTCATCGCTCGTTTCATCTCTTACCAAGATAACTGTCTAATAACCCCATGATTCCTATGTGATTACACAGCAATTAAATTCTGGTTTAGATTCTTGAAGACATATCAACAACATTTTCTGTTTTATATATCTGCTCTTATGAATAAGTGATACACAAGTGACATTCTGTTACTTTGAGATGGTAGTAAAAGAACCTAGGTTAATAAAATATTATGTGACCACAGGTAGAAAAAGCAAAGGGCCAGAAAGGAGCTACCTCAGGATCTGATTCATCCTTGCTTCTCATGGGCTCAGTGACCATGGATCCAGTTGTTAGCATCTCTGGGCTGTACATCTCATATTTCAAACACAAGTGTACACAGGATGATCTCTAGGGATTACAAAATGATCTGTCCAGATCTGTAATATTCAGAGGGTCTGTAACTGTAAAGACATAATTAGAGCCCATTCCAATTCTCACCAATTTCTTAGGTTATTAAATGTAAAGCGGCTGTGCTATGGGAACAGAAGAAACCCCTTTCTATTGAGGAGATAGAAGTCGCTCCACCAAAGGCTAAAGAAGTCCGTATTAAGGTAATGGCCCTGAGAGTGCATATAAGCCTAAAATTTTATCACACCTACTTTGAGTATATCATTGTTATGAGGCTGGTTCCTTAAATAAGGAAATGTTCCCTAATTTTCAGTTATTGAATCTCATTCTGTTTTTCTTTCAATTGATAAGGTCATACTGGATATAAAATTAATGACTTTATTACTGATGAGAAACAACTCTGCTAAATCTGTTCTACGATAACTTCTACTTGTTGAATTTTTATTAACATGGTATCTGATAAAAATGTTAATAATTATGACTAATAACAACTTTTAAAACCTTCCATATGTCAGATAACATTGAGATTGTTTTTCACAAAGAATGAGGAACTCATTTGTACCTGGAGAAATGACAGCTTCCTGGAGCATCCCCCCCACTTCTCTGAACACAGCCTAACCACTGGTTTGGTCACTGGTGGTTGAGTAGGCATTGCTGCCATTTTTCTTTGACCATCTCCTGTTACCGGAGCATTGTGGTAACATACAACTTTGCTCATACAACTTTTCTTTTCCTGCACACTATTCCCTCTACCTTTCATCAAGAGGAGGAACTAACTGTAAAAATTTACTTTTGTGCTGGCTGCTTGGTAAACAGCTGCATTCTAGTTCTCTTACAGGAGCATCAACTTACTTCAAAAAGGCACTGAGATTCAAAATACACAGGCAGCAATACTATAAATTCCTTAAAGAGAGATTTACGTCTGACAGTGGATACACAGCTCAGAAGCCAAGACTTAACACGATTATATTGGTCAGTCATCCTGGATAAACAATTAAAACCTTTTCAAGAAAGAGGTAAATATCATCCCAACTGTAAAATGATCTGTTTGCTGGTTGGTGTGATGTTCTTGTCTTTGAACTCAGATTTTGGCTACGGGAATCTGTCGGTCAGATGACCATGTGATAAAAGGAGCAGTAGTGTCTAAGTTTCCCGTGATTGTGGGACATGAAGCTGCTGGGGTTGTGGAGAGCATTGGAGAAGGAGTCACTTCAGTGAAGCCAGGTGTGCAAACGTCAAGCCACAAATCGGAGATAAGTACAGTTGGCTATCCTATCAAAGGAAATAGTGCAATTAGGAACTATTAGAGGAGCCTTAGCGAATTTAGGATGATAAAAGAATACAAGGGGGCTTCCCTGGTGGTCCAGTGGGTAAGGACACCACCTTGCAGTGCAAGGGGCGCCGGTTCAATACCTGGCCTGGGAAGATCCCACATGCCACAGAGTGGCTGGACCGATATGTCCAACTACCAAGCCAGAGATCTGGAGCACATGCTCACAGAGCCGGTGCCCTGCAGCGAGAGAAACCACTGAGATGGGAGGCCCACACAGGCCAAAGAACAAAGATGGATGAAAATAAATAATGAAAGACCAACAGAAGTGGCCAAAAAAAAAAAAAAAAAAAAAAGAATACAAGGAAAATGGGTTGTATTGAGTGAAATTTAACTTGGCAAAATCTCTACTTTTAGCAAACAAATTTGATGTGCTTGTAAACTTTAGAATACAGGCATACCTTGTTTTATGGCACTTTATAATGCTTTACAAGTTGAAACGTTTGGGGCAACCCTGCCTCAAGCAAGTCTATCAGTGTCATTTTTTCCAATAACATTATTTTTAATTAAGGTATGTACACTGCTGTTTTACACAATGATATGGCATACATGATTTTTGTATGCACTGAGAAACCAAAACATTTGTGTGACTCACTTTACTTCAAAAGGCACTGAGATTCAAAATACACAGGCAGCAATACTATAAATTCCTTAAGAGAGATTTACGTCTGACAGTGGATACACAGCTCAGAAGCCAAGACTTAACACGATTATATTGGTCAGTCATCCTGGATAAACAATTAAAACCTTTTCAAGAAAGAGGTAAATATCATCCCAACTGTAAAATGATCTGTTTGCTGGTTGGTGTGATGTTCTTGTCTTTGAACTCAGATTTTGGCTACGGGAATCTGTCGGTCAGATGACCATGTGATAAAAGGAGCAGTAGTGTCTAAGTTTCCCGTGATTGTGGGACATGAAGCTGCTGGGGTTGTGGAGAGCATTGGAGAAGGAGTCACTTCAGTGAAGCCAGGTGTGCAAACGTCAAGCCACAAATCGGAGATAAGTACAGTTGGCTATCCTATCAAAGGAAATAGTGCAATTAGGAACTATTAGAGGAGCCTTAGCGAATTTAGGATGATAAAAGAATACAAGGGGGCTTCCCTGGTGGTCCAGTGGGTAAGGACACCACCTTGCAGTGCAAGGGGCGCCGGTTCAATACCTGGCCTGGGAAGATCCCACATGCCACAGAGTGGCTGGACCGATATGTCCAACTACCAAGCCAGAGATCTGGAGCACATGCTCACAGAGCCAGTGCCCTGCAGCGAGAGAAACCACTGAGATGGGAGGCCCACACAGGCCAAAGAACAAAGATGGATGAAAATAAATAATGAAAGACCAACAGAAGTGGCCAAAAAAAAAAAAAAAGAATACAAGGAAAATGGGTTGTATTGAGTGAAATTTAACTTGGCAAAATCTCTACTTTTAGCAAACAAATTTGATGTGCTTGTAAACTTTAGAATACAGGCATACCTTGTTTTATGGCACTTTATAATGCTTTACAAGTTGAAACGTTTGGGGCAACCCTGCCTCAAGCAAGTCTATCAGTGTCATTTTTTCCAATAACATTATTTTTAATTAAGGTATGTACACTGCTGTTTTACACAATGATATGGCATACATGATTTTTGTATGCACTGAGAAACCAAAACATTTGTGTGACTCACTTTAGAGCAATGGTCTAGAATTCACCCCGTGATATCTCCAAGGCATGCATCTACTCTTAGGCAATTCTCACATGTAGCATGGGCTCAATTCCCATTTGTCTATTTCATTCTTTAATGTTAATGACTGACATTTTATATTATGTTTTCCCCCTAGGTGACAGAGTCATCCCTGTCTTTCTGCCTCAGTGTAGAGAATGCAATGCTTGTCGCGACCCAGATGGCAACCTTTGCATAAGGAACAGTAGGTTTCAGTCACTTTTCTCTGATGGCATTTAGTTGTTCCTTTGCTAATTTTTGAAATGAATTAACTTGCGTATTTGATGTATCAAATAGCAGGACCGGTCGTGGAGTCTTGGCTGATGGCACCACCAGATTTACATGCAAGGGCAAACCAGTCTATCACTTCCTGGGCACCAGTACCTTTACTGAGTACACGGTGGTGGATGAATCTTCCGTTGCTAAGATTGACGAGGCAGCTCCTCCTGAGAAAGTCTGTTTAATTGGATGTGGATTTTCCACTGGGTATGGGGCCGCTCTTAAGATTGGCAAGGTAAGAAGCAGAATGGGCTAGTTCCTTTTTCATTTTTTTATTTAAGGTAAACTGAAGATTTAAACAAAATAAACTTCTGAAAAGATCTCATATGCACACTGTTTCTACAGAATGCCATATCAACTGGAAGAAAATGAAAAATTCAGATTCAAAATTTTATTTCTAAATAAGAGAAAATTTCTAGATTTAATTTTGTTTCCTCCATATTTCCTGCAGGCTCATTTCTAAAATTTAGATTCTCATCTAAGATTAATCTTTTTTTCACAAAATAAATATGAATGCTGGTGTGTTAAGTTGCTAGGGCTATTGTTCCAAAATATCAGACTGGGTGGTTTAACAATAGAAATTTCTTCTCATATTCTGGAAATGAGGAGCCCCAAATCAGAATGTTGGCAGGACTGGCTTCTTCTAAAGACTGTGAGTGAAAGATCTGTTCCAGGTCTCTCTTCTTGGCTGTCTTCTCCCTGTGTCACTGCTGTTTTACACAATGATATGGCATACATGATTTTTGTATGCACTGAGAAACCAAAACATTTGTGTGACTCACTTTAGAGCAATGGTCTAGAATTCACCCCGTGATATCTCCAAGGCATGCATCTACTCTTAGGCAATTCTCACATGTAGCATGGGCTCAATTCCCATTTGTCTATTTCATTCTTTAATGTTAATGACTGACATTTTATATTATGTTTTCCCCCTAGGTGACAGAGTCATCCCTGTCTTTCTGCCTCAGTGTAGAGAATGCAATGCTTGTCGCAACCCAGATGGCAACCTTTGCATAAGGAACGAGTAGGTTTCAGTCACTTTTCTCTGATGGCATTTAGTTGTTCCTATGCTAATTTTTGAAATGAATTAACTTGCGTATTTGATGTATCAAATAGCATGACCGGTCGTGGAGTCTTGGCTGATGGCACCACCAGATTTACATGCAAGGGCAAACCAGTCTATCACTTCCTGGGCACCAGTACCTTTACTGAGTACACGGTGGTGGATGAATCTTCCGTTGCTAAGATTGACGAGGCAGCTCCTCCTGAGAAAGTCTGTTTAATTGGATGTGGATTTTCCACTGGGTATGGGGCCGCTCTTAAGATTGGCAAGGTAAGAAGCAGAATGGGCTAGTTCCTTTTTCATTTTTTTATTTAAGGTAAACTGAAGATTTAAACAAAATAAACTTCTGAAAAGATCTCATATGCACACTGTTTCTACAGAATGCCATATCAACTGGAAGAAAATGAAAAATTCAGATTCAAAATTTTATTTCTAAATAAGAGAAAATTTCTAGATTTAATTTTGTTTCCTCCATATTTCCTGCAGGCTCATTTCTAAAATTTAGATTCTCATCTAAGATTAATCTTTTTTTCACAAAATAAATATGAATGCTGGTGTGTTAAGTTGCTAGGGCTATTGTTCCAAAATATCAGACTGGGTGGTTTAACAATAGAAATTTCTTCTCATATTCTGGAAATGAGGAGCCCCAAATCAGAATGTTGGCAGGACTGGCTTCTTCTAAAGACTGTGAGTGAAAGATCTGTTCCAGGTCTCTCTTCTTGGCTGTCTTCTCCCTGTGTCTCTTCTTCTCACCTTCCTTCTATACCAGTCTTTTTATCCAAATTTCCTCTTTTTATAAGGACACCAATTATATTGGATTAGAGCCCACCTAATTATTTTAAGTTGACTACTTCTGCAAAAACCAAATGAGATCACATTCTGAGGTACTGGGAGTGAAGGCTTCAACATATAAATTTGTAGAGTTAGGTTGGGGGACAAAATTCAACCTCTAATGGCTGGCATATAGCATGAAAAGATGAATGCACTTTTAAGAGTGACTATTTGTACTCAACGTATGTCACTCTTTTATTATTATTTAATTTTATTTTTAAAAAATTATTACAGAATTTTGTTGTTCACAGACATGTATGTTCCCAGATCAGTCATATGCATATCCCTGGCACCCCCCCCTTCTGAGTACCCCCAATCCCACCCCTCCATGCCATTGCACCCTGCCCCTGCAGGATCTCCCATTCCTACAGGGCAATGACATATGTCACTCTTAATGAGTTAAAGAAGTGGGTAGAGTAACACACGATTCTTAAGTAGTAAAACCATTCTCACAAATAATCCCCGTACTGTGAGGGTCTCATCCAACTCCAAAGTCTTAAAAATTATCCATTTTTAGTTGATTCCAAATTTCTATCTCCAATACTCTCTCTGAAACCCAAATTCTCTCATCCAATGCCATACCTGACCTCTCCCTTTGAGATCTCATGGAATCTCAAACTGAGTATGTATCAAATGGAATACTTAATTTTCTTCCTCCCCGCCACCCAGATGCATCTATGCCCACTCTGACTTTCTTCATCTTTGGTCTTCCCTCTCCATCACCTTATATATGATCCAGCAGCAAGTCCTGTTAACTTTACCTACAAGGTATATTTTAAATCTTTCCATTTTCTTTGACTCACTACCATCATTGTATCTTCACTGGACAAATGCAATGGCCTCCCTTGTATTGTCTTCACTACTCCTCTAGACCATTGCCAATAATTCTCCAATTACAAGTCAGAGTAATTCTATAAAACATAAAGTGGTCTGCATTACAATCTTTGTTAAAAATCCTTCAGCAGTGTCCGTACTTGGAACAATCTCATCTTATCCACCATGACCCACTCAACACTTGACTCTTGTGAGATATTTAAGCCTGCTGACCATGGCATGAAGACATTTACACAAGCTATTCTGATTGTATGGAACACTCATCTGCCAAGCCTGCCTGTGGCTACTTCCTTAACATTATTCTCAGTTTAATGATCACCTGCTTGGAAAAATACAATACTGGAAGAAACAGAAAAGTGAAAGTGTTAGTCCCTCAGTTGTGTCCAACTCTTTATGACCCCATGGACTGTAGCCCGCCAGGCTCCTCTGTCCACAGGATTCTCCGGGCAAGAATACTGGAGTGGGTAACCATTTCTTTCTTCAGGGACTCTTCCCAACCCAGGCATCAAACCCAGTACAGCATAAAAAGCCCCCAACTGATTTAACTACATATTCTTCCTGGAGCTATACATGGATCATCTAATTGCAACATGGAGGTTCAACTTTGATGAAAAGAAATTTATTTACAAAAGATTCAGAGTTATGATCATTAAGAAAATGCTAGCTAAACCAAATCTAAAACAGATTGGGCATGGGTCTGTGAAGAGGAGTTATGGAGATCCATGTGTTTATTTAATCCTACTATGAGGTTATATGAAACGGAGGGTGGTGGCAAAGAAGGCTGCAAAGGCTCCCCAACAATGGCCTGAACCTTTCACCAAAAGTTTTCACTTATCTGCAAAACATTGCTTTTGTTCATTTTCTGTTCTCAGACATTCTGCCGTATCTAGTTCTTTCTGTGGCATTGTAAAGGGAACAAGTCATCTGGTCCTAACAACTCATCATTGTGATCTTCCAAATTTCAAGTTGTAAAACTAGAGATATTTTCCAGGTTCCACCTTTTTTACCCTAGGTCTGGCATTTACATGATTTGTCTCCTCACAGGTCACCCCTGGCTCAACTTGTGTGGTCTTTGGCCTGGGAGGAGTTGGCCTTTCTGTCATCATGGGTTGTAAGTCAGCTGGTGCATCCAGGATCATGGGTTGTAAAAATTGGCAATGGCCTCCCTTGTATTGTCTTCACTACTCCTCTAGACCATTGCCAATAATTCTCCAATTACAAGTCAGAGTAATTCTATAAAACATAAAGTGGTCTGCATTACAATCTTTGTTAAAAATCCTTCAGCAGTGTCCGTACTTGGAACAATCTCATCTTATCCACCATGACCCACTCAACACTTGACTCTTGTGAGATATTTAAGCCTGCTGACCATGGCATGAAGACATTTACACAAGCTATTCTGATTGTATGGAACACTCATCTGCCAAGCCTGCCTGTGGCTACTTCCTTAACATTATTCTCAGTTTAATGATCACCTGCTTGGAAAAAATACAATACTGGAAGAAACAGAAAAGTGAAAGTGTTAGTCCCTCAGTTGTGTCCAACTCTTTATGACCCCATGGACTGTAGCCCGCCAGGCTCCTCTGTCCACAGGATTCTCCGGGCAAGAATACTGGAGTGGGTAACCATTTCTTTCTTCAGGGACTCTTCCCAACCCAGGCATCAAACCCAGTACAGCATAAAAAGCCCCCAACTGATTTAACTACATATTCTTCCTGGAGCTATACATGGATCATCTAATTGCAACATGGAGGTTCAACTTTGATGAAAAGAAATTTATTTACAAAAGATTCAGAGTTATGATCATTAAGAAAATGCTAGCTAAACCAAATCTAAAACAGATTGGGCATGGGTCTGTGAAGAGGAGTTATGGAGATCCATGTGTTTATTTAATCCTACTATGAGGTTATATGAAACGGAGGGTGGTGGCAAAGAAGGCTGCAAAGGCTCCCCAACAATGGCCTGAACCTTTCACCAAAAGTTTTCACTTATCTGCAAAACATTGCTTTTGTTCATTTTCTGTTCTCAGACATTCTGCCGTATCTAGTTCTTTCTGTGGCATTGTAAAGGGAACAAGTCATCTGGTCCTAACAACTCATCATTGTGATCTTCCAAATTTCAAGTTGTAAAACTAGAGATATTTTCCAGGTTCCACCTTTTTTACCCTAGGTCTGGCATTTACATGATTTGTCTCCTCACAGGTCACCCCTGGCTCAACTTGTGTGGTCTTTGGCCTGGGAGGAGTTGGCCTTTCTGTCATCATGGGTTGTAAGTCAGCTGGTGCATCCAGGATCATTGGTGTTGACCTCAACAAAGACAAATTTGAAAAGGCCATGGCTGTAGGAGCCACTGAGTGCATCAGCCCCAAGGACTCCACCAAGCCCATCAGTAAGGTGCTGTCAGAAATGACTGGCGACACTGTGGGCTACAGTTTTGAAGTTGTTGGGCATCTTGAAACTATGGTAAGAGCCAAGATTAGGGGATTAGGGGAGCCACACAATACGCAAGCTACCTTGATTACACAAGGGTAAACTCATTTTCCATAGCTTTACTAAAAGCAACTACCTGTTAGGCAAAATACGTGGTAATCATGAAGCAGTTGTGTCCAAAAAGTCACACAATGGCTTATGTGCAGGTCTGCCTGAAAAGTTAAGTATTGCTTCATACCACTCTCACATGACCAAACTGCTGGTGAGTCAACCACCGAAACAAATTGTTCAAGTGTTAATCTACTATATATATACGGCTTTTTTTTGGCAATGATGATTCTCTCTCTTGAACTTTAGTAATCCAGGGCTTCCCTTGTGGCTCAGTGGATGGGAACCCATCTGCCAATGCAGGAGACACAGGTTCAATCCCTGATCTGGGAAGATCCCACATACTGCAGAGCAGCTAAACCCACACATCAGTGAAGACCCAGCACAACCAAAAATAAATAAATAAAAGTTTAAAAAAAAAAAAAAAAAAAAACTTTAGTAATCCAAATAGCACAAAGTGACTCTCTGGGGAGAGAGGAGGAGGAGATGGTGGGGGAGCAGCTATTTTAAATTTGTCAGTCTTCCCTCAAAACTATCGTATAGCCAACTTCTTATTCTATACCTGAGCTTTGCTTTCTCTTATCTGAATTCTCTCAAAATAGGAGCCTTCAACTTTCTGCACTCTACCTCCCTTGTGGCATCCAGTAGTACCAGACTTCCACTTAGATCTGAGAAAAAGGTCAGATCTCCTGAACTGGAAATCCCCAGCCTGGGGTCCGGTAGGAAGGGAGACTTGGAAACATGGGACAAAGTCAAGTCTGCTCCCAATTGAGCACTAGACTAAATTCACTCTAATACTTTTGGTACCTTAGGACTAAGTAGTCTTTACCACTGTGGTCATTCTACTTTCCTGGTATCAATTTACAGCAACCAATATCATGTTTATACAGGTAATATGCAATATTGGATATTATTAGGGTCTGTTGGTTTCCAGATGATACTTTAATGAGCATGGGTCTCTAAAAAATGACAACATCTGTTGCTACAATTTATAAAGTATTCCAAAAAACTATTAACAAATGACTGGATGGGTGGATGATCAGAAAATGTCGGATTAGTCTCAGTGCAACCAACAAAGGGATTCCTTTGTCCTACATTTTAGCATTTGATTTAATTTTCATACTAAACTTTAAAAAACTGGGTCAATTGATTCAGTATAGGTAATTTAATTTTAGTTCAGTTCAAATGGCTTTCTAAGCATTCTCAAGTGGTGATATTTTTCTGAAAATGTAGGAATATCCCCTTGCATTTTGGCCCATGGTAACTTGAAATGCCATGGACACTGACCACATTAATTTTTACTTTCTGCCTTAAAAGGCAAATATACAAACAAGTTTAATTCATGACTAAAACTGTGTTGAGAATTTTTTTTAAAACAAGCAGAAAAAAAAAGGCATGGGGGCCTAAATTCACCTCATGACTTGGAAACTGAATCAACTATTGGAACCACAATGTACGTAGGGCATTTCTGAGCCCATGACATGTTATAAGATAAGAAGCTGATGGTCTTCTTCATTCAAAACTCAGATTGATGCCCTTGCATCCTGCAATATGAACTATGGGGTCAGTGTGGTGGTGGGGGCTCCCCCCTCAACCAAGATGCTCACCTATGACCCAATGCTGCTCTTCACTGGACGCACATGGAAGGGATGCATTTTTGGAGGTAAGGACAACAGAGTCTCTGGGCTGAGAGTGTGGCTTTAACTCTGCTGACAATGAGAGGAGTCTGTTTTCATATCCTCCTTTAAAAGTCTTTCTTCCAAGAATGGATATGAAGTGATCTAAAATGAGACTGTAACCATGATGATACAAAACATAATCCCCCTACCCTGCTTTAGGGTTAGTTTTTGGTGGGCATATTTTTAATATGTGCATCTGCAACTCAAGTTCTTCAAAGGCCTGAATGAGAGGCACCAGCACTGTCTCTATTGGGATAGAGAAACAGAAATTTCTGTGCCTTTTTTTTTTATAGAACAGAAATTTCTGATTTATTATTTTCAACATGCATGAGAATATGTATGAAAAATAGAATTGATTCACAATAGCATCAACAGAAAGTTCTGATTGAAAGCCAAAATAAACAAAAAGGGATTGTCCCATTTGGGTGGGTGGGGGAAAAATTGAGAGATTAACACCAGAAAGACTGACACAGACAATGGTCAACTCAGTCCTGGTCTTAAATGAACAGGATCTGACATCGTGGGCAGCTCCCTTTTTCTGAAACACTCTTTTCACTTCACTTGTAGATATTATTTTGTTGTTGCTGCTGTAGTTGTTCTTCCTCCTCCCTTATCCCTCCTCTTTCTTCTCCTTCATTCCTCCTTCTCTGCTTCCTCCCTCATTGGTCACTTCTTCCAGGAACCTTTGCTGGATCCCCCACATCCCTAAGATTCTAACTTTGGT
Organism: Tragulus kanchil; assembly: GCA_022376925.1. Classification (NCBI taxonomy): domain Eukaryota; kingdom Metazoa; phylum Chordata; class Mammalia; order Artiodactyla; family Tragulidae; genus Tragulus; species Tragulus kanchil. The sequence continues at coordinate 80,296,976 of JAIOJX010000025.1, forward strand.
GAATCCTAAGGTTCAATCCCCAGACCTCTTTTCCTCATTTATATTTCCTTCCAAGATGATCTCCTCTGGTCTCCAGACTTCAAATACGCTACTCATAACACTTAAGCTTTTATCTTCAGCCTAGACCTTCACCTGAGCTACAGATTCATATCCAACTGCTTATCTAACATCTCCACTTGGATACTGGATAGACACGGCAAACTTGGCCTGCCCTAGACCACTCCTGACTCCACCGTCTCCATCCTTGTCCCGAACCTGCTCCTCTCACAGTTTTCCCATCTTAATAATTGGCGACTCCATCCTGCTTGCTGATGAGGCTTCAGACCTTGTGTTACACTCCTTCTCTTATACAATGAGTGTGTCAGCAAAGCCTGTTGGTTCTATCTTCAAAGCATACCCAGGATCTGACCCCCTCTCCCCAGCACCATCATCTGTTCAAGCCACCATCATCTGTTCCTGCATTACAGCAATGTCTTAAATGGTCTCCCTGCTTCTGCCCTTTGTCCCCCAGAATACTCCCCACAGAGCACCAGAGAGTCATACTGTTAAAATAGAAATCTAGTCAGGTCAGACTTCTCTCAAGCCCCTCTAATGTCTTCCTTTCTCACTCACAATAAAATCTCAAAACATGCAATGGCCAAAAGGCCCCATATGATCTGGCCATCTGGCTCCAGCTGCTACTATGTTTCACACTCTCTTCTAGACACACCAGCCTCCTCGCTCTTCTCCTTGCCCAATATTTCACCTCAACACCTTTATAGTTACTCTGCCTTCTCCCTGAACTATTCTACCTCAAGATTTCTGGACAGTTCATTTCCTTTATATTTTTGCTTAGATCAGACTAGCCTTCCCTAAGCTTTATGAAATTTCATTCCCTCCCCACATCCCTAGCCTTGGCCTCTGCACAATTCACCACCCCTACTCCACTTTCCTCCTTGGTTCTGTCGTTGATGACATCCTCTGCACTTATTTCTCTCTTGTAAGTCTCTCTGCACTAAAATGAGAGGATTCTCATGATTCCTGAGAGCAGACACAGGGCGTGCTTTGCCTCTGTCATATTCCTACCCCTCAAACAATGCCTGGAACTTAGCATCTACTCAAAAGACATTCTGTGAATAACTGAATTTTACTTCTAAGTCATGAATAATCCATAATATCCCCACATCACACCAACAGTCAAAGTGAGGAAGCTCAACTTATATCTCTTAGTGTTTATGTCCCAATTCAAGTCTTGCTTCCTCGAAGGAGCCCTCTCTAAAGAATCTCATCTGTACTAACCAGCCTCCCACTTTTTGTGTCCCAGGTACTGTGGAAAGAGAACAAAGCTTGGCCTCACACTGACCACTGTCTCTCTCTGGTGACCTTGACAAGAGCTCTAGAGCCAAGTGCTGAGTGGGCTTAGAGAAAAGGAAGTTCAGCTCTGAACACTGAACTGGAAGCAATTGTTTCTGTAAAAACTTCTTCTGAAAAAAAGAGCAGAAATATGGGGTAGTTAGATGTGAGGGGCAAGAAAGGTTTTTCATGGGATTTTTGCCTTTGTTGATGGGAGAAATGAAGTTGCACTGTGTGCCACTGAGAATATTACCATATGGGGAAAAGGTAGCAAAGCAAGAGAAAGAACAAATATAAGATAATAAAATATAAACATCATTTAGTAAGCTCTAAAGAGAACATGTGTGCTTATTTACAGGTTGGAAAAGCAGAGATGATGTTCCAAAACTAGTGACTGATTTCCTGGAAAAGAAATTCGACTTGGACCAATTGATAACACATGTTTTACCTTTTAAAAAAATCAATGAAGGATTTGAACTGCTCAATTCAGGGCAAAGGTATTTGCCTTTTTATGGTTATCTTGTCATAGGCTACTTTTTAAATTTAATATTTATAAATGTATCTGTTTATTTTATATTATTTTATGTAGCATATTGATAAAGATTTATAAAAGAATGTCTTTTTCATAGACCTATTTTTGTCACTGTCCTATATTATAAAATATTAACCAATTCTTTTATATATTAACCATTTTTTAAAACCTCTGTACTTTGATTTTTTTAATAATAGATTGATTTCATCTTGAGTATTTTTATTTCATCACAAAGCTGCTCACTTCAAGTAAAGCTACAAAATTTCCTTACTTTATAGCTTTTTAAGTGTGTTTTTTTCTAATCCCTGAAGATTAGGTTTTGTTTGCTTATTTGTTTTTAACTTTTGACTCCCTTCACCTGTTTCGCCTGCCTCATAGAAGAAACCTCTTCTGGCAACCACCAATCTGCTTTCTGTATCTGTGAAGTTGCTGTTGTTGTTTTAAATCCCACATTCCACATACAAGTGAGCTCATACAGTTATTTGTCTTTGACTGATTCATTCCACTTAGTTTAATTCCTTGAGGTCCATTCATGTTGTTGAAATGGCAAAGTGTCATTCCTCTTATAACTAAATACTCCATCACACATACACACTCTTTCTGGATTCATTCATCCATTTCTGGACACAGCTTGTTTCCACATCTTGGCTATTGTGAACAGTGCTGCAGTGAACATGGGGGTAAGAATTCAGCTCTGAACACTGAACTGGAAGCAATTGTTTCTGTAAAAACTTCTTCTGAAAAAAAGAGCAGAAATATGGGGTAGTTAGATGTGAGGGGCAAGAAAGGTTTTTCATGGGATTTTTGCCTTTGTTGATGGGAGAAATGAAGTTGCACTGTGTGCCACTGAGAATATTACCATATGGGGAAAAGGTAGCAAAGCAAGAGAAAGAACAAATATAAGATAATAAAATATAAACATCATTTAGTAAGCTCTAAAGAGAACATGTGTGCTTATTTACAGGTTGGAAAAGCAGAGATGATGTTCCAAAACTAGTGACTGATTTCCTGGAAAAGAAATTCGACTTGGACCAATTGATAACACATGTTTTACCTTTTAAAAAAATCAATGAAGGATTTGAACTGCTCAATTCAGGGCAAAGGTATTTGCCTTTTTATGGTTATCTTGTCATAGGCTACTTTTTAAATTTAATATTTATAAATGTATCTGTTTATTTTATATTATTTTATGTAGCATATTGATAAAGATTTATAAAAGAATGTCTTTTTCATAGACCTATTTTTGTCACTGTCCTATATTATAAAATATTAACCAATTCTTTTATATATTAACCATTTTTTAAAACCTCTGTACTTTGATTTTTTTAATAATAGATTGATTTCATCTTGAGTATTTTTATTTCATCACAAAGCTGCTCACTTCAAGTAAAGCTACAAAATTTCCTTACTTTATAGCTTTTTAAGTGTGTTTTTTTCTAATCCCTGAAGATTAGGTTTTGTTTGCTTATTTGTTTTTAACTTTTGACTCCCTTCACCTGTTTCGCCTGCCTCATAGAAGAAACCTCTTCTGGCAACCACCAATCTGCTTTCTGTATCTGTGAAGTTGCTGTTGTTGTTTTAAATCCCACATTCCACATACAAGTGAGCTCATACAGTTATTTGTCTTTGACTGATTCATTCCACTTAGTTTAATTCCCTTGAGGTCCATTCATGTTGTTGAAATGGCAAAGTGTCATTCCTCTTATAACTAAATACTCCATCACACATACACACTCTTTCTGGATTCATTCATCCATTTCTGGACACAGCTTGTTTCCACATCTTGGCTATTGTGAACAGTGCTGCAGTGAACATGGGAGAGCTCTGTCTCATAGCCCACAGTTATCACCTTGGTTCTGTTCAGATTGTCACATTAGTTTAGTTCAGTCCTCTCTCACAGGACATGTTAACACAGTAGTTTGATAATAGATCTCCTGTCTATTGTATTTTACCATAGTGGCCAGAACTTCACTAAGCTGCTAAAATTCAAGTTGCCCCCAAATATCAATGCCTTAGCGTGGTTTTGAAAGCCTTTAGTAATAGATCACAACATACTTTCATTTTATTACTATATCCAGTCATTCAACAACTAAGAACTTAGTACCCACTCTATCACAGTCCCTGTGCCAGACTCTGGGGATAAAGTTAAGGAGTAATGCTCACCTACTTTTCTCCTAGGTACCCAGAAGTCTAAGCACACTGGTTCACCCTTCCTGTTCACATCTTCCTAGCTGTATGCTTGCTTGTCCTTCAGCCAGGGAATCCTTTTCCTCTTTTCAGCATTTGCATTCGATGCTTCAAGAATCAGCTCAGATACCCACATCAGAGCCCCATAGGAAAACAAGGAATGCTGGGGACCTCAGGTCCAGAAGGATTTCCAGTAACAGAATTGACCTAAAGTTTCCTAAATCAGGCAGGAAGGACAATTGCAAATGTTCTTGTTTGAAAGGTACAGAAACAAATCACTGAAATCTATCGTTTTACCTTTTAGCATTCGAACTTGATTTCATCTTGAGTATTTTTATTTCATCACAAAGCTGCTCACTTCAAGTAAAGCTACAAAATTTCCTTACGTTATAGCTTTTTAAGTGTGTTTTTTTCTAATCCCTGAAGATTAGGTTTTGTTTGCTTATTTGTTTTTAACTTTTGACTCCCTTCACCTGTTTCGCCTGCCTCATAGAAGAAACCTCTTCTGGCAACCACCAATCTGCTTTCTGTATCTGTGAAGTTGCTGTTGTTGTTTTAAATCCCACATTCCACATACAAGTGAGCTCATACAGTTATTTGTCTTTGACTGATTCATTCCACTTAGTTTAATTCCCTTGAGGTCCATTCATGTTGTTGAAATGGCAAAGTGTCATTCCTCTTATAACTAAATACTCCATCACACATACACACTCTTTCTGGATTCATTCATCCATTTCTGGACACAGCTTGTTTCCACATCTTGGCTATTGTGAACAGTGCTGCAGTGAACATGGGAGAGCTCTGTCTCATAGCCCACAGTTATCACCTTGGTTCTGTTCAGATTGTCACATTAGTTTAGTTCAGTCCTCTCTCACAGGACATGTTAACACAGTAGTTTGATAATAGATCTCCTGTCTATTGTATTTTACCATAGTGGCCAGAACTTCACTAAGCTGCTAAAATTCAAGTTGCCCCCAAATATCAATGCCTTAGCGTGGTTTTGAAAGCCTTTAGTAATAGATCACAACATACTTTCATTTTATTACTATATCCAGTCATTCAACAACTAAGAACTTAGTACCCACTCTATCACAGTCCCTGTGCCAGACTCTGGGGATAAAGTTAAGGAGTAATGCTCACCTACTTTTCTCCTAGGTACCCAGAAGTCTAAGCACACTGGTTCACCCTTCCTGTTCACATCTTCCTAGCTGTATGCTTGCTTGTCCTTCAGCCAGGGAATCCTTTTCCTCTTTTCAGCATTTGCATTCGATGCTTCAAGAATCAGCTCAGATACCCACATCAGAGCCCCATAGGAAAACAAGGAATGCTGGGGACCTCAGGTCCAGAAGGATTTCCAGTACCAGAATTGACCTAAAGTTTCCTAAATCAGGCAGGAAGGACAATTGCAAATGTTCTTGTTTGAAAGGTACAGAAACAAATCACTGAAATCTATCGTTTTACCTTTTAGCATTCGAACTGTCCTGACATTTTGAGACTCTAAGTGACAGAAGGTCTGTGATGTGTGATGGTGACCTGCAGCTTCCCTCTTCGCACTTTCTCTGCATGCCTGTGGAGCTGTTTCATAAATACAAGCAGAAGTACAAGATTTGATAAAGATATATAGTCTTCATGAAATAAATGTTCAGTATCTTAGGAGCACCTGGGAATTAGCAGGGTGCCTGAGTCAACAATATTAAATTTTTAATTTACATGTGCTAAAGCCATAATTATATATTTTGAGATTATATATGTACATATATATGTTTGCAAACACACACACACACACACACACATACACACACACACATACTTGGATTTTTATGTTGGAATAAAGATTTTTTTTAAAGTTTTGCCCAGCAGATTTAGCATATAAAGATATGGTGCGTGCATTTATTACAGTAATACTAGTTTTATGGATAGCCTTTAACACATCATAACCATTCTTCTGGATTCAAATATAAATATTTTTAAAAAGCACTTGTTACAAAGCAACTTGAACTAGGTTTTGAAATCAGTTCATTTCATGGTAAAAGTTACTTGATTAGTTTAGAAGAAATAGTGAAATATAAGGGAGGAACACATTTTAAATAATGAACTTTAAGAATCACTTTATAACTAGATAAAACTGAAAAGCATACTATAAGAGATTTATCAGCATATATTAATATTTCAGAAAATATGTGTTTTTATAATACTAAATATGCATGTTCAGCTAGAATAACACTATTTTATAAATATATCCTAATGCTCAGTTCAATTAAGTAGAATTACAAGTTCCTAAGTCCCCGTGTACTTAGCAATGATTCCATTTAATTAAAAGCAATGTTTTCAATTGTGTACATCTGCACTGGCATATCTTGCTGTATCTATATATGGTGTTGCTGTATCTATATATGGTGCTGCTGTTTAGTTGCTAAGTCATGTCCAACTCTTTGTGACCCCATAGCTCGTCAGGCTCCACTGTCCATGGAATTTTCCAAGCAAGAATACTGTAGTGGGTAGCCATTTCCTCCTCTTGGGAATCTTCCCAGCCCAGGGATAGAACCCGCACCTCCTGCTCTGCAGGTGGATTCTTTACTTCCGAGCCCCTGGGGAAGGCCTCATAGCTCTGTATACAATACACTTAAAATTCTTAATAAAACTTAACTATTTTATGAAACGTCTTGTGATTTTTCAAGAGGGTAGTTTTACTTGTTATATAGCTTTTATGTACTATAGGTAAAGTAGTAAGACACATATATAAAACATACAAAATACTTTGTAAGAAAATAAGTAAGGTGGGTAAGAAATTGGAGGCTTCAATATGCTGTGGTATAGCTTGGACAGCCCTGCCTTGTGAGACTGCAAAAGGTCCAGGTAATCACAAGTCACTTTTACACAATGAATATTTCCCAATGAAAAGTGGCTTGAACCCAAGGGTGAAAGTTCTCTTTTCTTTTCCAGTTTGTTGATCTATGCTTAACCTTGGGCTAAACAACAAAGCAAAACAAAAAATAGTTGAAATGCTTAAAAGGTATATGAAATTTCTTTGTGAAGTACTTTCATCACCAACCATTTAACTATGGAAATCCTCAAAGCACTTATGAATAGACAAATACACACACTCTACACCTAAGAATGATTCAGAGATATTTCCCTCATCCACTAGCAAGGTCTACAGTTACAACCCTAAGACCTAATTAAGGAAGGAAAACTGACTCCCCCAAAAGCACTTTTAACCAGAAAAACATGTAAAAAGTATTAATGTTTATATCCCTTCCCTCAAATTTTGAGCTAACTTGTTACACAAGGCTATCCAAAGTTATATACAAATATAGTTACATCAAGAGAAATAAATCCAAATAAAAATAAAAACATATTTCTCAGATCAGTTTTTGAAATGAACTCAACTTTAGGCCTATAGTTTCTTATAAATTATATTTTTAAAATGTTGTATATATAACATTTTATATTTTTACTGTTTATTTTGAAACTTTGTGAATCATATCTCATTTGTAGTAGCCAGAGAATAGAAAGACCTTCTACAATCTTACCAGCAAAACCTGACTATCAGAGGTTTTTCAGTAGCCAGGAAAATGCTGATCCTCAGAAGAGATCAGGAAATTGATCATTTTTATGTACTTTTCATTTCTAGTCAACAAAGCCCAGGGATAGAACCGCACCTCCTGCTCTGCAGGTGGATTCTTTACTTCGAGCCCCTGGGAAGGCCTCATAGCTCTGTATACAATACACTTAAAATTCTTAATAAAACTTAACTATTTTATGAAACGTCTTGTGATTTTTCAAGAGGGTAGTTTTACTTGTTATATAGCTTTTATGTACTATAGGTAAAGTAGTAAGACACATATATAAAACATACAAAATACTTTGTAAGAAAATAAGTAAGGTGGGTAAGAAATTGGAGGCTTCAATATGCTGTGGTATAGCTTGGACAGCCCTGCCTTGTGAGACTGCAAAAGGTCCAGGTAATCACAAGTCACTTTTACACAATGAATATTTCCCAATGAAAAGTGGCTTGAACCCAAGGGTGAAAGTTCTCTTTTCTTTTCCAGTTTGTTGATCTATGCTTAACCTTGGGCTAAACAACAAAGCAAAACAAAAAATAGTTGAAATGCTTAAAAAGGTATATGAAATTTCTTTGTGAAGTACTTTCATCACCAACCATTTAACTATGGAAATCCTCAAAGCACTTATGAATAGACACACACACACACACTCTACACCTAAGAATGATTCAGAGATATTTCCCTCATCCACTAGCAAGGTCTACAGTTACAACCCTAAGACCTAATTAAGGAAGGAAAACTGACTCCCCCAAAAGCACTTTTAACCAGAAAAACATGTAAAAAGTATTAATGTTTATATCCCTTCCCTCAAATTTTGAGCTAACTTGTTACACAAGGCTATCCAAAGTTATATACAAATATAGTTACATCAAGAGAAATAAATCCAAATAAAAATAAAAACATATTTCTCAGATCAGTTTTTGAAATGAACTCAACTTTAGGCCTATAGTTTCTTATAAATTATATTTTTAAAAATGTTGTATATATAACATTTTTATATTTTTACTGTTTATTTTGAAACTTTGTGAATCATATCTCATTTGTAGTAGCCAGAGAATAGAAAGACCTTCTACAATCTTACCAGCAAAACCTGACTATCAGAGGTTTTTCAGTAGCCAGGAAAATGCTGATCCTCAGAAGAGATCAGGAAATTGATCATTTTTATGTACTTTTCATTTCTAGTCAACAAAGCCATGAAGCACTATCAAACTGGGTTCCTGGCTGTTAAATCAGAGGATAAATGAGAAGGAAATAGCTAGAAGAATGTTAAATAAATATTCAGCTTCTTGTTTAAAAAATAGTCTAGAATTTCATCTATTTAAATCATGAGTGAAAGGTATTAACTTATTAGGCAATTTTTCTTTTCACTTCAACCACATACGAAGCACTGAGTTAGGTAAACATCTAGCTCACAGTGGTGAGTAAAACAGATCCAGCCTCTGCCCTCACAGAGCACAGAGTATACCAAGACACCCATTTAATAAGAGAGCAAGTGAAAAAAAAGAAAAAAGAAAAGAAAGACACACAAATGTATCACTTAAATATGTGCTGTGTTAAGTAGGGCAATGACCAAAGTACTGTGTTAGGGGGGGAAAAGAGAAGAAAGGAATTTTTCAAGTTTCTCTAAGGTGTCTTGGAAGGTCACTCTGAGAAGGTGCAATCTAAGCTCACACTTGAGGGATGAATTGGAACATGCCCCTGTGAATAGGACAGAATTCTCCCAGTTGAAGGAACCATATATCCAAAGGCCGGCAATTTGGAAAAGTTGACCATCTCCTCTTGGGAACTGAGAATAGGCCCAGAATGGCTGTTATCTACCTCAAAACATTGTCAATGTTATGAAGCTGAAAAATGGAAATTCCGTATGCACATCTTTATATATTTATCTCAAGAGTCAGCTTCTTCATGCACTTGCCCAGAGAAGAACATGCTTTAGGTATTAGTAAGATTGATACAAAATTATTTTTACTTAGAAGAAATAGCTATACTAGGTTTTCTAGGATTATTCTTTCCCCCATGTTCTTAACTCCAACCTGCAAAATTATTTCCATTGGCATTTTCATTGTTTCACACTCCTTTCTGTACCTAAAATGTCTTCTATTCCTCTGTAATATTTAACTGACTGAGGCCTCCTAAACTAGCTTGTGGTATTTACCACCTTCATGCATATCTATCTCATCCATCTTCTTGTTTCTGACTTCCTGGTAGAACTGGATTCCATTTACCAATCAGCCTTAGGTTCCTGTAACTGTTTCCACCACTTTTCTGACATTGCCAGTCACCTGACGGGCTACAGAGAAGTGACTTCTGCCGTCTCTGAGAATTCAACACATTATACATGCAACGTTTTAGAAGACAGGGACTGCGCTTCAAGTTCTTTCTTAAAATAGTACATAGTGGGCTTCCCTGGTGGTCCAGTGGGTAAAGACTCTGCCTTGCAGTGCAAGGGGTACCAGTTTGATCCCTGGTCCAGGAAGATCCCATGTGCTGCAGAGTGGCTGGACCAGTGTGTCCAACTATGAGCCAGAGCTCTGGAGTACATGTGCCCAGAGCCAGTGCTCTGCATTGAGAGAGGCCACTGTGATGGGAGGCCCACACAGGCTAAAGTATGAAGATGGATGAAAATAAATAAATAAAAAACCAATAAAACAGGCCAGATTTTTTTTAAAAAAAGATAAAGAAATTAAAAAAACAGTACATAATAAAACATTCTGTGCCCATTGAACACTATGCAAACATTACTGACTGAATCAACAGTGAAACTGAAGGATTATATATTTTTATCTTTGTCAAGTGTCCAGCTAAATACATTATCACGCTAGTTAAATAATTCAAGTAGAAATATGTTCTTGGCAACTACTTTTTCAGGTAGCCAAATATTTAGCTGCAATTTAGATTTATTGTTCTCTACTGTAAATGAATAAGACTCATTTAAAATTCAAGTCAACATTTTAACTAGAAAAGGTTTTTGCAATTTCACATTTGGAGAAAAATTGCTTGAACTTTGCTTAGCATTTTATGTTTCAATGCAAGTTTCCCAAGAACCAAATCTTATATAATGATCTGGCATGCCTCAAATGTAATACCATTAATTCAGCGTAGCCTTGTGTAAAACAAACTTTTCTACAAAAGAGAATAAAAAAACAAACATGAAGTACAAATACTTTACTGTGGACTACAGGTTTAGTCTAAAGTGTGATGTGGTGACCTGATTTCAAAGGTCTGGGCTTGAAACTCAGTACCTGTTTCTTGAGATCCCATCTAGTTCTTACTTCCAAAAGCTGTAATTAGAATGAGGACTCTTGTTTTCTCTTTCCTTTGGAAGAGACAACTGAGGAACATCTCCCTGGGAATGAAGAGTGTTAAAGCTCTTTCAATTTATTGAAAAATAGGGAACACATGATACAGCATTAATCGTGGCAACTGAGAATCAGGGAAATAGGTTCTCCCCAGGAAGCCACTGAAAGTTCTGGGGAGCACTTGGTTGAACCTGAATGAAATTCTCGAGTTTGATCATGGAGCAAATAACTCATCTGAAGAGACAAAAGAACTGTACATAGAAAATTACAAGACATTAATAAAAGAAATTAAAGATGACATAAACAGATGGAGAGATACTCCATGTTCCTTGATTGAAAGAATCAATGTGAAAATGACCATACTACCAAAGATCATCTACAGATTCAATGTGATCCCTATCAAACTACCAATGACATTCTTCACAGAACTAGACCAAAAAATTACACAGTTCATATGGAAGCACAAAAGACTCCAGATAGCTAAAGCAATCCTGAGAAAGAAGAATGGAGTTGGAAGGATCAACCTCCCTAAATTCAGACTATACTACAAAGTAACAGTCATCAAGACAGTATGGTACTGGCACAAAAAAAGACATATAGGCCAATGGAACAAGACTGAGAACCCAGAAATAAACCCACACACCTATGGGTACCTTATTTTTGACAAAGGAGGCGAAAATCTAAAATGGGACAAAGACAGCCTCTTCAACAAATGGTGCTGGGAAAACTGGACAGCTACAGGCAAAAAAAAAAAAAAAAAATGAAGTTGGAACATTCTCTAACACTATACACAAAGATCAACTCAAAATGGATTAAAGACCTAAAGGTAAGACCAGAAATCATCAAACTCTTAGAGGAGAATATAGGCAAAACACTCAAGGACATAAATCAAAGCAAGATCTTCTATGATCTGCCCACTAAAATAACAGAAATAAAAACAAAAATTAACATGTGGGACCTAATGAAACTGAAAAGCTTTTAGTCTAAAGTGTGAACCTGATTTCAAAGGTCTGGGCTTGAAACTCAGTACCTGTTTCTTGAGATCCCATCTAGTTCTTACTTCCAAAAGCTGTAATTAGAATGAGGACTCTTGTTTTCTCTTTCCTTTGGAAGAGACAACTGAGGAACATCTCCCTGGGAATGAAGAGTGTTAAAGCTCTTTCAATTTATTGAAAAATAGGGAACACATGATACAGCATTAATCGTGGCAACTGAGAATCAGGGAAATAGGTTCTCCCCAGGAAGCCACTGAAAGTTCTGGGGAGCACTTGGTTGAACCTGAATGAAATTCTCGAGTTTGATCATGGAGCAAATAACTCATCTGAAGAGACAAAAGAACTGTACATAGAAAATTACAAGACATTAATAAAAGAAATTAAAGATGACATAAACAGATGGAGAGATACTCCATGTTCCTTGATTGAAAGAATCAATGTGAAAATGACCATACTACCAAAGATCATCTACAGATTCAATGTGATCCCTATCAAACTACCAATGACATTCTTCACAGAACTAGACCAAAAAATTACACAGTTCATATGGAAGCACAAAAGACTCCAGATAGCTAAAGCAATCCTGAGAAAGAAGAATGGAGTTGGAAGGATCAACCTCCCTAAATTCAGACTATACTACAAAGTAACAGTCATCAAGACAGTATGGTACTGGCACAAAAAAAGACATACAGGCCAATGGAACAAGACTGAGAACCCAGAAATAAACCCACACACCTATGGGTACCTTATTTTTGACAAAGGAGGCGAAAATCTAAAATGGGACAAAGACAGCCTCTTCAACAAATGGTGCTGGGAAAACTGGACAGCTACAGGCAAAAAAAAAAAAAAAAAAATGAAGTTGGAACATTCTCTAACACTATACACAAAGATCAACTCAAAATGGATTAAAGACCTAAAGGTAAGACCAGAAATCATCAAACTCTTAGAGGAGAATATAGGCAAAACACTCAAGGACATAAATCAAAGCAAGATCTTCTATGATCTGCCCACTAAAATAACAGAAATAAAAACAAAAATTAACATGTGGGACCTAATGAAACTGAAAAGCTTTTGCACAGCAAAAGAAACTACAAACAAGGTGAACAGACAACCCATAGCAAATCATAGAGAAAATCATAGCAAATGAAACAACCGACAAAGAATTAATTTCCAAAATATACAAGCAGTTTAGACAACTCAACACCGAAAAAACAAACCACCCAATCAAAAAATGGGAATAAGGCCTAAACAGACACCTCTCCAAGAAGACATACAGATGGTCAAAAAAACACATGAAAATATGTTCAACGTCGCTCGTTGTTAGAGAAATTCAAATCAAAGCTACAATGAGATATCACCTCAGTCAGAAAGGACATCATCAAAAAATCTACAGATAATAAATGCTGGAGAGGATGCAGAGAAAAAGGAACACTCCTGCACTGTTGGTGGGAATGTAAAGTGATATAACCACCATGGAAGGCAGTATGGAGATTCCTCAGAAAACTAAGAATAGGAACACCATATGATCCAGCAACTCCACTATTAGGCATATACCTTGACGAAATCAAAATTGAAAGAGACACCTGTACCCCAATGTTCACTGCAGCATTTTATACAACAGCTAGAAAATGGAAGCAACCTATATGTCCAGCGACAAATGAATGGATAAAGAAGCTATGGTACATATATACAATGAAATACTGCTCAGTCACAAAAAGAACTGCAGAAGAATCCATTCTAATGAGGTGGATGAATCTGGAACCTATTATACAAAGTGAAATAGGTCAAAAAGTAAAGTATAGTATGCTAACACATATATATGGAATCTAGTCAGATCATACTGATAAATACACACACAGAGCATCAATGGAAAAACAGTCATAGAGAACAGACTTAAGGACATTGTAAAGAGGGAAGAGTGGGTGAGAGATATGGAAAGAGTAACAAATGGTGCTGGGAAAACTGGACAGCTACAGGCAAAAAAAAAAAATGAAGTTGGAACATTCTCTAACACTATACACAAAGATCAACTCAAAATGGATTAAAGACCTAAAGGTAAGACCAGAAATCATCAAACTCTTAGAGGAGAATATAGGCAAAACACTCAAGGACATAAATCAAAGCAAGATCTTCTATGATCTGCCCACTAAAATAACAGAAATAAAAACAAAAATTAACATGTGGGACCTAATGAAACTGAAAAGCTTTTGCACAGCAAAAGAAACTACAAACAAGGTGAACAGACAACCCATAGCAAATCATAGAGAAAATCATAGCAAATGAAACAACCGACAAAGAATTAATTTCCAAAATATACAAGCAGTTTAGACAACTCAACACCGAAAAAACAAACCACCCAATCAAAAAATGGGAATAAGGCCTAAACAGACACCTCTCCAAGAAGACATACAGATGGTCAAAAAAACACATGAAAATATGTTCAACGTCGCTCGTTGTTAGAGAAATTCAAATCAAAGCTACAATGAGATATCACCTCAGTCAGAAAGGACATCATCAAAAAATCTACAGATAATAAATGCTGGAGAGGATGCAGAGAAAAAGGAACACTCCTGCACTGTTGGTGGGAATGTAAAGTGATATAACCACCATGGAAGGCAGTATGGAGATTCCTCAGAAAACTAAGAATAGGAACACCATATGATCCAGCAACTCCACTATTAGGCATATACCTTGACGAAATCAAAATTGAAAGAGACACCTGTACCCCAATGTTCACTGCAGCATTTTATACAACAGCTAGAAAATGGAAGCAACCTATATGTCCAGCGACAAATGAATGGATAAAGAAGCTATGGTACATATATACAATGAAATACTGCTCAGTCACAAAAAGAACTGCAGAAGAATCCATTCTAATGAGGTGGATGAATCTGGAACCTATTATACAAAGTGAAATAGGTCAAAAAGTAAAGTATAGTATGCTAACACATATATATGGAATCTAGTCAGATCATACTGATAAATACACACACAGAGCATCAATGGAAAAACAGTCATAGAGAACAGACTTAAGGACATTGTAAAGAGGGAAGAGTGGGTGAGAGATATGGAAAGAGTACCATGGATCCCTATACTACCATTGTAAAAGAGATAACTATTATCAATGCACTGTGGGTTAAGGGATCTTACACAGGGGCTATGCAACAGCCTGGAAGGGTGGGATGGGGGGAACAGGATATACATATGACTAATTTGGGAGTATACATATTTGTAAACAACAAAACTCTGTAAAAGCAAAAAAGCAAAATTAAAAAAAGGCAAAACAATACACATACTTATAATAGTAATACACTGTGAAGAAAACTAGAAGAGTTCCATATGAGTTTGCCTTGATAATTTAAACTGATATAAAAAATATACTTTATGACTGTTCGGGGATTATGTATAGCTAGCTGTAAACAACAAAACTCTGTAAAGGATGTATAACAATAACTTCGCTGTACACCTGCCCCTGAAACTAATACAACATTGCAAAACAACCAAACCCCATAAAATATATATATGTGTATATATATATATATATATATATTAGCAAATAATTGAAAAAAAAGGGGGCAAATAACTCAAGGTTGGTGGGGAGGGAGAAAGACAGAGAAAGTGATTTTCTCATCAGAAGCTCATCCCTGGCACTATTGAGAGGCCCTATTTCATTTCTACATGCTTCTAGAATGCTTCATATGGCAGAATTCTAGCCTAATCTAGGCTGCTATTCCTTTGAAACTTAGATAAATTGTCGTTATAGCATGCTATTTTTTAAAGAAAGCCAATTTCCCTCAATTCTAAAGTTTGTCTAGTGTGTAACAGACTTTATTAAGTCCTATCTTTTTCTTCCAGTTGCTTTGACTATCTCAGTTCATCCAAATGATTTCCTCTGACTGTAGTTGGGTTAAAAGTGAAGAAACTAGGCAATTTCCCTACACTGGAAGTATGCTCATCTGGGACTTCCCTGGTGGTCCAGTGGGTAAAGAGTCCACCTTGCAGTGCAAGGGGCACTGGGGCAATCCCTGGCACAGGAGCATCCCATATGCCATGGAGCAGCTGGGCCACTGTATCCAGTTACCAGCCAGTGCTCTGGAGCACATGTGCCGAGAGCCGGTGCTCTGCAACAAGACAGGCTGCCACGATGGGAGGCCCACACAAGCCAAAAAATTAAGACGGTGAAAGTAAACGAATGATGGGCCAATAAAAGAGGCCAAAACTAAAACAAAAACAAGACTCAACTGGACCCCACCCACCAGACTTAGGAAATTCACAGAAGAGATTAAGCACATTCCTTTGGTGGTGGTGTAATAGGCGATGTTTATTGGAAAAACAACAGGCCCTGAAAGAAAAAAACGCCTACGTGTCCTTGGAAGTCTCCCCACCACACTTAGGAAGCCTCTTTAACCAAGAATATTTTTCTCTTTTTCAAAATTTACTCAACGGAAATATCCCTGAGCCTCCATATCCCAACAACTTTACCAACACTAAGACTAGCTTGGCATTTTGATCTCACTCATATGAATTCTCTCTCCAAATCCTGGAAATAACCACCTGGCTACTCTATGGGCAACAGAAACTAACATGACCAAAACTAAACCCTTCATTTTCTCCAATGTCAACCTGCTTCCTCAATTCAGTTTGTGGGCCTACCATCCACTCAGGCTTGAAAGGCCCCTAGCTGGAATCTTCCCTTTCCACCAGCCTTCATAGCAGCAACTGAATTATCATGACCTCTTGATTTTATCCCCTAAACCACAAATCGATCAATTACCTCACCCTCTTGTTTTCCTGGTTGGTGCCCTCATCCCTTGCCCCAATTCCTGCAACACTGTCAACACAATGCCCTCTTGTAGAACAACTTTGGGCTGGCTCACCCAGATCCTCCCAGCCCATCCACAGGAAAGCCCACATTGAGCACCCTGTTTTTCTGTTTTTTAAAATACCAAAAAGCCTTTTAAGAGCAAAGAAGGAAGTGGCACCAACCTCCTTGTATCACGTTCTCTTACCTGAGGCTCAAAGCAGGATACTGCAGTCTCAGCAAGGACAGGAAAGGGCAGAAGGGAAGGCCTTGTTCACTGTGGAGCTGGTTGACTTTGCCCTGGTTGCTTCCTGCTAGGCGAGAGAGAGAATAGACATCACCTGAAAAGAGTGGAGAGAACGCCCAGCACAGGTGTACTCTATCGACAGACCTCACTGATACAAGAGCTTCCTCTCAGAGCAAGAAATTTCTTATTGCTGCCTTTCTCTTAAAAAGTAGGTTTATCTTTCACTGGTTTATTTCCCTTGAAAACCAAGACTGATGATTCAGAGTCTAAATACCATGTACTAACTGCTTTCTCTTTTACCAAAAACAAGCTTAGTGATACTTTGGGAATCATGGCATTGTTTTAATTAGATGCACTGAGGTTTGTTTTGTTTTGTTTTGATGTGGACCACTTTTAAAGTCTTTATTGAATTTGTTACATTGTTTATGTTCTATGTTTTTGGTTGGGAGTTACTTGGGATTTTAGCTCCCAGACCAGGGATCAAACCTAACTGTTTGGGGATTATGTATAGCTGTAAACAACAAAATTCTGGGGAGGGGGACACAATGGCAGAGGAATGAGAGGAGGATGCCAAACCTTTGGCTCATTTTGATCTCACTCATATGAATTCTCTCTCCAAATCCTGGAAATAACCACCTGGCTACTCTATGGGCAACAGAAACTAACATGACCAAAACTAAACCCTTCATTTTCTCCAATGTCAACCTGCTTCCTCAATTCAGTTTGTGGGCCTACCATCCACTCAGGCTTGAAAGGCCCCTAGCTGGAATCTTCCCTTTCCACCAGCCTTCATAGCAGCAACTGAATTATCATGACCTCTTGATTTTATCCCCTAAACCACAAATCGATCAATTACCTCACCCTCTTGTTTTCCTGGTTGGTGCCCTCATCCCTTGCCCCAATTCCTGCAACACTGTCAACACAATGCCCTCTTGTAGAACAACTTTGGGCTGGCTCACCCAGATCCTCCCAGCCCATCCACAGGAAAGCCCACATTGAGCACCCTGTTTTTCTGTTTTTTAAAATACCAAAAAGCCTTTTAAGAGCAAAGAAGGAAGTGGCACCAACCTCCTTGTATCACGTTCTCTTACCTGAGGCTCAAAGCAGGATACTGCAGTCTCAGCAAGGACAGGAAAGGGCAGAAGGGAAGGCCTTGTTCACTGTGGAGCTGGTTGACTTTGCCCTGGTTGCTTCCTGCTAGGCGAGAGAGAGAATAGACATCACCTGAAAAGAGTGGAGAGAACGCCCAGCACAGGTGTACTCTATCGACAGACCTCACTGATACAAGAGCTTCCTCTCAGAGCAAGAAATTTCTTATTGCTGCCTTTCTCTTAAAAAGTAGGTTTATCTTTCACTGGTTTATTTCCCTTGAAAACCAAGACTGATGATTCAGAGTCTAAATACCATGTACTAACTGCTTTCTCTTTTACCAAAAACAAGCTTAGTGATACTTTGGGAATCATGGCATTGTTTTAATTAGATGCACTGAGGTTTGTTTTGTTTTGTTTTGATGTGGACCACTTTTAAAGTCTTTATTGAATTTGTTACATTGTTTATGTTCTATGTTTTTGGTTGGGAGTTACTTGGGATTTTAGCTCCCAGACCAGGGATCAAACCTAACTGTTTGGGGATTATGTATAGCTGTAAACAACAAAATTCTGGGGAGGGGGACACAATGGCAGAGGAATGAGAGGAGGATGTCACTAGCTCCCAAATAGAATCACCAGAACTAATCAAGAAATGGAACAACACCAAGAAACCTGCCTCTAGACGACAAAAGAAGTCCTCAGTTCTACAAGGGACAGAGAGCCAGCAGCCCTAACTTTCCCAGAGCTCCCACGGATCCCAGAGCTCTTGTACCCCAGCTCCCACATCGGACCGGGTGAAGAGAGCACTGGGAAGTGCACTGGGACGACAGAAAGTAATGCTTAGTGTGAGAATCCCGCCATTGTCAGTACTGTGACAGGGATGCGCCAGGTGAGCGTGAGACTGAATGTTAGCAGGGAGCAGGAAACAGAATGGGAAGTCTCCCACGGGTCACAGTCCAGAAGCCCAACTCAAGCCGGATGGGGAAGCTGCTGCCTACGTTTGGGGCAAAAAGTGAGGCTTGTTCGCGCTCTGGCAGCTCCGAGCAAACCCACGCAGCCTCAGAGCTACAGCAAGGAAGCCTAGCATACAGAACGAGATCTGGGGCAGGGATGGGGAAGCTGCTACCCTCGTTTGGGGCAAACGGTGAGCCTTAGTCTGGTGGGACAGGAGTGCGCCAGCTGCTGGAACTAGCCTGTGCAGCCCCAGAGCTGTGGGAAAGAAGCGGGGCATCCGGGACGAGATCCAGGATGAGAAGCGCTCAGTCCCACCAGCAGGAGGGTCACATCAGAGGCACTGGGAATGGAGCAGAGACTGAAGGCTACCAGGGGGTACGCAATAGAACCAGGGAACCCCCTCCAGCACAGAGTCAAGGGACGCAACCTCTGCCAGCCTGATCGACAGGGTATCACCCGCCGTGCCCTCCCCTGGCCAGCATCAGTGGTGGAGAGACAGGGATCAGCTAAGTTGGCTTGCAGAGTCTTTGTTTGGCTGAAAGCAAAACAGAAACCAGAGCAACCGGTTCTGTAAGCTCCTGACTACAAAAAAACCTGACCCTCACTGAAACCTAAGACATAAACATTTTCCAGCCGCCACACCCGACCCCCACCAGTACAGACTTGGGGAAATCTGGGACAGCATCAAGAGCAAACTGGTGAAAGGTTCACATGCAGATGAGAAGACAAAAAGCAGGGACAGTATTTTTTTTTCTTCTTTAAAAATTTTTTTAAAATAATTTTTTAAAATTTTATAATTATATTTTCTTTTTCTTTTTCTCGTACCAGAGCTTCTTCTCTCTATACTGTAGCTGTAAAATCTTTTTATATCTACTACTATCCTCTCTATCAATATTTCCTATCTTGCTGTCTCTAATGTTCTCTTCCAGCTGTACTAAACTCTACTATTTACTAATCTCTGTTACCTAACCCTACAAAATCCTTGCAACATGAATCTATTCCTTCTCATTACCTATACACTCTCCTCCTTCTCCCAACACATGTCTTAGTTAAAAACTGCTTTCATTGCAATATTCCAGCTGAAACCTTGCTCTGGGTCTGTTTTTCCAGCCAGTGTTTTAATTAATTTAGAACTTAATGGTCAGGTACCAACTTTGATTGCACCATCTGCCAGAAAAATTTTCTATACTTTATCTCTTTAAGACTGTTCAGCAGTACTGATGGATTGTGTATGTATGTATATTTTTCCATTATGTTAGAAAATATTTGCATGATTTTATGACTGTCATCTACCAAGGATGCACCTCTTGTTCCTCATATGCCTATATTTGAACTAATACCATGAAACGCCATAGCACACCGGATATAGAGCCTACACTCCCCGGCCAGAGATCAAACCAAGGATCATCAAAGTGGAAACCCTGACTCCAAGATCCTACACTATTAAAGAACATACAATACTGGAGATTATTCATCTGCAAACAAGACCCAACACCACCTAAGACACAAACCACCAAACCCTTCCACAAGGACAGAAACCAAAAGGAAGGGAGAATTCAACCACACAGCCAGGGGGAAAAGACCTCCATCACACAGACACACACAAAGAATCAAAAATTAACATAAAAATGAAAAGACAGAGAAACACTGCGCAAATGAAGGAACAGGTCAGAGAAACACAGTTACAAATGAAAGATGAGACAGACAAACTATCTGAAAAAGAATTCAGAAGATCGATACTAGTGAGCATCCAAAACTCTGAAAACAGAATATTAGAGGAAATTAGTGCACTGAGAAGAGACATGCAAGAAATGAAAAATAAGCAAATAGAGACAAACAACTCAATTGCTAAACTTAAAAATACTATAGAAGGACTCAACAGTAGAGTATCAGAGGCAGAAGAATGGATAAGTGAGGTGGAAGACAATGCTGGAAATAACTGCTGAAGTATGGAACAAAGCACAAAGAATAAAGAGAACTGAGGATAGCCTAACACACCTATGAGACAAAATCAAACACAAAAACATTGGAATTATAGGGGTCCCAGAAGAAGAAGATGGAAAGAAAGGCTATGAAAAAATTCTTGAAGAGATTATAGTTGAAAAATTCCCCAGCGTGGGAAAGGAAATAGTCAACCAAGTCCAAGAAGCACAAAGAGTTCCACACAGGATAAACCCCAGAAGAAACACACCAAGGCACATTCTAATCAAGCTAACACAGGCTAAATATAAGGACAGAAACAACAAGGAAAAAACAACAAATAACTTACAAAGGGAACCCCGTATGTTTATCTGCTGATCTTTCAACAGAAACCCTGCAGGCCAGAAGAGAAGGACAAGGCACATTTAAATGGCTAAAAGAGAATAATCTGCAACCAAGAATCCTCTACCCTGCAAGGATCTCATTCAGAATTGATGGAGAAGTCAAAAGCTTTACAGACAAACAAAACCTAAAAGAATTCTGTATCATGAAACCAGCCTTACAACAAGTGTTAAAGGGCCTGATATAGCAAATAAATACAAGAAGAGGAGAAGTCCTACAAATCAAACCCCAAACATCTAAGAAGATGACAATAGGATCATTCGTATCAATAATTACTTTGAATGTAAATGGACTAAATGCCCCAACCAAAAGACATAGAGTGGCTGAATGGATTCAAAAACAGGATCCATATATATGCTATTTACAAGAAAACCATTTAAGACCTAGAGACACTCATAGATTGAAAGTGAGAGGATGGAAAAAGATATTCCATGAAAATGGAAATCAAAAGAAAGCTGGAGGAGCAATCCTCATATCAGACAAAATAGACTTCAAAATAAAGAAGATTAGAAGAGACAAGGCAGGACACTACATAATGATCAAGGGATCGATCCAAGAGGAAGACATAACAATCATAAATATCTATGCACCCAACACAGGAGCACCCCAATACATAAGACAAACACTTCCAGGCATAAAAGAAGAAATCGACACTAACACAACAATAGTAGGAGACTTTAACACTCCTCTCACACCAATGGACAGATCATCCAAACAGAAAATTAATAAAGAAACACAAGCCTTAAATGCCACACTAGAAAAAATGGAACTCATTGATATCTTTAGGACCTTCCATCCAAAAGCAGAAGAATACACTTTCTTCTCATGCGCTCATGGAACATTGTCCAGGATAGACCACATCTTGGGCCACAAATCAAACCTCAGTCAATTCAAGAAAATTGAAATTATATCAACCATCTACTCTGACCACAATGCAATGAGACTAGAGATCAACTACAGGAAAAAAAAAAAAAAACTGCTAAAAACACAAACACATGGAGATTAAACAACACATACCTAAAAAACCAACCAAATCAAATGATTACCAAGCAAATCAAAGGAGAAATAAAAAAAATTCCTAGAAGAAAATGACAATGAACACACGAGAGTACAAAACCTATGGGATACCACAAAAGCAGTTCTAAGAGGGAAGCAATACAATCCTATCTCAAGAATCCTCTACCCTGCAAGGATCTCATTCAGAATTGATGGAGAAGTCAAAAGCTTTACAGACAAACAAAACCTAAAAGAATTCTGTATCATGAAACCAGCCTTACAACAAGTGTTAAAGGGCCTGATATAGCAAATAAATACAAGAAGAGGAGAAGTCCTACAAATCAAACCCCAAACATCTAAGAAGATGACAATAGGATCATTCGTATCAATAATTACTTTGAATGTAAATGGACTAAATGCCCCAACCAAAAGACATAGAGTGGCTGAATGGATTCAAAAACAGGATCCATATATATGCTATTTACAAGAAAACCATTTAAGACCTAGAGACACTCATAGATTGAAAGTGAGAGGATGGAAAAAGATATTCCATGAAAATGGAAATCAAAAGAAAGCTGGAGGAGCAATCCTCATATCAGACAAAATAGACTTCAAAATAAAGAAGATTAGAAGAGACAAGGCAGGACACTACATAATGATCAAGGGATCGATCCAAGAGGAAGACATAACAATCATAAATATCTATGCACCCAACACAGGAGCACCCCAATACATAAGACAAACACTTCCAGGCATAAAAGAAGAAATCGACACTAACACAACAATAGTAGGAGACTTTAACACTCCTCTCACACCAATGGACAGATCATCCAAACAGAAAATTAATAAAGAAACACAAGCCTTAAATGCCACACTAGAAAAAATGGAACTCATTGATATCTTTAGGACCTTCCATCCAAAAGCAGAAGAATACACTTTCTTCTCATGCGCTCATGGAACATTGTCCAGGATAGACCACATCTTGGGCCACAAATCAAACCTCAGTCAATTCAAGAAAATTGAAATTATATCAACCATCTACTCTGACCACAATGCAATGAGACTAGAGATCAACTACAGGAAAAAAAAAAAAAAACTGCTAAAAACACAAACACATGGAGATTAAACAACACATACCTAAAAAACCAACCAAATCAAATGATTACCAAGCAAATCAAAGGAGAAATAAAAAAATTCCTAGAAGAAAATGACAATGAACACACGAGAGTACAAAACCTATGGGATACCACAAAAGCAGTTCTAAGAGGGAAGTTTATAGCAATACAATCCTATCTCAAGAAACAAGAAAAACATCAAACAGAAAACTTAGGTCTACACTTAAAACAACTGGAGAAAGAAGGACAAAAGACCCCAAAGTTAGCAGAAGAAGAGAAATCATAAAGACCATATCAGAAATAAGTGAAAAAGAAATGAAACAGTAGTTAAGATAAATAAAACAAAAACCTGGTTCTTCAAAAAGGTTAACAAAATCAACAAACCACTGGCCAGATTCATGAAGAAAAAAAAGAGACAACCAGATCAACAAAATCAAAAATGAAAAAGGAGAGATTACAACAGATAATGCAGAAATCCAAAGGATTCTAAGAGACTATTATGAACAACTCTATGGAAACAAACTGGACAACCTGGAAGAAATGGACAGTTTCTTAGAGAAGATTCATCTCCCAAGACTCAACCAGGAAGAAATAGAAACTATGAACAAGCCAATCACAAGCTCAGAAATTGACTTTGTGATCAAAAACCTACACAAAAATAAAACTCCAGGACCAGATGGCTTCACAGCCGAATTCTACCAAACATTTAAAGAAGAGCGAATGCCTGTCCTTCTAAAACTCTTTCAAAAAATTGCACAGGAAGGAATGCTTCCAAACACATTCTACGAGGGCACCATCACCCTGATATGAAAACCTGGCAAAGACAACACAAAAAAAGAAAATTATACAGCAGTTTCACTGATGAATTTGGATGCCAAAATCCTCAACAAAATCCTAGCAAACAGAATTCAACATCACATCAAAAAACTCATACATCACGACCAAGTCGGCTTCATCCCAGGCATGCAAGGATTCTTCAATATCTGCAAATCAATCAGATACACTATATCAACAAATTGAGAGATAAAAATCACATGATCATCTCAATAGATGCAGAAAAAAGCCTTTGACAAAATCCAATACCCATTTATGATAAGAACTCTTAAAAAAAATGGGCATGGAAGGAACCTACCTTAACATACTGAAAGCCATCATGGGCAGAAAAAGCCTTTGACAAAATCCAACACCCATTTATGATAAAACTCTTCAAAAATGAACACACGAGAGTACAAAACCTATGGGATACCACAAAAGCAGTTCTAAGAGGGAAGTTTATAGCAATACAATCCTATCTCAAGAAACAAGAAAAACATCAAACAGAAAACTTAGGTCTACACTTAAAACAACTGGAGAAAGAAGGACAAAAGACCCCAAAGTTAGCAGAAGAAGAGAAATCATAAAGACCATATCAGAAATAAGTGAAAAAGAAATGAAACAGTAGTTAAGATAAATAAAACAAAAACCTGGTTCTTCAAAAAGGTTAACAAAATCAACAAACCACTGGCCAGATTCATGAAGAAAAAAAAGAGACAACCAGATCAACAAAATCAAAAATGAAAAAGGAGAGATTACAACAGATAATGCAGAAATCCAAAGGATTCTAAGAGACTATTATGAACAACTCTATGGAAACAAACTGGACAACCTGGAAGAAATGGACAGTTTCTTAGAGAAGATTCATCTCCCAAGACTCAACCAGGAAGAAATAGAAACTATGAACAAGCCAATCACAAGCTCAGAAATTGACTTTGTGATCAAAACCTACACAAAAATAAAACTCCAGGACCAGATGGCTTCACAGCCGAATTCTACCAAACATTTAAAGAAGAGCGAATGCCTGTCCTTCTAAAACTCTTTCAAAAAATTGCACAGGAAGGAATGCTTCCAAACACATTCTACGAGGGCACCATCACCCTGATATGAAAACCTGGCAAAGACAACACAAAAAAAGAAAATTATACAGCAGTTTCACTGATGAATTTGGATGCCAAAATCCTCAACAAAATCCTAGCAAACAGAATTCAACATCACATCAAAAAACTCATACATCACGACCAAGTCGGCTTCATCCCAGGCATGCAAGGATTCTTCAATATCTGCAAATCAATCAGATACACTATATCAACAAATTGAGAGATAAAAATCACATGATCATCTCAATAGATGCAGAAAAAGCCTTTGACAAAATCCAATACCCATTTATGATAAAAACTCTTCAAAAAATGGGCATAGAAGGATCCTATCTCAGCATAGTGAAAGCCATCTATGAGAAGCCCACAGCAAACATTATTCTCAATGGTGAAAAACTGAAAGCATTCCCTCTAAGATCAGGCACAAGACAAGGGTGTTCACTTTCACCACTATTAGTCAACATAGTCCTGAAAGTTCTAGCAATAGCAATAAGAGAAGAAAAAGAAATAAAAGGAATCCAGATTGGAAAAAAAGAAGTAAAAGTCTACTTGCAGACGACATATTATACATAGAAAACCCGAAGGACACTATACAAAACTGCTAGAACTAAGCAACAAATTCAGCAGAGTCATAGGATACAAATCAATACACAGAAATCACTGGTATTCCTACACACAAACAATGAAAAATCAGAAAATGAAATCAAAGAGGCAATCCCCATTGCAACCAAGAGAATAAAATATCTAGGAATAAACCTACGCAAAGAAACAAAAGAACTGTACACAGAAAATTACAAGACACTCATGAGAGACATTAAAGAAGAGTTAAACAGATGGAGAAATATTCCATGTTCCTGGGTCGGAAGAATCAATATTGTGAAAATGACCATACTACCAAAGATCATCTACAGATTCAATGTGATCCCTATCAAACTACCAATGACATTCTTCACAGAACTAGACCAAAGGATAATACAGTTCACATCGACAACACAGAAGACCCCAAATAGCCAAATTAATCCTGAGAAAGAAAAAAGGAGCTGGAGGAATCAACCTCCCTAAATTCAGACTATATTACAAAGCAACAGTCATCAAGACAGTATGGTACTGGCACAAAAACAGACATATAGGCCAATGGAACAAGATTGAGAACCCAGAGATAAACCCACGCACCTATGGGTACCTTATTTTTGACAAAGGAGGAGAAACTATAAAATGGGACAAAGACAGCCTCTTCAACAAATGGTACTGGGAAAACTGGACAGCTACATGCAAAAAAATGAAGTTGGAACATTCCCTGACACCATACACTAAGATCAACTCAAAATGGCTTAAAGACCTAAATGTAAGACCAGAAACCCTAAAACTCTTAGAGGAGAATATAGGCAAAACACTCAATGACATAAACCAAAGCAAGGTCTTCCATGATCCGCCTACTAGAATAGTGGAACTACAAACAAAAATTAACATGTGGAACCTAATGAAACTTAAAAGCTTTTGCACAGCAAAAGAAACTACAAACAAAGTGAACAGGCAACTGACAGAATGGGAGAAAATAATAGCAAATGAAATAACAGATAACAAATTAATCTCCAAAATATACAAGCAGTTTAGACAACTCAGCACCAGAAAAATGAACAACCCAATCAAAAAATGGGAAAGGGACCTAAACAGACACCTCACCAAAGAGGACATACAGATGGCCAAAAAGCACATGAAATGATGCTGAACCTCGCTTATTATTAGAGAAATGCAAATCAAAACTTCAATGAGATATCACCTCACAGCAGTCAGAATGGCCATCATGTACAAATCGACAGACAATAAATGCTGGAGAGGGTGTGAGAAAAGGAATAAACCTACCCAAAGAAACAAAAGAACTGTACACAGAAAATTACAAGACACTCATGAGAGACATTAAAGAAGAGTTAAACAGATGGAGAAATATTCCATGTTCCTGGGTCGGAAGAATCAATATTGTGAAAATGACCATACTACCAAAGATCATCTACAGATTCAATGTGATCCCTATCAAACTACCAATGACATTCTTCACAGAACTAGACCAAAGGATAATACAGTTCACATCGACAACACAGAAGACCCCAAATAGCCAAATTAATCCTGAGAAAGAAAAAAGGAGCTGGAGGAATCAACCTCCCTAAATTCAGACTATATTACAAAGCAACAGTCATCAAGACAGTATGGTACTGGCACAAAAACAGACATATAGGCCAATGGAACAAGATAGAGAACCCAGAGGTAAACCCATGCACCTATGGGTACCTTATTTTTGACAAAGGAGGAGAAACTATAAAATGGGACAAAGACAGCCTCTTCAACAAATGGTACTGGGAAAACTGGACAGCTACATGCAAAAAAATGAAGTTGGAACATTCCCTGACACCATACACTAAGATCAACTCAAAATGGCTTAAAGACCTAAATGTAAGACCAGAAACCCTAAAACTCTTAGAGGAGAATATAGGCAAAACACTCAATGACATAAACCAAAGCAAGGTCTTCCATGATCCGCCTACTAGAATAGTGGAACTACAAACAAAAATTAACATGTGGAACCTAATGAAACTTAAAAGCTTTTGCACAGCAAAAGAAACTACAAACAAAGTGAACAGGCAACTGACAGAATGGGAGAAAATAATAGCAAATGAAATAACAGATAACAAATTAATCTCCAAAATATACAAGCAGTTTAGACAACTCAGCACCAGAAAAATGAACAACCCAATCAAAAAATGGGAAAGGGACCTAAACAGACACCTCACCAAAGAGGACATACAGATGGCCAAAAAGCACATGAAATGATGCTGAACCTCGCTTATTATTAGAGAAATGCAAATCAAAACTTCAATGAGATATCACCTCACAGCAGTCAGAATGGCCATCATGTACAAATCGACAGACAATAAATGCTGGAGAGGGTGTGGAGAAAAGGGAACCCTCTTGCATTGCTGGTGGGAATGTCAATTGATACAGCCTCTATGAAAGACAGTATGGAGATTTCTTTAAAAACTAAAAATAGAAGCACCATATGACCCAGCAATCCCACTATTAGGCTTATACCCTGATGAAATCAAGTCTGAAAGAAGCACCTGTACCCCAATGTTCATTGCAGCTCTCTACACAATAGCTAGAACATGGAAGCAACCTAGAAGTCCATTGACGAATGAATGGATAAAAACACTCTGGTGTATATGTGCATATATATATATATATATATATATATATATATAAAATGGAGTACTTCTCAGATGTAAAAGGAAATGCAGAAGAATCAGCCCTAATGAGGTGGATGGATCTAGAATCTATCATAAAAGTGAAGTAAGTCAAAAAGAGAAAGACAAGTACAGTATACTGACACATATATATGGAATCTAGTAAGAGGGTAATGGTAACATATGCAGTGAAGCGATGGAAAAACAGACATAGAGAACAGACATATGGACACTGTGGGGAATGAACAGTTGGTGGGAGGCGTAGAGGGAGTAACATGCTAACCTATACTATCATATGTGAAAAAGATAGCTATTGTCATTACCCTGCAGGAATAGAAGATCCTGCAGGGGCTGGGTGCGATGGCCTGGAGGGGTGGGATGGGGGGGACTTGGTGGGGGGAGGGTGCCAAGGATATGCATATGATTGATCTGGGAACATACATGTCTGTGAACAACAAAACTCTGTAAAAATTTTTTAAAAAATAAAATAAAATAAATCTCTGTAAAAGACATTTAGCAATAACTTTGCTGTACACTTGAAACTAATACAACATTGTAAAACATCCAAACCCCAATAATATATATATATGTGTGTGTATATATATATATATATATATATATATATATATATACTTTAGCAAATAATTGAAAACAAACAAACAGAGCAAATAAGTCAAGGTTGGTGGGAAGGGAGAAAAAGAGAGAGAGAGAGACACCACGAGAACAGGAAATCTGTGGTTGACTTTGTGACCAGCATCTTCCCCTTTTATGATATGAATGATATATGTATATATAAGTGTATTTTATTCAGAGGTATAGAACAATAAAGTGATTTAAAGGAGATTTGTGTCTTGAAAGGTGAGGTCCTGGGACAGAAGGGTCCACTTGTCTGCTATCTAAACCCACTAATCTATGAAAGAGACCTAAGTCTCTGAACAGGGTACATGCCTCCACAGCTTCCCCAGTCAACTCTGCCATTCACTGCGTTGCTGGCTCCATCTTATGCAACAGTCTCTTTCTCTATGAAATGGGAATAAAAATCTTGCTCTTTAAGAACCAAGGTTAGACTTCTATGTACTTTTAGTGGCACTACTTTTAGTATCAGCCTCAGGCTAATTCTTTATATAGACATTTTGGAATTCTGGACAGATATAAAGACCACAGTCAGTTACGAGAGTAAATCCCTAGGGGGGACAACATCATAAAAAGTGAAGTAAGTCAAAAAGAGAAAGACAAGTACAGTATACTGACACATATATATGGAATCTAGTAAGAGGGTAATGGTAACATATGCAGTGAAGCGATGGAAAAACAGACATAGAGAACAGACATATGGACACTGTGGGGAATGAACAGTTGGTGGGAGGCGTAGAGGGAGTAACATGCTAACCTATACTATCATATGTGAAAAAGATAGCTATTGTCATTACCCTGCAGGAATAGAAGATCCTGCAGGGGCTGGGTGCGATGGCCTGGAGGGGTGGGATGGGGGGGTACTTGGAGGGGGAAGGGTGCCAAGGATATGCATATGATTGATCTGGGAACATACATGTCTGTGAACAACAAAACTCTGTAAAAATTTTTTAAAAAATAAAATAAAATAAATCTCTGTAAAAGACATTTAGCAATAACTTTGCTGTACACTTGAAACTAATACAACATTGTAAAACATCCAAACCCCAATAATATATATATATGTGTGTGTATATATATATATATATATATATATACTTTAGCAAATAATTGAAAACAAACAAACAGAGCAAATAAGTCAAGGTTGGTGGGAAGGGAGAAAAAGAGAGAGAGAGAGACACCACGAGAACAGGAAATCTGTGGTTGACTTTGTGACCAGCATCTTCCCCTTTTATGATATGAATGATATATGTATATATAAGTGTATTTTATTCAGAGGTATAGAACAATAAAGTGATTTAAAGGAGATTTGTGTCTTGAAAGGTGAGGTCCTGGGACAGAAGGGTCCACTTGTCTGCTATCTAAACCCACTAATCTATGAAAGAGACCTAAGTCTCTGAACAGGGTACATGCCTCCACAGCTTCCCCAGTCAACTCTGCCATTCACTGCGTTGCTGGCTCCATCTTATGCAACAGTCTCTTTCTCTATGAAATGGGAATAAAAATCTTGCTCTTTAAGAACCAAGGTTAGACTTCTATGTACTTTTAGTGGCACTACTTTTAGTATCAGCCTCAGGCTAATTCTTTATATAGACATTTTTGGAATTCTGGACAGATATAAAGACCACAGTCAGTTACGAGAGCCTATCACTCATACAGGCTCAGGTGGGGTAACCTTTGAGAGGCAGTCTGTTTCAGAGCCAACATTGGCTGGCTTCTGTCTTGAACTGTGCAATCACAACCAAGTTTTAGGGAGAATCAAGGACATAAGTATTGTTTTCATTAATGATTAACTTTTTAAAAAATAATTGTAAAGGTCACTTTCTGTTTACAGTTATTACAAAATATTGGCTGTATTCTCCATGTTGCACAAAACATCTTTGAGCTTATCTTACACCAAACAATTTGTACCTCCCTCTCCCCAGCCTAAGGCTCCCCTCCCACACCTCCCTCACTGGTAACCAATAGTTTGTTCTCTATCTCTTCATTAACAGTTTACCTTTCATAGTTAATCCTATGTATAATTTGCTCACCTTCCATCTACCCAAAGTTCAGAAATACAGAAAACACCAGGACAAATTTTGCTCCGTTTTTTTTTTTTTTAATTATTTATTTATTTATTTTGGCTGTGCTGGGTCTTCATTGCTGGCCAGGCTTTCTCTAGGTGCAAGGAGCAGGGGCTACTCTTCACTGTGGTGTGCAGGCTTCTCATTGCAGTGACTTCTCTTGTTGCAGAGCACAGGCTCAGGCTCATGGACTTCAGTAGTTGCAGCATGTGGGCTTGGTAGATTCAGCTCATGGGCTCTTGAGCACCAGCTCAGTAGTCATGGCCCCCAGGCTTAGTAGCCCTACAGCATGTGGAATCTTCCTGGGCCAGAAATCAAACCCGTGTCCCCTGCATTGGCAGGCAGATTCTTATCCACTGTGCCACCAGGGAAGTCCCTTTGCTCAGTTTCAACAAGTGTTTCCAAAGGGAAAATGAAAGCCTGCCAGTCAGAGATGCTTTGAAAGAAGCTCCTTCCCTGTATACTGGGTATTCTCTAGGTGGTAGGTGGAATTCAAGAAAACCTTGTGGGAAGCTTTCCTTTCAACTTTGCAACAGTCTTCTCTATGAAATGGGAATAAAAATCTTGCTCTTTAAGAACCAAGGTTAGACTTCTATGTACTTTTAGTGGCACTACTTTTAGTATCAGCCTCAGGCTAATTCTTTATATAGACATTTTTGGAATTCTGGACAGATATAAAGACCACAGTCAGTTACGAGAGCCTATCACTCATACAGGCTCAGGTGGGGTAACCTTTGAGAGGCAGTCTGTTTCAGAGCCAACATTGGCTGGCTTCTGTCTTGAACTGTGCAATCACAACCAAGTTTTAGGGAGAATCAAGGACATAAGTATTGTTTTCATTAATGATTAACTTTTTAAAAAATAATTGTAAAGGTCACTTTCTGTTTACAGTTATTACAAAATATTGGCTGTATTCTCCATGTTGCACAAAACATCTTTGAGCTTATCTTACACCAAACAATTTGTACCTCCCTCTCCCCAGCCTAAGGCTCCCCTCCCACACCTCCCTCACTGGTAACCAATAGTTTGTTCTCTATCTCTTCATTAACAGTTTACCTTTCATAGTTAATCCTATGTATAATTTGCTCACCTTCCATCTACCCAAAGTTCAGAAATACAGAAAACACCAGGACAAATTTTGCTCCGTTTTTTTTTTTTTTAATTATTTATTTATTTATTTTGGCTGTGCTGGGTCTTCATTGCTGGCCAGGCTTTCTCTAGGTGCAAGGAGCAGGGGCTACTCTTCACTGTGGTGTGCAGGCTTCTCATTGCAGTGACTTCTCTTGTTGCAGAGCACAGGCTCAGGCTCATGGACTTCAGTAGTTGCAGCATGTGGGCTTGGTAGATTCAGCTCATGGGCTCTTGAGCACCAGCTCAGTAGTCATGGCCCCCAGGCTTAGTAGCCCTACAGCATGTGGAATCTTCCTGGGCCAGAAATCAAACCCGTGTCCCCTGCATTGGCAGGCAGATTCTTATCCACTGTGCCACCAGGGAAGTCCCTTTGCTCAGTTTCAACAAGTGTTTCCAAAGGGAAAATGAAAGCCTGCCAGTCAGAGATGCTTTGAAAGAAGCTCCTTCCCTGTATACTGGGTATTCTCTAGGTGGTAGGTGGAATTCAAGAAAACCTTGTGGGAAGCTTTCCTTTCAACTGTATAGAATCAAAGTCATATTATAGTTCAGGAATAGGGAAAGACGTGTCCTAGAAGTGACTGTAATGGTCTCAATTGGTGTGGTCCTGGTCTCAGGAGGGCCAAAGGGGTCCCTTTGCCTTGGTCACAGTGGAAGAGTGACACATGCTCACTGTGGATATGGGTGCCTCAGGTCCTTTTTGGCTCCAGATGCCTACCACATGGCAAAAAGGGACTGTGATAAAAGTCTAAATCTAAATTGGCCTCTTTTTTTGTATAGCCTTGTACACAGCAAACAAGTTGGCCTTTTTCTAGCTGAGAACATGTGTTTGGTTAAGCAAGGAGTTTCCTGGGGTAGGGGGAGGCTGGGAGCAGGGAAGACAATGCCCTTCTCAGAACACTGGGCATGTAGGAGACATGCACACAATTCTGTCAGGGTAAAGGACCCTTGCCATTGGCCTTTGAGATTTTGGATGCTTCTAACTTTAATGCCTGTGTGTAGCAATGGGGAGAGAGGGGGAGACTGCATCCTTGGGTGCCTCAGTATTTCTTCACCATCATGTCTATGAGGTAAGGGCTGCTCAGTACAGCCCTGGCAGCTGGGGCAAGAGAAGGCAAGAGAACCTCATGTTCTCAGTCTCCAATGAGCTGAAGTAAGTCAGTCTCTCCACCTATACTGTGCAAGTCTTGATGTAGTCTGTTGGCATCTATGGCCTATTTCTTCCCATTCCTCACCTGCCAAATGTCCAGTTGCTGCACAAATAGTCATGGTGGGTCAAGCTCTAAAGGTTACACGACTGCTTTGCTTATTGTAGCTTAGGATATAGTCCATGGAGCATTCAGCTCTAAAGAGGCCCTTTTGAGTAAATAAATATTTCAAATAGCCCCATCCCAGTTCTACCTTTGAGGTATTCCTAGTCCCATCTTGCATATCTTTAAATACATGGCCATGAGAATATATACAGAGAGGAAAAAGTCTTCAGGTAGAGCACAGCATCTTATCTGAAAGGACTTAGAATCCTCCAGAGCACAGAAACGCATGCTAGTAGACCTCATAACACCCTGCCCTCAGCAGCCATGCCCATGGGATAACCCAGAGGCCCCTCCCTTGTGACTCTGGAGGCTCCCTGATAAATGGTCTTGAGAAACTAGAGCAGGAGGCTGCTTCTCCTGTTCAGTAGAGCTCTCAATTCATCTGCCAGTTGGAGCCCTCTGGGCTCTCCTGTGACCTCCTAGGATAATTTCAGAGGTGACAGTCAGGAGTGTAGTCTCTCTACCTGAAGTCTCATCAACTCAGAGCTGAGCATCTTCCATTAGGAAGGTTTCTATGCCCACAGAATGGTGGAGTGAGCAGGAAAAGGCAGGAGACACATTTGGAGGTTCCAAGAAGAAAAGAAGAAAGGTCTGAGTGATCATCTTCCTTAAGGGAGTTTCCTGTCTGTAAACTGGTTGTGACACTATCCCATCTCCTTGCTGGGGTAATGTTGGGATGAAGTGAAGTGCAGAGGATAATCAGTGGATGCAGTTTATGGTCAGAGCCAGGCAGTAATCCCATCGACAGCATAAATGAGAACTGCAGAGACATCATTAGGAAGCTGTGAGGAGAAGGACTTTAGGACGGATGGTACCTCCTTCTTTAGCGCTTCACCTACAGAGCCTTCCAATAAAACCTCTCCAGTAAAAGTTCTACCTCAGTGAGATCTCAGGCTCAGCTTTAGGTAGAGTAACTAAGTGGCGAAAAAGAAACCATTCTCATACACACCTTTGGGTGCCTCATGTTCCAGTTGCGGGCACAAATAGTCTTGATGTAGTATGTTGGCATCTATGGCCTATTTCTTCCCATTCCTCACCTGCCAAATGTCCAGTTGCTGCACAAATAGTCATGGTGGGTCAAGCTCTAAAGGTTACACGACTGCTTTGCTTATTGTAGCTTAGGATATAGTCCATGGAGCATTCAGCTCTAAAGAGGCCCTTTTGAGTAAATAAATATTTCAAATAGCCCCATCCCAGTTCTACCTTTGAGGTATTCCTAGTCCCATCTTGCATATCTTTAAATACATGGCCATGAGAATATATACAGAGAGGAAAAAGTCTTCAGGTAGAGCACAGCATCTTATCTGAAAGGACTTAGAATCCTCCAGAGCACAGAAACGCATGCTAGTAGACCTCATAACACCCTGCCCTCAGCAGCCATGCCCATGGGATAACCCAGAGGCCCCTCCCTTGTGACTCTGGAGGCTCCCTGATAAATGGTCTTGAGAAACTAGAGCAGGAGGCTGCTTCTCCTGTTCAGTAGAGCTCTCAATTCATCTGCCAGTTGGAGCCCTCTGGGCTCTCCTGTGACCTCCTAGGATAATTTCAGAGGTGACAGTCAGGAGTGTAGTCTCTCTACCTGAAGTCTCATCAACTCAGAGCTGAGCATCTTCCATTAGGAAGGTTTCTATGCCCACAGAATGGTGGAGTGAGCAGGAAAAGGCAGGAGACACATTTGGAGGTTCCAAGAAGAAAAGAAGAAAGGTCTGAGTGATCATCTTCCTTAAGGGAGTTTCCTGTCTGTAAACTGGTTGTGACACTATCCCATCTCCTTGCTGGGGTAATGTTGGGATGAAGTGAAGTGCAGAGGATAATCAGTGGATGCAGTTTATGGTCAGAGCCAGGCAGTAATCCCATCGACAGCATAAATGAGAACTGCAGAGACATCATTAGGAAGCTGTGAGGAGAAGGACTTTAGGACGGATGGTACCTCCTTCTTTAGCGCTTCACCTACAGAGCCTTCCAATAAAACCTCTCCAGTAAAAGTTCTACCTCAGTGAGATCTCAGGCTCAGCTTTAGGTAGAGTAACTAAGTGGCGAAAAAGAAACCATTCTCATACACACCTTGTGACCTTTGTAAAGCCTCCACAAATGTTATATGACAAGAGGGAAAAATGAAATCAGTGATGCTCGTGTGAATGTTTATTTTCACTTTAATTGAATCCATTCTTATTTTGGTTTACCCATAACAACTCTGAACAGCTCAGGACTCAAGTCATCCCAGCATAGCAATCCCATAAGAAAGAGAATCTTCCTTCTCTAAGGATCTTCACTCAAAAAATCTAAAGAAGAGCTTAAACAAGTGTGGTGGGGGTTCAGTGCCTTTGGTCACTGTCTTTGGTCAGAAGGTTGAGATGCTATGACTGGTCAGATGTGGGTCTTGTGCTTATCCTCACGAGGATGTTTCAAAGGCAGCTCCACTGGAAAAACATGGAATCAGAGAAGGGTGATTCCAAAGGGAAAACAATTTCACTTCAAAAGAAACAATGAGGATCTCCCCGGTGGTCCAGTGGTTAAGAATCTGCCTGCTGGTAGAGATGAAATTAAGATGGCAGAGTAGAAGGACGTGCACTCATCTTCTCCTGCAAGAGCATCAAGATCGCAACTAGCTATTCAGCAAACATCTACAGGAAGACACTGGAACCCACAAAAAAAAGATACCCCACATCCAAAGACAAAGGAGAAACCACAATGAAACAGTAGTAGGGAAACAGTTACGATAAAATCAAATCCAATGCCTGCCAGGTGGGTGACTCACACGTTGGAGAATAAACTGACCAAATTTCTCGCACAAAGAAGTTCTCGTACTATTGTGAAAGTCCTAGGCCCCACATCAAGCTCCCTAGCCTGGGGTAATGTTGGGATGAAGTGAAGTGCAGAGGATAATCAGTGGATGCAGTTTATGGTCAGAGCCAGGCAGTAATCCCATCGACAGCATAAATGAGAACTGCAGAGACATCATTAGGAAGCTGTGAGGAGAAGGACTTTAGGACGGATGGTACCTCCTTCTTTAGCGCTTCACCTACAGAGCCTTCCAATAAAACCTCTCCAGTAAAAGTTCTACCTCAGTGAGATCTCAGGCTCAGCTTTAGGTAGAGTAACTAAGTGGCGAAAAAGAAACCATTCTCATACACACCTTGTGACCTTTGTAAAGCCTCCACAAATGTTATATGACAAGAGGGAAAAATGAAATCAGTGATGCTCGTGTGAATGTTTATTTTCACTTTAATTGAATCCATTCTTATTTTGGTTTACCCATAACAACTCTGAACAGCTCAGGACTCAAGTCATCCCAGCATAGCAATCCCATAAGAAAGAGAATCTTCCTTCTCTAAGGATCTTCACTCAAAAAATCTAAAGAAGAGCTTAAACAAGTGTGGTGGGGGTTCAGTGTCTTTGGTCACTGTCTTTGGTCAGAAGGTTGAGATGCTATGACTGGTCAGATGTGGGTCTTGTGCTTATCCTCACGAGGATGTTTCAAAGGCAGCTCCACTGGAAAAACATGGAATCAGAGAAGGGTGATTCCAAAGGGAAAACAATTTCACTTCAAAAGAAACAATGAGGATCTCCCTGGTGGTCCAGTGGTTAAGAATCTGCCTGCTGGTAGAGATGAAATTAAGATGGCAGAGTAGAAGGACGTGCACTCATCTTCTCCTGCAAGAGCATCAAGATCGCAACTAGCTATTCAGCAAACATCTACAGGAAGACACTGGAACCCACAAAAAAAAGATACCCCACATCCAAAGACAAAGGAGAAACCACAATGAAACAGTAGTAGGGAAACAGTTACGATAAAATCAAATCCAATGCCTGCCAGGTGGGTGACTCACACGTTGGAGAATAAACTGACCAAATTTCTCGCACAAAGAAGTTCTCGTACTATTGTGAAAGTCCTAGGCCCCACATCAAGCTCCCTAGCCTGGGAATTTGGCCAAAGGAGTGGGAATCCCCAGGTAATCTGGCTTTGAAGGTCAGTGGGATTTGATTCCAGAGCTTCCATAAGACTGAGGGAATCAGAGACTGCTGGAGGGCACAAATAAACTCTTTTACACCCCAGGACTGAGGGGAAAGGAGCAGTGACATCACAAGAGCCTGAGCCAGACCTACCTGTGAATGTTTGAGGGTCTCCTGCGGAGGCAGGAGTCAGCAGTGGCCTGCCACAGGGATGGGGGCACTGACAGCCACAGTACTCAGAGCTGTGTCAAGGCTTGGGCCTTCCTGGAGGTCACCACTAGTCTGACCATAGACGCCTATAGACTGCAGGACTGAGTTGCCTCAGGTGAAACAACTAACAGGGAGGGAGCACAGTCCCACCCATCAGTAGATAATTGGCTTAGAGTTTTACTGGGCACAGCCCTGCCCACCACAGCAAGTCCCAGTTTTCCTCACAGCCAGCCCCTCCCATCAGGAAACTTGCCTCACCAGAAGGCAGACAGAAGAAATCAGAACTACCATCCCATCAGCCTCCAGAAGCCTATAGACTGCAAGACTGAGTTGCCTCAGGTGAAACAACTAACAGGGAGGGAGCACAGTCCCACCCATCAGTAGATAATTGGCTTAGAGTTTTACTGGGCACAGCCCTGCCCACCACAGCAAGTCCCAGTTTTCCCCACAGCCAGCCCCTCCCATCAGGAAACTTGCCTCACCAGAAGGCAGACAGAAGAAATCAGAACTACCATCCCATCAGCCTCCAGAAGCCTATAGACTGCAAGACTGAGTTGCCTCAGGTGAAACAACTAACAGGGAGGGAGCACAGTCCCACCCATCAGTAGATAATTGGCTTAGAGTTTTACTGGGCACAGCCCTGCCCACCACAGCAAGTCCCAGTTTTCCCCACAGCCAGCCCCTCCCATCAGGAAACTTGCCTCACCAGAAGGCAGACAGAAGAAATCAGAACTACCATCCCATCAGCCTCTAGAAATAATACCACAACCATAGATAGATGAAAAGAAATGGAATTATGTCCCAGATGAAGGAACAGGATAAATCCCCATAACAATTAAATAAAGTAGAAATAGACAGCCTACCAGAAAAAGAATTCAGAATAATGATAGTGAAAATGAAACAGGATATTAGAAACAGAATGGAGAAGATGCAAGACATGTTTTCCTAGGACCTAGAAGAATGACCAGACAGAGATGAACAATACAATAGAAGGGATCAATAGCAGAACAACTGAGGCAGAAGAAAGGATAAGTGACCTGGAAGACAGAATCATGGAAATCAATGCTGCAAAACAGAGTATAGAAAAAATGATGAAAAGAAATGAAGACAGCCTAAGAGACCTCAGAGAACATTAAGTCCACCAATATTCACAGTATAGGGGTCTCAGAAGGAGAAGAAAGAGAAAATATTTAAAGAGATAAAAGCTGAAAACTTCCCTAACATGGGCAAGGAAATACTCAACCATGTCCAGGAAGCAGAGAGAGTTCTAGGCAGGATAAATTCAATGAGGAATATACCAAGACACATGATAATCAAACTTACAAAAATTAAAGACAAAGACAAATTATTAAAAGAAACAAGGGAAAAAAGACAAATAACTGCTGGGCATATATCCAGAGAAAAATGTGGCCCAAATACATACACGCTCCCCATGTTCATTGCAGCATTGTTTACAATAACCCAGACATGGAAACAATCTAAATGTCCACTGACAGAGGAATGGATAAAGAAGATGTGGTGTATATATATGTATATACATGCATAGATATAGATATATATAATGGAATATTAATCAGTCATTAAAAAGGATGAAATAAGGCCATTTGCAGTAATATGGGATGGACCTAGAGAGTGTCTTACTAAGTGAAGTCAGACAGAGAAGGAGAAACATCACATGACATCCCTTTCATGTGGATTCTAAAAAGAAATAATACAAATGAACTTATTTACAAAACAGAAAGCCTCATAGACTTAACAAATGAACTCATGGTTGCAGTGAGAAGGGAATAGTTAAGGTAAAGTTTGGTAAGATAGTTTTGTAAAGTCATGTACACACTGCTGTATTTAAAATGGATAACCAACAAAAATCTTTGTATGTCACATGGAACTCTCCTCAATGTTATCTGCTAGCCTATATGAAGGAGGTTTTGGGGAGATTGGATACACATGTATGTATGGCCAAGTCCCTATACTGCTCACCTGAAAAAACTGCCAAAATTAGAAACAGAATGGAGAAGATGCAAGACATGTTTTCCTAGGACCTAGAAGAATGACCAGACAGAGATGAACAATACAATAGAAGGGATCAATAGCAGAACAACTGAGGCAGAAGAAAGGATAAGTGACCTGGAAGACAGAATCATGGAAATCAATGCTGCAAAACAGAGTATAGAAAAAATGATGAAAAGAAATGAAGACAGCCTAAGAGACCTCAGAGAACATTAAGTCCACCAATATTCACAGTATAGGGGTCTCAGAAGGAGAAGAAAGAGAAAATATTTAAAGAGATAAAAGCTGAAAACTTCTCTAACATGGGCAAGGAAATACTCAACCATGTCCAGGAAGCAGAGAGAGTTCTAGGCAGGATAAATTCAATGAGGAATATACCAAGACACATGATAATCAAACTTACAAAAATTAAAGACAAAGACAAATTATTAAAAGAAACAAGGGAAAAAAGACAAATAACTGCTGGGCATATATCCAGAGAAAAATGTGGCCCAAATACATACACGCTCCCCATGTTCATTGCAGCATTGTTTACAATAACCCAGACATGGAAACAATCTAAATGTCCACTGACAGAGGAATGGATAAAGAAGATGTGGTGTATATATATGTATATACATGCATAGATATAGATATATATAATGGAATATTAATCAGTCATTAAAAAGGATGAAATAAGGCCATTTGCAGTAATATGGGATGGACCTAGAGAGTGTCTTACTAAGTGAAGTCAGACAGAGAAGGAGAAACATCACATGACATCCCTTTCATGTGGATTCTAAAAAGAAATAATACAAATGAACTTATTTACAAAACAGAAAGCCTCATAGACTTAACAAATGAACTCATGGTTGCAGTGAGAAGGGAATAGTTAAGGTAAAGTTTGGTAAGATAGTTTTGTAAAGTCATGTACACACTGCTGTATTTAAAATGGATAACCAACAAAAATCTTTGTATGTCACATGGAACTCTCCTCAATGTTATCTGCTAGCCTATATGAAGGAGGTTTTGGGGAGATTGGATACACATGTATGTATGGCCAAGTCCCTATACTGCTCACCTGAAACCATCATAACATTGCTAATTGGTTCTGCCCCAATACAAAATGTTTTTTTGGTGTTAAAAAAAAAATTTTTTTTTAAATTAAAAAAAAAATCTGCTTGCTGATGCAGAGGACATGGGTTCTAACCCTTATTCTGGAAGATACCACATGCTAAGTCCATGTGCCACAGCTACTGAGCTTGTGCTTTAGAGTTTGTGATCTGCAAAAACAGAAGCCACTTCAATCAGAAGCCCGTGCACCACAACAAGAAACGAGCTCCAATCCCCCACACTAGAGAAAGCCTACACACAGCAATGAAGACCCAGTGCAGTCTTTTTTTTTTTTAAAGAAAAGAAGAAATAGCAGGATTCTCCAGATGAAACAAAACAGATGTCCATGACAAATTGAGTATGTGTTAACACAGGAAATCCAAAAAAGAATAAAAATCAAACAATAAACAGGATATGAAGGCAGCTGGACCTCAGCAATAATTGAACTCAGGAATAGAACTTGGCCTCAGCCCATTGTATCTGTTGTTTTTTGCGTGTCGACTTCTTTCTCCTTCACTAAAGTCTCATTTTCTCCATATATTGGGGATTAGTACCATTCCTAGCACTGATTCACACCTTCTTGATAGATAGGTTGACATGTGAGCACAGGATTTAGGCTACTCTGAGATGCCGAAGATTCTGATTTGTGTTCTCCATGTACTTCTGCCTCTTCCCATCTCCTACATCTTAGCCAGCCTTGGTTGGTGACCATATAATGGATTATTCAAACTAGTATAATTTTAAGACAAAATGGCAGCATTATTAATAATTATGCTGAGACATAAAGCACAAACCAAAAGAGTCCTGGAAAAACAGAAAGTCACCTTGCCTTTAGCTTTTCACCCTTCTCTGTGTTTTGTTTTTCCCCGGGTTGGCCTCGGTCAAGTTAAGGTAAAGTTTGGTAAGATAGTTTTGTAAAGTCATGTACACACTGCTGTATTTAAAATGGATAACCAACAAAAATCTTTGTATGTCACATGGAACTCTCCTCAATGTTATCTGCTAGCCTATATGAAGGAGGTTTTGGGGAGATTGGATACACATGTATGTATGGCCAAGTCCCTATACTGCTCACCTGAAACCATCACAACATTGCTAATTGGTTCTGCCCCAATACAAAATGTTTTTTTGGTGTTAAAAAAAAAATTTTTTTTTAAATTAAAAAAAAAATCTGCTTGCTGATGCAGAGGACATGGGTTCTAACCCTTATTCTGGAAGATACCACATGCTAAGTCCATGTGCCACAGCTACTGAGCTTGTGCTTTAGATTATGTGATCTGCAAAACAGAAGCCACTTCAATCAGAAGCCCGTGCACCACAACAAGAAACGAGCTCCAATCCCCCACACTAGAGAAAGCCTACACACAGCAATGAAGACCCAGTGCAGTCTTTTTTTTTTTTAAAGAAAAGAAGAAATAGCAGGATTCTCCAGATGAAACAAAACAGATGTCCATGACAAATTGAGTATGTGTTAACACAGGAAATCCAAAAAAGAATAAAAATCAAACAATAAACAGGATATGAAGGCAGCTGGACCTCAGCAATAATTGAACTCAGGAATAGAACTTGGCCTCAGCCCATTGTATCTGTTGTTTTTTGCGTGTCGACTTCTTTCTCCTTCACTAAAGTCTCATTTTCTCCATATACTGGGGATTAGTACCATTCCTAGCACTGATTCACACCTTCTTGATAGATAGGTTGACATGTGAGCACAGGATTTAGGCTACTCTGAGATGCCGAAGATTCTGATTTGTGTTCTCCATGTACTTCTGCCTCTTCCCATCTCCTACATCTTAGCCAGTCTTGGTTGGTGACCATATAATGGATTATTCAAACTAGTATAATTTTAAGACAAAATGGCAGCATTATTAATAATTATGCTGAGACATAAAGCACAAACCAAAAGAGTCCTGGAAAAACAGAAAGTCACCTTGCCTTTAGCTTTTCACTCTCTGTGTGTGTGCTGGTTGCTCGGTCAAGTCGAACTTTGAACATGAACTTCTTTGCAACCCCATGGACTGTAGCTGACCAGGATCCTCTGTCCATGGAATTCTCCAGGCAAGAATGCTG
Organism: Tragulus kanchil; assembly: GCA_022376925.1. Classification (NCBI taxonomy): domain Eukaryota; kingdom Metazoa; phylum Chordata; class Mammalia; order Artiodactyla; family Tragulidae; genus Tragulus; species Tragulus kanchil. Next base: position 80,340,032 of record JAIOJX010000025.1, read on the forward strand.
GAGTGGATTGCCATTCCCTTTTCCATAGAATCTTCCCAACCCAGGTCTTCTGCACTGCAGCAGATTCTTTCCATCTGAGCTACCAGCAATGCTCACTCTCTCTTCTCCCTTAAAGAGCTGTTTCTAGAAAGGGTTTTATATCAGTCACTTATGTCTCTGCATGAATCAAAATGATTTCCCTTTAGATGAGTCTCCCAAGGCATTAGAATTAAAAACAAAAACTAACAAATGGAACCTAATCAAACTTATGAGCTTTCACATAGCAAAGGAAACCATTAAAAAAAAAGCCTACAAAATGGGAGGAAATACTTGCAAATGATGAGACTGACAAGGGCTTAATCTCCAAGGTAAATAAACAGTTCATATAACTCAATAACAAAAGACAAACAACCCAGTTGAAAAATGGGCAAAAAACCTTAATAGACATTTCTCCAAAGAAGACATACAGATGTCAGTAGACATATGAAAAGATGTTTAACCTAATTATTAGAGAAATGCAAATCAAAACTATAATGAAGTACTAGCTCACACCAGTCAGAATGACTGTCATCAAAAAGTCTACAAATAACAAATGCTGGAGAGGGTGTGGAGAAAAGGAAACCTTCCTACACGGTTGGTGGGAATGCAAGTTGGTATAGTCACTATGGAAAACAGTATGGATGTTCCTTGAAAAACTAACTGTAGAGTTGCCAAATGATCCAACAATACCACTCCTGAGTATTTACCTGGACAAAACTGTAATTCAGAAAGATGACATGTATTCCTATGTTCACAGCAGCACTATTCACAATAGCCAAAACATGGGAACAACCCAAATGTTCACCAACGGATGAATGGATAAGAAAGATATGATGTGTATATATAATGGAATACTACTCAGCCACAAAAAAGAATAAAGATGTTCAGCATCACTAATTATTAGAGAAATGCAAATCAAAACTACAATGAAGGGCTTCCCCGGTGGTCCAGTGGGTAAAGAGTCCGCTTTACAGTGCAAGGGGCACCGATTCAATTCCTGGCCTGGGAAGATTCCACATGCTGCAGAGCGGTTGGACCAGTGTGCCCAATTAAGAGCCAGTGCTCTGGAGTGCATGGCCCAGAGGTGGTGCTCTGCAATGAGAGGGGCCACTACAATGGGAGGCCCACACAGACCGGGGTGTGAGGATGGATGAAAATAAATAAATAAAAACCAATTAAAAAGACCAAATTAAAAAAAAACTGCAATGAAGTACCACCTTGCACCAGTCAGAATAAAGAATAAAATAATGCCATTTGCAGCAACATGGATGCAGCTAAAGACTGTCATACTAAGTGAAGTAAGTCAGAAAGAAAAATACCATATGACATCACTTACATGTGGAATCTAAAATGTGAAAGTTTTAAAAAAGATACAGACATAGGACTTAAGCTTTCACATAGCAAAGGAAACCATTAAAAAAAAAGCCTACAAAATGGGAGGAAATACTTGCAAATGATGAGACTGACAAGGGCTTAATCTCCAAGGTAAATAAACAGTTCATATAACTCAACAACAAAAGACAAACAACCCAGTTGAAAAATGGGCAAAAAACCTTAATAGACATTTCTCCAAAGAAGACATACAGATGTCAGTAGACATATGAAAAGATGTTTAACCTAATTATTAGAGAAATGCAAATCAAAACTATAATGAAGTACTAGCTCACACCAGTCAGAATGACTATCATCAAAAAGTCTACAAATAACAAATGCTGGAGAGGGTGTGGAGAAAAGGAAACCTTCCTACACGGTTGGTGGGAATGCAAGTTGGTATAGTCACTATGGAAAACAGTATGGATGTTCCTTGAAAAACTAACTGTAGAGTTGCCAAATGATCCAACAATACCACTCCTGAGTATTTACCTGGACAAAACTGTAATTCAGAAAGATGACATGTATTCCTATGTTCACAGCAGCACTATTCACAATAGCCAAAACATGGGAACAACCTAAATGTTCACCAACGGATGAATGGATAAGAAAGATATGATGTGTATATATAATGGAATACTACTCAGCCACAAAAAAGAATAAAGATGTTCAGCATCACTAATTATTAGAGAAATGCAAATCAAAACTACAATGAAGGGCTTCCCCGGTGGTCCAGTGGGTAAAGAGTCCGCTTTACAGTGCAAGGGGCACCGATTCAATTCCTGGCCTGGGAAGATTCCACATGCTGCAGAGCGGTTGGACCAGTGTGCCCAATTAAGAGCCAGTGCTCTGGAGTGCATGGCCCAGAGGTGGTGCTCTGCAATGAGAGGGGCCACTACAATGGGAGGCCCACACAGACCGGGGAGTGAGGATGGATGAAAATAAATAAATAAAAAACCAATTAAAAAGACCAAATTAAAAAAAAAAAAAACTGCAATGAAGTACCACCTTGCACCAGTCAGAATAAAGAATAAAATAATGCCATTTGCAGCAACATGGATGCAGCTAAAGACTGTCATACTAAGTGAAGTAAGTCAGAAAGAAAAATACCATATGACATCACTTACATGTGGAATCTAAAATGTGATACAAACGAATCTTTCTATGAAAAAGAAACAGACTCACAGACATAGGGAACAGACTTGAGGCCACCAAGAGGGAGGTGGGGAAGGAGAGGGACAGACTGGGAGTTTGGACTCCAGAGTCAGTAGATGCAAATTGTTTTAGAATGGATAAAGAACAAGGTCCTATGGTGCAGTACAGGGAATTATACACAATCTCCTGTGATAAGCCATAATAGAAAAGAATTATTTTAAAAAGTATATATATATTTACATATATATATATATATACAACCGAGTCACTTTGCTGTTCAGCAGAAATCACAACATTGTAAATTATGTATCCATCAATTAAAAAATAGAGAATTAAGAAAACATGCTTTCCTTCCCAGGAAAATTTTAAATATTCACATGGAAAAATAAACAATTTTTCCTTTGTAAAGATTATCTTTTTATGTTTAATTTTGTATTTTAAAAAGATGACTTTCTGATTTTCTATTTTAATCAGAGACATTCCTACTTCAGCCTGAAGTTTTTTGTTTTTTGTTTTTTTTTTTAAGTTCTCCCTATTATGGGGCCATGAACATAGCTGAGTCAAAGGAAGATAAAGCCAGCCCAATAATTGTTAGAGAAGTAATAAAGAAAGATTTCCTCAATCAACCTTGTAAATGTAAGTTGGCTTTTTAAAAAGCTTTTTTGAGTTATAACTGACAAACAATAAACTGCACAAATATAAAATGTACAATCTTATACATCTATATGTACCTATGATCCAGATAAAAACACATCTGTAACCCCAAGTATGAACTGTGCTCCAGTCTTTATTTTCTGGCTCTTTTTAAAATTTTCTCTTTATCACTGGTTTTGAGCAATGTGACTAATTGGCCTTGGCATACTTTATGTATCTTGTATCAGGAGTTTACTGCAATGAGAGGGCCACTACAATGGGAGGCCCACACAGACCGGGGAGTGAGGATGGATGAAAATAAATAAATAAAAACCAATTAAAAAGACCAAATTAAAAAAGCAAATGCAATGAAGTACCACCTTGCACCAGTCAGAATAAAGAATAAAATAATGCCATTTGCAGCAACATGGATGCAGCTAAAGACTGTCATACTAAGTGAAGTAAGTCAGAAAGAAAAATACCATATGACATCACTTACATGTGGAATCTAAAATGTGATACAAACGAATCTTTCTATGAAAAAGAAACAGACTCACAGACATAGGGAACAGACTTGAGGCCACCAAGAGGGAGGTGGGGAAGGAGAGGGACAGACTGGGAGTTTGGACTCCAGAGTCAGTAGATGCAAATTGTTTTAGAATGGATAAAGAACAAGGTCCTACGGTGCAGTACAGGGAATTATACACAATCTCCTGTGATAAGCCATAATAGAAAAGAATTATTTTAAAAAGTATATATATATTTACATATATATATATATATACAACCGAGTCACTTTGCTGTTCAGCAGAAATCACAACATTGTAAATTATGTATCCATCAATTAAAAAATAGAGAATTAAGAAAACATGCTTTCCTTCCCAGGAAAATTTTAAATATTCACATGGAAAAATAAACAATTTTTCCTTTGTAAAGATTATCTTTTTATGTTTAATTTTGTGTTTTAAAAAGATGACTTTCTGATTTTCTATTTTAATCAGAGACATTCCTACTTCAGCCTGAAGTTTTTTTTTTTTTTTTTTTTTTTTTTAAGTTCTCCCTATTATGGGGCCATGAACACAGCTGAGTCAAAGGAAGATAAAGCCAGCCCAATAATTGTTAGAGAAGTAATAAAGAAAGATTTCCTCAATCAACCTTGTAAATGTAAGTTGGCTTTTTAAAAAGCTTTTTTGAGTTATAACTGACAAACAATAAACTGCACAAATATAAAATGTACAATCTTATACATCTATATGTACCTATGATCCAGATAAAAACACATCTGTAACCCCAAGTATGAACTGTGCTCCAGTCTTTATTTTCTGGCTCTTGTTCAAGTTTTCTCTTTATCACTGGTTTTGAGCAATGTGACTAATTGGCCTTGGCATACTTTATGTATCTTGTATCAGGAGTTTACTGAACTTCTTGGATCTGTGGGCTTATAATTTTTCATAAAATATGGGAAGTTGTCAACTACTATGTCTTCAAATATAGTATCTTCTCCTGCTTTTCTGCCCTAGGACTACAATTGTACATGTATTAATACGATGTATTAGTCTTCCTGAAGTTATCTCACATTTCACTAATGTTTTCTTCATTTTTTCCCCTGTTTTCCATTTTGGGATAGTTTCTCTTATTTACTGGCTTTAAAATTTTTTCAATCTTTTTTCTTGCAACATCTAATCTGTTATTAATCTCATCCAGTTTATTTTTCATCCCAGACAATTAAAAATATAATGGTAGAAACAGTTGTATCTTTTCTCATTGTGGAAAAAAAACAGGTATCATAAAATTTACCATCTTAATCATTTTAAAATGTACAGGTCAGTAGTGTTAAGTATATATACATTATTTTGAAACAGATATTCAGAACTCTTTGACCTTGCAAATGTGAAATTCTATACCCATTAAGTAGCCACCCCTCCCCCTGCCCATAACTACTATGTTTATTTCTATTTGTATGAATTTGACTGCTTAAATACCTCATATAAGTGGAATAATGTGGTATCTGTCCTTTTGTGACCATTTTATTTCACTAAGCATAATATCCTAAAGGTTCACCCATGTTGTAGTATGTGACAAGGATTTCCTTCCTTTTTAAGGCTACATGCAAATTTTTCTTGAGACCCTGCTTTCAGTTCCTTTAGGTATATACCCAGGAATGAGATTGCTGGATTTTTTTTTTTTGAGAAATCGACATTTAACTGTTAGAGAAGTAATAAAGAAAGATTTCCTCAATCAACCTTGTAAATGTAAGTTGGCTTTTTAAAAAGCTTTTTTGAGTTATAACTGACAAACAATAAACTGCACAAATATAAAATGTACAATCTTATACATCTATATGTACCTATGATCCAGATAAAAACACATCTGTAACCCCAAGTATGAACTGTGCTCCAGTCTTTATTTTCTGGCTCTTTTTAAAATTTTCTCTTTATCACTGGTTTTGAGCAATGTGACTAATTGGCCTTGGCATACTTTATGTATCTTGTATCAGGAGTTTACTGAACTTCTTGGATCTGTGGGCTTATAATTTTTCATAAAATATGGGAAGTTGTCAACTACTATGTCTTCAAATATAGTATCTTCTCCTGCTTTTCTGCCCTAGGACTACAATTGTACATGTATTAATACGATGTATTAGTCTTCCTGAAGTTATCTCACATTTCACTAATGTTTTCTTCATTTTTTCCCCTGTTTTCCATTTTGGGATAGTTTCTCTTATTTACTGGCTTTAAAATTTTTTCAATCTTTTTTCTTGCAACATCTAATCTGTTATTAATCTCATCCAGTTTATTTTTCATCCCAGACAATTAAAAATATAATGGTAGAAACAGTTGTATCTTTTCTCATTGTGGAAAAAAAACAGGTATCATAAAATTTACCATCTTAATCATTTTAAAATGTACAGGTCAGTAGTGTTAAGTATATATACATTATTTTGAAACAGATAGTCAGAACTCTTTGACCTTGCAAATGTGAAATTCTATACCCATTAAGTAGCCACCCCTCCCCCTGCCCATAACTACTATGTTTATTTCTATTTGTATGAATTTGACTGCTTAAATACCTCATATAAGTGGAATAATGTGGTATCTGTCCTTTTGTGACCATTTTATTTCACTAAGCATAATATCCTAAAGGTTCACCCATGTTGTAGTATGTGACAAGGATTTCCTTCCTTTTTAAGGCTACATGCAAATTTTTCTTGAGACCCTGCTTTCAGTTCCTTTAGGTATATACCCAGGAATGAGATTGCTGGATTTTTTTTTTTTTTTGAGAAATCGACATACTGTTCTTCACAGCATAGTTATTCCATATTACAATTCCAGTAGTGCCGGTTTCCAGCTTTTCTACATTCCTGCAAACAACTTTTTTTTTTTAAGAAGAGTTATCCTAATGGACATGATGTGCTATCTCTCTGCAGTTTTGATTTACACTTTCCTGATGATGAGTGATGTCTCTTCTCGAGAACAGAAAAAGAGAGAGCATTTCCAAACTCACGTTATGAAGCAGCAAAACTATAATAATACCAAAATCTTATAATTACATCAAAAGAAAATTATAAACCAATCTTGCTTACAAAAACAGATACCAATATTCTAAAGGAAATAAATTCAGCATAGTATGGAATGGATGATACATCAAGACAATTTGTTCAGGAACGCAAAAATGGGTTAGCATTTGAAAATCCATGTATTTTAGCATATTAACAAAAATTTTGATAAATGCAGAAAGGCATATGATAAAATTCAAATTGCAATATGATAAAACCTCTGAGAAAAATATGAATTAAAAGGAATTACCTTATTCTGAAGGAATTTCTATGCGTCATTTCTGGAGAAAACATCGTACCTAATAATCAATTATACAAACACAATTCCTATTCAACATTTACTGAAAGCCCTACCTAATGCAAGGAGACAAAAAGCAGAAATAAAAATGGTTCAGTATTCGAAAGGAAGCAATAAAGCTTTTATTCCCAGATGCCATATATCTAGAAATCTTAAAGAATCTTCAAATTATTAAAACTAATAAATGAATTTAGATATATCACTGATAGAGTCAATATAAAATTATATTTCCATATGTCAGTGACTGATAAGAAGTGAAATTAAAAATAAAGCTACCTTTTGCAGTAATGAGCTTCCCTGGTGACTCACATGGTCAAAAATCTGCTTGCAATGCAGGAGACCTGGGTTCAGTCCTTGGGTTGGGAAGATCCCCTTAAGAAGGGAAAGGCTACCCACTCCAGTTTTCTTGCTTGGAGAATTCCATGATTTATTCATGGGTGGCAAAGAGTCGGACATGACTGAGAGACTTTCACTTCACTTTGCAATAATACAGAGACACCTGGTAGAACAAATTTACAGAGTCCATAAATAGATTCAAATATGTATATAAATTTAGTATATAATACAAGTGACATTTTAATCAGTGCCAAAAGGACAGGTAATTCAATAGTTTATGTTAGGATACTTGATCATATTTCTCGCTCGTTCTATATATCTAAATAAGTACCAGAGAGGTTAGGATATAACTGTATATATACCATTAGCATATCACTTAGCCTTTTGGCTAAGATCAAGTGTAGAAGATGCATGCTAAAGACAGAAATTTTTAATTGCCAATGATTTAGAAGTTTGTCCAAATTAAATGTAAATGCCTAATATATTTTCTGCAATGGTTTCTTCCATATCAGTAAGAAAAGGATAAAACTAAAGCAGGCAAAGTAAATGAATTAACAATCTGTTGAAAAAAACAAATGGTCAATAACTACATAAAAAATAATAAGCCTCTATAACTAAGGAAATGGAACTACACCAGTCAAACAAACAAAGACTTTAAAGACAAAACACTCAATTTGGACTTGAATGTGGGAAATGGAAATTCTAACATATTTCTTATAAGTTGTAGTATATCCATATTATAAAATATCCTTCAGCAACTTAAAATGTTATAGATGAACATTTGCCAACATGAACACATTTTCACAGCTATTATGAAATTAATTTTACAAGTACCAATGAGTATATCATGTAAAATTATGTGCATAAAAAATTCTGAAAGGGGTTTCCCCTGGTGGTCCAGTGGGTAAGGACACCACCTTGCAGTGCAACGGGCGCCGGTTTGATCCCTGGCCTGGGAAGATCCCACGGTCCAAGCATCTGGACCGATGTGTACAATCACTGAGCCGGAGCTCTGGAGCGCATGCGCCCAGAGCCGGCGCCCAGCAACGACAGACGCCACCGTGATAGGAGGCCCATAGGAGCCAAAGAACAAAGACGGATGAAGATAGAGGAATGAAGGACCCATAGAAGTGGCCCACCCACTCCCTTCCCTCCCCAACCCGACCCCAGCCCAAAATAAATAAATAAATCTTTAAAAAAAAAAAATTCTGAAAAGAAATACATCTAGATGTTATTCATGGTTATTTCTGGATTGTTGAATTTCATTCTATTATCAGTATTTTATAATACTGCTGTAACAAACATGTATTAGTTTTCAAAAGATGTAATATATTAATAAAGAAAACTTTAAGCTGTGTTTCTATTAAGAATAAACATTTCTGAGATGATTATCTGCTTCAAATACCCCTAGTAATAGTTCATTAACATTAAAGAGAACATTATCCATCACTGGCATTGATTTCAATAGAAATCATATACAGTATATACATATGCTTTGGATGTTTGGATTTATTACAATTCTTTGTGATAAGGTAAGGAAATAATAATAATATTATCCTAGCTTTCTTAGGTATATTTCCCTTTAAGCCATGGCTGTTTTGTTTTGCCGAATAATAAAGTTAATGGATGAATAGAATAGTGTTAGTCTCTCAGTTGTGTCTGACTCTTTATGACCCCATGGACTATAGCCCACCAGGCTCTCCCATCCATGACATTTTCCAGGCAAGAATACTGGAGTGGGTTGCCATTCCCTTCTCCAGTGGATCTTCCCAACCCAGGGATAGAACCCACGTCTCTTATGTGTCTTGCATTGGCAGGCAAGTTCTTTACCACTAGCACCACCTGGTAAGCCCTAATAGATTAATACAGCTTTGACTTTTGTTATAGGTGTTACTATGAATTGAACTGTGTCCCCCCCAGTTCCTGTTGATTTCCTAACCCCCAATGTGACTGTGTTTGGAGTAAGGAAGCAATTGAGGTTAAATGAACTCACAGGGATGGGACCCTAACTGGCGGGATTTGTGTTCTTATAAAAGGAAACCCTGGAGAGCTCACTGTCTTTCTCCACTTAGTGAGGACACAGCATGAAAGTGCCTAGCTAAAAAGGAAAAGGAAAAAGGGCTTCCCTGGTCACCCAGTGGTAAAGAATCTGCCTACCAAGCAGGAGACACGGGTTCAGTCCCTGGTTCTGGTAGATCCCCTGGAGAAGGAAATGGCAACCTACTCCAGTATTCTTGCCTGGAAAATTCCATGGACAGGGAGCCTGATGGGCTATAGCCCATGGAGTTGCAAAAGATGGACACAACTTAGTAACTAAACAGCAGCAGCAGCAAACCAGGAAAAGGGCTCTCACCAGGACCCAAATCAGGAGGCGCCTCGATCTTGAACTTGCCAGCCTTCAGAACTGGGGGAAATAAATGTCTGTTATTTAAGCCACCCCATTTGTCATATTTTGTTATGGCAGCCCAAGCTAAGAGGAACAGTAAAATATTTCTTAGACAAACTTTAGGCTGGTTCCACAGCTCTTTCACAAGAAATGAGTTATACCACAATAGTCTGTTTAATGAATGCTGCCTGTGGTGAGAAAGCTAACCTGTATTTGTTTATTGAAGAGAAAATTCACATTGCCTATAAACTGACATCCACAGGAAATGACTATAACCCTACAATTAACGATGCTTGCATCTCCTTGTTCTCTTTGTTCTCATCCTATTGCTTAAATTGTTTTAAATCCCTTTTGGAGAGAACTTTACTATTTTTAGTATTATGATTACAATAATTCAGGCAGAAAGATTAAGGTTTGACTCACAGTTTTACTTTTTTTACCACTGTGATTTCTGGAAAGTTACTGCATCTTTCTGAATCCCAACTTATCTGTAGAATGAAGAAAGTCATAATAACCCTTCAAGTGACATTGTGAGGACTCAGTGAGATGATAAGGTTAAGTGTGACTGACACATGGAAAATGCTCAGCAAGTTTTAGTTCCCTTCTCTGGCCACCCATTTCTTCCACCAGAAATAGAAAAGTGTTGCTAGCTGTCCCTCGATGACACAATGCACTGATAATTAGGGATTTGAGCACAGTCTCTTCTATTTGAATTTCACTGCTCTAATTTTGAATATCTATATATTCCTACCCAAAGGAATATTATCTACTAGAAGAACTTTTACTTTCTTCTCCCACACATACCTCAAAAGCATCTTGTACAAGGCTAGAGATAAATCAAAAACACAATTTTGATCCTTTTACTTTAATACTGAGAATATTCAAAGCCTCCTTCCTTTGAAAAAAGAAAAACAAACTCTAATATGGCATTAGAAGCAATATATAATTAGCCCTTACTCCTTTTCAATATTCCTTCTCTAGACTTTACGCATTCACACACTCTACATCCAATCAAAACATGCCCCACATTGTCTTGACCTGTTCAAGGCATTACTTCATTGGGAATTATATTCCCTTCATATGTGCATTTGTCATAATAAAGCCTGGTTAAAAGTCATCTCCATGGAGCTATCTCAGTCACACTGGATTGATTTTCCTGATAATACCTTTCTATGCTTCTATACAGGACTTGTTAAACTTTTCCCTACATCAATTTTTTTTTTTTTTTAAAGATTTAGTTATTTATTTATTTTGGGCGGGGGTCGGGTTGGGGAGGCAGGGGAGCGGGCGGGCCACTTCTATTGGTCTTTCATTTATCTATTTTCATCCGTCTTTGTTCTCTGGCTCCTGCGGGCCTCCCATCGCGGTGGCGTCTGTCGTTGCAGAGCGACGGCTCTGGGCGCATGTGCTCCAATGCTCCGGCTCAGTAGTTGGACACATGTGTCCAGCCGCTCCGTGGCACGTGGGATCTTCCCAGGCCAAGGATCGAACGGCCGCCCCTTGCACTGCAAGGCGGTGTCCTTACCCACTGGACCACCAGGGGAAGCCCCCTACATCAACTTTTGGCTTTTAAGTTCCTTGAGGCACCTAGGAGTTCATCACGGTATTTCTGCATCTGTCTCCCACTGAGCAATAAGAGTTGGATGAACTGCATTTGTTAAAGAAAAGGTGACATCTTTCTCTTATGTTTCATCCTTCCCCCAACTCAGGATTTTTTTACAAGCTTTAATGAAAGACAGAGAACCACAGCTCTCAACCTAACATTTCCTGCAGACCCCTATATCCCATACAGACATGCTCTCTGCCAAAGCCAAAAGAATCTGGCTCTTGTCTTCAGCAGCTCTACTTTCCTGCTTTCCCCCTTTCTATCTTTCATTTTCACCTCAAAATCCCAGAATAAAGATGGCACAGGTTGATGAATAACAAACTGAAGGCGAAAAGGAACGTCACTGGAAGAGAAAATGAGCTGTTGACCAACAGGGGTTTTGAGGCGATCACGAAGACAAGCAAAGCAAGCAAGGTATGTGGAAAAGAAAGGAAGAGATAGCAATCTCATTGTTAACTAACAGGGCTTTTGACCCTACCCTCTAACAAAAGAGTCACTAAGACTCCAGAACCTACACATTCAATCACATCTTGGCCCCTGAGCTTCCTTGGTGACTGTTAATTTTTTCTGCCTTACAGAAGGAAACTGCCAGTTTTGCCTCACAAACTGACTTCACTATTGCCTCTGGAGCTGAAGTCACAGATCTTAGAACCAGTCATATCCTGATGCTTGATAGCTTTCCTAGAAAATTTTGCTACTCCTTAGATATCAATGTTATTAATATATTTGACTTTAGACTTGACCTGATTCTTTTCCAATTGTTTTCATTTAAAAATATTGTTTAAATGTTGTTAATATACTTTTATCATTATCCCTCCCTGGATCGTGCTTTCATTCACTCCCTGGTTTTAATGCCCTCAAATCTACAACTCCAGTCCAAGCCTCTCTCTGGAACTCCAACCACCTGAGCCTATTTGCCTGTTGGGCACTTCCATTTGGATGTGTTGCAGGCACTTGGAAACCCACATGATCATAACGGAGCCCATCACCTCCTCCCCTTAACTATTCTTACTTCTGTGATCCCTCTACAAGTGGAAAGAACCAGAAAATCATTCTAAATTTCTGTCTCTACCTTCAACATCCATTCAATCACTAACTCCTGCCAATTTCATCTCCTAAGCATCTCTTGATCTCTACTCTTACCTCCTAATTTAATTAGCTTACCTCCTCATCTAGCTGTTATGATCTCTCCTTGTGCTACTAAAATAAGCATCTAACTAGTCTTCTTGGTCTCCATCTTCATCCCTGTTTAATTCAGTGTTCAGCACACAAACGAACACAATGATTAGTCTAAAGTATCAGAATGATTATGAGCCTCTCCCATTTAATAGACTCGAAAGCTTCTCACTCTTTTTTTTTTTTTAAAGATTTATTTATTTATTTTTGGATGGGGGTCGGGTTGGGGAGGGAGGGGAGTGGGCGGGCCACTTCTATTGGTCTTTCATTTCTCTATTTTCATCCGTCTTTGTTCTTTGGCTCCTGTGGGCCTTCCATCGCAGTGGCGTCTGCCTTTGCAGAGCGCTGGCTCTGGGCGCATGCGCTCCAGAGCTCCGGTTCGGTAATTGGACTCATCGGTCCAGCCGCTCTGCGGCCCGTGGGATCTTCCCAGGCCAGGGATCGAACCGGTACCCCTTGCACTGCAAGGCGGTGTCCTTACCCACTGGACCACCAGGGGAAGACTTTCTCAATCACTCTTAAGGATAAAGTCCTCAATCCTTCTCTATTGTCCTTGGAATTTCTAGGAAAATCCTCTAAATGGAGCCCCAGACTTCCTTTTTAAGACAACTTCCTTATGGGAAATATATGTGATTAATAGCTTTTATTTTCTGTTGTCCTGAAAGGAAATGCCAAGGGCAAGGCACTTTTATGACAAGTATTAAATGTGTCTCATCAAGAGGTAAACATGTAAAGTACATATATAATTCTTAAAAAATTCTCTCTTTAGAAAATTATACATATTTGCCTTTTGTTTATCCATGAAAAATAGCAAGTAGCTTGTCCTTTGTATCCTAAATCAGAGCAAGAGAATGTTGTGATTAAACATCACCATGGACCCACATTATTTGCCCTCAAAAAAACAGTAAAAGGTCAGATTGTCCCAATGGGGGCTCACCTGGGAGCTGCAGGTAAAACCCTTCTGTATCCCTCTAATTAAGCAGTGAGGAATTCTAGCTCTGGGTCTTGATTTTTCAAGCAATTGAAAATGTCCACTTTCAAGGAGAAGGCTAAGTGCAGTGCAGTCTTGTGAGTAGTGATAGGCTTCGGTACCAGTGTAGAAAGCAGTAACAATGCTACAGGTGGTTGAAGAACATGATTTACAATCTATATTGCAGAAACTTGATCAAATCAATTTTTTCACCATGCATGCATACCTTCCTTTTCATAAAGCTGTTACAGTTTTAACTTAAATATCTACATTATAAATTTTTAAATCAAATAATCAAAGCTTTTACTTCTGAATGCAGATGATAGCATCCTATAAATTTTGGTATGTAGCTTTCTAAAAAGTCCATAATCCAAAACCAACAATACACTGAAAGAATCCTATACAGTGATCAAGTGGAATTTATCCAGGATGCAAAGATTTTTCAGTGACCACAAATCAATCAATGTGATACATCACATTAGCAAACTGAAGAATAAAACTATCAGATCACCTCAATAGTACAGAAAAAAACTTTTGATAAAGTTTAATATCCACTCATGATTAAAAATAAAAAAACTCTCCAGATAGTGGGCATAGAGGGCAATAATAATAAAGGCCACATGTGACAAATCCACAGCAAACATGTACTTAAAGGTGAAAAACTGAAAGCATTTTCTCTAAGATTAAGAACAAAACAAGGATGTCCACTCTCGCCACTTCTTTTCAACATAGTTTTGGAAGTCCTAACCATAGCAGTCAGAGAAGAAACAAAGAGAACCAAAATTGGAAAGGAAGAAGCAAAATTGTCACTGTTTCCAGACAACATGATACTACACACAGAAAATCCTAAAGACATCACCAAAAAACTAATACAGCTCATCAATGAATTCAGTAGTTTCAGAATATAAAGTTAGTATACAGAAATTTGTTGCATTCTTATACACTAACAATGTACTATCAGACAAATTGATGAAACAATCTCATTTACCATCACATCAAAAATAACAAAATACCTAGAATAAGAAACAGTAAAGGTCAGATTGTCCCAATGGGGCTCACCTGGGCGCTGCAGGTAAAACCCTTCTGTATCCCTCTAATTAAGCAGTGAGGAATTCTAGCTCTGGGTCTTGATTTTTCAAGCAATTGAAAATGTCCACTTTCAAGGAGAAGGCTAAGTGCAGTGCAGTTTTGTGAGTAGTGATAGGCTTCGGTACCAGTGTAGAAAGCAGTAATAATGCTACAGGTGGTTGAAGAACATGATTTACAATCTATATTGCAGAAACTTGATCAAATCAATTTTTTCACCATGCATGCATACCTTCCTTTTCATAAAGCTGTTACAGTTTTAACTTAAATATCTACATTATAAATTTTTAAATCAAATAATCAAAGCTTTTACTTCTGAATGCAGATGATAGCATCCTATAAATTTTGGTATGTAGCTTTCTAAAAAGTCCATAATCCAAAACCAACAATACACTGAAAGAATCCTATACAGTGATCAAGTGGAATTTATCCAGGATGCAAAGATTTTTCAGTGACCACAAATCAATCAATGTGATACATCACATTAGCAAACTGAAGAATAAAACTATCAGATCACCTCAATAGTACAGAAAAAAACTTTTGATAAAGTTTAATATCCACTCATGATTAAAAATAAAAAAACTCTCCAGATAGTGGGCATAGAGGGCAATAATAATAAAGGCCACATGTGACAAATCCACAGCAAACATGTACTTAAAGGTGAAAAACTGAAAGCATTTTCTCTAAGATTAAGAACAAAACAAGGATGTCCACTCTCGCCACTTCTTTTCAACATAGTTTTGGAAGTCCTAACCATAGCAGTCAGAGAAGAAACAAAGAGAACCAAAATTGGAAAGGAAGAAGCAAAATTGTCACTGTTTCCAGACAACATGATACTACACACAGAAAATCCTAAAGACATCACCAAAAAACTAATACAGCTCATCAATGAATTCAGTAGTTTCAGAATATAAAGTTAGTATACAGAAATTTGTTGCATTCTTATACATTAACAATGTACTATCAGACAAATTGATGAAACAATCTCATTTACCATTACATCAAAAATAACAAAATACCTAGGAATGCACTTAACTTCAGGAAGCAAAAGACCAGTATTCTGAAAACTATAAGGCACAGAGGAAAGAAATTGAAGGAAGTAAAAACAGCTGGAAAATATACTATGTTTTTGGGTTGGAAGATCATTTTCATTATTTCTTAGAAACAACAGCTAACTAGAGTTTTTCTGTTTGTTTATTGTTTGGCTGACTGATTTTTCTTCAAATCAGTATAGTTAAATTTTATTCTAGTTCTCAAACTATATGACTTATACAATATCTACTCTTTGGAGCAAATAAGAATTTTGCTTATAGCCTAGTGATGCATTTTTTAAATCTTCCATAAATGTTCAAAAAAAGAGGCTAGCCTCTGTAAGCAGAGTATATAGCACAAATAATTTTGCCTGATTATTTCATTACTCAAAATCTTTATATATCAAGTATATGTATGCATATTAATGAGTACTATGCATTTGAATCATCTGGGGACCTTGTTAAAATGAAAATTCTGACTCAGTAGGTATGGGGGTGGGCCCTGAGACTCTTCATCTCCAACAAACCCCCTGGTGATGTCTATGTTGTTGGTTTGTGGACCTCACATTGATTATCAAGAGTTAAAGTCCCCCAGAAAAATAAAAAATAAAAAAAAAGAGTTAAAGCCAGTGTTCATTTGTATATTGTCATTTGGAGCCCAAGAACTCTCATGGATAGCGTGTTCCAATCTGTATCCATTCCTCCTTTTTATAGCAGATTAGAACTTCCAACTTCTTCTTAAGCGTTTGCTTCTATCATTTGCTGTATAATTAAAACTTCTAAAACATTATATTATTTAGTGCCAGGATAGTTCTTGATAATGAAGCTTTCCTCTTACCAACATAAAATGATCCTCTTCATCTGGTCTCATGCTACTTTGCTTTGAACTCTATATGATGTTTATAAAAACACTTCGATTTCTTTCTGTTTGTATTTGCCAAATATATACCTAAAACATAACAGATGCTCAATAAAAGGGATTCCCAGGTGGCGCAGTGGTAAAGAATCTGACTGCCAATCAGGAGACTCAGGTTCAATTTCTGGGTTGGGAAGATCCCCTAGAGAAGGACATGGCTACCCACTCTAGGATTCTTGTTGGGAAAATTCCATGAACAGAGGAGTCTGCAGGCTACAGTTCATGGGTAGCAAGAGTTCGACACAAATGAGCGACTAAAGATATTCAATAAAAATTAACTGAATGAATAAATCATTAATACTTATTCTTTTCTTTTTAAACCCTCATCATTTTAAGAAGTGGTTTTCTTTTTCTTACCCATTCTACGGTTTCTTGAGGGATATCTCAAGTTTGTTCTCTAGGTTGCAGATTTAATGTCAGTTCTATTCTTTACTCCTTCCATTTTGAGTAGATTTTTAAACTTGTACCTATAGTTTATGGTATAAGCTTCCCATTCACCCAGATATCACTTGGACTCCAGCCTTAACTTTAGCCTCATTCTGTAGCTAAAGCTAATTTATGTACTCAGTTCCTAGTTCATTTTACAATGACTAGCAATGCAACTGCCATGCAGAGTACAGTTCCTGCCTGAACACTATCATCCGTGGGACTAGTCCTCCTTGTGACCTCTTTCGACCCTCTATCCACATTTGCAGCCCTTTTCCTTAGGTCACTAGGCTTTCTCCAGACCCCTTTCATTTCATACAGAGCATTCATGGAAAAGCCTGGGCAGAGAAAGGGAGGCAATAATGATGTAGAACGTGGAGAGTAGAATAATTCAAATGGGCAAAGTCAACACTTCACACTTTAGGGATGGGCAATTTTCCCAATGGTCCATACAACTCTTCACCTTAAAAAAAAAAAAAAGCACAGAGAAGAGAGGTAAAACAAAATACATTTTTACTCCCTCTGTTAAGTTGTTATCTGGTTCAAAGGCTGATCTATGAAGTATGCCTCAATTTACACTCTTCTCAATACAAACGGGAAATCTACTGGGACTAAGACTTTAGAATTTCTACTGTGGATGATGTATGTTTTGGGTAGTCATTGTTGGTTTGGTGCTGTGGAGACGGTGGCAGGCATGGTTATCTCCTATCATATTAATCCTATAACTCAATCCAGGGATGCAATAACCTAGAAAACTAAGAAACTTGCATTCAGACCTCCATATAAGTGACGGATATTAGAAAATGCACAACAGAGGCCACTGCAATGGGAGGCCCACACGGGCCAAAGAACAAAGATGGATGAAAATAGACAAATGAAAGACCAATAGAAGTGGTCCGCCTGCTCCCCTCCCTCCCCACCCCACCCCCACCAAAATAAATAAATAAGTAAATCTTTAAAAAAGAAAAAAGACAAGTTGCTAACAACAAAAAAAAGAAAGAAAATGCATGGAGTCCTTATTCCAGATGTTTCACCAATTCTATATGATCTGAGCAAACTGCAAAATCTCATACAGGACCTTTCATATTATCATGTGAAAAGTAATTTAAACTAAATGATCCCATCCAACCACTGGATATTCGTGACAAAACCTCAAAGTGATATAGGAGTTTTCTTTTTACTACAGTATTGAAAGTCA
This sequence comes from Tragulus kanchil, assembly GCA_022376925.1. Classification (NCBI taxonomy): domain Eukaryota; kingdom Metazoa; phylum Chordata; class Mammalia; order Artiodactyla; family Tragulidae; genus Tragulus; species Tragulus kanchil. The sequence goes on from JAIOJX010000025.1 coordinate 80,358,194, forward strand.
GAAAGATCTTACAGAGCAAAGGTGCTCAAATTTTTAAGTACAAAACTTTAAATTCACAATATTCTTTATGGAATATTATGTATAATATTGACATTAAATTCCAAGCCACTATTTATCATCCGTGGGACTAGTCCTCCTTGTGACCTCTTTCGACCCTCTATCCACATTTGCAGCCCTTTTCCTTAGGTCACTAGGCTTTCTCCAGACCCCTTTCATTTCATACAGAGCATTCATGGAAAAGCCTGGGCAGAGAAAGGGAGGCAATAATGATGTAGAACGTGGAGAGTAGAATAATTCAAATGGGCAAAGTCAACACTTCACACTTTAGGGATGGGCAATTTTCCCAATGGTCCATACAACTCTTCACCTTAAAAAAAAAAAAAAAAAGCACAGAGAAGAGAGGTAAAACAAAATACATTTTTACTCCCTCTGTTAAGTTGTTATCTGGTTCAAAGGCTGATCTATGAAGTATGCCTCAATTTACACTCTTCTCAATACAAACGGGAAATCTACTGGGACTAAGACTTTAGAATTTCTACTGTGGATGATGTATGTTTTGGGTAGTCATTGTTGGTTTGGTGCTGTGGAGACGGTGGCAGGCATGGTTATCTCCTATCATATTAATCCTATAACTCAATCCAGGGATGCAATAACCTAGAAAACTAAGAAACTTGCATTCAGACCTCCATATAAGTGACGGATATTAGAAAATGCACAACAGAGGCCACTGCAATGGGAGGCCCACACGGGCCAAAGAACAAAGATGGATGAAAATAGACAAATGAAAGACCAATAGAAGTGGTCCGCCTGCTCCCCTCCCTCCCCACCCCACCCCCACCAAAATAAATAAATAAGTAAATCTTTAAAAAAGAAAAAAGACAAGTTGCTAACAACAAAAAAAAGAAAGAAAATGCATGGAGTCCTTATTCCAGATGTTTCACCAATTCTATATGATCTGAGCAAACTGCAAAATCTCATACAGGACCTTTCATATTATCATGTGAAAAGTAATTTAAACTAAATGATCCCATCCAACCACTGGATATTCGTGACAAAACCTCAAAGTGATATAGGAGTTTTCTTTTTACTACAGTATTGAAAGTCAGAAAGATCTTACAGAGCAAAGGTGCTCAAATTTTTAAGTACAAAACTTTAAATTCACAATATTCTTTATGGAATATTATGTATAATATTGACATTAAATTCCAAGCCACTATTTATGCAGTTCTGGAATTACAGAATAAATGAACATGTAGAAGCAGGTTCAAAAGTTTGTTTATGGCAGAAAGAGAAAGAACTATATTCTTTTGCTTAATTCTACTTTCTAATATTATTTTCATGTCCCATATGATAAGTTTACATATATATTCTTTTCAAATATCTGTTACTTTTATAAGTTTTACAAATTCACCTTATGATTAACTTTCACTCAGCTTATTTTTTCAGACACCTGAAAATGTTATTTTATATGAGGTGCCAAAACACACCCTTAAATTAAATTTTGATAGTTCAATAACTACTCCAATCATGTAAAAACATGAGTAGGAAGAATTAGTCAACTGTGACTCAAGGGCTCAGGAACTTTGCTTAATCCAGAACCTCTTACCTGTCTATTTTTCCATTTGAATTCTTAACAAAAAGTCTTACCACAAAGTAAATTCCATTTCTAACTGGAAACATTTAGGAAGAAACAACAATTTTATTGTATTACTTTAGAAAATAGAGGAAGAGGAAACTCATTTTAAGTTACTATTACCTTGGCATCTAAGCCAAACATTTCACGAGATAAATTACAGTTCATAGACACACACAAAAATCCTTAATGAAATATTAACAGATCAACAGTATGTAAAAATATTATCATAATCAAGTGGGGAAAATGGATGAAAAGTTGCTTTAGTATGTAAATACTGGACCTCCCAGGTGGTACACTGGGGCTAAGAATCCTCCTTTCAATGTGGGGACACGAGTTCGACTCCTAACCCAGGAGGATCCCACATGCCACGCAGCAACTAGAGCCCACGCTTTAAAGCCTGAGAGCCACAACTACTGAGGCAACACAACTAGAGGCTGTGATCTACACTAAGAGAAGCCACTGAAGTGAGAAGATCAACCACCACAGTGAAGAGCAGCCCCCACTCATGGCAAATAGAGAAAGCCCGCATGCAGCAACGAAGACCCAGCACAACCAGAAAGAAATACACAAATTAAGTAAAATTCAATTAATTTAAAAACTATATAAAAAACAAAAGGGAAGAATCAAATATCAAAACTTTTTTTTTGGAATATTATGTATAATATTGACATTAAATTCCAAGCCACTATTTATGCAGTTCTGGAATTACAGAATAAATGAACATGTAGAAGCAGGTTCAAAAGTTTGTTTATGGCAGAAAGAGAAAGAACTATATTCTTTTGCTTAATTCTACTTTCTAATATTATTTTCATGTCCCATATGATAAGTTTACATATATATTCTTTTCAAATATCTGTTACTTTTATAAGTTTTACAAATTCACCTTATGATTAACTTTCACTCAGCTTATTTTTTCAGACACCTGAAAATGTTATTTTATATGAGGTGCCAAAACACACCCTTAAATTAAATTTTGATAGTTCAATAACTACTCCAATCATGTAAAAACATGAGTAGGAAGAATTAGTCAACTGTGACTCAAGGGCTCAGGAACTTTGCTTAATCCAGAACCTCTTACCTGTCTATTTTTCCATTTGAATTCTTAACAAAAAGTCTTACCACAAAGTAAATTCCATTTCTAACTGGAAACATTTAGGAAGAAACAACAATTTTATTGTATTACTTTAGAAAATAGAGGAAGAGGAAACTCATTTTAAGTTACTATTACCTTGGCATCTAAGCCAAACATTTCACGAGATAAATTACAGTTCATAGACACACACAAAAATCCTTAATGAAATATTAACAGATCAACAGTATGTAAAAATATTATCATAATCAAGTGGGGAAAATGGATGAAAAGTTGCTTTAGTATGTAAATACTGGACTTCCCAGGTGGTACACTGGGGCTAAGAATCCTCCTTTCAATGTGGGGACACGAGTTCGACTCCTAACCCAGGAGGATCCCACATGCCACGCAGCAACTAGAGCCCACGCTTTAAAGCCTGAGAGCCACAACTACTGAGGCAACACAACTAGAGGCTGTGATCTACACTAAGAGAAGCCACTGAAGTGAGAAGATCAACCACCACAGTGAAGAGCAGCCCCCACTCATGGCAAATAGAGAAAGCCCGCATGCAGCAACGAAGACCCAGCACAACCAGAAAGAAATACACAAATTAAGTAAAATTCAATTAATTTAAAAACTATATAACCACAGAGGAACTGTAATTCATAACAGGGTAAAGGAGAAAACTCAGATGATTACTTCAATAGATGCAAGAAAAACCTTTGACAAAATCCAACATCCATGCATGATAAGAAGAATCTCTCTGCAAACTATGAAAAAATCTAAAGCTAGAAGCTTGCTTAATTTAAGACTGTAGGGCTTCCCTTGGCATCTGTGTTAAAAAATAACGAGATACATTTTGTTTTTCAAATCAGAGAAACAGACCTGGTAAGTAGAAGGCTGATAGAGGCAGGGCTGGTGACTGCAACGGTGTTCAGGGAGAGGGGAAACTACAGCCTCCATAACTTGGTCAACTGTTATTAGCTTAGTTATTAGTCTTACTAATTAATGTTATTACTAGTTTTTAATATTGCTAATTAAGAAAAAATATTCATAATGACTATTCTGAGTTGTTAGGAATAGATTTGTATTTCTCTAGATAGGGAAGAAGAGGCGCATAGAAATGGTTTGGGAGGGCTTCCCCTGGTGGTCCAGTGGGTAAGGACACCGCCTTGCAGTGCAAGGGGCACCGGTTCGAGCCCTGGCCTGGGAAGATCCCACGTGCGGCGGAGCGGCTGGACTGATGTGTCCAATTACCGCGCCAGAGCTCTGGAGCACATGCACCCAGAGCCGGCACTCTGCAACGACAGACACCACCGCGATGGGAGGCCCACAGGAGCCAAAGAACAAAGACGGACGAACATAGAGAAATGAAAGACCAATAGAAGTGGCCCACCCACTCCCCTCCCTCCCAACCTGACCCCTGCCCAAAATAAATAAAATAAATAAATCTTTAAAAAAAAAAAAAAGACTGTATGCCTTGGGACCAAGGCAAGGAATTTCATTCTCACCATTTGTGAGAACATTGTATTGGAGGTCCAAACAAGTTCCTTAAGGTCAGAAAAACAAAAGGCCTTACTATTAGAAAGAACGAAGGAAAACTGCTTGTATTAACAGATGCCATGATTATATACGCAAAACATCCTAAGGGATGTACTAAAAGCTTCTAGAATTAGAAAGTGAATTTAGGGCTTCCCTGGTGGTCCAGTGGGTAATGACACTATCTTGCAGTGCAAGGGGCACTTGTTCGAGCCCTCACCTGGGAAGATCCCACGTGCTGCAGAGCGGCTGGACCGATGTGTCCAACTACCAAGCCAGAGCTCTGGAGCGCATGCGCTCGGAGCCGGTGCTCTGCAGCAAGAGGCCACTGCGAAGGGAGGCCCACACAGGTCAAAAAACAAAGATGGAAATAAATGAAAGACCAATAGAAGTGGCCAAAAAAAAAAAAAAAGAAAAGAAAAGAAAAATTATCTTAAGAAAGTGAATTTAGGGGGTGGAGCTAAGATGGCAGTGTAGAAGGATGTGCACTCATCTCTCCTGCAAAATCGCCTGAATTGCAACAAGTTTCTGAAAACCATCCACAGGAGGAGGTTGGATCCAATCACAAAAAAGATACCCCACATCGAAGAACAAAGAAGAAGCCGCAACAAGACGGTAGGAGGGGCGCAATCGCGCTTTTAAAAGTCAAACCTCATACCTACCAGAGAGGCTGGGTGGGCCAAAGGCGCAAAGCCTGTTGAAAATCAAGACCTAGGAAAAAAGCAGTGACACCCACAAGGGACTGAGCCAGACCTGCTTTAGAGGGTCGAAGTGCCCCCTTAAGCTAGAAGTGCCCTTGAGCAGTCCCCGGAAGGACAGCACTCAATTCCCTTTGAAGGAGGTTACCATTAACCCGATCATAGAGCCGCTGAGGAGGACTGGAAACCCTGTGCGCGCCCTGATCCAAGAGAGGGGAATAGCGATCCTGCATGAGACTGAGCCAGACTCACCCCTGAGTAATCTGATGTCTCCGGCGGTGGCGGGGGTCGACAGTGGCCTGCAGCAGGGTTGGGGTCACTGCAAAAGTGCTTCTCATAGAGTGTGTGGGAATAAATTCTTTGTGAGAGAGATGCCATTTTCCCAATCGTAGTTTGGCTGCAGGTCAAACTACAGGAAGGGAATTTAGCTCCACTCAGCAAAAAAAAAAGGGATCTGGATTAAGGATTAAGAAACTCCCAGGGCCAGCCTGGGCGGGCCTTTTAGTTCTGGAATAGGCCGAAATAAAGAAGCAGTGGAAGAGGTCTTCAGATCCAGCCACTGCCAGAGGCAAGAAAAAGACTGATATTTTCTGAATAGTCAGCAAGAGACAGAAGAACATAAACATTCACTATTTTCACATTTTGTCTGGAGCTGGAGTTACTGCTGGATTTTTAAATTTTTATTTTGTTTCTTGATCTTTTTAAATACTTTTGGTTTTTTTCTGCTTGTTTTTTTCCTTTTTTCCAACCCCCATTGCCGCCCCCCGACTTTTTGTTGTTGTTGTTTGTCTGTTTCCTCCATTCAATTCTACTGAAGCTACTAATCTTGTCAGTAAGACTGAATATATTCAAGATGATAGGATTTTTTTTTGTCCTTTTAAATTGCACATTTTATTTTAGTATAAACTTCTGGTTCCACATTAGCCTTTTAAGGTTCTGTGGGGGTTTTGTTTGTTTTTATTTATTTATTTTTTTTGGCTTTGTGTTTCTATATTTTTCTATATACTTATCTCTGTTTTAATTTTTAAATTTTTTATATGTATTACTAATTCTATTCTACTACTACAACTATTTCTTTACTTTCTCTGATGCTCTTTTCCTACAGCACTAAACTCTAATGCATACAAATTTTATCTCCTTATATTTAACTTTGCAGTATTATCCTATGTTTCTCTTCTATCCTCCCTTTCTCTTTTTCCCTTTTCCCACCATATTTCTTAGTCTGTTCTATCCTCATTGCCTTATCCCCAATGGGAACCCTGCTCTAGCATTATTCTCCAATTTGTGCTCTAGTTAGTTTGGTTATTAACTGATGGATATCATTCTTGGTTTTCTCTATTCACCATGCTAACATCTTACACTGTATTTTTTGTTGGAATGTTTGGGTTATGTTACATCTGTATATGTTTGTGTGTATAATTCAATATGCTAGATAGTATTTGCATAAAATTTTAATTGCCATTTGTCAAAAGTATACCTTCTGTTTCTCATTTACAAATATATATTTTAATACCATTTAATGCCATAACAAACCAGCCTTCAAATTCTTCGCCATAGGAATTTAGCTCCACTCAGCAAGAAAAAAAAGGGATCTGGATTAAGGATTAAGAAACTCCCAGGGCCAGCCTGGGCGGGCCTTTTAGTTCTGGAATAGGCCGAAATAAACAAGCAGTGGAAGAGGTCTTCAGATCCAGCCACTGCCAGAGGCAAGAAAAAGACTGATACTTTCTGAATAGTCAGCAAGAGACAGAAGAACATAAACATTCACTATTTTCACATTTTGTCTGGAGCTGGAGTTACTGCTGGATTTTTAAATTTTTATTTTATTTCTTGATCTTTTTAAATACTTTTGGTTTTTTTCTGCTTGTTTTTTTCCTTTTTTCCAACCCCCATTGCCGCCCCCCGACCTTTTGTTGTTGTTGTTTGTCTGTTTCCTCCATTCAATTCTACTGAAGCTACTAATCTTGTCAGTAAGACTGAATATATTCAAGATGATAGGATTTTTTTTTTGTCCTTTTAAATTGCACATTTTATTTTAGTATAAACTTCTGGTTCCACATTAGCCTTTTAAGGTTCTGTGGGGGTTTTGTTTGTTTTTATTTATTTATTTTTTTTGGCTTTGTGTTTCTATATTTTTCTATATACTTATCTCTGTTTTAATTTTTAAATTTTTTATATGTATTACTAATTCTATTCTACTACTACAACTATTTCTTTACTTTCTCTGATGCTCTTTTCCTACAGCACTAAACTCTAATGCATACAAATTTTATCTCCTTATATTTAACTTTGCAGTATTATCCTATGTTTCTCTTCTATCCTCCCTTTCTCTTTTTCCCTTTTCCCACCATATTTCTTAGTCTGTTCTATCCTCATTGCCTTATCCCCAATGGGAACCCTGCTCTAGCATTATTCTCCAATTTGTGCTCTAGTTAGTTTGGTTATTAACTGATGGATATCATTCTTGGTTTTCTCTATTCACCATGCTAACATCTTACACTGTATTTTTTGTTGGAATGTTTGGGTTATGTTACATCTGTATATGTTTGTGTGTATAATTCAATATGCTAGATAGTATTTGCATAAAATTTTAATTGCCATTTGTCAAAAGTATACCTTCTGTTTCTCATTTACAAATATATATTTTAATACCATTTAATGCCATAACAAACCAGCCTTCAAATCTTCATTCTCTGGTCAGGCAACAAGCCCAGGGGCTTTAGGAAGGGAGCACTGACTCCAAATACCAGAGAGCACATAACACTAGAGAGCATTAAACAGAGAGAACTCCAACAAAGGTAAGCACTTGTATGCAAGTCCTGACATGACCAAACCACCAGCATCACCCAGAATAAGAAGCCCCATCCAAACAACAAACACCAATAGACATAACTCAAAGTCTGGGAAAAGGAATCCCCAAACAGAGTCAGTTAAAAAATTAATAATAACAATGAAATGGCAGAGAAATACCATACAAGTGAAAGAGCAATCTACAAACACACAAGATCAAATAAACAAAGAGGAATTAGACAAACTTTCTGAAAGCAAATTCAGAAGAATGATAGTAAAGATGATCCAAAACACCAAAAACAGAATTTGAGAGAAATTTCAAGAAGCAACTAACACACTGAATAAAGAAATACAAGAACTTAAAAATCAACAAACAGAGACAAACAACTCAATTGCTGGACTGAAAAACACTGTAGAAGGAATCAAGAGCAGAGTATCTGAGACAGAAGACCAGATAAGTGAGCTGGAAGATAGAATGGTGGAGTAAAGGCTGAAGAACAGAATCAAGCTCAAAGAATGAAAAGAACAGAGGATAGCCTCAGAGAGCTCTGGATAATATCAAACACACCAATATTTGAATTATAGGGGTTCCAGAAGAAGAAGAAAAAAAGAAAGGCTTTGAGAAAATTTTCGAAGAGATTATAGTTGAAAATTTGCCCAACATGGGAAAAGAAACAGTCTATCACATCCAAGAAGCACAAAGAGTTCCATACAGAATCAACCCGAGAAGAAATACACCAAGACACATATTAATGAAGTTAACACAAATTAAACACAAAGACAAAATTCTAGCAGCAGCAAGGGAAAACCAACTAGTAACATACAAGGGAAACCCCATATGTTTAACAGCTGATCTTTCAACAGAAACCCTGAAGGCCAGAAGGGAATGGCAAGACACATTTAAAGGACTGAAAAGTATACCTTCTGTTTCTCATTTACAAATATATATTTTAATACCATTTAATGCCATAACAAACCAGCCTTCAAATCTTCATTCTCTGGTCAGGCAACAAGCCCAGGGGCTTTAGGAAGGGAGCACTGACTCCAAATACCAGAGAGCACATAACACTAGAGAGCATTAAACAGAGAGAACTCCAACAAAGGTAAGCACTTGTATGCAAGTCCTGACATGACCAAACCACCAGCATCACCCAGAATAAGAAGCCCCATCCAAACAACAAACACCAATAGACATAACTCAAAGTCTGGGAAAAGGAAACCCCAAACAGAGTCAGTTAAAAAATTAATAATAACAATGAAATGGCAGAGAAATACCATACAAGTGAAAGAGCAATCTACAAACACACAAGATCAAATAAACAAAGAGGAATTAGACAAACTTTCTGAAAGCAAATTCAGAAGAATGATAGTAAAGATGATCCAAAACACCAAAAACAGAATTTGAGAGAAATTTCAAGAAGCAACTAACACACTGAATAAAGAAATACAAGAACTTAAAAATCAACAAACAGAGACAAACAACTCAATTGCTGGACTGAAAAACACTGTAGAAGGAATCAAGAGCAGAGTATCTGAGACAGAAGACCAGATAAGTGAGCTGGAAGATAGAATGGTGGAGTAAAGGCTGAAGAACAGAATCAAGCTCAAAGAATGAAAAGAACAGAGGATAGCCTCAGAGAGCTCTGGATAATATCAAACACACCAATATTTGAATTATAGGGGTTCCAGAAGAAGAAGAAAAAAAGAAAGGCTTTGAGAAAATTTTCGAAGAGATTATAGTTGAAAATTTGCCCAACATGGGAAAAGAAACAGTCTATCACATCCAAGAAGCACAAAGAGTTCCATACAGAATCAACCCGAGAAGAAATACACCAAGACACATATTAATGAAGTTAACACAAATTAAACACAAAGACAAAATTCTAGCAGCAGCAAGGGAAAACCAACTAGTAACATACAAGGGAAACCCCATATGTTTAACAGCTGATCTTTCAACAGAAACTTTGAAGGCCAGAAGGGAATGGCAAGACACATTTAAAGCACTGAAAGAGAATCATTTACAACCAAGAATCCTCTACCCTGCAAGGAACTCATTCAAAATTAATGGAAAAATCAAAAGCTTTACAGATAAGCAAAAATTAAAAGAATTTAGCCACACCAAACCAGCCTTACAACAAGTGTTAAAGGGACTTATATAGACAAAAAGTATAAGAGAAGAAGAAGAATATCTACCAAACAAAGCCACCATGACATCTAAGAAGATGACAATAGGATCATTTGTATCAATAATTACTTTGAATGTAATTGGACTAAATGCCCCAACCAAAAGACACAGACTGGCTGAATGGATCCAGAAGCAAGACCCATATATATGCTGTTTACAAGAGAACCACTTCAGACCTAGAGACACTCATAGACTGAAAGTGAGAGGCTGGAAAACGATATTCCATGCAAATGGAAATCAAAAGAAAGCTGAAGTAGCAATCCTCCTATCAGACAAAATAGACCTCAAAATAAAGAAGATTAGAAGAGACAAGGCAGGACACTACATAATGATCAAGGGATCGATCCAACAAGAAGGCATAACAATCATAAATATCTATGCACCCAACACAGGAGCACCCCAATACATAAGACAAACACTTCCAGACATAAAAGAAGACATCAACACTAACACAATCATAGTAGGAGACTTTAACACTCCTCTCACACCAATGGACAGATCATAAAAAAAGAGAAAATTAATAAAGAAACACAAGCCTTAAATGACACAGTAGAAGAGATGGACCTCATGGATATCTTTAGGACCTTCCATCAAAAAGTTGAAGAGACTTTATTCTCAAGTGCTCATGGAGCACTCTGCAGGATAGACCATATCATGGGCCACAACTCAAACCTCTGCCAATTTAAGAAAATTGAAATCATATCAACCATCTACTCTGACCACAATGCAATGAGACTAGAGATCAACTACAGGAAAAAAATAATAATAACTGCTAAAAACACAAACACATGGAGATTAAACAGCACATACCTAAAAAACCAACTGATTACCAAGCAAATCAAAGGAGAAATAAAAAATTTCTAGAAGAAAACGACAATGAACACACGAGAGCACAAAACCTATGGGATACCACAAAAGCAGTTCTAAGAGGGAAGTTTATAGCAATACAATCCTACCTCAAGAAACAAGAAAAATATCAAACAGATGACCTAGCCCTATGCTTAAGCAATGGGAGAAATAAGAAAAAAAAACACCCCAAAGCCAGCAGAAGAAAGGAAATCATAAAGATCAGAGCAGAAATAAATGAAAAAGAAATAAAGGAAACAATAGTAAAGATAAATAAAACAAAAACCTGGTTCTTCAAAAAGGTTAACAAAATCAACAAACCTCTGGCCAGATTCATGAAGAAAAAAGGAGACAAGAACCAGATCACCAAAATCAAAAATGAAACAGGAGAGATTACAACAGATAATGCAGAAATCCAAAGGATTCTAAGAGACTATTATGAACAACTCTATGGAAACAAACTGGACAACCTGGAAGAAATGGACAGTTTCTTAGAGAAGATTAATCTCCCAAGACTGAGTCAGGAAGAAACAAAAACTGAAAAACACAATCACAAGCTCAGAAATCGACTTTGTGATCAAAAACCTACCCAAAAATAAAACTCCAGGGCCAGATGGCTTCACAGCCGAATTCTACCAAACATTTAAAGAAGAGCGAATGCCTGTCCTTCTAAAACTCTTCCAAAAAATGCACAAGAAGGAACACTTTCAAACATATTCTATGAGGCCGCCATCACCCTGATACAAAAGCCAGGCAAAGACAACACACAAAAAGAAAATTATAGGCCAATTTCACTGATGAATCTAGACGCCAAAACTCTCAACAAAATCCTAGCAAGCAGAGTTCAACGTCACATCAAAAAACTCATACATCACGACCAAGTCGGCTTCATCCCAGGCATACAAGGATTCTACAATATCTGCAAATCAATCAATGTGACACACCATATCAACAAATTGAGAGACAAAAATCACATGATAATCTCAATAGATGCAGAAAAAGCCTTTGACAAAATCCAATACCCATTTATGATAAAGACTCTTCACAAAATGGGCATAGAAGGAACATATCTCAACATAGTGAAAGCCATCTATGAGAAGCCCACAGCGAACATTATCCTTAACGGTGAAAAACTGAAAGCATTCCCTCCAAGATTAGGAACAAGACAAGGGTGTCCACTTTTACCACTATTAGTCAACATAGTCCTGGAAGTTCTAGCAACAGAAATAAGAAGAAAAACAATTAAAAAAAAAAGGAATCCAGATTGGAAAGGAAGAAGTCAAACTCTCTCTATTCGTAGATGACATGATATCATACATAGAAAATCCCAAAGACACAATTACAAAGCTACTAGAGCTAATCAACAAATTCAGCAAAGTCGCAGGATACAAAGTCAACACACAGAAATCACTGGTATTCCTATACACAAACAATGAAAAATCAGAAAATGAAATCAAAGAGGCAATCCCTTTCACCACTGCAACCAAGAAAATAAAATATCTAGGAATAAACCTACCCAAAGAAACAAAAGAACTGTACACAGAAAATTACAAGACAGTAATGAAAGACATGAAGGAAGACTTAAACAGATGGAGAGATATTCCATGTTCCTGGGTCAGAAGAATCAATATAGAGAAAATGATCATACCATCAAATATCATCTACAGATTCAATGCAATCGCTATCAAACTACCAATGACATTCTATTTTTTTTTAAAGATTTATTTATTTATTTATTTTGGGCGGGGGTCAGGTTGGGGAGGGAGGGGAGCAGGTGGGTCACTTCTATTGGTCCTTCATTTCTCTATTTTCATCCGTCTTTGTTCTTCAGCTCCTATGGGCCCCCCATCATGGTGGCATCTGTCGTTGCAGAGCACTGGCTCTGGGCGTATGCGCTCCAGAGCTCCGGCTCAGTAATTGGACACATCGGTCTAGCCACACCACGGCCCGTGGGATCTTCCCAGGCCAGGGATCGAACCGGCGCCCCTTGCACTGCAAGGTGGCGTCCTTACCCACTGGACCACCAGGGGAAGCCCTGTCAATGACATTCTTCACAGAACTAGACAAAAAAATTACACAGTTCATACGGACAACACAAAAGACCTCGAATAGCCAAAGTAATCCTGAGAAAGAAAAAAGGAGCTGGAGGAATCAGCCTCCCAAACTTCAGACTCTACTACAAAGCAACAGTCATCAAGACAGTATGGTACTGGCACAAACACAGAAATACAGACCAATGGAACAAGATAGAGAACCCAGAGATAAACCCACACACCTTGGATACCTTATTTTTGACAAAGGAGGTGAAAATCTAAAATGGGACAAAGACAGCCTCTTCAACAAATGGTGCTGGGAAAATTGGACAGCTACGTGCAAAAAAATGAAGTTGGAACATCCCCTGATACCATACACAAAGATAAACTCAAAATGGATTAAGAATCTAAATGTAAGACCAGAAACCCTAAAACTCTTAGAGGAGAATATAGGACAAACACTCAAGAACATAAATCAAAGCAAGATCTTCTATGATCTGCCCACTAGAATAACAGAAATAAAAACAAAAATTAACATGTGGGACCTAATGAAACTGAAAAGCTTTTGTACAGCAAAAGAAATTACAAACAAGGTAGACAGCCCACAGAATGGGAGAAAATCATAGCAAATGAAACAGCAGACAAAGAATTAATCTCCAAAATCTACAAGCAACTCAGACAACTCAGCACCGGAAAAATGAACAACCCAATCAAAAAAATGGGAAAAGGACATAAACAGACATCTCTCCAAAGAGGACATACAGATGGCCTCAAAACACATGAAACGCTGCTCAATCTCACATATAAGTAGAGAAATGGAAATCAAAACTACAATGAGATATCACCTCACACCCTTCAGAATGGCCATCATCAACAAATCTACGGACAATAAATGCTGGATAGGGTGCGGAGAAAAGGGAATAGTCTTGCATTGCTCGTGGGAATGTAAATTGCTACAACCTCTATGGAAGAGAGTATGGAGATTTCTTAAAAAACTAAAAATAGAAGCACCATATGACCTAGCAATTCCACTCAGGCTCATACCCTGATGAAATTAAATCTGAAAGAAGCACCTGTACCCCAATGTCCATTGCAGCTCTCTATACAATAGTTAGAACATGGAAGCAACCTAGGTGTCCATCGATGAATGAAAATACAAAAGCTCTAGTACATATATACAATGGAATACTACACAGCTGTAAAAAGAAATGCAGAAGAATGAGTCCTAATGAGGTGGCTGGATCTAGAACCTATCAAAAAAGTAAAGTCAGGGGCTTCCCTGGTGGTCCAGTGGGTAAGGACACTGCCTTGCAGTGCAAGAGGCATCAATTCGATCCCTGGCCTGGGAAGATCCCACGTGCCGCAGAGCGGCTGGACTGATGTGTCCAATTACCGCGCCGGAGCTCTGGAGCGCATGCGCCCAGAGCCGGCACTCAGCGACAACAGAGGCCACCGCGATGGGAGGCCCACATGGGCCGAAGAACAAAGATGGATGAAAAACAAATAAATGAAAGGCAAATAGAAGTGGCCCGCCCACCCCCTCCCTCCCCAACCCACCCTCCAAAAAAATAAATAAATAAATATTTTAAAAAAAAAAAGTGAAGTCAGTCAGAAAGAGAAGGACAAGTACAATATACTAACACATATATATGGAATCTAGTAGGATGGTAATGATAACACATGCAGTGAAGCGATGGAAAAACAGACATGGACAGTGGACATATGGACATTGTGGGGAATGAACAGTGGAGTGGGTGGGAGGTGTAAAGGAAGTAGCATGAAAACTTATACTATCATATGTGAAAAAAATAGCTATAATCATTGCTCTGTGAGAGAAGGGGATCCTGCAGGGGTGCTGTGCAATGGCCTGGAGGGGTGGGATGGGGGGGATATACATATGACTAATCTGGGATCATATATATCTGTAAACAATAAAACTCTGTAAAAGTAAAATAAAAATCAAAAAAAAAAGGAAAATGAATTTAGCAAAATTAGCGAATAAATATGTCAATACATAAAATTCAACTACATTTTAATATGGTGACAGTAATATGTTGGAAATTTTATTTCATTTATATATCTTTCAATATATGAAAACTCAAGGATAAAATGAACAAAATATGTATGAGAATTATACACTGAAATCTACTGAACATTGCTGTCAGATAGATGATACTAAAAAGTTAGACATATCTTTTTAATGGATTAGATGACTCAAGATTGTTATGGTATCATTTGGCCCAAGATTGATTTACAGAGTTAATACAATTCCAATCAGACTCATAATGAGTTTGTTTTGTAGAATTTGACACACTGGTTGCAAAACTTATCTGGAAGCTCAAAGCACATAGAGTTCCAAAACAGTTTTGAAAAATAAGAACTTATTTGGATGACTCAGGAATTACCATAATGTTACAATAGTGCAATATTAGCACATCAATAGACAAATAGCAATAGAATATATTAGGAATGTCGGAATCCAGAAATAATAGACCCACAAGTGTGTGAGTGAGTGAGTGTGTGTGTATGTGTGTGTGTGTGTGTATAACCAAGTGACAAAGTATGAGATGGATGGATAAAAGGAAGGATTTTCAAGAAATGGTGCTGGAACAAGTAGCTACCTTAGGAAAACAAATGAACTTCAATATTTATGTCCCACCAAAGACATAAATGATAAAGCTAAAACTATATAATTTCTAGAAGAGTACATTGGAAAAATTTTTGCATATTGGCTCATGCAAATATTTCTTAGACAGAACATAAAAGTACTACTGATAATTGAACCCAGGTCTCCTGCATTGCAGGCAGATTCTTTACTAATAAGCCCACTTATAAAAGAGCAAATTGATAAATAAGAGTTTATCAAGAGAGGGCAGAGCCAAGATGGCGGAGGAATGAGGGGAAGATTTCACCAGCTCCCCAACAGAATCACCAGAACTAATCAAGAAATGAAACACCACCAACAAACCAGCAGCAAGACTGGATATACATATGACTAATCTGGGATCATATATATCTGTAAACAATAAAACTCTGTAAAAGTCAAATAAAAATCAAAAAAAAAAAGGAAAATGAATTTAGCAAAATTAGCGAATAAATATGTCAATACATAAAATTCAACTACATTTTAACATGGTGACAGTAATATGTTGGAAATTTTATTTCATTTGTATATCTTTCAATATATGAAAACTCAAGGATAAAATGAACAAAATATGTATGAGAATTATACACTGAAATCTACTGAACATTGCTGTCAGATAGATGATACTAAAAAGTTAGACATATCTTTTTAATGGATTAGATGACTCAAGATTGTTATGGTATCATTTGGCCCAAGATTGATTTACAGAGTTAATACAATTCCAATCAGACTCATAATGAGCTTGTTTTGTAGAATTTGACACACTGGTTGCAAAACTTATCTGGAAGCTCAAAGCACATAGAGTTCCAAAACAGTTTTGAAAAATAAGAACTTATTTGGATGACTCAGGAATTACCATAATGTTACAATAGTGCAATATTAGCACATCAATAGACAAATAGCAATAGAATATATTAGGAATGTCAGAATCCAGAAATAATAGACCCACAAGTGTGTGAGTGAGTGAGTGAGTGTGTGTGTATGTGTGTGTGTGTGTGTATAACCAAGTGCCAAAGTATGAGATGGATGGATAAAAGGAAGGATTTTCAAGAAATGGTGCTGGAACAAGTAGCTACCTTAGGAAAACAAATGAACTTCAATATTTATGTCCCACCAAAGACATAAATGATAAAGCTAAAACTATATAATTTCTAGAAGAGTACATTGGAAAAATTTTTGCATATTGGCTCATGCAAATATTTCTTAGACAGAACATAAAAGTACTACTGATAATTGAACCCAGGTCTCCTGCATTGCAGGCAGATTCTTTACTAATAAGCCCACTTATAAAAGAGCAAATTGATAAATAAGAGTTTATCAAGAGAGGGCAGAGCCAAGATGGCGGAGGAATGAGGGGAAGATTTCACCAGCTCCCCAACAGAATCACCAGAACTAATCAAGAAATGAAACACCACCAACAAACCAGCTGCTAGACAACAGAAGAACTCCGTAGGTCCAGGAGAGTAGAACAGTGAACAGCCAGCACTTTCCCGCAGCTACTGTTCTGAGAACCCTCTATCCTAACCCCCACGGCGACCGCACCGACGGAGAGCGCGCCAGCAAGTGCCCTAAAAGGGGGCCAGAGCGGAGCGTCGGGGGAGAGAGGGCAGCAATCAGAGCGAAAATTCCAAGAATCCACCCGGATCACTGGCAGAAATTAAGACACTGTGAAGATAGGATACTGGAGCAGGTCCAGGCAAACGCAAATGGGAAGTTCCCCGCGGAGTGCTGCCTAGACACCAGGAGCCTGAAGGGAGCACCCAGTGCGAAAATCACGACTTTCTGCCTGGCACCGGGTAAGTTCAAACCATCCTAGTGGGCGACTTGCTGAAGTCGCGCATGGATTGCTGACCAGGCACCCGGCTCGAGCCGGTCGGGGAAGCTTGTGCCTGCCTTTGGGACTT
This sequence comes from Tragulus kanchil, assembly GCA_022376925.1. Classification (NCBI taxonomy): domain Eukaryota; kingdom Metazoa; phylum Chordata; class Mammalia; order Artiodactyla; family Tragulidae; genus Tragulus; species Tragulus kanchil. The sequence continues at coordinate 80,375,538 of JAIOJX010000025.1, forward strand.
GGACGCGTAACTGGCAGTGCGCACACGCCAGCGGCGGAGGAGCCCGTGCACCCCCATAGCTATACCCGCAGCAGAGGAAGCCAGGAGAAGGGCATGTATTGGAGGCTACGGGCGGGTGCGCAGCAGAGCCAGGGCGCTCCCCCACAACAGGGGACTGCGTGTGCAGCGGCCCTCGGCCAGACTGACTGGGATCAGCCCGCCGCCTCGGCCAGCACCTGAGCTTGCAGCAAAGCCAGTATTTGGCTGAAAACAAACCATAGCAACCGGTGCCCTAAGGGAAAGGCTACATCAGGACAACACCATCGAGAGCAGATTGGCTTCCACCAGACAGATGAGAGGATAAAAACCAGGGACAGTATTTAGCCTTTTTTGTTTGTTTATTTGGTGTGGACGGTTCTGTTTATTTGTTTGATCGGTCAGGTTTGGTTTTTTGTTTTTTGTTTTTGTCTCTTCTTACTAAGTTTTTCTTCCCTTTTTAATTTTTAATTTCTTTTTTTTTTTTTTGATTTTAATTCTTGGAAACTTCTAATTTTCTTTCCTCTTTGCCACTGCTTCCTCCCTCTATGTTCTAAATGTAAAACTTTCTCCTATCTACCACTATCCTCTAGATAAATATTTCCTACCTTCCTGTCTCCACTATTCTCTTCCAGCTACACTAAACAATACAACACACTAATCTTGGCTACGTAACCCTATAAAATCCTTCCAAGACGAATCTATTCCTTCTCATTACCTATACACTCTCCTCCTCCTCACCCCCAACAAACATCTTAGCTAAAAATTGCTTTACCGAGACGACGCCAGCAAGTGCCCTAAAAGGGGCCAGAGCGGAGCGTCGAGGCAGCAATCAGAGCGAAAATTCCAAGAATCCACCCGGATCACTGGCAGAAATTAAGACACTGTGAAGATAGGATACTGGAGCAGGTCCAGGCAAACGCAAATGGGAAGTTCCCCGCGGAGTGCTGCCTAGACACCAGGAGCCTGAAGGGAGCACCCAGTGCGAAAATCACGACTTTCTGCCTGGCACCGGGTAAGTTCAAACCGTCCTAGTGGGCGACTTGCTGAAGTCGCGCATGGATTGCTGACCAGGGGTCCGGGAAGCTTGTGCCTGCCTTTGGGACTTGGACGCGTAACTGGCAGTGCGCACACGCCAGCGGCGGAGGAGCCCGTGCACCCCCATAGCTATACCCGCAGCAGAGGAAGCCAGGAGAAGGGCATGTATTGGAGGCTACGGGCGGGTGCGCAGCAGAGCCAGGGCGCTCCCCCACAACAGGGGACTGCGTGTGCAGCGGCCCTCGGCCAGACTGACTGGGATCAGCCCGCCGCCTCGGCCAGCACCTGAGATTGCAGCAAAGCCAGTATTTGGCTGAAAACAAACCATAGCAACCGGTGCCCTAAGGGAAAGGCTACATCAGGACAACGCCATCGAGAGCAGACTGGCTTCCACCAGACAGATGAGAGGATAAAAACCAGGGACAATATTTAGCCTTTTTTGTTTGTTTATTTGCTGTGGACGGTTCTGTTTATTCGTTTGATCGGACAGGTTTCAGTTTTTGTTTTTTTGTCTTTTTAGTCTCTTCTTATTAAGTTTTTCTTCCTTTTTTAATTTTTAATTTCTTTTTTTTTTTGATTTTAATTCTTGGAAACTTCTAATTTTCTTTCCTCTTTGCCACTGCTTCCTCCCTCTATGTTCTAAATGTAAAACTTTCTCCTATCTACCACTATCCTCTAGATAAATATTTCCTACCTTCCTGTCTCCACTATTCTCTTCCAGCTACACTAAACAATACAACACACTAATCTTGGCTACGTAACCCTATAAAATCCTTCCAAGACGAATCTATTCCTTCTCATTACCTATACACTCTCCTCCTCCTCACCCCCAACAAACATCTTAGCTAAAAATTGCTTTCAATGAAATTGTCCAAGCCAGGACCTTGCCCCAGATCTATTTTTCTAGGCACTATTTTAATTAATTCAGAGCTTAACGGGCAAGTATCATCTTTGATTGTGTCGTTTGCCAGAAAAATTTCCTATGCTTTATCACTGTAAGACTGGTTAGATGTGGTTATTGCTGTGTATGTATGTATATCTTATGACCATGTTAGAAAACATCTGCATGCTTTTATGACTGTCACCCATCAGGGATGCGCCTCCTGTTCCTCAGATGCTAGTATTTGAACTAATATCATGGAACACCATAGAAAACCAGACATAGAGCCTACACCCCCAGTCCAATCATCAAACCAAGGATCCTCGGAGCAGAAGTCCTGAGTCCAAGACCCCACACTATCAAAGAACATACAACACTAGAGATTATTCACCTGTAAACAGGACCTAACACCACCCAAGACACAAACGATTGAACCCTTCTAGAAGGACAGAAACCCAAAGGAAGGGAGAATTCAACCAAGAAGCCTGGTGGAAAAAAGAACTTCATATGCACAGACACACACAAAGAAACAAAAACTAACCTAATAATGAAACGACAGAGAAACACTGCACAAATGAAGGTCCAAGCTAGCAAAACACAGCTTCAAATGACAGAGGAGGAGATAGACAAATTATCTGAAAGAGAATTCAGAAAAACTATACTAATGAGGATGCAAAACACCGAAAACAGAATATTAGAGGAAATTAGTGCATTGAGAAAAGACATGGAGGAAATGAAAAATAAGCAAATAGAGCTAACCAACTCAGTTGCTGAACTCAAAAATACTATAGAAGGTCTCAACAGTAGACTATCAGAGGCAGAAGAACGGATAAGTGAGCTGGAAACAGAATGGTGGAAATGATTGCTGAAGAACAGAACAAAGCCGAAAGAATTAAAAGAACTGAGGATAGCAGCAGAGACCTATGGGACAATATCAAACGCACCAACATTAGAATTATAGGAGTTTCAGAGGAAGAAGAGGGGAAGAAAGGCTTGGCTACGTAACCCTATAAAATCCTTCCAAGACGAATCTATTCCTTCTCATTACCTATACACTCTCCTCCTCCTCACCCCCAACAAACGTCTTAGCTAAAAATTGCTTTCAGTGAAATTGTCCAAGCCAGGACCTTGCCCCAGATCTATTTTTCTAGGCACTATTTTAATTAATTCAGAGCTTAACGGGCAAGTATCATCTTTGATTGTGTCGTTTGCCAGAAAAATTTCCTATGCTTTATCACTGTAAGACTGGTTAGATGTGGTTATTGCTGTGTATGTATGTATATCTTATGACCATGTTAGAAAACATCTGCATGCTTTTATGACTGTCACCCATCAGGGATGCGCCTCCTGTTCCTCAGATGCTAGTATTTGAACTAATATCATGGAACACCATAGAAAACCAGACATAGAGCCTACACCCCCAGTCCAATCATCAAACCAAGGATCCTCGGAGCAGAAGTCCTGAGTCCAAGACCCCACACTATCAAAGAACATACAACACTAGAGATTATTCACCTGTAAACAGGACCTAACACCACCCAAGACACAAACGATTGAACCCTTCTAGAAGGACAGAAACCCAAAGGAAGGGAGAATTCAACCAAGAAGCCTGGTGGAAAAAAGAACTTCATATGCACAGACACACACAAAGAAACAAAAACTAACCTAATAATGAAACGACAGAGAAACACTGCACAAATGAAGGTCCAAGCTAGCAAAACACAGCTTCAAATGACAGAGGAGGAGATAGACAAATTATCTGAAAGAGAATTCAGAAAAACTATACTAATGAGGATGCAAAACACCGAAAACAGAATATTAGAGGAAATTAGTGCATTGAGAAAAGACATGGAGGAAATGAAAAATAAGCAAATAGAGCCAACCAACTCAGTTGCTGAACTCAAAAATACTATAGAAGGTCTCAACAGTAGACTATCAGAGGCAGAAGAACGGATAAGTGAGCTGGAAGACAGAATGGTGGAAATGATTGCTGAAGAACAGAACAAAGCTGAAAGAATTAAAAGAACTGAGGATAGCAGCAGAGACCTATGGGACAATATCAAACGCACCAACATTAGAATTATAGGAGTTTCAGAGGAAGAAGAGGGGAAGAAAGGCTACAAAAAAATTCTTGAAGAGGTTACAGTAGAAAACTTCCCCAGCATGGGAAAGGAAATAGTAAAGCACGTCCAAGAAGCACAAAGAGTTCCATACAGGAGAAACGCCAGAAGAAATACACCAAGGCACATTCTAATCAAACTAACGCAGACTAAATATAAAGACAGATTAATAAAGGCAACTAGGAGCAAATAACAAATAACATATAAAGGAAACCCCATATCTCTAACTGCGGATCTTTCAGCAGAAACCCTGCAGGCCAGAAGAGAATGGCAAGACACATTTAAACGGCTAAAAGAGAATAATCTGCAACCACGAATTCTCTACCCAGCAAGAATCTCATTCAGAATCGATGGAGAAGTCAAAAACTTCACAGACAGACAAAAACTAAAAGAATTCTGTACCACAAAACCAGCCCTACAACAACTGTTAAAGGGCCTGATATAGCCAAGAAATACAAGAGTAGAAGAAGTCCTACAAATCAAACCCCAAACTTCTAAGAAGATGACAATAGGAACATTCGTATCAATAATTACTTTGAATATAAACGAATTAAATGCTCCAACCAAACGACACAGGCTGGCTGAATGGATCCAGAAGCAAAGCCCATATATATATGCTGTTTACAAGAGACCCACTTCAGACCTAGAGACACCCATAGACTGAAAGTGAGAGGCTGGAAAAAGATACTCCATGAAAATGGAAATCAAAAGAAAGCTGGAGTGGTAATCCTCATATCAGACAAAATAGATTTTAAAGTAAAGAAGATTCTAAGAGAGAAGGCAGGTCACTACATCATGATTAAGGGATCCATCCAAGAGGAAGACATAACAGTCATGAATATCTATGCACCCAACACAGGGGCACCTCAATACATAAGACAGATACTTTACAAAAAAAACAATTAATAGACTATCAGAGGCAGAAGAACGGATAAGTGAGCTGGAAACAGAATGGTGGAAATGATTGCTGAAGAACAGAACAAAGCCGAAAGAATTAAAAGAACTGAGGATAGCAGCAGAGACCTATGGGACAATATCAAACGCACCAACATTAGAATTATAGGAGTTTCAGAGGAAGAAGAGGGGAAGAAAGGCTACAAAAAAATTCTTGAAGAGGTTACAGTAGAAAACTTCCCCAGCATGGGAAAGGAAATAGTAAAGCACGTCCAAGAAGCACAAAGAGTTCCATACAGGAGAAACCCCAGAAGAAATACACCAAGGCACATTCTAATCAAACTAACGCAGACTAAATATAAAGACAGATTAATAAAGGCAGCTAGGAGCAAATAACAAATAACATATAAAGGAAACCCCATATCTCTAACTGCGGATCTTTCAGCAGAAACCCTGCAGGCCAGAAGAGAATGGCAAGACACATTTAAACGACTAAAAGAGAATAATCTGCAACCACGAATTCTCTACCCAGCAAGAATCTCATTCAGAATCGATGGAGAAGTCAAAAGCTTCACAGACAGACAAAAACTAAAAGAATTCTGTACCACAAAACCAGCCCTACAACAACTGTTAAAGGGCCTGATATAGCCAAGAAATACAAGAGTAGAAGAAGTCCTACAAATCAAACCCCAAACTTCTAAGAAGATGACAATAGGAACATTCGTATCAATAATTACTTTGAATATAAACGAATTAAATGCTCCAACCAAACGACACAGGCTGGCTGAATGGATCCAGAAGCAAAGCCCATATATATATGCTGTTTACAAGAGACCCACTTCAGACCTAGAGACACCCATAGACTGAAAGTGAGAGGCTGGAAAAAGATATTCCATGAAAATGGAAATCAAAAGAAAGCTGGAGTGGTAATCCTCATATCAGACAAAATAGATTTTAAAGTAAAGAAGATTCTAAGAGAGAAGGCAGGTCACTACATCATGATTAAGGGATCCATCCAAGAGGAAGACATAACAGTCATGAATATCTATGCACCCAACACAGGGGCACCTCAATACATAAGACAGATACTTTCAGACTTAAAAGAAGAAATCAATAATAACACAATAATAGTAGGAGACTTTAACACTCCTCTCACACCAATGGATAGATCATCCAAACAGAAAATTAATAAAGAAACACAAGCCTTAAATCCCACACTAGAAAAGATGGACCTCATTGATATCTTTAGGACATTCCATCCAAAAGCAGAAGAATACACTATCTTCTCAAGTGCTCATGGAACATTCTCCAGGATAGACCACATCTTGGGCCACAGATCTAACCTCAGTCAATTCAAGAAAACTGAAATTCTATCAACCATCTTCTCGGACCACAATGCAATGAGACTAGAAATCAACTACAGGAAAAAACCCATTAAAAACACAAACACATGGAGATTAAACAACACATACCTAAAAAACCAACTGATCACTGAGGAAATCAAAGGAGAAATTAAAAAATTGCTGGAAGAAAATGATAATGAACATCCAACCATGCAAAGCCTATGGGATACCGCAAAAGCAGTTCTAAGAGGAAAATTGATAACAATACAATCCCACCTCAAGAAACTGGGAAAATATGAAGCAGATGACCAAACCCTCCGCTTAAAACAATTGGAGAAAGAAGAACAAAAACATCTCAAAGCCAGCAGAAGAAGAGAAATGATAAAGACTAGAGCAGAAATAAAAGAGAAAGAAATGATAGAAACTATAGTATGGATAAATAAAACAAAAACCTGGTTCTTTGAAAAGGTAAATAAAATTGACAAGCCTCTGGCCAGACTCATCAAGAGAAAGAGAGAGAAGAACCAGATCAACAAAATCAAAAACGAATTAAATGCTCCAACCAAACGACACAGGCTGGCTGAATGGATCCAGAAGCAAAGCCCATATATATATGCTGTTTACAAGAGACCCACTTCAGACCTAGAGACACCCATAGACTGAAAGTGAGAGGCTGGAAAAAGATACTCCATGAAAATGGAAATCAAAAGAAAGCTGGAGTGGTAATCCTCATATCAGACAAAATAGATTTTAAAGTAAAGAAGATTCTAAGAGAGAAGGCAGGTCACTACATCATGATTAAGGGATCCATCCAAGAGGAAGACATAACAGTCATGAATATCTATGCACCCAACACAGGGGCACCTCAATACATAAGACAGATACTTTCAGACTTAAAAGAAGAAATCAATAATAACACAATAATAGTAGGAGACTTTAACACTCCTCTCACACCAATGGATAGATCATCCAAACAGAAAATTAATAAAGAAACACAAGACTTAAATGCCACACTAGAAAAGATGGACCTCATTGATATCTTTAGGACATTCCATCCAAAAGCAGAAGAATACACTATCTTCTCAAGTGCTCACGGAACATTCTCCAGGATAGACCACATCTTGGGCCACAAATCTAACCTCAGTCAATTCAAGAAAACTGAAATTCTATCAACCATCTTCTCGGACCACAATGCAATGAGACTAGAAATCAACTACAGGAAAAAACCCACTAAAAACACAAACACATGGAGATTAAACAACACATACCTAAAAAACCAACTGATCACTGAGGAAATCAAAGGAGAAATTAAAAAATTGCTGGAAGAAAATGATAATGAACATCCAACCATGCAAAACCTATGGGATACCGCAAAAGCAGTTCTAAGAGGAAAATTGATAACAATACAATCCCACCTCAAGAAACTGGGAAAATATGAAGCAGATGACCAAACCCTCCGCTTAAAACAATTGGAGAAAGAAGAACAAAAACATCTCAAAGCCAGCAGAAGAAGAGAAATGATAAAGACTAGAGCAGAAATAAAAGAGAAAGAAATGATAGAAACTATAGTATGGATAAATAAAACAAAAACCTGGTTCTTTGAAAAGGTAAATAAAATTGACAAGCCTCTGGCCAGACTCATCAAGAGAAAGAGAGAGAAGAACCAGATCAACAAAATCAAAAATGAAACAGGAGAGATTACAACAGATAATGCAGAAATCCAAAGGATTCTACGAGACTATTATGAGCAACTCTATGAAAACAAACTGGGCAGCCTGGAAGAAATGGACAGTTTCTTAGAGAAGATTAATCTCCCAAGACTGAGTCAGGAAGAAACAGAAACTTTGAAAAACACAATCACAAGCTCAGAAATCGAATTTGTGATTAAAAATCTACCCCCCCCAAAAAAGCCCAGGGCCAGATGGCTTCACAGCCGAATTCTACCAAACATTTAAAGAAGAGCGAATGCCTGTCCTTCTAAAACTCTTCCAAAAAATTGCACAGGAAGGAAAACTTCCAAACACATTCTACGAGGCCACCATCACCCTGATACAAAAGCCAGGCAAAGACAACACAAAAAAGGAAAATTACAGACCAATTTCCCTGATGAACTTAGATGCCAAGATCCTCAACAAAATCCTAGCAAACAGAATTCAACGACACATCAAAAAACTCATACATCACGACCAAGTCGGCTTCATCCCAGGCATACAAGGATTCTACAACATCCGCAAATCAATCAATGTGATACACCATATCAACAAACTGAGAAACAAAAATCACATGATCATCTCAATAGATGCAGAAAAAGCCTTCGACAAAGTACAACATCCGTTTATGATAAAAATTCTTCAGAAAATGGGCATAGAAGGATCTTATCTCAACATAGTGAAAGCCATCTATGAGAAGTCCACAGCGAACATTATCTTCAATGGTGAAAAACTGAAAGCATTCCCTCTAAGATCAGGAACAAGACAGGGGTGTCCACTTTCACCACTACTATTCAACATAGTCCTGGAAGTTCTAGCAACGGCAGTAAGAGAAGAGAAAGATAACAAAATCCAGATTGACTCAAGAAAAACCCCCTTGGGAAAATATGAAGCAGATGACCAAACCCTCCGCTTAAAACAATTGGAGAAAGAAGAACAAAAACATCTCAAAGCCAGCAGAAGAAGAGAAATGATAAAGACTAGAGCAGAAATAAAAGAGAAAGAAATGATAGAAACTATAGTATGGATAAATAAAACAAAAACCTGGTTCTTTGAAAAGGTAAATAAAATTGACAAGCCTCTGGCCAGACTCATCAAGAGAAAGAGAGAGAAGAACCAGATCAACAAAATCAAAAATGAAACAGGAGAGATTACAACAGATAATGCAGAAATCCAAAGGATTCTACGAGACTATTATGAGCAACTCTATGAAAACAAACTGGACAACCTGGAAGAAATGGACAGTTTCTTAGAGAAGATTAATCTCCCAAGACTGAGTCAGGAAGAAACAGAAACTTTGAAAAACACAATCACAAGCTCAGAAATCGAATTTGTGATTAAAAATCTACCCCCCCCAAAAAAGCCCAGGGCCAGATGGCTTCACAGCCGAATTCTACCAAACATTTAAAGAAGAGCGAATGCCTGTCCTTCTAAAACTCTTCCAAAAAATTGCACAGGAAGGAAAACTTCCAAACACATTCTACGAGGCCACCATCACCCTGATACAAAAGCCAGGCAAAGACAACACAAAAAAGGAAAATTACAGACCAATTTCCCTGATGAACTTAGATGCCAAGATCCTCAACAAAATCCTAGCAAACAGAATTCAACGACACATCAAAAAACTCATACATCACGACCAAGTCGGCTTCATCCCAGGCATACAAGGATTCTACAACATCCGCAAATCAATCAATGTGATACACCATATCAACAAACTGAGAAACAAAAATCACATGATCATCTCAATAGATGCAGAAAAAGCCTTCGACAAAGTACAACATCCGTTTATGATAAAAATTCTTCAGAAAATGGGCATAGAAGGATCTTATCTCAACATAGTGAAAGCCATCTATGAGAAGTCCACAGCGAACATTATCTTCAATGGTGAAAAACTGAAAGCATTCCCTCTAAGATCAGGAACAAGACAGGGATGTCCACTTTCACCACTACTATTCAACATAGTCCTGGAAGTTCTAGCAACGGCAGTAAGAGAAGAGAAAGATAACAAAGGAATCCAGATTGGAAAGGAAGAAGTCAAGCTCTCTCTTTTTGCAGACAACATGATATTATACATAGAAAATTCCAAAGACTCTATTACAAAGCTACTAGAGCTAATCAACGAATTCAGCAAAGTCGCAGGATACAAAGTCAACACACAGAAATCACTGGCATTCCTATACACAAACAATGAAAAATCAGAAAATGAAATCAAAGAGGCAATCCCCTTCACCACTGCAACCAAAAGAATCAAATATCTAGGAATAAACCTACCCAAAGAAACAAAAGAACTGTACACAGAAAATTACAAGACACTCATGAGAGACATTAAAGAAGACTTAAACAGATGGAGAGCTATTCCATGTTCCTGGGTCGGAAGAATAAAGATTGTGAAAATGACCATACTACCAAATATCATCTACAGATTCAATGCAATATCTATTCAACTACCATTGACGTTTTTCACAGAACTAGACCAATGAATAACACAGTTCATATGGACAACACAAAAGACCTCGAATAGCCAAAGTAATCCTGAGAAAGAAAAAAGGAGCTGGAGGAATCAGCCTCCCTAACTTCAGACTCTACTACAAAGCAACAGTCATCAAGACAGTATGGTACTGGCACAAAAACAGAAATATAGACCAATGGAACAAGATAGAGAACCCAGAGATAAACACACGCACCTATGGGTACCTTATTTTTGACAAAGGAGGTGAAACTCTAAAATGGGACAAAGACAGCCTCTTCAACAAGTGGTGCTGGGAAAATTGGACAGCTACATTGAAGAAAATGAAGTTGGAACATCCCCTGACACCATACACAAAGATCAACTCAAAATGGATTAAAGACCTAAATGTAAGACCAGAAACCGTCAAACTCTTAGAGGAGAATATATGCAAAATCCTCAAGGACATCAATCAAAGCAAGATCTTCTCTGACCCACCTACTAAAATAGTGGAACTGAAAAGAAAAACTAACATGTGGGACCTCATGTCACTTAAAAGCTTTTGCACAGCAAAAGAAATTACAAAAAAGCTGAACAGACACCCCACAGACTGGGAGAGAATCATAGCAAATGAAACAACAGACAAAGAATTCATCTCCAAAATCTACAAGTAACTCAGACAACTCAGCACAGGAAAAACAAACAACCCAATCAAAATATGGGGAAAAGATCTAAACAAACACCTCTCCAAAGAGGACATACAGATGGCCCAAAAGCACATGAAACGATGCTCAACCTCGCTTATCATTAGAGAAATGGAAATTAAAACTACAATGAGATATCACCTCACACCTGTCAGAATGGCCATCTTCAAAAAATCTGCAGACAATAAATGCTGGAGAGGGTGTGGATAAAAGGGAACCCTCTTGCATTGCTGGTGGGAATGTCAATTGATACAGCCTCTATGGAAGACAGACTGGAGATTTCTTAAAAAACTAAAAATAGAAGCACCGTACGACCCAGCAATCCCACTCTTAGGCTTATATCCTGATGAAATCAAAACTGAAAGAAGCACTGTACCCCGATGTTCATTGCAGCTCTCTATACAGTAGCCAGAACATGGAAGCAACCTAGATGTTCATCGATGAATGAATGGATACAGAAGCTCTGGCATATATATACAATGGAATACTACTCAGCTGTTAAAAGAAATGCAGAAGACTCAGCCCTAATGAAGTGGCTGGCTCTAGAACCTATCATAAAAAGTGAAGTAAGTCAAAAAGAGAAAGACAAATACAGTATACTAACACACATATATGGAGTCTAGTAGGACGGTCTTGATAAGCACACGCAGTGAACTCATGGAAAAACAGACAGAGCATAGACATAGGGACATTGTGGGGAAGAAATAGGGAGGGGGAGGCATGGAGGGAGTAACATGGAAACCTATACTGTCATGTGTGGAAAAGATAGCTATTGTCATTGTGCTAAGGGAATAGGAGTGCTCACAATGGCATGGGGCAATGGTCCGGAGGGGTCGGATGGGGGAAACTGAGGGGGTGGGGGCCAGGAATATGCATATGACTGATCTGGGAACATACATGTCTGTGAACAACAAAACTCTGTAAAACCTCTAAAATAAAGAATTTTTTTTTAAATGCCAAAAAAAAAAAATAAATAAAATAGCATATGTATCCCTCAAAAAAATAAAATAAAATAAAGAAAGAAGTTAAATATGTGAGAATTTGTCTTGATTTTATATATGTGACAGTGTAGCACAAGCTAGACAGTCTATACTGAGAGAGCAGATCAGTGGCTACCTGGTGCTGGGTATGTGTAGGCAGACTGACTGCAAAGGGGCATGAGGGAAATTTTTAAGAAATGGAAACTTTCCATATTTTGTTTGTGATGGTCGGTTTAAAGATGTATTCATTGGGCAAGACTCACTAATGTGTACACTTAAAATGTGTGCATTTTTTGTATATATGGTTGACATCAATAAAGTTAATAAAGTTACAATAAATAAATGAAAATGGCTTAAAAATCCTCAAATATGGAAATTATCAGTGGTTTGAGTATTGTTTCCCTTGGAATATCATATCCATAAAAGAGAGGAAGGTTCTCTGTGTCACATAAATAGGTCACGACTTCTCCAAGCCTTTCTTGCTATTTATTTTTTATTAGAGCTTTGGTCGGGATAGGGGTTGCTTTTGAATTCTCTTTTTTTCTTTTTAAAATTTTTTGGGGGGTGGGGGCCACTTCTATTAATCTTTCATTTTATTTATTTCCAACCATCTCTTCCCCCCCCAGCTTTGGCCTGTGCGGGCCTCCCATCACAGTGGCCTCTCTCTTTGCAAAGCACTGGCTCTGGGCGCATGCGCTCCAGAGCTCCGGCTCGGTAGTTGGACACATCGGTCCAGCCGCTCCGCAGCATGTGGGATCCTCCCAGGCCAGGGATCGAACCAGCAGCCCTTGCACTGCAAGGCAGTGTCCTTACCCACTGGACCACCAGGGAAGCCCCTTGAATTCTCTTTTATAGACAGAGGTATAGACTTCACTCTAACTTTCTTTTAGCATCTACTTTGGACTCTGGAAAAATACTCCTTATTTTTTGGCATTCTTTGCTTGTCCTGCCTGCAACTCAGATTCCAAAGCATCCTAGGAGGATATTTATTTTTGACATTGGAATAAACAGATATTAATTCTGTTTTGAGACTCCAGCATTCTGCTTAAGGCAACTGGATATCACCAAGGCTATTCCAAATCCTGGATTTCTGGGTGAGCAGTAGATCAAAAACAAAATGCTTATATAAGAAAGATCTTGTTCTTTTTCTGGCTTGCTTTCATTGAAAAGAACATTCCTTAATATTTGTTGGCAATTATTAATGAATGACATAGCTTAGCTGGATAATTTTTCACACAGCTGTGTGAACTAGGACTTTTTTTTCATTTCCACTTAGCATACAGCTTAGGCTAATAAATAAGTTCTGTGTTTTGTTTTTCTTTTTGTGATATGTGTGCCAGCAGCACACAGCACATCTTCTGGACTGTAAGTTAAAAAAAAATCAAGTCCACACAAAGACCATTAATCTCATTGAGTTAATCTCAAATTTAAGCACAAATTGCATAAAGCAACAGTACAACTATTGTACTTTTAATGCACTCTCATTTCAATAGCTTTATATATTCTTATGTGGTGGCCTATTTCCAGGTTATTGCATGTTTTACACAAATGAAAACTGACATGCTTCAACATAATCACCACTTCAAATCTTTCAGTAAATATTTAACTGAGATTTTATAATAACCAGTTTCTATTCAAATTAAATATTTTGTAGTTAATGAATATAGACTTTGATTCATTCTAACCTAGCTTCCAAGAGTAGTTCTCTTATGAGTCTATCTAAACTTTTAAGTTACATTAGCCTTCACTCTTTCTAATCCTGCTAAATTATATGATTCACAAAGTAGTAAACATTAGTTAAGTGCTATTCTTCATTACTCTCTCTCTCTTTTTTAGTATTTACAATATTGCTGAAATAGGTCACCACCACAGGAACTACTGACCAAATAATCAGCATGAATTTATAACTCTTGAAACTTGGAAAGTTTTCTTTATCCCAAGGAAGCCTTTTGTAACTGACTAAATCTAGTTATATCTGGGCATAAGTAGAGTGATCACACTAGAGCACTCTTGAAAGTGAAAAGTGAGGTATCAATAATTTTAACACTGGAACAACAGTTAGCTGTCTCTGCCAAACTGAGATCTTTTATTATCCAGCTATAACCATTCAGATAGTAGCACAAGTCTTAAGTGAGCCATAAACGTATCAATCATACAAATATCATTCACAATTTATCAGGGGACTAGTTACCACGGTAAGCAAAGACTCAGGGCCCCTATATCCATGAATATAAGATGTGCAAATTCACAGGGTGACAATTTGGTGGAAATTAATAGAAGTTCTTAATCTTAGAAATCAAACTTCTCATTGCTGGGAGCCCAGGAGGCTACTGTGAGCTGGTTCTATTCTGCATGACATTACTAAGGCTCTGTTCCAACCCATCTGCTTCTCCATCACTGGAACTAAAAACAAAGTGCCAGTGCTAGGCCTATAAATGCCCCCAAGCCCTAAGAAGACTGTGCCAAGCTCTGCACATGCTGATGTTGACACCTGTGCCTTCATTTTAAGAGGGGATTTGAAGTTGGAGAGAGCAAAAACACAAAGGGAAAAAAGAAAAGAGGGGCAAGGAGACAGAAAATGAGTATCAAATCAAGACACTCAATGTCTGATTTAGTAGGAGATTCAGAATGAAAAAAAAGCAAGACAAAGCAGAGTGAAAGGGGCAGGAAGGGAAGAGCATTCTCAAAACTACTGAAATACATTTTCTAGGACCAAAGGAAATTAATCTTCATATTTTTAATAGTGACTGAATACATCTGAAATAACAGGGGACTACTGTAATTTGTTACAGCAGCCACAAGAAAGCAACCCAACAGACTGCCCCAGATTCAGAGCACACCCAGGCCATCCTGGAACAAGTCAGCGACGGCAGGAGAGACTTCCCATCAAGACAAAATTCATGGGATGGCTGACACATCTGCATGTCTTGAGTGGAGAATCAGACAACTGGCAATGATTGGGCACTGAATCAGTTAAGTATAAAGACAAAAACAAATTAATTTTTTTTAAGCCAGTATTTAATCCTAGGGTAAAACAAAACTGTTCATGTAAAAAGAAAAAAGGCAGTGCAAACTACATGGCTCATCTGTAAGTAGCTTTTTTTTTTTTAACAGAGTTTTGTTGTTTATTGCCACACATCAACCTGAATTGTAAGTGTAAGCCTTTAAATAGACATTATAACATAAATTACTCTAACATCTATTACTTGCTTGGGAAATGGGAGAAGTATAGTCTTTTCATGGTAATGATTGCCCCAAATTCTTAGCCTTCAAAATGGGAGAAACAAATTTCCAAAGAAAAACTTAAGTTAGGAATATATGTATGCTACTTAGGGATGTAGCAAAGCTGAAAGCAGTAGCTTCTAGGAAAGAGTAACTATAGGCAGAAGTGAGAAAGCAAATACTGCAGTTAGACTTTGCAGGAAACATTTTTGCATGTGTATATGCCTGTATCACTTTGGTAAAATGAAAATTTTTAAAAAACTGGAAAACTGATGAAGACAATGATGAAGAGTAGGTTACAGTCAGGTTAAGTAGAACATTAACGCAGTGCCAAGCTCTGCACATGCTGATGTTGACACCTGTGCCTTCATTTTAAGAGGGATTTGAAGTTGAGAGAGCAAAAACACAAAGGGAAAAAAGAAAAGAGGGGCAAGGAGACAGAAAATGAGTATCAAATCAAGACACTCAATGTCTGATTTAGTAGGAGATTCAGAATGAAAAAAAAGCAAGACAAAGCAGAGTGAAAGGGGCAGGAAGGGAAGAGCATTCTCAAAACTACTGAAATACATTTTCTAGGACCAAAGGAAATTAATCTTCATATTTTTAATAGTGACTGAATACATCTGAAATAACAGGGGACTACTGTAATTTGTTACAGCAGCCACAAGAAAGCAACCCAACAGACTGCCCCAGATTCAGAGCACACCCAGGCCATCCTGGAACAAGTCAGCGACGGCAGGAGAGACTTCCCATCAAGACAAAATTCATGGGATGGCTGACACATCTGCATGTCTTGAGTGGAGAATCAGACAACTGGCAATGATTGGGCACTGAATCAGTTAAGTATAAAGACAAAAACAAATTAATTTTTTTTAAGCCAGTATTTAATCCTAGGGTAAAACAAAACTGTTCATGTAAAAAGAAAAAAGGCAGTGCAAACTACATGGCTCATCTGTAAGTAGCTTTTTTTTTGACAGAGTTTTGTTGTTTATTGCCACACATCAACCTGAATTGTAAGTGTAAGCCTTTAAATAGACATTATAACATAAATTACTCTAACATCTATTACTTGCTTGGGAAATGGGAGAAGTATAGTCTTTTCATGGTAATGATTGCCCCAAATTCTTAGCCTTCAAAATGGGAGAAACAAATTTCCAAAGAAAAACTTAAGTTAGGAATATATGTATGCTACTTAGGGATGTAGCAAAGCTGAAAGCAGTAGCTTCTAGGAAAGAGTAACTATAGGCAGAAGTGAGAAAGCAAATACTGCAGTTAGACTTTGCAGGAAACATTTTTGCATGTGTATATGCCTGTATCACTTTGGTAAAATGAAAATTTTTAAAAAACTGGAAAACTGATGAAGACAATGATGAAGAGTAGGTTACAGTCTAGGGTTTATAAAATGCAAAATGAATGAACATTTTAAAGCCAATTTCATAGCATTGTATAAAAACAGATATATGTGGCGACACACTGTATTTTCAGTGACTGCATCAAATAAGACGTTAAAAGGCACTATATTGCAACACCTTGGAAGTGTTCTGGAAAACTACTTGTAGGTATGTGGAGGGGGTACAGAACACTGCAGGTCAGCCCCATATAAATCTGTCATGGGAAAGAGCAGCTGGGCCACATGGGTCATCTTTACGGGCTTCCCCTTTGTAGATAATTCTGAATCTTTGTCTTTCTTCTCACATCCCTTAGACATACTCACCCCAGTGCTTTCTATTTCAACAAGTTACGACCATAAAAAACAGACATCAATCTGCATTAATCCTTATTTGAGGGTCTACTATTGGAACAACTCCTGGTACAAGAACTGTATCAATGTGCCCAGTTAGGAAAGCAGAAAACTCTATGGAAAGCAGAAAACTACATTTCAAATAAAGTAGACTTAATACAGAAAATGAGTTATAGAGTTATTGGAAGCCTGCAAAATCACAAAGGGCATACTGAGGTCACCAAGACCATCAAGTCCCGGAAGGGCTAGGAGAATGAAAAGAACATTTTGGGGTTGTAGGATGGGAACTTGAGTGAAAGGGCCCCCCAGGGCTGTGGCTTAGACCTCTGAGGACAGGGCACAGCTTCGTGGTTGTTTATAAGGCAAGGTCACACTCACTCTGCTAAGAGAACTGCCCGTTTCTGCCACGGCCACTGCCTGTGAGGCATGAAGCAAGGTTGGTGTTCCCAGCACCTAAAAGCAGCTGGTGAATGGAGCTGTGTGACGCGGCATGACACTAATGGGACCTGGAAAGAAAGTCCCCTCCCCCTTCTCCTGTGGGCAGATGCCTGTGACAGAAACTTTAGGGAACTGACATGTCGAAAGACTCGGGGGAACTGAGTTTGCAGAGGTGCAACTCCAGCATCACAGAGCAGCCTATAAAAGGGCAAGTCCTCCGAGCAGACCAAAGCATTTATTCCTATTTAATGCCAAGCTCCACTTGCACCAACTTCCCTTTAGGGAAGGACGAGGCATTTCTTTGTGCCCACTCTCCATCTGCTTCTGCATGCTATCTGCATTACCCAAGAAAGCTCTTAGCATCTTAGCCATAGTTGTTTTAAGTTTTCAGTCCAGTAATTCCCACATCTCTGCTGTACCTGAGTCTGGTTTCCAGGCTTACTCTTGTTGCTTTTAGTACAGTCTAATTTTTTCTTGCTATCTGAACATATTGTATAGGGTAAAACAAATTGTTGAAAACAGACTTAGTAATGCAGTGGTGGGGGCTGGGAGAGGGGAAGGATCCTATGGTTCTATGGTCTTTTGGTGAGCCTGTGCCCTTGCACCATGAAGTTCACTAGGACTTCTCAGTTTCCCTATCACACCCCACTTAGGTGCAACAGGATGGCTAGAGCTGGCTGGGGTTGGGTATTTCCCTTCTCCCAGGTAATTTAGGCTCTGATAAAAACCCCAGAAGATTAGACTTTGGTGAATTAGCTTCTCCTGAAGGAAGGCCTTGTTGCTTATTGTTCAGTCACCAAGTCAACTCTTTGTGACCCCATGGACTGTAGCATGCCAGGCTTCCCTGTCCCTGCCAGAGTTTTCCCAAGTTCATGTCTATTGAATTGGTGATGCCATCCAACCATCTTATCCTCTGTCACTCTCTTCTTCCTTCAGTCTTTCCCAGCATCAGGGTCTTTTCCAAGGGGTCAGCTCTTTGCATCAGGTAGCCAAAATACTGGATCTTCAGCTTTAGTATCTGTCCTTCTAATGAGTATTCAGAGTTGATTTCCTTTAAGATAGACTGGTTTGATCTCCTTGATGTTCAAGGGACTCTCAAGGGTCTTCTCCAGAATCACAGTTAGTAAGCATCAGTTCTTTGGTGCTCTGCCTTCTTTCTGGTCCAGCTCTCACATCCATACATGACTACTGGAAAGACCATAGGCCTTGTCAAGAAGGATAAAATATACCAGCCCCTTTTTCCCCCTGCGGGAAGTAGGACGGGATTTTTCTCCAATGACTGACAATCTGATCAAGATCCAGGAGGCAAAACTCACAAAAGTGTGGGAGTCTCCTTCTAACTGCATCCACCTGGAGTGGCATATCTCTCTCAGTTTTTAACTGAGCCTCAGAAATTCATCAGTTACAGTTCAGGTCTTTGCTGGTTTTGATGGTGGCTGCAGTTCCAGTAAGTTGTGATTCTCAGTGTTCGCCCATTGGTTTCTCCAATTTGAGGGGCAGCAGTCTGCCCTAAGACTTTATTTCTCCTATTGATCTATGAAGAGTTGTTGATTTCTCAGTTTATTTAGCAGTTTGCTTGTTGTAAGGATGGTGTGGTGACTTCCAAGCTTCTTGCATGCCAGATTGGAAACCAGAAGTTCTCTTACCTTCTTTGCATACTCTTGAATCTATATATTGAATCATTTTATATTACCTATTACATTTCCATGTTTCCCAACTGGAAATGCCACTCAGAATATTTCAAGGTGATCTAGAATTTAACATTTTCAAGTCAACCTCTCTTATTAGTCAATAAAACCACTTTCTCTCACTCATTCACACTGGAACACTGGAGTTGTTTCAGATTTATCACATGTACTTTAATTTTCCCCTTATAATTTCTATTTTCTCTTTATAATTTCTCTTTTCATTCTTTGCTACTGTCACGATGTCCTGGGACTAGAGCAGTAAACAGATGAGTGTGGACTTTGGAGCTAAACTGTTCAAATTCTGATTCTGCCCCACAAGGGCTGGGGAATTTGGCTCCTAGCCTCAGTTTCCTCATCGATAAAAAGAAATACAGATTGATTGCACAAGATTGATTTGAGAATTTTTAGTAAATAGAAAGCACTTAGAACAGTGCCTGGCATATACGAAACCTATATAATTGTTAGCTAGCAGTATTATCATTATTGGTCTTTAGTAAGAATTTTGGAGAAAACTTCTTAGAATTTTATGTCAATCAATTTTTTAATTTATTATCTTCAGTTACTTACCTACAAAGTATGATAATATCGTCCTAATAAAAATTAAGCTAAACAATGTAAAGCACTAATTAAGTAGTCACGCAATTGTCAAGAAGGATAAAATATACCAGCCTTTTCCCCTGCGGAAGTAGGACGGGATCCAATGACTGACAATCTGACAGTCGGGGTCACAAAAGTGTGGGAGTCTCCTTCTAACTGCATCCACCTGGAGTGGCATATCTCTCAGTTTTTAACTGAGCCTCAGAAATTCATCAGTTACAGTTCAGGTCTTTGCTGGTTTTGATGGTGGCTGCAGTTCCAGTAAGTTGTGATTCTCAGTGTTCGCCCATTGGTTTCTCCAATTTGAGGGGCAGCAGTCTGCCCTAAGACTTTATTTCTCCTATTGATCTATGAAGAGTTGTTGATTTCTCAGTTTATTTAGCAGTTTGCTTGTTGTAAGGATGGTGTGGTGACTTCCAAGCTTCTTGCATGCCAGATTGGAAACCAGAAGTTCTCTTACCTTCTTTGCATACTCTTGAATCTATATATTGAATCATTTTATATTACCTATTACATTTCCATGTTTCCCAACTGGAAATGCCACTCAGAATATTTCAAGGTGATCTAGAATTTAACATTTTCAAGTCAACCTCTCTTATTAGTCAATAAAACCACTTTCTCTCACTCATTCACACTGGAACACTGGAGTTGTTTCAGATTTATCACATGTACTTTAATTTTCCCCTTATAATTTCTATTTTCTCTTTATAATTTCTCTTTTCATTCTTTGCTACTGTCACGATGTCCTGGGACTAGAGCAGTAAACAGATGAGTGTGGACTTTGGAGCTAAACTGTTCAAATTCTGATTCTGCCCCACAAGGGCTGGGGAATTTGGCTCCTAGCCTCAGTTTCCTCATCGATAAAAAGAAATACAGATTGATTGCACAAGATTGATTTGAGAATTTTTAGTAAATAGAAAGCACTTAGAACAGTGCCTGGCATATACGAAACCTATATAATTGTTAGCTAGCAGTATTATCATTATTGGTCTTTAGTAAGAATTTTGGAGAAAACTTCTTAGAATTTTATGTCAATCAATTTTTTAATTTATTATCTTCAGTTACTTACCTACAAAGTATGATAATATCGTCCTAATAAAAATTAAGCTAAACAATGTAAAGCACTAATTAAGTAGTCACGCAATAAAAGTTGGCTGTTATTAGTGATATAAAGTGAGGATCAATAATAAAAAAAATACTATCCTGTGGAAAATCACCATGGATTCTTCATTGTTAAACAACAGTTTCCAGTGTGTAGATCACCTCTTTCCCTGGTACATGTTTTCATATTATTGAAAGTATGGAATTCATGCTATTTTGCATTACTTTAAAATTTTTACATGATATCAGTTATATGTGGAATCTAAAAACATGATACAAATGAACTTATTTACGAAACAGAAATAGACACACAGACAAAGAAAACAAACATGGTTACCAAAGGGGGAAGAGATAAATTAGGAGTTTGGGATTAACAGGTACACACTAATATAAATAAAACAGATGACAAAGGACCTACTGTATAGCACAGTGAACTCTTATCAATATTTTGTAATAATTTATAAGAAAAAAGAATCTGCAGAAGAAAAGATAGATATGTATTAACTGAGTCACTCTGCTATATACCTAAAACTAACACAACATTGTAAGTCAACTATACTTCACTTTAAAAAGTCATTGCATAATATTTCTGTTTCTGTATTATCTCAAAAATTATCATTTGCATAACACTTCAGCACACTGATCCATAAAATTTCATTAAAACACCTTTAACACATTCAGTTCATTTGAATTTGGAACTCAGAGAAAACTATCAAGAAAATCTTTGCTGTAACACTTCACTGAGATTATTTCCTAACACCTTTCACAAGGAAATCCACAAACAAATATTTTAAATATTCTATACATGCTTTTTAGGTCATGACCAGGGGTCAAAGTTGTCAAAATATTTGCTAATTTGAGAAAAAAAGAGATAAGTTTAACTCCATCACTAACTTAGGCTTCAGTGTCAAAGTGAAATGTTTACTAACTACTTGATTTATGGTATTGGATTTGAGCAGATTAAACATCTTGCCATAGCAACTTAAACATTTGGCTGGGCTTCCCCTGGTGGTCCAGTGGGTAAGGACACCACCTTGCAGTGCAAGGGTACCGGTTCGATCCCTGGCCTGGGAAGATCCCACGTGCCGTGGGCGGCTGGATCCATGTGTCCAATTACCAAGCTGGAGCTCTGGGCGCATGCGCCCAGAGCTGGCTGTTATTAGTGATATAAAGTGAGGATCAATAATAAAAAAAATACTATCCTGTGGAAAATCACCATGGATTCTTCATTGTTAAACAACAGTTTCCAGTGTGTAGATCACCTCTTTCCCTGGTACATGTTTTCATATTATTGAAAGTATGGAATTCATGCTATTTTGCATTACTTTAAAATTTTTACATGATATCAGTTATATGTGGAATCTAAAAACATGATACAAATGAACTTATTTACGAAACAGAAATAGACACACAGACAAAGAAAACAAACATGGTTACCAAAGGGGGAAGAGATAAATTAGGAGTTTGGGATTAACAGGTACACACTAATATAAATAAAACAGATGACAAAGGACCTACTGTATAGCACAGTGAACTCTTATCAATATTTTGTAATAATTTATAAGAAAAAAGAATCTGCAGAAGAAAAGATAGATATGTATTAACTGAGTCACTCTGCTATATACCTAAAACTAACACAACATTGTAAGTCAACTATACTTCACTTTAAAAAGTCATTGCATAATATTTCTGTTTCTGTATTATCTCAAAAATTATCATTTGCATAACACTTCAGCACACTGATCCATAAAATTTCATTAAAACACCTTTAACACATTCAGTTCATTTGAATTTGGAACTCAGAGAAAACTATCAAGAAAATCTTTGCTGTAACACTTCACTGAGATTATTTCCTAACATCTTTCACAAGGAAATCCACAAACAAATATTTTAAATATTCTATACATGCTTTTTAGGTCATGACCAGGGGTCAAAGTTGTCAAAATATTTGCTAATTTGAGAAAAAAAGAGATAAGTTTAACTCCATCACTAACTTAGGCTTCAGTGTCAAAGTGAAATGTTTACTAACTACTTGATTTATGGTATTGGATTTGAGCAGATTAAACATCTTGCCATAGCAACTTAAACATTTGGCTGGGCTTCCCCTGGTGGTCCAGTGGGTAAGGACACCACCTTGCAGTGCAAGGGGTACCGGTTCGATCCCTGGCCTGGGAAGATCCCACGTGCCGTGGAGCGGCTGGATCCATGTGTCCAATTACCAAGCTGGAGCTCTGGGGCGCATGCGCCCAGAGCTGGCACTCTGCAGCAACAGAGGCCACCACGATGGGAGGCCCACAGGAGCCAAAGAACAAAGACGGATGAAAATAGAGAAATGAAAGACCAATAGAAGTGGCCCGCCCGCTCCCCTCCCTCCCCAACCCAACCCCTGCCCAAAATAAATAAATAAATAAATCTTAAACATTCGGCTATTATTAATCTCCATTTACCCTGCCCAAACCCCACAATAGTTGAAGCTGATTATTTATTCAATCATGAGAAGAGCTGTTATCCTTTCTAAATACCTTTTAAGTAAATATTAACCACACTGTTTTGCCAAGTCATTTGTCCTATAAAATATGGAATTTGGATTGGTTGGTTTCTAGTCTCTTTGAAGTAGAGGCAATGTTCTTTCTCAGGCTAAAGTATGGGGCTACCTTTGTGGACAGATAGTTAAATGTCTTACCTAAACCCTATACTGTCCTGCCTTACTTTTATAAAGTAGTAGGGAAAATACTGAATTGAACATACCTGGCTAAGGATTCCAGCACTGCCACTTTCAAGCTTCATGGTATCATTGGAGATGGTGTAGCTCTACAGCTGCATAACCTC
Organism: Tragulus kanchil; assembly: GCA_022376925.1. Classification (NCBI taxonomy): domain Eukaryota; kingdom Metazoa; phylum Chordata; class Mammalia; order Artiodactyla; family Tragulidae; genus Tragulus; species Tragulus kanchil. The sequence goes on from JAIOJX010000025.1 coordinate 80,399,286, forward strand.
AACCCTCTCTTTTAATTGAATATTTCATGACTGGGCATCTGATATAGACTGATGTTTGAATTCACCACAATTCATATCTTTGATATGAACATGTTGATATGGATTCATATGCTACTAATCCCCAGTATTAGTAGCATAACCCTGGTATTTGGAGGCAGGACCTTTGAGAGATGATAAAGTCATGAGGGTCGAGCCCTCATGAGTGAGATTAGTATACTTATGAAAGAAGATCTAAAGATCCCCCTTGCTCTTTAAGCCATATGAGAACACAGTGAAAAGATGGCCATCTGTGAACAAGAAGTGGGCTCTCACCTGACACCAAATCTGCCAGCACCTTGACTTTGGACTCCCCAGCTTTTTGAACTGTGAAAAATAAATGTCTGTTGTTTAAACTACCCAGTCTATTCTATTTCTGTTACATTAATAGCAGACGAGACAAAGACAACACCTGACCCAACTGCTTGATAGAGAAACTTTCATAAAAAGGTAGAAGTCAAGGCCAGGCTATGTTCAGAGAGAGACATGGAAAATAAAAAATGTAAAATAATCAGTTAGCCATGATACTCCGCTTTATCAAGGCATTCCATTTACTTCCTGTCCTCTGATGTTCCTTGATTGCTTATTCAATTTATACCCCAACACTCTTAATAATGGGCTTCCCAAGAAGTGCTAGCGGTAAAAAAGAAAAAATGATACTGCTGGGCAGTGCAGGAGATGTAAGAAACATGGGTTTAATCCCTGGGTTTGGAACATCCCTTAGAGGAAGACATGGGAACTCACTCTAGTATTCTTGCCTGGAGAATTCCATGGACAAATGAGCCTGGTGAGCTATGGTCCATGGGGGTCAAAAGGAGTTGGACAGAACTGAAGCAACTTAGCACACATAGACTCTTAGTAACATCAGCCTTTAGTATCTTGATGTTCTTGAAGCCATTATTTCTGACTTAGAAAGGATATTTAGGGATCTATAATTTCTGAGCTTCTCTTAATCTACAAAAAGGAAATCATAAGAGTATCTTCCTTGTAGGATTACTCTGAGGACTATATGTGAAAAAGTATGAAAAACTCCTAGTAGAGGTCTAGAAATATAGTAGGTGTTCAATTAATTCTGATCATTCTATTCCAGTACATTTATATCTCATAAATAAACCACAAATTTATTAAGAATTTCCATTATTTCCAATAGACTATTCTTCTATTACTCTATAAATATGCCAATCCAATGAGTCTTTTGAATTGGTTGGGACATATCAGTCCTTCGATACCACCCAGAATCTCTGAAAAGTGGTCAGACTCCCTTTCTTTGCACTGCTGTCCTTCACAAGTCAAGGGGTGTTAGAGCAGGGTGGTAGCCATTCTCTGGAAATGGTGTCTATGCAATGATTATAAGACCACAGCGAAGTGGAAGACCTTTTGTCCCTCCCTGCTGGGTGGGCAGTGTAGTAGTAGTATGGCTGCCTATACGTGTATAAAGTTGGAAACTGACAAGAGTGTTGTTCCCTTGACAGTTCTAAAGAAATACAACTATTTGTTAACATGCACATGTTGACAGACTAAATCTGATTAAGTAGTCGAAAGCACTATATCCTCCAAGTGCTGGTAAAAGACTTGAGATTTGTTAAAAAAATCAAGCTCATATTCTCTTTCTCCAATTCACTGCACTGAACAAAGGACAATGGAAATGCACAGTGAGCTTTAACTACTTGCCAAAATGATCATTATTTAGTTTCTAACTTAAATATCTACTCTCTGTAAAGTCTTCTCTTAATCCTTCAGTCAGAATGCCCTCTCTCTGGTGCAGAATATCACAGATGGCCTGACTTGGATGCTTGTGTCTCCCCGCCACCCTTAGATTATGGGTTTACTTTTATGGATGATCATGACAGCTAATATTTATTAACGGCTGTCATATATGTCAGAGTCCTTTAGTGCTTCAATAAGATGAACTCATTTGCTCATCAAACAACCTTTCCTGGTGGCACTACTGCTCATCCTCATTTTACAGATAAGGAAACTAAGGCCAAGAACAGTTAAATACGTCCAGTTCACCAGCTAGCAAGGATAGGGTCTGCTCAACTCCAAGGTCATGCTATAACCGTGGCCTCAGGATTACTCTGAGGACTATATGTGAAAAAGTATGAAAAACTCCTAGTAGAGGTCTAGAAATATAGTAGGTGTTCAATTAATTCTGATCATTCTATTCCAGTACATTTATATCTCATAAATAAACCACAAATTTATTAAGAATTTCCATTATTTCCAATAGACTATTCTTCTATTACTCTATAAATATGCCAATCCAATGAGTCTTTTGAATTGGTTGGGACATATCAGTCCTTCGATACCACCCAGAATCTCTGAAAAGTGGTCAGACTCCCTTTCTTTGCACTGCTGTCCTTCACAAGTCAAGGGTGTTAGAGCAGGGTGGTAGCCATTCTCTGGAAATGGTGTCTATGCAATGATTATAAGACCACAGCGAAGTGGAAGACCTTTTGTCCCTCCCTGCTGGGTGGGCAGTGTAGTAGTAGTATGGCTGCCTATACGTGTATAAAGTTGGAAACTGACAAGAGTGTTGTTCCCTTGACAGTTCTAAAGAAATACAACTATTTGTTAACATGCACATGTTGACAGACTAAATCTGATTAAGTAGTCGAAAGCACTATATCCTCCAAGTGCTGGTAAAAGACTTGAGATTTGTTAAAAAAATCAAGCTCATATTCTCTTTCTCCAATTCACTGCACTGAACAAAGGACAATGGAAATGCACAGTGAGCTTTAACTACTTGCCAAAATGATCATTATTTAGTTTCTAACTTAAATATCTACTCTCTGTAAAGTCTTCTCTTAATCCTTCAGTCAGAATGCCCTCTCTCTGGTGCAGAATATCACAGATGGCCTGACTTGGATGCTTGTGTCTCCCCGCCACCCTTAGATTATGGGTTTACTTTTATGGATGATCATGACAGCTAATATTTATTAACGGCTGTCATATATGTCAGAGTCCTTTAGTGCTTCAATAAGATGAACTCATTTGCTCATCAAACAACCTTTCCTGGTGGCACTACTGCTCATCCTCATTTTACAGATAAGGAAACTAAGGCCAAGAACAGTTAAATACGTCCAGTTCACCAGCTAGCAAGGATAGGGTCTGCTCAACTCCAAGGTCATGCTATAACCGTGGCCTCATACTGCCTCTTGACAGAGATAGAGGCCTTCTCTTATACATCCATCACTGTCACCCCACAGTACCCACCTGAATGTGTAGCCCAGGGAGGGTCTCGGTCAGTGCTGATGGATACTATGTGGAGCAGAAATGCTGCTTTGCTGACACTGACTGTTGTGTGACTTCTCTCCTGTCACGAGAGGGAGAGGACTAGAGCAAACACATTCCTTGGGCTTGAGTCTGTCTCTTTCCTAGACCATTTGTGCTGGTTTCTCACTCTTCTTCCTTGCTCACTGCATTATGCAGATGAGAAGTTGGAACTCAGTTTACACAAAGGGAAAACAGAACTCTGAAGATCCTGTGTGTGGGAATGAGAGAGAAAAAATATGTAATCCAGGGGGAAAAAAAGATGCATATTAGAAAACATTTAAACTAATGAAGTTGTTATTTGAAATTAGCATACTGCCAACAAAGTCAGTGTTGGAGTGTTAGTTCAGTACTCTGCTTCCTTCCTTCTGATTGGACTAGGTCTGAGAAGAAGCTGTGGGCAGGGTTTAAAAATCCCAAGTCACATGTAGGGACCTGGGCACTCTTCAAGCAAATAAATATCTGGGCAATATAACTCTTGCATGTACTTGAGCAGAGAAGTGTCTGTAAGAATTCCCATCTCCCGGTCTACAGAGAAAGCAGAAACATGAGCACAGCAGGAAAAGTAAGGCAATTTTTTTTTTTACTTTTAGAATTCTATTCTAATTAATATAATGCACAGAGATATACTATTTAATAACAAGATTCATATAAAATTAGAAACAATTTATTCTGAAATATACCTTAGAATATATGCTTCAATATATAAGGTATATTAAACTACAATTGAGATGGGCAATATCTAAATATCTTAAATAAGAATATAGAGCATTTATACCTATTAAAGCCTATATTTCCTATATTAAATAAATGAGTCATTTTAAAGTCCAAAGTTTTAAATGAAATGCTTTTATCAGGAAGCCATGTTTCTATTAAGATATCAAAATATAAATGTGTTATTCTTTTAATATAATCATCTTTGAATAAGGTCCAAGAAGAGTTAAATACGTCCAGTTCACCAGCTAGCAAGGCTAGGGTCTGCTCAACTCCTTGGTCATGCTATAACCGTGGCCTCATACTGCCTCTTGACAGAGATAGAGGCCTTCTCTTATACATCCATCACTGTCACCCCACAGTACCCACCTGAATGTGTAGCCCAGGGAGGGTCTCGGTCAGTGCTGATGGATACTATGTGGAGCAGAAATGCTGCTTTGCTGACACTGACTGTTGTCTGACTTCTCTCCTGTCACGAGAGGGAGAGGACTAGAGCAAACACATTCCTTGGGCTTGAGGCTGTCTCTTTCCTAGACCATTTGTGCTGGTTTCTCACTCTTCTTCCTTGCTCACTGCATTATGCAGATGAGAAGTTGGAACTCGTTTACACAAAGGGAAAACAGAACTCTGAAGATCCTGTGTGTGGGAATGAGAGAGAAAAAATATGTAATCCAGGGGGAAAAAAAGATGCATATTAGAAAACATTTAAACTAATGAAGTTGTTATTTGAAATTAGCATACTGCCAACAAAGTCAGTGTTGGAGTGTTAGTTCAGTACTCTGCTTCCTTCCTTCTGATTGGACTAGGTCTGAGAAGAAGCTGTGGGCAGGGTTTAAAAATCCCAAGTCACATGTAGGGACCTGGGCACTCTTCAAGCAAATAAATATCTGGGCAATATAACTCTTGCATGTACTTGAGCAGAGAAGTGTCTGTAAGAATTCCCATCTCCCGGTCTACAGAGAAAGCAGAAACATGAGCACAGCAGGAAAAGTAAGGCAATTTTTTTTTTTACTTTTAGAATTCTATTCTAATTAATATAATGCACAGAGATATACTATTTAATAACAAGATTCATATAAAATTAGAAACAATTTATTCTGAAATATACCTTAGAATATATGCTTCAATATATAAGGTATATTAAACTACAATTGAGATGGGCAATATCTAAATATCTTAAATAAGAATATAGAGCATTTATACCTATTAAAGCCTATATTTCCTATATTAAATAAATGAGTCATTTTAAAGTCCAAAGTTTTAAATGAAATGCTTTTATCAGGAAGCCATGTTTCTATTAAGATATCAAAATATAAATGTGTTATTCTTTATAATCATAATCATTCTTTTTGTGAATACAGGAGTTAAATGTGACAAAACTTTCATTGATCTCAAAGCATTAGAATCATCAAGACTAAGCAAACCAACTGAGACACAGACGTTGAGAAGAGCCTTATAGACAGAGCAGTGGAAGGAGAGGGTGGAGTGGTTTGAGAGAGTAGCATTGGCATGTATACACTATTTTGTACCATGTATAAAACAGATAGCTACTGGGAAGCAGCTGTATAGCACAGGAAGCTCAGTTTGGTGCTTTGTCAAGACTCTGACGAGTGGGACAGAGGGCTGGGATGGGGGGATGGGGAGGTATGCAGCTGATTCATGTTGTTTTACAGCAGAGACTGACACAGCATTGTAAAACAATTATACTACAATTAAAAAAAAATTCAAAGACAAAGCAAAACAACATCCACATGCAGATTCTGGTTTAAAAGGGTCCTAATGTGGCACAATTTGGGGAATTCTCATAAAAACTCTATAGAACCACATTTTCTTCATGCAAAAGTCAATGTGGACAATGCCAAAGAATAAAGATGGGTGAAAATAAGTAAATACATAAAAAAAAAAAAAAAGTCAATGTGATTTTACAAAAAAAAATGATACAGTTTGAGCCAATATTCACACTGAGGACTTAGATATTTTGTTCCAAGTCCAAAAATTCAAGTTTATTTGTTCAGGGTGCTTTCAGGTGCAGAGAAATTCCTGTGGTTGTTCAATAAAATCAATTCACTGTTTAACTGCTTAAAGCTGCAAAGAATCAGATATGGCTGAGCAAGTAACACTTTCACCTTTCAGCTGCTTAATGGCAAAAGTCTGTGTAATTGTTTTCACTAGGTTTCCTGTGTTAAGAGTGAATTGTACAATATAATATCTTGCTATAATGAGTCAACTGAAAAATTCTGAGGTTACTGTAAAACTGGCCTATATCAGTAAGACTGGTTGGAAATCATACAGGTAACCAATTGTCAGTTTTCTTATTTTGACTTTAATTCATTACTGATTAGCATTTACAGTGGCATATTATATTTCAAGGGAAGAATAGTTAAGAAAAAGAAAAATTAAATTTTTCAAAACTCAGAGTTTAGAGATCAAAAGGGTAAACCAAATGTATTAATAAAAATTATGAATTACAGGCAATCAATCCCCCCTCCTCAGGTACAATATCAATAACTTTTAGATATATGATAATACTTCAATTATGTTTAACCTTCCTGCATTATAGTTTCTTCAGATGCTAAATGACAATAGTAATATTACCTGCTTTCATAAAGTGTTTGTGAGAATGTAATAAATTCATACTGGAAAGTATTTAGAATAGTGCCAGCTACATAGAAATAACTCAATAAATGTTAGTCACTGCTTTTATTATTGTTGTCTAATCTCTAATCTTTTGTTAATCTTTTACTATCATCAAGCAGTGAGGAGATAAAAAGGTACTTGCTCTTTGGTCACCCAGTTTTGTGACTTTGGGAAAAGTGCTTAGTCAATCACTGAGTCAGTTGAGTCTCAAGTTTTTCACCTGAAAAATGAGACTAATAATTCAGTAATACTTCCCTGTGAAGTTTAAAAGTCAAATGTGTAACTCATCCAACACAGCCACTTGTATCTGCTACATCATTGGCACCCAATATTCATTACCTCTCTACCATTAGTATATTATATCCAAGTACTCTTACAGTTATCATGGCATTGGCCATGATGAACACTTTCAAAGTGGAAAGATTTGGTGTATAAAAAATAAAACTAAATTATGAGATAAATTTTCGTTGAATTTTTATCATATTTGTAATGTGTTAATTCTCTCTAGAAAAAACTCTTAACTATACAAGCTTTGCAAAAATGAAGACAACTCTTATGCTATATTCCCAAGCACTAAAAATATGTATTCAACTTTTATTTCTAAGAACATCCGTAGGTAAGCTATACTAGCTAGAAACTCAAACACACAGTTTTCCTGTTTTTAAATGTGTGTGTGTGTGTATGCATAGATTTAACCTCTACAATTTCAGGCTCAAGTCTAACTTGGAAGACATGTCTATTCATAAATTATATAAAAAGCAGAGCTGCCAAATATAACTTTCAAATGAGTAATGCAAACAGCCCATAGAAGCAGTGGAGAGAGAAATCAAAGAAAAAGGCAAATAGAGAAAAAAATTCTAGGCTGGGAGGCTTAGGAATCCTAAAGTCAGGTCATTTTAGCTTACGTGCAGAATTGTGCAAGGGGGAAATCAGTTTCATGTTAGCAGACACTGAATCTTTCAGTAATACAATAGTGATTTAGAATTCCATGCAAGACAACAGTTTGGGGGGTAAACAACCAATTTCAGGACCACATTAGGAAACAGAATGCTTAGAGGAAAAAAATGATATTCTTTGTTCATAAGAGTATATTCAATTCTTATCGCAATGTCTCACTGTAGTTAATTCTGTTTTTCTTTTCTTGTGTTACTGCTTTACACATTTTTATAAAAAGGCACTATTATTCCTTTTGCAAATCAGAGGTTATTCATTTCTATGGAATAATATTAAGTTTCAATCATGGGGCTAAATATGGCATGTAAAATATAAAAGACACAATCCCTGAATTCAAGGGTTGGGGGAAAATGGTATCATCTTTCTGTTCAATTTTTTAGGTAATAAAATGCAAAGCAGCAGTGCTGTGGGACCTCAATAAACCATTTTCCATTGAGGAGGTGGAGGTTGCACCCCCTAAGGCCCATGAAGTTCGTATTAAGGTAAAGAAAAAAATTTTTTTTACATTTCTATTTAATCTTAGGTTTAAAAATTTCATCTGACATCTAGTACGACAATGAAAATAATCAAAGCACTTGTAATAGGGTCATCCAGATAATGGAACTACATTTGTTGCCAAGGAGAGTTATCAATAAACATTGTTAAATTAAAAAAAAAAAGAAACCAAAAATATATACAGTATGATCCTAATAAAATAAAAAAGAATTTATGTGGTGCCTCAGTGGTAAACAATCTCCCTGCCAATGCAACAGACACAGGTTTAATCCCTGGGTTGGGATGATCCCCTGGAAAGGAAATGGCAATCCACGACAGTATTCTTGCTTGGAGAATCCCAAGGACAGAGGAGCCTGGCGGGCTACAGTCCATCATGAGGTCACCAAGAGTCAGACATAACTTAGTAACTAAACAATGACAGATAAAAATGTGCAAAGGACTATATACCATGATTTAAAAATCAATTAGCATTAGGTGATAGCACTTAACTTTAGTTTCTGGGTGCTAATCTGATTTTCTATTTCTATCACAAAGATTGGATTCTTTTTTTTTTTTTTAAAGATTTATTTATTTATTTATTTAGGGCGGGGGTTGGGTTGGGGAGGGAGGGGAGCGGGCGGGCCACTTCCATTGGTCTTTCATTTCTCTATTTTCATCCGTCTTTGTTCTTTGGCTCCTGTGGGCCTCCCATCGCGGTGGCCTCTGTCGTTGCAGAGCGCCGGCTCTAAGCGCATGCGCTCCAGAGCTCTGGCTCGGTAGTTGGACACATGGGTCCAGCCGCTCCGCGGCATGTGGGATCTTCCCAGGCCAGGGATCGAACGACACCCCTTGCACTGCAAGGCGGTGTCCTTACCCACTGGACCACCAGGGGAAGCCCAGATTGGATTCTTATATATCATATGACTTAAATACTTCAGAAACAATTATTTCACAGATTATTCCAAATTGTTCAATGCATGAAAGGAAAGCAAAGGATAGTTTTAGGTTAAGTTGAATCTGTATTTGGAAAAAATAGGAATTATTAGCAAAACCCTTTAAAATTCTTTAGTGCAATTTCAGGAAATTGGGTATGACCATCTGAAGGTCATCATTTTTTCTGAATCTAATCACCTTCCCTTTTATACTGCAGATGGTGGCCACAGGAATCTGTCGCTCCGATGACCATGCAGTTAGTGGAGTTTTGGTCACACAACGTCCTGTGATCTTAGGCCATGAAGCAGCTGGTATTGTGGAGAGCATTGGTGAAGGGGTGACTACGGTAAAACCAGGTATACAACTCACACTTGGGAAGTGTCCCTTTCTTCAGGACCCCAAGATGCTCCCAGCCTGGATGAAGACACTGAAATAATGAGACGAAAGAACTTGTTTAGGCTGAGCTAGAACTGGACAGGGAGGGAGAAAAGAAAGCCAGGTCCTTTTCTTTTCTCCCTCCACACCTGACTCAGGCATCTAGGCATCCATGCACTCCTGTATTCTCTGCTTCAGCAAACATTTCTTAAGGTCCTACTAGATGTAAGGCACTGGGTTAAATCCTGGGAATACAGAGGATCAAGAGACCCAGGGCCTGCCTGCCAAGGTAGATAGAGTTCATAATCAATTAATGCCCATTTCAGTGTTGCCAAGCACGGTCTTCTACCAGGCCCAAAGGAAACTACTCCTGAGACATGTCCAGTCATCACAGAGATAAATATAATCAGTCTATAGAATCTGTTCTGTGCTGACTTCACACAATGGGAATTATGAGCTCTGACTGAATCAACAGTCTTTTCTTAGGTGACTAAGTCTCTTCTCATTCTCTCGCCCATTCACTGGTATCTCCTTCCAATAGAGGCCTCTCTTCCTAACCGTGAAAAGAATGAAACAGACTAGCTGACAGGAAATAGAACTACCAGAGGGCATCCTGTCCTAAACAATGTCTATTTTATTACCTTTAACCATGATTAAATGTGACTAGTTACCAAGCATTATTTTTCCTTAATATTTACTGTATCCTAGAATTATTATTGACATAGACATATTTTTAGAGGTAAACAATGAATAAATAGAAAATTTCCATGCCATCATCACACATAAAGTTTATCTCTTAGATGTTATTTTGCTGAGTCTTTTGAATAAGTAGGCCAGATGATCAAAAATAAAAATTACTTTTAATTCTGAAAAATCACTTTAGCCAATAGATTTGACCTCCTACTTACAAAATACTTAATTGACCTGTGAACAGAAAATAATAAAAATAAGTTGTCTGGTCTGAGTTTCAGCTCGTATTATTTCCTTTAGTGAGAAATCTAGTAATAATAAATGACACCCTACTTTTCACTTTGCTCCCTCCACCATAGTAGTGAAAATAGATTATTCACAAACTATCAGCTACAAACATTTGAAAGTCAGTTCTCATCCTAAAGAAGTACTCCCAGCCTGGATGAAGACACTGAAATAATGAGACGAAAGAACTTGTTTAGGCTGAGCTAGAACTGGACAGGGAGGGAGAAAAGAAAGCCAGGTCCTTTTCTTTTCTCCTCCACACCTGACTCAGGCATCTAGGCATCCATGCACTCCTGTATTCTCTGCTTCAGCAAACATTTCTTAAGGTCCTACTAGATGTAAGGCACTGGGTTAAATCCTGGGAATACAGAGGATCAAGAGACCCAGGGCCTGCCTGCCAAGGTAGATAGAGTTCATAATCAATTAATGCCCATTTCAGTGTTGCCAAGCACGGTCTTCTACCAGGCCCAAAGGAAACTACTCCTGAGACATGTCCAGTCATCACAGAGATAAATATAATCAGTCTATGGAATCTGTTCTGTGCTGACTTCACACAATGGGAATTATGAGCTCTGACTGAATCAACAGTCTTTTCTTAGGTGACTAAGTCTCTTCTCATTCTCTCGCCCATTCACTGGTATCTCCTTCCAATAGAGGCCTCTCTTCCTAACCGTGAAAAGAATGAAACAGACTAGCTGACAGGAAATAGAACTACCAGAGGGCATCCTGTCCTAAACAATGTCTATTTTATTACCTTTAACCATGATTAAATGTGACTAGTTACCAAGCATTATTTTTCCTTAATATTTACTGTATCCTAGAATTATTATTGACATAGACATATTTTTAGAGGTAAACAATGAATAAATAGAAAATTTCCATGCCATCATCACACATAAAGTTTATCTCTTAGATGTTATTTTGCTGAGTCTTTTGAATAAGTAGGCCAGATGATCAAAAATAAAAATTACTTTTAATTCTGAAAAATCACTTTAGCCAATAGATTTGACCTCCCTACTTACAAAATACTTAATTGACCTGTGAACAGAAAATAATAAAAATAAGTTGTCTGGTCTGAGTTTCAGCTCGTATTATTTCCTTTAGTGAGAAATCTAGTAATAATAAATGACACCCCTACTTTTCACTTTGCTCCCTCCACCATAGTAGTGAAAATAGATTATTCACAAACTATCAGCTACAAACATTTGAAAGTCAGTTCTCATCCTAAAAGAAAGTACTAACTCACTATTGAGGGCTGAGGTTTTCAGGAGAATGTCTTAAATTCTTATTTGTCCTATTTTTGTGTGTTTTCCTTAAAGAATTAATTTTTTAAAAAGAAGGACTCGTTTTATGCTAGAGATAAGCATAATCACTTTGAAAATCCAAGAAATGGTGGTTGGGGTTCTTATTTTTACTGAATCCCAAACTATAAATGGATTATCTAGTGAAACTATGGCAAACTGCTTACAATTTAAATGTATATTTATACTTATATCAATAGTAGGAATATTTAAGATTTAGTTACTAAGAATTAAATGAGATGATATATACAAAATCCTCAAGAGGAAGGGCCCACAATAAAAGATATTTTTAAAAGTCATGTTGTTTTTCACATTTGCATTTTCCTTGGGCATCTTAAGCATGTATAAACCCAAACTGATAACAGCACTGGCAGGAAATGACCAAGACATATGCTGACTGGACCCTATTCTTGGAGATTTCTCAAAGTCAAGTGCCTCTAATAGCTACATGTAAGATTTAAGATCTTGTTCTATACATTCCTGGGTAGAAATTTATGAAGAATTTGTTTTATTCCCTTCCCCAGGTGATAAAGTCATTCCACTCTTCGTTCCCCAGTGTGGAAAGTGCAATGTCTGTAAACACCCAGAAGCCAATTTCTGCATGAAACACGAGTAAGCATATATTACTCTCCTTCTGCAGTTAACCAATCTGACCATTAGTTATGCTCCTGTCTCATACCCCCTTGTGTTTGCATATTGCACTGACCAGCCTGACTGAGCATCGGGGGACCCTTAACGATGGTACCACCAGGTTCACCTGCAGAGGGAAGCCCATCTACTACTTCCTCGGCATCAGCACCTTCGCCCAGTACACAGTGGTGGACGAGATGTCAGTGGCTAAGATCCATGCAGACTCACCACTTGAGAAAGTCTGTCTCATTGGCTGTGGATTTTCTACCGGTTATGGGTCTGCAGTCAAAGTTGCCAAGGTAGGAATAACAATGGGTGACAAAACCAGCTACCCTCAGACTGTCAGGAGCTAAAAGGAAAGTGATTTCTCACAGGAATCTGAGATCATTCTTCACAGTTTTATTGGAAGCTTTCCCTTCTCCTCCCATAATAACATTGCTATGCGTCACAGAATTGAGGATGTTGGTTATAAGTAGAAAATACTCTCAGAATGGATTGAGAGCATATCCTAGAAAATGTATCCATTTATCATACATGAAAAGCCATTGATAATAAGTTAAGAAAAAGGAAAGGTGTTTTCCATAATTATCCTTCTGTATGTGTTCTTTATGGGCTTACTAAATGTTAGAGCTAGTTCATTTTGTCATTCATTTTGCAGTTAGCATCAACATGAGCCACGTACAGTAGGTTCTGCTAAGTCTGGGGCAGCAAAAATAAACAGTGTGGGGCTTCCCTGGTGGTCCAGTGGGTAAGGACACCGCCTTGCAGTGCAAGGGACGTCGGTTCGATCCCTGGTCTGGGAAGATCCCATGTACCGCGGAGTGGCTGGACCAATGTGTCCAACTACCGAGCCGGAGCTCTGGAGTGCGTGCACCCAGAGGCAACGACAGAGGCCACCGCGATGGGAGGCCCACAGGAGCCAAAGAACAAAGACGGATGAAAATAGAGAAATGAAAGACCAATAGAAGTGGTCCGCCCACTCCCCTCCCTCCCCACCAAAATAAATAAATAAATAAATCTTTAAAAAAGAAAAAAAACAGTGAAAGTGCTGTCTATGAAGAGCATCTAGTCCATGGATCCTCTACTCTCAGAATTAGGATCAACAGGAGATTCCAAAGCCTGACCTGATATCGTGGTATACCCCCAACCTGACAGTCACCAACATACCCACTCTGGGGACCTCTGTGAGGAAAGCAATAAAACTCAGATGATGCATGAAGCATTTATTCCACTGCTATACCTTCTCCCACGCTATGAACACACAGACATGCACACACACACACAAACACAAACACACACTTACTCCAGAAGTGGTAGGTTTTAAGGAGAAATTCTTTAAAGGTTCCTCTTCCCAAAAGGCTGCAAGTATCCTTTTGTTTTATGAAGCTGACACCCAGAGACATAAAGCTATTTGCTCAAAGTTTTACAGCTAGTTAAGGTGACATCTGCCTCCTTCTCGAAACTCCTGCTGTAAACCATAATACCTATTTACCAACAGTTTTAAATTGCAATCACAAGCCTCATGTTTTCTGAGGTAAAAGAAAGTGATGTTGTACCCAATAGACTGTTTACTTGGGACAGGAGGAACATTTCACCCACAGCGAAGGCTGGATGACATATCCTAGAAAATGTATCCATTTATCATACATGAAAAGCCATTGATAATAAGTTAAGAAAAAGGAAAGGTGTTTTCCATAATTATCCTTCTGTATGTGTTCTTTATGGGCTTACTAAATGTTAGAGCTAGTTCATTTTGTCATTCATTTTGCAGTTAGCATCAACATGAGCCACGTACAGTAGGTTCTGCTAAGTCTGGGGCAGCAAAAATAAACAGTGTGGGGCTTCCCTGGTGGTCCAGTGGGTAAGGACACCGCCTTGCAGTGCAAGGGACGTCGGTTCGATCCCTGGTCTGGGAAGATCCCATGTACCGCGGAGTGGCTGGACCAATGTGTCCAACTACCGAGCCGGAGCTCTGGAGTGCGTGCACCCAGAGGCAACGACAGAGGCCACCGCGATGGGAGGCCCACAGGAGCCAAAGAACAAAGACGGATGAAAATAGAGAAATGAAAGACCAATAGAAGTGGTCCGCCCACTCCCCTCCCTCCCCACCAAAATAAATAAATAAATAAATCTTTAAAAAAGAAAAAAAACAGTGAAAGTGCTGTCTATGAAGAGCATCTAGTCCATGGATCCTCTACTCTCAGAATTAGGATCAACAGGAGATTCCAAAGCCTGACCTGATATCGTGGTATACCCCCAACCTGACAGTCACCAACATACCCACTCTGGGGACCTCTGTGAGGAAAGCAATAAAACTCAGATGATGCATGAAGCATTTATTCCACTGCTATACCTTCTCCCACGCTATGAACACACAGACATGCACACACACACACAAACACAAACACACACTTACTCCAGAAGTGGTAGGTTTTAAGGAGAAATTCTTTAAAGGTTCCTCTTCCCAAAAGGCTGCAAGTATCCTTTTGTTTTATGAAGCTGACACCCAGAGACATAAAGCTATTTGCTCAAAGTTTTACAGCTAGTTAAGGTGACATCTGCCTCCTTCTCGAAACTCCTGCTGTAAACCATAATACCTATTTACCAACAGTTTTAAATTGCAATCACAAGCCTCATGTTTTTCTGAGGTAAAAAAAAGTGATGTTGTACCCAATAGACTGTTTACTTGGGACAGGAGGAACATTTCACCCACAGCGAAGGCTGACCATAGCAGACTAGGTTTATTAAGAGTCCCTTTAGAACCAAGTTACACAATTGCAAACATATGTTTTCCCAAATGTCTGTGGTCTTAGCACTAAGTCCCTTGTGTAACTGCGTCATCTGAGCAGGTGATCCAGTTGAATCCACACTCAGAGTAGAAGCCAAGGGCACCTCTGATAATGAATTTCATTCATTATTAAAATATAGACCAGTTTTTCATTGCATTATTCTTCATTAGTGTATTTTTAAAAGCAGGGATAAAGACCCATTAAGAGCACATTGGTGACAAGCTGTATTATCTTCAAATTACCTGCTAAGTTTCCCCTGTTGTTAAGTTTGCTTTGAGTCAAAGATAACTCTTCTGTGCTTCACAGCTAATTTCTACTCTCATTATACTGATCATGACTACTGTAAGTTAATGAACCAAGGAGTTAATTATTGAAAATTCAATTGGATTATTTTTTTCAGTCTCATCTCCTCCACTTATTATTTAATTTCCCCCAAATTGTGTCAGTGTACGTGTGATGGACTGAAACTGGCTATCAATAGATTTGAGTCACTAGATTCTCTTCAAGAAGGGAGACACTAGCATCTAGAGCTCAAAGGTCATCCAGCCCACTGGCTCCCAGCCTGGGTTTCCCACTGGAGTTAGTTGGTGACTTGGTCTTACCTGCAGAATTGTTTAGTTGCTAAGTCGTGTCCAGCTCTCTGGGACCCCATGGACACCCTGTCAGGTTCCTCTGTCCATGGGATTTCCCAGGTAAGAATACTGGAGTGGGTTGCCACTTCCTTCTCCACTTACCTACAGAGAATCTGATTTAATTGCTTAAGGGTTGTGACCTGGGCACTGAAATTTTAAAAAATTCCTTAGGTGAGTCTACTGTCCAGCAAAATTTGAGAAATACTAATCTACTTCGAACCCTTCATTTCAAGGATGAGGCAGCTAAAGTCAAAGTAATTTTGGCAAAAGGTTGGACATAATTTGAGTAGCTTCTGACAAGAAACAAAGCATGGCACTTTATACAATTTAGGCTTTTTTCTAACAATCATTGTTGTTCTTGTTTATTGCTTAGTCATTAAGTTATATTCAACTCTTTTGTGACCCAATAGACTGTAGCTGGCCAGGCTCCTCTGTCTATGGAATTTCTCAGGCAAGAATACTAGAGTGGCCTGCTAGTTCCTTCTCCGTGGGATCTTTCTGATCCAGAAATGTCTGTGGTCTTAGCACTAAGTCCCTTGTGTAACTGCGTCATCTGAGCAGGTGATCCAGTTGAATCCACACTCAGAGTAGAAGCCAAGGGCACCTCTGATAATGAATTTCATTCATTATTAAAATATAGACCAGTTTTTCATTGCATTATTCTTCATTAGTGTATTTTTAAAAGCAGGGATAAAGACCCATTAAGAGCACATTGGTGACAAGCTGTATTATCTTCAAATTACCTGCTAAGTTTCCTGTTGTTAAGTTTGCTTTGAGTCAAAGATAACTCTTCTGTGCTTCACAGCTAATTTCTACTCTCATTATACTGATCATGACTACTGTAAGTTAATGAACCAAGGAGTTAATTATTGAAAATTCAATTGGATTATTTTTTTCAGTCTCATCTCCTCCACTTATTATTTAATTTCCCCCAAATTGTGTCAGTGTACGTGTGATGGACTGAAACTGGCTATCAATAGATTTGAGTCACTAGATTCTCTTCAAGAAGGGAGACACTAGCATCTAGAGCTCAAAGGTCATCCAGCCCACTGGCTCCCAGCCTGGGTTTCCCACTGGAGTTAGTTGGTGACTTGGTCTTACCTGCAGAATTGTTTAGTTGCTAAGTCGTGTCCAGCTCTCTGGGACCCCATGGACACCCTGTCAGGTTCCTCTGTCCATGGGATTTCCCAGGTAAGAATACTGGAGTGGGTTGCCACTTCCTTCTCCACTTACCTACAGAGAATCTGATTTAATTGCTTAAGGGTTGTGACCTGGGCACTGAAATTTTAAAAAATTCCTTAGGTGAGTCTACTGTCCAGCAAAATTTGAGAAATACTAATCTACTTCGAACCCTTCATTTCAAGGATGAGGCAGCTAAAGTCAAAGTAATTTTGGCAAAAGGTTGGACATAATTTGAGTAGCTTCTGACAAGAAACAAAGCATGGCACTTTATACAATTTAGGCTTTTTTCTAACAATCATTGTTGTTCTTGTTTATTGCTTAGTCATTAAGTTATATTCAACTCTTTTGTGACCCAATAGACTGTAGCTGGCCAGGCTCCTCTGTCTATGGAATTTCTCAGGCAAGAATACTAGAGTGGCCTGCTAGTTCCTTCTCCGTGGGATCTTTCTGATCCAGGGATTGAACCCACATCTCCTGCATTGGTGGGCAAATTCTTAACTGCTGAGCCACCAGGAAAGCCCTTGACAGTCATTTTCATGATCCATTTTCACATTTTCTGAAAATACAGGTCACCCAGGGCTCCACCTGTGCTGTGTTTGGCCTTGGAGGAGTTGGCCTGTCAGTCATCATGGGCTGCAAAGCAGCTGGAGCAGCCAGGATCATTGCAATAGATATCAACAAAGATAAGTTTGCAAGGGCCAAACAGGTGGGTGCCACTGAGTGCATCAACCCTCGAGACTACGAGAAACCCATCGAGGAGGTGCTGAAAGAAGTGAGCGGTGGAGGGGTGGATTTTTCATTCGAAGTCATCGGTCGGCTTGACACCATGGTATGTACCCTAAAATGCTTTGATACATCAGTTTCTGCATTCTAGAATCTTCTTTTATGCAGCAGAATATAAGCATTATATGTAAAGGATATTTTTTAACTATGGCAATTTTCCACCTCCTATTTGTTACCTGTGTTGCTTAATGTATTACGATAAGGAATCCCATTCCATCAGTCAAAAAAATAAAAAACACCTGTCCACAAGTATTATGTCCTTTTAAGAAAGGGAAGAGAGGTTTTTACTGAACCATTATAAGTTCAATTTTTAGTTTAAAAAATTTAAACTCCAGTAAATATAAAGAATATAAATTGTGTTCTAAGTTGACAAGTTTGATTTTTCCACCACATTCTTAACAAAAATGATTTCACAATTTTTGTATGTTTTAATGAATCATTTTTTCATATATCATACTTCAAAAGAAAAAATGAGCAACTTTAGGCTCCTTATCATTTTATTAACATAAAATATGCCCTGTTTTACCACAGGAGACACCACAGTGTTTGGTACATACAATGCCTCTAAATCTGTGTGTTAAACTGAATAGTTTAAAAAGTCAACAGGGGGCTTCCCTGTTGGTCCAGTGGTAAGGACATTAAGTTATATTCAACTCTTTTGTGACCCAATAGACTGTAGCTGGCCAGGCTCCTCTGTCTATGGAATTTCTCAGGCAAGAATACTAGAGTGGCCTGCTAGTTCCTTCTCCGTGGGATCTTTCTGATCCAGGGATTGAACCCACATCTCCTGCATTGGTGGGCAAATTCTTAACTGCTGAGCCACCAGGAAAGCCCTTGACAGTCATTTTCATGATCCATTTTCACATTTTCTGAAAATACAGGTCACCCAGGGCTCCACCTGTGCTGTGTTTGGCCTTGGAGGAGTTGGCCTGTCAGTCATCATGGGCTGCAAAGCAGCTGGAGCAGCCAGGATCATTGCAATAGATATCAACAAAGATAAGTTTGCAAGGGCCAAACAGGTGGGTGCCACTGAGTGCATCAACCCTCGAGACTACGAGAAACCCATCGAGGAGGTGCTGAAAGAAGTGAGCGGTGGAGGGGTGGATTTTTCATTCGAAGTCATCGGTCGGCTTGACACCATGGTATGTACCCTAAAATGCTTTGATACATCAGTTTCTGCATTCTAGAATCTTCTTTTATGCAGCAGAATATAAGCATTATATGTAAAGGATATTTTTTAACTATGGCAATTTTCCACCTCCTATTTGTTACCTGTGTTGCTTAATGTATTACGATAAGGAATCCCATTCCATCAGTCAAAAAAATAAAAAACACCTGTCCACAAGTATTATGTCCTTTTAAGAAAGGGAAGAGAGGTTTTTACTGAACCATTATAAGTTCAATTTTTAGTTTAAAAAATTTAAACTCCAGTAAATATAAAGAATATAAATTGTGTTCTAAGTTGACAAGTTTGATTTTTCCACCACATTCTTAACAAAAATGATTTCACAATTTTTGTATGTTTTAATGAATCATTTTTTCATATATCATACTTCAAAAGAAAAAATGAGCAACTTTAGGCTCCTTATCATTTTATTAACATAAAATATGCCCTGTTTTACCACAGGAGACACCACAGTGTTTGGTACATACAATGCCTCTAAATCTGTGTGTTAAACTGAATAGTTTAAAAAGTCAACAGGGGGCTTCCCTGTTGGTCCAGTGGGTAAGGACACCACCTTGCAGTGCAAAGGGCGCCAGTTCAATCCCTGGCCTGGGAAGATCCCACGTGCCGTAGGGCAGCTGGTCTGATGTGTCCAACTACTGAGCTGGAGCTCTGGAGTGCATGCACCCAGAGTCAGTGCTCTGCAGCAAGAGAGGCCACTGCGATGGGAGGCCCACATGGGCCAAAAAGCAAAAATGGAAGAAACTGAATAAATGTAAGACCAATAGAAGTGGTCCGCCTGCCCCACCTCCCTCCCCAACAGACTTCCCCCCTACCAAAAAAAAACAAAAAACAAAAAACGCCAGCAGGTTTTTCCACCAAAATATTTAAGTGATACGTTTCTCATAGTGTTGTTTGTGGATCACATGAGATAATACATGTAAAATATTTAGCACAGTTCCACCTGTCAGTGTAAGCTCTTTTTTTTTCTTTGACCACTTCTATTGGTCTTTCATTTATCTGTTTGCATCCATCTTTGTTTTTTGGCCTATGTGGGCCTCCCATTGCAGTGGCCTCCCTTGCTGCAGAGCACCGGCTCTGGGTGCATGCACTCCAGAGCTCCAGCTCAGTAGTTGGACACATCGGTCCAGCCGCTCCACAGCACGTGGGATCTTCCCAGGCCAGGGATCAAACCAGCGCCTCTTGCACCGCAAGGCAGTGTCCTTACCCACTGGACCACCAGGGAAGCCCCAGTGTAAGCTTTTTTTTTTTTTTTTTAGGTAAGAAAGGGATTTATTCAGATTCAGAGAAAACACACTCCACAGACAGAGTGTGGGCCATGGCAAAGCAAATCCAGTGGCCCCAGTGTAAGCTCTTAATAAATGTTAGCTAGTGTTGTCAACAGGAAAGACTGTTTCTGATTGTGCAGCACTTACGTCATCTTTAAAATACATATTATTTTCAAATAATTACAAATATCATCAGTTTCAACAGAGAACACATCTCTAACTGCATTCCCCCTAACAAGAATTCTCTTGAATCAGAATGAAAAAACCGTCACAGACCACCACCAACAACAACAACAAAATTCTCCCTTTTTAGCTTTTTCCATATGTCCCAGCAGTGTTGGCAACAGAAAGCAGCATCTTAAGAGTAAAGTTTTCTGTAGCCTCAACCTGGAATAATATGCGGTAGATGACGATATGCCAGGACAGCCACTTTCCAAGGCTGCTACTTTCCCCTTTATTGGACTATCTTCTTAATTTCTTAATTGGAATTCGATTATTTTTAAATATAGGATAACCACATGTCCTGAAGTTCTCTGGTCCTCCAAACGTCACACTCCAAAATCAAAGGACTGATTATTATATATTTCTGGTGCAGTTGTCGGGGCAGGTGGTTACTAAATAACTTTCTTACTACAGACATGTTTAAAAACCTGGATGGAGGAAAAAGTCTTTCTTTTTAAGTTCCAGAGTAAAAGATGGAGTTTAAAAGGGCATAGGAAAAGGTATAGTTTTAACATAAAAGTACACAGGAGATCAAAGGCCAACAGCTACATGGAAAGGTACTGAACACCATTAATCCCCAGGGAAAGCAACTCAAAACCACAAACAGATAGACACTACCTCATGCCTATTAGAATGGCCATTATCAGGAAAACAAGCAAAGCAGTATAAATGCTCCTCAAAATATTTGAGATAGAACTGTCATACGATCCAGCAATCCCCACTTCTGGGAATTATATCCAAAGAAAATAAAATCACTATCTTAGACATGTGCATCTCCATGTTCTTTGTAGCATTATTCAACATAGCCAACATATGGAAACAAACTAAATGTCCATATGGTTGAATGGATAAAGAAATTGTGATATGTATACATACAATACATACACAAATTGTGTATACATATATATATATATATATATATGTATATGAATGAATACTATTAAGCCATTAAAAAGAAGCCCTGCCATTTGCAAAAACATGCAAAAATCTGGAGGACATCATGCAAAGTAAAATAAGCCAGACACAGAAAGACAAATATTATATGACTTCTCTAACATGTGGAATCTAAAAAAGTCAAATCTTAGACCACTGAGCAGAACAGTGGTTGCCAAGGGCTGGAGGAAGTAGTGAAGAAATAATGGGTAGATGTCAAAGAGTACAAACTTTCAAGTGTGAGTTCTGGAAACTTCCATGTACCGCATGGTTATTATAATTAATAATACTATTTTGTATACTTCAGATTTGCCAAGAGAGTAGACTTCTCACCACACAAAACAAACTAGTAACTGTGTGAGGTGATGAATGTGTTAACTTAATTGTGGCAGTCATTTCACATAGCATATGTATATTAACTCATCACACCGTACACCCTAAAAAATCATGGTGCACAACCAAAAAGTAAACAATTTTTATTTGTGAATCACACTTCAACAAAACTGGGGAAAAAGTACGTACATTAAGAAAAAAGTGTCCATTAGAAGTGAGCAGTAGAAATAGGGATCCCTAAAAAGGGAAACCATCAAATGGAGAAGAGAGAAAAGTTGATGATGTAACTGCTCGTGTATCTGGTTCACTATCAAATACCTGGTTCAAAGCACTGAGTGCAAAATACCTACTTCATAAATAAATGAAAGAAGAGTCAACAAACTCAGACTGCCCTGGGGTCATGTGATGATAAACACGTGAAGAATCAAATTATATATGTGTAATGATATTTGCCTTTTATTATTTTCTAAAGAAAACAAATGTGTGTGCTAAGTTGCTCCAGTCATGTCCCTACGTCCTTTGTGACCCTATGGACTGTAGCCTGCCAGACTCCCCTGTCCAAGCAATTCTCCAAGCAAGAATACTGGAGTGGGTTGTCAGGCCCTCCTTCGGGGGGTTTTCTCAACCCAGGGATCAAACCCATGTCTCTTATGTCTCCTGCACTGGCAGGCAGGTTCTTTACCACCAGCACCACCTGGGAAGCCCCATACAAACATAGAATTTCATTCATCTACTGTGTTATTCAAAAATATGTTCTAGGCATTTTCTAAAGCCACATATTGTGGCTTTAGGAAGTAATGGGAGTAAAGAAAAGGACAATCTCTTCCAGCCACACACACAATTTAGCTAGATCCATAGCACATGATACTGTGTATAATAAATGAGGAATACCAGAGAATCCACTATCATGATGCTACATATTAATTTTATTCCAGATGTCTGCCTTGCTGTGCTGTCAAAGGAAAGTAACAAACTTTCAAGGGGGTGAGTTTCTTGGAAACTTCCATGTACCGCATGGTTATTATAATTAATAATACTATTTTGTATACTTCAGATTTGCCAAGAGAGTAGACTTCTCACCACACAAAACAAACTAGTAACTGTGTGAGGTGATGAATGTGTTAACTTAATTGTGGCAGTCATTTCACATAGCATATGTATATTAACTCATCACACCGTACACCCTAAAAAATCATGGTGCACAACCAAAAAGTAAACAATTTTTATTTGTGAATCACACTTCAACAAAACTGGGAAAAAAGTACGTACATTAAGAAAAAAGTGTCCATTAGAAGTGAGCAGTAGAAATAGGGATCCCTAAAAAGGGAAACCATCAAATGGAGAAGAGAGAAAAGTTGATGATGTAACTGCTCGTGTATCTGGTTCACTATCAAATACCTGGTTCAAAGCACTGAGTGCAAAATACCTACTTCATAAATAAATGAAAGAAGAGTCAACAAACTCAGACTGCCCTGGGGTCATGTGATGATAAACACGTGAAGAATCAAATTATATATGTGTAATGATATTTGCCTTTTTATTATTTTCTAAAGAAAACAAATGTGTGTGCTAAGTTGCTCCAGTCATGTCCCTACGTCCTTTGTGACCCTATGGACTGTAGCCTGCCAGACTCCCCTGTCCAAGCAATTCTCCAAGCAAGAATACTGGAGTGGGTTGTCAGGCCCTCCTTCGGGGGGTTTTCTCAACCCAGGGATCAAACCCATGTCTCTTATGTCTCCTGCACTGGCAGGCAGGTTCTTTACCACCAGCACCACCTGGGAAGCCCCATACAAACATAGAATTTCATTCATCTACTGTGTTATTCAAAAATATGTTCTGGGCATTTTCTAAAGCCACATATTGTGGCTTTAGGAAGTAATGGGGAGTAAAGAAAAGGACAATCTCTTCCAGCCACACACACAATTTAGCTAGATCCATAGCACATGATACTGTGTATAATAAATGAGGAATACCAGAGAATCCACTATCATGATGCTACATATTAATTTTATTCCAGATGTCTGCCTTGCTGTGCTGTCAGGAAGCATATGGTGTCAGCGTTGTTGTAGGAGTACCTCCTAATGGCCAAGATATCCCTATGAACCCCGTGCTGCTGTTGACTGGACGTACCTGGAAAGGAGCTGTTTTTGGTGGTATGTAGTTAGACTTGGGGGCCAAAATCTTACTAATTTCAGGAATTCTTGCCTTTTGCAAGTGACAAGGCCAGGTTTTTAAAAAGCAGTGTAGTTTAAAAATACACTAAAATTCCTTTGTATCTATAGGCTCCAAATCAACTAGATGTGACACTAATGTACACAGCAAGTCCCAAGATAGGCTTTAATGGTGCCCCCATAAACTAACTAGGATCTTTCAGCATCATCTCTTTTGATACTTGTGACTACACAATGCACTGAGATCTCTGGGAGGATCCAGGAGATCCATAACAATGGTTTATGTCTGCACTCTCTGTCCAAATTTAGACAATTGCTAAATTTTCTTCTTGACTTTAAGGATAACCACCTGTACTATAATTTCTCTATGAGAGAACTCATAATCAAGGACCTAGCTTGTTTCAGGGGATTAACAGGTCAAACCACTGCAAAAGTGTATTGAAACATACTCCCTTATTAACCTCAGCAGTAGGAGTCTGTGGATATTTTATAAACTGTCACTTAAATTCTATGGAGAAAGTCTTGTCTCCAACTCTCCTCTTATATCTGGTTGAATCTAACAATGATGTGACTTTCTTTTCAGGCTTTAAGGATACGGTTTCCCCCCAACCCAGGGATCAAACCCATGTCTCTTATGTCTCCTGCACTGGCAGGCAGGTTCTTTACCACCAGCACCACCTGGGAAGCCCCATACAAACATAGAATTTCATTCATCTACTGTGTTATTCAAAAATATGTTCTGGGCATTTTCTAAAGCCACATATTGTGGCTTTAGGAAGTAATGGGAGTAAAGAAAAGGACAATCTCTTCCAGCCACACACACAATTTAGCTAGATCCATAGCACATGATACTGTGTATAATAAATGAGGAATACCAGAGAATCCACTATCATGATGCTACATATTAATTTTATTCCAGATGTCTGCCTTGCTGTGCTGTCAGGAAGCATATGGTGTCAGCGTTGTTGTAGGAGTACCTCCTAATGGCCAAGATATCCCTATGAACCCCGTGCTGCTGTTGACTGGACGTACCTGGAAAGGAGCTGTTTTTGGTGGTATGTAGTTAGACTTGGGGGCCAAAATCTTACTAATTTCAGGAATTCTTGCCTTTTGCAAGTGACAAGGCCAGGTTTTTAAAAAGCAGTGTAGTTTAAAAATACACTAAAATTCCTTTGTATCTATAGGCTCCAAATCAACTAGATGTGACACTAATGTACACAGCAAGTCCCAAGATAGGCTTTAATGGTGCCCCCATAAACTAACTAGGATCTTTCAGCATCATCTCTTTTGATACTTGTGACTACACAATGCACTGAGATCTCTGGGAGGATCCAGGAGATCCATAACAATGGTTTATGTCTGCACTCTCTGTCCAAATTTAGACAATTGCTAAATTTTCTTCTTGACTTTAAGGATAACCACCTGTACTATAATTTCTCTATGAGAGAACTCATAATCAAGGACCTAGCTTGTTTCAGGGGATTAACAGGTCAAACCACTGCAAAAGTGTATTGAAACATACTCCCTTATTAACCTCAGCAGTAGGAGTCTGTGGATATTTTATAAACTGTCACTTAAATTCTATGGAGAAAGTCTTGTCTCCAACTCTCCTCTTATATCTGGTTGAATCTAACAATGATGTGACTTTCTTTTCAGGCTTCAAAAGTAAAGAGTCTGTCCCCAAACTTGTGACTGATTTCATGGCTAAGAAGTTTCCACTGGAGCAATTAATAACCCATGTTTTACCTTTTGAAAAAATAAACGAAGGGTTTGACTTGCTGCGCTCAGGAAAGAGGTAGATTTTAAGTTTCTTTTTTTTTTAATAATTATTTTTATTTTACTTTTTACTTTTACAGAGTTTTGTTGCTTATAGATATGTATAATTCCAGATTAGTCATATGGTGGGGTTTGACTAACAGAGGGGAAAAAAATGGGTAGAAGGGTGAGAGAAAGGCAAGGACAGAGTGTTTTGGTTTTCCATTCCCAGTTCAGTCTTTGCATGTAGAACATGTGAGATTATATTCATAGAAACTAAAGTGCTTTGCCTTTCCTGTTCTGCTGAACCCAAATTACATTGATCACAGCAAATCTGAACGATCAGAGCCCTCTGCCTTCTTCATAAGAGAACTCTCACTTTTGCAAGGAAAAAGAATCAGAAGCACATAGTTATATTATGTGGAGTTACCACAACCCCCGCCTGGCCGCTAAAAATGGTGGACTATTATTGCTATATATTTAAATTAAGTTCCAGATATCCCAAAAACTCATTGTGGAAGTTGGTGGAGCTACATAGGCATCATTATCAATACAGATATTACTTTTCTCAAAAAATGCTGACTTCTTTTAATGTTACTTCTGTTTTCCATTTACAGAGAAAATTTTTCACAAATAATAATTATTCCCAAGAGAAAGGGTAATGATGCCATTTTAAATATTTAAATCTTACATTTTCTTCGAAATTTACTGAAGCAAGTCAATGCCATTTTCTACCTCTAACATTAAACTTTACAAACACCTAAAAGGAAGAATTTTACCACTTGCATTTATATATAAGGCACAATTAGCAATGGGTAGCTTTACCTAACTCTCACTTTCTTGTTCCATAGTCCCTGCTTTTTCTGTGACTTCACACTTCTTCTCATGAGGTTTTCAGTTTTAAATACTGTTTCTTAAGCACCCAGACATAACTTAGTCTGATAAACATTATCGAAGAAGTAAAGAAACTAGTATCCAAAAAGAACCACATTTACATCCTTTTTAGAAAGTAGTTTGGTCATTTGTGTAACAAACCTCAACAAACAAACAAAGACTTAGATCTTATGTCCCAGCAATTCCATTTTGGAAATGACCCTGATTCTGGGAAAAAAGAAGACAGAAGCAGAAGGAAACGACAGAGGACAAGATAGTTGGATAGTATCACTGACTCAATGGACAGGAGTTTGAGCAAGCTCTGGGAAATGGTGAAGGACAGGGAAGCCTGGCATGCGGCAGTCCATGGGGTCACAAAGAGTCAGACATGACTGAGCGACTGAACTGAACTGATTCTACAGAAATTATAAGATATGCAAATGTACATATGTTTATGTATATTCATCTATTATCTATAACAGGAAAAATTGGAAACATCCTAAAGGTTCAACATTAAAGAATAATTAAGTAGATTCCAAACAAGTACTAGAAATTAAGAAGCCACTTAAAAGGAAATGACTTCATTAAATTGGGAAATTCTCCTGATGTAATTTTAGGTTATGGAGTAGAGAATACAGAACTTATACATACAATATGGATCCAAATTTTAATAAAAGCAATAAAAACTTATATATATTTAGAAAAATGATGATCAAAATTTAAGAAAATATTAACACTGATTATTTCTAGATTGTGGGATTACAGGTTATGTTTATTTTCTTTTTTTATACTATCCTTTGGTTTCTAAATTATCTACATACATTTTCTTATGTATGTATACATATACACACATATATACATATTTATATTAATAATTTTTAAGATACAGAGATAACCTTTTTCTAAAGTATTTATCCATCAGAAGATGATTTTTATAAAGGACATTAGGTCCAGTAAAATGATATATTTTGATCTTCCCCAAAATAAAGTCTCCCAAAATTTTACAAATCAAGTTTATTTTCTAAGTCTCTTTAAGCATTTCTTTATCTAAACTCTATTAAACTTTCAACACAGTCTTAACTTTATTACATTATCAACACTTTCAGGCACATTATCGATCATTTTGTAATTTGTACACCTTTGGAACTGGATTTAAATCCCAGGACCCTAGCCTAGACATATGATTTAAAGTAAGGTACAAATCTAAGTCTCTATATCTGCAGTCTCTAAAATGGAAACATGATTAGAATCTGCCACGTAGCATTGTTGTTTAAGTAGAGGTTTAAACAAAGGGCATCTACAGAGTATGTAACAAATAGCATGAACTTATTACATGCCATGACCCACTGTTGTTTTGTATTACATTATTATATAAGGAATATAGGCTTTCAAAAAGGATATTTTGAAAATCTAGTACATGATGAAGCCTAAATGACAGTCATATTCAGAAGGTTATAACTGAGCTTCAGGTTAAAGATGAGCTGATCTTTTCCTTGACTTGAGTGCATTGGAGATGAGAATGCAATAGCAGGAAACAAATACAGCTTTTCAAAGAGATAAACTGAATGCTCTCTGTACTCTCACATGGAAGGGTGCATATCATCTAAACACTAAAGAATATTACCCCAACAAGTACTAGAAATTAAGAAGCCACTTAAAAGGAAATGACTTCATTAAATTGGGAAATTCTCCTGATGTAATTTTAGGTTATGGAGTAGAGAATACAGAACTTATACATACAATATGGATCCAAATTTTAATAAAAGCAATAAAAACTTATATATATTTAGAAAAATGATGATCAAAATTTAAGAAAATATTAACACTGATTATTTCTAGATTGTGGGATTACAGGTTATGTTTATTTTCTTTTTATACTATCCTTTGGTTTCTAAATTATCTACATACATTTTCTTATGTATGTATACATATACACATATATACATATTTATATTAATAATTTTTAAGATACAGAGATAACCTTTTTCTAAAGTATTTATCCATCAGAAGATGATTTTTATAAAGGACATTAGGTCCAGTAAAATGATATATTTTGATCTTCCCCAAAATAAAGTCTCCCAAAATTTTACAAATCAAGTTTATTTTCTAAGTCTCTTTAAGCATTTCTTTATCTAAACTCTATTAAACTTTCAACACAGTCTTAACTTTATTACATTATCAACACTTTCAGGCACATTATCGATCATTTTGTAATTTGTACACCTTTGGAACTGGATTTAAATCCCAGGACCCTAGCCTAGACATATGATTTAAAGTAAGGTACAAATCTAAGTCTCTATATCTGCAGTCTCTAAAATGGAAACATGATTAGAATCTGCCACGTAGCATTGTTGTTTAAGTAGAGGTTTAAACAAAGGGCATCTACAGAGTATGTAACAAATAGCATGAACTTATTACATGCCATGACCCACTGTTGTTTTGTATTACATTATTATATAAGGAATATAGGCTTTCAAAAAGGATATTTTGAAAATCTAGTACATGATGAAGCCTAAATGACAGTCATATTCAGAAGGTTATAACTGAGCTTCAGGTTAAAGATGAGCTGATCTTTTCCTTGACTTGAGTGCATTGGAGATGAGAATGCAATAGCAGGAAACAAATACAGCTTTTCAAAGAGATAAACTGAATGCTCTCTGTACTCTCACATGGAAGGGTGCATATCATCTAAACACTAAAACAATGGATACCTTTTATTTTCTGTTTCAGTGTCCGTACCATCCTGACATTTTGAGACCATACAGAAGCCTTCCCTTGTAGCAGTCTTCTGCCTCCTCTATCATCTGTAACATCAGCCAAGCATCATTAATAATTCTGTTCTTCAGAGCTACTACCAATAAATTGCATATGGAGCTTTCCAAAAGAAATGAAAACATGAAATCATTTTTCAAGCAAACGTTTAAAATGCAAGTGAAAGTTAGATAAACTAGCAAATGGGTAATTGAGTAATAAACTCTCTTTAATCATTCTGCTTATGATGGAGTCATGTCGTCTTTTCCACTGAAAAATGGTATTTCCTTTGACACCTTGCACTTTTTACATATTTGCCACTCTTAGTCTTCTTCTTTTTTTTAATTTTGGCCTCTTTCTATTGTTTATTTATTTATTTATTCATTCATTTTCATCCATCTTTATTCTTCGGCCTGTGTGGGCCTCCCATCACAGTGGCCTCTCTTGTCACAGAGCACTGGCTCTGGGCACATGCACTCCAGAGCGCTGGCTCATAATCAGATACATGGGTCCAGCGGCTCCACAGCACGTGGGATCTTCCCAGGCCAGGGATCGAACCGGTGCCTCTTGCACTGCAAGGCAGTGTCCTTACCCACTTGACCACCAGGGAAGCCCCACCCTTAGTCTTTGAAGCCTCAGTCATTGAGAAGGTCCTCATACTTGCCCCCAACATACATGTGATGGGATATAGTACTCAGAGTCTTCTACCTGTACGTCTACTGTCTGCATTTTCCTTTTAAGAAATGCAGCAAAACTCTATGGTAAAACCTATAGTCTGTGAAAGGATACACTCAAGATTTTTAAGTAGAGAAAGTCCAGAACTTCTAAATGCAGGACATTTTTTTGACTTTTTTAAAAAATTTTTTAACAGAGTTTTGTTTTTCACTGCCATACAGCAGCATGAATCAGTCACAGGTATACATATGTTTCCTTCTTCTTCTTTTTTTTTTTTTTTTTGCCATTTTAAAAATTTTGCTTGTTTCCTCCTTCTTGAACTTCCCTTTCATCTCCCTCCCCACCCCACCCCTCTAGGTTGTTACAGAGCCCCTGTTTGAGTTCCCTGCATCTTACAGCAGATTCTTATTGGTTATCTATTTTACATACAGTAATGTAAGTTTCCATGTTACTCACTCCATACACCCCACACATTCCTCCCCCCTACCCAATGTCCATAAGTCTGTTGTCTATGTCTGTTTGTCTATTGCTGCCCTGTAAATGCAGGACATATTTTTAGGGAAATGTCACACATTTTTAAGGTAAAGAGGAGTATCTTTATACTCCAGTTTCATACTACATGTGATAAATGTGAGGTTTGAATACTAAATCTGAAAATTGAACCATTCTTAGAATCATATTCCCAAAAGCCTATAATTTTGACTCAAGAAAGTACTTTATTGGTAAAATGATCTTAATTATTATAATTATATAACTATATAATTATATAATTATATAATCATATAACTGTAGTTAACTGAAAATGAGCCAAAGTTAGTTAAAAAGCAATATGGTGCCTTGAAGTCTAGGTATGGGAAGAAAGCAGCTGTGGGCACAGTGTGTAAAATGGGTAACTAAGAAATGGCACAAACATTTAATCAAGCAACAGATTTTCTAAGTAGATGTACATATGCATATGCATGCACATTTTTGCAAAAAATATTTTAAAACTAGAACTTTTCTATTGACTACCATGACTTAAGTCTATAACCCTGAAATTAGTTTAATTATTTTGAAATCCTATGGTACCTACTTATTAATACTTTCTCTAAGGAAAAATATGCATTTTGCGCTTCATCTCTAAATGTGTAATGAAGGCTTATTCATGTAAGGAGTTTTAGCTATCTTAAAAACTGATTTGTTTCCATATTGTAGAAAGGCCGCCAGACTTACAGCAAGTAATCTACCACTTATTTATGACTTTCAGTAAATTACTCAACCTCACTAAGCCCATTTTATCCTTTGTTTTAAGAAATTACCATTACAGCTTCATGAAGATTAGATGGAATGACGCTGGTGGAAAGGCTTTGTCAACTACGAAGTCCCATGTAAATGCGGGGAACAGTTTAACTGTCTTGTGGAAGATACTGAAGAGGCTTCCCTGGTCCAGCGGGTAAGGACACCGCCTTGCAGTGCAAGGGGTGCCGGTTCAATCCCTGGCCTGGGAAGATCCCACGTGCCGCAGAGTGGCTGGACCGATGTGTCCAATCACCGAGCCAGAGCTCTGGAGTGCATGCGCCCAGAACCGGCGCTCTGCAGCGACAGAGGCCACCGCCATGGGAGGCCCACAGGAGCCAAAGAACAAAGATGGATGAAAATGGACAAATGAAAGACCAATAGAAATGGCCCACCAGCTCTCTTCCCCCCGCCCCCCACCAAAATAAATAAATAAATAAATCTTTAAAAAAAAAGAAGAAGAAGAAGAAGATACTGAAGGAGATATATAGGGTAGGGGGGCTTTCAGAATGTCCCTAAGTTTTCAGAATGTCCTAACATCATGGACAGTGTACATGATCTCTGTGTCCTGCTGGCCTTCAGTGGTAACTCTGACTCTAAAATCAAGAATTTCCATATCTTCTAGTCTCCTTTAAAAACCATAACTATGGGCTTCCCCTGGTGGTCCAGTGGGTAAGGACACCGCCTTGCAGTGCAAGGGGTGCCGGTTCGAACCCTGGCCTAGGAAGATCCCACGTGCCGCGGAGCGGCTGGACCGGTGTGTCCAATCACTGAGCCGGAGCTCTGGGGCGCATGTGCCCAGAGCCGGCGCTCTGCA
This sequence comes from Tragulus kanchil, assembly GCA_022376925.1. NCBI lineage: Eukaryota > Metazoa > Chordata > Mammalia > Artiodactyla > Tragulidae > Tragulus > Tragulus kanchil. The sequence continues at coordinate 80,431,233 of JAIOJX010000025.1, forward strand.
GCGACAGAGGCCACCGCCATGGGAGGCCCACAGGAGCCAAAGAACAAAGACGGATGAAAATAGAGACATGAAAGACCAATAGAAGTGGCCTGCCCGCTCCCCTCCCTCCCCAACCGGACCCCCGCCCAAAATAAATAAATAAATAAATCTTAAAAAAAAAAAACTATGAGTGTACATAGCCTGCACTCACTTTCATCCAGCCACAAAAAGTTAGTCAGAGGTTGAAGCAGAGTAACAGCAAGCATGTATTTAAAATTACATTCTTATTAGACTCCTGACTAATTCTGTTAGCAAATGATTATTGCACAACTAACCTTTATTAAGTATTCCCCCAAAATGTTAAATAGAAAATTTTATTGAAGAATATCATGTATTTATCTGTCAAATACTCAGCAATATTCAGAAATGAGACATTGCACAGAAAGACGCATCAAATTCAGTGTGGTAGGGATAAAACTAGAAAGAGAACACTACACTCACTCAAGGCCAAATACCATTTTGATGAAATTAATGGTCAAAAACATGAACTTGTTTTGCTCATTTCATTTACTTAGAGTCCAAGGTTCAGAAGGTCATCTGCATAATCTTATCACAATCATCACAAGAACCCAGAGGCTGCTGAATAACTCACAACATACTAAAAACTTACAGCAAAAATGACTAGAGAATTCCCTTGCTCTTTGAGATATCTGCCAATGTCAGCAAATAACTCAGTAGATCTATTATGAACAAAAGCAAGTCAGAAATCATCAGATAATTCTTATCTACAAATGATATTTAAAGACTATCATTCATCCATAAACTGCGGGGACCTTCCACAGAAAGGGAAGGCAGCAGGGATTACTCCCGGCGGAACCGGGAGATCTCGGAGAGAGGCAAATCTTGATCTGTCCGCCCCGCAGCCCCTCGGCTGAGGCAAGGGACAATCAGACGCGACAGGGGTTCCATCGAAGTAGTTCCGCTTTATTAATGAAGAGCCACAGCTTTTATAGGCAAGTGAAGGGGGTTTTGCATGGGACTTCCTATAGATTACACCAATCAAGCTAAAGGCCAAGCAATCATTCACGAGCGCGGAAGCCAGGGGAACCAATCAGAAATTTTGACCGTCAATTAGCAATTTAGATCACGCCCTGCCTCTTCCTGTAGGCACCATCTTAACTGCAAACATGTGCTTAAGCTTCTTTAAACAATGCGCTTAAGATTCCCTTCATTTCCATGTCCCTTCCTGTAGGCGCCATCTTAGCTGCAAGCTGAAACAATGTGCTTAAGCTTCTTTTCACTCCCACACCCCTCCCTGTAGGCGCCATCTTAGCTCCAAACTGCAAACATGTGCTTAAGCTTCTTTATGCTTAAAACAGTCCTCTTTCAATTCAGAGCCCCACAATAAACCAATCATTTATAGTTAGAAAACAGCACTGTATTTAAAATTACATTCTTATTAGACTCCTGACTAATTCTGTTAGCAAATGATTATTGCACAACTAACCTTTATTAAGTATTCCCCCAAAATGTTAAATAGAAAATTTTATTGAAGAATATCATGTATTTATCTGTCAAATACTCAGCAATATTCAGAAATGAGACATTGCACAGAAAGACGCATCAAATTCAGTGTGGTAGGGATAAAACTAGAAAGAGAACACTACACTCACTCAAGGCCAAATACCATTTTGATGAAATTAATGGTCAAAAACATGAACTTGTTTTGCTCATTTCATTTACTTAGAGTCCAAGGTTCAGAAGGTCATCTGCATAATCTTATCACAATCATCACAAGAACCCAGAGGCTGCTGAATAACTCACAACATACTAAAAACTTACAGCAAAAATGACTAGAGAATTCCCTTGCTCTTTGAGATATCTGCCAATGTCAGCAAATAACTCAGTAGATCTATTATGAACAAAAGCAAGTCAGAAATCATCAGATAATTCTTATCTACAAATGATATTTAAAGACTATCATTCATCCATAAACTGCGGGGACCTTCCGCAGAAAGGGAAGGCAGCAGGGATTACTCCTGGCGGAACCGGGAGATCTCGGAGAGAGGCAAATCTTGATCTGTCTGCCCCGCAGCCCCTCGGCTGAGGCAAGGGACAATCAGACGCGACAGGGGTTCCATCGAAGTAGTTCTGCTTTATTAATGAAGAGCCACAGCTTTTATAGGCAAGTGAAGGGGGTTTTGCATGGGACTTCCTATAGATTACACCAATCAAGCTAAAGGCCAAGCAATCATTCACGAGCGCGGAAGCCAGGGGAACCAATCAGAAATTTTGACCATCAATTAGCAATTTAGATCACGCCCTGCCTCTTCCTGTAGGCACCATCTTAACTGCAAACATGTGCTTAAGCTTCTTTAAACAATGCGCTTAAGATTCCCTTCATTTCCATGTCCCTTCCTGTAGGCGCCATCTTAGCTGCAAGCTGAAACAATGTGCTTAAGCTTCTTTTCACTCCCACACCCCTCCCTGTAGGCGCCATCTTAGCTCCAAACTGCAAACATGTGCTTAAGCTTCTTTATGCTTAAAACAGTCCTCTTTCAATTCAGAGCCCCACAATAAACCAATCATTTATAGTGTCTGGGAAGATATCTAATTGCCTTAAAGAGTTAAAACAAAGAAAAGCAAAGAGAACTTTAGTTCATTCTAAAATTAAATAATGAGTGTCTCCAAGGAAATTCCAAGTTTCAGAATGGGGGGAAGAGAAATCGGGAAATAACCTGAGGACTAAGTACTTTTTTGTTGTTACTGATTTTTTTCTTGTGATGAGTACCCTTATGGTTTATTCTCCTAGCAACTTTCAAATATACACTACAATGTTATCACCTGTACAGCAACAGAAGCATGTCTTGAAAATCATAAATTATTATCATCAAAGGGCAAAGATGTCAAAGACATTAGGCACCTGCCAATGTAAATCTGCCTAAGGCTACCAAGTGTTCTGATAAAGCCTTGGAAGGGCTTCACTGGTAGCTCAGTGGTAAAGAGTTCACTTCCCAATGCAGGAGACACGGGTTTGATTCCTGATTCAGGAAGATCCCACATGTTACAGAGCAACTAAGCCTGTGAGCCACAACTATGGAGCCTGTGCTTTAGAGCCTCAGAGCTGCAACTATGGAGGCCATGTGCCACAACTACTGAAGCCTGTGAGCCCTATAGCCCGAGTTCCACAGCAAGAGAAGTCACCGCAATGGGAAGCCTTCTCACCTCAACTAGAGAGTAGCTCCCACTCCCTGCAACTAGAGAAGAACCTGTGGCAGCAGTGAAAACTCAGAATAGCCAAAAATAAATAAATAAATAAAATTAAAAAAAAAAAAAAGCCCTGGAAAATCATCAGGCCTAAAAGTCAGATTTGTTGAGGCATGGGAGACAAGAAGGAAGAGGTATATAATAGTTACAGCTTTATTCACCATATCAATGTTCAAGAGTAACTGATTCGATATTTTCTTACCCTCCATAAAGTATCTCTTACAGTTACACATAGTAGGACCTGTGACATACACCTGAAACTTTTTGCAGAATCAAGTCAACAGAAACAAGGCACAATGAGTTGAAGCAAAGGAAGAAACTATTCAGGAGAGAAGGAATCACCTACAATTTGATTTGGACTTGTTTTGCACATGTCTAGACACTCAATAAATTATTAATACTAAACATTAAAACAAATGTTATCAACTGTAGCCTCCAGGCTGTACATTATATTCTCAGGATTTTAAAAAACTGGAAGTCTGTACTTTTTGACCACTTTCATCGATTTCACCCACCACCGGCCTTGGTAAACATTCTGTTCTTTATATCTATGTATTTGGTTTTTTAGTTTCTGACTTATTTCACCCAGCTTAATGCCCTTGAGGCCCATCCATGTTGTCACAAGTGGCAAGTATTCATTCTTCTTCATATAAACATATATATGAATAAAATCACACTACTGCAATGAACACATTGGTGGATATATCTTTTCCAGTTGTGTTTTTGTTTTTTTCAGCTAAATACCTAGAAGCAGAACTGCTGGATCATATGGTGGCTCTATTTTTAATATTTTGAAGAACCTCCATAGTATTTTCCATAGTGACTGCATCAATTTCTATATTCCCATCAACATTGTAAAACTATTCCTTGTTCTCCATATCCTTGCCAACACTTGTTTTTGCTGTTATTGTTCACTCAGTTGTGTCTAACTCTTTCTGATCCCATGGACTGCAACACATCAGACATCCCTGTCCTTCACCATCCCCCAGAGTTTGCTCAAACTCATGTTCATTGACTCAGTGAAGCCATCCAACCATCATATCCTCTGTCACCTCTTTCTCCTCCTCAATCTTTCCCAGCATCAGAATCCTTTCCAATGAGTTGGTTCTTCATATTAAGTGGTCAAAGTATTGGAGCTTCAGCATCAGTCCTTCCAGTGAGTATTCAGGGTTGATTTCCTTTAGGATTGACTGGTTTTATCTCCTTGCTAACCAAGGGACTCTCAAGAGTCTTCTCCCACACCACAGTTCAAAAGCATCAATTCTTTGTCAATCAGCCTTCTTTATGGTCCAACTCTCACATTCATACATGACTACTGGAAAAACCCTAGCTTTGATTATATAGACTTTTGTTGGCAAAATGATGTCTCTGGTTTCTAATACGCTGTCTAAGTTTATCATAGCTTTTCCTCCAAGAAGCAAGCATCTTTTAATTTCATAGCTGCAGTCACTGTCCACAGTGATTTGAAGCCCAAGAAAATAAAGTTTGTAAATGTTTCCATTGTTTGCCCATCTATTTGCCAAGAAATGATGGGTCTAGATGCAATTATCTTACTTTTTTGAATGCTGAGCTTTAAGCTAGCTTTTATATTTCTTGTCTTTTTGATAATAGTCATTCTAATGAGCGTGGGGTGATATCTTATTGCAGTTCTCAATTGCATTTCCCTGATGGTTAGCAATATTGAGAACCTTTTCATGTGCCTGTTGGGTATATGAATGTCTTCTTTGGAAAATGTCTATTTAGGCTCTCTGCCCATTTTTAATCCAGTTGTCTAGTATTTTGCTATTGAGTTGTACAAGTTCTTTATACCTTTAGTTCAATAAATACCTAGAAGCAGAACTGCTGGATCATATGGTGGCTCTATTTTTAATATTTTGAAGAACCTCCATAGTATTTTCCATAGTGACTGCATCAATTTCTATATTCCCATCAACATTGTAAAACTATTCCTTGTTCTCCATATCCTTGCCAACACTTGTTTTTGCTGTTATTGTTCACTCAGTTGTGTCTAACTCTTTCTGATCCCATGGACTGCAACACATCAGACATCCCTGTCCTTCACCATCCCCCAGAGTTTGCTCAAACTCATGTTCATTGACTCAGTGAAGCCATCCAACCATCATATCCTCTGTCACCTCTTTCTCCTCCTCAATCTTTCCCAGCATCAGAATCCTTTCCAATGAGTTGGTTCTTCATATTAAGTGGTCAAAGTATTGGAGCTTCAGCATCAGTCCTTCCAGTGAGTATTCAGGGTTGATTTCCTTTAGGATTGACTGGTTTTATCTCCTTGCTAACCAAGGGACTCTCAAGAGTCTTCTCCCACACCACAGTTCAAAAGCATCAATTCTTTGTCAATCAGCCTTCTTTATGGTCCAACTCTCACATTCATACATGACTACTGGAAAAACCCTAGCTTTGATTATATAGACTTTTGTTGGCAAAATGATGTCTCTGGTTTCTAATACGCTGTCTAAGTTTATCATAGCTTTTCCTCCAAGAAGCAAGCATCTTTTAATTTCATAGCTGCAGTCACTGTCCACAGTGATTTGAAGCCCAAGAAAATAAAGTTTGTAAATGTTTCCATTGTTTGCCCATCTATTTGCCAAGAAATGATGGGTCTAGATGCAATTATCTTACTTTTTTGAATGCTGAGCTTTAAGCTAGCTTTTATATTTCTTGTCTTTTTGATAATAGTCATTCTAATGAGCGTGGGGTGATATCTTATTGCAGTTCTCAATTGCATTTCCCTGATGGTTAGCAATATTGAGAACCTTTTCATGTGCCTGTTGGGTATATGAATGTCTTCTTTGGAAAATGTCTATTTAGGCTCTCTGCCCATTTTTAATCCAGTTGTCTAGTATTTTGCTATTGAGTTGTACAAGTTCTTTATACCTTTAGTTCAATAGTAAAGCTTCATTAGATAGATGATTTGCAAATATTTTCTTCCACATAGGAAGCTGCTTTTTCATTTTATTAATAGTGTCTTTACAGTGCAGAGGTTTTAGCTTGATGTCCGACTTGTTTATTTTTGCTTTTATCGTTTTTGCTTTTGGTGTCAAACACACAAAAAATCATCATCAAGTTCAATGTCAAGGAGCTTACTGCCCTATGTTTTCTTCTAGAAGTTTTATGATTTCAAATAAAGGAGACTGTTTTCTCTTTCTTTCTGTTGGTTCATTATTAGTGTATATAAATACAACAGATTAAGGTATATTGATTTTATATCCTGCAACTTTACTGAACTTATTCATTAGTTCTAACAGATTTGTTTTTAATGTAGCACAGCACTTTCTAATTTTTTTTTTTTTTTTGCTATACAATAGATGTTTGTTGGTTTTCCATTTCAAACATCCCCCAAAGTCCCCATTTAACAGTTTTTTGATGGAGTCTTTAGGGTTTTCTATATATACTATCATCTCATTTGCAAATAATGACAGTTTTACTTCTCCCTTTATAATTTAGATGACCTTTTTTTCTTGTCTAATTACTCTGGCTAGGTTCTACAATACTCCGTTAAATAAAAGTGGCATGACTGGGCATCCTTGTCCTGTTTCTGATCTCTGGGGAAATACTATCAGATTTTTATTGTTAAGTATTATGTTAGCGGGCTTGTCATACATGTCCATTATTGAGGTACATTCCCTTTATACCCTCTCTGTTGAGAGCTTTTATCATCAATAGATGTTGAATTTTGTCAAATGCTTTTTCTGCATCTGTTAAGATGTTTATATGATTTTTATCTTTCATTTTGTTAATGTAGTATGTCACATTGACTTTTTTTTTTAACTTTTATTTTACTTTTAACTTTTACAGAGTTTTGTTGTTTACATATATGCATGTTCCCAGATTAGTCATATGTATATCCCCCCCTTCCCACCCCTCCCAACTTAGCAATATTGAGAACCTTTTCATGTGTTTTTTCTTTGGAAAATGTCTATTTAGGCTCTCTGCCCATTTTTAATCCAGTTGTCTAGTATTTTGCTATTGAGTTGTACAAGTTCTTTATACCTTTAGTTCAATAGTAAAGCTTCATTAGATAGATGATTTGCAAATATTTTCTTCCACATAGGAAGCTGCTTTTTCATTTTATTAATAGTGTCTTTACAGTGCAGAGGTTTTAGCTTGATGTCCGACTTGTTTATTTTTGCTTTTATCGTTTTTGCTTTTGGTGTCAAACACACAAAAAATCATCATCAAGTTCAATGTCAAGGAGCTTACTGCCCTATGTTTTCTTCTAGAAGTTTTATGATTTCAAATAAAGGAGACTGTTTTCTCTTTCTTTCTGTTGGTTCATTATTAGTGTATATAAATACAACAGATTAAGGTATATTGATTTTATATCCTGCAACTTTACTGAACTTATTCATTAGTTCTAACAGATTTGTTTTTAATGTAGCACAGCACTTTCTAATTTTTTTTTTTTTTTTGCTATACAATAGATGTTTGTTGGTTTTCCATTTCAAACATCCCCCAAAGTCCCCATTTAACAGTTTTTTGATGGAGTCTTTAGGGTTTTCTATATATACTATCATCTCATTTGCAAATAATGACAGTTTTACTTCTCCCTTTATAATTTAGATGACCTTTTTTTCTTGTCTAATTACTCTGGCTAGGTTCTACAATACTCCGTTAAATAAAAGTGGCATGACTGGGCATCCTTGTCCTGTTTCTGATCTCTGGGGAAATACTATCAGATTTTTATTGTTAAGTATTATGTTAGCGGGCTTGTCATACATGTCCATTATTGAGGTACATTCCCTTTATACCCTCTCTGTTGAGAGCTTTTATCATCAATAGATGTTGAATTTTGTCAAATGCTTTTTCTGCATCTGTTAAGATGTTTATATGATTTTTATCTTTCATTTTGTTAATGTAGTATGTCACATTGACTTTTTTTTTTAACTTTTATTTTACTTTTAACTTTTACAGAGTTTTGTTGTTTACATATATGCATGTTCCCAGATTAGTCATATGTATATCCCCCCCTTCCCACCCCTCCCAACCATCATACAGCACCCCTGTATGGATCCCCTTTTCTCACAGAGCAATGACTATAGCTATTTTCTTCACTTATGATAGTACAGGCCTTCATGCTACTTCCTTTATGCCTCCCACCCTCTGTTTCTTCCCCACAATGTCTTCCTTTATGCCTCCCACCCTCTGTTTCTTCCCCACAATGTCCATATGTCCACTGACCATGTCTGTCTTTCCGTCGCTTCACTGCGTGTGCCATCATCACCATCCTACTAGATTCCATAGATATGTGTTGGTATATTGTACTAGTCCTTCTCTTTCTGACTGACTTTACTTTTTATGATACGTTCTAGATCCAGCCACCTCATTAGGGCTGATTCTTCTGCATTTCTCTTTACAGCTGTGTAGTATTCCTTTGTATATATGTACCAGAGCTTTTGGATCCATTTGTTCGTTGATGGGCATCTAGGTTCCTTCCATGTTCTAGCTATTGTATAGAGAGCTGCAATGAACATTGGGGTACAGGTGCTTCTTTCAGATTTGATTTCATCAGAGTATAAGCCTAAGAGTGGGATTGCTGGGTCATACGGTGCTTCTATTTTTAGTTTTTTAAGAAATCTCCAGACTGTCTTCCATAGAGGCTGTATCAATCTACATTCCCACCAGCAATGCAGGAGTGTTCCCTTTTCTTCAAACCCCCTCCAGCATTTATTGTCTGTCGATTTGTGCATGATGGCCATTCTGGTGGGTATGAGGTGATATCTCATTGTAGTTTTGATTTACATTTCTCTAATTATAAGTGAGGCTGAGCATCATTTCATGTGCTTTTGGGCCATCTGTATGTCGTCTTTGGAGAGGTGTCTGTTTAAGTCCTTTTCCCATTTTTTGATTGGGTTGTTCATTTTTCTGGTACTGAGTTTTGTTGTTTAACCTTTTTTTATTTTATGTTTTTTATTTTTTTTTCACATTGACTTTTTTTTTTAACTTTTATTTTACTTTTAACTTTTACAGAGTTTTGTTGTTTACATATATGCATGTTCCCAGATTAGTCATATGTATATCCCCCCCTTCCCACCCCTCCCAACCATCATACAGCACCCCTGTATGGATCCCCTTTTCTCACAGAGCAATGACTATAGCTATTTTCTTCACTTATGATAGTACAGGCCTTCATGCTACTTCCTTTATGCCTCCCACCCTCTGTTTCTTCCCCACAATGTCTTCCTTTATGCCTCCCACCCTCTGTTTCTTCCCCACAATGTCCATATGTCCACTGACCATGTCTGTCTTTCCGTCGCTTCACTGCATGTGCCATCATCACCATCCTACTAGATTCCATAGATATGTGTTGGTATATTGTACTAGTCCTTCTCTTTCTGACTGACTTTACTTTTTATGATACGTTCTAGATCCAGCCACCTCATTAGGGCTGATTCTTCTGCATTTCTCTTTACAGCTGTGTAGTATTCCTTTGTATATATGTACCAGAGCTTTTGGATCCATTTGTTCGTTGATGGGCATCTAGGTTCCTTCCATGTTCTAGCTATTGTATAGAGAGCTGCAATGAACATTGGGGTACAGGTGCTTCTTTCAGATTTGATTTCATCAGAGTATAAGCCTAAGAGTGGGATTGCTGGGTCATACGGTGCTTCTATTTTTAGTTTTTTAAGAAATCTCCAGACTGTCTTCCATAGAGGCTGTATCAATCTACATTCCCACCAGCAATGCAGGAGTGTTCCCTTTTCTTCAAACCCCCTCCAGCATTTATTGTCTGTCGATTTGTGCATGATGGCCATTCTGGTGGGTATGAGGTGATATCTCATTGTAGTTTTGATTTACATTTCTCTAATTATAAGTGAGGCTGAGCATCATTTCATGTGCTTTTGGGCCATCTGTATGTCGTCTTTGGAGAGGTGTCTGTTTAAGTCCTTTTCCCATTTTTTGATTGGGTTGTTCATTTTTCTGGTACTGAGTTGTCTGAGTTGCTTGTAGATTTTGGAGATTAATTCTTTGCCTGTTGTTTTATTTGCTATGATATTCTCCCATTCTGTGGGCTGTTTGTTCAGTTTTTTTGTGATTTCTTTTGCTGTACAAAAACTTTTAAGTTTCATTAGGTCCCACGTCACATTGACTTTTGAATGTTGAACCATCCTTGCTCCTCTGGAATAAATTTTATTTGACTGTGGTATATGATCCTGTTTATATATATATATATTGTTGAATTCAGTTTACTAATATTTTGTTGAAGATTTTGCAGCTATGTTTCTTAGGGATATTGGCCTGTAATACCCTTTTCTTGTGATACCCTTCTCTGATTTTGGTATCAGGGTAATGTTGACCTCATAAAATGATTTTGGAAGTGTTTGCTTCTATTTTGGGGTAGAGTTTGAGAATGATTGGTATTAATGCTCTTTTTTTTTTAAGATTTATTTATTTATTATTTATTTTGGGCGGGGGTCAGGTTGGGGAGGGAGGAGAGCCGGTGGGCCACTTCCATTGGTCTTCCATTTCTCTATTTTCATCCGTCTTTGTTCTTTGGCCCCTGTGGGCCTCCCATCGTGGTGGCGTCTGTCGCTGCAGAGCGCCGGCTCTGGGCACATGCGCCTTAGAGCTCTGGCTCGGCAGTTGGATACATCAGTCCAGCCGCTCTGCGGCACATGGGATCTTCCCCGGTCGGAGATCGAACCGGCGCCCCTTGCACTGCAAGGCAGTGTCCTTACCCACTGGACCACCAGGGGAAGCCCTATTAATGCTCTTTTGAATGTTTGGTAGAATTCATCAGTAAAGCTGTCTTCCATAGAGGCTGTATCAATCTACATTCCCACCAGCAATGCAGGAGTGTTCCCTTTTCTTCAAACCCCCTCCAGCATTTATTGTCTGTCGATTTGTGCATGATGGCCATTCTGGTGGGTATGAGGTGATATCTCATTGTAGTTTTGATTTACATTTCTCTAATTATAAGTGAGGCTGAGCATCATTTCATGTGCTTTTGGGCCATCTGTATGTCGTCTTTGGAGAGGTGTCTGTTTAAGTCCTTTTCCCATTTTTTGATTGGGTTGTTCATTTTTCTGGTACTGAGTTGTCTGAGTTGCTTGTAGATTTTGGAGATTAATTCTTTGCCTGTTGTTTTATTTGCTATGATATTCTCCCATTCTGTGGGCTGTTTGTTCAGTTTTTTTGTGATTTCTTTTGCTGTACAAAAACTTTTAAGTTTCATTAGGTCCCACGTCACATTGACTTTTGAATGTTGAACCATCCTTGCTCCTCTGGAATAAATTTTATTTGACTGTGGTATATGATCCTGTTTATATATATATATATTGTTGAATTCAGTTTACTAATATTTTGTTGAAGATTTTGCAGCTATGTTTCTTAGGGATATTGGCCTGTAATACCCTTTTCTTGTGATACCCTTCTCTGATTTTGGTATCAGGGTAATGTTGACCTCATAAAATGATTTTGGAAGTGTTTGCTTCTATTTTGGGGTAGAGTTTGAGAATGATTGGTATTAATGCTCTTTTTTTTTTAAGATTTATTTATTTATTATTTATTTTGGGCGGGGGTCAGGTTGGGGAGGGAGGGGAGCGGGCGGGCCACTTCCATTGGTCTTCCATTTCTCTATTTTCATCCGTCTTTGTTCTTTGGCCCCTGTGGGCCTCCCATCGTGGTGGCGTCTGTCGCTGCAGAGCGCCGGCTCTGGGCACATGCGCCTTAGAGCTCTGGCTCGGCAGTTGGATACATCAGTCCAGCCGCTCTGCGGCACATGGGATCTTCCCCGGTCGGAGATCGAACCGGCGCCCCTTGCACTGCAAGGCAGTGTCCTTACCCACTGGACCACCAGGGGAAGCCCTATTAATGCTCTTTTGAATGTTTGGTAGAATTCATCAGTAAAGCTGTCTGGTCTGCAGGAAGATTTGTGATTATTTCTTTTTTCATGGTATATGATTCTTTCAATCCAATTCAACTGAGCTTGCTAATACTCTGTTGAGAATTTTTATATTTTTTTTATTAGGGATATTGGCCTGTACTTTTTTCCTTATAGTGTCTTTATCTAGTTTTGGGATCAGGGTAATGTTGGTCTCACAAAATGAGTTTGAAAGTGTTCTCATCAATTTTTTAAAAATCCTTTTATTGTTTATTGGAGTACAGCCAATTAACAATGTTGTGATAGTTTCTGGTGGATAGCAAAGGGGTTCAGCCATACATATACATGTATCCATTCTTCCCCAGATTCCAGAAGGTTTGTGATTTGATTCAATCTATTTACTAGTAATTGGTCTGCTAAGATTTCCTATTTCTTCCTGATTTAATTGCCAGAGGTAATATGCTTCCCAAAATTTATCCATTTCTTCTAGTTTGACAAATTGGTTGGCAGGGCTTCCCTGATAGCTCAGTGGTAAAAGAGTTTGCCTGCTAATGCAGAAGACACCGGTTTGAACCCTGACCTGGGAAGATCCCACATGTTGCAAAGCAGTTAAGTCAATGAGCCACAACTGTTGAGCCTGTGCTCTACAGCCTCTGAGCTGCAACTACTGAGCCCATGTGTCTTAGAGCCCGAGTTCCACAACAAGAGAAGTCACCATAAGAAGCATGTTCACCTCAACTAGAGAGTAGCCTCCACTCCCTGCAACTAGAGAAGAACCTGTGGCAGCAGTGAAAATCCAGAATAGCCAAAAACACATAAATAAATAATTTTTAAAAATTCATTGACATATGAGTATTCCTAGTAGTCTCTTATTATCTTTTGTATTTCTATGGTATTGGTTGCAGGTTCTCCTCTTTTTTTTTCTTTTAATTTTATCATTTTTAAAAAATCTTTGTTTTTAACTTTTACTTACTTACTTGGCTGTGCCAGGTCTTAGTTGCAGTATCTGGTAACTGGTTCCCTGACCAGTGATTGACCCCAGACCCCTTGCATTGCGAGTGCAGAGTCTTAGCCACTGGATCACCAGGGAAGTCCTAGGTTCTCCTCTTTTTATTGTTATTTTATTTATTTGAGCCCTCTCTTGTTTTCTTGTTAAGTCTAGCTAAAAGTGTCAGTTTTGTTTACCTTCTCAAAGTATCAGCTTTTGCCAATACACATTCTTTTCAAGTGCACACAGAACATTCTCTAGTATTAACCATACAGACTATATAACCAAGGGCATACTACAAGCCTTGACAAATTTAAGAGTATAGAAATGGGCTTCCCTGGTGGTCCAGTGGGTAAGGATACCGCCTTGCAGTGCAAGGGGCACTGGTTCGATCCCTGGCCTGGGAGGATCCCACGTGCCGTGGAGCGGCTGGACCCATGTGTCCAATTACTGAGCCGGAGCTCTGGAGTGCATGCGCCCAGAGCCGGTGCTCTGTGACAGCAGAGGTCACCGCGATGGGAGGCCCACACGGGCCAAAGAGCAAAGATGGATGAAAATGGATGGATGGAAGACCAATGGAGGTGGCCCGACTGCTTCCCTCCCTCCCCACCCCACCCCCACCAAAATAAATAAATTAATTAATCTTTAAAAAGAAAAGTATAGAAATTATTTCAAGCATTTTTTTCTGACCACAATGGTATGAGACCAGAAATCAATCAAAGAAAAAGAAATGAGAGAAACAATGATATGGAGATTAAAAAATATCAATGAGTCAAAGATGAAATCAAAGAAGAAATTAAAAAATACATTCAGGCAAATGACAATCCAAACACAATCATACACAATGATGCAACAAAAGCAGTTCTTAGAAGGACATTCATAGTGATAGAGGATTCTTTTTTTTTTTTTTTTAAAGATTTATTTATTTATTTTGGGCGGGGGTCGGGTTGGGGAGGGCGAGGAGCAGGCAGGCCACTTCTATTGGTCTTTCATTTCTCTATTTTCATCCGTCTTTGTTCTTTGGCTCCTGTGGGCCTCCCATCACGGTGGCCTCTGTCGTTGCACAGCACCAGCTCTGGGTGCATGCACTCCAGAGCTCCGGCTCGGTCATTGGATACATCAGTCGCTCCGCGGCACGTGGGATCTTCCCAGGCCAGGGATCGAACGACACCCCTTGCACTGCAAGGCGGTGTCCTTATCCACTGGATCACCAGGGGAAGCCTGATAGAGGATTCTTAAAACAAAAAGACCTAGTACCTAAAGATATTAGAAAAAGAAGAACAAACAACCTAAAGTTAGCAGAAGGAAGAAGATACTGAAGGTCAGAGAGGTAATAAGCAAATGAAATAGAAATTTTAAAAATAGAAATAATCAATAAAACCAAGAGGTGGTTCTTTGAAAGGGTAAAAAAAAAAAAAAAAATGACAAACCTTTAGCCAGGCTCACCAAGAAGAAAAGAGAGAAGAGCCAATTAAACAAAACAAGAAACAAAAGAGAAGAAATAATAGTGCAGAAATACAAAAAGATCATAAAAGAATACTATGAACAATTATTTGCTAACAAATTTGACAACCTCAAAGGAATGGACAACTTTCTAGAAACATACAGCCCATTAAAATTAAATTAAAAAGAAACAGATAATTTGAACAGACCAATCAGTAGAAATGAAATAAGACTGCAACTTAAAAACTCCCTACAGGGTTTCCTGGTGGTCCAGTGGGTAAGGAAACCGCCTTGCAGTGCAAGGGGCGCCAGTTTGATCCCTGGCCTGGGAAGATCCCACGTGCCATGGAGTGGCTGGACAGATATGCCCAACTACTGAGCCTGAGCTCTGAAGCGCATGTGCCCAGAGCTGGTGCTCTGCAATGAGAGAGGCCACTGCAGTGGGAGGCCCACACAGGCCAAAGAACAGAGATGGGTGAAAACAAATAAATGAAAGACCAATACATGTGGCCAAAAAATTTTAAAAAATCTCCCTACAAACAAAATACAGGACCTCATAGCTTCACTGGGGAATTCTACCAAACATCAGATAATTTATACCAATCCTTCTCAAGCTCTTCTAAAATATTAAAGAGGAAGGAACCTTCCCAAAGAGATTCTATAAAGTCACCATCACTCTGATACCAAAACCAGTCAAAGACACTACCAAAAAAAGAGAAAAATTACAGACCAATATCTTTGACGAATACAGATACAAATGCGGCTTCCTATCCACTGGATCACCCAGGGGAAAAGCCTGATACTTCCCAGGCCAGGGATCGAACGACACCCTTGCACTGCAAGGCGGTGTCCTTATCCACTGGATCACCAGGGGAAGCCTGATAGAGGATTCTTAAAACAAAAAGACCTAGTACCTAAAGATATTAGAAAAAGAAGAACAAACAACCTAAAGTTAGCAGAAGGAAGAAGATACTGAAGGTCAGAGAGGTAATAAGCAAATGAAATAGAAATTTTAAAAATAGAAATAATCAATAAAACCAAGAGGTGGTTCTTTGAAAGGGTAAAAAAAAAAAAAAAAATGACAAACCTTTAGCCAGGCTCACCAAGAAGAAAAGAGAGAAGAGCCAATTAAACAAAACAAGAAACAAAAGAGAAGAAATAATAGTGCAGAAATACAAAAAGATCATAAAAGAATACTATGAACAATTATTTGCTAACAAATTTGACAACCTCAAAGGAATGGACAACTTTCTAGAAACATACAGCCCATTAAAATTAAATTAAAAAGAAACAGATAATTTGAACAGACCAATCAGTAGAAATGAAATAAGACTGCAACTTAAAAACTCCCTACAGGGTTTCCCTGGTGGTCCAGTGGGTAAGGAAACTGCCTTGCAGTGCAAGGGGCGCCAGTTTGATCCCTGGCCTGGGAAGATCCCACGTGCCATGGAGTGGCTGGACAGATATGCCCAACTACTGAGCCTGAGCTCTGAAGCGCATGTGCCCAGAGCTGGTGCTCTGCAATGAGAGAGGCCACTGCAGTGGGAGGCCCACACAGGCCAAAGAACAGAGATGGGTGAAAACAAATAAATGAAAGACCAATACATGTGGCAAAAAAAAAAAAAAAAAAACTCCCTACAAACAAAATACAGGACCTCATAGCTTCACTGGGGAATTCTACCAAACATCAGATAATTTATACCAATCCTTCTCAAGCTCTTCTAAAATATTAAAGAGGAAGGAACCTTCCCAAAGAGATTCTATAAAGTCACCATCACTCTGATACCAAAACCAGTCAAAGACACTACCAAAAAAAGAGAAAAAAATTACAGACCAATATCTTTGACGAATACAGATACAAAATTTTCAACATAATAATATAAAATATACTCCAATAACACATAAATGTCATATACCATGACCAAGTTGGATTCATTCCAGGGTCACAAGGATGGCTCAGCATGTGCAGACCAATCAATGTGATATATAACATAAACAAAACAAGGGACAAAAACCATATGATCATCTCAGTAGATGCAGGAAAAGCATTTGCCAAAATGGAACACCCATTGATAAAAACCATCATGGAAGTGTGTACAGAGGGAATTTATCTCAACATAATAAAAGCTATCTATGACAAACCCATAGCCAATACAATGCTCAACAGGGAAAAGCTTTCCTGCTAAAATCTGGAACAAGACAAACATATCTACTCTTACCACTTCTTTTCAATACAGTATTGGCAGTCCTAGCCATAGCAATCAGACAAGAAGACCTAAAATGTATTCGAATTAGTACAGAAGAGGTACAATCATCATTATCTTCAGATGACATGATAATATATATAGAAAACCCTAATTATTCCACACACAAACTACAAGAATTGATAAACAAACTCAGCAAGATAGCAGGATACATGATTAACATACAGAAGTTGGTTGCATTTCTTTACACTAACCACAAAATATCAGAAGGAAATGTAAAAAGTCTTTCAAAATTGCACCCTCCCCCAAATAAAATGTTTAGGAATAAATCTCACCAAAGGAAGTGAAAGAATTATATATTGAAAACTACAAAACACTAATAAAGGAAGCTGAAGATGATTCAAAGAAATAGAAAGATATCCCATGCTCTTGGAGCAGGAAGAATTAACATTGCTAAAATGGCCATACTACCCAAAGCAATCTCCAAATTTAATGTGATCTCTATTAAATTATCCATGACATTTTTCACAGAAATAGAACAAATAATACTAAAATATACTTGGATCCATAAAAGACCTAGAGTTATCATAAGAATCCTGAGGAAAAAGAGCAAAACGGGGGGCATAACCCTTCTAGACTTCAGACAATTTTTATAAAGTCCACCATCACTCTGATACCAAAACCAGTCAAAGACACTACCAAAAAAAGAGAAAAAAATTACAGACCAATATCTTTGACGAATACAGATACAAAATTTTCAACATAATAATATAAAATATACTCCAATAACACATAAATGTCATATACCATGACCAAGTTGGATTCATTCCAGGGTCACAAGGATGGCTCAGCATGTGCAGACCAATCAATGTGATATATAACATAAACAAAACAAGGGACAAAAACCATATGATCATCTCAGTAGATGCAGAAAAAGCATTTGCCAAAATGGAACACCCATTGATAAAAACCATCATGGAAGTGTGTACAGAGGGAATTTATCTCAACATAATAAAAGCTATCTATGACAAACCCATAGCCAATACAATGCTCAACAGGGAAAAGCTTTCCTGCTAAAATCTGGAACAAGACAAACATATCTACTCTTACCACTTCTTTTCAATACAGTATTGGCAGTCCTAGCCATAGCAATCAGACAAGAAGACCTAAAATGTATTCGAATTAGTACAGAAGAGGTACAATCATCATTATCTTCAGATGACATGATAATATATATAGAAAACCCTAATTATTCCACACACAAACTACAAGAATTGATAAACAAACTCAGCAAGATAGCAGGATACATGATTAACATACAGAAGTTGGTTGCATTTCTTTACACTAACCACAAAATATCAGAAGGAAATGTAAAAAGTCTTTCAAAATTGCACCCTCCCCCAAATAAAATGTTTAGGAATAAATCTCACCAAAGGAAGTGAAAGAATTATATATTGAAAACTACAAAACACTAATAAAGGAAGCTGAAGATGATTCAAAGAAATAGAAAGATATCCCATGCTCTTGGAGCAGGAAGAATTAACATTGCTAAAATGGCCATACTACCCAAAGCAATCTCCAAATTTAATGTGATCTCTATTAAATTATCCATGACATTTTTCACAGAAATAGAACAAATAATACTAAAATATACTTGGATCCATAAAAGACCTAGAGTTATCATAAGAATCCTGAGGAAAAAGAGCAAAACGGGGGGCATAACCCTTCTAGACTTCAGACAATACAACAAAGCTACAGTAATCAAAACAGCATGGTATTGGCAGAAAAACAGACATATAGATCAATAGAATAGAACAAGAAGTCTGGAAATAAATCCAGACACATATGGACAATTAATCTTTGACAAGGAGGAAAGAATATACAATGCGGAAAAAGTCTCTTTAGTAAGTGGTGTTGGGACAAGTGGACAGTTGCATGCACCTCTTCACACCATACATAAAAATAAACTCAAAGTGGCTTAATCACCACCTAAATATAAGACACCATAAACTCCTAGAAGAGAACATAGGTGAAACATTCTCTGACACAAACTGTCCTGTGGGCCTCCCATTGCGGTGGCGTCTGTTGCAGAGTGCGGGCTCTGGGCGTACGTGCTCCAGAGCTCCAGCTCGGTGATTGGACACATCTGTCCAGCCATTCCGCGGCATGTGGGATCTTCCCAAGCCAGGGATTGAACTGGTGCCCCTTGCGCTGCAAGGCAGTGTCCTTATCCACTGGACCACCAGGGGAAGCCCCACCAGTGTTTTCTTTCATCAGTCTCCCAAGGCAATAGAAACAAAACCAAAAATAAATAAATGGAATCTTATCACACTTATAATCTTTTGCACAGCAAAAGAAACCATAACACACAAAAAGACAAACCACAGACCAGGAGAAAATATTTGCAAATAATACAACTAGCAAGGGTTTCTTCAAAAATACATAAACAGCTCATACAACTCAAAAAAATAAAAACAAACAACCCAATCCAAAAATGGGCAGGAGAGTTTGACAGGAAAAACTGGCCTTGGGGCAGATTGGAAAGTACTCACCAAAGGAAGTGAAAGAATTATATATTGAAAACTACAAAACACTAATAAAGGAAGCTGAAGATGATTCAAAGAAATAGAAAGATATCCCATGCTCTTGGAGCAGGAAGAATTAACATTGCTAAAATGGCCATACTACCCAAAGCAATCTCCAAATTTAATGTGATCTCTATTAAATTATCCATGACATTTTTCACAGAAATAGAACAAATAATACTAAAATATACTTGGATCCATAAAAGACCTAGAGTTATCATAAGAATCCTGAGGAAAAAGAGCAAAACGGGGGGCATAACCCTTCTAGACTTCAGACAATACAACAAAGCTACAGTAATCAAAACAGCATGGTATTGGCAGAAAAACAGACATATAGATCAATAGAATAGAACAAGAAGTCTGGAAATAAATCCAGACACATATGGACAATTAATCTTTGACAAGGAGGAAAGAATATACAATGCGGAAAAAGTCTCTTTAGTAAGTGGTGTTGGGACAAGTGGACAGTTGCATGCACCTCTTCACACCATACATAAAAATAAACTCAAAGTGGCTTAATCACCACCTAAATATAAGACACCATAAACTCCTAGAAGAGAACATAGGTGAAACATTCTCTGACACAAACTGTCCTGTGGGCCTCCCATTGCGGTGGCGTCTGTTGCAGAGTGCGGGCTCTGGGCGTACGTGCTCCAGAGCTCCAGCTCGGTGATTGGACACATCTGTCCAGCCATTCCGCGGCATGTGGGATCTTCCCAAGCCAGGGATTGAACTGGTGCCCCTTGCGCTGCAAGGCAGTGTCCTTATCCACTGGACCACCAGGGGAAGCCCCACCAGTGTTTTCTTTCATCAGTCTCCCAAGGCAATAGAAACAAAACCAAAAATAAATAAATGGAATCTTATCACACTTATAATCTTTTGCACAGCAAAAGAAACCATAACACACAAAAAGACAAACCACAGACCAGGAGAAAATATTTGCAAATAATACAACTAGCAAGGGTTTCTTCAAAAATACATAAACAGCTCATACAACTCAAAAAAATAAAAACAAACAACCCAATCCAAAAATGGGCAGGAGAGTTTGACAGAAGGAATACTGGCCTTCCCAGATGGAGAGCTCAGATTGAAAGAGCAGAATGTAAGCAGCATTTAATGATATTGCTAACAGCAGACTTCACATTGTGAAGTGTCTAAAGCTGTTGACTTTGTGAATCACAACAAACTGGAAAATTCTGAAAGAGATAGGAACACCAAGCCACCTTACCTCCCTCCTTACTTGCTCTTGTATGTAGAAAAATAAGCAACAGTTAGAACTACACATGGCACAACAGACTGGTTTCAAATTGAGAAAGGAGTACTCAAGGCTGTATACTGTCACCATGCATATTTAACTTATATGCAGAGTACATCATGCAAAATGCTACTTTGTTTTTTGGGTTTTTTTTTTTTTATTCTTTATTTTAAAGGTTTTATAGAGTTTTGTTGTTCACAGACATGTATGTTCCCAGATCAGTCGTATGCATATCCCTGGTCCCCAGCCCCCCCAGTTCCCCCTATCCCACCCCTCCAGACCATCGCCCCATGCCATTGTGAGCACTCCAATTCCCTTAGCACAATGACAATAGCTATCTTTTCCACACATGACAGTATAGGTTTCCATGTTACTCCCTCCATGCCTCCCCCTCCCTATTTCTTCCCCACAATGTCCATATGTCTATGCTCTGTCTGTTTTTCCATGAGTTCACTGCGCATGTTATCGAGACCATCCTACTAGGGCTTCCCTTGGTGGTCCAGTGGGTAAGGACACCACCTTGCAGTGCAGGGGGCACCAGTTCGATCCCTGGCCTGGGAAGATCCCACCTGCCGCGGAGCGGCTGGACTGATGTGTCCAATTACCCAGCCAGAGCTCTGGCGAGCATGTGCCCAGAGCCGGCACTCTGCGACGACAGAGGCCACTGTAATGGGAGGCCCACAGGAGCCGAAGAACAAAGACGGGTGAAAAAAAGAGAAATGAAAGACCAATAGAAGTGGCCCGCCCATCCCCCTCCCTCCCCACCCCGTCCCCCAAAAAGATAAATAAATAAAAATAAATGTTTTTTTTTTAAAAAAAAGACCGTCCTACTAGATTCCATATATGTGTGTTAGTATACTGTACTTGTCTTTCTCTTTTTGACTTACTTCACTTTTTATGATAGGTTCTAGAGCTAGCCACCTCATTAGGACTGAGTCTTCTGCATTTTTTTTAACAGCTGAGTAGTATTCCATTGTATATATGTACCAGAGCTTCTGTATCCATTCATTCATCAATGGACATCTAGGTTGCTTCCATGTTCTGGCTATTGTATACAGAGCTGCAATGAACATTGCGGTACAGGTGCTTCTTTCAGTTTTGAGCGAAATGCTACTTTGGATGAAGCACAAGCTGAAGTCAAGATTGCCAGGAGAAATTATCAATAACCTCAGGTATGCAGATGACATCACCTTTATGGCAGCAAATGAAGAGGACCTAAAGAGTGATTCCCTTATGGCAGCAAGCAAAGAAGACCTAAAGAGCCTATTGATGAAGGTGAAAGAGGGGAGTGGAAATGCTGGCCTAAACTTCAACATTCAAAAAGCTTAGAGCATAGCATCTGGTCCCATCACTTCATGGCAAATAGATGGGAAAACAATGGAAACATTGACAGACTTTATTTTCTTGGGCTCCAAAATCACTGCAGACAGTGACTGCAGCCTTGAAATTAAAAGACACTTGCTCCTTGGAAGAAAAGATACAATGAACCTAGACAGCACATTCGAAACCAGAGGCATCACTTTGCTGACAAAAGTCTGTATAATCAAAGCTATGGTTTTTCCAGTAGTCATGTATGGATGTGAGAGCTAGACCATAAAGAAGGCTGATCAATGAAGAAATGACGCCTTTGAACTGTGGCATGGGAGAAGACTCTTGAGAGTCCCTTGGATGGCAAGGAGTTCAAACCAGTCAATCCTAAAGGAAATCAATCCTGAATATTCACTGGAAGGACTGATGCTGAAGCTGAAGCTTCAATACTTTGGCCACCATATGCAAAGAGACAACTTATCCAAAAAGAGGCTGATATTGCGAAAAATAGAAGGCAAAAGGAGAAGGGGATGACAGAGGATGAGATGGTTGGATGGCATCACTGAGTCAATGGGTATGAGTTTGAGCAGGGTCCAAGAGATGGTGGAGGACAGGGAAGCCTGGCATGCTGCAGGTCATGGGGTCACAAAGAGTCAGACATGACTGAGCGACTGAACTGAACTGAAAGCTCAGGTGGTAGTAACTCCTGAATTTCTTGCAGGAGCCTTAGACTGTATTTTCTGGGCAATGATATCTCTTAAATATTCTAAGAAGATTGGTGGTATGATCATATTAGCACATTAAAAATAAACTCGTGGAATCCTGGGGAAGGGACATTAGAAGTGAGAAAAACAATGAAGAAGGCTTTAGTTGTGAATAGGCAAGAGAGGATGGAACCTGTTTTACAGCATTGTCAAAGGCGACAGAGTGCATCAGATAAGTGAGATATTCTTAGGAAGTGTAGGTGACTGGCACTGACTGGTACTGTCATGGGCAAGTGAAGGCATCTTCACTGACAGATATTGGGACCCTAATTATGAAGAGAATAGTTTTGCTGGGGAAAGTGATGAGGAAGAAAAGTTAAGTTATTTATAGGGAATGCCACTGTGCGGGGAAGAAGACCCCTCTACTCTAACTTGGTTGGTATGTCAAATGCTCCCACAAGGGTAGTTTAGTACAAGGGGATGGTTTCATATTCACTTCTCACAGGAAAGATCAAGAAAAGATACCCAAGTCGAGCGGACAAATGTCTCTTTACACTAGCGATAAGCAGTGCCTACAACACTGCCTCTCTGAGACCTCCTCTGAGGATGACTAAGTAGCTAATACTTTTACTGATAAAAGTTTGGGCCTGAAATAGCCCCACTCATAAAATTAGCAGTTTACAGACTTAAACTATCTCCTTTGACAAACATAGATAGAGATGTTGACCTAGACAAAAGCTTTTCCACATGTGCCCTCTTTACAACTTGTAGTTCCCCTTGTAAATTAAGAATTGTAAGAATGTTTTCTCTACAAACAAATGTTTTTCCTCGAGAACAAAGGTGTTTACCTAGGCATTAGTAAAGGAGCAATAAGCTCCAATAATAATCTCTTTTGCGTCTCTAGAGAAACAAAATGCTCTTGTAATAACCACTTTTATGATTACTAGTTAACTTGAGATTTCTAGTTGAAAAAAATATATAAAAGGGTAAAGTAAGATTGTGTGGGAGGCTCGCTCACAGAGATCAGCTGCGCCCGATGTGAGATTGAGACTCTCCAGCTCTGGGGTAAGAACATCTGTTTGCATTTGATTGAGTTTTGATAATTTCTGATTACTTGTGCTTGCCTTTATTTGAATCCTGATTAATGGAATCTTGATTCTGATTATTATATGTTTTGTGATTAATAAAACCACTCTTAGTTTGACAATGCTCGAGACCACGACACTTAATTGTCCAAGTCTGAGACTCACGACTCTTGAGAGGACTTACGCTGTGTCTGTAAAAAGTCTCTGATCTATTTAAGATAATGTCTCTTAATGAGAACTAATAAGAATAGGAATCAGAGTAAGCTACAGCACAGTGCCTGTGACAGTACAGGGTGAAAGGTAAGGAGAGACAGAAGTGAGGCTGATTCCAACATGCACATCTTGGCACTGGATGTGAACATCAAGTTCTTTCACCAACCTGGGGTCTAAGAACATCACTGGGTATTTGTGATGGTTATGTTTGGCACTGGACTGGACAAGCTTCCAGTGCTTCTAAGATTTTCAAGTGTAGTTGTCTATACAAAGTCTACAGCTAAGAATTAAGTTCTGAGCTAAATATATAGATTTGGGGCTGTTTCTCCTATTGATAATTCTCTGTAGTGTAAGTCTGCCTTTCCTAACATTGGAATTCTCCCATGGCCTCCTCTCCCAGAAATGTAGAAGATACACACATATGATTTAAGTATTGAAAATCTAATGCACTCATGAAAAGACCATGCTTGAGAAATGTATATGTCAAAATAGGCAGAATATTGTGTGGATCACAGCAAGGACAGGAACATTCTGGAGTTGGAGTCAGTAGCTTCCCTGGAAGTTCCCTGATCCATACAGAGGCACAGCTTCCTTGACAAGTCGGGTCCTGACATGAACTTTGGGAACTCAAACTAGGGTCTTTTTGCTCAGCCATCTCAGTGATTCTGTGAGCTACACACACCACTCAAGATATTCCTTCCATGTAAATTAGCTTGAGTGCATTCTGTTGTCTATAATGATGAACATTTTGACCAGTACCAGGTGTTAGCTGAATCCCTGGGCATAGGTAACACTGTCCAGAGAGAGAGGATAGAACATTAGGAGAATGAATCAGAAGGAGAAAGGAGCATTTCAACCAGGGAGAAGAGATGAGCCAACAACCACAGGCAGAAGTGTTTGCATTACTCTCTATGGAACCATTGAGTAAGTCAGTTGATTAAGAACTAGCAAAGATGATTGAACAGAAAGAGAGATGACAGATTGTGAAGAGACCTTCAATAACATGCTTTGGCTTTTTTCCTACAGAAAAAAGCCACTGAAGGTTTAGCAAATGTGCCAGTCTGGAAAATTAATATCGTTCTAGTAGGTAAACTAGATTGAGTTTGGATAAGGAGGCCAACTAGGAATGACTCATGAATGAGACAGATCACAAACAATGGATGTTAGAGAACCTTATAAAGGAAAGTTCATCAAAATTGGCGTCTATTGTGGAAAAGAAAAGCCAAAGATGACTATGCCTCTGGAAATCAGGGGACAGGTGAAGAAGAACAATCCATTGACAAATAGAGAGTACCCCTGAAATGGGTTTCAAAAAGAAAAAAAATGGGCCATGTCTTAGAGACATGTATTTTTGAAGTGACAGGAGGCATTCAGAAGATGACCAGGAAGCAGTTATGAGACTTGAGATCCCAGATGGCATAGGCCATGAGGCAATAGTAAAAAGAATGAAAATAAAAATGATTTCTGAGAGCAGAGGACTTGTGCTTGGACATGTCCTCCTCTCTTAAGTAGAAGAAAGTAGCTCTGTGAATAGGAGAGAGAAGAACCAGCCAGAGGAAGAGACACTGCATGATGAAGACCAGGGAACTTCGGCAAGTGGCAGTTCTAGTGAAGAGAAGGAGAAGGAGAGAAGCAAACTGCATAAGCAAAGAAGCTCAACAGTTAAATTGTTCAAAAAAAAAAAAAAAAGAGTTGAGTATTAAAATAAAAAGACAACTGCAGAAAACTTTAAAATGTTGGACTAAAACAGTACATGACAGGGTTAAGAGGAAATTATTTATAGTGGGTAAATGAACAAGTCAGTGGACAGTAAAAAAGAAATGATTGGAAAAAATTTTCAAAAGTGGCATAATAGATTAAATTACCACAGAAGAGACAGGAGATGGCTACAGCACACAAGAGAGACAGAAAATAAACTCAGGTTTCTCATCTGGAGAATGAATCAGAAGGAGAAAGGAGCATTTCAACCAGGGAGAAGAGATGAGCCAACAACCACAGGCAGAAGTGTTTGCATTACTCTCTATGGAACCATTGAGTAAGTCAGTTGATTAAGAACTAGCAAAGATGATTGAACAGAAAGAGAGATGACAGATTGTGAAGAGACCTTCAATAACATGCTTTGGCTTTTTTCCTACAGAAAAAAGCCACTGAAGGTTTAGCAAATGTGCCAGTCTGGAAAATTAATATCGTTCTAGTAGGTAAACTAGATTGAGTTTGGATAAGGAGGCCAACTAGGAATGACTCATGAATGAGACAGATCACAAACAATGGATGTTAGAGAACCTTATAAAGGAAAGTTCATCAAAATTGGCGTCTATTGTGGAAAAGAAAAGCCAAAGATGACTATGCCTCTGGAAATCAGGGGACAGGTGAAGAAGAACAATCCATTGACAAATAGAGAGTACCCCTGAAATGGGTTTCAAAAAGAAAAAAAATGGGCCATGTCTTAGAGACATGTATTTTTGAAGTGACAGGAGGCATTCAGAAGATGACCAGGAAGCAGTTATGAGACTTGAGATCCCAGATGGCATAGGCCATGAGGCAATAGTAAAAAGAATGAAAATAAAAATGATTTCTGAGAGCAGAGGACTTGTGCTTGGACATGTCCTCCTCTCTTAAGTAGAAGAAAGTAGCTCTGTGAATAGGAGAGAGAAGAACCAGCCAGAGGAAGAGACACTGCATGATGAAGACCAGGGAACTTCGGCAAGTGGCAGTTCTAGTGAAGAGAAGGAGAAGGAGAGAAGCAAACTGCATAAGCAAAGAAGCTCAACAGTTAAATTGTTCAAAAAAAAAAAAAAAAGAGTTGAGTATTAAAATAAAAAGACAACTGCAGAAAACTTTAAAATGTTGGACTAAAACAGTACATGACAGGGTTAAGAGGAAATTATTTATAGTGGGTAAATGAACAAGTCAGTGGACAGTAAAAAAGAAATGATTGGAAAAAAATTTTCAAAAGTGGCATAATAGATTAAATTACCACAGAAGAGACAGGAGATGGCTACAGCACACAAGAGAGACAGAAAATAAACTCAGGTTTCTCATCTGTAAAATGCAGATAATAAAAGCATCTGTCTACAGCATTGTTATGACACTTTAGTAAGAGTTCATGTAAAACACATATTTCCACTCCCAGCAGTTCTTTCTCCCATCACAGATAATACCCAATGCCTAAACCACATATTCTCAAACCACTTCCATCTTGCTGCCTCTACCACAGGACTTAGAAAAGTTAGATGTTTGCTTTCCCAGACTTACTTGCATCGAGGAGTAGCCATGTGACATACTTCTTGCCAATAGAGATGTAACATTCTGAAGGAAACTTCTGGGAGAAAGCTGCCATTTTTTTTTTTTTGAATGAAAGAAACAAGTATGATTTGCACTATCCTTTTTTTCCCCTGTCCCTCTTTTTTTTCCATCCCTGTTTTGCCTGCCTTAAACATAGCTGTAAAACCTAAAGCTGGGGCAGCCATCTTGGAATGAATGACAACAATCATAGAACTAAAGTAATTTCAGAAACATTGACCTTCGTGTCACCATGCTGTTGAACACATGCAGAAGACTACTACCTCCAAATTATGATTATCTGCTAAGAAAACAATCCTTAAGTGTTTAGTCCACTCTGAGCCAAGTTTTTAGTTATCTGCTCTTGACGCCATTTTTAACACACTTCTTAGCATTACCTTAGATTTCCCAAGCCCCCTAAAATTTGAACTGGAGCCCTACTACCTAGTTTATTCTTCCTCCCTCAGATAACCCTGCCAAACAAAAAATACCACCGAACATATATTGCCTGTACAAGGTAAGCTATTAAGAAATAATACAAAAAAGAAAAAAAAAAAAAAAAAGGAGAACAAAAAAAAAAGAAAAAAAGAGAAATAATTTCTGTTTTTATTACTATCAGTGAACTTTGATGGGACAAACAAAAACGTGAAAAAAAATCAGCTATAAAATATTTCTTTAAGAGATACCAAAGCACCTTTATTGTGACAATGGCTGCCCAACAATGAGAACATGGACATTACAAGACAGCAGGAGATTTTTCCTCCTCTGACCCTGAAATAAACAGTCCCACAGCCTATACGGCAAGTATTCATGTGTTTCCTTACATATAACCTTTAATATTATGTTTAAAGGTTATGTTAACTTTTAATATAATGTTTGTTATAGTTAGTATTATGCTTGACTTTTAGATAAATCTCTTATCTAACTAACTTCCCAAGGGCTGTCTTTTGAGGTCAAGACCTTGTCTTGTACACATTTAACTTCCCAGTACTTAATATATTGCAAAATATTTAGTAGGGAGTAGGGAAGAAGTTACTGTTGATTTGGCACTTATCTTTTGCCAAGATTGACATGTGCAGTCAGCAGTGAGTCAGCAAATTTCATCATTCCCATTACACTGAGACTGAAGTTTAAGCCCATGAATAGCAAAAAACTTTGTTGCTTTTCCAACTTTGTTGTCTGCCAATTCTTTGCGACCCATGGACTGTAGCCCGCCAGTCTCCTCTGTCCACGGAATTCGCCTGGCACAAATACTGGAGTGGGTTGCCCCATTGCTCTTTCGCCATCTTTTGAACACAAACTTGGGCCCATTAGAAAAAATTAGAACTAAAGTAATTTCAGAAACATTGACCTTCGTGTCACCATGCTGTTGAACACATGCAGAAGACTACTACCTCCAAATTATGATTATCTGCTAAGAAAACAATCCTTAAGTGTTTAGTCCACTCTGAGCCAAGTTTTTAGTTATCTGCTCTTGACGCCATTTTTAACACACTTCTTAGCATTACCTTAGATTTCCCAAGCCCCCTAAAATTTGAACTGGAGCCCTACTACCTAGTTTATTCTTCCTCCCTCAGATAACCCTGCCAAACAAAAAATACCACCGAACATATATTGCCTGTACAAGGTAAGCTATTAAGAAATAATACAAAAAAGAAAAAAAAAAAAAAAAGGAGAACAAAAAAAAAAGAAAAAAAGAGAAATAATTTCTGTTTTTATTACTATCAGTGAACTTTGATGGGACAAACAAAAACGTGAAAAAAAATCAGCTATAAAATATTTCTTTAAGAGATACCAAAGCACCTTTATTGTGACAATGGCTGCCCAACAATGAGAACATGGACATTACAAGACAGCAGGAGATTTTTCCTCCTCTGACCCTGAAATAAACAGTCCCACAGCCTATACGGCAAGTATTCATGTGTTTCCTTACATATAACCTTTAATATTATGTTTAAAGGTTATGTTAACTTTTAATATAATGTTTGTTATAGTTAGTATTATGCTTGACTTTTAGATAAATCTCTTATCTAACTAACTTCCCAAGGGCTGTCTTTTGAGGTCAAGACCTTGTCTTGTACACATTTAACTTCCCAGTACTTAATATATTGCAAAATATTTAGTAGGGAGTAGGGAAGAAGTTACTGTTGATTTGGCACTTATCTTTTGCCAAGATTGACATGTGCAGTCAGCAGTGAGTCAGCAAATTTCATCATTCCCATTACACTGAGACTGAAGTTTAAGCCCATGAATAGCAAAAAACTTTGTTGCTTTTCCAACTTTGTTGTCTGCCAATTCTTTGCGACCCCATGGACTGTAGCCCGCCAGTCTCCTCTGTCCACGGAATTCGCCTGGCACAAATACTGGAGTGGGTTGCCATTTCCTCCTCCAGGGGATCTTCCTGACCCAGGAATCAAACCCAGGTATCCTGCATTTGCAGGTAAATTCTCTACCTGTGAGTCACCAGGGAAGCCCAAAATAAGGGTAGAAATGTATCTGTCTACTAAGGAGTAGGATTCTTGGAATTCATCATACAATTCTACCACAAAAGACAACCAAATTCAAAGCTGGAAACCCTCAAATTCAAGTTCTTATAAGTTATTATTAAAGAATGTGATTGATAGCAATTTAATTGTTATACCTTTCTTCAAGACTTTCAGAATATTGGATAAATCAACTTTTTTACTATGTGGCAAACTGATTAAGTAGTTCAAGTGATTATGTCTTCTAACACAAAAATTATTGTCTAGGTCTATAATCAAAGCATTTCCACAAAAGGAAATCAATATAGATAGATGTCTTAGATACTGAAAAACAAGATTATAGGAGTAATAGAAGCACAGGCAAAAAAGAAAATAGGAGAAACTGCATGTCCTATGAGACTATATTGCTTTGAATCTTTGCCTTCTCATGAGACTCAAATAAAGTGGAAGGTTGACTTCAATAATTTTCTGAAAGTATTTAACATCAAATTCTGAGTATGCAGTATGTTTTTCAATATTAAAGACATGAAATCAAAAAGAAAATAATATACAAGGAAAATATTTGCAAAATATATGACTGATAAAGTATATCTCTAACATCCAGTACCTTTTTATTAAAAAAAGAAAAAGATAGGAGGGCCAAGGGATATGCATCTGATTGATCTGGGAACATACATGTACAAAAATAAATAAATAAATAAATAAATAAAAAAGGAAAAAAAAAATATATATATATAAAAAAAAAGAATTTAGAAATAACAACAAAAAAAAAAGATAAACAGCTATAGGAAAATGGGCAATAATGGAAGTTCATAACAGAGGAAACACAACAAGTGTATGAAATAGTGTTAACCTTGCTAGTAACCAGCAAAACATAAAATGAGATATCATTACTTACCTTCTATCTTATTACAAAAAAAAAAAAAAATCTACTCCAGGAATTTTCTTCCTGACCCCAGTCTCCTCTGAGATCACAAATACTGGAGTGGGTTGCCATTTCCTCCTCCAGGGATCTTCCTGACCCAGGAATCAAACCCAGGTATCCTGCATTTGCAGGTAAATTCTCTACCTGTGAGTCACCAGGGAAGCCCAAAATAAGGGTAGAAATGTATCTGTCTACTAAGGAGTAGGATTCTTGGAATTCATCATACAATTCTACCACAAAAGACAACCAAATTCAAAGCTGGAAACCCTCAAATTCAAGTTCTTATAAGTTATTATTAAAGAATGTGATTGATAGCAATTTAATTGTTATACCTTTCTTCAAGACTTTCAGAATATTGGATAAATCAACTTTTTTACTATGTGGCAAACTGATTAAGTAGTTCAAGTGATTATGTCTTCTAACACAAAAATTATTGTCTAGGTCTATAATCAAAGCATTTCCACAAAAGGAAATCAATATAGATAGATGTCTTAGATACTGAAAAACAAGATTATAGGAGTAATAGAAGCACAGGCAAAAAAGAAAATAGGAGAAACTGCATGTCCTATGAGACTATATTGCTTTGAATCTTTGCCTTCTCATGAGACTCAAATAAAGTGGAAGGTTGACTTCAATAATTTTCTGAAAGTATTTAACATCAAATTCTGAGTATGCAGTATGTTTTTCAATATTAAAGACATGAAATCAAAAAGAAAATAATATACAAGGAAAATATTTGCAAAATATATGACTGATAAAGTATATCTCTAACATCCAGTACCTTTTTATTAAAAAAAGAAAAAGATAGGAGGGCCAAGGGATATGCATCTGATTGATCTGGGAACATACATGTACAAAAATAAATAAATAAATAAATAAATAAAAAAGGAAAAAAAAATATATATATAAAAAAAAAGAATTTAGAAATAACAAAAAAAAAAAAAAGATAAACAGCTATAGGAAAATGGGCAATAATGGAAGTTCATAACAGAGGAAACACAACAAGTGTATGAAATAGTGTTAACCTTGCTAGTAACCAGCAAAACATAAAATGAGATATCATTACTTACCTTCTATCTTATACTAGTGATAGAAATGTGAATTGTTACAGATTTCTAAAAAGAATAGAAATATTTATTAAAATGCTAAACTATGCCTATCCTTTCTCCCAGGAGTAGTACACTTGGGAATTAATTTCTAGAAGTAAAAGTATCTGGATGTGAGAATGTAAGACAAGGTCACTTACTGAAGACTTGTTGGTAGAAGAAAAAACAAATAAATTTTAAGTAGTTTAATTGACAGAATAAGGAATTATAAACTCCTGTTTTAAATGTTAAGTGCATACTGAAAAGAACAACTTACATCTTTTAAGAAGGATGAATGTGATGCATCATTATATGTAAAAACCATACAATTACATCAATAAATGTAAAA
Source organism: Tragulus kanchil (assembly GCA_022376925.1). Lineage (NCBI taxonomy): Eukaryota > Metazoa > Chordata > Mammalia > Artiodactyla > Tragulidae > Tragulus > Tragulus kanchil. Next base: position 80,463,227 of record JAIOJX010000025.1, read on the forward strand.
AAAATAAAAAAGTACAGAGTAGCAACATGTATTGTATGATCCAAATGCCATGAATGATGAAAACAAACCAAAAATATATTCCCATTGGTTAGTCTATAGGATTATATGGGAGAAAGGTGTGGAAATGTATATAAACAGGCTGTTTACCTCAGAAACCTGTACTGAAGGGAGTTGGAGAACAATGATTAACTCCAACTGTTTGACTTTGTTACAATAAGATTTCTAATTTTATTACCTATAAAGAAACTATGAAGAAGTGAAATAATGATTTCAACAGCTAACATACATGTGTATATGTGAAATTAGTTGAAGTTACTGTGATTTTTTTGTTTTCCTTTAGAAGAAAAAACTGGCCAAATAATTGTCAAAATAATATGAACTGTTTAGGGATATCTCAAAAATTTAAGGTTTCAAAATTCTTTGTCCACTTTGCACATTTCTCATGGAGTCATAAACATGTTTTTCTACTGGACAATTTAGGAACTGGAATTATCTAAGGCAGATATATAAAGCTAGATAAGAAAATTTCCCACAAGTTTTAAAAAAACAGAGTTTTTAAATAAGAGATCAGAAAGTCTAGTCGATTTTTGGTCTAGGGTCATGTGAGATTAATGTAAACAAACTTTATGGAGTTACCTGCATAATTCTAGAGTCTGCTTTTTTTTTCTTCCCAGAGGGCTTATATTTGGACCCCAGAATGGTAGCAGCTGGGCATGTACCTTACACACAGAAAATTGGAAAACCTTCACTGAAAAATCTTACCAGGGAATTCCCTGATGGTCCAGTTGTTAGGACTTGATGCTTTCACTACCAAAGGCCCAGATTCAATCCCTGGTTGGGGAACCAAGATTCCACAAGTTGCACAACTCGGCCAGGAAAAAAAAAATCTGACAAGCCTAAAAAAGAAAGACCTAAACATACCAACACTGCAAATTCCCTATCAATAAATCCAGCAGAGGCTCTAGAACCTATCATAAAAAGTGAAGTAAGTCAAAAAGAGAAAGACAAGTACAGTATACTAACACACATACATGGAATCTAGTAAGACGGTCTTGATAACACACGCAGGGAACTCATGGAAAAACAGACAGAGCATAGACATAGGGACATTGTGGGGAAGAAATAGGGAGGGGGAGGCATGGAGGGAGTAACATGGAAACCTATACTGTTATGTGTGGAAAAGATAGCTAGTGTCATAGTGCTAAGGGAATAGGAGTGCTTACAATGGCTTGGGGCGAAGGTCTGGAGGGGTGGGATGGGGGGAACTGGGTGGGTGGGGACCATGGATATGCATATGACTGATCTGGGAACATACATGTCTGTGAACAACAAAACTCTGTAAAACCTTTAAAATAAAGAATAAAAAAAAATGAGACAGGGAAAACAAAAAGGAAAAATGGCAGACAATAAATCCAAACATAAAAAGAAAAAAAATAAAATAAAATAGACCCAGCAGATAATTTTACAGCAAGTCCCACGTAAATGAAAGCCATCCATGTGTTCAGAGCTTCCCAATAGCTTATTAGTGCCCCATTCTTCAATAGAGGCAGACAACCAAGAGCCAGCAGACATCTGAGCTGATTCTAGCCTTGCAAAATGAGATTCAAGGACAAAACACAGAAAAGAGAAGTTGGAAGAAATAATCCATGAAAAGAGAAAATGCAAAAATCTTCAGAAAAGCTGTTATTAATATCCTGAAAGAGACAAGAAAATACTGTACATGTGAAGTAAGAACAGATTGTAATTTAAAGAGAGAGAGGGGGGAGAACTCTTGGGAATTAAAAACTGTCAGAACAGGAAAAGAAATCCAATAGACACATAAAAGACTCAAACAAGCCAATCCATACCCACAGTACATTTTTTCTCAGGAGGCTATCTGATGAAGCTCTAAAGTGGTAAGCGAATTCAAGAGAAGAACATGAGATCTAGGAATCACCCCAGACAGAGTGAAGAAAGTCCCCAGGACAAGGGCAGAGAAGCTTGAGGATGGCAGATGTGCGCAGAGGCAGAGCACTCTCAGCGCATACTGGAACAAGGCAAAGGCGCCAGTAGGAAATGTGCCTGGGAATAAAATTTCCAATACTGTGTGGGCTCCCACTTGTAAATATGCTGTGTCTTCAGCAATTTACATGGAAGTAAAGTTGACATGTCCTGGGAAACTGTGCTACAAAACTCAAAAAGTGGCTTTAATGATGGCAAAGGCATTGATGCAAAACGTATGGCTCTAAAATGAAGAGAATAGTGACTGCATAGTAACTGTATAGTTATTGTGAGAATCAGACGCCTTGAAAAATGTACAGCGTTTAGAACACAGTGAGGGCAACAAAAACATTAGTTATCACTACCATCACCCTCATCATCATCATCAGGCAGGTTACTAAACTTTAAAGTTAGGTCTCCTGGAATCTTTGCTCTATTACTAGCTCTTTTACCTTGGGACATGTATGTAAACTCCTTAAGCCTCAGTGTCCTCATCTATAAAATGTACATAACAATGATACCTACTTTACATGTTAATTTGAGAGGCTGAATTAGATGGGACAGTGTTTACAAAGCACCAACAAATTAAGCACTCCATGAACATTAGGTATTAATAGAAACCATTTGTTTCTCATGGAAAATAACTATCTTAAATTTTGAGAAGACATCTCTCCACCATTAGAGAACTATTTTTAGTTTTTAAGGCATTTTTATATTGTTTGCAGCCAAGACATTTGTTCTACTTTGTTTTAAAGTATTATGAACATTGGGTGTTACTACATCATCTAACCACAGAAAAGAAAAGTTGAAAAAAAGAAAATTATTAATATCCTGAAAGAGACAAGAAAATACTGTACATGTGAAGTAAGAACAGATTGTAATTTAAAGAGAGAGAGGGGGGAGAACTCTTGGGAATTAAAAACTGTCAGAACAGGAAAAGAAATCCAATAGACACATAAAAGACTCAAACAAGCCAATCCATACCCACAGTACATTTTTTCTCAGGAGGCTATCTGATGAAGCTCTAAAGTGGTAAGCGAATTCAAGAGAAGAACATGAGATCTAGGAATCACCCCAGACAGAGTGAAGAAAGTCCCCAGGACAAGGGCAGAGAAGCTTGAGGATGGCAGATGTGCGCAGAGGCAGAGCACTCTCAGCGCATACTGGAACAAGGCAAAGGCGCCAGTAGGAAATGTGCCTGGGAATAAAATTTCCAATACTGTGTGGGCTCCCACTTGTAAATATGCTGTGTCTTCAGCAATTTACATGGAAGTAAAGTTGACATGTCCTGGGAAACTGTGCTACAAAACTCAAAAAGTGGCTTTAATGATGGCAAAGGCATTGATGCAAAACGTATGGCTCTAAAATGAAGAGAATAGTGACTGCATAGTAACTGTATAGTTATTGTGAGAATCAGACGCCTTGAAAAATGTACAGCGTTTAGAACACAGTGAGGGCAACAAAAACATTAGTTATCACTACCATCACCCTCATCATCATCATCAGGCAGGTTACTAAACTTTAAAGTTAGGTCTCCTGGAATCTTTGCTCTATTACTAGCTCTTTTACCTTGGGACATGTATGTAAACTCCTTAAGCCTCAGTGTCCTCATCTATAAAATGTACATAACAATGATACCTACTTTACATGTTAATTTGAGAGGCTGAATTAGATGGGACAGTGTTTACAAAGCACCAACAAATTAAGCACTCCATGAACATTAGGTATTAATAGAAACCATTTGTTTCTCATGGAAAATAACTATCTTAAATTTTTGAGAAGACATCTCTCCACCATTAGAGAACTATTTTTAGTTTTTAAGGCATTTTTATATTGTTTGCAGCCAAGACATTTGTTCTACTTTGTTTTAAAGTATTATGAACATTGGGTGTTACTACATCATCTAAGCAATTAATATTTTGCATCTGCTAAGCACATCATCAAAATGATTTGAAGCCACCAAAACATCTGTGGGATATTCAGATTGTTTCTAGTTTGGTTCTCATAAAGAACACAGAAGTATGTATCTTTGTGATTTGGAAATTTGGCTTCTCGTCGATTATTTCCCAAGACTCTCAGAAGACATGCAAATAAGACTGATTCAAGATGTTCTTCATGGCGAAAATCCCAGCTCATGGCATAGAAACGCTGGCAAGCACTTCAAGTCCCTCAGAAATTTTTTGCCTCTAAGTCATTGTTCATTTATTTTCATCCATCTTTTTTATTCTTTGGCCTGTGTGGGCCTCCCATTGCAGTGGCCTCTCTCGTTGCAGAGCACCAGCCCTGGGCGCATGCATTCCAGAGCACTGGCTCATAACTGGACACGCTAGCCCAGGCGCATGGGATCTTCTCCTGCCAGGGATCAAACCAGTGCCCCTTGCACTGCAAGGCGGACTCTTTACCCACTTAACTGCCAGGGAAGCCCCTCCCTCAACATCTTTGCCCTCAGTCTTAAAATCAAGATGAAATGCTACTGGAATAGACAGAAATGTTTCTGAATTTGGGCATTTTTCAAAATTGCCCTAGTAATTTAAAATCTTAGCTCAGAGTTACACTTGCTGCTTCTACATTGCCTCCCATATTCTTCATTTTGCACCTCATCCCGCAACATGCTTTAACATTTTCATACTATTTATGCACCTATGTAAAATGTCACAATTTTTTTTACATAGTTTAAGATAATATTGTAATCTCATCATTTTGCCAAATAATTTAACCCCTCAAAAATAATTTAACCCCTCAAGGGGCACCAGTTCGATCCCTGACCTGGGAGGATTGCACATGCCATGGAGTGGCTGGACCAGTGTGTCCAATTAGGAGGCCCCGCTCTGGAGCACATGTGCCCAGAGCTGGTGCTCTGCAACAGGAGAGGCCACTGCAATGGCAGGCCCACACAAGCCAAAGAATAAAGATGGATAAAAATAAATAAATAAAAAAATCAATAAAAGAGGCCGAAATTTTTTTTTTTAAATGAAGGATTTGTATGGCAGAAGCCAACACAACACTGTAAAGCAATTATCCTCCAATTTAAAAAAGAGAAGGATTTGTACCGAGGATGATTTCAGCCAGTTACAACTGTCTTTCTTAGGCCCTTGTAAACTATGAGGCCTCTAAGGAAAAGGAGTTGGATTCCTTGCAGAGATGCTGGTTTTTATTTCATAGGCTTTGGAGTCAGATCTCAGCATTATTCACCACTAGCTGTATAACTGTGTTAGAGGTTCCAGTCCTTGTCTTCCTGTCAACCTCCAGAAAGAGTTTGTTGTGATTTATTATAGCAGCAATAGAGAACATATGGCACCTCCTCTTGTAACCTGACCATCTGAGGCCTGTGGGTAGTTACAACATCCTCTCTGACCTCAGCCTGGCAAAGTTCTCCTATTTGAAAAACCCATGACTCTATTGGGTTCACCTGGATAATCTCATGCAAGGTCTTTAGCCACATCTACAAAATCACTTTTGCCATTTAAGGCAATGTATGTATGGGTTCTGGGGATTAGGAGATGATATCTTTGGGGCTCATCATTCTGCTGACCACAGAGAGCAGTCCTGACTCAGGCAAAACCAATCATATTCTTCTCTCTAAAGAATCTGAATTTAGAAGATGGCGCTCAGGTTGAAACATTTTATAGAGTTGGGCTGAGTTACAGAGAAGAGACTGAGAGAAAAGCAGAGGTTAATGATATTCTGTCACACTCTCGAGCTTGACAGGATTATCTTTGGACATTCCAGACACTATTCCAAGCCTGTTATGGCCCACTTGATATTACAATGCTGAAGTCCAATCATCACGTGTCCCTCTTCTCCCCATCTGCCCATCATCAAAGCTTCTAGAGGCAGGGCAAGGGCAAGAACAGAGCACTGGCCAGACAGTATCAAAGATGGCCTGCCTCTATGGAGCCTGTCCCAGTGTGTTTTCTGTGGTTCATGGAGCTGTGTGTTCATGTTCTGATGGGAGGACATGGTTGGGTGTCAGGCCTCCAAATGCACTTGGGCCTTAAAAACAATGGCTCCAACTCCCTCAAATCCCAGGTCTCAGGTATGAGAGATGAATAAACAGGAAAATGTGTAAAAGAGGGCATTCAGAGAAAATAATTTATTCAAGTTTTTTTCTCCATGATGTTGATTTCATCTGTCCCTCTCAATTCCAGCTCATCTTTTTAGATCATTCTTAATCAAATATCTTCTTCCAAGGCTTCTTTGCCTCTCTTTCACTAGAAGTCACTCTTTCAATTTGGTCAACAAATAACTCAACACTCACTATGTGAGGCACTGGGCTAGGTACTGAGAATGCACAAATGGAAAGACAGGGTAGAATCTTCCTCCTTTGAACTCCACTTGGGAACTCTGTTGGCAGGACAACTTCCTACCTCATATGAGGGTTTCTGTAGCCTATTACATCGACAAAAGATAACCCCACTACTAATATGTAAGCTCTTACAAAGGAGGCATTGGATCATATTCCTTGCACTTGTCATGGTTAGTACATGCCTGCCCTGGGGATTAATCTCATGCAAGGTCTTTAGCCACATCTACAAAATCACTTTTGCCATTTAAGGCAATGTATGTATGGGTTCTTTGGGGTTTTCATCATTCTGCTGACCACAGAGAGCAGTCCTGACTCAGGCAAAACCAATCATATTCTTCTCTCTAAAGAATCTGAATTTAGAAGATGGCGCTCAGGTTGAAACATTTTATAGAGTTGGGCTGAGTTACAGAGAAGAGACTGAGAGAAAAGCAGAGGTTAATGATATTCTGTCACACTCTCGAGCTTGACAGGATTATCTTTGGACATTCCAGACACTATTCCAAGCCTGTTATGGCCCACTTGATATTACAATGCTGAAGTCCAATCATCACGTGTCCCTCTTCTCCCCATCTGCCCATCATCAAAGCTTCTAGAGGCAGGGCAAGGGCAAGAACAGAGCACTGGCCAGACAGTATCAAAGATGGCCTGCCTCTATGGAGCCTGTCCCAGTGTGTTTTCTGTGGTTCATGGAGCTGTGTGTTCATGTTCTGATGGGAGGACATGGTTGGGTGTCAGGCCTCCAAATGCACTTGGGCCTTAAAAACAATGGCTCCAACTCCCTCAAATCCCAGGTCTCAGGTATGAGAGATGAATAAACAGGAAAATGTGTAAAAGAGGGCATTCAGAGAAAATAATTTATTCAAGTTTTTTTCTCCATGATGTTGATTTCATCTGTCCCTCTCAATTCCAGCTCATCTTTTTAGATCATTCTTAATCAAATATCTTCTTCCAAGGCTTCTTTGCCTCTCTTTCACTAGAAGTCACTCTTTCAATTTGGTCAACAAATAACTCAACACTCACTATGTGAGGCACTGGGCTAGGTACTGAGAATGCACAAATGGAAAGACAGGGTAGAATCTTCCTCCTTTGAACTCCACTTGGGAACTCTGTTGGCAGGACAACTTCCTACCTCATATGAGGGTTTCTGTAGCCTATTACATCGACAAAAGATAACCCCACTACTAATATGTAAGCTCTTACAAAGGAGGCATTGGATCATATTCCTTGCACTTGTCATGGTTAGTACATGCCTGCCCTAAGGTAAATAAGCACAACAACTCAACAATTATTTATTAAACATCTAACACATACATGCTACTAAATATAGTTGAGAAAATAAATGAGATTTAAGCAAATCCCTGACCAGAAATTTCCAATAGAATTTTTTTTTAATTCTTTATTTTAAAGATTTTACAGAGTTTTGTTGTTCACCGACATGTATGTTCCCAGATCAGTCATATGCATATCCCTGGTCGCCCACCCCCAGTTTCCTCCCTCCCACCCCTCCGAACCATCGCCCCAAGTCATTGTAGGCACTCCTATTCCCTTAGCACAATGACAATGGCTATCTTTTCCACATGTGCCAGTATAGGTTTCAATGTTACTTCCTCTATGCCTCCCTCTCACTGTTTGTTCCCCACAATGTCCTTATGTCTATTCTCTGTCTGTTTTCCCATGAGTTCACTGCGTGTGCTATCATGACCACCTTACTAGATTCCATATATATGAGTTAGTATACTGTACTTGTCTTTCTGTTTTTGACTTACTTCACTTTTTTTTTTTTTAAGATTTATTTATTTATTTATTTGGAGCGGGGATCGGGTTGGGGAGGGAGGGGAGCGGGCAGGCCACTTCTATTGGTCTTTCATTTCTCTATTCTCATCCGTCTTTGTTCTTTGGCTCCTGTGGGCCTCCCATCGCGGTGGCATCTGTCGTTGCAGAGCACTGGCTCTGGGCGCATGCGCTCCAGAGCTCCGGCTCGGTAATTGGACACATTGGTCCAGCCGCTCTGCAGCACGTGGGATCTTCCCAGGCCAGGGATCGAACCGGCGCCCCTTGCACTGCAAGGCGGTGTCCTTATCCACTGGACCACCAGGGGAAGCCCCTTTACTTCACTTTTTATGATAGGTTCTAGAGCTAGCCACCTCATTAGGACTGAGTCTTCTGCATTTCTTTTAACAGCTGAGTAGTATTCCATTGTATATATGTACCAGAGCTTCCGTATCCATTCATTCATCGATGGACATCTAGGCTGCTTCCATGTTCTAGCTATTATATAGAGAGCTGCAATGAACAATGAGGTACAGGTACTTCTTTCAGTTTTGATTTCATGTCCAATAGAATTTGAGGATTGGGTCTCTATACCAAATACAGAAAGCAATAGAAAATAAAATTAGTCACCTTTATAGCACATGGAACTCTGCTCAGTGCTATGTGGCAGCCTGGATGGGAGCAGGGTTAGGGGGAGAATGGATACATGTATACGTGTGGCTGAGTCCCTTTGATGTTCACCTAAAATTACCACAACATGGTTAAACAGTTATGCATGCTAAATCACTTCAAGTCATGTCCGACTCTTCGCAACCCTGCAGCCCCAAGGTTAAAGAGGCCTTTTATGAAGATTTGCTAGCTGCAGCTCATAGTCATCTTGTCAATACCAGCGTTACTCCTGTGTCGTATGGGACACATTTTTTTTTCTTTTGAACTTCTAATTTTGTATTGGGGTATAATCAATTAGCACAGGTTTGATCCCTGGGTCAGGAAGATCCCCTGTGTGGGGAAACAAACCCACGAAGGTTTTTGCAGCTTTGGCCGAGCCAGGAGATAACCATATTGGAAATAAGAAAACTAAGAAAAATAAGTCAATTTGATTCATATGGGCTTATTAGCTGGGGATACACTGAACGGCAACAGGTGAGACTTAGGAACACCGGGTCAGCGCACGTTAGAACGCGGCGTGGGCACACAGAACAGATTCATTAACTTCTTAGTTGCTCCCCCAGCTGCAACAGGCCCTTTCCATCCTCAAAGCTATGAGAACAATCATTGAATAAGGCTGTAACTGAAACCAGCCAGTGCCAATATCATGCCCTGAAAATACCTGGAGGCCTTAGCACTGAATAAAAACAGGACTAGTGAATGTGTTCGGGGACTTGACCCAAGAGGTCTTGAGCCTCCCGTTCCCATTCTTTCTCTGTCTGTGTGTATGTGTGTGTATATTTCTTAAAGTCTCGTCACACCTGCTATTCTCTATGCACCCGGCTGATGAGTAGCTGCACGCCTGGAGAAGGAAATGGCAACCCAATCTAATATTCTTGCCTGGAGAATCCCATGGACAGAGGAGCCGGGCGGGCTACAGTCCATAGGTTCTTGCCTAATACCATAGGCAAGAGATGCCTTTATGCTTCCTATATTTTATAAATACTCTAAAGTATTTATAAAGATATATCACTTATAATAAGAAGCATTACTTTATTAAAAAGAAATAAATATCTTTTTAAAAAGTTATTTACAGGGCTTCCCTGGTGGTCCAGTGGGTAAGGACACCACCTTGTAGTGCAAGGGGCGCCAGTTAGATCCCTGGCCTGGGAAGATCCCACGTGCCGCGGAGCAGCTGGACCGATGTGTCCAACTACCGAGCCAGAGCTCTGGAGCGCATGTGCCCAGAGCCGGTGCTCTGCGACAACAGAGGCCACCGCGATGGGAGGCCCTCATGGGCCAAAGAACAAAGACGGATGAAAATAGATAAATGAAAGACCAATAGAAGTAGCCCGCCTGCTCCCCTCCCTCCCCATCCCCCCACAAAAAAGTTATTTACATACTTTTATGTATGGTTTTTATTTTTTTAGGCTCACTAAATTTATTTTAAAAATTAGGGGCCCAAGTCCTTCTGATCGAGGCCCAAGAGGAAAAAACTCATAAAACATTTCTTGCAAAAGAGCATTACATTCTGCACACTACTCTGAGCAGATGTCAGGGAAATATGGACTAGTGTTAACTTTTTCTCCTTGTTCCCCCTCCGCCGCAAATGTTACAGTGACCAGAAAGCAAAGTGTTCACAATAATTCCATGGGGGGATTTTTTTTTTAACCACCAACAATGAACAAAAATTAAAATTCATTCACTCTGCTGTTTCAAAATTTCAATGTTTTAGCACACCCTCCCCCACCCCCAACCCTGTTTGTAAGGAATTAAAACATTACATCTGGTGAACAGCAAAGATTTCACTACACCTCAAATGCAGAACACCTTTGAATCAGAGAAGGAGTATTGGCTTTTTAAACAGAAGCAGGTTAAAAAAAAAAAAAGAAGATGCAGGATTCCTTCAGTTCTTCACTAGTCCTAGAAAAACTTCCCAGAGTACTGTTTCACACTGTTCTGCAGCAAATACTGTGCATTCTGTATCTGGTCCTGTATTCCTGTGATGGTAATGGTCTGATCTTTGGATTCTTCTAAAGGCTCATCAATTTTGATCAAAGCTCCTTACTCATGACAGATTTGTTTAATCTGCTGACCACCTTTGCCAATAATAGATCCAGCCAAATCTTTGAGAATAGTTACTTCTGTAGTAATAAAAGGTCCACCAAACAGGGAGGGAATTTAGTTCCACCCAGCAAGAAATGGGATTTGGATTAAGGATTAAGAAACTCCCAGGGCCAGCCTGGGTGGGCCTTTTAGTTCCGGAATAGGCTGAAATAAACAAGCAGTCAAAGAGGTCTTCAGATCCAACCACTGCCAGAGGCAAGAAAAAGACTGATAATTCCTGAATAGTCAGCAAGAGACAGAAGAACATAAACACTATTTTCACATTTTGTCTGAAGCTGGAGTTACTGCTGAATTTTTAAAATTTCATTTGATTTCTTGTTCTTTTTTATTGCTTGTTTTGTTTTGTTTTCAATTTTTTCCCCTTATTTCCAAACCCCCTAAGTGCCCCCCCGTTTTTTTTGGTGGGGCGGGGGGGTCTGTGAGTGTGGGTGTGTTTATTTCCTCCATTGAATTCTATTGAAGCTACTAATCTTATCAGTAAGACTGAATATATTCCAGCTTACATAAATTTTTTATAATTATTATTTTTCCCTTTAAACCACACATTTTATAACCAGTATAAACTTCTGGTTCCACATTGGCCTTTTAAGGTTCTGTGGGGATTTTGTTTGTTTTTACTTTTTTTGCTTTGTTTTTCTATATTTTTCTATATACTTATCTCTGTTTTAATTTTTAGAGTTTTCATTTGTACTACTACTTCCTCTATAATTCTTTGCTTTCCCTGATATTCCTTTCCTACAGCACTAAACTCTAATACATACAAATCTTTATCTCCTTATATTTAACTTTGCAGTATCATTCTATATTTCTCTTCTATCCTCCCTTTCTCTTTTTCCCTTTTCCCACCATATTTCTTAGTCTGTTCTGTCCTCATTGCCTTATCCCCAATGGGGACCCTGCTCTAGCATTATTCTCCAATTTGTGCTCTACTTAGTTTGGTTATTAACTGGTGGATATCATTCTTGGTTTTCTCTATTTGCCATGCTAATGTATTGTACTGTATTTTTGGTTGGAATGCTTGGCCTAAGTTACAGCTGTATATGTTTGTGTGTATAATTCAATATGCTAGATAGTATTTGCATAATATTTTAATTGCCATTTGTCAAATGTATACCTTCTGTTCCTCATTAATCTGCACCACCTTGCCAAAAAGATCCAGCCAAATCTTTGAGAATAGTTACTTCTGTAGTAATAAGGTCCACCAAACAGGAGAATTTAGTTCCACCCAGCAAGAAATGGGATTTGGATTAAGGATTAAGAAACTCCCAGGGCCAGCCTGGGTGGGCCTTTTAGTTCCGGAATAGGCTGAAATAAACAAGCAGTCAAAGAGGTCTTCAGATCCAACCACTGCCAGAGGCAAGAAAAAGACTGATAATTCCTGAATAGTCAGCAAGAGACAGAAGAACATAAACACTATTTTCACATTTTGTCTGAAGCTGGAGTTACTGCTGAATTTTTAAAATTTCATTTGATTTCTTGTTCTTTTTTATTGCTTGTTTTGTTTTGTTTTCAATTTTTTCCCCTTATTTCCAAACCCCCTAAGTGCCCCCCCGTTTTTTTTGGTGGGGCGGGGGGGTCTGTGAGTGTGGGTGTGTTTATTTCCTCCATTGAATTCTATTGAAGCTACTAATCTTATCAGTAAGACTGAATATATTCCAGCTTACATAAATTTTTTATAATTATTATTTTTCCCTTTAAACCACACATTTTATAACCAGTATAAACTTCTGGTTCCACATTGGCCTTTTAAGGTTCTGTGGGGATTTTGTTTGTTTTTACTTTTTTTGCTTTGTTTTTCTATATTTTTCTATATACTTATCTCTGTTTTAATTTTTAGAGTTTTCATTTGTACTACTACTTCCTCTATAATTCTTTGCTTTCCCTGATATTCCTTTCCTACAGCACTAAACTCTAATACATACAAATCTTTATCTCCTTATATTTAACTTTGCAGTATCATTCTATATTTCTCTTCTATCCTCCCTTTCTCTTTTTCCCTTTTCCCACCATATTTCTTAGTCTGTTCTGTCCTCATTGCCTTATCCCCAATGGGGACCCTGCTCTAGCATTATTCTCCAATTTGTGCTCTACTTAGTTTGGTTATTAACTGGTGGATATCATTCTTGGTTTTCTCTATTTGCCATGCTAATGTATTGTACTGTATTTTTGGTTGGAATGCTTGGCCTAAGTTACAGCTGTATATGTTTGTGTGTATAATTCAATATGCTATATAGTATTTGCATAATATTTTAATTGCCATTTGTCAAATGTATACCTTCTGTTCCTCATTCGCATATATATGTCTTAATATCATTTAATGCCATAACAAACCAGCTGTGAAACCTTCATTTCCTGGTCAGGCAACACACCCATGGGCTTTAGAGAGGAAGCACTGACTTCGCAACTCTACAATACTAGAGAATGCCTAACACTAGACAGCAATAAATAGTCAGAACACCAACAAAGCTAAACACTTGTATGCAAGTCCTGACATAAACCAACCACCAGCATCACCCAGAATAAGAAGCCCCATCCAAACAACAAACACCAATAGACATAACTCAAAGTCTGGGAAAAGGAATCCCCAAACAGAGTCAGTTAAAAAATTAATAATAACAATGAAATGGCAGAGAAATACCACATAAGTGAAGGAACAATCTACAAACACACAAGTCCAAATAAATGAAGAGGATTTAGATGAACGTTCTGAAAGTGATTTCAGAAGAATGACAGTAAAGATGATCAAAGACACTGAAAACAGAATGTTAGAGAAATTGCAAGACACAACTAACACACTGAATAAAGAAATACAAGAACTTAAAAATCAACAAACAGAGACAAACAACTCAATTGCTAAACTGAAAAACACTGTAGAAGGAATCAAGAGCAGAGTATCTGAGACAGAAGACCGGATAAGTGAGCTGGAAGATAGAATGGTGGAAGTAACTGCTGAAAAACAGAATCTAGCTCAAAGAATGAAAAGAGCAGAGGATAGCCTCAGAGGCCTCTGGGATAATATCAAACACAACAATATTTGAATTATAGGGGTTCCAAAAGAAGAAGAAAAAAAGATAGGATATGAGAAAATTTTTGAAGAGATTATAGTTGAGAATTTCCCCAACATGGGAAAAGAAATAGTCAAGTCCAAGAAGCGCAAAGAGTACCATACAGAATCAACCTGAGAAGAAACTCACCAAGACACATATTAATGAAGCTAACACAAATTAAACACAAAGACAGAATTCTAAAAGCAGCAAGGAGGGGCTTCCCCTGGTGGTCCAGTGGGTAAGGACACCGCCTTGCAGTGCAAGGAGCGCCGGTTCAATCCCTGGCCTGGGAAGATCCCACGTGCCATGGAGCGGCTGGACTGATGTGTCCAATCACAGAGCTGGAGCTCTGGAGCGCATGCACCCAGAGCCGGCGCTCTGCAATGACAGATGCCACCGCGATGGGAGGCCCACAGGAGCCAAAGAACAAAGACAGATGAAAATAGAGAAATGAAAGACCAACAGAAGTAGCCCGCCCGCTCCCCTCCCTCCCCAACCCGACCCCTGCCCAAAAATAAAAATAAATAAATAAATCATTTAAGAAAAAAAATAAATAAATAAAAGCAGCAAGGGAAAAGCAACTAGTGACATACAAGGGAAAGTCCATACGTTTAACAGCTGATTTTTCAACAGAAACTCTGCAGGCCAGAAGGGAATGGCAGGACACATTTAAATGGCTAAAAGAGAATAATCTGCAACCAAGAATCCTCTGCCCTGCAAGGATCGCATTCAAAATGGATGGAGAAATCAAAGGCTTTACAGATAAGCAAAAATTAAAAGAATTTAGTCACACCAAACCAGCCTTACAACATGTGTTAAAGGGACTTATATAGAAAACAAGTATAAAAGAAGATCCACGAAACAAACCCATCATGAGATCTAAGAAGATGACAACAGGATCATTTGTATCAATAATTACTTTGAATGTAAATGGACTAAATGCCCCAACCAAAACACAGGGTGGCTGAATGGATTCAAAAACACGACCCATACATATGCTGCCTCCAGGAAACTCACTTCAGACCTAGAGACACTCATAGACTGAAAGGGAGAGGATGGAAAAAGATATTCCATGCAAATGGAAATCAAAAGAAAGCTGGAGGAGCAATCCTCATGTCAGACAAAATAGACCTCAAAATAAAGAAGATTAGAAGAGACAAGGCAGGACACTACATAATGATCAAGGGATCGATTCAAGAAGACATAACAATCATAAATATCTATGCACCCAACACAGGAGCACCCCAATACATAAGACAAACACTTTCAGACATCAAAGAAGACATCAACACTAACACAATCATAGTAGGAGGCTTTAACACTCCTCTCACACCAATGGACAGATCATCCAAACAGAAAATTAATAAAGAAACACAAGCCTTAAATGCCACACTAGAAGAAATGGACCTCATCGATATCTTTAGGACATTCCATCCAAAAGCAGAAGAATACACTTTCTTCTCAAGTGCTCATGGAACATTCTCCAGGATAGACCACATCTTGGGCCAAAAATTAAACCTCAGTCAATTCAAGAAAACTGAAATTATATCAACCATCTTCTCGGACCACAATGAGAGTAGAGATCAACTACAGGATAAAACCCACTAAAAACACAAACACATGTAGATTAAACAACACATACCTAAAAAACCAACTGATCACTGAGGAAATCAAAGGAGAAATTTTAAAAATCCTAGAAGAAAATGACAATGAACACACGACCGTGCAAAACCTATGGGATACTGCAAAAGCAGTTCTAAGAGGGAAATTTATAGCAATACAATCCCACCTCAAGAAACTAGGAAAATATGAAGCAGATGACCTAAACCTAAGCTTAAAACAACTGGAGAAAGAAGAACAAAAACACTCCAAAGTCAGCAGAAGAAAAGAAATCATAAAGATCAGAGCAGAAATAAATGTAAAAGAAACTAAAGAAACAATAGCAAAGATAGATAAAACAAAAAGCTGGTTCTTTGAAAAGGTAAATAAAATTGACACACCACTGGCCAGACTCATCAAGAAAAAAAGAGACAAGAACCAGATCACCAAAATCAAAAATGAAAAAGGAGAGATTACAACAGACAATGCAGAAATCCAAAGGATTCTAAGAGACTATTATGAACAACTCTATGGAAACAAACTGGACAACCTGGAAGAAATGGACAGTTTCTTAGAGAAGATTAATCTCCTAAGACTCAACCAGGAAGAAATAGAAACTATGAACAAGCCAATCACAAGCTCAGAAATTGACTTTATGATCAAAAACCTACCCCAAAATAAGAGCCCAGGGCCAGATGGCTTCACAGCCGAATTCTACCAAACATTTAAAGAAGAGCGAATGCCTGTCCTTCTAAAACTCTTTCAAAAAATTGCACAGAAAGGAACACTCCCAAACACATTCTACGAGGTCACCATCACCCTGATACCAAAGCCAGGCAAACACAACACAAAAAAAGAAAATTATAGGCCAATTTACTGATGAATTTAGATGCCAAAATCCTCAGCAAAATCCTAGCAAGTAGAATTCAACAACATATCAAAGACTCATACATCATGATCAAGTTGGCTTCATCCCAGGCATGCGAGGATTCTTCAATATCCACAAATCAATCAATGTGATACACCATATCAACAAACTGAGAAACAAAAATCAATCAATGGTGAAAACAACACATACCTAAAAAACCAACTGATCACTGAGGAAATCAAAGGAGAAATTTTAAAAATCCTAGAAGAAAATGACAATGAACACACGACCGTGCAAAACCTATGGGATACTGCAAAAGCAGTTCTAAGAGGGAAATTTATAGCAATACAATCCCACCTCAAGAAACTAGGAAAATATGAAGCAGATGACCTAAACCTAAGCTTAAAACAACTGGAGAAAGAAG
The DNA here is from genome assembly GCA_022376925.1 of Tragulus kanchil. Classification (NCBI taxonomy): domain Eukaryota; kingdom Metazoa; phylum Chordata; class Mammalia; order Artiodactyla; family Tragulidae; genus Tragulus; species Tragulus kanchil. The sequence continues at coordinate 80,479,996 of JAIOJX010000025.1, forward strand.
AACAAAAACACTCCAAAGTCAGCAGAAGAAAAGAAATCATAAAGATCAGAGCAGAAATAAATGTAAAAGAAACTAAAGAAACAATAGCAAAGATAGATAAAACAAAAAGCTGGTTCTTTGAAAAGGTAAATAAAATTGACACACCACTGGCCAGACTCATCAAGAAAAAAAGAGACAAGAACCAGATCACCAAAATCAAAAATGAAAAAGGAGAGATTACAACAGACAATGCAGAAATCCAAAGGATTCTAAGAGACTATTATGAACAACTCTATGGAAACAAACTGGACAACCTGGAAGAAATGGACAGTTTCTTAGAGAAGATTAATCTCCTAAGACTCAACCAGGAAGAAATAGAAACTATGAACAAGCCAATCACAAGCTCAGAAATTGACTTTATGATCAAAACCTACCCCAAAATAAGAGCCCAGGGCCAGATGGCTTCACAGCCGAATTCTACCAAACATTTAAAGAAGAGCGAATGCCTGTCCTTCTAAAACTCTTTCAAAAAATTGCACAGAAAGGAACACTCCCAAACACATTCTACGAGGTCACCATCACCCTGATACCAAAGCCAGGCAAACACAACACAAAAAAAGAAAATTATAGGCCAATTTACTGATGAATTTAGATGCCAAAATCCTCAGCAAAATCCTAGCAAGTAGAATTCAACAACATATCAAAGACTCATACATCATGATCAAGTTGGCTTCATCCCAGGCATGCGAGGATTCTTCAATATCCACAAATCAATCAATGTGATACACCATATCAACAAACTGAGAAACAAAAATCACATGATCATCTCCATAGATGCAGAAAAAGCCATTGACAAAGTACAACATCCACTTATGATGAAAACTCTTCAGAAAATGGGCATAGAAGGAACCTATCTCAACATAGTGAAAGCCATCTATGAGAAGCCCACAGCAAACATTACCCTCAACACTGAAAACCTGAAAGCATTCCCTCTAAGATCAGGAACAAGACAAGGGTGTTCACTTTCACCACTCTTATTCAACATAATCCTGGAAGTTCTAGCAACAACAATAAGAGAAGAGGAAGAAATAAAAGGAATCCAGATTGGGTAGGAAGAAGTCAAACTCTCTCTATTTGCAGATGACATGATGTTATACATAGAAAATTCCAAAGACGCTATTACAAAACTACTACAGTTAATCAGCGAATTCAGCAAAGTCACGGGATACAAAGTCAACACACAGAAATCAAAAAATGGGAAAAGGACCTAAACAGACACCTCTCCAACGATGACATACAGACGGCCCAAAAACACATGAAACAATGCTCAACTTCACTAATAATTAGAGAAATGGAAATCAAAACTACAATGAGATATCACCTCATACCCGTCAGAATGGCCATCATCCACAAATCGACAGACAATAAATGCTGGAGAGGGTGCGGAGAAAAGGGAACCCTCTTGCATTGCTGGTGGGAATGTCAATTGATACAGCCTCTATGAAAGACAGTATGGAGATTTCTTAAAAAACTAAAAATAGAAGCACCGTATGACCCAGCAATCCCACTCTTAGGCTTATACTCTGATGAAATCAAATCTGAAAGAAGCACCTGTACCCCAATGTTCATTGCAACTCTCTATACAATAGCTAGAACATGGAAGCAACCTAGATGCCCGTCGACAAATGAATGGATCCAAAAGCTCTGATACATATATACAATGGAAAACTACACAGCTGTAAAGAGAAATGCAGAAGAATCAGCCCTAATGAGGTGGCTGGATCTAGAACATATCATAAAAAGTGAAGTCAGTCAGAAAGAGAAGGACTAGTTCAATATACTAACACGTATCTATGGAATCTAGTAGGATGGTGATGATGGCACATGCAGTGAAGCGACGGAAAGACAGACATGGACAGTGGACATATGGACATTGTGGGCAAGGAACAGTGGGTGAGAGGTGTAAAAGAAGTAGCATGAAGGCCTGTACTATCATAAGTGAAGAAAATAGCTCTAGTCATTGCTCTGTGAGAAAAGGGGATCCTTCAGGGGTGCTGTATGATGGTCTGGGGGTGGGGGGATACACATATGACTAATCTGAGAACATACATATCTGTAAACAACAAAACTCTGTAAAAGTTAAAAATAAAATAAAAGTTAAAAAAAAAAAAAAAGTCCACCAAGATCACCATATGAGCCACGGCATCCCACATAGGAATAATCATATCCATAGCCACCCTGTGGTTCCTAAGCCATTTGCCACTCTAATGGGCTCCATGTATCTATTGCAGAGTCCCTGGTTTCATCAGCACTGAAACCAGCCATGCCATCATGACCATCTCCAGGTCTTCCTCTTCTGTCATAGGCCATTAGATCTCCTTCTCTAGGTGGTGGTGGTGGTGATGGAAGAGGAAGATTCTGAGCTCTACTACCATCCTGGCTACCTTGTCCAGGAGCGGGTGGAGGAGGTCCTCGACGAGGGCTCATGTCATCATAATCTCTTCTGGATGGAGGTATGGGATGACCACCACAGCCAGGTGGCATTCTGTCAAAACCACCTCTTAACATGGGACATCCACGGTAGTCATCAAGCATCACTGTAAGACCACCATAATCATAGGTTTCATCAGAAACACTGAGATCTTAAGGCTAAGCACGTCCTTTGATGGGAGACTCTGATATAATATCAAGAATGATCTTTATGCTCTCTACAACTCTATCAGTTTTTCCTCCGATAAGAAAGACTCTGTCAGTAGACTGAGGACAACATTCTTTGAAAAGTTTGATTGCTGTCTGAGTGTTCTTTCAAAATTCTTTGATTTTCACACTTTTGACCCCAATAACTCCTCCTGCCAGACTCTGATGAATCAACAGTTTCAACTTGCAGTCAAAGTCGCTTCCTTTATAATGTTGGCAATTTAAGCATTCCACAGCATCAGATTTGAGTGAGAGCTGGCAACTGTAGGCCCTCTTCCAAGGTAGGGATGATTTTCTTCAGAATCTCTCCAATGATTTCAACATCAGCACTGATACTCTATATGCACTTGGGGCCACTGCTGTCTGGGACTGAAGCACTGGCATTATAGTCTGTATGGGAGCCTTAATATTCTTGCCTCCTTTTCCTATCACTGCCCCAGCATTCTTGCTCTAAAGCAGAATGCATAATTCTACCATCTCCTCAGTGTTTCTAGATCTTTTAAAAGCCTGTTCCTCTTCCATATCTTCAGCACAGCATTTATCAAATTTGCCATTGGTTTTGGTATTGGGAGAGGTTTCCTCTAGCTGTTTTCACTTTCTTGTATTCAAGGGACACACCAATCTATAGGCCGCAAATAAGTGAGAAGTAGGCAAAACGTTGAGGTCGGTGCAGCAGAGAACAGAGGATGATGGTGTCTGCAGTGCTTTTGCCTGGAGCGCCCTCTTCCTTTCTTGTTTGTGCACTCACTGGCTGGGAAGAAGGGATGTATGGTTTTTAGATGATGGTTTAGGAAGAGAAAGTATAAAAGAATAATCCCAAGGTAAACATTTCATTTCTAATCTTCTTAAATTGGAGGGCAGACCATAGCCAAGATTCAGGTCAAAGACTTAATTACAGAGGTACTAGAGTGCCAAAGGAAGCTGAATTCTCAAGCTCAGCAAGTCTGCTCTGCCAAACTCAGGAACCTTGATGGGAATACTTAATGGACAAGATGAGGAGGATGAAATTTAAAAAATAAAAATAAAAAGTCAGAAAAGACACAAATACAATAGAAAAAAAGTCAGGAGAGTGTTGAGGCAAAAAGTCAAGGGAAGAGAGTTTCAAGGAGTGATGAGGAGTACAGAACCATCAGGATGACCACTGAAAATGGTCATCGGCTTTAGTAAAATGAACAGTGCTAATAAAATTAAATAATGGCTGCTTCGGAGAATTATTAGGGATATAAAATACAAGGGCACATGTGAAGGAATGAGATGAAAGTGAGGAAAAGGACACAATAAGTGTAAAGGGTATTTTCTTAAATAGTGTCTTTTCTTAAACAATATGACCCTGATTCACAGTTGGCTATATAGACACCTCCTCAATCACTGAAGAAACTCACCGAAGCAGCAAAGTCCAAATCACAAAGTCCAGTTACACACTGGCAACCTTTTATTTAAATCAAACAAAATCAAACCTAAAAGTCAATTGCTCTTTTATCTGTATGGGAAGGCCTTAATATTCTTGCCTCCTTTTCCTATCACTGCCCCAGCATTCTTGCTCTAAAGCAGAATGCATAATTCTACCATCTCCTCAGTGTTTCTAGATCTTTTAAAAGCCTGTTCCTCTTCCATATCTTCAGCACAGCATTTATCAAATTTGCCATTGGTTTTGGTATTGGGAGAGGTTTCCTCTAGCTGTTTTCACTTTCTTGTATTCAAGGGACACACCAATCTATAGGCCGCAAATAAGTGAGAAGTAGGCAAAACGTTGAGGTCGGTGCAGCAGAGAACAGAGGATGATGGTGTCTGCAGTGCTTTTGTCTGGAGCGCCCTCTTCCTTTCTTGTTTGTGCACTCACTGGCTGGGAAGAAGGGATGTATGGTTTTTAGATGATGGTTTAGGAAGAGAAAGTATAAAAGAATAATCCCAAGGTAAACATTTCATTTCTAATCTTCTTAAATTGGAGGGCAGACCATAGCCAAGATTCAGGTCAAAGACTTAATTACAGAGGTACTAGAGTGCCAAAGGAAGCTGAATTCTCAAGCTCAGCAAGTCTGCTCTGCCAAACTCAGGAACCTTGATGGGAATACTTAATGGACAAGATGAGGAGGATGAAATTAAAAAAATAAAAATAAAAAGTCAGAAAAGACACAAATACAATAGAAAAAAAGTCAGGAGAGTGTTGAGGCAAAAAGTCAAGGGAAGAGAGTTTCAAGGAGTGATGAGGAGTACAGAACCATCAGGATGACCACTGAAAATGGTCATCGGCTTTAGTAAAATGAACAGTGCTAATAAAATTAAATAATGGCTGCTTCGGAGAATTATTAGGGATATAAAATACAAGGGCACATGTGAAGGAATGAGATGAAAGTGAGGAAAAGGACACAATAAGTGTAAAGGGTATTTTCTTAAATAGTGTCTTTTCTTAAACAATATGACCCTGATTCACAGTTGGCTATATAGACACCTCCTCAATCACTGAAGAAACTCACCGAAGCAGCAAAGTCCAAATCACAAAGTCCAGTTACACACTGGCAACCTTTTATTTAAATCATAAGTTCAAATTATTCAAACCTAAAAGTCAATTCACTTGACTTGATTAACTCCACAAAGTTAATCAAACTGAGAATTCCCAATGACTTCACCACAATTATTATTTGTCACAGCCAATCAAACAAAAGTCCAAATTAGTAGTGCTTGGTTAAGATTTCTTCACCCTCATTTCAAACAGCCACATACATATCCATCTTGATTCCCAGTGGTAGCTGGAAAGAGGTTCAGGACAACTGAAAGCTTGTTTCTGTTTTTCTTTTCAGTGGTAGAGTATGTTAAAAAGTTGACAACATTGAAGTAAGAAGTTGGTAACATTAAGTTTCCTAAGTGGAGCCAGGTGACAGGGAAGAAAGATAAGATGAGCAGCAATAGGCATATCCCCACTGATAATGGCCATTTTAATTCATTTAATCAATATTTACTGAGTCCCTGGGCCTCCCTCGTGGTTCAGTAGTAAAGAATCCACCTGCTAATGCAGGAGACATGGGCTTGACCACTGGATCAGGAAGATCCCCTAGAGAAGGGAATGGCAACCCACTTCAGTATTCTTGCCTAGGAAATCCCATGGACACAGGAACCTAGTGGGCTATGCCTCAGACACCATCCCTAATACCTAGAGTAGAGATTCAAAGCCTCTATTCTTCTAGGAATTATATTCTACAAAATGAAGTTAGACATTAAACAGTAACAAATTAGAGAAATACATTGAAGACAGAGCTTTTAATGGACTAGGTATCACTGACTCAATAGACATGAGTTTGAGTAAACTCCAGGAGACAGTGAAGGGAAGCCTAGTGTGCTGCAGTTCATAGGGTCACAAAGAATCAGATGCCACTGAACAACAACATAAAAAGGAAAACGTTTTTACTTGGAGCAACTGGGTGAATTTTTCAGTGTATTGTAAGCATTCCCGTGAGGGAAATGGGGGTGGAGGAAAATGGGCAGGCATGGGGAGGTGACAGCAGATGTTTGACACAAGTATTGAAAGAGTGACAGTTATTTGAGGACACTGGAAACAAGTTGGCTAGGAAAATACTAGACTACCAAGCAATGCTGACACCTCATTTGTCTTGGGGGTCAAAAATTTACAGTGGGGCCAATCTGCCCTGTGATTTTCCCTGTTCACCCTCAGCTCTTCAGGACATCAGCATGGCTGTTTTCAGAGTTCTCAAATTCTTTTCCAACCTACAACTCCAGCCAGATGTCCTTGGTCTAGGAGTGAACACCCAACCCAAGCTAAGAAAAAAGAACCTTTTATGGTTTTGGACTTGAGATGACAGACAAATCTGAACTTTCTTGCTGTAGTTGTTAGATTTGCTAATTATGTGAAGCTTTTCCATGGCATATTCGCCAAAAGCAAGGCAGTGGTGAGAAAGTGAAATAACATGCTAAGGGACACCGTAATAATAATGGATAACATTTACAAAGAGGCAGTACTGTGTGCCCAGCATAGTTCTAAACATTTGTCACATGTTGACTCTCTTAATGTTTAAAACAAATCTATGACGTAGGAACCGCTATAATCATTTTCATTTTATTTATGGGGAAACTGAAGCACAGTGAAGTTTCTTCCTGTTGACACAGGGCTTGTAAGACATGGAACTAAGACTGGAATACAAGTCTGTTAGTGCTGTGTCTGTGCTTTTAACCACTGTGCTGGGCTGCCTCAGGTCACAGAGAGGGAAAATCCTACTGAGGTGGAATTGACTCGAGTTTCTGCTCCCAGTTGCAGTCCTACCCCTGACCTTTGTTTAGCTGTTCTTTCCTTTCATGGTTTCTGTTAAGTCAATATTTTCCTTCTTTTCTTTAAGTTTTTCACGTTATGATTCATATTATGTTTCAGTAACTGAAACAAAAGAGTCCTAATACAAAAACTGGGTCCTGGAAATGAAATAGGTCACTGGTATCCCTGAACTGCTAAACCAAATAGAGTGGGGGAGAAGCAATAAGCAGTAAGAATGCCCCCATCCTTGACTTGGAAGATCTGTAGTAAAGCTATAATATGGCCCATTAACAATAGCCCTGTCATCTCTTAGGGCTCAGAATATATGCCCACTAAAGACCTAAATGTAGGCAATAGGGGAGAAAAAAATTACTACTGTTTTGGTCTTTTTCAAGATGCTCTTGGAGAGACAAGCCCAAACCGGACTTTCTGACAGTTCATGCCAGATTTCAAGTCAGTCAGCCCAAGCATGACTAAATAGGAGTAATGTATACATTCTAAGAGTAGACGCATGGGTGTAGAAAGCTTGGAGAGTAGGGTATTATTTAAAAAGAGAGACATGTACAAGACTAAGTCCTGTAAACGCCCATTCAAATAGCTCCATTCTCACTCCTTCTTGCCTATACAGGTCACTATATAAAGCACAGCCACCGGGAATGCCTCCTAAGGTGGTATTCTCCTGGCCAGAGCTCTGAGCAGATAAGCTAGGCTTCTCCACCCTAGCCCAGCTTCTTTTTTTTTTTTTAAGATTTATTTATTTATTTATTTGAGGGGGTTGGGGTGGGAAGGGAGGGGAGCAGGTGGGCCACTTCTATTGGTCTTTCATTTGTCCATTTTCATCCATCTTTGTTTTTTTGCCCGTGTAGGCCTCCCATCGCAGTGGCCTCTGTTGTCGCAGAGTACCGGCTCTGGGCACATGCGCTCCAGAGCTCCGACTCGGTAATTGGACACATCGGTCCAGCCGCTCCGCAGCACGTGGGATCTTCCCAGGCCAGGGATCGGAACCAGCGCCCCTTGCACTGCAAGGCGGTGTCCTTACCCACTGGACCACCAGGGAAGCCCTAGCCCAGCTTCTTACCCAAGTCTTGTGAAAAGAGCTTCAATAAATTCCTAGGGAGAATGCAGGTTTCTATGTTGTATAATAAGATAGAAGCAACATTAGGGTCAGGACCCCAAGAAAATTACTAGCAGTTATAAAACCCTTATTAAAAACAAAAAAGTTATGAACAGCTGACAAGGTGGTTAGGAGATTTCCATTGCCAGAAAAGCTCCCAGCCTAGAGAGCTGTGATTATTAAGCCTAGTTTCGATTACTCTCTCACACACACTCCTACCTAAATTACTGTTGCCTCACACATCTGTGAACTATAAAGCTTTTCATTGAAGCAGCAGCTCTGCTGGCTTCTTCGGGAGAAGCTTTGAAAGACCCTGGACAAGTCATGTCTCAGCGATGTGAATCAGGGGCACCCAGAGTGGCCAGTCAAAGAATTCACATTCTTACTCTGCAAGTCAATAAATGTGCCCTTGGTGTTTGCTGATCTAATATATGTTTTAGTATCTATCTCCACAGAAGTCAAATAGCAAGGGCCCAAAATTGTGAACTTTATAAACTACCTTCCCCAAAGGATGCCAGACCACATGACAATGTGGGGAAACACTGCATTGGGCAAATAATAAACAGTAAGCATAATGATGATCATAGTATTCACTAATAGGAGCAGCAGTTTCACCAGCAGCAGCAGCATTACCCTAGGCCACATTACAACAGCTTCTCTTTACACTGACCTTAATCCCCTATTTGGAATATGTTATTCACACCTTTATTGTACATAGATTCCTTCTTCAAGATGCTGCTAAAGTGAAAAGGCATTAATCACTCAGTCATGTCCAACTCTATAGTCCTGAGTCCACAGTCCGATAGCCTGTAGTTCACCAGGCTCCTCTGTCCATGGGATTCTCCAGGCAAGAATACTGGAGTGGGTCGCCATTCACTTCTCCAGGGGATCTTCCTGACCCATGGATTGAACTGGGGTCTCCTGAATTGCAGGTAGATTCTTCACCATTGAGCCACCAGAGAAGCCCCAAAGAGCTTGTCGCCTCCGCATTAGGGAACCCTAGTCACCCAAGTGACAGGTGGGAATACTCACTACTATAGTAATGAGGACTCAAGACTCACCTGAATTTCATCTCTAATCATTCATAATGACCTTATGTTGTCTTTATCATCTATCATTTTTATCACTTATTTCTCAGCTTTTTAATAGTAATTTGTTCCATTATTTGTGCTCATCCATCTCTTTGACTCTTGGAGACCCAGGGTTATATAGGTAGTACCTGCATGTAATTGATACTCTAGAAATTGTTTATTAACTAATAAGGAGTTGACCTTTCTCTTAATTTACCTTTTATAATCACTTCATTGCCTTTGCACCCACTGCTTCTCTTCCAACTGCTTCTCCCCTGATACAATATCCTTTGTGTCGACACCCTCCCAAATCATTCTTTCCCATTCTTGTTTGTTCTCCATTTTCATGCATTTGCCAACCACTCACTTTTCTGGTTTCCCCACGCTGACGTGTTACACAATTAATTTCTAGAATATAAATAGTCTAATTTCCCTGGAGTCAACGAGGTGACATTCTTTTGGGTATCCCTATAAGACATCAAGGAAAACAGAAAACTCATCATGGACACCTTGGGCAAGGTAAGTTCTACTTTTAAAATAGGTCTATATCATCTTCATGAGTTCCAAAAAGTGCACATGAAACAAAATTAAAACAGTTTCTCCACACAGATTATCAAAGATTCTTAAGAATAATACTCAGTGTTATATGAGTTTCCCACCTATGGAAACTCATGCAATACTGTTAAAAAATAAATAAATTGCTAGAAACTTACTGGGTGACAGATTGACAGTGTTGTACTATATGCCTCAGAAATAGCCCTATCATTTAACAAAGAAATTTATTCCAAGGAAACTATTATGCTGTTTTTATTTATTTATTTAATCAGTTTCCTAGTATTGAGCATTATGTTCTTTGCAGTGTTATACTCTTAAAAAACAATGCTTCATTTTTCTCTGCATCCTCACCAGTACCTACTGTTTGTAGATTTTTTTAACGACGGCCATTCCCACTGATGTCAGATGGGAGGGAAGGGACACACGAATACCTCTTGCTGACTCATGTTGATGTATGGCAGAAACCAGCACAATATTGTAAAGCATTATCTTCCAGTAAAAAAATTTTAAAAAGACAGTGCTTCAGTTAATCTGTTTATAAAATGCTAAGAATGGTAATAGCTGGGTACAAAACTTGAAGTTTGCTCCCCTTTACCCTTGTTTAAGTTTTCCAAGTTTTTGACTTGAGTATGTACCACTTTTGAAATAGGAAAAGTTCTCCATAAAGTATATAATTTAACTTGTTTTTATTTGAACTTCTTCTGTAGCATTTGTCTCTTTTCACAGTGTTATAAGACATGTATTATCTCAATTGGTTTCTAAGTTTCTTGAAGACATAACAGTTTACTCAGTCAGAATATCTTACAGTTATTATTACAATAAACTCACAAATGAAACATCTATAAACTTATGAAGGGCACTAATACCACCAGATATTAAGATATATCAAAAAGTTATTCACTGAGTTACCAGTAAAAGAACAGACAGTAAGATAAATTTATAAGTTTCCAAGAAGAAAATTTTAAGAAGAAATTTTAAAATGTGTGTCATACATGTATATGTACATATATACCACCATAAAAATTAAATGTCAAAAATCAAGAGAAAAAAATCATGTATGAAAAGTTAATGTATAACTAAAGGAACTCATATGGGCTTTGTAATAACCCAGGGGGTGAAATGGGGAGGGAGATGGGAGGGAGGTTCAAGAGGGAGGGGGCATAAAACAACAAAATTCTGTAAAGCAGCTATCCTTCAATTTAAAAAATTAATTAATTTTTTAAAAAAGTTAATAGACAACCAATCACTACTTCTATGTATAAAGAGATTAAATGATTAGTAAAAAAACACCAAGATGCCAGTGGATACTTACATAAAATATAGGACCAAACATGTCACACAAAAAGGAAAGTATGTATGACTAATAGAAACATAGAAAATATTCGACATTCTTAAAATTAAAAAAAATACTAGTAAAAAGAAATAGCTAGCTTCTTCTTCCTGTCAGACACTTTTGTTTTAATGACTACAGTCAATACTAATGAAGGTGGAAAAAATGATGACACAGATCATCTTTTACTGTTCTAGTTCTGCCAAATCATTCGAGCTTTCTGTAAAAATATTTAGATATCAGTATAGATAGACCCAAACCATGTTTCTATCCTTCCCCAAGTAATTCTTAACTTAAGGAAACCAGGCAAGTCAAAATTATAAACAAAGTTGCTCATTACAATATACTTTATATAATAGTCAAAACAATGGAAATAATTACATGTCTAGGTAGTTGCTGATTCAAGATATTATACATATTCAAATGATGAAATATAAAACAGCTCATTAAAATTATGATTATAAAGCATTCTGAAGTCATGAGAAAATATTTTAGAACAAATAAACAGTTAATGTTCAATATATGATCCCTTTCACTGACCAAAATAACAAAAGCCTTCTAAAGTGCAAATTGTTTACATGACATGATCTCTACTGTATAAAAATTATTATAAGAGACTCAAAGGAAATGTGCTAAAATTTTAAAAGCTTATGTCTGAAATTGCAATGATTTTTTATTTATTTTTGTGATTGTCTTATTTTATAAATTATAGCAATTAAATGTCATTTGTATGATCAGAAGTTAAATGCTATTGCTAAATGATGTCATTTTATTGTCCTTATGTCAACAGACAATCACATGCCGGGCAGCCATTGCCTGGGAAAGAAATTCTCTTTCAATTGAGAAAGTGCATGTTGAGCCACCAAAGGCAGGGGAAGTTCGTATTAAGGTAAATTTAAATCTTTGAACTTTTACTTGTTAAGGTAAGTGTAAGGAAATCTTATTTTATGTATCAAAGTCATTCTCAGTGTTTCAGCCACAGATGCTACCTCTCCGACTGTGCTGAATCACTTCAGTCATGTCCGACTCTTTGAGACCCTATGCACCATCAGATTCCTCAGTCAATGGGACTCTCCAGGCAAGAATACTACAGTGGGTGGCCATGTCTTCCTCCAACCTCTCCCACTATTGATACTATAAAAACTAGTCAGTATGCTTGCATGTATGCTTTCCTAACTGAATTTCAGGTGGAGCAGTAACACAGTGGCTGTGGTACAGGAAATGTTTCATTTCTATGATCAGTATAAGTGAATTGAGTCAATCCACCGATATGAAAACTTAGGCCATTAACTGAGAAGTTTGAAAACTTCTCAATGTCAAGTAAATTTTGCAGCAGTTAAATTCCAACTCATTTTACATTATTAACATTTTCAATATGCTAGTTTAAACTCAATTTTCCCAGAGGATTGGGATTCCACAATACTGGGCTTAAAATTTCTGGTTTCTTCTATTGAATTATACATATTCAAATGATGAAATATAAAACAGCTCATTAAAATTATGATTATAAAGCATTCTGAAGTCATGAGAAAATATTTTAGAACAAATAAACAGTTAATGTTCAATATATGATCCCTTTCACTGACCAAAATAACAAAAGCCTTCTAAAGTGCAAATTGTTTACATGACATGATCTCTACTGTATAAAAATTATTATAAGAGACTCAAAGGAAATGTGCTAAAATTTTAAAAGCTTATGTCTGAAATTGCAATGATTTTTTATTTATTTTTGTGATTGTCTTATTTTTACAAATTATAGCAAGTGTCATTTGTATGATCAGAAGTTACCCGTTATCACTACATGGTATCATTTTATTGCCCTTGTGTCAACAGACAATCACATGCTGGGCAGCCGTTGCTTGGAAAAAGGATTCTCTTTCAATTGAGAAAGTGCAGGTTGACCCACCAAAGCGGGGGGAAGTTCGTATCAAGGTAAATTTAAATCTTTGAACTTTTACTTATGAAGGCAAGTGTAAGGAAATATTTCATAGGGCAAAGTCATTCTCAGTGTTTCAGCTATAGATGCTACCTCTCCGACTGTGCTGAATCACTTCAGTCATGTCCGACTCTTTGAGACCCTATGCACCATCAGATTCCTCAGTCAATGGGACTCTCCAGGCAAGAATACTACAGTGGGTGGCCATGTCTTCCTCCAACCTCTCCCACTATTGATACTATAAAAACTAGTCAGTATGCTTGCATGTATGCTTTCCTAACTGAATTTCAGGTGGAGCAGTAACACAGTGGCTGTGGTACAGGAAATGTTTCATTTCTATGATCAGTATAAGTGAATTGAGTCAATCCACCGATATGAAAACTTAGGCCATTAACTGAGAAGTTTGAAAACTTCTCAATGTCAAGTAAATTTTGCAGCAGTTAAATTCCAACTCATTTTACATTATTAACATTTTCAATATGCTAGTTTAAAATCAATTTTCCCAGAGGATTGGGATTCCACAATACTGGGCTTAAAATTTCTGGTTTCTCAATGGTGGTGCTATTGATAGCATTGTCAAAACAATCCTTCACTGGATACAATTGCCCCTCATACTACAAAACTAGTTGACGACATGGGATATACAGAGTAGATTTCCAAACACCTAGTTTATTTCCAGGTCTGAGCATGCACCAGGAGACTTTGGGCAAATCACTGTAAGTCTCTGCATCTCCCTTTCCACATGTCTAAATTAGGGATGATTCGGTCTGTCCTGTAGTTCTCTGAATATTGTTATGGGGATCAAATAAGATCATTCACGCAAAAAAAAAAAAAAAAAAGTTAATAATAAGTCTCAGACAAAAGAAAAAGGAAAATTCCAAACAAATTGATCCTTGGTCACTTATTTCCTATCCAGATGACATCTTCAGGGATCTGTGGTACTGACGATCATACAATAAAAGGATCATTACCACTGAAGTTTCCCTTCATCCCAGGTCATGAAGGAGCTGGGATTGTGGAGAGTATTGGTGAAGGAGTGAGCTCAGTGAAACCAGGTAGGAAATGGGCCATAAAACCTCTGCACAAACAGCCCACCATGAAAATGAATCAACGTATTTATAGGAGAAATAAATTGATTTGCTTCTAAATTGTTTTAACTAGTCTCATATCATGGTAGTAAATGTATCCAGTGATTGCAAGAATCACATAGCAATCCAGAGGGGCAGTGGCTGAGCCAAGTAACTGATCACAGAACTAGATTCCTCAGTCAATGGGACTCTCCAGGCAAGAATACTACAGTGGGTGGCCATGTCTTCCTCCAACCTCTCCCACTATTGATACTATAAAAACTAGTCAGTATGCTTGCATGTATGCTTTCCTAACTGAATTTCAGGTGGAGCAGTAACACAGTGGCTGTGGTACAGGAAATGTTTCATTTCTATGATCAGTATAAGTGAATTGAGTCAATCCACCGATATGAAAACTTAGGCCATTAACTGAGAAGTTTGAAAACTTCTCAATGTCAAGTAAATTTTGCAGCAGTTAAATTCCAACTCATTTTACATTATTAACATTTTCAATATGCTAGTTTAAAATCAATTTTCCCAGAGGATTGGGATTCCACAATACTGGGCTTAAAATTTCTGGTTTCTCAATGGTGGTGCTATTGATAGCATTGTCAAAACAATCCTTCACTGGATACAATTGCCCCTCATACTACAAAACTAGTTGACGACATGGGATATACAGAGTAGATTTCCAAACACCTAGTTTATTTCCAGGTCTGAGCATGCACCAGGAGACTTTGGGCAAATCACTGTAAGTCTCTGCATCTCCCTTTCCACATGTCTAAATTAGGGATGATTCGGTCTGTCCTGTAGTTCTCTGAATATTGTTATGGGGATCAAATAAGATCATTCACGCAAAAAAAAAAAAAAAAGTTAATAATAAGTCTCAGACAAAAGAAAAAGGAAAATTCCAAACAAATTGATCCTTGGTCACTTATTTCCTATCCAGATGACATCTTCAGGGATCTGTGGTACTGACGATCATACAATAAAAGGATCATTACCACTGAAGTTTCCCTTCATCCCAGGTCATGAAGGAGCTGGGATTGTGGAGAGTATTGGTGAAGGAGTGAGCTCAGTGAAACCAGGTAGGAAATGGGCCATAAAACCTCTGCACAAACAGCCCACCATGAAAATGAATCAACGTATTTATAGGAGAAATAAATTGATTTGCTTCTAAATTGTTTTAACTAGTCTCATATCATGGTAGTAAATGTATCCAGTGATTGCAAGAATCACATAGCAATCCAGAGGGGCAGTGGCTGAGCCAAGTAACTGATCACAGAACTAGTCACAGCAAAATGAGAGCTGAGATAAGACCAGTGTACTTCTAAATACATTAAAATCTCCTTAGGAGCAGGGGCTTCTGCTTCTTTTTTTTAATAGACAATAAAACCATATTATAAACATTAAACATGCTAAGTGACTAGATCTTGTTACCAGAACTAAAAGAAATCATAATTACATGACATAATAGAAGTGTTAGCTAATGCTACAATGGTGGTCATAGTGCAATATAAATATGCCAAATCAATGTAAACTTACATACAATTTTGTATATCAAGTATATCTCAATCAAAACTTATTTCCAATGAATTGCTTATCCACTGAAAGGGAAATTTTTATAATCTGGCAAGTTAATTTATTCTGATATAACTATAGAAGAATTCACTGCTTCTTTTTTATTTAAAGGTAGTTGGCACACAATGCCATGCTATGGGAATTCTCTAGCAGTACAGTGGCTAGGATTCCATGCTCTCACTGCCAAGAGCCTGGGCTTGATCCCTGGTTGGGGAACTAAGATCCCACAAGCCGCACAGCGCAGCCGATATATATATACATGTGTGTGTTTCTGTGTATACACAAATAATTCTAGTTTCAGATGTGTTACAAAGTGATTAGATATCTGCAGACATTATGAAATGATCACCATACTAAGTCCAGTAACATCTCTCTCCAACAAAGTTATTACAATATTATTGGTCATATTCCTTATGCTGCATATTACAACCCAAGGGCTTATTTGTTTCCTAACTGGAAGGTTGTACCTCTTAATCCCATAACTCCACTAGTTGTCCCCTAATCCTCTTTGGTCCCCTCATTTCCTCCCTCTGAAAACCACCTGTTTTTCCAACACAGTATCATTACCACTGAAGTTCCCTTCATCCCAGGCCATGAAGGAGCTGGGATTGTGGAGAGTATTGGTGAAGGAGTGAGCTCAGTGAAACCAGGTAGGAAATGGGCCATAAAACCTCTGCACAAACAGCCCACCATGAAAATGAATCAACGTATTTATAGGAGAAATAAATTGATTTGCTTCTAAATTGTTTTAACTAGTCTCATATCATGGTAGTAAATGTATCCAGTGATTGCAAGAATCACATAGCAATCCAGAGGGGCAGTGGCTGAGCCAAGTAACTGATCACAGAACTAGTCACAGCAAAATGAGAGCTGAGATAAGACCAGTGTACTTCTAAATACATTAAAATCTCCTTAGGAGCAGGGGCTTCTGCTTCTTTTTTTTAATAGACAATAAAACCATATTATAAACATTAAACATGCTAAGTGACTAGATCTTGTTACCAGAACTAAAAGAAATCATAATTACATGACATAATAGAAGTGTTAGCTAATGCTACAATGGTGGTCATAGTGCAATATAAATATGCCAAATCAATGTAAACTTACATACAATTTTGTATATCAAGTATATCTCAATCAAAACTTATTTCCAATGAATTGCTTATCCACTGAAAGGGAAATTTTTATAATCTGGCAAGTTAATTTATTCTGATATAACTATAGAAGAATTCACTGCTTCTTTTTTATTTAAAGGTAGTTGGCACACAATGCCATGCTATGGGAATTCTCTAGCAGTACAGTGGCTAGGATTCCATGCTCTCACTGCCAAGAGCCTGGGCTTGATCCCTGGTTGGGGAACTAAGATCCCACAAGCCGCACAGCGCAGCCGATATATATATACATGTGTGTGTTTCTGTGTAAACACAAATAATTCTAGTTTCAGATGTGTTACAAAGTGATTAGATATCTGCAGACATTATGAAATGATCACCATACTAAGTCCAGTAACATCTCTCTCCAACAAAGTTATTACAATATTATTGGTCATATTCCTTATGCTGCATATTACAACCCAAGGGCTTATTTGTTTCCTAACTGGAAGGTTGTACCTCTTAATCCCATAACTCCACTAGTTGTCCCCTAATCCTCTTTGGTCCCCTCATTTCCTCCCTCTGAAAACCACCTGTGTATTCTCTACATTTATGAGTCTCTTTTAATCTTGTTTTGTTTGGTTTGTGTCTTAGATTGTACATATTTGTGAGATGATATTTATCTTTCTGTGTCAGACTTCTTCCACTTAGCATGTGTGTGTGTGTACTCAGTCACTCAGTAATATCTGACTCTTTATGACTAGCCTACCAGGTTCCTCTGTCCATGGGATTTCCCAGGCAAGAATACTGGATCAGGTTGCCATTTCATACTTCAGGGGATCTTCCAGGTCGAGGGATTGAACCCATGTCTCTTGTGCCTCCTGCATTAGCAGGCAGATTCTTTACCACTAGCAGCACCTGGGACAACAGCACTTAGCATAATACCCTCTGAATGTATCCATATTACTGCACATGGCAAGATTTCATATATTTATGACTGAATAATATTCATTGGGTACATGTATGTATACACATATATGTATATGTACATGTGTGCTTGCTGAGGCACTTCAGTCATGTCCAACTCTATGCGAACCTGTGGACTGTAGCCCACCGGGCTCCTCTGTCCCTGGAATTCTCCAGGTAAGAATACTGGAATTGGTTACCATTTCCTTCTCTAGGCGATCTTCCTGACCCAGAGATTGAACCCACGTCTCTATGTCTCCTGCATTGGCAGGCAAGTTCTTTACCACTAGCGCCACCTGGGAAGCCCATATATGTGCATACATATACCCAATGGAATAATATACATATATAAACAGAGACCACATCTTCTTTATCCATTTGTCTATTGATGGACACATATGTTGCTTCCATATCTTGGCTATTATAAATAATGCTACAATAAATCTTGGTGTGCACATATCTTTTTGAATTAGTTGTTTTCTTTGGATAGATACCCAAAAGTAAATTTGCTGGGTTAAGTGACAGTCATTCTATTTTTAATTTTCTTAGAAACCTCTATATTGTTTTCCATAGTTGCTGCACCAATTTACATCTCTACTGATAGTGCATGAGGGTTTATTTTTCTCTGCATTCTCATCAACACTTGTTATTTGTCGTCTTTTTTAAAAGTTATTCTGACAGATGTGAGGTGGTATCTCATTGTGATTTTAATTTGCATTTCTCTGATGAGGAGTAAAGTGGAACACCTTTTCATGAGCCTGTTGGCCATCTGTATGTCTTCTTTGGGAAAAGGTCTTTTCAGATTCTCTGCCCATTTTTTAACCAGGTTGCTTATTTTTCTGATGTTGAATTGCATAAGTTCATTGTATATATTGTATACAAGACCCCCAGATATATTGTTTGTAAATATCTTTTTCCATTCGATAGGCTTGCCTTTTCATTTTGTTGATATAGTTTCCTTAGCTGTGCCAGGGCCTTTTAATTTGATGTAGTCTCATTGGCTGGTTTTTTAGGGACAGCTATATATTTGTGCCACCCCCATGCTTAGCATAGTGCCTATCCAGGGATGCACTGAATGTCTGACAAATGAATGAATATTCTCATCAACTAGAATATGTTAACAGAACATTCTTAACAGGATGATAGTAATATATCAAAGAATCAAAGAAAGTAGATGCTCTTCCTCAGGCATATCAAAAAGGACCTTGACATAGCCATTTTTAGCATGTCTGAAATGATCAGAGCAAATAAGAACAATCACACAGGTCAAGATTTTACAGAATCTCACAGCTTGGAGTCAGGCACTCAACAAGATTTGAGAAAGGGCACGGTCAGTACATTCAGAAAGCTATCACCAGGGCATTCATTGTGCAAACAATGATGGAGTGGCTGCCATGCACCTGACACTAGGCACAGTGGGAGGGGCCAAAGTAAAAGACACCATCTTCTCCACATCTCCAGGAATATAATGCAAATAGTTAGTGAGCTAACTCCTCTTCAAATGAACAATTTCAAGCGAATTTTATTTTATAAATATTTTTGCAAAAACAATAAATCTTGGTGTGCACATATCTTTTTGAATTAGTTGTTTTCTTTGGATAGATACCCAAAAGTAAATTTGCTGGGTTAAGTGACAGTCATTCTATTTTTAATTTTCTTAGAAACCTCTATATTGTTTTCCATAGTTGCTGCACCAATTTACATCTCTACTGATAGTGCATGAGGGTTTATTTTTCTCTGCATTCTCATCAACACTTGTTATTTGTCGTCTTTTTTAAAAGTTATTCTGACAGATGTGAGGTGGTATCTCATTGTGATTTTAATTTGCATTTCTCTGATGAGGAGTAAAGTGGAACACCTTTTCATGAGCCTGTTGGCCATCTGTATGTCTTCTTTGGGAAAAGGTCTTTTCAGATTCTCTGCCCATTTTTTAACCAGGTTGCTTATTTTTCTGATGTTGAATTGCATAAGTTCATTGTATATATTGTATACAAGACCCCCAGATATATTGTTTGTAAATATCTTTTTCCATTCGATAGGCTTGCCTTTTCATTTTGTTGATATAGTTTCCTTAGCTGTGCCAGGGCCTTTTAATTTGATGTAGTCTCATTGGCTGGTTTTTTAGGGACAGCTATATATTTGTGCCACCCCCATGCTTAGCATAGTGCCTATCCAGGGATGCACTGAATGTCTGACAAATGAATGAATATTCTCATCAACTAGAATATGTTAACAGAACATTCTTAACAGGATGATAGTAATATATCAAAGAATCAAAGAAAGTAGATGCTCTTCCTCAGGCATATCAAAAAGGACCTTGACATAGCCATTTTTAGCATGTCTGAAATGATCAGAGCAAATAAGAACAATCACACAGGTCAAGATTTTACAGAATCTCACAGCTTGGAGTCAGGCACTCAACAAGATTTGAGAAAGGGCACGGTCAGTACATTCAGAAAGCTATCACCAGGGCATTCATTGTGCAAACAATGATGGAGTGGCTGCCATGCACCTGACACTAGGCACAGTGGGAGGGGCCAAAGTAAAAAGACACCATCTTCTCCACATCTCCAGGAATATAATGCAAATAGTTAGTGAGCTAACTCCTCTTCAAATGAACAATTTCAATGGAAGTTTTGTAGAAAATTATGAGTATTTGAGGGAAAGGATAAGAAAGCAGAATTTGAGATTCTCTGGATTTTTGAGATACAGTACCTTGGGATGTTTTCAGGGCCAGTGAAGGTAAGATGTTTCTTATCTAAACTCACAAGGGATTTTTTTTTAATGATTATTTATTTGTCTGTACCAGGTCTTACTTGTGGCATACAGGATCTGTGGTATGTGAAATCTAGTTCCCTGACCACGGATCAAACCCAGGCCCTCTGCATTTGGAACACAGAATCTTAGCCACTGGTCCACCAGGAAAGTCCCATAAACTCAAAGAGATTTTTAATGCTATGTGAACTCTGCAAGAGGCCATAGGAGATTTATAAACATGTGTAAAAAGCATATACATGTTTAGGGACAAGGTTGTAGACCTCTGACAAGGCTTTGCAAGGCTTTATAAGTCTGTGATGACTTTCATTTATTCTCTTCTCAGAGCCTTCCCAACCTATCACCCTAGGTCCCAGGATCCACATATAGTCTGTATGTTCTTCAGAAACACGCAACCCCTAAACCACCCTCTGTAGCGAGTGTTCCAGAAGTAGCCTCTCTCTGCGGAGGGAAAGCTATTCCTCATAATCTCTGAAGTGAGCATATCTTAAAGAAAACATGTCAGAGGCCTGCTGTGGGCTGGTGTGCCATCATCGCACAAGTAGACTCAACAGAAAGGGCTCTGCTGTTACCCAGATTCAGGCAGGTAACAACCACTGAGGACTTAAATCTCTCAAATGGAAAACCAAACGGTTAGAGTAGGTAACATCTCTAAGGGTCCCTCCTGGTTTTATAAGTTTGTTTCCAGAATAAAAGCAGAACTACAATTATCTGTCCACCAAGGAATGTCCCCATATTTCCATCATTTGGCCGAAAGAACAGTGTGATTTCTGAAACCAGGTTATAGGATTTTTCTTCCAAAACAGCCATGGGCTTGGTTACACATGTTGTCATAATCTGTCCACAGCAAGTTTTCAAATCATTCAGTGAAGTTTTTATCACCATACTATTGTGTTTCAATAACATTTTAAACTAATGATCTATTTTTTTCTCTATGTAGGAGATAAAGTCCTCACACTCATTGTGCCACAATGTAGAGAATGCAGTGCCTGCTTGCATGCTGAGGGAAACTTCTGTGAGAAGCAAGAGTTAGTATATTTGCCCGTCTCTGAATTATCTTGCCACTTTTTATTAAATTGTTTATATTGTGCAAGCACTGACCTGGAGCTAAAGGTGTTCATTTCTCTCTTTACAACTCCGTGTGCCTGCTGGTGCTGGTGCCCACGTCACTGCCGAACAGCGTTCTACCTTCTTCTGGATTAATGTCAGATGGGACGAGCCGGTTCACCTGCAAAGGACAAACGATCTATCACTCTTTCCGTACAAGCACATTCACTGAATATACTGTTGTGCCTGAGATTTCAGTGGCAAAAATTGATGATGCTGCTCCCATGGATAAAGTCTGTGTCATCAGCTGTGGGATGCCTACAGGCTATGGGGCTGCTGTTCGCTCGGCCAGGGTGAGGAAATAGCTGTGTGTTAGTAATGTTATAGTAGTCTGTCAAGAAAACATAAAAACAAGGCCCAAACAGTCCAAATGTTTCAATAGGTGTATAGAGTTCCAAAGGTCTCAATTGTTGTTTTTGGTTGTTGTCTTAATTACACGTGTCCAGGTTTGATTCCTAATACACACATGTCTTGTGAGTTTGTAGGTCACTCCTGGTTCTACCTGTGTGGTCTTTGGACTTGGAGGAGTCGGCTCGTCTGTGGTCATGGGCTGTAAAGCCTCTGGTGCTTCTAGAATCATTGGGGTTGATATCAATGAGAAGAAGTTTCCCTGGGCAAAAGCATTAGGGGTCACTGATTGTCTCAATCCTCTGAACCTCAAGAATCCTGTCCAGGATGTGATCAAGGAAATGACAGGCGTTGGTGTTGACTTTGCCTTTGAGGCCATCGGACTCACAGACACCATGGTATATGGGCTTGGGTTGCAGTGAGTAAAAGCAAGCCTGTAGGTCTGGTTCTAGACCAGCAGAGCAAAGTAGATATTGTAATAAAGTAAGTTAACTTATTGTGTTGGTTTTCCAGAACATATAAAGGTTATGTTTATATTACACTGTGATCTATTAGTATGCAATAGCATTGTGTCTAAAAAAACAATGCACACACCTTAATTTTAACATACTTTCTTGCTAAAGCACACTTAACATCTGAGCCTTCAGTAAGAGTCATTATCTTTTTGTAATAGTAACAAAGATCACTGATTCCACATCACAATAAGAAATATAATAATAATGAAAATGTTTGAAATACTGTGACAATTACCAAATGCGACAGACAAAAAGGAAGCAAATGCTGTTGGGGGAAAAAAGGTGCTGATGAGGGGGCCAGGGTTATGCATTTGACTGATCTGGGAACATACAAGTCTGTGAACAACAAAACTCTACAAAAATTTTAAAAACAATTAAAAACAAAGGTGATGATAGACTTGTTCAATGCAAGGATGCCACAAATCTTCAATTTGTGAAAAATGCAGTATCTGCAAAATTAATAAAAAAGTTGTGCCTTTAGATACTTGATGGGTGACAACTTACTGAATATAAAATACCCCTGAACCTGTAGGAGTTGGACCTGTGGACCCCAAACCTAAAAATGGAATGTATAGTCATTCTAAAATATTCCTCTTGAAAATGATGGCACTATAGTACACAAAGCTTAAACATGCAAAAGGCTACAATTCAAGTATTTCCTCCCCTAGCTCTTTGTTAACATACATGTTTTTATATGTAAGTATCAACATTATGTTATTCACATGTGATATTCATGTGTGTTCTATATCAGAATCATTCATTTACTTAAAAATGAGCTATATCAGAACCATTCATTTATTTGAAAAATGAGCCTCAGCCACAGTGTGTTAAGTACAGGATGAATAAAATAGGCCACAGATTCTTGGAACTGACAGGGTAGAGGAGATGTCATCAACCCATTTCATGGGGTTGATATCAATGAGAAGAAGTTTCCCTGGGCAAAAGCATTAGGGGTCACTGATTGTCTCAATCTGAACCTCAAGAATCCTGTCCAGGATGTGATCAAGGAAATGACAGGCGTTGGTGTTGACTTTGCCTTTGAGGCCATCGGACTCACAGACACCATGGTATATGGGCTTGGGTTGCAGTGAGTAAAAGCAAGCCTGTAGGTCTGGTTCTAGACCAGCAGAGCAAAGTAGATATTGTAATAAAGTAAGTTAACTTATTGTGTTGGTTTTCCAGAACATATAAAGGTTATGTTTATATTACACTGTGATCTATTAGTATGCAATAGCATTGTGTCTAAAAAAACAATGCACACACCTTAATTTTAACATACTTTCTTGCTAAAGCACACTTAACATCTGAGCCTTCAGTGAGAGTCATTATCTTTTTGTAATAGTAACAAAGATCACTGATTCCACATCACAATAAGAAATATAATAATAATGAAAATGTTTGAAATACTGTGACAATTACCAAATGCGACAGACAAAAAGGAAGCAAATGCTGTTGGGGGAAAAAAGGTGCTGATGAGGGGGCCAGGGTTATGCATTTGACTGATCTGGGAACATACAAGTCTGTGAACAACAAAACTCTACAAAAATTTTAAAAACAATTAAAAACAAAGGTGATGATAGACTTGTTCAATGCAAGGATGCCACAAATCTTCAATTTGTGAAAAATGCAGTATCTGCAAAATTAATAAAAAAGTTGTGCCTTTAGATACTTGATGGGTGACAACTTACTGAATATAAAATACCCCTGAACCTGTAGGAGTTGGACCTGTGGACCCCAAACCTAAAAATGGAATGTATAGTCATTCTACAGTATTCATTTAAAAAATTATGACACTATAATACACAAAGTTTACACATGCAAAAGCTACATTCAAGTATTTCCTTTCCTGTATTCATAGTTCTTTATTCACAGACATGTTTTTATATTTAAGTATCAACATTATGTAATTCACATATGATATACATGTGTGTTCTATATCAGAACCATTCATTTATTTGAAAAATGAACCTCTGCACCAGTGTGTTAAGTAAAGGGAGAATAAAACAGGCCCTAGACTTGGAACTGACAGGGTAGAGGAGAGAATGTGCATTCAACCCATTTCATCCTGTACCTAATGTACACGGCTGAAGGGTGAAGGAAGTAGAGGCAGTGATGTAACAGAAAAGAGACAAATAAGGCAAAATTCAGGAAAGGGGAAAGATGCTAGGTTAAGAACCAGAAGGGAAAGTAAAATTGATTGATGTGAAGAAGTATACTGTACACCCTTAGAAAATTGGATTTTTAAAATAAAGCTTCACACACATATGTATTTGTTTTGTTTTAATATAAATGAAATGAACAGAGTCATGGCAAGTGAGAAGGTCAAGCAAAGAAGGTCAGTGTGTGGTCTTTGAGATAGCAGGTAATTTTATTAAATAAACACACAGTACTTGGTGTGCACCAAATAATATTCTAAATGTTTTAAGTATGATCGATCACTTAAGACTTATAACAAATCTATGACATAGGTAGTATTCTTCTTCTTTTTAAAAATAAATAGACATAGGGCATGTAAGTAACTTGCCTATGGTCATATCACACAAGAGTCTGTGCTCTTTACCACTAAACTCTGCTGGTTCTCATGAGATTCCATCACTGGCAGGGTTGATGCTCAGCTCAAAGCAAGTGGCACCTACCCAGGAAGAGGTCTGAAATCTAGGAATTCCTCAAGTCCTTCCAACACTGCAGGTGGGTGTTCAATGCAAGGATGCCACAAATCTTCAATTTGTGAAAAATGCAGTATCTGCAAAATTAATAAAAAAGTTGTGCCTTTAGATACTTGATGGGTGACAACTTACTGAATATAAAATACCCCTGAACCTGTAGGAGTTGGACCTGTGGACCCCAAACCTAAAAATGGAATGTATAGTCATTCTACAGTATTCATTTAAAAAATTATGACACTATAATACACAAAGTTTACACATGCAAAAGCTACATTCAAGTATTTCCTTTCCTGTATTCATAGTTCTTTATTCACAGACATGTTTTTATATTTAAGTATCAACATTATGTAATTCACATATGATATACATGTGTGTTCTATATCAGAACCATTCATTTATTTGAAAAATGAACCTCTGCACCAGTGTGTTAAGTAAAGGGAGAATAAAACAGGCCCTAGACTTGGAACTGACAGGGTAGAGGAGAGAATGTGCATTCAACCCATTTCATCCTGTACCTAATGTACACGGCTGAAGGGTGAAGGAAGTAGAGGCAGTGATGTAACAGAAAAGAGACAAATAAGGCAAAATTCAGGAAAGGGGAAAGATGCTAGGTTAAGAACCAGAAGGGAAAGTAAAATTGATTGATGTGAAGAAGTATACTGTACACCCTTAGAAAATTGGATTTTTAAAATAAAGCTTCACACACATATGTATTTGTTTTGTTTTAATATAAATGAAATGAACAGAGTCATGGCAAGTGAGAAGGTCAAGCAAAGAAGGTCAGTGTGTGGTCTTTGAGATAGCAGGTAATTTTATTAAATAAACACACAGTACTTGGTGTGCACCAAATAATATTCTAAATGTTTTAAGTATGATCGATCACTTAAGACTTATAACAAATCTATGACATAGGTAGTATTCTTCTTCTTTTTAAAAATAAATAGACATAGGGCATGTAAGTAACTTGCCTATGGTCATATCACACAAGAGTCTGTGCTCTTTACCACTAAACTCTGCTGGTTCTCATGAGATTCCATCACTGGCAGGGTTGATGCTCAGCTCAAAGCAAGTGGCACCTACCCAGGAAGAGGTCTGAAATCTAGGAATTCCTCAAGTCCTTCCAACACTGCAGGTGGTTGTTCCTTATGCATGGGCATGTGCTTATGGTCTTATTCTCTTTATCAGGTTGCTGCTTGGGACTCCTGCCACTTGAGCTATGGTGCCTGTATGCTCATTGGGCTGGCTCCACAAAATTCAGAGCTCTGCCTTTCTGCACCACCCATTATCAGCGGACGGACCCTGAAGGGTGTGTGTTTAGGAGGTAGGTCAGTTGCTTTCATGAAATCCTTTTCAACTTTGTAGAAACAGGCAATTCAAAATTCCCCTCCTGGGCAAGGGTATACCTATGACTGATTTGGATTTATATATAGCTGTAAACAACAAAATCCTGTAAAAGCAAAATAAAAATAATAAAATAATTATATAAATTTTTAAAAATTCCCCTCCTTGGGAAAACCGACCTATCACTGGTATAAATTTTCAAAGACTTCACCTCCAATGAATTGATGTATTCTGCAAATCAATTTTAGTTAATTTAATTAAATAGGATTTTTTTTACATTCAAATAAAATTTTTATCCCCTACAAAACAGTTTTTGGGTTTTTCCAGTGTTTGGAATAATTCAGCTAAGTTCAGTTCTGCACTGGTGGATTCAAAGTTTGCTGTGATATTGTAACAGTGACGCTTTCTGGATAACTACATGCACCAGAAACCCATGGGCCAAGGAGCCTGGCATGCTACAGTCCACAGGGTTGTAAAAGTCAGACAGAACTTAGCAGCTAAACCACCATCACTACCACCTTGGTATTTAGCACTCATATTTGACTTCCCAGAGAAGCCTTTAATTCTGAGCAGTGCTGACCAACAGCTTTACTAAATTAGCATTCCCATCAGCATCCACTGCTCGGATGAAAAGTTCCCATGCCATCGCAATGAGCATGAATAGTTGTGTAACTATTACACAGTTGTGTAATGTTAAACCCAGGAGGTGGGCTGACATGGGAAAAAAAGAAGGTGTAAGTAACTTGCCTATGGTCATATCACACAAGAGTCTGTGCTCTTACCACTAAACTCTGCTGGTTCTCATGAGATTCCATCACTGGCAGGGTTGATGCTCAGCTCAAAGCAAGTGGCACCTACCCAGGAAGAGGTCTGAAATCTAGGAATTCCTCAAGTCCTTCCAACACTGCAGGTGGTTGTTCCTTATGCATGGGCATGTGCTTATGGTCTTATTCTCTTTATCAGGTTGCTGCTTGGGACTCCTGCCACTTGAGCTATGGTGCCTGTATGCTCATTGGGCTGGCTCCACAAAATTCAGAGCTCTGCCTTTCTGCACCACCCATTATCAGCGGACGGACCCTGAAGGGTGTGTGTTTAGGAGGTAGGTCAGTTGCTTTCATGAAATCCCTTTCAACTTTGTAGAAACAGGCAATTCAAAATTCCCCTCCTGGGCAAGGGTATACCTATGACTGATTTGGATTTATATATAGCTGTAAACAACAAAATCCTGTAAAAGCAAAATAAAAATAATAAAATAATTATATAAATTTTTAAAAATTCCCCTCCTTGGGAAAACCGACCTATAACTGGTATAAGTTTTCAAAGACTTTGCCTCCGACGTACTGGTGTATTTTGCAAATCAATTTTACTTAATTTTATTAAATAGGGTTTTTTTTTTTTTTAAACATTCAAATAAAATTTTTATCCCTTACAAAATAGTTTTGAGATTTTTCCAGTGCTTGGAATAATTTAGCTAAGTTCAGCTCCGCACTGGTGGATTCAAAGTTTGTTCTGCTATTTTAACAGCAATGCTTTCTGGATACTTACATGCACCAGAAACCCATGGGCCAAGGAGCCTGGCATGCTACAGTCCACAGGGTTGTAAAAGTCAGACAGAACTTAGCAACTAAACCACCATCACTACCACCTTGGTATTTAGCACTCATATTTGACTTCCCAGAGAAGCCTTTAATTCTGAGCAGTGCTGACCAACAGCTTTACTAAATTAGCATTCCCATCAGCATCCACTGCTCGGATGAAAAGTTCCCATGCCATCGCAATGAGCATGAATAGTTGTGTAACTATTACACAGTTGTGTAATGTTAAACCCAGGAGGTGGGCTGGAGACTGCTATTTTTTCTTTTTAATCTTGGCCTCTTTTATTGGTTTTTTTATTTATTTATCTTCATCCATCCTTTTTTATTCTTTGGCTTGTGTAGGCCTCCCATTGCAGTGGCCTCTCTCGTTGCAGAGCACTGACTCCGGACGCATGTGTTCCCGAGCACTGGCTCACAATCAGACACACCAGTCCAGCCGCTCCATGGCACATGGGATCTTCCTTGGCCAGGGGCCGAACCAGTGCCCCTTGCACTGCTAGGTGGACTCTTTATCCACTGGACCACCAGGGAAGCCCTGCTATTTTATTTTTAACTATTTTTTAACCCAATAACATGTGAATATTGACCCATTTTTTCTCCCAAAGGTGTTCTAGGTAACAGAACTGTCTGTAGTGGTCACACACAGCAACAAAAGCCATCAGCTTCTGATGTACAAATAAACTTGTCAACAGCAAATTTTCAGAATGCCTTATCCATCACCACAACTTACTTATTTTTCTTTTGGTTGGTTTGATATTTCTCAAATCTTATTACAATCGCCCTTTTTGTTTTGCAGATTATAAAACCAGAGACAGTATTCCCCAACTAGTGAAGGCTTACCTACAGAATGAAATTAACATAGATCCATTAATAACTCATCAGTTGCCTTTTGACCAGCTCCACAAAGCTTTTGAGCTGTACCATGCTGGGAAAACGTGAGTGTTTTCTTTGATGATCTCCTGTACCCTGAACTCACAGAGAAAAATGACTTTTCAAACTGCTTTCCTAAAAAATGAGATGGCTGCTTCAAGACCTTCAGTATCATCCATATACTCTACCCTACTTCCTGTTATCACCAGGATAAGAAACAGTTTTATCTGCAAGCTCCTCTCCAGGAAAGGCCTGTAATAACCTATTTCAAAGAAATGTTTGAGAAGTCAGCATAACACTAAGCACCAGCCTATCCCACATTGATCAATTATGCATTATATTTCTGGTTAGAGAAATGATCTAGAATAAATGAGTTGACATTACTGGCATCCTCAAATCCTCCAAGGATCTCAGAGGCAAAGGTTCAGACACTGCCCAGGGCTCAAGACCTTTCCACATCATTTGTTGACAAAGGTCAGTCTGCCCCAGCCAGCATACCTTCCAGGATGAGGTGTTCACTCAGTGTGTTCATTTGTTCATTCAGTGCATATTTAGTGAGGGTGCACTATTTGCCAGGACCATCCAAAGTGCTGCAGACACCATAGAGAAGAAGTAATAAATGAGGAATTACTTCTTTGTGATTATGTAGCCAGAGGGAATGCTGCTCAAAGCTGGGGCTTCTTTTACAGCTGATCTGAGATCCTGGTTGCACCCCATCCTGTATCTTCCATATAGGCGAACTAGATAAAGGTGGAGTGGAGTGGGGTGGGGCTAGGTAGGCAACTCGGTCTTTCAACACATGCATAATGCTTTGCTAAAATCGCTGTTCCTCAAGGGACTCACTTGTTTTATTATTACACTTTTATGTTTCAGCGTCCGCTGTGTGCTGCTGTTCTGAGATGCAAATAATAGAAGGTGCAAGGGCATCCTCGGAGACTTTATTCCCTTCCTCTTTCAACCCGATTGTTCCTGTGCAGTGAAAAGAGCAGCAAAACGACAGGCATGCAGTGTGATTGTGCGAAATGAAATAAGTGCACCTTGACTTTAATGATAATAAAATAGCTTCTTAAAGAACAGATGTTGGGCTTCCCTGGTGGTCCAGTGGGTAAGGACACCACCTTGCAGTGCAAGGGGTGCCAGTTCGAACCCTGGCCTGGGAAGATCCCACATGGAGCAGAGCGGCTGAACTGATGTGTCCAATTACCGAGCCGGAGCTCTGGAGCGCATGCGCCCAGAGCTGGTGCTCTGCGACAACAGAGGCCGCCACGATGGGAGGCCCACACGGGCTAAAGATAAAAGATGGATGAAAATGGACAAATAGAAGTGGTTCGCCTGCTCCCCTCCCTCCCCACCCCCACCCCCACCAAAATAAACAAATAAATAAGAACAGATGTTATATAATTCATTTTGTGACTTCAAAAAAAAAATATGGTGGGATTTCCACTATTAGGCTTATACCCTGATGAAATCAAAATTGAAAGAGACACCTGTACTCCAGTGTTCATTGCCACACTCTGTACAATAGCTAGATCATGAAAGCAACCAAATGTCCATTGACAAATGAATGGATAAAGAAGCTCTGGTACATATATACAATGGAGTTATTTCTCAGCTGCTAAAAGACATGCAGAAGATTCAGTCCTAATGAGATGGATGAATTTAGGACCTATTATGCACAGTGAAGTAAGTCAAAAGAGAAGGACAGATACAGTATACTAGCACATATATATGGAATCTAGTAAGTTTGTACTGATAAATACACACGCAGAGCATCAATGGAAAACAGTAATAGAGAACAGACTTATGGATATTGCGGAGGGGGAAAAGTGGGTGAGAGATATGGAAAGAGCAACACAGAACCCTATACTATCTTATGTAAAAGAGATAACTATTATCAATGTGCTGTGGGTCTAAGGGATCTTACATGGGGGCTACGTGACAGCCTAGAGGGGTAGGATGGGGGTGAATGGGATATACATATGACTAATCTGGAGTTATGCATATCTGTAAACAACAAAACTCTGTAAAATCAAAAAAGAAAAATTAATCTTGTGATTGTAAAAAAACAATAAAATTAAAAAATATATATGGTGGGATTTGATTGATAACATTTTTTGATATGACCATTGACCTAACTGATCTCTGTCATTGGTCCATGAAAGCTGCCCCTGAGTTAGCCCTTACTCTTATTCTTCTAGATGCACAGACTTCTCTGTATCTTTCATGCCCCTCTAGAGTTTACATGATGATTTTGCTGATTCTACAACACACTGGGGTCTCATATATTTTTGGAAGGCTATCTCAGGACACAGTGAGCCATTATCTACTCTGGGGTCTTCTTACAATCCTATGCCTATGCCCATGACATGTTCATGCACTGTTTCCATCTGCTTTTAAACACAAAAATACACCTGGGAAATTGTGCCACCTAAACCCCTAGGAGGCACATGTAGGACTCTCTTAACGAAACTCACCTGAGACCTCATAATTTCCTTTCCAAGTCTTGTCTCTTCACCCAACTAATATAACTATTTCCCCAGTAGGGTTAGGGGATTGAGAGGAGAAGAGAAAAATAACTCCTTTTATCTCAGTTTTTCCTTATGTTTTTCATCTGCTCCTGAGTCACTGACATCCTCCTGAAGCTTTTGCTTTTGAAAATGAAAAGTCACAAGGACAATTTCTTTTATAACCCTGTTTCACTTACAACACCCCTTTCTGAGATTTGAACCTAAAATGTCCAGTTGACCTAATGAGGGAAGGTCCAAGAATTAAAAAAAAAAGAAAAACATGAAGATGTTTCATAAGTGAATACTTTAAATATAAAGTGCGAAAATAAAAGTAATGTTGCAGAATTGTTTTTAAGATTGGAGATCAGATGTATAAATGTAGAAATAAAATGAAAAGATGCATAAAATTTTAAAGAATAAAACAATGGGAATATAAAGAAAAGGAAAAGCTAAGGCAAAGAACATTTTAACCTGAGAAATTAAGAATAGAAATTAGAGAACCCAAACAGTCTGAAGAATAGAAAAACAAGGTTAGAAGAAACTGAGTTTCAAAAGAATAAAATAACTACTTTAAATAAAGTATAAAAGCTACCAGTGTGACCTAAAATCATGAGGAAAGAAAAAAGCAGTGACAGAACATATTGTTAACAAAACACAACTGGAAAAAGAAAAGAGCTTGGAGGCAGAGCTGTATCTTTATCAGCTGTATCTTTATCTTTATCCTGGGGCTGGAACTATTCAGCCATCCAGAACTGTCCCCCAACCTGGAAGACTTCTCCTACACTTCACTTGTACAGAAGTTTGAAAAAAACAAACAAACAAATATAAAAAACCATGAAACATACAGCAGGGCAGGAGCAAGATGCATTTAGATGGAAGACTTTTTCCTGAGCCTCACTGTCCCCAACATGATTAGAGAGACACCAAGTTGACACTTATTGTGTCAGAATCATTGTCTCCTCTCTTTTTTTGGCTGCATTGTGCAGCATTCAGGTTCTTATTTCCCTGACCAGAAATAGACCCTTGCCCCTGCATAGGAAGCACGGCGTCTTAACCACTGGAAAAAGGGAGCTAGAGTACTAACCCCTCTTTCCATCTACATAATGAAGACGACGGAGCAGCATGATGGTGCACAGTCTAGCTGCCTGCCTTGTGGAGCTGGTGTGACTGCAACAGACAGCCTACTGGACACACGTGACAAAGAAACAAGCTTCCGTCATACTTAAGCCACTGCAACTTGGGTATTTATGTTTGCAGAGTAGACAAATCAAATCTATCTAACACACTGGCAGCAGGTCATAGTCTGAGAGATCCAACTATCTGGAGTTAAAAAATTTAGATAGTTTGCAGAGTAGACAAATCAAATCTATCTACACATAGATTGCATAACTAAAATGTAGAAATAAAATGAAAATAAATGCATAAGTGAATATTTTAAAAAAGGAAATAAAACAATGGGAGATCAGATGTATAAATGTAGAAATAAAATGAAAAGATGCATAAAATTTTAAAGAATAAAACAATGGGAATATAAAGAAAAGGAAAAGCTAAGGCAAAGAACATTTTAACCTGAGAAATTAAGAATAGAAATTAGAGAACCCAAACAGTCTGAAGAATAGAAAAACAAGGTTAGAAGAAACTGAGTTTCAAAAGAATAAAATAACTACTTTAAATAAAGTATAAAAGCTACCAGTGTGACCTAAAATCATGAGGAAAGAAAAAAGCAGTGACAGAACATATTGTTAACAAAACACAACTGGAAAAAGAAAAGAGCTTGGAGGCAGAGCTGTATCTTTATCAGCTGTATCTTTATCTTTATCCTGGGGCTGGAACTACTCAGCCATCCAGAACTGTCCCCCAACCCGGAAGACTTCTCCTACACTTCACTTGTACAGAAGTTTGAAAAAAACAAACAAACAAATATAAAAAACCATGAAACATACAGCAGGGCAGGAGCAAGATGCATTTAGATGGAAGACTTTTTCCTGAGCCTCACTGTCCCCAACATGATTAGAGAGACACCAAGTTGACACTTATTGTGTCAGAATCATTGTCTCCTCTCTTTTTTTGGCTGCATTGTGCAGCATTCAGGTTCTTATTTCCCT
The DNA here is from genome assembly GCA_022376925.1 of Tragulus kanchil. NCBI lineage: Eukaryota > Metazoa > Chordata > Mammalia > Artiodactyla > Tragulidae > Tragulus > Tragulus kanchil. The sequence continues at coordinate 80,513,469 of JAIOJX010000025.1, forward strand.
GACCAGAAATAGACCCCTTGCCCCCTGCATAGGAAGCACGGCGTCTTAACCACTGGAAAAAGGGGGCTAGAGTACTAACCCCTCTTTCCATCTACATAATGAAGACGACGGAGCAGCATGATGGTGCACAGTCTAGCTGCCTGCCTTGTGGAGCTGGTGTGACTGCAACAGACAGCCTACTGGACACACGTGACAAAGAAACAAGCTTCCGTCATACTTAAGCCACTGCAACTTGGGTATTTATGTTTGCAGAGTAGACAAATCAAATCTATCTAACACACTGGCAGCAGGTCATAGTCTGAGAGATCCAACTATCTGATTTTAGATATTGAAAATTACTAAAGAGCAAAATGTTTCAGATAAGTTAAATGAGAGACTATAAGACTTTTATGATACTACCCGGCACATAATAACTGAACTATTACAATGTGCTCAATTATTAAAATATAACATACATTTTCATAGATTAGCAGATTTTAATTAGAATACAAGTATTAAAGATGTTTCCATATGGGACAAAACTGGGATATACTTGACACTCAAATTGGCAAAAGCACCTGTCTTTATTTTTTAATTAATTTTTACCAGAGTACAGGTGTATAGCAAAGTGATTCAGTTACACATAAACATATATCCATTCTTTTTCAGATTCTTTCCCCATATAGGTTACTCCAGAATATTGAGTAGAATCCTCTGTGCTATTTAGTAGATTTTAGTTAATTATCTATTTTGTGTATAGTAATGTGTGTATGTTAATCCCTAGCTCCTAATTTATCTCTCCCTCTAGCCTTGAGTTTAGAGGCAAGGGAATTGGTGAGGGTGAGCGTTCACTTTCGGGTTTGATTTAAGCTGAAAGAAGCAGAGGGTTCCGGTGAAAACGGAGGTTAAGTCAAAACAGGGGTAGGGCTAGGGTTATGGTTAGCTTCAGATTAAGGGTAGGATTTAGTTTAGAATAAAGGAAAAGGGTGGGGACAGCTGTTAGAATAAGGGTCTGCATACAATAAAAATTTTTTTTTTTTAAATCACACACACATGCGCGCGCGTGCGCGCACACACACACACACACACAAGGTGTATGCACCGCCAATGCTTAGTAGTCAAGATAAGCAAATAACGTAAGAGTCCATTAATGGATGAATGGAAAAAAAGAGAATGTGGTGTATTTTACAGCATAAAGTACATTTTATATTTTATTACTCATAATAAATATCATGAAATATTTTTTAAAAAAGAATGAGGGTTTGCTTTAAGTAGGGATAAGCAGAGGATTCAGGTGAATATGGAGCTATGGTTACGCTTAGGAGTAGGGTTAGGGTTAGGGTTGGATCAACCGTAAGAATTGATGACGTTTTACGGTTACTGTTGAATTCAGAGGCAAGTGAGTAAGTGAAGGCAGGTGTTCTCTTTCGGGTTCCATTTTAACTGGTAGAGGCGGAGGGTTCTGGTGAAATTGGAGGCAAGGTCAGGAATAGGGGTAAAGGGTAAGGCTAGGGTTAGAGTTAGCTTTACCATAAGACATGGGCTCGGTTTAAGGTGAGGATTGAGTTTACTGTAAAGGAATTTTACTGTAAAGGAATGTGGGGAGGACCAGTGTTAGATAAAGGGTTTGCTTTAAGCGGAGATAAGCAGAGGGTTTCATTGAACTTGGAGATTGGGTAGGGTTAAAATCAGGGTGAGGGCTAGGGTTAGGGTTAGGTCAACCATAACAGTTGAGGTTGGATTAAGGTTAGGATTGACTTCATGGGCAAGGGAATTGGTGAGGGCGGGTGTTCGCTTTACTGTTCGATTTAAACTATGAGAGGCAAAGGGTTCCAGTGAAATTGCACGTAAGACCAGGAAGAGGGGTAGGGTTAAGGTTAGGGTTAACTTGACCGTAAGAGATGGGATTGCTTTAAGGTTAGGATTGAATTTAAAGTAATGGAAAAGGGTGTGGACGGGTCTAGAATGCGTGTTTGCTTTAAGCCGGGATAAGCAGAGGGCTCAGGTGAAGTGCTGGCATTAAATTGGTAACAGGCACTAAGATGGATAGTGTCAGGGTTATTAAATCCTATACATATGACTAATCTGGGATCATACATATCGTCAAACAACAAAACTCTGTAAAAGTAAAAGTAAAATTTTTTAAAAAAATAGGGCTTCCCCTGGTGGTCCAGTGGGTAAGGACACCCCCTTGCAGTGCAAGGGGCGCCAGTTTGAGCCCTGGCCTGGGAAGACCCCACGTGCCTCAGAGCGGCTGGACTGATGCGTCCAATTACCGAGTCGGAGCTCTGGAGCACATGCTCCCAGAGCCAGCGCTCTTCGATGACAGAGGCCACCGTGATGGGAGGCCCACAGGAGCCAAAGAACAAAGATGGATGAAAATAGACAAATGAAAGACCAATAGAAGTGGCCCGAACGTCCCCCTCCTTCCCCACCCTACCCCCCAAAAGATAAATAAATTAAAAAAATTTTTTTTAAAAAGCTATAAAAAAAAATGTTTTTTTTAAAATAGAATGAGGTTAGAAAACTCTCTAACACCATACATGAAATCCACTCCTAATAATAAAAAGCTAAACATCAGAAGTGATTCTATGAAACTCTTAAGGAACACATAGGCAGGACACACGATGATATAAATTACAAGATTTGGGGGGTTTGGATGATATCATTGCAAGGTCTTTTGGAATTCATCTCAGAGAGGAATGAGAAACAACCAAAAAACTGGAAAATGTGACCTACTTCACTTTAAATCCAGAAGCCTGGCACAGGGAACCTGAAGGAAAGTTTAAGGCAATTCAGAATGCGAAGAAATACTTGCAAGCCAAGACACCCACAAAGGAATTCAACTCCAAAGCCAAAAAACAGAGCATAATTTGGAAGTATTTACATAAACTTTATTCTGTAAAATAATGAATCACTGTGCTGTACTCATAAACAATATAGTTGTCAGTCAAGTGTACTTCCATTTCAAAAAAAAAAAAAAATTGATGTACAACTAAAACACAAAAGGAAAACAAGAGAAAAAAGGAGAAAAATGGAAATGGAAAAATTTTATATGAAAGTAGCAATTAAGAAATGACTTTGGGGCTTCCGTGGTGGTCCAGTGGGTAAAGAGTCCGCCTTGCAGTGCAAGGGGTGCCAGTTTGGTCCCTGGCCCTGGAAGATCCCACGTGCCACGGAGCCACTGGACTGGTGTGTCCAATTTCAAGCCAGCGCTCTGGAGTGCATGTGCCCAGAGTCAGTGCTCTGAAACAAGAGAGGCTCTGCAATGGGAAGCCCACACATGCCAAAGAATAAAAATGGATGAAAATCAATAAATAAAAAGAGCCAATAAAAGGCCAAAAAATTTTTTAAATCTATGCATAAGAAATGACTCTGGATGGATACTTAAAATCACATAAACCAGATTTCCTTTTCGATCTTTTCTTCAAAAAAATCTTATCAGTCAAATGAAGCAAGTGATTATAACAAGAAAAAGTGGCTCAGACAACCATGCAAACAGCATTTTAACAGGCTCACATTTTGATAATTAGTACCACATGTGACATATAAAATTTCTGATGAATTTATTTCAGAAACAATTCAAAAGGTTGTTTCTGATATCAGAATTCTCAAATTTCATATGCGCCTGGCTTTTCTAGTATGAAATATTAAGAATTTCATATTTCATGGCAGAAAGTCTGTACCCAGTTTTTCCAGTATGAAATAAGGAAAATTTCATATTTCATGGCAGAAAATATGCACCCAGCTTTTCCAATAGGAAATATAGAAAATTTCATATTTCTATTTCTGAAATAAGGTGGTGGTTCTGGAGTCACGCCATCTGAGCTATGCAGTATGAGTGATTGTTGGAGTAGCTCTGTCAAATCCACAGCCCTCCTTTGACTCAATGCTGATTCCCCTTTAGAAAGCTATAAAAGGTGAGTCATGGGAGGTAGGTTTTTGACTTCACATTGTCTTTTGCAGAAATCTGGATACCTTGTATTCTCCTTGGCAAGTAATGGGGGAGTGAAAAGTAGGAAAATATTTATGAAAGAAAATTGAACACAATATAGTTGTCAGTCAAGTGTACTTCCATTTCAAAAAAAAAAAAAAAATTGATGTACAACTAAAACACAAAAGGAAAACAAGAGAAAAAAGGAGAAAAATGGAAATGGAAAAATTTTATATGAAAGTAGCAATTAAGAAATGACTTTGGGGCTTCCGTGGTGGTCCAGTGGGTAAAGAGTCCGCCTTGCAGTGCAAGGGGTGCCAGTTTGGTCCCTGGCCCTGGAAGATCCCACGTGCCACGGAGCCACTGGACTGGTGTGTCCAATTTCAAGCCAGCGCTCTGGAGTGCATGTGCCCAGAGTCAGTGCTCTGAAACAAGAGAGGCTCTGCAATGGGAAGCCCACACATGCCAAAGAATAAAAATGGATGAAAATCAATAAATAAAAAGAGCCAATAAAAGGCCAAAAAATTTTTTAAATCTATGCATAAGAAATGACTCTGGATGGATACTTAAAATCACATAAACCAGATTTCCTTTTCGATCTTTTCTTCAAAAAAATCTTATCAGTCAAATGAAGCAAGTGATTATAACAAGAAAAAGTGGCTCAGACAACCATGCAAACAGCATTTTAACAGGCTCACATTTTGATAATTAGTACCACATGTGACATATAAAATTTCTGATGAATTTATTTCAGAAACAATTCAAAAGGTTGTTTCTGATATCAGAATTCTCAAATTTCATATGCGCCTGGCTTTTCTAGTATGAAATATTAAGAATTTCATATTTCATGGCAGAAAGTCTGTACCCAGTTTTTCCAGTATGAAATAAGGAAAATTTCATATTTCATGGCAGAAAATATGCACCCAGCTTTTCCAATAGGAAATATAGAAAATTTCATATTTCTATTTCTGAAATTAGGTGGTGGCTCTGGAGTCACGCCATCTGAGCTATGCAGTATGAGTGATTGTTGGAGTAGCTCTGTCAAATCCACAGCCCTCCTTTGACTCAATGCTGATTCCCCTTTAGAAAGCTATAAAAGGTGAGTCATGGGAGGTAGGTTTTTGACTTCACATTGTCTTTTGCAGAAATCTGGATACCTTGTATTCTCCTTGGCAAGAAATGGAGGAGTGAAAAAGTAGGAAAAATATTTATGAAAGAAAATTGAACACAATGTGTTAAAATATTTTAGAAAAGTACAGCTTTATATTCCCCATAGGGATTTCTTACCTGTCCTGTAGGAACAAAAATAGATTAATATCCTGGCATGATTAATGAGACACATAGTCACACTTTAGTGCACTCATTGGCACAGACATTCTATAACTGGGAAATCATCTTGCATCTCTGGGCCACCACTCCCCAGCAAAGGATAAAAGCAAAAGAAAACCTCATTGTATTGACCCTTAATTCTCACCATAACTGTCACCCTAATTTGTTACTTAAGAACAAAGTCAATAATTCTAATGTCTTGTGCTATTTAAATCTCTCCTCTCCAGACAACACCTCCCAACCCCTCTCTCACCACCCCTCAGTCCCACATCCGGTATCCTTTTAGACCAACTGTGTCCAAGAAAATTTTCTGCAATGATGAAAATGTTCTGTGGTTTACTGTACAACACATTAGTCACTGGAAAATTCACTTTTTAATTATATTTAATCTCAATAGTTTAAATTTAAATAGCCACATATGGCCAGTGGCATATTTGAAATTATTTTGTTCTCTGGCTTTTGCTACGGTGCTTAGATAAGATTAATTTGCGGAAACTACAGTGTAGAGCTTAAATACATGAATTTTGCTTTCAGATCACTTACTAGACATGTGACCTTAGCAAGTTATTTAAACTCCTTAGTTACCAGTCCGATTATCTGAAAAACAGGGTAAATAATAGTTCCTTTCTTACCTAGTGTAGTGAAAATTAAATGAGAAAATGCAGATAAAACACTTGGCAAACAAGCACTGACAAAAATTAGGCATAAAATTAATGTTTAACTGTAACAGAAACAACCATGATATGACTTAATAGCTCCAACAAAAGATGAGGAAGACATGTATAAATTGTACAAAAGATAACTTGCAAAAGATTGAGGGATTTTTTTTTTTTTTTTTTGCTGTTTTAAGACATCTGGGGCTTCCCTGGTAGCTCAGTGGTGAAGCGTTCACCTGCCAATGCAAGAGACACAGGTTCAATCACCTCATCTGGAAAGATCCCACATGGTGTGGAGCAACTAAGCCCATGAGTCACAACTACTGGGCCCACATGCTGCAACTACTGAAGCCCATGTGCCCTAGAGCCCGAGTTCCACAAGAGAAGTCACAGCAACAAGAAGCCTGCTCACCTTAGCTAGAGAGTAGCCCTCACTTTCTGCAACTAAAATAGAGCCTGTGGCAGCAGCATAAACCCATAAAAGTCAAAAATTAATTAATTAATTTTAAAAAAGATATCTGGGTGCTGTTTTATCTCTTCATTGCTGTGGTTTTGCGTGGGTTGATTAGGTGTAAATAAAATTGCATTAGTATTTTAATGGACAACACTAGAGAAAATTTAACCATTGACCAACCTTCCATTCTGAAAGTTTCTTTTTCCAGGAAGTCTAGATGTCAAATTTCCAATCTGAATAAAAACCCTATTTAAAAATTCAACTGTTTCATAAACATAGAGAACAGACTTGTGGACATTGGGGTAAGGAAGGGGAACATGCTTTGGGAGTAAGGGATCTCAAACAGAGGCTCTGTATTGACCTGGAGGGGTGGGACGGGGAGGATGATGGGAGGGAGGTTCGGGAGGGAGGGTGGGACATATGTACACCTATGGCAGATTTAGGCTGACGTGTGGCATTAAAAACAAGACTCTAAAAAAAAAATCAATAAATAATAAATAAAACTTCAACTGTTTCAAAAGTAACTAGGCTGGTATTTGGGATGACCAAGCAGAACTTCTCAATGCTAGTCCTTGGCTTCATCAAAGAAATCCATTCACATTTTCCAACACTCCTGTATCTGCCATGTTTCCTTCTTCCCTCATTACATGCAGCACCTTGAGGAAAATCACCCTTAATAAGAGTCTTGTTCTGAGTGGAACAAATCTATGACAGGTTTTCCCTATTGTTCAACTCCATGCTGACAAGTTTTAAGTTACTCAACATCTTACATAACAATTATATAATACTCAAATATTTTAGTGAAAATTGCCCTATTAGGCAACAAAATATTTGAGGCCAAGGTTCTGATGAGGACTATCAGCTGTCTTTTATAAAAAGAACTCAACATTTTTCCTAAAATAATGCCCATAACCATATCCTAACATTTCCAAAGGAAAAAAAAAAGCCTCAAGTGCAATTTTACTTGAAATTTATTAAGAACATAATGCTGTAGAAACAGAGCCTTGCCAGGAATATAAAGATGTTAGTTCTAGGTTGAGCTTTGCAAATTTCTAGATGTGTGTTAGTGTCTTAAAATGATCTTAAACACATGAGCTTAGCTTTATGATCACTTACTGGAAAGTACCCAGTACTTAATGTAGTCAGATATGGGATGATGACAGAGACAATTAGCTTGAGAGAAGGATTTATTACTCATAGTTCCCCCAAAAGGAGGGAGCATGCCACACCAAGCAGGGTTATATGGGGAAGCCCAGGGTCAGGCAGGAGGCAGAAAGATCTAGGAAAAACCACGGCCAGCGGGTTTAATGAAGATTCCAGGAAAAGAAACAGGCAAGGTGGGATAGGCAAGCTAAGTGTGTTTCAATGGGTTCTGAACCATAGGGGTGGTCCCAGTTATCTGGCGACAGGCTTTAGAGTCATTTTAGGCAAGAGGATAACACCCCAGACTGCTGGCAGCAATAAAAGGAGGTGGATAGAGAATATGAACTTGAGATTGGTTGGCATGCCTATCAAAGATAAACCAAAGCAAGCTGTTTGCTCTCCTTAGATATTAATTAACCCTGGGAGAGGTGGTCTCTCCTTGAGTCCACAAGGACCCAAGACATCAAAGCATTATAAAATATTAAAAAATGAAAAACATAATAAATACAATCAGTGAAAAATAATTCACCTCTCAAAACGTCAGTCCCCTCAAAGTTATAAAAATGGGGAAACTATTGTCTGCTTCTGCCTTGCTTATAGTGATCATATAGTAAATGGGATCTAGGCAGGGTGCCACTGGCATCTTCTGCAACTACTCAACTACAATACTCTCAATATACTACTGAAGAAGAGACATTTATTTTTTGAGGTGGAAGCGTTACATTTGTGAAGGAGACATATCTAGAGCTTCAGAGAGAGGCAGTAAGTACGTAGTAATGCAAATCATACCAGCCAGAGGCTAAGCTGTTCCAGGAAACCATTGGTGCCCTGAGCACAAAGGAGAGCTGCTGGCCGATGGTTTATGTTCTCCCCAGTCCTGAATCAACTCAAGCAATCCCTTAGGGCCTGTGTAGGGCTCATCTATCATATTGGTAATCCTGTTAAGTAACTGCATTCCACGATGAATTACATTACATTGCTGTTTTGATGATTAGGAAAAAAATTAAAAAGTAAATGGTTTACCATACCCCTGAGTGCTCTTGCCAATTTCTTTTAGTGCTTAAAATGATCTTAAACACATGAGCTTAGCTTTATGATCACTTACTGGAAAGTACCCAGTACTTAATGTAGTCAGATATGGGATGATGACAGAGACAATTAGCTTGAGAGAAGGATTTATTACTCATAGTTCCCTCAAAAGGAGGGAGCATGCCACACCAAGCAGGGTTATATGGGGAAGCCCAGGGTCAGGCAGGAGGCAGAAAGATCTAGGAAAAACCACGGCCAGCGGGTTTAATGAAGATTCCAGGAAAAGAAACAGGCAAGGTGGGATAGGCAAGCTAAGTGTGTTTCAATGGGTTCTGAACCATAGGGGTGGTCCCAGTTATCTGGCGACAGGCTTTAGAGTCATTTTAGGCAAGAGGATAACACCCCAGACTGCTGGCAGCAATAAAAGGAGGTGGATAGAGAATATGAACTTGAGATTGGTTGGCATGCCTATCAAAGATAAACCAAAGCAAGCTGTTTGCTCTCCTTAGATATTAATTAACCCTGGGAGAGGTGGTCTCTCCTTGAGTCCACAAGGACCCAAGACATCAAAGCATTATAAAATATTAAAAAATGAAAAACATAATAAATACAATCAGTGAAAAATAATTCACCTCTCAAAACGTCAGTCCCCTCAAAGTTATAAAAATGGGGAAACTATTGTCTGCTTCTGCCTTGCTTATAGTGATCATATAGTAAATGGGATCTAGGCAGGGTGCCACTGGCATCTTCTGCAACTACTCAACTACAATACTCTCAATATACTACTGAAGAAGAGACATTTATTTTTTGAGGTGGAAGCGTTACATTTGTGAAGGAGACATATCTAGAGCTTCAGAGAGAGGCAGTAAGTACGTAGTAATGCAAATCATACCAGCCAGAGGCTAAGCTGTTCCAGGAAACCATTGGTGCCCTGAGCACAAAGGAGAGCTGCTGGCCGATGGTTTATGTTCTCCCCAGTCCTGAATCAACTCAAGCAATCCCTTAGGGCCTGTGTAGGGCTCATCTACCATATTGGTAATCCTGTTAAGTAACTGCATTCCACGATGAATTACATTACATTGCTGTTTTGATGATTAGGAAAAAAATTAAAAAGTAAATGGTTTACCATACCCCTGAGTGCTCTTGCCAATTTTATACATAAACAGTTCATTTGATTCTTTGATTAGTTTTGATTTTGTTGATGCCATCTTACTTTTGATGTTTCCTTCTCCAGAGTTTAAAACCAGAGATTCTCTTTCTAAACTGGTAACTGACTACTTGCAAAGAAAAAAAAGTCAACATAGATCTACTTATAACCGTTAAGTTGCCTTTTGAAAGAAATCAAAAAGGCATTTGAATTGCTCCAAGATGATAACTGATGTCTGTGTCTGTGTATGAATGTTTGTATAATGTATCTCTGTATGATTATTTGAATATCTTATATCCAAAGTTTTATTTAAAAAATGAGAGGCCTCAGATCAAGTATAACAGAGGTGGTTGTGGGCAACTGTTTAGAGAATGACAATAAAAAGCTTTAAATCAGTTATGAAGTACCCTTTAGCCAGTCACTGTGTGATCCAAGTGGTTGCCTTTGCCCATGTTATCACCATGATCATCTATAAAATGGGGCTAATGATACCTCTTTTCTTGAAAGACAGGTATGAAGATCAAATGTGAACATAAAAAGGAAAGACAATGAAAGAACAAATACTATAAAGCTACATTACAATAAAATTTTCATTGTTATTTTTTGAGTGCTGGTATGTATGACCAATAAATTAAATCAAATTACAGTATAACATAATTAAAAGACACCTTCTCCTTGGAAGAAAAGCTATGATAAACCTAGACAGCATATTAAAAAGCTGAGACATCACTTTGCCAACAAAGGTCTGTATAGTCAACACTATGGTTTTTCCAGTAGTCATGTATGGATGTGAGAAATTGATGCCTTTGAGCTGCAGTGTTGGAGAAGACTCTTGAGAGTCCTTTGGACTGCAAGGAGGTCAAACTAGTCAATCCTAAAGGAAATTAACCGTGAATATTCATTGGAAAGAGTGATATTGAAGTTGAAGCTCCAATACTTTGGCCACTTGGTACAAAGAGATGACCCAATGGAAAAGAGCCTATGTTGGAAAAAATAGGAGGCAGGAGAAGGGGAATACAGAAGATGAGATGGTTGGATGACCTCATCAACTCAACGGACATGAGTTTGAGCAAACTCCAGGAGATGGTGAAGGATAAGGAAGCCTGGTGTGCCACAGTCCATGGGGTCTCAAAGAATCAGACACAGCTAAGTGACTGAACTGAACCCCACGATCAGAAGCCACTTGTAGAAACTTTCTGCAAAGAGAGATGTTGAACTGAGCTTTGCTAGGGTATGGGGCAGATGTAATGTCTGAGATTGTTTGGCTGTCACCTTTGTTTACAGGGAAGGACTCCTCTTCTAGCTAAAACCTGCCTTCTGGTGCTGCCTTTCATTGGGAATGTATTTTTTTTTCCCCACGTTCACCAGGCTCCTGGTCAAGACTCTCTTAACACACATATAGAGATTTGCTCAAATTCAAATCCTGATTGTTAGACTTCTCACACAAATTGGCTTCAATTTCTCTGAAATTTTATAAGCTCAGCATACGAAGAGGTGAGGCATTTATGAAGTACCTTAGCCAGTCACTGTGTGATCCAAGTGGTTGCCTTTGCCCATGTTATCACCATGATCATCTATAAAATGGGGCTAATGATACCTCTTTTCTTGAAAGACAGGTATGAAGATCAAATGTGAACATAAAAAGGAAAGACAATGAAAGAACAAATACTATAAAGCTACATTACAATAAAATTTTCATTGTTATTTTTTGAGTGCTGGTATGTATGACCAATAAATTAAATCAAATTACAGTATAACATAATTAAAAGACACCTTCTCCTTGGAAGAAAAGCTATGATAAACCTAGACAGCATATTAAAAAGCTGAGACATCACTTTGCCAACAAAGGTCTGTATAGTCAACACTATGGTTTTTCCAGTAGTCATGTATGGATGTGAGAAATTGATGCCTTTGAGCTGCAGTGTTGGAGAAGACTCTTGAGAGTCCTTTGGACTGCAAGGAGGTCAAACTAGTCAATCCTAAAGGAAATTAACCGTGAATATTCATTGGAAAGAGTGATATTGAAGTTGAAGCTCCAATACTTTGGCCACTTGGTACAAAGAGATGACCCAATGGAAAAGAGCCTATGTTGGAAAAAATAGGAGGCAGGAGAAGGGGAATACAGAAGATGAGATGGTTGGATGACCTCATCAACTCAACGGACATGAGTTTGAGCAAACTCCAGGAGATGGTGAAGGATAAGGAAGCCTGGTGTGCCACAGTCCATGGGGTCTCAAAGAATCAGACACAGCTAAGTGACTGAACTGAACCCCACGATCAGAAGCCACTTGTAGAAACTTTCTGCAAAGAGAGATGTTGAACTGAGCTTTGCTAGGGTATGGGGCAGATGTAATGTCTGAGATTGTTTGGCTGTCACCTTTGTTTACAGGGAAGGACTCCTCTTCTAGCTAAAACCTGCCTTCTGGTGCTGCCTTTCATTGGGAATGTATTTTTTTTTCCCCACGTTCACCAGGCTCCTGGTCAAGACTCTCTTAACACACATATAGAGATTTGCTCAAATTCAAATCCTGATTGCTAGACTTCTCACACAAATTGGCTTCAATTTCTCTGAAATTTTATAAGCTCAGCATACGAAGAGGTGAGGCATTTATGTTAAGCTACTAGATAAAACTATCTAGTAACACCCTAATTCCTCAACAATGGGACACACACTTGGAAAATCAAATAGATTACTAAAGTTTAGGCTCATAGATATCATACCTGCATTGGAAAGACAATATAGACCCAATTTTATACATGTTGTTAGAAAATTTAAGCTTGACCATTTAAAAGACCAAATTTAGAATTCGACAGATTGGATGCTAAGAGGGGAACCTCATGATCATAAGAATAAAAAAAATTTGCCCAATTTCACTTTTTGTGCATTTGCACTGAGCTAAGTTTATTTAATATTATAGTTAGGAACCTCCTCCAAGGAACAGGAAAATCTATGTCCAGGCATCAGGCATATAAATTAGCAGATTCATACACAAAGCTCAGGACTCAGCCTCTTGATCAAAGAGTGACCTTTACTCTCTTGGACTCTGAAAGCTGTAACCAGAATCTCTCTCTCTAAGTATATTCTTCTGTGGCCAGAAAAACACAGAGAAAGTCAGCATGAGTACTGCAGGGAAAGTATTGTCTTCTCTTTTATATCATGTCATAATTGTGTCAATCTGTGTGCTTCTCTACTTATAAACACCTCATCATTCGAATAGTCTCTACACTCCTAAACGTGGGAGGCACTCCTCATCTAAGCACCTTGCCTTTTCCTTTTCTTCTATTGCCTTTATGTGCCTTGTCTTTCTTCAGTTTTGTCAGCCCTTTAACAGGTATTGTATCAAGCTCTATATCAAACTTTCCAGTTAAAGACATATCCTCTTTAAAGGGTCTCACAGACAGACAGTAATTATGAAACAGAGAGCAAGGGTAGTAGAAAAAGAAAGGGGTAGTGCTCCTGATCTGACCTGGCTTCCCAGAGGAGGTGGCATTTACCAGGAAATTTATAGGTGTAAGAATTCACCAGGTGAAGGAAGAGACAGTTGCTCAGGTAGATGAAACAACATGAGGAGAAACATAGAAGAAAAATAGCCCATATGAGAATCTCCAGAATATTTTGTTGTTCCTGAGGACAGGAAGTAACTAGAAATAAGGTCAGAGAGACAGACAAGATGATCATGGAAAGATCTGCAGACCATGTCAAGAGATTCTGACAATTAGTGACAATATTATTTTAGATAGGGACTTAACATGATCAGATTATAGTTCAGATAACAAGGCTATAGAAGATGGGCTTGAAGGTGATGAACCAAGCCAGATGAAAGACAATGAGGACTGGACCACACAGGAATGGAGAAGAGGGGACAAATTACAGAAATTTTTAGACTGTGAAGGTTGAGGGAAAGAGAAAAATCAAGGCCCTTCCCAGGTTTCTTTCTTGGATTGGTGAGTAGTTTACATGGCCATTCACTGAAATAGAGAATGTAGAGGAAAGAAGAAATCATGGGTTGTTTCTACCACTGGGCAGGGGGAGGGGAGTGGTGGAAGAAAGAAATCACAGTGCCATCGTGTTTCATCATGTTGAGTCTGAGATACCTGTAGGACAGTCCAAAGGGCTACAAAGAGTCAGACACAACTGAGCAACTAAGCACGGGACATTCAAATAGCCAATCAATAGAATCTAAAGTTGGAAACAATTCTATCCTTCTGTGGCAAACACAGAGAAAGTCAGCATGTACTGCAGGAAAGTATTGTCTTCTTTTATCATGTCATAATTGTGTCAATCTGTGTGCTTCTACTTATAAACACCTCATCATTCGAATAGTCTCTACACTCCTAAACGTGGAGGCACTCCTCATCTAAGCACCTTGCCTTTTCCTTTTCTTCTATTGCCTTTATGTGCCTTGTCTTTCTTCAGTTTTGTCAGCCCTTTAACAGGTATTGTATCAAGCTCTATATCAAACTTTCCAGTTAAAGACATATCCTCTTTAAAGGGTCTCACAGACAGACAGTAATTATGAAACAGAGAGCAAGGGTAGTAGAAAAAGAAAGGGGTAGTGCTCCTGATCTGACCTGGCTTCCCAGAGGAGGTGGCATTTACCAGGAAATTTATAGGTGTAAGAATTCACCAGGTGAAGGAAGAGACAGTTGCTCAGGTAGATGAAACAACATGAGGAGAAACATAGAAGAAAAATAGCCCATATGAGAATCTCCAGAATATTTTGTTGTTCCTGAGGACAGGAAGTAACTAGAAATAAGGTCAGAGAGACAGACAAGATGATCATGGAAAGATCTGCAGACCATGTCAAGAGATTCTGACAATTAGTGACAATATTATTTTAGATAGGGACTTAACATGATCAGATTATAGTTCAGATAACAAGGCTATAGAAGATGGGCTTGAAGGTGATGAACCAAGCCAGATGAAAGACAATGAGGACTGGACCACACAGGAATGGAGAAGAGGGGACAAATTACAGAAATTTTTAGACTGTGAAGGTTGAGGGAAAGAGAAAAATCAAGGCCCTTCCCAGGTTTCTTTCTTGGATTGGTGAGTAGTTTACATGGCCATTCACTGAAATAGAGAATGTAGAGGAAAGAAGAAATCATGGGTTGTTTCTACCACTGGGCAGGGGGAGGGGAGTGGTGGAAGAAAGAAATCACAGTGCCATCGTGTTTCATCATGTTGAGTCTGAGATACCTGTAGGACAGTCCAAAGGGCTACAAAGAGTCAGACACAACTGAGCAACTAAGCACGGGACATTCAAATAGCCAATCAATAGAATCTAAAGTTGGAAACAATTCTATCCATAGATACGGATTGAGAAAGCTATCTACACAAAGGTTGTGGTTAAATCTATAGAAACTAGGTAAAAGTACATAGGAAGACAATTTGTAGTGAGAACAGGGATGGGCTGAGATTAGGGCCCCTAAAGGCCCACCTCACCACCAACAACCTCTTCAATCTCAATCTGTCGGAGATCACCACTATTTGATGAAGGGCTACAACTAGATGATCTCCATCCCTGCTTCCACCCCAAACTGACGCTCTCCCATACCTGGATCACAAATAACTCCCACCCTGCAGGGTCATTTCTAACCCTGAAACTGAGCACCTTTTTGGCTGTAAAATCCAAAGAGCGATATCTGTCCTCTCAGTTGTTTGGAAGTATGTAAATATAGCTATAATTGCAAGAATGATTTGAATACAGAGACTGATGATATTGAAAAAGGTGAATTGAGGTTCAAGAGGCTATATTCTGAGTATATTTCAGCAATGATTTCTTTTTCTAATCCTCTCCTTTCTCCTTCTTTCTCTCTGTCTCTCTCTCTCTTTTTTTTTTTTGTCTTGGCTTGAGTGCAAAATAATTGGATTCAACCCTCTAATAATCATTAAGGTAGCAATTCACCAACTCCCAAGCCTAAGGAGTTTCCCTTTTCTGCCCCTATACTCTTTTTCCCAGGTTATCAGGTGTCGAGCAGCTGTAGTCTGGATGCCTGGTGGATCATTTTCCATTGAAAAGACAGAAGTTGCTCCACCAAAGGCCAAAGAAGTTCGTGTAAAGGTAAAAAAAAAAAAAAAAAAATCCACATTTCCACACCAAAATTCAGAGCTGTTCACTGTAAGTTATACCTTCTTTTCACAATGTTTAATTCAAAAAGAAAACCACACATTCTCCTATTACTTTTTTTTTTGGAGGTCGCAAGGGCGGATTGGGGAGGGAGGGGAGTGGGCGGGCCACTTCTATTGGTCTTCCATTTCTCTATTTTCATCCATCTTTGTTCTTCAGCCCATGAGGGCCTCCCATCGCGGTGGCCTCTGTTGTCGCAGAGCACCGGCTCTGGGCACATGCGCTCCAGAGCTCTGGCTCGGTAATTGGACACATGGGTCCAGCCGCTCCGTGGCACATGGAATCTTCCCAGGCCAGGGATCGAACTGGTGCCCCTTGCACTGCAAGGTGGTGTCCTTACCCACTGGACCACCAGGGAAGCCCCTCCTATTATTTTTTTTACCAAACATTTCCATCCATCTTTAAATCTAGCCAGAGAAGAGAGAGGCACAGCATAAGCTACACACACAACAGATATTTATTTATAACTATTACTAATATGAGAAGAAGTTCCTATTAAAGATAAACCATATTTTAACCTGTACTTCCAAATTTCTTTATAATATTCTTCATGATATTTAAGTTATACTGAAATACTGACCTCCCCCTGTACCTGCAGGGGTCTTGGCACCAAGACTGCTCCCTCTCCATACCCAAGTACTAGGATGCTCAAACCCCTTATATAAAATAGTGTGGTATTTGCATATAACTTATGCACATTCTCCTGTATACTTTAAATCATCTCTAGGTAACTTTAAATACTCAGTACAGGATAAATGCTATGCAAATTGCTATAAGTACAATATAAATGATATATAAATAGTTTTCAGCATACAGCAAATCCAAGTTTTATTTTGGGGATTTCTGGAATTTTTAAAATAATTTTAATCTCTTGCTGATTGAATCCATGGATGCAGAACCCATGGATAAGGAGTGTTGATTGCATGTTTTATGAAAATTTGATTATAGATAAGTCTGAATCTGTGGAATTCAGGTTAGAGTTGGAAGGGACTTACAGATACCTGTTATTTTTACAGATGGAAAGACTGAAATACAAAAGTACAGAGCTGTTCACTGTAAGTTATACCTTCTTTTCACAATGTTTAATTCAAAAAGAAAACCACACATTCTCCTATTACTTTTTTTTTTGGAGGTCGCAAGGGCGGATTGGGGAGGGAGGGGAGTGGGCGGGCCACTTCTATTGGTCTTCCATTTCTCTATTTTCATCCATCTTTGTTCTTCAGCCCATGAGGGCCTCCCATCGCGGTGGCCTCTGTTGTCGCAGAGCACCGGCTCTGGGCACATGCGCTCCAGAGCTCCGGATCGGTAATTGGACACATGGGTCCAGCCGCTCCGTGGCACATGGAATCTTCCCAGGCCAGGGATCGAACTGGTGCCCCTTGCACTGCAAGGTGGTGTCCTTACCCACTGGACCACCAGGGAAGCCCCTCCTATTATTTTTTTTACCAAACATTTCCATCCATCTTTAAATCTAGCCAGAGAAGAGAGAGGCACAGCATAAGCTACACACACAACAGATATTTATTTATAACTATTACTAATATGAGAAGAAGTTCCTATTAAAGATAAACCATATTTTAACCTGTACTTCCAAATTTCTTTATAATATTCTTCATGATATTTAAGTTATACTGAAATACTGACCTCCCCCTGTACCTGCAGGGGTCGTGGCACCAAGACGGCGCGCGCTCCATTCCCAAGTACTAGGATGCTCAAACCCCTTATATAAAATAGTGTGGTATTTGCATATAACTTATGCACATTCTCCTGTATACTTTAAATCATCTCTAGGTAACTTTAAATACTCAGTACAGGATAAATGCTATGCAAATTGCTATAAGTACAATATAAATGATATATAAATAGTTTTCAGCATACAGCAAATCCAAGTTTTATTTTGGGGATTTCTGGAATTTTTAAAATAATTTTAATCTCTTGCTGATTGAATCCATGGATGCAGAACCCATGGATAAGGAGTGTTGATTGCATGTTTTATGAAAATTTGATTATAGATAAGTCTGAATCTGTGGAATTCAGGTTAGAGTTGGAAGGGACTTACAGATACCTGTTATTTTTACAGATGGAAAGACTGAAATACAATAATGTACAGGACTGTTCAAATGGTTAAATAAGAACACACACTTCAATAGTTTTTTTCAACCTTGCTTATACATTTGGAATCACTCAGGAGCTTTGGAAAATGCTGAAAACTGAATCCCACCCTCAAACATCTTGAATTTGTGATCTAACTGGTGTGGAGTGCAGTCTGATTGAGTTTCTCAAGGGCCACCAGTGGTAAACAATCCACCTGCTAAGCAGGAGACCTGGGTTCGATTTCTAGGTCAGGAAGCTACCCTAGAGGAGGGCAAAGCAATCCATTTCAGTATTCATGCCTGAAGAATTCCACGGACAGAGGAGCCTGGCGGGCTACAGTCCACAGGTTCACAGTTAGACAACTGAAGCGATTTGGCCCACACACAGTCTGATCATGAGTTCTTGAATCTGCCTCCAGGTGATTCTAAGAGGCTACCATCCCAGAAGGTAGTTCGCTTGATTTTCAGTTCAGTTTCTTTTTTAAATTTTCACTATTTAATGTTAATAATGATGAATAAATAATATTTATTAATGGATTACAAAAAGATCATCATTTTCTAAGTTACCTTGCCTATGGAATCCATGCCCTCTTTTCAGAATGTCTTCTCTGGCCTGTATGCCCCATGGAGTGCACAGAAGGCCATCTGGCTACCTCCATGCACTGTCCACCCACAGAGTCACAACTCATACAGTGAGACGTGGACACTAACTCAAGGACATCCAGCCATTATCTGGTAAGCTACAAATCTGAATCTCTCACTCATGAACCTGAACAAGATACAGAGAGACTGAGCAAAGCAGGGGATGGAGGGAACTAGAGAGGCTGGAGGGGCTCAGGCCACTGTTATCCCTGTGATCATGACAAATAAAAGAAAACTCGTCTGCAGATAATGATAGGAAAATGGAGCAACACACACACTGAGTCAAAGCAGAGAGGTGAAAACAAAGGTTGCGGATGGATTTCTAGATCCATTTAGGTCTGGCTGCACTTCCTACAATCGGGTTACAAGCAATGTTACGATATTGATTATAGATAAGTCTGAATCTGTGGAATTCAGGTTAGAGTTGGAAGGGACTTACAGATACCTGTTATTTTTACAGATGGAAAGACTGAAATACAATAATGTACAGGACTGTTCAAATGGTTAAATAAGAACACACACTTCAATAGTTTTTTTCAACCTTGCTTATACATTTGGAATCACTCAGGAGCTTTGGAAAATGCTGAAAACTGAATCCCACCCTCAAACATCTTGAATTTGTGATCTAACTGGTGTGGAGTGCAGTCTGATTGAGTTTCTCAAGGGCCACCAGTGGTAAACAATCCACCTGCTAAGCAGGAGACCTGGGTTCGATTTCTAGGTCAGGAAGCTACCCTAGAGGAGGGCAAAGCAATCCATTTCAGTATTCATGCCTGAAGAATTCCACGGACAGAGGAGCCTGGCGGGCTACAGTCCACAGGTTCACAGTTAGACAACTGAAGCGATTTGGCCCACACACAGTCTGATCATGAGTTCTTGAATCTGCCTCCAGGTGATTCTAAGAGGCTACCATCCCAGAAGGTAGTTCACTTGATTTTCAGTTCAGTTTCTTTTTTAAATTTTCACTATTTAATGTTAATAATGATGAATAAATAATATTTATTAATGGATTACAAAAAGATCATCATTTTCTAAGTTACCTTGCCTATGGAATCCATGCCCTCTTTTCAGAATGTCTTCTCTGGCCTGTATGCCCCATGGAGTGCACAGAAGGCCATCTGGCTACCTCCATGCACTGTCCACCCACAGAGTCACAACTCATACAGTGAGACGTGGACACTAACTCAAGGACATCCAGCCATTATCTGGTAAGCTACAAATCTGAATCTCTCACTCATGAACCTGAACAAGATACAGAGAGACTGAGCAAAGCAGGGGATGGAGGGAACTAGAGAGGCTGGAGGGGCTCAGGCCACTGTTATCCCTGTGATCATGACAAATAAAAGAAAACTCGTCTGCAGATAATGATAGGAAAATGGAGCAACACACACACTGAGTCAAAGCAGAGAGGTGAAAACAAAGGTTGCGGATGGATTTCTAGATCCATTTAGGTCTGGCTGCACTTCCTACAATCGGGTTACAAGCAATGTTACGATATTCTTCTAATTATCCCCCTTTTACATGGGCAAATTTCAACAGATTTTAATTCTTAACTTAGCCATGGGTCTGTGTGTGTATGTATGCATACGCGTGCCAATTCCATGACCATTTTAGAGATGAAGAAACTGAGACTCAGAAAAACAATTTACCCCCAGAGCACACAGCTAAGAAGAGGATTTCAGCTCTGAACTCTTTGGTAATCACTGCTCTGAGTGCCTCCACCTTATCTGGCTGATTAACAACAAAAGTGTGACTACGACTTGTATCAATAACACAACTGTAACACCCTCATGGGAAATAAATTAAAGCCTCAGTTATAATAGGAGACATTATCCCTTTCCTGCCTGTACTCCAGTTCCTCCATTTCTATAATCGGTCTTGCTCCTCTGCACTCCCACCAACAAGTTTAAGCGAAGCACAAAGTGAGACCTTTCATGCCACACTGTGATTTCACAACTGTCTCTTCTGAACCCATCTTACCCTTTCCAGTAAGTTTTAATCATCATTTTGATTCCAAAATTAGCTAATGAAAAACACTGCACTGCTTGAAGCAAATGCCTGGGCCTCGTCCAAAATTAAAACAAAGAAATGAATGCATTAATATTAATGCAGCATATCAAACTAGCATTAAGGTTTAAAACATTAAATAGAGAAACTATATTCCTCTTTGTCTTCCATACAGATGGTGGCCACAGAGCTCTGTGGTACAGAGATGAAAATGTTGAAGGATAAAAATCTGCACTACCCACACTATCCTATCATTTTGGGCCATGAAGGAGCTGGCATAGTAGAAAGCGTGGGAGAAGGAGTGAGTACAGTGAAAACAGGTATGAATTAGCACCTGGAGCTACGAAATCGCAGCAACTTGGAAACCACCTCAGGAATAAAAAAGCATCCCTTAAATATGTTAAGCTTAAGTGAAATAAAAGGTAAAATATTACCCATTTCTTGGAAAAGGAGGGTTAACTATGCTACACAAAAATCCTAAATGTATTCTTTACATTTATATTTTGCTATTAATAAGAACAAAAAATAGGATCCACTGAAATTAAACCTGAAAGTGCAAATAAGACAAAAATTCCCCCCTCCCCCAAAAATCAACCCAGGGAAACTGTTGAATAATTATTTAAATGAAGCATATGATAAATAGTTCAACTATGATAAATAGTTGAACACATTAGTGAACTGAGTAGGGAAGGAGTCCAGAACTGGATCAAATATGTATAGGAATTTAATAAAGGATTAGGTTTGCCTTTGAAATTTGAGTGGGAAACATGGTTTATTCAATATATGATATTGAAACAACTGGATAGTTATCTGGAGAAAAAAGAGCAAGTTGAGTTGCTATCACATTCTTTATAGATAAAAAGATGCTATGGGAATCCAAGAATTAAATGTGAAAAGTGAAACCATAAAAGTACTATAAAGTACCATAACAGAACACTGTAATACCTCAGAGAAGGGAAGGAAAGTTTAACCAACACAAAAAATCAGAAAAAGTAAAACAGCATATCAATAAACTTGAAAACAAAAGTTCCTTAAAATCCTGTGTATAAAAAAATACCACTATCCTCTGCAAAATCAACAAACCAATACGGCCATGGGCAAATTTCCTTAATATATAAGGTATTCTTTAAAACCAACTCATGAAAATTGACAAACACATCAAGTTCGGAGGGAAATATATAAAGAGATAGATACATACACATACACGCAAATGCTTTTTAAGCATGTGAGAAGATGCCCAACCTCAAATTAAAATGTTAAATACAATAGAAAAACACTGTTTACCTAAGAGGTTAGCAAACACTTGAAAGTATGGTAATATACAGGGCTGACAACCCCTGAGGATGCAACACTGAAGTTCTCAACCTCAGATGAGGGGCTGTCAGTGGGGGCTACAGACCTCAGCTCCTTGAAGCTGCTCACATTCCTTCTGTATGGGGCTCCTTCACCCACTGCCAGCTTCAAAGCAGCAATGGAACATCAGATCCTTCTCACCCTTTGAGTCACTTCATCTCCCTCTTCTGCTTTCCTCTTGTCTTCTTTCATGGCCTTTTGGTCCACCTAAATAACCCAGAATAATCTCCTATTTTAATGTCAATTAGTTAGTGACCTTAATTACATCAGTAAAGCCCCTCTTCTTTCCAGGTAACAGTCACAGGCATGATAACTTGACATATTCAGTTCCTGAGAATTAGGATAAGACATCTTTGGGGATCCATTTTAGAACATCTGCCCACCACAGACCACAGATGCTCAAAATATCTATTGCATTGTTCTTTCATGTCAGGGAGGAAATAATCATAAAATAGAAAATCTAAAGCCTATTGTGCTAGTAGGAAGGAGTCCAGCTGGATAAATTAAAAAAACAATTTGAGCGGGAAACATGGTTTATTCAATATATGATATTGAAACAACTGGATAGTTATCTGGAGAAAAAAGAGCAAGTTGAGTTGCTATCACATTCTTTATAGATAAAAAGATGCTATGGGAATCCAAGAATTAAATGTGAAAAGTGAAACCATAAAAGTACTATAAAGTACCATAACAGAACACTGTAATACCTCAGAGAAGGGAAGGAAAGTTTAACCAACACAAAAAATCAGAAAAAGTAAAACAGCATATCAATAAACTTGAAAACAAAAGTTCCTTAAAATCCTGTGTATAAAAAAATACCACTATCCTCTGCAAAATCAACAAACCAATACGGCCATGGGCAAATTTCCTTAATATATAAGGTATTCTTTAAAACCAACTCATGAAAATTGACAAACACATCAAGTTCGGAGGGAAATATATAAAGAGATAGATACATACACATACACGCAAATGCTTTTTAAGCATGTGAGAAGATGCCCAACCTCAAATTAAAATGTTAAATACAATAGAAAAACACTGTTTACCTAAGAGGTTAGCAAACACTTGAAAGTATGGTAATATACAGGGCTGACAACCCCTGAGGATGCAACACTGAAGTTCTCAACCTCAGATGAGGGGCTGTCAGTGGGGGCTACAGACCTCAGCTCCTTGAAGCTGCTCACATTCCTTCTGTATGGGGCTCCTTCACCCACTGCCAGCTTCAAAGCAGCAATGGAACATCAGATCCTTCTCACCCTTTGAGTCACTTCATCTCCCTCTTCTGCTTTCCTCTTGTCTTCTTTCATGGCCTTTTGGTCCACCTAAATAACCCAGAATAATCTCCTATTTTAATGTCAATTAGTTAGTGACCTTAATTACATCAGTAAAGCCCCTCTTCTTTCCAGGTAACAGTCACAGGCATGATAACTTGACATATTCAGTTCCTGAGAATTAGGATAAGACATCTTTGGGGATCCATTTTAGAACATCTGCCCACCACAGACCACAGATGCTCAAAATATCTATTGCATTGTTCTTTTTCATGTCAGGGAGGGAAATAATCATAAAAATAGAAAATTACCTAAATGCTTATCAGTATTCAAGGGACTGCTTAAATAAATTATGATATACTGATACAAGAGAATACTATATAAGTAAAAAGTAAAATAAAAATTAAAAAAAACAAAAGAGAATACTATGCAAATATTAAATAAATGATAGAATGCTCTATATAATAAAATAAGGAATATCCAAGATCTACTGTTAAGTAAAAAACACGGCCTATGATGGGGTAAATAGTATGCTAGCTTTTGTCTTTCTAAAGGGGTTTTATCTCTGAAAGATACCATAGATATTGATAAGAGTAATTTTCTTTAGGGTAGGGTAAGGAAGACCAGAGACTAGGATGTCAATTTTCACTTGTGCTGTTCAAATTTTTACCATGCGTCTGGGTTACTTTTAAAAAACTGAAAATAAACAAAACAGAAGAGTCTAAGCCCTACAAATGATTCTAAAGAAAATATGAAGTAAACAGTTCTGGTTTACAGGGACAGACAATGGGGCAGTCAGTAAGGCCATCACAGGCAAGTTATTCTAATTTTCCTCTTATACGTTGAACATTGCTAGAGAAAACTGCTACCTTTGGAGAAAGAAGTGATGTGAGACATAGAAGATAGCAAGGAGATAATCCTTTCTCCCTGATCCAGAAGTTTATTCTGTGAGTTTGTGGTATCCATATAATTTTAATCCAATCCCTGACAGCACGAGTTACATAGGAAATGTAAGCAAAGGCTTGGCTCAGTGGCTGCATGACAAAGTCATCTTGGTGCCTCAAGAAAAACTTAGAAAGGAGGCAAATCTGAAGCCATGGAACATCAATCCTTTCATTTGATACTTCAATGGCCTTTTGGTCCACCTAAATAACCCAGAATAATCTCCTATTTTAATGTCAATTAGTTAGTGACCTTAATTACATCAGTAAAGCCCCTCTTCTTTCCAGGTAACAGTCACAGGCATGATAACTTGACATATTCAGTTCCTGAGAATTAGGATAAGACATCTTTGGGGATCCATTTTAGAACATCTGCCCACCACAGACCACAGATGCTCAAAATATCTATTGCATTGTTCTTTTTCATGTCAGGGAGGGAAATAATCATAAAAATAGAAAATTACCTAAATGCTTATCAGTATTCAAGGGACTGCTTAAATAAATTATGATATACTGATACAAGAGAATACTATATAAGTAAAAAGTAAAATAAAAATTAAAAAAAAGAAAAAAGAGAATACTATGCAAATATTAAATAAATGATAGAATGCTCTATATAATAAAATAAGGAATATCCAAGATCTACTGTTAAGTAAAAAACACGGCCTATGATGGGGTAAATAGTATGCTAGCTTTTGTCTTTCTAAAGGGGTTTTATCTCTGAAAGATACCATAGATATTGATAAGAGTAATTTTCTTTAGGGTAGGGTAAGGAAGACCAGAGACTAGGATGTCAATTTTCACTTGTGCTGTTCAAATTTTTACCATGCGTCTGGGTTACTTTTAAAAAACTGAAAATAAACAAAACAGAAGAGTCTAAGCCCTACAAATGATTCTAAAGAAAATATGAAGTAAACAGTTCTGGTTTACAGGGACAGACAATGGGGCAGTCAGTAAGGCCATCACAGGCAAGTTATTCTAATTTTCCTCTTATACGTTGAACATTGCTAGAGAAAACTGCTACCTTTGGAGAAAGAAGTGATGTGAGACATAGAAGATAGCAAGGAGATAATCCTTTCTCCCTGATCCAGAAGTTTATTCTGTGAGTTTGTGGTATCCATATAATTTTAATCCAATCCCTGACAGCACGAGTTACATAGGAAATGTAAGCAAAGGCTTGGCTCAGTGGCTGCATGACAAAGTCATCTTGGTGCCTCAAGAAAAACTTAGAAAGGAGGCAAATCTGAAGCCAGTGACTTGGGAGTCATCCACTGAGTCCAGGGCTAGACACACATGCCCAGGGTAGCCCGTCTTTTCTTGTATGTACTCTCCACAATACCAAGCACAATTAAATGTGGAACTAAGCAGCATTTTCTTGAACGCTTTGTTGATCCTGAGATACAACTGTCTCTTCACTTGAAAAGCAATGCTTCATAAATGATTCTGCTCTCTTAGGAGATAGTTATCGCCCTCTTTCTACCACAGTGTGGAGAATGTGCCTCTTGCCTTAATTCTGCAGACAATGTTTGCATAAAACTCAAGTAAGTTTTCACTAATATATTCTTTTTGAAAAATTAATTCAATGTCCTTAAAAGGAACCCAAGCTTTGTAATTCCAAGTAAATGTTGTTTGTTCGTTTTTGTCTATAAAAGACAGGCAAAAACCCACCTGATGTCTGATGGTACCAGTAGATTTACCTGCAAGGGAAAACCAGTATACCACTTTGCGAATACAAGCACTTTCTCTGAATACACAGTAATGAATGAAATCTCAGTTGCCAAGAGTGATGCAGCTGCACCCCTAGAGAAAGTATTCCTAGTCAGTTGTGGTTTTTCTACTGGGTATGGTGGTGCAATCAATCCTGCCAAGGTGAGGAGCATTGACACCCATTGTGGATGGAACTCTTGACATGTAGAGTTGAAAGGCACCATCCATGTCTGATCATACAGCCTGAGACAAGCTCATAAACCTGCCTCAAAATACCCTTGAGTTCTTTATTATTTGTCTGGTCATCTATACTCCTTTGCACATCTTTCCCATTCCCTCTGGGTCACTAGTACATGGCAAATTAAGTGTAGATGTCAGTCACAAGGGGAGACATCAGGAATTCCTGGGAGTTAAACATAACACAGATACAAAATGTGTCCTTCCTCATTCCAGTTCTTTCTTCTTTCTTTCTTTCAACAAACGTTTATGGGGCCATTCACTCTTCCAGGTGCTGAGATTTAGCATCCATATAATTTTAATCCAATCCCTGACAGCACGAGTTACATAGGAAATGTAAGCAAAGGCTTGGCTCAGTGGCTGCATGACAAAGTCATCTTGGTGCCTCAAGAAAAACTTAGAAAGGAGGCAAATCTGAAGCCAGTGACTTGGGAGTCATCCACTGAGTCCAGGGCTAGACACACATGCCCAGGGTAGCCCGTCTTTTCTTGTATGTACTCTCCACAATACCAAGCACAATTAAATGTGGAACTAAGCAGCATTTTCTTGAACGCTTTGTTGATCCTGAGATACAACTGTCTCTTCACTTGAAAAGCAATGCTTCATAAATGATTCTGCTCTCTTAGGAGATAGTTATCGCCCTCTTTCTACCACAGTGTGGAGAATGTGCCTCTTGCCTTAATTCTGCAGACAATGTTTGCATAAAACTCAAGTAAGTTTTCACTAATATATTCTTTTTGAAAAATTAATTCAATGTCCTTAAAAGGAACCCAAGCTTTGTAATTCCAAGTAAATGTTGTTTGTTCGTTTTTGTCTATAAAAGACAGGCAAAAACCCACCTGATGTCTGATGGTACCAGTAGATTTACCTGCAAGGGAAAACCAGTATACCACTTTGCGAATACAAGCACTTTCTCTGAATACACAGTAATGAATGAAATCTCAGTTGCCAAGAGTGATGCAGCTGCACCTCTAGAGAAAGTATTCCTAGTCAGTTGTGGTTTTTCTACTGGGTATGGTGGTGCAATCAATCCTGCCAAGGTGAGGAGCATTGACACCCATTGTGGATGGAACTCTTGACATGTAGAGTTGAAAGGCACCATCCATGTCTGATCATACAGCCTGAGACAAGCTCATAAACCTGCCTCAAAATACCCTTGAGTTCTTTATTATTTGTCTGGTCATCTATACTCCTTTGCACATCTTTCCCATTCCCTCTGGGTCACTAGTACATGGCAAATTAAGTGTAGATGTCAGTCACAAGGGGAGACATCAGGAATTCCTGGGAGTTAAACATAACACAGATACAAAATGTGTCCTTCCTCATTCCAGTTCTTTCTTCTTTCTTTCTTTCAACAAACGTTTATGGGGCCATTCACTCTTCCAGGTGCTGAGATTTAGCAGCTAAAAATGTCCATTGAGTTTCTATTCTGTTGTATCAAATAACAGATGGTGATAAGTTCCCATAAAAAGAAAAGGAAAATAAAAAGATCAACGGATGGTGAGGATGTTGCTATATAAAACAGAATAGTCAGGTAATCCCACTCTGCTTGGGTGGGTTACTGTTTTGTTTTGCTCGGTTTTTTCCTTTTTGGTAGTGCCACGTGACTTGCAGGATCTCGGTTCCCCAACAAGGGACTCAACACAGGCCATAGCAGTGAAAGCTAGAAATCCTAACCACAAGGCCATCGAGGAACTCTGGAGTGGGTTACTGTTAAATTACTGTTTCTGGGATTTCACCCAAACTTGCCCAGCTCCCTTCTTTAAATGGCTATTGAATTTTCTTTTCCTTTTTTTTTAAATTTTTTTTCTTTTGAACTTATTTTGTATTTTAGTATAGCCGATTAATAATATTGTGATAGTTTCAGGTAAACAGCAGAGACTCAGCCATACATGTACACGCATCCATTCTCCCCCAAACCTCTCTCCCATCCAGGCTGAAGTGGCTATTGAATCTTAGTTCTTTATTTTTTCCAAAGTCCATTAATCCTCACTATACAGAGACATAGGATGGAAGGAACTCAAGCTACATTAGTCTCATGTTAGAATCAAATGAAAAAATAAGTCTTTACCTTTGTAAGGCATTGACATTATAAATAAACCAAAGGGCGGAGAACTCAAAAATATATTAAATTAAATAAATACTCTGCTAAATAAATCTTCAATGAAGATTCAATGAAAGTTTGATAAACTGCTTCTACTTACCCTAATTTCTTTTTACAGTTTGTTCTTGCTCCTCTGTCAAAAGGCATCCCATATCTAGAAACATGTTGAGAAGTTAAAACTCTCTAGTCACGTGTTTTATTAAAAAACATCCTTTGCTTATGTTTCATAAAAAGTACATACAGTGGGGTGGGGAGGGAGGTAGGAGGGAGGTTTAGGCGGGAGGGGACATACGTAAATATATGGCTGATTCACGCTGATGTTTGGCAGAAAACAACAAAATTCTGCAGTTAAAAAAAGTAGTACATACAGCCCTGGTCTGCCGGATTAAGCAATGCTCTATGTTCCCTTTGCTTTTTGTTTTCTGCCTTTGTGTGCTCAGGTGACCCCAGGCTCCACCTGTGCTGTGTTTGGCCTTGGAGGAGTTGGCCTGTCTGTTATCATGGGCTGCAAAGCAGCTGGAGCAGCCAGGATCATTGCAGTGGACATCAACAAAGGCAAGTTTGAGAAGGCAAAGGAAGTGGGTGCCACAGAGTGCGTCAACCCACAGGACTATGAGAAACCCATCCAAGAAGTTTTATTTGACATGACAGATGATGATGTGGACTTCAGCTTTGAGTTCATTGGAAATCCAGAAACCGTGGTATGTGGTTCTCAATTGTGAAAATTACCAATATTTCTACCAGTAACTTTTTAAAGACTTATTTATTGGCTGTGGTGGGTCTTCACTGTCGCACACAGGGCTTCCTCTAGTTGTGGTAAGTGAGGGCGACTCTTCTTTCTGTGGTTTCTCTCTTGTGAAGTAGAGGTTCTAGGTGCCCGGGCTTCAGTAGTTGCAGCACATGGGCTCAGAATCTGTGGTGCATGTGCTTAGTTGCTCCATGGCATGTTGGATCTTCCCAGACCAGGTATCAAATCCATGTACCCTGCACTGGAAGGTGGACTCTTATCGACTGGACTACCAGGGAAGCCCCAAGCTTTATTTTAGATTTTTAACTGAGTGAAAATTCTAAACTTTCCTCCACAATCTTCTATTTAATTCTCTTTGTGTTCCTGATATCCCAGCTGGTACCCTCTATCTACTCTTATAAATTTATTCACTATCCCAAACACTGAACTCCCATACTGAGTTCTCTTCTCCCTCTGTTCCATTATGTCAATCCTGTTCCTTCAAGTAAGCAAACAGTTTCCAATAGGCAGGACAAAAAAAGCTTTGTAAAGAATTGTCATGGGGCTTCCCTGGTGGTCCAGTGGGTAAGGACACCATCTTGCAGTGCAAGGGGTGCTAGTTCGAACCCTGGCCTGAGAAGATCCCACGTGCCGCAGAGTGCCTGGACCAATGTGTCCAATTACAGAGCCAGAGCTCTGGAGCACATGCACCCAGAGCCGGTGCTCTGTGACAACAGAGGCCACTGCGATGGGAGGCCCACACCGGCCAAAGAACAAAGATGGATGAAAATAGAGAAATGAAAGACCAATAGAAGTAGCCCGCCTGCTCCCCTCCCTCCCCACCTCACCCTCCAAAATAAATAAATAAATAAATCTAAAAAAAAAAAAAGAATTGCCACGGAATTATTTCATAATAAGGAGCAGCTCAGTAACTATAACTTTCAAGCCAGAAGATTTATGCAAGATAAGAATAATATTGGATTAATGACCCTACAAAGCTCTGCACTTTTAGCAAAGTCTTTCATGTTGGATCTGAGATAAGCGTCCAAGAACCATTGTTTCTCAATCTTGATTAAAGGGGTTCATTTCAAAAATGAAGAAAAGGGGCTTCCCCTGGTGGTTCAGTGGATAAGGACACCGCCTTGCAGTGCAAGCAGCGCCGGTTCGATCCCTGGCCTGGGAAGATCCCACGTGCCGCGGAGCGGCTGGACTGATGTGTCCAGCAACCGAGTCGGAGCTCTGGAGCGCATGCGCCCAGAGCCGGTGCTCTGCGACAACAGATGCCACTGCGATGGGAGGCCCGCAGGAGCCAAAGAACAAAGATGGATGAAAATAGAGAAATGAAAGACCAATAGAAGTAGCCCGCCTGCTCCCCTCCCTCCCCACCTCACCCTCCAAAATAAATAAATAAATAAATCTAAAAAAAAAAAAAGAATTGCCACGGAATTATTTCATAATAAGGAGCAGCTCAGTAACTATAACTTTCAAGCCAGAAGATTTATGCAAGATAAGAATAATATTGGATTAATGACCCTACAAAGCTCTGCACTTTTAGCAAAGTCTTTCATGTTGGATCTGAGATAAGCGTCCAAGAACCATTGTTTCTCAATCTTGATTAAAGGGGTTCATTTCAAAAATGAAGAAAAGGGGCTTCCCCTGGTGGTTCAGTGGATAAGGACACCGCCTTGCAGTGCAAGCAGCGCCGGTTCGATCCCTGGCCTGGGAAGATCCCACGTGCCGCGGAGCGGCTGGACTGATGTGTCCAGCAACCGAGTCGGAGCTCTGGAGCGCATGCGCCCAGAGCCGGTGCTCTGCGACAACAGATGCCACTGCGATGGGAGGCCCGCAGGAGCCAAAGAACAAAGATGGATGAAAATAGAGAAATGAAAGACCAATGGAAGTGGCCGGCCCGCTCCCCTCCCTCCCCAACCCGACCCCCGCCCAAAATAAATAAATAAATGAATCTTTAAAAAAAAAAAAAAATGAAGAAAAAACTGGTTATTTTTCTGGCTGAATACAGTTTATATAAGAATATAAATGGATAGGAAGTTATTTCACAATTTGAGATGTGCTTTCTTTGGGCCTGTAGAAATAACATACTATTGGATTGTAGGTCTCCATCTTCTAGCAGCTCTATGGAAACTGAGCTCTGTCTCTTCCAACCGAGACCCTTTCCTCAGCTTACAAAATGTTTTCATTCCTCATTATACATAAATCCTCTCATCTTTAAAATGAGGTAACAAAATCTTGGTCACAGGCTTTCCTGCAGATAGTCTTGCTCTGAAAAGTAGCATCTGAAAATAAATAATGGGAACATGCTTATTTATAACTTTGCTAATATATGATGCTATACAAAGAGCCAGCTATATTCTTCAGTAACTAAAAGAATATGTCAACTCTAAGTAATCACCAGTGTCCGTAACAGTTCTTTAAAAAATTATTACTGTCATTATTACTAGTACCACTACCGTGGGTGTTTATTTTCATTTTTTGATTTTCATCTATTGTACCCTAAACTGCCAGAGACTATACTCCGCAGCACACAATGTCTTATTTATGTTTCAGCACATTCTCACAAGGTAAACATTATTTCAAGTAAGGACAAGGTGCATCAGAAAAGAATGTCACAGATCACTGAGCAGTGGAACTGAGATTCAGACTTAGGTGCAACTTTCAAGTACACCTTTTAACTCCCTCATTGTTTTGCATTGCTTAACCACAGGCAGCTGCCTTGGCCTCCTGCTGTGAGAGCCACGGAGTGTGCGTGGTTATTGGGCTGACAGTTGCTGCTGAACTCAAAATCAGTGGCCATTTGTTCTTCTCAGGATGTTCTTTAAAGGGATCTATCTATGGAGGTAGGCATGTTGCAAGGAAGAACAGAAATGTGTGGGTTATAGGGAAAAGAAATAGAGAAATGTGTTATGAATGACTAAAAGAGAATATAAAACAAGAGCTTTAGATTACAGTTTTTGTTTCAACACATAAATATCCAAGATAAGGGTATGAATATTGATGTGTACAGAATATTGATGTGTACAGTTGCTTCTTAGTAATTTTTTCTCATGCAAAGGAAGAGATTTTTTTTAATTAATTAGTGAAAAATGAGTGTCCAAAGTTTAATGAAAATTCTAAATTGAAAAGGAACAGCAGTACTGTGATGAGCAACTATATTCAATCCAGTTATATAATGGCCAACTGAAATCTGGGCCTGTAGAAATAACATACTATTGGATTGTAGGTCTCCATCTTCTAGCAGCTCTATGGAAACTGAGCTCTGTCTCTTCCAACCGAGACCCTTTCCTCAGCTTACAAAATGTTTTCATTCCTCATTATACATAAATCCTCTCATCTTTAAAATGAGGTAACAAAATCTTGGTCACAGGCTTTCCTGCAGATAGTCTTGCTCTGAAAAGTAGCATCTGAAAATAAATAATGGGAACATGCTTATTTATAACTTTGCTAATATATGATGCTATACAAAGAGCCAGCTATATTCTTCAGTAACTAAAAGAATATGTCAACTCTAAGTAATCACCAGTGTCCGTAACAGTTCTTTAAAAAATTATTACTGTCATTATTACTAGTACCACTACCGTGGGTGTTTATTTTCATTTTTTGATTTTCATCTATTGTACCCTAAACTGCCAGAGACTATACTCCGCAGCACACAATGTCTTATTTATGTTTCAGCACATTCTCACAAGGTAAACATTATTTCAAGTAAGGACAAGGTGCATCAGAAAAGAATGTCACAGATCACTGAGCAGTGGAACTGAGATTCAGACTTAGGTGCAACTTTCAAGTACACCTTTTAACTCCCTCATTGTTTTGCATTGCTTAACCACAGGCAGCTGCCTTGGCCTCCTGCTGTGAGAGCCACGGAGTGTGCGTGGTTATTGGGCTGACAGTTGCTGCTGAACTCAAAATCAGTGGCCATTTGTTCTTCTCAGGATGTTCTTTAAAGGGATCTATCTATGGAGGTAGGCATGTTGCAAGGAAGAACAGAAATGTGTGGGTTATAGGGAAAAGAAATAGAGAAATGTGTTATGAATGACTAAAAGAGAATATAAAACAAGAGCTTTAGATTACAGTTTTTGTTTCAACACATAAATATCCAAGATAAGGGTATGAATATTGATGTGTACAGAATATTGATGTGTACAGTTGCTTCTTAGTAATTTTTTCTCATGCAAAGGAAGAGATTTTTTTTAATTAATTAGTGAAAAATGAGTGTCCAAAGTTTAATGAAAATTCTAAATTGAAAAGGAACAGCAGTACTGTGATGAGCAACTATATTCAATCCAGTTATATAATGGCCAACTGGAACTCTTTGGAGAAAATACTGAATCATTAGTAAATGGTCCAACTTAGGTAAATCTTACCCAAAACAACTCAAAGACATCAAAAAATGAATTCATGATTGAAAAGAAAAACGACTGGTAAAAGTGAAGGAGAATTTTTTTTTTCCAGAGGAAGAAACATTTTTTTTCATAGAATTCCCTGGTTTTCCATTTTTTAAACCTTAGAACTTACATTTTAAAGATTTTAGATGACTTTTTAATGAAGGAAGTAGAAAACAAACTAAAATAAATCTGTGTTGGATTCTAGGCTCATAAGCAAGCAATCTGATACTTAAGAAGAAATATATTTATCCAGAGATTGGGGGGGAATTTGACTTCTTAGGCAAAAGAGATGAGAATTAGGAGCTATCTAAGTTTTTTGTACTAGTGATCTACTTAGGGCAGTGTACTGTAGATACTAGGAATCTTACCAAATTCATGGATGTAGAGTAGATAAATGGCAAGGACAGCCAAAGGAAAAAAAAAGTAATAAATCAGTCTAAACTTTAACTATCAGTTGCTCCATTTGGGATAATTAGACATACCCATTCTATTTCCCTCTAGACACAGTATTTCCATCAGAGGCAATAACTATTGAGTCCAAATACACAGACTCAGCTAACTCTTGTAAAATAAGATCACCAATATTAAAAAAAAAAAACAAAAAAAAAACCTCACAAGGAGACTTTCGCAGGCCATTTCAGCATTCGTATAATGGTCATGCATAGATTGTCTACAGATAGTATAATCCACTGGTTCAGTGGGTCTTCCATTAAGGATAGCCTCTAAAGACAGAAACTGCTAAACCTCCTACAATAGACACCATGAAAAAATTCCGCCCCCTTCCCCCAGAAATTAGTGCCCTTGTTCAGAAACACTATCTAGCCTAAGTCTATGGTCCTCGGCGTTCTTTTATAGGTCAGTTAAAAGAAGAAACAAACAAAAAGGCTTACAGAATATTGATGTGTACAGTTGCTTCTTAGTAATTTTTTCTCATGCAAAGGAAGAGATTTTTTTTAATTAATTAGTGAAAAATGAGTGTCCAAAGTTTAATGAAAATTCTAAATTGAAAAGGAACAGCAGTACTGTGATGAGCAACTATATTCAATCCAGTTATATAATGGCCAACTGGAACTCTTTGGAGAAAATACTGAATCATTAGTAAATGGTCCAACTTAGGTAAATCTTACCCAAAACAACTCAAAGACATCAAAAAATGAATTCATGATTGAAAAGAAAAACGACTGGTAAAAGTGAAGGAGAATTTTTTTTTCCAGAGGAAGAAACATTTTTTTTCATAGAATTCCCTGGTTTTCCATTTTTTAAACCTTAGAACTTACATTTTAAAGATTTTAGATGACTTTTTAATGAAGGAAGTAGAAAACAAACTAAAATAAATCTGTGTTGGATTCTAGGCTCATAAGCAAGCAATCTGATACTTAAGAAGAAATATATTTATCCAGAGATTGGGGGGGAATTTGACTTCTTAGGCAAAAGAGATGAGAATTAGGAGCTATCTAAGTTTTTTGTACTAGTGATCTACTTAGGGCAGTGTACTGTAGATACTAGGAATCTTACCAAATTCATGGATGTAGAGTAGATAAATGGCAAGGACAGCCAAAGGAAAAAAAAAAAGTAATAAATCAGTCTAAACTTTAACTATCAGTTGCTCCATTTGGGATAATTAGACATACCCATTCTATTTCCCTCTAGACACAGTATTTCCATCAGAGGCAATAACTATTGAGTCCAAATACACAGACTCAGCTAACTCTTGTAAAATAAGATCACCAATATTAAAAAAAAAAAACAAAAAAAAAACCTCACAAGGAGACTTTCGCAGGCCATTTCAGCATTCGTATAATGGTCATGCATAGATTGTCTACAGATAGTATAATCCACTGGTTCAGTGGGTCTTCCATTAAGGATAGCCTCTAAAGACAGAAACTGCTAAACCTCCTACAATAGACACCATGAAAAAATTCCGCCCCCTTCCCCCAGAAATCAGTGCCCTTGTTCAGAAACACTATCTAGCCTAAGTCTATGGTCCTCGGCCGTTCTTTTATATGTTGTTCAGTTAAAAGAAGAAACAAACAACATATAAAAGAAGTGTTCTTTACATACATTTTAAAATGCTTTATCAGATCATCAATCAAAAGATAAAGAGGGTTTCCCTGGTGGTCCAGTGGGTAAGGACACCACCTCGCAGTGCAAGGGATGCCGGTTTGATCCCTGGCCTGGGAAGATCCCACGTGACGTGGAGCGGCTGGACCAATGTGTCCAATTACCGAGCCGGAGCTCTGGAGCACATGCGCTCAGAGCCAGTGCTCTGCAACAACAGAGGCCACCGCGATGGGAGGCCCACACGGGCCAAAGAACAAAGATGGATGAAAATAGAGAAATGAAAGACCAATAGAAGTAGCCCGCCTGCTCCCCTCCCTCCCCACCCCACCCCCCAAAAATAAATAAAGAAAGAAATCTTTAAAAAAAAAAAAAGATAAAGAGATGGGCTTCCCTGGTAGTCCAGTGGGTAAGGACACCACCTTGCAGTGCAAGGGGCGCCAGTTCGATCCCTGGCCTGGAAAGATCCCACGTGCCGCGGAGCGGCTGGACCGATGTGTCCAATTACCGAGCCAGAGTTCTGGCGCTTATGCGCCCAGGGCCGGTGCTCTGCGACAACAGAGGCCACCTCGATGGGAGGCCCACAGGAGCCAAAGAACAAAGATGAATGAAAATAGACAAATGAAAGACCAATAGAAGTGGCCCACCCCCGCCTCACCCCCAAAAATAAATAAATAAATAAATCTTTAAAAAAAAAAAAAGATAAAGAGAGTAGATCTCAAAAGTTATCACAAGAAAAAAAAAGTTATCACAAGAAAAAAAACCTGGAACTATGTGTGGTGATGGATGTCAACTAAATTAATTTCATAGTAATCATTTCATAATAGTACATAATCAAATAATTTTATATACATAAAATTAACATGTTACATATTGATTATGCTCCAATTTTTTAAAGATAAAAACAAATAGAAAAATACACTGGCCCTTCATGTTATAACATAGGGCACTAGTTAGAATTCTTGATTACATATAATTGAAACTAACTTGGATAAAAAACAGATGTACTGAAAGTATTTTAGATAGTGTTGAGAATAGTTTTAGGAATGCTGGAAAACCTGGCCGGGGAAGGAACCAAGAAAAGCAAGTACCTCCCAAGACCCTATCGCAGAATCAGCTGCTTAGGACACTCTTGTCTACTTAGAAAATCATACCACACTCACCCTTGTGGTGATTCACTGGGCATGTCGCTTAGTACAATGCTAAATGTGAAGACAGTATTTCTTGAGAACTACAAGAATGGAAAAAAAATACAATGCTAAGCTTGTTACCTTATCTGATCTCATCTTTCCCTACACAATTTTACTTCCTGAAGGCACATTTCATTCTTATCTCGTTTTATAAACATTCATTTTCCAAAAGCTGCCACTCAGAGCACGGCCATAGTGAAAAGTTCTTCTCTTCCCTTAAGATAATTGGCTCTTTCATAAAGCTGCGGATCAACACACACACACAGAGTAAATACTTCAACACCAAGAACATCTAAAAAGAAGTCCATGTTCTACTTGCTGTAAGCAAATCCTCCTCTCCACGACCAGAGGTCTCCTTCAGGATAACAGCCTTCTACACAAAGTATATGGTGGGGGCAGGCATTCATTTTCCTGATAAGTTAACAGAAAATCCTTGGATTTTCTCAAAGCCAACACCTCCAGCAAGTGACCCTTTTTATATAATGGTTCTCGTGTGTAAAATCTATTGTTAATCAGTGTGTGTGTGTGCGTGCGTGCGAGCGTGTGTGTGTCTTTCCAGGCTGTAAAGGAAGAGACAGCGCCTCTAAACTGATTTCTGATTATATGGCAAAGAAGATTAATCTAGACCCACTAATTACCCATACTCTGAATCTTGATAAACTTGACGAAGCATCTGAATGAATGAAAACTGGAAAATGGCAAGTTGCTCACACAGTTTTTATGTCTGAGTGTTTGGGGCCAGGAGAAAGGGTGTATAGAGGTGGGGGAGGCAGTGGAAGGGATGTCATGGCTGAAGAAACCACAGACAGGCCACTGAAGGAGGTTTCAGGAATTTGCAAATGATCACCTTCCCTTCTGTATTTTGTTTTACTCCCACTTTATAAAATATGTCTTCCTTAAAATACTTAAGTGATCACCTACCCTTAACACTGGCACTTTATTTCCAATTTGATATTATTTTAAATACACATTAACTACTGAAGTTAGCTCATAATTTTTAGCCTAAGTCTAAGTTCATAGTTTATAAAGATTATTATTATTTTTGTTGTCGTTGTTCTACTTCAAAGGGGAAATTATCTCTATAATTCTAAATGCCAGTACCTATCTTTGGCCCACAAACCAGTAGCCATAAACTGAGCATTAGTATTCCCCAAAGGGTATAAGCCTGCTTACATATTCCTCACTCCTGGGGCTTCATGTCATTTTGAAAAATCTCATAACTGATTTAATCTGCCTATTTTCACTTAAACTTAGGGAAAGGGAATCCAATTTACTTAATAGTATACAAAGTGACAGTTTGAAATTCAAATCACAATTGTTGCGGATCAACACACACACACAGAGTAAATACTTCAACACCAAGAACATCTAAAAAGAAGTCCATGTTCTACTTGCTGTAAGCAAATCCTCCTCTCCACGACCAGAGGTCTCCTTCAGGATAACAGCCTTCTACACAAAGTATATGGTGGGGGCAGGCATTCATTTTCCTGATAAGTTAACAGAAAATCCTTGGATTTTCTCAAAGCCAACACCTCCAGCAAGTGACCCTTTTTATATAATGGTTCTCGTGTGTAAAATCTATTGTTAATCAGTGTGTGTGTGTGCGTGCGTGCGAGCGTGTGTGTGTCTTTCCAGGCTGTAAAGGAAGAGACAGCGCCTCTAAACTGATTTCTGATTATATGGCAAAGAAGATTAATCTAGACCCACTAATTACCCATACTCTGAATCTTGATAAACTTGACGAAGCATCTGAATGAATGAAAACTGGAAAATGGCAAGTTGCTCACACAGTTTTTATGTCTGAGTGTTTGGGGCCAGGAGAAAGGGTGTATAGAGGTGGGGGAGGCAGTGGAAGGGATGTCATGGCTGAAGAAACCACAGACAGGCCACTGAAGGAGGTTTCAGGAATTTGCAAATGATCACCTTCCCTTCTGTATTTTGTTTTACTCCCACTTTATAAAATATGTCTTCCTTAAAATACTTAAGTGATCACCTACCCTTAACACTGGCACTTTATTTCCAATTTGATATTATTTTAAATACACATTAACTACTGAAGTTAGCTCATAATTTTTAGCCTAAGTCTAAGTTCATAGTTTATAAAGATTATTATTATTTTTGTTGTCGTTGTTCTACTTCAAAGGGGAAATTATCTCTATAATTCTAAATGCCAGTACCTATCTTTGGCCCACAAACCAGTAGCCATAAACTGAGCATTAGTATTCCCCAAAAGGGTATAAGCCTGCTTACATATTCCTCACTCCTGGGGCTTCATGTCATTTTGAAAAATCTCATAACTGATTTAATCTGCCTATTTTCACTTAAACTTAGGGAAAGGGAATCCAATTTACTTAATAGTATACAAAGTGACAGTTTGAAATTCAAATCACAATTGTTGCTTTAGATACATTTCAACTTTTCTCTTTTTTTCTTTTCTTTTTAGTGTCCACTGTGTCCTGTTAGTTTAAGTACAATGTTCACCAACTAAATCCCATCTTGCATAATTTCATGATTTAGAAGAATTATTCGCACGACACTGTATCTATTTCCTTGCCTCTGACTCATTTAGTGGCGGATTCATGTTCAGCTTCTAGTCTCACCACCACATCACCATTGTCCCTATGTGACAAAGTGTCACCCAGGAACATCTTTCAGAGCTAGATTAGGTTGCCTTGAATCACTCAATTCCATACCCTTCAAACAAGCAAAAATCACCCAGGATACTCCCATTTTCATAGTTTTCTCTATGTCTGGGCCCATGTTTCCTTGCACATGTTGTCTCTCCCACCCAGCAAGCTGTACCTCATTTCACACCAAAGAAATAAAACTCACCATTCATAAGTGTACTGAACATTCAAGTCGAAGCAAGCTGATGGAAAAGGTGGGGGGGTCATCATGAAATCAAATTAAATTCTAATGGAACTAGTTAAGAATTTCATTCTTAATGTAACACCCCAGAGATATGTCTACCGGTATTTCATTTTATAAAACTCAGCTTCAAACTGTCACTTAGAATATCTCCAATGGGACTAAGCTCTTCTCCCCTGGATTGCCAAAGGAACTTCAAATTCTTCTACTTGCCGGGCCAGTTTAGCTCGTAGCAGTTCCTATTACCTAGCTTTATAACCTAAGTCATCCAGAAAAAAAAAAAAAAGTGAGGGACAGGGGAGTGTCTTGTTACTTATCAGAATTCATATTCCCTAGGAGAAGGCTGTGGTATTAAACAGCAAAACTGATTTTTATTTCACTCTCCACAAAAAGCAGAGTAACTGTGTAGCCTCTTACTGATGTGTCCCATAGACTTTTCCTCAAGAAGTGGATGAGTGAACAACATGATCCAGGAATGATCTGTGACAGCCAATCCCCTTTCCCAGACTCTACCTGGGTAGGGCCCACCCCACCTCTGTGTCAAGCCCCTCTGAGTTCTCCCAGGCGGGGCTATCACAGCCCTCTTGAGATGTGTCTTCACTTCCTATTCCCCAGATACAGAAATCTCTTCCCAACCCTCTCCCCCTACTCCACACACAGCAAGAACTCCTTTCCTAATCAGTCTCTTATGTTTCAGCTTGGGCTTCCCTAGATTAGAGGAAAACCTTGGAACCAAAACCGATGAGTATGATTACAATTTACATGAGAGGCTTCTCAGCACCTCATCCATATCCCTAGAACCTTACCACTTCCCTTGTGTCTGGCTGGCTTCTGGCTGCCAGAGTCAGCATTCCCTTCCTGAGAACAGAAGCTTCCTCTGCCAATTCTTGATGTAGCAGGCCACAAGTTCCAGGCAATATGTACCTCTCAAGCACCCCTCAGCCGATGACTGACAGAAGTTGCTAGAAAATACACAGTCCACAGGGTATTCCTATAGGATTAAACTCCAAGTGCTCACTTTGGTACTCAGCATGTTGTCTCTCCCACCCAGCAAGTTTTGAAATAAAACTCACCATTCATAAGTGTACTGAACATTCAAGTCGAAGCAAGCTGATGGAAAAGGTGGGGGGGTCATCATGAAATCAAATTAAATTCTAATGGAACTAGTTAAGAATTTCATTCTTAATGTAACACCCCAGAGATATGTCTACCGGTATTTCATTTTATAAAACTCAGCTTCAAACTGTCACTTAGAATATCTCCAATGGGACTAAGCTCTTCTCCCCTGGATTGCCAAAGGAACTTCAAATTCTTCTACTTGCCGGGCCAGTTTAGCTCGTAGCAGTTACTATTACCTAGCTTTATAACCTAAGTCATCCAGGAAAAAAAAAAAAAGTGAGGGACAGGGGGGTGTCTTGTTACTTATCAGAATTCATATTCCCTAGGAGAAGGCTGTGGTATTAAACAGCAAAACTGATTTTTATTTCACTCTCCACAAAAAGCAGAGTAACTGTGTAGCCTCTTACTGATGTGTCCCATAGACTTTTCCTCAAGAAGTGGATGAGTGAACAACATGATCCAGGAATGATCTGTGACAGCCAATCCCCTTTCCCAGACTCTACCTGGGTAGGGCCCACCCCACCTCTGTGTCAAGCCCCTCTGAGTTCTCCCAGGCGGGGCTATCACAGCCCTCTTGAGATGTGTCTTCACTTCCTATTCCCCAGATACAGAAATCTCTTCCCAACCCTCTCCCCCTACTCCACACACAGCAAGAACTCCTTTCCTAATCAGTCTCTTATGTTTCAGCTTGGGCTTCCCTAGATTAGAGGAAAACCTTGGAACCAAAACCGATGAGTATGATTACAATTTACATGAGAGGCTTCTCAGCACCTCATCCATATCCCTAGAACCTTACCACTTCCCTTGTGTCTGGCTGGCTTCTGGCTGCCAGAGTCAGCATTCCCTTCCTGAGAACAGAAGCTTCCTCTGCCAATTCTTGATGTAGCAGGCCACAAGTTCCAGGCAATATGTACCTCTCAAGCACCCCTCAGCCGATGACTGACAGAAGTTGCTAGAAAATACACAGTCCACAGGGTATTCCTATAGGATTAAACTCCAAGTGCTCACTTTGGTACTCAGCTTTTTTTTTTTTTTTTAATAGATGTCATATTTTTTTCTTTTTGTCTCTAAGTCATCATTTGTTATTATTTTCATTCATCTTTATTCTTTGGCATGTGTGGGCCTCCCACTGCAATGGCCTCTCTTGTTGCAGAGCACTGTTTCTGGGCGCATGGCTCGTAACTGGACACACCAGCCCAGCTGCTCCTCAGCATGTGGGATCTTCCCGGGCCAGGGATCAAACCAGTGCCCCTTGCACCGCAAGGCAGACTCTTTACCCACTGGACCACCAGGGAAGCCCTGGTACTCAGCTTTTAAAACACACTCTTATACCCATATGCATAGCAGCATTATTCACAATAGCCAAAAAGTGGAAGTAAGCCAAGTGTCTAACAACAAATGATGGATTAAAAGAAAATTGTATATGCACACACAATGAATATTATTCAGCCCTAAAAAGGAAGGAAATTCTGACAAATGGGTGACAACATGGATGAACTTTGAAGACATTATGCTAAGTGACAAAAGCCAGTTATGCAAGTACAGTTGTGAACTGTGGTAAAAGGGACCCTAGCGATCCCCGCCTCCTAGATTTCAAGCCCTTATGTAATCCCTTCTCCTTAAATGAGGACTGGACTTAATGACTCAATCTTCACAGCAGAAATGATGAGATATCACTTAGGAAATTGAGTTCTGAAAAGACCATGGCTTCCATTTGGGAGTCTCTCTTCAGTTGCTTGTTCTGGGAAAAGTTAACTGGCACATCATGAAAAACTGAGCAAAGGGCCGGAGCTTAGAAGAGGATCTTCTGAGGCCTGTCAACAACTATGTAAGTGAAACTAGAAGAACATATTCTTCCTGAGTCAAACCTTGAGATGACCAGCCCTGGCCAATACCTCAATACAGCTTTGTGGGAAACCCTGAAAAAGACCACCCAACTCAGCGGCTCCCAGAATCCTGACCAATAGAAACTTGGAGAAAAGAAATGTTTGTTTCAAGCTGCTAAGCAATAGATGACTAATACACTGGTAGTGAAATAAAAATGCTCTTGGTGTGTTCTTGGGATATAATTACTATCAGTCTCCTGTGATGAATTTGGATGGGACACAGATTACAAGATATGCACTGTCTTGTGCAGTGGAGAGAGAGCACTGAGAGCATTATGGTAATTATAAAGACCATGGATTTGGTTGTTTATTGTTAAGTGTCATCAATACAGTGAAAGAAAAAAAAAATGGCAGGCTTGAGTCAGACAACAGTCAAGCAAGAGTATGATAAGACTTCCATAACAGCGTTTAAATGTCCCCTTATCTCCCACAACCAGAGGACAAACTGGGCTGAAAAATCAAGTCTATGATTTAATTCTGATGTTAGCACAATTGTAGAGAAGTTTTCATCTATAAAACTGTCACTAAAACCAGAGCAACAATAGGAACGGGGTGATATCTTAAAATTGAACCGGAATATCTTAACTTTGAAACCAGATTCTCCTAAATGCTATAGGTCTAAAGAAGTGTCCATTCCCCTTTGCCACTGATAGCATATGATCTAATTGAGGGAAAATTTGCAAGAGCTGTCATGAAAAAACTCAATAAACTACAAGAAAACTCAGAGAGGCAGTTCACTGATCTCAGGAATAAAACTAATAAACAGAAGGAGTACTTCGCCAAAGACACTGAAATTCTGTACCAGAGGCTATAAGGGAGAGCTTGTTGGAATGGGAGCAATCTCTATGACTCAAGATTTAATCCCTGAGAAGGACATTCAGAATCAGTTCTATGTGACTGGAATGGCTCCTCAAAACATGGAGGAAAAGTAACAGGTTACACCAAATAAGGTAAAGATGCCACAAATGCTTTGGGAAAAGCCAATAGGTCCCGAGTAGTGGTATCAGCGTTGTGCCAGCAGGAAACGCTCCTTTTGTCTCTCCCCTTCAATCTACAACCAGTAAAGCATCCGTAACTCAACACAAGTCCCTCTGTCCAGCACACCAGGGTGCCAGAGAGTTCCACACATCTGTACACCTAAAAGTGGGTAGACTCAGGTGGCTTGGCCTGTTGCTGCAGAGAAGCCAGTATCAACGGGAGAGGTGACACTCAGGACTCCAGTCTTCTGGCTGCTGAAGCAGAGGGGCCCGCAACTCTGTCCCTCTCTGCATGAAGGCACTCATGACTCCGGCTCCC
Source organism: Tragulus kanchil (assembly GCA_022376925.1). Taxonomy (NCBI): domain Eukaryota; kingdom Metazoa; phylum Chordata; class Mammalia; order Artiodactyla; family Tragulidae; genus Tragulus; species Tragulus kanchil. Next base: position 80,557,173 of record JAIOJX010000025.1, read on the forward strand.
TCCCACCCACAACGGCAGTTCCTGTGAACTCTGAAAGCGCAGATGCAGCAGAGGGGCCTGCAGCCTTGGCTCTTCCCCACCCTCATTCTCCCACCACGGTGGCAACTTGGGTGATCCTGGAGGTGGTGGAGGCCCCCACCAGCCCAGTGCCCCAGGCAGTGATGACAGTGACAGCTGTGACCCCAGCATCAGAAAGGCCCCAGCAACTCCAACGGCACAGCAGCATCAACAAGGAACCGGGCTACACCTCTGGCAGAGAGAGGACAGAGTGAAACTCTATCAAATATAGCCAGAGGCAGTTTATAGAAGAAAAATCAAAAATGTGAACTACAGTGCTACCCATAGATTTGCGTTTCATAAACATAAGTCTGTTTTGTTGGGTGGGTGGAGTGTGTAGTTACAATCTGTTGAATTACTAGATTCAAGTTTAAAAAAAAAAAAAAGAAGAAGAAAAGATGTTGGCTACTCAGAATGGGCCAGCAGAAGAACAATTCTTCAAGCAGCATAAAAAACCATGGTAACAGGAAATTGCAAAAAGAAATGAATAATTCACCAAAAGTCACACTTGAAGTCATGAAAAACCTCAATAAGCTACAAGAAAACTCAGAGGGGAGGTTAAATGATCTCAAGAATAAAATTAATAAACAAAAGAAATACTTTGCCAAAGAGTGAAACTCTAAAATCAAGAATCAAACATCAAACAAATTCTAGAACCAAATAACTCAAAAAATGAGATAAAGAATGCATTAGAAAGTGCTGAAAAGGGGCTTTCCTGGTGGTCCAGTGGGTGAGGACACCGCCTTGCAGTGCAAGGGGCGCCGGTTCGATCCCTGACCTGGGAAGATCCCATGTGCCGCGGAGTGGCTGGCTGATGTGTCCAACTACCGAGCCGGAGCTCTGGAGCGCATGCGCCCAGAGCCGGTGCTCTGCGACAACAGAGGCCACCGCGATGGGAGGCCCACAGGAGCCAAAGAACAAAGATGGATGAAAATAGATAAATGAAAGACCAATAGAAGTGGCCCGCCGGCCCCTCTCCCTCCCCAACCCGCCAACTCCCCCCAAAAAAATCAGGTACCATATGCACCTTATTGATTTACACTTCATTACAGCCTCTGAAGTTGACATTATGCTTCTTATTAACAGATGAGATAGCATAGCGGCTTTGTTTGATATCACTCAGTTGTTAGTCAGAGGTGCAGGGATTTGATTTGAAATCTGTTTGCTTACAAAGGTCATGTTTCTTTCCAGTTAGCTGCTGACCTGAAAAGTTATGTAATTTAGACTTTGTAATTTCCCTGCTCTTATCATTATGGTAGAATTTTGACCTTCAGGATATTGTTCATTTTACTTTCACTGTAAAATTGAAAAAAATTAAATTAAAATGCATTTACTTTTATTTTTGTTGTTATTATTGTATAGAATTGCTACTCTTAAGTCCTAGTTAGAAAAGAAAGTTATTTTTTTCATCTTTAGATAAGTTATCTATAAAGTGATCATTCATAACAAGATAATTGTTTTAGCATTAAGATGTCAGGCAAATACAACTTATTTTTCAGATTTTAGCATAAACATCACTTACTCAAGGTAGGTGTCCTCAAATCTCTCAAACCAGGTCAGGGCCCCTATGTTATTCTCTCAACTCCCCCATATTTTCTGTTCATAGCACTTTTAGCTTTCACTTTCACATTTGGTGTTACTCAGTTGTATCTCTAGAGTGAATAGTGCACAGAATTTAAATGGAATTATAGTACTTCTTTAACACTGGGTAACAATGCAAACACTATGTAACAGGGAAGAAATACTTTGCCAAAGAGTGAAACTCTAAAATCAAGAATCAAACATCAAACAAATTCTAGAACCAAATAACTCAAAAAATGAGATAAAGAATGCATTAGAAAGTGCTGAAAAGGGGCTTTCCTGGTGGTCCAGTGGGTGAGGACACCGCCTTGCAGTGCAAGGGGCGCCGGTTCGATCCCTGACCTGGGAAGATCCCATGTGCCGCGGAGTGGCTGGCTGATGTGTCCAACTACCGAGCCGGAGCTCTGGAGCGCATGCGCCCAGAGCCGGTGCTCTGCGACAACAGAGGCCACCGCGATGGGAGGCCCACAGGAGCCAAAGAACAAAGATGGATGAAAATAGATAAATGAAAGACCAATAGAAGTGGCCCGCCGGCCCCTCTCCCTCCCCAACCCGCCAACTCCCCCCAAAAAAATCAGGTACCATATGCACCTTATTGATTTACACTTCATTACAGCCTCTGAAGTTGACATTATGCTTCTTATTAACAGATGAGATAGCATAGCGGCTTTGTTTGATATCACTCAGTTGTTAGTCAGAGGTGCAGGGATTTGATTTGAAATCTGTTTGCTTACAAAGGTCATGTTTCTTTCCAGTTAGCTGCTGACCTGAAAAGTTATGTAATTTAGACTTTGTAATTTCCCTGCTCTTATCATTATGGTAGAATTTTGACCTTCAGGATATTGTTCATTTTACTTTCACTGTAAAATTGAAAAAAATTAAATTAAAATGCATTTACTTTTATTTTTGTTGTTATTATTGTATAGAATTGCTACTCTTAAGTCCTAGTTAGAAAAGAAAGTTATTTTTTTCATCTTTAGATAAGTTATCTATAAAGTGATCATTCATAACAAGATAATTGTTTTAGCATTAAGATGTCAGGCAAATACAACTTATTTTTCAGATTTTAGCATAAACATCACTTACTCAAGGTAGGTGTCCTCAAATCTCTCAAACCAGGTCAGGGCCCCTATGTTATTCTCTCAACTCCCCCATATTTTCTGTTCATAGCACTTTTAGCTTTCACTTTCACATTTGGTGTTACTCAGTTGTATCTCTAGAGTGAATAGTGCACAGAATTTAAATGGAATTATAGTACTTCTTTAACACTGGGTAACAATGCAAACACTATGTACATCACAGGCTAAATGGGGGATCTTTCACAGGATGACCATGAGCTGCTCTGAAAAGGTGAGAGACTTGGAGAGACTACAGAAAAAGATACTGAGTTATTAGTAGGCTCTTCGTTGCTGGGCAGGCTTTTCTCTAGTTGTGGTGAGCAGGGGCTACTCCTTGTTACAGTGCACAGGCTTCCCACTGCAGTGGCTTCTCCCCTGACAGAGCACAGGCTCTAGAGCATATGGATTTAATAGTTGGGGCACATGGGCTCAGTAGTTGCAGCACCTCGACTCTAGAGCACAGGTTCAGTAGTTGTGGCATACGGGCGGAGTTGCTCTGTGGCATGTGGGATCTTCCCAGATGAATCTGTGTCCGTTGCATTGGCAGGCAAATTCCTTACCACTGAGCCACTAGGGAAGCCCAATACTGAGTTATTAAACATCACACATGTTTTATTGAATATTAATGAAAACCAAAACAAGTAATTACAGCTCAAACACTTTCACATCCTCTTAATGTTAGAAAGAGAGCATGCTTGCCAAACAAGTAATAAAAACCTAAAAATCAGAGAACATACCCCTAAAGACAATAAAATGGCTCCGTGCAAATGCACACCTTGCATCTAGGTCTATTGTGCACACATTGCTGTATTAGTGCTTACAGATCCTCTCAGCTCCTGTTTCTTCAAATAAGTTCTCTGCTCCCACCTCCCTCTCATTTCTGTCTCGGATGCCCATTATTATTATGTTGCCCTTCCTCATGGAACCAGATAGTTCTCATGGTATTTCTTTATTTTTAAAACACGTTAGTTCTCCCTCCTCTTTTACCTGTATCATTTCTAGGTTTCTATTTTCAAGGTCACTAGTTCTCCCTTTCATAGAGTCTTCTTCATTTTCAGCACTTTCCTTTTTTTGGGGGGTGGGGGGGCAGTGCAGGCGGGCCACTTCTATCGGTCTCTCATTTATCTATTTGCATCCATCTTTGTTCTTTAGCTCATGTGGGCCTCTCATCGCGGTGGCCTCTGTTGTCGCAGAGCACCGGCTCTGGGCGCATGCGTTCCAGAGCTCCGGCTCAGTAATTAGACACATCAGTCCAGTCACCCCGCGGCACGTGGGATCTTCCCAGGTCAGGGATCAAACCGGCGCCCCTTGCACTGCAAGGCGGTGTCCTTACCCACTGGACCACCAGGGAAGCCCGGTACCTGATTTTTAACTAGGCACTCAGTGAGGGTTAGTTTCTTTCTAGTAAATAAAACCAAACAGTACTTTTATCTTGGTTAATAATTTAAGTTGCAAATGAGAATTGTAACAGGACAGATTCCTATTACAGAAATCAACCTCTCAAAGAAAATAAGTCTTCTCCTTACTCATCTCCAAGAGGGACTCTTGTAGGATCAAAGCACCTTAGGCTAAGGATTTCACTTAGGCCTTATCAGCAACCTCATTCAGCCCAAACAGAATGGCACAGAGACTCCTGGAAGCTGGATCAGGGCCTTATACTAATGATGATGTAATTACTGTGACCTCCCTTTCTCTTTTTCACACAGTTTTAGATCACATATTCTCTGAGAATTAGCATTTATCCTTGCAATATAGGTGTTTGTATGCTGCAGACACATGATAAAATGAGTCCTAGAGTTAAATTTAAAACAAAACTAGCAAAAGGTTAGTTAAAAAATAACACAGAGGACCCAGTCCTTATTCCCCAAACCTAAATGGCTCCGTGCAAATGCAACCTTGCATCAGGTCTATTGTGCACACATTGCTGTATTAGTGCTTACAGATCCTCTCAGCTCCTGTTTCTTCAAATAAGTTCTCTGCTCCCACCTCCCTCTCATTTCTGTCTCGGATGCCCATTATTATTATGTTGCCCTTCCTCATGGAACCAGATAGTTCTCATGGTATTTCTTTATTTTTAAAACACGTTAGTTCTCCCTCCTCTTTTACCTGTATCATTTCTAGGTTTCTATTTTCAAGGTCACTAGTTCTCCCTTTCATAGAGTCTTCTTCATTTTCAGCACTTTCCTTTTTTTGGGGGGTGGGGGGGCAGTGCAGGCGGGCCACTTCTATCGGTCTCTCATTTATCTATTTGCATCCATCTTTGTTCTTTAGCTCATGTGGGCCTCTCATCGCGGTGGCCTCTGTTGTCGCAGAGCACCGGCTCTGGGCGCATGCGTTCCAGAGCTCCGGCTCAGTAATTAGACACATCAGTCCAGTCACCCCGCGGCACGTGGGATCTTCCCAGGTCAGGGATCAAACCGGCGCCCCTTGCACTGCAAGGCGGTGTCCTTACCCACTGGACCACCAGGGAAGCCCGGTACCTGATTTTTAACTAGGCACTCAGTGAGGGTTAGTTTCTTTCTAGTAAATAAAACCAAACAGTACTTTTATCTTGGTTAATAATTTAAGTTGCAAATGAGAATTGTAACAGGACAGATTCCTATTACAGAAATCAACCTCTCAAAGAAAATAAGTCTTCTCCTTACTCATCTCCAAGAGGGACTCTTGTAGGATCAAAGCACCTTAGGCTAAGGATTTCACTTAGGCCTTATCAGCAACCTCATTCAGCCCAAACAGAATGGCACAGAGACTCCTGGAAGCTGGATCAGGGCCTTATACTAATGATGATGTAATTACTGTGACCTCCCTTTCTCTTTTTCACACAGTTTTAGATCACATATTCTCTGAGAATTAGCATTTATCCTTGCAATATAGGTGTTTGTATGCTGCAGACACATGATAAAATGAGTCCTAGAGTTAAATTTAAAACAAAACTAGCAAAAAGGTATTAAGTTAAATCAATATATCACACAGGAAAACTAACACAGAGGACCCAGTCCTATTCCAGATCTGGGGCCCCAAAGCTACTAGCCCAAAATTATCTGCTACTACTTCTCAAACTAGGGCTTTCCAGGTGGCTCGGTGGTAAAGAATCTCCTTGTCAATGCAGGAGATTCGAGTTAGATCTCTGGATTGGGAAGATCCCATGGAATAGGAAATGCCAACCCACTCCAGTATTCTAGCCTGGGAAATCCCATGGACAGAGGAGAACAGTGGGCTGCAGGGGATTACAAAACAAAAAGTCAAATACAACTTAGTGACTTAACAACAACTTCATAAATCAAATATAATTTGAGGGGCTTCCCTGGTAGCTCAGTGGTGACCAGTTTGCCTGCCAATGCAGGAAACACAGGTTCAATCCCTGATCCGGGAAGATCCCACATGCTGTGAAGTAAATGAGCCTGTGAGCCACAACTATTGAGCCTGTGCTCTAGAGCCTCAGAGCTGCAACTGTTGAAGACCATGTGCCCTAGAGTCCAAGTTCCACAACAAGTCACCACAACAAGAAGCCTGCTCACCTCAGCTAGAGAGTAGGCCCCACTCCCTGCAACTAGAGAAGAGCCTGAGGCAGCAGTGAAAACCCAGAATAGCCAAAAATAAATATATAAATAAATAAAAATTAAATATATATATATATACATATAATTTGAGATCCAACTCTGCTCCCCTAGTTCAGAAACTGCTGTTTCAGCTGGAGCTTTGGGGATTTCTCCAGAACTCCAAACCAAGTGACATGGATTTGTGCATACTTCATTTTTCAGTTACGTCCGACTCTCTGCAACTCCATGGACTGTAGCCCACCAGGGTTCTCTGTCCATAGAATTCTTCAGGCAAGAATACTGGAATGGGTAGCCATTACCTTCTCCAGGGGATCTTTCCAACCTAGGGATCTAACCCACGCCTCCTGCATTGCAAGCAGATTCTTTCTTTACTGTCTTGCGTCACCAGGGAAGCCCAATAATAAAACTGTATTAACAAAAAGGGAGCTATGGCAAACAGCAGAACCCATGGAGCACTGCCTCCTTTATACTGCTTTAAATCATAACAAAACTTAACTTAAAAGCAAGAGACTTTTTTGGTAGAAAAAGAAACCTCAGATTTTAATTGTGTAATCCTGGTGTTTGTCATGCATGTGTTTCCCCACCTTTCAGTCAATATCCACCCTCCAAAAAACTGGCTGGGATCCCTGTGACAATTACTGAAGTACATACACCTTCAGGCTTTCTGAGCATTTCCAGGAGCTAACATTCATGTAGTCTGAATTCCTGCTCTTGCCAAATTATCTTTCAATCATCCCCCTGATCAGGTGTCCTGGAGCTACCGTCTTCTGGGCTAATTCACTTTCTGCTGCACTTTCTCTCTTCCTGTAGTTCCCAAAGCACCACCAACACAAAGAACTAGTAGACAGCAGACTTGGCTGATGATCTGGGAAAGACAGACTACTGTACAGTGTGACAAGCACATACCATTAAATTTAATGCTGCTCTGCTGCCTTTCCGTCCCCAGGCCACCCCCACTCACGGAATTTTACATGAGCTATCTCTTTTCTCATATTCAAGCCTGTGCTTGCCCTTCTCTCTACTCTTCCTCCAAGAATCAGCACTTCTGTTGTACCCACTCCCAAGGCAAAGACCAAAAATTCCTCCTATTGTATTAGTTACACTAATATATTTTTTGTCTATACCTCTTCCACCTAGGAAGAGGCCAGAAGCCTTGTCCCACATTATCAGAGCAACCATTGAGGCATTTTTCCCATACCAATCTGAATCTTTTGTTTTCCCTTGGCTGATTGTCACAAACTATCGCCAGATTCTAAGATAACACTTTTTCAGGTGTGGGATCAACATGACAGAGTAAGAAGACATGGAGCCCACCAGTCTCACAAACATGCCAAAAACACATCTACATGTGGAGCAATTCTCACTGAAAACTGGAGACTGGAAGAGAGACACTTGGACAACCAAGGCTGTAAGAAAATCTCACACAGAGTCAGGTAGGAAGGGAAGGGAGGTGATCAGATTGGGACCTGTGCCCCAAGGAGGGGAAACAGAAGAGGAGGGGGACTACATGGGCTCAGAGATCCTCCCTGTGGAGTGAGTGGTCTGAACTACATATTGGGCACCCCAGCCCTGGGTCCAACACTGGGAGGGAAAGTCTCCCTAACTGACTTGAAAACCAGTGGGACTGACAATAGAGCTGTGACAATGGTTGTGGGTTAAGTACTCAAATAAACTCGTACAGAGATTAAAAGACAAAAAATTATCAAATCAACTATAATAAACAATGAAGGGATAAATATATGAATACGACATCAAAAACACACTTGGGAGAGAAGAGTAAAACAAAATGCAGATCTTTTAGAGCATGTTTGAATTTAAATTTCTTCCTTTATGGGTTGATGATTAAAACAAGAAGATAAGTTATACAAGTAGATAAAGTTATAGGTTAACATATAAAAACTCCATGGTGACCACAAATCAAAACCTACAACAGATACACAAAAAGCAAAGAGAAAGGAACACAAACATGTCAGGTTTCTTACTAATATTACTAAAGAAAATCATCAACCCATGAGGGAAGAAACTTAAAAGAACAGAGAAGAACTACAAAGACACCAGAAAACAAGCACGAATATGGCAAAGGAATAAATGCTCCAACCAAAACACATAGAATGGCTAATGGGATAAAACAAAGGGAAAAAAAAAGAATTGACTATACACTGCTTATAAGAAACTCACTCCACAGCAAAAGACACACAGGGACTTCAAGTGAGAAGATGGAATAAAAGATATTTCACACAAATAGAAATGATAAGAAAACCAGGATAGCTATACTTTTAGCAAATAAAATGTACTTTCAAATAAAGTCTATAACAACAAAATAACACCTTCTATTCCCGTTATATAAGTATGTATTTGCTTACGTGGATGTGTATAAATGCATCTAAGGGAACTGCATCCAAAATAAAAGTTATGCTGCCTTATCAAGGAGTAATAAAGATGGTCTCCTTGGCTGAACTTGCATCAGGCTGTTCTGAACCCTCTTCTGACTAGGCCTCTGACTAGGGTTCTGTCCTTAGCCAGCTGAGTCCTTCTGGGTCATCAGTTAACATTAAGCAACAATCCTGTTGGGTGAGTTTAGTGAAACTCTTCCATTCTCAATATCTAATCAAAGTCCTCAATCCTCACCCTTTATATCTTATCATCCTAGGATGCCTTCAGCAAGAATCTATTGAATCCATGTAGCAAGAATAACCCTAGGGGCTTCCCTGATAGCCCAGTGGTTAAGAATCTGCCTTGCAATACAAAGGACATGAGTTTGATCCCTGGTCTGGAAAGACCCCACATGCCTGGGAGCAACTAACCCCATTTACCACAACTAGAGAAAACCTGAGTACAGCAACGAAAAGCCAGTACAGCCAAAAATAAATAAATAAATCTTAAAAAAAAAAGAATAACCCTAGTCTTCATATCTCCTCTCAGTAAACTTCTTTCCACTGACTCCCAGCCTGCTCCTTAGTATAAATCTCCACATGTACTAGTTATATTCACAGATGAGTCAGCTCTCTCTCCCATACTGCAAAATATTCATTGCAGTATTCTTTCTTGAATAGTCCTTCTTACCATCTTAACTAGCATCATGAACAATTTTTTCTTTAATAGGAGTTGACTGCAACTGAATGTTATTAGAAAATAAAAGTAGCCCAAGAAAAAGACTTGTGAAAGAAAAAATGACTTGTGTGTTTTCACTGAATCATCAAAATATTCTTAGTTTTTAGAAAACATGAAAGAATATAAAGTTTGTTGGCTTAAATATAATATTTAATGAGAAATTAAGAGAAGAATTAATGGCACATTGTTCTTCAAAAAGTTAACGTCATGAAAGATAAAGAAAGCCTAAGAATTGTTCACAATTAAAGGAGACAAATGAGATATGACAATGAAAGGCAATATATGACCCTAGACTGGGTTTTGCACTCATAGGGGAAAACATGAAAAGAGAGTAAAACAACAAAATAACACCTTCTATTCCCGTTATATAAGTATGTATTTGCTTACGTGGATGTGTATAAATGCATCTAAGGAACTGCATCCAAAATAAAAGTTATGCTGCCTTATCAAGGAGTAATAAAGATGGTCTCCTTGGCTGAACTTGCATCAGGCTGTTCTGAACCCTCTTCTGACTAGGCCTCTGACTAGGGTTCTGTCCTTAGCCAGCTGAGTCCTTCTGGGTCATCAGTTAACATTAAGCAACAATCCTGTTGGGTGAGTTTAGTGAAACTCTTCCATTCTCAATATCTAATCAAAGTCCTCAATCCTCACCCTTTATATCTTATCATCCTAGGATGCCTTCAGCAAGAATCTATTGAATCCATGTAGCAAGAATAACCCTAGGGGCTTCCCTGATAGCCCAGTGGTTAAGAATCTGCCTTGCAATACAAAGGACATGAGTTTGATCCCTGGTCTGGAAAGACCCCACATGCCTGGGAGCAACTAACCCCATTTACCACAACTAGAGAAAACCTGAGTACAGCAACGAAAAGCCAGTACAGCCAAAAATAAATAAATAAATCTTAAAAAAAAAAGAATAACCCTAGTCTTCATATCTCCTCTCAGTAAACTTCTTTCCACTGACTCCCAGCCTGCTCCTTAGTATAAATCTCCACATGTACTAGTTATATTCACAGATGAGTCAGCTCTCTCTCCCATACTGCAAAATATTCATTGCAGTATTCTTTCTTGAATAGTCCTTCTTACCATCTTAACTAGCATCATGAACAATTTTTTCTTTAATAGGAGTTGACTGCAACTGAATGTTATTAGAAAATAAAAGTAGCCCAAGAAAAAGACTTGTGAAAGAAAAAATGACTTGTGTGTTTTCACTGAATCATCAAAATATTCTTAGTTTTTAGAAAACATGAAAGAATATAAAGTTTGTTGGCTTAAATATAATATTTAATGAGAAATTAAGAGAAGAATTAATGGCACATTGTTCTTCAAAAAGTTAACGTCATGAAAGATAAAGAAAGCCTAAGAATTGTTCACAATTAAAGGAGACAAATGAGATATGACAATGAAAGGCAATATATGACCCTAGACTGGGTTTTGCACTCATAGGGGAAAACATGGCACAAAGAGCATTACTGAAAAATGGTTAAAACTAGAATATGTACTTTAAAATGTTTTTCTATTTTAAAACAATCCCAATGTATAAAAAAAAGTAGCAGATACAAAGCACAGAACTTATCTTTTGAACTATTTGAGAATAAGTTAGTCATATAATATCTCCAAACCCACAAATACTTTAATGTATATTTGGTACAAAGATATTCTTACAGTAAAAACATCAAAATCGGGAAATTAATATTGATATTTTTATGACCATTCAACTCTCAGACCCCATTTGAATTTCTTAACTGTCCCAATAATGTCCTCAGAGCAAAAGGATCCAATTCAGAATCATAAGTTGCATTTAGTTATTATGTGTCTTTCATCTTTTAAGTCCTCTGTCTTTCCTTGACTTTTATGGCCTTGGTACATGTACGCCACTTCAGTCGTAGCCAACTCTTTGTAACCCCATAGACTGCAGTGGGATTCTCCAGGCAAGCAAACTGCAGTGGATTGTCATGACCTCCTCCAGGGGATCTTCCCCATCCAGGAATCAAATCCACGTCTCTGTTTCCTGCACTGGCGGGCGGGTTCTTTACCATTAGCATCACCAGGGAAGCCCTTATGGCCTTAGTACTTTGCTATAGCTAATTATTTTTTTTTAAAGTATAGAGGTTTAAAAAAAGAATCAATGACATTACTAGAAATTTTTTGACCTTTTCATTTAGTATTAATATTTAGGTATAACTTGGGCCTCCCAGGTAATTAAAGCCATAATGATCATATGAAGCTACTTTAAGTCAGAGATTTCTATCATTTTCTGCACAAAATATCTTGAATAATTTAAGCCTTGCTTAGTCTAAACAAAATAACCTAACTTTCTTTTGATTTCCCAAAAGCAAACTGACTTGTCTGAACTCTGAATTCTGATTTAAGTTTCATAAATGTACCTACTGATCAGGAAGGATATGGCCTTTGCAGAGATGGGCAATGCATTTCTTCTTTCAAAATTCTTTTTCTTTATTTAATGGATTTATTTGGCTATGCCAGGTCTTAGTTACAGCATACCAGCTCTTAGTTCCCTGACCAGGGATCAAACCCAGGCCTCCTGCGTTGGAAGCATGAAGTCTTAGCCACTGGGCCACCAGGGAAGTCCCAGCAATGCACTTCTGACAGATCCTGTATATCTCCTATTATAAATTAGGACTGATTGGCATTACAGTATGCAGTCACCTAGGAGGGTTTTTTTTTATTTTTTGGCCATATCCTGTGGCACTCGGGATCGTAGTTCCCTGACAGGGATCAGACCATTCCCACTGCGTTGTAAGTGCAGTCTTAAACACTGGACCACCAGAGAAGTCCCCACCTAATGAGTTTAATTTTATGCCTCTTTTCTCAAAATACCTCACCTCTGGATGGAAAAAACTTCCTATTTTGGGATTCCCTGGTGGTCCAGTGGGTAAAGAGTCCACCTTGAAGTGCAAGGGGCACTAGTTCAATCCCTGGCCTGGGAAGATCCCACGTGCCGTGGAGCGGCTGGACCAATGTGTCCAACTACCGAGCCGGAGCTCTGGATCACATGCGCCCAGAGCCGGTGCTCAGCAGCATGAGAGGCCACTGCGATGGGAGGCCCACACAGGCCAAAAGAACAAAGATGGATGATGAAAGACCAATAGAACTGGCCAAAAAAACAAAACTTCCTATTTTGTAGAACTTTGAAATTAGTAAGAAAATCATGGATGAGATGTTTATGATAGGCTATGTGAATATATTAGTCTGTATTTCAAGATATTTTTTAAAGAGATGGATCTCATACACTTATTTAAAGTGTAAGAGTAATCAAAATGTGCAAATCACTAATTTTCTCTGTAATTTTTACTGACTTCCAATTATTCCATCCCACCACCATCCCTCCCCTCAATCAAGGAAAAACTGCAACAATTAATATGCATTTTAAAAATATCTCCAAAAGTAACTCCTTTGGCTTAGCCCAAACCATCTCAGATTAGAAGTACTTTTTCATTTTAAGTTTCATAAATGTACCTACTGATCAGGAAGGATATGGCCTTTGCAGAGATGGGCAATGCATTTCTTCTTTCAAAATTCTTTTTCTTTATTTAATGGATTTATTTGGCTATGCCAGGTCTTAGTTACAGCATACCAGCTCTTAGTTCCCTGACCAGGGATCAAACCCAGGCCTCCTGCGTTGGAAGCATGAAGTCTTAGCCACTGGGCCACCAGGGAAGTCCCAGCAATGCACTTCTGACAGATCCTGTATATCTCCTATTATAAATTAGGACTGATTGGCATTACAGTATGCAGTCACCTAGGAGGGTTTTTTTTTATTTTTTGGCCATATCCTGTGGCACTCGGGATCGTAGTTCCCTGACAGGGATCAGACCATTCCCACTGCGTTGTAAGTGCAGTCTTAAACACTGGACCACCAGAGAAGTCCCCACCTAATGAGTTTAATTTTATGCCTCTTTTCTCAAAATACCTCACCTCTGGATGGAAAAAACTTCCTATTTTGGGATTCCCTGGTGGTCCAGTGGGTAAAGAGTCCACCTTGAAGTGCAAGGGGCACTAGTTCAATCCCTGGCCTGGGAAGATCCCACGTGCCGTGGAGCGGCTGGACCAATGTGTCCAACTACCGAGCCGGAGCTCTGGATCACATGCGCCCAGAGCCGGTGCTCAGCAGCATGAGAGGCCACTGCGATGGGAGGCCCACACAGGCCAAAAGAACAAAGATGGATGATGAAAGACCAATAGAACTGGCCAAAAAAACAAAACTTCCTATTTTGTAGAACTTTGAAATTAGTAAGAAAATCATGGATGAGATGTTTATGATAGGCTATGTGAATATATTAGTCTGTATTTCAAGATATTTTTTAAAGAGATGGATCTCATACACTTATTTAAAGTGTAAGAGTAATCAAAATGTGCAAATCACTAATTTTCTCTGTAATTTTTACTGACTTCCAATTATTCCATCCCACCACCATCCCTCCCCTCAATCAAGGAAAAACTGCAACAATTAATATGCATTTTAAAAATATCTCCAAAAGTAACTCCTTTGGCTTAGCCCAAACCATCTCAGATTAGAAGTACCTTTCTTTACAGTAAGCATCCTCAACTGTAAGATTATGAGAAACACTGCAGAGATGCAGAGCCATGGTGGCCTGGGGCTGGGAGAGCACCCCACTCCTGCTGCAGAGTGTCCCAGTCTCTTCTTGAGAAAAGAATCAGAGGCAAACAGTCACACATGCATGCGCATCTGGCTAGCCAGATTTACTGCCTTAAGACAAAGTCACCCTTTCAGGACAAAACTGCTTTCACCACCAGCAAATGTTCAGTCACTTGGCTACTATTACTTTAGTATCTTCTCAATGGCATAAACTAAACTATCTTTATAAAATCATCATTGTGGGCCTGTTTGCTCTGTAAAACCCTTCTGGGAAAACAAAAGTCTCTTAACAACATGGGTCATTGAGTTTCTAAGCCACTTAACAGATGATGTTAGAAACACGGGGGAAAATAAAATCAACAAATGAGATATTTGCTAAACCTGAAATTTAATTGAAGTTATTAGGCTTAGTGAAGAAAGTACATCTTTTTTTCTAGTGTGCTCCAGCTCTCCCAAATAATACTGTCCTTTATGGTTTCAAGTCAACTTCCATGAATCCACTCTATTCTACCCATCTGTTTTCCAATTACTTCCTTTCATGCCAGGTTTAAGGCTATTATATTTATGGATACATATTTTGGTGAACTTCATGTGCCAGTCCTATTTCTCTGATTAGATTGAAGATAGGGTGTTTCTCTTTTCCCTAAGACATAAGCCAAGTACAGCACTGTAACTGGCTATTCACTGCTCAAAAGCCAATAAACAGGCAAGGCTGGTAGAAAGGAAAGTTTGCTTTATTTGGGATGCTGGCAACTAGGGAATGGGGTGGGGAGGTGGGCAAGAGCTTTTATAGATGGAGGAAGGGAACGACATGCAGAAACTGCACAGTCAGCTCTGATGGTCATCTCTTGAAATATATGGAAGATTTTCATTTAATATTTGATTGTCAAAAATCATACAAGGAAGGATTGAAAATTTTTGCTGCATTAAAGTACAAAATGTAATTTTCTTAAAGTGATTCTGATCTTGAGATTTAGCCCTGGGTCATACTTGTGGGTCTAGACTTCTGACAGTCATCTTGAAATTGGTCATCAGAGATCTGACCAGAGTCATCTTGATTGTTTCAAGTGCAGTTAATTTTCAGGTCCAGGTTGGTTTGTTCCCATTTCCTTGAAGGCAATTCTCAGAATTGTGGCAGCTTATGTCACGGTTATAGACTGGTCATCATATAGTTAACCTCTTCTACCTGATGGGGGTTTCAGTATCTATAAGACAGCTCACAGGATATGGTTCAAAATATTATCTATAGCCCTTGTGGAGGAACTAAAGATCCTTAACTATGGTTAATGACCAAACTATTATCATTTAGTCTTTTTTCCCCTTTCTTTAAAGTTAAGATTTTTAGTTGGCATTTCAGTATCAAACTCTGAAAAATTAAAAGAATGAATAGACAAAAAAGTAGAAGGACACAGTATACCTGAAAAGCACCATGAACCAATTCAACATAATGTAAGATTTATACAATTTTCACACAATAGCAGAGTACGAATTCTATTCAGGTTTCCATAGAACACAAACTAGGACACATTGGAACATATCCAGGTACATAAAACAAGGTACAAAATTTTCATGCTTAGTCTTATTGGATGTTTTTGTTTCTGCATTTTCTCACTTCTCTGATTAAATTTATCCTTTGACTAAAGTTTTTCCACAGACAAAAAGCAGGCAGAGAATATGAGGAAGAAGGGGCATAGAATCCTCCACCATTTCAGTACCACACAGCACTCTGTACCTCAAAATGTTCATGTAATATCTGTGAAACCATTGAACAATTTCAAGTTATTAATAATTGTTAACTATTTTGTATCTGAAAGGCACTACAGGGACACAAGATGAGTAAGTCTTTGTGCTTAAGGGGAAAAAGATCAAGAAAAGAACTCAGTGTTCCAGATGACAAGGCAGAATAAGATAGATGATATAAAAAAGCACCAGTTTCTCTGAATGCTCAAAAGAAGGCAAGGAAAGGGAGGATCAGAAGAGGCTTAACTTGGAAGACGCTTTCTGAGATGAGACCTGAATGAAAAGTAGTAATTTCACCTGCAGAAGTGAAGGTATAGGAAACAAAATTAACAAAGGCAGGTAAAAGGATAACAAAGGACACAGCAGAGTGACAGCTGAATTTTCCAGGTTTGTGGCAACCTAATGAGCCAGTAGTGAAGGAGTGAAATACTAGCAAGCAAAAACGTATAGAGAGATACTAATAGATGAAAAACCCTTGAGTTCAGGATAGCAAATTCATACCTAATTTGACAGGTCTCTTACAGAACCATTTAGATTTCTGAATTTGAAATTATATGACTTTAATATCCCTTTGGAAATCTATTTTGAAGATGGAAGAGACCAGGAGGTCAATGAAGAAGTCGTGAGAGAAATGCCACTTAAGAAACAGTGAGGAATACTACTCCGTATCTGCTACAATGGCGACAATGAAAGAACAAAACAGGAAAATAGCAAGTGTTGATAAAGAGTAGAGAAATTAGGCTTCCCTGGTAGCTCAGTGGTGATGAGTTCGCCTGCCAATGCAGGAGACACGGGTTCAATCCCTGATCCAGGAAGATCCCACATGCTGCGGAACAACTAAGCCCATGAGCCATAACTATTGAGCCTGTGCTCTAGAGTCTCAGAGCCACAACTATTGAGCCCATGAGCCACAACTATGAAGCCTATGTGCCCTAGAGCCTGAGTTCCACAAGAGAAGTCACCACAACAAGAAGCCTGCTCACCTCAACTAGAGAGTAGTCCCCATTCCCTGCAACCAGAGAAGAGCCTGAGGCAGCAGTGAAAACCCAGAATAGCCAAAAACAAATAAATAAATAAACAAAATGCATTTTTTTTAAAAAAAACCCTCCTTTAAAAAAAAAAGTAGAGAAACTGGAAACCTCATACACTGCTGGTGAAAAAGTAAAATGGTACAACCATGTAGAAAACTTGGGCAATTCCTCAAAAGTTAAATGCAGAGTTGTCTTAACTTGGCAATATCATTCATAGTTATATACTCAAAAGAATTGAAAAGATATATTTTCTACACAAAAACTTGCACGTGAATATTTTAGTAGTATTATTCATACCAGCCAATAAGTGAAAAAATATATTCATCAATTGAAAAATTATAAATAAATTGTGAGATATCTGTATAATACAATATAATATTACTTGGCAACAAAAAGGAATGGCATACTGATGCATGTTATAATATGAATAAAACTTGAGAACATTATGGTAAGTGACAACACAAAAGGCCATACTAGCAAGCAAAACGTATAGAGATACTAATAGATGAAAAACCCTTGAGTTCAGGATAGCAAATTCATACCTAATTTGACAGGTCTCTTACAGAACCATTTAGATTTCTGAATTTGAAATTATATGACTTTAATATCCCTTTGGAAATCTATTTTGAAGATGGAAGAGACCAGGAGGTCAATGAAGAAGTCGTGAGAGAAATGCCACTTAAGAAACAGTGAGGAATACTACTCCGTATCTGCTACAATGGCGACAATGAAAGAACAAAACAGGAAAATAGCAAGTGTTGATAAAGAGTAGAGAAATTAGGCTTCCCTGGTAGCTCAGTGGTGATGAGTTCGCCTGCCAATGCAGGAGACACGGGTTCAATCCCTGATCCAGGAAGATCCCACATGCTGCGGAACAACTAAGCCCATGAGCCATAACTATTGAGCCTGTGCTCTAGAGTCTCAGAGCCACAACTATTGAGCCCATGAGCCACAACTATGAAGCCTATGTGCCCTAGAGCCTGAGTTCCACAAGAGAAGTCACCACAACAAGAAGCCTGCTCACCTCAACTAGAGAGTAGTCCCCATTCCCTGCAACCAGAGAAGAGCCTGAGGCAGCAGTGAAAACCCAGAATAGCCAAAAACAAATAAATAAATAAACAAAATGCATTTTTTTAAAAAAAAACCCTCCTTTAAAAAAAAAAGTAGAGAAACTGGAAGCCTCATACACTGCTGGTGAAAAAGTAAAATGGTACAACCATGTAGAAAACTTGGGCAATTCCTCAAAAGTTAAATGCAGAGTTGTCTTAACTTGGCAATATCATTCATAGTTATATACTCAAAAGAATTGAAAAGATATATTTTCTACACAAAAACTTGCACGTGAATATTTTAGTAGTATTATTCATACCAGCCAATAAGTGAAAAAATATATTCATCAATTGAAAAATTATAAATAAATTGTGAGATATCTGTATAATACAATATAATATTACTTGGCAACAAAAAGGAATGGCATACTGATGCATGTTATAATATGAATAAAACTTGAGAACATTATGGTAAGTGACAACACAAAAGGCCATACACTGTAGGATTCCATTTAAATGAAATTTTCAGGATAGGAAAATCCACAGAGACAGAACGTGGATTAGTGCTTGCCATAAGGATGGGAAAAGGGATAAACTGCAAAGTACGGGACTTCTTTTTGTGGTGATGAAAACATTCTGGAATTAGTATTGATGATGTCTGCATAATATTGTGAATATATTTAACAATCATTAAGTTGTACACTTTAAAATGATCAAAGTGATGAATTTTATGCTAAGTGAATTTAGCTCATTTAAAAAGAAAAAAAAAGGGGGGAAGAAATTAAAGAAATGAACTACAGTGGTTGTCATGTGACTAGAATGACAAATGAGGAAAATGTTAAGAAATTACAGTCCACTTTTTTTACGTTTAGGCTTCTTTTAATAAAAGTCCAAAGTTGACATTAAGCACATCCAGTAATTTTTAAAATTAATATGTTAACAGGAAAGCTGCCAAGAAGTATAACATAAATTTTATAATTTGAACTCTACTGCGATATAGAAGCATAATTTTATCTTATTGCAGACATTGTCAACTGCACAGGCTACTACAGCATCTGTTGTGCAGCATTCTACTTCAATGTGTGATGTTGGTGATTTATGAAAGAATTAGTTTCCAGGTTGGAAGCAAATTTTTTCATTTATTAGTTTTTTATTAGAGTATAGTTATTCTGCAATGTTAGTTTCTGCTATACAGCAAAGTGAATCAGTTATACATATACATATATCCACTCTTTTATGAATTTCCTTCCCATTTAGGTTACCACAGAGCACTGAGTAGAGTTCTCTATGTAATACAGTAGGTTCTCATTAGTTATCTATTTTACACATAGTAGTGTATATATGTCAATCTAATCTACATGTTTTTACAACTAACATATTTCATCAGAACTAAGGCACCATCAATTTTAAGATACATCATTATTTTATAATTTTTTTTTCTTTTCTGCATCATACCTCTTTTTATATTTATATTTTTTTTCATCCATCTTTCTATTCTTTGCCATATGTGGGCCTCCCATCCTTTCTCGCTGCAGAGCACCAGCTCTGGGCACACGTGCTCCAGAGCACTGGCTCCTAATTGGACACATGGGTCCAGATGCTCTGTGGCATGTGGGATCTTCCCAGGCCTGCCTGGGACCAAACTGGTGCGCCTTGCAGTGCAAGGCGGACTCTTTACCCACTGGACCACCAGGGAAGCCCACATTATTATTTTATATGCCACTAAGAAATATATTACCAATTAAACTATGATAGCCCAACAATTAATAAGTAACTGGTGTCAGAGATTTTAACCTGTAAAAACAGTACTTTGGAATCAAAGAAATATGTAATTAGATACAGGAAATAGATGAAAAATGTATTAAAAAGCAAGAAGAACCAGTTTGTGCAGAAACACAATGAATTCACTTTGAACTATCATGGATATATGTTTTTGGGTATTTATATTGAGATTAATGAATTATTTTTAAAAAATACTGTATATACTAATTCAGTGGGTTTGGAAATGATACTTTTAAATATATATAACATTGGGAATTTTTAGAATGACTACAAGCCTGAGAATCAACTGTCAGAAAAGGTAAAGTCATTCTTATAGAAAGAATCCATGATATTAACTTTAGCATTAGAAGACACTCTCACATCCAAAAGTCCAGGGTTCTATCATTTTGCAATCTATTCTGCAGCTTCCACTCAAAACATTTCTTAGCAGGTTCTTATGACAGAAAATAAAAGTCCCTATCTTCAAAGAAGCTCATCAAAGTATAGCACAGAACGAAAGGCAGAAAAAAGGCAAATACCAAGCAATCAGGAAATACATCCGTGTGCTTCCAAGGTAAATACTCAATTTGCTCAGTATTTACTAAGCACTAAGTATCTTTCAGGACTCTGAAGTATTCTCTGTAGGTTGCAAAATGCAAGTAAATACAATCATTATATTAAGGAAGCTGAAGACTGGGCGTCAAAAAAGAGAGACATAAATAATTAAGTACACAGAGTAATTTTGCTTCATTAGTTATCTATTTTACACATAGTAGTGTATATATGTCAATCTAATCTACATGTTTTTACAACTAACATATTTCATCAGAACTAAGGCACCATCAATTTTAAGATACATCATTATTTTATAATTTTTTTTTCTTTTCTGCATCATACCTCTTTTTATATTTATATTTTTTTTCATCCATCTTTCTATTCTTTGCCATATGTGGGCCTCCCATCCTTTCTCGCTGCAGAGCACCAGCTCTGGGCACACGTGCTCCAGAGCACTGGCTCCTAATTGGACACATGGGTCCAGATGCTCTGTGGCATGTGGGATCTTCCCAGGCCTGCCTGGGACCAAACTGGTGCGCCTTGCAGTGCAAGGCGGACTCTTTACCCACTGGACCACCAGGGAAGCCCACATTATTATTTTATATGCCACTAAGAAATATATTACCAATTAAACTATGATAGCCCAACAATTAATAAGTAACTGGTGTCAGAGATTTTAACCTGTAAAAACAGTACTTTGGAATCAAAGAAATATGTAATTAGATACAGGAAATAGATGAAAAATGTATTAAAAAGCAAGAAGAACCAGTTTGTGCAGAAACACAATGAATTCACTTTGAACTATCATGGATATATGTTTTTGGGTATTTATATTGAGATTAATGAATTATTTTTAAAAAATACTGTATATACTAATTCAGTGGGTTTGGAAATGATACTTTTAAATATATATAACATTGGGAATTTTTAGAATGACTACAAGCCTGAGAATCAACTGTCAGAAAAGGTAAAGTCATTCTTATAGAAAGAATCCATGATATTAACTTTAGCATTAGAAGACACTCTCACATCCAAAAGTCCAGGGTTCTATCATTTTGCAATCTATTCTGCAGCTTCCACTCAAAACATTTCTTAGCAGGTTCTTATGACAGAAAATAAAAGTCCCTATCTTCAAAGAAGCTCATCAAAGTATAGCACAGAACGAAAGGCAGAAAAAAGGCAAATACCAAGCAATCAGGAAATACATCCGTGTGCTTCCAAGGTAAATACTCAATTTGCTCAGTATTTACTAAGCACTAAGTATCTTTCAGGACTCTGAAGTATTCTCTGTAGGTTGCAAAATGCAAGTAAATACAATCATTATATTAAGGAAGCTGAAGACTGGGCGTCAAAAAAGAGAGACATAAATAATTAAGTACACAGAGTAATTTTGCTTCATGTAGCTCTCTGTGAGCAGTAAGTGGGGATTCAAAGCTGTGAGGATTCAAAGAGGAAAAAGACCATCCTGAAGAAAGCTAGAAATGGCAAGATAGGTATCAGGAAACAGACCTTAAGAATATGTTAGTTCAGGGCTTCCCTGGTGGTCCAGTGGTTAAGAATCCACCTGCCGGGCTTCCCCTGGTGGTCCAGTGGGTAGGGACACCGCCTTGCAGTGCAAGGGGCGCCGGTTTGATCCCTGGCCTGGGAAGATCCAACGTGCCGCGGAGCGGCTGGACTAATGTGTCCAATTACTGAGCCGGAGCTCAGGAGTGCATGCGCCCAGAGCCGGCGCTTTGAAACGACAGACGCCACCGCGATAGGAGGCCCCACAGGAACCAAAGAATAAAGACGGAAGAAAAATGGATAAATGAGGGACCAATGGAAGTGGCCCGCCCACTCCCCTCTCTCCCCAACCCGACCCCTGCCCCAAATAAATAAATAAATAAATCTTAAAAAAAAAAAAAAAAGAATCCACCTGCCAATGCAGGGTGCACTGGTTTGATTCAGGTCAAAGAAGATTCCCACATCCCGTGGGGCAACTAAGCCTGTGTACCACAACAACTGAGTCCACATGCCCTAGAGATCATGCTCCTCAACAAGAGAAGCCACCACAATGAGAAGCAAACGCACCACAAGTAGAGAGTAGTCCCTGCTCACAATTAGAGAAAGCTGGCATGCAGCAAAGAAGATCCAGAGCAACCAAAAATAAATAAATAAATCTTAAAAAAAAAAAAAAAAGAATATGTTAGTTTCATAGGCAGCACTGGCAGCAGGAGGTGTTCTAATCAGGGGAAACGGTTTAAATAAAATCATGGAGGCAGGAAGGCAGGCAGACAGTGCTTGAAGAAAGGTCTCTCTTAGGCTGATACAAGACTACACATAGGGAAACCTGGGAGATTAGCTTTGAAACACAGGTTGGGTTGTAGGTAAATGGTCATGAATGTCAGAGTGGGCATTCAGCAGGTATTAGAGAGTTCTTGATGGTTTCAGACCAAGAGAATGATATAATAAAAACTGTTAAGAATAATAATCTAAGGACATTTTGAAACACAGACTGGCAGAAGGGGCTCTGCAAATGGAAAAATCAGGCTATTGTGTAGTGAGGCACTCTGTACTCCAGGGAATCTGGTGGGACATGTCTTTAGATAGGTAGATGTTTTTAAGAAGAGACTTTATGATCTCAATCTTGCCTCTCCTCATACATAGAAAATCACTAAATCCCTTCATGGTGACATCAGATCCTCGTGACAAACAGAAAACCTTTGGTAAAATGACCATTTAATGGTACTGAACTGCCTCTTCATCAATATCGTATATATTAACCTTTCTCCCACTACCTCTTTGGATCAGTCTCTCAGAGCTATCTGGGGTGCCGCCTCCTGGCCTGCAGTCCTCATTTTGCCCCAAATAAAACTTAACTCACACACACAACAAAAGGCTACTGTGATGGCATAAGGAAGAAGTATTAGGAAGATCACACTTATCTACAGCATACTAGTAAAAACAGAAAGAAGGAAATGAAAGGCTCACAAGAGGCAGAACACACAGAGCTTGTAAACAGTGCAGGGAGCAAGGAAGGTCAAGGCGGGTTTCAGAATGACTAAGAAAAAAAAAAAAAAGAATGGAGATGCCAGTGTCAAAATAGGTAAGCTCAAGAAAGGAGTCTGGAGTTACGAAAGAAGATAAAGGTGTTCTTTGAACGATATTAAAATAGAAACATTTAAAAAAAAGAAAGAAAGAAACATCCAGGAGCAAATAGAAGCTCCTGTATAAAATTTGGATTAAAGGAAAAGAAGTCATAAAAATATGATAAGAAATGCTAGAAAAATCAGATGCTAGACAGAAATTTTTAAAGGTCATTTTTTTAAAAAACAGAGCTGGAACGACTTTTCAAAAAAGTTTCATTTAAAACATAGAGATGGAAACCAGACAAGTAGAGAGGTGAAACATGAGTAATAAGAAAGTGGAAACAAAAAGTATAAATCATACTTCTAAATGATGTGATAGAACAACTTATATAGTCGATAATAAAGCATTAGTTAAAATCTGGAGGAGATAGTAGACTACTATGACTTTTTAGCAACAGGATCAAAAGTATTTCAATATTTTAACAGTTAACTTACTAGGGTATATTGGTTGTATATATGCCCTGAATTTTCCCAAAAGAGACTGAAGCACAATAGAATACATGAAAAGAATTTTTATGCAATCCTGGTTCACTATAAAACAGAAAATGGATGAAACAAATTGTGGTCCATTCATATGAAGGAATATTACACAGGCAATGTGGATAAATCTCACAAAAAATAGTTGAGAGGGGAAAAAGCCATGAAAGAACATGTACACCATAACTCTATCTAACTTTTAATCTGTAAAACTAAACTATATTGTGTAAAGAGGCATAAATCATAGAAGAAATGCAAGGAAATGATTACTAGGATCATGAGAGAGAAGGATAAGGGATACTGGGGCACTGGGAATGTTTGTTAGTTTTATAATTATTTGCTAACTTATCAACAACTTTAATGACCTTTATAATTGCTAACTTATCTAGTAAGTTTAATGACCTTTCCTATGTTATCTTATATTTTGCAATAAAGGAAGAAAAAAAAACAAGTAAACAGAAATCCCCCAATAACAATTGGAAGTAATGAGGTCTGCTGCTGAAAGAGGATAGCACACATGACGTGGAGGAGAGATGGGCAAAGCTGCAGATTACAGCAATAAAAAAGGAGAGAAAATGATTGGAGAATAGAAGAGCCAAAATGGTACTTATTCAAAGACAATTCACTACAGGACATGAAGCACCCTGGATAGAAGTAGAAGAGCTTCTTAAATCAGAGACAAACGTCCAAGGAAAGTTTCCCAAAGAAAATGGGCACCAAGGGAAAAGTAAGCAAATATACCATTTATTTGTTCTTTTGTGTGTGTGTTTCTATGTGTGTGCTTTTCTATGTTTGCTAAAAGAAATTCCCCTTGGGGATTGCACTCATAAAGTAGCCTTTTCAAGTTGATCAAAAGCTAAGTCACAGGAAATTCCCTGGCAGCCCAGTGGTTAGGACTCCACACTTCCACTGTAGGGGACATGGGTTTGATTCCTGGTCAGGGAACTAAGATCCTGCATGCCACACAGCCAACCAAAAAAAGAAGCTAAGTCTCTATCAGCAGATGTATGGATAAAGACGATGTGGTACATACACACACATTTACAAATGGGATATTACTAAGTCATAAAGAAGAGTGAAATCTTGCTATTTGTAACAACATGGAAGGACCAACCTACAGGGTACTATGCTAAGAGAAATAAGTCATACAGAGAAAGACATATTATATGATTTCATGCACATGTGGAATCTAAAAAACAATGCAATAATGTAAACAAAACAATGAATAAATGTAAGAGAAAGAGAATCAGAGATATAGAGAACAAACAGATGCCAAAAAGGGGGCCATGAAAGAACATGTACACCATAACTCTATCTAACTTTTAATCTGTAAAACTAAACTATATTGTGTAAAGAGGCATAAATCATAGAAGAAATGCAAGGAAATGATTACTAGGATCATGAGAGAGAAGGATAAGGGATACTGGGGCACTGGGAATGTTTGTTAGTTTTATAATTATTTGCTAACTTATCAACAACTTTAATGACCTTTATAATTGCTAACTTATCTAGTAAGTTTAATGACCTTTCCTATGTTATCTTATATTTTGCAATAAAGGAAGAAAAAAAAACAAGTAAACAGAAATCCCCCAATAACAATTGGAAGTAATGAGGTCTGCTGCTGAAAGAGGATAGCACACATGACGTGGAGGAGAGATGGGCAAAGCTGCAGATTACAGCAATAAAAAAGGAGAGAAAATGATTGGAGAATAGAAGAGCCAAAATGGTACTTATTCAAAGACAATTCACTACAGGACATGAAGCACCCTGGATAGAAGTAGAAGAGCTTCTTAAATCAGAGACAAACGTCCAAGGAAAGTTTCCCAAAGAAAATGGGCACCAAGGGAAAAGTAAGCAAATATACCATTTATTTGTTCTTTTGTGTGTGTGTTTCTATGTGTGTGCTTTTCTATGTTTGCTAAAAGAAATTCCCCTTGGGGATTGCACTCATAAAGTAGCCTTTTCAAGTTGATCAAAAGCTAAGTCACAGGAAATTCCCTGGCAGCCCAGTGGTTAGGACTCCACACTTCCACTGTAGGGGACATGGGTTTGATTCCTGGTCAGGGAACTAAGATCCTGCATGCCACACAGCCAACCAAAAAAAGAAGCTAAGTCTCTATCAGCAGATGTATGGATAAAGACGATGTGGTACATACACACACATTTACAAATGGGATATTACTAAGTCATAAAGAAGAGTGAAATCTTGCTATTTGTAACAACATGGAAGGACCAACCTACAGGGTACTATGCTAAGAGAAATAAGTCATACAGAGAAAGACATATTATATGATTTCATGCACATGTGGAATCTAAAAAACAATGCAATAATGTAAACAAAACAATGAATAAATGTAAGAGAAAGAGAATCAGAGATATAGAGAACAAACAGATGACTGCCTAGAGTGGAGGGTAAGGGGTTAGGAAGATGAGAAAAATAAGAAGGGATATTAAGAGGTACAAACTACCAGTTATAAAATAGTCACACGTATGAAATGTAGGTTTGGGAAATGCCATCAGAAATTATGTAGTATCTTTGTATGGTGACAGATAAATAGACTTTCATGACAATCATTTGAAATGTATGGAAATACAGAATCTCTATGCTGTGTGCCAAGAACTAACATAGTACAGTAGGCCAATCATACTTCAGAAACAAGTAGAAAAAGAGATGAAGTTTGTGGTTACCAGAAGCAGAGGGTAGAGGAGTGGGGAGGAACTGCATGAAGTTAGTCAAATGTACAAACCTCCAGTTATAAGACAAAAAGTAGTAGGGATGTAACGAGCAACATAATAAATACAATCAACACTGCTGTATGTTGTATATGAAAGTTGTTAAGAAAGTAAATCCTGAGTTATCATAGGAAAAAATTTTTTTCTTTAATTTTGAAATATATGAGATGATGAATGTTCACTAAAATCACTGTAGGAATTATTTCATCACGTATGTAAGTCAAATCATTATCCTCCATACCCTTAAATTTATACAGGGCTATGTATCATATTTCAGTAAAACTAGAAGAAAAATAAAGATGATCAAAACAATATGAGTGATCCCTATGCTAGGAATATGCTCTAGAAAACTGAATTTGCCAAAATGCTTACTACAGGGTGCTCCACACTTCCACTGTAGGGGACATGGGTTTGATTCCTGGTCAGGGAACTAAGATCCTGCATGCCACACAGCCAACCAAAAAAAGAAGCTAAGTCTCTATCAGCAGATGTATGGATAAAGACGATGTGGTACATACACACACATTTACAAATGGGATATTACTAAGTCATAAAGAAGAGTGAAATCTTGCTATTTGTAACAACATGGAAGGACCAACCTACAGGGTACTATGCTAAGAGAAATAAGTCATACAGAGAAAGACATATTATATGATTTCATGCACATGTGGAATCTAAAAAACAATGCAATAATGTAAACAAAACAATGAATAAATGTAAGAGAAAGAGAATCAGAGATATAGAGAACAAACAGATGACTGCCTAGAGTGGAGGGTAAGGGGTTAGGAAGATGAGAAAAATAAGAAGGGATATTAAGAGGTACAAACTACCAGTTATAAAATAGTCACACGTATGAAATGTAGGTTTGGGAAATGCCATCAGAAATTATGTAGTATCTTTGTATGGTGACAGATAAATAGACTTTCATGACAATCATTTGAAATGTATGGAAATACAGAATCTCTATGCTGTGTGCCAAGAACTAACATAGTACAGTAGGCCAATCATACTTCAGAAACAAGTAGAAAAAGAGATGAAGTTTGTGGTTACCAGAAGCAGAGGGTAGAGGAGTGGGGAGGAACTGCATGAAGTTAGTCAAATGTACAAACCTCCAGTTATAAGACAAAAAGTAGTAGGGATGTAACGAGCAACATAATAAATACAATCAACACTGCTGTATGTTGTATATGAAAGTTGTTAAGAAAGTAAATCCTGAGTTATCATAGGAAAAAATTTTTTTCTTTAATTTTGAAATATATGAGATGATGAATGTTCACTAAAATCACTGTAGGAATTATTTCATCACGTATGTAAGTCAAATCATTATCCTCCATACCCTTAAATTTATACAGGGCTATGTATCATATTTCAGTAAAACTAGAAGAAAAATAAAGATGATCAAAACAATATGAGTGATCCCTATGCTAGGAATATGCTCTAGAAAA
Organism: Tragulus kanchil; assembly: GCA_022376925.1. Lineage (NCBI taxonomy): Eukaryota > Metazoa > Chordata > Mammalia > Artiodactyla > Tragulidae > Tragulus > Tragulus kanchil. The sequence continues at coordinate 80,585,140 of JAIOJX010000025.1, forward strand.
CTGAATTTGCCAGAATGCTTACTACAGGGGTGTTCAATTTAACATTATTAATAATGGCCCCAAAAAGAGAGCTTTCAGTAACTGAGCCATAATCATAAAATGAAATTTGTATTTGTTGGAATGTTAGAGAAGGATATGGAAAATATTTATTATATATTAATAAGTAGAAAAAAAGGAGGTTATCAAATATGTACAATTTGGTCCCATGTTAAAAAGCTCAAAGGATTTACCTCAAAATGATAAAGTGGAAGACAAAATTACAGATGAGTTTTGTTTCTTTGTTCCTTATTTACATTTTGAAACATTCCATATATTTCATTTAAAATAAAAAACTAATGATACTTAAACTACAGTCCAAACTGCAGAATAAGTGTCAAAAATATGTGGTCATATGAACAAAGGAATATAATACCAAAAATAAAAATTGTAGCATCAGAATGAAAGAGTATAGGTTTGTTTCTTTCTACTTTCCTTCAATATTACTCACACTTGAAATTAAAAATATAATTTTAAGGGACTAAAAGTATAGATTACAGAATCTTTAATGCTTAATTTCTTTTCATATATTTTTATCCAAATTCTTTCAAAGGGACAAAATCTTTATTTAATTTATACTCCACTGACAGATTTAATAATTATGTAAGCCTCATTTCTTAAACTTTTTTGTGCATATGAATCACATAGGGATCTTGTTCAAAAGTAGGTTTAGATTCATTGAATTTGGGGCAGGGCTTATAGCTCTCGTAAATTTCTGGTGATGTTAATAACTGCCGGTGTCATGGAGGTGCACATTTTGAGAAGCAAAGCTGTAAACCACATCTACTCTAGCAATAAGGATTTAGGTAATGCAGAGCTGATAAATCGCTTGATCATAAAATACACATTGGCCATCTACCCTGTCCAAATCCTAAAAATTTTTTCCTCTCTGTTCTGGAGGGGAAAAAAAATCAAGGCTTTATATGAAGGTAAACTTTAATGTACATGTTCTTTTAAAAAATTAAAAGTGCAATGACTATAATGTAGAATTTGACTTCTCATTGTCAATTAAGTTTCCCTGTTTTTAGAGTAATATAAATGTATGTTACATCCAACCACAAACCCCAAAACTCTCTTTCTTTAAATAATGGTGTCAACATGTTCTTTCACTATTTTCCATAATATTCTTTTCTTTCTCTCTCTCTCTCCCTCCATTCTGTTCTTTCCCCTTCTTTCCTTTTTCCCTCTTTCCCAGGTTATTAAATGCAAAGCAGCTATTGCCTGGGAAGCAAACAAGCCCCTCAGCATTGAAGAGGTTGAGGTAGCTCCCCCCAAGAATCATGAAGTTCGAGTCCAGGTGAGTCTGAACTTTTCCAGGGCAGGGCAGACAAGATACCAAATGCAGACTTGGCTTTGGTCAGGTCAAGCCTAGGTGGTATAACTGAGAGACTCAGGAGTTTCCACTGTGGGGAATTACATTTTTGGGTCCACATCAAGAACAGATATTATTCCCAGAAGGAGTAAATGATATGGATCAGACAAAGGAATTTATATTAAATTAGAACTAGGTAGGTTCTCTTTTTATTTTCCAGTTGCCAGTTATTGAAAAGTATTTTTTAAAGGATGATCAAGAGTTTGATTCAAAACAAGAAAAGGTCTGAAGTGCTAAGGGTCCTGGGAGCCCGGAGGAGGGAACAGAAGCAAGCTATAGATTACAGAATCTTTAATGCTTAATTTCTTTTCATATATTTTATCCAAATTCTTTCAAAGGGACAAAATCTTTATTTAATTTATACTCCACTGACAGATTTAATAATTATGTAAGCCTCATTTCTTAAACTTTTTTGTGCATATGAATCACATAGGGATCTTGTTCAAAAGTAGGTTTAGATTCATTGAATTTGGGGCAGGGCTTATAGCTCTCGTAAATTTCTGGTGATGTTAATAACTGCCGGTGTCATGGAGGTGCACATTTTGAGAAGCAAAGCTGTAAAACACATCTACTCTAGCAATAAGGATTTAGGTAATGCAGAGCTGATAAATCGCTTGATCATAAAATACACATTGGCCATCTACCCTGTCCAAATCCTAAAAATTTTTTCCTCTCTGTTCTGGAGGGAAAGAAAATCAAGGCTTTATATGAAGGTAAACTTTAATGTACATGTTCTTTTAAAAAATTAAAAGTGCAATGACTATAATGTAGAATTTGACTTCTCATTGTCAATTAAGTTTCCCTGTTTTTAGAGTAATATAAATGTATGTTACATCCAACCACAAACCCCAAAACTCTCTTTCTTTAAATAATGGTGTCAACATGTTCTTTCACTATTTTCCATAATATTCTTTTCTTTCTCTCTCTCTCTCCCTCCATTCTGTTCTTTCCCCTTCTTTCCTTTTTCCCTCTTTCCCAGGTTATTAAATGCAAAGCAGCTATTGCCTGGGAAGCAAACAAGCCCCTCAGCATTGAAGAGGTTGAGGTAGCTCCCCCCAAGAATCATGAAGTTCGAGTCCAGGTGAGTCTGAACTTTTCCAGGGCAGGGCAGACAAGATACCAAATGCAGACTTGGCTTTGGTCAGGTCAAGCCTAGGTGGTATAACTGAGAGACTCAGGAGTTTCCACTGTGGGGAATTACATTTTTGGGTCCACATCAAGAACAGATATTATTCCCAGAAGGAGTAAATGATATGGATCAGACAAACGAATTTATATTAAATTAGAACTAGGTAGGTTCTCTTTTTATTTTCCAGTTGCCAGTTATTGAAAAGTATTTTTTAAAGGATGATCAAGAGTTTGATTCAAAACAAGAAAAGGTCTGAAGTGCTAAGGGTCCTGGGAGCCCGGAGGAGGGAACAGAAGCAAGCTAGCAGGAAGTAAACATGGTACTGAGCAGACAGGGATCAGGGTGACAAGTTGGGTCTATGTCTCCATTTTTACCACAGCTGACCTGGTTTATATTTTCCCTCAGGATCACCACAGTAAGAGTTTTCGCCTGAGAATGAATGAGATATACTCATGAACAGAATTCTGAAGAGTAATACAGAGACACTTCACAATTAACTAAGACAATATTTGATCTCTCTTTTAATTATAAAATTTTATTACCTCAATTGTATTTCATTTAGTTTCAACAAAATCTGAGCAAGTCCTGGAAACCTGTGCTCCCTCCACTCGCTCTAACAGACTTTAAACTATTACCTTTGATCTCTCCTCTCCAGGAGGCAGTGACTGCTAATTCTCTTTGTGTGATTTTTCACCGATTGTGAAAGGAAGAAAACAAAGATGCATTAAGAAGAAATAATATATCCTAATATATGTTAGACTTTTCTCTTTTTTTTTTTTTTCAAAATGCAATTCTTTTATTGAACTCAATGAGTGATGTCAAGTTTAAAGGTGTCATTGGGCTAAAATGGTCCTCCTACAGCCCCAATGATACAATGACATAAACAGGACTCAAGTCTGTGGTTGCTTTGCAGATAATCGCCACTGCCCTGTGCCATTCTGACGCCCATATCCTCCATCCTCAATATGAAGGGGGGTTTTTCCCAGTGATCCTTGGCCATGAGGCCGCAGGAATTGTGGAAAGTGTTGGGCCAGGAGTGACCAACTTCAAACCAGGTATTTTAATTTCTGATTCCAACTAAATGGAAATGTCAGGATATTGTAGGGGTAATTCCTGATACAGTCTTGGCTCTGCATGGTATTATCAATCTCTATTCATATAAGGGGACCATCTTTTCCAAAGCAAAGCCAAAACACACAATCTATCATGCTCTAACAATGATACAGAACATGTATAGTCAGAACTGTCTAATGAAATCTGGAAAATACGGTCACTTTATTTATATATAGCACTGAAAACTTATCCTATAAGTTCTTTGTAGCAAAGCTACAAAGTGGGCTTACACTGACTCCTCCCTGGGGGCACAGGTAACAATTTATACCCACCTCCTCTAAATAAAATAGGAAAACTAGGGCTTCCCTTGATGGTCCAGTGGGTAAGGGCACCGCCTTGCAGTGCAAGGGGCGCCGGTTCAATCCCTGGCCTGGGAAGATCCCACGTGCCGCGGAGCGGCTGGACTGATGTGTCCAATTACCGAGCCGGAGCTCTGGAGCGCATGCGCCCAGCGAGACGCTCTGCAACGACAGATGCCACCGCGATGGGAGGCCCACAGGAGCCAAAGAACAAAGACAGGTGAAAATAGAGAAATGAAAGACCAATAGAAGTGGACCGCCTGCTCCCCTCCCTCCCCAACCCGACTCCCGCCCAAAAATAAAATAAACAAATCTTAAAAAAAAAAAAATAGGAAAACTATTTCAATATTATAAGGAATTTAAAGAATGAAGGTAGCTTAAGTGGAAAATATTATGCATATGTTAATGATAGCTTAAATGTTTCCCTGGGAGCTTGTAAGATAAATATGTATATAAAGTATGCCAATAGCCCAAATTACTTACTTTACATGTTGTAACAGATCCAAGCTATGCAACTGTCACTTACTCAGAATAAATCATATCTTTTTCTCTTCCTTTAATGAGGATGCTTCAAACTGAGAGATATCTTAGTATCTTTTCATTGCAAATGAGATTATACAAGCCAACTGCTCTCCAAAATTTGCAATCTACAAAGAAGACTAGCCAACAGAAGTCACAGCTCTGCCACTTACTGGCTATGCAACCTGAGCCAGTTACATCACTTTTCTGTGACTCAACTCAGATTTCCATTTTCTAAAATAAGTACAATTAATAGTACCCATCTCAAAGGCTTGTTCTGAGAATTTAATAAGACAAGACATGCAAGCCATTAGAATGGTGACCAACATATGCTAAAGGCTGAACAACTGTTAATTATCATGACTGGACTTTGGTCATCAGAGGAGAGAAGTCACTATTAAATGGAAATTGAATAAAAAGTAGACAATGTAGAATTTGAAAGTGAAAATACGGTCACTTTATTTATATATAGCACTGAAAACTTATCCTATAAGTTCTTTGTAGCAAAGCTACAAAGTGGGCTTACACTGACGCCTCCCTGGGGGCACAGGTAACAATTTATACCCACCTCCTCTAAATAAAATAGGAAAACTAGGGCTTCCCTTGGTGGTCCAGTGGGTAAGGGCACCGCCTTGCAGTGCAAGGGGCGCCGGTTCAATCCCTGGCCTGGGAAGATCCCACGTGCCGCGGAGCGGCTGGACTGATGTGTCCAATTACCGAGCCGGAGCTCTGGAGCGCATGCGCCCAGAGCCAGTGCTCTGCAACGACAGATGCCACCGCGATGGGAGGCCCACAGGAGCCAAAGAACAAAGACAGGTGAAAATAGAGAAATGAAAGACCAATAGAAGTGGACCGCCTGCTCCCCTCCCTCCCCAACCCGACTCCCGCCCAAAAATAAAATAAACAAATCTTAAAAAAAAAAAAATAGGAAAACTATTTCAATATTATAAGGAATTTAAAGAATGAAGGTAGCTTAAGTGGAAAATATTATGCATATGTTAATGATAGCTTAAATGTTTCCCTGGGAGCTTGTAAGATAAATATGTATATAAAGTATGCCAATAGCCCAAATTACTTACTTTACATGTTGTAACAGATCCAAGCTATGCAACTGTCACTTACTCAGAATAAATCATATCTTTCTCTCTTCCTTTAATGAGGATGCTTCAAACTGAGAGATATCTTAGTATCTTTTCATTGCAAATGAGATTATACAAGCCAACTGCTCTCCAAAATTTGCAATCTACAAAGAAGACTAGCCAACAGAAGTCACAGCTCTGCCACTTACTGGCTATGCAACCTGAGCCAGTTACATCACTTTTCTGTGACTCAACTCAGATTTCCATTTTCTAAAATAAGTACAATTAATAGTACCCATCTCAAAGGCTTGTTCTGAGAATTTAATAAGACAAGACATGCAAGCCATTAGAATGGTGACCAACATATGCTAAAGGCTGAACAACTGTTAATTATCATGACTGGACTTTGGTCATCAGAGGAGAGAAGTCACTATTAAATGGAAATTGAATAAAAAGTAGACAATGTAGAATTTGAAAGTGAACTAAATGGTGAAACATGGAGATGATATACAGTTTACTCTCCATATCTAGCCTATTGCCTACTTCTCCTATTACAAAAGAATGTTCTAGGCTCTGCATGTTGTTCAGAAATGTTGTAAATAACAGTCACATTGCAGAGTGTTGCAATGATAAGAGAGGATCAGACAGACTCTGCACCTGATAGTATCAATACAGATGTGTTGTTTGACTGCCTATCAGAGAAAAAAAGGAAAAAAGACAGTATATGCAGTACTTGGGAGAATCAGCAATCTTGTAGGTGAGAAAAATACTGCAGCTGCCTATACTTCCTACTGAATATAAAGTGTATACTATAAAGAAGAGTGTTTTCCATCAATTCAGCTGGTAGAAACCATGAGTAACATTCTAGGCATTATTCAATACACGGCCTTCTTTTCTAGGTGACAAAGTCATTCCACTCTATGCACCTCAATGTGGAAAATGCAAGTTCTGTCTGAGCCCACGCACAAATTTTTGTGGAAAACTCAAGTAAGCTCTAAAAACTATTAGTAAGATAGTTGGTATAAATATTTTGGACAGTACATTGGTATACCTAAATGGAGTTGAAAAGGGGCATACCCATCAATCTGAGATGTGTACAAGAAATCATTGCAAAATCACTCAAGCAGACATGCACAATTGTGATCACTGCACACTGTGGGCAAATGCCCATCAATAAGAGAATAGCTCTGTAGTAAAACAGTGGAATTACCATGTAACAGCGAGAATGGCTGAACTTGCTCTCGTGTTTCAACACAGAATAATCTCACACATAGAATGTTAAGGGAAAGAAGCAAGTTTCTGACAGACATATTTAGCCAACTGCTCTCCAAAATTTGCAATCTACAAAGAAGACTAGCCAACAGAAGTCACAGCTCTGCCACTTACTGGCTATGCAACCTGAGCCAGTTACATCACTTTTCTGTGACTCAACTCAGATTTCCATTTTCTAAAATAAGTACAATTAATAGTACCCATCTCAAAGGCTTGTTCTGAGAATTTAATAAGACAAGACATGCAAGCCATTAGAATGGTGACCAACATATGCTAAAGGCTGAACAACTGTTAATTATCATGACTGGACTTTGGTCATCAGAGGAGAGAAGTCACTATTAAATGGAAATTGAATAAAAAGTAGACAATGTAGAATTTGAAAGTGAACTAAATGGTGAAACATGGAGATGATATACAGTTTACTCTCCATATCTAGCCTATTGCCTACTTCTCCTATTACAAAAGAATGTTCTAGGCTCTGCATGTTGTTCAGAAATGTTGTAAATAACAGTCACATTGCAGAGTGTTGCAATGATAAGAGAGGATCAGACAGACTCTGCACCTGATAGTATCAATACAGATGTGTTGTTTGACTGCCTATCAGAGAAAAAAAGGAAAAAAGACAGTATATGCAGTACTTGGGAGAATCAGCAATCTTGTAGGTGAGAAAAATACTGCAGCTGCCTATACTTCCTACTGAATATAAAGTGTATACTATAAAGAAGAGTGTTTTCCATCAATTCAGCTGGTAGAAACCATGAGTAACATTCTAGGCATTATTCAATACACGGCCTTCTTTTCTAGGTGACAAAGTCATTCCACTCTATGCACCTCAATGTGGAAAATGCAAGTTCTGTCTGAGCCCACGCACAAATTTTTGTGGAAAACTCAAGTAAGCTCTAAAAACTATTAGTAAGATAGTTGGTATAAATATTTTGGACAGTACATTGGTATACCTAAATGGAGTTGAAAAGGGGCATACCCATCAATCTGAGATGTGTACAAGAAATCATTGCAAAATCACTCAAGCAGACATGCACAATTGTGATCACTGCCACACTGTGGGCAAATGCCCATCAATAAGAGAATAGCTCTGTAGTAAAACAGTGGAATTACCATGTAACAGCGAGAATGGCTGAACTTGCTCTCGTGTTTCAACACAGAATAATCTCACACATAGAATGTTAAGGGAAAGAAGCAAGTTTCTGACAGACATATTTAGTCACATACAATAGCAATACCATATACTGCATTGTTTATGGTTCATGTGAATATAGCAAAGGGAATGATAAATGCCAAATTCAGAATAATAGATACTTCTACAGAGAGTGAGAAAGAAGTGCAATGAGTCACAGTAATATATTCTAAGGCCACACAGATGTAAGTCTTGGAGCCAGATGTTGAACAGCAGTCTGGCCCCAGAGCCAAAAACCTTAACTGCCTTATTTTTACTGAGACTATAGAAAAATGCTAACTGAAACGAGTTATTTCAGAAGCTAAAATTTTACGACTCTTACATCTATACTGCGTCTCAATTTCCTCATCTATAAAATGTGGACAATAATAATACCTACTTCACAGGGTTGTTGCAGATACTCAAAAAATGAATACACTCTTTTGCAAACCTCTAATGAAATAACAGATTTTGACAATGACCATCAATTCTTTCTAATATCACAAAACTAGAAATAAGGTATTATATGCCTCCAATTGAAGACACATAACACCATTTTAACAAATTTCCTACAAAAACATAAAGCTTGAATCAGATGAAACATTTAGATCAAAAATACTAGTTTAGAGGAAACACAGAGATGGACAAATACATTAAACCAGATTATAGGAATGCAATCAGCAAAATTTAGAGTGAAGAAAATTCTGTGGGACTAACAACGCTTCTTCAACAAATAAACAGCACAAGAAAAAAACAAGGGGTGGGGTAAGAACCTATAAATTAAATGATATTTAAGAGACATATCAACCAAATGAAATCTGTAGAACTAAAAGAATCTTTGTCTTTTAGAGACACATACTGAAATATTTACAGATGAAATCATGATGTCTAGGATTTACTTGAAAATAGTTCAAAGTGGGGAGGGTAGGTGCTGGTGTGGGAGATCAAGTAGGTATTTTTTCTCAGAAAAGTAATCAGTGACCCATCTACTTTCTCTTGTTTGTAACTTTTTTTCCCTAGGCATTTCAGAAATCCTTTGGGTGATCAAAAATTAATGGAAGATGGAACCAGCAGGTTCACCTGCAAAGGAAAACCCATCTACCATTTCATGGGGACCAGTACCTTCAGTCAGTATACTGTGGTCTCAGATATCAACCTTGTCAAAGTAGATGACGATGCCAATTTAGAGAGAGTCTGTCTGCTTGGATGTGCATTTTCAACTGGCTATGGAGCTGTGGTCAACACGGCCAAGGTAAAATGGTTAATCACCAGGTTGCGTAAAATAGGCAGCATTCATAGAGCAGCCAAATTTATCTTCAAAACATGGCTCTGTCATTTATCACCTCTGTGATCCTGGGCATGTTACTTAACTTCCCTACTCCTATCTCTCTACCATAATATCGACTACAAACAGTTGTGTAGATAATTTAATCGTACTACTTATGTAAGACATCTGGCCCAGAGGCTAGCACACAGCGAACACCCAGTTCATGCTCATTTCTTTTCCTGTACTAGTATGTGAGATTACAGACTATCCCTGATTTAAGTACAGTCTGCTTAAGTATGTCTCCTAAATATAAATGCTTGCCCTGAAATAGTGGACCCGCTCAAGAGATAACAGAAACTATCTGCATACAGCCACTTACTTTCTCCCTGATGGAGCAGATTCCTCTCCCTCAAACTGTAGTAATTCTTCTCTGCTTCTCACTTTGCCCCTTTGTGCCTTCAAAGGAAGGTCTCAGGTGGAAGCCATGATGGTGGAAGATGCATCACTGGAATTCATGTTAGAGCTTTTACAAAGCTTTTCCAAAGCTTTTCAACTGAAAAACTACAGAGATATCAATAGCACTTGGATGCTTCAAACGACTTCCTTATTTGAACCTCCTTGACATCAATCTTTGGGGTTCCCAGGTGGCGCTAGTGGTACAGAACTTGCCTGCCAACCCTAGAGACATAAGAGACACTGGGTCAGTCCCTGAGTGAGGAAGATCCCCTGGAGGAGGGCATGGCAACCCACTCCAGTATTCTTGACTGGAGAATCCCCATGGACAGAGGAGCCTGGTAGGTTACAGTCCATAGGGTCACAAGAAGTCAGACAACATGACTGAAGCGACTTTTGCAGCTCTCATAACATCAGTCTTTATCCCTTGACTCTCAACTGCAAAATGCAACTAGAGTGGCCCTCCTAGACAACAAAATCTGGAAATTTCATTCCCCTTTAATTATTCCCTTTTTCCTTCAATATGATAAAATCAGTCATTCTTTCTACTTCTTCCTTTCATGGCCCACTGTTCTTTTGGGAATGACCCTCAGTCTCTGGGCTCTGCATGTGTCCTCTAGAATTTGCACACCTGGCTTCTACCAACACTGCACAGAAAGCTCCCCAACTTCATCTGGCTGACTATTTATTTATCCCATCCTGTTGGAAGCCTACTCCATCCTCCCAGGCATGCATCGGGTATCCCTCCCAGTTTCCCCTGAAGTATCTGTAATTACCCTGTCTTCCTTCTTACAACACTGTGGGGAAATTTCCCACTTATTTTTCCAGGCAAGAATACATTTGCTCCATAAAGACAAAAATTCTCTCTTATTCATTGTTACAGCTCCAGAGCCTAGCCCTGTGCCTGACGCACAGTATGAACTTGATAATTTTTCAGCAAGTGAATGGATAAAGACAGGCTCATGTGTGACCCCTAAAATATCTTGGTGAGGCTTTGTTCCTACCTTTTCAATCCAAATATTCTTCTTTATCAGATTACTTACAGACATTCAGTGTCAAGGAAACAAAGTCAGCCTAACCAAAATAAGAGGCTGATCTAGTAGACAGAATATCAAGATATGACTGCATTGAGAATTATATCAGCCAAGTAGATAGAAATACCATTCTCAGTTCTCGGTAGTTAACAAAAACTTAAAAATATATGGGAAGTCAAACTACAATCTGAAGGTTTCTAGAGGAAGGGGGTTGTAACCAGGTGGAGTTAAGAGCTGATGTGAGCCTGGCAGTCAAGACATATCTTCCTCTAGATAACATTGGAGACACAGGAAATAATTATTGCCCTTGGCTACCATCAATACTACTGCCCTGCTTCTCAGTTTGTGCAATGTGGGAGACCTGGGTTCAATCCTTGGGTTGGGGAGATCCCACAGGGAAGAGAAAGACTACCCACTCCAGTATTCTTGCCTGGAGAATTCCAGAGCTCGTCCATGGGTTGCAGAGCCAGACATGACTAAGTGATTTTCATTTTTTTTATTATTTTTTTAAACTTTAAACTTTTAACTTTTAAAGAGTTTTGTTGTTTACAGATATGTATGTTCCCAGATTAGTCATATGTATATCCCCCCTTTCCCACCCTCCCATCTGTCCCATTTTTAAAAAGTGGGACCAGCTACTTGAAAAGTTAATGTATAACGTTCTTGCCTGCAGGTCACACTGGTTCGACCTGTGTCATCTTTGGCCTGGGAGGCGTTGGTCTCTCTGCTTTTTAAATGGGTTGGTTAAAGCAGCCTGGACTGCCTCAATCCTGTAAAACCGGATCGGGTATCCCTCCCAGTTTCCCCTGAAGTATCTGTAATTACCCTGTCTTCCTTCTTACAACACTGTGGGGAAATTTCCCACTTATTTTTCCAGGCAAGAATACATTTGCTCCATAAAGACAAAAATTCTCTCTTATTCATTGTTACAGCTCCAGAGCCTAGCCCTGTGCCTGACGCACAGTATGAACTTGATAATTTTTCAGCAAGTGAATGGATAAAGACAGGCTCATGTGTGACCCCTAAAATATCTTGGTGAGGCTTTGTTCCTACCTTTTCAATCCAAATATTCTTCTTTATCAGATTACTTACAGACATTCAGTGTCAAGGAAACAAAGTCAGCCTAACCAAAATAAGAGGCTGATCTAGTAGACAGAATATCAAGATATGACTGCATTGAGAATTATATCAGCCAAGTAGATAGAAATACCATTCTCAGTTCTCGGTAGTTAACAAAAACTTAAAAATATATGGGAAGTCAAACTACAATCTGAAGGTTTCTAGAGGAAGGGGGTTGTAACCAGGTGGAGTTAAGAGCTGATGTGAGCCTGGCAGTCAAGACATATCTTCCTCTAGATAACATTGGAGACACAGGAAATAATTATTGCCCTTGGCTACCATCAATACTACTGCCCTGCTTCTCAGTTTGTGCAATGTGGGAGACCTGGGTTCAATCCTTGGGTTGGGGAGATCCCACAGGGAAGAGAAAGACTACCCACTCCAGTATTCTTGCCTGGAGAATTCCAGAGCTCGTCCATGGGTTGCAGAGCCAGACATGACTAAGTGATTTTCATTTTTTTTATTATTTTTTTAAACTTTAAACTTTTAACTTTTAAAGAGTTTTGTTGTTTACAGATATGTATGTTCCCAGATTAGTCATATGTATATCCCCCCTTTCCCACCCCTCCCATCTGTCCCATTTTTAAAAAGTGGGACCAGCTACTTGAAAAGTTAATGTATAACGTTCTTGCCTGCAGGTCACAACTGGTTCGACCTGTGTCATCTTTGGCCTGGGAGGCGTTGGTCTCTCTGCTGTAATGGGTTGTAAAGCAGCTGGAGCTTCCCGGATCATAGTTATTGACATCAAAAGTGAGAAGTTTACAAAGGCCAAAGCCCTTGGAGCCACTGACTGCCTCAATCCTAGAGACCTAGAAAAACCCATTCAGGAGGTCATTGTTGAAATGACCAATGGAGGTGTGGATTTTGCCTTTGAGTGTGTAGGTGGAGCTGAAATCATGGTAAGTATTTTTTTATAATAGGATATAATAAGCACTGTTTCTGACATTAATTAGCATTGATAATATGTGCATATTAATATTATCTACTATTCATATTTATGCATAAGTTGTGTTTATATGTCATTAAAATATTAGATGCTGTTATACATTACATAATATGTAATTAATTTTATTTGTTACAATTGCTGATTACTACTTAATATGTTCTTAATATTTGTTTACTCTTTCACATGAAATTCAGCAGAAAAAGTTGAGGGAAAACTTAAAAATAGAACTTTAAAAATAACTGTGCCAATGAGAAGTGAGGGAAAAAGTAAAAGCAGTCTTAGTGGAGGGAATAGAGACAATGACTAATGTCCTCCAACAGCCAAAGGCAACCATCCTCATCTTAAAGTACAGTCAGGGGAGGTTAGCAAACAAGCCAGTTCTGTCCATCAGATGTCAATAAATGGACTGCAGAATTAGGCCCAAATTATGTGTGACATTTTCAATGAAAAAAATCAACAAGCTGCAAAATTAAGCCTAAATCCTTTTTTCCTGAACGTTATAATTTTATACTGTTCCCATTTCTCCTTCTCTCAGGACAGGAGTGGAGGGCCCTTCTGAGTGCAGGGTCGTGAGCATGGTTGCAGGTCCACACTGCCAGTCTTGTCGATTCTGCTCCAGAAGGTGGCGTAAACAGCCAACCACACAGGCACATAGGCATTAGCCATCTCCAGCAAATATTCGCCTAATGTATATTTGCTGAAAGATACCATTAGGTAGAATTTTGTTTTGCTTTGTTTTGAGCAAGATGACTAGAGAATTTATCCACTAAATTTTCTGCCTATGGAGTCTTTAAAAAGTGGGACCAGCTACTTGAAAAGTTAATGTATAACGTTCTTGCCTGCAGGTCACACTGGTTCGACCTGTGTCATCTTTGGCCTGGGAGGCGTTGGTCTCTCTGCTGTAATGGGTTGTAAAGCAGCTGGAGCTTCCCGGATCATAGTTATTGACATCAAAAGTGAGAAGTTTACAAAGGCCAAAGCCCTTGGAGCCACTGACTGCCTCAATCCTAGAGACCTAGAAAAACCCATTCAGGAGGTCATTGTTGAAATGACCAATGGAGGTGTGGATTTTGCCTTTGAGTGTGTAGGTGGAGCTGAAATCATGGTAAGTATTTTTTTATAATAGGATATAATAAGCACTGTTTCTGACATTAATTAGCATTGATAATATGTGCATATTAATATTATCTACTATTCATATTTATGCATAAGTTGTGTTTATATGTCATTAAAATATTAGATGCTGTTATACATTACATAATATGTAATTAATTTTATTTGTTACAATTGCTGATTACTACTTAATATGTTCTTAATATTTGTTTACTCTTTCACATGAAATTCAGCAAAAAAAGTTGAGGGAAAACTTAAAAATAGAACTTTAAAAATAACTGTGCCAATGAGAAGTGAGGGAAAAAGTAAAAGCAGTCTTAGTGGAGGGAATAGAGACAATGACTAATGTCCTCCAACAGCCAAAGGCAACCATCCTCATCTTAAAGTACAGTCAGGGGAGGTTAGCAAACAAGCCAGTTCTGTCCATCAGATGTCAATAAATGGACTGCAGAATTAGGCCCAAATTATGTGTGACATTTTCAATGAAAAAAATCAACAAGCTGCAAAATTAAGCCTAAATCCTTTTTTCCTGAACGTTATAATTTTATACTGTTCCCATTTCTCCTCCTCTCAGGACAGGAGTGGAGGGCCCTTCTGAGTGCAGGGTCGTGAGCATGGTTGCAGGTCCACACTGCCAGTCTTGTCGATTCTGCTCCAGAAGGTGGCGTAAACAGCCAACCACACAGGCACATAGGCATTAGCCATCTCCAGCAAATATTCGCCTAATGTATATTTGCTGAAAGATACCATTAGGTAGAATTTTGTTTTGCTTTGTTTTGAGCAAGATGACTAGAGAATTTATCCACTAAATTTTCTGCCTATGGAGTCTTATTTCATTAGTGAGGGCTATGAAGTATTAATAGTTATGACACTATTCATTTACACCTTCGTTCAGTCTGGTTCCTAAAACTCCTGCACTGGCAGGCAGGTTCTTTACCACTGTGCCACCTGGGAAGGACTCAATAAATGCTAGCTAACAGCCTGGAGGGGTGGGATGGGGGTGCCTAGGAGCGAGGAGGGGACCAGGGATATGCATATGACTGGTCTGGGAACATACATGTCTGTGAACAACAAAACTCTGTAAAAACTTTAAAATAAATAAACAAATAAAATTTAAAAAATAAAAAATAAGTGCTAGCTAATACGGAAATTCGTGCAGGGAGGGTCCATGTCCTGCACTGCTCTCCCACATCCAAAGCTTCCGCCCCTGCTGTTTACCTGTCCTTGAAGCCTGAGGCCTGCAAAGTGCCACATCCAATCCTTCATTTCCTACAGCTCACGTGTTTCACAAACATTGAAACTTAGCCCATTTGACCTTATTTTTCTAGTACAGAGATTCTCAAAACTGACTATACTTAAGAAGCATCTGGGAAGTTGTTGTTTTTCAGTGTTAGTAATTAATCCATACCCAGGATATTCTCATGCACTGGGGACCCAGGTACCAATATTTTTTACAAGTGTCTCAAGCTGAGAACCACTGATCTTAATCTTGGCAGGTTCTAGTATTATCTTATTTATTACAAGATAAATATTTATCTTATTTATCTTATCTTAATCTTATTTCTTAAATATAAGAAAAGTATTTTAAATGATGGGATAGAATTACACTAGAGAATCTGAATAAAAAGAGGTGGATTTATTTAATCACACATAACAAAATGAGCTACCTATGCTTCCACCATAGGGAAAGGAAGGCTAAATTTCTAGCATGTGGAAGAGATTCTAATAATGGTTTCAATGATTTCAATGACCTCTACTGCTCTAAAGCAGCCTAAAGAACCTAACAGGACAATTTGAAATTTACTATAATGACAATTTTATAAAATTTTGAGAATTAAAAATAATTCTCATCAAAAGTTATCAGGGGCTACTAAATAGAACCCTGTATTTGCATATAGTACCGATAGAACTAAGTCATAATTATGGAGGTTAATTCCCTGCTTGGAGCAAAGCTCAGAAATATAGCAAAGGACAATAGAGAAAACACTAAACTTTTTTAAATGAAGGGAAGGTTCCCTGGCAATCCAGTGGTTAAGACTCCATGTTTTCACTGCAGAAGACACAAGTTCAATCCCTGGTCAGGGAACAAAGATCCCTAAGCCACACGGCATGGCCAGACCCAAAACAAGAGGAATGATAGCAGCTGCCTTAAGTCACAAGCAGTGCCTGTGTTGTTTTCCTCTCTCTGTTGATCTCTTTGTAAAATATGCTTTAAACTTCTGCCATGTAAGAAGTGTAGAAAGTAGAAGAGTTGCTGTTTAGAACTGTTAGAAATTCTCAAAACTAAAAGTAATCACATAATCAAATAAAGATTTCAAAGAAATAAAATCTTTCAAAAATAAAGAGTCTAGAAGTCCAAGGTCACTGCATTTTCCATCCCTAGTAAGACAGAGACAGTGAGAGAAACAAGAGGGAATGTTCTATACTTCAGATTGCTCCTTTTGTATAGAGCTCAGTGATGAAAAAGAACAGTATTTCTACTGGAACTTCTGTAGAGGTAAAAGTTGCCTCAACAGGTGAGAATCAAGTTGACCATGGATTATGGCAAAGGATATGGGATAAATTATACTTTTCTTCTATAATATTAATCTCAAAAGATTTTAAATGCTCAATTATACCATATGGCTTCTATGCGGAATGGCCACCCACAAGTTTACACTTTTCTTAAATATATTTATATTTTCAGTCTTGATATTTTGTATTAACTCCAAACCTGCAGTAGGTTAAGATAACAATATTTATTCTTTCTCTTGTGCAAAAATCAGTGCAAATCCTCTGGGTCCTTGTCTCCCATGTGGTGACTTAGCAATGAAGGAAGTTCTAATTCATGGCTGTAGAGTCTCAATGTGAGGTCCCCTTGGTTGTTAGAGCAGGATAAGGGGGAGCTGGCAGGCTGCACACTGGCCTCTCCATTTTGGCACACATCTCTTCGGCCCATAACCCAGAACTAGTCACGACTATATAACTATAGGAAAGCTAAAAGCTACAGGGAAGCAGATGAAATGTCTGATGAGCAGCAGCTACTGTTTTTTCTGTTGAACAGTTTTGTCTTATTTTAAATAGCATTTCTTTCCATTTATCCTACATCATGATCTACTACATTTACAGTATATGCCTTATATTTATGTATTCACTCTCTCTTTATGACTTAAGTTTGATCCTCTGCCCCTGGAATAGGAATTATCTTTGTATATTACATTGTAGATGTTCAAAAACTTGTTGATTGAAGTTTATTATAATTTCCTTCACTTTATGTATGTGTATTTTCTTTTCTGACATTCAATGAAATACACTATAGGTTCAGCACAACTGAGGTATTAGAGTAAAATACGTTTTGTCTTTTCAATTATTTTTTTTAATGATGGTCAACTTTTTTTTTTTAATTTTTCTTTTTCTTTTTTTGGGAGAACGGGTTGGGGAGGGATGGGGGCGGGCGGGCCACTTCTATTGGCCTTTCAATTCTCTATTTTCATTCATCTTTGTTCTTTGGCCCGTGTGGGCCTCCCATTGCAGTGGCCTCCGTTGTCGCAGAGAACGGGCTCTGGGCGCATGTGCTCCAGAGCTCAGGCTCGGTAGTTGGACACATCGGTCCAGCCGCTCCGCGGCACGTGGGATCTTCCTAGGCCATGGATCGAACCGGCACCCCTTGCACTGCAAGGTGGTGTCCTTACCCACTGGGCCACCAGGGAAGCCCGATGGTCAACTTTTTATTGGATGTTCTATCTGAAACAGAGCACTAGTGCCTCAAGTCTCAATCTACAATATTAAGACCTCATTAGCTAGAATCCCAGTATCTTGTGTGCAGTTGTGTAAAGCACTGAACATACCCACACTGGAGTTCGTGTCCTACTTTTCTACCTACTCAGCTCATCTTGTTGGTTTGACCCTCCAGAGAGCAGCCCTGGACAGCGTAACAGTAGGCTGGGGAGTGTGCACTATCATTGGAGTAAACGTTGGCGACAGCGGATTGAGTGTTTCTGCAGTGGAGCTATTAATGGGCCGTACTCTAACCGGAACAAGTTTTGGTGGTCAGTTTCTTTTTCATTTTCTTCACACTAATACTCAAATTATCATAATGAGAATTACTAAAACAAAAATTGTTTTTTAAATATTGAGTGCCGAAAACATATCTGAGGACAGCATGAAAGCTGTTTGTTCTATTAATTACCTGAAAAGAAACAGAGTTTTTAATAGAAGGATAACTGTAATTGCAAACTGAAATTCAATTTGCATTAAAAATGGACCAATATAACAGAACAAAAGGTAGACTTGGATCATTCCTTATCTAGAAATAGAAAATAATCTTAAATTTTTCTTTTGAAGTAAAATTTAACTATATTAAAAATACCAAAAAAAAAAAAAAAATTAAAGATGGCAGGGGGATAATCTATTGGAGGCAACCCAGATCTGACCTAATAATTTCATTCATTTGACAAACACTGGTTAAACTATCCCTTCAGGTCAAGCACCATGTCTTTATATGACATTTTGGCCAATTGCAGGTTGGAAAGGTGTCACTTCTGTCCCAAAGCTGGCTGCTGACTACAAGAATAAGAAATTCGATCTGGATGCATTGGTGTCCCATACCTTCCCTTTTGACAAAGTCAATGAGGCATATGACCTAATGTACCAAGGAAAAAGGTAAATTACCAAACAGATAGGTGAGCAGTTTGCAAAACCTTTATGATGACTCTATTTTCATTAAATGTTGAAAACCAACCAGTTTATCTTTCCTAGCATTTTCCACATCATCAGAAGTACTCAATGCCCTTAAAAAAGTAAATAATGGCCATTTGAAAAAAAGAAAAGCTTCCTACTCTATCTCTATAATGTACATGAACATTTGTTGTTTCTGTTCGGTCGTTAAGTTCTGTCTGACTCTTTGTGACCCCATAGACTGTAGAACAAGAGGCTTCCCTGTCTTTCACTGTCTTCCAGAACTTTCTAAAACTCATGTCCATTGAGTCACTGATGCCATCTAACCATCTCCTCCTCTGTCACTCTCTTCTTGCCCTCAATCTTTCCCAGCCTCAGGGTCTTTTCCAATGAGTCAGCTCTTCACATCGGGTAGCCGCAGTATAGGAGCTTCAACTTCATCATCAGTACTTCCAAAGAATAGTCAGGGTTGATTTCCATACTCTGTTCCAAAATAAAGCGGTGGTATAAACTGACACATATTTTCCCCTTCATGAACAATTTTTAACTCTATTGTGGCTGCTCTGGAGAGAGAGGGATTTCTAGATTATAATATCAATTTCCTTTGGTACAATATAACCCTAGGTCTGGGGCCCTTATGGTCTGCAATTGACATAGAATGTCCACTCCAAGCCCTTAATTATCAGAGTCAAATGAAAACCATAAAGATGTGAGCAGTGAGGGGCAGATGTCAGATACTTTAAGGATGTCCCAACTCTCATTCTCTTGCTTTATCAGGGGTATCCTGTAAGGAATTCAAGTCTACAATTTTGGCTACATCTTGGCATAGACCCTAAGAGCTGATTTATAAAAGTGTCCCAATTAGGGTATCCCTAGTAACCGGGGAGTGCGACTAGAATCAATGATTTTGGTTAAAATAACCATAGCATCGGTCAATGGAGCAAAGGACAAAACACTGTAACAATGCTATGGAAAATGCAAAAAAAGGCGACAAAAGGAAAACACATTACAAAAGAGGCAGGGGAAAAGTATACAGTTAAATAACAGGTGTAGCTGAAGCAGAGAATAAATGTTGCAAATGAAGCGTGTGAAGATGCAGGGTATCTCCTGGGGAAGAAACCTGAGAAAATAACTCTACTGACATGAACGTCCCAATTTGCAAATGTGTTCATCACCACATATCAAAAGGAAGATCAATAAAAAGAAAAGAAATCATCCCTGCGCAGTAAGGATAATTTTATTTGGAGTGTGGGAGCAGTCTCCATGTGTTTGCAGATAGCTTAACAGAAAAGAAATGTATGAAGGAGAAAATGAATCTCTTGCATGAATTTCTGCAAACAAATAAAAAAAGCAGTTATGTGACTCTATGTAAATTACACAAAGAAAAATTACCAGTGGAGGGCTACCTGGCTAAGCTCAAATCCCTTTTATATAAAGATCTGTCTTAGGAGAACAAGTTCAGGCTTTCATTTGGGAAGTGAATAAATGTCTAGAAAACAAGTGGTCAACACTGCAGAATGAGAATGGCAGAGGAAAACAAGCCCCCCAAACTTGTTTCGAAACTTTGCATACCTAGAAGAAGCAAGTCTCATGAGAAACAAAGTCTAAAGTTTCATCTAGACCCCAGATTATAAGGCAAACTATGGGGCAAACCATCAACACATATCATTTCACAAGGAAACCTAAGGAAGAAACACAATGACCAAAATTGGACAATTCCGTCAATGAAGAAGAAAAGGACCAAGAGGAAAAAAGACATAAAGTTACATCCAGAGAACCAGTTGCTAAACCACTCACTGCAGAAGAACTAGAAAGAGTAAAACCCATAAACACACATGGAAGAGGAAGAACAAAGAGATGAAGGATTAAACCAAAGAACCAATACCTAAACAGAGATCTAAGAAGGGACCAGACAGAACCAGAAGTTTAGGCCCAGATGGATAAAAGAGATAAGAAAGATGAAAAGAAGCACAGAAGACAATCCAAAGATTCCAACTGCCAGAGACCCAGAGAAAAACAAGCTGAAAAGATAAAACCGTAAGTTTCTCATTACAAAGAAAAGGATGAAAAATTTGGAAACTGGAAATCCAAGATCAAACTTCCAGCAAGAAAGAGAGATGTAAAATTACATCCAAAGACTCAACTGAGGGGTGGGGGGTAGACGGGGAAGCTCAAACCAGAACACATGTGTCCTCCAAGAATCATACTCCAAAGTGCTTTAAATGCAGACAGCACCTTGATGACACCACATCAAACCCCTTGGAGCTGTTGCTGGTAGGCAATTGTGAGGATGTGCAACTTTTCATAAATGCACAACAAAGTGAAGGTCTAGAGAGTTCTGTCAGAAAATGGGGCCCTGGAGGGAGACATTGATTCTGAGGCCTTGCCAATGACAGAAAAACCTATTTCTACCAGTGGTGGCATGATCAAGACTACACAAGATGTGAGCCCCCTCCAAAACCTCAGTTGATGGAGGAAAAGTATAAAGTCTATACAAGCTGTGTTCATCTGACTGAAAAGAAGCAAACAGAAATTTCCAGGATCATAGAGCAGCTAGAGCACCAGGATGGCTGGGTTCTCTACAGTTCAGTCACCAAGTATGTCATTCAATATCAAGTGGGTGAAAGTGTGTAGGCCTCTACCTAGGGTGAAAGTGTGAAGGCCTCTACCCTAGGGCCTTCATGTCAGACATGCAGCTGTCAAGTCCTGTAAAACGCCCAAAGAAGGAGCCTACAGATGAAGATCTGAATCCCGAATACTACCAGAAACACATCAAACTACATCAAAGGCAGCAACCTGGACACCCCTAAGCCATGCTGAATTGGCCACATAAGACATCTCCTAGCGCTTCCCTGGTAGCTCAGTGGTAAAGAGTACACCTGCCAATGCAGGAGATACGGGTTTGATCCCTGATCCGGGAAGACCCCACATGCTGCAGAGCAACTAAGCCTGTGAGCCACAACTATGGAGCCTGTGCTCTAGAGCCTCAGAGCCACAATTATTGAGCCCAGGTGCTGCAACTACTGAAGCCCATGTGACCTAGAGCCCGAGTTCCACAACAAGAGAAGTCATCTCAACAGAAGCCTGCTCACCTCAACTGGAGAGCAGTACCCACTCCCTGCAACTAGAGAAGAGCCTGTGGCAGCAGTGAAAACCCAGAATAGCCATAAATAAATAAATAATTAAAATTTAAAAAAAAAAAAAAAAAAGACAACTTTTAAATCAAGTCAAGAAGAGCAGGGCTTCCCTACTCTTCCTGGTGGTCCAGTGGGTAAGGACACTGCCTTGCAGTGCAAGGGGCGCCGGTTCGATTCCTGGCCTGGGAAGATCCCATGTGCCACGGAGCAGCTGGACCAATGTGTCCAATTACCGAGCCAGAGCTCATGTGCCCAGCTGTTGCTGGTAGGCAATTGTGAGGATGTGCAACTTTTCATAAATGCACAACAAAGTGAAGGTCTAGAGAGTTCTGTCAGAAAATGGGGCCCTGGAGGGAGACATTGATTCTGAGGCCTTGCCAATGACAGAAAAACCTATTTCTACCAGTGGTGGCATGATCAAGACTACACAAGATGTGAGCCCCCTCCAAAACCTCAGCTGATGGAGGAAAAGTATAAAGTCTATACAAGCTGTGTTCATCTGACTGAAAAGAAGCAAACAGAAATTTCCAGGATCATAGAGCAGCTAGAGCACCAGGATGGCTGGGTTCTCTACAGTTCAGTCACCAAGTATGTCATTCAATATCAAGTGGGTGAAAGTGTGTAGGCCTCTACCTAGGGTGAAAGTGTGAAGGCCTCTACCCTAGGGCCTTCATGTCAGACATGCAGCTGTCAAGTCCTGTAAAACACCCAAAGAAGGAGCCTACAGATGAAGATCTGAATCCCGAATACTACCAGAAACACATCAAACTACATCAAAGGCAGCAACCTGGACACCCCTAAGCCATGCTGAATTGGCCACATAAGACATCTCCTAGCGCTTCCCTGGTAGCTCAGTGGTAAAGAGTACACCTGCCAATGCAGGAGATACGGGTTTGATCCCTGATCCGGGAAGACCCCACATGCTGCAGAGCAACTAAGCCTGTGAGCCACAACTATGGAGCCTGTGCTCTAGAGCCTCAGAGCCACAATTATTGAGCCCAGGTGCTGCAACTACTGAAGCCCATGTGACCTAGAGCCCGAGTTCCACAACAAGAGAAGTCATCTCAACAGAAGCCTGCTCACCTCAACTGGAGAGCAGTACCCACTCCCTGCAACTAGAGAAGAGCCTGTGGCAGCAGTGAAAACCCAGAATAGCCATAAATAAATAAATAATTAAAATTTAAAAAAAAAAAAAAAAAGACAACTTTTAAATCAAGTCAAGAAGAGCAGGGCTTCCCTACTCTTCCTGGTGGTCCAGTGGGTAAGGACACTGCCTTGCAGTGCAAGGGGCGCCGGTTCGATTCCTGGCCTGGGAAGATCCCATGTGCCACGGAGCAGCTGGACCAATGTGTCCAATTACCGAGCCAGAGCTCTGGAGCGCATGTGCCCAGAGCTGGTACTCTGCGACAACAGAGGCCACCGCGATGGGAGGCCCGCACAGGCCAAAGAACAAACATGGATGGAAAATAGAGAAATGAAAGATCAATAGAAGTGGCCCACCCACCCCCCTCCCTCCCCAACCAAACCCCCTCTAAAAATAAATACATAAATAAATAAGAAGAGTAATGGCAAGCCCAGTGAGGCAGACTTCAAGATTAGACAAGTTCTATGGATTGGCAAAGGCCTCCAGTCTTCCAGGAGGTAGCAGACTCTGCCAGAAAACCATGCCTGACATGGGGCTGGAACACAGCACATACAGTGGTGTTTCAAGAGTCAGGTAGAGGTAGCTGTTTTCCCAAGTGTTTCTAATGATCTGTGGGTATTGACAATAACCATAACTATCTGTCATAGCCCTTGCACTTAGACCTCTATTTTAAAGTTGCGGAGCTCTTTTTCCAAAAGAACTCCACCAGCAGAAATCCAGCTACTGATGAAAGCAGGGGTGGAATGTGTGGGCTTTGCCTGAGGCATCCCCAGGGATCCTCGAGCTCTGTTTACGACTGTCCGCATTGTTCTCCCACTCCCTCCCCACTCCCTGGCCTTCCTGGGCTCTCTTTCCTTCCTTTCTCTAGGGTCTCTCTCTGTCCACACTTTTCCTAAGGTCTTGGCTTCATTCAGTCTTTTTCTGGGTTCTTAACAGTTAGGAGCCAACCTGAAACTAATCCATACAAATAGGTATAAAGTTGCTTCATTTCCTAGGTACTGCAAAGTGAAGATCCTCTATTGGAAAAAAAAGAAAAGGAAAGGAAAAACAAGCACTATTTTTTAAGTTACTCAGAGTAACTTAGTGGGTAAGCCCCACAATGTCTTGTACTATCTCAATAACCCCGTAAACAGTATTCATCACATGAGTATACCCACAGGGACTGCTAAGTAGCAGCCAAATGGAAAATGCTGCACTTTATGGGTAGCTGAGCAAGTCTCCCACACACTATCCCCTGTAGGCCTGGTCATCAGTGGTAGAATGGAGGCTGAGGAGTAGACACGTGAATGAGGTGTCCTACTTCCCCTGGCTCACCGAGAAGACCAGCTGACGGCCCACACATCTTCCAGCAATGGACTGGAACAGAACCGAGGGAGCCCGACAGGCCAAAGAACAAACATGGATGGAAAATAGAGAAATGAAAGATCAATAGAAGTGGCCCACCCACCCCTCCCTCCCCAACCAAACCCCCTCTAAAAATAAATACATAAATAAATAAGAAGAGTAATGGCAAGCCCAGTGAGGCAGACTTCAAGATTAGACAAGTTCTATGGATTGGCAAAGGCCTCCAGTCTTCCAGGAGGTAGCAGACTCTGCCAGAAAACCATGCCTGACATGGGGCTGGAACACAGCACATACAGTGGTGTTTCAAGAGTCAGGTAGAGGTAGCTGTTTTCCCAAGTGTTTCTAATGATCTGTGGGTATTGACAATAACCATAACTATCTGTCATAGCCCTTGCACTTAGACCTCTATTTTAAAGTTGCGGAGCTCTTTTTCCAAAAGAACTCCACCAGCAGAAATCCAGCTACTGATGAAAGCAGGGGTGGAATGTGTGGGCTTTGCCTGAGGCATCCCCAGGGATCCTCGAGCTCTGTTTACGACTGTCCGCATTGTTCTCCCACTCCCTCCCCACTCCCTGGCCTTCCTGGGCTCTCTTTCCTTCCTTTCTCTAGGGTCTCTCTCTGTCCACACTTTTCCTAAGGTCTTGGCTTCATTCAGTCTTTTTCTGGGTTCTTAACAGTTAGGAGCCAACCTGAAACTAATCCATACAAATAGGTATAAAGTTGCTTCATTTCCTAGGTACTGCAAAGTGAAGATCCTCTATTGGAAAAAAAAGAAAAGGAAAGGAAAAACAAGCACTATTTTTTAAGTTACTCAGAGTAACTTAGTGGGTAAGCCCCACAATGTCTTGTACTATCTCAATAACCCCGTAAACAGTATTCATCACATGAGTATACCCACAGGGACTGCTAAGTAGCAGCCAAATGGAAAATGCTGCACTTTATGGGTAGCTGAGCAAGTCTCCCACACACTATCCCCTGTAGGCCTGGTCATCAGTGGTAGAATGGAGGCTGAGGAGTAGACACGTGAATGAGGTGTCCTACTTCCCCTGGCTCACCGAGAAGACCAGCTGACTGCCCACACATCTAGAAAGGAGGCAACAAAAAGAGCAGAGGACAGGCCTCCCCAGCAATGCTGACCATACAGGAACAGGAAGCACATTTGAGGGTAGGCCCTCCTGCCATACCCACTGCCACAGAAGTAAGGAAGTGGAGGGAACACACACCCAGTTGGCCAGTTAAGGTGCAGTGACCCTGACTTGTGGTGAGGAAAGGCCATGGGAGTTCTCCCTCCACCAGCAGGTGTAGCTCCAGGTCCTGGGTGAAGAAGACACTATTTATGCTGGCAATCTGCTGATGCCAGGGATTCCACAGCTCCAACAGTAAGATCTCAGACCTTGAGGCTTATCCCTCTCCTTGCTTCTATATGTTGAAGGAGCAGACATTTTGGAGTTCTCTGAAAGCAGCATTCCAACACACCAGCCACTGTTCTGTTAATTCCCAATTTTTCCTAAGCTACAGGAGAGCCAAGAAGAGTGACCCTGAGACAAAAATCCCACTACAGCCTCCACATACTTTCCAACTTCTCCATATCACCACTGGGCAACAGGGACTTGGCCCAGACTCAAGTGAGCGACCCTAATTCTTCCCCCAGCTTACTAACACCATATATATAGATACATAGATATACATAAGTGTTAGTAATGTCATGAATGGAAGTGGGTGACAAGATAAAAGAAATCAGACTTAGCAAAGTGGGTACTTTGGCCACCTGATGTGAAGAGACGACTCATGAGAAAAGACCTTGATGTTGGGAAAATAGAAGGCAGAAGGAGTAGGGGATGATAGAGGATAAGACGGTTGGATGGGATCACTGGGCCTATGGACATGAGTTTGGGCAAGCTCCAGGACATGGTGAAGGTCAGGGAAGCCTGGCGTGCTGCAGTCCATGGGGTTGCAAAGAGTTGCACAAGACTGAGCAAATGAACTGAGCTGATATATAATGAAATAATAAACCAAATTTTGAAACAAACAGATAAAATCATTTGTGGGTTTTGGTGAAATTTACCATGAAAATTATACTGATTGTTGTTTTCTTATTATTAACAGCATTCGGACAGTCCTGCTCTTCTGACGACAGCAGGAACAACTGGAGTACTAGCTGACTAAATTTGAACCTGTCTGGTTAATCCATTACCTGATATGATGAATAATGACAATCATGAGTTTCAACAAATATTTACAATTAACACTTCAATATTAAGTAGCGAAAAAGATGACAGCATTTTATAGCATTTGTATCTATAAAATATATCAGTGTTTCCTATGTTAAAAAACTGATAATTGATATGCTTATGAATAGACTAATATGATGCATGAGCATTGTTTAAAACTAGTTCTGAAGAGCTGGGAGTGGGGAATGAAACGGTCATAAATAAAACTAGATAGTCAATATGTTTATAATTTTTTAGATGGAGTGATGAATATATGGTGGTTCATTAAACTGCTCTCTCTACTATTGTATATGTTCAAATTTTTCCATAATAAATAGCTTTTTACCAGAAAAAATTCACTATGAAGATGCAGAATGTAATAAGATACATATATCTTAAAACATACATTATATATGTAATACAAGTTACAATGAGTAACTAGCTACTCTTCCTTAATAAGGTGCTAAATAATATTTTTTTAACTTTTATTTCACTTTTAACTTTTACAGAGTTTTGTTGTTTACAGATACGTATGTTCCCAGATTAGTCATACGTAAATAATTTTTAATACCTGTTAATTTAGCTCCACTTTACCACTGTGAACTACAATCCCAAGTAGTGGATATCAGAAACTATATAAATGAGTATATATATATATAGAGAGAGAGATATATAGATATAAAGTTTTTTTAGAAGAAAATAAATTTATACTCTCAAATTTCCATTTTTATTACATAATTGCCCTTTTCTTCTTTGATGATTGTCACAATATGCAATGTTTAGAGCTTAACAGAGTTAAACATTTGTAATTTGTACTAAATAATCTATTTTCTATATTCAACTAGCAATGACAAAGAACAATATATTTATAAATGTAAGGAAAACTATAGTTGCAAGATATACTAGACAATAAGATTTATATGTAAGCAAACTGAGAGCTTTCAAATACTTATATAAAATCATTTGTGGGTTTTGGTGAAATTTACCATGAATATACTGATTGTTGTTTTCTTATTATTAACAGCATTCGGACAGTCCTGCTCTTCTGACGACAGCAGGAACAACTGGAGTACTAGCTGACTAAATTTGAACCTGTCTGGTTAATCCATTACCTGATATGATGAATAATGACAATCATGAGTTTCAACAAATATTTACAATTAACACTTCAATATTAAGTAGCGAAAAAGATGACAGCATTTTATAGCATTTGTATCTATAAAATATATCAGTGTTTCCTATGTTAAAAAACTGATAATTGATATGCTTATGAATAGACTAATATGATGCATGAGCATTGTTTAAAACTAGTTCTGAAGAGCTGGGAGTGGGGAATGAAACGGTCATAAATAAAACTAGATAGTCAATATGTTTATAATTTTTTAGATGGAGTGATGAATATATGGTGGTTCATTAAACTGCTCTCTCTACTATTGTATATGTTCAAATTTTTCCATAATAAATAGCTTTTTACCAGAAAAAATTCACTATGAAGATGCAGAATGTAATAAGATACATATATCTTAAAACATACATTATATATGTAATACAAGTTACAATGAGTAACTAGCTACTCTTCCTTAATAAGGTGCTAAATAATATTTTTTTAACTTTTATTTCACTTTTAACTTTTACAGAGTTTTGTTGTTTACAGATACGTATGTTCCCAGATTAGTCATACGTAAATAATTTTTAATACCTGTTAATTTAGCTCCACTTTACCACTGTGAACTACAATCCCAAGTAGTGGATATCAGAAACTATATAAATGAGTATATATATATATAGAGAGAGAGATATATAGATATAAAGTTTTTTTAGAAGAAAATAAATTTATACTCTCAAATTTCCATTTTTATTACATAATTGCCCTTTTCTTCTTTGATGATTGTCACAATATGCAATGTTTAGAGCTTAACAGAGTTAAACATTTGTAATTTGTACTAAATAATCTATTTTCTATATTCAACTAGCAATGACAAAGAACAATATATTTATAAATGTAAGGAAAACTATAGTTGCAAGATATACTAGACAATAAGATTTATATGTAAGCAAACTGAGAGCTTTCAAATACTTATACTAACAGATGCTACAATGAACAGTTTAAGACAGATAATAATTCAGATCAGAGTGACAAAGACTCTCTCGCAGTTTAGCATATTTTCTGTATGTATCAGTTTCAGTTTTGAGAGGTTTGTTTTGTTTTGTTTTGTTAATGGTTACTACACACTGAACTCTGAGAGAAAATAAACTTCTCTGAAGCTTTGGCTGAGGAAGGGAGTAACAGCTCAAAATTGAAACGTGTATTTCTGCTTATTGAAATTCTCTTTCTTTAGAAATGGAGGCCAGCTCATCCCTCCGTCAGTGCTCCCTTTGTCGGCACTGGAAACAGAGCGCACCTCACTGGTGACGGGCCTTTCTCCCATTACCCCCTACCTCAGCTGTGTTCTTTCTCCGGGTGCCTTGTCCTCCTCCCCTCGGCTTCAGTCCTTCTCAGGTCCGGCTTGAGACCCACCTCCTTCCAGATCTTGGCAGCCACAAAGCTGTATTCATTCCCTGATCTCCTTAGGCTCTTAGGTGTCTTTAATGAAATCTTAGGGCACACTACTTCTGTTGTTAGTTTTTCAAGTCTATGCTGGTAGACTCCTTAAGGGCATAACAATCCTTGAACCCACCCTTCTATTAAGAGATGCTCACTGGATACATGTTGTCTCATACTGTTTACCCTCACAAGTGTCCAAACAGTTAGTATTAGCCATTCTGAATGAAATTTTTCCCAAACCATTTCTATATGTCTCTTCTTCCCTATCTAGAGAAATACAAATCTATTCCTAACAACTCAGAATAGTCATTATGAATATTTTTTCTTAATTAACAATATTAAAAACTAGTAATAACATTAATTAGTAAGACTAATAACTAAGCTAATAACAGTTGACCAAGTTATGGAGGCTGTAGTTTCCCCTCTCCCTGAACACCCCTGCAGTCACCAGCCCTGCCTCTATCAGCCTTCTATTTTCCAGGTCTGCTTCTCTGATTTGAAAAACAAAATGTATCTCGTTATTTTTTAACACAGATGCTGGGAATATTTATGAAATCAGTGAAAACACAGGGTGATGTATATGGGGTTAAAGCTTATCATTCCTTTAACACCAAAGGCCTTTTTTCTCATCCAGGTCCCCAACTGAAATTTCTCATGTATTTAAATAGTGTAGTTCTTTAACATGTACACCTAATGTCTAGGTGACTCAAATCTCTCTCCCTTAAAGTACAAAATAAATGCTAAATCTTTTATGATACTCCAGAAATAATAAAAATCATGCAATAATAATTCATTTTCTAATATACAGAAAACTTCCATTTAAATATTGTACTTTGGAGACATAAAAATAATCTGCAAACTACTGACAACTTTCTGCTTTTCCTAAGGGCTCTAATAGTCATCTGATTTTCTAAATGTTACTTTTTATTATCATGGTTTATTACAGTATATTGAATATATTTCCTTGTGCTATACAATAGGACCTTGTTTTTTACCCACTCTATATGTAATAGTTTGCATCTGTTAGTCCCAAACTCCTAATCCATCCCTCTCCAAAACATTACTTTTTGGGGAGGCTGTGCCTCTTGGTTTGTGTGATCTGAGTTCCCCAATTAGAGACCAAATCTGCAGTGTGAGCTCCGATTCCTAATCATTAGACCATTAGAAAATTCCCCAAAATGTTACTTTTTGAAATCCTAGGAGCAATACAAGTTACAGTATTTCTAGGGCCCAAAGCCACTGAAACAAAGCTAGAATGAAACTTGACCTCTCCAAAATTAAAATACAAAACAAAAAATTCACTGTGCAAAGTTTGCATTCTCTAACATAGCAAGACACACAGGTCTGGGTTTTTTAATGATATTGTAACCTGCTATTATTAGAAATCGCTAAGAATGCCAGTTAATAGAATGAATAATACCTGAATAAAGGCAATACCACCATGAAACATTCTTCTGAGAAGGAAAAAAATGCATTTTTAAGATACAGTAACTGTCTTCAAACATCTTGGACTGTCACTGTTTTCTAAATGCTACCACAACGCCCTCTGGTGTTTGTTTCTTTCACATTTTTCCATCAATTTTCTTTGAGAAAAAGAATTCAGGGAAAGAAGAGCAATTTTTATATATATCATAGTTGACATTTTTTGAAGTACTTTTTAAAAAACACGTGTTCATTATTTAATATTATTCTTCAAAATTTTCACTGGACCACAGATTTTTGAGGGCAAGGCCATTTTTAATATTTGGTAAGTGCTTTACAGAGAGCAGGTCAATTTTTTGCTTATAGTTAAAACTAAGGTTTGTCTCCCTAGTTCTGCTCTCTGGAGCATCACAAAATTTAGTCACTCTGCTAGTTGAAGCCGACTGGCACACCCCTTTCTTCACTACCACCATGTTCTCTTTATTCCCAATTACAGATCTATCACTGTCAATATTGTATATGCAACCTGAGTAACACACCTATTCTGAATACCAGCAAATGCAGGTTATATTTGTATATTCTTTAGTCAATCATCTCCATTGTTGACAAATACTGAACTATGTAAACGCCTTAAATATTGCCTTTCTGGAATGCTATTAAATAAGAATGTGCTTATTCTAACACTTAAACCCAAGGATAAATCAGTTTTTCTTCTCTGAAGTTGCAAGGCCTTTTTTTTAAATTGAAGTATTATAGCTTTACAGAATTTCGTTGTTTACTGCCAAATCAAGGTCTTTTTGGAAAGAATTTATAAGTGTATAAGGCATTTAATAATAAAAAAAAAAAAAAGGAGAGACTTTCTTGGTAGTTCAGTGGTTAAGATTTCATGCTTCCACTGCAAGGGGGGTGCAACTTCAATGCCTAATCAGATCCTGCATGCCATACAGCATGCCAAAAAGTAAAAACAAAAGAAGGGGGCTTCCCTGGTGGTCCAGTGGGTAAAAAGCCCACCTGACAATGCAAGGGGCATCAGTTTGATCCCTGGCCCAGGAAGATCCCACATGCCAAGGAATGGCTGGACCAGTCTGTCCAACTATAAGCCAGCACTCTGAAGCACATGCGCCCAGAGCCAGTGCTCTGCAATGAGAGAGGCCACTGCAATGGAAGGCCCACACATGCAAAAAGCATAAAGATGGATGGAAAATAAATGATGACTTACAGGCAAAAAAAAAAAAAGAAAAAGAGAGAGAGAAAAAAAAAACAAAAGAAGGAAAACTATAGCCTCCTTATTTTATTGTTATTAAATAACACTTTAATTCCTTTCTCCATTCTTACCAATAAAATACTGTACTATAGGCCTACTTATAATAAAATTTCAGAACCTGACCTTAAAAATAAAAGTCTTCATGACCTAAACGGACATTTCTCCAAAGAAATACAGATGGTCAATAAGCACAAGAAAAGACGCTCAACATTGCTAATTATTAGAGAAATGCAAATTGAAACTATAATGAGGTACCACCTCACATCATTCAGAATGGCCATCATTAAAAAGCCTATAAATAACAAATGCTGGAGAGAGTGTGGAGGAAAAAGAATTCTCCTACACTGTTGGTGGGAATGTAAATTGTTACAGCCAACTTTCCAAATTTCCAACTTTCTGGAAAACTGTATGAAGGTTCCTCAGAAAATTAAAAATTGTTATTGTTGTTGTACTGTGATGCTGAATGGTTTTCCTTGGAACCAAACCAAGATCCTCCTGTCATTTTTTTTTTAGAAGGGAGGTGGGGTAGGGTGAGGAGGGAGGGGGGCAGGCAGGCCACTTCCATTGGTCTTTTTCATTTGTCTATTTTCATCCATCTTTGTTCTTTGGCCCGTGTAGGCCTCCCATCGCGGTGGCCCCGGCTCTCTGGAGAGAGCACCGGCTCTGGGCGCATGCGCTCCAGAGCTCCGGATCGGTAATTGGACACATGTGTTCAGCCGCTCCACGGCACGTGGGATCTTCCCAGGCCAGGGATCGAACCGGCGCCCCTTGCACTGCAAGGCGATGCCCTTACCCACTGGACCACCAGGGAGGCCCCCCTTCTGTCATTTTTGACACTGCACTCAAGTACTGCATTTCAGTCCTTTTGTTGACTATGAGGTCAAACCCAGTTCCTCTAAGCGATTCTTGCCTACAGTAATAGATAATGTTGTCTTCCAAATTAAATTTGCCCATTCTTGTCCATTTTAGTTTACCGTATCCTAAGATGTCAATGCTCAATCTTGCCATCTCCTGCTTGACCACTTCCAATTTGCCTTGATTCGTGGACCTAATGTCCCAGGTTCTGATGCAATATTGTTCTTTATAGCACCGAACTTACCTTCATCACCAGACACATCCACGACTGAGCACTGTCTCCACTTTGGTCTAGCCTCTTTATTCTCTCTGGAGGCTATTAGTAATTGCCCTCCACTCTCCCCAGTAGCATGCTGGACACCTTCTGACCTGAGGGGCTCCTCTTCCAGCATCATATCTTCTGCTTTTGCATACTGTCCATGGGGTTCTCTAGGTGAAAATACTGAAGTGGGAAGCCATTTCCTTCTCCAGTGGACCATGTTTTGTCAGAACTCCTC
Organism: Tragulus kanchil; assembly: GCA_022376925.1. Lineage (NCBI taxonomy): Eukaryota > Metazoa > Chordata > Mammalia > Artiodactyla > Tragulidae > Tragulus > Tragulus kanchil. Next base: position 80,618,139 of record JAIOJX010000025.1, read on the forward strand.
ACTATGACCCGCATGTCTCAGGTGGCCCTGCACAGCATGACTCCTTCATTGAGTTATGCAAGCCCTTTCACCACAAGGCTGTGATCCATGAATAGGATAAATAGAATTACCATATGATCCAGTAATCCCACTGAGCATATATCTTGACAAAAATATAACTCAAAACAATTCATGCACCCCTTTGTTCATAGCAACACTAGTCACTATAGCCAAGGCAGGTATATAAATGTGGTATATATATATATATACAATGGGATACTACTCACCCTCAAAAAAGAATGAAAAAATGTCACCTGCAGCAATGCAGGTGGAACTAGATATTATCATACTAAATGATGTAAGTCAGAAAGAGACAGATACCATCTGATATCACGTATATGTGGAATCTGTAATATGGCACAAGTGAGCTTATTTATGAAACATACATACAGACATAGAAAACAAAGTTATGGCTACCAAAGGGAAAAGAGGGTGAGAGAGACATAAAGTAGGAGTTTGGAATTAGCAAACACACACTACTATCTGTAACATAAGAAAGAGCAAAGAATTTCATGGGGAAGGGCAAAAATAGTTTGGAACTAGAATTTCAATTTCTTTGGAGCTGTCAGTATGCTGTAGCTGGTTTCCTACTTCGTATGTGCATGCATGTTCAGTTGTATCTGACTCTTTGTGACCCCAAGGAGTGTAGCTTACCAGGTTCCTCTGTCCATGGAATTTTCTAGGCAAGAATACTAGAGTGGGTTCCTATTTCCTCCTCAGGGACTTGCTTTACCACTTCAATTTGCCTTGATTCGTGGACCTAATGTCCCAGGTTCTGATGCAATATTGTTCTTTATAGCACCGAACTTACCTTCATCACCAGACACATCCACGACTGAGCACTGTCTCCACTTTGGTCTAGCCTCTTTATTCTCTCTGGAGGCTATTAGTAATTGCCCTCCACTCTCCCCAGTAGCATGCTGGACACCTTCTGACCTGAGGGGCTCCTCTTCCAGCATCATATCTTCTGCTTTTGCATACTGTCCATGGGGTTCTCTAGGTGAAAATACTGAAGTGGGAAGCCATTTCCTTCTCCAGTGGACCATGTTTTGTCAGAACTCCTCACTATGACCCGCATGTCTCAGGTGGCCCTGCACAGCATGACTCCTTCATTGAGTTATGCAAGCCCTTTCACCACAAGGCTGTGATCCATGAATAGGATAAATAGAATTACCATATGATCCAGTAATCCCACTGAGCATATATCTTGACAAAAATATAACTCAAAACAATTCATGCACCCCTTTGTTCATAGCAACACTAGTCACTATAGCCAAGGCAGGTATATAAATGTGGTATATATATATATATACAATGGGATACTACTCACCCTCAAAAAAGAATGAAAAAATGTCACCTGCAGCAATGCAGGTGGAACTAGATATTATCATACTAAATGATGTAAGTCAGAAAGAGACAGATACCATCTGATATCACGTATATGTGGAATCTGTAATATGGCACAAGTGAGCTTATTTATGAAACATACATACAGACATAGAAAACAAAGTTATGGCTACCAAAGGGAAAAGAGGGTGAGAGAGACATAAAGTAGGAGTTTGGAATTAGCAAACACACACTACTATCTGTAACATAAGAAAGAGCAAAGAATTTCATGGGGAAGGGCAAAAATAGTTTGGAACTAGAATTTCAATTTCTTTGGAGCTGTCAGTATGCTGTAGCTGGTTTCCTACTTCGTATGTGCATGCATGTTCAGTTGTATCTGACTCTTTGTGACCCCAAGGAGTGTAGCTTACCAGGTTCCTCTGTCCATGGAATTTTCTAGGCAAGAATACTAGAGTGGGTTCCTATTTCCTCCTCCAGGGGATCTTCCCGACCCAGGGGTTGAACTCAGCTTTCTTGTGTCTCCTGCATTAGCAGGCAGATTTTTTTACCACTGGCGCCACCTGGGAAGCCCACGTATATCATATATCAATATACCAATATATTTGCACCAATATATACATACTTTTTTGTTTTCCATTATGGTTTCTTACAAGATATTGAACATAACTCCCTGTGCTATAAGTCAGACCTTATTACCCATTTTATTTATTGATTTATTTATTTTTTTATTACCCATTTTATTTATGTATAAAATTTTTTCTCTTACATTGGAGTATAGTTGGTTAGCAATGCTGTGTTAGTTTCACATATGCACCAAAGTGATTCAGTGATACAAGTATCTATTTCAAATTCTTTTCCTACTTTGGTTATTACAGAACATTGAGCAGAGGTCCCTGTGCTATACAGTAGTACTTTGCTAGTTATCTCTGACTTTCCAATTCTGTAATGCATTTATCTTAAAAAGCTATAGAAAAAAATGCACAGTTTTCAGATTTGCAAACTGCTAATACATGTCCATCTTCTCTGTATGCTATGTGCATGTGTGCTTGCCCAAGAAAAGGCATCTGATGGGCAGCTTTCGAACCTCAGTATTTAACAGACTTCTGGCTTAGAACCCCTTCTGGCTCCCTCAGGTTTAATGCATGTGTGGCTTCCTTCAGTTCAGATAGTTTCCTGTTCCGATTCACAGAGGCTATGACAAAGGCTGTCTCTACCTCTCTAATGGAATATATACCCAAGCATTGTCAACTGAAGCTAGAAAAACAAAGCAAAAAAATTATCCTCAAAATGAAGCAGACACTTGCGGCTTCATAACTCTTCCTTCAATTCATTCAGGACTTTTCTTTCTTGTAAGCTCTATGAAATTTGCTTTAACTTCTTGAATTCTGTTTGACTATGTCTAGTATACACTTACTTGCACATTACAAAGTCTAAAATTTCAGGTCATTTTCATCCAATATGGCCTTCCTTTTACCCAAAGGAGTGTAGCTTACCAGGTTCCTCTGTCCATGGAATTTTCTAGGCAAGAATACTAGAGTGGGTTCCTATTTCCTCCTCCAGGGGATCTTCCCGACCCAGGGGTTGAACTCAGCTTTCTTGTGTCTCCTGCATTAGCAGGCAGATTTTTTTACCACTGGCGCCACCTGGGAAGCCCACGTATATCATATATCAATATACCAATATATTTGCACCAATATATACATACTTTTTTGTTTTCCATTATGGTTTCTTACAAGATATTGAACATAACTCCCTGTGCTATAAGTCAGACCTTATTACCCATTTTATTTATTGATTTATTTATTTTTTTATTACCCATTTTATTTATGTATAAAATTTTTTCTCTTACATTGGAGTATAGTTGGTTAGCAATGCTGTGTTAGTTTCACATATGCACCAAAGTGATTCAGTGATACAAGTATCTATTTCAAATTCTTTTCCTACTTTGGTTATTACAGAACATTGAGCAGAGGTCCCTGTGCTATACAGTAGTACTTTGCTAGTTATCTCTGACTTTCCAATTCTGTAATGCATTTATCTTAAAAAGCTATAGAAAAAACTGCACAGTTTTCAGATTTGCAAACTGCTAATACATGTCCATCTTCTCTGTATGCTATGTGCATGTGTGCTTGCCCAAGAAAAGGCATCTGATGGGCAGCTTTCGAACCTCAGTATTTAACAGACTTCTGGCTTAGAACCCCTTCTGGCTCCCTCAGGTTTAATGCATGTGTGGCTTCCTTCAGTTCAGATAGTTTCCTGTTCCGATTCACAGAGGCTATGACAAAGGCTGTCTCTACCTCTCTAATGGAATATATACCCAAGCATTGTCAACTGAAGCTAGAAAAACAAAGCAAAAAAATTATCCTCAAAATGAAGCAGACACTTGCGGCTTCATAACTCTTCCTTCAATTCATTCAGGACTTTTCTTTCTTGTAAGCTCTATGAAATTTGCTTTAACTTCTTGAATTCTGTTTGACTATGTCTAGTATACACTTACTTGCACATTACAAAGTCTAAAATTTCAGGTCATTTTCATCCAATATGGCCTTCCTTTTAAAATAAGCTGATTTATTTTCTTTAAGAGTCAAAATGAAGTACAAGTTAGCAGTGTCCCTCACTAGAGTTAGAGTGTTTCCTCTCTTTCACTAAATGAAACGGAGAGCACAGTGGGTCAAGAATTTAACAAAGAGCCTGCTTCCATATGCCACCGGGAGGCTGAAGTTTCCCAATACTTCTGTATTACACTGCTACACCCATTTTGTGATCTGTATTTGGAAAACATCACCTGTCATCGCCTGCCTGGTCAGCCTATTTCTAATTTAGTTCACACTAGCAAATTCTCTGATGAGACTGAGGGCCTCTGATTTCACCTTGTATCAAGTCTCCCTTCTCAAAGAAAGAAGATGTGACTTACACATCTCCTTATAATTCCTATTATTTTTAATACACTTTATTTTTTAGAACTGTTTTGGGGTCACAGCAAAACTGAGCAAAAAGTACAGAGTTCCACATACCTCCTGCGCCCTACCACACACAGCCTCTCCCTCCGTCAGTGTTCCTCACCATACTGGTACTTTGCTACATGAACTACAGTGACACATCATTTTCACCCAATGTCTACTCTGTTATGCTAAGATTCATTCTGGTGTACATTTTATGGGCTTTGACAAATGTCTATCATACAGAAGAGCTCCACTGCCTTAAAAACTCTCTGTTCTACCTATGCATCCCTCCCTCCCCACTAACCCCTGACAATCACTGGTTTTTTTATTTACTATTTCCATAGGTTACTTTCCCAGAATGTTATATACAGTATGTAATTATGTAGCCTTTTCAGATTGTCCTCTTTCACTTAATAATATGCATCTAAGATTCCTCCATGTTTTTTCAGGGTTTAATAGCTCATTCCTTATTTGTGCTCAATAATACTACATTGTCTAGATGAGCCATAGTTTATCCATTCACCCACTAAAGAATATCTTGGTTGTTTCCAAGTTCTGGCAATTCTGAGTGAAGTTGCTATAAAATCTTTGTGGAGGGGATCCTTCAGGGGTGCAGTATGATGGTCGGGAGGGGAGGGAAGGGGGGGATATATATATGACTAATCTGAGAACATACATATCTGTAAACAACAAAACTCTGTAAAAGTTAAAAGTAAAATAAAGGTTTAAAAAAAAAAATCTTTGTGGACATGAGTTTTCAACCTTTGAGTAAATGCCAAGGGACAGGGTGGCTGGAGAATATAACAGGAATATGTTTAGTTTTGTAGGAAATCAACAAATTGTCTTCCAAACTGGCTGTACCATTATTCATTCCTACCAACAATGAATGGGAATTCCTGTTGCATTTGGTGGTTTTGGATTTTAGCCATGGCATTTTGGCCATTCTAGCAAGTGTGTAGTAGTATCTTATTGCTTAAGTTTGCAATTTCCAAATGACAAATGATGTTGAATACCTTTCTATATGTTTAATTGCTATATGATGCATCTTTAATGAACAATTTGTTCAGATCTTTTGTCCATTTTTAAAACTTTTGTTTTCTTATTAAGAGCCCTCTGTGTATTCTGGAAAATGACCCTTTATCAGAAATGCCTTGCAAGTATCTTCTCCATCTGTGGCTTCTCCTATTCTCTTGACAATGTCCTTCACAGAGCAGAATTTTTTATATTAATGTCCAGCTTATCAATTATTCTTTTTATGGCTCAAGTTTTTGGTATCATATTTTAAGAGTTATCACAATACCCAAGGTCACCTAAACTTTCTCCTAGGTTATCTTCTAGGATTTGTATAGTTTTCCATTTTACATTTAGGTCTATGATCCATTATACCTAGATACTTTTTTTTTTTTTTTTGGCATGTGAATGGTCAGTTGTTTCAGTTACCATTTTTGAAAAGACTACATTTTCTCCATTGTATTTTCTTTGCTATGTTGTCAAAGATCATTGACTGTATTTATATGGTCTATATCTGGGCTTTCTATTATGTTTCACTAATCTATTTGTCTGTTCTTTTGCCAATACCACACTGTCTGGATTATTTTAGCTTTATATTAAAAGTCTTCAAGTTGGATCACATCAGTCCTCCAACTTTCCTGTTTTGTCTCAACATGGAGCTATCTATTCTCGTCTTTGGCCTCTTTATACAAACTTTACTGTCAGTTTGTCAATAAGCATAAAACTAACTTGCTGAGACTTTGATTGGAAGTGTGTTGACAAATGAAGAGAGGAAGAAATGACATCCTGACTGTATCAAGTCTTTCTATCTGTGATCACAGACTTCCCTCCATTTATTTCATTCTTGTTTGATTTCTTTCATCAGATGTGTGCAGTTTTTCTTCGTAGATCTTATACATATCTTATTAAACTTATACCTAAGTATTTCATGTTCCCTATACTGATGTAAATTGTATTGTTTTTAATTTCAAAGTCCACTAGCTCATTGCTGGTATACTGGAAAGCCTAGTATATAGGAAAGCAATTGAGTTTTGTACATCACCTTGTATTCTTCAATTTTGCTATAATCATTAATTAGTTCCATTAGTTTTTTGTGAATTCTTAAAACTGGGGTCACAAAGAGTCGGACACAACTTAGCAAACGAATAATGACAGATTTTCTATACAGATAGTCATAACATCTGTGAACAAAGACAGCTTAATTTTTTCCTTGGCAATCAGTATATTTTTACTGTCTTGTCTTACTGCATTAACTAGGGCTTCCAGCATAACACTGAAGAGTAGTGAGAGGGGATATCCTTGCCTTGGGCCCAATTTTAGCAGGAAAGCTTCTACTTTCTCATAGTCAAGTATGATATTAGTTGTAGATTTGTTGCAGATGTTCTTTATCAAGTTGAGAATGTTCCCTTCTGCTCCTAGTTATCTTAGAATTGTCATCATTAATGGGTGTTGGTTTTGTCAAGTGCTTTTTCTGTATCTATTAATGTGATCACTGGAGTTTTCTTCTTTAGCCTGTTAATGAAATGAATTACATTAGTTGATTCTCAAATGCTGAATGAAGTTGCTTACCTGAGATAAATCCCACTTGGTGGTACTATATCACTTTTTTTTTTTAACAATTACTGGATTCAATATGACAATATTTTGCTAAGGATTTTTACATGTAGGTTCATGACAGATATTGGTCTCTAGTTTTCTTTTCTTGTAATGGCTTTGTCTGGTTTGCATATTAGCACAATGCTGGCTTCATAGAATGAATTAGTAGGTATCTTCCTCTGTGACTCTCTCTCTGAAAAAGACAGTAGATAACTGGTATAGTTTGTCTTAGAGTTGGTAGAATTCAACAGTGAACACCTCTGAGCCTGGTGCTGTTCTTAATTAATGATTTGATTTCTTTAAGATAGAGGGCTACCCAAATTGTCAGTTTCTTCTTGTGTGAGTTTTGGACAGATTGCCTTTCAAGGAATGGCCCAGACTGTATGGTACTGGCACAAAAACAGAAATATCGACCAATGGAACAAGATCGAGAACCCAGAGATAAAGCCACGCACCTATGGGTACCTTATTTTTGACAAAGGAGGCGAACATACAAAATGGGAGAAAGACAGCCTCTTCAACAAATGGTGCTGGGAAAATTGGATAGCTACATGCAAGAAAATGAAGTTGGAACATACCCTGACACCATTCACAAAGATCAACTCAAAATGGATTAAAGACTTAAATGTAAGGCCAGAAACCATCAAACTCTTAGAGGAGAATATAGGCAAAACCCTCAAGGACATCAATCAAAGCAAGATCTTCTCTGACCCACCTACTAGAATAGCAGAACTAAAAAGACAAATGAACATGTGGGACCTAATGAAACTTAAAAGCTTTTGTACAGCTAAAGAAATTACAAAAAAGCTGAACAGACAGCCCACAGAGTGGGAGAAAATCATAGCAAATGAAACAACAGACAAAGAATTAATCTCCAAAATCTACAAGCAACTCAGACAACTCAGCACTGGAAAACGAACAACCCAATCAAAAAATGGGAAAAGGACCTAAACAGACACCTCTCCAATGATGACATACAGATGGCCCAAAAACACATGAAACGATGCTCAACTTCACTAATAATTAGAGAAATGCAAATCAAAACTACAATGAGATATCACCTCACACCCATCAGAATGGCCATCATCCACAAATCGACAGACAATAAATGCTGGAGAGGCTGCGGAGAAAAGGAACACTCCTGCATTGCTGGTGGGAGTGTAAATTGATACAGCCTCTATGGAAGACAGTCTGGAGATTTCTTAAAAAACTAAAAATAGAAGCACCATATGACCCAGCAATCCCACTCTTAGGCTTATACCCTGACGAAATCAAAACTGAAAGAAGCACCTGTACCCCAATGTTCATTGCAGCTCTCTATACAATAGCTAGAACATGGAAGCAACCTAGATGCCCATCGACGAACGAATGGATCCAAAAGCTCTGGTACATATATACAATGGAATACTACACAGCTGTAAAGAGAAATGCAGAAGAATCAACCCTAATGAGGTGGCTGGATCTAGAACGTATCATCAAAAGTGAAGTCAGTCAGAAAGCGAAGGACAAATACAGTATATTAACACACATATATATGGAATCTAGTAGGATGGTGATGATGGCACATGCAGTGAAGCGACAGAAAGACAGACATGGACAGTGGACATATGGACATTGTGGGGAAGGAACAGTGGGTGAGAGGAGTAAAGGAAGTAGCATGAAGGCCTGTACTATCATAAGTGAAGAAAATACAAAATGGGAGCAGCTCTTCAACAAATGGTGCTGGGAAAATTGGATAGCTACATGCAAGAAAATGAAGTTGGAACATACCCTGACACCATTCACAAAGATCAACTCAAAATGGATTAAAGACTTAAATGTAAGGCCAGAAACCATCAAACTCTTAGAGGAGAATATAGGCAAAACCCTCAAGGACATCAATCAAAGCAAGATCTTCTCTGACCCACCTACTAGAATAGCAGAACTAAAAAGACAAATGAACATGTGGGACCTAATGAAACTTAAAAGCTTTTGTACAGCTAAAGAAATTACAAAAAAGCTGAACAGACAGCCCACAGAGTGGGAGAAAATCATAGCAAATGAAACAACAGACAAAGAATTAATCTCCAAAATCTACAAGCAACTCAGACAACTCAGCACTGGAAAAACGAACAACCCAATCAAAAAATGGGAAAAGGACCTAAACAGACACCTCTCCAATGATGACATACAGATGGCCCAAAAACACATGAAACGATGCTCAACTTCACTAATAATTAGAGAAATGCAAATCAAAACTACAATGAGATATCACCTCACACCCATCAGAATGGCCATCATCCACAAATCGACAGACAATAAATGCTGGAGAGGCTGCGGAGAAAAGGGAACACTCCTGCATTGCTGGTGGGAGTGTAAATTGATACAGCCTCTATGGAAGACAGTCTGGAGATTTCTTAAAAAACTAAAAATAGAAGCACCATATGACCCAGCAATCCCACTCTTAGGCTTATACCCTGACGAAATCAAAACTGAAAGAAGCACCTGTACCCCAATGTTCATTGCAGCTCTCTATACAATAGCTAGAACATGGAAGCAACCTAGATGCCCATCGACGAACGAATGGATCCAAAAGCTCTGGTACATATATACAATGGAATACTACACAGCTGTAAAGAGAAATGCAGAAGAATCAACCCTAATGAGGTGGCTGGATCTAGAACGTATCATCAAAAGTGAAGTCAGTCAGAAAGCGAAGGACAAATACAGTATATTAACACACATATATATGGAATCTAGTAGGATGGTGATGATGGCACATGCAGTGAAGCGACAGAAAGACAGACATGGACAGTGGACATATGGACATTGTGGGGAAGGAACAGTGGGTGAGAGGAGTAAAGGAAGTAGCATGAAGGCCTGTACTATCATAAGTGAAGAAAATAGCTCTAGTCATTGCTCTGTGAGAAAAGGGGATCCTTCAGGGGTGCTGTGTGATGGTCAGGAGGGGAGGGAAGGGGGGGATATATATATGACTAATCTGAGAGCATGCATGTCTGTAAACAACAAAACTCTGTAAAAGTTAAAAGTAAAATAAAGGTTTAAAAAAAAAAAAGGAATGGCCTATTTAATCTCGGTTGTAAAATCTGTGGGCATAGTTATTTATAGTATTACTTTATTATCCTTTGCATGTCCACAGCAATGTATCACAATGTCCCTTTTTCATTTCTCATATTGGTGATTTGTGTGCCTCCATTTCCTTCTTTTTATAAATTTAACATTTTGACTGTGCCATGCAGTTTGCAGGATCTTAGTTCCCCAACCAGGGATTGAACCTGGAACCACAGGAGTGAAAGCGCTGAGTTGTGACCACTAGACCACCAGGGACTTCCCTTCTCCTCTAAATTTTAATTATTTCTTTTCTTCTGCTTTCTTTGGCTTTAATGTCATCTACTTTTTTTTTTTGAAACTTTCCTAGGATATAAGGCTAAATGATTACTTTTAGATCTTTCTTCTCTCCAATACATGCATTCAAGGCCATTAATTTTCTCATAAGCACTGCTTTCACTACATTCTGCAAATTTTGTGTATTCATTTTGACTTTTTAAATTTCTCTTAAGAGTTTACCTTTGACCCATGTGTTATTTAGAAGCATATGGTTTAATCTCACATATCTGTACATTTTCCAGCTTATCCTTGTGATTTCTTTAGAGCATATTGTTTTAGACGAAAATGGAAGCATCCAAAAGTGGATCCAAAAGCTCAAAAGGAATACTACACAGCTGTAAAGAGAAATGCAGAAGAATCAACCCTAATGAGGTGGCTGGATCTAGAACGTATCATCAAAAGTGAAGTCAGTCAGAAAGCGAAGGACAAATACAGTATATTAACACACATATATATGGAATCTAGTAGGATGGTGATGATGGCACATGCAGTGAAGCGACAGAAAGACAGACATGGACAGTGGACATATGGACATTGTGGGGAAGGAACAGTGGGTGAGAGGAGTAAAGGAAGTAGCATGAAGGCCTGTACTATCATAAGTGAAGAAAATAGCTCTAGTCATTGCTCTGTGAGAAAAGGGGATCCTTCAGGGGTGCTGTGTGATGGTCAGGAGGGGAGGGAAGGGGGGGATATATATATGACTAATCTGAGAGCATGCATGTCTGTAAACAACAAAACTCTGTAAAAGTTAAAAGTAAAATAAAGGTTTAAAAAAAAAAAAGGAATGGCCTATTTAATCTCGGTTGTAAAATCTGTGGGCATAGTTATTTATAGTATTACTTTATTATCCTTTGCATGTCCACAGCAATGTATCACAATGTCCCTTTTTCATTTCTCATATTGGTGATTTGTGTGCCTCCATTTCCTTCTTTTTATAAATTTAACATTTTGACTGTGCCATGCAGTTTGCAGGATCTTAGTTCCCCAACCAGGGATTGAACCTGGAACCACAGGAGTGAAAGCGCTGAGTTGTGACCACTAGACCACCAGGGACTTCCCTTCTCCTCTAAATTTTAATTATTTCTTTTCTTCTGCTTTCTTTGGCTTTAATGTCATCTACTTTTTTTTTTTGAAACTTTCCTAGGATATAAGGCTAAATGATTACTTTTAGATCTTTCTTCTCTCCAATACATGCATTCAAGGCCATTAATTTTCTCATAAGCACTGCTTTCACTACATTCTGCAAATTTTGTGTATTCATTTTGACTTTTTAAATTTCTCTTAAGAGTTTACCTTTGACCCATGTGTTATTTAGAAGCATATGGTTTAATCTCACATATCTGTACATTTTCCAGCTATCTTGTGATCAGAGCCTATATTGCATGATTTTTATTCTTTTAAACTTATTAAGATGTGTTTTATGGCCCAGGAGGTAGTTTATCTCAGTGGATGTTCCATGTGATATTGAGAAGAAAACGTAGTCTGCTATTGTTGGAGGAAATAGTCCACTGGTGTCAATTATGTCCAGGTGACTGATGGCACTGTTGAGTTCAACCATGTCCTTACTGATTTTTCTGCCCACTGGATCTATCCATTTCTGACAGAGGGGTGTTGAAGTCTCCAAACATATTAGTGGATTTATGTATTTCTCCTTAGAGTTCTCAGTTTTTGCCTCATGTGCTGTGAAGCTCTGTTGTTAGACATATACACATTAAGGACTGTTATGTCTTATGGATAACTGACTCGTTTATCATGCAATGCCTCTCTTTATGCCTTATAATATTTCTTGCTTTGAATCTGCCATCTGAAAATCATATAGCTACACTAGCTTTATTTTGAGTAGTGTTAACACATTTTTCTCCATCCTTTTAATCTATATGTATCTCTGTACTGAAAGTGGGTTTGAGGGGGAATTCCCTGGCAGTGCAGTGATTAAAACTTTCACTGCTGAGAGCCCACGTTCAATCCTTGTTCAGGGAACTAAGAGTCTACATTTCATGCAGTGTGGCCAAAAGAAACTTATTTTATTTTATTTATTTTTGGCTGTGCTGGGTCTCGGTTGTTGCTGGCTTTCTCTAGATGCAGGGAGCCGGAGTTACTTTCTCCTTATGGCTCATAGTTATGGCACACAGGCTTAGTTACCCCAAGACGTGGGATTTTCCTGGAGCAGGGATCAAACCAGTGTCTCCTGCATTGGCAGGCGGATTCCAAAAGATAGTTTTTTAAGTTAAAAAACTAAAGCAGATTTTTTAAATACAACATATATTTGATATTTGTTTTTTGATTCACATTCACAATTTTTATCTTTTAATTTGTGCATTTACACTACTGACATTCAAAATGATTATTAATACAGTCAGATTATTATCTGTTATATTTGTTTTTGTTTTTCTTTTAATATTTATTTATTTTGCTGGTTTTAGTCTTAGTTACAGCATATGGGATCTAGTTCCCCAACTAGGGATTGAACCCAAGCCCCCAACATTGGGAACCCAGAGTCTTAACCACTAGACCACCAGGGAAGTCCCTGTTGTATTTGTTTTCCACTATTTGTTGCCCTTCTTTGTTACCATTTTTGTCTTCTCTTCCTTTTTTGGGGTCAATGCAATAAGTTACATGATTCTATTTTTCCTTTCTTAGTATATCAATTATACTTCAAAAACAATTTTAGTGGTTTCCCTAGAATTTGCAATATATATTTATTACAACGAATCCAAGTTCACTCAAATAGCACTATACTGCTTCACTGGATGTACTAACATCTTACAAAAACAATATAATCCTAGTTACTTTATCTAATCCCTTGTGTCATTGCTGTCATCCATTTCAACTGCACATAATTTATAATCACCAAATATTTTTGATACTATTATTTTTGAACAAACTGTTATCTTCTAAATCAATAAAGAAAAATAAGTTTTTATTCTACCATCATTTATTCATTCCCTATTTCCTTCCTTTCTTTCTTTGGATGAGTTTCTGACCTGACTCACTTTCCTTCTCTCTGAAGAACTTCTTTTAACATTTCATGCAAGGCAGGTCCTCTGGTAACAAATTGTTTCAATGTTTATCTGTCTAAGAAAGTCTTCATCTCTGCATTACTCCTAAAGGATAAAGTCACAGAACACACAATTTTAAATGGGAAGGTTTTCTTTTCTCCTCAAGGTCCAATCAGATGATTTCGGAGCCGGAGTTACTTTCTCCTTATGGCTCATAGTTATGGCACACAGGCTTCGTTACCCCAAGACGTGGCCTTTTCCTGGAGCAGGGATCAAACCAGTGTCTCCTGCATTGGCAGGCGGATTCCAAAAGATAGTTTTTTAAGTTAAAAAACTAAAGCAGATTTTTTAAATACAACATATATTTGATATTTGTTTTTTGATTCACATTCACAATTTTTATCTTTTAATTTGTGCATTTACACTACTGACATTCAAAATGATTATTAATACAGTCAGATTATTATCTGTTATATTTGTTTTTGTTTTTCTTTTAATATTTATTTATTTTGCTGGTTTTAGTCTTAGTTACAGCATATGGGATCTAGTTCCCCAACTAGGGATTGAACCCAAGCCCCCAACATTGGGAACCCAGAGTCTTAACCACTAGACCACCAGGGAAGTCCCTGTTGTATTTGTTTTCCACTATTTGTTGCCCTTCTTTGTTACCATTTTTGTCTTCTCTTCCTTTTTGGTGTCAATGCAATAAAGTACATGATTCTATTTTTCCTTTCTTAGTATATCAATTATACTTCAAAAACAATTTTAGTGGTTTCCCTAGAATTTGCAATATATATTTATTACAACGAATCCAAGTTCACTCAAATAGCACTATACTGCTTCACTGGATGTACTAACATCTTACAAAAACAATATAATCCTAGTTACTTTATCTAATCCCTTGTGTCATTGCTGTCATCCATTTCAACTGCACATAATTTATAATCACCAAATATTTTTGATACTATTATTTTTGAACAAACTGTTATCTTCTAAATCAATAAAGAAAAATAAGTTTTTATTCTACCATCATTTATTCATTCCCTATTTCCTTCCTTTCTTTCTTTGGATGAGTTTCTGACCTGACTCACTTTCCTTCTCTCTGAAGAACTTCTTTTAACATTTCATGCAAGGCAGGTCCTCTGGTAACAAATTGTTTCAATGTTTATCTGTCTAAGAAAGTCTTCATCTCTGCTTTACTTCTAAAGGATAAAGTCACAGAACACAGAATTTTAAATGGGAAGGTTTTCTTTTCTCCCTCAAGACATATATTTCAGTCCACTATACTTTCGCTTAGATGATTTCTGAGGGGAAACAGATGTAATTTTTACCTTTGCTCCTCTTTTCATATTTTTTCCTTCCTTGGGCTTCTATTAAGATTTTTTCCCTTTATTTTCTGTAGTTTGAATATATTATGCCTAAGTGTATTTTTCTTTAGCTGGTTTTATTTTGTTTTTTTTTTGGCTCATGGTGTTCCCTGAGCATTCAGTCTTTGACATTAACTTGAGGAACTTTTCAAGTCTAGAGTTTACCAGGAGCCACCCTGATTTACAACCTAGAAGTTGTCCCTTTATAAATAAAAGTTAAAGCCATGGTAGAGTTGAATGGGTGTCATGAAAGATTTCGGACATAACTTTTCGAGAACACCTTAAGATATACCCCTGTGGAAAAAGAGCCATTAAAAGGCCATTAAAAAATAATAATAAAGACAGCGCAGCAATTAGACAGTGGTCTGTCCAGTAGAGCTATTTTAATAAAGTTGAGCATCCCAGGCTTCCCTGGTGGTCCAGTGAGTAAATAGTCCGCCTTGCAGTGCAAGGGACACCGGGCCCGGTGAGGCGGAGCGGCTGGACCGGTGTGTCCAATTACGAGCCAGTGCTCTGGGACGCATGCGCCCAGAGCCGGTGCTCTGCAATGAGAGAGGCTACTGCGATGGGAGTCCCACACAGGCCAAAGAGCAAAGATGCATGAAAATAAATGGATGAAAGACCAATAAAGGAGGCCAAAATTTAAAAAGAAAAAAATAAGTTCAGCATCCCTACCAGCCTAAGAGTAAACTGGCAAAAACACTCCATCTTCCCTCTCTCTACAGTCTGCTCCACTCTTAAAACACATCAGATGCATCCATGTTGCAGAGATTTTTCACGGCCCTCTCTTCCTCCTTGCACAGTTCTCCCCCATGTCCTATGAACCACACCATAAATCCGACTCACCCTTCAGCAGCAACAGGAATAGGAGACTGGTGTAAACCAAAGAATGATGCCCACTCTCCAGTTCTACAAGGACTGAATCATTAGCCACTGCAGTCACCGACCTGCAATGCACCCTGAAAAGAATTCAGGGCAAAGATCAGGAAAGAGGCACTCTGTGCTCTGGCAAAATAAGCCCTTAGATAGTCAGAAATATTTCAAGAGAAATATTTTCATGAACCTGGATGCTCACATCTCCCCAAACTTAGGAAAAAAAAAACACAAAAATCATTCAGACATCTGTTCTTCAGGACTACTCTTGTAGGTTTTTTTTTTTGGGTAGTTTTTTTTTTTGGTTTTTTTCTTTTTTTGGTGTTCCCTGAGCATTCAGTCTTTGACATTAACTTGAGGAACTTTTCAAGTCTAGAGTTTACCAGGAGCCACCCTGATTTACAACCTAGAAGTTGTCCCTTTATAAATAAAAGTTAAAGCCATGGTAGAGTTGAATGGGTGTCATGAAAGATTTCGGACATAACTTTTCGAGAACACCTTAAGATATACCCCTGTGGAAAAAGAGCCATTAAAAGGCCATTAAAAAATAATAATAAAGACAGCGCAGCAATTAGACAGTGGTCTGTCCAGTAGAGCTATTTTAATAAAGTTGAGCATCCCAGGCTTCCCTGGTGGTCCAGTGAGTAAATAGTCCGCCTTGCAGTGCAAGGGACACCGGGCCCGGTGAGGCGGAGCGGCTGGACCGGTGTGTCCAATTACGAGCCAGTGCTCTGGGACGCATGCGCCCAGAGCCGGTGCTCTGCAATGAGAGAGGCTACTGCGATGGGAGTCCCACACAGGCCAAAGAGCAAAGATGCATGAAAATAAATGGATGAAAGACCAATAAAGGAGGCCAAAATTTAAAAAGAAAAAAATAAGTTCAGCATCCCTACCAGCCTAAGAGTAAACTGGCAAAAACACTCCATCTTCCCTCTCTCTACAGTCTGCTCCACTCTTAAAACACATCAGATGCATCCATGTTGCAGAGATTTTTCACGGCCTCTCTTCCTCCTTGCACAGTTCTCCCCCATGTCCTATGAACCACACCATAAATCCGACTCACCCTTCAGCAGCAACAGGAATAGGAGACTGGTGTAAACCAAAGAATGATGCCCACTCTCCAGTTCTACAAGGACTGAATCATTAGCCACTGCAGTCACCGACCTGCAATGCACCCTGAAAAGAATTCAGGGCAAAGATCAGGAAAGAGGCACTCTGTGCTCTGGCAAAATAAGCCCTTAGATAGTCAGAAATATTTCAAGAGAAATATTTTCATGAACCTGGATGCTCACATCTCCCCAAACTTAGGAAAAAAAAAACACAAAAATCATTCAGACATCTGTTCTTCAGGACTACTCTTGTAGGTGACCTATGCTTGATTATGCCCCCACCCACCCAAAAGTCACTCATATACTGGTCTCTCCCCCACCTTTTCAGAACAGTTCCTTGGGGCTATCTGAGAGGCTGTCTCCTGGCCACAGTCTTCAGTAAGACACTGTATAAACTCAATTCACCTGCCTGCCTTTGTGCTTTTCTACTTCCAAGTCGACACTGGGAAGTTTCCCGATGAGCCCCCGTTTGGGGATAGCCCTTTATCCTTCTTCTCAAAGCCCAGCTGATGGAGACTCCCCTGAAGGGCTGTATCTCAGTCATCTTGCGCCCTCAAGACGTGCCCACAAAATGTGCAGAAGGAACACCAGAACCGTGCAGTGCTCTCGCGTGCTTCCGGTGAAATTCCTGGTTCCCGGCCTTCCACATGTCTCCTGCCGGGACTAGAGTTACACAGGGAAACCCTCCTCCGACAGATATCTTGCAGGGAGTCTGTTACGTTGCTCACCAAGCGACCACCGTCGCCATCCAGCCTCCTTGAAACCCTCCCGACTTTCAGAGGGACCCCTGGTCTCGGACAGCGATCCGGCCCCGCCAGCCCTCAGGCCCCGCCAGCCCTCAGGCCCCGCCCCGCACGGCCCAGCCCTCAAAGCCCCGCCTCCACGCTCGCCCGGCGCCGGGGGACGCACGCCCCGCCCACACCCCCGACCCTGCAGGGCCCTGGACGGCGCCAATCTCAGTTGGTCAGCTTCAAGCTAACTGCAATCAGAGAACATGGCGAACCAGGTACAGTCGGCTGTTAGGCTGGCCGAGTCCAAGAAAAGAAGGGAGGGAGGGAAAACATGAAGCGGAACCGGGCCGCTGGCATGAGTGGAGAGGGTGGCGCGGGCGGGACTTGGCCTGGAAACTGAGTTCTGCTGCTAGAGCTGAAATAGGGCCTCGGGAGCTGCTCAGCGGGGAAGTAGGGATGAAGCTTTGTTTTGGCTCCTTTCGTGGGAGAGTTTTGCAGCTTCTTGGGCAGCCGAAGCGGGATCTGGGCTGGAGGGAACCGGAAAGTGGGGGCAGGGTGGGCTCGGTGTCGTGATGTTCAGGGTGTGGTTTAGGAGTCCCCTTGCTTTGCTTACACGAAGATAACGTCACTTGCTCGGAGTCATATCTTTAGGTAGCAAAGCTGCAGCCAGAGCCAGTGCTCTTAACCCCTAGTTTGTATTTCACCATAGTACGTAATTGAATGTGCTTTTGGAAAGGCTCCTAGGGCCCTTTCAGTAACGTATTGGAGCACCTGGGCGCTAGAGCGTCATACAACACCCACTTTAATCCTTACGTAACACCTATGCAAGGTAGTACCCAATTTTACAGATCAAAAACTTGAGAGTTACAGGTTGATCGCGATTAGTCGTCACACTAAGGTTAGGGAGCCGGAGTTCCAAACCCTCTGCAACAGACTATTACGAATTCCTGAAATACACGTTAGACAGTAAAGACAGAAATGTGCGAGTGACATGATTAATCCATCTAAAGTCGCAGTTTGTTTTAATGCTTTGCAAAGATAAATTTTGTTGAAAGATTTGGACTTGAATAGAAATGGTGAATTTTAAACGATCTTTAAGAGTCAGCAAGTTAGCAGCTGTTTTTCTGGTGATAGTTCGGATATTGAAGCAGGGCAGTTGCCTGTGGGTTTAGAGTTGGGGCTGTTTCGTTTAGAATTGTCATTGAAAGGAAAACGTCAGACTTTCATATATGCTTTAAGCGGGGGACTTAAAGCTTAGATTATGAATGAATTATTTATTCTGGTTGTTTCAGCTCTCTAGAATATGTGACTTAATTGTTAGTATTTTGAATTTTACTTTTGAAGTTCTGAGATTTATGGTACATTGAAGTGAGAAAGTTTCTAATGCAGTGTATAAATTTTTTTACCAACAGATTTAATATCTACATTTTCATTTTAAAAAGGATACTTCCCAGTCTCACCAATTTACACAAGCCACTTATCCCTCTAACATAGGTCAGCTCTCCTTTCCCTACAATCTTTGTTCTCGCTACTAATAACTACCAACTCCCTTGCAAAGCTACACAGTGTCAAGGACTGTATTAGGGGCTTCATCCTCCTATGTGTAAATATTTTATCTTTATGTAACTACTCCTTATCTTTCATCCCAGTTAGAAATGACACTTCCCCAAACTAACCAACCAAAGTTACACTCGTTCTCCACATTTTGCATTCTGTAGTATTTTGTGCCTCTCCCTTTAAATCACACATTTTATAATTCTTGCTTTCAAGTCTGTCTCTTATAAACTCAGTGCAACCTTTATTCCATAAACGTGTTTCATCATTCTGTGAACTAATCAAAGCCTTCCTCATTGCACTTTATTCTCTGATAAAGGAGAAGTATGCCAACTAGGATCTCTAAACTGCACTATACTATAGAACTATGATATGAATCACATTTGTAATTTTAACTTTTCTACTAGCCGCATAAAAATGGCATTAAATTGGATTAAAATTTAACTCAATATATCCAAAATACTATCTCAACATGTAATCAGTGTTTTTAAAATATTTGAGATGTTTTGACTTTTTATACTGAGAATACACGTTAGACAGTAAAGACAGAAATGTGCGAGTGACATGATTAATCCATCTAAAGTCGCAGTTTGTTTTAATGCTTTGCAAAGATAAATTTTGTTGAAAGATTTGGACTTGAATAGAAATGGTGAATTTTAAACGATCTTTAAGAGTCAGCAAGTTAGCAGCTGTTTTTCTGGTGATAGTTCGGATATTGAAGCAGGGCAGTTGCCTGTGGGTTTAGAGTTGGGGCTGTTTCGTTTAGAATTGTCATTGAAAGGAAAACGTCAGACTTTCATATATGCTTTAAGCGGGGGACTTAAAGCTTAGATTATGAATGAATTATTTATTCTGGTTGTTTCAGCTCTCTAGAATATGTGACTTAATTGTTAGTATTTTGAATTTTACTTTTGAAGTTCTGAGATTTATGGTACATTGAAGTGAGAAAGTTTCTAATGCAGTGTATAAATTTTTTTACCAACAGATTTAATATCTACATTTTCATTTTAAAAAGGATACTTCCCAGTCTCACCAATTTACACAAGCCACTTATCCCTCTAACATAGGTCAGCTCTCCTTTCCCTACAATCTTTGTTCTCGCTACTAATAACTACCAACTCCCTTGCAAAGCTACACAGTGTCAAGGACTGTATTAGGGGCTTCATCCTCCTATGTGTAAATATTTTATCTTTATGTAACTACTCCTTATCTTTCATCCCAGTTAGAAATGACACTTCCCCAAACTAACCAACCAAAGTTACACTCGTTCTCCACATTTTGCATTCTGTAGTATTTTGTGCCTCTCCCTTTAAATCACACATTTTATAATTCTTGCTTTCAAGTCTGTCTCTTATAAACTCAGTGCAACCTTTATTCCATAAACGTGTTTCATCATTCTGTGAACTAATCAAAGCCTTCCTCATTGCACTTTATTCTCTGATAAAGGAGAAGTATGCCAACTAGGATCTCTAAACTGCACTATACTATAGAACTATGATATGAATCACATTTGTAATTTTAACTTTTCTACTAGCCGCATAAAAATGGCATTAAATTGGATTAAAATTTAACTCAATATATCCAAAATACTATCTCAACATGTAATCAGTGTTTTTAAAATATTTGAGATGTTTTGACTTTTTATACTGAGTCTTCAAAACCTGGGATTATTTTATCTTACAGCTTATCTAAATTCAAACTGGCCATTTTTCAAGTCTCAAAGGCCACGTATGCCTGGTGGCTCCTGGATTTCAGAGCACAGTTGAAAAGAATAGATGTAGGGTATTTTTCTTATATAATTTTTTTTTGGCCTCTAAGTCATCATTTATTTTTCATCCATCTTTATTTTTTGGCATGTGTGGGCCTCCCATCGCAGTAGCCTCTCTCGTTACAGAGCACCGGCTCTGAACACATGCACTCCAGAGCACTGGCTCATAACTGGACACACCAGTCCTGCCGCTCCGTGGCACGTGGGATCTTCCTGGACCAGGGATAGAACTGGTGCCCCTTGCACTGCAAGGCGGTGTCCTTACCCACTGGACCACCAAGGAAGCCCAGATGTAGGATGTTTTTAATTCCCCCGTTGTGATACTCTTCTTTACACTCCTTCCCCCTGGGCAGTTTTGCAGTAAACCAGTGTTACTTAAACTGGCCTGAGCACAAGAATTTCATAGGGCACATGTATAAGCGTTCTGATTCCTTGAACCCTACACCAGACTACCAAATCAAATTCTCTTCAAACCTGCATCCTCAACCTGCTCCTGCTGGTGCATTGTAGAGGATCATTAGATATTTGATGAATGAAACTTTTTTCGTCCTGCAGCTTGGGGGAGATCTTCGTTTCCGCCAATACCCCTCTTCTGCCCAGTAGGGATGGAACCCAGGGCCCAACAGTGTAAGTGCCAAGTCCTAACCACTGGATTGCCAGGGAATTTCCAAAAGAAACTTCCATGTGTGGTCATCTCAATGAAATCTTTTCAATATCTATTATTTGCATAAAGTATAAATACATGCCAGGCAATCCTCCACATCACTTAGAGTTATATGTGTCTTTGTGAATCCGTGATATGCTTTAATAAGTAGTTTGTGATTAGTTCAGGAGGGTAACCATCTTGCTCTGTTCATTTCAGGTTATCAAGTGCAAGGCTGCAGTCGCCTGGGAGGCTGGAAAGCCTCTCTCCATAGAGGAGGTGGAAGTGGCACCCCCAAAGGCTCATGAAGTTCGAATTAAGGTAATGAAACATCTAAGGCACTGGAGGAGAAGGCCCTCAATTAGGTCTCTGGATAGATGAGTCTTCTGAGGTGTGCAATTAGGTCTCTGGATAGATGAGTCCTCTGAGGTGTGCAGAGGAGAAATCCCAGAGGCCATTGTCAAGGAGAAAGTACTGAAAGTCATCCAGCCTGGGAGTCACAGCCTCCTAGTTCGTCCCTCTCGCCTTGGCAGCACGCCTCTCCATCTTTGTAGCCTTGGTGTTGCAGTGAGCGTCCTTCTCCAGGGGTCAGTGGATGTCCGCCGTTGCTCTTCTGTAGCCTGGGTTGAAGGTGACTTTTTTTTCTGCTGATCCCGTGACATAAGATGTATGACAACACATTAGAGACAAAAAGAAGACATGGTCTTTGTATTGTTGGAAGAAACTTTAAGTAAGATTTGGGAAGAGATTCCTGACTGACTGAGCTAACAAGCAAGTGATGCAGGCTTGCTTAGAGAGCTGTAAAAGTTGCCTACCTACCCTTGCAGACCGGTCCAAGGTTCAGTGGATTCATTATTCCAGCGCGACTCAACTTCTGCTGTGGCAGAGAGAGTGAATTTACCCCTGGAGAAAGGCGTATTGCACAAGGAAGCCAGCTGGACACTCTCGCATTCTACTGTGTGCTTGTCTTGATGTAAAATCAGTGCTTTAAAATAATAACCATTAAGCAAAATTAACCTTCTAGAAAAAAAATAACCCTTTTTTGCTGTGAATGTAGTAGACTTTCCCCATTGCACCTGCAGTTCTCATGCTCCCAGGGATCACACTTAAGAGGTCGAGAAACTGGGGCCAAATAACATTTTCAGATTCTTTTAACCCAGGCCCAGGAATCTGAAATCTTTACCATAGTTTGTATGTTTTTAAGTTCAGAAATCAACCTGATGGTGATTTTGCTTCTAAAAAAGAAAATGTTGATCCTGGTGTACTGAAATGAGCCCCATTGGGTGAGCAGTCTTCCCTAGGAAATTGCTAACAAACAACTATACACTATAATCGGGTGTAAACATGAGAAGCATAAATACAGACATTCCCAAAACTTCCTTCCTGTGCTTTTGGCAGTTTGGAAAGACGAGAGATACTTGAAAGCCAGAGAAATTGGGAAAAAGGGCTTATTTAAGCAGAAACTGTGTGTGGCTGCTAAAAGGGGAGTTGGTTCCAATAAAAGCTCTTGAGTTTTGGCGTAGACCAGGCACGCTGGCATATGTCTTTTTAGAAACCACATTCCCTGACAGAAGGAGGCCTGCAGTGAGAAGCTCCACCTGCTTTGCACACAGGTGGTGTTCCTCTCACCTGAAGAAGGCACAGTGCCCATTGCATCCCCTGGTTTACTTTCTGCTAACCTGCACTGAAAAGGCAAGTAGACGCACTGAGTTTCATGGCCTATAAATGACCCATTACTTTTGTTTGTAATTACCCATGAGTTTTATGTACCACTAAGAAAATGCTGCCAGTTCTTCTTGTTAAGATGCCATAGGTGATAAGCGCATGCTAATTTTAGAGAGGTTAAAATGCGAAAGAAATGTATCTTCTAATCAGTACAGTGCGCTGTTCACTCAGAGTGTCTTTCCTTTGACCCGTGCCTCCCTCTGAATTGCATGCACACACACTTAGACGCTCTTTATTTTGACATCCTGTTAGATTATTGCCACTGCAGTTTGCCACACTGATGCCTATACCCTGAGTGGGGCTGATCCTGAAGGGAGTTTCCCGGTGATCTTGGGACATGAAGGTGCTGGAATTGTGGAGAGTGTGGGTGAAGGTGTGACTAAGCTGAAGGCAGGTAAGGAGGGAGCTTGAACCACTTATTTTACAATTTTGGTTTATTTCTATGGGGAAATTATAGTTCTGATAAACCAGACACTCTGTATTTGTGAATAAGTTATTGCCTAAGTAAGTTGTCAAGATGGATTTGATTCCTCATCTGGAAAGCACAGATGTTGGAGAATTTTTTTTTTTTCTCTCTGATTGTGTGTCTCTTGATGGACGTGTATGCAACTGCTACTTACCTGAAATGGTTTAAGTACATTTCCAGAGCAGATTTTGCCCCAAGAAGCAAGAATTTTTGAAGATGCATCAAGTCCCTGTATTGAAGCCCATGACCTCCTTATTCTCCACTTACTGTTTTAAAAGTTTCATTTAGATAATACTTTGAAGCTGTTTTTATTTTTTGTTATTTTGCATAGTCCAGCAGTGTCTGAATGATGTTATGACGATAAAGTTCTAGGCCTGAAAGTTGTTAGCCTTGCAAAGCCGCGTGAGGCGACAGGAGTGGGAATTTGCAGGGGCCGATGCATTTGTTTAGAGTCAGCTGCTGCCTCTCAAGATGGTGTCCTTGCACTTGTTCTCCAGGCGATACTGTCATCCCACTCTACATCCCACAGTGCGGAGAATGCAAGTTTTGTCTGAATCCTAAAACGAACCTTTGCCAGAAAATAAGGTTAGTATCTTGTTATTATATTCTTAAAACAAGAGGTAATATGAATCATGGTAACAAGTAATTATGAGGCAGTTTATACAGAACATTCTACATGAATTATTTCACTCCTTCTTTATGGCATCCTATCACCATCACTGGTATTGCTATATTCATAGATGACAAAATTTAGACTCAGGAAATAAGTGGTTTGCCAGCATCATCAACTGTTAGGAGATATAATACGATTTTCTTTTTTTTAATTAAAAAAAACCCTATTTATTTATTTGGCTGCATTGGGTCTTAGTTGCAGTAGGTGGAATCTTCACTGTGGCGCAGGGGCTTGGTTGCCACACAGCGTGTGGGGTCTTAGTTCCCCAAGCAGGGATTGAACCCAAATCCCTCTAATGAAAGGCAGAATTCTTAACTGCTGGACCACCAGGGAAGTCCCAATATGATTTTCTGAACCCATTCTGTTTCTGTAATACTAGGCTAAATTTGCCAATATAGGTAGTAAGAAGGGACATGCTTATTAAATGAAGTCATTTTTATGACCCATTTTATTGTCCATGAAATCAAAGTAATAAAAGGTTAGCTCTTAAGGTTTTGGGAAGACTCCAAGAGATAACATAACCCTTTTTTTTCTTTTTTTTTTTAACATAACCCTTTGACACAGAAAAAGTGATTATTTTATTGTAGCAAGGTAACACACTTAAAGGACTTTTTTGATGCATTTAAGAGCTTGTGTCTTTTTGCCCCTTTTTTTGCCATTAAAGTAGAACGTATAATGAAGTAATCAGAGTGTACAACTATTAAATATACAACTCAATGAATTTTTATACTTATGCACACCTAATAATTATAACCATCACCCAGATCAAGATAGAAAACCCTTCCAGCAGCCCACAAAGTTCTTCATGTCCCTTACAAGTCAGCATCTGCCTTCCCCAAAGGTAACCACTGTTCTGATATCTTTCACCGTGAAACCTCATGTAAACAGAATCATGCAATATGTGTTCTTTTGTCTGGTTTCTTTCACTGATAATGTCTGTGAGATGTATCCAACCTGTGCGTCTGAGTCTCCTTGTTTCTTTCACATTCCATGCCAAATATCTCTGTTGATCCATTCGCCTGCTCATGGACGTTTTTGTTGCTCCCAGTTTGGCCCTGTTAGGATTAGTGCCCCTGTGAGCATTCATGTGTGTCTCTGGATGGACATGTGTGCACCTTTCCCTTGGGTGTTTCCCTAGGCCTGAGATTGCTGAGTCATGGCAGCAGTGTTGGGGAGAGCTGTTTGTTTCTGGGTTGTTTTCTAATGCCACTGACAAAATTAGGTTGTTGGGGTTTTGGTGATTTTTTTGTTGGGTTGTTTTTTCAGAAAACAAGATTCTATTTATTTTATCATGTAAACACAGTTACAAAGCTAGAACTAAGAACGACTAGTCATTTTGAAAGGGAATTCCAAACACTTTCTGAAAAACTTTTGACACATCAAGTACAATAATGGTAATGGGTCACAAAGAATCAGATACTGAGCAGTTTTCACTTTATAAAGTTGTATGTTTGCTCACGGAGTGTTTTGTTTTTTTTTTAAAGATTTATTTATTTATTTTGGGGATGGGTGGGGAGGGAGGGGAGCAGGCGGGCTACTTCTATTGGTCTTTCATTTGTCTATTTTCATCCATCTTTGTTCTTTGGCCCGTGTGGGCCTCCCATCGCGGTGGCGTCTGTTGTCGCAGAGCACTGGCTCTGGGTGCATGCGCTCTAGAGCTCCGGCTCGGTAATTGGACACATCGGTCCAGCCGCTCCATGGCACGTGGGATCTTCCCAGGCCAGGGATCGAACCAGCAGTCCTTGCACTGCAAGGCAGTGTCCTTACCCACTGGACCACCAGGGAAGCCTGCTCACAGAGTTTTATGATGGAATTTCAAAATCATTTATCTGAGCCATGAGTTGTACCCATTAAAATTATTTCCAGTACTCTTGACAGGGTAATCCAGAAGGATATTGAGTATTGGGAAAGATTTGTCGATTATAATCCTTTGAAAACTTTTCCTAATAAGGCATTTGAAAGGATCAGTAGACGAAATATCTCTGTACCATTCGCTGCTCATGACTGTATGTTTTTTCCCAGATTTGGGCCCTGTGCGTCTGAGTCTCCTTGTTTCTTTCACATTCCATGCCAAATATCTCTGTTGATCCATTCGCCTGCTCATGGACGTTTTTGTTGCTCCCAGTTTGGCCCTGTTAGGATTAGTGCCCCTGTGAGCATTCATGTGTGTCTCTGGATGGACATGTGTGCACCTTTCCCTTGGGTGTTTCCCTAGGCCTGAGATTGCTGAGTCATGGCAGCAGTGTTGGGGAGAGCTGTTTGTTTCTGGGTTGTTTTCTAATGCCACTGACAAAATTAGGTTGTTGGGGTTTTGGTGATTTTTTTGTTGGGTTGTTTTTTCAGAAAACAAGATTCTATTTATTTTATCATGTAAACACAGTTACAAAGCTAGAACTAAGAACGACTAGTCATTTTGAAAGGGAATTCCAAACACTTTCTGAAAAACTTTTGACACATCAAGTACAATAATGGTAATGGGTCACAAAGAATCAGATACTGAGCAGTTTTCACTTTATAAAGTTGTATGTTTGCTCACAGAGTTTTTTGTTTTTTGGTTTTTTTTTAAAGATTTATTTATTTATTTTGGGGATGGGTGGGGAGGGAGGGGAGCAGGCGGGCTACTTCTATTGGTCTTTCATTTGTCTATTTTCATCCATCTTTGTTCTTTGGCCCGTGTGGGCCTCCCATCGCGGTGGCGTCTGTTGTCGCAGAGCACTGGCTCTGGGTGCATGCGCTCTAGAGCTCCGGCTCGGTAATTGGACACATCGGTCCAGCCGCTCCATGGCACGTGGGATCTTCCCAGGCCAGGGATCGAACCAGCAGTCCTTGCACTGCAAGGCAGTGTCCTTACCCACTGGACCACCAGGGAAGCCTGCTCACAGAGTTTTATGATGGAATTTCAAAATCATTTATCTGAGCCATGAGTTGTACCCATTAAAATTATTTCCAGTACTCTTGACAGGGTAATCCAGAAGGATATTGAGTATTGGGAAAGATTTGTACGATTATAATCCTTTGAAAACTTTTCCTAATAAGGCATTGGTGAAAGGTGCTAAGTTGATTAATGAATACATTAGAAATTAGACTTTTGGTCTTAACACACTCTTCTAACTATTTACTGGTCAGTTTTTTGCAAAGTGATTTCTTTTTCCTGTGTGTTTTAGGAAACTTGATTCTACTCTTCCTTTCTCTTTTCTTTATTTTCCTTAGAGTCACTCAAGGGAAAGGATTAATGCCGGATGGCACTAGCAGATTTACTTGTAAAGGAAAGACACTTTTACATTACATGGGAACCAGCACATTTTCGGAATACACAGTTGTGGCTGACATTTCTGTTACTAAAATTGATCCTTTGGCCCCTTTGGATAAAGTCTGCCTTCTGGGTTGTGGCATTTCAACTGGTTATGGTGCTGCTGTGAACACTGCCAAGGTAAGAGCTGTCCTGGGTTTTAGCGTCCACCTTCTCCTTCCGTGTAGCAAAGCTATGCTGTAATAGGGACACTGGCCCAGGCTGTAAGAAACCCAGTTTCTTACAGATTTCCCCAACTCTTACAGAATGAGTACCTGATAGGCTGTCTTTGCCGTTAGGTGGAGCCTGGTTCCACTTGTGCCGTCTTTGGCCTGGGAGGAGTCGGCCTGGCAGTTATCATGGGCTGTAAGGTGGCCGGCGCAACCCGGATCATTGGTGTGGACATCAATAAAGATAAATTCGCAAGAGCCAAGGAATTTGGGGCCTCTGAGTGTATTAACCCCCAGGACTTCAGTAAACCGATCCAGGAAGTGCTCATTGAGATGACCGATGGGGGAGTGGACTATTCCTTTGAGTGTATTGGTAACGTGAAAGTCATGGTGAGTATGCCTGGCTTCATTCCATGTGCATGCATGTGTGTGTGTGTGTGCCCACGCTAAAGCTCTATATTTTACCTCTACCCACCACCTTTTGTTTTGATGTACATTTTTTTTATATATATTTTTTTATGTTGTGTGTCTTTTAACTAATTACTGTAGTTACAGTTTTTATTACTTTTTTAACCTTCATTATTACCCATGATTTAAAATTATTTCCAGTACTCTTGACAGGGTAATCCAGAAGGATATTGAGTATTGGGAAAGATTTGTACGATTATAATCCTTTGAAAACTTTTCCTAATAAGGCATTGGTGAAAGGTGCTAAGTTGATTAATGAATACATTAGAAATTAGACTTTTGGTCTTAACACACTCTTCTAACTATTTACTGGTCAGTTTTTTGCAAAGTGATTTCTTTTTCCTGTGTGTTTTAGGAAACTTGATTCTACTCTTCCTTTCTCTTTTCTTTATTTTCCTTAGAGTCACTCAAGGGAAAGGATTAATGCCGGATGGCACTAGCAGATTTACTTGTAAAGGAAAGACACTTTTACATTACATGGGAACCAGCACATTTTCGGAATACACAGTTGTGGCTGACATTTCTGTTACTAAAATTGATCCTTTGGCCCCTTTGGATAAAGTCTGCCTTCTGGGTTGTGGCATTTCAACTGGTTATGGTGCTGCTGTGAACACTGCCAAGGTAAGAGCTGTCCTGGGTTTTAGCGTCCACCTTCTCCTTCCGTGTAGCAAAGCTATGCTGTAATAGGGACACTGGCCCAGGCTGTAAGAAACCCAGTTTCTTACAGATTTCCCCAACTCTTACAGAATGAGTACCTGATAGGCTGTCTTTGCCGTTAGGTGGAGCCTGGTTCCACTTGTGCCGTCTTTGGCCTGGGAGGAGTCGGCCTGGCAGTTATCATGGGCTGTAAGGTGGCCGGCGCAACCCGGATCATTGGTGTGGACATCAATAAAGATAAATTCGCAAGAGCCAAGGAATTTGGGGCCTCTGAGTGTATTAACCCCCAGGACTTCAGTAAACCGATCCAGGAAGTGCTCATTGAGATGACCGATGGGGGAGTGGACTATTCCTTTGAGTGTATTGGTAACGTGAAAGTCATGGTGAGTATGCCTGGCTTCATTCCATGTGCATGCATGTGTGTGTGTGTGTGCCCACGCTAAAGCTCTATATTTTACCTCTACCCACCACCTTTTGTTTTGATGTACATTTTTTTTATATATATTTTTTTATGTTGTGTGTCTTTTAACTAATTACTGTAGTTACAGTTTTTATTACTTTTTTAACCTTCATAGTAGCATCATAAGCAATTCACTGCATTTAATATATAGTTTATGAGTGTAAAACCTGGAAGATATAGACTCAAAAAAAATGCCTTTTACATGTAATTTTCTTAATTAAGATTAAAATTCATTTTGTTTTGCAAAGGAAAAGCCTGAACTTCCGTGATAAGAATGATTCTCATTGAAGGGGAAAATATTTAGAAATTGGAAATGATACAAGGGAAAGATGAAGGAAAATGTTTCTTTACCTTTTGATGTATTCTGAATGTTAGTGTGTTTCATTAAATGAAAAGGCAAAATGGTGCAGTTATGGGTAGCCATTCCCTTAACTGCCTTCTGGGTTGCGGTGTTTCAGCTGGTTATAGTGCTTCTGTGAACAGCAGATCCACTGGAGAAGGGCATGGCCACCCACTCCAGTGTTCTTGCCTGGAGAATCCCATGGACAGAGGAGCCTGGTGATACAGTCCATGGGGCTGCAAAGAGCTGGACACAACTGAGTGACCATCTCTTTCCCTTTCATTAGAGAACAGGGACTTTGAAATTAAATATACATCTACTTACTAACTCTGTGACCTTGAGCACTACTTCTCTAAATCTGTTTCCTCAAGTGTAAAATGCAGATGTAACCTATAGGTATGTACTTGACACAGAGTAGACACTCAGCAATATTACTGTTACTTCTCTGCCTGCTGTCCTTATTAAAGTCTTTAGAATTTTGAGTTGAGGTTTACTTTTTAAAGTAGACAACAAATGAACCTTGAAATATTTTCAATTTGTATTCATATTTAGCAAGCTGAGTAAATTTTCTTTAAAAAAAAAAATAGCTGTTAAATTGTTCAATAAAAGTAAACTTACCAAATGTTCACTTTGATCATCTTGTTGCCATTTTTCTATAAAAAGCTCTGTGTATGTGTCACCCGGAAGTTTCCGGGGACGCAGACATCCTTGGCACAGTGCGCTGACTTGTGTTCCACCTGCAGAGAGCAGCGCTGGAGGCCTGTCACAAGGGCTGGGGAGTCAGCGTGGTGGTGGGCGTGGCTGCCTCCGGCGAAGAAATCGCCACACGTCCCTTCCAGCTGGTCACGGGCCGCACGTGGAAGGGCACAGCCTTTGGAGGTAACTTGGTGGATGAGCACATTTTCTTTTGTTATTTCCATTCCCAATATTGTAACCCCAGTCCGTGTTTACCCCCAGGATTGGGGAGATGCTCCGCTTCTTCTGAAACACAAGGCTACTTTTTACACACTGCAGAAAACATGAATATTCCATTAATGACATAGCTGGGCCTAGGTTACAGGCTTTTTTAAAAAGCTGTTTACAGGATGCGCAAGCCACAGTGCCAGCCCCCATGTGTCATCTGTGGACTTACATAGGTTAGTGGCCTTCTTTCCTCATTTCCCAGAGAATGCAGTGATCCCTGGATATGATCCTGCTTCTCGCTCAGCACTAGTGATTTCAGCACTGATCAGTCTAAGTCTTAAATGGAAAAGATTTAATTAGACAGAGGCTTATAACACACTTGGAAAGCCGCCAGACTGATCATTTTTCCCTTGAGTGATCCTAAAAGTATGTGGTGGTTTGGGGCTGCCAACTACCAGGAAAATGCTGAGGAAAAGTTTCCATCTTTCTCAGAGTTGCTCAGCTAGGGGAGAGGAAAGACATCAAAACATCTTTGTATATCGCATCTGTTGTGAATGAAAGAAATCTAAAGGGTTTTTTCAATATATTTGTACAAAATATATTTTTATAAAATATTTTTGAAAATATATTTATATCCTTACCATCCTCCTAGGGAAAAAAATTACACACCATGAGTTTTAAATGGTCTGCATCTGCATCTAACATAGTGTCTATCCCTTATCTCATACTAGGCCAGCTTTTTTTGTCAAGGCTAGAAGATTGGGAAAGTATGAAAAATGAGGGGTCTGGCCAAAGTTTTCCTTCTGTGTTTACACTACAGACGTTGTCAAAATGTCAGGCTGACTAAACCCTGTTTTCCAAAGCCCTAGACGTGTGTCAGACTTGAGTGTATCAGAACGGAGTTGTCGAGCCACACATGCAGCTCAGGGGCATCAGCCAAGGGTCCGGAGCTGTTCTTGATCTAGGTCTAGGAGACTGAGCCAGGGGGGTTGGAAGTCACCTCGAACTGAAGCCTCACCCAGCACATGCTTGTTGGAAAATAAGCTGGAGCCTTGGTGCCCCATGGGTGTTGCTAAAATATGACTCACAATGTAAAGAGAAGTTTTGGTCTAGGGAATACTGGTAGCTGAAGTTATCTCAGTTACCAGGAGATTTAAAGGAGAAAAGAAAAAAACAGCACCACCGTTTGGAAGGAAAAGATAATCTATACAGGCTGTGAGGAGGGAGATTAGGAAAAGGCTCAAAAGAGGTTTGGAATACAGTCCAAAGAATCCCTGGTTTAAAAGGTAGGAGGGCTTCTTTGTAGACTTACTACTTCCTTCAGTACAAGGGGAAAATGGAAAGATCTGATTTTGTTTAAAATCTTAACATCTGGGCTTTCCTGGTGGTCCAGTGAGTAAGGACACTGCCTTGCAGTACAAGGGGCGCCGGTTCAATCCCTGGCCTGGGAAGATCCCATGTGCCGCGGAGTGGCTGGACCGATATGTCCATCTACTGAGCCAGAGCCCTGGAGCGCATGCGCCCAGAGCGGGTGCTCTGCAGCGAGAGAGGCCACTGTGATGGGAGGCCCACGCAGGCCAAAGAACAAAGATGGATGAAAATGAATAAATGAAAGAAGTGGCCAAAAAAAGAAGGGAAAAAAAATCATAACATCTAAGTAAAGATCTCCTACATTGTTTTTCAATTTCACTGTGTTTTGTTCTGAGGTGTTATCTTTATTGTTGAAATTAAAACTGTAGAAATAAAGTTATGTCTCACATCAGCTTTTTTCTTCCTTGAATTTCCTGATTATAGAAATCTTTGCTATCGTGGATTTAAATAAGCTTGTTCTGAGACTTCTAGAGTTCTATCCTGTACAGTTAAAAATCTCCAGTAAGATTTAATGAGGTTTTAGTAAATCTTATACAAAAAAAGAAAAGTGTTCGAAAGGCATTTGGCTTTTTTCTTAACTAAAGATGTGCATTAATTGCTTCCTCCTCTCTAGACTGATAATGAACTTTTTCATTCCTCTTTAATTCATAAAAAAATTCATTCCCTTAAATGTTTTTGATACCCACTAAGTAATAAGCGTACTTTAGAGGTTTGTTGGGAAAAGTACTGGATAGATGTATGATTTCTTTCAGGATGGAAGAGTGTCGAAAGCGTCCCAAAGTTGGTGTCTGAATATATGTCCAAAAAGATAAAGGTTGACGAATTTGTGACTCACAGTTTGCCTTTTGACCAAATTAATGAAGCCTTTGATCTGATGCATGCAGGAAAGAGGTAAGCTTTCTCTTTAGCTGTATAGTGTAGAAGGTGGTCATATTTGCAGTTTATGGAGGGAAAAGGATAAAAAAAGTTTTAGCGGTCTTAAATCATTCTGAACTTTTATTGTTTTCTTCTCTTACAGCATCCGAACTGTTGTAAAGCTTTAAATTCAAAAGAGGAAAACTCTTCCATCCTGTCTTGTGGTCTGATTGGAGCAGCTGGAGGGTCAGAAAGGAGCGCTTTCAAGTTCACAGCTTCTTAGACCTTCATTAACCTACTCTTAGGGAATAATCTTTTGCGTGTAAATTCACCCATGTGTAATCAAGGACGAGGCTCATACTGTTATAAATCTGTTTTCTGGTCTCTTCTTCACATAAATAATTGCTAGCTCGTTAAGGAAGATTTCTAACATAATAAAAGGAATTTCTATACATGTGTGGGAGTTGTCAGCCCTGTTTTACACTGAATGTGTTCTCGTGGTTCCTCTCCGTTCTCGTCAGTGTTCACAGGAAAGATGGAGGAGGCAGTGGGGAGTGTCTGACCTTGTCTTCACTGTTCTTGGTAACATCCTTGTAACCTGTAAGGATCTCAGATCCATTTACTAAAGAACAGATTTCTCTCGTCATCAGTGGCAACATCAATCAGAACCCAAATCTGCTTCTGTGAGATCATCATCTTTTTTTTGGCTGCGCTGGGTCTTCATTCCTGACCAGCTTTCTCTGGTTGCGGTGAGTGTGCTCTCTGGGTTGTGGTGTGCAGGCTTCTCGTGCTGGCGGCTTCTCTTGTTGCAGAGCACAGGTCTAGGGTGCACGGACTCAGGAGCTGTGGCATGTAGGCTCTCGAGTGTAGGCGCTTCATTAGTTGTGGTCCACTGGGCTTAGTTGCTCACCAGTATGTGGAATCTTCCTAGACTAGGGATAGAGCCCATATCCCCTGTGCTGGGAGGCAGATTCTTAACCACTGGACCACCAGGGAAGTTCAAGATTATCTTCTGCTTGAGGGAAGGTGCCATGCATTGTTCAAACTTAGATTCCTAGTTCCTAGTATGGCATCTGGCCCATAGTCACTAGATTATCATTGAAACCCTCTATGCATGCAGGAAAGAGGTAAGCTTTCTCTTTAGCTGTATAGTGTAGAAGGTGGTCATATTTGCAGTTTATGGAGGGAAAAGGATAAAAAAAGTTTTAGCGGTCTTAAATCATTCTGAACTTTTATTGTTTTCTTCTCTTACAGCATCCGAACTGTTGTAAAGCTTTAAATTCAAAAGAGGAAAACTCTTCCATCCTGTCTTGTGGTCTGATTGGAGCAGCTGGAGGGTCAGAAAGGAGCGCTTTCAAGTTCACAGCTTCTTAGACCTTCATTAACCTACTCTTAGGGAATAATCTTTTGCGTGTAAATTCACCCATGTGTAATCAAGGACGAGGCTCATACTGTTATAAATCTGTTTTCTGGTCTCTTCTTCACATAAATAATTGCTAGCTCGTTAAGGAAGATTTCTAACATAATAAAAGGAATTTCTATACATGTGTGGGAGTTGTCAGCCCTGTTTTACACTGAATGTGTTCTCGTGGTTCCTCTCCGTTCTCGTCAGTGTTCACAGGAAAGATGGAGGAGGCAGTGGGGAGTGTCTGACCTTGTCTTCACTGTTCTTGGTAACATCCTTGTAACCTGTAAGGATCTCAGATCCATTTACTAAAGAACAGATTTCTCTCGTCATCAGTGGCAACATCAATCAGAACCCAAATCTGCTTCTGTGAGATCATCATCTTTTTTTTGGCTGCGCTGGGTCTTCATTCCTGACCAGCTTTCTCTGGTTGCGGTGAGTGTGCTCTCTGGGTTGTGGTGTGCAGGCTTCTCGTGCTGGCGGCTTCTCTTGTTGCAGAGCACAGGTCTAGGGTGCACGGACTCAGGAGCTGTGGCATGTAGGCTCTCGAGTGTAGGCGCTTCATTAGTTGTGGTCCACTGGGCTTAGTTGCTCACCAGTATGTGGAATCTTCCTAGACTAGGGATAGAGCCCATATCCCCTGTGCTGGGAGGCAGATTCTTAACCACTGGACCACCAGGGAAGTTCAAGATTATCTTCTGCTTGAGGGAAGGTGCCATGCATTGTTCAAACTTAGATTCCTAGTTCCTAGTATGGCATCTGGCCCATAGTGACCACTAGACTTCATCATTGAAACTACCTTCTGAACTTAAGTAGGTAGTTTGTGCTGTAGGTCACGCAGAACTATTTCAAGCATATGGAAAATATTTTCATACTGACTATTCAAACTTAACCATTTATTTTGTCAAATAACCTCCTCTTCAGACCACATTATCTTTCCTCTCCTGTGGTAGAGTCAGCGTCCAGAACCTAGAGTTGATTCGTCTCTCTCATGTTGCCATGTTTTTACTATAGGTATCTGTAAACCCTCTAGTCTTCCGCGTTGATATACATGCTTTAAACCCGGTGCTATCTCATTCTGCAGCTTTCATTTTTCACTCATGATTGTGTGATTAAGCCCTGTATGATGCTCCCATTCATTAATTTTTGTACTTCACAGTAGTAGTCACCTCTACGAACCACCGTAATTCATCTGTCTCCAGCTGATGACATATGGTGGTTTCCCAAGTTGTTTCTGTGCCGCTGACAACACTGGAACATCCTTGTACGTTGTGCTCAGCGTGTTAGTCACGTAGGATATGAATCACAGGATAAGCACTCTATAAACTTTACTAGAAATTGTCAGATTGCTCTTCAAAGTGGTTTACAAATCAGATGGGTATGAAATGACTTTCGTTTGAATTTGCCTTAATTACTGAAGTCTTTCATTCTTTTGGTCAGTTGTATTTCCTTTTATGTGAGGTATCTGTTTACATTCTTTGCCTATGTTCCTATTGGATCAATTCTGTTTTTCTGAGTAATTTTTAGGAGCTCTCTATCTATCTATTTTTAAATTTTATTTTTTTATTTTTGGTTATTCTGGGTTTTCACTGCTGGTGCAGGCTCTCTAGTTGCAGCAAGTAGGGGCTACTCTCTAGTTGAGGTGCACAGGCTTCTTGTCGCAGTGACGTCTCTTGTTGTGGAACTCGGGCTCTAGGGCACACGGGCTTCAGTAGTTGTGTCACATAAGCTCAATAGTTGTGGCTCCAAGGTTCCAGAGCTCAGGCTCAAGAGTTGTGGCTCACTGGGCTTCCCTTGTGGCTCAGTGGATAAGAACCTGTCTGCCAATGCAGGAGACACAGGTTCAATCCCTGAACCAGGAAGATCCCATATACCACAGAACAGCTAAACCCACACATCAACAAAGACCCAGCACAGCCAAAAAAAATTAAAAATAAGTAAAAGCTTAAAAAAAAAAAAAAAAAGAGTTGTGGCTCACAGACTTAGTTGCTTCACAGTATATGGGATCTTCTCGGATCAGGGATCGAACCTGTGTCTCCTGCACTGGCAGGTGAACTCTTTATCACTGAACTACCAGGGAAGCCCTAGGAGTTCTTTATTCTAGGTGCCCATCTTTGTAAGTTTTAAGTTTTTAACATATTTTACAGTTTTTAATTTTTATTCTAATATGGTCAAGTCTGTCAGTCTTTTCCTGATGCTGTTAACATTTACGTTTCTTTACCCTGAACAGAATAAAGAAGCAAACAAAAATGATGCATTAAGAAAAAATAAATATATGAAGGCAATACATCCAAGAGTTAGAACATTCAAATACTAGAGAAAATTACATGAGAAAGAAAATCTACGCTTCTGCCCAAAATTGGTGACCACCAGTAAGTTTATATACCTTTCCAGAAGTTTCTGTGACTAAGATTTATACTTATGCTTTCAATTTACACAGAGGAATGCTATTAACTCTATTTTATGACTTTCTGTTTTTTCCACATTATAGCATATTTTAGACTTTTAAAAGTATGCCATGTGCATGTTCCAGGTTTTTCGTTTACATTCTTTGCCTATGTTCCTATTGGATCAATTCTGTTTTTCTGAGTAATTTTTAGGAGCTCTCTATCTATCTATTTTTAAATTTTATTTTTTTATTTTTGGTTATTCTGGGTTTTCACTGCTGGTGCAGGCTCTCTAGTTGCAGCAAGTAGGGGCTACTCTCTAGTTGAGGTGCACAGGCTTCTTGTCGCAGTGACGTCTCTTGTTGTGGAACTCGGGCTCTAGGGCACACGGGCTTCAGTAGTTGTGTCACATAAGCTCAATAGTTGTGGCTCCAAGGTTCCAGAGCTCAGGCTCAAGAGTTGTGGCTCACTGGGCTTCCCTTGTGGCTCAGTGGATAAGAACCTGTCTGCCAATGCAGGAGACACAGGTTCAATCCCTGAACCAGGAAGATCCCATATACCACAGAACAGCTAAACCCACACATCAACAAAGACCCAGCACAGCCAAAAAAAATTAAAAATAAGTAAAAGCTTAAAAAAAAAAAAAAAAGAGTTGTGGCTCACAGACTTAGTTGCTTCACAGTATATGGGATCTTCTCGGATCAGGGATCGAACCTGTGTCTCCTGCACTGGCAGGTGAACTCTTTATCACTGAACTACCAGGGAAGCCCTAGGAGTTCTTTATTCTAGGTGCCCATCTTTGTAAGTTTTAAGTTTTTAACATATTTTACAGTTTTTAATTTTTATTCTAATATGGTCAAGTCTGTCAGTCTTTTCCTGATGCTGTTAACATTTACGTTTCTTTACCCTGAACAGAATAAAGAAGCAAACAAAAATGATGCATTAAGAAAAAATAAATATATGAAGGCAATACATCCAAGAGTTAGAACATTCAAATACTAGAGAAAATTACATGAGAAAGAAAATCTACGCTTCTGCCCAAAATTGGTGACCACCAGTAAGTTTATATACCTTTCCAGAAGTTTCTGTGACTAAGATTTATACTTATGCTTTCAATTTACACAGAGGAATGCTATTAACTCTATTTTATGACTTTCTGTTTTTTCCACATTATAGCATATTTTAGACTTTGTATCAGGACATCAGGTATGCCATGTGCATGCATATCTTTTGGTTGAATTGAAATCATGTGCTTTTTCTTGTTTCAGTTCTTTTGATTGACTTGATTGATGTGGCTTAATTGCTTCCAAAATGTAAAGTAAAAAAATAAGTTATGGTCAGAACTTCTCCTTTTTGGATCTTCAGTGCATCTGAAGGACTAGGACATATAAGCCTAGCTTCACTCATTTTACCAGAGGGCTGGAGGCCCAGTAGAGGCCCAGCTTCCCAGGTGAACTGGAAGAAGAGGAAATTAAAACTAGCTTCTACCCCAGCTATAAAAGATGTACTTTAGTTTGTTTTATTTATTTATTTTTTAACTTTGAGGGGGGAGGGGGGCAGGCAGGCCACTTCTATTGGTCTGTCATTTATCTGTTTTCATCCATCTTTGTTCTTTGGCCAGTGTGGGCCTTCCATCACAGTGGCCTCTGTCGTTGCAGAGCACTGGCTCTGGGCGCATGCGCCCCAGAGCTCCGGCTTGGTAATTGGACACATCAGTCCAGCCGCTCCGTGGCACGTGGGATCCTTCCAGTCCAGGGATGAAACCGGCACCCCTTGCACTGCAAGGCAGTGTCCTTACCCACTGGACCACCAGGAAGCCGATCTAGTGTGTTTTAGCTCAGTCTTCCAGAACAAAGTATATTATTGCCTTCAGCAATTGCAATAACAAAGAGTATATAAGGGTATAATAATGGAGGAGCACTAATAATTCTTTTAAAAGATTTTTTCCTCTATTTTTCCTCTCATACATGAGTTACACATGAATGAGAAAGGCAAATATTTTTATGCTTCAAAAAGGTCAGTGTTTTTGTTTAACATTTACGCTTTCTTTACCCTGAACAGAATAAAGAAGCAAACAAAAATGATGCATTAAGAAAAAATAAATATATGAAGGCAATACATCCAAGAGTTAGAACATTCAAATACTAGAGAAAATTACATGAGAAAGAAAATCTACGCTTCTGCCCAAAATTGGTGACCACCAGTAAGTTTATATACCTTTCCAGAAGTTTCTGTGACTAAGATTTATACTTATGCTTTCAATTTACACAGAGGAATGCTATTAACTCTATTTTATGACTTTCTGTTTTTTCCACATTATAGCATATTTTAGACTTTGTATCAGGACATCAGGTATGCCATGTGCATGCATATCTTTTGGTTGAATTGAAATCATGTGCTTTTTCTTGTTTCAGTTCTTTTGATTGACTTGATTGATGTGGCTTAATTGCTTCCAAAATGTAAAGTAAAAAAATAAGTTATGGTCAGAACTTCTCCTTTTTGGATCTTCAGTGCATCTGAAGGACTAGGACATATAAGCCTAGCTTCACTCATTTTACCAGAGGGCTGGAGGCCCAGTAGAGGCCCAGCTTCCCAGGTGAACTGGAAGAAGAGGAAATTAAAACTAGCTTCTACCCCAGCTATAAAAGATGTACTTTAGTTTGTTTTATTTATTTATTTTTTAACTTTGAGGGGGGAGGGGGGCAGGCAGGCCACTTCTATTGGTCTGTCATTTATCTGTTTTCATCCATCTTTGTTCTTTGGCCAGTGT
This sequence comes from Tragulus kanchil, assembly GCA_022376925.1. Lineage (NCBI taxonomy): Eukaryota > Metazoa > Chordata > Mammalia > Artiodactyla > Tragulidae > Tragulus > Tragulus kanchil. Next base: position 80,657,444 of record JAIOJX010000025.1, read on the forward strand.
GGGCCTTCCATCACAGTGGCCTCTGTCGTTGCAGAGCACTGGCTCTGGGCGCATGCGCCCCAGAGCTCCGGCTTGGTAATTGGACACATCAGTCCAGCCGCTCCGTGGCACGTGGGATCCTTCCAGTCCAGGGATGAAACCGGCACCCCTTGCACTGCAAGGCAGTGTCCTTACCCACTGGACCACCAGGGAAGCCGATCTAGTGTGTTTTAGCTCAGCCTTCCAGAACAAAGTATATTATTGCCTTCAGCAATTGCAATAACAAAGAGTATATAAGGGTATAATAATGGAGGAGCACTAATAATTCTTTTAAAAGATTTTTTCCTCTATTTTTCCTCTCATACATGAGTTACACATGAATGAGAAAGGCAAATATTTTTATGCTTACCAATATGAGAAAGTAAAGCAATTTTAAGACAGTAAAATAATATAATCCCAGTTCTTGGAGCTGCTCATTTAGGAAATTTACTTTTCATTTCTGTCACAGTGAAGTGTACATAGTCTTGAGACAGTTTAACAAGCTATGAGCACATCCTGGCTGAAAGCACAGTTGTCTCTTCCAAAGAACCAGTATGAAGAATCAATTCTATAAGATCCTTATTATAAAGATTCTTGGATTGTGGGACTATAGGTATAAAGTATTTCTTGTTAAGATCCTCTTAATACATCCTCTTCGATGGCATCTAGGTTGTGATGTATACTGTGGAACCAAATCGTTTTTGGAAGAACATATACAACATAGGACTGCACATTCATTGTGTGCCTACCAGCAGAACTATCCTGGCTGTCCAGGATTAGAATTCTGCCACCTTAGAAGTATTATTGGGAATCTTCTGAAATTATGTTTAGACCCCCCTTCTTGGATAAATGATATATAATTTTAATACAGATGGCTAATCTCCACTGTATATTTCATGAAAGCTAGTGGAAAAAAAGATTTACAGTACTAGCAACTTTTAACAGGTTTTCATTTTTCACTGAAAATGTTCATATTCTTGACATTTTTTCAAACCTTGCCAGCTTTTCAGTTTTCAACATGTTAGGCTATTCTGCTTTCTGTTTACCCCACCTAGTTGTGGTCACTGTAAAAAGCAGTGTATATACAGGCATGTCTGACTTGGAACAAGTCATTTATTACGTGAACAGGGAACTAACATAAAGGAGAATGTATGGAATGAGGAGGGTTTTGTTTTTTTTTTTAAAGATTTTATTTATTTATTTACTTTGGGCGGGGGTCGGGTTGGGGAGGGAGGGGAGTGGGCGGGCCACTTCTATTGGTCTTTCATTTCTCTATTTTCATTCGTCTTCGTTCTTTGGCTCCTGTGGGCCTCCCACTGCGGTGGCGTCTGTTGCATAGTGCCGGCTCTGGGCGCATGCGCTCCAGAGCTCCGGCTCGGTGATTGGACACATCAGTCCAGCCGCTCCGCGGCACGTGGGATCTTCCCAGGCCAGGGCTCGAACCGGCGCCCCTTGCACTGCAAGGCGGTGTCCTTACCCACTGGACCACCAGGGGAAGCCCCAGAGGAGGTTTTTAAGGTGAGAGAGAAAAACTGCATTATAGTCAGACTGTTACAGTGGAGCCAGTTAATGTGTGTACAACTTAAAAGCGGTTCTGCATCACGCTACTTCTGTTTCTCTCGTTTCAAAGCAGAATTAAATGTAACTGGTGACTCCCAAAATGTTTTGTTGATCTGGGGAAGAGGGAACACATTTTACATGTACAGAATGCTTCAGAACATTTTCTGCTTGGCTGCCAGCCTCCCAACTAGGCTGAGGATCAAATTCCTCAAGGAACTAACAGTTCTTTGGGCCTAGAGACACTTTGAGACCCAGGAAAAAAGACCAACGGTGCACTCAGCCAATTTGTTTCAATTAACATGCAAGATCAGATTCTTGTCAGCAAATACCCTTTAGAAAAAATACACCACAAATACGTTTGGAAAACATTTAAGTATATTTAAACAGTTACTCAGATAATAAGTACATAGAACTATACCAAGGAAATCATATCTTTAAGGAAACAACTATGAAGTGAACCAGTACATACGTACATCCTTTATACAGATTTCTTTTGGTGGAACTTTAGAAGAACAAAGCAGGTGGGATGGGCTTTTAAAGCAGATTGATTATCAAACTGGACACCGTAATAGTCCACTGAGATGAGCCAAGAAGCACATGCTTCCTTCAGGAAAGAAGTGCTGACCTATCACCGAACTAGCCTGACCAGAAACAGTCCTCCTTACCAAAAATTACATCTAGATATGTTAAAACAGTGGAAATTTGCTTTAAAATACCCATCGCTCTTTCGCAAATCTACATCTTCAATTTCTTATCCTTGGCTATTTTGCTTTCTCAGAGCCACCCAAGGCTGATTTACTGGTAAAGTTTGAGAAAATTCTACTCTGAATTTTCTATTGACCTCTGACCCAAGTACAGAAATAAAGTGAATTTGCTTTGCAGTCGCATGATATGTAGAACAGTTGCTAAGTTCTGTGTCATTGTGCAAATAGGATATCTCCTTAGAGAAATATGGAAATTTGTCCTACCCATGCAACTACGTTAAAAAATTAGAGAACTCAGACCCCTGGTGTCCTGATGGTTGATTTTACGATCCTCTAACACCAGAGTGCGAATGTGCCTACAGGTTTCCAGAAGTAAGCAGTGGAATGTGTTTGCTGTTAGGAGTGGGATGAGGAGGCTGGAGTAATAGTAAAAGGGCCAAGCACCCAGGAATTAGAAGCAATTACTAAAATCTTTGCAATAGTAAAAAGGCTGGACATTTGCAAGAAAAATTATTAAAATACTTTGAACTCTAACATTAGTGGTAAGTGAAAATCTTTCTAGGAACCCCTTCTTGAGTGCTCCCCATAAACTGACCTTTTGGCACATTTTAGAGAGATACCAACGGTAACATGTTTTAACATAATCACAGAATTTCCATACAGAGACAGCTCTGCTGTTGCTCATTCAAGTCCCCAGAATGAAAAGCAAGAGTAAGGTCACCAAGGCCACCCTACTCTTGGCTTTCTTTGCAAGATAACCAAATGGCAAACCACTGTTTTCTTTTCATACTTGGCAGCAAAAGGAAAAAGAGGTAAGGAAGGAGGCTGCCTACCCTTCTGAGCTGAAACAGTAAGTGGGGCCACAGAATTTTGATGCATGGAACCAGTACATACGCATCCTTTATACAGTTCGGGAACAGAAGAAAAAGGTGGGATGGGCTTTTAAAGCAGATTGATTATCAAACTGGACACCGTAATAGTCCACTGAGATGAGCCAAGAAGCACATGCTTCCTTCAGGAAAGAAGTGCTGACCTATCACCGAACTAGCCTGACCAGAAACAGTCCTCCTTACCAAAAATTACATCTAGATATGTTAAAACAGTGGAAATTTGCTTTAAAATACCCATCGCTCTTTCGCAAATCTACATCTTCAATTTCTTATCCTTGGCTATTTTGCTTTCTCAGAGCCACCCAAGGCTGATTTACTGGTAAAGTTTGAGAAAATTCTACTCTGAATTTTCTATTGACCTCTGACCCAAGTACAGAAATAAAGTGAATTTGCTTTGCAGTCGCATGATATGTAGAACAGTTGCTAAGTTCTGTGTCATTGTGCAAATAGGATATCTCCTTAGAGAAATATGGAAATTTGTCCTACCCATGCAACTACGTTAAAAAATTAGAGAACTCAGACCCCTGGTGTCCTGATGGTTGATTTTACGATCCTCTAACACCAGAGTGCGAATGTGCCTACAGGTTTCCAGAAGTAAGCAGTGGAATGTGTTTGCTGTTAGGAGTGGGATGAGGAGGCTGGAGTAATAGTAAAAGGGCCAAGCACCCAGGAATTAGAAGCAATTACTAAAATCTTTGCAATAGTAAAAAGGCTGGACATTTGCAAGAAAAATTATTAAAATACTTTGAACTCTAACATTAGTGGTAAGTGAAAATCTTTCTAGGAACCCCTTCTTGAGTGCTCCCCATAAACTGACCTTTTGGCACATTTTAGAGAGATACCAACGGTAACATGTTTTAACATAATCACAGAATTTCCATACAGAGACAGCTCTGCTGTTGCTCATTCAAGTCCCCAGAATGAAAAGCAAGAGTAAGGTCACCAAGGCCACCCTACTCTTGGCTTTCTTTTGCAAGATAACCAAATGGCAAACCACTGTTTTCTTTTTCATACTTGGCAGCAAAAGGAAAAAGAGGTAAGGAAGGAGGCTGCCTACCCTTCTGAGCTGAAACAGTAAGTGGGGCCACAGAATTTTGATGCATGGAGTCTGTGCTGCCTTTCTTTAGATGTTTCTTTTTTAAATATAGCAAAACATATGAATAACTTTTAGAATATCAGCACAACGCGGCCTGTATTGTGAAACCATATCTTTAAACCATGTCCAGATTTTTTCCTACTCTGCTGGAAAATGGGCTACACATCTCCATTACAAGTGGTAGGATTTGCCCCTCTGGTAACTAGAGAACTTGGTGGAAGCCATACACCATCAAGTGCAGACAAAATCATATCACAATGCTTCAGTCAATTCTGGTGTTTCTAACTCCCAGACCACTAAAATATGTCTCCCACCTCTATAGCATGTTTTGCCCTCAAGATTCACTCATTTATTATTCAAAAGTATCTGTTGGTTTACGGGCTTCCCAGATAGTGCTAGTGGTAAAGAATCTGCCTGCCAATGCAGGAGATGTGTGTTCAGTCCCTGGGTAGGGAAGATCCCCTGGAGAAAGAAGAGGCAACAGAAGTCACAACGCACTCCAGTATTCTTGCCTGGGAAATCCCACGGACAGAGGACCCTGGTGAGCTATACACTCCATGGAATCACAAAAGAGACATGACTTAGCAAGCAGCACACAAATGATTTATGAAATTCAGAATACAGCAGAGTCAAAACTAATTACTTCAAATAACTTTTAAACCAATACTCTGTACCCTCTTACTTTCAAGAATAAAAGCCACCACAAATTTTACATTTATTGTTAGTAGTGATTTAGGTGTAATCATTCTGAACTTACTTTACATGTCATGTAGAGTCAAGCAAATTCAAATAAACATTAGTGTTGTTCAGAACCAAAATTCTCACCGTGGGAGAAGAAAAATACAAATATGGTACAGGGAAGGGTGAGGAAGATTAGTGTTAAATTTGAAATCAAAGTATCAGAATGAAGCCATGATTTATAAGAAACGATTTTGCACTTAGAGATCAAGGTAACATGTTTTAACATCCCAAACTACAGAGACAGCTCTGCTGTTGCTCATTCAAGTCCCCAGAATGAAAAGCAAGAGTAAGGTCACCAAGGCCACCCTACTCTTGGCTTTCTTTGCAAGATAACCAAATGGCAAACCACTGTTTTCTTTTTCATACTTGGCAGCAAAAGGAAAAAGAGGTAAGGAAGGAGGCTGCCTACCCTTCTGAGCTGAAACAGTAAGTGGGGCCACAGAATTTTGATGCATGGAGTCTGTGCTGCCTTTCTTTAGATGTTTCTTTTTTAAATATAGCAAAACATATGAATAACTTTTAGAATATCAGCACAACGCGGCCTGTATTGTGAAACCATATCTTTAAACCATGTCCAGATTTTTTCCTACTCTGCTGGAAAATGGGCTACACATCTCCATTACAAGTGGTAGGATTTGCCCCTCTGGTAACTAGAGAACTTGGTGGAAGCCATACACCATCAAGTGCAGACAAAATCATATCACAATGCTTCAGTCAATTCTGGTGTTTCTAACTCCCAGACCACTAAAATATGTCTCCCACCTCTATAGCATGTTTTGCCCTCAAGATTCACTCATTTATTATTCAAAAGTATCTGTTGGTTTACGGGCTTCCCAGATAGTGCTAGTGGTAAAGAATCTGCCTGCCAATGCAGGAGATGTGTGTTCAGTCCCTGGGTAGGGAAGATCCCCTGGAGAAAGAAGAGGCAACAGAAGTCACAACGTACTCCAGTATTCTTGCCTGGGAAATCCCACGGACAGAGGACCCTGGTGAGCTATACACTCCATGGAATCACAAAAGAGACATGACTTAGCAAGCAGCACACAAATGATTTATGAAATTCAGAATACAGCAGAGTCAAAACTAATTACTTCAAATAACTTTTAAACCAATACTCTGTACCCTCTTACTTTCAAGAATAAAAGCCACCACAAATTTTACATTTATTGTTAGTAGTGATTTAGGTGTAATCATTCTGAACTTACTTTACATGTCATGTAGAGTCAAGCAAATTCAAATAAACATTAGTGTTGTTCAGAACCAAAATTCTCACCGTGGGAGAAGAAAAATACAAATATGGTACAGGGAAGGGTGAGGAAGATTAGTGTTAAATTTGAAATCAAAGTATCAGAATGAAGCCATGATTTATAAGAAATGCATTTCCTGGCTCTGTTCCCTGAAGGGGCTGAGGTGCAATGACACCCTAGCAGCAACCAAATCTTGAAAAGAACCATTCCCCTTGAAAAGAAACCAGGCTCCTTGGGGAAGTGGCCACGTCCCTGTCTGGGACAGGAAAAGTATATGACAAACTTAGAATAACTTGATATGGCCAAAGGCAAAAACATGGTTAGAGACTGACAGGCACAGAGCAAAATGGCCCATAAACAAGCTTAAAAGGGCTTCCAGTGGCCAAATATAGAACATTTAGAGGGGATCAAACTTTTTAAGTCGATGAGTTCACACTGATACTCAAAAAAAAGTGTGGAGAGTGAGGGGAAGAAACTGCTTCTTAGTAAAAGAGTACCAACCACTAAATGTAAATGGGATGCTAGATTTAGAAAGTCCCAAGTTCAGGCTTCTCTGGTGGCTCAGCAGTAGGTAAAGAACCCGCCCACCAACACAGCAGACATGAGTTGAATCCCTGATCTGGGAAGATCCCACAGGCAACTAAGCCTGGGTGCCATAACTACTCAACGGGGCTCTGAAGCCCCAGAGCCTCAACTACTGAGCCCTCTTGCTGCAGCTATGGAAGCCCACGCCCTCGAGCCCATGCTCCACAAGAGAAGCCACTGCAGTGAGAAGCCTGAGCATTGCAATGAAGAGTAGCCCCTGCTCTGTGCAACTAGAGAAAAGCCTACACAGAAACAAAAACACAGCACAGCCAAAACTAAATAAAATTATTTTTTAAAAGTCCCAGTTTCGCAACCACCAATGTAATAATGGATTCTGGCAAGGGTTATTAATGAATGTTAAAATTATTACATGAACATGTTATTCAAATGACCTCCAGGTATGTCCTTCAAATTATTTGCTTAAGAAAAGGATCTTATTAAAACAGAAAGCTCTAACATAAACCTAGTAAAGCAAACATATTGGCAGTAAACGTGACAATGACACCTCCTGATGTGATGTGATCCAATGAATGGGACACGCCATGTGCCATCTATAGACTTCTGCCAAAACACTTATCCTGAACCTACTCATGGGCTTCTCTGGTGGCTCAGGTGGTAAAGAACTTGTATCCTAAACCTACCCACAAGGAACCATCAGGGTTAAAAGAAATGCAGAAGACTCAGTCCTAATGAGGTGGCTGGCTTTAGAACCTATCATAAAAAGTGAAGTAAGTCAAAAAGAGAAAGACAAGTATAGTATACTAACTCATATATATGGGATCTAGTAAGATGGTCATGATAACACAAACAGTGAACTCATGAAAAAACAGAGAATAGACATAAAGACATTGTGGAGACCGAACAATGGGAGGGAGTAACATGGGAACCTATACTGTCATGTGTAGAAAAGATAGCTATTGTCATTGTGCTAGGGGAATAGGAGTACCTACAACCACTTGGAGCAATGGTCTGGAGGGATGGGGGGGGGCCTGGGTGGGGGGAGGGTCAAGGGATATGCATCTGATTGATCTGGGAACATACATGTACAAAAATAAATAAATAAATAAATTTAAAAAAAAAAAATAGACAAAAAAAAAAAAAAAAGGAACCATCAGGGAAGCACAGCATTCTATAAGTGAACTCACCAACTTTGTTTTTAATTTGGCCTCTTTTACTGATTTTTCATTTATCTATTTTTCATGCATCTTTACTCTCCGGCCTGTGTGAGCCTCCCATTGCGGAGGCCTCTCTCGCTGCAGAGCACTGGCTCTGGGCGCATGTGCTCCAAAGCTTCGGCTCGTAATTGGACACACTGGTCCAGCTGCTCTGCAGCACACGGGATCTTCCCGGGCCAGGGATCAAACCGGTGCCCCTTACACTGCACCACCAGAAAAGCCCTTGCCTACTTTTTCAAGAGTCAGTGTCATAAAAGATCAGGGGAAAAAAAAAAGAAAAAAAAACGGTAGAAAGGTTGTTCTAGTGTAAAAAGAAAAAAAAAAAAAAGCAAAATACTACAGATAACCACTGAATGCCATGGGTTTGGATTCAGCTTTGAAGAACATGTGGGAAGCTGAGATCCAGATGTGAGTGTGTACTGCAAATAACTCTGTATGAGCTTTCAACTCCTTAGGTGTGACCACTGTATTATGGTCGTTAGGAAATGTCCTTACATTTTAAGAGGGATGCTTAAACCTTCAGCAGCAGGTGGGAAAGAACTTGTATCCTAAACCTACCCACAAGGAACCATCAGGGTTAAAAGAAATGCAGAAGACTCAGTCCTAATGAGGTGGCTGGCTTTAGAACCTATCATAAAAAGTGAAGTAAGTCAAAAAGAGAAAGACAAGTATAGTATACTAACTCATATATATGGGATCTAGTAAGATGGTCATGATAACACAAACAGTGAACTCATGAAAAAACAGAGAATAGACATAAAGACATTGTGGAGACCGAACAATGGGAGGGAGTAACATGGGAACCTATACTGTCATGTGTAGAAAAGATAGCTATTGTCATTGTGCTAGGGGAATAGGAGTACCTACAACCACTTGGAGCAATGGTCTGGAGGGATGGGGGGCCTGGGTGGGGGGAGGGTCAAGGGATATGCATCTGATTGATCTGGGAACATACATGTACAAAAATAAATAAATAAATAAATTTAAAAAAAAAAATAGACAAAAAAAAAAAAAAAAGGAACCATCAGGGAAGCACAGCATTCTATAAGTGAACTCACCAACTTTGTTTTTAATTTGGCCTCTTTTACTGATTTTTCATTTATCTATTTTTCATGCATCTTTACTCTCCGGCCTGTGTGAGCCTCCCATTGCGGAGGCCTCTCTCGCTGCAGAGCACTGGCTCTGGGCGCATGTGCTCCAAAGCTTCGGCTCGTAATTGGACACACTGGTCCAGCTGCTCTGCAGCACACGGGATCTTCCCGGGCCAGGGATCAAACCGGTGCCCCTTACACTGCACCACCAGAAAAGCCCTTGCCTACTTTTTCAAGAGTCAGTGTCATAAAAGATCAGGGGAAAAAAAAAAGAAAAAAAAACGGTAGAAAGGTTGTTCTAGTGTAAAAAGAAAAAAAAAAAAAAGCAAAATACTACAGATAACCACTGAATGCCATGGGTTTGGATTCAGCTTTGAAGAACATGTGGGAAGCTGAGATCCAGATGTGAGTGTGTACTGCAAATAACTCTGTATGAGCTTTCAACTCCTTAGGTGTGACCACTGTATTATGGTCGTGTAGGAAATGTCCTTACATTTTAAGAGGGATGCTTAAACCTTCAGCAGCAGGTGAAGTATAATGACATTTCTCTCAAAAGAAAAATGCTTCTATTTATCAAGGGACACGGCCCAATAACAACTGAATACAGAAAAGGATGTATGGTTATTTCTCTGCACTATCAACTTTTCTGTAAATATGAAAAATCTTTAAAGTTAAAAGTTGGAAGTTAAAAAAACACGGGGAGGGGAAAGGGGGTGGAAATTGCCTACAGACACCAGGAGGATGCATCTGGGGGCTTTAGCCCAGTGCAGCATCCCTCTCTCAAATTTAACCAAACTCCACAAGAAGGCACAGGTCAAACTGAGGAGTCAGGCTAAGATGGCAAATTCCTAAACCTCCACATCCTATCAGTTGAGACCTGGGGGTGACTAGTGACTGAAGGTGCTGGTGAATCGGTTCTGATTACCTGTGTACATTTTATCCGCAAGAGCCATAAACTGAAGACAAAATGCAAACACGTTTCCCATCTAAACTGTAATTCCAAGGCAGATGAAGGACTAGTAGGGGGAAAAACAGATTTCAAAAGTCAATACCAAAAAAAACGTTAACATGCTGACATTTTGAGAAATTGGCACAATGATACAACTACCCTAGACGTTTTCTCATCTAAATCTAATAAACATTTGTAATTACACTTATACAATTAGACGAGAGCCCCGTACTGTTTTTAAATCTCCCAAACTGAGAAAAGTATCATCACCACTATGGTGTTTTATCTTTTAACAACAACAAACAAACAAACAAAACTGTCCCACCAAGGCTTTCTTCCTTGAGCTTATTTTCTAAAAGTACACACTGAATAAACCCACACTGTTAATCCCATGTTCAATCCATAAAATGCTGCACTTCCTGTGAGGCAAGCTCCAAAATACTGCTGCTAGCCGGCTGAACTAAACACAATACGGGATTTTTTATATGACCATTCAGCATTAGAAAGTATTTTTACTCAAAGGCTCATGAGTTTCTTTTAGATGATGAGATCAGCCCACCCCATTCCCAACACTTCCTTCTAAAAATCCCAAACAAAATGCAGCCAAGTTAACGACGACATGGTGGGATAAACCATTCAAACTTTTTAATCTCCCTTTATACATTATATTAACATTCATATTGCAGGGCATTCCATTCACAAATATTACTGTTTGATAAAAAACATCACACACATACCCCCCCGAAAGTCTATACCAGATTCAGCCACTTTTATTAAATCATTAAAATAATAATAAAAAGTAATGAAAACATTATCGTAATTCTTTTAAAGCAATAAAGGTCTGAGGCACTCTGGGAAAGGTGTTCTTGTACAAGTGTAACATGTCAGGGATATCAGATGATCGCAGCATAAAGTTACCAGATGCGTGGTAATCAAGCGCGCTCTGACAGTGACCTTGGTCTGTCCTCACTGATCCTCTCCCATCTGGACTGAGCTACCAAAAGGGACACAGAGGCTGGGCAGCAGAGCCATTTCTAAGGCGGTTCGCAACTATGTAAAGGAGAAATATGATTTCAGCACACCCAGGGCAGCCGTGTCCCTGCTGCGAGGACCTGTCCCACGCTCGGAAGCCAGTCCTGTCTCATCACCATCAGCTTCAGGAAGCGTGAGCATGTCCAGACGCTGCTCCCTGCTGGAGAGACTTCAGAACTGTCTCTCCCCCAGCCTCCACCGTGCAACCTCCACCCTTAGCTCTGAGCATCTCCAAGGTGCGCCCTTGAAATAAGATCGAGAGGCGAAGGCAGCATTTTCCTCCCGTTATGAAACAAACAGAGGTCTGAAAATAGCAACGGATCCCAAAAAAACCTCATTCTCTGCAACAGCCAGCTTCTGCTTGGAGCACAGCTATTTCTGCCATCAACTAGATTTTCGAAAACCTGATCGCTTTCTTCCTTGATTTCTAAAAGTACACACTGAATAAACCCACACTGTTAATCCCATGTTCAATCCATAAAATGCTGCACTTCCTGTGAGGCAAGCTCCAAAATACTGCTGCTAGCCGGCTGAACTAAACACAATACGGGATTTTTTATATGACCATTCAGCATTAGAAAGTATTTTTACTCAAAGGCTCATGAGTTTCTTTTAGATGATGAGATCAGCCCACCCCATTCCCAACACTTCCTTCTAAAAATCCCAAACAAAATGCAGCCAAGTTAACGACGACATGGTGGGATAAACCATTCAAACTTTTTAATCTCCCTTTATACATTATATTAACATTCATATTGCAGGGCATTCCATTCACAAATATTACTGTTTGATAAAAAACATCACACACATACCCCCCCGAAAGTCTATACCAGATTCAGCCACTTTTATTAAATCATTAAAATAATAATAAAAAGTAATGAAAACATTATCGTAATTCTTTTAAAGCAATAAAGGTCTGAGGCACTCTGGGAAAGGTGTTCTTGTACAAGTGTAACATGTCAGGGATATCAGATGATCGCAGCATAAAGTTACCAGATGCGTGGTAATCAAGCGCGCTCTGACAGTGACCTTGGTCTGTCCTCACTGATCCTCTCCCATCTGGACTGAGCTACCAAAAGGGACACAGAGGCTGGGCAGCAGAGCCATTTCTAAGGCGGTTCGCAACTATGTAAAGGAGAAATATGATTTCAGCACACCCAGGGCAGCCGTGTCCCTGCTGCGAGGACCTGTCCCACGCTCGGAAGCCAGTCCTGTCTCATCACCATCAGCTTCAGGAAGCGTGAGCATGTCCAGACGCTGCTCCCTGCTGGAGAGACTTCAGAACTGTCTCTCCCCCAGCCTCCACCGTGCAACCTCCACCCTTAGCTCTGAGCATCTCCAAGGTGCGCCCTTGAAATAAGATCGAGAGGCGAAGGCAGCATTTTCCTCCCGTTATGAAACAAACAGAGGTCTGAAAATAGCAACGGATCCCAAAAAAACCTCATTCTCTGCAACAGCCAGCTTCTGCTTGGAGCACAGCTATTTCTGCCATCAACTAGATTTTCGAAAACCTGATCGTCTTTTTCCAAAGTAGATTTTGCCACATCTATTCATTTACACAGTCCACACTGGAGAGTCTCACTGACCCGAGTGCTTTCTTTCGCACAGTTATTAGGGTGAACAATTAGCATGGGGAGGAGGGAGGCCCATTCCCAGCGGGGAATTAAATTCCTGCAAACAATGGATCCGTTTATGACAGCCCAGAACGCCAGCAGGGCAGAATCAACACAAACCCCGGGTCACAGGGTGTTCAGTAATTACATACATGGAATTTTAAATCTCTACGTATATATTTCCACACATACAGAAGAATTAAAAAATAAATCAGGAGCAGTGTTGTGTCACAGGCGTCTCAAGGATTCTCATCTCCAGCGTTCACCTAGAAAGCAGCTGGCGGTGCAGGCCCGGCCGTGGCCGTGAGGAAAGCAACTAGAAGCAGGTTTAGGGGAAAGGACTCAAAGGGCAAAGAAGAAAACAGGCGGCAGAGATTCTCATGTGTGGGGGGAGAGGAGAGGAGTTGAAAAATGTTTCCTTTATTCTTCTTGGCTTTCTCAGACCCAAGACAAGTTCTGGAGGACACACATCAGATGCCGTCGTCCTTCCTTATCTATAGTCACAACAAAACAGGTAATAAAAAAATTTCCTCTTCTGTTCTGTACTCTCAATAAAATGCCAAGTACAGCCAGCAGGTATCACTGAGAGGCGCCGTCTCGCGGGAAATTAAAACTGGGACATGAAGTGCGGCCGCGCGCTGTCCAGCCGGCGGGTCAGGATCTCGCAGCCAGTGTCCGTGACCAGCAGGGTGTGCTCGAACTGGGCAGACCGCTTCCCATCTCTCGTCACCGCCGTCCAGCCGTCCGGCCAGGTTTCATCCTGCCATCCGCCTTAAACACACACACACCATCTCTTAATCTACCTCTCAGCCCACTTTCTGAGGCAGTTCTCCAGGTAAGGGTACTTGCTGTGCTTCTCTATCCCTGGAAAGCTCAGAAAACTAACCTCAAAATTCATTAAGACTCCTATTTACACCTCATCTGTTTAAGCTAAAGCCTTTCCCACTTCATGTTGGTCTTTAGTTCCATGAAGTAATAATTTAAATTGTAAAATTTCATGTTTCATATACGTCCCTAACACTGAATGAAGACGGTATTTCCAAAATAAAGGCATTCAGTTTCATTTTTGGAAACCTACTGACAACCACTCATCCTAGGACCACAACTGAGAATTTAATTCTCTCCTGAAGTAACTCTGGCATCCGACTACACCATAGCCGGTGTATACTGTGAAGGAAATAGGGTAATTTTCTTGTACTTTTATTACAGCCCTTAATTCCTGTATAATTTTTAAATGGTTGGCACAAAGATGGTAAGAACAGATTATACTGTGAGATTTTTGTAGGCCACATCCCTGCAACCAGAAAGATGGCAGAGGAAAAAAAGGAAAACATGAGAGTTTGGCAAGAGAATTTAAAAATCATGATGAGGCAGGATGGGTTAGAGAGGGGGCTAGAAAGGAAACGAAGGAACAGGGAAAGACGCTGGGAGACAAGGAAGGAAAGAGAGAAGATAGCGGGGTACAGCAGGGAGGACACCAGTGGAGTGACCAAGCTGTGCAAGTCCAGATGCCACTAAAAACGTGCAGAGATGGTCCTGGCTCCAAGGATGCTGAAATAATAATAATATTCTTCATTTTGAGCCATCTTTATCAAAGATGAGATCTTACTGCCTCAGACAAATCCCGGAGCATAAAGTCTGTAGGGAAGTAACCAACTTCTGCAGCATTAAACCCCAGTCTAAGAAGAAAATATGAGGCAGCTTAAAGAAAGCTGTTAACTCGTGCTTTGTCAACCATCTAAAGACAAATGAACAGATAGTTTTCAATGTAATGAACGATCTTTTCACAAATGGTTTTAAGACATGTTTTTAATTTTGGTGTGAAATGCTAAAAGAGCTTCTTTACCAACGTCAGGTCAAATATATTTGAGTACTGTTCTGAGGAAATTCAAATTCCTCTTTGGATTACAGACTTTCCACTATGCAGCTGGGATTTAGCCTAGCCTAGTTACACTGAAGTGTATCTGTTATAGTTTGATGATTATCTGAACCAGCTCAATACAGTGTTATTTGCTTACTCCTGGAAATATCACTTTACGTCTCATCAACTAAGCGCCAGTAGACAAAACACAGTCAAAATGATGTTCTCCTCTCTCTGTCCTTGCCTTCCTCTGCTAGTGTACTAAACTTCTCTTGGAATGGTTACACACAATCATTATTCTTATTCTAGGGAGTGACAAAATACCTCACATTTGTAGAGCCCTTTAAAGGCACTCTGTGTTAATATAAATCATCTTGCTCAATTCCTACAGCAGCCCACGGCATTCAGATAAAGGATAAAGACTAACTTCCGTTTTACAGAAAAGGCCACCAGCAATCAGGCTAAGAAGGCAGCCTCTAAACAGCCTCCAATGCTCCCCTTCAGTGTGGGCAGGATTTAGTGACTCACTTCTAAGGAAGAAAATCGGGCAGAAATGATGGGGCATCACTCCCAAGATCAGGTTATAAAAAAGACTGGAAGGATCCTGAGGGGACCCTCTAACACAGGAGGGGTGCTCAGGAGCCAAGAGCCCTGTGACTGCCGCCTCCCTCCCCATCCCCTAACCCCAACACAGGACTGGTGAAGGAGGCCCCGGTCATTACTGACAGCCTCGGTGGGGGTTCGAATCCTGACCCTGGTCACGGTGCCACAAGCCCGTCACAGTGACCAGCAACAGCAAGGACATACAGCTGTGGCACTGAGCGGTCTGTGCCATTCCAGCAGCTGTGTGATGCCACCTGACGACATCTCTGTTTTCGTAGCATTAAACCCCAGTCTAAGAAGAAAATATGAGGCAGCTTAAAGAAAGCTGTTAACTCGTGCTTTGTCAACCATCTAAAGACAAATGAACAGATAGTTTTCAATGTAATGAACGATCTTTTCACAAATGGTTTTAAGACATGTTTTTAATTTTGGTGTGAAATGCTAAAAGAGCTTCTTTACCAACGTCAGGTCAAATATATTTGAGTACTGTTCTGAGGAAATTCAAATTCCTCTTTGGATTACAGACTTTCCACTATGCAGCTGGGATTTAGCCTAGCCTAGTTACACTGAAGTGTATCTGTTATAGTTTGATGATTATCTGAACCAGCTCAATACAGTGTTATTTGCTTACTCCTGGAAATATCACTTTACGTCTCATCAACTAAGCGCCAGTAGACAAAACACAGCCAAAATGATGTTCTCCTCTCTCTGTCCTTGCCTTCCTCTGCTAGTGTACTAAACTTCTCTTGGAATGGTTACACACAATCATTATTCTTATTCTAGGGAGTGACAAAATACCTCACATTTGTAGAGCCCTTTAAAGGCACTCTGTGTTAATATAAATCATCTTGCTCAATTCCTACAGCAGCCCACGGCATTCAGATAAAGGATAAAGACTAACTTCCGTTTTACAGAAAAGGCCACCAGCAATCAGGCTAAGAAGGCAGCCTCTAAACAGCCTCCAATGCTCCCCTTCAGTGTGGGCAGGATTTAGTGACTCACTTCTAAGGAAGAAAATCGGGCAGAAATGATGGGGCATCACTCCCAAGATCAGGTTATAAAAAAGACTGGAAGGATCCTGAGGGGACCCTCTAACACAGGAGGGGTGCTCAGGAGCCAAGAGCCCTGTGACTGCCGCCTCCCTCCCCATCCCCTAACCCCAACACAGGACTGGTGAAGGAGGCCCCGGTCATTACTGACAGCCTCGGTGGGGGTTCGAATCCTGACCCTGGTCACGGTGCCACAAGCCCGTCACAGTGACCAGCAACAGCAAGGACATACAGCTGTGGCACTGAGCGGGTCTGTGCCAGGCTCTCTCCACAGCAGCTGTGTGATGCCACCTGACGACATCTCTGTTTTCGTAGAAGAGCTCATGGCGTGAGCATCCCACAGATTCTGCTGCACAGCTAGCTAAGTGACTCTGGGCAAGTTATGAAATACTTCACCTCTTCAAAAACCGGATTGCTCTTATGGAGAACGGAGGCAGCACCTACCTCCTAAGCTGTAGGAGAACTGAATTATATAACCGCGTCTGCCTCAAAACAAATGGCTCTAATTTTCTCTCTGCTCCTTTTCCCCACCCCACCCAAGACCCGTGTGAATTTCCACACAGGTTTGATGGAGGCAACTAATTATTACAGTGTACCCTTGGACAGAATCTTCATGAAAAGGGAGCAGGATTCAAGTACTCCAGCATCTACTCACAGCAGGTGAACTACTGTGGAGGGAGTACTGCTTTCTTGCCAACCCTTACAATTTTTGGTTCTCTACACGAAAATGAATAAAGTTCTAGAGGAGACAGGGAGCGGAAATGAAGCAAAAGGAAAGTCGAGCAGACTACTAATCTGATCACCAGTAACCACAAGTAAATAAAAGTTTAATTAAACAATGTTCCAGCATCCATTTTTTTCTCACCTTCACAAATCATTGGCTCAATTGTAAACACGTGACCAGCCTTCATCACTCCAACTGCTTTATTTTCTGAAATGAAAGAAAAAAACCTCAGAACACAGGAAAAACCTACAGCATATTGTTAGCACCTCCCTGGAGAGGGGACACACTTTACATTCCCATGAGTGATTCTCATTAATGAATTTCACCTCTCCTGATTTCTCTTTCTTAAAGTAGATTATTCAACAAACAGGGGTGTTACTGAAAACCACCTACTCTGGGGCAGATAGTCTCCTGGGCATACTTCAGTTTGCTTATGTTTTTTCTAGGAAAATACAGAGATGCCCTAGCCTGGATTTCAGACATGGTCAGCATTTCTATAAAGACAGCAGTTGCCTCCATTTATGTTAGAGCAGGGTTAGAGAGCAATTATGGAACCAAGCAAAGCCCCTAGTGATTTACAAGACATACAGCTGTGGCACTGGGGGTCGAGCAGCAGCTGTGTGATGCCACCTGACGACATCTCTGTTTTCGAGAAGAGCTCATGGCGTGAGCATCCCACAGATTCTGCTGCACAGCTAGCTAAGTGACTCTGGGCAAGTTATGAAATACTTCACCTCTTCAAAAACCGGATTGCTCTTATGGAGAACGGAGGCAGCACCTACCTCCTAAGCTGTAGGAGAACTGAATTATATAACCGCGTCTGCCTCAAAACAAATGGCTCTAATTTTCTCTCTGCTCCTTTTCCCCACCCCACCCAAGACCCGTGTGAATTTCCACACAGGTTTGATGGAGGCAACTAATTATTACAGTGTACCCTTGGACAGAATCTTCATAAAAAGGGGAGCAGGATTCAAGTACTCCAGCATCTACTCACAGCAGGTGAACTACTGTGGAGGGAGTACTGCTTTCTTGCCAACCCTTACAATTTTTGGTTCTCTACACGAAAATGAATAAAGTTCTAGAGGAGACAGGGAGCGGAAATGAAGCAAAAGGAAAGTCGAGCAGACTACTAATCTGATCACCAGTAACCACAAGTAAATAAAAGCTTAATTAAACAATGTTCCAGCATCCATTTTTTTCTCACCTTCACAAATCATTGGCTCAATTGTAAACACGTGACCAGCCTTCATCACTCCAACTGCTTTATTTTCTGAAATGAAAGAAAAAAACCTCAGAACACAGGAAAAACCTACAGCATATTGTTAGCACCTCCCTGGAGAGGGGACACACTTTACATTCCCATGAGTGATTCTCATTAATGAATTTCACCTCTCCTGATTTCTCTTTCTTAAAGTAGATTATTCAACAAACAGGGGTGTTACTGAAAACCACCTACTCTGGGGCAGATAGTCTCCTGGGCATACTTCAGTTTGCTTATGTTTTTTCTAGGAAAATACAGAGATGCCCTAGCCTGGATTTCAGACATGGTCAGCATTTCTATAAAGACAGCAGTTGCCTCCATTTATGTTAGAGCAGGGTTAGGAGAGCAATTATGGAACCAAGCAAAGTTCCATACTCATCCAGGTATGACACTTTACAGGAGAACAAGTCTCCTGTCTGCTGGTTGGGACAGAAGTGCATGTGCATAGAAGGGTGGAGGTAGGGGCGCAGCCCACAATAACAACTGCACCATTTTTTTTTTTTTTAAACCTTTATTTTACTTTTAATTTTACAGAGAGTTTTGTTGTTCACAGACATGCATGCTCTCAGATTAGTCACATGTATACCCCTCCTTCCCTCCCCTCCCGACCATCACACAGCACCCCTGAAGGATCCCCTTTTCTCACAGAGCAATGACTAGAGCTATTTTCTTCACTTATGATAGTACAGGCCTTCATGCTACTTCCTTTACGCCTCTCACCCACTGTTCCTTCCCCACAATGTCCATATGTCCACTGTCCATGTCTGTCTTTCTGTCGCTTCACTGCGTGTGCCATCATCACCATCCTACTAGATTCCATATATATGTGTTAATATACTGTATTTGTCCTTCTCTTTCTGACTGACTTCACTTTTGATGATACATTCTAGATCCAGGCACCTCATTAGTGTTGATTCTTCTGCATTTCTCTTTACAGCTGTGTAGTATTCCATTGTATATATGTACCAGAGCTTTTGGATCCATTCGTTCGTCGATGGGCATCTAGGTTGCTTCCATGTTCTAGCTATTGTATAGAGAGCTGCAATGAACATTGGGGTACAGGTACTTCTTTCAATTTTGATTTCGTCAGGGTATAAGCCTAAAAGTGGGATTGCTGGGTCATATGGTGCTTCTATTTTTAGTTTTTTAAGAAATATCCAGACTGTCTTCCATAGAGGCTGTATCAATTTACACTCCCAGCAGCAATGCAGAAGTGTTCCCTTTTCTCCGCAGCCTCTCCAGCATTTATTGTCTGTCGATTTGTGGATGATGGCCATTCTGACGGGTGTGAGGTGATATCTCATTGTAGTTTTGATTTGCATTTCTCTAATTATTAGTGAAGTTGAGCATCGTTTCATGTGTTTTTGGGCCATCTGTATGTCATCGTTGGAGAGGTGTCTGTTTAGGTCCTTTTCCCATTTTTTGATTGGGTTGTTCGTTTTTCCAGTGCTGAGTTGTCTGAGTTGCTTGTAGATTTTGGAGATTAATTCTTTGTCTGTTGTTTCATTTGCTATGATTTTCTCCCACTCTGTGGGCTGTCTGTTCAGCTTTTTTGTAATTTCTTTAGCTGCAACTGCACCATTTTAAAAATGTTTTATGAACTGCCTTATCTTCAGAAAGGAAAAAGGCCCTGCACACTAGCCTACTTTGTTTTTTTAAGTGCTGACAGGATTATTCCTTTTTATTGGGAACAAAAATTCCACTTCTCCCTCCACTTTTGTCTAAGTTCACCAGTATATCTTCAGTAAATGCCAGTATTTTTCAGGATCATTATGAGAAACTCAACCGTTAGTGTCCTGACTTGTCATTTTCCCAAAAAGGCCAAAAATTTTAAAGAGGTATAGATAGGCCTTTATAAACAATCTCAAAAATGGAGAACCAGGTTAACTTTCAAACTAAAAACCAAGGGCTGATGAGAGCATCAATAAACGGGTGGCTGCACCTGCTATGCCTGACCACCAGGTGGCGACAGCATCGGCTTTCAGGGTTTGGTAGTAATAAGACTGCTGTTCTTCCAGACGGTAACCCACGTGTCCATTGAGGCCTATTCTATTCAGCACAGCTCTGCCATCATCACCATCCTACTAGATTCCATATATATGTGTTAATATACTGTATTTGTCCTTCTCTTTCTGACTGACTTCACTTTTGATGATACATTCTAGATCCAGCCACCTCATTAGTGTTGATTCTTCTGCATTTCTCTTTACAGCTGTGTAGTATTCCATTGTATATATGTACCAGAGCTTTTGGATCCATTCGTTCGTCGATGGGCATCTAGGTTGCTTCCATGTTCTAGCTATTGTATAGAGAGCTGCAATGAACATTGGGGTACAGGTACTTCTTTCAATTTTGATTTCGTCAGGGTATAAGCCTAAAAGTGGGATTGCTGGGTCATATGGTGCTTCTATTTTTAGTTTTTTAAGAAATATCCAGACTGTCTTCCATAGAGGCTGTATCAATTTACACTCCCAGCAGCAATGCAGAAGTGTTCCCTTTTCTCCGCAGCCTCTCCAGCATTTATTGTCTGTCGATTTGTGGATGATGGCCATTCTGACGGGTGTGAGGTGATATCTCATTGTAGTTTTGATTTGCATTTCTCTAATTATTAGTGAAGTTGAGCATCGTTTCATGTGTTTTTGGGCCATCTGTATGTCATCGTTGGAGAGGTGTCTGTTTAGGTCCTTTTCCCATTTTTTGATTGGGTTGTTCGTTTTTCCAGTGCTGAGTTGTCTGAGTTGCTTGTAGATTTTGGAGATTAATTCTTTGTCTGTTGTTTCATTTGCTATGATTTTCTCCCACTCTGTGGGCTGTCTGTTCAGCTTTTTTGTAATTTCTTTAGCTGCAACTGCACCATTTTAAAAATGTTTTATGAACTGCCTTATCTTCAGAAAGGAAAAAGGCCCTGCACACTAGCCTACTTTGTTTTTTTAAGTGCTGACAGGATTATTCCTTTTTATTGGGAACAAAAATTCCACTTCTCCCTCCACTTTTGTCTAAGTTCACCAGTATATCTTCAGTAAATGCCAGTATTTTTCAGGATCATTATGAGAAACTCAACCGTTAGTGTCCTGACTTGTCATTTTCCCAAAAAGGCCAAAAATTTTAAAGAGGTATAGATAGGCCTTTATAAACAATCTCAAAAATGGAGAACCAGGTTAACTTTCAAACTAAAAACCAAGGGCTGATGAGAGCATCAATAAACGGGTGGCTGCACCTGCTATGCCTGACCACCAGGTGGCGACAGCATCGGCTTTCAGGGTTTGGTAGTAATAAGACTGCTGTTCTTCCAGACGGTAACCCACGTGTCCATTGAGGCCTATTCTATTCAGCACAGCTCTGCCGAGGATTGGTCTAACCTCACTCTCACATTTACATTCCTGCACATCTTTCCGCACGAACAGCAATCACGCTGCTTTCCACTATCTTAAGTATTGTCGAAACAAATAATTACTCTAGAGAATCCAAATCAGGAGTGTC
This sequence comes from Tragulus kanchil, assembly GCA_022376925.1. Taxonomy (NCBI): domain Eukaryota; kingdom Metazoa; phylum Chordata; class Mammalia; order Artiodactyla; family Tragulidae; genus Tragulus; species Tragulus kanchil. The sequence continues at coordinate 80,679,123 of JAIOJX010000025.1, forward strand.
TAAACTGTTGTAACAATCTAAGAGGCAAAAAATGATTTTGACTTTTTATTTCTAATTTCATGAACTTTCTCTCCAAATGACATGCAATTTACAGACTTGGTCATATGCCCTTGAGGATATCAAAAGAGTCAGGGTAGGGTCATGAAAATAGAAAAAAGATAAAGGAATCGAGATACAGAAGCACCTGGGTGCATAAAGCTCAACACCTGTAAAGTGACAAGTCAGAACATTTGTGTAAAAAATACACTGATTCCAAAGGGAAAAAAAAGTTTGTGATACATATATCTTTTTACACTGATTAAATGCAGAAATGCTAATTTTTTTATGTAATAGATTAAAATATAAAATTAACTCCATCTATTTCTTCTGAGTAAGACCACTAGAAATTTTAATATTACATATGTGCGTCATATATAGTTCGACTGGATAGCGCTGATGCAGAGAATTCAAGTTACACTCCTGTTTCTGCCACTGATTCACTGTTTAAGACGTTTACCACTCCGGTTCGCCTTGACTCATGGTTTCAGTTTCTCAACACAGCTCACTCAACAAACATACATCAGCTACACTACCGCAGATACTCCTGTTCAGCACTTTTCCGAAATGACCGTTCTACCATCTGCCTCATGGAATTACAAAATTCCACTCCTCCACTTTTGTCTAAGTTCACCAGTATATCTTCAGTAAATGCCAGTATTTTTCAGGATCATTATGAGAAACTCAACCGTTAGTGTCCTGACTTGTCATTTTCCCAAAAAGGCCAAAAATTTTAAAGAGGTATAGATAGGCCTTTATAAACAATCTCAAAAATGGAGAACCAGGTTAACTTTCAAACTAAAAACCAAGGGCTGATGAGAGCATCAATAAACGGGTGGCTGCACCTGCTATGCCTGACCACCAGGTGGCGACAGCATCGGCTTTCAGGGTTTGGTAGTAATAAGACTGCTGTTCTTCCAGACGGTAACCCACGTGTCCATTGAGGCCTATTCTATTCAGCACAGCTCTGCCGAGGATTGGTCTAACCTCACTCTCACATTTACATTCCTGCACATCTTTCCGCACGAACAGCAATCACGCTGCTTTCCACTATCTTAAGTATTGTCGAAACAAATAATTACTCTAGAGAATCCAAATCAGGAGTGTCTAAACTGTTGTAACAATCTAAGAGGCAAAAAATGATTTTGACTTTTTATTTCTAATTTCATGAACTTTCTCTCCAAATGACATGCAATTTACAGACTTGGTCATATGCCCTTGAGGATATCAAAAGAGTCAGGGTAGGGTCATGAAAATAGAAAAAAGATAAAGGAATCGAGATACAGAAGCACCTGGGTGCATAAAGCTCAACACCTGTAAAGTGACAAGTCAGAACATTTGTGTAAAAAATACACTGATTCCAAAGGGAAAAAAAAGTTTGTGATACATATATCTTTTTACACTGATTAAATGCAGAAATGCTAATTTTTTTATGTAATAGATTAAAATATAAAATTAACTCCATCTATTTCTTCTGAGTAAGACCACTAGAAATTTTAATATTACATATGTGCGTCATATATAGTTCGACTGGATAGCGCTGATGCAGAGAATTCAAGTTACACTCCTGTTTCTGCCACTGATTCACTGTTTAAGACGTTTACCACTCCCGGTTCGCCTTGACTCATGGTTTCAGTTTCTCAACACAGCTCACTCAACAAACATACATCATCTGAGTGTCTACACTACCGCAGATACTCCTGTTCAGCACTTTTCCGAAGATGTGCACCTGTTCTACCATCTGCCTCATGGAATTACTGACATATATTCTAAAGGTAGGGGAGCACCACCTTTCCTTGCAAACCATAATGACAAAGAAGCACATAAACTCTCATCTTAACAAGAGCTTCTCTTAGACAGGTGGAGGAGGAGGAGAGAAGTTCCACAACAATTTCCTGGTTCCGGGTTCAGACACTTAGGAATATGGAATGACATGTTAAAGAAGGGGTCATTTGCATTTCAAAAGGCCTCTGCAGTCCAAAGGCTCTCTGCATCTTCCTTTGCTAGCCGCTAAATCCCGTCCTAATCTTGGTAACCCCATGAGCTGTAACTGCCAGGGTCCACGCAGTCCGCAGGGTCAGAGCTCGACACGACGGAACAACTGAACACCAACAAAGGGACCACGACATATTCTCACTCATCTTTGCCCAATTAAAACTTGACTTCTCATAAAAATACCCACTGGATGAAATGAAGTACACATGGATCCTTGCTTCTTTTTCTAAGGACTTTTTATTTCTAATTAAGTAGCTTAACATGAAACTGAAGTGGCATCTCTGCTGTATCAGTGACAATATCATCACTGACCTGTATTCCTGCTCCCATAAATTTTATTTCCTTCAAAAAGTATCTCTTTATGACATATACACACTACAGATAAAACAGATACCTAATAAGAATCTACTGTACAGCTCAGGGAACTCCATTCAATACTCTATAATGAGCTATATGGGAAAAGAATCTTAAAAGAAAGGAAAAAGTTTGTGATACATATATCTTTTACACTGATTAAATGCAGAAATGCTAATTTTTATGTAATAGATTAAAATATAAAATTAACTCCATCTATTTCTTCTGAGTAAGACCACTAGAAATTTTAATATTACATATGTGCGTCATATATAGTTCGACTGGATAGCGCTGATGCAGAGAATTCAAGTTACACTCCTGTTTCTGCCACTGATTCACTGTTTAAGACGTTTACCACTCCCGGTTCGCCTTGACTCATGGTTTCAGTTTCTCAACACAGCTCACTCAACAAACATACATCATCTGAGTGTCTACACTACCGCAGATACTCCTGTTCAGCACTTTTCCGAAGATGTGCACCTGTTCTACCATCTGCCTCATGGAATTACTGACATATATTCTAAAGGTAGGGGAGCACCACCTTTCCTTGCAAACCATAATGACAAAGAAGCACATAAACTCTCATCTTAACAAGAGCTTCTCTTAGACAGGTGGAGGAGGAGGAGAGAAGTTCCACAACAATTTCCTGGTTCCGGGTTCAGACACTTAGGAATATGGAATGACATGTTAAAGAAGGGTCATTTGCATTTCAAAAGGCCTCTGCAGTCCAAAGGCTCTCTGCATCTTCCTTTGCTAGCCGCTAAATCCCGTCCTAATCTTGGTAACCCCATGAGCTGTAACTGCCAGGGTCCACGCAGTCCGCAGGGTCAGAGCTCGACACGACGGAACAACTGAACACCAACAAAGGGACCACGACATATTCTCACTCATCTTTGCCCAATTAAAACTTGACTTCTCATAAAAATACCCACTGGATGAAATGAAGTACACATGGATCCTTGCTTCTTTTTCTAAGGACTTTTTATTTCTAATTAAGTAGCTTAACATGAAACTGAAGTGGCATCTCTGCTGTATCAGTGACAATATCATCACTGACCTGTATTCCTGCTCCCATAAATTTTATTTCCTTCAAAAAGTATCTCTTTATGACATATACACACTACAGATAAAACAGATACCTAATAAGAATCTACTGTACAGCTCAGGGAACTCCATTCAATACTCTATAATGAGCTATATGGGAAAAGAATCTTAAAAAGGAGTGGATTTATGTATATGTATCACTGATTCACTTTGCTGTTTTCTTGGTGGCTCAAAGGTAAAGAACCCGCCTGTTAAGCAGGAAACTCAGGTTTAATCCCTGGGTCAGGAAGATAACCTGGAGAAGGAAACGGCAACCACTCCAATATTCTTGCTTGGGAAATCTTATGGACAGAATAGCCTGGCAGGGTACAAGTCCACGGGGTCACAAAGAGTCGGACACGACTTAGCGACCAAACAGGAACAACATGAACTGTGTTGCTTTGTTGGACACCTGAAACTAAGACAACACTGTAAATCAACTATACTCCAATAAAAATTAATATAAATAAATAAAGTCTTTCCTTATACATCCATACTTGAGTTTGTTACCTCTGCAAGTAAGGGCACTTTTTTACTCTCTCCCTTGCCCACATTTTTTCCACACAAAAAACATACGCATGCCCACGTGTGGCACACACCACTGTCATCAGAAGAGCTGCTTTCATGCTGTTAAAGGGAATGTTAAAGGGAATGCACCATAGGTGACCACAGGGCTTGGCAGGAAGGAACGAAGTTGGCTACTTCTCTACTGCGAGCTTTCAGCTTAAGCACAACTGCGGCTGAAATAGAAAGAACTATGTGGTCTGCTAATAAAAGCTTACCGATTTATGTCAAATGCTATGCTTTCAGTGACTTCTCTAGTTTCTCCTGTTGAGTGGTTTCTCACTCATTCCCCTTTCTTGTCACAACTCCTGACATCTTGGATTTGATCACCTCACTCCTGGATTATGGAAACGACCGTGCAAGAGGCTGACAAGCATGGCTAGCTCACACTTGCCATACTTCCCGGACACCACTGCTAATTCACCTCTCCATTCTGCCAAAAACTCTTCCGCAAGTCCTTAAAAACAAAGCCAAATATCTTCAGTCTGCCACTGCCCATTTCTAGTTCTTAACACGTAAATTTTCTTTTCTTCTTTTAATTTCATTTATTTATTTTTGGCCACTCTGGGTTTTCACTGCTGCCACAGGCTCTTCTCTAGTTGCAGGCAGTGGAGGTTACCCTCTAGTTGAGTAGGCTTCTTGTTGTGGTAACTTTTCTTATTGTGGAAACTTCGCTTGGTGTGGAACTTGGGCTCTAGGGCACACGGGATTCAGTAGTTGTGGCACATGGGCTCAATAGTTGTGGCTCTGAGGCTCTAGAGCACAGGCTTCATAGTTGTGGCTCATGGGATTAGCTGCCTCACAGCATGTGGGATCTTCCCGGATCAGGGATTGAACCCGTGTCTCCTGCACTGGCAGGCAAACTCTTTACCACTGAGCTACCAGGGAAGCCCCAGCCACCAGGGAAGCCCCTTCACGCATAATTCTTAGCCCACGCTGATCCTGTCTTTGTTCAGACTCAACTTGAAGCCCCTACTCAGGCTTACCCACCAACTGGGATGCTCTTTCTCATCTTCTCCAGCAACCCAAAATCTCATTCTTAGTTCTCCCTCAAGACACAGTGCCAACTTGCTTCCATGCTTACTAGGCAGCAAGGGAAAGCCTGACCCTAGAAAAGCAGGCAGAACTCAGGTACCAGTCCTATCCATGACACCTGTTCACTAGCTTGTGTGGACTGAAGTACACTGATTCTCTAAGCACAGAATCTGCTTTTTAAAAATAGAGCTAAAAAGTTATTCATAGAGTTGTGATGCTCAAATGAGATAAGGTGCATCATCACCATCACCAGCATCATGATCACCATTCTAAAAGTTAGCTTTAAGTGCTTTCCATGCATGATCTCACTAAATCCTAGGAACAGCGTTAGAGTAGGTACCATTTCCTGTTGTTGTATATACGTGAAAACATAAGCACAATAAGGTTCATGAAAGTGTCTACACAGCAGTGACTCCTATGTATTTGTTAATTTCCTTCTTAGGTCATTTACTGAAGACAGCTTTCATTTCCAGCACCAAATAACAAATTTACTCTTGTGCCCCTTTTCTTTTCAAGAGAAAAGGTTCTGTAAGACACTAATCACCCAACTCTTCCTGTACATCTATCAGGCAGCACTCAGTTTGAGGAAAGAGTATCTGTGTCTCTTCCCCTTTATTCATACCACCAAAGAAAACAGCATCTGACATGTATTAAGAACGCAAATGAAACCAAGCTGAGGGCTTCCCTGGTGGTCCAGTGGGTTAGGGACACCGCCTTACAGTGCAAGGAGCACCGGTTCGATCCCTGGCCTGGGAGGATCCCACATACCACAAAGCGGCTGGACTGATGTGTCCAACTACCGAGTCGGGGCTCTGGAGCGCATGTGCCCAGAGCTGGTGCTCTGCTGCCAGAGAGGTCACTGTGACCGGAGGCCCACACAGGCCAAAGAACAACGATGGACGAAAATAAATAAATGAAAGAAAGACCAATAGAAGTGGCCGGGAAAAAAATGCCATTTCTCTTTAAAAAAAAAAAAAAACAAGCTGAACCCATTTCATCTAAGGAATTAGAATACATGTGCCAGGGAGCATTGGCTGTTCGTCAAAACTACTAGTTTCCTTTTCTTCCAGAGTACTCAACTAGATGACATTTCCCCATCTTGCCTGCCATTAGTGTAGTCATGTGATTAGTGCCAAGTCCACCTGGCCCCCTAAACCCTCCCAAGCACACCCCTCCATTCTTCTCCCCTCCTCCTCAGGATCTATAAGATCAGGGTCAAAGTGACCCTGAAAGCTGTATGGTACCTAAGAGCTGGGATCCAATAATAACTGTCCTACCCCTGAACCCTCCCCTGTGACCAAACCCTCAGGCTTTGGACTGTTCTGTGAGCAAGATATGTGCACTATGTACACAGTTTGGGGATCTATTTATAACAGCTAGTACACCACCCTAATAAGCACAAAATAGTGGGTCCTGTTAAATGTTTGAATAAACATCTGTCAAATAAACAGTTTAGCCAGTATGAACTCTTTGGACAGGACTTACTGGCGTAGTGGGGAACATTGGGGGCTGTATGAAAAAGCTTGTGGATTCCATGCCCACAGTAACTTCGAACAACTGAAAATCCATTTGCTTGCGCATGCTTCTGAATAATGTTTCCCAATTCTCTGTATCGGACACCAGGCTTCACTGAAAGGAAAAGAGAAGAGTTGTGACCAAGCGGAAAAATAGATGATAATTACTAAGCATCTCTATCTATGCCAGGAACTTTTCTGAAGGCTTTACACGCCTACACACCAGACTTTCGAGATGAGGAAACCAAAACACAGAGAGACTAGATTGCCAGGAAACAGTGAAGCTGAAAGTCAGGCACCTGGGCTTCCTCCTTTGCTGTGGAAGAAGTAGGCATGTGCAGCAGTCAGGGGCCAGCACACACATCATCTGTGAGTGCAGGTACATACATATTCCAATATGGAAAAATCTTGAAGATATTATTAGCTGAAGAAATACCAAGGCACAGAATACTACAAATACTATGATTCCATGTAAGCTAACGAAACACATACACACAGTTATATGTGTGTGTAATATTGTACTGTGGAGAAAAAAACTTAAATGCTAAAAGTAAAAAGAGATTAAAAAAGAAAAAAAGAAGAGAAAAGGGTAAAGGAAAAATCACTCATTTTTCTCTTATAATCCAATGCAGTCTTTCAATTTTTTGTATGAGAACAGAACAGTCACGAAAGAATTAAAAAGCAGAAGGAAAGTTGCAGTCCAGAACTATCCACACATTCCTCCTCATTCACCGGCCAATGAAAAGGGATATCAATCATAGAAGAGACAAAGGAATAGGCAATAATCCAGTCCATCCTCCTCAAGGGACTCTCAAGTCATCTTTAAACCCACAGCTGCCAACCCCAAAGCTAACTCAGGTAGGGCAGAGGCACGGCTGGAGGGACAAGGCACCCACAGTGTGGTGACAGGTCACCTGCGGCCCACACCCCTCGGCAGCTTCGGCGGGCACCCAGCACACAGCCTCACCCGCGTCAATGGCTTGCATCAGGCACTCATACGTGGTCTGAACCAGTTTCCGAGCTCCCTCATCCACGTCTCCAACAAAAAAGGTCTCATTCAGGTCTCCATGATAACCGTTCCGATAAAGAGTGATGTCCACTGCAAAAGAATGTGCAAACATAAAGACCACATTTGTTTCTATCTCAAAATTGAAGTTTGTTGCCCATATGGCAGGAAAAGGAACTTCCACACGACACCAGTGAATAAATACTTAACAGCCAATCTTGTCTGTAATGCAACTAAACTCACTATGGAGAACAGGTCCACGGTCACACAGCACAAGTCTTTAAGGCTCCTGGAGCAGTGATTAGATCGTTTATGGCAAAAGAAGAATGTATCCCCAGGATATATTCATGTAAGATCAACAACCCGAGTTAGTAACATTAAATGAAGGGCTCTGCCACATTTTGACATTAAACAGAACATACTGCTACCATTCATCCTTAAGGAAGTTTTCCTCATCCTTGTCAATCACTTAGATTAGAAACACTTACATTATTCTACACTTATTTTTCAAAAACTCATTAACATTAATGAACACTTTCAAAGTTATTTCCAGAGACATTCATGTGAATTTCACTTGTTTGCTATGAATTTCACTTGTTTGTGACTATTCATTCTTCTCTTTATCTTCACATTTAAAAATACAGATTACCACTACACCACTAAACTACACTTAATGTATCCTCGTGAGCACATTAAATGAGGATTTTTAAACCATAAATCTTCAATCAAGTTATAAACACAGTATAGGTGTATTGGCTCTAGCACAACACACATTCCTGAACAACCTCAAGTAATATGAATGTAATAAAAATAACAGAGCTCAGGGACTTCCCTGGTGGTCCAGTGGTTAAGAAATCGTCTTGCAATGCAAAGGATATGGTTGGAATGTTGGCTGGGGAACTAAGATCCCACGTGCCTCAGAACAACTAGGCTGGCGCACTATAACTAGAGAGTCTGTGTGCCCCAACAAAGAGCCTAATCCCACAACTAAGACCTGACACAGCCAAATAAATTAAAAAAAAAAAAAAAAAGATTAACAGGGTTTCTATGAAAAACAGCATTGAACAGACCTTTCAGAATCTATGGAATGAAATAATCAATACTCCAGCTGAAACCAAAACAATTCATACAGGGATTTCTCTGGTGGTCCAGTGGCTAAGACTCCATGCTCCCAATACAGGGCACCTGAGTTCAATCCCTGGTCAGGGAACTAGATCCCACATGCTGCAACTAAAGATTCCAAGTCCAAAAACTAAGACTCAGCACAGCCAAATAAATAAATATTAAAAAAAAAAATCATATAAAAACAGTCTTGGTCAAGTCTCCACTACTGTTTAGAACCAGCATCCAGCTGGTCCTATCTCTGTGGCCTTAAACTCTTGGGCTCGTGCTTCCATGTTTGATACACAGATGTATGATGAAGATATTTGATTATTAAAGAGAGAGACCAAGTTCATCAATATGAAAAATACCATCGAAGGGAGCCTCATTCATCAATAGTGTTTATTTTTTCTTTTTTGTAATTTTTGTTTATTTATTTTTGATTATTCTGGGCTTTCACTGCTGCCACAGGCTCTTGTCTAGTTTGCAGGGAGTGGGGACTACTCTCTAGGTAAGGTGATCAGGCTTCTTGTCGTGGAACTCAGGCTCTAGGGCACATGGCTTCAATACTTGTGGCACGTGGCCTCAATGGTTGTGGCTCCAAGGCTCTAGAGCATGCGCTCCATATTTGCGGCTCACGGGCTTAGCTGCTCCGCAGCATGTGGGATCTTCCCAGGTTAGGGATTGAACCTGTGTCTCCGGCATTGGCAGGTGAACTCTTCACCACGGAGCTACCAGGGAGCCCCCTCAATACTATTTTTTTTTTTTTTTTCAATACTATTTTAATCACAGAGGGAACTGTCTTCGAAGCTTCTTCCTCTGCACTTGAAGTTTCTCATGAAGCCACTTTCTGAACTTCCTACATCAAGAATAGCACTTCTGCAGAATTTTTAGCTTTTTGTCTTAAGGCCTTCATATACGACTAATCACTTCTCTTTATCTATAATAGTGAACTAAAAGGAATAAGAAAAAATCCCACTTGGATCAACATTACTTCCACATTTCACTGACATCCTTCCCCATTTACCAATCACATATGACTGTCTACATTAAAGAAACTGTAACAAACACTTTATACTACCAGTATCTTGAAGCAGTTGATGGAAAAACCACAAAATAGGTTTCCAGCGAAAAATTTTAAATATGAAAATCTAAGTTAAAGACAAATGAAAAAGGAGCAAGTCACCATCTGATTCATACAGGGATTTCTCTGGTGGTCCAGTGGCTAAGACTCCATGCTCCCAATACAGGGCACCTGAGTTCAATCCCTGGTCAGGGAACTAGATCCCACATGCTGCAACTAAAGATTCCAAGTCCAAAAACTAAGACTCAGCACAGCCAAATAAATAAATATTAAAAAAAAAAATCATATAAAAACAGTCTTGGTCAAGTCTCCACTACTGTTTAGAACCAGCATCCAGCTGGTCCTATCTCTGTGGCCTTAAACTCTTGGGCTCGTGCTTCCATGTTTGATACACAGATGTATGATGAAGATATTTGATTATTAAAGAGAGAGACCAAGTTCATCAATATGAAAAATACCATCGAAGGGAGCCTCATTCATCAATAGTGTTTATTTTTTCTTTTTTGTAATTTTTGTTTATTTATTTTTGATTATTCTGGGCTTTCACTGCTGCCACAGGCTCTTGTCTAGTTTGCAGGGAGTGGGGACTACTCTCTAGGTAAGGTGATCAGGCTTCTTGTCGTGGAACTCAGGCTCTAGGGCACATGGCTTCAATACTTGTGGCACGTGGCCTCAATGGTTGTGGCTCCAAGGCTCTAGAGCATGCGCTCCATATTTGCGGCTCACGGGCTTAGCTGCTCCGCAGCATGTGGGATCTTCCCAGGTTAGGGATTGAACCTGTGTCTCCGGCATTGGCAGGTGAACTCTTCACCACGGAGCTACCAGGGAGCCCCCTCAATACTATTTTTTTTTTTTTTTTCAATACTATTTTAATCACAGAGGGAACTGTCTTCGAAGCTTCTTCCTCTGCACTTGAAGTTTCTCATGAAGCCACTTTCTGAACTTCCTACATCAAGAATAGCACTTCTGCAGAATTTTTAGCTTTTTGTCTTAAGGCCTTCATATACGACTAATCACTTCTCTTTATCTATAATAGTGAACTAAAAGGAATAAGAAAAAATCCCACTTGGATCAACATTACTTCCACATTTCACTGACATCCTTCCCCATTTACCAATCACATATGACTGTCTACATTAAAGAAACTGTAACAAACACTTTATACTACCAGTATCTTGAAGCAGTTGATGGAAAAACCACAAAATAGGTTTCCAGCGATTTTAAATTTTAAGTTTTAAATATGAAAAATCTAAGTTAAAGACAAATGAAAAAGGAGCAAGTCACCATCTGACTCTCAACACCTTGCTGTTTCTCTATTCACAGTAACCAAAGCCACACTCATTTCTTACCATTAACAATATCACCTTCTTGCAAGGGCCGTCTGTCTGGAATTCCATGGCAGATCACTTCATTCACCGAAGTACAACAAGACTTTGGGAAATTATAATAATTCAGGGGAGAAGGATAGCAATTTCTTGCAATGCATGCCTATAATATAAATTACAAACAGAGTAATTTGGAATGTGCAAAAGAAAAAGTTCATATGCAATTAATCACATTTTAAAATCTGAAAAATGTGGAAAATTTTTTGTACAAATGTTCCTAATGAAAAATCTATTTAATATTTTATTTTAGAAATGATAGCAGATACCATCTTTAATATCAAACAGTAGGGTTTCTAACAGTCAGCAAACCAGTTTACTGACATTTGCAAGGGAAAACCAAATTCTTGCAATACAAATATTTGCAAACATATAAAAATACCAGTAGATGAACATGAACTTTTTATTTTAGAATTACTGACTCCTTATGAAAAAATAAGTATTAAAGTACAAGTTAAAGTAATTTTAATTTCTGTATAAAAGCCTCTATCCCTAAGACCAAAAAAATGAATACTCGTAACAATTAAGAATCTGCCAATCTGCCTGCAGTGCAAGAGACCTTTATGAATATGTAGAGTAGCAATGGAGACGTGGACACGGAGAACAATCTTAATGGACATTGGGGCAAGGGAGGGGAATATGCTGTAGGACTAGGGGGCTCTATGGCAACCCCAGAGGGGTGAGATGGGGGGACGTTGGGCACAGGGGTTGGGGGGCACATATATGTACACCTATGGAGGATTCATGTTGATGTGTGGCAGTAAAGAACATAACTCTGTAAAAAATAAAAAATAAGAGATAAAATCAAAAGAAAAAAAATCAGGAAGATCCCCTGGAGAAGGGAATGGCAACCACTCCAGAATTCTTGCCTGGCGAACTCCATGGACAGAGGAGCCTGGCAGGCTACAGTCCATGGGGTCGCAAACAGTCGAACACAACTGAGCGACTAACACTTGCACTTTCAAAGCATTTCCAGAGACATGTGGAACAATACTCACATGAGAAAAACAAAGGAATCTTTAAAAACATAATCTGGTTTTCCATAAACAAGTCTGATTTTAATTGGGTGTTTTTATACAGTGGTAGTCATGGCATACATAATTTCTTTCCATACAGCCACAGTCTTCAGACTAGTAATTTTTAAAACAGCTGCGTAAAATAGAGTTTGTGGAATGTACTACAATTTTATTGACAATTCTACTATTATTGAAAATTTAGTTTCCTCAACTACAAATATTGCAACCAATAACTACATGCCTATTGTTCTTCCTTTAACAATCTGCTTCTATAATTCTCACAGCAGTATAAACAGTAGCTAAGAGCACACAGAAGCAGCTTGCATTGACTGAAAATGCCAACTCCGTTACTCTCAAGTTAGGTAACCTCAGGCAACATAACCTCCCTCTACCCCTGTTTCCGATCTATAACACAGAGGTGAGAGTAGGGTCTACCTCAGAGTTGCTGGGAGATGAAATGAGCTGGTAAAGAAGCATGTGAGAGTACCTGGCCTATAGGAAGCATTCAAACTGCTATTGGTGCATTCCATACACAACCCTGGGCCACGGCCACTGGGGTGTGTAGGGGCAACGATCCCCTACCTACCTAGTCCAAAATCTGCCTAAGATTCTACTCCCCCCGCAATTTTATTAATATACACTACTGTTGACCTTACTTTTAAAATAGAGACTTCCCTGGTGGTTCAGTGGTTAGGAATCCACTTGCCAATGCAGGGGACAGGACTTCAATCCCACATACCATGAGAAAACTGAGCCCATGCACCACAACTACTGAACCACCACACCCTAGAGCCCATGCTCCACAAAAAGAGAAGCCACCGCAGCAAGAAGCCCGCACACTGCAGCCAAGAGTAGTCCCTGACTCACCAAAACTAGAAAAAGCCCATGCTCAGCAACAAAGACTCAGCACAGCTGAAAATAACTAAACTTAAATAATCTATATATATTTTGGAGCTTCCCTGGTGGTCCAGTAGGTAAAGAGTCTGCCTTGCAGTGCAGGCGACACCTGTTGGATCCCTGACCTGGGAAGAGCAGAGCGGCTGGACCAGTGTGTGCAATTACGAGTCAGCGCTCTGGAGCACATGCGAAAAACAAAGGAATCTTTAAAAACATAATCTGGTTTTCCATAAACAAGTCTGATTTTAATTGGGTGTTTTATACAGTGGTAGTCATGGCATACATAATTTCTTTCCATACAGCCACAGTCTTCAGACTAGTAATTTTTAAAACAGCTGCGTAAAATAGAGTTTGTGGAATGTACTACAATTTTATTGACAATTCTACTATTATTGAAAATTTAGTTTCCTCAACTACAAATATTGCAACCAATAACTACATGCCTATTGTTCTTCCTTTAACAATCTGCTTCTATAATTCTCACAGCAGTATAAACAGTAGCTAAGAGCACACAGAAGCAGCTTGCATTGACTGAAAATGCCAACTCCGTTACTCTCAAGTTAGGTAACCTCAGGCAACATAACCTCCCTCTACCCCTGTTTCCGATCTATAACACAGAGGTGAGAGTAGGGTCTACCTCAGAGTTGCTGGGAGATGAAATGAGCTGGTAAAGAAGCATGTGAGAGTACCTGGCCTATAGGAAGCATTCAAACTGCTATTGGTGCATTCCATACACAACCCTGGGCCACGGCCACTGGGGGTGTGTAGGGGCAACGATCCCCTACCTACCTAGTCCAAAATCTGCCTAAGATTCTACTCCCCCCGCAATTTTATTAATATACACTACTGTTGACCTTACTTTTAAAATAGAGACTTCCCTGGTGGTTCAGTGGTTAGGAATCCACTTGCCAATGCAGGGGACAGGACTTCAATCCCACATACCATGAGAAAACTGAGCCCATGCACCACAACTACTGAACCACCACACCCTAGAGCCCATGCTCCACAAAAAGAGAAGCCACCGCAGCAAGAAGCCCGCACACTGCAGCCAAGAGTAGTCCCTGACTCACCAAAACTAGAAAAAGCCCATGCTCAGCAACAAAGACTCAGCACAGCTGAAAATAACTAAACTTAAATAATCTATATATATTTTGGAGCTTCCCTGGTGGTCCAGTAGGTAAAGAGTCTGCCTTGCAGTGCAGGCGACACCTGTTGGATCCCTGACCTGGGAAGAGCAGAGCGGCTGGACCAGTGTGTGCAATTACGAGTCAGCGCTCTGGAGCACATGCGCCCAGAGCTGGTGCTCTGCAACGAGAAAGACCACTGCAATGGGAGGCCCACACAGGCCAAAGAATAAAGATAGGCCAAAGAATAAAGATGGATGAAAATAAATAAAGAAGAAAACAATAAAATAGGCCAAAATTTAAAAAGAAAAAGAAATTATATACATAAATATTTTTTCAAGTATCCCTATACCATATTTACTACAAACAGGTAAATAGATTAAAAGACAGAACATTTTTTACCACTAATCTAGTTTCAGAAGGTATATTTTTTGATTTCAGCATATTTGATGCATTGTGGTAGCATGATTTACTCAAAAGCACAGATAAAATCAATCACCTTATAAAAGCTAATCTACAATGTAATGAAATGTGAAGTTTCAGAAACAAGGTATTTTGGGCTTACCTCAGAATATCACAGATACTTAAAGATGGGATAATGTCAGTTGAATACTTTTTATATTTGAAATGAGGTGAAAAATTTGCTTTCAAATTAGCTTTTAGCCAAGGGTAGACATTCAGAACTTAGGTTTACCTAATCTATAAAAGTCTAAAACATCTAACAGTATGAAAAAAACTTCTTAAAGTTCTTACTAAGTGCACAGCATGGTCTATTTCTTCAGTAGTTACACCCGGCTTAACCATCCCAGCGGCAATGTCCAGTACTTCTCTAGCAAGCTGCAAAAGAGAAACACTTCACCATTCACGACGAAATCAAAGAGCAACAGAAATCCGTTCCTTTTGTACTAACTTAGATTTTATGGGATACTAACTGGATGAATCTCACCTTGAATATGACAACCCTGAATTTTCATTTTCCAACCATTTGCATGTATTTCTAACATATTTCTAACACCCATTAATAAAGGTGTATGTATGTCTGTGTAAACATAAATAAAATTGGGCTAACTAGCAAATGGTTTCATAAGTACACTTGACTGATTTCTACACAAAAATGTACAACTGAAATCATCTAAACAATAATCAACTGATGAAGTTAGAGGCTTCTCACAATTCTACAGTGGAGTAGGAAAGGGGAAAAAAAAGGATAGATGAATGATTTTCATTAAAGAACCACAGCAAGTAACTAATACATACAGAATGGAGAGAGAACAGGGTCCTACTGTATATAGCACAGGGGCCTATATTCAACATTCTAGAGTAAACCATAACGGAAAAGAATATAAAAAAAGAATGTATACAAAGCGGATTCACTCTGCTGTACAGCAGAAACTAATACAACACTGTAAATCAACTATACTTCAGTGAAAACAAATAAATTTTCAAAAAAAAAACCCAAATATATGGCTAGTCACAGTCTTACTATGTAACATCTGCTACCTCTGTAAGTGAGCAAATCATGGATTTCCAATGTTATAACCACTGAAACACATCGTGGCCCATGGAGGGGCAAACTCTTACCCTACACACGAGTCGCATCCCTTCTATATCCTCAGATGAGAGCAACTTAATTTGAGAAGTGCCTTTAAGGGCTTGCTCAGATTCAGACATGCCTGGAAAAGAGAATCACCGAGTAAAACCAAAATGAACAGAGAGATGAGTATATAAAAGCATAACTAGCCCACGATGATAAAACAATCGTCAAGTCTACTTCACACAAGGGTATTTCATAATAGGGGAGGGTGCAGGTCAGGGTTTCTGAAAAAAATACTTTCAACATGAAATCTGCTGAACAAACTGAAGGAAGAATTCTAAAGAACAAATTTTAAGATCTGTTAGAAATCAGTCAAGATGGAGTGGCTATTTGATAGATGGTGTGCTAACAAGGTCAGTAAATGACTCACATTTGAATAGCACCATATAAGTTATATCTGTTTTCATGATCATCATCTCATGCAGCAAATACATATCAACACCCATTGAATAATTTTTTTGCATGTATTTCTAACATATTTCTAACACCCATTAATAAAGGTGTATGTATGTCTGTGTAAACATAAATAAAATTGGGCTAACTAGCAAATGGTTTCATAAGTACACTTGACTGATTTCTACACAAAAATGTACAACTGAAATCATCTAAACAATAATCAACTGATGAAGTTAGAGGCTTCTCACAATTCTACAGTGGAGTAGGAAAGGGGAAAAAAAAGGATAGATGAATGATTTTCATTAAAGAACCACAGCAAGTAACTAATACATACAGAATGGAGAGAGAACAGGGTCCTACTGTATATAGCACAGGGGCCTATATTCAACATTCTAGAGTAAACCATAACGGAAAAGAATATAAAAAAAGAATGTATACAAAGCGGATTCACTCTGCTGTACAGCAGAAACTAATACAACACTGTAAATCAACTATACTTCAGTGAAAACAAATAAATTTTCAAAAAAAAAACCCAAATATATGGCTAGTCACAGTCTTACTATGTAACATCTGCTACCTCTGTAAGTGAGCAAATCATGGATTTCCAATGTTATAACCACTGAAACACATCGTGGCCCATGGAGGGGCAAACTCTTACCCTACACACGAGTCGCATCCCTTCTATATCCTCAGATGAGAGCAACTTAATTTGAGAAGTGCCTTTAAGGGCTTGCTCAGATTCAGACATGCCTGGAAAAGAGAATCACCGAGTAAAACCAAAATGAACAGAGAGATGAGTATATAAAAGCATAACTAGCCCACGATGATAAAACAATCGTCAAGTCTACTTCACACAAGGGTATTTCATAATAGGGGAGGGTGCAGGTCAGGGTTTCTGAAAAAAATACTTTCAACATGAAATCTGCTGAACAAACTGAAGGAAGAATTCTAAAGAACAAATTTTAAGATCTGTTAGAAATCAGTCAAGATGGAGTGGCTATTTGATAGATGGTGTGCTAACAAGGTCAGTAAATGACTCACATTTGAATAGCACCATATAAGTTATATCTGTTTTCATGATCATCATCTCATGCAGCAAATACATATCAACACCTGATGAATTAATTACACTCATTTATTTTTTAAAACTGGAACCTGAGTCAGTGTTTTTCAAACTGCAATTCGTGACCATTTAGTGGTTATTAGTAGACTATGACTAATTTTTTTCGAAATAAATAAATGGAATAGAAAATAGACTATATCACACAGAAAATGAATAGGTGCTACTGTGAAATGTTTGACTGTTTATTTATACACACAAATATATACCAATTATGTTATAAAATACAGTTCTCACACTGGTTCACAATTTAAAAAGTTTGAAAAATATTGCCCTAAGAATTTTCACTAATAAAATTAGCTTAACTCAATTTATTTATACACTGAAAAGCATTAAAGCTAATATAATAATAACATCAAAATTTGACAAGGGCTTCCCCTGGTGGTCCAGTAGGTAAGGACACCGCCTTGTAGTGCAAGGGGCGCCGGTTCGATCCCTGGCCTGGGAAGATCCCACGTGCCGCGGAGCGGCTGTACCGATGTGTCCAATTACCGAGCTGGAGCTTTGGAGCGCATGCGCCCAGAGCCGGCGCTCTACAATGACAGATGCCACCGTGATGGGAGGCCCACAGGAGCCAAAGAACAAAGACGGATGAAAATAGAGAAATGAAAGACCAATAGAAGTGGCCCACCCGCTCCTCTCTCTCCCTAACCCGACCCCTGCCCAAAAATAAATAATAAAATAAATAAATCTTTTAAAAAAAAAAAAATTTGACAAAAAGAAAATAATCATAAACTACTCTCTTTATAAATGCCGATATAAAAATCCCAAATAAAATATTATCCAGCAGAAACCAAAAACACACTACACCATGACTTGAGTGAAATTCATATTGGAAAGACAAGGATAATTCAGTACTAACTATGAATACAATTCACAGTCACAGAGTAAGGAATGGAAACTAAACGGACATCCAGAAAGATACTTCTAATAACATAGCCAGCTACCACCTTTACATGGTAAATATAAATCTCAAGCCAGGAACAAACATCATGGAATGCCCCCGATCAGCACTAGTATTCTTAGCACTGTTCTGACAATACTGCAGATGCATTAAACAAAATAAGACATATAAACTTAGAAAGAGAAGGACAATATCTTTCAGATATGATTATGCATCACCAGAAGAAGGGAATTCCCAGTAAATGACTAGAAATAAAAATTCAACAAGTTGGCAAATTATAAGATAAATATACCAAAATAAATAACTTTGCCATATACAAAGAACAAGCTAAAAAACACAGAAGATACTATATTCACAAGAATAGGTGCTACTGTGAAATGTTTGACTGTTTATTTATACACACAAATATATACCAATTATGTTATAAAATACATTTCTCACACTGGTTCACAATTTAAAAAGTTTGAAAAATATTGCCCTAAGAATTTTCACTAATAAAATTAGCTTAACTCAATTTATTTATACACTGAAAAGCATTAAAGCTAATATAATAATAACATCAAAATTTGACAAGGGCTTCCCCTGGTGGTCCAGTAGGTAAGGACACCGCCTTGTAGTGCAAGGGGCGCCGGTTCGATCCCTGGCCTGGGAAGATCCCACGTGCCGCGGAGCGGCTGTACCGATGTGTCCAATTACCGAGCTGGAGCTTTGGAGCGCATGCGCCCAGAGCCGGCGCTCTACAATGACAGATGCCACCGTGATGGGAGGCCCACAGGAGCCAAAGAACAAAGACGGATGAAAATAGAGAAATGAAAGACCAATAGAAGTGGCCCACCCGCTCCTCTCTCTCCCCAACCCGACCCCTGCCCAAAAATAAATAATAAAATAAATAAATCTTTTAAAAAAAAAAAAATTTGACAAAAAGAAAATAATCATAAACTACTCTCTTTATAAATGCCGATATAAAAATCCCAAATAAAATATTATCCAGCAGAAACCAAAAACACACTACACCATGACTTGAGTGAAATTCATATTGGAAAGACAAGGATAATTCAGTACTAACTATGAATACAATTCACAGTCACAGAGTAAGGAATGGAAACTAAACGGACATCCAGAAAGATACTTCTAATAACATAGCCAGCTACCACCTTTACATGGTAAATATAAATCTCAAGCCAGGAACAAACATCATGGAATGCCCCCGATCAGCACTAGTATTCTTAGCACTGTTCTGACAATACTGCAGATGCATTAAACAAAATAAGACATATAAACTTAGAAAGAGAAGGACAATATCTTTCAGATATGATTATGCATCACCAGAAGAAGGGAATTCCCAGTAAATGACTAGAAATAAAAATTCAACAAGTTGGCAAATTATAAGATAAATATACCAAAATAAATAACTTTGCCATATACAAAGAACAAGCTAAAAAACACAGAAGATACTATATTCACAAGAATAACTTAAAAGAAGATAAGGCAGTGCTCGCTTCAGCAACACATATACTAAAACTGGAACAATACAGAGAAGATTATTAGCATGGCCCCTGTGCAAGGATGATGTGCAAATTCGTGAAGCGTTCCATATTTTTGGAGGCCCACACGGGCTAAAGAATAAAAGATGGATGAAAATAATAAATAAAAAACCAATAAGAGGGCAAAAATAAGAAAAAAAAAGATAAGGTATCTAGAAGTAACTTAACATTAAAAGACCTAATTAAGGAGACCACCAAAGACATAAAAGGAGACTTAAATAAAATGGAAAAACACACCCTGTTCTTGGATAGGAAGAGTAAATATTGTAAAGGAGCCAATTCTTCCAAAATTAGTCTATAAATTTAATACTACCCCAATAAAAAATGGCAAAACGACATTTTTAAGAACCAGACAAGCTGATTCTAAATTTCACATGGGAAAATAGACATGCAAGAATGGCCACAGAGGGTTTCCCTGGTAGCTCAGTGGGTAAAGAGTTTGCCTACCAATACAGGAGACACGGGTTCAATCCCTGATCCAAGAAGATCTCACATGCTGCAGAGCAACTAAGCCTGTGAGCCACAACTATGGAGCCTGTGTTCTAGAGCCTCGGAGCCGCAACTATTGAGTCCATGTGCCACTGCTACTAAAGCCCGTGTGCCCTAGAGCCCGAGTTCCACAAGAGTAGTCACCACAACAAAAAGCCTGCTCACCTCACCTAGAGAGCAGTCCCCACTCCCTGCAACTAGAGAAAAGCCGGTGGCAGCAGTGAAAACCCAGAATAGCCAAAAATAAATAAATTGAAAAAAAAAATTTTAAATAGGGACATTATTTAAAAAAAAAAAAAAAAAAAGAATACCCACAGAAATTCTGAAAAATAAAAAAGGTAGGGACAACAAGGTCTACCAAATATTAAAATATTATATAGCTGTAGTAAGTAAGAGTTTGACAATGGCATATGATTAGATAAATGGGTTAATGAAACAGAACAGAATACAAAAATAGACCCAAAAACATGTGAAAGTTTAACACAGTGATATAGGTTGCATATTAAGTCAGTAAGAAAAACACTGATCTTTAAAAATAACTAGTGATGTGCAACCAGATAGTCTGGGAAAAAATAAAGTTGCAACCCTACTTCACTAGATGGGCCAAAAATTTTATCACACACGGAAAGAGTAAACTACAAAATAGTAGAAGAAAACAAAAAAGGTTTTTCTAGGTCTTAAAGTCAGACACCACAGAAGAAAACACTGAGAAATTTTACTATGGAGAAGAATGTTCAAAGTTTGTCATAAACATAACAATATAAACAAAGACCAAAATGCAACTGTGTGATTGGGAGAAAACATTTTATAGCAAATACATCAAGAGATTATTTTCCTTGTATAGAAAGAGCATTTATAAGTCAGTATAGAAAAACTAAGTAAAGGTAAAATGGAAAAACACACCCTGTTCTTGGATAGGAAGAGTAAATATTGTAAAGGAGCCAATTCTTCCAAAATTAGTCTATAAATTTAATACTACCCCAATAAAAAATGGCAAAACGACATTTTTAAGAACCAGACAAGCTGATTCTAAATTTCACATGGGAAAATAGACATGCAAGAATGGCCACAGAGGGTTTCCCTGGTAGCTCAGTGGGTAAAGAGTTTGCCTACCAATACAGGAGACACGGGTTCAATCCCTGATCCAAGAAGATCTCACATGCTGCAGAGCAACTAAGCCTGTGAGCCACAACTATGGAGCCTGTGTTCTAGAGCCTCGGAGCTGCAACTATTGAGTCCATGTGCCACTGCTACTAAAGCCCGTGTGCCCTAGAGCCCGAGTTCCACAAGAGTAGTCACCACAACAAAAAGCCTGCTCACCTCACCTAGAGAGCAGTCCCCACTCCCTGCAACTAGAGAAAAGCCGGTGGCAGCAGTGAAAACCCAGAATAGCCAAAAATAAATAAATTGAAAAAAAAAATTTTAAATAGGGACATTATTTTAAAAAAAAAAAAAAAAAAAGAATACCCACAGAAATTCTGAAAAATAAAAAAGGTAGGGACAACAAGGTCTACCAAATATTAAAATATTATATAGCTGTAGTAAGTAAGAGTTTGACAATGGCATATGATTAGATAAATGGGTTAATGAAACAGAACAGAATACAAAAATAGACCCAAAAACATGTGAAAGTTTAACACAGTGATATAGGTTGCATATTAAGTCAGTAAGAAAAACACTGATCTTTAAAAATAACTAGTGATGTGCAACCAGATAGTCTGGGAAAAAATAAAGTTGCAACCCTACTTCACTAGATGGGCCAAAAATTTTATCACACACGGAAAGAGTAAACTACAAAAATAGTAGAAGAAAACAAAAAAGGTTTTTCTAGGTCTTAAAGTCAGACACCACAGAAGAAAACACTGAGAAATTTTACTATGGAGAAGAATGTTCAAAGTTTGTCATAAACTTAACAATATAAACAAAGACCAAAATGCAACTGTGTGATTGGGAGAAAACATTTTATAGCAAATACATCAAGAGATTATTTTCCTTGTATAGAAAGAGCATTTATAAGTCAGTATAGAAAAAAACTAAGTAGAGGGGGGGAAAGGCTAAGGATAGGGACCGTTCAAAAGGAAAATTACAAATGATTTTTTAAAATAAAGAGATGCTCAACCTTACTGATAACTTAAAAATACAGATTAAATAAGATACCATTTTTCACCTTTCAGATTGCACAGACCATAAAACTTGGCAGCATGCATGCTAAACTGAGGAAGACAGAAGATTAAAAAGACTCTCATATGTTTTGGGGTGTTGTTTTTTTTTTTCAACATCATGCCTCCTCTATCTTTATACCTACTTTCATTCATCTTTATTCTTTGGCCTGTGTGGGCCTCCCATTGCAGTGCTTTCTCTCATTGTAGAGCACCGGCTCTGGCACATGTGTTCCAGAGTGCTAGCTCATAATTGGATACACCGGTCCAGCCGCTCCACGGCACATAGGATCTTCCCAGGCCGGGGATCGAACCAGTGTGCCTTGCACTGCAAGGCGGTGTCCTTACCCACTGGATCACCAGGGAAGCCCTCTCATATATTTTTTTAATATTTATTTTTATTTATTTGGCTGACTTGTGTCTTAGTTGTGGCTTATGGGATCTTCAGTTGTGGGATGTGGGATCTAGTTCCCCAACCAGAGATCGATCCTAGGCTCCCTGCATTGGGAGCACTGAGTTTTAGCCACTGGACCACCAAGAAGTCCCTCATATGTTTAACTGACAAGAATCTCTGAGAGTTTTTTTTGTGGATTGTGGGATTTCCCTGTGCACAAAGATGGCATAAATTTATCACACAAAACGTGATGTGCAACCAGATAGTCTGGGAAAAATAAAGTTGCAACCCTACTTCACTAGATGGGCCAAAAATTTTATCACACACGGAAAGAGTAAACTACAAAATAGTAGAAGAAAACAAAAAAGGTTTTTCTAGGTCTTAAAGTCAGACACCACAGAAGAAAACACTGAGAAATTTTACTATGGAGAAGAATGTTCAAAGTTTGTCATAAACATAACAATATAAACAAAGACCAAAATGCAACTGTGTGATTGGGAGAAAACATTTTATAGCAAATACATCAAGAGATTATTTTCCTTGTATAGAAAGAGCATTTATAAGTCAGTATAGAAAAAAACTAAGTAGAGGGGGGGAAAGGCTAAGGATAGGGACCGTTCAAAAGGAAAATTACAAATGATTTTTTAAAATAAAGAGATGCTCAACCTTACTGATAACTTAAAAATACAGATTAAATAAGATACCATTTTTCACCTTTCAGATTGCACAGACCATAAAACTTGGCAGCATGCATGCTAAACTGAGGAAGACAGAAGATTAAAAAGACTCTCATATGCTTTGGGGTGTTGTTTTTTTTTTTCAACATCATGCCTCCTCTATCTTTATACCTACTTTCATTCATCTTTATTCTTTGGCCTGTGTGGGCCTCCCATTGCAGTGCTTTCTCTCATTGTAGAGCACCGGCTCTGGCACATGTGTTCCAGAGTGCTAGCTCATAATTGGATACACCGGTCCAGCCGCTCCACGGCACATAGGATCTTCCCAGGCCGGGGATCGAACCAGTGTGCCCCTTGCACTGCAAGGTGGACTCTCCACCCACTGGATCACCAGGGAAGCCCTCTCATATATTTTTTTAATATTTATTTTTATTTATTTGGCTGACTTGTGTCTTAGTTGTGGCTTATGGGATCTTCAGTTGTGGGATGTGGGATCTAGTTCCCCAACCAGAGATCGATCCTAGGCTCCCTGCATTGGGAGCACTGAGTTTTTAGCCACTGGACCACCAAGAAGTCCCTCATATGTTTTTAACTGACAAGAATCTCTGAGATTTGTAATTACCTCTCAAAATATTTTAAATCCATGTATCCTGTGATCTAGCTATTTTACTTTAGACAGTTGGCTTACAGAAATATTCTCAACATGTGCACAAAGATATAATTACAAGAACAGTCTCTGTGATCAAACTGACAGAAGTAAAAACCTGGAACCAATTTAATCTAAACATACATTAGTAGGAGTCTGATTTAATAAATTGTAACACGCACACATAGTGGAGTATTTCACTCATTAATAAGACATGATTTTATGTGCGCTTATAAGGAATATTTACAACAGAAAATACAGTAATACAAGGTAAAAGGTATATATATATATATATATATATATATATATATAATCTGTTCATTTTGTGTATAATTGGATAGAGAGGGTGTTAACACATGTAAACACAACAAAGACTGCTGAAAATTTCTGCAAGGAATCATTAACAGTAATTACTTCTGGTAGCACTCACTTTGCACTGTGCAACATTTTATCCTATTAGAATTTACCTTTTCTATGTATTTGTTTGTTGTTGCTATTGGTCATTTGGGCACACAGGATCTTTAGTTACAGTATGTGGCAACTTCAGCTGCAGCATGTGAGATCTAGTTCCCTGACCAGGGACTGAATCTGGTCACCCTGCATTGGGAGTACACAGTCTCAGCCACAGGACCACCAGGGGAAATCCCCTAGCTATGTACTTTTAAAAATACAATTTAAAACTTTAAAAATTCAAGAATATTAAATCCCATGCTGTTTTAGCACCGGCTCTGGCACATGTGTTCCAGAGTGCTAGCTCATAATTGGATACACCGGTCCAGCCGCTCCACAGCACATAGGATCTTCCCAGGCCGGGGATCGAACCAGTGTGCCCCTTGCACTGCAAGGTGGACTCTCCACCCACTGGATCACCAGGGAAGCCCTCTCATATATTTTTTTAATATTTATTTTTATTTATTTGGCTGACTTGTGTCTTAGTTGTGGCTTATGGGATCTTCAGTTGTGGGATGTGGGATCTAGTTCCCCAACCAGAGATCGATCCTAGGCTCCCTGCATTGGGAGCACTGAGTTTTTAGCCACTGGACCACCAAGAAGTCCCTCATATGTTTTTAACTGACAAGAATCTCTGAGATTTGTAATTACCTCTCAAAATATTTTAAATCCATGTATCCTGTGATCTAGCTATTTTACTTTAGACAGTTGGCTTACAGAAATATTCTCAACATGTGCACAAAGATATAATTACAAGAACAGTCTCTGTGATCAAACTGACAGAAGTAAAAACCTGGAACCAATTTAATCTAAACATACATTAGTAGGAGTCTGATTTAATAAATTGTAACACGCACACATAGTGGAGTATTTCACTCATTAATAAGACATGATTTTATGTGCGCTTATAAGGAATATTTACAACAGAAAATACAGTAATACAAGGTAAAAAGGTATATATATATATATATATATATATATATATATAATCTGTTCATTTTGTGTATAATTGGATAGAGAGGGTGTTAACACATGTAAACACAACAAAGACTGCTGAAAATTTCTGCAAGGAATCATTAACAGTAATTACTTCTGGTAGCACTCACTTTGCACTGTGCAACATTTTATCCTATTAGAATTTACCTTTTCTATGTATTTGTTTGTTGTTGCTATTGGTCATTTGGGCACACAGGATCTTTAGTTACAGTATGTGGCAACTTCAGCTGCAGCATGTGAGATCTAGTTCCCTGACCAGGGACTGAATCTGGTCACCCTGCATTGGGAGTACACAGTCTCAGCCACAGGACCACCAGGGAAGTCCCCTAGCTATGTACTTTTAAAAATACAATTTAAAACTATATTCAAGAATATTAAAAACACTGTAATGAAATTATACTTCCTCAGGAGTATTCTATCATTCATACTCTTTTCCTTCAGTTTATCTGAAACAGTGGAGTTTAATTAAATTTATATTTGTAAGAACTTAATTCAGTTCCTTTTTCCTTAGAGGAAAAAAGCAAAAGTAGCTTAGCTTAGTAGATTAAACCACATGAAAATGCTGATATTCCACCATTTCGGACATGCAAACTAGGTAAATTCATATAACCTATGCTGAAAAAACTGGGCTTCCCTGGTGGCAATAAAGAATCTTCCTGCAATACTGGAGGCAATGGTTCAATACTTGGTTCAGAAGGATGCCCTAGAGAAGGAAATTGGCAATCTACTCCAGTATTCTTGCCTGAAGAACCCCATGGACAGAGGAACCTGGTGAGCTATAGTCCATGGGGTCACAAAAGAGTTGGACACGAATGAGCAACTAAACCACCAGCATGCTGCAAGTAACCTATCCTCTCTGTGTCTCAGTATCATCAACTATAAGATGGAGAAGATAACAGAACCCACCTCAGGAGTGTTGCCTGAAAGCATTAAATGGAATAATACATGTAAAGAAGTTGGCAAAATGCTTGACACAGTTGTGAAAAAATAAGCATCAATTACAGAATCATCAGCATTACCATATAATCACCACCATTTCCAATACTGCCACAGTACAGAGGCTTTAGATAGGCATGCAGTCAGGGCCTCCACCATCTGTTTTTATATAAACAGGTATTATTTAATTAAGGTAGGATTAATTTAATTAAGGTAGTTCTTATTATGTTAAAATAAGCACTGTTTAAAAAAATATAGAATTTGATATAACAGCACAAAACACACTATTATGATGGATGTCCCCTTAAACTGCTATTATAAACAATGTTTTCAGACTTAATTAGGTTTCTCGTGTGAGGAAAGAATCTTTAATTCAAATATTCTAGTGTATCTTGAAAAAATATATCAGAAATCCAGCAATGCAACTTTTCAACTAAAAAGTACTCTTTTCCTTTGCCGTAGTCATCAAGTTCACAAACTGAAATATGAAGAAAGAGCAGAGCTGAATTTACCTAAAGGATGATCAGCATAATCAGGTCTTTGAATATAGCTTGGCACTGGCCTTGTTGGCATCTAAAAACAACAAAGAGGTTAACTGGATCCGATTCAAATGTGAAAGGAATTTTCATTATTAAAATCTACTAACAAAGCAAATAAAAGTGGGAGGATAAATACCAAATAAAAAAGCTCACTGATTTCATTTAAATGAAAAAAGAAAAGCTATAAATGACATCTTAAATATCATAACATAGCTATTTGTGAAGATCAAGCTGCACTTTTCTGGTGCTAATTGTCATACATTTTCCCAGGACATGTAAGGAATGGGGAGAGTGCCAGAGGGCAATGAAGATTTAACATTACACACAGACAAGGAAGGTGCCATGTTGTTCCAAACAAACTGGTGAAACAAATCAATAACAAAACGATGTCTCGAGGTAAATGTACACCATTATGTTCTTGGTCATTATCTCGGGAATTTACAATTAAAGAGAAAAAAAAAATTTCTTACTAATAAATCTCTGTGTCTCAGTATCATCAACTATAAGATGGAGAAGATAACAGAACCCACCTCAGGAGTGTTGCCTGAAAGCATTAAATGGAATAATACATGTAAAGAAGTTGGCAAAATGCTTGACACAGTTGTGAAAAAATAAGCATCAATTACAGAATCATCAGCATTACCATATAATCACCACCATTTCCAATACTGCCACAGTACAGAGGCTTTAGATAGGCATGCAGTCAGGGCCTCCACCATCTGTTTTTATATAAACAGGTATTATTTAATTAAGGTAGGATTAATTTAATTAAGGTAGTTCTTATTATGTTAAAATAAGCACTGTTTAAAAAAATATAGAATTTGATATAACAGCACAAAACACACTATTATGATGGATGTCCCCTTAAACTGCTATTATAAACAATGTTTTCAGACTTAATTAGGTTTCTCGTGTGAGGAAAGAATCTTTAATTCAAATATTCTAGTGTATCTTGAAAAAATATATCAGAAATCCAGCAATGCAACTTTTCAACTAAAAAGTACTCTTTTCCTTTGCCGTAGTCATCAAGTTCACAAACTGAAATATGAAGAAAGAGCAGAGCTGAATTTACCTAAAGGATGATCAGCATAATCAGGTCTTTGAATATAGCTTGGCACTGGCCTTGTTGGCATCTAAAAACAACAAAGAGGTTAACTGGATCCGATTCAAATGTGAAAGGAATTTTCATTATTAAAATCTACTAACAAAGCAAATAAAAGTGGGAGGATAAATACCAAATAAAAAAGCTCACTGATTTCATTTAAATGAAAAAAGAAAAGCTATAAATGACATCTTAAATATCATAACATAGCTATTTGTGAAGATCAAGCTGCACTTTTCTGGTGCTAATTGTCATACATTTTCCCAGGACATGTAAGGAATGGGGAGAGTGCCAGAGGGCAATGAAGATTTAACATTACACACAGACAAGGAAGGTGCCATGTTGTTCCAAACAAACTGGTGAAACAAATCAATAACAAAACGATGTCTCGAGGTAAATGTACACCATTATGTTCTTGGTCATTATCTCTGGAAATTACAATTAAAGAGATTTTCTTATATTTTTCCAAATTT
The DNA here is from genome assembly GCA_022376925.1 of Tragulus kanchil. NCBI lineage: Eukaryota > Metazoa > Chordata > Mammalia > Artiodactyla > Tragulidae > Tragulus > Tragulus kanchil. The sequence goes on from JAIOJX010000025.1 coordinate 80,707,733, forward strand.
TAAAAATTAAAAGATGTATTTCTCTAATAAAAAGACAACAGTAAAAAGAATTTAAATATCTGAGAACAACAAATAAATTTCAACTTAAATCAATTCCTAGGTTAAGACTCTTTGGTCAGTCTGCCAAGAACACAAGAAGGAGCAAGGGAGGCAGAAAAGATATTATCAAAATTAAGGCTGAAATATTATCATAGTAAAAAATTTTAGAAAAGTAGTTATACTCTCATCATGTTAGGCTAAAAAAATACATTCTACCTCATGCTTCTTTAAAAATTAAAGAAGTCGGCTTCCCTGGTGGTCCAGTGGGTAAAGAGTCCGCCTTGCAGTGCAAGGGGCGCCAGTTTGTCCCTGGCCTGCGAAAATCCCACGTGCCATGGAGCGGCTGGACCAGTGTGTCCAATTATGAGCCAGCACTCTGGAGCGCATGTGCCCAGAGCCAGTGCTCTGCAACAAGAGAGACCATTGCAATGGGAGGCCCACACAGGGCAAAGAATAAAGATGGATGAAAATAAATAAAGAAGAGGCCAAAATTAAAATAAATAAATAAATAAAGAAGTCATGATCTTTCATCTAAAATTTCTTCTCCTTCATCCATGACTGTCAATTATTCCTACTAACTTCTAAATAACATACCGTAAAAGCTAAAAAGCTAGAATGTAAATTTGATCTCGATTACACAATTCATAATTGGAATACAAATTATAAGTACTGTATTTAGGAATCTGAAAATTATGAAAACTGGTTTAAAAGAACAGTAAATTTCTATTACCTTATTTACTCACCAGAGGATAATGTGGCCTGAGTTTACCAGTATATCGATAACCTGCCCATGGATCAGTGTTGACATCGCCTTCTACAGTCCAGGAAGACACTTCTCGTTTGGCCTTTTCATCTTCTGGGAGGTGAATGGATGAATAAAAGAAAGAAAAGAATCAGTGGTCAAGCTACTGAGCAGCAGCATACTTTAACTATTACATACTTGAAAGCCAAGCCAAAGAGCCTAGGGCACAAAATCCAGCAGACTTACACCTTAGGACTTCCCTGGTGGTCTGGCGGCTAAGATTCTGCACTCCCAATGCAAAGGGCCTGGGTTCGATTTCTGGTCAGGGAACTAGCTCCAACATGGCTCAACTAAATATCCTTCATGCTGCAATGAAGATCAAAGGTCCCAAGTACTGCAACTAAGACTCAGTACAGCCAAATAAATAAAGCAAAAACAAACAAAAACTTACACCTTAACCTAAATCACCGAAATATTGCTTTCTTGCTTTGTTACAGCCCTGGGACCCCTGAAAGATCTAAGCATTCTTGGAGAAAAAGTCCAAACTACTCATCCTCAGTCTTTACAGTGTTGAAGAACAGTGTGTAGTCAAACTCCTTTTCTCAAGTAAATGCTAAATATGTTCTCTCTACAATGTCAATTTACAGGAAGTCTGTCTTTTGAAATATAAAATGTGAGCCTAGGCAAAAATTCCCAACTAAGGACAGACACTACGAACAAGCTCTATGTTTTCACTAGAAGAAAAGATTCTAAATGATGCCACATCAAACTTAAAATTAAAAAAAACAAAAACTTCCCACCTAGCTGATGACAGACTGTCAAGTCAACATTTTAAGATGTTTTGAAAATTTCATGAGGAACATTTACCTTTTTCTCAGGTAGGAGGTAACAGAAGGAAGTAGGTAACAACAAGGGGAGTAAGAAAAGGCAAAGATAAGGGGAGGGAATAATCAATCAAAAGTTACTGAAAATATATTACAAAAATGAATTAGTTAATAATACATAATAGTGCAACAAGTAAAATGCATCTAAAAATCTTTTCACACAGAGCATACCCTCGGTGGTATCTGAGCACACTGCTCTATCCACAAACTAAAATAAAACTACTAACCTGAGACGTTTTATAGCAGGAAACCAAACCCCTCCCACATCAAGTAGCAGCCTATACACCTGTCAATGCATACCAGTCTTTTCCTGATTACTATAATGCAATCACAGGTTTTAAAAGTCAGGCTTCAAATAGTTTTAGAAGTGTACAAGAAAAAAAAAAAAACAACAACTCCCCCTTTTAAGTGATCTATTTAAAATACAAACTGGGGAGAAGAGACAGCATCGTATCATTTTAAACTAAAGAGGAACAGTGAAATGAGTGAATGTGGTCAGGAGGTACAAGAATCCAGTCGTATGAGAAATAAGTCCTGCGGATATAACGTACAGCATGGTGACTAAAGCTATCAACAACAAAGATAATCTAATCTCATGTTCTCATTTTACAGATGAGGGAACTGGGGCGATAGGTTCACATGGACAGAGAAATGTGGAAATGCTGCTTTCTCATCCACGACTCTCGACAGAGCTCACAGCCAGCCTTGGAATGAAATGCCCTTGACGTGCAATTGACAAGAATGCAAAAATACAAACAATCCATTCAAATAATTTTGGAAGAAAATATAATTATAATAGGACCTATAAAGCACAGAAGTAGAAAAGTGTAAGAAAGGGGAAAAAAAAAGCTCTACTATGCTACCGAATGTTTGGTATTTTTCTCCCCTAGGAAGTTCAAGAAAGCCTCTGTGAATGCTAATATCAAAAGGAAAGCTGTTTTCTCATTCCAGGACAAAAATGGATTCTATTCATTGTCACGGGGGTCAAACATCATAGAAAATAGTTTAAAATGCAGGCCAAGGGATACCTGCTCTGGCTCTGATTGAACAAAATCAAGGAACATTTACCTTTTTCTCAGGTAGGAGGTAACAGAAGGAAGTAGGTAACAACAAGGGAGTAAGAAAAGGCAAAGATAAGGGGAGGGAATAATCAATCAAAAGTTACTGAAAATATATTACAAAAATGAATTAGTTAATAATACATAATAGTGCAACAAGTAAAATGCATCTAAAAATCTTTTCACACAGAGCATACCCTCGGTGGTATCTGAGCACACTGCTCTATCCACAAACTAAAATAAAACTACTAACCTGAGACGTTTTATAGCAGGAAACCAAACCCCTCCCACATCAAGTAGCAGCCTATACACCTGTCAATGCATACCAGTCTTTTCCTGATTACTATAATGCAATCACAGGTTTTAAAAGTCAGGCTTCAAATAGTTTTAGAAGTGTACAAGAAAAAAAAAAAAACAACAACTCCCCCTTTTAAGTGATCTATTTAAAATACAAACTGGGGAGAAGAGACAGCATCGTATCATTTTAAACTAAAGAGGAACAGTGAAATGAGTGAATGTGGTCAGGAGGTACAAGAATCCAGTCGTATGAGAAATAAGTCCTGCGGATATAACGTACAGCATGGTGACTAAAGCTATCAACAACAAAGATAATCTAATCTCATGTTCTCATTTTACAGATGAGGGAACTGGGGCGATAGGTTCACATGGACAGAGAAATGTGGAAATGCTGCTTTCTCATCCACGACTCTCGACAGAGCTCACAGCCAGCCTTGGAATGAAATGCCCTTGACGTGCAATTGACAAGAATGCAAAAATACAAACAATCCATTCAAATAATTTTGGAAGAAAATATAATTATAATAGGACCTATAAAGCACAGAAGTAGAAAAGTGTAAGAAAGGGGAAAGAAAAGCTCTACTATGCTACCGAATGTTTGGTATTTTTCTCCCCTAGGAAGTTCAAGAAAGCCTCTGTGAATGCTAATATCAAAAGGAAAGCTGTTTTCTCATTCCAGGACAAAAATGGATTCTATTCATTGTCACGGGGGTCAAACATCATAGAAAATAGTTTAAAATGCAGGCCAAGGGATACCTGCTCTGGCTCTGATTGCATCAAGTGCTTTTGTCTGAATTATGAAACTCAAGGATAATCTTCACCAGAAACCTAGCGCAGAACAGTAATCAAGAGGCAGGTTTTTTGCAGTAACATACTTCAAGGGGGGGTGCAGGGAAAAGGAAGGATGTATACCTTTCAAAGCTTCCTACCGATCTGGATTCTGAGTCTTCCACAATCGATTTAAGAGAATTCAAAGCAGACCTCGAACGAGTAATAGAATCCAAAAACTATCTGGACAAGAATAAAATATGGCAAGTTCTATCCTAAACTCTAGGTACAATTTACTTAGGGAAAGTCACTCTTTCAAAATAAATTTTATTTAGGGCTTCCCCTGGTGGTCCAGTGGATAAGGACACCGCCTTGCAGTGCAAGGGGCGCCGCTTCCATCCCTGGCCTGGGAGGATACCACGTGCCGCGGAGCGGCTGGACTGATGTGTCCAATTACTGAGCCGGAGCTCTGGAGCGCATGCGCCCAAAGTCGGCTCTGCGACAACAGACGCCATCGCGATGGGAGGCCCACAGGAGCCAAAGAACAAAGACGGATGAAAATAGAGAAATGAAAGACCAATAGAAGTGGCCCACCCGCTCCCCTCCCTCCCCAACCCGACCCCCGCCCAAAATAAATAAATAAATAAATAAATAAATATAAATAAATTTTATTTAAACTTACACTTTACTTAAGAATCAATTTGATCTAAGTCCTAGGCACGGAACAGAAATCCAGTAAGTATGGACTGAACTGGGGAGTTGTTAACAAAAATGTACAGTAACTGGTCTTTTCCCAAAGACTGTGAAAGCATGCGACAACATAAACAAACACCTGTAAGTTGTCTTTCAAACATCAAAGTGCATCAGGGCCAAGTAAGCTGCAGTGTCAGAGAATCCCGGATAATGTGCAAGGTCAGCTCTCAAATGTATTATACATCACACTCTTCCTTCTTTCTCTAAAAGGCCTCCTCCTATGCTACCGAATGTTTGGTATTTTCTCCTAGGAAGTTCAAGAAAGCCTCTGTGAATGCTAATATCAAAAGGAAAGCTGTTTTCTCATTCCAGGACAAAAATGGATTCTATTCATTGTCACGGGGGTCAAACATCATAGAAAATAGTTTAAAATGCAGGCCAAGGGATACCTGCTCTGGCTCTGATTGCATCAAGTGCTTTTGTCTGAATTATGAAACTCAAGGATAATCTTCACCAGAAACCTAGCGCAGAACAGTAATCAAGAGGCAGGTTTTTTGCAGTAACATACTTCAAGGGGGGGTGCAGGGAAAAGGAAGGATGTATACCTTTCAAAGCTTCCTACCGATCTGGATTCTGAGTCTTCCACAATCGATTTAAGAGAATTCAAAGCAGACCTCGAACGAGTAATAGAATCCAAAAACTATCTGGACAAGAATAAAATATGGCAAGTTCTATCCTAAACTCTAGGTACAATTTACTTAGGGAAAGTCACTCTTTCAAAATAAATTTTATTTAGGGCTTCCCCTGGTGGTCCAGTGGATAAGGACACCGCCTTGCAGTGCAAGGGGCGCCGCTTCCATCCCTGGCCTGGGAGGATACCACGTGCCGCGGAGCGGCTGGACTGATGTGTCCAATTACTGAGCCGGAGCTCTGGAGCGCATGCGCCCAAAGTCGGCTCTGCGACAACAGACGCCATCGCGATGGGAGGCCCACAGGAGCCAAAGAACAAAGACGGATGAAAATAGAGAAATGAAAGACCAATAGAAGTGGCCCACCCGCTCCCCTCCCTCCCCAACCCGACCCCCGCCCAAAATAAATAAATAAATAAATAAATAAATATAAATAAATTTTATTTAAACTTACACTTTACTTAAGAATCAATTTGATCTAAGTCCTAGGCACGGAACAGAAATCCAGTAAGTATGGACTGAACTGGGGAGTTGTTAACAAAAATGTACAGTAACTGGTCTTTTCCCAAAGACTGTGAAAGCATGCGACAACATAAACAAACACCTGTAAGTTGTCTTTCAAACATCAAAGTGCATCAGGGCCAAGTAAGCTGCAGTGTCAGAGAATCCCGGATAATGTGCAAGGTCAGCTCTCAAATGTATTATACATCACACTCTTCCTTCTTTCTCTAAAAGGCCTCCTCCATCAGCTGCCATAAAAGAACGGGCCTTGTCTCAACTTTTCCTGGGCAGAATTTCTGGTCACAAGCCCAACTCAGCTCTCCCTGAGATGATATTAAGTGGCTGTTGAGCATTTAACTAATGATTGTAGGTATGGCAAGCGCTGTCTATAGATTTGTCTATTTTACCCTCACAACAAACCCATGATTTTGCATTTTGGAGGTGAGGCTTAGAGTAATCCATGCTCACCAAGCTTGGTGGAACCAGTCCTGAAATATTACTGAACCCCTTCCCTGTGCAATCCAAAACTTAAGCAACTAGTCTGGAAGAGCAGAAGAGTTGAACAAAAATTATATAGAGGCGGTTTGTTTTGGCCACACCACATGGCTTGTTGGATCTTAATTCCCCAAACAGGGACTGAACCCCAGCCAGGGCAGTGAAAACACCAAGTCCAGCTGGACTGCCAGGGAATTCCCACCGAGGTTTTTTTTCTTTTCAAGTGAGTTTTTATATCATATTTTTGGCTATTCAAAAGATACTTGTCAAACACATTTACCTTTTCCTTTAGGAAAATGGGAGACAAAGAAACACACTGATTATATTAGTGATAAGTGTAAAAATTGTAGAATAATATGTCAAGTGAGATGTCAAGTGCCACAACTTACACAGAGCAGACTAAAGACAAGTACTAATACTATGTAAACTCTGGCAGTAGACGTGTGTAGGAAAAATGCACATAAGCATCAGCATTACAGGCTTTAAAGCTGTTACAGCCTAAGTGGTCTTCTCTACTGTGACACATAAAAAATAAATTCTAGTCATTAACTCACACTTGCAACTTTCCTATGGCTTGATGAGCTTCTGCAACTGAGAAAACTCCAAGTCCAAATGATTTCATGGGCGAAATCTACCAAATATTTACAGAAGAAATACTACTAATACTACGCAACCTCTTCTAGAAAAGAGAAGGAGGGGAGACGTTTCCCATCCTGTGAGTCCAGGATTCTCCTGATGCCAGATTCAGTCAAAGATATAGAAGTCAATTACAGACCAATATCCCACATGAACACAAATACACCCTTAATTAGAGATCAGCACACAGAACTGCTTGCTGCGCTATCTCACTATTATTTCCTGGACTAAGGTGTTATCTTGTAAGATGCCCTGGTTGCTTCCCAGCCCAACCCTAACTCCCTTTCTCAATGCTCTTCTTAGCTCTGGAGATCACCCCACACCATCCCCTCCTCGAAGATTGTCATCTGCAATGGTCTTTGGGGCCAATTTATTAGGGTGTGAAAGACACTGGACTGCCAGCCTGCAAGCTGACTGTACCGAACACAGCCCAAAGGGATCAAGAATATGAGGTTCATCCACTGAATCTAATCCCACAAGATACAAGAGGGCACCATCAGAAACATGGCACCATACTGAACTATAGACTAGTTTCAGTCCACTGCAGGAAAAATAACTTAGGGAACACCGCTGCTGAACTATCCTGTAGTGTAAGTCAATGAAATAGCTCTACCCTTAGCAACCCAATACTGAAGAAACATGCACACTTTAGCTAACCCCAGCCAGGGCAGTGAAAACACCAAGTCCAGCTGGACTGCCAGGGAATTCCCACCGAGGTTTTTTTTCTTTTCAAGTGAGTTTTTATATCATATTTTTGGCTATTCAAAAGATACTTGTCAAACACATTTACCTTTTCCTTTAGGAAAATGGGAGACAAAGAAACACACTGATTATATTAGTGATAAGTGTAAAAATTGTAGAATAATATGTCAAGTGAGATGTCAAGTGCCACAACTTACACAGAGCAGACTAAAGACAAGTGCTAATACTATGTAAACTCTGGCAGTAGACGTGTGTAGGAAAAATGCACATAAGCATCAGCATTACAGGCTTTAAAGCTGTTACAGCCTAAGTGGTCTTCTCTACTGTGACACATAAAAAATAAATTCTAGTCATTAACTCACACTTGCAACTTTCCTATGGCTTGATGAGCTTCTGCAACTGAGAAAACTCCAAGTCCAAATGATTTCATGGGCGAAATCTACCAAATATTTACAGAAGAAATACTACTAATACTACGCAACCTCTTCTAGAAAAGAGAAGGAGGAGACGTTTCCCATCCTGTGAGTCCAGGATTCTCCTGATGCCAGATTCAGTCAAAGATATAGAAGTCAATTACAGACCAATATCCCACATGAACACAAATACACCCTTAATTAGAGATCAGCACACAGAACTGCTTGCTGCGCTATCTCACTATTATTTCCTGGACTAAGGTGTTATCTTGTAAGATGCCCTGGTTGCTTCCCAGCCCAACCCTAACTCCCTTTCTCAATGCTCTTCTTAGCTCTGGAGATCACCCCACACCATCCCCTCCTCGAAGATTGTCATCTGCAATGGTCTTTGGGGCCAATTTATTAGGGTGTGAAAGACACTGGACTGCCAGCCTGCAAGCTGACTGTACCGAACACAGCCCAAAGGGATCAAGAATATGAGGTTCATCCACTGAATCTAATCCCACAAGATACAAGAGGGCACCATCAGAAACATGGCACCATACTGAACTATAGACTAGTTTCAGTCCACTGCAGGAAAAATAACTTAGGGAACACCCGCTGCTGAACTATCCTGTAGTGTAAGTCAATGAAATAGCTCTACCCTTAGCAACCCAATACTGAAGAAACATGCACACTTTAGCTGGCAAGCACTTGGACCATTTCAAGTTCTTTTAGTAACATATTTTCACCTCAATCCTGTAGTTCCCTATGCTTTAAGTTCCTGGGTAATAAAATGTTAATGACTGGCTCAAAGGGCTCTAAAAATACCTAACACATCTGATACACAGTATTGAAAGTATGAGTCAATAAAATAAAATGGCATATTTAAACTTATGTCTACACTTTTATTTGAGGTAACAAGTCCTGTCATTTATGGGGGTTTTTTAACTCATTTATTCACAATCATTCTTCCTCATCTCTAACCATATTTCCTCCCACAGCAGTCTAGCATTTCCATTAAATGTAGATCTCACTTTACATAACCACAGAATGTCTTTTTTAAATGTTTATTTCCTTTGCCTTCAAATGCTGGTAAATTGATCTCAATGAGATTCTGAAGGTATATATTAAAATATAAAACAATTACCAATGTAATTAAATTAGCAAATTGCTTAAAAATATAAAGGTGAAAAAGAAACCTATACCAAGAGCCATGTACTATCTGCCAATCCTTCACCCATCAGGACGGCAATGCTAGAAGAACGAAAGCCCTTTTCAACTTTCCAGTAATAGTGATGGGCTGTCTTGAGCTAGCCACACTAATGGCTTAAGTTTATAGGATGAGCGGCCAAAGAAGAAAAGGCCATTCAAATCGGCGATAGGTTAGTATGGTTGAAAAGCAGCCAACAGTTTCATTTCGTGCTGTCTCACAAAGGAACTTCAAAAAGGAAAAATCAAACGTCAGGCTACAGTAATAACATCAAGGCGCTAAAAAAACAAGCTGATATAATTTTGAGTTACACAAAGCAATTGAAACTGTAACTAGACAAAAACAAAAGCGACCTGACTAAATGAAGCCAGACGGCTCATATGCCCCCACCTACAACACGCAAACATTTTCAGACATTCTCTGGTACTGCCCAAGACAATCTGACTACCGTAGCAACCATCTCATGTTTTCATGTTACACTGCAGGAAAAATAACTTAGGGAACACCCGCTGCTGAACTATCCTGTAGTGTAAGTCAATGAAATAGCTCTACCCTTAGCAACCCAATACTGAAGAAACATGCACACTTTAGCTGGCAAGCACTTGGACCATTTCAAGTTCTTTTAGTAACATATTTTCACCTCAATCCTGTAGTTCCCTATGCTTTAAGTTCCTGGGTAATAAAATGTTAATGACTGGCTCAAAGGGCTCTAAAATACCTAACACATCTGATACACAGTATTGAAAGTATGAGTCAATAAAATAAAATGGCATATTTAAACTTATGTCTACACTTTTATTTGAGGTAACAAGTCCTGTCATTTATGGGGGTTTTTTAACTCATTTATTCACAATCATTCTTCCTCATCTCTAACCATATTTCCTCCCACAGCAGTCTAGCATTTCCATTAAATGTAGATCTCACTTTACATAACCACAGAATGTCTTTTTTAAATGTTTATTTCCTTTGCCTTCAAATACTGGTAAATTGATCTCAATGAGATTCTGAAGGTATATATTAAAATATAAAACAATTACCAATGTAATTAAATTAGCAAATTGCTTAAAAATATAAAGGTGAAAAAGAAACCTATACCAAGAACCATGTACTATCTGCCAATCCTTCACCCATCAGGACGGCAATGCTAGAAGAACGAAAGCCCTTTTCAACTTTCCAGTAATAGTGATGGGCTGTCTTGAGCTAGCCACACTAATGGCTTAAGTTTATAGGATGAGCGGCCAAAGAAGAAAAGGCCATTCAAATCGGCGATAGGTTAGTATGGTTGAAAAGCAGCCAACAGTTTCATTTCGTGCTGTCTCACAAAGGAACTTCAAAAAGGAAAAATCAAACGTCAGGCTACAGTAATAACATCAAGGCGCTAAAAAAACAAGCTGATATAATTTTGAGTTACACAAAGCAATTGAAACTGTAACTAGACAAAAACAAAAGCGATCTGACTAAATGAAGCCAGACGGCTCATATGCCCCCACCTACAACACGCAAACACTTTGAGCCCATGAAAGGGGGAGCCAGATGCCAAGATTAGGACATTCTCTGGTACTGCCCAAGACAATCTGACTACCGTAGCAACCATCTCATGTTTTCATGTTACACGCATGATGCAAGTTAACAAAGATATTACTCAGTCACATTTTACTTATAAGATTGCATACCACAAAGAAGAAAAAATGTCCTAATTCTAGCTTCCGGGATTATACCGTCAGGATATTCAAATACAAGCTTTCAGGGCTGGAAGAAATCTTGTCTTCTGCTAAAAATCCCTTCTAAGAAAAACAGTATAGAGATGCATTGTTTTACTTACTTGCTTTCTTATGCAGTAACTTGTGAGTAGCCCAACTTCCTTTAAAACATTCCTAAAAAGAACAAATACAAGAATTAACTGTCAGGCCTTCCTTATTTAGAAACATTTTAAGGAATGTTGTACATAAGAAATTGTTATTGGAAACTTTATCTGCAAAATCTAACATCTGTAACTTCAGTATATTAAATATCTGGAAAGGCTTAAAAAGGATAATGCCTATTTTAAAATTCACTTCAAAAAGCTACCTGTTCTGGAGGGGTGGGATGGGGGAACTGGGGGGGTGAGGACCATGGATATGCATATGACTGATCTGGGAACATACATGTCTGTGAACAACAAAACTCTGTAAGACCTTTAAAATAAAGAATAAAAAAAAGAAAAAAGAAAAAAAAAAGCTACCTGTTTTAGATTACATATGTCAAATAAGCCAAAAAATACTAGTCGATATTGTAAAGAGGAGTCATAGCTATATTTAAATTTTATGTCATCAAATTATTTTGAAGTAGGGCTTCCCTGGTGGTCCAGTGGGTAAAGAGTCCACCTTGCAGTACAGGGGGCACTGGTTCAATTCCTAGCCCAGGAAGATGCCACGTGCCAAGAAGCGGCTGGGTGGGGGTGTCCAATTGCGAGCCAGTGCTCTGGAGCACTGCAGCGAGAGAGGCCACTGCAATGGGAGGGCCACACAGGCCAAAGAATAGAGATAGATGAAAATAAATTAATTAAAAAATCAATAAAGAGGCCAAAATTAAAAAAAAAAAGAATTATTTTGAAGTATTTGGAAAGAACGCTGAACCAATGAAACAATCATATACTGGGGGGGGAGGGATAAGGAAAAATTTGCAGATTCCTCTGTGATTCATAGTAGTTTGATCCCAGTTCATCATATATTACTACTATATTCATTCATATATCCCAACACAGATAACCATTTTTAAAATGAATTTTACGTTCAACAGACAATGTAATAACTTTAAGTGCTTCTTCAGAGCCATGTATAATATGTCCAAATGTCCAAATATTCAAATGAAGTTTGAGACTAGAATGCGAATATCTTTAATGTTTAATGATACCATCCAGGCTGAATATTCATTTCACCGTATCAATTCCTTACTGCAATACTACATTTCTTCAGATCACTGAACCCTTTGAGAATTTTGGGAAAGCAACCTTTCTCCTCCATAGGAAAAAATATATATACGTGCACATACAAAATGCAGAGTGCTACGGGGCTGTTAATACACACTCCATATTGATATGAATGAATGGACTTGTATGCATATGTGTACACGTACATAGGTTCTGGGCATTTGGTAGTGAACATAGGTCCATTCTAGATCAACATTACATGGCTGATTACATGATTAACTATGCAGTTTAAGTTCTGAGGGCTAAAAAGAAACACACAGTGCTATGAGAAGAGGCAGAAGACAAGAAACAAAGAGAGAGGTAGGGGTGATCATGTTAAAGGGTCTGGTCTATTCTAATGACAACGGAAAACCATTAAATGGTTTTAAATGAAGGAAAACCTGATGATAACTTGAGTTTATGGCATCACTGACCTTCATCAACAGACCCAAAATTAAAACTCCTTCAGTACACGAATGGTCCTGAAGAACTTCAAAACAGCGGTTTTTAATATAGGCAGTCCATGCCTCGCCTTGTGGGATAGAGCCATTCAAAACAACCATATCGGGCTTTCCTGGTAGCTCATTAAAGTTTCCTAGCCAGTGCTCTGGAGCACTGCAGCGAGAGAGGCCACTGCAATGGGAGGGCCACACAGGCCAAAGAATAGAGATAGATGAAAATAAATTAATTAAAAAATCAATAAAGAGGCCAAAATTAAAAAAAAAAAAGAATTATTTTGAAGTATTTGGAAAGAACGCTGAACCAATGAAACAATCATATACTGGGGGGGGAGGGATAAGGAAAAATTTGCAGATTCCTCTGTGATTCATAGTAGTTTGATCCCAGTTCATCATATATTACTACTATATTCATTCATATATCCCAACACAGATAACCATTTTTAAAATGAATTTTACGTTCAACAGACAATGTAATAACTTTAAGTGCTTCTTCAGAGCCATGTATAATATGTCCAAATGTCCAAATATTCAAATGAAGTTTGAGACTAGAATGCGAATATCTTTAATGTTTAATGATACCATCCAGGCTGAATATTCATTTCACCGTATCAATTCCTTACTGCAATACTACATTTCTTCAGATCACTGAACCCTTTGAGAATTTTGGGAAAGCAACCTTTCTCCTCCATAGGAAAAAATATATATACGTGCACATACAAAATGCAGAGTGCTACGGGGCTGTTAATACACACTCCATATTGATATGAATGAATGGACTTGTATGCATATGTGTACACGTACATAGGTTCTGGGCATTTGGTAGTGAACATAGGTCCATTCTAGATCAACATTACATGGCTGATTACATGATTAACTATGCAGTTTAAGTTCTGAGGGCTAAAAAGAAACACACAGTGCTATGAGAAGAGGCAGAAGACAAGAAACAAAGAGAGAGGTAGGGGTGATCATGTTAAAGGGTCTGGTCTATTCTAATGACAACGGAAAACCATTAAATGGTTTTAAATGAAGGAAAACCTGATGATAACTTGAGTTTATGGCATCACTGACCTTCATCAACAGACCCAAAATTAAAACTCCTTCAGTACACCGAATGGTCCTGAAGAACTTCAAAACAGCGGTTTTTAATATAGGCAGTCCATGCCTCGCCTTGTGGGATAGAGCCATTCAAAACAACCATATCGGGCTTTCCTGGTAGCTCAGTGGTGAAGAGTTTGCCTGTCAATGCAGGAGACAGGTTTGATCCCTGATCCAGGAAGATCCCACATGCTGCAGAGCAGCTAAGCCCATGAGCCACAACTACTAAGCCTGTGCTCTAGAGCTTCAAAGCCGCAACTATAGAACCCATGTGCGCTAGAGCCCGAGTTCCACAACAAGAGAAGTCACCGCAACAAGAAGCCTGCTCACCTCAACTAGAGAGTAGCCCCCATTCCCTGCAACTAGAGAAGAGCTGGTGGCAGCAGTGATAACCCAAAATAGCCAAAAATAAAATTAATTAATTTAAAAATATATCATCTATAAAATCATAAAAAGCAGTTTTCATAATCAAAATTCAAATTCTTCCATGATCTACAAAACTGTTTGTCAAAACATTAAGAACTCTCTTACTATAGGTTATAAATATACAGGAAACTGAAAAAGTAAAACTAGTATTTGCTTATATAGTATAACTTAAAACATTCAATATTTTGAAAATTAGATTATTTTACTTCTTTATTTAAAAACGTATCAGATGTATGGCAGAAGGCAGCATAATACTGTAAAGCAATTATCCTTCAATTAAAAATAAATAAAATATTGGGAAAAAAAACTTATGAGGACTAATTAGAACATGTGTGCCTTCTTCCCACTGTGTAACTCAGTAAATGGAGTGAGCATCTTTTTTATGCTTGGCAAACTGTCATATGTCTTTCTAGGTTAAAGCCAAATTTTTATCCGGTTCAATAACTAGTTCTGAGGGCTAAAAGAAACACACAGTGCTATGAGAAGAGGCAGAAGACAAGAAACAAGAGAGAAGGGGTGATCATGTTAAAGGGTCTGGTCTATTCTAATGACAACGGAAAACCATTAAATGGTTTTAAATGAAGGAAAACCTGATGATAACTTGAGTTTATGGCATCACTGACCTTCATCAACAGACCCAAAATTAAAACTCCTTCAGTACACCGAATGGTCCTGAAGAACTTCAAAACAGCGGTTTTTAATATAGGCAGTCCATGCCTCGCCTTGTGGGATAGAGCCATTCAAAACAACCATATCGGGCTTTCCTGGTAGCTCAGTGGTGAAGAGTTTGCCTGTCAATGCAGGAGACAGGTTTGATCCCTGATCCAGGAAGATCCCACATGCTGCAGAGCAGCTAAGCCCATGAGCCACAACTACTAAGCCTGTGCTCTAGAGCTTCAAAGCCGCAACTATAGAACCCATGTGCGCTAGAGCCCGAGTTCCACAACAAGAGAAGTCACCGCAACAAGAAGCCTGCTCACCTCAACTAGAGAGTAGCCCCCATTCCCTGCAACTAGAGAAGAGCTGGTGGCAGCAGTGATAACCCAAAATAGCCAAAAATAAAATTAATTAATTTAAAAATATATCATCTATAAAATCATAAAAAGCAGTTTTCATAATCAAAATTCAAATTCTTCCATGATCTACAAAACTGTTTGTCAAAACATTAAGAACTCTCTTACTATAGGTTATAAATATACAGGAAACTGAAAAAGTAAAACTAGTATTTGCTTATATAGTATAACTTAAAACATTCAATATTTTGAAAATTAGATTATTTTACTTCTTTATTTAAAAACGTATCAGATGTATGGCAGAAGGCAGCATAATACTGTAAAGCAATTATCCTTCAATTAAAAATAAATAAAATATTGGGAAAAAAAACTTATGAGGACTAATTAGAACATGTGTGCCTTCTTCCCACTGTGTAACTCAGTAAATGGAGTGAGCATCTTTTTTATGCTTGGCAAACTGTCATATGTCTTTCTAGGTTTGGAACAGCTTCCAAATTTTATCCTCTGCACTTTCAATACCTCTGAGAGTTCTTTTAATATAAAGTTTTTGTTGATGTCCCTTCCCCTGAGACACCTTCAATCTTTTCATGACCACCATCTGCCTCATTTATATCAACCAATCTGTCTGAGTTCCTCTGACTGCACCTCTAGAGTTTCTAGGACGGTGGACAACATCGACACCCCCATGTACCTTTTGTACAACTCCACTTTTGTTCCATTTAGATTTCACTTCCAGCATTAACACCTGGTGTTTCTTTCTTGCAAGTTCATCTTTGTGATCCAATTCCTTCTTTCAAAGACCCATTTTTATAAAATGTCTCCTAAGTTCACCACTGGAGAACAAGAATGCTAGGCAACTCCAGGCTCTGCTACCTGCCAGAGAAACAAGTGACAGGTGCCCAGGGACCAATCGCTGACAGGGCTTGAAAGACGTAAAGGGACTGGTCACTGGTTGCATCAGCCAATCAAGATGCATGGCTGTGATTTCCCCAGTCATCTGAGGAATGAATAGCTAGTGGTGAAGTCTTCTGCACCTGTCATGACCTGAGTTGTTGGGAGACTGGTTTTTAGTAATCTATGGTAACTAAATTCATGCATATCAAAACTGCAAAATAACCCAGCAATCCCACTATTAAGCTTAAACCCTGATGAAATCAAAATTGAAAAAGACACCTATACCCCAGTGTTCACTGCTGCACTCTTCACAACAGCTAGTTCATGGAAGCAACCTAGATGTCCAGCAACAAATGAACAGATAAAGAAGCTCTGGTATATATATACAATGGAATATTTCTCAGCCGCTAAAAGAAATGCAGACGATTCAGTCCTAATGAGATGGGTGAATTTAGAACCTATCATACCCAATGAAGTCAAAAAGAGGAAAGATACAGTATACTAACACATGTATATGGAATCTAGTAAGTTCATACTGATAAATACACACGCAGAGCATCAGTGGAAAAAAACAGTCATAGAGAACAGACTTATGGACATTGGGGGGAGGGAAGAGTGGGTGAGAGATATGGAAAGAGCAACGTGGAGCCCTATACTATCTTATGTAAAAGAGATAACTATTGTCAATGTGATGTAAGTCTAAGGGGTCCTACATGGGGGCTAAGTGATGGTCTAGAGGGGTGAGATGACGGGAAATGGGATATACATATGACAAATTTGGAATTATACATATCTTTAAATAACAAAACTCTGTAAAATCAAAAAAGCAAAACAAAAAACTTCTGATTATGGAAAAAAAATACTGCAAAATAAGATCTGCCTTTATATAGTTGGCAACCTGATACCACCTATTTATAAAACTTTTCTAAATAGGTCATGTGAACAAAATACTTTTGCCTCACCCAGCATCTTTTTTTACCCTCACAGAAGCTGACGCATATTTCCTTAAATTAAATAACATCTCTGTCCCAACTGATTCAGAGAACACAGAAGTTTACATTCCAATTTAAATCAAGAAATTGGGGGGGGGAGGAGGTAAAATAAGCACTTAAAAATGTTACAAAAAATTAGTATTTTCACCTAATATTTCAATACTACAAAAAAATCCACTGTTTATTACCAAGAATAATTCATAGTTCATAAAGGGCTTATAAATGGGGCCAACTTAAAATTCACATGATTTTCTAAATTAAAGTTTAGGACAGCCGCTAAAATCATGGACTTTGAAGTCAGACCTGTACCCTATCTTGATCATTTATTAGCTGTACAATATGGGGGAAAAATCTTAATATCTCCAAGTCCCATGTTCCTCCAGTGTAACACAGGGAAAATTGTGTAAAAATGTGTGGTCAACAACGAGTGCTCAATTCTAATTATTATCCATTCTGTTGCTTTTAAAAGTAATTGAAATTTGAAATTTTAAAAGATGGTACACTTAATCTCTTTAACGTGTCCATCAACCCTGCCCTGGATTCATAGCTTATGAAAACTTACGGCAGTTAGACAGCTAGTGAGGCCTGTGGGCTTTGTAGCAGCACTGCTCAGGGAACCTGGGCATCCCAGAATGGGATGTAAGACTCGGAAAAACCAGATGCTTGAACAGACTCTCCGGCCAAAACAGAGCCCATCACCTAGAATAACAGCTGGCCAGCTCAAGATGTGTGAGCACAATGGGTGCCCCATCCTTGGCAGAATTCTAGACTGTGCAGACACAAAGGAAAACAGGTAGCCAGGTCTGGGGCTTTGGGGGTTTTTTTAATTTAAAAAAAAAACAAAACATTGAGCTCAGGAACTCCCTGGTGATCCAGTGGCTAGGGCTAAACATTTTCAATTGCCGTGGACCAAGTTCAATTCCTGGTTAGGGAACTAAGATCCCACTAGCCAGGCGGTATGGCCCCAGTAAAGCACTGGGCAGAAACATCAGCAGCCACACTACTGAGGAGACAAGTCAGAGATTCACGGATCTGGTGTAACTGCAGACCCAGCTATAGAATGTGTGGCACAGCATCTGAGAAGCCACTGAACTGACGATGGGTTTGCCACTCTCCCCATCAAGATCACCAGGGGCAACACAGGGGCGACCCCCTGGACACAGACACAGAGTGGTCCAGAAGCCCTCTCATTCTGGCTCAAGGAAAACAAAAGGGAACCCCTAGTGCTCAGAGTACAGTGCACCTTCTTCTCTCATTTCTGTCCTCTCATACCACAAAACCCGAGTGACCCTGAGGCGACCCACTACGTGAGCCTGTAGGAGCCCAAGTGCTGAGAGGAGGCATCTCCTCTCTGATCAGTGAAGCTGCAGTCCAGAGAGGGTGGGGGCAAGCCCCTTTACTTTCTTCTGTCTGTGGCTTCCTCTCATTTGGCCCAGACAAAGGCACAGTTGTGAAGTATGCAGCCAAGGCAGAAATTTAAAACACCAGCTTTCAGGCTAAAGGACCCAAAAGGAGAATTTCCAAGGAACCCGAAAATACCAGGAAGGAGCTCCAGAAAGTGACGCATCCACTTGTTCTTAATACAAAGCACTGAGGCACGTGAGAAGAGGACTAACAGAGAGACCACCATCCAGGTCTCAGGGACAGATCCGAATGGCACTGAAGGCTTTGAAAACTGAACCAACGTTGAAACCAAAGAAGGCAGGTTAGAACTTGCAGGCTTAATCTAACCAGATTAGTAGCCAGCGAAAACTTAAAATATCAACATTCTCCACAAGATTTAAACAAGACTCAGGATTTCATAATATGCAAAATCTCCAGGATACAATCTAAAATTATCCAGCATATAAAGAACCAAGACAATTTCAACTTAAAAGGGAAATGAGTCAACAGGCACCAGTGCTAAGAAGCCACCCAGGCTGGCTTTAACGGACAGAATTTAAAGCAGCTATTACTAAAACGTTCCAACAATCAAAAGCATTCTTATATCAAAGGAGAGAAAGAACATATTTGCAAAGGAGATATAAAGAAAAGCCAATGTTTTAAATGTTTAAACTGAAAAATACAGTAGCCAAAATAAAAAATTTACTGAATATACTCAATATCATAATGGAGGAGACAAGTCAGAGATTCACGGATCTGGTGTAACTGCAGACCCAGCTATAGAATGTGTGGCACAGCATCTGAGAAGCCACTGAACTGACGATGGGTTTGCCACTCTCCCATCAAGATCACCAGGGCAACACAGGGGCGACCCCCTGGACACAGACACAGAGTGGTCCAGAAGCCCTCTCATTCTGGCTCAAGGAAAACAAAAGGGAACCCCTAGTGCTCAGAGTACAGTGCACCTTCTTCTCTCATTTCTGTCCTCTCATACCACAAAACCCGAGTGACCCTGAGGCGACCCACTACGTGAGCCTGTAGGAGCCCAAGTGCTGAGAGGAGGCATCTCCTCTCTGATCAGTGAAGCTGCAGTCCAGAGAGGGTGGGGGCAAGCCCCTTTACTTTCTTCTGTCTGTGGCTTCCTCTCATTTGGCCCAGACAAAGGCACAGTTGTGAAGTATGCAGCCAAGGCAGAAATTTAAAACACCAGCTTTCAGGCTAAAGGACCCAAAAGGAGAATTTCCAAGGAACCCGAAAATACCAGGAAGGAGCTCCAGAAAGTGACGCATCCACTTGTTCTTAATACAAAGCACTGAGGCACGTGAGAAGAGGACTAACAGAGAGACCACCATCCAGGTCTCAGGGACAGATCCGAATGGCACTGAAGGCTTTGAAAACTGAACCAACGTTGAAACCAAAGAAGGCAGGTTAGAACTTGCAGGCTTAATCTAACCAGATTAGTAGCCAGCGAAAACTTAAAATATCAACATTCTCCACAAGATTTAAACAAGACTCAGGATTTCATAATATGCAAAATCTCCAGGATACAATCTAAAATTATCCAGCATATAAAGAACCAAGACAATTTCAACTTAAAAGGGAAATGAGTCAACAGGCACCAGTGCTAAGAAGCCACCCAGGCTGGCTTTAACGGACAGAATTTAAAGCAGCTATTACTAAAACGTTCCAACAATCAAAAGCATTCTTATATCAAAGGAGAGAAAGAACATATTTGCAAAGGAGATATAAAGAAAAGCCAATGTTTTAAATGTTTAAACTGAAAAATACAGTAGCCAAAATAAAAAATTTACTGAATATACTCAATATCATAATGGAGAGGACAGAGGAAAAATTCAGTGAACTTGGAAAGCCAAAATACATTATCCCATTTGAACACAGAAAAGATTCAGAAAAAAAGAAAAGAAAAGAACAGAGCTTGGGGACCTATATGACAATAACAAAGAAAATTACTAAGGATAAAGAGGAAAATTACATAATGGTTTTTCAAAAAGGTCAAACAACTAAGATGATGCAACAGTGCAAATTGTATACATCAGCAGAGCTTCAGAATACATAAAGCAGAAGGCAACAGAAATGCACGATGGGGCTTCCCTGGCAGTCCACTGGGTGGAGAGTCTGCCTTGCAGTGCAGGGGGCACCAGTTTGATCCCTGGCCTGAGAGGATTGCGCATGCCATGGAGCGGCTGCACCAGTGTCCAATTGCAAGCCAGTGGTCTGGACCGCATGTGCCCAGAGCCGGTGCTCTGCAGCGAGAGGGGCCGCTGCGATGGGAGGCCCACACAGACAGATGAATAAAGATGGATGAAAAGAAAGAAAGAAAGAAAGAAAAAGAAATGCACGATGAAACAGAAAAATCCACAATATAGCTGGAAAAAAAAACTGACAACCATTCATGGTAAAAACTCTCAGTAAGTAAACAAAACTCTGTAAAAGCAAAAAGTAAAATAAAAATATCTAAATAATAATAATAAAAAAAAACCTCTCAGTAAACCAAGAGAATTTCCTCAACCTGATAAAGATTATCTACAAAGTCTACAGGTTAGAGTAAGTCCCTACATACAGGCAAGTTATTTTCCAGGAGCAAAATCACAAGTCCAGTTTATTTTAAGTCCAACAAGTTAGCCTAGGTACCCAACCAACACAACTGGCTATATAGTACCATACTGTACCAAGATTATAATACTTTTCACACAAATAATGCATAAAAAACAAACATAAAAGAATAAGAAAATCACTTTTAATCTTTTAGTACAGTACCTTGAGAAGCACAGTAGTACATATAGTACAACAGCTGGAATGGAGGGGCTGGCATCGAGTGAACAGGCAACAAGAATTACCGACTGGAGGAAGGAAAGGAGATATAAAGCCAATGTTTTAAATGTTTAAACTGAAAAATACAGTAGCCAAAATAAAAAATTTACTGAATATACTCAATATCATAATGGAGAGGACAGAGGAAAAATTCAGTGAACTTGGAAAGCCAAAATACATTATCCCATTTGAACACAGAAAAGATTCAGAAAAAAAGAAAAGAAAAGAACAGAGCTTGGGGACCTATATGACAATAACAAAGAAAATTACTAAGGATAAAGAGGAAAATTACATAATGGTTTTTAAAAAGGTCAAACAACTAAGATGATGCAACAGTGCAAATTGTATACATCAGCAGAGCTTCAGAATACATAAAGCAGAAGGCAACAGAAATGCACGATGGGGCTTCCCTGGCAGTCCACTGGGTGGAGAGTCTGCCTTGCAGTGCAGGGGGCACCAGTTTGATCCCTGGCCTGAGAGGATTGCGCATGCCATGGAGCGGCTGCACCAGTGTCCAATTGCAAGCCAGTGGTCTGGACCGCATGTGCCCAGAGCCGGTGCTCTGCAGCGAGAGGGGCCACTGC
Source organism: Tragulus kanchil (assembly GCA_022376925.1). NCBI lineage: Eukaryota > Metazoa > Chordata > Mammalia > Artiodactyla > Tragulidae > Tragulus > Tragulus kanchil. The sequence goes on from JAIOJX010000025.1 coordinate 80,729,469, forward strand.
GATGGGAGGCCCACACAGACAGATGAATAAAGATGGATGAAAAGAAAGAAAGAAAGAAAGAAAAAGAAATGCACGATGAAACAGAAAAATCCACAATATAGCTGGAAAAAAAAACTGACAACCATTCATGGTAAAAACTCTCAGTAAGTAAACAAAACTCTGTAAAAGCAAAAAGTAAAATAAAAATATCTAAATAATAATAATAAAAAAAAACCTCTCAGTAAACCAAGAGAATTTCCTCAACCTGATAAAGATTATCTACAAAGTCTACAGGTTAGAGTAAGTCCCTACATACAGGCAAGTTATTTTCCAGGAGCAAAATCACAAGTCCAGTTTATTTTAAGTCCAACAAGTTAGCCTAGGTACCCAACCAACACAACTGGCTATATAGTACCATACTGTACCAAGATTATAATACTTTTCACACAAATAATGCATAAAAAACAAACATAAAAGAATAAGAAAATCACTTTTAATCTTTTAGTACAGTACCTTGAGAAGCACAGTAGTACATATAGTACAACAGCTGGAATGGAGGGGCTGGCATCGAGTGAACAGGCAACAAGAATTACCGACTGGAGGAAGGAAAGGAAGTGGGAGCAGGTAGAGCTTAAGAATCATCAGCAATTGGAGACAGAGGGAAAGTTGCAATTTCACTCAACACCTGACGCTGATGGCACAGCTTCTGATTCTGTGACGTTTTCAATTCTACCTACCCTCTTGAAAGAATGACGACCCAGCGATGTCCAGGTAGTAGCTCCCTTTCTCTCATCATAGATGATGCAGTAGCACTGGATTGCACTCTGAATGGCTGCTGCATTCATGTACCATTGTTCATATATCATTCTTAATGTGGGTCCTGTGCCTCAAAATCTAACAGTGCGGGGCTTCCCTGGTGGTCCAGTGGATAAGGACACCACCTTGCAGTGCAAGGGGCGCCGGTTCAATCCCTGGCCTGGGAAGATCCCATGTGCCGTGGAGCGGCTGGACCGATGTGTCCAATTACCGAGCTGGAGCTCTGGAGTGCATGCACCCAGAGCCGGTGCTCTGCGACAACAGAGGCCTTCATGATGGGAGGCCCACACGGGCCAAAGAACAAAGATGGATGAAAACTAGATAAATGAAAGACCAAGAAAAGTGGCCCGCCCGCCTCCTCCAATAAATAAATAAATAAATAAAATCTTTATAAAAAAAAAAAATCTAACAGTGCCTCCTCAAATCGCTAATTCCTATGAGGTGAGTCTCTTTGGTTCTTCAGTTACCTCTTCCTCTTGTCTCTCTTTGCGCTTTCTCTAGGCCTCCAATTCCATCAGGTCTTCTTTAGTAATCTCCTCATGCTGCACAGCAACAGCACTGCACAGTAAAGTACACAGAAGCTCAGCCACTTGCAGACAATGCACGTATGTGACAATGTACGCCTGATATACGAACTACTTACATGACTGGACATGCAAACACATGTTCATATCTTTGAAACTTGGCATCTTGAAGGCTCCTACATAGGAGACTTACTACATAGAAAGCTAAGAACTGGGGCTTCCCTGGAGGCCCAGTGGGTAAAGAGTTCGCCTTACAATGCAAGGGGCACCGGTTCAATCCCAGGCCTGGGAAGATCTCACGTGCTGTGGAGCGGATGGACCAGTGTGTCCAATTAGGAGCCCACGCTCTGGAGTGCATGCACCCAGAGCCAGTGCTCTACAACCAGAAAGGCCACTGCAATGGGAGGCCCACACAGGCCAAAGAATAACGATGGATGAAAACAAATAAAAGACCAATAAAAGAGGTCAAAAAATAAAAAATAATGTAAGTAAAAACAAAAAAAGAAAGCTAAGAAATGGAGTTGCCCAGGAAAGGAAAAGAAATTATACTGTAATAATGATACATAACACTTCTACAGATCCTACTACGCACTAGTCACTATTCTAATTACTTTACACATGGTAAGTCCTAACAACACTATGAGGTGGACACTACTTTTAGTACCCATTTTACTGATGAGAAAAGTTAAGCCACGCTAAATGATCTCCCAGGTCACACCACTATCAAGTAGTAAGCAGACTGCACGACTCAAAATCACTTTAAAAGTCAGAAGAGAGGCACATGGCAGGTGAGGAGTGTAATAACCAAACCCTCTTCTTTCATTCCAGGTAACCTAGGGAGATCTAAATCAAATTATCATGAGCAATATAACCAGGTTTTTTAGCAATTCAGTATTAAATGTAAAAATAATCTGTTTAAAATGGTGAAAAGACAAAACTCTGGGGATATAATGTACAACATGATGAGTATAATTAACAATATTGTATATGTGAAAGTTGCTTAAAAAATTTTCAACACAAGGGAAAAAAAAGAAACTAAAGTGCTGAATAATTGAACTTACTATGGCAACCTATTCACAATATATACACATATCTAATCATTATGTTGTATACTTAAAACTTATTCTGTCAATTATTTCTCAAAAAAACTGGAAAAGGGCTTCCCCTGGTGGTCCAGTGGGTAAGGACACTGCCTTGCAGTGCAAGGGGCGCCAGTTCAATCCCTGGCCTGGGAAGATCCCACATGCCGCGGAGCGGCTGGACTGATGTGTCCAGTTACCGAGCCAGAGCTCTGGGCCACAAGCGCCCAGAGACGGCACTCTGCAACGACAGAGGCCACCGCGATGGGAGGCCCACAGGAGCCAAAGAACAAAGATGGATGAAAATTGAGAAATGAAAGACCAATAGAAGTGACCCGCCCGCTCCCCTCCTTCCCCAACCCGATCCCCGCTCAAAATAAATAAATAAATAAATCTTAAAAAAAAAAAAACCTGCTAAAGAGGAGAACTATATTACTTAAAAAAAAAAAAAAAAAAAAAAAACTGGAAAAAAATGTTAAAAGAGATACCTGGCATAAGAATATTTGACTCTAAGCCATATGCATGGCTTTTCAAGAATCAAAGTCATATTTAATACATAATAATTAGTATAATCTCTAACATATACAGTGCACATATATTTAGGCTCCTTTCTGACAGCCAGTATTTTAAGCTGAATGCCATTTTCCAGCTCCACGAAGATTCTATCTAAAAGAAAGACTATTTTAATATTCTGAATTAAGGCAACTTGTCACTTGAAGTAGATTTAAACCAATTAGTACAGCATTACGGCAATGTGTTTATATATTCTCACTGTGTGACCAACTGAACAAGCTACTCTCCGCCCCACAACTGCGTATCCCCCCAGTGGCCAAACACACCACTCACCTCTTTCAGCCTCTTCCTGGGGAATGTCACCTTAAGGTGAATAAGGCTTGAAAGACAGGCATCAGGAAAGACAATCACAGGATTGTTTCTTTTCACCTCAAGCTCACAGCCTTCCTAAGGCTCTCTTCTCCGTGACCCACCTCTTACGGTGGCACGCCTACACACTCACCACTGTTTGTTGACTGTTCCTAGTTTCTCCACTGAGAAGGCAATGTTATTTACAACATGTCAACATCCAAAAACTCAATCATCAAATTTTCTTGAATTTTAAATAAACAAAGATTTTTTATTCTAACTGCAAATGCTTACCATCTGGAGTGTATCAGGGTAGGTGCCAAAAGTTTTTCTTTTTACCCCTGCTGATCACAGAACTCTCAGAGAAAGAAATCCACAGCAATCTTTAGAATTGGAAACAGAAAAAAAGAGCTGCTCTGCCTGAGAGAGGAGCAGGAGGTGGTGCCACACACCGTGCCCAACTTCATATGGAGCTCTACAAGCGCCCAGAGACGGCACTCTGCAACGACAGAGGCCACGGCGATGGGAGGCCCACACGGGCCAAAGAACAAAGATGGATGAAAATGGACAAATGAAAGACCAATAGAAGTGGCCCGCCTGCTCCCCTCCCTCCCCAACCCGATCCCCGCTCAAAATAAATAAATAAATAAATCTTAAAAAAAAAAACCTGCTAAAGAGGAGAACTATATTACTTAAAAAAAAAAAAAAAAAAAAAAACTGGAAAAAAATGTTAAAAGAGATACCTGGCATAAGAATATTTGACTCTAAGCCATATGCATGGCTTTTCAAGAATCAAAGTCATATTTAATACATAATAATTAGTATAATCTCTAACATATACAGTGCACATATATTTAGGCTCCTTTCTGACAGCCAGTATTTTAAGCTGAATGCCATTTTCCAGCTCCACGAAGATTCTATCTAAAAGAAAGACTATTTTAATATTCTGAATTAAGGCAACTTGTCACTTGAAGTAGATTTAAACCAATTAGTACAGCATTACGGCAATGTGTTTATATATTCTCACTGTGTGACCAACTGAACAAGCTACTCTCCGCCCCACAACTGCGTATCCCCCCAGTGGCCAAACACACCACTCACCTCTTTCAGCCTCTTCCTGGGGAATGTCACCTTAAGGTGAATAAGGCTTGAAAGACAGGCATCAGGAAAGACAATCACAGGATTGTTTCTTTTCACCTCAAGCTCACAGCCTTCCTAAGGCTCTCTTCTCCGTGACCCACCTCTTACGGTGGCACGCCTACACACTCACCACTGTTTGTTGACTGTTCCTAGTTTCTCCACTGAGAAGGCAATGTTATTTACAACATGTCAACATCCAAAAACTCAATCATCAAATTTTCTTGAATTTTAAATAAACAAAGATTTTTTATTCTAACTGCAAATGCTTACCATCTGGAGTGTATCAGGGTAGGTGCCAAAAGTTTTTCTTTTTACCCCTGCTGATCACAGAACTCTCAGAGAAAGAAATCCACAGCAATCTTTAGAATTGGAAACAGAAAAAAAGAGCTGCTCTGCCTGAGAGAGGAGCAGGGAGGTGGTGCCACACACCCGTGCCCAACTTCATATGGATCTTGTCTTTCAAAGCAATTACGCTGAAATAATCAGATGCCCTCCTCCCCTTCATTCAAACCACACTTTCCTTCAAGAGTTTACAAGATAACAACAAATGATTTTAAATACCAGCTTCTCCATAAAACTCCTCCTGTACCCCAGTGAAAACTGTACTTCTTCTGAACCCTTCAGTAATTACTGTGTCTACAACTCAGCAATCTTTTTCATTGTAATCTCTGTTCATTTGATTCTCTAGTAAACTGTCAACAAACTAAAAGCAATATAAGTTTTTTAAAGGAACCATGTCTCAAAATGCTTCTTGATTGACACGTCATACAGGGCAAAGTATAAAGCCCCAGATGATGTGTGAAGACCAACAGTTAAGTTTTGGTACCTACCTTTAGTATTTATGGTAAACTATTTTCTTTTCATATCTACTCTTAAAAGTCATAAGCTGGGCTTCCCTGGTGGTCCAGTGGGTAAGAGTCTGCCTTGCAGGGCAAGGGGCACCAATTCGATCCCTGGCTAGGGAGGATCCTATGTGCCACAGAGTGGCTGGACCGATGTGTCCAATGACGGCCAGTGCTCTAGAGCGCATGTGCAGAGAGCCTGTGCTCTGCAACGTGAGAGGCCACTGCAATGGGAGGACCACACAGGCCAAAGAATAAAGATGGATAAAGAATAAATAAATAACCAATAAAAGAAGCTAAATAAACAAGAAAGTCATAAGCTATGAAGCAATGACCAAGATTTAGAAATAATTCCCCTTGATTCTATTTCAGAAAGAAAAAAAAAAACTTTCAACAAGATTATGAACACATTCCAAGAAAAGGAGAACATGATCTACATTTTTCAGACTACTTGGTATTCTAAAGAAGGTTACACCACAGCGGATCAACACTATCCCATGTGAATCTTACTTACAGTCATATTTTCAATGTAGCTATCATCAGCTATTAATAACAGGTTGAAACTCAACAGAAAAAGACTGCTCTCAGAGAAAGAAATCCACAGCAATCTTTAGAATTGGAAACAGAAAAAGAGCTGCTCTGCCTGAGAGAGGAGCAGGGAGGTGGTGCCACACACCCGTGCCCAACTTCATATGGATCTTGTCTTTCAAAGCAATTACGCTGAAATAATCAGATGCCCTCCTCCCCTTCATTCAAACCACACTTTCCTTCAAGAGTTTACAAGATAACAACAAATGATTTTAAATACCAGCTTCTCCATAAAACTCCTCCTGTACCCCAGTGAAAACTGTACTTCTTCTGAACCCTTCAGTAATTACTGTGTCTACAACTCAGCAATCTTTTTCATTGTAATCTCTGTTCATTTGATTCTCTAGTAAACTGTCAACAAACTAAAAGCAATATAAGTTTTTTAAAGGAACCATGTCTCAAAATGCTTCTTGATTGACACGTCATACAGGGCAAAGTATAAAGCCCCAGATGATGTGTGAAGACCAACAGTTAAGTTTTGGTACCTACCTTTAGTATTTATGGTAAACTATTTTCTTTTCATATCTACTCTTAAAAGTCATAAGCTGGGCTTCCCTGGTGGTCCAGTGGGTAAGAGTCTGCCTTGCAGGGCAAGGGGCACCAATTCGATCCCTGGCTAGGGAGGATCCTATGTGCCACAGAGTGGCTGGACCGATGTGTCCAATGACAGCCAGTGCTCTAGAGCGCATGTGCAGAGAGCCTGTGCTCTGCAACGTGAGAGGCCACTGCAATGGGAGGACCACACAGGCCAAAGAATAAAGATGGATAAAGAATAAATAAATAACCAATAAAAGAAGCTAAATAAACAAGAAAGTCATAAGCTATGAAGCAATGACCAAGATTTAGAAATAATTCCCCTTGATTCTATTTCAGAAAGAAAAAAAAAAACTTTCAACAAGATTATGAACACATTCCAAGAAAAGGAGAACATGATCTACATTTTTCAGACTACTTGGTATTCTAAAGAAGGTTACACCACAGCGGATCAACACTATCCCATGTGAATCTTACTTACAGTCATATTTTCAATGTAGCTATCATCAGCTATTAATAACAGGTTGAAACTCATCACATTCACTGAAAAGTAGCTATTCAGATAAACAGTCTTGTGTTTTCCTCAGAGGATTTCAGAGTGTTTTATACTTAGGTTATGAAACTTCCATCAAATCCTACCTTTTTAATAAGAGGACTAACAGGATTATCCTCACTAAATAAACCGAGGAACTGTCTCACAAAACAGCTCACCTAGCTGAAGACTCATATATTCAAGGAAATGAAGGAGCCCAAGTATTCATAATAAATACCTCTCACCGGTATAAGGACATCCACCACCCTCTTACTCCCTGAGGCCATGAAGTAACAAGGTCAGAGTCTTCAAAATCCCAGATGGCATCAAGAACTTTCTGGATCTCCCAGGAAATCTTGGAGACTGAACAGTGTTTCTTCCTTAGACCGCCGTCTCATTGTTCTCCCATTTCATTACCTGACTAGCGCCCCTCAAAACCCTGAGTGACTTATTCTCCACACACTCAAGAATTAACCCCTGACTCTTACCTGAGCAATCTTTCCTTCCTTATCTCTGAAAAATGTACCAATGACCTACCTAAACTAGGGTGAGAGGTCCCCAGAGAACACACTTTCCTTTCCCTGACACAACCTGGTCTATCTGTTCCTGACACTCACCTTTACATCTTGTCCTCACGAGCTTTCCCCAGCCCTTCAGTCTGTTACAAATGCTACCTTCTCCATCAAGTATCCAATGTATACCCCATCCCACCTCAAGCCTAACGGGGCACAGGTACTGATTCAGGACCCCCTGAAAGCGCTCTGTCTCACTGCCCTACTTTTTGCCTACTTCGCTGCACCAAGCACTGGCTATTGACTACCTCCTGAAACTAGCAGGTCAAGTCTTTACCCCACTTTTTCTTTAACACTGATAGATGTCTACCAAGTCTTAGAAGCTGATGTGGAGGAGTATGGTTCTCAGTCCTGATAGGTTTTCAAATCACCTGGAAAGTACTCATGCTGTTCCCCACCTCAAGGAAAGCAGAATGGTGGTTACCAGGGCTGGGTGGAGGTGAGCAAAATAGAGCTGTGTAATAAGTTGTTTCAGTTCTGCAAGAATAAAGAAGTTCTTGAGATATGTTCTACAACAATGTAAATAAAAGAAACACCACTGAAACCTGCCCTTAAAGGTGGTTAATTTGGTAATGTCTCTCTGTGCTCTTTACCAGAATAAGAAAAAAGAAACTCAGTTTTTTAAAAGTTACAAACCTGTATAGCTGTATACAATACAGAACAATGATCCTGTTTTCTGTGTTCGAAAAGATAAAAACAAGTAACACACAAATGTTTACCATATGCCAAGATGTAGGCACCTGCTATATGCACTAACCATTAATCATCTCAACTCTAAAAGGTAGATCCTATTGCTTCCTATTCTACAGATGAGAAAACTGAAGCACAGAGAAATTAACATGCAAACCAAAAACCACACGGCTAAAGAACAGCAAGGCCAGGTTTTAAATGCAGGCTCTCCTGAGGCAGTTTCCATGCTTAGTTTCTATGTAATAAATGTATAAAAGTCTGAAAAGATAATAAACTGAACTGTTCACGTTCTCTTAGGATATAATCATGACACAGTTTTCATCTCATACACTTCTGTTTTAAATTTATGCAAAGATCATGCAGCGTTTTTTATAGTGAAAAACAAATGGAGGTACTTACATTTTGAAAAGAATATACTCAGTGGAACAGCAAGGCCTCTGGCCCAGCTAACATATTTCTTATATTTCTGTAGGCAGACTCTTCGCCACCGCAAGGCTGGTATTTACTTGCTGGTTACCTGCTGTAACACATGCGCCTCAGCTCGCTTCTACTTCCACAAACTCTTCCTTTTCCTGGAGAGAATGTCCTCTCTTCTGCCCTAACATACACCTTTTTTTTTTTTTTTCAATGTATCCAAATTCAGTTTTTAACCATCCCACCCTCCCCCCTTCAGGAGGCCCTCCAGGACCTTAACTATGCCTTTTCACTATGCTGCCTTAAAAAACTAACCATTAGCAGTTTTATTTGTGTCCTCCAGAACCACTGGCAAAGTTCCTTAAAGATATTCGTAGCCTTTCTCCTTGAGGCAAGGACTCCAGAGACATGGAGCATACTTAGCAGGCAGAGCTAGATTTCTAAAGATATTCCTACCAGAATCAAGGGCTCCTTGGAGACAGAATGGATTCCAGGTCTGGGACAGGGAAACTACGAGGTAAATCTTGTTTGTCTTGGGCCAGAAAGCTAGGAAACAGAGACTAATGGAGGAAGGTCAAAAGGATACAGAATCCACTTGAAGGTGCAACCTTTGTACAAACCTGTATAGCTGTATACAATACAGAACAATGATCCTGTTTTCTGTGTTCGAAAAGATAAAAACAAGTAACACACAAATGTTTACCATATGCCAAGATGTAGGCACCTGCTATATGCACTAACCATTAATCATCTCAACTCTAAAAGGTAGATCCTATTGCTTCCTATTCTACAGATGAGAAAACTGAAGCACAGAGAAATTAACATGCAAACCAAAAACCACACGGCTAAAGAACAGCAAGGCCAGGTTTTAAATGCAGGCTCTCCTGAGGCAGTTTCCATGCTTAGTTTCTATGTAATAAATGTATAAAAGTCTGAAAAGATAATAAACTGAACTGTTCACGTTCTCTTAGGATATAATCATGACACAGTTTTCATCTCATACACTTCTGTTTTAAATTTATGCAAAGATCATGCAGCGTTTTTTATAGTGAAAAAACAAATGGAGGTACTTACATTTTGAAAAGAATATACTCAGTGGAACAGCAAGGCCTCTGGCCCAGCTAACATATTTCTTATATTTCTGTAGGCAGACTCTTCGCCACCGCAAGGCTGGTATTTACTTGCTGGTTACCTGCTGTAACACATGCGCCTCAGCTCGCTTCTACTTCCACAAACTCTTCCTTTTCCTGGAGAGAATGTCCTCTCTTCTGCCCTAACATACACCTTTTTTTTTTTTTTTCAATGTATCCAAATTCAGTTTTTAACCATCCCACCCTCCCCCCTTCAGGAGGCCCTCCAGGACCTTAACTATGCCTTTTCACTATGCTGCCTTAAAAAACTAACCATTAGCAGTTTTATTTGTGTCCTCCAGAACCATTGGCAAAGTTCCTTAAAGATATTCGTAGCCTTTCTCCTTGAGGCAAGGACTCCAGAGACATGGAGCATACTTAGCAGGCAGAGCTAGATTTCTAAAGATATTCCTACCAGAATCAAGGGCTCCTTGGAGACAGAATGGATTCCAGGTCTGGGACAGGGAAACTACGAGGTAAATCTTGTTTGTCTTGGGCCAGAAAGCTAGGAAACAGAGACTAATGGAGGAAGGTCAAAAGGATACAGAATCCACTTCGAAGGTGCTATCAGACACTAAAACCACTCGGAAAAGCTTGTTGAGGAAATGTATATTCTCATAGTGGCACAATATCTCCCCAGAGATTATGTGGTAGTTGATCGCAAAGTGAAAAAATGTACATTCACAACAGTGAGCTGGCAGCACCTCCTAACCAAGTGATCCAGCTTCGGAGTGCCCCTGATGTGAAGCACACAGCATCGCTCATGAGTCTTGCCAAGTGAATTCTGACAGGAAAGACAGGGGACAAAAGAACAACTCAAAGACAGTACGCAATAATAATCAGATAAGTAATAATGTGTGACATTCTGAAGACAACTGACTAGTCTCTTCAAGAAGTCAGCATCCTGTGCAATGGCCTGGAGGGGTGGGATGGGGGGGATATACATATGGCTGATCTGGGATCATATATATCTGTAAATAACAAAACTCTGTAAAAGTAAAAATTAAAATAAAAATTAAAAAAAAAAAGTCAGCATCCTGAAAATAAAGATGAAAAGACTATTCTAAACTAAGATTAAGAGATGTAACAATCAGGGGCTTCCCCTGGTGGTCCAGTGGGTAAGGACACCGCCTTGCAGTGCAAGGGGCGCCGGTTGGATCCCTGGCCTGGGAAGATCCCACGTGCCGCGGAGCGGCTGGACCGATGTGTCCAATTACTGAGCCGGAGCTCTGGAGCGCATGCGCCCGGATCCGGCACTTAGCAACGACAGACGCCACCGCGATGGGAGGTCCACAGCCAGCTCCCCTCCCTCCCCAATCCGACCCCCGCCCAAAATAAATAAATAAATAAATCTTTAAAAAAACAAAAAAAAGAAATGTAACAATCACATGTAACTTGCAAGCTTTGAGAGGATCTTCCTAGCTAGGATATGGAACAATATAGTTTCACCTGATGGGAGAATAAGCACAATCACATTGGAGAAAAATCTGGCACAGTCAAAACAGACCTATGTATATATACATACACACACACATACACACGCACACATATCCCACAACCCCAGAACTTTTCCCCCAGTTATATACCCAAGAGAAACTCCTGCACACAGGCACAAGGGATTAGGTACAAGAATGTTTACAGTAGCAATGTTTATATTAGCACAAACCTGGAACAACCCAAACTTCCATCAGCAAAGGAATGAATAAACTAATGAATTAGTTCACCATACAGCAACGAAAAGAACTAGAGCAACACGCCACATGGATGCATCTCAAGAACTGAATGTTACAGAAAGCAAGTTGCAGAAGAATACATGCAATGGTTTCATTTATAAAAATTTTAAAAATATCAAACAATGCATTATCTAATTTATGGAAAAGCAAATGAATGATAAACACAATTCAGTAGAGGGAGTACTTGTTGGGTGTGAGATACATAGGCCTTCTGGTTTTACCCACTTCTCTAATAATGTTCTTTTTTAATAATTAGGTGCTAAGTATAGAGGCATTGGCTGTATCATGTTTCTTTAGAGCCTATGGATGACTTACCGTTAGTTTTTATTCTATTCAAAATCTAATAAAAACAAATGAGGGAAAAAAAAAACTTAGAGATCCTGACTTTAAGGTACTTAAAGCCTCAATTCAAAAGTAATTATTAAGTCATCTAATAACTGAATTTATAATTTTCTCTAAATTTTAGTAGTGCACAATGTAAAGTTATCAGTATTCAAATAATTAAACTCATCACTAGTACCAGTTTGTGAAATAATCAGTAAGAAAATTAATCCCCAGTCAGAGAGGGGGGGGAAAAAAGGCATGTCACATCTAAAACTTACAATTTACCTATTTACTGAATGATTTGAGCCACCGCGATGGGAGGTCCACAGCCAGCTCCCCTCCCTCCCCAATCCGACCCCCGCCCAAAATAAATAAATAAATAAATCTTTAAAAAAACAAAAAAAAGAAATGTAACAATCACATGTAACTTGCAAGCTTTGAGAGGATCTTCCTAGCTAGGATATGGAACAATATAGTTTCACCTGATGGGAGAATAAGCACAATCACATTGGAGAAAAATCTGGCACAGTCAAAACAGACCTATGTATATATACATACACACACACATACACACACACGCACACATATCCCACAACCCCAGAACTTTTCCCCCAGTTATATACCCAAGAGAAACTCCTGCACACAGGCACAAGGGATTAGGTACAAGAATGTTTACAGTAGCAATGTTTATATTAGCACAAACCTGGAACAACCCAAACTTCCATCAGCAAAGGAATGAATAAACTAATGAATTAGTTCACCATACAGCAACGAAAAGAACTAGAGCAACACGCCACATGGATGCATCTCAAGAACTGAATGTTACAGAAAGCAAGTTGCAGAAGAATACATGCAATGGTTTCATTTATAAAAATTTTAAAAATATCAAACAATGCATTATCTAATTTATGGAAAAGCAAATGAATGATAAACACAATTCAGTAGAGGGAGTACTTGTTGGGTGTGAGATACATAGGCCTTCTGGTTTTACCCACTTCTCTAATAATGTTCTTTTTTAATAATTAGGTGCTAAGTATAGAGGCATTGGCTGTATCATGTTTCTTTAGAGCCTATGGATGACTTACCGTTAGTTTTTATTCTATTCAAAATCTAATAAAAACAAATGAGGGGAAAAAAAAAAAACTTAGAGATCCTGACTTTAAGGTACTTAAAGCCTCAATTCAAAAGTAATTATTAAGTCATCTAATAACTGAATTTATAATTTTCTCTAAATTTTAGTAGTGCACAATGTAAAGTTATCAGTATTCAAATAATTAAACTCATCACTAGTACCAGTTTGTGAAATAATCAGTAAGAAAATTAATCCCCAGTCAGAGAGGGGGGGGAAAAAAGGCATGTCACATCTAAAACTTACAATTTACCTATTTACTGAATGATTTGAGCTCGGGGCTTGATCGATAAAGCAGGGTAACATTCAGAATCTATGCAAAGTGTTGCCCTTTTGTACTTAAGTTCACAATATGGAGACTTCTCTGTTGCCTCCTACTTTATGAGGATAAGAAAATGGTTAAAGTCATAAAATGTCACTTATACCCCACCCATGCTTTGGAGGCCTGCGCCTATGACCCAGACACACACCAGTCGCAGACCCCACGGATTTTAGGAATGCCTTCAGACACACTGGTGTATCAGAAGTCCTCACTGAACCTGGCTATAAAACAGTGTCCTGGATACAAAAACGGGAAAGAACTTTTTTTTTTAATGGTGAGAACACTTTAATGTTACATCTACTCTCTTAACAATTTTAAGTGTCAATGAAATTTACACTGTTGCAGGACAATAGTAAAGGACACACCTCTAGAGCTGATCCATCTTACTTGACTGAAGTTTAATGCTTGTTGATTCCTAACTCCCCATTTCCCCATTCACCCACTCCACTCTTTCCGAGTCTAAGAATTTTACTGTTTCAGGTCCCTATGTGAATGGAATCATCCAGTACTTGTCTTTGGATGACTGGCTAATTTTTTTCAGCACAACATCCTCCAGACTCATCTGTGTTATGGCACACTGAAAAATTCCCTTCTTTGCTAAAATTGCATAGCATCCCAATTTTCGTTTATGCCACGTTTTATTTATCCATTCATCTGTCCATAGATACATAAATGTTGTTTCCACAACTTAGCTACTGTGAACAGCGCACAGTAAGAAAAATCATTTACAATGAATAGTTGAGGGGGAAATTTCAGAGGGCCCCTCTCCCACATTCAACTACAGCTGCTAAATACACACACTGAGAAGGGCAGGCATGGCTTACAGGGTGTGTTAAACTGTTCTTTATTCAAAGTCTGACCCAAGACTGATATCAAAGAAAAAAAAGATTTATAATTGTTGAGCTGCCCAAGCATGAATGAGCACATTCTTCATGTTAAAACTGAGATCAAGAGAGGTTCAGGATCAAGCAAAACAAATAATAATTATACTTACATTTGGTTACATTGTAACTTTAACATGGAGAGAATCTCAGTGGTTGCTCTATGGCATATCCCTGCCTACATTGCATCTACTAGATAGATTTCCTATTAATACCTGAGATGGGGCTTCCCTGGTGGTTCACTGGGTAAAGAGTCCGCCTTGCACTGCAAGGGGTGCCGGTTCGATTCTTGGCCTGGGAAGAACCTACGGGCAGCGGAGCGGCTGGATGGATGTGTCCAATTAACTGAGCCAGAGCTCTGGAGCGCATGCGCCCAGAGCTGGTGCTCTGCTACAGAACAGGCCACTGTAATGGGAGGCCCACACAGTTCAAAGAACAGAAATCAATGAAAATAAATAAATGAAAGACCAATAAAAGAGGCCAAAATTTTTAAAAAAAGAATACCTGAGACAATTCCTCATTTATACCAAAGGAGCTACCATGCCACTGCTTCTCCCTCTCAGCTAGAGCTTGGCAAGTGTTGCGCCATGGGTTTATGTGTCTGTCATCCTCATCAAATTTACTAAGACCAAACTAAATTTTTAATAAACTTAAATGAATTTTTCAAACTTTATTTTTAGTTTGGCATATTTTTCAAGTATGCCAAACCTGAAAAAGACTCACCAAAAAAAAAGAAAAAAGAAGTGACTAACACTTCTATAACAAACTGTAAGATCATATCTACTTCCAATAGCCCTTCAATCTCTCAAATACCTAAAAGAGTAACTCAGAGTTAAAGACTGCTTAAACTTTTGATTATCTACCAACCAAATGATACTTGCTTTTTACAAGTTGCACAATAAAAGTATACTTCATGGCAAAACCCTAAGCATTTATAATACAAACACCTCAATCAAAAGAGCTCTCCATTCACCACTAGGATTGTTACTAGGTTCTCAAATAACAACAGTCCATTGTGAAAACTACCAGCAGCTCAGAGTGAGTTCAATCCTTGGTTCACATACCCATCCTACCATTATCCTATACTCTCAAGTAAATCAACGTGATTTAAAATTCCACGAAAACATTTACTGAAGAGCCGTTTAACAGCAGCTGAAAAATCAAAAAGAAAGTAACTTCAACCATCCATGAGTAAATAAAGGACAGTACGTCTATCACATCATATATTATTCAGCCATTACAAAGGATAAAATAAATGGAGCTATTACAGACATTCCAAATGTATAAGACATAAAAGTGGGCAAATTCCCTAAAATTCTGTATATCATGGAGCCATCTTGATAAAAACACATACAAGTATATGTACATAAGTGTATGTAAGAATATATAAATGTATATAAGAATACCCATCAAAAGATTCACAGAAATCATCACTGAGCAACCTTTCACCTGTATGTTCTAATTTTTCTATAATAAAAATTATTTTTCCTTAAGAAAAAAAAAATCACAACCTCTCTAGACTGTCACCCTATTAATTTTTTCTTTTAATAAGACATTGAGATCAGTGTTGTACCCAAACACTGATCTTAACAGCCATATCTAGAGATAATGTGAGGTAATGTGAGGAATTTAAAGAAAATCCCTAGAAATGTCAGGAACTCTGTTACCAAAGAAAGAATGTTAGAGGACTGGGCTACATTTCAAAGATGCTCCATATGGGAAGTGCAATTCTTTCCTTGCTTTCCAACTCCAATATGCAAGATGCCCACCCACTCACTTTCTTACTGAAGACCCAGCAGCCACTTTATACGGCCACTTCTCCTCTGAAAGAACCTATTTCAAGCATCTGTTCACAGTGTTCATAACAAATAAAGCTTCTCCTCAAACATTTTTAACCCTTCCTTAGAGCTGACTACAATGGTGGTAGACAGAAAGCTACATGTATAACAACACTATCTACTGAACACTGGGTTGAGGCACGTTGTATGCTCTCATGCACTTTTATTGTAAAAAGTATACTTCATGGCAAAACCCTAAGCATTTATAATACAAACACCTCAATCAAAAGAGCTCTCCATTCACCACTAGGATTGTTACTAGGTTCTCAAATAACAACAGTCCATTGTGAAAACTACCAGCAGCTCAGAGTGAGTTCAATCCTTGGTTCACATACCCATCCTACCATTATCCTATACTCTCAAGTAAATCAACGTGATTTAAAATTCCACGAAAACATTTACTGAAGAGCCGTTTAACAGCAGCTGAAAAATCAAAAAGAAAGTAACTTCAACCATCCATGAGTAAATAAAGGACAGTACGTCTATCACATCATATATTATTCAGCCATTACAAAGGATAAAATAAATGGAGCTATTACAGACATTCCAAATGTATAAGACATAAAAGTGGGCAAATTCCCTAAAATTCTGTATATCATGGAGCCATCTTGATAAAAACACATACAAGTATATGTACATAAGTGTATGTAAGAATATATAAATGTATATAAGAATACCCATCAAAAGATTCACAGAAATCATCACTGAGCAACCTTTCACCTGTATGTTCTAATTTTTCTATAATAAAAATTATTTTTCCTTAAGAAAAAAAAAATCACAACCTCTCTAGACTGTCCACCCTATTAATTTTTTCTTTTAATAAGACATTGAGATCAGTGTTGTACCCAAACACTGATCTTAACAGCCATATCTAGAGATAATGTGAGGTAATGTGAGGAATTTAAAGAAAATCCCTAGAAATGTCAGGAACTCTGTTACCAAAGAAAGAATGTTAGAGGACTGGGCTACATTTCAAAGATGCTCCATATGGGAAGTGCAATTCTTTCCTTGCTTTCCAACTCCAATATGCAAGATGCCCACCCACTCACTTTCTTACTGAAGACCCAGCAGCCACTTTATACGGCCACTTCTCCTCTGAAAGAACCTATTTCAAGCATCTGTTCACAGTGTTCATAACAAATAAAGCTTCTCCTCAAACATTTTTAACCCTTCCTTAGAGCTGACTACAATGGTGGTAGACAGAAAGCTACATGTATAACAACACTATCTACTGAACACTGGGTTGAGGCACGTTGTATGCTCTCATGCACCTTTACCTCGACTATGAGGAGGGTACATCATTAGCCCGCTTGTATAAAATAGGAGACAACCTACTCAAGGATGTGGTGGCAGACATTTTAATTCTCAGCAAAACTCCAAATCCAGGCTCCTTCCACATATACTATACGGCCCTTTAAGTCCTTACACCTTCTGAAGGGCTGCAAATGACTCAGGTCCTTCTCCGCAGATTCTTTAACTACGTCAAGATAGCATCTGCCCTGGGGTGTTCACTAAGGGCTCCACTGCCCTTTGCTTTTCCTTCTCCAGTCCAATGACTTTTTTTTTTTCATTTAATGAACTGAGTTCCTACTGTGTACAAGGCACTTATGAGAACTACAAAAATGAGAACAAAGCCTTCATCCTCAAAAAACCCTTACAAACTCTTTGGACTATGAGTAAACTACTAAGTTACTATTAAACCTAGTCAAATACTATTAACTAAGATGGATACATCTATAAAGAAACACCATCAAGTGAAACAGGTTTTACTCACTAAAGGACCAAAATCTGTTTTAAAATTAAGCATCTTAAATAAAATTTTATCTTCTTAAGCATAAACACAGTATAATAATAAAAAGAAAGACGATGATTAAATGTATTGCTATGCTAAGTGTTTTACTAATACATACAAACCCTGAGGTTGGTACTATTCAAAGTCCCATGTTTAAAAGGCTGTAACAGGACTTCCCTGGTGGTACAGCGAATGAGAATCTGCTGGCCAATGCAGAAGAAATGAGTTCAATTCTTTCCTTGCTTTCCAACTCCAATATGCAAGATGCCCACCCACTCACTTTCTTACTGAAGACCCAGCAGCCACTTTATACGGCCACTTCTCCTCTGAAAGAACCTATTTCAAGCATCTGTTCACAGTGTTCATAACAAATAAAGCTTCTCCTCAAACATTTTTAACCCTTCCTTAGAGCTGACTACAATGGTGGTAGACAGAAAGCTACATGTATAACAACACTATCTACTGAACACTGGGTTGAGGCACGTTGTATGCTCTCATGCACCTTTACCTCGACTATGAGGAGGGTACATCATTAGCCCGCTTGTATAAAATAGGAGACAACCTACTCAAGGATGTGGTGGCAGACATTTTAATTCTCAGCAAAACTCCAAATCCAGGCTCCTTCCACATATACTATACGGCCCTTTAAGTCCTTACACCTTCTGAAGGGCTGCAAATGACTCAGGTCCTTCTCCGCAGATTCTTTAACTACGTCAAGATAGCATCTGCCCTGGGGTGTTCACTAAGGGCTCCACTGCCCTTTGCTTTTCCTTCTCCAGTCCAATGACTTTTTTTTTTTCATTTAATGAACTGAGTTCCTACTGTGTACAAGGCACTTATGAGAACTACAAAAATGAGAACAAAGCCTTCATCCTCAAAAAACCCTTACAAACTCTTTGGACTATGAGTAAACTACTAAGTTACTATTAAACCTAGTCAAATACTATTAACTAAGATGGATACATCTATAAAGAAACACCATCAAGTGAAACAGGTTTTACTCACTATAGGACCAAAATCTGTTTTAAAATTAAGCATCTTAAATAAAATTTTATCTTCTTAAGCATAAACACAGTATAATAATAAAAAGAACGAACGATGATTAAATGTATTGCTATGCTAAGTGTTTTACTAATACATACAAACCCTGAGGTTGGTACTATTCAAAGTCCCATGTTTAAAAGGCTGTAACAGGACTTCCCTGGTGGTACAGCGAATGAGAATCTGCTGGCCAATGCAGAAGAAATGAGTTCAATCCTTGGCCCAGGAAGATTCCGCAAGCCATGGAGCAGCTAAGCCCAGTGCACCACAACGACTGAGTCTCTGCTCTAGGTCCTGGGAGCCACAATTACTGAGCCCAGCTGCCCTAGAGCCAGTGCTCCACAACTAGAGAAGCCATCGCAAGGAGAAGCCCACTTACAGTAACTACAGAAAGCTGTTGCGCAGCAACAAAGACTCAGCACAAAGATAATATAATTACTTAAAAAAAAAAAAGGTTATAACAAACAAACAAAGGTTACCTGCCCAAAGCACACAGCTAGTAAGTGATGGGTATTGTGATTCAACTGCAGCAGTTTACCTCTATTATTCATTTTTACATTTTTGTTTATTTATTTATCTTTGGCTGTGCTGGGTCTCTGTTTCTGCATGGGCTTTTCTCTAGTTGTGGCAAGTGGGGACGACTCTGGTTGTGGTGTACAGGCTTCTCACTGCAGTGGCTTTTCTTGTTGTGGAACATGGACTCAAGGGTGTGTGGGCTCAGGAGTAGTTCCTGGGCTCTGGAGCACAGGATCAGTAGTTGCGGTCCATAGGCTTCACTGCTTCACAGCATGTGGGATCTTCCTAGACCAGGGATCGAAGCCGTGTCTCCTGCACTGGCAGGCAGATTCTTTACCATCGAGCCACTAGGGAACCCCTAGCTTACCTCTTTATTCTGACTTCCCTGGTGGTGGCTCAGCAGTTAAGAATCTGCCTGCCAATGCAGGAGATGAAAGAGACCATGGGTTTGATTCCTGAGTTGGAAAAATCCCCTGGAGGAGGAAATGGCAACTCCAGTATTCTCGCCTGGAAAATTCCATGGACAGAAGAGCCTGGCAGGCTGCAGTCCATGGGGTCGCAGAGTCGGACCCGACTGAGCACACACACATGCACCTCTTTATTCTGCCTTTTGACTCAAGCATTTATTGACCACCTCCTGCATGCAGAGCATTGTGCTGAGAGATGAGTATAAGGCAGCAGACAAGATAGCTTATTCATGATGCCTACGTTCTGATTGAAAGACAAATAAACAAGAACAAAAGTGAAATTATTAGATTGTATAAAATGTTATAAAGGAACTAAGGGGGCTTCCCCTGGTGGTCCAGTGGATAGGGACACCGCCTTGCAGTGCAAGGGGCGCCGGTTCGATCCCTGGCCTGGGAAGATCCCACGTGCCGCGGAGCGGCTGGACTGATGTGTCCAATCACCGAGCTGGAGCTCTGGAGCACATGCGCCCAGAGCCCGTGCTCTGCGACAACAGACGCCACCGCGATGGGAGGCCCACAGGAGCCAAAGAACAAAGACGGATGAAAACAGAGAAATGAAAGACCAATAGAAGTGACCCTCCCGCTCCCCTCCCTCCCCAACCCGACCCCCGCCCAAAATAAAAATAAATAAATAAATAAATAAATAAATAAATAATAAAGGAACTAAGGTGGTGTGGGAGGATAACTGGGAAAGGCTTACTTCTGCTAGAGGTTCTTGTAGTTTTGTTCATAGTTTGTTCCCAAAGACAAGCTGGCCAGTCAGCCTGAGGACCAGAGGAGCAGGCAAAAGAGAAAAGACAGACCACTGCCAGTGAAGATGATCAGAGCAGTGGCAAAGAGAAGCCCTAGTTTCCATCAGAAACGTGGATATTGGCTTAGTGATTGATTGAGGTCTCAAACTGGGCCAGAAAGAATAGCCGTGATTTCAGAATACAGGTGATATTCTGGGTAAAGGAACAAGTATAAAAACAGACTCTGGTTAAAGCAAGAGAATAAAGCTAGACTGAGAAGAGGTGCCCTGACTGTGGGGCTAGAATCCTGCAAGCAGCCATAACTCTGTTCGTTAGAGGTAAGGGATAAGCACAGGCAGACAGCTAGGCTAGGAGAAAAATAACTTCTGCACGAAACAGTTTATCCCTTTAATCTTTTTTTTTTTTTTTTTGGATGGGTATTTACTTGCAGTAAAAAAGCAAAACAAACAAAAAAACTTCAGTGTACAAGAACTACAGTGGGGAAATGAACTAAAAGGAAAAAACTCAAGGAGGTAGCATAGACTTCATTACGCATTTATTGACCACCTCCTGCATGCAGAGCATTGTGCTGAGAGATGAGTATAAGGCAGCAGACAAGATAGCTTATTCATGATGCCTACTTCTGATTGAAAGACAAATAAACAAGAACAAAAGTGAAATTATTAGATTGTATAAAATGTTATAAAGGAACTAAGGGGGCTTCCCCTGGTGGTCCAGTGGATAGGGACACCGCCTTGCAGTGCAAGGGGCGCCGGTTCGATCCCTGGCCTGGGAAGATCCCACGTGCCGCGGAGCGGCTGGACTGATGTGTCCAATCACCGAGCTGGAGCTCTGGAGCACATGCGCCCAGAGCCCGTGCTCTGCGACAACAGACGCCACCGCGATGGGAGGCCCACAGGAGCCAAAGAACAAAGACGGATGAAAACAGAGAAATGAAAGACCAATAGAAGTGACCCTCCCGCTCCCCTCCCTCCCCAACCCGACCCCCGCCCAAAATAAAAATAAATAAATAAATAAATAAATAAATAAATAATAAAGGAACTAAGGTGGTGTGGGAGGATAACTGGGAAAGGCTTACTTCTGCTAGAGGTTCTTGTAGTTTTGTTCATAGTTTGTTCCCAAAGACAAGCTGGCCAGTCAGCCTGAGGACCAGAGGAGCAGGCAAAAGAGAAAAGACAGACCACTGCCAGTGAAGATGATCAGAGCAGTGGCAAAGAGAAGCCCTAGTTTCCATCAGAAACGTGGATATTGGCTTAGTGATTGATTGAGGTCTCAAACTGGGCCAGAAAGAATAGCCGTGATTTCAGAATACAGGTGATATTCTGGGTAAAGGAACAAGTATAAAAACAGACTCTGGTTAAAGCAAGAGAATAAAGCTAGACTGAGAAGAGGTGCCCTGACTGTGGGGCTAGAATCCTGCAAGCAGCCATAACTCTGTTCGTTAGAGGTAAGGGATAAGCACAGGCAGACAGCTAGGCTAGGAGAAAAATAACTTCTGCACGAAACAGTTTATCCCTTTAATCTTTTTTTTTTTTTTTTTGGATGGGTATTTACTTGCAGTAAAAAAGCAAAACAAACAAAAAAACTTCAGTGTACAAGAACTACAGTGGGGAAATGAACTAAGAAAAATTGGTGAGAAATTGTAAAAAACTGACTCAAGGAGGTAGCAACAGGAATGAAGATAGCTTCAAGCACCTGTCAGGATATGTTCGATTGCAGGCGTAACAATGGAACTAGAAATATACCTGCAGAATCTAACATGAAATAGCTACCGTACTAAATAAACCCTGCATGTTTTCACAAATGCATTGGCATGTTCCCACAAACCGCAATGAGCCAATGTTCTTTCTACTAAATAATACATGCCTAAGAGAGTATCACCGATCCTTGATCACTATAGTTTCATAGTATCTTTTTTAGAATTGCAACAAGTGTCTTTACATATTATTTCATTTAGCACTACAAAATGTCAACTAAATTTAGGCACAATAGTAAACCACATTATTCTACTCAGACTGTACACAACTTTCAAAGACAAACAACTGGAGTGCTTTTTTTGTTTAAGTCCAGCACCCACACAGGTCTCAACAAATCACTGAATCTGAAAATTATTTTAAAGATACAAAAGGACTCAGGCCAGGTTCAGCATGTTGAGAACTCCCAATGCTATTTTTAGAAGGAGCAACATTTCTCCAAGTGCAACTTTTCCAAATGATACTAACAAGGTCAAGGATCATATCTGATCTGAAAACAAGACCTGTACAACATTGCTAGGACCTCTTACAAAGGCTTAGCTACAAATGTTGGACCTTAGGGTTTTTGTTTACATCTTAATTTTGCAAACATCTTCATGTCTACACATTTTATATCTGAAATAGGTACACTGTGTTTTTCTCATGTATGTTTGTTTTCCTTCTATTCATTTATATTTATAAGTGTGCTACAGTGTACTGCCAGCCTTTTAAAAAAAAAAAATGCCTTATGTTTATCAAGAGATCACATTTACTGGATAACGTACATCCCCAAACAACCTTGTGAAATATATTACTCAAAACGTCATCTCTCCTCTGTACAGTGGTGGGATTGGCGCTCAGAAAGATTAACTTGACTAGTTCAAAATCTCACAGTCAGTGACAAAGACAGGCCCCTGGCAGTGCCTTTAGACTCTGTGCTTGATCTCCCCGCAGGACTCTGCCCATTTAGTACTTGAATATTCCTGTGCCTCTCTTCAACAAACCTGTACTGTAACCAAAAGCCGTACCAATTCCGCCAGGCCAATACTCTGAGCGTCTAAATGCAGCTAGAATACTAGCGCTCTTCAGTAAATATAAACACTAGCCCACGTTTCAGTCCGGGCCCCATTAAACGCTGGCTTTGCTCCACTGCACGAAACTTATTAAAATACGGTCTTAAAGCATAATCCTTAATGGAACTGTCTTTTTTCACTCAGTGCGAAGTTCAGTAAATCAAAGGTGACACACACTGTCACCTCACGGTTTTGTAAGTAAATTAATAATGTTGAGTGCCAAAGGAAAAGAATGAATTACACAGATCCCCTTCCATCCCCAACCCCAAAGTTGCTTAAGAGTCCCGCGCGGTAATAAAACCTAGGGACAGAAGTGGGTGGGGCGTGAGCTAGCATTCCTCTTCTCTGTGTCCCCACCGTCCCAGTAAACGCACTTCTCAAAGCCCGGCGGGTCTCTTCCCACCTGCAATCCCGCAGGACCAAAGTGACTACCGGGCCCCGCAGTCCCTGACCAAGACCAGAGCCCCGCCGGGAGCTGCAGCTGTGGCGACTAGCACAGCTGGGGCTGCCCTCTTCCCCGCATCCCACCTGTCCCGGATAGCCCGCACACCTGGCAGCCCCTGCCGGACCAGAGGATGCGCGATGAGAACTGGCTCCTAAACGCGGCGCCCTAGGGCGGTCGGGCTACCCGGGGCAGGTCCGCTTCCCCCACCAGCTAACAAGGCAGCGGCCGCTCGCGGCCCCTATCTCCGCGTGAGCCCCAGGCTGCCGGGGTCCACAGGGGCCCCAGATCCCCGTGAGGTGGGAGGGGGCGGTGGCGCTGCAGAGCAGGCGGAGGAGGAAGAGCGGCCGGCGAGCCCGCCCGGGGAAGAGGAGGAGCGTGTCCGACTTGCCGCGAGGGCAAGCTGAGAAGGGAGGGGGACGGCGGCGGGGCTGCGGGCGAGCGGGAGTCTACCTGCGAGCAGAAGTACGAGCCCTGGATGCCCAGCTTGATGCAGGTGGGACACTGGAGCTTGGCCTCGCTGCTGCAACCGTCCGTCTCGCACACACGCGTCTCCACCGCCGCCATGCTGCCTGGCTACTGGAGGAGCGCCTCACCGAGGAAGAAGGAGAGGAGGGAGGGAGGAACGGCTGGGCGTAGGGAGGGCAGGGGAGTGGAGAGAGGCCGAGCCGGGGGAGGAGCTCGGCCCGCCGGGCCTCTGCGCCTGAGAAGGAGGAGGCGCGCCGGGCCTGCCCAGAACCCGCGGCGCGCCCCGCCCCGCCCCGCGCGCGCAGCTGGAGCCCCGCCCCGCGGCCTTCGCCCCACCCCGCGGCCTTCGCCCCGCCCCTCACCCGCGGCCCCAGCCTCTCCGGTCCGGGGCGCACGTGGTAGCCGCAAGGGTACCTGGCCTAGCCCTCGGCCCCTCCTCGCGGTCCTGCTTCTACCCGCCGCGAGCCGGCGCCGGGCGGAGGAGGCCAGGTGCGGCCGACTAAGAGAGGCCCTCTGAGTTCCTGGAGAGAACTCCCCAGTTGTCGCTTACAGACCGGATCCCAGGATCTTGAGCGTTTGCCATACTCTCAGACGGTTGGAAAGGGCGCTCCACTCCTCGGCTGGTCCACCTGGCAGCTCCCTGGAAAAGGAAAGTAATTCCATTTTTAAAGTTGTCTGCTCTGAGGCCTAAGGACCACCGCTCATTCACAAAAATGGAAGCCAGGGAACTGTCAATGGAGAGGTGTGCTGGGTTTTGCGTCAGTCTTCCCTCGTGCCTGATTTTTTTTCACACCGTTCCCTCCTCCATTCACAACGTACAGTGCTAGTAACACAACTCCTAGATATTAAATACAAACAGTTTTTTGTATTATACCAGGAGATTGCTTAAGAGGGAGAATTAATAGGGGAGAATTGTGTTGACCATGAAATGTCACGATTGAAAGGCGCATTAGAGGTCAAGTAATGCAAATATGTTGTCTAAGTGGGATGTCTTCCACTACATCCCAGATCTGCCATTTTCTCATTTGTGCTTTAGTACACCTTCTGACACTAGGGAAGAGAGCAGAACTTGTATTCATTGATCATCAACTTGTTAGTGAAAGTTCGTGTGCCCAGCTCACAGCGAGAGCAAACAAACCAAAAATTTGGAGTCTGGAGCAGAGAATGGTTTATTGTAGGACTATGGAAGGAGATGGATGAGGACTTGCGCTAAACCGCTCTTACCCTTGCTCCCCTAAGGCTGCTGGCCACAGTTTTTTTGAAAGGCGGGGCGGGGTAGGGGGCGGGAGGGATTGCAAGGTCTGCGAATCAGCTGATTCACAATTCTCTGGCTGAAGCTGTCGGTCCTAGGTTACAGAAGGCGGGCTCTGTGCTCATGGTCATCAAGCAACATCTTCCATTTGATGAAGGGTTTTCACATGCATAGAACAATTTAGGAAAATGTGCATCAAATCCTGTTATCTACATTCTTCAGAGAGGAGCTAAAGCGGAGAATTTGGTTAAAGACCTCTCCCGGGAAGGACCCATAGGATCCTGCTCCATTACAGACTTATGGTCTAAACTTTGTGAGGAGGCCAGGTGCGGCCGACTAAGAGAGGCCCTCTGAGTTCCTGGAGAGAACTCCCCAGTTGTCGCTTACAGACCGGATCCCAGGATCTTGAGCGTTTGCCATACTCTCAGACGGTTGGAAAGGGCGCTCCACTCCTCGGCTGGTCCACCTGGCAGCTCCCTGGAAAAGGAAAGTAATTCCATTTTTAAAGTTGTCTGCTCTGAGGCCTAAGGACCACCGCTCATTCACAAAAATGGAAGCCAGGGAACTGTCAATGGAGAGGTGTGCTGGGTTTTGCGTCAGTCTTCCCTCGTGCCTGATTTTTTTTCACACCGTTCCCTCCTCCATTCACAACGTACAGTGCTAGTAACACAACTCCTAGATATTAAATACAAACAGTTTTTTGTATTATACCAGGAGATTGCTTAAGAGGGAGAATTAATAGGGGAGAATTGTGTTGACCATGAAATGTCACGATTGAAAGGCGCATTAGAGGTCAAGTAATGCAAATATGTTGTCTAAGTGGGATGTCTTCCACTACATCCCAGATCTGCCATTTTCTCATTTGTGCTTTAGTACACCTTCTGACACTAGGGAAGAGAGCAGAACTTGTATTCATTGATCATCAACTTGTTAGTGAAAGTTCGTGTGCCCAGCTCACAGCGAGAGCAAACAAACCAAAAATTTGGAGTCTGGAGCAGAGAATGGTTTATTGTAGGACTATGGAAGGAGATGGATGAGGACTTGCGCTAAACCGCTCTTACCCTTGCTCCCCTAAGGCTGCTGGCCACAGTTTTTTTGAAAGGCGGGGCGGGGTAGGGGGCGGGAGGGATTGCAAGGTCTGCGAATCAGCTGATTCACAATTCTCTGGCTGAAGCTGTCGGTCCTAGGTTACAGAAGGCGGGCTCTGTGCTCATGGTCATCAAGCAACATCTTCCATTTGATGAAGGGTTTTCACATGCATAGAACAATTTAGGAAAATGTGCATCAAATCCTGTTATCTACATTCTTCAGAGAGGAGCTAAAGCGGAGAATTTGGTTAAAGACCTCTCCCGGGAAGGACCCATAGGATCCTGCTCCATTACAGACTTAGTGGTCTAAACTTTGTGTTTCTAATTAATAGTTTTTAAAATTTTTCCAAATTTGATAGATGAGAAAAGCACATATTTTATTTTTAATAGTTTTATTTTATTTATATAAACAATATAGATAATGTAATAAAATCAAATAATGAATATCAATATGTCATATACACAAAAAGAAATCAAGCACCAAGTACATGTATATTCATATATGATATGTGTGTATGCACATATGGACTTCCTTGGTGGCTCAGAGGTAAGGGATCAGCCTGCCAGTGCAGGAGATGCAGGTTCGATGCCTGGGTTGGGAAGATCCCCTGGAGAAGGAAATAGCAACCCACTCCATTATTCTGGCCTGGAGAATCCCGTGGACAGAGGAGCCTGGCAAGGTACAGTCCATGGGGGTCACAAAGAATAGGACATAACTTAGTGACTAAGCAACAACAACAATATGCACATGCTACACATATATGCAGAATATTTTTTAAACAAAAACTGGACCATACTACGCAGAATATTTCATTACCTGTTTTATTCAAGCTGCAAACTTTATTGCCATCAAATACACTCTTTCCAAGGAAATTCCCCCTGGTGGTCCAATGGTTAGGACTCTGCATTTCCAATACAGCAGGCACAGGTTTGATCTCTCGTTCGGTAACTAAAATCCCATACGCTGTGTGATGCAGTCAAAAAATATATAATGCATATATATTATAAAATATATGTATACTTTTTCCACATAATTTTAGTGTTTTTATAATATTTTTAATTGTTAGAGGTTATAAACAAGGAGATTCCCTTGTAGCTCAGCTGGTGAGGCATCTACCTGCAATGCAGGAGATCCCAGTTCCATCCCTGGGTTAGGAAGATCCCCTGGAGAAGAGAAAGGCTACCCACTCCAGTATTCTTGCCTAGAGAATTCCTTGGCTTGTCCATGGATCACAACGAGTCAGACATGACTGAGCATCTTCACTTTCACATAAACAAAGCTTCTGTGAGTACCCTTTTGGTTGAGACTTTACATAAATCATTATTTGCTTAGGATATATTCTTTTTTTTTTTTTTAAAGATTTATTTATTTATTTTGAAGGTAGGTGGGGTGGAGGGGGAGGGGAGCAGACAGGCCACTTCTGTCGGTCTTTCATTTGTCCATTTTCATCCATCTTGGTTCTTTGGCCCATGTGGGCCTCCCATCACAGTGGCCTCTGTTGTCACAGAGCACCAGCTCTGGGCGTATGTGCTCCAGAGCTCCAGCTGGGTAATTGGACACATGGGTCCAGCCGCTCCGCGGCACGTGGGATCTTCCCGGGCCAGGGATCGAACCAGCACTGCAAGGCGGTGTCCTTACCCACTGGACCACCAGGGAAGCCCAGGATATATTCTTAAAAGTGGAATTGCTGCATCAAAGGAGTGCCACCATTGTTTAGTCTTTTTTGTATAGTTTGCCAGTTTTTTCCTCAGAAAGTGTGTTCAGTTTGCACTCTGGCCAGAATTATATTAGATATCTTATTTCCAGAGACTTTACTAGTGCTAGATATTATCTATTTTTAGTGTTTCTCATTGGGATAGATAAATCTATTTGTTATTACATTACAATAAAACTGAAGATTTTTTCTATGATTATAGCATCTGTATTTCTTCTTTTATGTGTTTGCTTTTATTTATTAAAATTTCTTTTTGGCACAAAAATACTAAAAACCGTCAAGACACAAATTGGCCACAATACCAGCAGCAAAACACAATGTTTCATCTATCTTAGTTACCTTCCATCCGTTTTCATGTGCATATTAAATGGTTACGTATTCGCTGTTATTTGATAGAGTATTTTGTTCTGCATTTTCACATAGCACTATACCATGGATTACTCTTACATTTAGACAACACAGTATGTCTCCATCCTTTTTGACTTAATAGCTCTTTATGTGTTTATCAGCTATCATGTTTTATGGTTTGTAAGTTCTTACAATATTCCTTCGTATTTTATAGTATATTTACTTACAATCATTGTATATCGACTTTGGAGGAATTCCCGTTTGCTGAGGTTGTGTGTGCAGGATTGTGTGCAGAATTGAGCTAATCAAATAGAGGAACAGAAACTAGAATGAAAATTCTAGTTCAAAACACCCTGAGAGGACTTCCCTGGTGGTCCAGTGGGTAAGGACACCACCATGCAGTGCAAGGGGCACTGGTTCGAGCCCTGGCCTGGGAAGATCCCACGTGCCGTGGAGCGGCTGGACCCATGTGTCCAATTACCCAGCCAGAGCTCTGGAGCACATGCGCCCAGAGCCGGTGCTCTGCGACAACAGAGGCCACCGCGATGGGAGGCCCACACGGGCCAAAGAACCAGGATGGATGAAAATGGACAAATGAAAGACCAATAGAAGTGGCCCGCCTGCTCCCCTCCCTCCCCACCCAACCCCCACCAAAATAAATAAATAAACAAATTTAAAAAAAAAAAAAGTGACCCGCCCGCTCCCCCCCCTCCCCACCCCACCCCCCACCTAAATTAATCAATTAATTAATTTAAAAAAAAAAAAAAGCACCCTGAGAGGGCTTCTGTGGTGGTCCAGTGGGTAAAGAGTCCGCCTTGCAGTGCAAGGGGCACCGGTTCGATCCCTGGCATGGGAAGATCCCACATGCCACGTAGCAGCTGGACCCATGTGTCCAATTACTAGCCAGAGCCCTGACGCCCATGCGCCCAGAGCTGGTGCTCTGCAGCAGGAGAGGCCACTGTGATGGGACGCCCACACAGGCCAAAGAATTAAGATGGATGAAAATAAATAAATGAAGGACCAATTAAAAAAAAAAAATGGGACTTCTCTGGTGGTCCAGTGGCTAAGGCTCTGCACGCCCAATGCATGGGGCCCAGGTTCAATCCCTGGTCAGGGAACTAGATCCCACATGCCACAACTAAAGATACTGCATGCATAAACTAAGACTCCTTTGCAGCCAAATAAATACACAAATATTTAAAAAAAAAAAAAAAAGAGGCCAAATTTTAAAAATAATTAAAAAAAAAAAGGCCTTGAGAGTTTTTCTCAGGCACAAGGAGACTAGAAACTCACCTGCTGACCATTTCCTTGATCTTTGGGAAAGCAGGCTGTAGACCAGTTAAAGGCACAGATACTACATTAAGCTAGGCACACCTGAATTAAAACCTCTGCCTGCAAACCACTTCCCTTAATCATGTTTGCATATCAGAAGAATACAGATGAGAGTGCCTACTTTGTAGAGTTTCATCATAATTATTTAGATAGACTTTGAAAAGTGCTTAAGAGACAGACAGGTTCTAGTTATCATCAGTGTTAAGTCATCTTGCCGTCAGTTCCACTTCCTTTGGTCCCTTCATGCTCCACCTCCGCTCTCCCTCCCCCCACCGCCTCCGCAAGCTATCGAGTGACAGAAATTTCCTGGTCCACCTTTCTGGCTGTTCCTAAGATAATCAATTTTATGTTTGTTTAAGCGTGAAAAAGTCACAAAACATAGATTTGTATAAGATTATGCCAGATGTAATTTCCTGTTTTATTCTTCTTTTCCTTCTGACATTTTTGACTCCAAATCCCTATTGGACATCAGTTTCTGTCTTAATTCCCGTGGGCAAAGTTCAGCCAGTCCGCGTCCAGGCAGAAAAATGGACTTCAGAGTCTCTGATAAGAATTTGGTATTTCTCAGAGTCCTTTGGCACTGGACACACCTGTTTCCCTGAACTTTTACACAGAGGAAAGAATTTCTCAGGTAGTGCTAAGCACATGCCCGAAGCCATCTGACCAACTAGCTACTCTGCTTAAAGAGTCCATGGACAGATCATATTCAATATGATCAAAAAGAAACAATTGTCCTCTCTTGGTCACTTTTGTCGCCAACTTTAAATCTACTTTTCCTCCCAAATTCCCTATTTTGTTTAGTGACATCCTTTCTATTACTATCTCCCAAGTTAAAAATGAGTCTCCTCAGATCTTGCCTGCCGTGGCCCAGGTTCAGTCCCTGGTCAGGT
The DNA here is from genome assembly GCA_022376925.1 of Tragulus kanchil. NCBI lineage: Eukaryota > Metazoa > Chordata > Mammalia > Artiodactyla > Tragulidae > Tragulus > Tragulus kanchil. Next base: position 80,760,306 of record JAIOJX010000025.1, read on the forward strand.
AACTGAGATGTTGCAAGTTGTGTGGCACAGCCAAAAACCAAACTGGGCAATCTCTTCCCCATTCCCCAATATCAAATTAATTACTCAGTCCTATAGATTTTATCTTCTAAATATTTGTTCTTTGTATTCTCTGGATTCTTTGACTGCTGTTTTACTTTAGGCCATTTTAAGCCTAAACTTTACAGTAGCCTCTTAACTACCTCTAATTCCATTGAACCTAATCCCTGCCATCAAAGTGATGGTTCTAAGAGATAAATCTGATCTAGCCTTTCCCCTGCTTAACAGAATTTGCCTGCAGTGCAGGAGCTGCAGGAGATAGTCAGGAAGTTCCCCTGGAGGAGGGCATGGCAACCCACTCCAGTGTTCTTGCCTGGAGAATCCCTTGGACAGAGGAGCCTGGCGGGACTACAGTCCATAGGGTCACAAAGAACTGGACACGACTAAAGTGACTTAGCACACATGCACACATAGTAATACTTTATTCAGGCAAGAGCCATCAGTAAGTGCTAAAATGATTGGGAGAGAATTTGTAAACAGGATAGGATAGGTGTAACTCCCTACAAAATACATATCATTTGAAAAGGCAAAATAGAAACTTCACAGCTGAGAAACCTTGCAGGTGCTTTCTCAACTGTGTTATCAAAGTTCAAAATGCCAGTAATAGGACAAATCAATTTTGTGCACCGAGAACACAGTATATCTTTTGTGGTGTTCTTGCCAGAAATGCATAACTGATTCTAATCATGAGGAAGCATCAGACAGATACAAACAAAAGACTCTAAAATATAATCCACCTGTGCTCTTCAAAACGCTAGTGTCCCAACAGGGAAAGATTTTAGGAACTATTCCCAATCAAAAGAGACTAAAGAGACAGAATAATTAAATGCAACACTTGAAAGTGGGTTGGATCTTGGACCAAAAGAAAATTGGTTTTATTTGATCCCTATTTGATCTCTTGGTGAAATTGCTATTTCTTCAAGACACAGCTAAGGTATCACTTCACCCATTAAATTTGTGCTGACCTCTGCAACTCTAGTTCCTCAGTGGCTCATGTGCTGCCTCTAAACCAGGTAAAGATGCTACAAAAAACCATTTTAATCTGGGTTCTAATTTCCTGTGGCCCAGTTCACCCGGTCAGGTACAATTAAGTTGTGGGCACAGCCAAAAACCAAACTGGGCAATCTCTTCCCCATTCCCCAATATCAAATTAATTACTCAGTCCTATAGATTTTATCTTCTAAATATTTGTTCTTAGTATTCTCTGGATTCTTTGACTGCTGTTTTACTTTAGGCCATTTTAAGCCTAAGCTTTACAGTAGCCTCTTAACTACCTCTAATTCCATTGAACCTAATCCCTGCCATCAAAGTGATGGTTCTAAGAGATAAATCTGATCTAGCCTTTCCCCTGCTTAACAGAATTTGCCTGCAGTGCAGGAGCTGCAGGAGATAGTCAGGAAGTTCCCCTGGAGGAGGGCATGGCAACCCACTCCAGTGTTCTTGCCTGGAGAATCCCTTGGACAGAGGAGCCTGGCGGGACTACAGTCCATAGGGTCACAAAGAACTGGACACGACTAAAGTGACTTAGCACACATGCACACATAGTAATACTTTATTCAGGCAAGAGCCATCAGTAAGTGCTAAAATGATTGGGAGAGAATTTGTAAACAGGATAGGATAGGTGTAACTCCCTACAAAATACATATCATTTGAAAAGGCAAAATAGAAACTTCACAGCTGAGAAACCTTGCAGGTGCTTTCTCAACTGTGTTATCAAAGTTCAAAATGCCAGTAATAGGACAAATCAATTTTGTGCACCGAGAACACAGTATATCTTTTGTGGTGTTCTTGCCAGAAATGCATAACTGATTCTAATCATGAGGAAGCATCAGACAGATACAAACAAAAGACTCTAAAATATAATCCACCTGTGCTCTTCAAAACGCTAGTGTCCCAACAGGGAAAGATTTTAGGAACTATTCCCAATCAAAAGAGACTAAAGAGACAGAATAATTAAATGCAACACTTGAAAGTGGGTTGGATCTTGGACCAAAAGAAAATTGGTTTTATTTGATCCCTATTTGATCTCTTGGTGAAATTGCTATTTCTTCAAGACACAGCTAAGGTATCACTTCACCCATTAAATTTGTGCTGACCTCTGCAACTCTAGTTCCTCAGTGGCTTCCAATGTGCTGCCTCTAAACCAGGTAAAGATGCTATTGTTGCAATTAAAAACAATTTTAAGTAGCATTTATTAAGAACTTACTATATGATAAGCATATGGTCGTATGTATAAGTAAATACTAATATGTAAAAGATGTTAGTCGGTTTACTTTAATCCTCACAAGGACCCTGTGAGGTAAGTCCTAGTTGTTTGCTGTTGTTCAGTCACTCTTATATCTGGCTCTTTACAACGCCATGGCCTGCAGCACACCAGGCTTCCCTGTCCTTCACTATCTCCCTGAGTTTGCTCAAGGTCATGTCTGTTGAATCAGTGGTGCCATCGAACCATCTCATCCTCTGTCACCCTCTTCTCCTCTTGCCCACAATGTTTTCCAGCATCAGGATCTTTTCCAATGAGTTGTCTGCCAGGAGCACAGGTTCTAGCCCTGTTCAGGGAAGTTCTGCATAGACCAAAAAGGAAACAAACAAACAAAAATGTCTGTATACTAAGGCTTGGACAGGGTCTTGGAAAACCAAAAGAAATGCTACAATAACTGAGAGTTAACAATGGGAAATGTTTACATTTTATGATCTGAAGGAATAAGGGGACTGGGCAGTTAGTTATAACTGTCTTAAAAAATCAAAGCCAGAAGTTTCAGTGTTCATATACAGTGGAAAATGGATTGTAAAAGGGAATGCATAATGATTTACTGATGGTTACTGGTTAGTGATTCATCTGTTAGCATTGATGTCTGTTAATCTTTATGGATTGTAACTGACTGCAATTTATGAAGAAGCCCCTCGACTATTCTGTTGACTGTAAGAGGGAATGAGCATGTGTGGCCAATCTCAATCAAAGGGGAGGGTCTTGCGCCATTGATTGGACCAGCCTTTAAAAGCTGCCCTTTACATCCAGTCGGGGCCCTCGCAAGAAACCTAGTTTCTTGCAGGAGGTCTCTGGTGCCAGCCTAATAAACCTCTTTTCCATCTACCACAAGTGGAGTTGGGTGCTTCACTGAGTGCGCCTCACAACGGGATCAATTATATTTTCTCTTTCTGGAGTAGCATTTTTATCAATGGATATTAAAGAATGCTTTGTGTTTGCTGAAGAAATATTTCAGCCAAAGTTGAGAAGTTAATTTATTAAGACTCACCAAAATTTAGTTGCTTTGTTCTGCATGCTACCCTGCATGGGCCCAAGGTATGGAAACAAATGTTCAGGATTCAGTGAATTCCATACAAGTCAGCCTCTAAGGGTAGAGGGCCAGGTTGAGAAGGGCAGAAGATGGATCTGGAGGGGAAAATGGAAGATCATCTAGAATACCTACCAACCCTTGTGGTTTTCCCAGATAGCTCAGCAGTAAATGCAAGAAACTTGGGTTTGGTCCCTGGAACAGAAAGTTCCCCTCGAGGAGGAAATGGCAAACACTCCATTCTTGCCTAAAGAATCTCATGGACAGAGGAGCCTGGTGGTCTGTAGTCCATGGGGTTGTGAAACAGTTGGACACGAATTAGCGAGTAAACAACAAAAAACACCATTTTTTTTAAAATTTATTTATTTAGTTTTGGCTATTCTGGGTTTTCACAGCTGCCACAGACTCTTCTCCAGTTGCTGGGAGTAGGGGCTATTCTCTAGTTGAGGTGAGCAGGCTTCTTGTTGCAGTGACTTCTCTTGTTGTGAAACTCGGGCTCTAGGGCTCACTGGCTTCAGGAGTTGCAACACCTGAGCTCAATAGTTGCGGCTCCGAGGCTTTCGAGCACAGGCTCAATAGTTGTAACTCATGGGCTTAGTTGCTCTGCAGCATGTGGGATCTTCCCTGATCAGGGTTCGAACTTGTGTCTCCTGCATTGGCAGGTGAACACTTTACCACTGAGCTACCAGAGAAGCCCCCAAACTTCTTAAGAAATTAAATACTGGCCAACACAGTCGAGGTCCTCAGTGCACCCCTCCCCAGTCACATCCCTCCACTTCCTCTCCTGCAGTGCTGCCATAAAAGTTCTTATATTTGGCATACTATGCTATCTTTTAAGTAAAATTGAGTAACAGAATTTTCTGACAAAGACTAACACTTTTCCTGGCTCTGTCATATTTCTCTACTTGAGAAGCATCATGGTGTAAGCAATGGGTTGGAGTCAGAAAACTCTGATCCATGTGTCTAGATCCAAACCCTTTGTCTTGTGCAATGCACTTCAAATCTTTCAGCTTTTATCTCCTTATGTGTAGAACATTGTTAGAAACATCAAATGAATTGGTTCCTATGGAGTCATTTTGTAAACTGTATAGCTCCATATGAATGTGAATGATTATTGCTTGTGTCTGCTTCCCTTCTATATATGACACATCCTGTGAGAGCAGAAACCTTGTCTCTCTTGTTTGTTTGCTCTTGTGTCCCTAGTCCTAGAATGGGGGCAGCCACAGTCTATGCATAACATTAGCTTTAATTCAGGAAGGTTAACTGCTATAACAGACAGGCCCCAAAGAGTGACTTATGTCCTGGTGGGTCATAGTCCAAGGGGTCAGAATTTGTATCTTCACTATGTCAGAGTCACTTATAGGTCAGCCGGGAAAACCCCGCTTTCTCAGTCAACTAGAGATCCCGAATCAGTCTTTTATCTCCACCACATCTGAGGTCCTTGGAATCCTTACCCCAGTAGGCTGGCACAGGAAATTTCCTGTGCATGACATTTCACAGGCTACCATGAGGAGTGGTGTGGTTCACTCTAGCCCATTCTGTTGGCCAGAAGTCAGTTACTGGCCACATACAAGGGATCCTAGAAAACAGAGTTTATCCATAGCCTCAAAATAAGAGAAAATGAGTTTGATCAGCATCCTACCAATCATTACTATGACTTTCATAATATCTGTAGAATAAACACATGAAGAAATTAATGAAATATACATGTACGAATGCAGCCTAAGATCCACTTTTGTTTATCAGCTTTTCAGTAATGAGTTGTGTTTTTTCCCTTGAAGTATAGCTGGGGGCTTCCCTGGGTAGTTAAGAATCCGCCTACCAATGCAGCAGATGAGTTTGACCCCGGGTTGGGAAGATCTCCTGGAGAAGGAATTGGCAATCCACTCCAGTATTCTTGCCTGGAGAATCTAAGTTCTTATATTTGGCATACTATGCTATCTTTTAAGTAAAATTGAGTAACAGAATTTTCTGACAAAGACTAACACTTTTCCTGGCTCTGTCATATTTCTCTACTTGAGAAGCATCATGGTGTAAGCAATGGGTTGGAGTCAGAAAACTCTGATCCATGTGTCTAGATCCAAACCCTTTGTCTTGTGCAATGCACTTCAAATCTTTCAGCTTTTATCTCCTTATGTGTAGAACATTGTTAGAAACATCAAATGAATTGGTTCCTATGGAGTCATTTTGTAAACTGTATAGCTCCATATGAATGTGAATGATTATTGCTTGTGTCTGCTTCCCTTCTATATATGACACATCCTGTGAGAGCAGAAACCTTGTCTCTCTTGTTTGTTTGCTCTTGTGTCCCTAGTCCTAGAATGGGGGCAGCCACAGTCTATGCATAACATTAGCTTTAATTCAGGAAGGTTAACTGCTATAACAGACAGGCCCCAAAGAGTGACTTATGTCCTGGTGGGTCATAGTCCAAGGGGTCAGAATTTGTATCTTCACTATGTCAGAGTCACTTATAGGTCAGCCGGGAAAACCCCGCTTTCTCAGTCAACTAGAGATCCCGAATCAGTCTTTTATCTCCACCACATCTGAGGTCCTTGGAATCCTTACCCCAGTAGGCTGGCACAGGAAATTTCCTGTGCATGACATTTCACAGGCTACCATGAGGAGTGGTGTGGTTCACTCTAGCCCATTCTGTTGGCCAGAAGTCAGTTACTGGCCACATACAAGGGATCCTAGAAAACAGAGTTTATCCATAGCCTCAAAATAAGAGAAAATGAGTTTGATCAGCATCCTACCAATCATTACTATGACTTTCATAATATCTGTAGAATAAACACATGAAGAAATTAATGAAATATACATGTACGAATGCAGCCTAAGATCCACTTTTGTTTATCAGCTTTTCAGTAATGAGTTGTGTTTTTTTTTTACTTGAAGTATAGCTGGGGGCTTCCCTGGGTAGTTAAGAATCCGCCTACCAATGCAGCAGATGAGTTTGACCCCGGGTTGGGAAGATCTCCTGGAGAAGGAATTGGCAATCCACTCCAGTATTCTTGCCTGGAGAATCTTATGGACAGAGGAGACTGGTGGGCCACAGTCCAAGAGATCACACAAGACCTGGACATGACCTAGTGACTAAGTAGCAACAACAGAAACAACAATAGTTGATTACAGTGTTGTACTAATTCAGATACACAGCAAAGTGATTCAAATATACATACATAATATTTTTCATTGTAAGTTATTAAAGATATTGAGTATAGTTCCATGTGCTATATAATAGGTTCTTTTTTAAAATTTATTTTATACGTAGTAGTATATGTCTGTTCATCCCAAGCTCCTAATTTATCTCTTCCCCCACTACTTTCTCCTTTGGCAACTGTAAGTTTGTTTTCTGTGTCTGAGAATCTGTTATTTTTTTGTAAATAAGTTCATTTGTATCATTTTTTTAAGATTTATTTATTTGTTTATTTGGGGGGCGGGGGGCAGGTTGGGGAGGGAGGGGAGCGGGCGGGCCACTTCTATTGGTCTTCCATTTCTCTATTTTCATCCGTCTTTGTTCCTTGGCTCTTGTGGGCCTCGCATCGCAGTGGCGTCTGTCATCGCAGAGCGCCGGCTCGGTGATTGGACACATCAGTCCAGCCGCTCCGCGGCACGTGGGATCTTCTCAGGCCAGGGATCGAACCGGCGCCCCTTGCACTGCAAGGCGGTGTCCCCACCCACTGGACCACCAGGGGAAGCCCTGTATCTTTTTTTAAAAAAGATTTATTTATTTTATTTTTAGCTGCTGTAGATCTCATTACTACACACAGGTTTTCTCTAGTTGTGATGAGCAGAGGCTGTTCTTCATTGCAATGCATGGGCTTCTCATGGCAGCAGCTTCTCTAGTCATGGAGCGTGGGCTCATTGGTTGTGAAACATAGATTTAGTCGCTCTGTGGCATGTGGAATCTTCCCAAAGCAGGGATCTAACCGGTATCCCTTGCATTGCAAGGCAGATTGTTAACCACTGCACCAGCAAGGAAGCCCTGTATCATTTTTTTTAATTCCGCATATTGTGAGTGATATCATGTTAGTCTTTCTCCAACTTGCTTCACTTAGTATGACAATCTCTAAGAACATCCATGTTGCACCAAATGGTTGGGAGAAAATGCAATCCACTCCAGTATTCTTGCCTGGAGAATCAGACGGAGACTGGTGGGCCACAGTCCAAGAGATCACACAAGACCTGGACATGACCTAGTGACTAAGTAGCAACAACAGAAACAACAATAGTTGATTACAGTGTTGTACTAATTCAGATACACAGCAAAGTGATTCAAATATACATACATAATATTTTTCATTGTAAGTTATTAAAGATATTGAGTATAGTTCCATGTGCTATATAATAGGTTCTTTTTTAAAATTTATTTTATACGTAGTAGTATATGTCTGTTCATCCCAAGCTCCTAATTTATCTCTTCCCCCACTACTTTCTCCTTTGGCAACTGTAAGTTTGTTTTCTGTGTCTGAGAATCTGTTATTTTTTTGTAAATAAGTTCATTTGTATCATTTTTTTAAGATTTATTTATTTGTTTATTTGGGGGGCGGGGGGCAGGTTGGGGAGGGAGGGGAGCGGGCGGGCCACTTCTATTGGTCTTCCATTTCTCTATTTTCATCCGTCTTTGTTCCTTGGCTCTTGTGGGCCTCGCATCGCAGTGGCGTCTGTCATCGCAGAGCGCCGGCTCGGTGATTGGACACATCAGTCCAGCCGCTCCGCGGCACGTGGGATCTTCTCAGGCCAGGGATCGAACCGGCGCCCCTTGCACTGCAAGGCGGTGTCCCCACCCACTGGACCACCAGGGGAAGCCCTGTATCTTTTTTTAAAAAAGATTTATTTATTTTATTTTTAGCTGCTGTAGATCTCATTACTACACACAGGTTTTCTCTAGTTGTGATGAGCAGAGGCTGTTCTTCATTGCAATGCATGGGCTTCTCATGGCAGCAGCTTCTCTAGTCATGGAGCGTGGGCTCATTGGTTGTGAAACATAGATTTAGTCGCTCTGTGGCATGTGGAATCTTCCCAAAGCAGGGATCTAACCGGTATCCCTTGCATTGCAAGGCAGATTGTTAACCACTGCACCAGCAAGGAAGCCCTGTATCATTTTTTTTTAATTCCGCATATTGTGAGTGATATCATGTTAGTCTTTCTCCAACTTGCTTCACTTAGTATGACAATCTCTAAGAACATCCATGTTGCACCAAATGATATTATGTCATTCTTTTTATGATTGAGTAGTATTCCATTGTGTGTGTATTTGCTGTATCTTATTTATGCATTACTCTATGTATGGACATTTAGGTTGCTTCCATGTCTTTGCAATTGTAAATGGTGCTGCTCTTGAACACTGGGGTACATATATCTTTTCATATTAGACTTTTCATCTTTTTTGGGTCTATGCCCAGGAACAGGATTGCAGGTTCGTATGGTAACTCTATTTATAGTTCTTTAAAGAAACCTCTATAATGTTCTTCATAACGGCAACACCAATTTACAATCCCATTAATGGTCCCTTTTGTCTCTAGCATTTGTTATTTGTTGACCTTTTGCTGATGGCCATTCTGGCAGGTATGAGGTGATATCGCATTGTAAGGTTTTTAAATTTTTTATTTACGCATTTTCAGGTGCACTGAGTCTCCACTGTTGCATGCAGGCTTTCTCTAGGGGTGGCAAATGGGGGCTACTCTTCGTTATGATGCACTGCCTTCTTCCTGTGGTGGATTCTCCTGTTGCAGAGCATGGACTCTAGAGCTCAGGCTCAGTAGTTGTGGCTCACAGGCTTAGTTGCTCCATGGAACATGGAATCTTCCCAGACCAGGGATAGAGCCCATCTCCGCTGCACTGGCAGGCAGATTCTTTTTTTTTTTTTTTTACCGCCCGACCTGGGACTAGGCAGATTCTTAATCACTGGTCCACTAGGCCCTTCATTGTGGTTTCAATTTCCACTTCACTGATAATTAGAGATGTTGAGCATGTGACTGTTGATCATCTGAATTTCCTCTTTGAAAAAATGTCTATTCAGGTCTTCTGCCCACTTTATTCATTTGTTTTGAAACAGAGCTCTATGAGCTGTTTGTATACTTTGGAAATTACACAAACACTTTCTCCCAGTCCATAGGTTGTCTTTTTGTTTGTTTATGGTTTCCTTTGCTGTGCAAAAGCTTTTAGGTTTAATTAGGCTTTATTTGTTTTGTTTTGTTTTTATTTCCATTGCTCTAGGAGACAAATCAGACAAAATACTGCTGCAATTTATGTCAGAGTGTTCTGCCTATGTTTTCCTCTAGGAATTTTATAATATTCAGTCTTACATTTAGGTCTTTAACCCATTTTAACTTTATTTTTGTGTATGATATTAGAAAATGTTCTAATTTTATTCCTCTCCATGTAGATGTCCCATTTTCCCAGCACCACTTATTGAAGAAACTGTCTTTTTTCCATTGTGTGTATTCTTGCCTCCTTTGTTGTAGATTAACCACAAGTGTATGGGGTGTTTTCCTGGGCTTTCTATCCTGTTCCCTTGATCTATGTGTCTGTCTTTGTCCCTGTACCATACCATTTGGATTACTATAGCTTCCTGTTTTACTTTTCTAATGCATAGTATGATGAACTTTTTTTTCAGTTATAGGCAGAACCAGTGCTTAACCTACAGGTATTGTAAAACTTGCCTTACCTGTTTTGAGGAAATGGTTTGGCCTTGATTTAAATGCTTTAATGTTAACATGTACATATTTTAATTCTACTAGAAAGTGGTTTTTACAATTAATATCAACTTTATATACACTTGGGTATGTTTATGTGTCTATGTATATAGAGTAGCAAAATAACAGAAGAACAAGATTATAGAAATGTACATTTCAGCCATGACAAACCTAAAACATATCCCTGTATCCTTCTATAATATGTATGTGTTCATCATACCATAGATATTATAATTACATCTCCAATAATAATTTTTATTCATGAGATGAAATAGAATTAGCACGTTTTGCTGAAAAGCTCTCTAGAAGTCAGTGTTTCCTTTACTGTGTTGCCATAGATAGCTTTTCTGCAATTTTTTTTTTCAATTTTTAAATAGCCAGATTATAACAGACTGCTTAAGATTCTAAGCAATGACATCTTTTCCTTCTTATTATCAGGCACTCAGTGCATTTTTTAAAAAATTATGTTTATTTGGCTGCACTGGGTCTCAGTTGTAGCATGTGGGCTCTAGTTCCCTGACCAGGGATCGAACCTGGACCCCCTGCATTGGGAGCACAGAGTCTTAGCCACCGGACCACCAGGGAATTCCCCACTCAGTGCATTTTAATAGATGTTTTGATTAAATTGTGAATATGAATGACAAAACTTTAGTTGGTCTTGATTTACCACCATGTATGTGAAGTCATGACGGGAGAAAAACTCCCACACCTAGCATGTGCATAAATACAGAGGCTCTTAAAATATTTTAAATAAGACATTTGTATTTAAAATTATATTTTAAATTAACACAATAAGTATTACTTGATAAGCATTTTGTTAGTACTTCTAAGAGGATGATTTTCTCATTTGATACATAACATTTACCAGAGATAATAAACCAGAAAATGTAACAAAATTTTCTTTTATAAAAGCAGTTTTAAAAATACAAACATGTAGTTTGTCAAGAAACATATTAAAATCAAAAAAAAAACGAGAGTTTGAAATAAATATTGGATTACTATAGCTTCCTGTTTTACTTTTCTAATGCATAGTATGATGAACTTTTTTTTCAGTTATAGGCAGAACCAGTGCTTAACCTACAGGTATTGTAAAACTTGCCTTACCTGTTTTGAGGAAATGGTTTGGCCTTGATTTAAATGCTTTAATGTTAACATGTACATATTTTAATTCTACTAGAAAGTGGTTTTTACAATTAATATCAACTTTATATATACACTTGGGTATGTTTATGTGTCTATGTATATAGAGTAGCAAAATAACAGAAGAACAAGATTATAGAAATGTACATTTCAGCCATGACAAACCTAAAACATATCCCTGTATCCTTCTATAATATGTATGTGTTCATCATACCATAGATATTATAATTACATCTCCAATAATAATTTTTATTCATGAGATGAAATAGAATTAGCACGTTTTGCTGAAAAGCTCTCTAGAAGTCAGTGTTTCCTTTACTGTGTTGCCATAGATAGCTTTTCTGCAATTTTTCAATTTTAAATAGCCAGATTATAACAGACTGCTTAAGATTCTAAGCAATGACATCTTTTCCTTCTTATTATCAGGCACTCAGTGCATTTTTTAAAAAATTATGTTTATTTGGCTGCACTGGGTCTCAGTTGTAGCATGTGGGCTCTAGTTCCCTGACCAGGGATCGAACCTGGACCCCCTGCATTGGGAGCACAGAGTCTTAGCCACCGGACCACCAGGGAATTCCCCACTCAGTGCATTTTAATAGATGTTTTGATTAAATTGTGAATATGAATGACAAAACTTTAGTTGGTCTTGATTTACCACCATGTATGTGAAGTCATGACGGGAGAAAAACTCCCACACCTAGCATGTGCATAAATACAGAGGCTCTTAAAATATTTTAAATAAGACATTTGTATTTAAAATTATATTTTAAATTAACACAATAAGTATTACTTGATAAGCATTTTGTTAGTACTTCTAAGAGGATGATTTTCTCATTTGATACATAACATTTACCAGAGATAATAAACCAGAAAATGTAACAAAATTTTCTTTTATAAAAGCAGTTTTAAAAAATACGAACATGTAGTTTGTCAAGAAACATATTAAAATCAAGGAGAAGAAATTTAGAAAACTTTATCGAGAGTTTGAAATAAATATAAAGTCAATATTTATAGATAGGAAAGCAAACATTTTTAAATTTTATTTATTTGTTTATTTTTGGCCACTCTAGGTCTTCATTGCTGCTGCAGGCTCTTCTCTAGTTGCAGGGAGTGGGGACTACTCACTAGGTGAGGTGAGCAGGCTTCTTGATACAGTGACTTCTCTTTTTTTTTTTTTTTGATGTTTATCTCTCTTTTTTAAATTTTGGCCTCTTTTATTGGTCTTTTATTTATTGATTGGCATCAATTTTTATTCTTTGGCCTGTGTCGGCCTCCCATTGCAGTGGCCTCTCTCACTGCAAAGCGCCGGCTCTGAGCCCATACTCTACAGAGTCCTGGCTCACAATTGGACACACCCACCCAGCCACTCCATGGGATGTGGTATCTTCCCCGGCCAAAAATCAAACCGGTGCCCCCAGCAATGAAAGGCAGACTCCCCACCCACTGGACCACCAGGGAAGGCTCAGTGACTTCTCTTGTTATGGAACACAGGCTCTAGGGCACATGGGCTTCAATAGTTGCAGCACATGGGCTCAATAGTTGAGGCTCCAAGGCTCAATAGTTGTGGCTTATGGGCTTTGTTGCTCTGCAGCATGTGGGAATCTTCCTGGATCAGGGATCGAACCCGTGTCTGCTGCATTGGCAGGCAAACTCTTCATCACTGAGCTACCAGGGAAGCCCCAAGGTTTTTTAATTGAAGTATAGTTAATTTACAATGTTGTGCTAGTTTCAGGTGTACAAACTTCTTTCTTTCTTTCTTTCTTTTTTATAATTCTTTTTGGCCTCTGTATTGGCCCTTTGTTCATTTATTTTCACCCATCTTTATTCTTGGTCCTGTGTGGGCCTCTCACTGCAGCAGCCAATTTCGCTGCAGAGCACTGGCTCCGGGGCAGGCAGGATCCTCCAGGGCCAGGGATTAAACCAGCACCACTTGCACTGCAAGGCAGACCCTCCATCCACTGGACCACCAGGGAAGCCCTACAAACTTCATTTTTAATGTCAGTTTATCCCAGATTAATATATAGGTTAGTAATAATTACAGTTAAAATCAGTGAGATATGTTATTATTTTGTTAATGTTGAAATGGTTTTTAATTGTATTTAATTTTTTTTTTTTAAAAAAAACTTTTATTTATTTATTTTTGGCTGTGCTGGGTCTTTGTTGATGTGTGGGTTTAGCTGCTCTGTGGTATGTGGGATCTTCCCAGATCCGGGCTCGAACCTGTGTCTCCTGCATTGGCAGACGGGTTCTTATCCACTGAGCCACAAGGGAAGCCCAATTGTATTTAATTTTGATAAGGGATCAAAGATAGTCACAAAATTATGGAAGAGAAGTAATAAATTAAAAGATAGATCTAATTTTGCCATATATAAAACAATATTTTATATTGTTTAGTGTCAATGCTACAGTCCCATGGGACAGGGTGGTCTAGAAAGCACAATGATAGAGTTCAAAAAATAAGAATATCTGAATTCAAAAAAAAAAAGAATACCTGAATTCAAATTCTGATTAACCCCCTTTCTAGTTAGTTTCCCTTCGTCTCCCTTCTAAATAAGAGAATTTACTCACATGTGATGTAGGATGTGTGCTAAGTTGCTTCAGTCATGTCTGACTCTTTGTGACCGCATGTACAAATTAATATAAGGAGGGGAAATGATTGAATAAATAGTCTTAGGAAAATCAGGTAGCAATTTGGGAAAAAATAAATCGAAAAGTGATGAATTAAGAACAAATGTAAGGCTTCCCTCTTGGTTCAGTGGTAAAACATCTGCCTGCCAAAGCAGGAAACACCAGTTCTGTCCCAGAAGATCTCACATGCTATACAGCAACTAAGCCAGAGTGCCACAACTACTGAGTGGGAGCTACAGAGCCCAGGAGCCACAACTACTGAAGCCTGTGTGCCCTAGAACTTGCACTCCACAACAAGAGAAGCCACAGTATGGAGCAGCCCACACACTGCAACAAAGAGTGGCCACCCCTCACCAAAGCTAGAGAAAAGCCCAAGCAGCAGTGAAGATCCAGCGTGGCCGTAAATAAATAAATAAAATTATTTATTTTATTAGGAACACAGTTTAAAAAAGAAAGTAATAAATTTAGCCAAAGAATAAATGACAGAAATAAAATTTGGTATTTAGAAAGCTTCTGAAAGATTTTCTAAAATTCTATGTTTGGAAATTATTTCAATCAGAAGACTAAGTCCAGTTCAACTTGTATCATGTATTCCTCGAGCACCTATCATATCGTAAGCATTAAATCGTGAGCATACAGTCTCAAGCTAGATCAGAAAATAACAGACAACAGAGTTTGTCTCCTTAAAGGTTCTAGCAAGAATCCAATTTCAAGGGTAGATAACTGTTTTCAAGAAAATTAAAGAAATGTGTAGTGATGGTTTGTAGACAGACATATAAATCAGTGGAAGAGAATTAAGAGTCCAGAAAGTCGGGCTTCCCTGGTGGTTCAGTGGGTAAGGACACCGCCTTGCAGTGCAAGGAGCACCAGTTCGATCCCTGGCCTGGGAAGATCCCACGTGCCGCGGAGCAGCTGGACCGATGTGTCCAATTACCAAGTCGGAGCTCTGGAGCTCATGCACCCAGAGCCGGTGCTCTGTGACAACAGAGGCCACCGTGATGGGAGGCCCACACGGGCCAACGAAAACAGATGGATGAGAATAGACAAATGAAAGACCAATAGAAGTGGCCTGCCTGCTCCCCTCCCTCCCCACCCCACCCCCCCCAAAAAAAATAAGTAAATCTTTAAAAAAAAAAAAAAAGAGTCCAGAAAGTTGGCAACCACATAAATGTCCATCTACCGCTTAATAAAATTTCAATGTGTTGTTTCTATGTAATGGAATAGTATTCAGTCATAAAAAGAATGAAGTACATGCTACAACATGGGGAAGCCTCAAAAACACTGTGCTAAGTGAAAGAAGCCAAACACAAAAAGCCACATATTGAATAATTTCATTTATATGAAATGTTCAAAATAAGTAAAACCATAAAAATTCACCTGCAGTGTGGGAGACCTGGGTTTGATCCCTAAGTTGAGAAGATCCCCTGGAAAAGGGAACAGCTACCCACTCCAGTATTCTTGCCTGGAGAATTCCACGGCTTGTGCATGGAGTTGCTAGGAGTCGGACACGACTGAGCAGCTTTCATGTTCATACTTTTCATACTTTCACATAGAGATAGAAATTAAATTAGTGGTTTCCTGGGGACAAGGAGAAAAGAATAGGGAATGACCGCAGGTTTCTTTTCGAGTGATGAAAATGCTCTGAAACTATTGGTGATAGTCTAATTGCTGTTCTTTTGAAAGTGATTTTTTTTTTCACCGTGATTGCTTTTATGATTTCCCTCTTTCTCTTTGTTTTTCATTAGTTTTGCTATGGTGTGCCAGACATAATTTTCTTTGTATCTGTCCTGCTAGAGTATAGAGTTTATTGACTCTATGACTTGATATCTCTTGTCAGATTTTGAAAATTCTCAGTTGGTATCTCTAATTTCACTTATGTTAAAAGTAAATTTGGGGTCAGGGGGAACATATGTATACCTATGGCAGATTCAGGTCGATGTGTGACAGTAAACAACAAAACTCTGTAAGAAAAAGAAAAAGTAAATTTCAGTTAAACATACTCAGTTTCTTATCAGTGTCCCATATAATTCTTTTCTTTATTTTATTTTTAGTTTACTTTTTACTTTTACAGAGTTTTGTTGTTTACAGATATGTATGATCCCAGATTAGTCATATGTACAACCCCCCCATCCCACCCCTCTAGGCCGTCGCACAGCACCCCTGCAGGATCCCCTTCCATGTGATTCTTATGCTCTTTTTAATATTTTTTTCCTCTTTTCCAACTTTCTGTCTGAATGCTGGGAACTCCAAATGTTATTATTTGGTGATTTTTATTTTCTCCTGATCTTAAATCATTCAAGAAAATAGTTTTCCTCTCTCCTGCCAAGAAGGTGTGTATCTCAGACTGACTCAACCCCCAGGAATGAGTGTGCATATTTTCTCTTTATTCTCCAAGTTAGCTCATGGTCTCACAACTTCCTCTTGTCCAAATCTCATGTTTTCATTCCCAGTTTTTTAACCTTGTGGGTATTAATATATACATTATTCTTTTACTGCCTCTTTAATGAAGCCTTGAGTAGAAGAAAAAAATAAATGATCACTCTGCTATGTTTAACGGGAAGTCATATGCACAGTACTATCAACGCTGGTAAGAGTGTCATGATAAAGGGGCACTGGAAGAAAGACTGCTGTCGATGTGTCTTTTGCAAACAGCCACGGCATTGGCAGAGGGAATGCCCCAGACGCAAGAGAGTGACGGGGGCCCCTCAGCCACTGATGGCTTTGCAGTCAGAAGACCAACGGGCCCAAGGCCAAAAGTGGCTCTGCTTCAACCTCGGGTGGTCATTGATGGGGCTGGCCATTTGATAGAAGTTCTTGTAGACACTGGTGCAACCTTCTCAGTCTTAACCCAAAGGATTGGAAACATTAATAGTCATAAGGAATATGTAATGGGGTTGTCAGGAAAGAAATAGGGGCACACTTTCCTGGAGCCTGTTTTGTGCAGTGCTAATGGACAGCTGTTTTTGCATTTGTTTCTGTTTGTGCCTTTCCCTTTGGACCTGTCTGGGGTCAGGGGAACATATGTATACCTATGGCAGATTCAGGTCGATGTGACAGTAAACAACAAAACTCTGTAAGAAAAAGAAAAAGTAAATTTCAGTTAAACATACTCAGTTTCTTATCAGTGTCCCATATAATTCTTTTCTTTATTTTATTTTTAGTTTACTTTTTACTTTTACAGAGTTTTGTTGTTTACAGATATGTATGATCCCAGATTAGTCATATGTACAACCCCCCCATCCCACCCCTCTAGGCCGTCGCACAGCACCCCTGCAGGATCCCCTTCCATGTGATTCTTATGCTCTTTTTAATATTTTTTTCCTCTTTTCCAACTTTCTGTCTGAATGCTGGGAACTCCAAATGTTATTATTTGGTGATTTTTATTTTCTCCTGATCTTAAATCATTCAAGAAAATAGTTTTCCTCTCTCCTGCCAAGAAGGTGTGTATCTCAGACTGACTCAACCCCCAGGAATGAGTGTGCATATTTTCTCTTTATTCTCCAAGTTAGCTCATGGTCTCACAACTTCCTCTTGTCCAAATCTCATGTTTTCATTCCCAGTTTTTTAACCTTGTGGGTATTAATATATACATTATTCTTTTACTTCTCTTTAATGAAGCCTTGAGTAGAAGAAAAAAATAAATGATCACTCTGCTATGTTTAACGGGAAGTCATATGCACAGTACTATCAACGCTGGTAAGAGTGTCATGATAAAGGGGCACTGGAAGAAAGACTGCTGTCGATGTGTCTTTTGCAAACAGCCACGGCATTGGCAGAGGGAATGCCCCAGACGCAAGAGAGTGACGGGGGCCCCTCAGCCACTGATGGCTTTGCAGTCAGAAGACCAACGGGCCCAAGGCCAAAAGTGGCTCTGCTTCAACCTCGGGTGGTCATTGATGGGGCTGGCCATTTGATAGAAGTTCTTGTAGACACTGGTGCAACCTTCTCAGTCTTAACCCAAAGGATTGGAAACATTAACAGTCATAAGGAATATGTAATGGGGTTGTCAGGAAAGAAATAGGGGCACACTTTCCTGGAGCCTGTTTTGTGCCGTGCTAATGGACAGCTGTTTTTGCATTTGTTTCTGTTTGTGCCTTTCCCTTTAATGGGGAGAGATTTATTAACTAAGTTAGTGGCCACTCTGTCTCTGGAGGAGAAAGAGAACTACCCTCACTGTGTAATTAATATAAACAAAGAGTTATTCATGATCATGATTTAGTTCAGTTGGGTAATGGATTTCAATAGGAATGGGTTAAGACCAGACTAGATACGGTCTCTCCCTCCAAAGTATTCTTAAAATGCTGCTTTTGACAAATAGATTATGGTTTGACAAATTGTGGTGAATTTTTTTTGCCTGTAAGTGATTTGTACTTACTTTAGAGATCTAGATATAGTTGTTGGCTTTTTTTTTTAACATTTATTTATTTATTTATTTTGGTGGGGGTGGGGAGGGAGGGGGGTGGGCGGGCCACTCCTATCGGTCTTTCATTTGTCTAGTTTCATCCATCTTTGCTCTTTGGCCTGTGTGGGCCTCCCATTGCGGTGGCCTCTGTTGTTGCAGAGCACCGGCTCTGGGCGCACGCGCTCCAGAGCTCCGGCTCGGTAATTGGACACATCAGTCCAGCCACTCAGCGGCACGTGGGATCTTCCCAGGCCAGGCATCAAACCAGTGCCCCTTGCACTGCAAGGCAGTGTCCTTACCCACTGGACCACCAGGGAAGCCCTAGATATAGTTTTAATTTGAAAATAAATATTGTCTCACAGTGACTTATGATCTTAGCTGACCAAAAAGTAACTTTTGGATGTTTTACAGGGTCCCTGTGATATGGCAAAGAAAAATAGTTAACTAAGTGTCTTTTGCAAACAGCCACGGCATTCGCAGAGGGAATGCCCCAGACGCAAGAGAGTGACGGGGGCCCCTCAGCCACTGATGGCTTTGCAGTCAGAAGACCAACGGGCCCAAGGCCAAAAGTGGCTCTGCTTCAACCTCGGGTGGTCATTGATGGGGCTGGCCATTTGATAGAAGTTCTTGTAGACACTGGTGCAACCTTCTCAGTCTTAACCCAAAGGATTGGAAACATTAATAGTCATAAGGAATATGTAATGGGGTTGTCAGGAAAGAAATAGGGGCACACTTTCCTGGAGCCTGTTTTGTGCAGTGCTAATGGACAGCTGTTTTTGCATTTGTTTCTGTTTGTGCCTTTCCCTTTAATGGGGAGAGATTTATTAACTAAGTTAGTGGCCACTCTGTCTCTGGAGGAGAAAGAGAACTACCCTCACTGTGTAATTAATATAAACAAAGAGTTATTCATGATCATGATTTAGTTCAGTTGGGTAATGGATTTCAATAGGAATGGGTTAAGACCAGACTAGATACGGTCTCTCCCTCCAAAGTATTCTTAAAATGCTGCTTTTGACAAATAGATTATGGTTTGACAAATTGTGGTGAATTTTTTTTGCCTGTAAGTGATTTGTACTTACTTTAGAGATCTAGATATAGTTGTTGGCTTTTTTTTTTAACATTTATTTATTTATTTATTTTGGTGGGGGTGGGAGGGAGGGGGGTGGGCGGGCCACTCCTATCAGTCTTTCATTTGTCTAGTTTCATCCATCTTTGCTCTTTGGCCTGTGTGGGCCTCCCATTGCGGTGGCCTCTGTTGTTGCAGAGCACAGGCTCTGGGCGCATGTGCTCCAGAGCTCCGGCGCAGTAATTGGACACATCAGTCCAGCCACTCGGCGGCACGTGGGATCTTCTCAGGCCAGGCATCGAACACTGCAAGGCGGTGTCCTTACCCACTGGACCACCAGGGAAGCCCTAGATATAGTTTTAATTTGAAAATAAATATTGTCTCACAGTGACTTATGATCTTAGCTGACCAAAAAGTAACTTTTGGATGTTTTACAGGGTCCCTGTGATATGGCAAAGAAAAATAGTTAACTAAGATTATTTAATATGTTAAGTTAAATGTAATTGTTTGTAATTCTAGTTATTGTAACCCACCTTTATTGTACACTGTAATCAGATGTTTGACCATGCCTTTTAAGTCTTTTGTCATTTATAGATAATTTATGGCCTGGTGCCCAATCATCAAGGGGATCCATAGGAAGGCTAAGGAACCCAGTTACTACTGCTCTACATCAAGACGGTGGCTATGTAGAGATTTCAACACATATGGACTAAAACTAGGAGCTGCCCTGCCCCTGGAACCCCTAGATCAGGTACCAGAGATTTTTACTCCCAGACAGGCAGGGTCAACGCCCATGCTCAGCCTTGAAGCAATTACAGAAGACGGACCTTCGCCCTCTGCCTCCTATAAGAATATGGGAGTAAAATCTCTGAGAGGGGAATATAAGGGATAGGGAAAGGGGCAGGGCACAATTTTTGAAAAGAATGACACACCCAGAGGCGCCATGACAGTTCCACCCCTTCCCTAAAAGAGGGAATAATCCTCCCACTCATTAGCATATGGAATTACCCAGCCTATAAAAGTTAAGAACACCATGTTTTCAGGGCCGCTGGATTTCACTCTGTGATGGCCCACACTCTGTCTGTGGAGTGTGCTTTCTCTGAATCTGAATAAATCCATTTCTTACCTAACAACAACAACAAAAGAGTGTTATGAAACAAAGCATTCTCATAGATTTCTTTTTTTTTAGAATTAAAAAAAATTATTTATTTATTTATTATTTTTTTGACTATTCTGGGTTTTCACTGCTACCACAAGCTCTTCTCTAGTTACAGGGTGTGGGGGCCACTCTCTAGTTGAGGTAAGCAGACTTCTTGTTGCAATGACTTCTCTTGTTGTGGAGCTCAGGCTCTAGAGCACACAGGCTTCAATAGTTGTGGCTCTGAGGCTCTAGAGCACAGGCTCAATAGTTGTGACTCACGGGCTTGGTTGCTCTGCAGCATGTGGGCTCTGCCTGGATCAGGGATTGAACCTGTGTCCCCCACATTGGCAGGCAAACTCTTTTACCACTGAGCTACCAGGGAAGCCCCAGCATGCTCATAGATTTCTGATGGTGGTGTCCTTTTTTAGAAAGGTCTTTAATCTGATTTTTCCTCTGAGAAGGAAGTTTAAATAAATAATCTGAAATTCAAAATTTAGAATATTTTCTGGGACTTCCCTGGTGGTCCAGGGCCTAAGACTGCACACTCCCAATGCAGGGAGACCAGGGTTCAATCCCTGGTCGGGAACTAGATCCCACATGCTGCAACTAAAGATTCCATGTGCTGCAGCTATGACCTGGTGCAGCCAAATAGAACATTTTTTTAAAATATTTTCTATGTAGAAAGGTTCACACACAGTATCATACTTAATGAAATTTAAAATTCAGATTAACCTAAATATCTAATCACTTGGTACTAGATAAATATGTTTTGGAGCCTACATTTAATAGAACATTGTACAGCTCTTTAAAATTGTTAAGGTATGTATTAACATAGATAAATGTTATACATTATGTTAACTGAAAAGAATTTTATAGAAAAAAAGCACAACTCAAAACAGTGGCATATAAGCATATAGATAAAATATATCCAAATATGGACAATACCTACCTTAAAATGGTCGAACAATGACAAATGGATTTTTTTTCTTAAAATAAAGAAAATAGGGGGAACACCATGTTTAAAAGAAGAAACATTACTTCTTTAACTTACACACTATGCTATTTATAATATTAATAATATGAATCACACATTATTTGTCCAAAGTATCATATTTCTTTTTAACTCATTACAAGTCCTGGTTTTTTAGTTCATTTACAAAGATGGAGAGTTTTCATCACGCGTGTCTTGAAAATAGTGCTTGAGAAAGAGTTCTGGACTCACAAGCCTAACAAACCCTGAATCCTTTTCTCTACATTTCATAAAAAACATGTTTCATTTACAATTCAGACTCAGAATTAATTAAGTTCTGTGCTAATACAACTTTAAAATGCAATGCCTCAGATAAATACCAACCAAGCACTACAGAGTTTAATTTGAAATATGTGTTCCACATTATAATCTGATCTCCCTCAATAACTGTTTAGCAAATTAAAACGGCAAGTGGCATCATTGGCTAACCCTTTGAGGCAGCAAGAGATATTGAAGATTTGCTTGAGTTTATTTCTGCTAACATATTCTACAAGGTGTTACAAGACTGTTCTAAGACTGATTATGCAAGTTGAACTGGAAGTGATTTTTTTAAGTGGATTCAGAGATGTGGTATAAAATAAGCATTATTCTGGTTTTCTGTTTTGAGTGCTTGAGATAAATTTAAAAGAAGTGAAATCTTTTGGATAATTAGAATTAGACAACTATCACAACATTATTAGTCGACTATATATATCCCAATACAAAATAAGAAGTATTTTAAAAAATAATTTAAAAAAAAGAATTAGACAACTATCTGTTAATTGTGGCACATTTTACATATACATTAATACCAAAGACACACTACAGATTCTGAACTTAATTTCTCATATGAACTGTAAAAATAATGCATCTATAGACCAGCAAGCTCTGAAAGATGAAAAGTTGATTACCAAGGAACATAACATTTATATTCAAGAAAAGAACCTTTTATATTCTGTTTATGTTCACAGCAACCCTCTTAGCAAAGAGAGAAGCCCAGGGAAGAAGCAAAATGAAGTACAGTTCTTTTATATCTTTCCATTTGGGCTCAGATTACACAGAATGATTTGTTCTGCCTTCCAAGAGATGACGGGAAAGACAACTGTACTACACCAAACCAGTTTGGAAATGAAAGACAAGTATCTGTTTTACAGATTCATCAGCTTCTTTTCTGATACCTCAGCCAAGCTTCTTAGGGTTTTTAGTTCCTTTACAAAGATGGAGAGTTTTTATCACGCGTGTCTTGAAAATAGTGCTTGAGAAAGAGTTCTGGACTCACAAGCCTAACAAACCCTGAATCCTTTTCTCTACATTTCATAAAAAACATGTTTCATTTACAATTCAGACTCAGAATTAATTAAGTTCTGTGCTAATACAACTTTAAAATGCAATGCCTCAGATAAATACCAACCAAGCACTGCAGAGTTTAATTTGAAATATGTGTTCCACATTATAATCTGATCTCCCTCAATAACTGTTTAGCAAATTAAAACGGCAAGTGGCATCATTGGCTAACCCTTTGAGGCAGCAAGAGATATTGAAGATTTGCTTGAGTTTATTTCTGCTAACATATTCTACAAGGTGTTACAAGACTGTTCTAAGACTGATTATGCAAGTTAAACTGGAAGTGATTTTTTTAAGTGGATTCAGAGATGTGGTATAAAATAAGCATTATTCTGGTTTTCTGTTTTGAGTGCTTGAGATAAATTTAAAAGAAGTGAAATCTTTTGGATAATTAGAATTAGACAACTATCACAACATTATTAGTCGACTATATATATCCCAATACAAAATAAGAAGTATTTTAAAAAATAATTTAAAAAAAAGAATTAGACAACTATCTGTTAATTGTGGCACATTTTACATATACATTAATACCAAAGACACACTACAGATTCTGAACTTAATTTCTCATATGAACTGTAAAAATAATGCATCTATAGACCAGCAAGCTCTGAAAGATGAAAAGTTGATTACCAAGGAACATAACATTTATATTCAAGAAAAGAACCTTTTATATTCTGTTTATGTTCACAGCAACCCTCTTAGCAAAGAGAGAAGCCCAGGGAAGAAGCAAAATGAAGTACAGTTCTTTTATATCTTTCCATTTGGGCTCAGATTACACAGAATGATTTGTTCTGCCTTCCAAGAGATGACAGGAAAGACAACTGTACTACACCAAACCAGTTTGGAAATGAAAGACAAGTATCTGTTTTACAGATTCATCAGCTTCTTTTCTGATACCTCAGCCAAGCTTCTTAGAGGGACCTTCTACAGCTGCCATTTTGCACTGCTCCATGGGACACTCACTCACATGAAATGAGCTTACAGGTTTCTGTTGCTTCCTTTCTTAGGAAAATGGTCCTTTCCTATCAGTGCTTTCCAAGTCACTCTATTTGCAGAGCTTTATGACTCTCAAAGGAACACATACCATGCAGCATATAAACTAGGAAATGTACAGTGTCCATCCATGGAGCTTGATTTATGTCAGGACTCCCATTTCAGCTCTGTTCTGGGCATGTCTGAAAGCAGTGAAGGAGGTGAGATCTACGGGTGCTAGCAGAGAGACTTCAAAGGAGAGGTCAGACGGGCTACCAAGGTCAGAATGTCTTCGTGAGAAAGCGACTTAATCTAGTAGTCAGTACAGCAGCTCTTATGAGAATAACCAGTGTATCTATGTGGTATTATAATACTTAAGTCTCTCCTGGTAATTCAAAAAGTGTCAATATGCACCCTGGGATTGCATAATCTATCTGCTTCATTGCAGTGGCATCAGGATCAAAAGGAATAATGCAGTTTACTCTTTCCTTATCTTACAGTTAAACCCTGTATCTTCTCAAATACTTGGTGTATTTAAGCAATTTATTTTTTCAATAATACTTTTTTACAATGAGAATATTAGTTCTCTAAGGACTCTCAAGTAATTTTGTAATCATAACTGTTTTTTTTTTTTTTTCACTATTTTTGGGGTGGGGTGGGCGGGTTGGGGAGGGAGGGGGGCAGGCAGGCCACTTCTATTGGTCCTTCATTTCTCCATTTTCATCCGTCTTTGTTCTTTGGCTCCTGTGGGCCTCCCATCGCGGTGCCGCCTGTTGTTGCAGAGCACCGGCTGTGGGCGCATGCGCTCCAGAGCTCCGGCTTGGTGATCGAACACATTGGTCCAGCTGCTCCGCAGCACGTGGGATCTTCCCAGGCCAGGGATGGAACCAGCGACCCTTGCACTGCAAGGCGGTGTTCTTACCTACTGGACCACCAGGGAAGCCCAATCATAACTGTTTTATCCATGTGTTCTGTTATATTTTACACAGATGAAGGGGATATGCTTTCAATGCCGCATGCCATTTCATCTTAATTAAGCATAAATATTATGTATACGTACTTGATTCTAAAATTTATTTAAAAAATGAATAAGATATGACCGTAAAATACTTTTGGAGGGTTCTCTGCAAAGTCTGATATTAGTGAACCCACCCTTTTTTTTTTTAATTTTTATTTTACTTTTTACTTTTACAGAGTTTTATTGTTTACAGATATATATGATTCCAGATTAGTCATATGTACATCCTCCCATTCCCACCCCTCCAGGCCATCACACAGAGCCCCTGCAGGATCCCCTTTTCTCATAGCGCAATGACAATAGCTATCTTTTTCACATATGACGGTACAGGTTTTCATGCTACTTCCTTTACAGCTCCCACCCACTATTTATTCCCCACAATGTCGATATGTCTATTCTCCATGTCTGTTTTTTCATTGCTTCATTGTGTGTGTTATCATTACCGTCCTACTAGATTCCATATATATGTGTTAGTATATTGTACTTGTATTTCTCTTTTTTGACTTACTTCACTTTTTGTGATAGGTTCTAGATCCAGCCACCTCATTAGGATGGATTCTTCTGCATTTCTTCTTACAGCTGTGTAGTATTCCATTGTATATATGTACCAGAGCTTTTTTATCCGTTCATTCATCAGTGGACATCTAGGTTCCTTCTATGTTCTAGCTATTGTATGAACCCACACTTTTAAGGCTTCCAAAAAATAGAGATCCCCAACAAAATCATGTTAGATTCCCGAGATTCTCAAATACTGAGGGAACATATTTGCCCTAAGATCTCTCTCTTCTATTTCACTGAGGGTGAAAGCCTTTGGTGAACTTGTGAGACTGTTGAAAGAAACTTTGTAACACTCTTAGTGATATTCAAAGACTGAAATGCAATCAGCAGCTTAGTGGGGATATTCCTGCTTATTTGATAAATTGGATTATTTGTCTCAACTCAGAAAAGAAAAGATCAGCTTTTAATAAATAGGGGTTTCATAGGATGCAAGAAGAGAATTCTTGCCTATGGAATTAGTAAAGTAAAAATGTTTGTTTTGCAAATTTAGAGGGTTGCTCATGTATAAAGAATGCTTCCAATACTATAAAAGATTACACTTGTGATGATTTAGGAGACTTGAAGAAGCAGAATGCTGATTCTGAGGTCATAGGGCCTTTGGGGATGTATTTATTTGCTAGGGCTGCAATAACAAACTACCATGGACTCGGTGGCCTGAATGACAGCTTATTTTCTCATAGTTATGAAGACTAGAAGGCAATGATTAAGTTGTCAGCATATTTGGTCTCTTTTGAGGCCACTCTGCTTGGCTTGTAAATGTCCACCTTCTTACTGTATCCACACATGGGCGTTCCTTGGCCTGTGCTGTCTGTGTGCTAATCTCTTAAAAGGATACCAGTCATCCTGGACCAGGGCCCATCCACATGGTCTCATTTTATCTTAGTTATCTCTTTAAAGGCCCTATCTCCAAATACAGTTCTGAGTGCTGGAGGTTAGAATTTCAATAAATGAATTTGAGGGGAACACAGTTCAGCCCCTAACATTGGGAGTTATCCTATCTTGAATCTCTCAGAATCTAGATGCAGGAAATGCAGAAGGAGGTCACAGTGTTTCCCAACATATGATCTTGATTATTCATGTGGTAATGCTAGAAGATCGAGGAGAATATGCCTGAGCATACATGAGTATTTGCATATATTGTCACACATTTACAATAGAAGAGTCAATTACTGCTATTATAGTTTATATATATATATATAATTTTATTTATTTACTTATTTATTTTTGGCTGTACTGGGTCTTCATGCTGCCTGGGCTTCTCTCCAGCTGTTTTAAGCAGGGGCTGCTGTAGCCAGGTGTGCAGGCTTCTCATTGTGTTGGCTTCTTGGGTGCTTGGGCTTCAATAATTACAGTGTGTGGGCTCAGTAGGTGGCAGCTCTCATGCTCTAGAGCACAGGCTCTATAGCCGTGGCTCAGGGTCTTAGTTGCTCTGAGGCATGTGGGATTCTCTGGGACCAGGGACTGAACCCACGTCTTATGCACTGGCAGGTGAATTCTCCACCACCGCGTCACCAGGGAAGCCCCTGTTACAGGGTTTTTAAATTAATTTTTAAAAAGTCTTTGTTGTATATTGGAGCATACATGATTAGGGCTTCCAAGGTGACTCAGTGGTAAAGAATCTGCCTGCTGCCCATACAGGAGATGCAGGTTGGATTCCTGGGTCAGGAAGATCCCCCGGAGAAGGAAATGGCAACTCCCTCCAGTATACTTGTCTGGGAAATCCCATGGACAGAGGAGCCCGGAAGACTACAGTCCATGGGGTCACAAAAGAATCAGATACGACTTATTGGCTAACCAACAACAAAATAACTGATTAACAATGATGTGGGGCTTCCCCTGGTGGTCCAGTGGATGGGGACACCGCCTTGCAGTGCAGGGGGCGCCGGTTCGAGCCCTGGCCTGGGAAGATCCCACGTGCCGCGGAGCGGCTGGACTGATGTGTCCAATCACCGAGCTGGAGCTCTGGAGCGCGCGCGCCCAGAGCCGGCGCTCGGCGACAACGGGCGCCGCGATGGGAGGCCCGCAGGAGCCAAAGAACAAAAGACGGATGAGAACGGAGAAATGGAGGACCAATGGAAGTGGCCCGCCCGCTCCCCTCCTTCCCCAACCCGACCCCCGCCCAAAAATAAATAAATAAATAAATCTAAAAAAAAAAAAACAAAAACCCAATGATGTGACAATTTCCAGTGGCCAGCAGAGGCATTCAGCCATACATATACATGAATCCATTTTCCCCCAAACTCCCCTCCCATCCAGGCTGCCTCATAACATTGAACAGAGTTCCCTGTGCTGCTGTGACAGTTATTTAAGTTAACTTTTATTGGAATATAGGTTTTTGAATATTTATTTATTTATTTGGCTGTGTCAGGTTTTAGTTTACGACATGCATACTCTTAGTTTCAGCATGAGAACTTATCAGAGTAAGTGAATCAAAGTGAATGAGATATATATATATATATTCACTCTTTTTTTTTAAAGATTTATTTATTTATTTTGGTGGGGGTGGGGAGGCAGGGGAGCAGGCGGGCCACTTCTGTTGGTCTTTCATTTGTCCATCTTTGTTCTTCCGGTCTGTGTGGGCCTCCCATCGCAGTGGCCTCTCTAGCTGCAGAGCACGAGCTCTGGGCGCATGCGCTCGAGAGCTCCGGCTTAGTAGTTGGACACATCGGTCCAGCCGCTCCACAGCACGTGGGATCTTCCCAGGCCAGGGATCGAACCAGCGCCCCCTGCACTGCAAGGCGGTGTCCTTACCCACTGGACCACCAGGGAAGCCCTAATTCTTTTTTTTTAAGATTTATTTTATTTGTTTATTTTTATTTATGTCTGCACTGGATTTTATTTTCTCCACACAGGCTTTCTCTAGTTGCAGACAGTGGGAATTATTTTCTAGTTTTGGTGCACAGACCTCTCATTGCAGTGGTTTCTCTTGTTGCAGATCACAGGCTCTAGAGCACATGCTCAGTAGTTGTGGTTCTAGGGCTTAGTTGTCCACAGCATGCAGGATGTTCCCGGACCAGGGCCTGAACCCAGGTCTCCTGCACTGGCAGGCAGATGCTTTACCAGTGAGCCACCAGGGAAGCCCCAGTCTTTTCCCCACGTAGCTCATTGCAGAATATTGAATAGAGTTCTTGGTGCTATACAGCAAATCCTCAATTGTTATTTATTTTATATATAGTATTGTCTATATATATCAATCCCAACCTCCTGATTTGTCCTTAATCCCTTCCCCTTGGTGGCCATAGTTTGTTTTCTACATCTGTGACTCTGTTTCTGTTTTATAAATATGTTCATTTGTACCATTGTTTTTACATTCCACTTATAAGTGAAGCATATGGTATTTGTCTTTCTCTGACTTTGTTTTCATTTTTCATAAAGATCAGTAAAGAGTTTCAACATTTTCTTCCCAGAGCCTTTGACAAAATTGTTTACATCATCTCACTTAATATCACTGTCCAAGAGATTTGTTGGGTTAGAACATCTTAACCACATATTTATCAATAAACATACAAGTTTTACTCAAGAGATGATGGGTGTTTACATGATGCATTTGTCAGAACAGGCTAACTGCTATGATAAACTCCAAATCTCAGCACATTAAAGTTTATTTCTCCTTCACATTAAGTCTAGTCAGTATTCCTGACCATGCTGCTCTTCTAGGCAGTTTTTCTCCAAATGGTTACTCCAGGAACTAGGCCCTTGCCATTCTATAGCCCTACCATCTTAAACAGTAGCTTCCAAGGTTTCATGAAGAGGAACAGAACATGCAGAAGGCACTCCAGATATTTAGCTCCTTGTGAAATTACATCACTTGTGTTCACATTGGCTAGAACCATTCATAACCTCCTCTTTAGATTCAGAGAGCTTGGAAAACATAGTCCTAGGTTGGACAGCTGCTTTCCAATATCACCTCTCCATTATGAACACAGAACTTGAGTCTTTGGTGGTCAGCTAGCCCCTCAGCTATGCACAGCAACTCTGATATAGGCTTCTTTACATTCCATTGCATAAGACCAGACTGCCTATAGAACTCTGGCTCTGCTGTTTATCGGCTGTGTAACCTTGGAAGTACCACTCACCTCTACCATCTCACCTTTGTCATCTGTAAAATGGGTCTTTTATTCATAGGTTTGACCAGACTAACTGTAAAGCACTTGAAATATTGCCGGGCCCACAGTCAGCACTCTGTGAATGTTAGCTGGTGTCATTTTTCTCATGAGTATATCCTCACCGCGCTCCTTGTGAGGTAGGCTCTGAAAGTTTCAAGAACCCACAGCCCTAAGTAGGAATGACCCAAGCGGGAGAACTCTGCCCAGCAAAGGTGTCCGTGACCGAATGAATGGACCAATATTTTCTCTTGCAAAAGCTGAGTGTTCAACACACAGAGTAAGTCAGCAGTTTATTAGAGGAGTGGAATTCAAAAAAATGAAAAGAACAAAACCAAACAAATACCCAGGGAAAAGACAATGATCAGAAGCCATGAGACAATAAATGCCCAGAGTTGTCAGATACCATGAATGGGAAAAGCTAAGAAAGACAATGGAGAGAATGGAGTAGCAGGAATAGGGGCTGCAAAGAGTAGCTGAGTCACCAGAATGGTATAGGACTGCAACAGGGACCCACGGCGTCATGAGAGCACAATGACATGAACTGCTAATACCCCAAATGACCTTCCAGCTTCATTCCAGTGGGAGGAGGGCCTGACTGTAAGACAGATACTGTCTTCCTTACTTTTTAATTTCCTACCGTGTCATTTTGACTTGCAATTTGAAAGAGCCTGTCATCATAGCCTCTGTGATTAATTTGAAACTTAGAAGTGATCTTAGTACTTTTTTCTGATAATAGGAATATAGTGGCCATGAATCTCAGTTCACAGAACAAGTGTAGGAGAAATGTTCTACAACAAGGGACTTCCTGATACTGAACACCACCAGCATCCTTCCCCCCGGTGTATTGAAATTTAACCTTGTTTATTCTTGGAGCTTAACCCTGACTTACGCAGGATGGTTCACAGTTCTGGAATCTTATGTAGTGCCACAGCATCAAGCAGGTGGAATAAAGCCAATGGGTTGTTGGTCATCTCTTTGTGGCCCTGACCATGCTCTGTCCACATCATCCCCTCAGGTCCAGCAGCTCTGAGCTGCTTCTACATCATGTTTGCAGCATGGATATTTTTACCAAGACTGTGAACGGGGATATCCCTGGTTGGTGAACTAAGATCCTCCCAAAGAAAGATAATATTCATCAGACTAATTAACTGAAATATTGCGGGCCCACAGTCAGCACTCTGTGAATGTTAGCTGGTGTCATTTTTCTCATGAGTATATCCTCACCGCTCCTTGTGAGGTAGGCTCTGAAAGTTTCAAGAACCCACAGCCCTAAGTAGGAATGACCCAAGCGGAGAACTCTGCCCAGCAAAGGTGTCCGTGACCGAATGAATGGACCAATATTTTCTCTTGCAAAAGCTGAGTGTTCAACACACAGAGTAAGTCAGCAGTTTATTAGAGGAGTGGAATTCAAAAAAATGAAAAGAACAAAACCAAACAAATACCCAGGGAAAAGACAATGATCAGAAGCCATGAGACAATAAATGCCCAGAGTTGTCAGATACCATGAATGGGAAAAGCTAAGAAAGACAATGGAGAGAATGGAGTAGCAGGAATAGGGGCTGCAAAGAGTAGCTGAGTCACCAGAATGGTATAGGACTGCAACAGGGACCCACGGCGTCATGAGAGCACAATGACATGAACTGCTAATACCCCAAATGACCTTCCAGCTTCATTCCAGTGGGAGGAGGGCCTGACTGTAAGACAGATACTGTCTTCCTTACTTTTTAATTTCCTACCGTGTCATTTTGACTTGCAATTTGAAAGAGCCTGTCATCATAGCCTCTGTGATTAATTTGAAACTTAGAAGTGATCTTAGTACTTTTTTCTGATAATAGGAATATAGTGGCCATGAATCTCAGTTCACAGAACAAGTGTAGGAGAAATGTTCTACAACAAGGGACTTCCTGATACTGAACACCACCAGCATCCTTCCCCCCGGTGTATTGAAATTTAACCTTGTTTATTCTTGGAGCTTAACCCTGACTTACGCAGGATGGTTCACAGTTCTGGAATCTTATGTAGTGCCACAGCATCAAGCAGGTGGAATAAAGCCAATGGGTTGTTGGTCATCTCTTTGTGGCCCTGACCATGCTCTGTCCACATCATCCCCTCAGGTCCAGCAGCTCTGAGCTGCTTCTACATCATGTTTGCAGCATGGATATTTTTACCAAGACTGTGAACGGGGATATCCCTGGTTGGTGAACTAAGATCCTCCCAAAGAAAGATAATATTCATCAGACTAATTAACTGAAATTATTCCCAGTTGACTTTTCCTGATATGTCACTTTATAGTTTCTTCTTTTTTTTTCCTTACTGGACTACTGACTTGCTGTAAACTGATATTAAAGGCTATGAATTAACGGCCAAATGAAGAGATATGTAGGGCAAGGTCCTGAACGAAAGAGCATCTGTCCTCGTGGCATGTGGGACCCATCATGGCGGCCTGAGGAACCCATGTAGAAGCCAGTTCCCCAACATGGAAACTCCGAAAAAGGGCCTCAACTCATAGATTATTGACCCCATGGGTTACTGACCTTTCTATGATCTGGTAGGTTCTTTTGTTTTTGACAATGAATGAGGTGTCAGGGTCCTTTCCTACAAGACAATTGTATGCAGTCTAGAAGAGGACAATAGGAAGAACCTCTTAGAACGAGCTATGGGCAAACGGGCATCCTAAAGTTTAGCTTGCTCAGTATTACCATTAAGTAAAGGTAGGCTAAATAAGGCAAACATTGCTCTCAGAATATAAATATATCCTTTCCCTTTGGGGATAAAACCCCACCCTGACCCATGTAGACATGGTTTAGTTCCATGACCTCTTTGAAGCAAAGACCAGAGTCCAAATTTGTACATTTTCCCCTGGTCTGGGTTATCTAGTCTTTTTTTTTTTTTAATCTTCTTAAATAAGACCTTAAGCAGCATGTAACTACAAAATGAGATGCCACGTTCTATTTGTCTCTAAATATTATTATGTCACAAGTTCTCAAGTGGCCCCCTTAAAATATCCCCAACAGTTCTGATGATGACTTCTGATCTCAACAGTATCATATATGTATTCATTTACCCAGATTCCACTAGCTTATAGATGCGAAGAAAGTCATGTTAAGAGGAATAACCAGCTAGTGATCAACTGACGTCATCCCCTGCATAATGCAAAACTTCGGTCTCCTTTTTTTTTTTTTTAAATTTTGGCCTATTTTATTGTTTGTTTGTTTGTTAAATTATTTATTTATTTTCCTCCATCTTCGTTCTTTGGCCTGTGTGGGCCTCCCATCGCAGTGGTCTCTCTCGTTGCAGAGCACCGGCTCTGGGCGCATGCGCTCCACAGCACTGGTTCATACTTGGACACACCAGTTCAACTGCTCCGTGGCATGTGAGATCTTCCCGGGTCAGGAATTGAACTGGTTGAACTGGCACTGCTTGCACTGCGAGGTGGCCTCTTTACCCACTGGACCACCAGGGAAGCCCCAGTCTCCTTTTGAAATCTCATTTTCTTGAAGTGTTTTAGGCATCTTCATTGCGCTCACAAACACAGCCCAATTCAGCAGGCACCCACCAGGTACCACATTCACTTGCTGGAACCTGGAGCTCTTCCACCAAAAATGTGTTTCCCTGGAAGGATCTGATCCTGCTCTGCTGATGCTCAGGGAAGCCTCTGCATCACATTATGGACCTGATAGGGACAGAGTAGAATAGGTAGGTGGTTGTAGAGTCCTAGTAGGGGACGGTAGGCAGAAGGGTGAAACCTGAGAAAGGTTGGGAGGCCAGTGAGTTGACGATAACTCAGGAGAGCTGCTCCTTGTTCAGTAAAGCAGGCTTGACTGGATATACACAGCTGATGAAGGAGGAGCTGGTGAAGAAGCAACCAATGATGTATGTCCTGCATCTGTGTCTACTTGACACGGGCGGTCTTCTACTATACTATATATATTGCTGCCCACTCAGTTGAAGAGGGAGAGCAGAGCAGAGCTTTCCTGCCTACCCGCTTGCATCGCTTACAAGTACCCTATCCTAATAAATTCTTTTCTTGTCTATCACTCTGCTTCTCGCTGAATTCCTTCTGCGTTGAGGCACAAAGAACCTGAGCCTTGGCGGGTCCAGATGTTGGGTGAGTGCTGGATTAAGTCCCGGCCGTGTGGGTTCCCAGACAGAGTTTTGGCCGGGATTGAGTCCTGACTATGTGGGTTCAAGTCCTAAGCAGGGTTTTGGCTGGGGTTAAGTCTTAGTCATGTGGGTTCAAGTCCCAAACCGGTTTTGGCTAGGATCAAGCCCCAGTCACGTGGGTTCAAGTCCCAAACAGGGTTTTGGCTGGAATTCAAGCTCCAGCCACGTGGGTTCAAGTCCCAAGCAGGGTTCAATCAGGTCTGGGCCCTGAGTTTAAGTCTCAAATCGAGGTAAAGCCCTTTCAGACCCTCGAGGCTCCAGGCTCCCTGCAGACACCACTCTGGTCCCACAAGGCATCTCAGCTTCTCCTCTGCTCCGGCAGGCCTGGCAGTTCCTGGCGTCTCAGCCACTGCTCTGCCTGACAGTGTCTCTGAGCAAGCACCACCCAAAGACACCCAAATGCTTCTCCTTTGTCACTTTTCATGGGGCAATCCAAACCAGCAGTGTTGGGGTCTTACAGATTTCTGAGAATCAGCACTTTCAATTTTCAGTTAGAACCTTCCTTCTAAGTCCCAGACAGCCACCCAGGGGACTTGTAAATAAGAATATACTTAATAAAAAAAAAAAAAAATAGGGCTTCCCTGGTGGTTCAGTGGGTGGGGACACCGCCTTGCAGTGCAAGGGGCGCCGGTTCGAGCCCTGGCCTGGGAAGATCCCACGTGCCGTGGAGCGGCTGGACCGATGTGTCCAATTACCGAGCCGGAGCTCTGCAGCGCATGCGCCCAGAGCTGGTGCTCTGCGACAACAGGGGCCACCGCGATGGGAGGCCCACAAGGGCCAAAGAACAAAGATGGATGAAAATGAAAATGGACAAATGAAAGACCAATAGAAGTGGCCCGCCTGTTCCCCTCCCTCCCCACCCTACCCCCCTCAAATAAATAAATAAATCTTTAAAAAAAAAAAATAGAATATACTTAATGACAGCCACAAGGCTCCAAGATGACTCTTCAGATCCATTGTTTCTGACTTGGTCTGTCTTCAAGGTGATTTCTCCCAAGAGACAATTTTGTCCTCAAATGGTTCTAGGTGGGCCCATCTTACGGTTTGCCAGACATTCCTGCTCTTGCCTGAAACTTACCTAATTTCAACTCGGGACTCCCCACGATGCTTCAGTACTATTTGGTATATTTTTCTGCCCCAGTACTATTTGGTATATTTTTCTGCCCCAATTCTATCTGCCAGATTAAAGTGAGATCTTTAAGTTATGTGCATAAAGACTTACACTCTCCCATTCAAAGGAAACCGAGGCAGTCCTAGCGACATTAGCAAGGGCTAACACAATGGCAGAAAATGCTGTAGAGATGAGAAAAACAAACCCACTTCATGTCCCAGCCAGCTGCTTAGTCCAAGATATGTAATTAATTGCAGACTTGCCAGTTTTCAGCAACTTTGCAGAAATTATTATACAAATACTAAATCATTAAAATCCAAAATCTTAGAATAATTAAGAAAACTGTCAGTAATTCATAGGACTAAAGAACAGAAAACAAAAAATAAAGACTGAATCTATAATGCTACCTATTATAGCTTTGCTTACAGCAAATTTTTTGTATCTAAATTAAAACAGAATTAAATAAAGGAAATAAGATGAAGCTTTGAGCTAGTTTTGTTGAGAAATGTCAGAAACATTCATTACAGATTCAAGATCAATTTACCATGAACTCAGAAGTTAATTACAAATCTGATGATAAATAACTAATACAACTGATTAAACTATTTTATTTATTTCATACTGAATTGAAACATTCTTATGTTTCTGTAGCACTAGTTAGATTTGTTTGTTTTGGGTTTCTTTTGGCTGTGCCGGGTCTTCATCGCAGCATGTGGCCTCTGGTTCTCTGCCCAGGAGTTAAACCTGGGTCTCCTGCATTGGGAAAGTGGAGTCCTAACCCCTGGACCACCAGGGCAGTCCCCCTTGTTGATTATTTATTTGTTTGACTTTTAATGTCTGTACCATTCCCAGAGGAGCTTTCTTTTTTTTTTTCATACTATGCACTCCACATAGTATGATAAATGAAGGAGAAAATGAATCATTGGCACGTATAAAAGAAGGAATATTTCCCTCAGATATTCTGGGCTGCCTTGTTTTGGTAGCATGTCAGAGTGACTAGACCAGAGCCAAACAGTCTGGATTCACATTCTGACTCTGCATCTGTTAGCAGAGTAAACCTGTGTACTTAATATCACTTTGCCTCAGTCTCCTCATTTGAAAATGGGAATAATAATAGTGCCCATCTCATAGGGTGTGACGAGGATTCAGAGCAGTCTCATGTGTAAAGTCTTACACTCTCCCATTCAAAGGAAACCGAGGCAGTCCTAGCGACATTAGCAAGGGCTAACACAATGGCAGAAAATGCTGTAGAGATGAGAAAAACAAACCCACTTCATGTCCCAGCCAGCTGCTTAGTCCAAGATATGTAATTAATTGCAGACTTGCCAGTTTTCAGCAACTTTGCAGAAATTATTATACAAATACTAAATCATTAAAATCCAAAATCTTAGAATAATTAAGAAAACTGTCAGTAATTCATAGGACTAAAGAACAGAAAACAAAAAATAAAGACTGAATCTATAATGCTACCTATTATAGCTTTGCTTACAGCAAATTTTTTGTATCTAAATTAAAACAGAATTAAATAAAGGAAATAAGATGAAGCTTTGAGCTAGTTTTGTTGAGAAATGTCAGAAACATTCATTACAGATTCAAGATCAATTTACCATGAACTCAGAAGTTAATTACAAATCTGATGATAAATAACTAATACAACTGATTAAACTATTTTATTTATTTCATACTGAATTGAAACATTCTTATGTTTCTGTAGCACTAGTTAGATTTGTTTGTTTTGGGTTTCTTTTGGCTGTGCCGGGTCTTCATCGCAGCATGTGGCCTCTGGTTCTCTGCCCAGGAGTTAAACCTGGGTCTCCTGCATTGGGAAAGTGGAGTCCTAACCCCTGGACCACCAGGGCAGTCCCCCTTGTTGATTATTTATTTGTTTGACTTTTAATGTCTGTACCATTCCCAGAGGAGCTTTCTTTTTTTTTTCATACTATGCACTCCACATAGTATGATAAATGAAGGAGAAAATGAATCATTGGCACGTATAAAAGAAGGAATATTTCCCTCAGATATTCTGGGCTGCCTTGTTTTGGTAGCATGTCAGAGTGACTAGACCAGAGCCAAACAGTCTGGATTCACATTCTGACTCTGCATCTGTTAGCAG
The DNA here is from genome assembly GCA_022376925.1 of Tragulus kanchil. Taxonomy (NCBI): domain Eukaryota; kingdom Metazoa; phylum Chordata; class Mammalia; order Artiodactyla; family Tragulidae; genus Tragulus; species Tragulus kanchil. The sequence continues at coordinate 80,797,132 of JAIOJX010000025.1, forward strand.
AGTAAACCTGTGTACTTAATATCACTTTGCCTCAGTCTCCTCATTTGAAAATGGGAATAATAATAGTGCCCATCTCATAGGGTGTGACGAGGATTCAGAGCAGTCTCATGTGTAAAGTCTTTGGAACAGTGCATGACATATGATAAAGCGTAACTGATTTTGGTTATTATTCCTTTAACTTATGCATGAATAATTTAAGTAAAAAAGAAACTTTAAAGAATTTTGAACTTTCAAAACTATCCATACTTAATTTATTTTAGATAAGGTGAAAACTAAACCTTAAGAACTTTGTGGGGACTTCCCTGGTGGTACAATGGTTAAGACGCTGAACTTCCAATTTAGTGAGCACAGGTTCAATCCGTAGTAAGGGAACTAAGATCCCACATGTCCAAAAAAAAAAAAAAGGAACATTGAAGGTTAGGAAATGTCATACTTTCTGACGAGAAAAAAAGATACCCCAGAGATGTGACCCTAAAGTAAGAGAATTCAGAAGTTTGGGGGGAAATCCTAGTGCAAGAGATAATTTGGCACAAGCCAAAAGCAGAGATGAGAGGTCCCAAATGGAGGGACTAAAGAAAATCCAAGAAAATATCACCAGTAGACTTGTCACAGATCTGGTCACTGTGTGAATGTGATAGTAAAATATTTCAACTCAATCTTTGAGGAATTTCTTCACTATGAAATGATTTATTCTGTTTCAAATATGACCAGTGTAAACAGATACCTATGATCGATCACATTCTTGAGGCCCACTTCTGGTTTGTTCCACAGGTGAGGTTCACAATTACATGCAAGTTAAGACTCAGACTAACAGAGTCCCACCCCCAGCCCATCTTGTGTATGCGTTTTTCAGCTCCTGCTTCAGCATTGTGCCTGAAAAAGCAGGCGCTTGCTCGACTGGCAGAGACCCACATAGCTGGGTCAATGCAAGAGACATGAGTTTGATCATCGGGTCAGGAATAAGAAATGGCTGGAGTAAGAAATGGCTACTCACTCCAACATTCTTATCTGGAAAATTCCATCGACAGAGGAGCCTGGTGAGCTGCAGATGGGGTCGCAAAGTGTCAGACACAACTGAGCACGCATGCATGCATCTTCTAAATTTCTTCTTTTTGCTATTGTGTTTATCCATGACTCCTCTTGATTAGAGTAAACCTGTGTACTTAATATCACTTGCCTCAGTCTCCTCATTTGAAAATGGGAATAATAATAGTGCCCATCTCATAGGGTGTGACGAGGATTCAGAGCAGTCTCATGTGTAAAGTCTTTGGAACAGTGCATGACATATGATAAAGCGTAACTGATTTTGGTTATTATTCCTTTAACTTATGCATGAATAATTTAAGTAAAAAAGAAACTTTAAAGAATTTTGAACTTTCAAAACTATCCATACTTAATTTATTTTAGATAAGGTGAAAACTAAACCTTAAGAACTTTGTGGGGACTTCCCTGGTGGTACAATGGTTAAGACGCTGAACTTCCAATTTAGTGAGCACAGGTTCAATCCGTAGTAAGGGAACTAAGATCCCACATGTCCAAAAAAAAAAAAAAGGAACATTGAAGGTTAGGAAATGTCATACTTTCTGACGAGAAAAAAAGATACCCCAGAGATGTGACCCTAAAGTAAGAGAATTCAGAAGTTTGGGGGGAAATCCTAGTGCAAGAGATAATTTGGCACAAGCCAAAAGCAGAGATGAGAGGTCCCAAATGGAGGGACTAAAGAAAATCCAAGAAAATATCACCAGTAGACTTGTCACAGATCTGGTCACTGTGTGAATGTGATAGTAAAATATTTCAACTCAATCTTTGAGGAATTTCTTCACTATGAAATGATTTATTCTGTTTCAAATATGACCAGTGTAAACAGATACCTATGATCGATCACATTCTTGAGGCCCACTTCTGGTTTGTTCCACAGGTGAGGTTCACAATTACATGCAAGTTAAGACTCAGACTAACAGAGTCCCACCCCCAGCCCATCTTGTGTATGCGTTTTTCAGCTCCTGCTTCAGCATTGTGCCTGAAAAAGCAGGCGCTTGCTCGACTGGCAGAGACCCACATAGCTGGGTCAATGCAAGAGACATGAGTTTGATCATCGGGTCAGGAATAAGAAATGGCTGGAGTAAGAAATGGCTACTCACTCCAACATTCTTATCTGGAAAATTCCATCGACAGAGGAGCCTGGTGAGCTGCAGATGGGGTCGCAAAGTGTCAGACACAACTGAGCACGCATGCATGCATCTTCTAAATTTCTTCTGTTGTTGCTATTGTGTTTATCCATGACTCCTCTTGATTAGATTCTTTATTTTTTTGGCAATGTGCATTAGTGTCTGACTCCACAACTCACGAACTGCAGGCACCAGGCTCCTCTGTCCATGGGATTCTCCAGGCAAGAATACTGGAGTGGTTTGCCATATCCCCACCAGGGGATCTTCCCAACCCAGGAATTGAACCAGGATCTCCTACATTGCAGGCAGATTCTTTACCAGCTGAGCTATTAGGGAAGCCCTTTTATTTGGCAATACGTTGTATATAACATGCTCTTGTAATTTTTAAAAATCTCTTCCTGATTTTTGGTTATATTCCCTTTCTCATTTCTAACATAGGGTACTTTTTTTTCCCCTCTTTTTTCCCTCTCTTTTGTTGTAACTTAAGATCATCAGGCTGAGATACCCATCTACACAAAAGGAATTGTCTTGTCAACAAATCTTCTCCAGAGGCCATGATTCTCCCTCTCTTGGACAGTCAGTTCTTGTTGGGTACTACCTGAATTTGTTTCTCTTCAGACTCTTCTCATTCAGACCAGACCCCTGCTAACACTTTCATACATCCTTTCTTTAGGTATCTTAATGATTTCTATCTCTTATAGTCCAGTTAGGTTGATCTAGAAGCCACTCTATTGAAGGTGACTTTACCTATTGTTGGTTTTTGTTTTTGACATGAGAAATAACATTCGTTTTCTGATTTTAAAAGCAGTACAGGGCTTCCCTGGTGGTCCAGTGGGTAAGGACACCGCCTTGCAGTGCAAGGGGTGCCGGTTCGATCCCTGGCCTGGGAAGATCCCACGTGCCGCGGAGCGGCTGGACCGATGTGTCCAGTTACTGAGCCGGAGCTCTGGAGCGCATGCTCCCAGAGCCAGCGCTCTGCAACAACAGAGGCCACCGCGATGGGAGACCCACACAGGCCAAAGAACAAAGATGGATGAAAAATAGACAAATGAAAGACCAAAGACTGCCTGCTCCCCTCCCTCCCCACCCCATCCCCACCAAAAAAAAAAAGGCAATACAAGCTGGTTATAAAACAATGAAATATTCCAGAACAGATTAAAGAATGTAAAATTGACCAGAGAAACCACTAGCCAGTTAAACCTGCTGTTAACTTTTTGGTAAATGTCCTTCCAGATCACCTCAATTAAAATGAAAAAAGGATTGTATTATACATGCCTTTTTATTTTTTTTCATTTAGGCTTTTTTATAACCTACTTTTTTTACTCTACAATATGCTATGGACATTTTTCCATGTCAGTAACTGCAAATGTATGCCATCATTTTAGCAGGTGTGCATTGTTACATTGTATGGATGTCCCACAATTTGTTGTGTTTAACTTTTTCCCCTTTGGTCACACTGCATATCTTGCAGGATCTTAGTTTCCCTTTTAGGAATCAAATCCGGGCCATGGCAATGAAAGCTCGGAGTCCTAACCACTGCTTCCCCAGGGAATTCCTTATTTATTTTTAATTTTAATGTTAAAATATCAGAGGAACATCTTGTTTCCCATTTTGAAATTTCTTGGAAGTCATCTCACCATCATGTCTCTTGAACAAATATACCCATTTTTCTTTGTTTACCACATCCTGGGTCCTCTGCTAAAACTCTATTTGCATTAACTTTATTCACTCTTCTTAGAAGGGCAGAGAGACTTGAGTCTCTGATTCTGAGTCTCTGAGTCTGCCAATTCATCAACTGTTTTCCAGCTGACAAGGTACCATAGATTTTCCACAAAAAGATAATTTTTTTCTCACTGGCCTTCAAAGTCCTCTTGAAGGCATCATTGACCTTTTTTGGCTGAATCTTCACTTTCACTTCAACTAGCATTTATTGGGCTCCTTCCAACACTGATTTGAGATCCAGTTTCTTTACTCATAAAATAAGGTAGATTGATTAGTTGTTTCTAGGACTTCTACTTTTCTTGCTCTGTAATATTTGATTCTGGGTAGAAGACAATGTGACAGGGTTTGTGCATTTTCAGGAAGTAGGTGTAAGATAAAACAATTATAAACTTGCCTTTACCATCAAAGTGCTTATATCAGAGAAGATAAAAAATAGACAAATGAAAGACCAAAGACTGCCTGCTCCCCTCCCTCCCCACCCCATCCCCACCAAAAAAAAAAAAGGCAATACAAGCTGGTTATAAAACAATGAAATATTCCAGAACAGATTAAAGAATGTAAAATTGACCAGAGAAACCACTAGCCAGTTAAACCTGCTGTTAACTTTTTGGTAAATGTCCTTCCAGATCACCTCAATTAAAATGAAAAAAGGATTGTATTATACATGCCTTTTTATTTTTTTTCATTTAGGCTTTTTTATAACCTACTTTTTTTACTCTACAATATGCTATGGACATTTTTCCATGTCAGTAACTGCAAATGTATGCCATCATTTTAGCAGGTGTGCATTGTTACATTGTATGGATGTCCCACAATTTGTTGTGTTTAACTTTTTCCCCTTTGGTCACACTGCATATCTTGCAGGATCTTAGTTTCCCTTTTAGGAATCAAATCCGGGCCATGGCAATGAAAGCTCGGAGTCCTAACCACTGCTTCCCCAGGGAATTCCTTATTTATTTTTAATTTTAATGTTAAAATATCAGAGGAACATCTTGTTTCCCATTTTGAAATTTCTTGGAAGTCATCTCACCATCATGTCTCTTGAACAAATATACCCATTTTTCTTTGTTTACCACATCCTGGGTCCTCTGCTAAAACTCTATTTGCATTAACTTTATTCACTCTTCTTAGAAGGGCAGAGAGACTTGAGTCTCTGATTCTGAGTCTCTGAGTCTGCCAATTCATCAACTGTTTTCCAGCTGACAAGGTACCATAGATTTTCCACAAAAAGATAATTTTTTTCTCACTGGCCTTCAAAGTCCTCTTGAAGGCATCATTGACCTTTTGGCTGAATCTTCACTTTCACTTCAACTAGCATTTATTGGGCTCCTTCCAACACTGATTTGAGATCCAGTTTCTTTACTCATAAAATAAGGTAGATTGATTAGTTGTTTCTAGGACTTCTACTTTTCTTGCTCTGTAATATTTGATTCTGGGTAGAAGACAATGTGACAGGGTTTGTGCATTTTCAGGAAGTAGGTGTAAGATAAAACAATTATAAACTTGCCTTTACCATCAAAGTGCTTATATCAGAGAAGATAAATATGTAGACCATGCTTAAGGTCTAGAAATTAAATATTTTACATGGAATTTTATGATAACCTGAAGGAAAACAAATTGGCTAAAGAAGGCTTCATGGAAAAGGTGGAAATTAATCTGGAATAGAAGATTAGATGACAGTAAAATATGCAAATCTAAGGATGTGGGGTAATAAAATCTGTGATTCAAGAGGGAAAGTAGATGGGATGGAAGGTGTGTCAGATACCTTACCTCTGCTCCCTTGGGCCCCCTCTTCACCATGCCCCACTTTGAGTGCTCAAGCTCCTGGGAAGAGTCCTCTGTGCCTGGGGAAGGTCACCTGCATTGGTAGACTTGCTTTTCCTCTGGCTTCCTTTTGCCTTCTGGAACTTCTGTAATCTATTCCACAGTCATACTCACATGTGAAATGACTTATGTATGAGGAAGTGTATTGAATCATTCCTTGCATTAGAAAAATGTTTTTCAAACAACAAGTTACAGCCTCCAGGATACTGGTTAAATAAACTTTATTTTATCTATAAAATGGAATAATTTTCAATCAATGAAAGAATGAAATAACTCTATATACCACATACTTATATGGAGGCATCTCCTAGAAATATTATGTGAAAGAAGTATTATGTAAAAAAAATATACACAGACAAATGAGGGTAAATTAGTGTCTTATATGTACTGCTCTTTATTGTATACTGCTCTTTATATTCAAAATATATGCACATGTCTAAATATACTAAAAATTAAGCAACAGTCCAGAGATAAGATTGCTGTAGGTGCATGCAGGGAATAATCGTCTGCTCAGGACTAAAGGATGCACATTTCTTACGTTCTGACATCTCTCTACATTCCAGCATTTCTCCCTCCAAATTGGCTTCATCCTAAAGCTTGTTCCCCGTGGTCACGAGATGACTGCATTTACTCATAAAATAAGGTAGATTGATTAGTTGTTTCTAGGACTTCTACTTTTCTTGCTCTGTAATATTTGATTCTGGGTAGAAGACAATGTGACAGGGTTTGTGCATTTTCAGGAAGTAGGTGTAAGATAAAACAATTATAAACTTGCCTTTACCATCAAAGTGCTTATATCAGAGAAGATAAATATGTAGACCATGCTTAAGGTCTAGAAATTAAATATTTTACATGGAATTTTATGATAACCTGAAGGAAAACAAATTGGCTAAAGAAGGCTTCATGGAAAAGGTGGAAATTAATCTGGAATAGAAGATTAGATGACAGTAAAATATGCAAATCTAAGGATGTGGGGTAATAAAATCTGTGATTCAAGAGGGAAAGTAGATGGGATGGAAGGTGTGTCAGATACCTTACCTCTGCTCCCTTGGGCCCCCTCTTCACCATGCCCCACTTTGAGTGCTCAAGCTCCTGGGAAGAGTCCTCTGTGCCTGGGGAAGGTCACCTGCATTGGTAGACTTGCTTTTCCTCTGGCTTCCTTTTGCCTTCTGGAACTTCTGTAATCTATTCCACAGTCATACTCACATGTGAAATGACTTATGTATGAGGAAGTGTATTGAATCATTCCTTGCATTAGAAAAATGTTTTTCAAACAACAAGTTACAGCCTCCAGGATACTGGTTAAATAAACTTTATTTTATCTATAAAATGGAATAATTTTCAATCAATGAAAGAATGAAATAACTCTATATACCACATACTTATATGGAGGCATCTCCTAGAAATATTATGTGAAAGAAGTATTATGTAAAAAAAATATACACAGACAAATGAGGGTAAATTAGTGTCTTATATGTACTGCTCTTTATTGTATACTGCTCTTTATATTCAAAATATATGCACATGTCTAAATATACTAAAAATTAAGCAACAGTCCAGAGATAAGATTGCTGTAGGTGCATGCAGGGAATAATCGTCTGCTCAGGACTAAAGGATGCACATTTCTTACGTTCTGACATCTCTCTACATTCCAGCATTTCTCCCTCCAAATTGGCTTCATCCTAAAGCTTGTTCCCCGTGGTCACGAGATGACTGCAGCCATTTAAATACTTACATGAAGGCACAACGTCCAGCAAGAATGTCTCCTTTTGGGTTTATGTTCCTAGGAGTGAGGAAATCTTCCTAGAAGCCCTCTAGTGGGCAAGCCTTAATGTTACATTGGCCATGTTTGGGATACCTTCCTGGTCTGAATCTGAAATCTAACTCTGGAAAGTAAATAGCTTACAGTCGTGGTTCTCAGGCTTCCCAGGTGGCTCAGCGGTGAAGAATCTGGCTGCCAATGCAGGAGACACAGCAGACAATGCGGGTTTGATCCCTGGGTCGGGAAAATCCCCAGGAAGAAGAAATGGCTACCCGTTCCACTACTCTTGCCCGAAAAAATCCATCAATAGAGCCTGGCAGGCTACAGCCCACAGGTTTATCAAGAGTCGGACATAATCATGTGGTGCACACGCACTATCAATGGTTTTCAACCCAGGATAGTTTTGCCCTCCTAAGGGCATTCGGCAATATCTGGAGACTTTCCATTCACAACTTGGAAAAAGGGTGCTACTCACATCTAACGGGTAGAAGCTAGGGGCACTGTGGAACATTCTAGAACATGCTTGAACAGTCCACCACAACCAAAAATTATCTGACCCCAATCCTTGTGCACTGTTGGTGGGAATGTACATTGATATAGTCAATGGAAAGCAGTATGAAGGCTCCTCAAAAAATTAAAAATAGATGCAGCAATTCCAATGCTGAATATATACTCAAATCACTATGTCTGTCGGAAGATATCTACACCACTGCACCTCTTTGTGTGTATGTGTATATATGTGTGTGTGTGTCTGTGTGTGTATACACCTTTATGTGTGTGTATGTGTATACATTTATGTGTGTATATATTTCTTGCATCTAATATTACATACACACACAGGGGTGCAGAAATCTTCTGACAGGATATCTATCTATATATACATACATATGGGTATACGTTTGGGTCTGCTCCATAACAAGAGCAACCAACGCAATGAGAAGCCCAGGCTCTGCAACTAGAGAGTAGCCCCTGCTCGCCACAACGAAAGGAAAATCACAGCAGCATTGAGGACCTGGTGCAGGCCGCTGTTCACAGAAGCCAAGACATGGAAACAACCTAAATGTCCATCGACAGAGGAATGGATAAAGAAGATGTGGTGTATATTTATATATGGAATATTACTCAGCCATTAGAAAGAATGAAATAAGGCCATTTGCAGCAATATGGATGGACCTGGAGTGTCATACTGAGTGAAGTAAGTCAGAGGAGAAGTACCATATGACATCCCTTTTATGTGGATTCTAAAAAGAAATGATACAAATAAACGTACTTACAAAACAGAATGAGCCTCACAAACTTAGAAAACGAACCTATGGTTGGAGAGGGGTGGGAGGTTGGGGACTTTGGGAAAGTCATGCACACACTGCCATGTATGAAACTGGTAACCAACAAAAATCTATTGTGTAGCACATGGAACTCAGCTCAATGTTAGATACTAGCCTGGATGGGAGGGGCCTTGGGAGAGAATGGATACATGTGTGTATGGCGAGCCTTCACTAATGGTTTTCAACCCAGGATAGTTTTGCCCTCCTAAGGGCATTCGGCAATATCTGGAGACTTTCCATTCACAACTTGGAAAAAGGGTGCTACTCACATCTAACGGGTAGAAGCTAGGGGCACTGTGGAACATTCTAGAACATGCTTGAACAGTCCACCACAACCAAAAATTATCTGACCCCAATCCTTGTGCACTGTTGGTGGGAATGTACATTGATATAGTCAATGGAAAGCAGTATGAAGGCTCCTCAAAAAATTAAAAATAGATGCAGCAATTCCAATGCTGAATATATACTCAAATCACTATGTCTGTCGGAAGATATCTACACCACTGCACCTCTTTGTGTGTATGTGTATATATGTGTGTGTGTGTCTGTGTGTGTATACACCTTTATGTGTGTGTATGTGTATACATTTATGTGTGTATATATTTCTTGCATCTAATATTACATACACACACAGGGGTGCAGAAATCTTCTGACAGGATATCTATCTATATATACATACATATGGGTATACGTTTGGGTCTGCTCCATAACAAGAGCAACCAACGCAATGAGAAGCCCAGGCTCTGCAACTAGAGAGTAGCCCCTGCTCGCCACAACGAAAGGAAAATCACAGCAGCATTGAGGACCTGGTGCAGGCCGCTGTTCACAGAAGCCAAGACATGGAAACAACCTAAATGTCCATCGACAGAGGAATGGATAAAGAAGATGTGGTGTATATTTATATATGGAATATTACTCAGCCATTAGAAAGAATGAAATAAGGCCATTTGCAGCAATATGGATGGACCTGGAGTGTCATACTGAGTGAAGTAAGTCAGAGGAGAAGTACCATATGACATCCCTTTTATGTGGATTCTAAAAAGAAATGATACAAATAAACGTACTTACAAAACAGAATGAGCCTCACAAACTTAGAAAACGAACCTATGGTTGGAGAGGGGGTGGGGAGGTTGGGGACTTTGGGAAAGTCATGCACACACTGCCATGTATGAAACTGGTAACCAACAAAAATCTATTGTGTAGCACATGGAACTCAGCTCAATGTTAGATACTAGCCTGGATGGGAGGGGCCTTGGGAGAGAATGGATACATGTGTATGTATGGCCGAGCCCCTTCACTGTTCATCTGAAACTATCACAAAATTGTTAATTAGCTATACCCCAGTAAAAATGGTTTTGGTATTGAAAAAAAAAAAGAAAAGACTCAGTGCAGCCAAAAATAAATAACTTTTTAAAGAAGGAATTAATAATACCTGATAATTTTCTAGATGTGAAAAATGGGAGACAGATTGTCACTGGATAGATGTTAAGATTTATAGAAAACGAGTCCCTAGAAAGTGGTTTTACTGTTAACCAGAACAGAGAATTCTGGAAAAGAAACATGTCTGGTGAGGTACAAGGGAGATTAAATGTTGTTTTAGACTCCACTTGCCATCCCCAGCATTCCTCTGGGAGCAATTATCAGGATTAATTTTATAGGGCTGTTTTTGAGTGTTAGATCCTATTCAATACTACGTGTCAACAACTTTGTGAGTCTGATACAGTGTCATTCTTGGCTGGCAAGTCAGCTACCCTGCTGTGTTCCTGGGCCCTAAATTTGCAGACAATAACCAGTCCAATTTGTCTTTCTAGACTTTGCTTATGAAGATGACTGGGAGACCACTACCAACTCCCACTCCTTTGTTAGATCACCGTTATTGTTCTGGTAGGATCTACTGCAACCACTTGGTTCTGAGTTTCTTGGTCAAAATCACAATCCAGTTGTGCTTCTCTGTAATTACACCTACGCCATCTTTATTCATTTTGGTAATTCCTACTCAGTATTGGGGAAACAGGCTTGGTTTTGGCATTTCCCTCTGACTTATTAGAAAGCTTTGAAACTTGCTGAGTCCAAGGAGGCCTTTTTTTTTTTTTTAAAGACATTCTATTATCTTTTTTTATTAACATATAGTTGGTTTACAATGTTGTCTTAGTTTCAGGTGTATATCATAGTGGTTCAGCTTCATGTATGTATTGTTTTTCAGATTCTTTTCCCTTGTAGGTTATCACAAAACATTGAGTATTGTTCCCTATGCTATCCAGTAGGTTCTTGTTGGTTATCTGTTGTATTTTTTATGAGTGCGTGCTTAGTCACTCAGTTGTGCCCAACTTCTTATGACTCCATACACTGTAGCCCACCAGAGTTCTCTGTCCACGGAATTTTCAGGCAAGAATACTGGAGTGGGTTGCCATTTCCTTCTCCAGGGGATCTTTCTGACCCGGGGATTGAACCTGTGTCCTGCATTACAATCAGATTCTTTACACACTGAGCCATCTGGTTTGCCCCAAACTCACCAAGGAGGCCTGTCCTAATTCCAAACTGCTTAGCTACTGAAGGAGAATTGAAGTGACCCAATTCGCAGATCTGGGAGACAGATTGTCAAAAAAACCAGAAAGTGGTTTTACTGTTAACCAGAACAGAGAATTCTGGAAAAGAAACATGTCTGGTGAGGTACAAGGGAGATTAAATGTTGTTTTAGACTCCACTTGCCATCCCCAGCATTCCTCTGGGAGCAATTATCAGGATTAATTTTATAGGGCTGTTTTTGAGTGTTAGATCCTATTCAATACTACGTGTCAACAACTTTGTGAGTCTGATACAGTGTCATTCTTGGCTGGCAAGTCAGCTACCCTGCTGTGTTCCTGGGCCCTAAATTTGCAGACAATAACCAGTCCAATTTGTCTTTCTAGACTTTGCTTATGAAGATGACTGGGAGACCACTACCAACTCCCACTCCTTTGTTAGATCACCGTTATTGTTCTGGTAGGATCTGCTGCAACCACTTGGTTCTGAGTTTCTTGGTCAAAATCACAATCCAGTTGTGCTTCTCTGTAATTACACCTACGCCATCTTTATTCATTTTGGTAATTCCTACTCAGTATTGGGGAAACAGGCTTGGTTTTGGCATTTCCCTCTGACTTATTAGAAAGCTTTGAAACTTGCTGAGTCCAAGGAGGCCTTTTTTTTTTTTTTAAAGACATTCTATTATCTTTTTTTATTAACATATAGTTGGTTTACAATGTTGTCTTAGTTTCAGGTGTATATCATAGTGGTTCAGCTTCATGTATGTATTGTTTTTCAGATTCTTTTCCCTTGTAGGTTATCACAAAACATTGAGTATTGTTCCCCTATGCTATCCAGTAGGTTCTTGTTGGTTATCTGTTGTATTTTTTATGAGTGCGTGCTTAGTCACTCAGTTGTGCCCAACTTCTTATGACTCCATACACTGTAGCCCACCAGAGTTCTCTGTCCACGGAATTTTCAGGCAAGAATACTGGAGTGGGTTGCCATTTCCTTCTCCAGGGGATCTTTCTGACCCGGGGATTGAACCTGTGTCCTGCATTACAATCAGATTCTTTACACACTGAGCCATCTGGTTTGCCCCAAACTCACCAAGGAGGCCTGTCCTAATTCCAAACTGCTTAGCTACTGAAGGAGAATTGAAGTGACCCAGTTCTCCAATAGCTGTAGTTCAGGGGTGTTATTTTGTCTACTAACTTAACAGCGAAGATCTTGCTGGTCCAAATGGAGATCAAGTACCTCTGGTGCAGGCCCCAAAGCTGTAGCATTTTACCTTATATGTATTTGGAAATACACCCTCCAGGACAAGTGAGAGGGAAGAGGATGATGGGAGAGCTTCCTGGGGAGCCGCATGTTATGCCACACAGGGCTTGGTTCCTATGGCCAGATGCCCCTTTTCTTCATGGCTAATTCCTTGTGTCCTTCACTACTAGAGCACCAGTTGAGACGGGCTCAGTCTATTAAATAGATGGTAATAAACTGTAATAGCAAGGGAGAAGAGGTCAAGGTCTCCGTTCCTTTCTACCCAGGAAGCTCTGTGTTTTCTATGAAGATTTGCATATGAAGAGGCCTTAGGAAGGGCAGGCTTTGTCAAGCCACAAAATAAAGGGTAAGGAGTGCCTATATTCTTACATTTGCATAACTGAGGGCAGTCAGTCCAGCAGTTCCTCTCAGAAAAGAGACGTGCTCTAAAGGGAAATCCTCTGTTCGCACAGAGCAGCTGGCCAGTCTTTGAATCTGTTTCTTTTTAAGAAATATCAAATTCTACCTAACATGCATGTTAGGCAGCATGTTATTCTTCCTCATTCCATTCTCCCTGGGGAAGCGAACTCATCATTTTGTTTCACTCCTTAGCTTTTAGTTCTTTGAACCACCTAAGTTCACACCCTACCCAATTTTGTTATGTTTTTAATTATCGGTTACAGTTCTATTTCAACAACTTAGGTCTTAGAACTATTTGAACTAGCCCTAACCAACTTCTTGCGTCAGATTCAATTTTCTGAGGACTTCTTATGACTCCATACACTGTAGCCCACCAGAGTTCTCTGTCCACGGAATTTTCAGGCAAGAATACTGGAGTGGGTTGCCATTTCCTTCTCCAGGGGATCTTTCTGACCCGGGGATTGAACCTGTGTCCTGCATTACAATCAGATTCTTTACACACTGAGCCATCTGGTTTGCCCCAAACTCACCAAGGAGGCCTGTCCTAATTCCAAACTGCTTAGCTACTGAAGGAGAATTGAAGTGACCCAGTTCTCCAATAGCTGTAGTTCAGGGGTGTTATTTTGTCTACTAACTTAACAGCGAAAATCTTGCTGGTCCAAATGGAGATCAAGTACCTCTGGTGCAGGCCCCAAAGCTGTAGCATTTTACCTTATATATATTTGGAAATACACCCTCCAGGACAAGTGAGAGGGAAGAGGATGATGGGAGAGCTTCCTGGGGAGCCGCATGTTATGCCACACAGGGCTTGGTTCCTATGGCCAGATGCCCCTTTTCTTCATGGCTAATTCCTTGTGTCCTTCACTACTAGAGCACCAGTTGAGACGGGCTCAGTCTATTAAATAGATGGTAATAAACTGTAATAGCAAGGGAGAAGAGGTCAAGGTCTCCGTTCCTTTCTACCCAGGAAGCTCTGTGTTTTCTATGAAGATTTGCATATGAAGAGGCCTTAGGAAGGGCAGGCTTTGTCAAGCCACAAAATAAAGGGTAAGGAGTGCCTATATTCTTACATTTGCATAACTGAGGGCAGTCAGTCCAGCAGTTCCTCTCAGAAAAGAGACGTGCTCTAAAGGGAAATCCTCTATTCGCACAGAGCAGCTGGCCAGTCTTTGAATCTGTTTCTTTTTAAGAAATATCAAATTCTACCTAACATGCATGTTAGGCAGCATGTTATTCTTCCTCATTCCATTCTCCCTGGGGAAGCGAACTCATCATTTTGTTTCACTCCTTAGCTTTTAGTTCTTTGAACCACCTAAGTTCACACCCTACCCAATTTTGTTATGTTTTTAATTATCGGTTACAGTTCTATTTCAACAACTTAGGTCTTAGAACTATTTGAACTAGCCCTAACCAACTTCCCCTTGCGTCAGATTCCTCTAATTATTTTTCTTTCTTACCTATCGAATGCAGAGCACTTTGTAACCTCCTCTCTGTATCTTATCAATTGCATCAGTTTGGATTTTATTTCTTTTGCAGGTGTTTCTTCTCCAGATGGTAAACAGCTGTTATTTCTTCATTTCAAATCTACGGAATCAGTTTCTTGCACATTCTACAGATTCTGGGTGTTTTTATTATTGTTGTTATTACACATAGCACCTCTGTTTTTGCGTATTTATCATTCCCCTATTTTTGTTGCTTAAAAGACTTTTAAGGGATCTTGAGTTTTCTCTCTTTGCTATTTATTCAGAAGTTTTGGTATATTACAAATGTAGTCATATTCATAAAAATTTTAAAACACCGTAGAAGTTAGAAAGTGAAAGTACTCACCCCCCATCACCATGATCCCTTCCCCTTGCACATTCTCCGGAAATAACCATTGTTAATACAGTGATATGTATCACTGGCTATTTTCAAATTATCATTCTTTCAAAATATGCTTTAGTTTTTACTCTATTGTTACATATTATGCATTTTATAATCCCTAGGTTGGTCAACCTGGGTAATTATTTATCTTGTATTATATTAAGCTCTTGTGTTGGTTTTCCTTCTATACTAAACACTCCCTTTTAGGTAGCGTATTGCTGCTTCTCCCTTTCTGTAACACCTGTTTCATCTCCTCCAGCTGTCTGACTCACACAGAGTCAGTACATTGTTACAAATGCTACCCCTTACCCCAAGCAGAGCTGACTGGTCCAAGAGTGACTTTATTACCCAAATTAAGCCAATCAGAACACCCCAGGGCTGCTGAACTTTGTTGATTGACTTAGAACTCATCTTTCCCTGAAATTACTTTAACATAGGATCTGAAGAAGGAAATGTAACTCAATCCGGTATTCTTGCCTGAAGAATTCCATGGACAGAGATCATGGTACAGCATGGGTCTCGAGGGATTTTGTTTCACTCCTTAGCTTTTAGTTCTTTGAACCACCTAAGTTCACACCCTACCCAATTTTGTTATGTTTTTAATTATCGGTTACAGTTCTATTTCAACAATTTATTTGAACTAGCCCTAACCAACTTCCCCTTGCGTCAGATTCCTCTAATTATTTTTCTTTCTTACCTATCGAATGCAGAGCACTTTGTAACCTCCTCTCTGTATCTTATCAATTGCATCAGTTTGGATTTTATTTCTTTTGCAGGTGTTTCTTCTCCAGATGGTAAGCAGCTGTTATTTCTTCATTTCAAATCTACGGAATCAGTTTCTTGCACATTCTACAGATTCTGGGTGTTTTTATTATTGTTGTTATTACACATAGCACCTCTGTTTTTGCGTATTTATCATTCCCCTATTTTTGTTGCTTAAAAGACTTTTAAGGGATCTTGAGTTTTCTCTCTTTGCTATTTATTCAGAAGTTTTGGTATATTACAAATGTAGTCATATTCATAAAAATTTTAAAACACTGTAGAAGTTAGAAAGTGAAAGTACTCACCCCCCATCACCATGATCCCTTCCCCTTGCACATTCTCCGGAAATAACCATTGTTAATACAGTGATATGTATCACTGGCTATTTTCAAATTATCATTCTTTCAAAATATGCTTTAGTTTTTACTCTATTGTTACATATTATGCATTTTATAATCCCTAGGTTGGTCAACCTGGGTAATTATTTATCTTGTATTATATTAAGCTCTTGTGTTGGTTTTCCTTCTATACTAAACACTCCCTTTTAGGTAGCGTATTGCTGCTTCTCCCTTTCTGTAACACCTGTTTCATCTCCTCCAGCTGTCTGACTCACACAGAGTCAGTACATTGTTACAAATGCTACCCCTTACCCCAAGCAGAGCTGACTGGTCCAAGAGTGACTTTATTACCCAAATTAAGCCAATCAGAACACCCCAGGGCTGCTGAACTTTGTTGATTGACTTAGAACTCACCTTTCCCTGAAATTACTTTAACATAGGATCTGAAGAAGGAAATGTAACTCAATCCGGTATTCTTGCCTGAAGAATTCCATGGACAGAGGAGTCTGGTGGGCTACAGTCTATGGGGTCTCAGAGAGTTGGACATGACTGAAGTGACTGAGTACACACATATAAGAGTCAATACTATTATGGTGGCAAAGCCTTTAATATATCAGTGAGGTTTAGAATTTTTGGCAGCCTTGTTTCCTAGAAATTGGAGAAAGCGTGTGTGCTAAATCACTTCAGTCATGACTAATAAAAACTAGGAATAAAACCACCCTATGACCCAGCAACCCCACTACTAGGCATATACCCTGAGGAAACCAAAATTGAAAAAGATACCTGTACCCCATAGTTCATTGCAGCCCTATTTACAATAGCTAGAACACGGAAGCAACCTAGATGTCCATCGACAGATGAATGGATAAAGAAGCTGTTGGTGCATATACACAGTGGAATATTACCCAGTCATAAAAAGGAATGCATTTGAATCAATTCTAATGAGGTAGATGAATCTGGAGCCTATTATACAGAGTGGAGTAAGTCAGAAAGATAATTATCATATACTAACACATATATATGGTATCTAGAAAGATGGTACTGATGAATGTATTTGCAGGGCAGCAATGAAGAAATAGACATAGAGGACAGACTTATGGACATGGTGCGGGAAAGGGAGAAAAAGATGAGATGTATGGAAAGAATAACATGGAAGCCTACATTACCATATGTAAAATAGATAACCAATGGGAATTTGCTGTAAGACTCAGGGAACTCAAACAGGGGCTCTGTAACAACCCAGGGGGGCGGTGATTGGAGAGGGAGATGGGAGGGAAGTTCAAGAGGTAGGGAACATACGTAGACCTGTGGCTGATTCATGTTGATGTTTAGCAGAAAACAACAAAACTCTGTAAAGCAATTATCCTTCAATTAAAAATGTAAAAAAAGATGTAGTACCTATATGCAGTGGAATACTACTCAGCCATAAAAAAGAACAAAAATCTTGTCTGCGGCAACATGGATGCAACCAGAGATTATCATATTAAGTGAAGTTATAAAGAGTAAGGAAAATACCATATGATACCACTTATATGTAGAGTGGTACAAAGGAACCTATTTGTAAAACAGATATACTCACAGATATAGAAATCAGACTTGTGGTTACCAAAGTAATGGAGGCTAGAGAGAGAGAGATGGACCAGAAGTTTGGGATTGGTGTAGATCCAAACTATTACATTTATTTATTTGTATTTATTTTTAATTGAAGGATAATTGCTTTATAGAATTTTTTTTTCTGTCAAGTATCAACATGAATCCAAACTATTACATTTGAATGGATAAACAACAAAGTGCTACTGTATAGCAGAGGGTACTATATCCAATCTCCTGGGGTAAACCATAATGGAAAAGAATATTTTAAAAATGCATATATGTATATAATTGAGTCACTTTGCTCTAAAGCAGAGATTGGCACAACATTGTAAATCAATTATACTTCAAATTAGAAAATAATTTTATGTGTCAACTTGAGTACGCTAATTGATTCCCAGGTCGCTGGTCAAGCATTATTTCTGGGAATGTCTGTGAGGGTGTTTCTGGAAGAGATTGGTGCTTGAATGGTATACTAAGTAAGATAGCTCTCATCAGTGTGGGTGGGCATCTTCCAATCTGCTGAGGGGCTGAATAGACCAAGAAGTGGAGGAAGGGTGAATTTGTTCTCTACTTGGTTTGAGACATCCATCTTTTCCAGTCTTTGGACTAGGGCCCAGACTTACCATCAGTTCTCTCCTTTTGGACTTTTGGACTTGGACCAGAACATAGGACATTTGCTCCTCTGGTTCAGAGTCACACTGAATTACACCAGTGACTTCCTAACTTTTCAACTTGCAGACCACAGATTGTAGATCTTTGCAGCCTCCATAATTGTGTGAGCCAATTCCTATAACCTATTATGCTAAGTCACTTCAGTCGAGTCCAACTCTTTGCGACTTAATGGACCAGAGTCCGCCAGGCTGCTCTGTCCATGGGATTCTCCAAGTAAGAATACTGGAGTGGGTTGCTGTTCCCTTCTCCAGGGGATATTTCCGACCCAGGAATTGAACCGAAGTCTCTCATGTCTCCTGCATTGGCAGGTGGGGGTTCTTTACCATTAGCGTCACCCATATATATTTATATATAAATATCCTATATATGTCTCCTGTTCTATTTCTCTGGAGAGCCCTGACTAATACAATCACACAGTGTTACTTAGTGAGAAGGTCTTGCCTTGTCAACCAGGGTCTAGAATTTGGCATTGGGGATTGGAGATTATAAGATATATTTGTTTGAATGCTGAACTTTTTACCTGTTCTCAATCCAAGCAAAAATAGTAGGGACATTAGAAATAGCATTCAGGATTTTAGCATTCCTAAATATAGAAATGACTAAGCAGGTCTTCCCTTGTGGTCCAGTGGGTAAAGAGTCCGCCTTGCAATGCAAGGGGCACTGGTTCAATCCCTGGCTGGGGAAGATCCCATGTGCCGTGGAGCGGTTGGGCCGATGAGTCCAATTGCAAGCCAGCACTCTGGAGTGCATGTGCCCAGAGCCGGTGCTCAGCAACAAGAGAGGCCACTGCAATGGGAGGCCCACACGTGCCAAAGAATAAAGATGGGTGAAAATAAATAAGTAAATAAAATAAACTTGTTAAGAAAAAGAGAAATGAGTAAGTTACGCATCTAAGTATAATAACATTTGGTCAAATTGCCAAAGTGTATTACCCTAAATGGCAATCATAATCCTTTAGGTCATGACATATGAATTATTTACGTAGCAGTTTTTTTTAAAAAAATGTAAATCCAGCTTAAACTGCCAGATGTGTCATTTTGCAAGTTAATGGTTTTCACTCTTTGATTTACATATTCAGCTTAATATATGTGCTTCAAGTTTTAGGACAAATTATGCCATTATATCTTTTCTAATTTGTTCATAAATTCAAATTTAAATTATGAGCTTCTCCAGGTCAATTTGAATACTAGTACATGTTCTTCAAAGTTTTTTAAAAAATATACTAGATGTAGGTGTTGTTCTACACCTATGTTTCAAACTACGATCATTCCAAATTTTAAACTGTCATCTATGTGTAATTGGCTGTTACTGGCTGGGCTCCCCAGGACTCTGACACAGAGCCTGCAGCAACAAGCTGTTCATTAAGTCGAACCTGGTTGGCTCACCTTTGTGTTGACAGTAGTTCAGCCCTTGTGCTGCTTAGCTCTACTTCTTCACACACGTTCTGGAACATCTCCTCCCAGATCCTGTAGACCTGTTTTCTAGGGGAAATTTAGAAGTGGCAGTTGAGTGGAATTACAGCCCTGATATCAGGGCTGTGGCTGGGTTCATCCCACCTTCCTCCACTATCCACTCAAGAGTGTTGCCACTCTCAGAGAACAGCTTGGCTGGTCTTGAATTTGGCATAATCACAAGCAAAAATAGTAGGGACATTAGAAATAGCATTCAGGATTTTAGCATTCCTAAATATAGAAATGACTAAGCAGGTCTTCCCTTGTGGTCCAGTGGGTAAAGAGTCCGCCTTGCAATGCAAGGGGCACTGGTTCAATCCCTGGCTGGGGAAGATCCCATGTGCCGTGGAGCGGTTGGGCCGATGAGTCCAATTGCAAGCCAGCACTCTGGAGTGCATGTGCCCAGAGCCGGTGCTCAGCAACAAGAGAGGCCACTGCAATGGGAGGCCCACACGTGCCAAAGAATAAAGATGGGTGAAAATAAATAAGTAAATAAAATAAACTTGTTAAGAAAAAGAGAAATGAGTAAGTTACGCATCTAAGTATAATAACATTTGGTCAAATTGCCAAAGTATATTACCCTAAATGGCAATCATAATCCTTTAGGTCATGACATATGAATTATTTACGTAGCAGTTTTTTAAAAAAAAATGTAAATCCAGCTTAAACTGCCAGATGTGTCATTTTGCAAGTTAATGGTTTTCACTCTTTGATTTACATATTCAGCTTAATATATGTGCTTCAAGTTTTAGGACAAATTATGCCATTATATCTTTTCTAATTTGTTCATAAATTCAAATTTAAATTATGAGCTTCTCCAGGTCAATTTGAATACTAGTACATG
Organism: Tragulus kanchil; assembly: GCA_022376925.1. Taxonomy (NCBI): domain Eukaryota; kingdom Metazoa; phylum Chordata; class Mammalia; order Artiodactyla; family Tragulidae; genus Tragulus; species Tragulus kanchil. The sequence goes on from JAIOJX010000025.1 coordinate 80,817,638, forward strand.
TTCTTCAAAGTTTTTTAAAAAATATACTAGATGTAGGTGTTGTTCTACACCTATGTTTCAAACTACGATCATTCCAAATTTTAAACTGTCATCTATGTGTAATTGGCTGTTACTGGCTGGGCTCCCCAGGACTCTGACACAGAGCCTGCAGCAACAAGCTGTTCATTAAGTCGAACCTGGTTGGCTCACCTTTGTGTTGACAGTAGTTCAGCCCTTGTGCTGCTTAGCTCTACTTCTTCACACACGTTCTGGAACATCTCCTCCCAGATCCTGTAGACCTGCTTTCTAGGGGAAATTTAGAAGTGGCAGTTGAGTGGAATTACAACCCTGATATCAGGGCTGTGGCTGGGTTCATCCCACCTTCCTCCACTATCCACTCAAGAGTGTTGCCAATCTCAGAGAACAGCTTGGCTGGTCTTGGTACTTTGCCCCATGGTTTGACCTAGGTCCCTATCCTTTAAGTCTGATTCCCAGGAAACCACGTCCTTCTTTGGTCCCTAGTAATTTATTTATTTATTTTTGGTGGGGGTGGAGTGGGGAGGGGGGGTGGGCGGGGAGGGAGGCAGGCGGGCCACTTCTATTGGTCTTTCATTTATCTATTTGCATCCATCTTTGTTCTTTGGCCCGTGTGGGCCTCCCATCGTGGTGGCCTCTGTTGTCGCAGAGCACCAGCTCTGGGCGCACGCTTTCCAGAGCTCCGGCTCAGTAATTGGACATATTGGTCCAGCTGCTCCGCGGCACGTGGGATCTTCCCAGGCCAGGGATGGAACCGGCGCCCCTTGCACTGCAAGGCGGTGTCCTTACCCACTGGACCACCAGGGAAGCCCAGTCCCTAGTAATTTATATACTTGTCCATTTGCCATCACAAGTGGACTGTAATTATCAAGAGGTACCCAAGTCAATCTTCTGGGCATCAAGCATAGCCTCCTTTCCTGGGTGGTCATCAGGGCCAATTATTTCTAACAAAGTGATGATTCCTCTCTTTGTCTGCTAAGTTGAAATTTGACCATTACAGTAGCCAAATCTGCCTTGGTTAGTGAAACTTATCTCTTTGGGTCCATGTGCAATCCCCATGGATATTCTATTTAGGCACCCACTGGTCAAGCACTGAAGAAACTGGTAACAGAGGCTGGCTACCACGAAGTGGTCAAGTCAGCCAATCGTTTCCTTGGTTAGTGAATATCTTTTATCCATCCCCTTTTAAAAACTGGGGGAACATGGCTCCCACTCTGACACAGAGCCTGCAGCAACAAGCTGTTCATTAAGTCGAACCTGGTTGGCTCACCTTTGTGTTGACAGTAGTTCAGCCCTTGTGCTGCTTAGCTCTACTTCTTCACACACGTTCTGGAACATCTCCTCCCAGATCCTGTAGACCTGCTTTCTAGGGGAAATTTAGAAGTGGCAGTTGAGTGGAATTACAGCCCTGATATCAGGGCTGTGGCTGGGTTCATCCCACCTTCCTCCACTATCCACTCAAGAGTGTTGCCAATCTCAGAGAACAGCTTGGCTGGTCTTGGTACTTTGCCCCATGGTTTGACCTAGGTCCCTATCCTTTAAGTCTGATTCCCAGGAAACCACGTCCTTCTTTGGTCCCTAGTAATTTATTTATTTATTTTTTGGGGGGTGGGTGGGGAGGGGTGTGGGCGGGGAGGGAGGCAGGCGGGCCACTTCTATTGGTCTTTCATTTATCTATTTGCATCCATCTTTGTTCTTTGGCCTGTGTGGGCCTCCCATCGTGGTGGCCTCTGTTGTCGCAGAGCACCAGCTCTGGGCGCACGCTTTCCAGAGCTCCGGCTCAGTAATTGGACATATTGGTCCAGCTGCTCCGCGGCACGTGGGATCTTCCCAGGCCAGGGATGGAACCGGCGCCCCTTGCACTGCAAGGCGGTGTCCTTACCCACTGGACCACCAGGGAAGCCCAGTCCCTAGTAATTTATATACTTGTCCATTTGCCATCACAAGTGGACTGTAATTATCAAGAGGTACCCAAGTCAATCTTCTGGGCATCAAGCATAGCCTCCTTTCCTGGGTGGTCATCAGGGCCAATTATTTCTAACAAAGTGATGATTCCTCTCTTTGTCTGCTAAGTTGAAATTTGACCATTACAGTAGCCAAATCTGCCTTGGTTAGTGAAACTTATCTCTTTGGGTCCATGTGCAATCCCCATGGATATTCTATTTAGGCACCCACTGGTCAAGCACTGAAGAAACTGGTAACAGAGGCTGGCTACCACGAAGTGGTCAAGTCACTTTGTTTCTTGGTTGTTTCTTCCATGATAGATGCTGTTTGCTGTACATCAACATAGGATATAAAGATCCTCAGACTTTGTGTTCACTCTCATCTTTTTATCCACTCTCCCCCAGACCTGCTCTACTCTAATTCTATAATCTTCCTTCAGGTCCCTGCCCAGATGGCCAAGCCATTCATCACTGACATGAGTTTCTGTCTGTTCTAACCCTGAGCCACTTATTCTTTCAATACATAGTGGAGGACCCAGGGCAAAATGTACCTTCTGGGAGGAAATTCAGTCACCAGCTTTTTTTTTTTGGAGGCCACACCTGTGTGAGGCTGTAATGACTCTCCTCTTTTCACCTTGCATCCACATATTGAGTTAACCCAGTCATGATTCAAGCTTGAACTTTTCTCCTCCATCAGCTTTTCCTGAGAAATTTCCCATATAGCCATAGTGAAAATTGAAGGAAGCATGTTAATGCAACCTGCTTGTGCCCATTAGTCCTACTTATGATGAATTCTAGATGTACCGTTTTCATCTCATAATGAATCCTTGCTAGGCTGCCTAACCTAGCAGTGAAATAGTTCTCAAAGAACCCACCTCATTGGAGTAGCTACAACCATACGGTTGCCTGGTGTTCAGTAAGCCCCTTTTGGGACTTCCTTCCAGTCCACCAGTTAAGACTCTGCACTCTCAATGCAGTGGGCACAGGTTTGATCCCTGATTTAGAAACTAAGATCCTTCATACTCGACAGTACGGCCTAAAAAAAAAAAAAAAAAGACCCATTTCTTGGCAGTGAACTAGAAACTTGTCCATTTGCCATCACAAGTGGACTGTAATTATCAAGAGGTACCCAAGTCAATCTTCTGGGCATCAAGCATAGCCTCCTTTCCTGGGTGGTCATCAGGGCCAATTATTTCTAACAAAGTGATGATTCCTCTCTTTGTCTGCTAAGTTGAAATTTGACCATTACAGTAGCCAAATCTGCCTTGGTTAGTGAAACTTATCTCTTTGGGTCCATGTGCAATCCCCATGGATATTCTATTTAGGCACCCACTGGTCAAGCACTGAAGAAACTGGTAACAGAGGCTGGCTACCACGAAGTGGTCAAGTCACTTTGTTTCTTGGTTGTTTCTTCCATGATAGATGCTGTTTGCTGTACATCAACATAGGATATAAAGATCCTCAGACTTTGTGTTCACTCTCATCTTTTTATCCACTCTCCCCCAGACCTGCTCTACTCTAATTCTATAATCTTCCTTCAGGTCCCTGACCAGATGGCCAAGCCATTCATCACTGACATGAGTTTCTGTCTGTTCTAACCCTGAGCCACTTATTCTTTCAATACATAGTGGAGGACCCAGGGCAAAATGTACCTTCTGGGAGGAAATTCAGTCACCAGCTTTTTTTTTTTTTGGAGGCCACACCTGTGTGAGGCTGTAATGACTCTCCTCTTTTCACCTTGCATCCACATATTGAGTTAACCCAGTCATGATTCAAGCTTGAACTTTTCTCCTCCATCAGCTTTTCCTGAGAAATTTCCCATATAGCCATAGTGAAAATTGAAGGAAGCATGTTAATGCAACCTGCTTGTGCCCATTAGTCCTACTTATGATGAATTCTAGATGTACCGTTTTCATCTCATAATGAATCCTTGCTAGGCTGCCTAACCTAGCAGTGAAATAGTTCTCAAAGAACCCACCTCATTGGAGTAGCTACAACCATACGGTTGCTTGGTGTTCAGTAAGCCCCTTTTGGGACTTCCTTCCAGTCCACCAGTTAAGACTCTGCACTCTCAATGCAGTGGGCACAGGTTTGATCCCTGATTTAGAAACTAAGATCCTTCATACTCGACAGTACGGCCTAAAAAGAAAAACAAAAAAGACCCATTTCTTCTACTAGGGTCTAATAGCATGCCAGAAATATTTTTTCAAGAGTAAAATTCTCTACAATGGTCTTGTAGTGTCATGGTCTTGCTCTAGAACCCCAGAGGCCTGCATTATGATTATCACACTGGAGCTTGACAAAAATTCCACATAACATCTTTTACCACCATTGGTACTTCTAACATCATAGGTCTTCCAGGCAATACAACCCAAGGGGCAGATTGCACCACAATCTGATACCACTTCACAGTCCTTTCTCCTCTGGGACCCTACTCAAAGCCAGCATCCTTGTCACTTGATCCCAGTTGTAGACTACGCTGCTTTCAGAACCTGAAGAGGCACATTTGACATTGGGCTTCTTTTTTCACTGGGGGGGATGTGAGACGCCATAATTGGTTCTTTAGTTTGGATGGAATATCCTGACATGCCCTTGACTATTGGATTGTATTTTCAGGGCTTCCCTGGTGGTCCAGTGGGTAAGGACACCATCTTGCACTGCAAGGGGCGCCAGTTCGATCCCTGGCCAGGGAAGATCCCATGTGACGTGGAGCGGCTGGACCAGTGTGTCCAGCTGTGAGCCAGCGCTCTGGATCACATGCACCTAGGGCCGGTGCTCTGCAATGAGAGAGGCCACTGTGATGGGAGGCCCACACGGGCCAAAGAATAAAGATGGATGAAAATTTAAAAATACATAAATAAAAGTGAAAGAGACCAAAATTAAATAAAAAAGAAAGCTCACACAGCTTTATTAGTATCAGACAAAATTTTCTTTAATGCAAAATCATTACAGAGATAAGGAAGATCACTAGCCAATGATACAGTTTAAATAGCCAGTAAGCTTAAACAATCCCAAATTTGTATACAGCTAATAACATTAACTAAAATTTTGCTGTTGTTGTTAAGTTGCCGAGTTGTGCCCAACTCCTTTGATGACCACATGGGTTGTAGCCTACCAGGCTCCTCTGTCCATGGGATTTCCCAGGCCAGAATACTCAAGTAGGTCGCCATTTTCTTCTCCAGAGGGAAAAAATATGTTTTTAAAAATTGTGTTTTCATGACAGGCTCCTGAATATCAATAGGATTTATCTTCCACTCTCTGGTTGCACATATAACCTGCCAAGCTCTCTTATCAAGCTCTCTTTTAACTTGATTGAGTTTCAGTAGTCTACTGTCATGTTTTGAGATCTAACCAGTATTTGCTTGGGCAAGACTTGTGAATTAAATCGATATACCATGGGAACCACCATCCCTGGGTCCTTTTATTTATTTATTTATTTTTAAAGATTCATTTGTTTACTTGTTTTTGGTGGGGGTGAGGGGGTGGGGAGGGAGGGGAGCAGGCGGGCCACTTCTATTGGTCTTTCATTTGTCCATTTTCATCCATCTTTGTTCTTTGGCCCCTGTGGGCCTCCCATCGCAGCGGCCTCTGTTGTCGCAGAGCACCGGCTCTGGGCACATGCGCTCTAGAGCCCAGACTCGGTAATTGCACACATCGGTCCAGCCACTCCGCGGCACGTGGGATCTTCCCAGGCCAGGGATTGAATCGGTGCCCCTTGCACTGCAAGGTGGTGTCCTTATCCTCTGGACCACCAGGGAAGCCCCTGGGTCCTTTTAAATTTTAGGAATGGTACTAATTATATTACTACCCTTTCCAAAAGTACATTGCATTTGGCTTATCGTCTTAACTGGAGTCAGTAGGGGAGGTAGAGCAGTTTCAGAGGTTTTCACTTTCCCCATTATGATACACTTTTTCACTGAAGGGCCAAGGTTCCAACTATCAAGTAAGTGTATTCCAGTTATATATTTAGGGAATGGTGAAATAACTTCTGGAAGGTTTGTGGGTACAGTGGACTCGCGGGAGCTAGACCCTGACCAGGATTCCAATTATTACCTGAACCTCATATGCTCTCATGCTAAGAGGGAAGCTTCAAGTCTCTGGGGATCAATGTGAAGTCAAACCTGAGTCCAATAATATTAGAAATGCTCGGGCACTCCCTTTTCCAAATAAATGACTAGAGACTCATTTGGAAAAGGACTGGGGAAATTATTTCCCCATTACTAACCCTGGTTCCTTTCTCCTAGGCACTCAACTCCCTCAGGTGATGGATTTTGAGTCTGAAAACTGGTTCAGATCCAGGAATTGGACAAAAGATTGTGATGTTTTATTAGTGACTGCCTTCAGCTTCCTTATCATCCATCACTGATTGTTTTTTTTTCCATGTATAAGTCAAATAGTACCCTTGTTGGCTGCCCATCTGTTTTGTACCTAGAGACTCCCATGTTCTATTTGCTATTTCCACAATTCTGAGGGACGGGCCCCATTGACCACTACCTACTTTTCAGTTATCATTAATAGTGTTATCAATCCTTACTGATTCAAAGGATTAACAACTAGAGGGCTTCCCTGTCGGTCCAGTGGTTAAGATTCTGTGCTTCCACTGCACAAGGGTTCGATTCCTGGTCAGGAAATTTCACATTTTGTGTGGTGCAGCCAAAAAAAAAAAAAAAAAAGTCATCACCAAAGAATCTAGATTAAAGATTTACAGGTGCCTATTGTACTGTTTCATTTTTTAGATCTTTAAACTTCCAAAATAAAAGTAGGGGAACAAAGGTAAAGGCTATGAATAAGTAAAGACAAAACCTAGTGGAAAAAAATCATCAACAATATATTCTTATAATGGAAAATTTTTAATTCCTTTAAGGCCAAGTTGATAAGTTTGCTGTGACTTGTTAGGTTGATACAGAACTTTTGCAGAGCAATGTGAATACCAGTATATATAAAAAGTGAAAGTTTTATTTGTATTGTATAAATCATTTAATTCCATTGCTGAAGACTTATCCTGAAGGAATTATCTAATATATGAAAACAAATTTCTCATGAATGCATGCATTAGAACAATATTCATAATAGGGGACACCTGAAAATTACATGGTTATGTAACCATGGAGAATTAGGTATTATAATGTATCTACTTAGTGAAATACAGTGAGGCCATTAATGTTACCAATGTTGTTGTGCCACATGGGAAGGACATGGTATTACTTATGTAGTATTTCTGCCGAAATTGTACAAGCTCAAAAGTACTGAATGAACATAACAAGCCCACAATACTATAACCCTATCAGTATCAAGTATTAAACTGTCAGGAAACAGTCAGATAAATCAAATTAAGGGATATTCTTCAAAACAGCTATCCTTTAGTCTTTTTTAAATTTTTATTTATTTTTAGCTGTGCTGGGTCTTTGTTGCTGAGCTCCCACTTTCTCTAGTTGTGGTGAGTGGGGGCTCCTCTCTAGTTGCAGGGCACAGGCTTCTTATTGCGGTGGCTTCTCTTGTTGCAGAGCATGGGCTCTATGACATGCAGACTTCAGTAGCTGTGGTGCATGGGCTTAGCTGCCCCACAGCATGTGAAATCTCCCAGGACCAGGGATTAAATTTGTGTCTGCTGCATTGGCATGCAGATTCTTAACCACTGGACCACCAGTAAAGTCCTGTCCTTTACTCCTAATCGTTTCTTTAATTTGTTTTACTTATTTGTTTATTTGGCTGTGCTTGGTCTTGGTTGGGACACACAGGATCCATGATCTTTGTTGCAGCATGCAGGATTTTTAGTGGCGGCATGGGAACTCTTAGTTACTTGTGGCATATGGGATCTAGTTCCCTGACCAGGGATTGAACTGGGGCATCCTGAATTGGGAGCTAAGAGTCTTACCACTGGACCACCAGGCAAGTCCCTGTCTTTTACTCTTGAGTGTCACTGTCTCAAAAGACAAACTGAGGAACTTTTTCAGATTAAACTGAGGAGACATGAGAACTAATGCAATGCCTGATATCCTAGGTTAGAAAAAAGCATAAAAGTAATTATTCGAACAATTGGCAAAATTTGAATATTGATTTGATGATTTTATTTTAGATGAAAGTGTTGAATATTACATTTCCTGAATGGTATTATATGACTCTGTAAGAAAATATTTAGGAGGAACATGGTAAAGTATTTAGACGTCATTATGTCTGCAACTTGCTCTCAAATGATTTGGAAACAATGAAAGATTGAGAGAGACAAGGCAAAATGTTAACAGTTAGTTTAGAAGGGTTTGTGGAAGTTACTATCACAAATATTCTGTAAGTTTGATAATTTTTCAAAATAAAATGTTTAAAATATATTATCCAGTCTATAATGTTCAAAATATTTGCAATGAGAGAGCATGTGAAAAATGCACAGTTCAAAATTGTATGTACCTTATAATTATAAAAGCATAAAATGCTAGCATATGGATGTATTAGGGCAGTAGGGAAAATTTTCCTTAAAAATTTTGTTTAATGATGACTTCTGTTATTCATTCTCTAAGTTGTGGTCAACCCTTTCCACCCTGTGCATGTACCACACCAGGCTTACTTGTCTTTCACCATCTCCTAGAGTTTGCTCAAACTCGTGCCCATTGAGTTGGTGATGCCATCTAACCATCTCATCCTCTTTTGCCCCCTTCTATTGTCTTCAATCTTTCCCAGCATCAGGGTCTTTTCCAATAAGTTGGCTCATCACATCATCTGCAAAGTATTGGAGCTTCAGCTTTAGAATCAGTCCTACCAAAGAATTTATTCAGAGTTGATTTCCTCTAGGATTGACTTGTTTGATCTTGCTATTCTATCCAAGGGACTCTCAAGAGTCGTCTCTAGCAGAATTCAAAAGTATCAATTCTATTATGTTGATTATATTACTTTATTGTTTAAAATGAAAACCATTATAAGATTAAATGCATTTTAAAAATCACCAATGGGTAAAAAAGAAAAAAAAAATCACCAAGGGGAAGAACAGTATAAAATAAAACAATTAAAAAAATTTTTTCTTAATGTGGACCATTTTTAAAGTCTTTACTGAATTTGTTACAGTATTGCTTCTATTTTATGTTTTGGTTCTTTAGCCAAGAGACAAAAGGTGTAGGAATCCTAATGAGACCCACATCCACCTTGCATTGGAAGGTGAAGGCTTAACCACTGACACCCAGGAAATCATAAAATAATTTTTAAATTCCAGTTCTACTCCAAGGTTCCTTAAACTCCTTTATTGGCCAGAATGGTATTATATGACTCTGTAAGAAAATATTTAGGAGGAACATGGTAAAGTATTTAGACGTCATTATGTCTGCAACTTGCTCTCAAATGATTTGGAAACAATGAAAGAAAGATTGAGAGAGACAAGGCAAAATGTTAACAGTTAGTTTAGAAGGGTTTGTGGAAGTTACTATCACAAATATTCTGTAAGTTTGATAATTTTTCAAAATAAAATGTTTAAAATATATTATCCAGTCTATAATGTTCAAAATATTTGCAATGAGAGAGCATGTGAAAAATGCACAGTTCAAAATTGTATGTACCTTATAATTATAAAAGCATAAAATGCTAGCATATGGATGTATTAGGGCAGTAGGGAAAATTTTCCTTAAAAATTTTGTTTAATGATGACTTTTGTTATTCATTCTCTAAGTTGTGGTCAACCCTTTCCACCCTGTGCATGTACCACACCAGGCTTACTTGTCTTTCACCATCTCCTAGAGTTTGCTCAAACTCGTGCCCATTGAGTTGGTGATGCCATCTAACCATCTCATCCTCTTTTGCCCCCTTCTATTGTCTTCAATCTTTCCCAGCATCAGGGTCTTTTCCAATAAGTTGGCTCATCACATCATCTGCAAAGTATTGGAGCTTCAGCTTTAGAATCAGTCCTACCAAAGAATTTATTCAGAGTTGATTTCCTCTAGGATTGACTTGTTTGATCTTGCTATTCTATCCAAGGGACTCTCAAGAGTCGTCTCTAGCAGAATTCAAAAGTATCAATTCTATTATGTTGATTATATTACTTTATTGTTTAAAATGAAAACCATTATAAGATTAAATGCATTTTAAAAATCACCAATGGGTAAAAAAAAGAAAAAAAAATCACCAAGGGGAAGAACAGTATAAAATAAAACAATTAAAAAAATTTTTTCTTAATGTGGACCATTTTTAAAGTCTTTACTGAATTTGTTACAGTATTGCTTCTATTTTATGTTTTGGTTCTTTAGCCAAGAGACAAAAGGTGTAGGATCTTAACTCCCTGCCTAGGGATGAGACCCACATCCACCTTGCATTGGAAGGTGAAGGCTTAACCACTGACACCCAGGGAAATCATAAAATAATTTTTTAAATTCCAGTTCTACTCCAAGGTTCCTTAAACTCCTTTATTGGCCACGTGTTTTGCAAGATCTTAGTTTCTCAACCAGGATCAAGTCTGGGTCTCTGGCAGTAAAATCAGGGGTCCTAACCACTGGAAAGCCAGGGAATTCCCTCCTTGGACATTTTGAAAATAAAAGTTTAATTTATAGATTTGTTCCATGCCACAAAGTGAAATATTTTCCTAAAGTCCAGCTACAAATTAAAAAAGCAAATAGACAAATAATAAATTCCCCTCTGAAGGTATGTAGATAATAAACATTAAACAAATAGAAAAAAAAATTTCCCTCTGGATGTGGGTGTGATATTTTTTTAAACTGGAGCTAATCACCAGATTTTAAGTAATCTTATCTTCTATCTGATATCTGATATAATCTCCCCAAATAACAACAAAGTTACAAGTTTCTTTATGAGTACTTTAAGTACTTTTACCCCCTAAGCAGGTTTAGACTATAGCATACATACATGTGTGAGTGCTCAGCCCTGTTCAGTTCTTTGCAGCCTTTGAGTGGAGCCCTCTAGGCTTCTCTGTCCATGGAATTTTCCAGGCAGTAATACTGGAGAGGGTTGCCATTTCCTTCTCCAGAGGATCTTCATGACCCAGGCATCAAACCTTTGTCTCTTATGTCTCCAGCATCACAGGGAGACTCTTTACCATTATGTCATTATAGTCATTCCTAGACTAAGGCATGAACTTTCTATATTTAACATCCTTTTTTTCAACTTCTTTTTTTTTTCAACTCTTAAAAAAATTGTTTTATTATGGTACTCTTGACATATAATGTAACATCTCTTTTTAAGACAAAAAAAAAACTTAATGAGTTAAACTATTTAAATGTTTTCACTCAAATATTTTCAGTCAAGTACTATTGATATCTTTCCTCTTCAAGTATTAATTATGTTTAGGTAATCTTTTTTTGTTAACTAACAAAACAATAATTTCCCTTTAGTTTTTCAATTTCAATGACTGCTGATATTTTCCAAATCTCTTTCAGAATGAAAAAATTAAGCTCTAATAAAGGGATAAGATCATGTTTATTTGACATCTTATTTTATCGCAAAATGAAATAAGTATCCTATTTAACTATTAATATCATCTGAACCTACGATCTTACCTTTCAGAAGAGAAAAGCATACAAGCATATATGTGTCAACTACAATTGGTATTTACCAATTACATTGCCAATGACTGAACAAGGGCATTTGCCCTCTGCCTGTGTGAAGACTGACAGTTGCTGACCTTCAACACCCCCTGAGGCAGTTCAGGGTTGAGTGAGGCACTCTGTGCTCCAGGGAATCTGGTACACAGGTCTTTAGATAGGTGGATGTCTTTAGGAATAGATTTATTATCTCAATCCTTGTATCTCCTCATATTTAGAAAAGCCCTACATTCCTTCATGGTGACATCAGATTCTTGTGACTAACCAAAACCCTTTGTGATTGGTATTAAGCTCCCCTTCCTCAAAATCTTATACATTGATCTGCCTGCTGCTGCCTCTTTGGAGCAGTCTCTCAGAGCTATCTGAAGTGTTGTCTTCTGGGCTGCAGTCCTAATTGTGCCTCAAATAAAACTCAACTCACAGCTCTCAAGTTGTTCATTTCTTTTCAGTCAACACATGGGAAAATTTTTAGGCAAGGTCACATTTTTTTTAAGGTTCCATTTCCATAAATTTCCCCACAATTAAACTAACAGTTTATTTCATAAATTTGCCCAGCATAGTTTTTGTTTTATTTTTCACTTCCCAGAAGTCAATTTTTTTAAACTAAGTACATCCAGTGGAAAAGACCCTGATGCTGGGAAAGACTGAAGGCAAAGGAAAAGAGGGCAGCAGAGGAGGAGATGGCTGGATGGCATCACTGACTCAATGGACATGAACATGGGCAAACTCCAGAAGACGACGAGGGACAGGGAGGCCTGTCCAGCTGCAGTCTACAGGGTCACAAAGAGTCGGACATGACTTAGTGACTGGACAACAAAGTATCCAGTCTGCTAATATGCATATCAGGGTCAAACCCTTTCCCCCTTAAAACCTGATAATCTCAGGCATTAATGTGATCAAGTATGGGCCTTTATTTCTCAACTTTCCATTTCAGAGCTGTGAATGCTGGTCGCTAAATTTGTACTACATGCAGCCATAGATCTGACAATAGGTCTCTGCAGATAGCAAGACTTTAATACGACTTCTCATTGTCTTCCCGAAAGACATAAATAGCTCCCTGGGAGTATAATTACCATTATTTCATTTAATTTTTTTACAAAACAATAATCACAGGATTTTCTACCAGCTAGTTGCAACATATAGGGTAATATTTGAGAATTTTTAGTACATCCATGTTTTTAAGAATTTAGAGGCAGGTGAATCAAAAATTTATAATTCATAGGTCTTCAAAGATGCTGTTGAAATAGAAAAACACTTGGCTAGCCCTAGGGAGGGTAGCCATCCAGACAATTCCTGTAGATTGACGTTTCCTCAGAGAATTATCACACTCTGAGAACACAGAGAAAGTCCACTCCACAGGAGTAGTTTTCTTTTAGCCACATTCCTCGAGCATAAGTAAAACAAGCTAAAAAACTTAGTGCTATTTAAAAAATGGACTCTGAGCAATATAACTACTGTAGTCTAGGTATTCACGTATCCATATTACCCCGTGCTGTGTTTAGTCACTCAATTGTGTCTGACTCTGCAACCCCATGGACGGTAGCTCACCAGGCTCCTCTGTCCATGAGGATTCTCCAGTCAAGATACCGGAGTAGGATGACATGCCTTCCTCCATGGGATTGTCCCAAGCCAGGGATCAAATCCAGGTCTCTCGCATTGCAGGCAGATTCTTTACCAGCTGAGCCACCAGGGAAGTCCAAGAATACTGGCGTGGGTACCCCTTCTGCAGGGGTTCTTCTGAACCCATATTATCCTACATAATGTACAAATCAATACCAGAAGATATGTTCATCATATGATTGCATGGTAAACCTGGAATCAAAACAAGGCAATTAGGGGCTTCCCTGATGGTCCAGTGGGTAAAGACACCACCTTGCAATGCAAGGGGCGCCAGTTGGATCCCTGGCCTGGGAAGATCTCACGTGCCGTGGAGCGGCTGGACCAATGTGTCCAATCACTGAGCCAGAGTTCTGAGCACATGCGCCCAGAGCCGGCGCTCTGCGACAACAGAGGCCACTGTGATGGGAGGCCCATACAGGCCAAAAGAACAAAAATGGAAATAAATGAAAGACCAATAGAAGTGACCAAAAAAAATTTTTAAAAGGAAAAAAAAAAAACAAAAAACAAGGCAATTAGTTGTATAGTGTGGTTTCCCCAAGAAACCAATTCCAACGGGGGCAAATGAATCAGAGATTCATAGGTTTGTTCCAAGGCACTCTGTCCCCAGAACAGGGCTAGATCACCAAATGTTGTTATCCTGGGTTTCTCTTTTATAGATGCAAGCAGACCAACTTTCACCCATTAACACATTTCTTTCTTTAGACAAGTTCAATGTAAGCACCGACTCAGATATGTAGTAATGAAAATCCAGTCATGCCTCTCTGAAGTTACACTCAGATTTCTGAATTTTGGGTGTTTACAGTTTTGTGGGTTATTTCTAAAGACAACTGATCTCATCCTAACCAATTAAATTTTTTCTAATTTCAATTTTAAAAAGATAAATTAAGTTTATTTATAGTACCTTATTGTTGGGTCCAGCATACTATCAACACAGTATGAATTCTGCACATACTTTTTACAGATTATTTCTCATTGTTTCAGACAACATTTTTTAATTAGATTAATCTCTGCAACCCCATGGACTAGCTCACCAGGCTCCTCTGTCCATGAGGATTCTCCAAGATACCGGAGTAGGATGACATGCCTTCCTCCATGGGATTGTCCCAAGCCAGGGATCAAATCCAGGTCTCTCGCATTGCAGGCAGATTCTTTACCAGCTGAGCCACCAGGGAAGTCCAAGAATACTGGCGTGGGTACCCCTTCTGCAGGGGTTCTTCTGAACCCATATTATCCTACATAATGTACAAATCAATACCAGAAGATATGTTCATCATATGATTGCATGGTAAACCTGGAATCAAAACAAGGCAATTAGGGGCTTCCCTGGTGGTCCAGTGGGTAAGGACACCACCTTGCAGTGCAAGGGGCACCAGTTTGATCCCTGGCCTGGGAAGATCTCACGTGCCGTGGAGCGGCTGGACCGATGTGTCCAACTACCGAGCCAGAGTTCTGGAGCGCATGCGCCCAGAGCAGGTGCTCTGCAGAGAGAGAGGCCACTGTGATGGGAGGCCCATACAGGCCAAAAGAACAAAAATGGAAATAAATGAAAGACCAATAGAAGTGACCAAAAAAAATTTTAAAAAGAAAAAAAAAAAAAAAAAACAAGGCAATTAGTTGTATAGTGTGGTTTCCCCAAGAAACCAATTCCAACGGGGGCAAATGAATCAGAGATTCATAGGTTTGTTCCAAGGCACTCTGTCCCCAGAACAGGGCTAGATCACCAAATGTTGTTATCCTGGGTTTCTCTTTTATAGATGCAAGCAGACCAACTTGCACCCATTAACACATTTCTTTCTTTAGACAAGTTCAATGTAAGCACCGACTCAGATATGTAGTAATGAAAATCCAGTCATGCCTCTCTGAAGTTACACTCAGATTTCTGAATTTTGGGTGTTTACAGTTTTGTGGGTTATTTCTAAAGACAACTGATCTCATCCTAACCAATTAAATTTTTTCTAATTTCAATTTTAAAAAGATAAATTAAGTTTATTTATAGTACCTTATTGTTGGGTCCAGCATACTATCAACACAGTATGAATTCTGCACATACTTTTTACAGATTATTTCTCATTGTTTCAGACAACATTTTTTTTTTAATTAGTCCAATCCAACTACAATCTAGTCAATATCATATTGCGTTAAGAACCCTGAAGACAGAACTGTATTCCTGGGAAAGTTATTTAACCTCAGTTTCCTTATCTATCTCAGAATGTTGTTTTGAAGATAAAATCAGGTATTATCAATACATATAAACTGCTTAACATGATGTCTGGCACACAGTAATTTTTCTGTTATGTTATTAGTCCCAAGGCCAAACTTTTGTTTAGTTTTAAAAATTAGACTTGGATTTTTTCCAAATCATTATTAGCAATCTAACTACAAATCATCAAGGAGCTAATATTTTGCTAGTGGAGACAACCAACAGTTAATCAGTGTTTAATATTGGGTTTAAAGCTAGGGTTATAAAGTGGTCTGAAGAAAAATAAAGCAGTGCGAGGGGATAAATAGTAATAAGCATGATTATTTAGACAGGGTGGTCAAGGAAGTCTTCCCTCAGGAGATGGCATTGGAACAGAGAGCTGAAAGAAACAAGGGAAGAAACTAAGTGACTGTCTCTATCATTAGGAGAATGAGTGCTTATTATGGTGCTTGTGAGCTGCACCCTTTCAGTTAAGTCACACTTCTTTATATGGGTAGTAGACTATTTATATATCTATGACTTACCGATGCCAAACAGATTTTACAGCTCAGAAAGGAAGTGCCTGGGCTTCCCATGTTCTTTAAATATCTTTCAAATGTTATACATTTGCCATTACTAACTTAGTACTTCTTAAATTGTCAGTTTTGTAAGTAAGCTTATTATTAAAAGTCCTTCAAAGAGACACAGGCATTTTGGAAGATCCTGTTGGAAGAAAGCAGCTCTGGTATAAAAGGAAGAATACCATAGAGTCAAGAGAACCGTGTGTGAATTCCTGCTCCCCATTGGCTGAGTGGACCTGGCTGTGTCCCCTAACTTTACTGAATCTGTCTTTCTATAAGATGAAGCTGATATGCTTAATTATTCTTAAAGGCAGTGAGTTGGGGTGGGTTCTCTGCATAAAAGAATTCTTAAGAATATTACACCATACAAAAAGTAGAAATAAGAACTGTGTGTTCATATAATATTACATCATGGTATGTTCTAAGGACTCTTCTAAACATGATACTTGGATTAATTTATTTCTCACACGAACCATGCAAGATAAGTACTATTACTGGCCCACGACAAAAATGAGGCAGAAGAGACAGAAATCTGCATATGGTCACATAGTAAATGGTAGAATTAGGACTATGAACAAAGAAAATCTGACACTGGAGCTCATGCTCACAAATACTAAACTATATAATTGTAACTTAAAAGAGTATTCATTGTGTTAGAAACCATCATTTCAGGCCTTCCCTAAAGTAACATCACTGTAAACATGTTACTAAAATGACAAAACAATTTAAAAAATAGACTGTAAAGTATGACCAAGTTTAAAAAGAGTGAAAAAAAAAAGAAAAAGGTTTAAGAAAAAGTTAGTGTTAAAAAAAAAAAAGTTAGTGTTAACTAGAGGTTGATTTAGATTATATCTAAAGTTAATACCCAACATTAAAATATTAAGTGATTTACTTTATTATTCAATTTCATATCCTCAGTCTCAAAACCTACTCATTTTAAGAAAAATGATTGTATAGTACTAATCAGAGTCTAAGAAGGGCATCTAATTTAAACAGAATGTCTAAAATTCCAAGGCCCATTTTAAAAAAAGAAATCCTAGATAGTGTAGCAGTAATATTTGATCATAGCAGATGTGAGCAGTTTGAACCATAGTTAAACAGTGCCCAGCAAAACAATGACTTTCGTTACCTAGAAAATCTAAATAAAATTCCAAAGACAAAATACATTATAAAAATGATGTGATGTTTTTATTATTATGTGTTCTATTAAATTATTTAAAGTCTTTTTACCATTAGTTAAATCTATAAAGACTAGTAATATATCACTTGCAGGAACATATTATGCAGAGAAAAGGTTATGACTATTACAGATGTTAAATGATAACCTTTTAAGTAATAGTTTCCATGATACTATGCTGGGTCATTACTTTTATATTAATTAGACAATTCCAACAAGTAGAATAGTATTTTAGTACCATATCCCATTTCAAATATCATTTTATTACTCTTTAAGTACAAACAAATATGTACTTTTTTGGTGAATTACTAGATAAAGTATAAAATTTCTGCTCTGTATATTTCAGCTTGGCAAAAATGAAACAACTACATAGACACATATATTAAATACCTAATCACCAAGTTTTTGACATTGTAGAATCTAATGGTACTACTAGGCAAAGACACATGAAACATAAAACACATGCAACAAAGCTCATACAAAATCGAGAGAAATTAAGCCATAAAGAGTAGGAGTATATATAGTAGATGCACTAGAGTGACTGATAAAATGAGGTGTGTTTTGATCAATGGGAAAGTTCATAAAATGCTCATTAAAAGCAAGGTTTAAGAACATCACTGGTTTTCAGTCCCAGACTGAAATCTCTTTACATTTTAGATCTCTTTTATTCTGTTATCTAGCAGCATTGGGAAAGTAATACATCTATACTATCTCATCAAAAAGGATAACAGGATACTACTTTAAACAACAGAAGGCATGACTGAGATCAACTGTTGCTAATTTGGATAGGTAAACAGAAATCCATATTATCCATTTATTTTTTTAGAATTCTACTTTATTTTATTTTATCTTTTGGGGGAGGGGAGAGGGAGGGGGACGGGCAGGCCACTTCTATTGGTCTTTCATTTATCTACTTTTATCCGTCTTTGTTCTTTGGCACCTGTGGGCCTCCCATCGCGGTGGCCTCTGTCGTCGCAGAGCGCCGGCTCTGGGCACATGCGCTCCAGAGTCCGGCTCAGTAACTGGACACATTAGTCCAGCCACTCCGCGGCACGTGGGATCTTCCCAGTCCAGGGATGGAACCGGCGCCCCTTTCACTGCAAGGCGGTGTCCTTACCCACTGGACCACCAGGGGAAGCCCTTTTTTTAGAATTCTACTTTAAACCTACTAGAGCTAAACTGACTGGTCAGAAGCTTTCATTAATTGTCTCTGACGTCCAGGTAAACCAAAGCATATGAACAGGCCATAGTTTTGAGTTCTTATTACAGCCTCGATTATGTGTTAGTCATCTCAAGCCACCATTATGTACTCAATAATAGGTATGACACAGCTAAGGGCATCAGCATCACTATAAGCTAGCAGGCACAGGCAGTCAGCTTCTACTTATTTTTCTGGTGTTAACATTCTTAAGAAGCATGGAAGGCATTCTATAATGCCTTCCTCATTAAAACCTTAGAGTAGCACTCTACTAGATTTCTTCACCCGTTTTTTGTATTAATAACCGTGCAGTCACTCTTGTCTTTTTGAGAAATGACAGCACAGTATCTTACAAGGAAAAGAAATGTAGGATGCCACTGTGGGGATAAATTTCTAATTGCCCCTGATGATATGAGTATAATGTTTTCTTGAATATTAAAGTCTCTATGGAGATTAGCTACAGATAAAAAAGCTAGGAACTTTAAAATTGCATCGGTGTACATGATAATGTAACAAAGTACACAAAGGAAAACACTTAAATATTACTTAAAAGAAAAACATTAAGGGAAGTCGCTGACCCTTAGGAAGGCACGAGGTTGCCGGTAATGAAGTATTTATATAGAGTCCGATGCCTTTTCAAAGCATGGTTACAGTCATTAGCACAGCAAACCCTTGTGAGGTAAGTGTATTATCATCTGTGGCTCATAAAATGAAAAAGCTGAGCGATTAAGTCATTCGCTTAAGGAGAATGAGTCAACGTCAAGAGTCATAGTTGTCCTGGCCTGACGACTCCGGACGGTCAGTCCAGGGCTTAGTCAGCGGGGGCCGGAGTGGCTTTCCTGGCTGGCACCTGGACTAGGGCTATTTCCATTCACGTTAAAGCAGAACAGTGGAAGTGAGAGGACACAACTTGCAAATAATTTTCACTTCCACGCAAGATTTAATCCTGGAGTCTTAATTTCAGGAGTTGGAACAGGGAAAGCTGTCGGGTGCACTCCCCCTCCCCGTGACGAGGGGGTACTGTGGGCCGTTTCGCCACCCCTTTTCGCAGTGATGACCACGCGTGATCACCAGCGCTAGCGGAGCCAGGGTACGCGGGAGGGTTGCCTGCTCAAACAACGAGTCTCCATCGCCAGCTCTTTTGGAAACTAAGAGAAGAAAATGGTGGGAAGTCAAAAGAAAGTTAGATAAACACACAGGCAACTCGTCCTAGGACCTCCACTAAGCAAATGAAGCCTTATTGTGCGTGCTGAGCCTTTGCTTCCCAACCTTTCGGGGAAGATGGGGGGACAGGGCGACAAAGGGCACAGGAGGCATGCCGGGCAGTAAGCGCGACAGCATCTATCCACCCAGAAAGGCAGAGGACTGAAAACCACCTTTCCGAACGCCGTGTCTGCCGCGCCGAGAACCGCGCACGGTACCCATCGACCACGTGATCAAATGACAGACAGTATCTTACAAGGAAAAGAAATGTAGGATGCCACTGTGGGGATAAATTTCTAATTGCCCCTGATGATATGAGTATAATGTTTTCTTGAATATTAAAGTCTCTATGGAGATTAGCTACAGATAAAAAAAGCTAGGAACTTTAAAATTGCATCGGTGTACATGATAATGTAACAAAGTACACAAAGGAAAACACTTAAATATTACTTAAAAGAAAAACATTAAGGGAAGTCGCTGACCCTTAGGAAGGCACGAGGTTGCCGGTAATGAAGTATTTATATAGAGTCCGATGCCTTTTCAAAGCATGGTTACAGTCATTAGCACAGCAAACCCTTGTGAGGTAAGTGTATTATCATCTGTGGCTCATAAAATGAAAAAGCTGAGCGATTAAGTCATTCGCTTAAGGAGAATGAGTCAACGTCAAGAGTCATAGTTGTCCTGGCCTGACGACTCCGGACGGTCAGTCCAGGGCTTAGTCAGCGGGGGCCGGAGTGGCTTTCCTGGCTGGCACCTGGACTAGGGCTATTTCCATTCACGTTAAAGCAGAACAGTGGAAGTGAGAGGACACAACTTGCAAATAATTTTCACTTCCACGCAAGATTTAATCCTGGAGTCTTAATTTCAGGAGTTGGAACAGGGAAAGCTGTCGGGTGCACTCCCCCTCCCCGTGACGAGGGGGTACTGTGGGCCGTTTCGCCACCCCTTTTCGCAGTGATGACCACGCGTGATCACCAGCGCTAGCGGAGCCAGGGTACGCGGGAGGGTTGCCTGCTCAAACAACGAGTCTCCATCGCCAGCTCTTTTGGAAACTAAGAGAAGAAAATGGTGGGAAGTCAAAAGAAAGTTAGATAAACACACAGGCAACTCGTCCTAGGACCTCCACTAAGCAAATGAAGCCTTATTGTGCGTGCTGAGCCTTTGCTTCCCAACCTTTCGGGGAAGATGGGGGGACAGGGCGACAAAGGGCACAGGAGGCATGCCGGGCAGTAAGCGCGACAGCATCTATCCACCCAGAAAGGCAGAGGACTGAAAACCACCTTTCCGAACGCCGTGTCTGCCGCGCCGAGAACCGCGCACGGTACCCATCGACCACGTGATCAGTTCTTTTTTTTTTTTTTTAAACTTCTTTGCCTAAAAGAAAAAAAAAAAAAAGAGGGCGGGGAGAGAGAGACTCCACTTCCCAGAAGCCTCTCGTTAAGCCCGCAGCCGCAGTCTTGCGCAGGCGCCGCCAGCGCCAAACGGACACGTCCATCACGTGGACAGTAGCCGGCCAATCCGGTTTGAATCTCGTTTTTTTTCCTCTCACCCCCCCCACCCCACTTCAGGAGCGGTTGTGCGATCAGATCGATCTAAGATGGCGACTGTGGAACCGGTGAGTATTGCCTTCGGTCCCCACCCCCACCGGCGCCCGCGCTCCGTCTCCCTTCGGACTGGGGGACCCCGCGGGACGGCGCTCCCGGCGCGCATGCTACCCCTTGCCGCCCCCTCCCCCTCTTCTTGGGCCTGACCTCCCCGCGGACAACTGGGGGCGCCCCGGAGGTTGGCCGCTACGGCGTGTGGAGCGCACGTTCTGGCGGGGGCCCGAGAGCTGGCGGAGGGGAGTGGGGGAGGGGCGGCGCCCGCAGCGGAGCCGAGAGGGGCCCACGAGGGCGGAGGGGGCTCGGCGGCCTGGGCGCGGGGTGCGGGAAGGGTGACTTCGGGGTTGGAGGGCGCCGGGCCGGCTCCGAGCGGGCACCGGGAGCTGCTAGGAAGGGTGGGCGGCGAGCCGGCCTGGAAAGAGATGGAGGAGCGAGCCCCCGGGCCGCCTTTCCGCCTCCCGCTCCCGAGCTCTGTCTAGCGCCGGGGTTCGGGGGCGAGGCGCGCGCCGGGAGGCCGTAGACCGGTGGGCCGGGGAGCGGGTGGGCGCGCGTTGCCGGAGGGTGGGTTGGGCGGGAGTGGAGCCGCGGCGCGCGCGGAGAAGCCTCGACCTCTCCGAGGGGAGCCGAGAGGGGAGAGCGCATGTTACTCCAGCATGTCGGAGAGTTGCCGGGGTTGGCGGCGAGGGAGGCGAGAAAGGTTTGGGGTGGGGAGGAGAACCCGGTGTCGCGCGGTTAAGCGCCGAGGGTGGGATGAAGGGTGGCGGTGGTGGTTAGAAGGGGGACCACATTGTCCTCGCCCCTCCATGCTCGAGACCGGGCTGTCATGGAGGAGGGAAGGGGGAGGAGCGAGGCCTAAGGCTAGCTGCTGCCGGTCTGGTTGCCGGCCGGACCCGCTGTCTTTCACACGCGCCGGGCTTCCATTCATTCATCCTTTCCGCGCTGTGCGCACGCCTCGAGGGAATGCGAATCCGGCTGTTCTTCCTAGTCTTTATCGTCTGGAAGATTTCACCAACACAGTTTATTGGAAGTAGAAGTCGATAACTTTTAAAGTTAATTTTCCACTTGATTTTTCTCTTTATCCATTCTACTGATTCCCCTCCCAGTTGAGATACCGTCTTAAACTTCTTTGAAGCAAGCTGATCCCAGAGCACAAAGTTGATTGTTACCGCCCAAAGGAGGGAGGATCTTTGTCATAGTTAGGGTTTGCTGGCACTGGCTCGCTGAAACTTCTAGGCCTACGTTGCCGTTTTAGGAATGTCGCATCTGACTGGTCATTTAGAGGCACAATACGTTAACCAGAAAACCTTTGATACTCTGGAACCAGTCCTAGACCTTGGTTGTCAGATATTTATGTGTGTCTTTAATGGTAGCTTGTGATTTTGATAATCGCTCCCCAGTTTGTTTTGACTTTTTAAAGACTTCTGTAATTATAAAAAGCTAGTTACGAAAAAGATCTTTGCAAAAATGATTATTTTTCGTCACACTGATGTACACTGTCCTCCTCTTCCTGCCAGAAATAAAGGCAACTTTTCTGGTTGGTTATTCTTTTATTGGTGCCTGTGTTTATCTTCCTAGAAATGTGACTGCAGAGCTCTAGGTTACTGATACCATTAATTGGTTTTTAGAACATCAGTGTTAAATAGCTAAACGATGAATATGTGAAACCTTTAACTTTAAACCGTTTAATGGGTTACATTACTTCTAACTGATCAGCTCTCCTACCCAGTGAACCAGCATAAATTACAAGCATTACAACTGGTAATAAGAGCAAGGCTGACACCTCTGAACAATAAAACAATGTATTCTGTGAAGTTTCAATAACATTTAGGTCCTTTGGGTTTTGAAAAGCTATGCTGTTTTGTTTCAACAGCAGGGAACAAAACTACAAAGAGTTTTAGGATACAAAGTTATTAAAATGTGATTCTATACCTTGTTCACGGTAAACTCTTAGGAGTTCAATTTCCAATAATCTGGTCAAAGATACAGTATGGTATCCCTTCTAGTTGCTGACCCTTGGGAGATTTGAATACTGCATTTAAATTTGGGGAGTAGGAAACCTAAAAATCTGGTTTGTGAAAGTCGAAAGCCAGGTAGAAACTGTAGTAATTTGAGAATGCGTGTAGAAACTTTCAAGGTTCATTTTTAGTGAAAAGTGCTAAGGTTTTTTTAGTACTTTTAGTGTACCCTTGTCTACAAATTAGTCATTTCTAATTCTTTTTGGCAATTTTAAATAGTGGGATTTTTTTTTTTTAAGCAACTGATTAGCTGCTTAAAAACTGATACTAATATTGGTTAGTGTTTGTTACGATTGAAGTATACCTGTAAAAGCCTACAGAAAGCATGTTTATTCACTGCTATTTTAGTTAAGCTTGTGAGTTTTCTTATTTTTTGTGGGGTATAATAATAAGCACGTAAAGAGCCATAGGTTTTTACAGCTTATCCCACTTTGGTAGTCATTCAGGGAATTTTTATCTCTGGAAGTTACGTAAAATATTAGTCATTTTTCAGTTCGATATTGTTATTATCAAGTGTGTGTGCATGATATCAGTCAAATTAAGAAATGGCTTTTACATGGATTCTAAAATAATGATAAAAATTAACTTATTTTCAAAACAGGAATGGACTCACATAGAAAACAAATTTATGGTTACCAAAAGGGAAAGGGAGGAGGAAAGGATAAATTAGGAGTTTGGGATTGCCAGAAACACACTTAAAAAGCTCTAGGTTACTGATACCATTAATTGGTTTTTAGAACATCAGTGTTAAATAGCTAAACGATGAATATGTGAAACCTTTAACTTTAAACCGTTTAATGGGTTACATTACTTCTAACTGATCAGCTCTCCTACCCAGTGAACCAGCATAAATTACAAGCATTACAACTGGTAATAAGAGCAAGGCTGACACCTCTGAACAATAAAACAATGTATTCTGTGAAGTTTCAATAACATTTAGGTCCTTTGGGTTTTGAAAAGCTATGCTGTTTTGTTTCAACAGCAGGGAACAAAACTACAAAGAGTTTTAGGATACAAAGTTATTAAAATGTGATTCTATACCTTGTTCACGGTAAACTCTTAGGAGTTCAATTTCCAATAATCTGGTCAAAGATACAGTATGGTATCCCTTCTAGTTGCTGACCCTTGGGAGATTTGAATACTGCATTTAAATTTGGGGAGTAGGAAACCTAAAAATCTGGTTTGTGAAAGTCGAAAGCCAGGTAGAAACTGTAGTAATTTGAGAATGCGTGTAGAAACTTTCAAGGTTCATTTTTAGTGAAAAGTGCTAAGGTTTTTTTAGTACTTTTAGTGTACCCTTGTCTACAAATTAGTCATTTCTAATTCTTTTTGGCAATTTTAAATAGTGGGATTTTTTTTTTTTAAGCAACTGATTAGCTGCTTAAAAACTGATACTAATATTGGTTAGTGTTTGTTACGATTGAAGTATACCTGTAAAAGCCTACAGAAAGCATGTTTATTCACTGCTATTTTAGTTAAGCTTGTGAGTTTTCTTATTTTTTGTGGGGTATAATAATAAGCACGTAAAGAGCCATAGGTTTTTACAGCTTATCCCACTTTGGTAGTCATTCAGGGAATTTTTATCTCTGGAAGTTACGTAAAATATTAGTCATTTTTCAGTTCGATATTGTTATTATCAAGTGTGTGTGCATGATATCAGTCAAATTAAGAAATGGCTTTTACATGGATTCTAAAATAATGATAAAAATTAACTTATTTTCAAAACAGGAATGGACTCACATAGAAAACAAATTTATGGTTACCAAAAGGGAAAGGGAGGAGGAAAGGATAAATTAGGAGTTTGGGATTGCCAGAAACACACATCTAGATATAAAATAGAGCACAGGGACCTGCTGTATAGCACAGGGAACTGTATTCAGTATCTTGTGATAACATAATGGAAAAGAGTATGAAAAAGAAGATAAATATATACATATATACACAGCACTTTGCCAGTATACCTCAGATAAGCACAACTTTGTAAATCAGCTATACTTGAAAGAGAATAAACCTACAACAGAACACACAGACACAAAAGAATACTAAGATACTAAATTTGTTAAGAAGCTTGATAGGCAAAAAAAGGCATTTTACCTCTTAACAGGTAATATAGGACATTTTAAAACATTGGGGTAAACAGTACTCTCCTGTTAACTCTATTGGCATTTGAACCAGGTCAGAATTAGGGTTTGTGGGCAGATCAAAGTTAGGCTTAATGTTATTTGTTAAAAATGGCAGGCCATCTTGCCTCCAGTGTGTCATTCTTTAGTAGGTTTGATAGTCATTCTGGTTTCTTCATTGTTGGGCTGTCTTTTGACTTGTGCTTTTAAGGATAAGAGATTTTGATTTCTTTAGTTAAACTGAAGGTATATAATTTTACTTGCTTATAATTAGCTTTTGAATTTTTTAAACTGTGCCTTAGTTTTGCAGGTGGACACACTTGGATGTCAGCAGATCTAATGTTTCATTTTTTATTCTTTACAAACATGTTTTGTATTGCAAAGAGTTTATTAAAAGTAAATAAGTCAAATACATGTTGACAGATATGTAATGCCATGTTTTTTGCTAACTGAAGACTATTGATTGACAAGTAGACATTGTGAATTAACATGTGTTTTTAATTAAGAACAAATCCAGTGTATCAGAATTCATGCATAAACCAGTTCTAGTGTTTTATGTTTTTTAATATTATGCTTAATTAAGTTTAGAAACACACATAGTTTACACACCAAAATTGCAGAGAATAAAATGTTTAATGAATTATGTAGCCTTAATCCAATGTAGACAGAAAATTCTACACAATTTTTCTTTTAAGTATTCTATCTAATTTATATAAGGTTAAGACTAATGAAAGTTTCAGCAGTCCTGGATGTGGCAAGGAACCTGTGAAGTAGTTGTTCTGGCAGTGGTAATTTCTCCCTTTCCTTCTCTGCTACTATTGGAAATTTTCTTGGTCTTCTGGTACCTGGAGTTGCTCCATATTTGTCATGGAGAATTTTTTGAGAAGTGAAAATGAGCTTGAATTATAATCTAATTTTAATACCTTTATGACCTTGAAATTTCTAAGGCTAGCTGGAAAATGGGAATAAGATACAGTGATTTTGATTTTCAAATGCAATACTCAGATGAGAATCTGTCAGTTGTGAATAACTAGATAAAATTGATAATGTTAACTAGATAAATTAATGTGTTGCATGCATGTGTATTCATGCATAGGTATACTTGATCTTTTCCTCTCTTTGCTAGGACAGTCACATAGCTGCCTTTAGATTATCATTCCTTTTCCATTATTATAGATAGTTTAAATCACTAGTCTTCTTTAAAAGTCCCTATATGTGTCCAGAGAAAGAAGAAAAAATGACTTTTGTGTCTTAAGTACTTTGTAGTCATTTTTAGTCTCTTTTAAAACCTGTGACTGTGGTCAGAAAAATACTATTTTTCCCCCTAGTTAGAGCTTTTGATACATATTCCAAAGAAACAGTGGGGAACTGTAGTTTTTGCTCACAGTGTTCAGTGAGAGTTTGTGGAATTATAAGAAATTAACCTGCTTTGAATTTCCAGGACTACAGATTTAGAGTTTTAAGCAACTGACTTAAAAGAGAGGTTCTTTAAATAATATAGTCTGTAATAGTGACTTTTAACTTAGGCAGTCTTTATATCTTAAATAGTAGTTAACATAGAATTTACTGTATGTCAGGCATCTTACTAAGTGCTTTACATATATTAATTCATTTAATTTTTATAGCAGCCTGATGAGGTGGGTTTTATTCTCAATTCACAGATGAGGAAACCAAGGCACAGAGATGAAGTAATTTTGTGTGACTAAGATCGTGCAGCTAAGTGGTGGGGTGGAGTTCCAACTAAAGCAAGTTCCAGAGTGTGTTAGCCATGACATTCTTTCCAGTAGGCATGTAAAGTATGTTCCTTGTGTGACTTAGATTAATTTGATAAACTTAATAGATATTTTGCTACAGCTCTAAAGGAAAATATATGAATATTTGTTTCTGTGTATCAGTGAGAAATTCACATTTCAAGTTTTTTTAAAAAATGAGTTTCTTTGCTAAGGTCACATAGTTCCTAAGTGAGAGAGATGGAACTCAAACCCAGGTTCTATCTTTAAGCTTTATTACTGCACTTAAAAAAAAGAAACTGAAATTCAAAACTAAAAAGTCCAGCTCTCTGCCTTCAGGAAAAACTCTTAACCTTAACGATAAAATTGATTCATAGGTCATACACAAATAAACATCAAATCTGAAAGGATATATGGGTGGTGGCATGATGGCAATAGGAATGATACATTTTATTTTTCTTTATGTGTTTTAAAAGAATACGTAGTAAAATCACCTTTGGATTTTGGTTTATAGATGATGGTATTTTAGCTTTTAACTTTTTTCTTAAAGATGCTTGATCCTTTTAGCGGTCTGCTGGAGCCTATGACCTCATTTTCAGAGTAACATTTTTTTGTGTGTGTGTGTGAGGGGAAAGTAAAGTTTATTAGAGTGGGGAAGAGGGAGTTGCTGCCAGTGCAGCGGGCCGATTTAAGGGAGAAATCAGCATGGAAGACGCTGCTAGAACAGCGGGTCGGCTCAAAGGGAACTGACCCAGAGTAACATTTTTAAATGCATTAAATAAAATATTAATACTTAGGATTGCAAAGGAAACTAATTATATTGAAGTACAGTAAAGATTAAGTCAGTTAACATGAAAGAAACATTAAGGATGCTGCCTGGCATAGGCCAAGCTCTGTCTTACTGGCATGAAAACCCTGTCTCCTGTTCTTTCTGGCCACCTGGGTCTCTCCAGAGCATTCAAATGTTAATCAGGTTTTTTGAGGATTCTTCTTAAAAAATGCTGTCCAGGAGAACTTTCTGCGATGATGGAAGTGTTCCGTATTTGTGCTTCTAGTAC